>CM037590.1:143070814-145775264 GCA_021018995.1 Chloranthus sessilifolius | reverse complement strand
CAAATTTTATAAGTGATTGATGAATAAAAAAAATTAATTTGTTTTTGTGCATCTTGTGAAAGAGTGATTCTTTCATTTAGAAAACTTGAGATGAGTTTTCGCCTTTGAGAAGTGATTCTTCAAAGTTATCGTTGGTACGAGACTGACAAGCCTCTTTGGAGCGATTCCGAAGATCTTCTATCTTATTCTTATTTTATTTTGTTTTAATTGAAGATTGAGAACCCTAACCCTTATCGTGCGGGATTTACGCTATTTTAGGTTGGCGAACGAGTTTTCTTGCATCAATTTCGTATCAGAGAAAGTTCAATGCTCGTTACGTGGAGTCCATCATGAGTAAAGAGCAGTTTATCAACGTCTTTCGTGAGTGAATGATCAGATGGCTAGCATAAGATCGTTCGTGGATCGGTAGAAGAGCCTTGATTTGCATCAGACGATTACTCTCGTTGGACAAGTATGGGAGGTAGTGAAAACTAGATCGCGGAATCTGTGGTATTTGAATTTAACAAATCAATATGGACCAATTTTAGAGAATCGAGCATTTACTTTTGAGATCCTACGTGAGTTGAAAGCTTCACGTTGGATAGCAGAGGCGTTAAGCAGAAGCTTCATTCAACAATTTCTTAAGGATTTTCTTCTCAAACTACAAAAATAAATCATCTCGGCGAGACTTGAAGCTTTGAGATTTAAGATTTCAAATTTCAAATTTCTGGCCCGTCAATCCAACCCCATTGCCAATCGTCCGTTTTAATCCCATAATCATTGTTCGCCCAGAACCCGTGATAGCACCAAAATCGATCGAAGATTCCATACCGATTGATGGAAATCCTCTTACAATCAATATCAGTACTAATCCCAGCACCGTTGGCGAGTCCGAGACCGTTGAAGAGCAAGTTTCTGCAATCAATCCTATAGAGCCCGATATCGTTGGAAAACAATTATCCGCAATAAAGTCTATCAATCGCATAACCCACAGGTCACAGGATTGTGTTGCTTGTGTGTTGACATCAATTCCCATCAGCATATCAAAGATAAATTGGATCTCGCTCGAGTTAAATCTGGTTTACTTGTTTAAGCCGATTCTTATCGAAGTTTCGTATATATTGTCTTTGACCTCCGCGATGAAAATCCATATTGGTCGAAGTTCGAGGTCGAACTTTTTCAAAGGGGATTGATGCGGAATTTAGATCCGCATGTTTGGATCGTGGCTGGGTCAAACGAAAAAGTCAACGAGAAAAAAGTGGACCCACAAATGAGTTTTCAAATTATCCGTGAAGCAAAGTTCGTCAACATATGACGGATGTCCGTGGCTTCAAAACGGACATTCGTGGTTACAGAACGGACATCCGCAAGTTGGTGGTTATTGGCGGTTTCAGTTGGTTATTGGTGGTTTTGGTTAGTTATTAGTCATTTTAGTTAGTTAATTAGTTTCTTATTTTGAATTTAGTTAGTTGTTATTGTCTTAACCTATTTAATGACATTTAAAATCAAATTTTGTAAGTGAATGATGAATAAAAAAATTAAGTTGCTTTTGTGCATCTTGTGAAAGGGTGATTCTTTCATTTAAAAAACTTGAGATGAGTTTTCGCCCTTGCGGAGTGATTCTTTAAAGTTATTGTTGGTGCGAGGCTGGCAAGCCTCTTTAGAGCGATTCCAAAGATCTTCTACCTTATTCTTATTTTTTATTTTTATTTTTAATTGAAGATTGAGAACCCTAACCCCTATCATACGAGATTTACGTTATTTTAGGATTAACGTGCGATTTCCCTCCATCAAGAAAATGTATCTTTATTTACACCCCGTGAGAATGTACCATTATTTACACATACATCCTGGGAAATGTACCCTTATTTACATGAATAATCCGGGCAATAATTAAAAGTTACATCCTTTTTTTGTTACGCCTTTTCACAGTTTCCACTCAATTGAACCACAAGTCCCAAGATCGTGTTGGTTGTGTGTTGACATCGATTCCCGTTAGCATATCAAAGATAAATCGGATCTCGCTCGAGTTAAATCTGGTTTACTTGTCCAAGTCGCTTCCTATCGAGGTTCCCTATATATTGTCTTTGACGTCCGTGATGAAAATCCATATCGGTCGAAGTTCAAGGTCGAACTTTTTTAAAGTAAAGGGGATTGATGCGGAATTTAGATCCACATGTTTGGATCGTGGTCAGGTCAAACGAAGAAAGTCAACAAGGAAGAAGTGGGCCCACAAATGAGTTTTCAAATTATCCGTGAAACGAAGTTCATCAACATATGACGGACGTCCGTGGATTCAGAACGGACATTCGTGGTTATCGAACGGACGTCCGCAAGTTGGCGATTATTAGCGGTTTCAGTTGGTTATTGACAAATTCGGTTAGTTATTGGTGGTTTTAGTTAGTGATTAGCGGTTTTAGTTAGTTTCTTATTTTAAATTTAGTTAGTTATTATTGGCTTAGCCAAGTTGGCGATTATTACCGATTTCAGTTGGTTCTTGACAATTTCGGTTAGTTATTGGTGGTTTTAGTTAGTGATTGGCGGTTTTAGTTAGTTTCTTATTTTAAATTTAATTAGTTATTATTGTCTTAGCCTATTTAATGAGATGTAAAAAAAAATTTTATAAGTGAATGATGAATAAAAAAATTTAGTTGCTTTTGTGCATCTTGTAAAATAGTGATTCTTTCATTTAGAAAATTTGGGATTAATTTTCACCTTTAAGGAGTGATTCTTTAAAGTTATCATTGGTGCGAGGTCGACAAGCCTCTTTAGAGTGATTCTAAAGATCTTCTATCTTATTCTTTTTTTTTTTTTTAAATTAAAGATTTAGAACCCTAATCCCTATCATGCGGGATTTACACTATTTTAGGGTTAGCGTGCAATTTTTCTGCATCAAGAAAATGTACCTCTATTTACACCCCATGAGAATGTACCATTATTTACACATACATCTCGGGATCGACGCGCAGGCTGTCGCATTGTCGAATCGATCGGAATCATCACGAAAACCACGTACACGCTCCAACATGTGGGTGCCCCTCAATCAATCTTAAAATATTCAGTTCTATTTTTAAAAATAAAGGAAAAAAAAAACATTAATGGAGCTCCTGTGTAGACTGAGTAGTTGAGGAAGATGAGAATAAATAAATAAATACCTATTTATTTTATATAGGAATTCTAAATTTGTATATATATATATATATATATATATTTATTTATTTATATATATATATTTATATATTTATATATTTATATAGGGATATATGTGATTACACCGAATTAAATCCTCCTTCCCCTCTTCTTCTTTCCCCATGGTTATGCATGATCTCTGTAACAGAGACATGAAAAAAAAATAATAATAATAATATATATATATAGACTGCCTTATGTAGATTTGTTTTTATACATTTTGTTAGCTATACGATGGCCCACAAGGGAGCCCAAACCCTTCATCAACTCCTCCATCTCTCTGCCTCTGCAACCACAGAGACCACAAACTTGGGTTATGTAAATTGATGAGTAATAATAATAATAATTATATATATATATATATATAAATACATAGTTTTACATACAGGTAGACATATATACAGATCTGTATGAGTGTGATTTGTACTTGAGCCAAGACCCAACCTTCTTCCCTGCTGGTTCAGCTACATAGTTTTACATACTGGTAGACATATATACAGATCCACAAGTTGATTGGGCTATACTCTATCTATCTTCGGGGGATTTAGTTTGCAAAACACCGAAGATTCAACAACCAGTAAGCCATACCGGCCTCAACCAACCTACCCCAGGCCATATGACTTCGTTGGTCAAATTTTTGGAGGACCGACCTTTACCTATTACATTGAACCATATTCCTCGCTAATGCCTCAGTTTCAAGGGGGGACATGATCATGGGTATCAATATGGCCAACACTATAAGGAAAGCTCGCGCACTGATGATGATGATCACGAGGGCCAAGAACTACCACGAAATTCAATGTGACTTTAAAGTAAATTCTTCATGTATAATGTACCTTTTTATTTTGATTATGATTTATGTACAATGTAATTTAGGTTCTGCGTTGATAAAATTCTGAAATATGCATCAAATAAGCCTTAAATAATTTAAATGAACATGATGATTGAAACCAAATACGATTCTATGAACTGGGTATGCAATGAATAAACAAGAGAACTTGATTTAAGAGATGAATAGATGGATATAAAAAACAAAAAAGGACTATGGTAAAGATGAAACCGGACCTGTATGAGCTCCATGAGAAAATGGACATCTTTGATGTAGAGCTCAGCAGATAGATTTTTAACGGCATGATATATATCTTGTGTTAGAGGATTGGGGTCTCTTCCTTTAGAGAATTTCGATCTCCTTATCTCTACTATGTATTCTATTTCTGCTGTGTGACTACCACCACCAGTAGTCATGTTATATATGTGTTGAAGAAAATGTTTTAAGAGTTTAGAACTTTAGATTCATGTAATGTAAATTGAAAAGTAATTGCACGAGTATAGAGTTTCGAGGATGAAAGGGGGGAATATTGTAACACCATTCACCAAGGCATGGGAGATTTGAGACTATCTGAAAGATTTTTAAATGACAATAGATTTAACAAGGAACAGAAGATTAGATGTTCTGAGTTGATAAAATTCTGAAATGTGCATCAAATAAGCCTTAAATAATTTTTAAAAAATTGAAATAAATAGAAAATCATTTAATATAATTTTTCAGAATTTTAGAGTATTTTTTGGGATTTTTTTGAAAAAAACAAAAAAAAATTAAATGTATCAGGATGATACATTGAATGTATCGGACGATACGCCAATACGTATCGTCCTGGAGCTTGGATGATACGTATCGGAATACCGTTTTTTTGATCCATGTTCTAACTCCACCGGAAGGTGACATGCCTTTTCGTACACTAATCGGTATGAAGACATACAAATCGGCGTTTTGTAGGCAGTTCGATATGCCCACAAGGCGTCATTCAATTTCTGGGACCAAGCTTTCCGATTCAGGAGGACTGTCTTTTCCAAAATTCTCTTTATTTCTCGATTGGTTATCTCTACCTGTCAACAAGATGGTTTACCAAATACTTCCAAAGCGAAGCGTCTAAAGAGCGGTTGCAGAAGTGAGTGCCCTCATTGGTTATGATCACCCGCGAAACTCCAAATCGAGAAAATATATGGTCCTTGACAAACTGAATTACCACTTTATGGTCATTTGTTTTTGTAGGAATGGCTTCAACCCACTTAGACACAGTCCACTGCCACAAGGTGTCATTCAATTTCTGGGACCAATCTTTCCGATCTAGGTGGATCGTCTGTTCCAAACTTCTCTTTATTCTCGATTGGACACCTCTACCTGACCACTAGTTTGCGAATGATAAGGGGTGGCGACTCAATGGTTTACCGAGTACTTTCGAAGCAAAACGTCGAAAGAGCGGTTGCAGAAGTGAGTGCCCCTGATGGGGACATCACGATCAAGAGCATCGGACTTTGAATTGAAAACATGTTAGTTGATTAGGATTCTTTTAATAAGTAGTTTATTTTAGGATTAGTTTCCTTTTTTGAATCAATTAGGGGTCAGGCACATATGTAATATGTGACTGTTAATTCCGCCACTTTATATGCAATCATCGGAAAGTTGTCATAAGTCTACCAATATGTGTCGGAATTGTGTGATTCCTATCTTGTTGGAAAGCTACTTCGATAAGCTTTCAAACAATATCAATTTCATGTCAATCGAACATCATTTAACCCTTCAAAAGTGGTCGCCTAATAAAAAAAAAGATTAATAGTGAAATTAATTGTGACCGTTAGATTAGAAAGTTTTAATGATTAAGAGTTTTATTTTAAGTTGTATTCTTAGGGTTTTGGTTTTGCCTATTTAAAGGCTTGTAAACAACTTTATTAGAGTTTTTTTTATTAATGAAAATTTGAGAGTTGCTTTGGTGCAAACCCTACAGAACTTGTGAAAAGTTTTCTATCGAAGGAGCGAATCTTTCGAAACTTGATGAGTGCTTATGCATTTCTAGTGCGACTTGGTGTGAAGCCGACATGCAGCCTTGGTGCGAAGCCTTGGAAATCCTTGGTGTGAAGTCTTGGACCTCTATCCTCTTATTCCATCTTTTCTTTATTTATAATATGGTAAAATTTTTCATTTCCTTTGATAAATTCTAAAACCCCCAAAATATTATTAGTTTCAATCTTTTGATCTACCCTGTTATTTGTTTTAATCCTTTAAGCCATATTTATTCACCTGAGAGGAATCAAGAGACGATACCGTGATTATCGCTTGTACCCTAAACTAGAGCGAAACTCGAATCCTCGATCGAATTCGTTTTTTTAGATCGGAAAATATTAATGCATGCGAACACTAAATTGAATTACTATACTTGTTTAATTAATTCTTTAAACTTCTTTATGTGTTTGGGCGATTTCAAATATTTTCATTATTCAATTTAATTTGTGGTTAATCCCAAACTTGCATAATTAGGGTTTTAGCGTTTGTCCCGCATCAGTTTGGTATCAGAGCACAGTTTTAGTTTAAGGTTATCGGTATTCATATAGGTTTTAGGGTTTATTTCTTTTATTATTTTGTTTATGTTATTTTAGATTTATTGTTTCATATCTGTCTAGCTTCTGTCTGGTTTTCATCTAGTTTTTGTCTGATATTTTTTTCGTCTAGCTTATGTTTATTTTTTGTCTAGCTTTTGTCTGAATTTTTCGTCTAGCTTTTGTTTAGAATTTTTGTCTAGCTTTTCTTTAAAAACTTTCATCTAACTTTTGTCTAAAATTTTTGTCTAACTTTTGTCTGAAGTTTGTCTAAAATTGTCTAGCCTTTGTCTAATTTTGTCTTTAGGTTTCCTTTGCATTGGTTACCATTTTCCTTTTTGTGTGTTGCAATGAATCCGGAGCAGTTAGCCGCTTTCATGGTAAGCTTTAATACCCAAATGGCTGCCATTCAAACCTAATTGCAAAATCAACAAGCCCAACAGGCTGATTTATCGACACAACTCCAAGAGTTGTCTGGATCGACTCATGGTGAATGTCGTAGGGTTAATCTTTATGAGAGGAGGGATCCTCCTAGGCGCGAGTATCGTCCTGACCCGGATGAGAGAATCACAAAATCAGTTAAGGTTGATGCGCCCACTTTCGAAGGAAAGATGGACCCCAAAATCTACATTAGATTGGGCAGCCGCCATAGATCATTATTTTGAATGGTATGAAATGTCAGATGAGCACAAGGTGTAGTTTGCCAAAATGAAACTCGTGGGGCAAGCGAAACTTTATTGGACTATTGTGGAACGACTCGAGAATCCCTCGATTGTGAACCCATCACCACATGGGCGGACATGAAGGAAAAACTTCATGATAAATATGTTCCCCTGTCCTGCAACCAACGACTCATGGATCAATGGCATGGTTTGAAACAAGGAAAAATGTTCGTTGATGAGTATATCAATAAGTTTGAGGAATATTTATATCAGACTAATGCTTATGAGAGCCCATAAGTCACATTGAATAGGTTTCGCACTAGTTTACGTCCAGAGTTGCGAAAAGAACTCATCCCTCACCCTGTCGAGGATTTAGAAGAGTGTTAAGCTAGAGAGTTAGAGAGGTCTCTCGACGCTCCAGTTAGCAATCGATCTTAGCCATCTAATCTTGGTTTTCGATCTAGCCCTACTGAAAAGACGAATAATACTTGTGGTCAATCCCCAAAATCCGTGAATTCTCAAATTGACAAGGGTAAAGGACCACTGGTCGATAATTCTCGACGCACACCACAACAGTGTTACAAGTGCCAAGGTTTTGGTCACTTCGCGTCTCAGTGTCCTAATAAATCATAAACCTTGACTATCCAACAGGATAATGAGAAGGAGAACGAAGAGTTAGGGGTAGAAGTCTACGAACCTACGGGAATGCCAAGTGATGAGGAGGATGAGGTGGATGAGGTTCCCGTGAGAACCGTAGGTTTTGTCAAAAGGATTCCAATTACCGAAAAAAGTGTTGGTAGTGAGTCCGTACTGCATGAGTCATTAGAATCGGTAGGAACATATCATCATTCTAACTTGCATGGGATTAACAACCAGATTTTATTGAACAATGAAACTACGCATAATAAAAAAACTGACCCATTGAATATGTTTACTGAATTTAATAATGACAATTTTGTGTTGATTCACGATAGTCCTAAGCATGTGGAACCTTTTCCAATCTTAAAAAAGGGAATGATGGAGGTTTAGATCCTCCTCTAGGCAAGGGCAATCACCCGATAATTGCAGTAGCGGATCTTACAGCTATTATAGGTCTAGCCATCACGCTTTTTGATCCATTCCTTATTACCCAAACAACCGAGCCCGGTCCCTTTAATCAACATAACCCGTACCCTACCTGTGCAATATGAGAAAGGGTGGATGATGAGGTTCTAGAGGATCCAAACTTCGATACCAAGGTGGATAAAAATCAGACGTATCACACAAGATAGAAGGGCAAGCCGAGAGTTGAGCATCCGAAAGGTACCACACGTGGGTTCTATAACTCATCGGAGATGAGTTTTTATCACTTGAGGAGAATTGATGGGGACATCACGATCAAGAGCATCGGACTTTCAATGCGAAAACGTTCTAGTTGATTAGAATTCTTTTAATAAGTAGTTTGTTTTAGGATTATTTTCTTTATTTGAATCTATTAGGGGTCAGGCACATCTATCTGATATGTGGCTATTAATTCCGTCACTTTTTGCGCAACTATCGGAAAAGTGGTCATAAGTCTACCAATATGTGTCAGAATTGTGTGATTCTTGTCTTGTTAGAAAGCTACTTTAATAAGCTTTCAAACAAGACCAATTTCACATCAATCAGACATTCTTAGGGTTTTGGTTTGCCTATTTAAAGGCTTGTGAACTACTTTATTAGAATTTTTTTTATTAATGAAAATTTGAGAGTTGCTTTTGTGCAAACTCTAGAGAATTTGTGAAGAGTTTCGATCGAAAGAGCGAATCTTTCGAAACTTGAGGAGTATTTATGCATTTCTCGTGAGACTTGGTGTGAAGCCGATGTGCAGCTTTGGTGCGAAGCATTGGAAATCCTTGGTGTCAAGCCTTGGACCTCTATCCTCGTATTCCATCTTTTCTATATTTATCATATGGTAATATTTTTTCTTTGCTTTGATAAATTCCAAGACCCCCAAAAGTATTATTAGTTTCAATCTTTTGATCTACCCTTTTATTTGTTTTAATCTTTCAAGCCATATTTATTCATCTGAGAGGAATCAAGAGACGATATCGTGATCATCGCTTAGTACCCTAAACTAGAGCGAAACTCGAATCCTTCATCGGATCCATTTTTCTAGATCAAAAAATATTAATGCATGCGAACGCTAAATTGAGTTACTCTAATTGTTTAATTAAATTCTTTAAACTTCTTAAAGTGTGATCGATTTCAAATATTTCCATTATTCAATTTAATTTGTGGTTAATCTCAAACTTGCATAATTCGGGTTTTAGCATTTGTCCCACATCAGCCCCCATCGCTTATGATCACCCGCGAAACTCTAAATTGAGCAAATATGTGGTCCTAGACAAACTGAATTACCACTTTATGGTCATTTATTTTTGTGGGAATGGCTTCAACCCACTTAAACACGTAGTCCACTGCCACAAGGACATACAGATTTTCATTCGAAGGTGGAAATGGACCCATGAAATCTATTCCACAGATTAAAATAGGTTGAAGAGGCTTCATATCTTGACATGATATCGTGTTGAGACGTTGACACCGTTCACAAGATTTTTGGAAGTCGTGGGCACCTTTAAAAAGTGAAGGCCAATAGAATCCACGTTGTAAGAGTTTGGTGGCTGTTTTCCGTCCTCCAATATGCCCACCACAGGCTTCATTGTGGCAAAAAGATAGAATGCTTGCAAACTCTTCCTCAGGCACACATCTCCTAATCACTTGGTCCGCGCAGTGTTTAAACAGAACAAGATCCTCCCAGTAAAAGTATTTGACCTAGCTGAAGAAGCGGTCTTTGTCCTGTTTAGACCATTGCGAGGGGATTTGTCCCCGTAACAAGATAGTTAACAATGTGAGCGTACCAAGACGGAAAAACACCCAATGTACCAAAAAGTTGCTCACCGGGGAATGAGTCATGAATAGGTTCATTGCCTACATGGTTCCCAACCAAGATTCTGGATAGATGAGCAGCCACAACGTTCTCAACGCCCTTCTTATCCTTGATTTCAAAATTGAATTCTTGGAGTAAAAGGATCCACCGGATCAATCTGGGCTTTGTATCTTTTTCAATAGAAGGTACCGCAAACCCGAATGGTCGAAAAAAATGACAATTTTAGTGCCCAATAAGTAGGCTCTAAATTTGTCTAGGGCGTAAACCACTGCAAGAAGCTCTTTCTCTGTGGTGGTGTAATTCATCTAGGAATCAGAAAGAGTCTTACTTATGCAAAAGATAACATGAGGCACTTCATCAATTCGCTGTCCCAAAACTGCCCCAATCGCATAGTCAGAGGCGTCGCACATTACCTCAAAAGGAAGGGAATAGTTTGGGGTTGAATGATCGGAGCGGTTGATAAGAGTGTTCGTAGTGTTTCAAAAGCAGCTAAGCATTCGTCATCAAAATTGAAGACGACATCTTATGCAAGAAGATTGCTTAGAGGGCGTGCAATTCTACTGAAATCTTTTATGAAGCGGCTGTAGAATCCGGCATGGCCCAATAAAGATCGAATCTGCCTTACCGTAGATGGTGGTGGTAGATTCACTATAAGGTCAACCTTAGTCTTATCAACCTCAATCCCTCATTTCGACACTATATGCCCAAGAGCAATACCCGGTTGAACCATAAAAAGGCTCTTTTCCCAACTTAGAACCAGGTTCTTCTCTTTACATCTCTCAAGGACTCTAGACAGATTTTGGAGACATTGATCAAATGATGGACCAAAGACACTGAAGTCATCCATGAACACCTCTAAAAAGGTGTCAATCATATAAGAGAAGATGGCTAGCATTCACCGTTGAAATGTCGTTGGTGCGTTGCAAAGTCCAAATGGCATTATGCGATACGCAAACGTACCGAATGGACATATAAATGTGATCTTCTCTTGGTCCTCAGGAAAGACAGGTACCTGATTGTACCTAGATCGAGGAAGCAGTAACACTCTTGTCCGACCAATTTTTCTAAAATCTGGTCAATGATTGGCAGTGGGAAGTGGTCCTTCCTAGTTATGGAGTTCAGTCGTCTGTGATCAATACATACGCGTCAACCCTTGGTTTCACGGTTTGGCATGAGTGTGCCCTCAGAATTGCGTACGACTGTAATTCCTGATTTTTTCGGGACCACTTGAGTGGGGCTGGCCCACTCACTATTTGATATCGGGTATATGACACCCGCATCAAGGAGTTTAACTACTTCCTTCTTCACTACCTCCTACATATTCGGGTTTAGTCGCCTTCGCATTTCACGAGAAGGCTTAGATTGTTCTTCCAAATGTATTCTATGCATGGACACAGAGGGATCAATTCCTTTTAGATCGGAGATTGTCCACCCAATAGCTTCCTTATGGCGAACAAGTGCCTCAATTAATTGTTGCTCCTGTATGGTGGATAAACAAGAGGAGATGAAAACATGGATCGTATCTTGTGGACCCAAAAAGAGCTGTACGGAAATGCTCATCATCAAAATACGATACTTTTAAGGCTCGATCTCTTAAACACTATCAAGTGACTTAAAATTTACATGTACTGATAACTACCAAACTATTTTTTTTTTCTTTTATTAACATTTTATACTTAACTCATTCTCTTATTTTGGCAACATAGTTGCGTTGCTTCTAAGTACATGTGTATTTTCGAAGTGGCTGGTGGTCATGTTTAACATGGTTGTTAGTAGTTATCTTTGTCATGTCTAATTTCATATTAGCTAGTTATCGAGTAGATGGGTGTGGTACGCCTCATACTCGTTTTGGTAGTTACTTTTCATATAACATATAGAGGAAAATGGGAGGAATCATAATTGTGTATGACTGTAATTCCTGATTTTCTCGGGACCACTTGAGTGGGATTGACCCACGCACTATTTGATATCGAGTATATGATACGCGCATCAAAGAGTTTAATTACTTCCTTCTACACCACCTCCTTCATATTCGGGTTTAATCGCCTCTGCATATCACGAGAAGGCTTAGATTGCTCTTCCAAATGTATTCTCTGCATGCACATAGAGGGATCAATTCCTTTTAGATCGACGATTGTGCACCCAATAGCTTCCTTGTGGCGAACAAGTACCTCAATTAATTGGCGCTCCTGTTTGGTGGATAAACAAGAGGAGATGATAACAAGGAAGAGGGGAACGGAAAGGCTCATCATCAGAATACGGTACTTTTAGGGTTCGATCTCTTAAACACTATCAAGTGACTTAAAATTTAGGTGTACTAATAACTACCAAACTAATTTTTTTTTTCTTTTATTAACATTTTATACTTAACTTATTCTCTTATTTTGGCAACATAGTTGCTTTGCTTCTGAGTACATGTGGATTTTGGAAGTCGTTGGCTATCATGTTTAACATGGCTGTTAGTAGTTATCTTTGTCATGTCTAGTTTCATATTAGCTAGCTATCAAGTAGTACGACTCATACTCGTTTTAGTAATTATCTTTATCATGTCTAGTTTCATATTAGCTAGTTATCAAGTAGATGGGTATGGTACGACTCATACTCGTTTTGGTAGTTACTTTATGACATATAGAGGAAAATGGGAAGACTCATCCATGGTACTGCTATTGACTCCTCGCTTTATATTTATATACTCTAGGTTTGTTTATGGCCCATCAGCTGGTAACGATAAATTTATGGGTTGATATTGCAGTTTCTTCTAAATCTGTATACTGTTCACTCTCCTCATGAAACCAGTAGAATAGACCAGTTTCTAAGAGAGATAAGATTGAGGGTTTGTATCAGTAATCATTTTACATGTAATAGGTTTTGTATCATCGTTTTTTTCACTAAGTTTTACTAAACTTCCCTATTGACATTTTTATCTTGTTTGCTCCAAGTATTTGGCTTTTGGGGTCTCATTTTGTCGAATGGAAAGAAAATATATAATGCAAAAATCTATCAGGTTCATGCTTTTCATTTGTTTCTTCATTCTCCTGTGATGCAAGATATATGCTCCCATTGTTTAGCTTCCTCTTTCTGTTAAGGTGTGTTTGATAACTTGGAATTGACAATTCTAGGGTGGAAATGAATTGCCAATTCCACCGTTTTTGTTTGATAGGAAGTTAAGGTGGTGGAAGCGAATTAGGGTGGGACCCACACATGGAATTCACTTTCACTCATCCAATTCCATCATCACTAATTTCAATTCCACATGCGAAACGACTGAAGTGCGAATTCCACAGGGCATATTTGTCATTTAAAATTAATCAGGATTTTTTAAAAGCCCTTATTCTTCAGCCATCTCCACAAAACGCAGCAAAAGAAAACAATGTGCGTCTTCTCGCTCCATTTGATCGTCTTCCTCTCAACTGAAAATGGGTATAAAAAGGTGATTTTTTTATTAAATTTTCTATTTATTTTGTCACGAGAAGCTTTTTTGGGGATCAATGCTCTGATTTAGGCTTTTTGTTTAGAATTTGATCTGAGGAACCTTTTTTTTGTGAATGTGGGAGCATTTTAACATTTAAACTAGGGTTGCAGATTCAGTTTACCGAACCCATCTGAAACCAAATATGTCGATTTTCAGTTTGGTTTGGTTTTTATGTTTTGAAACTGAACGGAAACCCGAATATTTCGGTTTTTTTCGATTCGATTTGGTTATCGGGTTTTTTTTCTTAAAAAATAATTCGCAGAACCGAACCAAAATCAGTTCGGTTCGGATCAGTTTGAACCTTGCAGCCTTACTTTTGACAACTGGATTAGTACAAATTAGGGTTTTTAGTTTATCAAAGTGAGAATGTTTTGGTTTTTTTTTGTTTGATGACATCAATTTTTTGGGGATCAATGCTGTGATTTAATTTGTTTTTTTAGAATTTGATTTGAGGAACCTTTTTTTGTGAATTTGGGGGCATTTTAACATTTACGCTAGGGTTGCAGCTTCGGTTTATGGAACCCATCCGAAACCAAACATGTCGATTTTCGCGGAACCGAAGCAAAATCAAGGTATCATCTGATCTTTGGATTTTGATATAGATATAGAGCTTAGTTTTCTATCCTTTAATCACATCTAGGTATCATAAGCTAATAAAAGGTCGAAAGTTGGGTCACAATCATATATTACGTTCAATTGGTGGTATTCTACGACCAAATCATACTAAATTGGCGGATATATTTTATCCAGACTGAGCTCCTATTGGTATTTGAGAAATCCAATTTATTTTTCGCGCACTGATACTGAGAAATGCTATAAAACTTTAGATTTCAACTATTATACTTTTCATTTGATGAATAAAATGACTACTATTATTACATTATATCTTAGTTGATATGAAGGTTCTTAATTTGTACACCTTTGAGTGGTTTGATGTGTGCTTCTTAATTCATTGTTGTTCGTGCATGATACAAACGTGGCTATACCTTCACATGATCTTTGGATTTTGATATAGATATAGAGCTTAGTTTCCTATCCTTTAATCATATTTAGGCATCATAAGCTAATGAAAGGTCTAAAGTGTTGGAGATGTTATTTCCTTTGTATGAGTGTGTAGTAAGTAACTTTGGGTGTGTGTAGTTAGGTGAATTTTAAGTTGTACAATTCACCTAACTCTGGAACCATGCATTACGTGAATATACTAAGATGATATAAATTATAATTCACATTGGAATTTGGGTCACATTGACTCAACCCTAATATCTCTTTTCTCTTCTCTTCCCTCTTCTTCTTCTTCCTATTACTAAACCCTAACCCTAAATCACTGTTTTGACTTGGTATCAGAACCAACACAAGCCAAACCTAGCAAGCTTTATAGCCCTAAGCCCTCCACACCATCGCTGACGTCAACATGATGCCATCATGCTGACGTCAGCATGATCGTCAGCAGGGTCAACCTTTTGACATCTGTTCTCGATTATTTTTGGAGGATTTTGATCGGATTCTCAAGCTGAACAACTTTCCCTTCTGTGGTGTTGCGATTTGAAGACTCCTTCATGGAGTTCTGAAGACCTCCATTATCGTCTTCCTCGTGGAGCTATTTCTGCAATTTTTTGTTTCAGAGTTTAAAAGCTTGAAATCTCTGGGGCTTTTGCATGGGAACTCATTGAGAGTGTATACAAACGCTAATGTGCCCAGATTGTAAGTTTTTTGTGAAGATTTGTGATCACACCAAGAAAATTTGTGATCACTATGACGATACCTGCTGAACTTGGGCCTGCTGGAGCTATCGATTCTCGATGGAACTGCTGATCTGTGATGTATGCAACAGCTGTTGATTCTCGATGGAGCTGCTGGAGTTGCCTCGTTGAATATGAGAGTTGAAGTTTCGAAGCTGCTGGTTCAATTTGTTCTGTGAAATCTGTGCCTGCATAGGTGTGAAATCTGTGTCTGCAACAGTGGTCTTGTGAATGCTGCTGGTCTTCTCTTTCTTTTAAAACGTTTTGATCTCGGTATCTCCTAATCATGAACGAGAATAAATCTGGGATCGTTGGCGGGAGAGATACCTCTCATAGCCTACAGATTACTACAAAGAAGGTGAATGGAGCCAATTATCTTTCGTGGTCAAGGTCTGCTGCTATGTACTTAGGGATGAAGCAAAAATTGGGTTACATTTACAGGAATATTTAAAAACCCAAAGAAGATGACTCTAAGTATATTGATTGAGAAAGTGACAATCTAACTGTCATGACATGACTGCTACACTTCATGCAACCAGACATTAGTGATTCCTATATGTATGCCAGTGATGCTAAACAATTATAGGAGGCTGTGAGGGATGCGTTCTCGCAGAAACAAAACCTCTCGAAGATGTTTCAAGTTAGTGACAAAATTAACACTATGAAGCAAGGTGATAAGACTATTGGAGAGTATTACACTCAAATGAAGAGTTTGTGGGATGAACTAGCACAGTATCAAGAAGAACTGTGCAGCTCGTGTGCCAGCAAGGTTAGTAAAAATACTGAAAGGAGGAGAGTGTTTGACTTCCTAAAAGTAGTTAAACCTGAATATGAGAATGTCAAATCAAACATTCTAGGCATGCACAGTACCAACATGAGGAGAGCAGACAACACTTTATGCAGAATCCTGGTGGTGATATATCTGAGAGATCTGTCCTACTATCCTTCACTTCTTTTGGTCATGGAGGCAAATTTGGTGGTAGAGGTGGTGGTCGTGGAGGTCGTGAGGGCCTCTCCAGTGAAGAAAGGGAGAAATTGTTGTGTTCTCATTGTGGCAAGAAGGGTCATACTAGAGAAAGATGTTGAGAATTACATGGGAAACCGAAATTTCTTCCAGGTTGCGCATTTCAATCCTCTACTAAGGAAACTTCTAGTCCAGTTGTTGGTCAGAGCATCCCTCCTCTTTCAGCTCCCCCTCCATCTAATTTTTAAAGTTTACAGAGAGAGCTTCAGGATCTCCAAGGCTGCCTTCAGCGCATGACGGTAAACAGGGACAGGCATCTTTCTCCCACATAGCTGACTCAGGTACCTATGGGTCTGCCCATGAGACCTCAACCTCTCAGTCCCCATGGATCATCGATTTTGGGGCTATGGATCACATGTCTGGTATGACAGATTTATTTTCATCCATGTCTAGTTTTTCTGATTCTATTTATATTCACATTGTTGATGGATCCCTTGTTCCTGTAAAAGGTAAAGGGAGTGTTCCATTAGGCACCATGTCCCTTGACTCTACTCTTTTAGTTTCTAACATGCCTATGAATCTATTATCTATCAGTAAAATTACCAATGCCTTACATTGTCGTGTGACATTCTTTCCATCAGATTGTGTTTTCCAAGACCTGGAATCGGGGAAGATCCTTGGTCATGGTATTGAAGAGAAGGGACTCTATCTCTTTCAAGATTTGTGTGGTGCATCTCCTCCTGCAGCTATGGTGGTTTCTATTGATGAAGCTAGATTGTGGCACTCCCACTGTGGCCATCCTCATATTAGTCGTTTGAAACTCTTATTTCCGAAAAAATTTCATGGATTTGATAGTAGTTTGTTTAATTGTGAAACTTGTCAGTTCTCTAAACATGTTCGTAATTCTTATCCCTTGAGTGGTAGTAAATGTGCTATTCCTTTTGAAATTATTCACTCTGATGTGTGGGGCCTTCCCCTGCTACTGTTTTGTATGGTCATCGTTATTTTGTTAGTTTTATTGATGACTGTACTAGACTCACTATACTCTTTCTTATGCGCACCAAAGATGAAGTTACCTCTATTTTTCCTCTGTTTCACAGACTAGTTAGCACACAATTTAATGGGCATGTTAAGGTTCTTCGATCAGATAATGGTGGAGAATATTCCTCTCGCATTCTCTAATCTTATCTTCACTCTCATGGAATTGTGTGGCAAACTACTTGTTCTTATACCCCAATGAATGGGGTTCAGGAAAATAGGCATCTTCTCGAGGTTGCTCGATCTCTATTGATTGATATGAAGGTTCCTAAATAACTCTGGGGTGAAGTTGTTCTCACCGCTGCCTACCTCATCAATCGACTACCTACACCTATTCTGGAAGGACATTCTCCCTTCCAACTTGTGTTTCCTCATCGCCCTCTGTTCTTAGTGCCATTGGTTCCTTATGTTTTACTCATATCCCCAACATTCAACAAAGTAAACTTGATCCTAAGGCTACCAAGTGTCTTTTTCTTGGATATCCCTCTTCTCAAAAAGGATACAAGTGTTTTGACCCTCTCATTCGTCATGTGATGGTCACCATGGATGTCACATTCTTTAAGGGCATTCCTTTTTCCCGTCCTCCGAGTCCTCTTCAAGGAGAGAAACAACGTAACAATGAAGAGCACTTTGAGATGTTTAGAGCTTTACCTATGGGAGATGGTGAAGATTGTGAAGAAGTAGATGATGAAATTGTTAAGCCACAGAAAAGTGAACAACCCACCTTTGATATATATGGAAAGAGAAAGATGTATGTGCGAAGGAACAACAAAAGTGTTGTTGAAGCTACTGCGTATGAGAATGTGGATGAGTCACCTTCTCAGAATACCGACCAGGATCCCTTACCCGAAGAGGATCCTCTTGTTTTTGAAATTAAAGACTTAGGAAGTTTGAAATATTTCCTTGGCATTGCAGTGGAGAGATCTAAGAAGGGCATCTCATTATCCCAGCGGAAGTATACCATAGACCTCCTTCATGATACAGGTTTTTTAGGGTGTAGGCCTGCTGTGACCCCTATTGAACAAAATCACCGATTAAACGGTGAAGAAGGTGATCTGCTTAAGGATCCACGTACCTATCAGAGATTAGTTGGTAAACTGATTTATCTAACCATGACTCGTCCGGACATTGCTAATGTAAGCGTAGTGAGTCAATATATGCACTCACCAAGGACAGTGCATTTGGAGGTTGTTCACAGGATCCTGAGGTATTTGAAAGGAAGTCCTAGCAAAAGGCTTCTCTTTTAAAATCATGGTCATTTAGATGTGGATATATATTCTTGATTTGATTGGGTCGGGTCTCGGATGATAAGAGATCAACTACCGGATATTGCCTTCTTGGGAGGTAATTTGGTCACATGGAAATCTAAGAAGCATGTAGTATCAAACTCCAGTCGAGGAAAGTACTGTACCATGCCCCAAGGTGCTAGAAGGCATCGGCTTAAATTCATCTTGTCGAATTGAGAATTGCTCTCTCCAATTACTTTGTATAGTGACAATGAGGCCGCCCATCATATTGCAGAGAATCTTGTCTTTCATGAAAGAACAAAACACATTGAGGTGGACTGTCACTATATTCACGAGAAGGTCGAGTCCAAAGAAATCAGTATTCCACAAGTTAGAACTGAGGATCAACTTGCCGGCATCTTGACTAAAGGTGTTGGTGGCAAGAGACTTTATGACATCTCCAAGTTGGGTATGATCGACATCTATACACCAACTGAGGGGGAGTGTTGGAGATGTTATTTCCTTTGTATGAGTGTATAGTAACTTTGAGTGTGTGTGTAGTTAGGTGAATTTTAAGTTGTACAATTCACCTAACTCTGGAACCATGTAATACGTGAATATGCTAAGATGATATAAATAATAATTCACATTGGGATTTGGATCACATTGAGTCAACTCTAATATCTCTCTTCTCTTCTCTTCCCTCTTCTTCTTCTTCTTCCTATTGCTAAACCCTAACCCTAAATCACTATTCTGACTTAAAGTTGTCACAATCATATCTTACACTCAATTGGTGGTAATCTTCAACCAAATCCATGACCTTAAAAGTAGTAGATAAATTATGGGAGCTACAACTTGCACACGAGATTTATATCATGGCACATGGTTTAAAAAGAAAGACTTGATCTTTTTGGGGTCTGTGCGATGTGGGACACCATCTAAGCCTTCTAATTTAAAGGCCGCGATGTAAAGATCTTTGGTGCCAAAGATTGGCATGAAACACGATCTCTGTCATATGATTCAATATAGTCAAGACCAATATCTGATTTAATGGTTTACTTGGACGAATCAGATGATAACGATCATGTTTTATGCCAATCTTTGGAAACAAAGATCTTTACATCATGACCTTCAAATCATACGGCTTAGGTGGTGGTGATTCATGTAGCACACCTCTCTCTGTCACTACAAGATTTGACTTGTAAGGTAAGAGAAAATTACCCTAATATTAGACTTTAGTTTCTTTTTGTTCTCATCATCCCAAACTCCTTACACTCTGTTTGAGTATAGAAGCTTTGAAAGGTCATATGGTTTTTTTCAAACTCATGTTATCTTTGAGAAGGAAACAGAACAGACGCTTTTCAGATAAAAAATGATGGAAGAGGGCAATAATTTAGTTGAATCAAGTGGTGGACAATGAGAAGTGAAATAATATTTTGCATTTGATCGGTGTCTAATTCTTGACAAAGATGCTTCCAACGTTAAGAGATTTCAGCTCGCCTAAAGCTTTAGGAAGAAGTATGTTTCACATTTTTTTATGCATGGATTAGATTTGCAATGAGGAAAGGAGTTGCAATAATTTTAACTTCCTTAGGACTTGTTCTCCTTATTATCCTAAACACGAATAGCTTATCCAGTTGATTAGGCTTTTTATTTTAACTAAGCATTTGGTTCTTTTTTCTATAATAGGTAGATATGGTGGAATCGCGACTTGTGTACCTTTGAAGTCCAGATAGACAATTAATGGGTAGATTCAAAGTATCGGTGTGAATCCAAAGGTTGTGCACTATTTGTTGAAATTGAACAACATATGACACCACTAGGCGAGTAGTAGATAAAAAGGTGAGTGATCATGCATCAACATTTTGTACTGGTATTGATTGATTAAAAAAAGATACAGGTATTGAATTATGCACCAGTAGTTCATTTCAATTTTGAAATTAATGTTCATGACATAATAAAAGATTACCCACATCTGCGATTAACTCATAGACAGAAGCCTCATCTTTTCGATCACATGTTTGTTTGTTTTAGTGACATCTATTTGCTTAATTTGACCAATATGATTAATCTGAACTTCCTTCTCTTATACAGGTTTTAGAGATCCGTCCAGTAAGTGATTAGGACAAAGGGAAAGCAGTTGAGTTCTTGCTCAAATCTCTTGGTGAGTAACTCTGCAAAGTATGGTCATCTATAGCAGTAGGATTATAACCTTATCATGTTTTCTTATTTATTATGTACACAAATATGGCATCGGACTAAGTAATTGTGATATCATTATTTTTAATTTATTCGAGCTTCGTTTGATGTCAATATTTTTACTAAAAAGGCCTTTTTCTGAGGGTACAGGGGCTCGTTTGGAATACCACTATAATGGAATTGAAGAAGGTAAAACCCTAATCTCTTACCTACTTATTGTTACGAAATCTGGATCTAGAGGCATTGCAAGTAGTTTGAGTAGAGGATTGATGTTCATTTATTTGGCGATGATTGGATTGGTTTATTTGTGGTTGATGTTCTATATTCAATTGATGGAGAAATATATTAAACTTCAATTGAAGAAAAGCCCCCGTTAAGAATTGAAAAATAGAAATTGCTTTTATAGGTTTGAGGCTTCTGTTTGCTGAAATGCTAGCTGTTGGAACTAAATTTTATTTAGCACTTGGTAAGATCATAGTGACAACTTTCGTTTTTGGTCATTTTTCGGTGCGGGGTCTTTGCGGTACATTTCGATTTAATTTTGATACCTTTCGGAAAAAATTCGGGAATGTTTCAGGGATTAAAAATATATTTAATATTTTTTTAAAAAAATTACTACAATATATACTAAATTACTAACGTGTTTATAATTTTTAAAAATTGAAATAAAATAAAAAATTAAACATAAAAACATACCAAAATTTTTGAAATTTTGCTGAAAAATAGCGAAATTTTTGTTTAACCCTTTTTGGCTTAATTTTAAATTTGTCACTATGGATAAGATGCACCTATCAAGAAAGTGGGTTATCATATTTAACAAACAACTAAAGGTTTATGGGTTGTCTTAAAATCTGCCATACGCCAAAAAGTTCGGCGTAGTTAAGAACAATATATTTATATATATGAGGGCCAGGACTATGGGTTCAAACCCACAAGGTGCTGGGTTGGAGTCAATTGGCGGCCATGTGGCATCCATCGGACGAATCGGATCTGAGCAACTTGTCTAAGGACGATCAACAATTTGGGCATGATCTGATGCATATACACCATCCAACCTATGGTCAAATAGGGAAATATTAAATTGAACCAAGATGTGTGGGCGGTACCCAAACTTTGACTACAATTTTGAACACTAAAAAAAAAAAATTGGATTATTTTTTACAAATCACATGCCACATGGCACTTGATCCCAAAAAAGGTATTGTTTTAGAATCATGTGTCATGTGATTTGAGGTTCTAACCCATCACTCTCAATACAGGTTCTAACCCATTGTCCCATTTGCCTATATATATATAGGGAAAGGGGAAAATGCGCCCGGGCATAGAGATATATCTACGCCAATTGATATGAGCGCGACACGTAGCGTCTTTTTTGTGAAGTGATGGGTGGCATGGGGTCCACTTTACTAACTAGGGTTAAACTTTTAAAATATTTTAGAAATTATATTCCTTTTCATTCGTCATTCTTGACTTTTTTAGAGGTCTTTTTAAAGTCTTTTTCTTTTCTCTCTTTTTCTAAGAAAGTGTCAGACTTACCTTTTCAGCTATATTTTACTAAAAAAATGTGAGCGCCTGGTAGTAAAGCATTAGCACCTCGTGAAACTACACCCCGACAAATGAAGGCCGACACCTGGCGCCGAGGTGTGGCTCATTAAAATAAAAAAAATAAAAACGAGGCGTCAGCGTCTCATTTTAGGGGCACCAACACCTTTATATCGAGGTGCCGACGCTTCGATAAAAATTAAGAAAAAAAAATTTAGTGAAGCGTCGAGGGGTTAGCACCTGTATATAGAGGGGCCTCTGGCGCTTCGATTTTTTTTTTTTATCGAAGCACCAAGGCACCGGCCCTGGCACCTTGCGCCGGGGTGCTAGCACCTCGCTATTAGGGTGTCGACTCCTCGTTGTCAGGGTGCCGACGCTTCGCTGCCGAGGTGTTGGCGCTTCGCTACCGGGCGGCAACATTTTTTGGGTAAAATATACCTAAAAATGTAAGTCTGACACTTGGAAAAATGGAGAGAAGAAAGAGACTTTATAAAAGTCAAGAATGGAGGCTGAAAGGATATTTAGCTTTTAAAATATTTTAAAAGTGTAACCCTAGTTTGTAATGTAGGCCCCATGCCACCCATTACTTCACAAAAAGGGAGCTACGTGTCACACCCATACCACACTATGAAAAAAATAGGTTATCCCGACGGCTCCTATTAAGAAGTCGTCAACGTAGATACATCTCCGTTGATGGCTATTATGGGAAGCCGTCGGCGTAGTGTTTTTAGTATATAACCTATTGCAAACACCTCACACGGTTCACACTCTCTCTACTAAAATCGACTCTCTCTCCCCCTCTCTCTTCAAAACCCTAGTTGCTCATCACACATTAGATATCATTGTCATTCATCCATGGGAGATCATCGTGATTCACGCATCAGAGATCTTCATGCATCAATGATCCTCACGCATCTCTCCCCCTTCCTCTCTTCAAAACTCTAGCTGCTCTAAACGCATTAGATCTGATGTGATTCATCGATTCATCTTCAATCTCACACTAACCCTAGATTTGTGAGGCGATTCATCTTCATTTTCATCAGTAGACTCCATTCGATCAAGTTTGCCGCAACTTCAAGAGAGTTCATTCGATTGGGTCTCAGCATCTACAACTTCACGAAGAGGTAGAGATGCGTGAGGATACAATTATATATTTTTATTATTTTTTGTTATAATTAGTTTTTCTATACTATTGTTATGCAGTTGATATATAGACCGAACACAAGCGAGAACCTCATTCAGGTAATTAAAATGATAGTTTTTTTTTATGTTGAAATTCTGCAACTCTGAATTAGTGGTGCCTCCCAAGACCAGAGACCTCTGTTGTGATTGAATTTGAAAGATCTGTGAAGCTCTTGTGTGGAACTGATTCTGTGAAGAGCTGTGGAGCTATGTTGTTGACCAGGTCATAGGTTTATCATTCTTCCATTGTTTCAAATTCTTTCCATGGCAGTGTGAGCAAAGGAAATGATTCTTGCTTGTGGATTCGGGTGTTTCTTTTTTAGGTAAGATTTTAACCAAAAACTCGGTATTTTGCTTGTTTTAGATATGCATATCATGTGTTTGTGTTATTGTTTGTGTGTATTTCTTCTCTTATTTTCACGCTTTTGTTACTGCTTTAGTTTAGAGGGGCAGAGATTTTTAAATCTTTCTTCAATTTTTAATCCGGAATTGTTTAGAGGTATTTTAGTTACGAATCAAACCCGGCCCGGGCTGGCCGAAGATGGGTGGGTATGGGTTGAGGTAGGTAGGCCTAAAAAATTAGGCTCGGCCCAGCCCAATTAGTAACTGATCCGGTTATGGGTATATTTTTTTTATATTCAAGAAGTGGACATATTCTTAGTAAACACAGCAAGTTCCAAAACACAACTGACGGGGACGCCACTTACATGGACATTGGATTCGGACCACACTGTTTCTACCGGCATAGAAAGAAGCAACGTTATGGAAATCAAAACTAGGTGAATACGCGAAAAGATGAAATTATGAAAATTGAAGGAGCACAGAAAGAAAAAATCGATTGATCGAAATTAAAATTCGATCAATCGAAATGTCAACGGCGATATTTTACTTATATGAGAATTTCGATCGAACGATTTTCAATTTCAATCGATCGAAATTGCGATCAAAAATTTCGATTGAACGAAAATTCAATTTCGATCGATCGAAATTGCGCCAAGTAGTTTTAGTCGTTTTAAACTTCTAATTTCGAACTTTAAACTTTAGGGGTTTAATTGTCTTTATTTAATATTCGTTTTAGGGTTTTCTTTTATTGTGAGACCTCCTATATAAGGTCTTTAAACAATGTAATTAAGGGAGTTGATTGATTATTGAATGAGAGCTTATGCTTCTTGAAGAGAGAGTCTTCTTCCCCACGATGGGTTTGGTGTGAGACCAAGGGAGTGATTCTCATATATTTTCCTTATTGTTGTCATTGCTTTGCGTGGTTTGCTTGATTATATTTGCTATCTAAATCTCTGCGTGCTTCTCTAGCCATAGCCTAAATCCTTTCTTATGATCCCCGAAACCCTAAACCCGTTTTGAAGCCTAAATCACACAAGCCAACACCCTTTCCAAAACCATAAGCCGATCTAAAAGCCATAAGCTTTTCACAAACCCTAATTCCATTCTACAACCCAATTTGGAATCCGTGAATCTATATCGGACCGAAGACGAGCGCCTAATCCTAGAAAAGCTAGAGTACTATCTCTAAGCCGATCTCGCCTCGACTCTAAAGTACTTGCGCATCGGACTGGACCCTATCTGGATCTCTTGTGATATACCCATCAGAATTCTGCCAACCCTAAGGTATCAAAAGATAATTTTGCGAATAAACTTGAATTAATTTATTTAATTTCGACAAAATCTTCATTAAATCATATTCCGCATTTTAGGGTCGTTGTCCCTCGTCAGTTTTGGTATCAGAGCCCTAGGTTTTCTAGGTTAGGGCATCTTTGTTTGTCATATTTATTTCATTGCATTATTTTTGTGAGTCCGTATTGCATTCCATATTAGAGCCCTAATAAACTTTGTGATTACTATGGATTCGAGTGCGATTCTCAATGCCCTTAACGGTATGCGAGAAGAGGTGAGTGCGATTAGTGCACGTCTGAATACCATTGAGCAAGCCCAAACATCACTAGGAGTTGGTAATGATTGATTACGTGATCGAATCAACCAACTGGAAGCAATGGGTGGGCTAAAAAATCAACAGCAAGAGCGTGAGTGTCCACACTTTAAACGTAATGGTCGCCAAGACAACCGGAACCGTAGGAATCATCGTAGAGATGACTATGACCCCAAAGTTCAACTCCTTAAGAACGTCTGAGTTGAGATTTCGACTTTCGATGGAAGAATGGATCCTACCGTCTTCCTCGATTGGCTTTCTGACATGGACCAACACTTTGATTGGTATGCCATGAATGACGACCATTGCATTAGACTTGCGAAAATGAAATTGGTTGGTCAAGCTCGACTTTTCTGGCTCAATGTTAAGCGCATTAGGGTGAACGCGGGTTGTCCTCCCATTACCCGTTGGGACGACATGAAGGAACGACTTACTGAGAAGAATGTTCCTCCTCGACCAGTGGTAAAATTTACGTCAAGGTGGTATACCCGTGATCGATTATATTGCCAAATTCGAGTTCATGATGAGGGCAAAAGTATCGGAAGACCCTGAAATCACTCTCTCTAGATTCCGCACCGGATTGCGACCTGATTTGCAAAAAGAGCTTATTTCTCACCCTGTAGAAACTCTTGAAAGATGTTATGTCGTTGTGCAAGATCTTGAACGGTATTTGAAAACTACGGTGGTGAAGAGAACCGAGCCACAATATAGCGGTCAACGATCTGGTGAGAGACGATTTAATCCTCCTCCCAAACCTACACAACCCGCCCCTACCAATTCTAGGTTTGAGACGGGAAAAGGTGTAATCGGAGAAGCCTCAAGGGTTAATTCTCAAGTAAAGTGCTAAAAATGTCATGAGATGGGACACTTTGCCGCCCAATGCCCTACGAAAGAACCCCAAAGGACTCTTCATTGAGGGAGAGGAGGATGATGATGAGGTAGTGGTAGAAGAGGAAGTATTTGAACCAGTTAGCACACCCAGTGATGAGGAGGGTGATGTTGTTGGTCATGCTTTAGTTGTGAGGTGTGCCCTTGCACAACCTCAACGAGATGAAAATGATGACTAGCGTAGGGAGAACATCTTCCACACCTATGCTAGATTTGGTGAAAAGAATTGTAGGGTCATCGTGGATAGCGGTAGTTGTACCAACGTAATATCCACTCATGCAGTACGCCGCTTAGGGCTTACACCCGAAGCCCACCCGAGACCTTATAAAGTCGCATGGGTCAATTCTTCATCCATTCCCGTGTCGAAAAGGTGTCGTGTACCAATTCAGTTAGGTTCTTATTCGGACACCTTATGGTGCGATGTGGT
This sequence comes from Chloranthus sessilifolius, assembly GCA_021018995.1. Taxonomy (NCBI): domain Eukaryota; kingdom Viridiplantae; phylum Streptophyta; class Magnoliopsida; order Chloranthales; family Chloranthaceae; genus Chloranthus; species Chloranthus sessilifolius. The sequence continues at coordinate 145,748,529 of CM037590.1, read as the reverse complement.
GTCGATGAATGTGGGCCATATCATTTTGGGAAGGCTGTGGCTCTACGACATGGACGTGACTCTTTCTGGTCGAACAAACATTTGCACGTTCATGCATAAGGGCAAAAAGATCACTTTACACTCTTTGCCTCCCAAAACACCCTTGACCAACACCGTCGAAAAGAAGGGCGAGTCTTCTAAATCCATTAATATTGTGAGCCCTTCTGAGTTCGAGAGAGCATCGAAAGATGAGAGTGTGGTGTACGTAATTGTCACCGTAGAGCTGAGTTCGAGAGAGCATCGAAAGATGAGAGTGTGGTGTACGTAATTGTCACCGTAGAGAGTGCTCCAGAGTCGGTGAGCGAGTGTCCCTAGGAGGTTGAGCCAATTTTAAGAGTTTACGGAAGTCTTCCCTGAAAGACTTACCAAACGAACTCCCTCCCTTGCGTGATATCCAACACGCAATAGACTTGGTTCCTGAATCTACCTTACCGAACCTGCCCCACTATAGGTTGAATCCGGTTGAGCACGCCGAGTTGACTCGGCAAGTCAATGAGCTCCTTTAGAAGGAGTTCATCCAAGAGAGTCTCAGCCCGTGTGTCGTACCTACCCTACTCACTCCTAAGAAAGATGGTACGTGGCGCATGTGTGGATAGTCGTGCAATCAATAAGATTATTGTTAAATATCGGTTTCCCATACCAAGGCTCAATGGCATGCTTGATATGATGGTTGGTGCCACGATCTTTTCAAAGATAGACCTTAAGAGTGGCTACCATCAAGTCCGCATCCGCCCCGGCGATGAGTGGAAAACCGCCTTTAAGCCTAACGATGGCCTCTATGAGTGGATGGTCATGCCATTCGGGCTTTCTAACGCCCCGAGTACTTTCATGCGACTCATGACCCAAGTGTTGAAGCCGTTTCTAGGCAAATTTCTTATTGTTTATTTCGATGACATCTTGATCTATAGTCATGACAAGGATCAACACTTGAACCACCTTAGGTTGGTTTGTGAAACCCTCAAGGGCGAGCAGTTGTTTGCCAATCTCAAGAAATGTACCTTCATGCAGCGTTCTGTTGTTTTCTTGGGATTTATTATCTCAGCCAATGGAATGGTCGCGGACCCCGAAAAGGTGAGAGCCATTGTGGAGTGGCCCGAGCCTAAGAACATACACGATGTCCGTAGCTTCCATGGTTTGGCTGCTTTTTGTCGTCACTTCATCAGAAGCTTTAGCACCATCATGGCCCCAATTACTGATTGCATGAAAAAGGGGGACTTTAAATGGGGCAAAGCGGCGACAAAAGCCTTTGTTGATATCAAACAACGAATGAGTAGTGCACCCGTCATGCGATTGTCGGACTTTTCTAAAGTCTTTGAAGTCACATGCGACCCTTCAGGTGTAGGCATAGGAGTGCTTAGCCAAGAGGGTCACCCTGTGGCCTATTTTAGTGAAAAACTTAACTAAGCGAAGCAAAAATACTCCACCTATGACAAGGAGTTCTATGCAGTCGTTCGATCTCTTTGATATTGGAAACATTACCTTAGACCGCAGGAATTTGTGTTGTTCTCTGACCATGAAGCCTTACGCTTTCTTGCTTCACAGAAGAAGTTGAACCCAAGGCACGCGAAGTGGATTGAGTACCTTCAAGGGTTCACATTCGTGTTAAAGCATAAGGCCGGTGCTGAAAATAGGGCCGCTAATGCACTTAGTCGGCGAGTGGTGACTTTGCGCACAATGAGTACCGAGGTCGTCGGGTTCGAAAAGTTAAAAGATGAGGACCTCGTGTGCCCAGATTTTGGGGTTGAGTACACTGCTCTCCTTAGTAACCCGACCAGCACATAGTTCGTGTACACCATCTAGGATGGGTACTTGTTTAAAGGCAACCGCCTTTGCATCCCTCGCACTTCATTGCATGACTTTCTCATTTAGGAGTTACATGCTGGAGGGATGGCCGGACATTTCGGGTGTAATAAAATTGTTGCGCTCGTAGAGGATAGGTTCTTTTGGTCTAGCTTAATGAGAGATGTCGCTCGGGCTGTCAAACATTGTCGTACTTGCCAATTGTCGAAACAGACCAATCAAAATACCGGCTTGTACACCCCATTACCCATGCCACACACACCGTGGCAAGACCTCTCTATGGTTTTCGTGGTTGGACTTCTTAAGACCCCTAGGAAGCATGACTTCATCTATGTCGTAGTGGACCGATTGTCCAAGATGGCCCACTTCATTCCTTGTTCCAAAACCTCCGATGCATCTCATATTGCTAAACTGTTCTTCGCGGAGGTAGTACGTCTTCATGGGTTACCCAAAACCATTGTGTCTGATAGGGATGTTAAATTTACGAGTTATTTTTGGAAGACCCTTTGGCACATGATGGGCACATCGCTCCAATTCTCAACTGCTTACCACCCTCAAACGGATGGCCAAACCGAAAGCACCAATAGGAGCCTTGGGAATCTCCTTCGTAGTCTTGTCAGTGATCATGTTAGGACCTGGGATACCATCTTACCCACAGCTGAGTTTGCATATAATAATTCTGTCAATAGGTCCATTGGCATGAGTCCTTTTGAGGTAGTGCATGATCATAGGCCTAGGACCCTATTAGATTTGATCCCCATCTCTGCATCCCATAGAGTGTCAAATTCTACCGATGCAATTGCACAACTTATTCATAGTTTGTATGCCGAAATTAAACAGAAAACTAATTCAAGCAACAATCAATATAAATTATGTGCAGATGCTCACAAGCATTCTAAAGAATTTAACGTGGGTGATTATGTGATGGTCCGCGTTAGGCCTGAGCGGTTCCCATCGGGATCCGTAAAGAAGCTCCAATCTCAAGGCACTGGGCCTTTTAGAATTTTGGCTAAGAGTGGTCCAAATGCATACATACTCGAGCTTCCTCTAGGTGCGTGGGTTAGTTCAACGTTTAATGTGGAAGATTTGGTTTCTTACTTGGGTTTCACCCCACCTCCTGAAAACCCACTCCAGCCACCTCCTAGCCTCAGCCGCAGCCCCAATCCACCCTTGTAACCTATACATCTTCCTTCCCTAAGCAGACATAGATCAGATGAGATAGAGGATATAATCAACGATCATGTCTTCTCTACACATGACGGGGGATTCCAGAAATACTTGGTTAGATGGGTTGGCAAACCGGAGTCCGAAAACACTTGGGTCCACGAGAATGAAGTTCACCACTTGAACCCCGACCTGCTAGATATCTATCACGAGCGTGTTTCACCGGTGATGAAACCTTTTTGGTCCAGGAGAATTGACGGGGACGCCACTTACATGGACATCGGATTTGGACCGCACCGTTTCTACCGGCGTAGAAAGAAGTAGCGTTATGGAAATCAAAACTATGCGAATAGGTGAAAAGATGAAATTCTAAAAATTGAAGGAGCACAGAAAGAAAAAATCGATTGATCGAAATTGAATTTTGATCGATCGAAATAAAAATTCGACCAATCGAAATGTCAACGGCGATATTTTACTTATATGAAAATTTCGATCGAACGATTTTCAATTTCGATCGAACGAAAATTCAATTTCGATCGATCGAAATTGCGCCGAGTAGTTTTAGTCGTTTTAAACTTCTAATTTCAAACTTTAAACTTTAGGGGTTTAATTGTCTTTATTTAATATTCGTTTTAGGGTTTTCTTTTATTGTTAGACCTCCTATATAAGGTCTTTAAACAATGTAATTAAGAGAGTTGATTGATTATTGAATGAGAGTTTATGCTTCGTGAAGAGAGTCTTCTTCCCCGTGATGGGTTTGGTGTGAGACCAAGGGAGTGATTCTCATATATTTTCCTTATTGTTGTCATTGCTTTGCGTGGTTTGCTTGATTATATTTGCTATCTAAATCTCTGCGTGCTTCTCTACCCATAGCCTAAATCCTTTCTTATGATCCCCGAAACCCTAAACCCGTTTTGAAGCCTAAATCACACAAGCCAATTCCCTTTCCAAAACCATAAGCCGATCTAAAAGCCATAAGCCTTTCACAAACCCTAATTCCATTCTACAACCCAATTTGGAATCCGTGAATCTGCATCGGACCGAAGACGAGCGCCTAATCCTAGAAAAGCTAGAGTACTATCTCTAGGCCGATCTCGCATCGACTCTAAAGTACTTGCGCATCGGACTGGACCCTATCTGGATCTCTTGTGATCTACCCATCAGAATTCTGCAAACCCTAAGGTATCAAAGATAATTTTGTGATTAAACTTGAATTAATTTATTTAATTTCGGCAAAATCTTCATTAAATCATATTCCGCATTTAGGGTCGTTGTCCCGCGTCAACAACTGATATGGGTTAATATCAACAAATTCTGATATCAAGATATATCAGAAGTTCAGAACTAAGTCACAGTATCTGAGATTTGGATCCATGTTCGAAGTCAACATAGCAAGTTCCACGAACAGCTTCCTATTCCATAACATTATTTGCATTAAAAAACTGGAATATGTCACAAACAACCAGCAGTATAAAAAATCCCAGCATAAATAAATATAAAAGCTGAACATTTAGCATAAAACAAGATCAACACCTTCATTTAAAATCATGGGCATTAATGTGAAACAATTCTCAAAAACTACCAATTTAAACAATATAGTTAACAAGCTAGAGATATGCAAGTACGCACAGTTTTCTATCGATAGAAAACAGGTTGGATGCTATTTGATGATTAGAGTTAAATGAAGCTGATGTTAAAGCCAACTTGCGGCGATTGAAATTTGATTTCAACGAGAAGACTGTAATAGGACTGATGCAAATTACAGTTCTGCAGAGCACAAGCATAGACCTGCAGCTATATGGAGTTAAATTACTAAAAAATAAAAATTAAATAAATGGAGTTAAATTGCAATTGGCTTCAAATTTTTAATCCTTGTTCTCATTCTCTTTTGGTTTTTGATTCATTTTCTTAGCAAAGGTTCATTGGTGCCAAGTCTGATCTCTAAACTAATTTAGCAAAACTAGTTTGGCAAATTAATATTATTTCTATCATAGTATATGGAGCATCTTTGATCTGCTGAAGCATGTCGAAAGATTGACTTTCACAGAGTTCAAGGCTCAGTAGAAGTTGGCATTGGACATGATTGGCAATCGAAAGGGAATTAATAGTGACCTTATGATTCCTGTGATGAGTGTGGATCCTTTTCATGTAGCCAATTTGTGGGTCTCTTTTTTTCCTGATGAGATCTATATTGGGTTTTTCATATTGGTTCCTAGCTCTTGATTTAAGTTGACGAAATAGCAATTTTCGAATTATAATTAGGGGATTGGAATATTACTTAATTTGTTTTTTTTTTTTAAAGAAAAAATATTGGATTTTTTAGATCGCTTCCCAGTTCATGAACCCTTCTCATGGTTTATGTTACTGATTCAATAGTTTTCGAACAACCTAAGCATTGGCAATGTGCTCGGGTCAGGTACCCAAATGAGGAAGGATATTTGGAACAAGTTTAATAGCCATGTGTGTCATTGTCATGCAGGCATCGAATGCCAAAAAATATGAGAATGCTGCTGAGCGGAGGTAAGCGTATTTCTAGCCATTTATGGAAGGCTTCCATTGTCTTAGTAGTTTGTCTTTTGGGATTATAGTGGCACAATAGTGTGGACTTTGGAGTATGTTCCAAGTTAGCATTGACGAGTGAAATTTGGTAAAGGACTAGAATCTGTGCTCAACAAGTGATTTGCATCTCCAAGTTTCAATGTGATGAACAAAGGGATGCTGGTTTTACGGGAGGCGAATTTGGATATGTACATGCTTAACATTAATTTCAAAAGGAGGGCTCGTTGCCACCGTAAGGGATGTACCTCTGAGAAAGCTGAGGGTACGGTGGTCAAGGCCGGGGAACACGTTCGCCCGATTTCGTCAGGGCTCAGGGCTCCCGTCACCGATGATCAGCTCAGGGACATGGCGCGGGGGTGGTCTATCGCTGACTCCCGAGGTTGTCCTTTACGCCTCCCATCGGGGTATTCTAAGCCCCAAGGGGTGGGGGGGGGCGTAGGGTCGCAGCCCCTTTCATTCCGGAGTAATGAGTTTACGTCGGTGGCTAATAATATCACAGATTTTTGGCTTACTATTCATTGTCCTAAAGAAACTTTACTGCTGGTTCATATTTACTATTGGTTACAAAAATGGACGCTTCTCAATAGGCCGGCGGTTTCGGCTTTATCGGACACGCAGTTTCATCTCAGATGTCCCTCACAAAGCTCGGCCAACGACATTCTTGCTTCTAAGGTGGCTTCCATTAATGACTATCCGGTTGTTTGCAGGAGATGGAAGCAGTTCCAATCTAGCTCAGTCCACCGTTGGATGGGGCGTTTGGATTCGCTTATTCGGCTTCGCTCCGGGCACAGACCTCGGAGGTCATCCGGATCGCGACCGGTCTGAGGATGCATCCTCATCGAGAGATCTTGACGATTTGTGGGAGACCAGATCGCCGAGTCTTGGCGAGTCTTGCGTGATTAGGCCATCCCCAGATTGTGCAAGATTTGCCTCAACGGCCAGGAATTCGCGATCTTCGTAGAAGTGGAGCTAAATGGCGAGTCTTGAGCGCAGGCGAAGCAAACCGCGATTCTCGGGATTTCCAACGTACACATACTCGCTCGTCCCGCAGAAAAATTCTCGCCGGTGGTCTACCCATCCGGAGCAGGGAACCGGGGCCGTGAGGCAGGACAACCCGTATGGCCCGCCTCGGTGCCGGACACACGCCCATCCAATGGCGACCTCGGTCTCGAGCTCGTTGGTGGGCCCTCGGCGAACAGTTCGGCTCGAATCAGATATTGAGTCGTCGGCCTTCCCTCTTCTCGTCCGTGGACCGATTTGTAGACATGGAGCTGGGGAGTATTCGGAGGAGGAGCTTGAAGAAGGGGAGCTAATCCCGAAGAACCCGACGAGTGAAATGTTATCGGAGGAGGTCCGGCCGCAGGGGGAGCTTTCGATTACACCGACTGGCCCATTGCCGTTTTTCGGGGCTCTGATGACGGCCACGACGCACGTGGGCATACATCGCTTCTGGTGGCACCGTCCATTCTCGTTGGTACCTACGGTCTCGATCTTCTCGTATAGGGCCACCGACAACGTACACCTGCAAAATACTGCGGTAGGTGAGACCGGGGAGTTCCCTATGTTTGATGCAGGTGGGCGGCGGCGAGCGATGGAAGCATCTATCCTTGTCAACGGTGTCGGAGGAGACAAACCGGCTGCTTTGCCTAAACCCTTTAGGGTTTACCGCAAGAGAAAATGTCCTTTTATAGCAAGGGGGTGTGGGAGACCGCGTGCGATTGGGACACATGGACTGGAGCTTTCTAGAAGTTGCACGCTGTTTGGGGGAGGTGTTGAAGTTGCGGGCGAGCAGAGGGCACGTGAGGAACGCATGTGGTGACCCGGGCATAAAGAATTTGCTAGATGCAGGACTTCAATGGGGGCCAGATGGCGGGCTTTAACAAGCGGATCGGAGTCGAGGCGGACCTTGTAGATCCACGGGGATTTTTTACGATCCGTATAGGAGGCCCATCCGGGGCTATGACTCGGGTCGTGGACGACCGGGTTAGGGTGGCCAGTTCTCTTCAGGACCCGCCAGGAGCTCAGCCTATGCTTAAGGTGAGGCAGAGTCATATTCAGCAGCAAAGGGAATGGTGGGATCTTCGGAGTGAGGTGGGGAACCTAGGAAGAGACAGAGGCGAGATGGAGGGGAGAGATAAATACGATTATCAGATGCGAGCTCGTATTGCGATGGATACTGTGATGCAGTCCGGGCAGTTGGTCGATGGCTCGGATTCGAGCCATAGCCCCACGTTTGATTTTGCTGCGGTGGCAACAAATCCGTTCTCGGTGAGGCGGCTGGAGGCGGCGGTATCGAACGTATTGGGGGACCATAGTGGCACGGGGAACGAAGAGAGCGTCAGAGCGGCTTTGAGGTCTGGAGAGATGGATCTGACGGAAGATATTGATCGGTTGATCTCTGTGGGAAGGAATCTTGGGATGTCTTTCAAGGGGCCCGATAACGAGCTTCGGGACGTGTTCAGGTCTATACTGGTGGCTCGCATAACAAATAGGAGGCGAAATCGAGGGGGTGTACGGGAGCTCGCGAGATTGCTGTGGGGAATAGCAGCTGGGAAGGGAGGGGGGGGATCCTAATTTCACTCCGCTACCCCTGGGCGGGCCTATTCTGGTGGTAATGAAGATGTTGTCATGGAATGTTAGGGGTATATGCGGGGAAGGAAAACGGGCGGGGGTCAAGCGCATCATTGAAACAATAAAATCGGTCCTGGTTACCTTGAAAGAGACCAAATGGGGCAGTTGCGACAGGAGGAAGGTGGGGTCGACTCTGGGGGGCAAGTACTGGGGATGGATAGGGGTTGATTCGGAGGGCGCCAGGTATACTCTGCTTAGGGATACTCGCCATTTTGATAAAGTGGAGGACGGCGGAGTTTTCTCTGCTGCGGTGGTCCTTCGCCATAAAGCATCCGGCAATGAATGGATGTTTGCGGGTGTGTACGGGCCGTCTTCTAATCAAAATCGTCAGGACTTCTGGTTTGAATTGGTTGCGCTCGCCGGCAGATGGAATTGTCCGTTCTGCATGGGGGGCGATTTTAACGCCATAAGGTGGGGGTGGGAAAAGAAGGGATGGCCGCCGGACGCGAGTATCATGAGGGACTTCAACGCTTTTTTTGCCGATTGGGGACTGGTTGATGTGCCACTGGCTGGGGCGAGGTTCACGTGGTCAAACTTGCAGGATGTCCCGTCCATGAGCAGGCTCGATAGATTCGTCTGCAATACAGAATAGCTTCACCTGTAGCCGGGGGCGAGACTGGAATGTTTGGCTAGAGCGGTCTCTGATCATCGGCCATTGGTGCTTACATGCGAGTCCCGGTATAAAGGGCCGCTGCCATTTCGGTTTGAGAATATGTGGCTGTTGGAGGGGATTTTCGAAATAAGGTGGCGGAGTGGTGGGGTCAAGTGGAGGTCTCTGGCACTACTGCCGCTTCATAGCTAAACTGCAGCACGTTAAAGCGAAGCTCAGAATTTGGAATAAGGAAGAATATGGACTGATCCAGGTCAAGAAAGAGACCTTGTTATCAAAGCTTAATGACATAGACAATTTGGAGGAAACAAGAAGTCTTACGGCGGATGAACGGCACGCGAGGTACTTGCTGAAAACAGAACTTAACCAGGTTTGTCTGGCAGAGGAGACGTGCTGGAAACAGAAGGCTAAGGTCAAATGGCTCCGGGAAGGGGATGCTAATACGAAGTTCTTCCACGCAATTGCTAATGCGAGGAGCAAGGGGAATTTCTTGGGACGAATTGTGGTTGATGGAGTTGCGTATTCCGAAGAGGAGGAGATTAGAGAGAAGATTGTCGGTTTCTATAAGGAGCTGTATTCGGATAATGGACTCACGCGACCGGAGCTGGACGGGATCCCCTTCCAAACCATTGCTGCCGAGGACCAGGTGGCTCTGGAAAGGCCCTTTCAGGAGGAGGAGGTTTGGGGGGTTATTAAATATGGGGCAAAGAACAAAGCCCCTGGCCCGGATGGCTTTACTATGGAGTTCTTCAGGTGTTTTTGGCAAACCATTAAGGAGGAACTGATGGAGGTGTTGAAGGAGTTCCATACTTCGGGTTTTATAGGGCGCAGTCTCAACTCCACTTTCATCACCCTTATACCCAAATTCGAGGGGGCGGAGGATATCGCGGACTTCCGACCGATTAGCCTCACCAACTGCCTCTATAAAATCATTGCCAAGGTATTGGTGAATCGGCTTAAGCCTGTCATGGGAACCATTATCTCGGCCACTCAAGGGGCGTTTGTGGCTGGTCGTCAGCTACTTGATCAGGTGGTTGTGGCTCAGGAGACTATCCATGCGACCCTCTCTCACCGTAGACCGGCTACTCTTTGGAAGGTGGACATGGAAAAGGCATATGACCGGGTCAGCTGGGATTGCCTCGACTACATGCTGCACCGGTTCGGGTTTGGGGAGCAATGGAGAAAGTAGATGAGGGGCTGTTATTCGTCGGCCTGGTTTTCGATCCTTGTTAATGGAACACCTGCCGGGTATTTTAAGAGTTCACGGAGCCTCCGTCAAGGGGACCCGCTTTCGCCATTTCTTTTTAACATGGTGGGAGAGGCCCTCTCGGGGCTGATCTATACTGCCAGGGTAACTGACCTCATAAAGGGCATCAGGGTCGGAATGCATGGTCGGATTATGACGCATCTTCAGTATGCGGATGACACAATAATTTTCGGACAGGCCGAGGTCCAAGAATTTATGTCTCTAGCGGATGTATTGACCGTTTACGGCTATCTGGCAACGACATCTCGCTAAATCAGCGATATCGGGCATCGGCATTGAGGACGAGCTATTGGCGGATCTAGCTCGATCCGTGAATTGTGCTGTTACTCCCCTCCCTATTCGGTACCTTGGTCTACCTCTTGGGCTGAGATATCACAAGGCTAGAGCCTGGGACCCGGTGGTTCAGCGGTTCGAGCAAAGATTGTCTACGTGGAAGGGAAAGTTGCTTAGTAATGGAGGGCGCCTTGTTCTACTGAAATCGGTTTTGTCATCTCTGCCCATTTTTTACATGTCTCTATTTAAGTGCCCCATGAAAGTCATCAGGCGTCTTGAACAAATCCAGACATTTTCTTTGGGAGGATCGGGACCAACCAAAGAAGGTACCACCTCATCAATTGGGATACCGTTCACCGATCCAATGCGGGGGGCTGGGTTTGGGGTGTTTGAAGGAGACTAATATAGCGATGCTTGGCAAATGGTTCGGGCGGGCGGGGAGGGAAGAGGAAGCGAACAGTTTATGGTGCGCGGTGCTGCGGGAAAAGTATGGCACTGTGGTAATCGGGTATCTCATTTGCTGCTCACGTAAGAAGCTCGGCAGTGGAAGACTCTATGCAAAGACGCAATACTTCTCTAGAGGTCCGAGTTACGATTGGGGCTGCGGTACGGATAGTTGGGTGGATCGCCAACCCTCAAATACGCCTTCCCGATATCTTTTCCATTTCGACAAATCCTCATGGTATGATCGCTGAGTTCGTTTCGAAGGATGAGAGGGGGAGAGTGTGGACGATCTCTACTAGAAGGCTGCTAAGGGATGACGAGGGCACAACTTTCTCCAATCTGTTGCTATTGCTTTATGGGGCCCAACGCAACTTGGCTGGTCGAGATCAGCGAAAGTGGTACCCAAGTAAAGAGGGCTCATTCTCGGTTAAGTCCTATAACAAGCTACTATCTACCAGGCCCTTGATCAGGTGCGCAGGGCTGTGGAAGGCACCCATCCCGGCTAAAATTAAGTTCTTTACGTGGACCATGTTCAAAGACCGGATTCGACTCTCGATCACTTCATTTTTGGGAGAGATTTACAGAATTGTTGTGTTATGTGTCACAAAGAGGAGGAGTCGGCTGCACATCTTATGTTTCATTGCATGATGGCCCAGGAAATATGGGGCCTTATTGTTCAATCTTTTGGTATGGTGTGGGTCATGCCGGCGATTCCCCTTTCTCATCTCCTGATGTGGGAGTCCGGCCTCGCCGTTGGTAGCAGGTCCGAGTACTGGAAGGTCGCGCCGTATGCTATATTCTGGTCCCTGTGGAGGGAAAGAAATCCCAGAATCTTCGATCAAGCTTCCCTACCGGTAGGGATGATCATGAAGCAGGTCTGTGATCTAATGTGGTGCTGGGTGGCTAAAGGGGAGGGCACTGTTTTCGCGTGGGATCCGGGCTAAGATCGATATAGGGGGGGGGGTGTCTTGGATTTTGTCCACGGCGATTTCTTTGGTTGAGTTCTCCTATACTGTGTTTTATCAGCATCTTGCTACTATCAATATATCTCGTTTATTACCGATCAAAAACAAGTGATTTGCATAGCTTAGGTTAAAATCCTTGTGAAATTTTATATTTTATTAGTCTAAAGAGCCGCAATATCGATTTTGTTTTCACTAAAGTTTATTAGTATTGATTCTTTTGAACAGGTATCAAGATCAATAACCTGAATATGTTCGATGCAAGAGGATATGATCGCTCTCGAAAGTTTCTTTTGTTAGGTAGATGATCATCAAGCTGCAACTACAGAAAGCATTGAAGGTGCTAAAAGAATAGTTAAAACTGTGACATATCGTCAAGAGCATCTCCTCTCTTGATTCCATCTCTCAAGAGCACCAAATCTTTGGAGTTGCTCGGTCTTTCTTATCTCTTCCCCTTTTAGCAACTTCTCAAAAGTTTTACGATATTCATTTCTCTAGTAATCAGCCTCTACCTTGTGCTCAACAATTGCTGCAGCCATTGGTTGTCTCTCATTGTCCCTGATTTCAAATTCCCAAATAAAATTGAAAGACCTGACTTGATTGTCTCTGCTATCCAACTCAATGTGTAACTCTTGAGTTTTATGCCTGCATCTCCTCTCTTCTCTAACCACATAGCCATTCATACGTCATATCCTCTCTTAACTCGACGGTTTCTTTCGAAATTATATGAGTGGGATCCGAAATATACCTCCATAACATGGAGACATGAAATACATTGTGAACTCAGTTCGTAGCGTTCCTATTCGATATGCCGGGGTTGTGTCGCAACCTAGTCACTATCCTACTCTAAGTTGCTTACTGATGTAATTAGTAGCTTTTAATTTCGGCCTCATACCAACACCACTGTGGTGTAATATTCAATAGCCAATACGACCTAAGCAAAAGCAGGGCACTCTCCACCCAGTTCTGTCTATCAAAGTTTAAGGCTCTAGGTGTAACTCCATGTAATTCAACAATCAAGAGGTCAATGGTCCCTGGGGATATGGTCTCTCTGATCAAAGGACACTTATTTATGTTTTAATAATTTTCATGATGCATTATTAGCTCAGATTTTACAGCCTTTGCATCAGAAAATTGTTATCTTATTAAAACTGCATTTTCGACAGATTTTTAGATCTGACACCTGAGTACTCAGAAATTCATACAAATTCTTCAAGGCTGATCTTTGGGTGATTCCACATCTCATTGAAAGGGGATTCACCAGAGCACCTTTTCCAAGTCAAATCATCCAGAAATCTTTTCTGGATTGGTCACAGTGATCCAGGCAAATGGCCCTAATTTTTTTATAGTTTTACACTGCAGATTTCAGGCCACTCTTTGTAATTGGAGTTTTCTCCCAAACTACTGGTCCTAATTTTGTATATTGTATATTGTTAGAAAACTCTTTAAACCCTCTATAACTTTAATGAAATAAGTTTTGCTTAAACATCGATAGAGTTTCCACCATGGTTTGTTCTGAGGGAATATGTCTGCTCTCAGAACTCACAAACTAGTGACAGGGCCGAGGTGTAATCCCAAATTGTTATAAGCCAAACTAGTTGCGTTTTTAAACAATATATTTTGTAGTGTGGGCACTTAAAAGACACCATATTCATATGCATTGTATTGAATGGTCAATATGCATTGTACTGAAATTGCCTTTCACTCTTTGTTTGTCTTATTTGTTTCTTTGTTTCTGAATTCTGAGGATTCATTTCGTTCCGTGAGATAGATATCCAATTGGGTTTTGAGAATGATAGCCATATGAAATTCCATAATTTTAGTTATCTTCATGTTAAGAGTTTAGACATGGACTGGTTGAAGTGTTTATGTGGTTGATGGATTAATTATCAACAAAAAGAAAAGCATGGTAAATGAATATAATTATCATTTAAAGGTTGATACTTCTGATTATTATTTTTTAGTGCGTTGAAAAAGCTTAGAAATTGAAATACTTTAAATGAATTTCACTATTAAATAAAGGTTAAAGCATATGATACCTTTTCTTTCACTACTTTGGCTCTTTGTGTAGATGTCAGAACAGTTTAATCAGGAACTCTCTTTGTCTGGTAAAATTCTCTCTAGTCTATTTAATGCTATGTTTGATTTCTCAGGTTGGCGGCAGAAGGATGCAACATCTACAAAAATAATGATGATTGGATGATATTGATTGTCTGATCTAGAATCCACAAATGGATGGTTAATCATTTTGTGGGCAACAATTTGAATCTAATGCTCAAAATTGCATTGATGATATGGTTAGTATGCTCTGATCAGTGTGATTGTTTTGTTTGTGTGCACCAGCTGCATGATAGGTGAGCTGCCCAACCATCCCACACAAACCATCTTTCGATTAATATATTTATTTGCTCATGGTAACTATTAAGTTAGTAATATCCTTCTCTCAAAGATTAATGGAGAAAAGGTCTCATGCTCAGGGATTTAAAGACCAATATATATCGGCATATCAGCTGGGTCCCAGGCTAATACATATCGGATATATCAGATAGGTATCCGCCGAACCGGCTGATATTAAAATATATATATTTTTTAAATACAAAAAATCTAAAATAAGTTTTTTTCTTTCTTTCCAAAAGGGCATTTCTGGTAGTTTGTGACCTGATCGACTCTAAATTTGACGCTATATTGGATGGTGCCTAACCCGATACATATTGGCCAATATGTATTGGCTATAGCCAATATTTATAACCATGCTCATGCTTATCCTATGGATCATTTGAAAAGCATGACCTGATATGATATGCCTTTTGACCCTCTGCCATATATAAACTTCAGTGAGATTTTGATTAGAAGATGTGCTACTTCGTTGATAATATCTCATTCTACTAGGTTGCGTTGATCTTGTGCTCTTTCATGGCTCCGGCTATAGTTTCAAATACACTGAAGCCTCGAGGTATTTACATCTTGTATAAACTTTCTGTAGCTTAAAATTTAACAACAATTTATTTTTGTTATTCACATACCAAATATTTAATTGTTGTACTACTCTAGATTCTTTCATTTGCTTTTGCTTGAAGTTTAAAAAAATTTAGAAATGTCGCAGATGCTAGTCTTGTTGTAGATGCTATAATTTTCCCATCTTGGAAGAATGTTTGCCCATTAGGTAACCCTGTTCTATACAAATATTATTTTTTACCAACCAAATAAGTGGTTAGCCAAAGTCAAGAATGAAAAGGAAGCTCCCCACCTCACGCTAATACATTTCACATGCATAAGCAAAATATAAAGACAAGTACACGTCTAAAAGTGTTCTTTTAAAACGCTTTTAGGTGCTGCTCAGCTCATTATATTCCTTATGCTTTCTGAATTTTCATTTCTTGAATTTTCTCACCTGCTTTACCAATGAAACTTGGCTCTCAAAACAGTAACAAGCAGTTCACAGTGGGGCGCACGTAAATGAGAGCCGCTTATACAAGTTCTTTAAGCTTTAATCGCAATGAAACATGGTCATGGTTGAAACCCTTAAATAAAATGGGAATATATGCGCCGTAGAACAAAACTGCAAATATTTTTTTGGTTTCTCAACTGTCACCCATGAACTTCTCTCACCATGCAGTACTTGTAGGTTCCCCCTCTTACAAGAGATCTGTGCTTTTCTACTATTGTAGCTTTCCCTCTCTTGTGAAATCTGCACTGCTTCTTACTTTAACTTCATGCATTTGAGTACCTTTTTATTTTTTCCAATATGAAATCATCACACCATGCACCTGAAAACATCAATCCTTCCATTTCCTTTGTAAAAATCTTAAAAAATATTAAAATCACCAATCAACTTCTGGCAATTGATCACAACACATCGACACAAAGCCAGGACATTCTAAATTTAGAACTTTAAATCTAGACTGAATCGTATAGTCTGAAATGATGCAATTACATATCCATAGTAATGCTGAAATGGTACGATTGCAAGCAATCATTCAATTGCTGCATGTAGCCTTTAACCCGGTGTCCTAAAGTATGCAATTGCAAATCCATAGTAATGCTGAAATGGTGTGACCTTCACAATGAATTCTCTTTACCGTGGTATGCACCATCTGAAGAAGGTAAAGAGAATTTAGGGAGTTGTACTGCCGATTCTTGTACAACTACAGAATCAGAGTAAAAAATGAGGTAGGTAAATAAATTTAAAAAAAAT
Organism: Chloranthus sessilifolius; assembly: GCA_021018995.1. Lineage (NCBI taxonomy): Eukaryota > Viridiplantae > Streptophyta > Magnoliopsida > Chloranthales > Chloranthaceae > Chloranthus > Chloranthus sessilifolius. The sequence continues at coordinate 145,732,585 of CM037590.1, read as the reverse complement.
ATAAATTAAAAACTCATACGCCGACGACGGTGGGCTGCAGCCGTCGGCTTAGGTGGGGAAATTTTTTATTTTTTTTTAATCTATGCCGACGGCTGGAGCCATCAGCATTGGGTCTCCAAGATATGCAGCTTATCCATTAGATGACAACTTCTAGCCGTCAGCATAGGATCCCCCAGCCATCGGCATACTCTACGCGTAGGTCCCTTTGTTTGTAGCGCCAATTGGCATAGAGTTTCTCTACACCCGGGCATATCCCCAGCCCTCATATATATATATATATATATATATATATATATATATATATATATATATATATATATATATATATATATATTTCATTGGTACAAATAATTTTATAAGGAATATTTATATCCTAACACACTTATTAATTTTTTCCTCTTAAAGTGCAAAAATGATATACATAAATCATCATTCAACCTTTGAGGTGATAAATTTTTTGGCTCAGGTTGCAGGCGTCATCTGGGCTCCAATCTTGGCCTAGCTGACTAGATGGTAGCTTAGGCAATGATCATAGACAGCATTGGATTGACTTATATGCAATTATTTTGTTGTGACCTTTGTCCTTAATAATTCAAATTTCAATTATTTTGTTATGACCTTTTTTTCTAGGTTTTGTGAATTGTCCATATCAATCTGCTTCCTCTTAGATGCTGAGATCATCCCCTCCACCCACCCAATTTGCTTCACTTGTTGGATGATAGCATTTCGTCTTTGTTATGTTATTGTAAAGTTCAATAGCAGTGTTTGTTATTGTTGGGACCCCCCTTTGGCACACACGGGTGGGGGAAGTTTTGATGCATGTAATCTTCTCAGACTAAGCTCAACACCTGATGTGGCCTATAAATATTCCTATATATATATATATAGAGAGAGAGAGAGAGAGAGAGAGACTTCTCATGCACAACATCATCATTACTATATAAAATGAGGGTTAAAGGTGCATATGATGTGGGAATCCTTTTTTTTTCTTCTTGAGGTGTGTGACTTGATATTGTTTACCTTATCTTCTTCTACCATAGGACTTAAAAACTTCGAGATGATAGACATGCACTGAATGCTCACGCGCATGACACGTGCATTCTTCTAATCTGTCATTAACGTGGATTATGTTTTTGTGGTGTTGTTTTGTAGGTTGATGGATGGATAATTACAGTTACCACTGAGTGAAGATATTGCAATTTCTTTTGCGATTATGTACCACTGTTGATGGCTTTATTTTGATTGTTGGTGGGGAATGTGTGATTTTATATTTACAACTAGGGTTTGATGTTCACTCAACTTGAACATTGTAAATATATATTCATTTTGCTCTCTCAGATTTCAATTTGTGCATGTTTTAGGTCTGGTTTTATTGCTTAAAAATTTGATATGGGATTTGATAGGGTCGTTCATTTTATCAGGGAATGCAAATTGACTTCAGGTAAAATTTGGAATTAGGGTCACAAGATAAAATTGTATTTAAAAGTACCATTACGCTTTTTGGATGAGAACCATTGATATTTGATGATGGATTATTTTTGTTCCAATATTGAGATTTATAAGATCATGGAGTTCTATATGTTAATTTCTTCCTTTTCCCATGATCTAGGTCACTTTTTAGGGATATGTGATATGTGAAATCAACATCTAATCGTCTGATTGGAACTCCATGATCTTAAGATCTATTTGGAAGATTGGAACAAAAAACAATCTTCATCGTCTGATTCAAAAGTGAAATGGTTCTCGTCTAAGAAAAATTGTGGAACTTACTCCAAAAACGGGTTTAAATAGCCGCTCCAATGAAAAAAAGGGCATGTACCTGACCCGACCCACCCTCCCACCCAATCAACAGGTCAAGGTTATATGCCTGACTAGACCCGAAAATATGAACTATTCCAACAAACCTCCTATTTTTCTTTGAATTAGGTGGTGTAGATCGTTTCTCAAAAAAAAAAATCCAAGATCTAGTCTAAACAATCTATAGGCATCAGGCTCTCATGAATTCTTCTATTAAAAAAAAGGAAAAAAGACTGTCATGAATGTTCAATGGTACGCTAAATGCATGGTTTTCTTTTTCCAAATGAAGGATTCTAAAATCCTTGCCACTTAATTTGATAAAAAGGGTTCGTGTCACTAGACTAGTGGTTGCTTAATGTGGCTCGTCTCATCGGGCTAGGTATGTCCGCACACATTTTTCCCTATGCTTATAGGGTAACTTTAATAGCACCCACGGAATCTTCTTGGGCACCTATGCCCAAAATAATTATTAATTGCTTTGGATTATATGATGGAGATCGAGTTTCGCTCCAATCTTCCACACAAGGGATCTTGAGATCATGGCGCATCTATCAGACGGCAAGTTTTCGATTATACGTGGTATAGATTCCAAAATCGTAGCTCTAAAGTCACGTTTGAGCGTGATGTGGGCCATGTGATTTTAGGGCTATTTTTTCAGGATATGTTCCTTGTGGAATCTAAAACTGACCTGCGCCATGATCTCAAGATCCCTTGTGTCAAAGATCAGGTGAAACACGATCTCCATCATTTGATCTGAAGCAATCAATGGGTTTTGGGCGTAGAGGCCCTGAAAGATTTCGTGGACACTTTTGAAGCTACCCATACTTATATAAGTAACTCATTCAAAAAAAATAAAGGCTAGTGTTATTTTCACACCATTTTAGGCTACGAGCACCTCATTTAGACAAAGTAAGAAATGTTGACTGCTTTTAAATAGAAGATAGAAGCCATTTTTCGGCCTAATCTTCCTCACAATGAATCTTGAGATTATAAGCTTACCATTAGACGGCCAAATTTTAATTACATGTGCGACACATCTCAAAAAATGAACATGATCATGGCACATTGTCAAACATGTTTCACATTCACTTTTATGGGATGTGTGCCAGTGTCACGAGGACACGTCCAACCTTTCTAGTGGGATGCTCATGATCTCAAAATATATTGCTGGAAAGATTAGGGCAAAAAAGGATCTCCATCATGTGATTCAAAGCAATCAACAGATTTTTACTTTGCTTAAATGAGGTGGCTATAATATAAGGCGGTGTGACTGTAACACTAGCAAACAAAAAAAAACTGATATAAGCAACTCATGCAATCGATAAATTTTTCATTAGAGGCCTTAATCGCTCTCTTAATCATCTTATTTGTAGTGGTTGTATATATTTTACCTATATCATTAAATATCAATTAACATAATATTGATTAGGCATTTAGGGCTTAGGGTATCAAGATTACATTCCAGCACACCATATTGATGAGGTATACCAAATTAGATGATTCATGAGCCATATATAAATCATACATTAAATGCATTTTTCATTCCCTAGTTGAACATTGTTCATATCGGTTGAGTGATAGCTCAACAGGTATCGCCTTCCCTTGTGAAAGCAATCGATCGTGGGTTCTAATTCCCACGTTTGCTCCCACCCTTTGTGCGGGTCTCCTCCAAGTGTGTTGCGCCAACAACAGGATCCTCTCTGAGTGCAAGTTTCCATATGCACTATATATGGGTTGTCTATGTTGTATGACATTCTCAAAAATAATAAAATTCAATAGGGTTCACTTCAGGAATCGCACTTTGTAATGTCATTTATTAAAAAAATATTGAAGTACTCTTACTAGCAGGTCTTCTGGAAGTTCATTAACGGAGACATTACTTGCACGCATAAAGTTGGTCCTTGAACACAAATTAAAAGAAAGAATTACTATTTTGTGTACTTGTGTCATGAGGAAACACCATAAAAGTTGTTTGATTTGAAGTCATAATCTAAAGATCTTTGGTGCAAAAGATTGGAATGAAACTTGCTGATTCCAATCATACAATTCAATGCAGTCAGAGGCCATTATTTGATTCAATAGTTGACTTCATTGAAGCATACAATAGAGCTTGTGTTTCATGCCAATCTTTTGCACCAAAGACCTTTCGATCATGGCCTTCAAATAAGACAACTTGGATGATGTTTGCACGTCACAAGTCCCTAAAATATGAATTCCTAAACAAAAAAATAGGTAAGTTGGGGTTACAATATCTATGCGATCAAAGATAGGTCAAAGGGGTGTAGCAAAGCAAGCAGTAGCCACCAGTCGGTAGTTCCTCACCGACGCATAAAGTCACTTGTTAGTGGCTGTCCACTGATGCAGTCGCAATCTGCTGGTGGTTGTTCACTGATGCTAGCAGTCACCTGTTAGTGGTTGTTCACCGACGCACGTACGCAAATGAGTGTTGGGCGTGATTTTTCACAGATTTTTGCGCTCTTAACTTATTTTTCGTCTGATCAATGCCTAAGCCAAAAACTGACACGGTATCCAGTTTAAGGTTTGACCATAGGTTAACCCTTTGACCACGAAGGCCTCAGAAATCCATGAAAATGACCTTAAAATAGATTATTATTATTATTATTAATTAAATTAATTGATTTATAAATTTTCTCCGATTGGTAATCCCTAGATTGAAATCTAGTAGAGTGATTGGGTAATTTGAGATGATTAAGAAGGTGCCCACATCGTTCATCGAGTGCACGCGGGGCCGTGATGATCCAAATTGATGACCTTTGGCCTACGCGTTGGTTTGGCGAAGATCTTATGATCTTCTTGATTAGTTGTCGCCTTCGGCTATGTTTGCAATGATAGGTGTTGCTATTATGACACGTGTTTATGTGGTACTTGAGCGTCCAAGGGATGGTGGTGGCATCCTGCGATACGACTTTGACGGTGGATCAATATCGTGGAGTCCGACAATGCGGCATCCACGGTGGGTCGATGTGGTACTCTGCGAGATGCCTAATGTGCTGGCACACAAATTTACGTGCCAGACCAGGTAAAAAATTCGGGCTGGGTCTCAGTCAAGTATCATGTTGACCAGATCCGTGGATGATATGAAAACAAAATGAAGTAACGGCTATGAATTGATCCTTGATCTCCAAGACTCCAAGTAACGGTACCATGTTAGAACGCACGCTTATGAGTTATGACTTACACCCCACCCGCCCCGTTGTGATTCTCTCTCTCATGTTAGAAACGCACGCTTATGAGTTATGACTCTTACACCCCACCCGCTCCATTTTGATTCTCTCTCTCTCTCTCCCTCTCTCTCGTGGATCTCTCACCTCTTCTCTCTCTCTCTCTCGTGGATCTCTCACCTCTTCTCTCTCTGGTGGATAAATCCACGCTATCAACGTCGAGAGTTGAATAGAGAGTACATAATGCAATCACAACCAGCGCTCAATTATCCTCCGCTCTCTCTTCCACACCTAACCAATTTTTGTATGGTTTTGTTTATTTTTTAAATTTGTTTTTGTTTTTTCTCCGTTTCTATGGCTTATTCTACATGTTTTGAACTGTTTTTACAACTTTTTAAACTTCTGTTTAGGATATTTTTTTATTTTTTATTTTTTGTTCTTAGGTTATTATTATTAGAAATTTTTAGGGCTTTCTACTTTTATTTTAATTTTGTAATATCATTTTTTCTATAACATTTTCTACGTTTTAAAAATACTAATTTAATACTAACCCCCCAGGGGTTGGCGTCTCCCTTCTGCCATAAAAGGAAGGGTGTGTAAATCGTGAAATACTCATTACACGGTGGGGGAGAGGGCATCCCTTAGGGATTAGTCCAAGCGGAAGCTTGGGATTACCCTAAGTTATCAAATTTTTTTTAAAAAAAATACTGATTTAATATTTTTCTAGGGTTTTTATTGGGTCTGTTTCATGGCTTTTAGGATTCAGATATGAAGCTAAAATCCCACCTGGTTATTTTTAAAATTTTTTTTACTCCTTTTAAAACTTTTTCTCTAGGGTTTTTATTGAGGTTTTTTTTTTTCTATTTTTTTTTGTTGTTGGGTTATTATTGTTAGAATTTTTTAGGCCTTTTTTTTTTTTGTAATAACGTTTTTCTAGAATTTTCAGTTTCGTTTTAATATTTTCTAGGGTTTTAAAATCCTGATTTAATATTTTTTTTAGGATTTTTATTCTTTTTTTTAAACGTCTGTTTTAGTTTTTTTTTTCAAATTTTTTTGTTCTTAGGTTATTACTGTCAGAAATTTTTAGGGCTTCTTTTTTTTTTTGTAATTACATTTTTCTTTAATTTTCTGTTTTGTTTTAACAGATTCTATTGTTTTAAAATACTGGTGTAATGTTTTTCTTAGGGTTTTTAATTGGGTCTGTCTTTCATTTACAGCTTTTAGGATTTCAGATATGAAGCTAACCCGAGATGTCTTCTTCTACAGGGAAACCTCTGTTTCTGGTACACGCAGACCCCATCCTAGGTCCCCACCTGTGTAATCTTCCATGGAAGTGCATTGAAGTAAAACTCGTCAAGCTCTGCAAGCCCTTCGGCAAGATCGTCAACACCATATGCAATGTTGGCGCATCCAATCTCAGGGACCTCATTGACATGGTCCCTCACATTCCAATCTCTCATGGTACTCTCTCTCTCTCTCTCTCTCTATTTTTAATTTCTAATGGATTGTGTTTTTTGTTGGAACATAGAGTGACATCGTTCACACGACACATGTCGCTAATCTATACGAAGACGCCTTGCAGGAAATTGAATCCCAGGAAGGTTAGCATTGTCATTTCTGTAATTTTGGTTGGTGTTTCTGTTCGGATTGTTTGAGTTTAATTTTCAGTAGTTTTAGTTGTCTTTATGTTTTTTTAAAGATAATTTTGAGAATTTAAAGGTTTCAGAATGAGCCGTCCACACGTCTAAGAATGGTTTTATTATGCAAGGCATGCATGAGAATCCTTTTTATTTGTAATAGGAGATTGATGATTGAATCTATAGGGTGACCTTGATATGTTGTATTATAAGAACTTTCCAATTGATTATATGTTGTTTGTGGGAGTGGGAGCTATTTTCTTTGCTGTCTAAACATAAATTACTCCTTTACATTAAATTTTATTTATTTTTTCTCGTCCTATGCACTGTTTTATTGGATAGTCAATCTATATACCGTGTTGTTGGGGTCAACTAATTGGAAGAGTGTGGAACGATCTATGTACTGTGTTGAGCAATTCCCATATAGATTGGTTGAAATCATTATTGAGAGATCAAGAGTACAATTTTTACTACTTTCATTAAGGAAAAAAATACTTTCAAGAACACCTCGATTTAAACTAGAAAAATCTATCTTTTAGAAAAATTACCAACGAGGCTGCATTTTTTTCTAATGAAAAAAAAATCTCAGAATGTGTAATTTTGTCAATTTTATATCTCCTTTAGAAATTCAAGCTTTTGAAAGGTACACTGGGCGCGAGTCGCAGGTTCTGAACTGAGAAGCTCTTAAATTAATTGCATTTATCTGATTCTCGAATTTATTTGAGAGGCATCCTTATTAGCAAAGAAGTCCATTTTTAGGGCATTAAACATGGCTAGTTTTTCTTTGAGGCTCTTGTGAAGCCTTGATTTCTGAATGATTCTTAGTAGAAGTCAATCATCAAAGAATATTCTCCTTAGTTTTTATATAAGGAGAATATTGCAACTTTTTTTTAATGGACGTCAATCATCAAAGAGTTTTTCCTATAATAACTCTTCTTGGATGATATAAATAACATGCACAATGTTCATTTCAGTAGTCTATAATGTTAATTCATGTAAAATGGAATCTGCTGTGGCAGGGGCTAACAGAGAGCTATGGCATACACAACCATAGTATCTTATACATCATTTAGAGAAAAGCTGTTTTTTCCTTTGTTTTTATATACGAAGCTATCTTCAAGTGAAGATAAGTACAACTTAAAAGTAGGTGAGAGAGCATCATTTAGAGGAAAGCTATTTTACTTTTTTTTATGTACAATCATAATAGGGAAACAACTAATATCTAAGGGAGCCAATACTTGCACACACTTTTTAAGTGATTGCACCGAGGTTAAAGAAAGACTTTTTATTTTAGGGACATGTGACATGTGAAAATGCAATCTAGACCGTCTGATTTAAAGTTCATGATCTATAGATCCTTAGTGGATAAGATTGGAGCAAAACACTATATTTATCATATGATCTATTGTTGTCAACCGTTGAATCAAATAATAGCCTTTGACTATATTTAATCACATGATGAAGATTATAAATCATGCCAATCTTATCCACTAAGGATCTATAGATAATGAACTTTAAATCAGACGACCCAGATTACGTATTATTCACATGTCACATATCCCTAAAATACAAAGTCTTTTTGGGGGTGTTTTATTTCCACTGCCTTTCTTGTTGCAGGAATTCTTTTGGGATGAGTACCTCTTCCCCATTCTTCATTGGATTCACAGTGATTGTTAACAGTGGGACACTATTTTTAATAGGTTTGGGGAAGGTAACCTAGCTGGGTAAGTAAATTATAAATCAAGTATATGCTATGTAAGTAAGTGTTAAAACTCTGTTTAAGTACCAAGTGTTAAGTGAGATATAGAAAATCTGTGGTGTATTGGTTTTTGCAGAGATTTTGAAGTTGAAATCAAGAAAATCTGTTTTGAACTTAAATGAGTTAATTTTTAGTTAATTGTGCTGAAATTTGAAGTGATTGAGAAGCATAGATCTTGTAAAATTTTTACACATTCATTACCATTTGAACCGGAAATTGAAGAATATAGTTGAAGTATGAACTATAAATTCTTTAAAGGACTAAACCATGAGAGATTTGAGCCTTAAACTATTCTTTTTGAGAGAATTTATATGCATCACTCTTATTTTCTTTGAAATTCATAATTTTTGTAGATCTCACATGTTTCTTTGCTTTGTTCTATGAATGAAATGAATAAGCTTTTTGTTAGAAGTTTTGCAATTTGAATTCAAAGCTTTGAAGTAAGTATTCATGAAACCAAGGATATGATCTAAGGCCATCCATGGATAGTTTGAGCTTTAAAATGACTTTCCTTGTTAATATCCTTTTTTAGTACCCACTTTTGAGCCAAATAAAAGTTAACCTTTCTTTGTTAAACTAGAGTACTTTTGACCCTTAGCCAATGAATTTTAGCCTTACCCTCAATCTGAGAATTTAAGAGGTAAAAGAGAAGGTGTTGGAAAATGGTGGGGAAGTAGTCAAGATATTTGGAGGTGAAGAGAAAAGAGAAAGACAAAAGAAGATGGGTGCTATGCCGTGCTATGTTGTGCTAAAAAAAGGAAAAAAAAAAAGGGATATGAGCCTATGTTGTGCTTAAAAAAAAATGTCCATAAAAAAATGGAAGTTGTTGAAAAGTATCAAAAGAAGAAAAAAAAACGAAAAAGGAAAGTTCTATGTTTGCAAAAGTTGAGAAGAAAAAAGAGAAGTGGGGTTTTTAAATGAAGAAAATTTTGAAGCACCTCTCAACCTTCTTACTTTCTCAGAATTTGAATCCTCTTATCAATTTTCTTTCTTACCTTTTACCCGCAGCCCCATTACAACCAAAAAGAAAGACCTTTTTGATCCAAGGTTAATTGAAACTACTATGTTGGAGAGTTTAATTTGTGAAATCTATGATGAATTGTATTATGAATTTCAGGATTAGAAATCATTCAATGAGATTTTTGTTTCATCTTTGTTTGCTATTTTTCATTGAAAAATGTGGTAAATTTCAGTTTGTTTCATATTCTAAACCACATATTGAAAGTGAGTGAACCCATACTTGCTGAATTTTCATTGAGAGAGTATACCCAAGTGAGTTTTGAGTCTAAGTAAAAGATTTATGGGTAAGTATTGAAGCTATGCTTGGATTTTTACAGTGAAAATTGGTAATGAACACACACACTACACACTAGATCTATGTGGATCGATTATGGAAGATGGATGTATGGTTGCTTTAGATTAACTTGTTTATATGAATTAATAGGTTTGAAGTTTTAATGGAGATGAATTTTGGATTAAATATGGTTTATAGTTTTTGTCTCCATTGAAAATTTGTGTTAAATTTGATCTTTTGAAAAATATTTTTGAAGTTTGTGAGTATCTTCGCTGAAAATTTTCAAGAGACTAAACTCCTCCACTAGGGATCACCTAGGGGATTAAAAGACTTTTTTTTATATAATTTTTGTAAAAATATTTTTTAAAATGCTTGTTAAAACAGATTTTTTATATTTCACTTAATACTTAAATCTTAGTACTTAACACTTGCTTACACATCTCATATTTGGTTCTATATTCACGTACCTAGCTGCACTATCCATGGTTTTACAACACGGAAGCTCGAATCAACTCGGAAATCATTTGAGTAGAGTCAACGCGGAAAATCCGTCCGACTCGACTTGCTCCGACTCGGGTTATTTAAAATATATAGGAAAAATTTCAAAATAACCTTTCGACCACTCATTATCAACGCACCTAAACTATTGATATCAACAATAGGCATTCAGTACACTTAAGTTCATTAACTAAACCCCTACTGTCACCTTTCTTTAATGGCTTAACGGAAAATGCTGAGTTGACATACAACTCAGCAACAATGTTGGCAGCTTAAGTCCTCACCACATTGGGTGTCATGCATGCTATTTTGCTGAGCTGTATGTCAACTCATTGTTTTCCGTCTAGCAATTAACAGAAGGTAACTGTAAGAGTTTAGTTGATGAACTTAAGTGTACTTTGGGTGCCTATTGATGTTATCAATAGTTTAGGTGCATTATTGATGGCGGGGGTGAAAGTTCAGGGGTTATTTTGAAATTTCTCAAATATATATATATATATATATTCTTCTTCTTCTTTCTTTCTTTCCTTCTTAGCTTCTTTCTTTCTTTGTTTTCTTTCTTTCTTTGCTTTCTTTTTTGCTTTCTTTGCTTCTTTCTTTGTTTACTTTTTTGCTTTGCTTTCTTTCATTCTTTCTTTCCTGCTTTCCTTCTTTTTCTTTCTTTCCTGCTTTCCTTCTTTTTCTTTCTTTCCTTGTTTCTGCTTTCTTTCTTGCTTTCTTTTTTTGCTTTCTTTGCTTCTTTCTTTGTTTACTTCTTTGCTTTGCTTTCTTTCATTCTTTCTTTCCTGCTTTTCTTCTTTTTATTTCTTTCTTTCCTTCTTTCTTTTCCTTTCTTTCTTTCTTCCTTCCTTTCTTTCTTTCCTCCTTTCCTCCGTCCCTTCTTCCTTCCTCCTCCTCCTTCCTTCCTTTCTTCCTTCCCCTTCTTCCTTCGTTTCTTTCTTCCTCTTCTTCTTTCCTTCCTCCCTCCTTCCTTCCTTTCTTTCTTTCTTCCTTCCTTTATTGCGCCCGAGTTTCGAGTTGACTGGTCGAGTTTTAAAACCATGGTGCTATCTCCCCAACTTATAAAAAAAGTGTCCTCATTGGTAATAATCACATTAATTCCAATAAAAAATATTAGGGAATATGTACTCATCCCAAAATAATCATTGATACAAGAAAAACAATAGAGATAAAAACAAGGGAAAGTAAGCACAGTTGTATAATAAAATCTGCATGTTAGTATATAGTAATTCAAGAAAACAAGGGAAAGTAAGCACCTTGGATGGGTGCCACTTGGACCCCACTTGATTCGCATGAGCTTATTCTGCTACCTAGAATGTTGGATTGATTGATTGTGGGATGTGAACAGCAATTGCAGCACCATAGTAGGATTTAAAGCAAACAAAGGCAGCCGTTACTTCCAGGTACTTATAAAAATTGAAGCACGGTGCTTGAATAAATAATATTGACAACTGACAAAATTTAATTGGACCAAAAAGTTCAGAAAATTTAGCTAATAGAATCAACAAAGTTCTAGCTATCAACACCACAGGAAAATTCCATATTGATGGGTTTCAAATTAAAATAGACACGAGATTGTTGATAAGATAGTTCTTCACATCTGATAGTTGAGTTCTACAAACCTCAAGGGGTTAGGTGAGCTGGCCAGGTACCTATTTCCAAAAGTAGGAGACTTGAGTACGAATCCCCTCCCCTCCTTGAGGCCACCCTAGGGATGTATATCCTGTGCTGACTCGACATGTGCTGAATTTGGGGTGCGCATGTGCCCCTGGAATTAGGAGGGTGCTCTAAGAGGCTCGGATACCCAGGTTATCAAAAAAAAAAAACATCTGATAGTTGAGTTCTACAAACAAATTTGTTTGGATGAAGCATTAAGGCTTACTTTTGATGGGTTAGATTTCCTCCGGAGACAAAAGGAGATGAGATTGAAAGAAGTGTTGTGCAAGTGTTGACAGTTTAAAACATGATACAACACGTCTATTTGAACAAATGATGTAAGATTTCTAGAGCCACTTTAATAGAAAGAGATTTTACATCTACGCCATTGAACACCTCCATAGTGATGGGCTTTGAATTACCGTCTCTCGCCTTCCCTCCCTCCTTCCTGTAGATGACTGGTGATCTTAGTATGAGAAAAAAAGGTAAATCAACACTACAAAAAAACTCCATATTGATGGGTCTCGAATTAAAATAGACACGAGATTGTTGATGTGATAGTACCTACTTCTGATGGGTTAGATTTCCTCCGGGGACAAAAGGAGATGAGATTGAAAGAAGTGTTGTGGAAGATGAGATAAAAAGCCAATATTCAAATCTAGTGGGGACTTGAAGTTGGGCCAGATGTTTTCCTTGTAATTTTATATACACATGTTTGGGAGTTATTTAAAGAGGCTCTGTCGCCGCTGAACGGATGGGTTCCAGCTCGCCGGAATTGGGAGACAGAACTGATGCGCTCCATTTCAACTCCACCCAGTTTCTCTCGTTCGCCAGAAATCTACGGTACTATTGGGTGGTACTTTACACAAATAACGATTCATTAGCATTGTTTCATTTACATAGATGGATTCAAAATACACGAGGTGGGACCAACGGATGATAGACAGCGTAGCGATTTCTGGTTCGAACTGGCAGCCATTTCGGCTAGATGGGAATACCCTCAGTGCTTGTGGGGGGGGGGACTTTAACGCTATAAGATGGGTGCATGAAAAAAACTGTGGGTTGCCGGACATGGCGATGATGAGAGATTTCAATGCTTTCATTTCAGATTGGGTGTTGCTAGACATCCCTCTTACCGGAGCTAGTTTCACATGGCCCAAATTTCAAGAAGTCCCCTCCTTAAGCTGACTCGATCATTTCCTATGCACTTCTGAATGGATGGACTTATTTCTGGCAGCCAGGTTTGAAGGTCTTGCCAGGGCTGTGTCGGACCATCGGCCTATTCTACTGACGTGCGACTCTAGGGGGAGAGGACCTTATTTCGATTCGAGAATATGTGGCTGTTGGATGAACAATTTAAAGAGTTGGTTTCGTCGTGGTGGAGTGAGTCGGTCCTTGCAAGGATTACCTTATTCATGTTCACTTCCAAGCTCCACCGTCTAAAGGGGCACATCAAGGCTTGGAACAGAGAGGTGTATGGACTAGTTCACATTGCGAAAGAGGCTTTACTCCTTCGGCTGAAAGTGATTGACAATCTCAGGGAGTTGAGGGCTCTTTCGGATGAGGAAAGACTTGAGCGGACGCAAAAGAAGTAGGAGTTCAATGACAAATGCAGGGCCGAAAAGGTGTACTGGAGACAAAAATCCAAGGTTCGGTGGCTAAGGAGGGGATCACAACACAAAATTCTTTCATGCGGTGGCCAATGCGTGGAACAAAATCAATTACATGAGCAACATTATGGTTGACGGGGTCCCATATTCCGAGCTGGAGCAGATCTGACACAAAGTCGTCAATTACTATTCTAACGTTTACACTGACGAGGAATTTCCTCGGCCGGAGCTGGACGGGCTAACGTTCAATTCCATCTCGGAGGACGAGTGCACTGATATGGAAAAACCTTTTAGCAAAGATGAGGTGTGGCGGGCCATCAGGTTCGGGGGGGAAAACAAATCCCCGGGCCCTGACGGCTTCACAATGGAATTCTACAGTACATTTTGGCCGACCTTGAAAACGAAATTGATGGAGATATTTTGTGAGTTCAATGCCAACGGATTCATTGGCAGATGCCTTGCAAACGGAATATTGATGAAGAGGGGTTGAGGATGTATCAAACTTCCGGCCAATTTGTCTTATCAATTGTCTGTATGAAATCATCTCCAAAGTTCTAGCCAATAGAATCAAACCGATAATGGGCAAGATCATTTCGGGCAATCAGGGAGCGTTTGTTCAGGGAAGACCATTGGACCTAGTCGCGGTTGCCTAAGAGGTGATACACTCAACCCATCTCTCTCGTCAACCTACTGCCCTTTGGAAGGGTGATATGGAGAAGGCCTATGATCGTGTCAGTTGGGACTGCCTAGACTACATGCTTGGCAGATTTGGGTTCGGGCCAACCTGGAGGAGATGGATGTGTGCCTGTTACTCATCGACATGATTTTCGGTATTGATTAATGGCACGCCCGCTGGGTATTTCAACAGCTCTAAAGGTCTCCACCAGGGAGACCAGATTTCCCCCTTCCTATTCAATATGGTGGGTGAAGCCCTGATTGGTCTTATCGCGCACGCAAAACTGATGCAACTCATCGAGGGTTATAGTGGGATCACAGGGCCGAGCTATCTTGCACCTCCAATACACCGATGACACCATCCTATATGGACACGTCGATGTAGAGGAGTTCAGTAACCTGACAAATATTCTTGCCATATATGAGGCTGTATCCAAGCAACGCATCAACTTTCACAAATCATAGATTACAAGAATCAGTACTAGGGAGCAGCAGATGGATGAATTAGTGGCAACCGTCAGCTGTCCAATCGAGAAGCTCCCCATCAAGTATCTGTGGCTACCACTGGGCCTCAAAAAACCATCAGTGTAGACGTGGGAGCCGGTAATTTAGCGGTTTGAGCAGCAATTATCCTCGGGGAAAGGTAAACTCCTAAACAGTGGAAGTCGCCTCCTCCTGGTTAAATATGTTCTCTCCAGCTTGCCCATATTCTACATGTCGATGTTTGATTGCTCGACAAGGGTCATCCATCGGCTAGAACAAATACGAAGAAACTTTCTTTGAGAAGGTGCAAGGTGCGGGTCTAGACAAACGCTTCCATCTAGTGAACTAGGAGACCTGGCAGCCCCCCATGTCTTTCGGAGGGCTTGGCATTCGAAGTCTGAGGGATCTAATGTTGCACTTCTAAGGAAATGGTTCTGGCGCGCTGGTTTGGAGAGCGAAAGAGGAAGCCTTTGGAGAACAATGCTGGTTGAGAAGTAAGGGCAATCTAGTGGGAATTGGGGCATCAACATCAAGGTCCACAGAGGTACATCAGCGTGGTGGAAAGCCATATGCGGAATTTGGGCTTTGTACGCCAGATGGATTCGATTCAAATGGGTTGCGACACCCGAATTCGGTTTTGGGAGGATGCTTAGGCTGACGACGACCGGCTTAAATCGACATTTCCGGACATCTACGCCATATCCACTAACCGGGGGGGGGGGAGGGGCTGATCAACGATTTTGTCTCAGACTACAACGGGGGAGGGATATGGGAGGTCTCCCCTCGTAGGCTCCTAAGGAGTCATGAGATGGCCTCCTCCAGCAAACTGTTGTCCATGCTCTACGGTATCCTCCCAAACTCTCAACGCCAAGACCAGCGGGTATGGGCCACAAGCAAAGACGACAGTTTCAATGTCAAGGCGTATTATCGAATGCTTACGAGTCGTCCTCTAATCAGATTCCAAGGTGTGGAAAATGGACATCCCACCCAAAGTTAGATTCTTTGCCTGGACATTGCTCAAAGGTAAAATCCTATCCATCGACCAACTCATTCGTCGGGGAAAGGAGATTCCCAACCAATGTGTAATGTGCCATCAAGAGGAAGAATCAGTGTGCATCTGTTCCTTCACTACCAAATGGCCCATAAGGTCTGGGGTGCGATTCTCATTTCGTTTGGCATGGCCTGGGCTACCCCACCAACAACATCCCACCAGTGTCAGTCTTGAGTTGCCACTTCGGGAATATTGGAAAGTGGCTTTTGTCATTGTCTGTTGGAGTATATGGCTCCAGAGGAATGGGAGATCATTCGAAAGTAAACGTAGGCCGGCGAGGATGGTCATCAAGTCTGTCAGGGATATTATGTGGTTTTGGGTTTCCAGAAGAAGTGATGGTGATGGGGGGATCTAGAGAGTCTGCTCCTTGGGACCCGGGATAGGTTTTTGCAGTTTTGGCCCCAATGGCTAAGCCACGTGTCTTTTAACACCTTGCTGGCTTTCAATAATGTTTTTACCGATAAAAAAAAAAAGAAATCGAAGGTGTGTGCACTCTCTTTAATTCAGAAAAATAAAAATATTGTTATTAGTTTGAAAGGACAGTGACTCATACGTGATCTAGCTTGAGCGGCGGATTTGAATCCATCCTCCCAATTTTATATAGAATATATATGCATTCACCATTCATCAAGATAAAAGCATGCAATCAAATCGTATATTTCTTGTCTTTCCTTTGAAATTTCATTTAACTGTTACTTATATGATCTTATATTTGTGTTCTATGGTTACTTCACCATCGAGGTTGAGACTGCATGCAATAGTGGGGGTGCAACATCATTGCCTTGAGGTAATTTCAGTACATATATATATATATATATGTGTGTGTGTGTGTGTGTGTGTGTGTATGTTATGTATAGGGAAAAAGGGCATATTGGTTCAAATGCATAGATGAACCTTTGCATGCGAACCCAAATCATGTGCCATATGGCGCCTGGCGTATGATCCCAAAACAACACCCTTTTTTGGATCATGTGCCTTGTGGCATTTCATCAATGAAAAAAAAAAACGTTTTTCTGTGGTCAAAACGTTGTCAAAGCCAATAGTATTCGTACGAAACAAAATAGATTTCAAGATAAAAGCATGCAATCAAATTATGTTTTTCTATTATCTATCCTTTACAAATTCATTGAACTGTTACTGATATGATCTAAAATTTGTGTTCTATGGTTACTTCACCATCGAGGTTGAGGCTGCATGCAATAGCGTGGGTGCAACATCATTGCCTAGAGGTAATTTTTGTACTTTTCTTTCCTCATTTGTATTGTATTTTATAATATCATTATTTCATGTGGTCATGTGGATTAATAACTCTCTTTTAGTTTCTTTATGAAGGTTAATAGCTGCTAATATATATATTGGTTCAAATGCATGGATGAACCCATGCATGCGAACCCAAATCACGTGCCATGTGGCACATGATCCCAACATAACACTCTTTTTTGGATCGTGTGCCATGTGGCATTTCATCAATGAAGAAAAATAAAAAAAAACTTTTGGGTGGCCAAACTTTGTCGAAGTTTGGGTACTACACCACACATACTATTGCATCAAATTGTTTCCCTTTAACCATATTTTGGATGGTGGACATCCCCTCTTTTAAATTATTATTTTTGTAAATGGACCTAATCGTCCTTGGGCAAGTTGCCATGTCACCCGATCCCTCGGGTGGGTGCCACGTGGGCCCCACCTGTTTTGAATGCATGGATTAACCATGCATTCAAACCCATATCCCCGACCCTCTATTTATATTTATATTTGAGCCATGCATTATAAGTATATATAATCCATGCATTATAATTATATATAACCCATGCATTCGAACCCAAATGGCACATGATCCTGTTTAGGACCATGTGCCATGTTGTATGTGATCTATGAACACAAACAAAAAAAAAGTTTTTTAGTGGTCAAAACTTTGGTCAAAGTTCACGATCACCCTCACATACTAGTGCATTGAATTTTTTCTTTAGCCACACTTTGGACGATTGATATCCACTCTTTTCAATTAGTTTGTTTAACATGACCTGATCGTCCTTTGGCAAGTTGTTGTGGCACTCGATCCCGTGGATGAGAATTACTTTTAAAGTTACTTATTGTACCCTTAAAACTTATCCTTATAATTCTCTAAAGATTTCTTTTAAAGTTACTTTTTTCTTTTCTCTTCTTTTGAAATTTATCATTTCTTTCGTTCTTATTTTTTGTATATGTTATTTTTCATGTTCTTTTTACAGTTTATTATTTTTCATCTCCTTTTATTTTTGGGATCTACTTTTCATCAATTATTTTACTGAAAATAATAATAAAATAATAATTGCATATTCATTAAAAAATTTATGGTATATTACTCAGCTTGAACTAAGGTCGAGCTCGATAGAGTTAAACTAGAGCTGAGTAGTTAGGTTCGAATATGAATGAGCTCAGCTCAAGCTCGCCTTGAATATAAAAAAACCGATCTCAAGCTGATCCTGGCTTGAACTCGTCTCGTTCAGATCCCTAAGCTTCATCATCATTCTATTTTCTATATATTTGGTTATGGAAATAGATACGAGCACCGTTGTTTGATGCCATGTAAAATTCTGC
The DNA here is from genome assembly GCA_021018995.1 of Chloranthus sessilifolius. Classification (NCBI taxonomy): domain Eukaryota; kingdom Viridiplantae; phylum Streptophyta; class Magnoliopsida; order Chloranthales; family Chloranthaceae; genus Chloranthus; species Chloranthus sessilifolius. The sequence goes on along the minus strand of CM037590.1, from coordinate 145,714,363 downwards.
ATATCCGTATTCTTTAACATGTGCAGTGAAATTTTCATGTGATTACCTTTGCATAAAATTGCTAAGATCTTTGTTCTTTGTTATGTGTGTTCTTTATAATGAGTCTCTAGATGTTGACATCATCAGTTTCATTTTGCACAGACTCCAGATGGATCTCTATTGGATATCATTCGAAATGCCTATGATCTTCTTACTTGTGATATAAAAATTCCGAAGGTATATCTTCTGAAAGCATGGCAGATTTTTTATTTCAAATCTGATGGATCGACTTTCTTGCTTTCAGATGTTTTTTTCTTGCTAATCTGAAATTCATTGTAGGTTTTATTGACCCGAAAATTCTATTAGTGTTCCCAAAAGATTGAATTTGCTCATGTTATGGCTGTGATTTGGACTCTGTATCACTTGAATAATTTGACACAAATTTTTTATTTTTTTTTCTTTTGAATCTGCAATGTATTGAAAACCTTTGTTTTATGGTTTTTATTTTTTGAGACCATCTTAAGACTTAAATTTTCTTCTGAGACTCAAAGTTGAATTGTTGTTGGAACTGTCGATTCATTGGTTAATTCTAGCTCAACAGCTTTTTTTGCTATTAGAGATAAATACAAGATTGATGGTCTTCAATATATTGGAGTTGTCTTCACTATGGTGTGCAATTTGTCGTGAGAAGTCACCTCTAAGATGGTGATCTCCTATGTGCTGAAAGGTTGATGGTGGATTAGTTAGTTATGTGAAGATGTGACTAAGGTTAGTGTTAGGTGAGGAAGAAGAAGAAAAAGGATAAGGAGAGTGATAGAGAAAATTAAGGTCGAGTTTTTAGCATTCTTCTCAATGCATTAAGATATATATATATATATATATATGATCTTCCAGGACACGTACTACGGGGTTTTACAATTAAAGGGAAATGATGTAAGTGATTCCACTTACACCACACACCAAAATTATACCACTCACACTCACAGAAATAAGGATATTAACTCTACACTCCCCCTCAAGTTGGTGCATATATATCTATCGTGCCCAACTTGCTAGTAATATCAGAGTCTATTCCCACTCATGGCCTTAGTGCACATCTGCTAACTGATTTTCGGATCGGACTTGAGGAGTGCACACTTCCTTACACAATCTTTTTGCGAATGAAGTGAAACTCAACCTCTATATGCTTGGTCCTCTCATGGTATACATGATTCTCGACACATCCAGCACTTTCATTTCTTCCATTGCGGGAAGACCGAGTTACAATGGCTACACTGCTGTGAAATGACAATAACAATACTGATCAACACATAAACGACAACAATTCTGGTCAGCAATACTACTGATCAGCACAAAGGTCAGTACACTAGCTCTTCCCAATGAACAGAAGATTAAGGAATAACGAGCACGACCTTACCCATGAACACAAACCCATCGCATCTCCCTTCATATTTGTCAAAATTCTACAGTTAACCTTCCAAATGGAATATGACTGAAATCCGATCCAAACCCTACCTTATATTAGAAGTACAGATGAACCACACATGGATCGTGGGCACAAATTTTCATGAACTGGTGTAAAAAATGCAATATATGGACCGTAACTTTACACTAGTCTTAAAACTTCCTTGTACATACTTGTTCCTAATTTCATCATTTCTTGTTATGCCACAAATCCACCAAGGATAAAGGAGATACTTTAGCTTCTGAAGACAATGAAGGGGTGCTTGAATGGTTAATTGACCCCAATGAGGAACAAGTATTTCCTGGTGAGTCATTGACGTAGGGTCTTGTTGGCGAGGCTTCGGGTGTAAATGTAGAAGCACAACCAAGGAGGAGCACTGGATCTGCAACACAAATATGAAGGGAAATAGATGAAGAAAATGTTGATGGAGAGCCAACAAACGAAGGAGATGATAATATCGAGTTTGCTCCTTCCGACGACGAAGAAGATCTTCAAAATGAACCGTTAGATGATTTAGATGATGAAAATTTGGAATGAACACTACTGTTTGTATAAGTGATATTTCATTTTGGGCACTAAGTGATTGTGGAATTGTGCGATTAAACTTTTTTTTCTCTAAGTGATTGTATGTTTGAACTTGAATCATGAATGTTTTTTATTTTGAAAAATAATCATTTATTTTGTTGCTCTAAGCCTCTAATAGTCTAATCTAATGTTGTGTTTTTCATATATATAAAATTGAATGCATAGATATTTATATATATATATATATATATATAGATCTTCGCCATATTACATTTGCTAGAACATCCCCCCAACCGCCCGAACCCGTTCGACGATTTGAAGAACATTGCCTACGAGTGGTGATCTCCCTTACCGTTTGTTCTACGTGACTCACAAGAAACCCCCTGATCATTCCTTGCTGATTCGTGGATATGTTAAAAATATCCGGGAACAACGATTTGAGCTGATCACCCTCCACCCATGCATCCTCCCAGAAACGAATTCGAGTATCGCACCCCCAACTAAAACGAAACCACCTAACAAACAGCTGCCACGTGCCACAAATGCATCTCCACCAAGCCGACATGCCTCTGTGAACCGAAATATTGATGCCCCAATTTCTGCCTAATTGTCCATACTTTTCAGCTAGTACCTTACGCCATAGATTGTCTCTCTCGCTCACCAGTCCAGCTCTCCAGAACCATTTTCCAAGCATAGCCACATTTGTGCCCCGCAAACTACGGATGCCGAGGCTCCTCAGCTCTTGGGTAGCTGGCAAACATCCCAGTTGACCAAATGAAACCTTCTCCCAAGTCCAGCCCTCTCCCAAAGAAAATTTCTTTGGATTTGCTCTAGCCGGTTAAGAACCTTTATCGGGCACATAAACATCGACATATGGAAGATGGGCAGGCTGGAGAGGACAAATTTAACTAGAAGTAGGTGACCTCCACTGGTGAGTAGTTTCCTTTCCACGACGCCAATTGTTGCTCAAAACGTTGGATAACTGGCTCCCATATCCAGGTCGAAGGTTTCCTTACCCCAAGAGGCATACCCAGGTACTTGATGGGTAGATTCTCAATCTCACAATCAACCGTCACCGCTAACTCTTCCAACTGCTATTGGCTGGTCCCAATCCCCGTTATTGCAGATTTCTGGAAATTAATACGTTGACCAGAAACAACCTCGTAAATGGTAAAGACATCAGTTAGAGCCGTGAACTCCTCCACATCGGCATAGCAAAAAAGGATGGTGTCATTGGCATATTGAAGGATACTGATCGGCCCCCGTAACCCAACCCTGATGCCCGAAATGAGCTGATTTGTTCTAGCACACGCTATGAGGCCAGCCAGTGCTTCCCCCACCATGATGAAAAGAAAGAGGGAAAGAGGGTCTCCTTGGCGGATTCCCCTGGAGCTTTTGAAATATCCCGCAGGCGAACCATTGATTAACACTAAGAACCATGCCGATGAGTAACAAGCCCACATCCATCTCTTCCATGTAGGCCCAAACCCAAACCTGCCTAGCATGTACTTTAGACAATCCCAGCTGACACGGTCATATGCCTTCTCCATATCCACCTTCCACAGGGCAGCTGGCAGACGAGCATAATGAGCAGTGTGTATAACCTCTTAGGCCACAGCTACAAGGTCCATCAGCTGCCTTCCTTGAACAAACACACCTTGTTTGTCCAAAATCACCTTTCCCATTAGCTGTTTGAGTCTATTGGCCGGCACTTTTGAGATAATTTTATACAAGCAATTTAAAAGACAGATAGGTCGAAACTCAGCCAAGTCCTCATCCCTGCTTTTCTTCGAGATGAGCGAGATAAGGCCTAGTTGAGGCTACGGCCAATGTAGCCCTTTGCATAGAACTCCCTAAACACCTCCATAATATCAGCTTTACGTGTCGATTAGAAGACTCTGTAGAACTCCATCGTGAATCCGTCCGGGCCTGGAGAGTTGTTCTTCCCTCCAAACTTAATTGCCCGCCACACCTCTTCTTCCAAAAAAGTTGCTCAACCTCCGTTCTTTCTTCCTCCGACACAGATCTGAAGTGAATCCCGTCCAACTCCGGCTGTGCCAGCCCCTCATTAATGAACAGGTCCTTGTAGTATTTGACAACACTGTTCCGGATATCTTCCTGGTTGGAATAAGCTATACCCTTCACTGCTATCTTTCCCAAATAATTAATTTTGTTGCGTGCATTTGTAATAGCGTGGAAGAACTTGGTGTTTTGATCCTCCTCTGTCAACCACTACACGTTGGATTTTGTTTCCAACTTACCTCTTCGGGCAAGCACTTGCTCCTGAATTCCTGCATTTTTATGCTTCTCTCCCATCTTTCCTCATCCGAAAGTTCCCTTTCCTCCTCGAGCTAGTTGATTTCATTCAGCTGAAAGGAGTAAACCCTCTTTAGCAATGTTCACCAGCCCATACGTCTCTCTGTTCCACGCTTGATCTGCCCCTTCAGCCGATGTAACTTGGAGATGAACTGGAACATAGCTGTCCATCGGTAGTCGGCTGGCCCCACCAAGCAGGAACCAAAGCTTTGAACTGCTCATCAAGCAGCCACATATTCTCGAAACGAAAAGGGGACGGCCCACCTCCCCTCGGTTCACACGTCAGTAGTAATGGACGATGATCAGAGACGACCCTTGCTAATCCTACAAGTCTGGCAGCCGGATATATGTCCATGCTAATCCTACAAGACGACCCTTGCTAATCCTACAAGTCTGGCAGCCGGATAGATGTCCATTCACTCGGGGGTACATAAAAAGCTATTCAGTCCGCTTAATGACTTGAAGATTGGACCAAATGTATCTGGCTCCCGTGAGCGGGACGTCCATTAGCTCCCAATCCGAGATGAAATTATTGAAATCTCTCATCATCGACCTATCCGGCGTGCCTCCCTTCTTTTCGTGATCCCATCTTATAGCATTAAAATCTCCCCCTTAACAGATCGGATGGTCCCACCTAGCCATGATTGTCACTAGTTCAAACCAGAAATCCCTCTGATTGTCCGCTGATGGGCCATATATCCCGACAAAGGTTTAGATTTCTCCCGAAATTCGGTTCCGGAGAACTACAGACGCCAAGTAATTCCCCTCACCTATTTTCTCAAATAGCTTGGATCTTCAGGCGACAAGGATGCCACCTGTGGTCCCCATGGAATCCACCCCCACCCAATCCCATCTGTTTCCTCGAATCATCGACGCGACCTTAAACTTGTCACTGCTCCCTCATTTGGTTTCTTGTAGTGACATGACATCTGGGTTGATGGACGCGATAATCCTCTTTACCCCAGCCCGCTTAACAGTGTCACAAATCCCTCTCACATTCCAGGATAGCATTTCCATTATCCACCAGCGTAAAGCCTGCCCATGTTGAATGGGGGATGATTAATCACGGCCTTATCCCATCCCGTCAGACATTCCCCACTGTAAACGAAGCAGCTCTCGAGGTATTGCGCTATGCTTCTTCTTGCTGTTATTTTGCCTGGTGGCAAGGATCGATCGGAACACCTCCCGAAGGTTCTCCTCAGGTCCTTTGAGTGTCATTCCATGGTCACCCCAACTCGGATAAGACGATCAGCGTCGTCCTCTTCTTCATTACCCCCACAACTCTTATCCATCCTAGCATCATATGGACTGTCGCACATCGCCGATGGAGAACCTGATCCGTCATGAAGAGAGGAGGTAAGATCAACCTATCGCATATATAGGTTCCAAATCGATCTATTGGATGTTATAGACGACCAACTGACTCGGGTCTACATTACCAGCTCTCAGGGCCCTGCGGGTCATGGACCCAGAGCTTGACATTTAACTGACATGGGCCCAAAAATTTTAGGACATACTGCGGGCCGGGTCCTCTGGTCGAACTCCGAGAGTCCACCCAACATTGAAGGCCTCCCAAGACCCACTGAAATTTGCTTACCAGCTGTCCTCCTTTTTGAAAGTGGATTCCACGTGTCCTCAACTTACCTCCCACTTCGTCGTCTGTAAGGAGAGGCACGTGCATAAGTCCCTTTTTTACTCCATGCCCCATGTATAATTGCAAACCCCTTTTTCTACTACCAGCAACCACTGTTGCTTTTGAGATTTGTTCATCGACCGAGCCACGTGTCCTCACCCCAGGCAAGCACGCGATACGAAGCCCTCTATTTTTACGTCTCTGGCGGTGGAAGACTAAAAGTTTCCTTTTAGTTCCTCTCTCCATACTTCTCTTAGGGCAAAGCAAGGGCTCCATTGCCATCAGTTCCCATTCCCGATCTTCCTCTTTGTCCTTTTCGGCAGGAATCCAGGTCTGCTCACCAACCACAACAGCCACCTGCAGACAAGGCTCCTCGGAGGCATATGTCGATCCTTCCAATCTCGAGATCATCGCCTGCACCGTGGTACAGACCAAAGGTATCGTTTGCAGGCTCTGCATCGCCTCCAAAGTTTGTTCCCGCCAGTCGCCGGAATCCTCCCCTTCGAGAGACCAAGGATTTTGGGAATCTGCAACTATCTCCCCTTCCTCATGGTCCGAGAGTTTATACTGCAGCCTCCACTCGGACCCCGACGGGAATTGAAACTAATTTCAAGGTAGAATGGTCCTTAAAGACTAATAAAACTAAAACTCAATGGGGCTGATTATAAACCACAAATCCAAATTTAAGAGGTCTGATAAAGCTCTAAAAATAGAGAAATAAGGCTGCTGATAACTCTAAAATTGAAAAATATAAATCTGATATGCTGGGTTGCTGAAAGCCCTAATTTATGCGATCATAACTCCAGTTGATGAAAGACAGTGTTATAAAATCCAAATATTGTTTAAAGTCTTGGAATTTTAAGAAAGAAATGGTTTACAACGAGCCAACAGTTCATTGCAGGCTCATCCGAGACATGATCTGACGTCTTATCAGCTGTGCAGTTTTTTGGGTTTTGAGAGATGCACGGATTTATATGCTCTTTGTTAAACTCCGGGTGCGTCTCGTGGTCCACTCACTGCATAACTGAGATGACAACTCATTATCTGCAATGATTCATTGGCTCATTTCAGGCAAGTTCTTTAAGAACCTCTATTATGTATCCATCCTTCTCGTTAATTCTTGTAGAACTAGTTTGCTTTATAAACCATACATCTAGTCCCTGAACAATCAGTATGCATTTTAAATCTTTTGATGCATGAGATGATTTAGATGATTGACTACTTTAACAATAGTCAACATCACTATATTATGTAAAGTTAGTCATTGCATTATTTTGTTTCTTTAAGATACCTAAGTAAAAATTATTAATTGAATTCTTTTTTATAAAGATGTGTTAACGCTTTATTTTTTTCTCCCCTATGTCTGCTAGATTGAAGAGAAGAAAAAATATATTCATTCTGGACCACCATTTATTATAATTTTGCATCCTGTTTTTGGCCCACTTTGGGAGGTGACTCGCCAAAAGGTATTCTATTAAGTTGCAACTTGTTGGCTGTTTTTACACCTTAAAAATTGGCTAATTTTATAACATGAATTTACCGAAGGCATGATACAATAGCAACTCCTTTCCAAATTCAGGTAAACGACAACCTAGATAATGTACCAAGCATGGTTAAAAGTACATTTGAAGTACCGTACCGGTGCTTCTCATACTTTTTTTGAATGTACCGGACGATAATACCAATGTATTGTTCAGAACCGGTACGTATCGTATGGTGCGTACTGGTATCGGAGCTGGACGATACATATCGGAAAACGGGTATTTTATTACCACTGTCTTTCTTGTTGCAATATTTCTTTTGGGATGAGTAACTCTTCCCCATTCTTCGTTGGATTTACTGTGTTTGTTAATAGTGGAACACTATTTTTAATAGGTTTGAGGTAGGTAACCCACCTGGGTAATTAAATTATAAATCAAGTATACGCTATGTAAGCAAGTGTTAAAATTCTATTTAAGTATCAAGTGTTAAGTGAGATATAGAGAATCTGTTTTGTCTTGGTTTTTGCAGAGATTTGGCAGACATTCATAATTTATTTATTTTTTCTTTTTAAAAGCGTTTAAGTTATTTCAATATTGAATTTGACATAAAAATGATTTGAAAATAAAGATTGAACCATGTTTGTTCATAATAAATTGAAGTTAAAATGAAGAAAATCTGTTTTGATGTTAAATGAGTTAATTTTTAGTTAATTATGCTGAAGTTTGAAGTGATTGAGAAGCATAGACCTAGTAAAAATTTTACACATTCATTACCATTTGAATTGGAAATTGAAGAACATAGTTGAAGTATGAACTATAAATGTGACAGCCCAGATTTCGGCACCCTAAAATCCGTGCCCCATATAATATGCGGAACACTTGGTACGTCCCTACCATTATAGAAAACACTATAAGAATTTAATGCAGAACTGATATCCAGTTCTATAATATACCACACCAAAACATTTAATCCAAAAGATAGTTCTAATCCCATGCCTCTACATGGATAAAAGAACTAACCTGAACTATCAGTGCCGTTACTACGCTCACCCTAAATGGTTCGACAAAAGAATATTACATATATCTTTACTCTTGCAAAAAAACAAAACATGGCTGGACGTGCCAAGCCTTAAATCTCTCCCTTACAAAAATCTCAAAGTATGCAGCGAGTCTTCTAAAAGAACTTCTCAGGAGGAGGCTCAGATTCTTCCATCGGAACGTAATCTAAGTCCTCGAGATCAACCTCGCCCGTAGCAGCTCCTAACTCTGAACCTGTGACGTATAGTCAATAGAGTGAGCTACATCCTATCTCAATAGGAACAATATCTGAACAGGTACATCTTGCTTACTCACATACATTTCATGACATCAATAAAGCATGAATTCATCAATGTAATTTAATTGGAAAACCATTTGAGATACAATAAAATAAACAGAGTGCTTTTGTTACTTTACTCATGACATCTGACGTTCATTAATTCTTATGTTTTCAACAAGGCTGGCCTTATGACTTAAAGCAGTTAACTTAAATAATCCCCGAGCAATATAGCATCGAGCCCCGATGGGATATCCTCCATCGTCATCTAATCAGACTATTTTGCAATTAACTTGACCCACGTCCCTTTCTCATAGGCGACGGGTATATCACTACTATACATCCCTGAGATGTCTCTTCGGTGCAATTAGCATGTCGGTCACGGATATCCCCAAAGTCGATCCACGGGTATACCGCCGCGTCGGTTGGGTATTCTACAAACCTTAAAGCAATTGTGCGTTACATATAGTTATTCACTGTGTAATTGTGCTAAATAAATATAAATTCCCAGCCTGTTCAATCTCATTTATATATGCTCAATTTCGTGGATCCTTACATCCACCGTACATCATTGGGATGTCACTCTCTGATGCACCCTTCAGATGCCCATAGCACACATACATCCTTGGGATGGTTGAACTCTTTTACTCGTTTACTTCCTCACATAACATTTCTTACTACTACTACTCTAACATTTTACATTTTCAACTTTACTTTAAAAGAGAATACATTTTAATTCAACTCAGCTTTAAGGAAAACATGCATTCATATATTATCATCACATACATATTCTCGTAATTAAGGGTACGAGTTCAGATATTCCCCTACCTCACTCGCGTTCTTAATTCACGGATCCTTCAATCCGAGCTAGCATTCAACCATCTCTAGGTCCGGCTTAAACTAGGCCTGGCCAAGCACATATAATTCATCACTATCAGTGTAAAAACGTTGGGTTTGAAGCCTAACCCCAACACATGAATAACTCGTAAAACCCAACAAAACTTGAATTTTGTCCAAATTGATCGAACGATTTCTGAATCGATCGAACGATTTGGAAATCGATTGAACGATTTCTAAATCGATCAAACGAAATCTTAAAATCGATCGAACGAATTCTATTTCTTTCAATCGATTCCACATAAATCTATACTATCTTATTTTTGTCCCCTAGCAATCCGATTGAACGATATTTAAATCGTTCACACAGGTTCTCAAATCGATCGAACAATTTATAAAATCGTTTGAACGTTTTCTTCAGAATTCATTTGTTTTCCTTATCTCTTCATTGGTCAAAATCGATTGAACGAATTCTATTTTCGTTCAATCGATTTTACCCATTTCCAGATCTGAACATGCTCTTTCTCTTAGAATTCATCTCCTCTTCATCTATCCCAATTATCACCCCTTTATCTCATACATAATAGTTTACATTCTCTATTTAATAATTAAACAAACTTGAATTTGTAGATCTTACCACATCAAACGGTTGAATCTCTTTCTCTTGTTCTAAAGCTTTAGCTCACTAGGGTTTCATAAACCCCCAAATCTCTACTCTCTCGATCCCGATCTCGATCCGCTAACTTTCCGAGCCCAATCTTTCATATTGAATGCCCGACTCTAAATTTCACAATCCAATCTCTTCCCCATTTACTTTCCTTTAACTTCTCACAACCACTCAAACAAGGAAAATAAATTTCCTCTCTTTTTCTTATATCTATCACCTAACTAGGGTGTTAAGCACCTACATCTAACGAACGTGTGTGTGTGTGTATATGTCCCTCTCTAGTTAACATGCTTCTCACACATGATCTATACTTTTAATTCAAACACCCTAAATCAACAAAGTCGATAAATTCTAAACTGACCCGGTCAATCGTGCGACCAGTCGGTTCGCTTCCCGAGGTGCACTATTTAAGTATGAATTTTCCGGGACGTTACAATAAATTCTTAAAAAGACTAAATCATGAGAGATTTGTTCCTTAAACTATTCTTTTTGAGAGAATTTATATACATCGCTCTTATTTTCTTTGAAATTTAGAATTTTTATAGATCTCACATGTTTCTTTGCTTTGTTTTATGAATGAAATGAATAAGCTTTTTGTTAGAAGTTTTGCAATTTGAATTCAAAGCTTTAAAGTAAGTATTCATGAAACCAAGGATATGATCTAAGGCCATCCATGGACAGCTTGAGCTTCAAAATGATTTACCTTGTTAATATCATTTTTTGTTACCCACTTTTGAGCCAAATAAAAGTTAACCTTTCTTTGTTAAAGTTGCTTACAAAACTCATATTTGGTTCTATATTCACTTACCTAGCTGTGCTATCTCCCCAAACTTATAAAAAAACAATATCCTCACTGTTAATAGTCACGACAATTCCAATAAAAAATATTAAGGATTAAGTACGCAATCCCAAAATAATCATTGATAAAAGAAGGGCTATAGAGATAAAAGCCCTTTCCAGGTATACCTTGTACTGTTTTTATCAATGATGGTAATATTTCATATTAGCATTAGATTACAATAAAATATTATTAAATTAGTGACTCATGGCCAATAATATTCGTTCGAAACAGAATAGATTTCAAGATAAAAGCATGCAATCAAATCGTATATTTCTATTACCTATCCTTTACAGTTTCATTGAACTGTTGTATGATCTTTTGTTTGTATTCTATGGTTACTTCACCATCGAGGTTGAGACTGCATGCAATAGTGAGGGTGCAAGATCATTGCCTCGAGGTAATTTTAGTACTTCTTTCCTCCTTTGTATTGTATTTTATAATATCATTATTTCATGTGGCCATGTGGATTAATAACACTTTTTCAGTTTCTTTGTGAAGGTTGACAACTACTAATAATTTTTCCTCTACGTAACACACGTATGATTACACACACACACACACACACACACACACACATATATATATATATACGTACGTATGTATGTATTTATGTTATATATCTGACAAAGGGGCATATTGGTTCAAATGCATAGATTAACCCTTGCATGCGAACCCAAATCATGTGGCATGTGGTGCATTTTCCCAAAACAACACCCTTTTTTGGATCATGTGCCATGTGGCATTTGTGCAAGATCATTGCCTCGAGGTAATTTGAATTCTTCTTTCCTCCTTTGTATTGTATTTTATAATATCATTATTTCATGTGGCCATGTGGATTAATAGTACTTTTTTAGTTTCTTTGTGAAGTTTGACAACTACTAATAATTTTTCCTTTACGTAACACACGCATGATTACACACACACACACATATATATATATATATATATATATATTTATTTATTTATATATGTATGTATGTTATATATCTGACAAAGGGGCATATTGGTTCAAATGCATAGATTAACCCTTGCATGCGAACCCAAATCACGTGCCATATGGCGCATGGTCCCAAAACAACACCCTTTTTTGATCATGTGCCATGTGGCATTTCATCAATGAAGAAAAAAAACGTTTTTGGGTGGTCAAAACTTTGTCAAAGCCAATAGTATTCGTTCGAAGCAAAATAGATTTCAAGATAAAAGCATGCAATCAAATCATGTATTTCTATTATCTTTCCTTTACAATTTCATTGAACTGTTACTTTATGATCTGAAATTTGTGTTATATTGTTACTTCACTATTGAGGTTGAGACTGCATGCAAAAGCGGGGGCGCAACATCATTGCCTAGAGGTAATTTCTGTACTTTTCTTTCCTCCTTTGTATTTTATTTTATAATATCATTATTTCATGTAGCCATGTGGATTAATAACTATCTTTCAATTTCTTTATGAAGGTTGATAGCTGTTAATAATTTTCCTCTACTTAACACAAACATATAATTTTCCTCTACTTAACACAAACATATATATATTGCAAAAGGGCATATTGATTCAAATGCATGGATGAACCTATGCATGTGAAGCCAAATCATGTGCCAAGTGGCATTTCATCAATGAAGAACAATAAAAAAAAGTTTTTGGGTGGCCAAACTTTGTCATGTAGCCATGTGGATTAATAACTATCTTTCAGTTTCTTTATGAAGGTTGATAGCTGTTAATAATTTTCCTCTACTTAACACAAACATATATATATATATATATTGCAAAAGGGCATATTGATTCAAATGCATGGATGAACCTATGCATGTGAAGGCAAATCACGTGCTAGGTGGCATTTCATCAATGAAGAACAATAAAAAAAAAGTTTTTGGGTGGCCAAACTTTGTCAAAGTTTGGGTACCACACCACACATACTACTAAATCGAATTTTTTTCCCTTTGACCATATTTTGGATGGTGGACATCCCCTCTTTTTAATTAATTTTTTTGTAAATGGACCTAATCGTCCCTGGGCAAGTTGCCATGGCACCCAATCCCTCGGGTGGGTGCCACGTGGAACCCACCTGTTTTGAATGCATGGATTAACCATGCTTTCAAACCTATATCCCCGGCCCTCTATTTATGTTTATATATAACCCATGCATTATAATTATATATATCCTATGCATTATAATTGTATATAACCCATGCATTCGAACCCATGTATATAATTTTAGGATCATGTGCCATGTTGTATGTGATCTATGAACACAAATAAAAAAAACTTTTTTAGTGGTCAAAACTTTGGTCAAAGTTCACGATCACCCTCACATACTAGTGCATTGAATTTTTTCTTTAACTACACTTTGGATGGTCGATATCGACTCTTTTCAATTAATTTGTTTAACAGGACCCGATCGTCCTTGGGCAAATTGCTGTGGCACTCGATCCCGTGGATGAGAATTACTTTTAAAGTTACTTATTGCATCCTTAAAACTTATCCTTAGAATTCTCTAAAGATTACTTTTAACGTTACTTTTTTCTTTTATCTTCTTTTGAAATTTATCATTTCTTTCATTCTTATTTTTTGTATATGTTATTTTTCATGTTCTTTTTACAATTTATTATTTTTCATCTCCTTTTATTTTTGGGTTCTACTTTTCATAAATTTTTTTTACTGAAAATAATAAAAAAATAATAGTGGCACATTCATAAAAAAATTTATAGCATATTACTCAGCTTGAACTTAGGTCGAGCTCGATAGAGTTAAACTAGAGCTGAGTAGTTAGGTTCGAATATGAATGAGCTCAGCTCGAGCTCGCGTCGAATATAAAAAAACCGATCTCAAGCTGATCCTGGCTCGAACTCGGCTCGTTGAGAGCCCTAAGCTTCATCATCATTATATTTTCTATATATTTGGTTCTGAAAATAGATACGAGCACTGGTGTTTGACGATATGTAAAATTCTGCATATCCGTATTCTTTAACATGTGCAGTGGAATTTTTATGTGATTACCTTTGCATAAAATTGCTAAGATATTTGTTCTCTATTATGTGTGTTCTTTATAATCAGTCTCTGGATGTTGATATCATCAGTTTCACTTTGCACAGACCCCAGATGGATCTCTATTGGATATCATTCGGAATGCCTATGATCTTCTTACTTGTTGTGATATAAAAATTCCCAAGGTATATCTTCTGAAAGGAGACGTGATATTTTAGCATGGAAGATTTTTTATTTCAAATCTGATGGATCGACTTTCTATCTTTGAGATGTTTTTTTCTTGCTAATCTAAAATTCATTGTAGATTTGATTGACCCGAAAAATCTATTAGAGCGTTCCCACAGGATTTAATTTGCTCATGTTATGGCTGTGATTTGAACTCTGTATCTCTTGAATAATTTGACACAAATTTTTTATTTTTTGACTCTGCAATGTATTGAAAACCTTTGTTTTATGGTTTTTATTTTTTGAAAACATCTTAAGACTTAAATTTTCTTTTGAGACTCAAAGTTGAATTGTTGTTGGAACTGTCGACTCATTGGTTAATTCTAGCTCAACACCTTTATTGGGATAAGAGATAAATACAAGATTGATGGTCTTCAATATATTTGAGTTGTCTTCACTAAGCTGTGCAATTTGTCGTGAGAAGTCACCTCTAAGATGGTGATCTCCTATGTGTTGAAAGGTTGATGGTGGATTAGTTAGTTATGTGAAGATGTGACTAGGGGGTTAGCGTTTGGTGAGGAAGAAGAAGGATAAGGAGAGAGCGAGAAAATTAAGGTCGAGTTTTTAGCATTCTTCTCAATGCATTAAGATATGTCTATATATATATATATATATGATCTTCCGTGACACGTACTACAGTTTTACAAATAAAGGGAAATGATGTAAGTGATTCAACTTACACCACAGACACCAAAATTATACCACTCACACTCACAGAAATAAGGATATTAACTCTACACTCCCTCTCAAGTTGGTGCATATATATCTTTCTTGCCCAACTTGCTTGTAATATCAGAGTCTATTCCCACTCACGCCCTTAGTGCATATCTTCTAGCCGTTTTTCGGATCGGACTTGAGGAGCGCACACTTCCTTACACAATCTTTTCACGAATGAAGTGACACTCAACTTCTCTATGCTTGGTCCTCTCATGGTATACATGATTCTCAACAATGGATGTGTAGCTTCATTGTCTCCACACAAAATCTTGGGGAATTTCTCTTCAACTACAAGATCAACAAGGATATATCTTAACATAAAATATGTAACAGTAAATTAAAGTTAGGGTTAGGTTGGTGAAGGAGAGGAAGAAGAGAGAGGAGAGTTGGGAAGGAAATTAAGGTTGTGTATCAGGCACGCACAAACCCCTTTCCATTATTGGTACTTATATCACTTACATACAAACTAATAATGACAAACCAATTATCTCTAAGACACCCTCTTACATGTAAAGAAACAAACAAATATAACCACTCTCACACACGCACACCAACTTAATGATCTTCTTTTGGACACCCCAACACTCCCCCTCAAATTGAAGCATAGATGTCCATCATGCCTAACTTGTTAGTAATATTTTTGTGAAGATTTCTTCCTACAGCCATAGATAGAATGCCTAACAGTTGAGGGATGCTGAACTCTCAGGTTTCCACTTTCTCTCTTATAAAATGACAATCAACTTTGATATGGTTAGTGTGTTCATGGTAGACCGGATTTTCAGCTATGTGTTTTGCAGCTTCATTGTCTCCATACAATAACATTGGAAGAGTAATATTCATGCCAAGGTACACAAGAATAAACTGAATCCACATTCCTTCTCTTGCACCTGGAGACATGGCCCTGTACTCACCTTCAGAATTTGAGTTCTAAACATGTTTTATTTTTCTTTACTTTTCCATATTACCCCCAAGAAATACTAGAACTTGTGATAGGTCTCCTATCACTAAGTGAACCTGCCCAATCTGAGTCTATGAACACTTCAACATCCAAGTGACCTCTGTTTCTAATGAACAGAATTCTATCTAGGCGTCCGTTTAAATATCTCTGGATCCTGTAAACGACATCACTAGAACAATTTTGGGAACATGCATGCGCAGGCTCACTACACTTGCGGCATAACCAATAAATGGTCGTGCTCACCCCCTTCTCTACTAATCCTATGATTATGTTGCATAGGAGTTGCTGCAGGCCTACAACCCAACATGCCAACCCGACTCAAAACATCATGAGTATACTTTTTATTTTATAGAACAATCCCATTTGTTGACCATGCCACTTCAATTCCTAAGAAATACTTTATGTGGCCCATGTCTTTGATATAAAACACTCGACTCATGTACTCTTTTAGCCCTAGAATTTCATCACTATCATCCCCCGTGACAATGATATTATCCACATACACAAGAAGGGCAATAGGCTTCACACCCGTCTTGACAAATAGGGAATGATCATAGTGGCTCCTCTGATATCCATAATTTATTACGTCATTAAATTTTCTAAACCATGCCCTTGGCGACTATTTCAATCCATAGATGACTTTCCTAAACCTGCACAGTTTATCATTCTCCCCCTCACATGTAAGACTACGAGGAAAGGCAATATAGACTTCCTCTTTCAAATTATTATGCACGAATGGATTTTTCGCATCTAACCCATGTAGGGTTTAGGGTTTTATATTTTCCGTCTCTCGAGTGAATGATTAGCCGTGCCCAAACATTCACTAAGTTTACGAACGCATCTGTTGCACACATCACTCTCCAGATATTTTGCCAGTTCGTCCCATATACTACTCAACAGTGTATAATATTCTCGAATTGATCTTTCGCCATGACGAGTATTACTGATCTGGTCAATCAATTAAAACATTTTATGAAGGTTTTACCTTTTTTGAGAAAGCATCACCTCTCATAATTCTTTTGCATCAGTAGCATACATAAAGGAGTGATTGATCACAGGCTTTATAGAATGAAGGATCCATGTCATCACAGTAAGATTATCACACTCCCATTCAATGTGTTTAGGATCCGTGACATCTAGTTCAAGAATACTCCCATGTATATACCCTAATTTCCTTTTTGAGCTCTAAGGACATGGCAGCAAATCATGACCATTCAAGGTAATTGGTCCCATCAAACTTCACCCTTGTTATATGCAACCCGTGTGGTCCTCGCCATCGTTACCAGCACTTTCATTTCTTCCATTGCAGGAAGACAAAATTACAATGGCTACACAGCCGTGAAATGACAATAACAATACTGATCAACACATGAACGACAACAATTCTGGTCAGCAAGATTGATCCATGAATGACAACAATCCTTTATGTATGCATCAATAGCATACATAAAGGAGTGATTGATCACAGGCTTTATAGAATGAAGGATCCATGTCATCACAGTAAGATTATCACACTCCCATTCAATGTGTTTAGGATCCGTGACATCTAGTTCAAGAATACTCTCATGTATATACCCTAATTTCCTTTTTGAGCTCAAGGACATGGCAGCAAATCATGACCATTCAAGGTAATTGGTCCCATCAAACTTCACCCTTGTTATATGCAACCCGTGTGGTCCTCGCCATCGTTACCAGCACTTTCATTTCTTCCATTGCAGGAAGACAAAATTACAATGGCTACATAGCCGTGAAATGACAATAACAATACTGATCAACACATGAACGACAACAATTCTGGTCAGCAATACTACTGATCAGCACAAAGGTCAGTATACTAGCTCTTCCCAATGAACAGAAGATCAAGGAATAACGAGCACGACCTTACCCATGAACACAAAACCCATTGTATCTCCCTTCATATTTGTCAAAATTCTACAGTTAACCATTCAAATGAAATATGACTGATATCCGATCCAAACCCTACCTTATATTAGAAGTACCTATCAACCACACATGGATCGTGGGTACAATTTTTCATGAACTAGTGTAAAAAATGCAATATATGAACCGTAACTTTCCACTGGTCTTAAAACTTCCTTGTACATACTTGTTCCTAATTTCATCCTTTCTTGTTACGCCACAAATCCACCATAGCTTACACATCTTAACCACATTGATCCTTATATCATTTCATAATTTCCCAACACTATGTACCATTAAATTATATAGGTGATGACAAAACATATAAAACTCCCATACAATTAGGGGTTTAGTTAAAGACCTATGCTTAAATTTCTCAAGTCAACTAGGACCAATTTGAGTTATATTTTATTCAATACTACCATTCATTCCCACCACGATAAAGATGCATTACTCATTAATATATAATAACACATCATGCATATAATTATCTATAAATGATGTCAGCATCCACATGCAAAGACCAAACAATATAAAGATGACTCCTAATTCATATAGGCCCGTCATATGAGAACATATATGATTTGTTTTGTTAGGGCCAACGTTACTAGCGTATTTTAGGATTTTATTGGGCTTATAAAGTCCAGATTCAAGCCACATATACTGAAATTCGTAAGATTTTAAGATCCATAAACTGTTAGGGACAATTCTAAGTCGAAACTAATTTCAAAAGGTTGAATGGTCCTTAAAGTCTCTATTTTAAGATCCATAAACTAATTTCATTGGCTCATTTCAGGCAAGTTCTTTAAGAACCTCTATTATCTATCCTTCTCGTTAATTCTTGTAGAACTAGTTTGCTTCATAAACCATACATCTAGTCCTTGAACAATCAGTATGCATTTTAAATCTTTTGATGCATGAGATGATTGACTACGTTAGTGATAGTCAACATCACTATATTATATAAAGTTAGTCATTGCGTTATTTTGTTTCCTTAAGATACCTAAGTATATATTATTAATTGAATTCATTTTTATAAAAATTTGTTAACTTTTTATTTTTGTCTCCTCTATGTCTGCTAGATTGAAGAGAACAACAAATATATTAATTCAGGACCACCGTTTGTTATACTTTTACATCCTGTTTTGGGCCCACTTTGGGAGGTGGCTCGACAAAAGGTATTCTATTAAGTTGCAGCTTGCTGGCTGTTTTTATATCTTAAAATTTGGCTAAGTTTATAACATGAATTTGTCGAAGACATGATATAGTAGCAACTCTTTTCTAAATTGAGGTAAACGACAACCTAGATAATGTGTCAAGCATGGTTCATAGAACATTCGAAGTACCGTACTGGTGCTTCTCATACTTTATTTGAATATACCGGACAATAATACTAATGTATTGTTCGGAACCGGTACGTACCGGTATTGGAGCTAGACGATACATATCGGAAAATGGGCATTTTATTTCCACTATCTTTCTTGTTGCAATATTTCTTTTGGGATGAGTACCTCTTCCCCATTCTTCATTGGATTCACTGTGTTTGTTAACAGTGGAACACTATTTTTAATAGGTTTGAGGTAGGTAACCCACCTAGGTAATTAAATTATAAATCAAGTATACGCTAAGCAAGTGTTAAAATTCTGTTTAAGTATCAAGTGTTAAGTGAGATATAGAAAATTTGTTTTGTATTGGTTTTTGTAGAGATTTGGCAGACATTCATAATTTTTTTTAGTTTTTTTTAGTTTTTAAGTTATTTAAATTTTGAATTTGACATAAAAATGATTTGAAAATAAAGATTGAACCATGTTTGTTCATAATAAATTGAAGTTAAAATGGAGAAAATCTGTTTTGATATTAAATGAATTAATTTTTAGTTAATTGTGCTGAAATTTGAAGTGATTGAGCAGCGTAGATCTAGTAAAATTTTTACATTCATTACTATTTGAACTAGAAATTGAAGAACATTGTTGAAGTATGAACCTTAAATTCTTGAAAAGACTAAATCATGAGAGATTTGTGCCTTAAACTATTCTTTTTGAGAGAATTTATATACATCGCTCTTATTTTCTTTTTGTAGATCTCATATGTT
This sequence comes from Chloranthus sessilifolius, assembly GCA_021018995.1. NCBI lineage: Eukaryota > Viridiplantae > Streptophyta > Magnoliopsida > Chloranthales > Chloranthaceae > Chloranthus > Chloranthus sessilifolius. The sequence continues at coordinate 145,694,409 of CM037590.1, read as the reverse complement.
TCTTTGCTTTGTTTTATGAATGAAATGGATTAGCTTTTTGTTAGAAGTTTTGCAATTTGAATTCAAAGCTTTGAAGTAAGTATTCAGGAAACCAAGGATATGATCTAAGGCTATCCACGGACAATTTGAGCTTCAAAATAACTTACCTTGTTAATGTCTTTTTTTGTTACCTACTTTTGAGCCAAGTAAAATTTAACCTTTCTTTGTTAAACCAGAGTACTTTTGACCCTTAGCCAATGAATTTGAGCCTTACCGTTACTCTGAGAATTTAAGAGGTAAAAGAAAAGGTGTTGGAACTTGTTGGGGAAGTAGTCAAGATATTTTGAGGTGAAGAGAAAAGAGAGAACAAAAGATGGGTGCTATGCCGTGCTATGTTGTGGTAAACAAAAGAAAGAAAGAAACATTTGAGCCTATGTTGTGCTAAAAAAAAAAGAAGGATATGAGCTATAAAAAATATGTCGATAAAAAATGGGAGTTGTTGAAAAGTATCAAAAGAAGAAAGAAAAAAAAAAGGAAAGTTTTATGTTTACAAAAGTTGAGAAGAAAAAAGAGAAGTGAGGTTTTTAAAGGAAGAAAATTTTGAAGCACCTCTACTTGCTTACTTTCTCTGAATTTGAATCCTCTAATCAATTTTCTTTCTTACCTTTAACCCGCAACCCCATTACAACCAAAAAGAAAAACCTTTTTGATCCAAGGATGTTTGAAACTACTATGTTGGAGAGTTTAATTTGTGAAATCTATGATGAATTGTCTTATGAATTTAAATCATTCAATGAGCTTTTTGTTTCATCTTTGTTTACTATTTTTCATTGAAAAATGTGGTAAATTTCAGTTTGTTTCATATTCTAAACTACATATTGAAAGTGAGTGAACCCATACTTGCTGAATTTTCATTGATAGAGTATACCCAAGTGAGTTTTGAGTCAAGGTAAAAGGTTTATGGGTAAGTATTGAAGCTATGTTTGAACTTTTCACAGTGAAATTGGTAATGAACACACACTATACACTAGATCTGTGTGGATCGATTATGGAAGATGGATGTATGGTTGCTTTAGATTAACTTGTTTATATGAATTAATAGGCTTGAAGTTTTAATGGAGATGAATTTTGGATTAAATATGGTTTATATTTTTTTGATTCCATTGAAAATTTGTGTTAAATTTGATGTTTTGAAAAATATTTTTGAAGTTTGTGAGTATCTTCATTGGAAACACTCAGGAGACTAAGCTCCTCCACTAGGGACCACCTAGGGGTTTAAAAGGTTTTGTTTTAATAAAATATTTTTTTTAAATGCTTACTAAAACAGATTTTTTTATATCTCACTTAATATTTAACACTTACACAACTCATATGTCGTTCTAAATTCACTTACCTAGTTGTGCTACCTCCCCAAACTTATAAAAAAACAATATCCTCACTGTTAATAGTCACAACGATACCAATAAAAAATATTAAGGATTAAGTACGCAATCCCAAAATAATCATTGATAAAAGAAAGGCAATAGAGGTAAAAGCCCTTTCCAGGTATTCCTTATACTGTTTCTATCAATGATGGTATCATTTCATATTAGCATTAGATTACAATAAAATATTTATTAAATTTGTGACTCATGGCCAATAGTATTCGTTCAAAACAGAATAGATTTCCAGATGAAAGCCTGGAATCAAATTGTATATTTCAATTATCTTTCATTTACAATTTCATTGAACTGTTACTTATATGATCTTATATTTGTGTTCTATGGTTACTTCACCATCGAGGTTGAGACTACATGCAATAGTGCGGGTGCAAGATCATTGCCTTGAGGTAATTTCAGTACTTATTTCCTCCTTTGTATTGTATTTTATAGTATCATTAGTTCATGTGGCCATGTGGATTAATAACACTTTTTCAGTTTCTTCGTGAAGGTTGACAACTACTAATAATTTTTCCTCTACGTAACGCACGCATGATTACACACACAGATATATATATATATATATATATATATATATATATATATATATATTTATATTTATATATGTATGTATGTTATATATATGGCGAAAGGGCATATTGGTTCAAATGCATAGATGAACCCTTGCATGCGAACCCAAATCACGTGCCATGTGGCGCATGATCCCAAAATAACACCCTTTTTTGGGTCATGTGCCATGTGGCACATGATCCCAAAATAACACCCTTTTATCCCAAAATAACACCCTTTTTTGTTAAAGCTAACAGTATTCATTTGAAACAAAATAGATTTCAGGATAAAAGCATGCAGTCAAATCATGTATTTCTATTATCTTTCCTTTACAATTTCATTGAATTGTTACTTATATAATCTAAAATTTGTGTTCTATGGTTATTTCACCATCGAGGTTGAGACTGCATGCAATAGCGGGGGTGCAACATAATTGCCTAGAGGTAATTTCTGTACTTTTCCTTCCTTCTTTATATTGTATTTTATAATATCATTATTTCATGTGACGATGTGGATTAATAACTCTTTCAGTTTCTTCATGAAGGTTGATAGCTGCTAATAATTTTCCTCTACTTAACACACACACACACACACACACACACACACACATATATATATATATATGGCACAAGGGCATATTGGTTCAAATGCATGGATGAACCCATGCATGCGAACCCAAATAGCACCCTTTTTTCGATTGTGTGCCATGTGGCATTTCATTAATGAAGAAAAATAAAAAAAAAGTTTTTGGGCGGCCAAACTTTGTCAAAGCTTGGGTACCACATCACACATTCTACTGCATCGAATTCTTTTCCCTTTGACCATATTTTGGATGGTGGGCATCCCCTCTTTTTAATTAATGTTTTATGAAATGGACCCAATCATCCTTGGGCAAGTTGGCGTGGCACCCGATCCCTGGGGTGGGTGCCACATGGACCCCACCTGTTTTGAATGCATGGATTAACCATGCATTCTAACCCATAACCCCGGCCCACTGTTTATTTATATATAACCCATGCATTCGACCAAATCATGTGCCATGTGGCACATGATCCTGCTTAGGACCATGTGCCTTGTTGTATGTGATCTATGAACCGAAATAAAAAAAAGTTTTTTAGTGGTCATAACTTTGGTCAAATTTTCGACGGTCGATATCTACTCTTTTCAATTAATTTGTTTAACAGGACCCGATCGTCCTTGGGCAAGTTGTTGTGGCACTCGATCCCATGGATGAGAATTTCTTTTAAAGTTACTTATTGTACCCTTAAAACTTATCCTTAGAATTCTCTAAAGATTACTTTTAAAGTTACTTTTTTCTTTTATCTTCTCTTGAAATTTATCATTTCTTTCATTCTTATTTTTCGTATATGTTATTTTACATGTTCTCTTTACAGTTTATTATTTTTCATCTCCTTTTATTTTTGGGATCTACTTTTCATGAATTTTTTTAACTGAAAATAATATGGCATATTCATAAAAATATTTATGGCATATTACTCAGCTTGAACTCAGGTCGAGATCGATAGAGTTTAACCAGAGCTGAGTAGTTAGGTTCGAATATGAATGAGCTCAGCTCGAGCTCGCCTCGAATATAAAAAACCAATCTCAAGCTGATCCTGGCTTGAACTCGGCTTGTTGAGAGGCTTAAGCTTCATCATCATTCTATTTTCTATATATTTGGTTATGAAAATAGATACGAGCATTGCTGTTTGATGCCATGTAAAATTCTGCATATCTGTATTCTTTAACATGTGCAGTGGAATTTTTATGTGATTACCTTTGCATAAAATTGCTAAGATCTTTGTTCTTTATTATGTGTGTTCTTTTTAGTGAGTCTCTCGATGTTGATATCAGCTGTTTCACTTTGCACACTCCAGATGGATCTCTATTGGATATCAATCTTGAATGCCTAAGATCTTCTTACTTGTTGTGATATAAAAATTCCCAAGGTATATCTTCTGAAAGGAGACGTGAAATTTTTGCATTGCAGATTTTGTTATTTCAAATTTGATGGATCGACTTTCTTGCTTTCAAATGTTTTTTTCTTGCTAATCTAAAATTCATTGTAGATTTGATTGTCCCGAAAAATCTATTGGAGTGTTCCTCACTGTTAATAGTCACAACGATTCTAATAAAAAATAGGGAAAATTCCATATAAACCCCTGAACTTTCAACTCAATGTCCGAGAGGCACTTGAACTTTATTAAATACAACATAACCCCCCGATGAATGAAAACCCCCAAATTAGACCCCTACTGTCAACGTCCGTCTCTTGCTCGACGGAAAATCAATTTTTTTGTACCGTCAACGTCCAATTTTTTGGCAAGTCCACGTAGGTAGATAACGGGGGTTAAGTGCTTCGTCAGCAATTTTCGATGAGCAGGGGACGGACGTTGACGGTAGGGGTCTAATTTGGGGGGTTTTCATTCATCGGGGGGCTATGTTGTATTTAGTAAAGTTCTGGTGCCTCTCGGACATTGAGTTGAAAGTTCAGGAGTTTTTATGCAATTTTCCTTAAAAAATATGAAGAAATAGGTACTCAATCCCAAAATAATCATTGATAAAAGAAAGACCATAGTGATATAAGCCCTTTCCTGGTATTCCTTGTAGTGCTTGTATCAATGATGGTAATATTTCATATTAGCATTAGATTACAATAAAATATTTATTAAATGAGTGACTCATGGCTAATGGTATTCGCTCAGAACACAATAGATTTCAAGATAAAAGCATGCAATCAAATCGTATATTTCTATGGGAAAATTACATGAAAACCCCTGAAGTTTCAACTCAATGTACGAGAGGCACCTGAACTTTACTAAATATAACATAATCCCCCGATGAATGAAAACCCCCCAAATTAAATCCCTATCGTCAACGTCTGTCCCCTGCTCGATGGAAATTGCTGACGAAGAAAAAACAAAGGAAAGGAAAAATAACTAGAGAACAGACATCGGCAAAAAATGATACTAGCACAAGAACGATAAAAAGAAACCATTCCTCTAAGAGTAGCTCCACAGAAACTTTTATTCAATAAACTTCAATAACAATAAAAAATTAAAGATCTGTAATCTTTATATTAGCGAAGGCATAATTAAAATTAGAAATACTAAACTCCCCCGAATCTCATAACTCAGCATCTACACAACTTAACTATCTAATCTATCATTAATAATTTTTTTTTTATCAGTAATAGAGATTATATAAATTAACAGCGAGGCGCTAAAACATAATACAACTTCAACACACAATCAAAAGAGCAACAGGTAACAGAAAATAGAAAATACAACAACACACCGGCCCCGGAAAGCACGACCCACTTAATCCGGGTCCCAAAGGAAAGAGAGATGACTATCACCAGCCCCACCTCTCGTGACCCAAGATCTAACCAGCTCCGAAACAGACCTAATAACCATTCCCACAGGTTTGTTTTTCTCTTCTAAAATTCTGCAGTTTCTCTCACACCATAGACACCACAAAGCGGCAAACAGAGTAGCCCTCCAACAAACCCTTTCCTCCCCCTCCACTTTCACCGCAGCCCAGCTAAGCAAATGCAGATAAGACGTCTCAGGCATTGTCCAGGAAATACCAAAAGATTTGAAAATGGCACCCCATACCTTAGACGCCACACGGCAATGAAGGATATATATATATATATATATATATATATATATATATATATATATATATATATATATATATATATATATATATATATATATATATATGGCAAAAGGGCATATTAGTTCAAATGCATAGATGAACCCTTGCATATGAACCCAAATAACGTGCCATGTGGCACATGATCCCAAAACAACACCCTTTTTTGGATCATGTGCCATGTGGCATTTCATCAATGAAGAAAAAAAAAATGTTTTTGGGAGGTCAAAACTTTGTCAAAGCCAGCAGTATTCATTCGAAACAGAATAGATTTCAAGATAAAAGAATGAAATCAAATTGTATATTATTCAGTTACTTTATAAAGGTTGATAGCTGCAAATAATATTTCCTCTTCTTAACACACACACATATATATATATATATATATATATATATATATATATATATATATATTACAAAAGGGCATATTGGTTCAAATTCATGGATGAACCCATGCATGCGAACCCAAATCACGTGCCATGTGGCACATGATCCCAAAACAACACCCTATTTTGGATCATGTGCCATGTGGCATTTCAACAATGAAGAAAAATAAAAAAAAAAGGGTGGCCAAACTTTGTCAAAGTTTGGGTACCACACCACACATGCTGCTGCATCGAATTTTCTTCCCTTTGACCATATTTCGCAACTCCTAGGGATGCAATCCAAGGAGTCAACCTCGATGAAGATCCTGGCATGGTCCGTGTCTCGGAGCTCAGCAGTACGTCGGTCAACGTGAATGAAACGACCACAACGCTCCCCAATACTTTTGAAAACCTCCGGTGACCAAGCATGAATCGATAGCCCAAAAACTCGGATCCAGATTCCTTCTCTCTCTTGATGTATCTGAATATCGCCCACCGTTGACTCCCAGCCCTGGCAAACGACCGGACACTGATGAATGTGAAAAAATTTGTGAATAGAAAGTTCTGTATCTCCCTTCTTCGACCCAAATCTCAATAAAAATTTAGTGGTAGAGATGAAATACACCGCAGGCCTTTCAGCAGCATCCCATTTGTAGTTAATCCATTGGTAAAACATGAATAGAGATAACGAATCTCTAGCAACATGGAGAACCACCCAGAAATGTTGTAGATTAATGACAAGAGAACGAAACTGAGGTGAGTCAAAAGTCAAATGTCCAGAGCCCGGCATCGGCTAACCCCTCACCTCGGAAACTCCCTTCGTTCCAACTCCCTCATTACCATGCCGCGTCGCGGTAGGACGTTGCTCAACCTGTACTAGGTCGAAGCCACCCTTCTGTACGCCTTTCCGGCGATCGATCATCCCCGCTACACATCACTAAGCTGTGATGCGGTGAGGATAGGTTGTTGTTGCAAATGATTTGGCCTGGGAATCCTCATGACATCCGACTTAACAACCATGCCACGAAATCTTGGTGAGTCGCAACCAAAGCGGTGACAGACCGCACGTCGCCGGAAATTGATGCTGCGGCAACGGTTGCATATCCAATCCCCCACCCTAAGAACTAGGCATGACTCACGACTCACATTTTTACTCACCATTCTCCAAAGGATTAGAGGCACGACTCACTTCCAATGATCTCTCTGATGCACCCTTGAGTTATTGTACTAGTCGTTTGGTCTTTTGGCGAGGTAAACAACGTTAGAATGCAATACTTAGATGAACCAAAACTAAATAAAGGCATTACAAATATAGTACGCCTAGATGTGGGGAAATGGGATGAGATGGGAAATTTGGTAATGAACTCCATGTTACCGCCAAGTTTGAGTAGGTGATCCAATGCGAGCGACACGTGTAGTTCAATGTTGTTGGACCTCCTGAACACACTGATGTCCTCGGAATTGCTCTTGTACTTACAGGTTTCAAGTTATGCAAGATTTTGCGATGATTGCTATTCTCAATTTGCCATGTCGAAATTTTTGGATAACTTTAGTTTTAATTTCCAACACAATAACGACTTCTTGCATAATTTCCATGCGATTGCAAACGCCTGTAATAAATCGAAGCATTTGGTGAGTATCATCGTGGATGGGGTGTTGTATTCGGGACACGATCAGGTTCGGGATAGCATCGTTGATTTTTACGAACGACTGTATACGGATGAGGGTCTTCCGAGGCCGAGTTTAGATGAGCTTCAATTTTCCTCTCTTTCGGAGGAGATTAGTAGGGGGTTGGAGAGTAGTTTTACTAAAGACGAAGTGTGGACAGCGATCAGGTTTGGTGGTAGAAATAAAGCGCCGGGGCCGGACGGGTTCACCATGGAGTTTTACCTTGCTTTTTGGGAGACCATTAAGGCGGACGTGCTGGAGGTTTTCTATGAGTTTCACTCGACTGGTTTTATCGGGAGATCCTTAAACTCCACTTTTATTACCCTCATTCCCAAGACTCATGGGGCTGAGAACATTTCCGATTACCGGCCAATCAGTCTGATCAATTGCCTCTACAAGATTATATCGAGGGTGCTGGCTAACAAGCTCAAGTGAGTGATGGGTACTATTATTTCCAGCAATTAGGGAGCTTTGGTCCGAGGTAGACAGCTAACGGATCTTGTGGCGGTGGCTAATGAGACCATTCACTCGGCCCATGCGCAACATCGGCCGGCTGTGGTTTGGAAGGCTGATATGGAGAAAGCCTATGACCGAGTTAGTTGGGAAAATCTCGACTACATGTTGAGAAGGTTGGGGTTCGGCGCCATTTGGAGGAAATGGATGTGCGGATGTTATTCCTCCCCGTGGTTTTCGGTGTTGATAAATGGCACGTCGGCCGGATATTTTAAGAGCTCTAGAGGCATCAGGCAGGGAGATCTCTTATCCCCGTTTCTTTTTAATATGGTTGGGGGGGCTCTATCCGGGCTGATGGGGCGCGCAAGGGACTTAAATATGCTTACTGGCATTCAGGTGGGGGAGCAGGACAGATTCATCTCGCACTTGCAGTATGCAGACGGCCCAATTTTATTTGGGAAGGCAGATGTGGAGGAACTCGGTGCTATGGCAAATGTGTTCTCGGTTTATGAGGCGGTGTCGGGGCAGCGGGTTAATCACCTCAAGTCTGCTGTCTCGGGCATTGGTGTGGAGGATGGCCTTCTGACCGACCTAGCTGGTTCGGTTGGGTGTGATATCGAGGGGCTGCCTATTAGGTACCTCGGCTTGCCACTTGGGCTCAGGCAGCCCACGATCCGCGATTGGCTCCCGGTTGTGCAGAGGGTTGAGCAGCGTTTGTCGTCATGGAAAGGTAAATTATTGAGCAGTGGGGGACGGCTAACTTTGGTTAAAGCGGTGCTCTCTTCGATCCCCATTTTCTTCATGTCCATGTTTAGGTATCCCACTAAAATTCTCGATCGGCTGGATCGTATTCAACGATCGTTTCTTTGGGAAGGGGTGGGTATGAACAGGCGGTATCATCTTGTCCACTGGGACACGTGCCAGCTGCCTATCGCCTATGGTGGACTGGGGATTCGGAGCTTAAAAAGGACTAATTTGGCTATGCTTGGAAAGTGGTTATGGAGAGCGAAAAGGGTGGAGGAGAGGGGATGCCTCTGGTGGTTGGTGCTGTCCGAAAGATATGGTCTTTCCTTGGGGAGTTGGGGGATATGCCTTTCGTCTCACAGGAGTACCTCGGCGTGGCGGAGAGGTATTTCCCGTGTGTGGGAGCCTCTGGCTAAAGGGGTGCAATACAGTTGGGGGTGTGGCACCCGTATACGTTTTTGGGAGGATATGTGGTTGGAGGTGGGTCCGCTTAAGGCTGCTTACCCGGACATCTATGCTCTTTCTTCGAATCCGGATGGTAGGATTGAGGAATTTGTCTCGTTGGCTAGTGGGAGGAAGGTTTGGGATGTCGCCACTTGAAGGCTCCTCAGGGACAACAAGGTGGGGAGCTATTTGAACCTGCTGAGAAGGGTGTATGAGGCGCAACAGAACACCTTACGGGCAGATAAGAGGGTTTGGGTCCTGAATCATGATGGGCAATTCAATGTCAAATCGTTGTATCGTTGGCTGCCGCGCCGCCCACTTATCAAGTTCGAAGGTAAATGGCTATGGAGTGAACCTATTCCTCTGAATATCTGGTTCTTTGTTTGGGCACTGTGTAAAGATAGAATCCTTACCAGGGACCAGCTGATTCGGAAGGGTAAAGACGTCCCGATTTCGTGTGTAATTTGCTTCAATGGAGAGGAGTCCGCTGCTCATCTCTTCCTTCATTGTCGTGTGGCGTCTGAGGTGTGGGGTGCCATTCTCAAATCTTTTGGTATTTCCTGGACAATGCTTGAGACGTCTGATCTGCATTTGCTTAGCTGGGCTGCAGTGAAGGTGGAGGGGGAGGAAAGGGTTTGTTAGAGGGCTACTTTGTTTGCCGCTCTGTAGAGTCTACGGTACGAGAGAAACTGCAGAATTTTCGAAGAGAAAAAAAACCTGTGGGAATGATTATTAGGTTCGTTTCGAAGCTGGTTAGATCTTGGGTCACGAGAGGTGGGGCTAGTGATAGTCATCTCTCTTTCCTTTGGGACCCAGGTTAAGTGGGCCGTGCTTTCGGGGGCCTATGTGTTGTTGTATTTTCTATTTTCTGTTGCCTGTTGCTCTTTTGATTGTGTGTGTCAAGGTTATATTATGTTTTAGCGCCTTGCTGTTTATTTATATAATCTCTATTACTGATAAAAAAAAGAAAATTATTAATGATAGATCGGATAGTTAAGTTGTGTAGATGCTGAGTTATGAGATTCATGGGAGTTTAGTATTTCTAATTTTAATTATGCCTTCGCTAATATAAAGACTACAGATCTTTAAATTTTTTTTGTTATTGAAGTTTATTGAATAAAAGTTTCTGTGGAGCTACTCTTAGAGGAATGGTTTCTTTTTATCGTTCTTGTGCTAGTATCATTTTTTGTCGATGTCTATTCTCTAGTTCTTTTTTCTTTCCTTTGTTTTTGCCCTGTGGTTTACATCATAAACATATAAAATTCCAACAAAGAAAGAGCGGAGGCCATGGCATCTCTTTTCTTCCTTGATGAAGTTGAACTATCGGAGGGATGTAGAATTGTAAGCACATAAAATACCAACAGAGTTTATGACCTCTGGTGTCTCTTTCCCCTCCATGACAAGGCTTATGGCACTTCAGAGGAAGCATAACCTTGTGTTTTCTTTTGTAAGGAGAATTCTTAATTAATTAGTGGACTCTAGCTAGGGATGAAATTTGATAGATTTTGCAAAGAAAATCTTAGTTTTATTTCAAAATAAATTTGCATATATTCATGGGTAAAAGAGTGTTCTTATTTTCTTTATTTTTAGTCCCACACTGGAAAGAGGCAGAGTTAGTTCTTTCTTTTATATAGAGTCTTGAGTCTTTTGAGTAATATGTATTTCTTTGGGAAAAGTATGCACTTCTTTACACTCACAAACTCGCACACGTACATGACACTGGGCTTTTGGGCACTTTGTATCGTACTTAGCATTACGCACGCTCTCTAAGCACACATATTTTAAAATAGCTTATTGGATCTCTAACCATTGGATCATAGATTATTTGTACAGTTCTGATTGTTTGACCGTATATAATGATATGCATCACTAGGAGTTGAAAAACCGCCTAAGTCGATCCATATCCATTGTTGGCTAAGATGACTGGATCATATGGTCTGAATTAGTTCAGACACATATAGTTGACTTGGTCAATAACTACCTGGTATGTATTCATAATTAGACGCTTGACAAGTTTATGGCTGCAAATCTGAAATCAATGATTCAGATTATGTGTCATTCCATGAGCATGTGTTTTTTCATGAACAAATCTTTACCCTTGAATTTGAAATGAACGATCAGTCGATCAGTATTAAGAGACCAATAGGCATCTTTTCGTGAAAGGTTGTGATATGCCTATATAATCATAACCCATGTATCATTTGAAACCACTCAAGAGTTCTACGTATCTCTCTTCTCCCTTTTTGTTAAGGATTTCTCAAGTTATAACATTGCATTTATAATATTACTAGCCTCTTCCTTTATTTTCTACTCCCCTATTAGCATTAAGTAACTTATATAGTTACTGTCTTTGGTATTTATTTAAATGTAAAGAGTTATTGGGGCTGATTAGTCGGAGTTGCAGACTGACCGATCGCTATGAAATGGTGTTTTGGGCTTGTTGTATCCCTGGGGCGATAACCTTCTTAACTAAAGAGAGTGACTGGTCCGTGCCTCAAGCCTTAAGACATCTCTTACCATGCATTCCATTTGTGCATCATCTCTATTCATCATCACCATTCATATTCCGAACCACTACAAGTTCCAACAGAATCTTGAGGGATTCCCTGAGTTGGGGAAATCTTTCCTTTTTGAAGACTTGTAATTTTACTTTATTTCATTATATTAACTTAATCCCATTACTAAAATTATTGTTAATTGTTAAAAGACGAATCCAACAAAGTTAGCATTTCCTCCTTGAGGACCCCACTCCATCTTATACTCTTGCCTCTTTGACTGCCATCCTCAACAAGACTCAATAAAGTCTAAAAAAGACATCGTGTATTTGTAATTTTTAATTTTTTTGGAATCAAAATTTGTTAAAAATCTATTCATCTGAAAATCTCATATCTAAACTACATTAGTTTGTCTTACTTTATTTTTAATAATTTCCAAACGAATGCTCTTACTTCTTGACATATTCTGAAACTGCTGCTTCTGCCATTCACTGTCCTACTCTTTCATTTTGCATCTAATATTTGCACATTTAAGGGGGCCCGAACCACACTTCCCTTACCTACATAAAATTAACTTTTAGTGATTTTTAGCCCACCAGCTGTCGATTCCTGCAAAAAAAGAAAAAGAACAAATGGAGAAGATGACTAATGTGTGATTATGACAAGTGGCTTATACTATCGATGCGGGCCCAATCGTTTAAAATTTAAAACCTTAGAAGTGCACAAGTTCGAAGTAATATGGTGCATACAGGGGTGTCAAACCACAAGGACTAGTCATTTATCTAAACCAAAGCCTTGACTAAAAGAGAGGTTTATAAAAGGAAAGTTTCTAATTAAGTTATCTAAAAAAACCGAGTAAAATAGATTTGGAAAATACTGAGAAAACAGCCTGGGATCCCTATAATCACAGATACGTAAATAACTCGCACATATTCCTAATCTTTCCGAATTCTGGGTAATCGACCTTCTCTTCGCTACAAGCTAAAGCCAGGTAAAAGTATTAGATTCTATTCATAGTCACGGACCAGTCGGGATGATATGAACCATCTAATCTTTAGCGATCTAATTTATAAGCATCATTGCACGAAACCTATCAAACTAGACTACAAGTACTAATCCTAATCCCTACAAGGCCATTGGAATTATCAAAAATAGAAATAAATCAATTTAAAACCATCTATCGTAACAACGTAGATCCCAATCATGCAATCATTACCACAGAAATTCAGATTTGGAAAAGAAATAGAAATTAAATTAACTACTTATCTTTGAATTTATAAGAGATCTCAAGCTTCGGGAGTTAGCCACTCATCGCAACTCTGATCCTCATCATCGCTGAATCGATTATCGTGCGATCGTTTACAATGCCCTCAATCTCACAAACTCTCACAAATCAGAAACTAAAACTAAACTAAAGACCTTGAAAGCAAAAATTAAAAGTAAACAAAACTAACGAGGAGCTCCTAAAAACTATGAACGAAAAGCTCTAGGCTAACAGTTACCTTATTCCTAAACCTAGGGTCCTTATTTATAGATCATAAGGCCTTAGCACAATGTTTAAACACGGAAGGTAACCTCTAAACCGCCCTAGAATTGAGCTAGGAGAGAAAGAAATCTCAGAGTCTTGATTTCCGAAAGAAACCAGGTTGTCGCGCTTGAAAATTCATAGCAAAAACCTTATTTCGACCGGTCGAAAATGGAACTCGACCGGTCGATTTAATTGTTCTTCTCAGGCTTCGCAAGCCCCCATTCTTTGTTGAGTTTCGACTGGTCGAAAGTGAAATTCGATCGATCCAATTAAATATTTCTGAAGTTGCTTTTGGATCTCTCGACTGGTCCAATTTGGCTTGGATTTTATGTTGTCTTGTTGGACTTCGACTAGTCGAAATCAGTTTCGACCAGTGCACTTCTGATTTTTTGAGCTTTCTGAATCTTGACCGGTCCAAATTGCATTTGGACCAATCCATTTTTACTATTTCTAAAGCTTTAACCAACTCGATCGGTCCAATTTCTGTCGTATTTCGTCCAAACTCGACTGGTCGAGATTGGAAATTCCTGCACTTTTCCGTAAACTTCATTTCATCATAAATTTTGATGTACAACTTAGATTTGAATGTTTCTTGGCTCGTTGGAAAGCTAAGAACCTCTACTTTTCAATGGTATAAGCTTCAGTTCTTGCAAATCTTTATTGAAACCTTGGTACTCTCCTTTCTTTTCTCTATTTAATGTATGTCTTCGAGTATTCCTTAACTTTGTTCTTTTAACCGCTTTTTGTACTTTTAGCTTTCAAAACCTGTTACACCATATCATGCACTAAAAGAAAATATTAGTAATTAAATGAGGCCTAGCAATGCCGAAATTCGGGTCTAAATTATGCAACTGTCGACTCATTGGTTAATTCTAGCGCAACACCCTTTTTTGGTATAAGAGATAAATACAAGATTGATGGTCTTCAATATATTGGAATTGTCTTCACTATGGTGTGAAATTTATCATGAGAAATCGCCTCTAAGATGGCAATCTCCTATGTGCTGAAAGGTTGATGGTGGATTAGTTAGTTATGTGAGGATGTGATTAGGGTTAGGGTTAGGTGAGGAAGAAGAAGGATAAGGAGAGAGATAGAGAAAATTAGGGTCGAGTTTTTAGCACTCTTCCCAATGCATTAAGATATATATATATATATATATATATGATCTTCCATGACGCGTACTACGGAGTTTTACAAATAAAGGGAAAAGATGTAAGTGATTCCACTTACACCACACGCACCAAACTTAGGGAAAACTTCAAAATAACCCCTGAACTTACACCTCGTGATCAATAATGCACCTAAACTATTGATAATATCAAATAAGCATCCAAAGTACACTTAAGTTCATCAACTAAACTCCTACCGTCACCTTCCGTTAATGGCTGTTGAGTTGGCAGACAACTTAGCAAAATAGTGTGCGTGACACCCAACATTTAGGTGCGTTATTGATGACAGTGTGAAAGTTCAGGGGTTATTTTGAAAATTTTCCAAAGCCAAGTCAGCGCCACGTTGGGTGCCATGCATGCTATTTTGCTGAGTTGTATGCCAACTCAGTGTTTTCTTTTCAACCATTAACGGAAGGTGACGGTAGGGGCTTAGTTGATGAACTTAAGTGTACTTTGGGTGCCTATTTGCTATTATCAATAGTTTAGGTGCGTTATTGATGACGAGGTGTAAGTTCAAGGGTTATTTTAAAATTTTCCTCCAAAATTATATCACTCACACTCACAGAAATAAAGATTAACTCTACACTCCCTCTCAAGTTGGTGCATATATATCTATCGTGCCCAACTTGCTAGTAATATTAGAGTTTATTCCCACTCACGGCCTTAGCGAACATTTGCCAACCGATTTTCGGATCGGACTTGAGGAGTGCACACTTCCTTACACAATCTTTTCACGAATGAAGTGACACTCAACCTCTATATGCTTGGTCCTCTCATGGTATACATGATTCTCAGCAATGGGATGTGCAGCTTCATTGTCTCCATACAAAATCATGGGGAATTTCTCTTCAACTCCAAGATCAGCAAGGATATGTCTTAACATAAAATATGTAACAATAAATCAAAGTTAGGGTTAGGTTGGTGAAGGAGAGGAAGAAAAAAAGAAAGAGGAGAGTTGAGGAGGAAATTAAGGTTGTGTTACAAGCACACACAAACCCCTTTCCATTATTGGTACTTAAATCACTTACATACAAACTAATAATGACACTCCAATTATCTCTAAGACACCCTCTTACATGTAAAGAAATAAACAAATAAAACCACTCACACACACATAGCAAATTAATGATCTTCTTATGGACACACCAACACTCTCCCTCAAATTGAAGCATAATTGTCAATCATACCTAACTTGTTAGTAATATTATTGAGAAGATTTCTTCCTACAGCCATAGATAGAATGTCTATGAGTTGATCTTTTGTATTGACATGAGGGATGCTGATCTCCCAGGCTTCCACTTTCTCTCTTATAAAATGACAATCAACTTTGATATGGTTAGTGTGCTCATGGTAAACCTGATTTTCAGCTGTGTTTTGCAGCTTCATTTTCTCTATACAGCATTCGAAGAGTAATTTTCATGCCAAGATCCACAAGAATAAACTAAATCCACATTCCTTCTTTTGCACCTTGAGACTTTGCCATGTACTCAAGTTCACAACTTGAGTTTGAAACATTTAAAAAAAAAAAAAAAAAAATACTTTTCTAGGTTATCAAGTTCCCCCCCTAAGAAGAGATGGTGACTAATTAATGAAATAGATAGTTGCTTTGTGCAAACCTTTGAGAACTTGTGAAGTGTTTTTACTTGCAAGAGAAAATCTTTCAAAACTCTAGGTGCGGCCAACGAGATCCTTGCGTGAAGCTCGTAGATCCTTGCTGTGAAGCTGTGGAAACCAATAGCGGTGCCAAAAAGTTGATGGCTTTAGAAATAGTACCATTGCAAGTGCATAAGTTCGATGAGCGAGGGCTAGTGCAAGGGGTGTCGAACCCACAGGGAAGCGCGTGATTTCGTTAATTCTAAAGAGTGCAAAGTGAACCTAAGGGAGTACTAAAGGTGAGATTCATCTATGATGAAGAATAACACTACACAAGGAAAAACAACAAATAATCAAACAACGATGATAAGATGACTAAGGAGTTCGCTAACCCTAGATTTGAAACTTTTCTACTAACAATCCAACCATTTCATTGACAAATTATTTACCGTCCTTTTACGACATGCAAAACGATTCGACGAATATGTGATTATGAAAATCGGCATACACTATCCTAACACTATGACGCATTCAATTGCGACATGAATCATGCAAAAGGCATAACATATTACAAGCACATAATCACAAGTAAAATCAATCGTACGACATCCTATTTCGGTCTACAAGATCAATTTAGGTGGCGATCTACAAGATGAATAACTCTTTATTGTATCTACAAGATCAATCTACATAAATGAGTATTCAAGGATAGCACAATATGCACAAACTTAAAACCGTACAATTTAATAATTATGACAAGAAATTATGGGATTGAAAATAAAGACTAATACCTTATTTGACTAATGTTTAGTTCATAACAGAGTTCTCAACTTTCTAATTTGAAACTAGAGTTGATGTGATAATTTTTGTTAGTAGAGATATAGGAAACTAAGTGTACGCATATCTACTAATACATCTCTTGCATAGTTTTTGGCTTAACATGATATCACAAGTTAAACTGTGACACCATGGTTTAAGTGAATAACTAATCTACTGTTGAACTACTGGTTGATACTAATTTTCTATATCTGGAACTTGCTCACACATATATATACACTTACAATATATATATATATATATATATATATAGATAATTTTTTCCTATGCATGGTTCATAGCAAGGGCAAGAAACTAAAGATTTCACCCCCTTTTTTCGGCAATATTTCAAACAAATTATAGACATGTATTGAGATTTTTGGTAGAGCTAGTTGTATCTACCTCTTTCTTTCTCAGAATTTCTTCGACGTCTAGCGCTTCGAGCAGCTTCTTCTCTTCTCACACTCAATAGTTTGCTGAGATGATGAAAAAGGGAATTAAATCATGAGTTCCTTGGTGATGCGGGACGGGAACCCTAAAATGCGTTAATATAATTTTGATGTGATTTGCCAAAATTAAATAAAATTAATTCAAAATTAATCTCAAAACTATCACGATACCGTCGAGTTCATAGAATTCCGGTAGGTAAATCACGCGAGATCCGACTAGGGTGTCCAATCCGATGCACAAGTCCCGTTAGATTTGAGGTGGGATCGGGCCTAGAGATAGAATTCTAGCTTTTCCAGGCTTGGGCATTCGTCTTCGATCCGATGTAGATTCACGGGTTTGAACTAGGGTTTTGATGGAAATAGGTTTTGGGTTCTGGATTAGGGATTTAATAAGGGTAATGGATTATAAGAGAAAACAGAGAAAATATATTGCAAAGATAATAAAAGATGAAAGAGAATAGATGAGAATCAGTCCCTTAGTCTCACACCAAACCCATCTTGGGAAGAAGAACATTCAAGCATAAAGCATTCAAAATATTCAATAGCTAAAATAAAAAAGCGTTTACAAGCCTCTTTATATAGGCCACCAATAATTAATTCGAAATAAAAAAAAGTCCTAAAAGAAATAGAAACTAAAAAGGCCGCGGCACATTGTGCTTGCGTGGCATTGTTCACAACACGTGTGGAACAACACTCATGCAGATTGTACACAAAGACGTCATGGACGTTGTCACTTGACAACAACTTCAACCTCCTTTTCTCCCTTGAATCTACAGTACTTGGGTTTTTTCTACGTTTCTTTTGACACCGGTAGAACTGATGTGGTCCGAATCCGATGTTCATGTATGTGGCGCCTCACATTGGGTGCTTCTTAATGGCTCCCACGTTCATCTTCCTGGCTGTGCTCCTAGAGTATTGAATACTAGTGAAAAGGGGAGGGGATATATTTTGGATTGGTTCAAGAGATGTTATATATATATATATATAGCCCTTTTCCTATTGCAATATCTTACACACAACTTGCCTATAATGTTTCTAGCCCTCCCTTTTTTCCTATTTCGTACCAACAATTCTGAGGTAGCCACCTCACTATCTCATCTTTCTCCAAGCATCAAGTCGGAGATGCTTTGGGGGTCGTTTCATGGCCATCTTCCAGGTGATGGTACTATTCTAGCCCCATAGGTTCTCAACTTTTCTCAGAAAGTCAAACTCCTAAGTTGCTAGAGTCCAATCTTTATTTTATAAAATAGTCATTTCATATACTTTTGCACTCAATTAGGGACAAGCTACAACTTCACTGTCTGAGTTGTCATTAGCTTTTTAGTTTGTGAATGGGTCTTGGGTGTCACCCCAGACTACTATGATGTGTACTCCTTTGTCTTTTCTAAATTTATATATATATATATATATATATATATATATACATATGTTTTAAAAGTGAACTATGGTGTATGTCTAGGTTTGGTAATACCTTGAGCTCAGCTCTTTTGGATGGTTGTGAATGAAGTTTCAAATACCAAGGTACCTTGTTTACGGTAAAGTCCACAACACCCATAGTTTGGATTTCTTAGGAGATAGAGATGAGCTCATTAATATTCAACTCTTTTAAGAATTATAATGCCCAAATGGACTTCTTACCCAACCTGGCCCAAGTTAATGTGGACTCAAAAAAATCAGATCCACATAGACTTGAGTAAACCCAAACTCATTTAAATTTCATTCGAACTAATATGGCCCAATAGATTGGCTTGGCCCACTAAAATCAAACAACAATAAAAATTGAGTTGAACCTATCTGGGAGCCATCTAGGCTTAAAAATATATTTGGAGAAACGGAGTCGTTGGATCTAAAATTATTTACCGTGCCTATCATACTAGGTTCGAAATGTGGAAATTTTTGGGTATTTTATTTGTTCTTGGGCCTCAGGTCATAGTCAATAAGGTTGGCCCTAAAAAATTTAATCTAGGTGCACTATATTACTCATATATTTAAACATTTAAAACATGTCAGGGTAGTTCAGGGTGTTACATTCTCCCCTCCTTAAAAAATAATTACGCCTTCGTAATTCCAATGGTGAGGGTATCCTATCCTTTTGATTGGTATAAACATGTCATGTATTATGAAGATTCAACATCCATGACTTGGCTTATTGTCGAAATGTGTACTTGGTTCTTCTAGTTTTAATGATGTCAATATATATTCAAAAGAAATAGATGATGACATCAACAATTATAGGAAATCAAACAAGCATAAAGAAATCAAGTAATCACAATAGATCAAGAGTTGCAAGAGATGTCAATAAGTCATAAAGGAATCAAAAGTAGTATAACCATACATATATTGACTAAAACCAAAACAAGGGTTTTCTACTGAAGTCTAGTCCACCATGCCGATTCATGAGTAGAAGAGATATTTTAGTTCCAAGATTCCTTCGACACCTCGTATTTGTAAGAAACCACTTGCAACACAATTTATCCCTTTCTCTTTCTTCACCATCCTCTGTAACCACTTGGCCAAAAGAGCTTTGTTCACGAGCCATAGTCTTCAAATTCCTAGTCCCCCCCTTTCCATTATGTTCACAACAATCCCCCATTTAACGAGATGCTGCTTCTTCCTATCCCCACATCCTTCCCAAAGAAAGTCTCTGACAATCTTCTCTAGCTTCTTCGTGACACTAATCGGAGTTAGGAAAATAGACATCATAAACACCGGAATGGACGCTAGCGTAGACTTTATGAGGGTTAACCTCCCCCCATTGCCGAGGAAGTTACTTTTCCATGTAGCCAACCTTTTTCAAATCTTTGGACTATTACGCCCCAGTTTCTTGCTCTGCGCTTCCCAATTCCCAAAGGAATTCCGAGATAAGTAAGAGGCAAATTTTCCTTCCTACACCCGATAGTCGCCACCACCGCTATATGTATCCTCATGGGACATAAGTCGCCACCACCCCTATATGTATCCTCATGGGATTACGACCTTACTTGAACGTGATCTGTTCTATAGGATCGTACAACCTTATCCTTAAGTTCTAAGGAGACAGGCACATAAATCTGGACGATGATTGAGGACCGTCTGATCAGAGCGTGATTAAAGGCTCGATGGTTCAAAGAGGGGGATGCCAACACGAAGTATTTTCATGCGGTCGCTAATACCCGCAATAAGTCGAAGTATTTGGGGAGTATCATTGTGGATGGGGTGGCGTACTCGGGCCACGATCAGGTGCGGGATAGTATCGTTGACTTTTACGAGCGATTGTATTTGGATGACGGCCTTTCGAGGCCGGGCTTGGATGAGCTACATTTCTCTGCTATTTCGAAGGAGGTTAGCAGGGGGCTGGAGAGTACCTTTACGGAAGATGAAGTGTGGACAACAATCAGATTTGACGGCAGCAACTAAGTGCCAGGGCTAGACGATTTTACCATGGAATTTTACCGTGCTTTCTGGGAGACCATTAAGGCGGATCTGATGGAGGTCTTCCATGAGTTTCACCCGACTGGCTTTATAGGGAGAGCTTTAAACTCTACATTTATTACTCTCATCCCCAAGATTCACGGGGCTGAGAATATTTCCGACTACCGACCAATCAGCTTGATTAATTGCATATAGAAGATTATATTGAGGGTCCTGGCCAACAAGCTTAGATGGGCTCTATTATTTCCGGCAATCAGGGGGCTTTTGTCCGAGGTAGGCTTCTAACGGATCTTGTGGCGGTAGCTAATGAGACCATTCATTTGGCCTTTGCTCAACGTAGGTCGGCCATGGTCTGGAAGGTAGATATAGAGAAAGCATATGACCGGGTCAGCTGAGACAATTTGGATTACATGTTGAGTAGGTGGATGCACAGGTGTTATTCTTCTCCGTGGTTTTTGGTGTTGGTTAATGGCACGTCTGCTGGGTACTTCACGAGTTCTAGGGGTCTCAGGCAGGGAGATTCCATATCCCCTTTCCTATTCAATATGGTTGGAGAGGCTCTATCCGGGCTGATCGGTCGTGCTAGGGACTTGGGCACGCTTGCTAGGATTAGGGTTGGAGGGCAGGGCAGATTGATCACGCACTTGCAATATGCGGACGATCCTATTTTATTTAGGAAGGCTCATATAACGGAGCTCCGAACTATGGCTGATGTGCTTTCGGTTTATGAGGCGGTGTCGGGGTAGCGGGTTAATCTCCTTAAATCAACGGTCTTTGGCATTGGGGTGGAGGATGACTCCCTGACCATCCTCGCTGGTTTGATTGGGTGTGGTATTGAGAGGCTGCCTATTAGGTACCTAGGCTTGCCGGTCAGGATAAGAAAGCCTACGAGTCACGATTGGCTTTCGGTTGTGCAGAGATTTGATCGGCGCTTGTCGTCTTGGAAAGGAAGGTTTTTGAGCAGTGGGGGAAGGCTGATCTTGGTTAAAGCGGTGCTCTCGTCGACCCCAGTTTTCTTCATGTCTATGTTTAGATGTCCCGCCAAGATTCTTGATCGACTGGAGCATATTCAAAGGTCTTTTCTTTGGGAGGGGGCATGTTTAAATAGGCAATATCACCTCGTCAATTGGGACACGTGTCAGTTGCTGATCGCTTGTGGCGGGCTTGGGATTCGGAGCCTTAAAAGGACTAATTTGGCGTTGCTTGGAAAATGGATTTGGAGAACTGGAAGGGAGGAGGAGAGGGGAAGCCTCTAGTGGCTTGTTCTAAGCGAGAAATATGGGCTTTCTTGGGGGAATTGGGGAATAGATCTTTCTACCCACAGGAGTACCTCGCCGTGGTGGAGAGAGATTTCTCGTGTTTGGGAACCTATGGAAAAAGGGGTGCGATACAGCTAGGGTTGTGGGTCACATATACATATTTGGGAGGACCGGTGGTTGGAGGTGGGACCGCTTGGAGATGTATACCTGGATATCTTTGCCCTTTCGCTGAACCCGGGTTGTAGGGTTGACGAGTTTGTTTCTTTTGTTGGTGGGAGGAGTGTCTGGGATGCCTGGGTTGTAGGGTTGATGAGTTTGTTTCTTTCGTTGGTGGGAGGAGTGTCTGGGATGTAGTCATCAGAAGATGCCTCAGGGGCAGCGAGGTGGGGCGCTATTTGGACCTGCTGAGCAGGTTGTATGAGGCACAACAGAACAGGGCATGGGCTGACCAGAGGATTTGGGCCCTGAATCGGGATGGGAAGTTGAACGTCAATGCGCTATACCAATGGTTGTCGCGTCGTCCGTCAGCTTATCAGGTTCAGGGGTAAATGGCTGTGGAGGGAGCCTATTCCGCTGAAGATCCGGTTCTTTGTTTGGGCGTTGTGTAAAGACAGAACTCTTACTAGGGACCAGCTGATTCGGCGGGGTAATGATGTCCCGACTTCGTGTGTTATGTGTTCTGATGGGGAGGAATCCGCATCTCATCTCTTCATTCATTATTGTATGGTTGGAGAGGTGTGAGGAGCAATCTTAAAAGATTTTGGTATGTCTTGGACTATGCCGCAGACGCCTTATTTGCTTTTGCTGAGCTGGGATACAGTGAAGTTGAAGGGGGAGGGAAGGCTGGTTTGGAGGGCGACGTTTGCCGTTATGTGGTGCCTATGGCGCGAGTGAAATGGCAGAATTTTCGAAGAGAAATCTAAACCTGCCGGAATGGTTATAAGGTCGGTTGCGGAGCTGGTTAGGTTTTTGGGGCCGGCGTGGAGGGGATGGGGATAGCTGTTGTAATTTCCTGTGGGACCCGGGTTAAGGGGGACATGCCCTCGGTCATCTGATTGTCTTTGGTTTTTCTCTCTTTGTTTGTTGATTGTTTCTTTTTGATTCTGTGTGTCAAGATTGTATTGGGTTTCAACGCCTTGTTCGTTATTAATATAATCTTTATTACTTATCAAAAAATAAAAAAATGTATCCTCATGGGACATATTAATATCCGCCAAGCTGGACTTGCGCAAGTCAATTCTTTGACCTGATAACCCTTCAAATATAACCATCAAATCAGTAACAACTTTAACTTCCCCGACCCCCCGGTTTCCATTGCAGAAAGCCATCATGACATCGGCATATTATAAGTGGATAATTGTCATTCCGTTATTTGGCATCTTAAACTCCATGATCTGGTTAAGCTCTTTCGCTCTCTTAAACAACATATGCAACGCCTCCCCAACACAGTTGAATAACATGGGCGATATCAGGCATCCCTGTTTGAGCCCCTCTTACTCCTAAAGTATCCATATGGTGCCCCATTAACTAGCACCGAAAACCAAACCGACGCGTAATCGCCTTTCATCCATTTCCTCCTGACCTCACCGAACCCCATTCTGTAAAGCACGCAATCAAGAAATTCCCATTGAACCCTACCATGCGCCTTTTCCATATCGACTTTAAAGATCCATCCCTTATCCTTCCGCTTTTCATAGAATCAATCGTTTCGATTGCCGTAATCGCATATATGTCACAAGTGTTGAAGTTAGCAAGGAATTGGAAGGCAGAGCATATCTTCCTCCCTAGGTGTTTGACTGTAGGTATAGTTGATCGTAGATTTTTGGGCTCAGTACGTCCAATCATTTTGTAGATCAATAGGATTAACGTTTGTATAGACATACTGCGTACCACTGTTTAGGTGATGGTCCCATCACCGGTGGTTTTATTTTGGGATCCATTATATTGTATTTTGTATAGAAACGGAGATTTTGTTTCCGTTGTATACATAATGTCTACTTAATTTCCGCATTGATGCCAAAGATGATATTATATTTGATTGTGATCTGCGATTTGACAACACAGATTTTTGGGGTAGAAAATCTGGGTCGTCACAAACTCGGTCAAGCGACAACTGTGTTCGCTCGAGTGACTTAGCATAGAAAATTTCTGTGCCATTTTCACTACCTTGCTCGAGCGACAAACATAATCCCTCGAGCGAGTTCCACCATAAAATTTGGCTTCATTCCTGAGGCTATCTCGCTTGAGCGAAATGTAAATCTCGCTCGTGCGACTCCACACGTGAACTCTTTTCTTGGGATTCGAAGTCCCCAAATCTCCAAACAATTAACTGACTTCTGAATTTTTAAGATAATCAAATCCGTGATAATGAACTAAGATTTCTACCTTTTTGAGGTGTGAATGGTAGGTCGCTGATGGTCGGCGTTTGAGGAGATCAGCGTCCAAATTTCTGTCCTTCCGATCACTTGATTTCTCTCTTCAATCTTAATTGTGGAAAAAGATCGGAGGGTTTCTTGAGAACAAAAAGTCTCGAAAGACTTTAGGGTGAAGAAAAGATTGAGAAGGAATGATGTGACGGCTAGGGTTTTCGGAGAGGAAAGGAAGAGGTTCTTCTTATGGTTATTTCTTAAGAAGAATTTTCGAGGACTATGACTAGGTTTCTTGTAACTCACTTTCTATCATTTGAGGGCATTATTTAGTGTAAAGCGATACACCAATGAAAGGTGTATAGGCCCTTACTTCCAAATATAAAATAAAGGTTCTAAAAATTTATTTGCCAAGGCTTGATCCTTAGACCTCTTGTCTATAACTCAGCCTCTTTGCCAGCATGCTATCACATGGCTTGTATAATAAATGACAGAATTAAATATAATGGTCGTCTTAAAACCAATGTGTATTTCTTATTAAGCATATACACCTAACTCCGTTATACCTAGTGTAAGAAAATGTGAATCATTACAACTCCATTATTTGATTTAAAAACTTTTGCAAGATTCCAGGCAAAATCATTTATTTATTCTTCCTTGATATCTATGCAAATCAAATTTCTGAAGGCTTCTAGACTAAGAAGTAGGTACTGATTTTAAAAGGGGGTATGACACTAACACCCCCATTTCCAGAAAGAAAAGATGGTAGTTCAAAGCCCAAAAACTTGGGTTGACTTGAAACTCAGCCAAATTGAGTCGACTCGAGGAGATATGGACTCAAACAAGCATGGTCGACTCTTGTAAATCCATTATTCAAAATTCACTAAATATTTAAAAATACAAATGATTTAAAAATGAGATAATAAAATTAAGAAAATCTGAGAAACTAGTATATGACCACATCTTCTGTAATACACCACAAAATTCCATCTACTAATCATTAAATATTAATATTAATACCACAAAGTATTTTTTAATCCTAAACAAATAAAGCAAAATGAAGATTAATGCCACTTACAGAAGTCTCTTACAAACCACGACAAGTTGACCTTCCAACTTACTGGTACCCTAACTCTAAAAAGTATTTAAAGCCTTTAGGTCACTAAATTTATGAAAAACAAATGAGAAGACTCTAAAAGGAATTATGTATGAATATGTACAGGTATGCGTAGAAAATCTGAAAAAGTTGGCAATTCTGCCTAAGAGCTTAAATTTTCTAGAATCTATTTTAAGTCGAATTTGCATGAAATCACTGCTGAATTATTGGCAGTAATAAATTTTATGTTAAGAATTTAAGTTATTATATATATTAAAATTAAGAGTTGAAGCACTTAAAAGCCCCCCAACTTTTAGAACATTTACTTCAAAAGCTAGTTTAAAAAAAAAAACAGGAAGTGACTTGGTCGAGTTTCTTGAGTGGACTTAATCAAGCTTTTGAGTCGAAATTTGATCAAATCAGTCAACCAGAACATGTTTTGAATCAAGTTTTTTGGACCATGCTTCTAGTTTTATATGCTTGACAAAAATACTCATAAATTTAGGGTTAGAATCCTAGTAATTATAGTAAATATGATTTTTATCAGCAAATACCATATCAGGGGAAATAGTGACACGGGACAACGACCCTAAAATACGTGAATATGATTTTTATGCTATTCTGCCGAAATTAAATAAATTAATTCAAGTGTAATCGCGAAATTATCTTAAAATACTTTAGGGTTTGAAGAATTAGGTGGGTATATCACACGAGATCCAGCTAGGGTTCAGTCCGTTGCGCAAGTACTTTTAAAGTCGATGCGAGATCGGACCTAGAGATAGAACTCTGGCTTTTCCAGGCTTGGGCATTCGTCTTCGATCCGATGTAAGTTCACTGGTTCGATCTAGAGTTGTGAAAGGGATTTATGGTTTGGTAATATGCTTATGGTTTGGTTTTAGGTTATAGTTTCAAAAAGGGCTTTGGCTCTGATGGATTTAGGGCTCAAAAGGTTTAGGGTTTGGGATCAAGAAATCAATGGATTGAGATTTAGAAATCTTATATCAACAAGGTAAAAGATTCAAAGAAGACAGTGATAGATAATAGAATAAATCAAAGCAAAAGATAAACAAGAAGATATATGGGAATCACTCCCTTTGCCTCACACCAAACCTATCTCAGGCAGAGAATACTCAAGCATAAAAGCATTCAAATATTAATCAACTAACTAAGAAGTCTTTACAAGCCATCAATAATTAAATTCGAAATAAATAGTCCTAATACTAATAAAAGACTGAAAAATAACAATTTCTGCAAAAATTAGAAAACCCGTCACGATGTCCATCACTGTTCATCACGGATGTCCGTGACACTGTGATCTTGGCGTTCCCTATCAAATAGCGACAACAATATTGATAGTAATAATAATAATATTTGACGGGCAAGCATGACTAGAACAAGTGTAGAGATGCTATGTTGTTTGACTCAATGAATTTCATCATTTTATTTGTGATTATTGGAATTGTTAGAACTTCATTTCTGATGTTCGAATTGAATTAAAAGAGGTACTATGCTTTAATATCCATTCCATTTTAATAGTTTATTGGGGTTTCCACAAGATATGAAGTAATACCATCTTGACAAATGGTTGCAAGATTAAACTAATGCCCTACTTTTTCCCTTCCTGCTACATGAATAATTATTCTCTCTGTCCTGTTGTAAATTTTTATAGGGAAACAACAGCGGTGTATCTATTTAAATGCTCTAGCGGGTATATAAAATGACAATGCAAACCTATATATAATGGGGTTCAGCTTCATGCTGTAGTGGTTATGACCCAAGTGCTGCACTGTTGAGGTCACAGGTTTTATGGAAAAGCTTCATATATTTATATCTTCACTTAACAGTGTGAATTAAATTTGGTGGACAGCTCTCCCCTTCCTCATTATGTTGAGGTTCCCCATGTAGCTGGCTATCCAATAATATCAGACCCGTACATCTTCCACATGCCAATTGGGACTCCTGGGTACAATAAATCCACTTCTCAGCATCACTCAAGCTATCTTCCATTTGCTCCTGCAGAGGTAGATCTCTTTAAAGTTACTTTTCTTTCTCTTTTTGTTTCAATTATCAATGACTATTATAATAAACTAACATGACAAAAGTATCTTGCCAGAGATTTCTGTTGTTTAATGCTTAAAAAGCTATCAAATTTATAGTTTTACTCTTTTGAAATGATGTTTCTTACAATTTCTTTGAATTCAGAAAAAAACCCATAAAAGGTTGTAGTGTATAGACCATGATATCTACATCAAAAGTTGTCTTGCAATTTCCAGTGTTATGAGTGGGTTGTAGCCACAAGCAAACTATATGCCTTTTTTGTACTTTGTTAGTCAACTCAAGGTTCAAGTACAAAATATCTAAGTAATATCTTTCATCAGAGATTCAACTAAAAGATGATGAATAGAACATTAGTTAGATCTTTATTTGTTATTTTCCCAACATTTATTTATCAGTTTTGGCTATATTTAAGTTTGAATTTGGAACACTTTTTTTATGATGGATTTCCCGTACCAGAATCTTATGCAAATTTTTATTATAATTTCATTCTTATATGTATAACAAGGTTTTCAATTTAAATGCCTGAAATGTATCCCCTTTAGTATTTTTCATTTTCAAAGATATAATCTGGTAATAAAGTTGGTCACAAGAAGCAAATTACAACCCCACTGATATTCAAGAAAACAAAGAAACCACGCAATGAACATGGTGGTAAAAAGTGATAACCGACGTTTATGGGGCAAAAATGTACTTGATAATGACAGCTCAACTGGGTTCAAGTTGATGCCTGTTGGTTGTTTTCCCCTTCATAAAAAGTATCACTCAGAGGGTTATCTTGTGGTCTCTTTTACAGTGCACTGAGCTCTTCTTTTAGACCAAGGATTTCGTACACTTGGCTGCATGTTCCTTCGAGAGCAATAATTTTATGGGACCGACTTTCCTGACTGTCACTTAATTAAACACCAATCTGGCGTTTAAATTATCGTACATCATTAAAGGTGTAAGATGTGAGCAATCTAAGCCGTCAAAGTGATAGCTCAATTGACCCTAAAATACACTTTTTTGGAGATTTGAATCATCCAATATGTGCACTCTAATATAAACCGTTTTTTTTTTATGGCTGATAGTAAAGTTCACCAATCAGATGGTTTGCATCTGCTTATAGCCTGATTCTTTAGTTGAGATGTTCCAATGGACTGCCACTTGGACTACTTAGATTGATCACAGATGTGTGCTACGTTTTGTAACAGTAAGCATAATTTAATTTTGTAAGATCACTTAAGTATCGATTATACCACAATATTCCTAATTGCACACACCACTTCGTCAGCTATTAAAAAAACGAAAAAAAAAATACACAGCTGCATAAAAATACAGTATGTTCATACTGGTATCTTTCAGGATAATTTCTAGTTTAAGAAATATGTATGCTAATATCTGTGTACATGGACACAGTTTTGATGTGATATTTTCTAATAATGCAGCTCTTATTTGGAAAGTTCCAGTTCGATGAACAGGGATGGGTGGATACAATTAAATCTGCACGGTTCGGAGGAACTGTCTGAATGAATACTATGGATTGGCTCGGCCAATCTCAATATTCGAGCCAAACAGTCTATTGGTCTTCTCTTTCGTCAGCAATTTCTGAGGTACTCATGATTCTCTCAAGTATATCATGCTTCTTAGTGAATGCTTATCTCAAGTTCTCAACTGATCACCTTGCACCGTTTTCTTACTATAGACACCATCTTTGCTAGTTTGATTTCCCATTCACTTCTATTCAAGGCTAAACTCTCTCTTACTCCACAGTTCATATTGCTTCTCACTGCCTTTGTCCTGGTTTTCACTGGTCTTCCTCTTCTCCAACTTCCTAGTGTTTGTATTGTCTAAATGCTTCATACAGGGGTTGTTTCCGGGCTCTAATGGACATGCATTTTGAATTTGTCAGAACAATAAAAAGGTTTGAAGTATTAATTTACTAAGCATGATAAAAATGATCAAGAATAAAATAAAAAACGCTCTACAACAACTAAACCTTCTCGCATTAGGAAGGGTTATGATCTTGCAAGCTCTAGAACTTATACGGATTAAATCCATTTTTTGTTTTTTGCATAGTAGGCATAACATGTTTTCTTTAGATAAAGAAATCAAAGTTTGCATGCTAGGAACCAGATTCAAATTCCACATATTAAGGGTAACATAGGAAACATCTCTCCTTTTCCCCCCGGAGGATCTTTATAATTACGACTGGTTAGCTTTCAGTATGCCTCTGACCATCAAATGAAATGTGAATAATCCGTCCTCTTTCTCATTATATTGGTTTCGTTTTTTAATTCATCAAAAAAGAATAGCCCGTCCTCTTCTCTTTGAAAGAATGGGCACTTCCAATTCTGTCCATGCTTCAACCAATTTTGTCTTCCCAATATTAACATATCTCTAGAGTCAAATATTTTGATATGAGGAACTACTGAACTCAATCACTTGTTTTCGTTACTCTTCAGTTTTTGTAAAAATAAGTAGATACCCTTCAAATTGCGTAGCGTGACATGATTACCCAAGTCTCTTATTTATCTTAGGGATTGTCTTCGATTTAAACGGTTTAATCTTAAAAAGGTCATCTTCTCTAAGCGTGTCACAGTCAAGATACTTGTGGCACACTAGGCACATTTTATTGAAAACACAGACTAGTATCTCAAGCGGAGCGGCTGTAATCAATGGGACTAGTACGGGAAACATTTACCCAACTTACACAAGGGTTAACCATGGCAAGTATACCGTTAGCAATGTTCGGGCGCACATTGGAACCCGCAACCTCATATGGGATTACTTCTACATGACGGCTGATGTGAATTTCTGATCCTACCACCGAGCTATAGTCTCGTAACCAAGGATCAAAATATCGGAAAAAATGATACGTTTCGTCCTGACCTCCAGGCCGATACGTATCGAATATCGTCCGATACATTCAATGTATCGGCGATACATTGAATGTATCAGTTTGATAGATTGATTTTTTTTTTTTTCAAAAAATACTAAAAAAATCAAGAAAAATAAATTTAATGATTTTCTATTTATTTCAACTTTTTTTAAAATTTATTTAAGGCTTATTTGATGCATATTTCATAATTTTATCAACACAACCTAAATTTCATTGTACATGACTCATGATCAAAATTAAAAGATATATTGTACATGAAAAACATACTTTAAAGTCACATTGAATTTCGTAGTAGTTCTTGGCCCTCGTGATCATCATCATCGGTGCGCGAGCTTTCCATATAATGTTGGCTATATTGATACCCATGATCATATGTGCCCCCTTAAAATTGAGGCATTAGCGACGAATATGACTCAGTGTAATAGGTAAAGGTTGGTCCTCCAAAAATTTGACCAACGAAGTCATATGGCCTGGGGTAGGTTGGTTATGGCCGATAGTATGGGTTACTGGTTGCTAAATCTTCAGTATTCTGCAAACTAAATTCCCCGAAGCTAGAAGTCATAAAACCCACATCATCTTGTGGACCTTGTGGTGTTGGTGATGTTTGGTAAGATTCTAACGCTCATCTTCCTTCAACCCCTCCACCTCTAAATGTAGGAGTGTCATACATTGTTACCGGCTCATCTTCCCATGCGGCAATACCTCCATAAGAATAAGGATCAACATCATCCCCTCCACCACTAGTGTCAATGTGGGGTTCATCGCCTCGACCATCACCCCCATCATCGTCGTTATTACTACTGGAATACGTTTCGTCATCAGATCCAACCATTGAATGGCGATTCAATCTTCTTTTCCGCCTTGGTGGTTGGAAAGTTTGTTCCTCCGCTACTCTTTCAGCATTATCCAGCCATGCGGTGCCCTCAGTATCCAATATTGGCTCTTCTCTCTCTTCGATCCACTGATTCAAAGGGTCATCCTCCGTAAATATATAATCCAATTGGATGAGATCAAAATATTCATTATCCGTAAGGTAGAATATGATAGATGAATTAGTATATGCCTCATCAATTAGATCAAATAAAAATTATATGAACTAAGACTTCATATAATTACTTACCACGGTTGGTCCTCTGCATATTCGTAACCCTTAATCGCATGTTATAGTGGCAGTAGACTAACTTTTTCAATCGTTCCATAACCTATTCCTTGTCTTTGTGTGAATGAGAGAGAAGGTGCTCCAATTCCGCTCACAGTTGGACGAGAAACATGTTTACGATAAAACCCTCATTACAACCTGCCTCAGTATTGGGCCATCACCTCCATAGTGCATTCACCAATCAGCGGGTTTATCATACTTGATTTGGGATTGTGCCAACGGGGTCCCAAATGACCCATGTCTCTTGCGAAATATGTTAATCTACAAAGATAGAATACAATGACCTACATATCAATAAATAGATCATATGATACTTGACTTATTAGTTATAAGGTATGATTACTCACATCTCTTATGGCTTGACCTTGATCCGCCAACTCAGGGAGCATTCGTTGGATCATATTGAGCAAACCACTTTACACTTCATTGGCCTCACTCAATTCGAAGCGTCGCGTATACTGAAAGGCCGGATTCTAGTGTGTTATACATTAAATATGAGCAATCTCATCAATATATAGAAACAATGAATAATATGAAAAATAGTAAATAAATAAAAATTACTACATGAGCAGTTTAGCATGTTAAACCTGTGGCATGCAAGTACTGGTGGAATTGTGCATCCCACCTCTTATCAATGATCGCCCAATATCCTTTATATTTTGTAGGGCATTCGACTCGTAAATATACCCCATCGTTGGGATCTCATCACCATCTACCAACTACAACACTTGCTCCAACGGGGTAGTGACTGCGATCAGGTGATCAACATCTGCCCAAAACTGAGGGTTGTAGATCAGCTCAGCAACTTCATTGCAAGCAGGACTCTTTGCTCGTGGGAGTTCTAACTCATGTTTTCTCTATTCTTTGGAGTTGACCATCGTATAATCGCAAGCCAGAGCAGCTCGTTCGTGGTGAAGTCTCTCATCAAATTCACCAACTTGTCACTGTTGTATAGGTAGGAAGTAATCGTTCTTCCCTCCTGAATAGTTGTCTGTGCCTTACTTCTCTTTTCCAAATCCTCAAGAATGAGGTCCACGCAATGAGCGGCACATGGAGTCCAGTACAAGTAACGTCTCCTCAATATTAACTCTCTTCCTGCTGCTTTGCAATTGGTGGCATTGTCTGTTACCATCTGTACAACCAGCATCTCTCCAACCTCTTCAACTACCTTATCCATTAGTTGAAAGAAGTAATCAGCTGTCTTCGCATGTTTAGAAGCATCAACTAATTTTAGAAATATTGTCCCAACATTGATGAAGACTAAAAAGTTTGTCAAACTCTTCCTTGTGGGACGGTTCATCCATCGCACATGATTGTGCAACCTCTCTCATCCCATACTTCCTCAAAACTCTTCACATAAGCTCTTATCTACTCGTACTCATCATCTAGTAGGGCTCAGATACCTCGTATGTAATGAGCTTTTTAACTCGTGAACCAGCTTCTGCACTTGTATCAATCATACTTTTGAAGTACGTCGACTCCACAACCTGACTCGGAATGTAGTTGTATATCAGAAACTTTGCAATGGATTTTTCAAGCTTCTTCCCCAATTTTTTCAGTAACATTGCACTCAATTTAGTTTGTTTTGAGTTTTTTGTCAATACATGAACGGATCCATAAGACCTGTAGTATGGCCTATAGTAGACGGCCTGGTCTTCCTCATGGATGCTGACCTACGCAACCCGGCAACCTCCTGAATATTCTCATCATCATCAACAACATGTGGCCTATGACTAGATCCACCACCAGCATACATGGATGGGATCCTCAACCTGGACTGAAATCGATAATCAGCTTCTTCCTGATCTCGTGGTTGTCGTGCTTCTCTAGAACTCTCCTTTATGACTCATTGTCTGTCTATTCATCCTTATCCTCATCATCCTCAGGTCCAGGTGCAGGAAACTCTGGATCTCCCCTCTTTATTCTCTCATACATTTCTCTATCTCGGTCGGCTTCTACTTTTTTCTTTCCCTTAGCCACCTGTAAGCTCTGACATCTTTCACCTCTCTGGGTACATTAGGAAACCCTTTTGTCTCTCCCTTAACGTGAGCCAAATGCTCCTTCAACCGTGTGATATCTCCTCCTAACAATTTTTTCCCACAAAGCTTGCATTCTATTCGAAGTCTATCATCATCTATTATTGTGCCGTATCGCCAGGCTGGATTTGATGATCGTACCATATTTATTTATTTCACCTGCATGAATGAGTAAACGATTGGATTAAATTAAAACATTTAGATTACTCTTGAAATAAAATTTATTTGATATTATTCTAATTTTTATATTACATTTAAAATTTTATTTCATATTATTATTAATTTTTAAATATTAGATTATATTTTATCAAATTTATTTGATACTATTCTTATTTTTAAAATATTAGATTATATTTTACCAAATTTATTTGATAATATTCTAATTTTTCAAAAATTTTACCATGTTTATTTCATATTATTCTAAAAATTTTAAAAATTTTATATTACATTTGAAAATAGTATTTAGTTGATATTATACTAATTTTGAAAATATTAGAAAATCATATTATTCTAATCTTTAAAATATTTGAAAATCATATTTATTTGAAATTGATGTGTCACATGCATCATGTGGTATGTGTGACATGTGTAATTGATGTGTCAGATGCGTCACATTCCCCATGGCATGTGCAACACGTGTCACATACCTCATGATACATGCGACACATGTAATTGATGTGTCATGGCTTCATAGGGTATGTGTCACATGTGATACATCAATTACATGTGTCGCAACACGTGTAATTGATGTGTCACATACCCCATGCCACATGCGACACATGTGACATGTGTAATTGATGTGTCATGGCCTCATGGGGAGCAACACGTGTAGCTGATGTGTCATACATGTAATTGATGTGTCAGATATCCCATGACACATCAATTTCATATGTGACATGTGTAATTGATGTGTCATACATGTAATTGATGCGTCACATACCCTATGACACATGTGTAACTGATGCGTCATGGGGCATGGGTCATATGCCCCATGACACATGTGACACATCAATTATCCATGTGTCACATTGTCATGGGGTATGTGACACATCAATTACATGTATGACATCAATTTTGGCATAGGTCACATACCCCATGACACATGCGACACATCAATTACACGTGTCACATGTATTATTGGGTATGTGACACATGTGACACATACCCCATAATTAAATATAGAACATGCTTAAAAATGACACATCAATTACACTTGTCACATGTATTATTGGGTATGTGACGCATGTGTCATATACCCCATAATTAAATATAGAACATGCTTAAAAATGCATCAATAATTAAATATATTTACACCATTTGATTAAAAAAATTTAAGAGAACAATGGTTTTTTATTTTAATTATTTTCTTAATATTTCTTATTTTAATTTTTATAAATAATTGAAGGGTTGATATTGAAATTTAAGGGTAGATCTTGACATTTTAATGGTAGATCTTGCCTTTAGAGGGTAGATCTTCAAATTTTATGGATAAATCTTGAAATTCAAATGTAGATTTACCATATTTAAGGGTAGATCTTGAAATTTTAAACCCTAAAATGTAAGAAAATGACTTAAAATGGTAGAGCACGTACCGTATACACATTCTTCGGCGATTTGACACTTAATTCGGCTTCGATTCGACACCAAAAATGTAAAAAATAGTTTTCCCGTGCAAGAGTAGCAAGAGGAGAAACTTAAAAATGGGTTGTAGGAGTTGATAATGAAGAAAGAGGGGTTTAGAACCCACTTTCACGCGTCAAAGAAGCTAGGGGGGCCCACTGCAAAAAAATTATCGTCCCTATCGGACGGTAATTTCCTTTTTTTTTACTAGGAATCCTCCAAATTATAGAACGATAATTTGAAGTTATCGCTCGATACAGGCGATAAATTGCCCGTATCGGACGATAACTTCTATATTTTAAGGGGGATACGATAAAAACCCATTTTATCGTATCGCCCATGTCCAAACCGATACGTATCAGTATCGGACGATATTTTACTTATGCTCGTAACTTCAAGAAATATTTTATGCAGATTGGAATTCACCATATGCTGTTCCTGTTGAGCCATTATTCCTTCTGGAAGTGGACAACACATTGTTTCTCCATGGCCTACCATCTTTCGTGCAACCCATCGTTACTAGGAAATAGGGGTGCACAAGTTTTGAACCGAAAACCGAAATTGACCGAAGAACTAGCCCACCAAACAGAACTGAAATCAAATGAAAACTGATCCAAAATCAAGAAAAATGAACTATTTCCAATCACTTCAATTTCGGTTTTGGGTACTTAAAACCAAAAACCGGTTGGGTTGATTTAGAAAACCGACCAAAATTACTCCTCATTGAATTATTTGAACCATCTATCCATATATTCTAATATGGAGAATTGTGCATTTTTTTTTTCTACCCATCAATATTAAAGTACACAATAATTCTCCTAGACATGATTCCTATTTGGGGCAAATTTGGCTAATCGATCTGAAACTGAATTTTTCTAGTTTAGGTTCACTTAAACATATGATGCGGAATTTAGATCCATATGTTTGGATTGTGGTCGGGTCAAACGAAGAAAGTCAACAAAGAAGAAGTGGACACACAAATGGGTTTTCAAATGACTCATGAAGCAAAGTTCGTCAACTGACGAACGTCCGTGGCTTCAAAACGGACATTCGCGGTTACAAATGGATGTCCATTCGTGGTTACAGAACGGACATTCAGTTGGTTATTGGCAGCTTTAGTTAATAATTGGCGGGTTTAGCTAGTTAGTTTTTTATTTTGAATTTAGTTAGCTATTATTATCTTAGCCTACTATTTAATGGCATGTAAAAACAAATTTTATAAGTGATTGATGAATAAAAAAAATTAATTTGTTTTTGTGCATCTTGTGAAAGAGTGATTCTTTCATTTAGAAAACTTGAGATGAGTTTTCGCCTTTGAGAAGTGATTCTTCAAAGTTATCGTTGGTACGAGACTGACAAGCCTCTTTGGAGCGATTCCGAAGATCTTCTATCTTATTCTTATTTTATTTTGTTTTAATTGAAGATTGAGAACCCTAACCCTTATCGTGCGGGATTTACGCTATTTTAGGTTGGCGAACGAGTTTTCTTGCATCAATTTCGTATCAGAGAAAGTTCAATGCTCGTTACGTGGAGTCCATCATGAGTAAAGAACAGTTTATCAACGTCTTTCGTGAGTGAATGATCAGATGGCTAGCATAAGATTGTTCGTGGATTGGTAGAAGAGCCTTGATTTGCATCAGACGATTACTCTCGTTGGACAAGTATGGGAGGTAGTGAAAACTAGATCGCGGAATCTGTGGTATTTGAATTTAACAAATCAATATGGACCAATTTTAGAGAATCGAGCATTTACTTTTGAGATCCTACGTGAGTTGAAAGCTTCACGTTGGATAGCAAAGGCGTTAAGCAGAAGCTTCATTCAACAATTTCTTAAGGATTTTCTTCTCAAACTACAAAAAGAAATCATCTCGGCGAGACTTGAAGCTTTGAGATTTAAGATTTCAAATTTCAAATTTCTGGCCCGTCAATCCAACCCCATTGCCAATCGTCCGTTTTAATCCCATAATCATTGTTCGCCCAGAACCCGTGATAGCACCAAAATCGATCGAAGATTCCATACCGATTGATGGAAATCCTCTTACAATCAATATCAGTACTAATCCCAGCACCGTTGGCGAGTCCGAGACCGTTGAAGAGCAAGTTTCTGCAATCAATCCTATAGAGCCCGATATCGTTGGAAAACAATTATCCGCAATAAAGTCTATCAATCGCATAACCCATGTGTCAAGGATTGTGTTGTTTGTGTGTTGACATCAATTCTATCATCAGATATCAAAGATAAATTGGATCTCGCCGAAAGTTAAACTGCTTACTTGTTTAAGCCGATTCTTATCGAAGTTTCGTATATATTGTCTTTGACCTCCGCGATGAAAATCCATATTGGTCGAAGTTCGAGGTCGAACTTTTTCAAAGGGGATTGATGCGAAATTTAGATCCGCATGTTTGGATCGTGGCTGGGTCAAACGAAAAAGTCAACGAGAAAAAAGTGGACCCACAAATGAGTTTTCAAATTATCCGTGAAGCAAAGTTCGTCAACATATGACGGATGTCCTTGGCTTCAAAACGGACATTCGTGGTTACAGAACGGACATCTGCAAGTTGGTGGTTATTGGCGGTTTCAGTTGGTTATTGGTGGTTTTGGTTAGTTATTAGTCATTTTAGTTAGTTAATTAGTTTCTTATTTTGAATTTAGTTAGTTGTTATTGTCTTAACCTATTTAATGACATGTAAAATCAAATTTTGTAAGTGAGTGATGAATAAAAAAATTAAGTTGCTTTTGTGCATCTTGTGAAAGGGTGATTTTTTCATTTAAAAAACTTGAGATGAGTTTTCGCCCTTGCGGAGTGATTCTTTAAAGTTATTGTTGGTGCGAGGCTGGCAAGCCTCTTTAGAGCGATTCCAAAGATCTTCTACCTTATTCTTATTTTTTATTTTTATTTTTAATTGAAGATTGAGAACCCTAACCCCTATCATACGAGATTTACGTTATTTTAGGATTAACGTGCGATTTCCCTCCATCAAGAAAATGTATCTTTATTTACACCCCGTGAGAATGTACCATTATTTACACATACATCCTAGGAAATGTACCCTTATTTACATGAATAATCCGGGCAATAATTAAAAGTTACATCCTTTTTTTGTTACGCCTTTTCACAGTTTCCACTCGCACGGTATCTTGAACCACAAGTCCCAAGATCGTGTTGGTTGTGTGTTGACATCGATTCCCGTTAGCATATCAAAAATAAATCAGGTCTCGCTCGAGTTAAATCTGGTTTACTTGTCCAAGTCGCTTCCTATCGAGGTTCCCTATATATTGTCTTTGACGTCCGTGATGAAAATCCATATCGGTCGAAGTTCAAGGTCGAACTTTTTTAAAGTAAAGGGGATTGATGCGGAATTTAGATCCACATGTTTGGATCGTGGTCAGGTCAAACGAAGAAAGTCAACAAGGAAGAAGTGGGCCCACAAATGAGTTTTCAAATTATCAGTGAAGCAAAGTTCATCAACATATGACGGACGTCCGTGGCTTCAGAACGGACATTCGTGGTTATCGAACGGACGTTCGCAAGTTGGCGATTATTAGCGGTTTCAGTTGGTTATTGACAAATTCGGTTAGTTATTGGTGGTTTTAGTTAGTGATTAGCGGGTCTAGTTAGTTTCTTATTTTAAATTTAGTTAGTTATTATTGGCTTAGCCAAGTTGGCGATTATTACCGATTTCAGTTGGTTCTTGACAATTTCGGTTAGTTATTGGTGGTTTTAGTTAGTGATTGGCGGTTTTAGTTAGTTTCTTATTTTAAATTTAATTAGTTATTATTGTCTTAGCCTATTTAATGAGATGTAAAAAAAAATTTTATAAGTGAATGATGAATAAAAAAATTTAGTTGCTTTTGTGCATCTTGTAAAATAGTGATTCTTTCATTTAGAAAATTTGGGATTAATTTTCACCTTTAAGGAGTGATTCTTTAAAGTTATCATTGG
Organism: Chloranthus sessilifolius; assembly: GCA_021018995.1. Classification (NCBI taxonomy): domain Eukaryota; kingdom Viridiplantae; phylum Streptophyta; class Magnoliopsida; order Chloranthales; family Chloranthaceae; genus Chloranthus; species Chloranthus sessilifolius. The sequence goes on along the minus strand of CM037590.1, from coordinate 145,655,231 downwards.
TGCGAGGTCGACAAGCCTCTTTAGAGTGATTCTAAAGATCTTCTATCTTATTCTTTTTTTTTTTTTTTAAATTAAAGATTTAGAACCCTAATCCCTATCATGCGGGATTTACACTATTTTAGGGTGAGCGTGCAATTTTTCTGCATCAAGAAAATGTACCTCTATTTACACCCCATGAGAATGTACCATTATTTACACATACATCTCAGGATCGACGCGCAGGCTGTCGCATTGTCGAATCGATCGGAATCATCGTGAAAACCACGTACACGCTCCAACATGTGGGTGCCCCTCAATCAATCTTAAAATATTCAGTTCTATTTTTAAAAATAAAGGAAAAAAAAAACATTAATGGAGCTCCTGTGTAGACTGAGTAGTAATAAATAAATAAATACTTATTTATTTTATATAGGAATTCTAAATTTGTATATATATTTATATATTTATATAGGGATATATGTGATTACACCGAATTAAATCCTCCTTCCCCTCTTCTTCTTTCCCCATGGTTATGCATGATCTCTGTAACAGAGACATGAAAAAAAAAAAAAATTAAATAATATATATATATATATATAGACTGCCTTATGTAGATTTGTTTTTATACATTTTGTTAGCTATACGATGGCCCACAAGGGAGCCCAAACCCTTCATCAACTCCTCCATCTCTCTGCCTCTGCAACAACAGAGACCACAAACTTGGGTTATGTAAATTGATGAGTAATAATAATAATAATTATTATATATATATATATATATATATATACATAGTTTTACATACAGGTAGACATATATACAGATCTGTATGAGTGTGATTTGTACTTGAGCCAAGACCCAACCTTCTTCCCTGCTGGTTCAGCTACATAGTTTTACATACTGGTAGACATATATACAGATCCACAAGTTGATTGGGCTATACTATATCTATCTTCGGGGGATTTAGTTTGCAAAACACCGAAGATTCAACAACCAGTAAGCCATACCGGCCTCAACCAACCTACCCCAGGCCATATGACTTCGTTGGTCAAATTTTTGGAGGACCGACCTTTACCTATTACATTGAACCATATTCCTCGCTAATGCCTCAGTTTCAAGGGGGGACATGATCATGGGTATCAATATGGCCAACACTATAAGGAAAGCTCGCGCACTGATGATGATGATCACGAGGGCCAAGAACTACCACGGAATTCAATGTGACTTTAAAGTAAATTCTTCATGTATAATGTACCTTTTAATTTTGATTATGATTCATGTACAATGTAATTTAGGTTCTGCGTTGATAAAATTCTGAAATATGCATCAAATAAGCCTTAAATAATTTAAATGAACATGATGATTGAAACCAAATACGATTCTATGAACTGGGTATGCATTGAATAAACAAGAGAACTTGATTTAAGAGATGAATAGATGGATATAAAAAACAAAAAAGGACTGGTAAAGATGAAACCGGACCTGTATGAGCTCCATGAGAAAATGGACATCTTTGATGTAGAGCTCAGCAGATAGATTTTTAACGGCATGATATATATCTTGTGTTAGAGGATTGGGGTCTCTTCCTTTAGAGAATTTCGATCTCCTTATCTCTACTATGTGTTCTATTTCTGCTGTGTGACTACCACCACCAGTAGTCATGTTATATATGTGTTGAAGAAAATGTTTTAAGAGTTTAGAACTTTAGATTCATGTAATGTAAATTGAAAAGTAATTGCACGAGTATAGAGTTTCGAGGATAAAGGGGGGGAATATTGTAACACCATTCACCAAGGCATGGGAGATTTGAGACTATCTGAAAGATTTTTAAATGACAATAGATTTAACAAGGAATAGAAGATTAGATGTTCTGAGTTGATAAAATTCTGAAATATGCATCAAATAAGCCTTAAATAATTTTTAAAAAATTGAAATAAATAGAAAATCATTTAATATAATTTTTCAGAATTTTAGAGTATTTTTTGGGATTTTTTTGAAAAAAACAAAAAAAATTTAAATGTATCAGGATGATACCGAGCTGGATGATACGGAGCTATCGAATACCGTTTTTGATCCATGTTCTAACTCCACCGGAAGGTGACATGCCTTTTCGTACACTAATCAGTATGAAGACATACAAATCGGCGTTTTGTAGGCAGTTCGATATGCCCACAAGGCGTCATTCAATTTCTGGGACCAAGCTTTCCGATTCGGGAGGACTGTCTTTTCCAAAATTCTCTTTATTTCTCGATTGGTTATCTCTACCTGTCAACAAGATGGTTTACCAAATACTTCCAAAGCGTGCCTAAAGAGCATTGCGAAGTGAGTGCCCTCATTGGTTATGATCACCCGCGAAACTCCAAATCGAGAAAATATATGGTCCTTGACAAACTGAATTACCACTTTATGGTCATTTGTTTTTGTAGGAATGGCTTCAACCCACTTAGACACATAGTCCACTGCCACAAGGTGTCATTCAATTTCTGGGACCAATCTTTCCGATCCAGGTGGACCGTCTGTTCCAAACTTCTTTTTATTCTCGATTGGACACCTCTACCTGACCACTAGTTTGCGAATGATAAGGGGTGGCGACTCAATGGTTTACCGAGTACTTTCGAAGCAAAACGTCGAAAGAGCGGTTGCAGAAGTGAGTGCCCCTGATGTGGACATCACGATCAAGAGCATCGGACTTTGAATTGAAAACATTTTAGTTGATTAGGATTCTTTTAATAAGTAGTTTATTTTAGGATTAGTTTCCTTTTTTGAATCAATTAGGGGCCAGGCACATATGTAATATGTGACTGTTAATTCCGCCACTTTATATGCAATCATCGGAAAGTTGTCATAAGTCTACCAATAGGTGTCGGAATTGTGTGATTCCTATCTTATTGGAAAGCTACTTCGATAAGCTTTCAAACAATATCAATTTCATGTCAATCGAACATCATTTAACCCTTCAAAAGTGGTCGCCTAATAAAAAAAAAGATTAATAGTGAAATTAATTGTGACCGTTAGATTTGAAAGTTTTAATGATTAAGAGTTTTATTTTAAGTTGTATTCTTAGGGTTTTGGTTTTGCCTATTTAAAGGCTTGTAAACAACTTTATTAGAGTTTTTTTTATTAATGAAAATTTGAGAGTTGCTTTGGCGCAAACCCTACAGAACTTGTGAAAAGTTTTCTATCGAAGGAGCGAATCTTTCGAAACTTGATGAGTGCTTATGCATTTCTCGTGCGACTTGGTGTGAAGCCGACATGCAGCCTTGGTGCGAAGCCTTGGAAATCCTTGGTGTGAAGTCTTGGACCTCTATCCTCTTATTCCATCTTTTCTTTATTTATAATATGGTAATATTTTTCATTTCCTTTGATAAATTCTAAAACCCCCAAAATATTATTAGTTTCAATCTTTTGATCTACCCTGTTATTTGTTTTAATCCTTTAAGCCATATTTATTCACCTGAGAGGAATCAAGAGACGATACCGTGATTATCGCTTGTACCCTAAACTAGAGCGAAACTCGAATCCTCGATCGAATTCGTTTTTTTAGATCGGAAAATATTAATGCATGCGAACACTAAATTGAATTACTATAATTGTTTAATTAATTCTTTAAACTTCTTTATGTGTTTGGGCGATTTCAAATATTTTCATTATTCAATTTAATTTGTGGTTAATCCCAAACTTGCATAATTAGGGTTTTAGTGTTTGTCCCGCATCAGTTTGGTATCAGAGCACAGTTTTAGTTTAGGGTTATCGGTATTCATATAGGTTTTAGGGTTTATTTCTTTTATTATTTTGTTTATGTTATTTTAGATTTATTGTTTCATATCTGTCTAGCTTCTGTCTGGTTTTCATCTAGTTTTTGTCTGATATTTTTTTTCGTCTAGCTTATGTTTATTTTTTGTCTAGCTTTTGTCTGAATTTTTCGTCTAGCTTTTGTTTAGAATTTTTGTCTAGCTTTTCTTTAAAAACTTTCATCTAACTTTTGTCTAAAATTTTTGTCTAACTTTTGTCTGAAGTTTGTCTAAAATTGTCTAGCCTTTGTCTAATTTTGTCTTTAGGTTTCCTTTGCATTGGTTACCATTTTCCTTTTTGTGTGTTGCAATGAATCCGGAGCAGTTAGCCGCTTTCATGGCTGCCATTCAAACCTAATTGCAAAATCAACAAGCCCAACAGGCTGATTTATCGACACAACTCCAAGAGTTGTCTGGATCAACTCATGGTGAATGTCGTAGGGTTAATCTTTATGAGAGGAGGGATCCTCCTAGGCGCGAGTATCGTCCTGACCCGGATGAGAGAATCACAAAATCAGTTAAGGTTGATGCGCCCACTTTCGAAGGAAAGATGGACGCCAAAATCTACATTAGATTGGACAGCCGCCATAGATCATTATTTTGAATGGTATGAAATGTCAGATGAGCACAAGGTGCAGTTTGCCAAAATGAAACTTGTGGGGCAAGCGAAACTTTATTGGACTATTGTGGAACGACTCGAGAATCCCTCGATTGTGAACCCATCACCACATGGGCGGACATGAAGGAAAAACTTCATGATAAATATGTTCCCCTGTCCTGCAACCAACGACTCATGGATCAATGGCATGGTTTGAAACAAGGAAAAATGTTCGTTGATGAGTACATCAATAAGTTTGAGGAATATTTATATCAGGCTAATGCTTATGAGAGCCCATAAGTCACATTGAATAGGTTTCGCACTAGTTTACGTCCAGAGTTGCGAAAAGAACTCATCCCTCACCCTGTCGAGGATTTAGAAGAGTGTTAAGCTAGAGAGTTAGAGAGGTCTCTCGACGCTCCAGTTAGCAATCGATCTTAGCCATCTAATCTTGGTTTTCGATCTAGCCCTACTGAAAAGACGAATAATACTTGTGGTCAATCCCCAAAATCCGTGAATTCTCAAATTGACAAGGGTAAAGGACCACTGGTCGATAATTCTCGACGCACACCACAACAGTGTTACAAGTGCCAAGGTTTTGGTCACTTCGCGTCTCAGTGTCCTAATAAATCATAAACCTTGACTATCCAACAGGATAATGAGAAGGAGAACGAAGAGTTAGGGGTAGAAGTCTACGAACCTACGGGAATGCCAAGTGATGAGGAGGATGAGGTGGATGAGGTTCCCGTGAGAACCGTAGGTTTTGTCAAAAGGATTCCAATTACCGAAAAAAGTGTTGGTAGTGAGTCCGTACTGCATGAGTCATTAGAATCGGTAGGAACATATCATCATTCTAACTTGCATGGGATTAACAACCAGATTTTATTGAACAATGAAACTACGCATAATAAAAAAACTGACCCATTGAATATGTTTACTGAATTTAATAATGACAATTTTGTGTTGATTCACGATAGTCCTAAGCATGTGGAACCTTTTCCAATCTTAAAAAAGGGAATGATGGAGGTTTAGATCCTCCTCTAGGCAAGGGCAATCACCCGATAATTGCAGTAGCGGATCTTACACCTATTATAGGTCTAGCCATCACGCTTTTTGATCCATTCCTTATTACCCAAACAACCGAGCCCGGTCCCTTTAATCAACATAACCCGTACCCTACCTGTGCAATATGAGAAAGGGTGGATGATGAGGTTCTAGAGGATCCAAACTTCGATACCAAGGTGGATAAAAATCAGACGTATCACACAAGATAGAAGGGCAAGCCGAGAGTTGAGCATCCGAAAGGTACCACACGTGGGTTCTATAACTCATCGGAGATGAGTTTTTATCACTTGAGGAGAATTGATGGGGACATCACGATCAAGAGCATCGGACTTTCAATGCGAAAACGTTCTAGTTGATTAGAATTCTTTTAATAAGTGGTTTGTTTTAGGATTATTTTCTTTATTTGAATCTATTAGGGGTCAGGCACATCTATCTGATATGTGGCTATTAATTCCGTCACTTTTTGCGCAACTATCGGAAAAGTGGTCATAAGTCTACCAATATGTGTCAGAATTGTGTGATTCTTGTCTTGTTAGAAAGCTACTTTAATAAGCTTTCAAACAAGGCCAATTTCACATCAATCGGACATTCTTAGGGTTTTGGTTTGCCTATTTAAAGGCTTGTGAACTACTTTATTAGAATTTTTTTTATTAATGAAAATTTGAGAGTTGCTTTTGTGCAAACTCTAGAGAATTTGTGAAGAGTTTCGATCGAAAGAGCGAATCTTTCGAAACTTGAGGAGTATTTATGCATTTCTCGTGCGACTTGGTGTGAAGCCGATGTGCAGCTTTGGTGCGAAGCATTGGAAATCCTTGGTGTCAAGCCTTGGACCTCTATCCTCGTATTCCATCTTTTCTATATTTATCATATGGTAATATTTTTTCTTTGCTTTGATAAATTCCAAGACCCCCAAAAGTATTATTAGTTTCAATCTTTTGATCTACCCTTTTATTTGTTTTAATCTTTCAAGCCATATTTATTCATCTGAGAGGAATCAAGAGACGATATCGTGATCATCGCTTAGTACCCTAAACTAGAGCGAAACTCGAATCCTTCATCGGATCCATTTTTCTAGATCAAAAAATATTAATGCATGCGAACGCTAAATTGAGTTACTCTAATTGTTTAATTAAATTCTTTAAACTTCTTAAAGTGTGATCGATTTCAAATATTTCCATTATTCAATTTAATTTGTGGTTAATCTCAAACTTGCATAATTCGGGTTTTAGCATTTGTCCCACATCAGCCCCCATCGCTTATGATCACCCGCGAAACTCTAAATTGAGCAAATATGTGGTCCTAGACAAACTGAATTACCACTTTATGGTCATTTATTTTTGTGGGAATGGCTTCAACCCACTTAAACACGTAGTCCACTGCCACAAGGACATACAGATTTCCATTCGAAGGTGGAAATGGACCCATGAAATCTATTCCACAGATTAAAATAGGTTGAAGAGGCTTCATATCTTGACATGATATCGTGTTGAGACGTTGACACCGTTCACAAGATTTTTGGAAGTCGTGGGCACCTTTAAAAAGTGAAGGCCAAGAGGAGATGATAACAAGGAAGAGGGGAACGGAAAGGCTCGTCATCAGAATACGGTACTTTTAGGGTTCAATCTCTTAAACACTATCAAGTGACTTAAAATTTAGGTGTACTAATAACTACCAAACTAATTTTTTTTTTCTTTTATTAACATTTTATACTTAACTTATTCTCTTATTTTGGCAACATAGTTGCTTTGCTTCTGAGTACATGTGGATTTTGGAAGTCGTTGGCTATCATGTTTAACATGGCTGTTAGTAGTTATCTTTGTCATGTCTAGTTTCATATTAGCTAGCTATCAAGTAGAACGACTCATACTCGTTTTAGTAATTATCTTTATCATGTCTAGTTTCATATTAGCTAGTTATCAAGTAGATGGGTATGGTACGACTCATACTCGTTTTGGTAGTTACTTTATGACATATAGAGGAAAATGGGAAGACTCATCCATGGTACTGCTATTGACTCCTCGCTTTATATTTATATACTCTAGGTTTGTTTATGGCCCATCAGCTGGTAACGATAAATTTATGGGTTGATATTGCAGTTTCTTCTAAATCTGTATACTGTTCACTCTCCTCATGAAACCAGTAGAATAGACCAGTTTCTAAGAGAGATAAGATTGAGGGTTTGTATCAGTAATCATTTTACATGTAATAGGTTTTGTATCATCTTTTTTTTCACTAAGTTTTACTAAACTTCCCTATTGACATTTTTATCTTGTTTGCTCCAAGTATTTGGCTTTTGGGGTCTCATTTTGTCGAATGGAAAGAAAATATATAATGCAAAAATCTATCAGGTTCATGCTTTTCATTTGTTTCTTCATTCTCCTGTGATGCAAGATATATGCTCCCATTGTTTAGCTTCCTCTTTCTGTTAAGGTGTGTTTGATAACTTGGAATTGACAATTCTAGGGTGGAAATGAATTGCCCCCAAGAATTGTATACCATCCCAAATCTGCACCTTAATTTTTTACTACGTATAATACTCTGCTGTTTAAATCAGTACTTGATAATTAATAAAAAACACTAGAATAGCACACCTTTATAACAGAGGAAGGAAAACAATAACAAAATAGCCTTATATCAGCAATAGTATATGAAAAGATAACAACAGTAACACATCAGCAATATCAGTTTAAAACTGGACTGGATCAACAATTAGATCAGTCTCAAAAGCTTTTTATAACAAAGGATCCCCAAAAAAATGGTGGGAATTAAAAGGAGACAAAATAACAACCTTTAAGGGAAAATGAATGACTGAGAAGTTTGGTGGTGGGAAGAGTTGCAGACCCCAACCATTTAGGGTTTGAAAGTTATTAATCTTTTAAAATAATTCACTGTTATAACACACTTTTTTCTTGTAGGTAATCAAAGAGTATGGTCTCCCATAATTATATAATTACTGTTTGTGCTGGAAGGACTAATAAATGGAAACAGCCATGGAGGTTGGACCGGGACAAGGGCGACTACAGGTCAGGGGAGCGATGGGGAGGTTTGAATGGTGAAGGGGGTTCCCACGGCAGGCAGCCAAGGAAATATCATCGTAGGCTGGTGGCGAGGGACTGGGTGTGCAACTCTTGCAGAAACCTAACCTTCGAACGCAGGATGGTTTGTCATCGGCAAGATTGTGGTGTTCACTGGAGCACCGGCCATACAATTAAAAATTACATTAATCTTGCTTCTGTTGAAGGTTTCCGGCCAAGTAAACGGATGGTGATCACGAAATAACAGGCAAAGGAATATCAAGAATGGTTGGCTGCTGGGGAAAGCAGTTTAAAGGGGCTGAGAACTATTTCCATGGAGATAAGGCCGAGGGTTGTGAGCAACAACGACGAACACTTGCACCGGGATTGCAGAGAAATAAGGTCGAGGTTACGAGCGACAACCTGGGACACTTGCACCAGGCTCGCAGACAGAATCTGGGTCCCATGCATGTGGACTCCATCGGAGTAACTGATTCCAGACAAAAAAGGCCTTTTCAGGAAATTAACCTTTTGACACAAGATTCCAAAGGGCTATGTTCCAAATGATAAACCATCTACATCGTTTGTGGAAAATGTTACAAAAAAGCCACCCGCTTATTTTTTCCATTACGAACCTTTGGGGAAACCAGGTAATAACTTCTTTTTTGAGGTAGATGGATATTTTTGATAATAGATATAAAGATCGCTGCAATTTATGGTTGGTGCTTTTTTACTGTCATTAAAAGAACCACGAGCTTCATTGATATATGTATATTTTTTTATAATCACTTGGGGAGGGGGAAGGGAGGAGAAGAGAGTTATACATATTTCAAAATTATACAGAGGAGAAGTTGTACAGATGTCAAAATTATACATAGGAGAAGTTCTAACCTCCTCTGGAAATCTTCAAGGTCCATTGGTAAAGGATCCAACTGAAAATTGGGGTAAGTACCTCACTACATCCACCATCCAATCTCAGGCGAAACTGGGATGTATCTCCCAATATGCCTCGGTGTCGGATACCGACGATACAAACCATACTGGCTTCCGTCGGTATAGGGATTTTTGTCCAAACTGTATCGGCACTATAAAACGTTATATTGGTGAGACTGAGACGACATCTGAGAATGAGATTTACAAATGAGTCGTGTCGAATAAAAAGATGACTATAATGAATATCTTAATTCTCAATCTCAGTTTGAATATGCTGCAGAAACCCAGTTGTATGAAACACATTTTATCATGGTTATTTTAACAATTGAAAACAATTTAACTGCATCATAAAACAAGTTCAGTTGGGTCATATAAGCCCCAAAAATCCTCTTGTAAAGCATGTATGCAAGTTTTCCAAGAATGGGTTCCCACAATTGTGAAGAAGAAACGACAGAAATGTAAGAAGGCTATTCTGGAAGCTGGAGAACCACTATCATTAAAAAGAAAGGCTTGACTAAGAAGTTATCAGATAGTAATCATGAGTCAAACTGCTGAAACTGCAGACAACATTCTTCCTCAGTTATATTTCCTTGCTCGTAAGCATGAGCAGGCGATTTCTTATGAAATTGGTGAAGGCATGAAAATAACAAAAATATCAAAAGAGGTGCAGAAATAAAGCAAGGATAAAGAAGCATTAAAGATGACAAATTTATCAAATCAATCAAATATGGTAGAGAAACATGCAGATCTTAGAAAAAAAAAATTTCCGCTTTCTGAAAGTCCCCAAGTTAATTTTTAAATACCATGTTGGCCAGATGTAATAAACTTTTGTACCATATTTTAACAGATGAGTTGGTAAATTATGTAAATACAGCAGAAAAAAGAGGTCATTTTACCCCTTTATATATTACAACCCTTCGAAATTTTATTCTTTTCCACTTTATATTAGCCACAGGTGTCGTGTGTGTATATGTGTGTATATATATATATATATATATATATATCTGTTTTATTTTATTTTTTGCCACAACTACCTTATAAAGCCAGATTTTAAGCCACAGGTGTCTTAAAATATGTTTTTTTTCAGTTTATATTAGCCACAGGTGCCATATATATATATATATATATATATATATATATATATATATATATATATATATATATATATATATATATATATATATTTGCTTTCTATTGATTGATATTTATCTATGCCTGATTAATTAGTTCATTTTTTTTCTTCCTCAAGAAAAATTATATGTATTAAAAAATAGTAAAAAACTGAAAAAAAAATAAATTAATATTAATGATTAATAAATAAAAATATAATTATTAATATTTTTAAAAAAATATATAAATGGCCTCGCCATGGCATGACGAGCCTCTTCGCCATGACCTCGCCACAATGCCTTAACTACCTTAAGTTCCTCCCAAAGTTATAACCCAATCATAATTCCTAACATTGAGGGGGCAGTTTTCTTCCAAGAGAAAACCATACCCATCATATGATAAAAATAATAAAAATTTCATCTATACCGTATATATCCATAATCAAGGAACCAAATGTCATGTATCAAAATAATAAATATTGGCTTTCCTGGGCACCCAATCTAACACTGTTGACATATTTCCTTTTGACTTTGTATTGCTATAGTTTCCAAATAAGATTGCTTCGTTAGTTTAGGAGTTCTTTTAGTAGTAGGTTTAGTTCCCTTTATCATTTAATCTATTGTTATGCAGAGCGAGCAGGTTAATGTGAGTTGACCCTTTGTTTGTAGTTGGTAATGACCTTTGTATTTTGCATTGAGTGACTATGGTACTTTTTCATCACCTTCATCTTTTCTTCTTTATTTTTTTATCCCCACTTTTATCACATGACGTAATTATGAATACATGATATGAACAGAAATAACATAGTGGCATGACTTTTACTGTGCGTTTGGAATTTAGCTATGTGATGCATAATGTTACCACATGAGACATTGCTTCAAGTTAAGATAGCTTTATTTACTAGATCTTGTAATAGTTAGGATTTAAATTATCTGATATTAGCCAGTCTCTCATAATATATTTGCAATCGATCTTATGTGCAGGCCTATATCCCAATGTAGCTGCTAGCATAGAAGGAATCTTTGGAGCAGCTGTAGGAAATAATAGGGCATCTTTTACCAATCCTACTACGAAGGATCGGCTCACCTGGTATGATGGAAGAAGAGAAGTTCACATACATCCATCTTCTGTGAACAGTATCATCAAAGGCTTCCAGTACCCATTTCTTGTCTTCCTTGAAAAGATTTGTATAGCTTCTTCCTCATAAATTTTAAAGACCGACTCCCATCACCAGCTTTCTCTTATTAACAAACAAATGTAATAGCCGTTTAGCCACTATATGATGTCAGAAGCTAATATTTAGACATGCTAGAGGCCCTGACATCTGTAAATGTCAGCTTCTGATGGTGACAGGTCTACTTCAACAGAAATAATATATTGAAGTTGGTGATAGCCCATTAATCGTAAAATAAACTGGTATAGTTAGATGTTCGAAAATAACATGTAGAATAAGTTACGGTTAAACTATATCCTAGAAGTATTGGATACCAGTATTGTGTCGTGTTGATACCAGTATGTTAGGCATATAGAACCAGATAGGTGTTACAAGTTATTTGCTTCTTCACTAAATTATTTTATTTGTTATAAAGAGTGGAAGTTGTATTGGATGCCCTTATATGATATCTTGTGTACCACACTGGCCACTTAAATCATAGGAAATTCTCGTTTCATAATAATAAAACTGAAAACAAGTCTTTCACGCAATCATAGCAGTTAGCCTCTTCAAAGCTAGAAGATACGAGTTCAAAAATAAAAAATAAAGTAGAAGTTATGATCTTGGGATCCACATGTCCAATGTTTAAGGGACACAAATACACATCTCAGTGTATGTGTTGGAGAGTCTACCTAGCAAGCCAAAAAAAAGGACTTGTCTTGTTGTTTGAGAAAATCAAAACTTAAAATTCAAATAATATTTTTTGACAAAAAAGGGCTTGTTTCAGTTCAAATTTTGAAACGCGGTACCCTCTCGTTTAAGGTTATCTGTCAAATATGAAATATTTTTTCTTCTTCTCTCTACTTCACCTCTTCCACAATCAAGGCTCGCAGAAGAGATAAAAGCATGCTTCGGTGAGTACAACCACTAAAAACGCCAAAAAAATAAACAATAAATAAATAAAATAAGAGTAGGAAATTTTTAGAAAGATTGGATGAAAAGTTGAAAAAATTAAAGAAAAATTGGTAGAAACCCATATAAAAAGTCTGTAGAAATCACTATTTTGGAAATATGTGATTACTAAACCTTCCAAAGACGCCCCTAAACAAAACATTTGGGAAAAGGCATAGTAAACCCACCATACCATCAATGGTTTGGCCAAGGTTTTTCGGAATGTCGTGCATATGGCTAGTTGATTTGGTTGGAAAGAAATAGCAGGACTTTTAGGAAGAAGAGTAGACCTGTTGGAATTGTGATGAGACTCACTAAAGAAAACATCTTGGAGTGGGTTCGGCGGATGATCGTGAAAGAGAAGGTGAGACTGGAGGAGATCAGGGAACAATGGAACTACATGGCGGTGTGATCTGGAGGGTCCATGGTCTTCTCTTTTGCTTGCTCTCCTCTTATAGGTTCGCTCTCAGTGCTGGCCTTTCGGTTTGGTTTCATGTTTTGCTTTTGTTGTTTTTCAGTTTGTTTGTGTCCTTAAGCCTCTCGCTAAGGGTCTGGGCTGTATATTCTTTTTCTATTTCTAATATATTGTTCTTTTACATAACCAAAATCAAAAAACTCACCATAACATCCTTGAAGAAATACTACCAACCAACCCAAGCCCCAGATCCATGCCGAAAACCCCTTAGGACATGATAATTTCAGACAAAGGGACAACGCTTTCACTTATTTGAGCGGGTGATAAAAGCACATGAAACTTTGCACAAAGGGACACATGTAATGCAGAAGAATAAAAAAGTTTGGACTATATGAGAAGAAATACGCATTAAACAGACCATCCTGCAGCTCAAGTAGGTTGTATCAAAATCCATGAACCTTCATCTTCAAGAGAAAAGAATCAAAACCAATTACCTTCATCTTCAGGAAACGTTCTTCATCATCAAACAGGCCAACCCTATATAATCGATCGATTTTTTCTACAATTTGACAGCCGCAAAACGATAGCTATTTCAGGATTTCTTAAGAGTAGCCTCAGGAACTCTTACAAGTAGCCTCAAGGTTCATGCCAAAAACCCTTTGAGGGTCAAATTCATAGTGACAGGCAAAGGAATAATGTTTTCACTCATTGGAAAAAAATTGGACTATAGTCTATATGAGAAGAATTATGCATCAAACAGTCCTGCAGTTCAAGGAGGTTGTCTCATGAGGAAGGGACCAACAACCAACCTTCCATCTTAAGGGAACTCTCATCGTCATCAAACAGGTAAACTGTATACAATCAATCAATTTTTCCATAATTCTGGCTTATCTTATCCTAATAATCAAGTAAACCAAAAATCAAACAATCATAAAAAGGGGAAAGCAGTTAAAGAAGATTGCAGATTTGTCAGTAGCCGCATACATTTTACTTATTATAGCCAATAATTCTTGGGATTCACACATACATATATATTGTTGTAAAGCAAATATATTTTGCATTGCACAGAACATGTACCTAAATTAGGTTCTTCAACAAAAAGAGCACTCCTTGAAGAAATAGCAAGTATTCAATACAGGTCATTTGATTTCGAACTATGAAGTACCTGATCGAGCACGACCTCTGTGATAAGATCTCCCGCCACCTCCCTCGACTCTGAAATCACCATCAAATCCTCCGAAACCCACTTCCGATTCGCTGGGGTCGCAACCAAACTAGCATAGTACTGCACATCCCTAGCTTCCTTATGCATTACTTTTGCGGCCTTCTTGTTTGCGAGAGCAAAAACCACTTGATCCATACAATCATCATTCATAAAACCTTCGAACGTGATTGTATCCTTCGACGGAACAATCAGGTCAAAGATCCTCGAGATCAGGTCGTGCCTACTACGAAGCTCCATGGTCGCCAACAAACCCCCTGAACAAACCTCCACCCACTCACATAGAATTTGAACACGTTTTGACCTTCTTTCAACAACAACGGCGTATCTTTCCCGTCTCCGGTCCCCAACAAACTAAAATTCTTCTCAAAAATCGAATCCTTCGTAGCAAATCTCGAAGCCCAAGCCAACGCTATGTTCTCGTTCTCCCTCTTCCCTGTGAAGTAATTGATAACGAAAGCTACGAGGAAGCTGATACAGATTATCTCGACGGTGTAGGAACGAGGAGACAAAGTTTTCCCCGATTGCTTTGGATCCGACACTGCCGGTTCGAGCGATTTAGAGTTTCCTTGCGGTTCGACGATCGGGAAGCCTTCGAACTCATCTTCATCCCAGTACTCGAAGGCGGAAAAGGCGGAAGCAGTGGATGAGGGTTTGGGGATGGGATCAGAGGGAGGAGATTCATCGGGGGGACCGTGATCGGTTTCGGAGTGAGATTGGGTTAGAGTTAGGGTTACGGGAGGAGAGAGATGAGATTGAAGATTTAGGGTTAGTGAGGAATCGTCGTCTTCGTGATCAAATCCTTCGAAGTGTGCGGCGAGAACGGAGCAGCGAGAGAGCTCTTGGCCGAGGAGAGAGAGAATCGAAATAAGGGCTAAGAAGTAGAACAGGGTGTCGCCTCGAGGGATGAAGAGAGAGGAAATGGAGGAGGAGATGGGCTTTCCCATGGCGGGGCGATCGAATGAGCTTTCTTGTAGCAGTGGTTGGGACGTGTGGGATTTGGGGGGGGGGGGGGCTGGTATGGAATATGATGAAATGGGGGAGAGATGGAAGGGGTTATATATATATGTGTGTCTTGAGATCATTATAAGCATATCATCAAACACTCAAATTTTGATTTCAATTTCCAACCATAATAAAAGTGCTTCAAGATCCACATTTTATGTATGCCATGATCAGGTTCAGGTTTTGGGATGTGTGTGATGAATAAAAATGTGACTGCCTGATGGTACAACTATGATCTCAAGATCCATTGTTCGGAAGATTGGGACGAAAAAGATCTCCTTCATTGATTCGAAGCACCTCTAGAGATGTACAAATATTAATAAATGAACAATATTCAAAATGATATTTCTGTATAAACTGAGTAAATTAAAATAGTTACTAGAAATGATTAAGCAATGCTCCCAATCATAAAAGGATATTTCTTCATTTATGGTGCCAGAAAAACCCACAACAACTCTCCACAATCACTTATATTCAATGCCAACCATAAAATCATGCACTAAAAAATTCTCCTTCCAGAATCTGACATGCTGAGAATCCATACCTCAATTACAACCTTCTCCCTAAAGAGACGGCTACGATCAGACGACTATAACTGCTTCTCCTAGTCACCATCTTGTCCATCGATTACATCCAATTTGGGCCCATGAAAAACGGATCTTGAATCATAGCCATGGATATCTGAAAAAATCATTTGAAAAGAGCAAACACCAACATACAGTTTGCCTTCTCACGGATCAGTACTCCTGTTGGTGTTTCATATATGGAGAGATCCGGAATCATTTCTTGATTAGTGCCCATGTCCAAAAGAGAGGAGAGGCCGCTACACCAGTTCTTCATCCATATTGACTCCACCAAATATAGAATTATTTGATGGTTGGAATTTTCATTTTGTTATGTTTCTTTTGATATATTTTCATTGTTTGAGAAACGAAATATAATTTTGTAATTAAGTGTAGGTGGTGTGCATTAACATGATGGTGCTCGACACCTAGATGAAATATTTATTCCCTTTTCTAAAAGAAAATATATGCAACATGGAATATAAATAAGGGTGCCAGCTTGTTTCATCCCAATCTTCCACACCATGGATCTTGATATCTTGGGCGGATCATCAAAAGGCCAGTTTTTTATTTCATATGGCACATCCAAAAAAGTGACTTTAAAATCACATGACGCTTAAACGTGATTTTAGGATCACATTTTGGGAGGTGATGCCACGTGGAATAAAAAACTGACCCTCTGACAATACACCCTTGATCTAAAGATCCATTGTATGGAAGATTGGGAAGAAAAACGATTTTGTTCGTCTAATTCAAAGTGATCAATGCATGTAGTCTGGAGGAGATGCGATGAGGTCACAATTTCATGAGGTATATATAAATAATGGTACCTTATAAAGTATAGTAACATAAATCATCAAATGAAAAGAGACATAATAAAAATGAAAATTGCATAAGTGGCCAAACAAAATTAGTAGAGGTCATATGGGCAAAGAACAACCTCCTACTAAATTCACCCTTATCTCCTCTTTTGGACAAGCTCACCAATTTTTTCTCACACTTAACCAAGAAAAACTCCTCACCTCTATCCATCCCACTACGTGAAAATGGGGGGAAAAAATGACAGTCAATGACGGTCGCTTTTGAAATTACGACAGTCCTTGACTGTTGAGGGGGCCACTGCAAAAATCGCAATGGTTTTCCTAAACTACACATTATAACAGTTGTTTTATCCGGATCACCATAATTCATTTAACTCTACTACCAATGGCTACTAGTAGATATCAATGTCGTGCCCTGGACCTTTTAGGCCAGGAATCAATAGGGTTAACATTATAACTCCTTTCGCATGCACAAAGATGGAGGCAGATTGTAAAGAACAATCCTAATGGGCCAACAACTATAAGCATTACTCTTGTTTCCAAATGGATTGATTCCATTTGGAAAAACCAGATGAACATTATGCGACTCTAAACAAAATCACTCCATCGAGCGTTGATTGATTTCCACCATGAAGAACTCACAGGATGACACATGTAATTTTAATTTCCAACTGAGCTTGCAAGCCATCTCATTTGCTCGACGATCTATGGAGCACTATACATTCTTTGCAGCTTCTGAGTCAGTGGAAAGTACCTTAACTTCCTTAACGGTAACGGTTTAGTCCCCAGCTTCAAAGGATCCATTGGTTTCCATCTGCTCTTAGACACACTTAAGACACTTGTCCTTATTTGCATGAGCTCTCGAATATAATATGCATGCATGAATAATCTCATTCTTCATATGTAAAGACCTAATTAACTTCTTCGAATTGTAGTTGCTATCCGACAAAGTATTTTCTTCAGGTAAATTTTTTTTGATCAGTTTTAGTAAATCCGTAAATCTATTATTAGAATACTGATCTCTTGCCTTCATGCTCAATAACTCAATTATTATTGACAATTTCATATGCTCACCTTGACATGAGGGTATAGGGATTCTAACGTATGTTTCATCAAGTTATTGTACTTCATATCCTCCTACGAATCATGTGGAGTCTGACCATCATCTTTATCGTAGCTTCATTTAAGCATGCAGATTCTTCAAAGCGAATACATCCAAATGTATTATCCAAGATATTTGTCAGTCTTGGGAGTGTATCTTCATTTCGGTTACTAGCTGATTACTAGTAACTACAATATTGAACTGACTTTACAAAAACAGTTCCCCATGACACTTCTATGTTGTGTACAACTAATCTATGCAATCAGAAATTAAATGCTCCACAATAACTTCTAGATTTTGCTTCTTAAGATTACGATATTTGACACAAGAACAGAAACACCAATCACTATCTTCAACATTTTGTTTTGTGAATTAAATAAATGATGCAACACCTTGAATGTATTCACTAGACATGCTATATTTTGTCATCCACTCTTTGCTTGGGATTGTTGACAACTTCCCCGGAAAAAAATACACCATAAGATGGTAAAAATTAGTTAGCTAAACAAAAATAACTATCCAAGGAGTTGACTTTCGTGAAGTTTTAATTAATTAGGTGCAACTCATCACCTGGAGTCATGTGGATGGCATACCGAAGCTCTCACCCGAGCCCGTGTGACAGAAGGCATTACCTATCCAAAGCTTAGGTTCTCTTCCAAGGCCTTTCTAGACTTGAGATGATGATATAACCCAACTAGAGGTCGATGTTTGACCATCACAACCAATATGGCTTCTTATTTGGTGGGTCATCCCAACCATGAATGGTGGTGATCAAACAACCCAAAGCATCCCAAGTTTATAAAAACAAAAACAAGCAATCTGTTCTTATTCAGATAAGTGATGATCATCATAATATATATATATATATATATATATATATATATATATATATATATATATATATATATATTCATTTCTTGCAGAATTGCTGAACCAACTTCTATTTTTTATACAGTGTGTCGTCCCGATATGTATTGCCCAAGTGACTGCTCCATACCCTGCATACCAACATTTTTTAATATTTGATATAATACTATTTAACCATAATACTTCAAGACTTACAAAATTTCCCATGAAGGACAATTTCCATCCTCCATAATTAATTCAGTTTTTATCACCAGGGTAACAACCAACTTACAAGGAGATGATTGCATAACCATGCATAGAATCTTGATTGTGTAGTGTAATCCTAGTTGTAGGACTATCAACTGGTTGGGTCGGGGTCTTCTCATGCCCAACCTAAACCACCAAGATGGAACCCAAGCTTAGCACCAAGCTTTAGCGGGCTTGAACTAGCCTAACTCTAGCTCGACCCTAACTTGGGCCAGGCTAGGTTTGGTCCTGATAAAATTAATTATAATCTGCAATAGTTCGTTAATCTGCTTCTATTTTTATTTTTATTTTTATCTAATTGTAGTGTCTTGTTTAGGGTAATAGTTTATAGGGCTTAAATAAATAAAAATTAAGAGTTCAGAGTTTAGATTAGACTCTTTAGTCTTGGTTAGTGTAGTGGAAGTTCAATGAAAAACAAAAAAAATCATAAATATGCATGATGTATATAAAAGGTTTTTTACAATTTCGGCGATTTTCAGCCAGGGCGGTTCAACCCAACACAGTTTTTCAGCTCAGGTCAGGCATATATCCTTGACCTGTCAGTTTGGATAGGGGTGCACTCAATGGTTGAGTCGAGTACCAAAAGGGTTGAGCAAACCTAAATTTTGGCCCGAACCAACCCATTGACAGCCCTAATATCAGTCCATCCATACATGCGCACATGCATGTAGCATGAATATTATTGAACAACCTCATAGGGATGGATCATGTGTTGGATTTGCCATAGATTTTCAGTCACTGTTGTGTTTGACACTGGCACAGTCTCTAACTTACACACAAACTGGGATGTAGCTGGTTTAGATACTCATAGGTCCCACTCTTTTCAACAATTTTTTTATATTGTCCCCAGTATGTGTTCATAAACATAAGTTTATTTTTCAAACTCTTGTTTAGTCAATATGACCTTAATGCATTACTGTTTGTTCAGCTAGAATGCTTTACATTATTTAATACTAGCGAGTCTTTATAGAATCATGGTTTCCACTTGGTCTTCAGCTATGTAAATGTTTTAGTTGTGGGTGATTGGCAAAAATTCAACTCCTTTATATTCAGATTGTATGAGTCAATGGAGCAATAAAAACTCGAATTGAACAATTTGTTTAGGATTTTGGTCAAGTTGAGAGGCTAAGACAGTTATTATAAGACCAGAGAAAATTGAATGATCAAATAATCAGAATCTCAAAAAAACAGATTGTGGCCCGCACCTTTTGGACTTAAAATACTTAATTGGATACTCGATCTAGTTTCGAGTCTGATTCTTTTGTCCCCATTGAGTCGTAGGTCGAGTAATAAAATTTAACCCCGATTTAAAGTGTTAGTTGGGATGGAACATGTGACTGCTCCATAACCTGTCATGCTACCCATGTAATGGACGATATTTTTTTTCCGTAAGGGGACTAAGCCTCCTAGTGAACAACGATACATACACATTGTAGTATTTGTATCACTGATACTCGATATACGTCTCAGTATGGACAGACTGATATTGAGATAGCCAAATTTAAAAACCAGGGATGCAGTAGGTTTGCTTTTAAACTCAAGAATCAAAAGGTTTGCAGTAGAGATTCCATCTGAACTCAAGAATCAGCAGGGATGCAGCAGAATTGCATTTGAACTGAAGAATTAGCAGGGATGCAGCAGGTTTGCAGCAGACACCACATCTGAACTCGAGAATGAAAAAGTTCACATTTGAACTAAAAAGATCAGCGAGTTTGCAGCAGTTCAATGACAGAGGTTTACCAAACCAGGGATGCGATCTAAATGGCAATTTAGATACTTAAATAGGTATGTATTAACCATAGTTGCAAGTTGGCTGCAAAAGCAAACTGTTTGCAAATTTATGACCTGATTTAAGCTGTATTCTCTTAGTTCTACCTGAAATGTAGAAAACTGAGAATCATATAGTAAAAACTAACCACAAACCTGGCAATTGTTCTTCTCACTGAAACCTAGTTGGTTCAGTTACTATCACATTTTCACAGGAACAAATATTGCATTGTGGGAACTTGAACTATAATTTAGGTTCTCGAGGAGATAAGATGTCTAAAATAGCTCAATGAGCATGGATCCCAGGTCATCATCAGTTGGAGTCTGCTTTGAGAGCCCTTTATCTCCACTTGCAAATTGGTTTAGGGCCACTTCGGAGATAAGATCTCATTGGATTAAATAAATATTGATGCAATTCAATGGTGGTGCCATTGAGTTAAAATAACTTGTGTAGTAACTTAAATTTTAGTTTTGTGAGTTTGATTTGTTGTACAAATATTTACTTTTTTATTAAATGCCATCCTAGTAAAAAGCCCACCTCATTCAAAAGCAGCCATACTTTTAAATTTTCACAATGACTGAACTCTAAGGCTGTCAAGTAGGAAGACAAAACAGGCCTATAACAAACTTCGAGATTGCAAAGGAAAAACTTATCAGAAAGCTAAGCCATTATAAAACCGTTCATCGATCCACAAAGGGATTTCTAGGAATCAATGGAGGAAATGCACTCGAAGAACAGATGCACAAGTATGACAATCGACAATTATTTCCATGAATTCAAGGTATGTACAGTAAAAAATATGCTTTTTAAGGAATTAAATTACAGGATTGGGTATGTTTAAGTTCAATGGAATACCTTTTAGGATCGTCCACTAAGTATTTATGGTTGAATTAGATGGTAGGATTGTGTATTTTTGAATTTCTCTAATGGGTATGAAACCACCCATTAGTGTACTCATTGTAGCTCACAAATGTCTCCTTGAATAGGAGTGTCCCTAATAAGGATCGACCTGGTAAAACAGTTGAGCCACAATGGTCCACTAAGTATCGCCTTATCACTTTCTTTAACTAAATTATAGTCAAAGTAATCAAAACCACAGCCTTCAATACTATAACTTCAGGTTCATATAAGAAAACCCACTTATTATTCAAATGTAGTGCGTAAAAATACTACTAGTCTTCCTGACTTTATAACATTAGATGCAGATTTCTACCCACAGAATTGTGTAAAAACATACTGACATAACAATGATACTAATAGCTAAGTATTCTCAAAATTATTAATGAAACATTGTTCACAAGATTACTGTATACTGGTTTAAAATAACTGCTATAATAAAGTAGAGTAGCAGTAAAGCTTTTACGTATTTAGATATGAGTAGCACCAGCAGTACTTGCTAGATTTTATCACAACAGCAGCAACCACTAGGTTAAAAATCCAGCAACAATAACACATGTATCATAGCAGAACTAGTAGACTATTGGATGTTGAATGACCACGGATTACGACAATGCTTACAACAAAATAGTGTATTAAAACCAAATATCAGAAATTACAAATCAACTTTAAAAGACTGAGTTTGCAGAAGTATAAGAGGATGAGAACACTCTAAACACCTCAGAGCTGAGACTCAGAAGTCTCTAGAAAACCAGAGTTAGAACTCCCAATTTCACAATCTTTTAAGGGAACTTTCATAAAATTTTCACACATCAACCAATCTCTAATTTCTGTCACAATCTTTACGATATATAAAATAAATAAACAATCTTCTATCTTAATCCAGTATCCTACTTGAAATCTCTACCCTTTCAACTCCTATTTTCAGCACCCTAAAATACCCATGATAAGTTAAAATATTTCACTTAACAATCAAAAATCTGAACCCAGTTTATGAAGCAACCCAAGCACAGGGGAACATGGATCCTGGTGTTGCTGTTCTTTTTCTCTGGGGTTTGTTTTCCTTGTTCCCCTGTGCTTGGGTTGCTTGTGGTGGTGTTGGCTTTGCCAAAGCTTATCCCTAAGCAGCTTGTTGTAGTCATGGGTAGCCTTGTTGGTTGTGGTGGTGGTTGTTGTTTATTCTAGTCTACGTTTTTTTTATATAAATTATATTACCTTCTCAAAAAAATAAGCAATAAATACAATACTGGCATACCTTTGATGTTCTTTATCAAATACTTTAGATGCTTAAGCAGAGGGCCTAATGCTAAATTTATATCCGCATGTTGGAATCATGGCAACGTCGAGAAAAAGAGATAAAAAAGAAAGTGGACCTGTGAATGGGCTTTCAAACGGCCCGTGAAAGAGTCATCGTTATACGACGGACATCCGTGGCTTCAGAACAGACGGATGTCCATGAAAGTCGTCTGCAAATTGGCGGCTACATGAATTTTAGGCAAAAACTTGTCATTTAGAGTTTTAATTATTTTAGGATTTTCTTATTTCAAACTTTATGTTTAGTTAGAGTTTTCTTATAAGTTAGGGTTCTTAGCCTATATAAAGGCATGTAAAGACTTTATTTTAAAAAAAGTTGATGATTAATGAAATTGAGAGTTGCTTTGTGCAAACCTTAGAGAACTTGTGGAGAATTTTCACTTGAGAGAGCGAATCTTTCAAAACTCGAAGAGTGAATCTTCGTTTATCGTGTGCTTGGTGCGAAGCTGACGTACATCCTTAGTGTGACGCCTCAGAATCCTTAGTGTGAAGCCTTGGAACCCTATCTTTCTATTTTGTCTTTTTTAATTATTGTCAAGTAATTATTTTCCTTATTTCCTTTGATAAAATCAAAAACACAAAATTCTTAGTTAATTAGTTGCTAGAATTTTGTTCACACCTTATTAATTGATATATTTCGAGTTTTCTCTTTAATTCTTCAAATCCTAGAGTCAAGAGGCAATACCGTAATTGTCACTTGGTGCCTTAAACTAGAACGAAAATCGAGTTCCCTCATTGGAGCCATTTTTCTAAATCGGAAAATTTCAATGCATGTGAGCGCTAGAATTGATTCAACCTAATTGTTTTAATTAAATATGTTAAACTATTTTATATGGTTGGATAGTTTTGAATATTCTCGTTATTCAATTTAATCTGAAATTAATCTCAAATTCCCATAATTAGGTTTTAGCGTGTATCCTGCATCAAATTGGTATAAGAAAAAGTTCAAACCCTCAACAAGTGGATTGGTGAAATCATGAGTAAAGATCAAATTCTCGAAGCCCTTCGTGATTTGAACGATGACATGGTCTCTATGAGAACGTTCGTGAAATGGTGGAACATTCTGATCCTGCATCAAAAGATGGCAACGGTGAAAAAAGTATGATGCGAGGAGAAAGGTAGATCATCCGATCAACATGGTTCTATATTCAAGCATATGACGCTTCTTAACAATGTTTACTGCGAGTTGCTAAGGTCGCGGCAGATAGTGATTGCATGGCATGAGGATATCAGTAAGATACCTCTCAAAGCTTTTATTCTTAATTTATCCAAAGACGTATTGACAATGATTCAAGCTTTGAGATCTAAGGTTACAAGTTCATCTTCACAACCGTACCCGTGAGAAAACCTTTACGGGTTAGAGTTCCTCTACCCTCGCCCGTGGTAGTACCTATACTGGTGGAAGATACCCTACCCACGGTGAATCCGAGTACTTCAATCCTTATGGAAGATACGATTGATGAGGCCGTTGATGACTTTGAAACCGTTGAAGAGCTCACGAGCATGGAAGCTCCAGTATCCATGATAGGCCCTACCGAGCCCGAGATCGTTGAAAATTCCAAGATCGATAAAGAGCTAGTATCTATGATCATGTCCATCGATCCCATGACCCTAAGGTCCCAAGATCGTGTTAGTTGTGTGTTGACGTCGATTTGGATGCGCAAATCCAATCTTAGAGAGAGTGTGAGAAAGAGAGAGGGAGAGAACGAGAAAAGAGAGATGAATGAGAGAACGAGATAGAGAACAGAAAGAGAGTTTTAGAAGTTGCCAATTCGATGAAAATTTTCTTCTAAAGTAACCTTTAGGATACTTTTAGGGAACCAACGACAACAAACAACAGTCACCGAATCTTTAAGGGAACCAACGCCAACAAACAACTTTCTCTTAATTGCACATGATTTTCATATCAGTTTTAGGATGTGAGACACATGAAATAATGTCAAGATCCATTGGGTGAAAGATTGGGTCAAAGAACGATCTTTGCCATATGATTCAAAGGATTCAACGATTTTTATGTATGAGTCCTTATATATGCAGTGGCTACAAATAAACATACCCTATATTTTATATTTTGTTTCAACTCCAAGCGCCAGGGTGCGAGGCTAATTATGACGTACTAAATGACTCCAAGCTTTTGCTGTTGTTTCAACTCCAACAACAGCAAAAGCTACAAAGAGAATGAGAAGAACTCGAACCATGAATTCGAATGATGAAAAAGCAGAAGACAGTTCGAATATTGAAATTGAACGGTCAAAGAGGATCAGGAATGACCATCCCGAACGATCGAGATGCAATCCCGAGCGTTCGAGTATAGTTGAATTTATATAGCTTTAAGAATACAGAATCGACACTTCGCTGGAAAAACCATTTTGAACGATCGAGATGCATTCCTGAACATTCGAGATAAGCATTTGCTGCAAAATTGACTTGTGCAGAGTTCTAATTTCGATTTCTTTGCCTTCGTCTTTTAGAGTTCGATTGAGATTCTGATTCCCTGATTTGCTCATCCGAATAAACATGTAAAAGGACTCTTATGGAACTATAAATAAGAGATCCTAACATAGTTTTACGAGAGCTTAGCTTACTATTTTAGGTCGTTATTTTTAGAAGAACAATTAGAGAGTTAATAGTTTTACATTTTTGTCTTTGAATTTTGAGAGAATTGGAAAGATTAGTTTTAGTTTTGTTTTATCATGAATTCGTTCTACGAAGATGAGCAGCTAAACAATCCAAGTTTGGGAAATTTGTAATGAAAGATAAATTTTATGAAATAGATTATTTCTTCTATTTTGAATTCATATGTGATTGATTGTTTGAATATGGTATCCATCTTGTCCACGAGATTCAATGGTTTGTAATGCTTTCATTTTTATAACAATCTTAATCACTTGGTAAGGAATAGGGTTAGTATAATTGTGATCATCTAGCCTACAAGCTATTACATGTAGTTTAGTTTGTGCGGATTTAAACAATGATTTTCATGCTAGATTTCTAGAGATTAGATGGGTTATATCGCCCCGACTAGCCCATGACTATGAATAGGATCTTTTCATATACCTACTTTAGCTAGTAGCAGTAGGATAGTCACGAAATCAAGATAGTTGAAGTAATTCTAGACCACAAAACACATCTACGATAAAAGGGGACCCGAAGCACCTTTCTCTCAATTTTCAGAACTTGACCTTGTACCTGCTTTTTAATTGGTCGATTTGAATTATGTTCTTAATTATGTTTTGAATTTTAGTTTTAAACCCAACTTGTCTATTAAGACTTATAATTCTAATAATTTTTACTACTAGTCCCTTGGGTTAGATAATTCCTTGCTTACTCACCCGTGCTAACAACACTTGTGCGGTTGCAAGAAATTTGGGTATAGAAATATACATTAGATTGTTCTTCATTTTCACGTAGTACCGCACTACATGATAATGAGGAAAAAAGACGCCAATGACGGTCATTTTTGAAACTAACGACAACCCTCGACTGTCAAGGGGGCTGTTGCAAAATATGCAGTGGTACCACAATAACTTCTAGATTGTGCATCGTAAGATTACGACATTTGACACAAGGACAGAAACACCAATCACTATCTTCTGCTTTTTGTTTTGTGAACGAAATAAATGAAGCAACACCTTGAATGTATTCACTAGATATGCGATATTTTGTCACCCACTATTTGCTTGGGATATATTGACAACCTCTATGAAAAAAATACACAATAAAATGGTAAAAATTAGTTAGCTAAACAAAAATAATTAGCCAAGAAATTGACTTTCGTTAAGTTTTAATTAATCAGGTGTAATTCGTCACCAAGAGTCTCGTGGATGGCATACCAAAGCTCTCACCCCAGCCTCTGCCACGGAAGGCATTACCTAGCCGAAGCTTAGATTCTCTTCGAAGGCCTTTCTAGACTCGAGACAACGATATAACCCAAATAGAGGTTGATGTTTGACCATCACAACCAATATGGCTTCCTATATGGTGGGTCATCCCAACCATGAATGGTGGTGATCGTACAGCCCTTAGCATTCCAGGTTTATAAACACATAAACAAGCAATATGTTCTTATTCAGATAAGTTTCGATCATCATATAATATGTATACATTCATTTTTTGCAGATTCTATTTTTCATAGTGTATGGGATGTATTACCAATGTGACTCTATAACTAGTCATACCACCATATTTTGATATTTGATATAATACTATTTAGCAATAACACTTCGCGACTTACAAAAACTTCCCCGAAGGTTAATTTCCATCCTTCATAATTAATTGAGCTCTTTGCACATGGAAACCACCAACTTACAAGGTGATGATTGCATGTAAGCCATGCATAAAAATTTGATTGTGTACATTAATCCTAGTCGTAGGGCTATCAACTTGTTTGGTTGGGGTCTTCTCATGCCCAACCTCAACCAACAAGATAGAACCCAAGCTTAGCACTAAGGCTTAGCGGGCTTGAACTAGCCTAACTGTAGCTACACCCTAACTTGGGCAAGGCTAGGTTTGATCCTTATAAAATTAATTATAATCTACAATAGTTCTTTAATATACTTCATTTTAATTTTATCTAATTATAGTGCCTTGTTTAGGGTAATATTTAATAGGGCTTAAAATAAGAGTTTAGAATGTAGACTAGATTCTTAAGTTTTGGTTAGTGTAGTGGAAGTTCAATGAAAAACAAAATCTATATAAACATGCATGATGTATATAAAGATTTTTTTACAATTTCAGCGATTTTGAGACAGG
This sequence comes from Chloranthus sessilifolius, assembly GCA_021018995.1. Classification (NCBI taxonomy): domain Eukaryota; kingdom Viridiplantae; phylum Streptophyta; class Magnoliopsida; order Chloranthales; family Chloranthaceae; genus Chloranthus; species Chloranthus sessilifolius. The sequence goes on along the minus strand of CM037590.1, from coordinate 145,627,668 downwards.
GCAGCTCACTACACGGTTTTTTAGCAGGAGTCAAATGTATTATCCAATATATCTGTCTGTCATGGGAGTGTATCTTCATGTTGGTAACTAGCTGATGTGCTAATAGACCCAACATTGAGCTGACTTTTCGAAAATAGTTCCCCATGATACTTCAAGGTTGTAAACAACTGATCAATGGAATCACAAATTAAAGGCTCCACGACAACTTCCAGATGGTGCTTCTTAAGATTACAACATTTGACACAAGGACAAAAATCACCCACTCTTTGCTTGGGATTTATTGACAACTTTAGTGGAAAAAATACACCATAAAATGGTAAAAATTTGCTAGCTAAACAAAAATAACTATCCAAGAAATCGACTTTCGTGAAGTTCTAATCAATCAGGTGTAACTCGTCACCTAGAGTCACGTGAATGGCATACCGAACCTCTCACCCTAGCCTGTGCAATGGAAGGAATTACCCAGCCGCAACTTAAGTCCTCTTCTAAGGCCTTTCTAGAGTCAAGAGGACGATATAACCCAAGTAGAGGTCAATGTTTGGCCATCACAACCAATATGGCTTCTTATTTGGTGGGTCATCCCAACCATGAATGGTGGTGATGAAACAGCCCCAACAAATCCATGTTTATAAACAAAAAAACAAGCAATTTGACTTCATTTTTTATACAGTGTATGGGATGTATTGCCCGTGGGACTCCATAACTTGTCTTACCACCATATTTTAATATTTGATATAATACTATTTAACAATAACACTTCATGAATAACAAAAACTTCCACGAAGGATAATTTCCATCCTCCATAATGAATTAAGCTTTTTGCACATGGAAACCACCAACTAACAAGGTGATGATTGCATGTAAACCATGCATCAAAATTTGATTGTGCAGGTTAATTCTAGTCCTAGGGCTATCAACTGGTTGGGTTGGGGTCCTCTCATGCACAACCTAAACCACCTAGATTGAACCCAAGCTTAGTACTAAGCCTTAGCGGGATGGAACTAGCCCAACTCTAGCTCAACCCTAACTTGGGCAAGGCTAGGTTTGGTCCTGATAAAATTAATTATAATCTACAATAGTTGTTTAATCCCCTTTATTTTTACTTTTATCTAATTGTAGTGTCTTGTTTATGGTAATAGTTAATAGGGCTTAATTTTAAAAAATTAAGAGTTTAGAGTTTTGATTAGATTCAAGTATAGTAGAAGTTCAATTAAAACAAAAAACTGCATAAATATGTATGAAGTATATAAAGGGTTTATTACAATTTTGATAATTTTGAGCAAGGGAGGTTCAACTCTACACGGTTTTTCAGCTCGAGTCAATTTTATTATCCAACAAATAAGTTAGTCTTGGGAGTGTATCTTCATGTTGGTAACTAGTTGATGTACTAGTAGCCCCAACATTGACCTGACTTTTTGAAAATAGTTCCCCACGATACTTCTAAGTTGTATACGACTGATCTATGGAATCACAAATTAAAGGCTCCACAATAACTTATAGATTGTGCTTCTTAAGATTATGACATTTTGACACAAGGACAGAAGCACCAATCACTATCATCTGCTTTTTGTTTCATGAACGAAATGAATGAGGCAACACCTAGAATGTATTCACTAGACATGCGATATTTTATCACCCACTCCTTATGTGATTTATTGACAACTTCTATGGAAAAAACACACCATAAAATGGTACAAATTAGTTAGCTACACAGAAATAACTATCAAAGAAATCGACTTTCATGAAGTTCTAATTAATCAGGTGTAACTCATCACCTAGAGTCACGTGGATGGCATACCAAAGCTCTCAACCCAGCTTGTGCAACGGAGGGCATTACCCAGCCGAAGCTTAGGCTCACTTCCAAGGCCTTTCTATACTCGAGATGACGATATAGGTCGATGATTGGACATCACATACACTATGGCTACTTATTTGGTGGGTCATCCCAACCATGAATGGTGATGATCAAACAACCCCAATCATTCCAGGTTTATAAACACAAAGACAAGCAATATGACTATTTTTTATACAGTGTGTATCGGATGTGTTGTCCATGTGACTCCATACCTTGTCATACCACCATATTTTATTATTTGATATAATACTATTTAACAATCATATAATACTTCATGAATTACTAAAACTTCCACGAAGGATAATTTCCATTCTCCATAGTGAATTGAGCTTTTTGCACATGGAAACCACCAACTTACAAGGTGATGATTGCATGTAAACCAGGCATCAAAACTTGATTGTATAGGTTAATTCAAGTCGTAGGGCTATCAACTGGTTGGGTCGGGTTCTTCTCACGACCAACCTAAACAACCAAGATTGAACCCAAGCTAAGCCCTAAGGATTAGCGAGCCTGAACTAGCCTAACTGTAGCTAGACCCTAACTTGGACAAGGCTAGGTTTGGTCCTGATATAATAAATTATAATCTATAATAGTTCTTTAATTTACTTCATTTTAATTTTTTCTAATTATAGTGTCTGGTTCATGGTACTAGTTAATAGGGTTTAAACAAAAAAAAAAATTAAGAGTTTAGAATCTAGATTAGATTCTTTAGTTTTGGTTAGTGTAGTCGAAGTTCAATGAAAAACAAAAACTGCAAAAATATGCATGATGTATATACAGGTATTTTTACATTTTCAGTGATTATGAGCCAGGGCGAACCAACCCTACAATGTTTTTAACACGAGTCAAATGTATTATCCAACATATCTGTCAATCTTGGGAGTGTAGCTTCATGTTGGAAACTAGCTGATGTATTAGTAGCCCCAACATTGACCTGACTTTTCGAAAATAGTTCCCCACGATACTTCTAAGTTGTATATGACTGAGCTATTGAATCACAAATTAAAGGCTCCACAATAACTTCTAGATTGTGCCTCAGAAGATTACGACATTTGACATAAGGAAAGAAACACCAATCACTATTTTCTGCTTTCTGTTTTGTGAACGTAATAAATGAGGAAGCACCTGGAATGTATTGACTAAACATGCGATATTATGGCAGCCACTCTTTGCTTGGGAATTATTGACAACTTCTACGGAAAATACACCATATAATGGTACAAATTAGTTAGCAAAACAACAACAACAATCAAAGAAATCGACTTTCGTGAAGTTCTAATTAATCAGGTGTAACTCGTCACCTAGAGCCGCGTGGATGGCATACCGATGCTTTAACAACAGCCTATGCAACGGAAGACATTACCCAGCCGAAGCTTAGGTTCTCTACGAAGGCCTTTCCAGACTCGAGATGACAATATAACCCACATAGAGGTCGATGATTGGCCAACACAACCAACATGAATTCTTATTTGGTGGGTCATCCCAACCATGCATGGTGGTGAGCAAACAGCCCCAACCATTCCAGGTTTATAAACATAAAAACAAGCAAACTGACTATTTTTAATATAGTGTGTATGGGATGTATTGCCCATGTGACTCCATAACTTGTCATACCACCATATTTTAATATTTGATATAATACTATTTAACAATAATACTTCATGAATTACAAAATCTTCCACGAAGGATAATTTCCATCCTCAATAATGAATTCAGCTTTTTGCACATGGAAACCACCAACTTACAAGGTGATGATTGCATGTAAACCATGCATAAAAACTTGATGCTGTAGGTTAATTCTAGTCGTAGGGCTATCAACTAGTTGGGTCGGGGTCTTCTCATGCCCAATCTAAACCACCAACATTGAACCCAAGCTTCGCACTAAGGCTTAGCAGGCTAGAACTAGCCTAACTTTAGCTACACCCTAACTTGGGCAAGGCTAGGTTTGGTCCTGAACTATTTTAATTATAATCTACAACAGTTCTTTAATCTCTTTCATTTTAATTTTATCTAATTATAGTGCCTAGTTTAGGGTAATAGTTAATAGGGTAAATAATAAAAAAATAATAGTGCCTAGTTTTATGCGGCCCAAAAAAATATGCTCAATTAATATGCCCTTGTTTCTGTAGCATTGAATCCAAGTACTTCAATATAAAGTGAACGCCACCTTACAAAAACAACAGTCCATATTAAACTTTCCAGATCAAATGTGAACCCTCTGATGAGCATGGTGTTTAGTGAAGTGATCTTCACACAAGTTCAGCCACTTCGACCAATTAGATATGCAGAAAATTTGTATGAAAAAAATATGCTGCATCCAGCCAAGATGTAAAAGACGTTTTGTGCTGGCGACGGAAAAAATATAAGTCTGAAAAGAGGATGCACTAGGAGATTGACTCTCACACATACTTAGAAGAGATGGACAGGGGAAAAAAACAGATTGCTTGGTTAGTTAAAAAATATGCAGATAAAAATCTATATCTATATCTATAATTTGGAAATGGCGGATCTCTTATATGCACAATTAGGGCCAATTGCTTGGTGCAATGCTTAAAGGTTTTGTTTGTCAAATGTGAAGACGCGGGTTCGAGGCCGGAGAGCAGTCACTTTGTGTATAAAAAATCCAGAGGTTAGGTCTGCATCCTGTCCACCCCATTAGGAGACATACTACTCCAATCTAGAACCAAATCTTTGATTACCTTCACTATCACCCCAACCGGCTTTCTTTTCCGACTAAAAACTGTTATTTCTCTCATTCTACAAGCCCCACATCAACACTAGAGCTATAATCTTTCGCATCTCCCTTTTATCAGAATCTAATACCACCCCATCCCAGCATGCCAGAAGAGATCCACAATCCTTGGGAAACACCCAACCCACATCAAACAAGCGAAGAAACATACCCCACTATCCTTTCTTTATGCGTGCAAGTCTTATTTTTACTTTCAAGTTGATAGTGTTGTTTAGTTTTGGTTTGTGTTGGTTATTCCTCTGTTTGTGGCCTCTAATTAATAAAATATATTATAGAAATTTTTTTTAAAAACATCGACAACAACAACAACAACAACAATCCATCATGAATAACAAAGAATACCAACTTTCAGAACTCATTTCTGTAAATTGTTCTGGTTTGTTCCTTCCTCGTCTAATTCTCTAATTGCCCAAGTCCTAAGAACCCAAAGAAAAATTGGCTAGCATAGAAAAAGTTGGAACACACTAGGACCTCTGAAAGACCCACAAGTAGTAAAACTTGAGTAAATACTCTCACAAACCATTCAACCAAAATCCTAAACCATCCATGTAAATCCTGCAACATTACAAAGAACGGAATCCACATGCGAACACAAATAGTGGGGCAAGCGTTTTTAGAGTGGGCGGCCGTTGGTGTAGGGTAGAAACACGTAAGAGACACGATATCAATCCTCCTTGCCCCGAGAAAGCCTAGCTCGATGTCTTAGCTCTGCTCTTTTCCATCTGACGATAAGTTGGCATAATGAAAAAAGAGTGTTTACCTACAAGAGAGGAGTTGGTGTTCAAGAATAAGTAGCTTAACTGATAAAAGTAGAGCATGTGGTTGTGGCTACCGACCAGGATTATAATCGAGATCACAAGAAGAGGACTGGACCAAAGTGTTGAGAGAAACACGCCTTGTGGGTCAAAATAATTTTGCCCCGCAAAGCTCTTCCAGTTTTCGCCAAGAAATGAATTGATCTTCTCGGCAAGATAGACACCAGCCACTACGCCAATCAACCAAAATTAGTAACATATCCGAGTATGAGATGGTTTCATAAAGTAGAAAACAAAGATGATGCTCAGGGGTTACCATGCAGGCACCATTTAAAACAACGTTTAAAAAAGACAATATCGGGTTAGCGCAAATTTCGGACTAATAACACATGCATACAAACGAAAAGATAAAAGCAAGGCATAAAATCTAACAGATTACCATGCAGAATTTTTTTGTTCACAGTTTTGGGCTGCTTTTTTCTTTTTCGATTGATCAGTTTTGGGCGACATTGTTTGCATTGTCTTATTTTCTTGCATCTAGAGTCTCATCTGTTTTGTGTTATCTACTTTGCTTTCAGTTTTTAATAAAGAGAGTCCTCGGCAAACCTATTTTATGAATATATATATATATATATATATATTAGAAAAGGCTATAACACAGCTTTATAAAAAGGAGCTCATTTTTTTATGGAAACCTTGTAACTGAAATTTAACACACTTTTTAAGCAAATTAGTCGTACCTTTACATTTCCCCGAGGTTATTTGAAAGTAATTGCTAAATAGGTATTTTCTTCATAAATGATGAGTAAACACCAGTGCATGGCATGTACACCGTGCAGGCCTTGAGACACATGTGGATCTATGACCTCTTAAAGTTTGTGTACGTTTCAAAGTCACAGCGCACGGCATGCATCCGTTGCACAGGCGGTTGAGTCATGCACCATATACAAACTCAATGATAAAAGCTATAAGCAATGGAATTCTCAACCTAAAGATTACCCCTAAAAATATCTTCCTGGCAAAGCAGATGGAAAAATTGCTCCTAACATGGTGGAGAGTAGCACTTACATCAAACTTTTCACAAAGACCAGCTTTACTCTCCAAGGACCCAAAGAACACTTAAATGCCTTTCAAATCAATTGAACAAGTCCCTTTCACCAATAATAGGACCCAGATGTACATAACTAAGTAGTTGAAATCCCTCTAGTTCTCCGAGACCTCTAGCTTTTTTTTAATATCACCTAGCATGACCAGAACTTCTTCGATGCCTAGGTTGCAACTAACTTGGTAAAAGAAAGACTTGGTCTTTTGGAGGATGGATTATACCATTTCTGGCTCTAAAACAGGAATAATCTCACAAAGCACGTCTCTCGAAATGGGTCGCCTCTAAAAAGTTAGGATGACCAGGATTTATGTACCTGTCTTAATAATTGGTCGTCACATAAAGTCTTCCTCGAGAAAGGAATAAAAAAGGCTCATACAACGAACACCGTCTAAGGGCCCAATAAATTGCACTTAGTGTTTAAAGAAAATAGACACACAACTGCCCAAGCGATAAAAATATCGAGACAACTGCCAAGTTATTAATAGACTCCAGGCCTAGCTTAATTGTCCAAATCCTAGCATACGAGGACCCCGGCTAGACAACAAAAAAGTTTGCATATGCTTAAGTCAAGTCAAATCAGATTAGAGGAACACCCCAACTGATGAAAAGGAAGAAAATAAGCTTAGTATATGCATGAATTCATTTAGAACCATTCATCTTAGGCACATTACTTGTTGCACATATACTGCAAAGTATACTGTATAGGACCAGTGTCTAATTTCGTACTCTTTCAAAGTCAAAGGCTTTCTTTCAGTTTCATTTTTGGTATTAATGGGCATGCTTTGTACCATGCACATGCATTCCTTAAACACATATTAATTGACTTCTCTTTATTGATAAAATACATATATATATGGCTGACGGGAGAAGCCCGAGTGTAGAGATTTCTCTACGTCCAGATTGCTCTATGAACGACATGTGGCATGGGGCACACTTTACTAAGTAGAGTTCAAACTTTTAAAATATTTTGAAAGTTATATTCCCTTTCAGTCGTCATACTTGACTTTTTTAGAAGTCTCTTGTCTCTCTTCTCTCCCTTTTTCCAAGGAAGTGTCAGACTTACTTTCTCATGTCTATTTTACTCAAAAATGTGCCCTTGGTAGCGAGGCGTTGGCACCCCGAGAGAGAAGCGTTGTCTTATGGGGGCACAACTCGACACACATCTGCCACGCCCGGGCGGCGTTACAACAACGAGGCCAGCCTAACCCTCCATCAGCTCTAATACCACCGCCTAGAGGGCGGGAACTCCCCTATATGGTTACCTCCTTCACTAAGGCTTACCATACCAACGCATCATGTCCCTTGCGACACGCATGGCCCGCACCTCCGTGCTTCACTTGGTCTGCTCAAGCTTCACCCTGTGTCATACAGTAGTACCTCGCATGCAACAGTCTCGCTGTCAATGTTGTCAAATCACTTAAGCCGTGCTAAGCCATTTGACTGCATTTCGCTTAAGCGAAATCGCTTAAGCCATGACATAATTTATTTTTATTTTTTCAAAAAAATTAGAAAAAAAAAGTCAATCTATGGATTAAAGTAATCTCCAAGGGCATGATTTCAAAAAATTTGAAATTTGGATACAAAAAAGTCATTATGATCAGATGCTCTTTGTAAAGAAAGGGGATTACACTATTGTTCTCTCTGCATATGCGGATGATACTATAGTAACAGGTGATGTTAATGAGGAGATCAACAAGCTGAAGAGTTATCTTAACAGTCTTGGATATCAAAGACTTGGGCCCCCCTCAAGTATTTTTTGGGGATTGAGATAGCTAGATCTAAGAAGGGAATAGCTCTCTCACAGAGAAAGTACACACTGGACTTACTACATCAGACATGAATGCTAGGATGCAAGCCTGCAATTACTCCTCTTGAGCAGAATCATCGACTAAATAGTGAAAGCGGTGAAGTTCTCAATGATGCAAGGATGTACCAGAGGTTACTGAGGAAGTTGATCTACTTAACCATGACACACCCCGACATAACCTATGCAGTCAGTGTCGTAAGCCAATATATGCACTCTTCAAGGACTACACACTTAGATGTTGTGTACAGGATTATCAGGTTTTTGAAGGGGAGCCATGAAAAAGGGATCCCCTATAGTAACCATGGGCATTTGGATGTTGAGGTATTTACTGATGTAGATTGGGCTAGCTCCTTAAGTGATAGGAGGTCAATAACGGGCTATTGTACCTTCTTGGTAGGCAATCTTGTCACATAAAAGAGCAAAAGGCAACACGTGGTTTTTGCAACAAAGTCATTTTCTTAATTAGGCTTTGTTTTTTGAGTTTTGATCAAAGCCAGTCTAACCCAAATGAGCAAGTCTCCCATTCGATTTATTAGTTTTAGTTTTAGGCTTACAAATGTTATAGGGTTTTTTTTGTTCCAAAGGGGTTCGTTCCCAAAGCCATTTTCTTGATTAGGCTCTGTATTTTGAATTTTGATTAAAGCCAGTCTGGCCCAAATGGGCAAGTCTCCGCCCAACGGGATGAAGGAAGAAGGTAGGGTCTTTCGTATATGTTTCTTAGTTTTGGTTTCTTTCAAAATAATTTCATCTTCTTGTTTCAAAATATTTCTCCTTCATCTCTTCATTCATGGCTATTTCTCTTTGTTTGGGTGCTTTCCATTCTTATTAGTTCTCAACATCTCCACTCCCTTCCAAGCTCTCTCTCAATCAAGCCTTCCATTGTTGTCGCTCCTCCTTGGGCGCAGTTCGCCAGCTCCATCCGAAGCAACCGAGCTAACATTAAATGCACTCAATCACGAGGGTATTATAGCTGCTTACGAGGAGCTTAAGTGACTACCCCTTGAATGGAACATGCAAGCACTCATTCCCTGCTGAAAATTGAAAATGGGACACTCAATCTGCCGAGAATTATGCTTGGGTCTGGTAATTCAACACTCCTTGTTGAAGCTATGTCAAAAGCATTCGAGAGGAAGTCGACCCTAATCATCGTTGAGGGTTCCGAGAGCTCGGCCGTAAAAATTGAGAATAAACTTTATGAGCCATTTTTTTTGTTTTGAAGACTCTCAATGAGATTCCCAATATGATCAACAAGGTGGTTGATTTAGGGAAGAAGGGCACTGTCATCATCATTATACCAGGCAAGGTGGCTTGTAACGGATCTAGTGGTAGCAAGTAAATTTTGTTTGAGGCATGTCATCTTGGGGAAGGCCATGGTTATATGATGGGAACGTCAAAGTTTCTAGCAAATTGAATGTTTGTTACTTTTTGTATGAGGGTAAAAGGAACACCCTCAACCTCCCAAGGCACCCAGTGCAAAAGTGAGCAGGTCAAGTGACAATGGTCTGAAGAAAAGAGAAATCCAAACTAAAACTATCAATATTGTCAATTCTTCAGAGTTTAAAAGGGGGGGCTAAGGATGAGAACATCATCTACATTCTCGTCACTGTTGAGACAACCACTGAGTCACATGTTGATCAACCTAGAATGAGCGGGCCGGTTTTGAGAAAGTTTCAGGATGTCTTCCCTGAAGACTTACCAGATGTGTTAGCGCCTTTAAGGTTATTCAACATGCTATTGATTTAGTCTCTAATTCTACTTTACCTAACTCCATTATCAGATGAATCCTACCGAGCATGCGGAGATAAAAGGGGAAGTGGATGAACTTCATCAGAAAGGATTCATAAGGAAAGTATGACTCCATGTGTCATGCATGCGCTACTTACCTCCAAGAAAATGGGTCTTGGAGGGTGTGTGTTGATAGTCACGCAATCAATAAAATCACGACCAAATATCGGTTCCCTATACCGAGACTAGATGACATACTGGATATGATGGTTAACGCTACTATATTTTCAAAATTTGATCTTAAAAGGGGATATCATCAAGTCCATATTCGTCATGCGGACGAGTGGAAGACTACCTTCAAAACCAAAGATGGTTTGTTTGAATGGTTTGTCATGCCTTTTGGCCTTTACAATGCCTTAAGCACCTTCATGAGAATTATAACACAAGTGTTGAGACCTTTTATAGGTAAGTTCCTAGTCGTATATTTTGATGACATCCTAATTTATAGGCCTGACAAGGAACAACACTTGAACCACTTAAGACAGGTTTGTTTGATCTTTAAAGAGAAGTTATACGCAAATCAAAAGAAGTGTACATTCATGATACCTAGAGTTGTCTTCTTAGGGTTTTTCATATCTTCTGAAGGAATGATTGCAAATCCTGAAAAGGTCACGTTCTATAGAAGGTTTATACGTGGTTTTAGTTCCATCACGGCTCCAATCGCCGATTATATGACGAAAGGAGAGTTTAAATGGACTAATGTCGCAGCTAAAGCGTTTAACGAGATTAAGTCTAGAATGACGGAAGCACTTGTTATGCACCTACCGGACTTTTCTAAAGTATTCGAGGTTGTGTGAAACGTGTCTGGTATTGGCATAGCTAGAATCTTAAGTCGAGAGGGTCATCCCATAGCTTATTTCAGTGAAAAGTTGAATGAGGTCAGGCAAAAGTACTCGACTTATGAAAAGGAATTCTACGCGGTAGTGCAATCCTTGAAGTATTGGAAACACTAACTACTACCACAAGAATTTGTAATGTTCTCCGACCACGAGGCCTTCTAATTTTTTAGTTCTCAACAGAAGTTGAATCCAAGACATGCTAAGTTGGTTGAGCAACTTCAAAGATTTGCATTTGTGTTAAAACATAGGGTGGGAGTTGAGAACAAAGCAGCTGGCGTGCTTAACCGTAGAGTGGCAGTATTACACTCTATGAGTGTTGAGGTGACTGGATTTGAGAGATTGGTAGATGAGTACCCTACATGTCCAAATTTTGGAGAAGAGTACACCTCTTTCTTGAGTGACACCAGAAGTAGATCGAGTAAGTACACCCTATAGAGAGGGTTTGTTCAAGGGACACCGCTTGTGTATTCCACGTACTTCACTGCGAGATTTTCTCGGTTGGGAATTACACACAGGAGGCGTCATTGGACATTTTGACTGCGACAAGACAATTGTTATGGTTGTGGACAGGTTTTAATGGCCTACTCTCCCACGCAATGTCGCTAGGATGATCGGGCAATGTCGCGTTTGCCAGTTAGCGAAGCAGAGGAAGCAAAACATGGGTTTATATATAAGGTAGTCGGCTTTATAAAGTTTGGGGGGGTGGTGCCCCCCCTAGTCTATACCATTGATCCGCCCCTGCTTGCAGGTTTGGTGCGAGGCCAATTTATCTCATTTGTTCTCTTGATCAAGTTAAGTTTAAATTCTGCTTTCTTTTACTCTCGAATTTGCATTGCAATTCCGGTTGTGCGATCTTCCCGAATCTACCCAAAGATCGTATTAAGTCCTAATTGTGAAGTTGATTCAATTTGAGCCTATTATAACCGTTTGTTGGTTTAGTATGGAATCGAAAGAGTTCATTTTAGATTCATTCGATGCCCTAGACTAGCAAAGATCTAGCCGTTTGTTTGAACCCTAGTCTTATAGATCCGCAAGGAACATGCTACATATTTAAAAGGCTAATTTGGTTCACTATAAAATCGCATTATTTATATTCTTTTAATTTTCGTTGCTACTTTTCCAAGAACACAAGTACCAATCTTTATTCACATTAGTTAAATTTACTCTTAGCCGCATCATCTTACATTTGTGCTTTGTCCTACATCAAAACTTCAACACTTGTAAGTTGAGCATAGACATTATTGATAACTACTTCAACTAAATGGTACAAATATCAAATAGTTCCTTATTGTACCATCCTGAAAGGTAAGCTTGTAATTAGCAACAAGAGTAAGTTTAGTGCATAAGGATAGTAGAATTGATAGTACCTAAATCTTGGTAGCAACAATGATTGGGGTTGGCTTCAACCTATATTTTATTCTACAAAACCCTGGGATAGTGGTCGCCTTACCGGTAAGTTTGAATCCATGACCTACGAGAGATTTTAAGTAACACCTCCCACTAACTGTATCTATTTATATAGCCATGAATTTAGCAACCAAGAGAGTCAATTTAGTCTTACAAAGCGTACAGGCAATCCTTTATCATCGATCCTAGTCTACAATTCTTGTCACTCAGAAGAACATAAAACGAATGAAATTTGTGCAACTAAAACAATGGCAATTTGAGGTGACGGAGGGGTGTGGTTGAAGCTTACATGCCATTATGAACAAGCACATTTGGAAGTTGATATTCCGCCTTGAGATGATAGTCGTTAGCAGTAACAGGACATGGAACGATAATAAAGAAATCAACCAAGGTTCCTGTTGAAACAATAAACAAAAGAGACGAAATCAGTTAGGAGTAACAATACATTGTTAGAAAAGAAGAGTAGAAGACTATGGTTATTAATTTGACTCGGTATAAGGTACCTGACCCGAGCGCCAACGACGCCACTCGAGCCAATCTCAAACCGACAGACTTGGTTCCTACGGTGACGGTTTTGAGAACCAAACCAGTGAAAGATCAAAAGTGAACTTTCACTGATTTGTGTGCTCATAGATAGCAGTGCCTCTCCGAAGGCCTGGCCATTTGGACAAATAGAGATTGACCTGCGTTGGCACTTGGGTTAGGTATCTAATACCAGCTCTTTAAATTCCAGCTTCAACAAAAGGTATGAGATGTGATGTTTCGGTGGTTGGGTATGGACGAGGCGAGTCACAAGGCAGATTACATTGGGCAATACAAGCCTAGTACATTTATTGCATATGGCTCGCCAGTTATAGGTTTGCATCAATGTTACCTGATTCGGTGGTTCGCTAGGCTCGGAATTCGTGGTTCGCCAGAGCTGGCTGAACCCGGTTCGCTAGGGGTAGGATGAGCTTATCTTATATTAGGATAGTACATGTATTTTGTTATATATTATTAAAAATATAATTGTGTTACAAAAAACTGATGGTGGAGGTGCTGGTTTATCGAGTCAGGTCTAAAGATCGACTCCTCTTGTTAACATTTTTTGCCGTTATACACAACCCAAAAATTTAAGTTCGCCTAGTAGCAGCAAACCAAACCGCACCGAACCCTGAACCGGTGCAGGCGAACCAGTTTGTGGTTGGGTACCAGTTGCAGCGAATTGGGTAACTCTAGTTTGTATCACCCGAAATGATACATATTGTCTCAGTATTGTGCCCATGAATAAAACGTATGTTAATTTGCTCACTCACCTAGCAAATCATGAATAAAACCTATGTTAATTTGCTCACTCACCTAGCAAACCTATGAATAAATTTCTTCTTTTTTAGCCAAATAACTCACAACTTAACATTTTATAAAACAAATGACAATCTATGCTAAATCATTGGGCACTTAATAATTATTTCGGATTTTTGTATTGTGCCTCCAAACGAAGCCAAAAAGAGGTGTTTCACTCACGATGAAGCCTCTAAAAACACCCCATTATTTCCAAAAATCTATAGATGTACATGAAGAAAATTTGTTAAGGTTCTAACCTATACTCCAAAAATGCTTAGGCGTTAGTGGAGTAGGAAGTCAATTCCTTATTACTTTGGGGTCGAAACGAAAATACTAACAATTATTAACTTTTATAAATTTCTTTTGGAAACATAAAAGATCAACAAAAACCATATTAAAAAATTCTATTAAAAATATCTATAAACCAATAAAACATAAATTCAAATTTCCAAGAATGAAACATTTAAACCTAATCAGAAAAAGATCGAACACACCTTCCAATCGATCGCGTGGAAGAAACCGATAAAATTATCGTAAGCGGGTTGAATTCCGCTGCGTAACTCGGCAGTAAATCGTTCGAGGAGATCGCTCAATTGGTCAATGTGATCGTTTATCGCAGACTTTAGATCTTCCATGACGGAATCGAGCGCAAAACCCTAGAAAGAGGATCTGAGATTAGAGGGTCGCCGGAGTCAGAAATTTTCAGTAACAAACGGTCTTTAGAGTTTGGGAGCATAGTAACAAATTTCGTTTTCGGCAATATTTCGGTGGGGGGTCATTTCGGTTCATTTTGGATAAATTTTGGAAAACTTTCGGAAAATTTTCGGGAATTACTAATAAATCTAAAAAATATATTTATTTTTTTTTAAAGCAAAAAAAAATTAAAAAAGGAATACATATATATATATATATATATATATATATATATATATATATATATATATATATATATATATATATATATATGTGAATCACAAATTCAAAAACCCCTTAAATTTCACAAAACCCTCAAATTTCATAGAGTAGAAGAAGATTATAAAAAATCAGCGTATAATATTATTAATAATGGAAACCTTAGCCTGTTATCTATATAGAAAAAAAAAATACAAGGAGGAGAATCGGAGAAGAAGAAGAAGCAAAACAAAAAAAATAATTAAGAAAAATAAAAAAATACCTGGGCGTTGGAGATACGTCGGCCGGAAGATCGTCGGACGAGCGTCGCTGCCGGAGGATTGTCGGATGGATGCCGGATCCAAAAACCTCTAACTTGGTAAAAAATTCCTAATTTTCACACTTTTTCTACTAAAAACATATTGGGTCGGATGGACCAAATCGGACACGACTTCTTGGTCAACCCGATCATGCCCCCGATCCGACCCGATAGGTCAAGTTCATATGCCCAACCTAATAAAATATCGGGTCAGTCGGAAATTGGGTCCCGTTGATAGCGCTAGGTTATAACCACCCCCCCCCCCCCTCACGTGAGGAGCACGTTAAGATTATTTCTCCCAGGGAGCAGCAGGAAGCGAGTTAGGTCCAGGCGTGCTACCACTCTGGAGCATTGAAAAAAACACAGCCGAAGCATAGTCACCAAGTGGGAGTTCAGAAATGATTCAGCAAGTTTAAAATTTAGAAAATCCAGCAAGCATTTGCAAATTTTACGATATTTTAGAAAACACACGAAGTTTTCAAATAATTGTGAATAATTAATGATTAATTCATTAATTCGTAGAACCTTCTAGTCGTTAATTATTATTCGCGAATTATCCAAAATATTGTGAATAATTAATTATTAATTCGTAGAACCTTCCATTCGTTAATTTTTCGCGAATTATCCAAAAAAATGGAGAATTTGGTGACTATGAGCCTAACTCATTATTTCACATAAGTTCAAATAACAATCACTTCGTATATAAAGTATAAATAGCGAAGGCTTAGTCCGGTCCAACCAGAGATAGGGAGGTTAGAGAAACTAAGAAAGAGAAAGAATCAGAGGGAGAGAGACTTCTTTTGAGTTTTGCTTTTGATGGGGCGGGCGCTAGGGACGCTTGCCGTGTGCAAAATGGGGACTGCAGTAGTGGTTGACTGTGAGGGCCTGTTTGAATATAGAGAAAATAAAGGAATACTTAGATTCGGATTCTATTTTTCATAATTTTTCGTTGTTTGGAAGTGACTTAAGGGTTAGAAAATAAAATATAATTTTTTTGCTCATTTTCGAGTGAAGAGTTTGAGGGTAACCCTCGGTATTTCAAATTTCCAACCTCAAAAAATAGAAAAGGAGTGGAGAAGAAAAAAGATAAGGATACGGCTCTTCTCACTCGTTCATTGTGAGTTATTTGGCTAAAAAAGAAGAAATTTATGTAGTTAACCAAACATACAATGAATTAAATTAAATATCTTTTCTAAACTTCTTTAATTTTGCGGTGGTTTTTTGGAAAATAATGTGCGTGTCCAAATGAAGCCTTAGTCATTGAATCCTGCGCAAATTTGAATTTCACCAATACCCAACGTGTACTTTGCTTTGTTATTTAGCAGCTGTGTGTAGCTTACAAAGTGAGCTTCAAGCATCAAGTACACTTGTTGAGCACTTTTTATTGAGAGCCCTACGATCTACTAGTTGGATCAGCTTCTCAGTCTTGCTTAGCAAAAGCTCGTTCTAAGGGAACTTCGATATCTGGAATTCTGTGAAATAAGTTTCCATAAATTCATATCTATGAGATGCTACGATCTTTGATGAGCCTAAGATGATGGTCAATCTCATAGGTTTTTGTTATATATGTGCATTAGTCATGTGTATTTTTTCAAATGAGTTATACTAGTCATAATTTGTTCCTAATATCTGTCTCGACATTTTTTGAGTTTTCTATGTGTTTTATTTTAAGTTACTTAGTTTGCTCGGCTCGAATTTGGGTTAGCAATTCGTAATTCACTACTATCAAGCGAACCCAATTAGTTAGGGGTAGGATGAGTTTTAAAAGTATTTATCACTTTTATAAGATAAATTTGCACTCTTTAATAAAAGAAATAAAATTGACTACTATAAAACTAAAAAAATATAAAGCCTTATGTTCAAATCCCCTCTTTATGCCTTCAAAATTTTATTTAAAACAAAATTCTTAGTATAACCAGGCAATTCGTTTGTTATGCCGAATCGGGCTGAATTGAATTGCGAACTGGTCGCAGTATTCAATTCGTGATTCGCTAGGTGAGTGAGCAAATTAACATAGGTTTTATTCGTGGGCAATACTGAGACAATATGTATCATTTCGATGATACAAACTAGAGTTACCCAATTCGCTGCAACTAGTACCCAACCACAAACTGGTTCGCCTGCACCGGTTTAGGGTTCGGTGCAGTTTGGTTTGCTGCTACTAAGTGAACTTAAATTCTTTGAGTTGTGTATAAAGGTAAAAAATGTTAATAAGTTGATCTTTAGACCTAACAGAACATGCGCACTCGTTAAACCAGCACCTCTACCACTAGTTTTTTGTAACACAATCATAATTTTAATAATATATAACAAAATACATATACTATCCTAATATAAGATAAACTCATCCTACTCTTGGCGAACTGGGTTCGGCCAGCTCTGGCGATTCGCGAATTCCGAACCTAGCGAACCACCGAATCAAGTAACATTGATACCAACCAATAACAAGCAAGCCATATGCAATAATAAGTGTACTTGGCTTGTATTGCCCAATGTAATCTGCATTGTGATTCGCCTCGTCCATACTCAACCCCCGAAACATCACATCTCATACCTTTTGTTGAGGTTGGAATTTAAAGAGCTGGTATTAGGTACCTGACCCAAGTGCCAATGCGGGTCAATCTCTATTTGTCCAAATGGCCAAGCCTTCGAAGAGGCACTGTTATCTATGAGCACACAAATCAGTGAAAGTTCACTTTTGAACTTTCACTAGTTTGGTTCTCAAAATCGTCACCGTAGTAACCAAGTCTGTCGGTTTGAGATTGGCTCGAGTGGCGTCGTTGGCGCTCGGGTCAAGTACCTTATACTGAGTCAGATTAATAGCCATAGTCTTCTACTCTTCTTTTCTAACAATGTAATGTAATCTCTATTGTCTGTTTTAAATTAGTCAATGGTGTTCGTCTGTGAAAAAATTGTATAATATTACTAATAAACGGGTGAGAAGAGCTGTACCCTTATCTTTTTTCTTCTCCAATCTTTCACTTATATTTTTTGAGGTATCGGAAAATTGAAATGCGAAAGGTTACCCTCAAACTCTTCACTAGGAAATGAGCAGAAAAATTGTATTTTATTTTCCAACCCTTAAGTCACTTTCAAACAACGGAAAACTACAGAAAATAGAGTCCAAATTTAAGTATTCCTCTATTTTCTCCATATCCAAACATGCCCTAACAGTCAACGATTGCCACATAACGATTAGTCACTTTAGGGGGTTATGCAAACAGGAAAGACAAAAGCACGGGCTGCAGTGCAAATAGGTGAAATAAGGGGTGCGGAATGCAAATACAACATAACTAAGAGGGATAAATGTAAAAATCCTTTTTTTTTCCTGCGTTGAGTCCACTTAACATTCCCAATCTTCCTCATGATAGATCTTAAGATCATGAAGCCCCGATCAGGCAGCCAAATATTGATTCTATATGACACACATCCCCAAATGTGACCTACATCATGGGAAAATGAATTGACCTTCACTTTTGGGGACGTCCACTATTGGAGTCAACATCTGACCGTCTGATATTTGCACCAGGATCTTAAGATTTATCGTGAGGAAGATTGGGAATATTGTCTGATTTAAACTAGTTAACAATTTAAGCACGTGAAATCCAGGTTTATTTCTTACTCGGATGGACATGTCAGTCATCTCAAACAATTTTTAATAATTTTTTTCCTATATAGTTACTACCCTTTATTAAATTTGGGATACCTTGACTATAAAACAAAATCAAGTGGTTGTCTAAAATCCATGCTATCGAAACTTAGGCCTTGTTTGATGAAACTCATGGAAATAGTTTCTTTTTTCCACTTTGGGCTTGTAAATAAAATAACTCATAGGAAGTTTTATTTTTAAAATTTAACAATGGTTTGATTTTATTTTTTTAGCTGTTTGGCTACATTGTGCAAAATTATTTTCCTAAGGCATCATTCTTCACACCATGTATACTTGTAACTTCACCCCATCTCGTTGGGCCAAAATGCATTAATCACTTTGAATAAGAACATGATTTTTTTTTTTTTGTTCCAACTTTTTACAAGATGAGTCTTGAGATCATGGGCATACACTCAGATGGTTAGTTTTTTATGATATACCCATGATCTCAAGATGCATCATGTGGAAGCTTGGGATAAAAAACAATCTCCTTTGTCAGATTCAAAGCGGTCAATGCATGTTGGCCGGAGGAGATGGAGCGATGTTACGATTTTACAGTGCAAATAAATGGTACGATTATGAGGTGAGGTTGCTTTGAGTCATTTGATAAAGATTATGCTTGGTGCAGATCTTTTTACTTATGATCTTTAAATCATGGCCTTCAAATTAACTGGCTTAGATGGTTGGGTTACATTTATTGGCGTTGCTGTTTATGGGTACCTCTGTTCACGTCCATACGTTCTCTGAAAGCGCCCACGTCTCACACCCATAGAGGTACCTACTCTATTCTTTAAGGGGTTGAAAGTGGTTTCAGATATACACGTTTTCTCTAAACCCATAAAGGTACCTACCCTATTCTTTAATGCCATGAAAACATGCGAACATAAATCTTATCGTTAAAGCTATTGATAGCCTTGAATCAGACGGTGCAGATCATTTTTTTGTTCTCATCATATAGCATGACCAGTCACTTTTGGGGATGTGTGCCATGTGGATTCACACTTGACCGTCTAATAGGTGGCCATGATTTCAAACTCTATTGTCTGGAAGATCGGGATAAAAAATGATCTCCATCATTTGACTCAATGGCTTTAAGGATGGAAACTTATGCAGCTGGCATAATCTGTGCAACCGTTGGATCTAAGCACCAAAAGATGTAGGGTTGTTTTTAGGTACCTCTATTTGCGCCCATGCATTCTCTGAAAGCGCCCTCGTCCCAGACCCCTTGAAATCATTGATTTCTTCTAATTAGATGATGGAGATTGTGTTTCACCCCCGATCTTCCACACAATAGATCTTGAGATCATGGTGCACTGATTTGACGGACAATTTTTTATTCCAAGTGTCACAGATCCCCCAAAAATGATACTAAAATCACATTTTGGTGTGATTTGTGCCATATGATTCAAGGGCTAGATTTTGGGGATACGTGACACATGAAATAAAAAATTTACCATATGATAGGTTCATCATGATCTTAAGATTTATTATATTGAAGTTCAGGGTGAAAGAACATCTCCATAATCTGATTAGAAGGAATCAATGGTTTACAAAGGGTATGGGACGTGGGCGCAAATAGAGGTGCACAAATCACAATAGATCTTGAGATCATGGTGCATTGATTTGACGGTCAATTTTTTATTCCAAGTGTCACAGATCCACCAAAAATGGTACTAAAATCACATTTGAGTATGATTTGTGCCATATGATTCAAGGGCCAAATTTTGGGGATACGTGGCACATGGAATAAAAAATCGACCATCTGATAGGTTCATCGTGATGTTAAGATCTATTATATTGAAGTTCACAATGAAATACAATCTCCATCATTTGATTAGAAGGAATCAATGGTTTACAAGGGGTATGGGACGTGAGCGCAAATAGAGGTAGCCTTCATTTTTTCTTGCAACATGGGCTAAAAATAGTTTCAGCAGATTTTTAGCTGAAAATATTTTATGGGCTATTTTATCATATTTCTCGGATAAGTGGGACCCACTGAGTTTCATGGAAATCCACTTTATGTAAAAAATCAAAATTTCCACGAGTTTTTTTTAAGAACTCGGGTTGCCAAACAATGCCTTAGGGCACGATTAATTCACGCTAATCCCGTCTCATGTAAAATTTAATTTACATGTAAATAAAGTGTATGTATTTTCCTAATAAAGAATATAATTTTTGTGAAAAAAATATAATTTTGGTGTAAAATAGTTTTTAGCTCCGTGTAAATTTTGAGTGTGAAATCTACTTCATATGTCGGTTTGCTTTATATTGAACTGAACAAGGCTTGTAAAATTTATTTTATAGGCTATTTGATTTTTATTTTTATTTTTGATACCGATAGGCTATTTCATATTGCTTGTCATCCTTATTTTGAATTTATTGAACTAGTGTCTTTTTTACCAATTTCATTTTAGAAGGTCATATCTTTATAAGTCAAAAATTGAAGGTAAAATGAGAGGTGCACAATTATCTATGAACGTGCAAATTAACGAAAAGAACCATGTTGGGTTTAGTATTCCTATAAAAATGTAATCATGAAAGTCAAGATTCTCTCATATCTAAGGATTGCGGATGTGATTAAACAATTCAACCTGATTGGACCTAACCATTATCCTACTAAAAAAGACAGTTATATGGAGGACAAGTTTTATGCACACAAAATGCAAGCTACTGATGTTGCGTGATGCAATTGGCTGCAAGTGCAATGAGACTCATTTAATGCAGGTCGGTGCATTCAGTTATGTTGCGCCATGCCGCCTATATTTTTCTTCAACAAATCTATCCTACGTTTATAATTTTCCTGATAAAAATATGCTTTTTCATGTTTCACTGATTTATTGTTAAAAACTCTTTTGACCGTTCATTGACCCAACACTATCAGCTAGCACGGGTACATAAATACAAAATCTTCACTCAGTAGGCTAATATTTTGAACAACGCGGCTAACGTTTCAGGAGAGAAACTGGTTGCAACTTGGACGCATATTGAAAGGTGGCAACAACTTGCAAACAAGATTTGGACTGCTCCAATAGTTTAAAAAGAAGCCTTGGCATTTTTCGGACTTGTGCCACTTGAAAAACTATCTAAGCCATCTGATTTGAATGTCACATAAAGATCTTTAGTGTTAAAGATTGGCACGAAAAACAATCTCTATCATAATATTCAAGACGGTCGAAGCTCATCATCTAATTCAATGGTTGACTAGATTTAATTGGATGATAGAGATCGTTTTCATGCCGTGCTTTGGCACCAAAAATCTTTACACACTAATTATTTAGATGTTGCTAGAGCGTCATCAAAGGTGATAGTGTCCATCTCATTTTCAATTTAAATAATAAAATTGACAGTCCGAGGTGCAAAAAATGCCCTGATCAAATAATTTTACTTAAGAATATACTTTTACATCACGCTGTATAACTACAATGACAAATTTTATTTTTCAGAAGAGTGACAAAGGGAACTTGATCCGTGTTCAGCGAAAATGGACTGAAAATTGAAACTTCCATTTTCATGGACATGGCATTAAAGCAACGAGTAATACCATCCCCTTTACATCCTATTCTAATCTCAAACTTTGACCATGATGACATCAGCACAAGTAGGATGACGTAAGCACTCGAATCCTAAGGAGCAGTATTCTTTTACCGAGATAAAATCAGTACTGGTTACAGTTAGGTTGGAGAACGAGGATAAGAAGGAGAAAAGGGAATAGGAAATAGTAGGCTTTATGAGTTAGATGATCTCACACCCTTAATTATTAGTGTATATGCCAATTACACAACAGAATTCTGTATGAGACACTAATACCCAAAATACATACTCTATCCCTATTACTACCAACACACCAACACTCACTAATACCTATGACCCTCCAACAAAAAATACTAGTGAAAATGCGGTTGGAGCATACCCACTTGAGACAGAGATATACGTAACACATAAGAACAACCCACATTATACCATTTTGTTCAGTGCTTTGTTTTGTGCTTTGTTTTGTATACTCAACTAATTTGACTATGCGATTTGGTGGAGGAGCCTTAGTTTGATAAACTAATTGTAAAGTTTTATTAGCTGTTGTTCAGTGTTTTGTTTTTCTCAGTATTAGCTTGTTACATGTATTATTTCCACAGCCACATGCATGAGTTTGTATCCTTAGGAAGATCTCATATATACATTTTAATTTGCTTATGTCAAATCTTTCAACATATATATTTCTCTTCGCATGATGGAAGTATAAAGAATTATACATATATACACAGATTTATATATAGTCATTTTTGGATTTGTAGAATCAATTTTGGATTCTACATGCCATGTTTTCTGATCTATACAATGCACCTGCCCTCCACAAATACCTAAAACAGTGTTTTAGGTACCACATGAACCTGCACTTGAAACTTTAGTGAACTTGGGTGCACAGTGTGTATCATGGGTGCACACAGCTCTTTTCCTATATATATATATATATAATTGGTATCAATCACTACAAAAAAACCTTTTATTGGAGACGGATATTGGAGACGGCTTTTAGAGATAGTGTCCAATAACCTTTTATTAGAGACGGTATTTTATAAGCCGTCTCCAATAATTGCATTCTAGCGACCACAGCATCTCGATGACCGCGCTCTCTCTCTCTCTAAATGTGCCTAATCTGTCTCTCTCTTCCTATATAAATAGGAAATTAGAAAAAACTCAGCCAATTTGTCGAGAGAAACTGGAAGTCATTTGGTCTTCTCGGCTAGTCTCTCCTTTCTCTTCCCCAAAAATTGAATAAAACTCGAAAATCCTTAGATTTTGCTTCTATTCTTAACTCAGATATGAGCATTTTCACTTCAATCCTTGCTCCCATACAGAGATTTCAGCATTTTTCACCTCAAACCGTGCTAGGGATTGAGACGATCGAAATCGGTTTGAGCTAGGGTTTGAGAAGAAGCGTTTGAGCTAGGGTTTGAAACGATCAAAATCGGTTTGAGCTGAACTGATCGGGTTTACTCGAAGCCATTTGAGCCCAACAAGATTCCATTGTCCACAAATCCATCTATTCAATTTTGGTTTTTCAGATCTTCCGAATTCGATTGTCCACAAATCCATCTCTGAAACCCTGTTTTTTCACCATTTTTTGTGTTGTAGAAACCTAGCTTGTTCATCAGATCTCTCAATCGTGGCATTTGAACCCTAGTTTTTGCACTAAATCTCGACATGGAGGCTTTGATTTTTGAAGATCCGTAGATTTTTTTTAAAAATTTTGGTGAGAGAAAAAGATGGAGAGTTTTAGCGCAGAAGATCTATCTACGATCGAGGGCATAGCGACGGTTTCGCTTCTGCATTCGTTTATTTCGCCGCATTGGTTGCCGTTTTCGATCGTGGGGCGCGCAGAAATGAACGCTTTCGAGGAATCTTATAGTCAGTAAGTGTTATTTGATTCTTTTGAGTTCTTAAGTTTCTTTGAAATCTCTATTATTTGATTTTTGTAGTATGCCATGAGAAAAAAATTAAACGATCCTAGCATTTTATAGAATCACACCTACTTGTTGTTTAAGTTTTAAGAAAATGCATAATAGTGATGGCCTATTTGATGTTGTGCATAGCGATATTTTGGGATTTGCATCATATGCCTCATTTGTTTCTTTTCGGCATTATGCCATATTTATTAATGATCACTCATATTGTACTTGAATATGTCTTCTTAAGATTCAAAATGATGTACTTTCCACCTTTATCAGTTTTACTACTATGCTCCAAACTCAGTTTGACAAGTCTATGTAGGTTCTTTGGTTTAATAATGGTGGAGAGTACACTTCCACTGCTTTCATGTCTTACCTTGAAAAGGTGAGTATTATGCATCAAGTTCCATGTTCTTACACTCCTTAACAAAATGGTATTGGTGAGTGTAAGAATAGGACATCTTATGGATGTTACAAGATCAATCTTCTTCATGGGATGTATGTTTTCCAATCTTATTGGTCTTTTACTTGGCACAATAGATTTAATATTGTTGTTTTTTATTGTGGTTTTCACTCGGATCACACATGTTTTATTCATACTAAATTAGGAATATGGGGGGTTATCTTATTGGTGTATGTTGATGACAGCTAAAGCAGTCTCCAAGAGCTGAGATCACTTGACGCTACTCGGATCATACATGCTTTATTCATAATGGATTAGGATAACCCATCGTTGAAATCTGTCATCTTACTTGCGTTCCAGCTAACAACCAAGTCTCTGATATCCCGGATAACCAACGAGAACGGTTTAGCTTTATGCTCGAAGCCTCTATTGTTTCTTTCCACATAGGTAGCCCAAAAAATAACTACATTGTGATCTCTTTCCTATGGTCTTCCACGTCCATTTCTTTTCCCATTTTCATCATGTGGGCAGGCCAAAAAGGGAGAACCCATTGGACATTATAAATATTAAAAATCTCCCATTGGACATTATAAATATTAAAAATCTTGTGCCAAATGGTCCGAGTGTAAGGGCAATGAAGAAGAATGTGGGCCACCAATTCTCTTCCTCTCATGCATAGCAGGCATTTATTTTGAACTGGGATATTTCTTCTGAGCAATTGATCCCCCATTAGAATTCTCCCTCGGGTGACCAACCAGGCAATTTTTTTATCTTAGGAGGCATCTTGACACTCTCCAGAACCCGGACTATCTCCTGTTATCAGTATGGATCCTTTCATGTGTCAGCAACTAGTTATAGAAAGATTTCACTGTAAAGTTCCCTTTGGCAGAGTATTTCCATAGCCCCCGATCTCTATTTGCCGAGTTGGGAGTAATCCCCCCAATGACCCTCATCAAATTTGGATGTTCCTCCATTTCCCAATCCCTCAATTGGCGTCTAAGCCTGACGTTCCACACCATGTTTCCATCAAGAGAATGCACAGAGTTACTGATAACCGCATCCTTCGAGTCAGAGAGCATAAATATCGTGGGGAAGGCCGTTTGTAAGGGTTGCTCCCCAACCCATACGTCCTTTTAGAATCGAATCCTCCGGCTATCGCCTCAACTGAATTTTGTGCCCTATAACACTTCTTGTCGACACCCTTTCACTGCCTTCCACCAAGCTGACACGTGGTTGGAGTTGGGGTTGAAGATCGTATCGTCTTCTATCGTTCCGTATTTGGTGAAAATGATTTGCCACCATAATTTGTTTCTCTCCCCCTCTTCGCCAAACCTCCAAAGCCATTTGGCTAGGAGAGCTTTATTGACTAGATTTAATTTTTTGATTCCTACCCCCATTTTCCTTATCACAACACTCCTCCCATTTGACTAGATGTAGCTTCTTTCGGTCACCAGGTCCTTCCCATAGGAAGTCTTTGACAATTTTCTCGAGCTTCTTCATAACGCATGTAGGTGCCATGAGAAGAGACATCATGAATATTAGAATGGGCGTGAAGGTGGATTTAATCAAAGTAAGCCTTCTCCATTGCTAAGTAGCTTAATTTTTCAAGTAGCTAGTCTTTTTTGAAATCACTGAACCACCGTGTCCCATTTTCGAACCCTGCATCTTTCGAAACCAAGGGGGATACCTAGGTAGTTTATAGGGAAGGTTTCTATCTTGCACCGAACTTCCCTAGCCGCCTGCTCCGTCTTTTCAGTAGACATATAAATATAGTTAGCAAAGAGATAGGCAAAAGCATCGGAGGGGAAAAAGAATTTATTCTTGTGATTTCTCGACCTAGCATGGGTGGCTTAGGTTAGACAACTCTTCCTCAACTTACTTACAAAGATAATATGGTTAAACATCAGTTTGAGATGAATAACATATGGGTGTGGGGACATGATTTGAATGTGAGAAGGCTTGTTGTACATCTTACTAAATGATATCCTTAGTAGTTGCAATGCGAGAGAATGGAAAATCTCGTTCACTGCTTCCATTTGCAAGAGCAATGTGTACATCTCACATTCGGTACTTGGATGAGTACATCCAAGGATGAAAAGCTTGACATTAATTTTAGTAAGGCTTCCATGGAAAAAAGTGAAAGAAGAGTGTTTATAGTTGAAAGATATTCGTACATAAATCGAGAGGACGTGAGGTGCCTCTGCTTTTAGAGACAAAGAAAGATTTTGCTTACTCCATAAATACACTAGGAGGATTGCAATTTATCTTGCACAAAGACATGTTAAATGGCATGGTCGGAGTTATGCCAGTTTTCCCACACATTTGAGGTGTTTTGAGTACTACTCTATATCATGGTATTAAAACTAGACGAGTCGACTCAGAACTCGGGCGAGTCGATTGGGAACTCGGCCGAGTCAACTCGGCTCAACCAAGTTTCGAGTCGACTCGCCTAGCCGACTCGGAAATTCTACCAAAGTTTGTTGGCTCGGCGAGTCGCCTCATACAAAAATTGCTTTAAGGAGTGGTGGGGGCTTTTGGTTTTCTTAAAGGGTTTTTATGTAAAAAGCCCATACAATATAAATACTAAACCCCCATACCCTAAACCATTGTCCCAACTACTCGAGGCCCTACCCTCTCGTTGCCAAAAAACCCTTGCGAAGAAAACCTGAGAAGAAAAAGAAAAACCTAGCTGCTGTGAGTAGTTTATTTTAATTTTTTTTGTTGGAGGCAACCCTAATCCCATGATTCACTGGGAGCAGCCCTATTCTTATTATTATTATTATTATTTTTTGAATTCATAATTTTCATTTTGTTGAAGCATTTTTTATTTTTTTTTGGGAGCTAAACCTTGCACGAGATTTGCACCACAAGAAATGGTTAAAAAGAAAGACTTTTTTTTTGGGATATGTGCCACATAGACCATCTAAGCCATACGATTGGAAGATCATGATGTAAAGATCCTTGAGGCCAACGATTATCACGAAACACAATTTGTATCATCTGATTGAAATCAGTCATCATTTGATTGAATGGTCCTCACATTGTATGCCTTAGATGGCGTTCCAAGTGGCACAGATCCCCAAAACAACTAAGTCTTTTATTTTAAACATGTACCATAGTACAACATAGTCTTCAATCTTCATATCATATTGCTTAGATGATTCCCTTTATGTTTTTTTATTTTTGTTTGCACATATTCTGTGCAATTTTTTTTGTAATTATATATAATATATATTTAAAAATTTATTGAATAACCCGAGTCGGAGTGAGTTTCGAAGTTGACTCTACTCTGCTGACTTTCGAGTTTTCGTGTTTTAAAACCATGCTCTATATTCCCTAAAGGATGTTGGCTTGAAATGGAAAATTTAATCCAATTGTTGATGAGATCATTTCCTGTATTGTAAAATGCGAGATGCATGAAATGGGTGCCGGGTTTTTTTTTTTGATAATTCATTATTGCAGACAATTTTTTTTTTTTTGAAAAATGTGCTAAGTGATTATGATGCTGACTTAGTCAAGGGAAAAATGCATTAACATGATCTTTCCCATTGTATATATATAAACAGATTTGAATTCAAGGCCTGGATCTGACTGTGCCATGATACATGGGAGTGAAAAGAAATTTTGCAGCCAATGGATGGATGAAGTTTATTTAGGTATATGATACATTGCTCGAAGTCTGTGTAACATAATGGGAGTAGGCCCGGTTTAATTGTGCCTACATACATGGAAAATACTATCAGACTTAGATTGGGGCTATATCAGTTATGTAGTAGACTTAATTTCAAGCATAGAATTGATCCACTGGGACTAAACCTACACAAGTGGGCTTAACTTCTAGGCATAGATCTGACCTGCTATGCTTGAACTGATGCAGAATCAATGTCTATTCGCTGGAATCGTGGCCGGATCAAGAGAAGAAGACCATCGAAGAAGTGGACCCGCAAATGGGTTTTTAAAAATCTGTTGATGACCAAAAAGATTCGCGTATATGTGTACGCAATGCAAGAAGACCACACTATGGGAAGGCGTGCACATGAGATGAAAGAAATCACATTCTGTCCAGACTTGCTTGCGTGAATCCCAGATTCATGCGCGCATATTCCACCAGAGACGAAGAGTCACAGCGCAGACTCGCGAGCTCGAGATCTGGTCAAGTTCGGTGAACTTGTGAGATTCTCTAGGTTTAGTTTCCTTTTTTTAATAGGTTTCATTATTTATGCAAATTTTATTTAGGTTTAGTTACTTTTTTGGCTAGGAATCTTTATTTTTGGCCTAGTTAGGGTTCCAAAAGTTTATAAATACATATGTAAAGCCTCTTATTGAAAAAGTTAATGAAATTTTGAGAATTGTTGTTGGTGCAAATTTTGAGAGAGTGATTCTTTCAACCCTTGAAGACTTGCGATGAGTTTTCGTTTGGAGCAAGAGTGATTCTTGTCCTTTGGTGTGAAGCCAACAACTTTTTTGGAGCGATTCCAAAGATCTCCCTATCTTCTTCCTTATTCTTCCTTATTTTTTAATTTGATTTATATCCCAAAAATTGTGTGAGATTTAAGCTATTTTCGGGTTAGCGTCCGTTTAGTCCTGCATCATGAACCTATATAAGTTCATCCAATGATACATGATACATCTCGTTATCGTCTGGAATTTTAAACTATAGTCCCGTATAAGGAGTACGTCATGATGTAGGACTCCATGCCATCCAAGAATAATGAAAACACATAAAAGCAATAGAGTTCTCATGATATTAATGCCATAACCAAACAAAGTTCCCAATGAGCCTGTATAAATTATAACTTGGTTGTGAAACCCAATTGAACCAAGATAACCATCATTTAATAGCTTGAAAGTATGCATCCTCATATTCAGTGAGGTATCAATCCCAAAATATTTGGAAGATTTACTAGAATAGTGATGCATGGCCATTCAAGAGGAGTGTGATAATTTGGTAAGCTCATGTACAATAGTGTCTGACCTTGGTAAGTTCGTGTATAGTATTGTCAACTGAAATTTTTTTATAGTTGGAAGATCGTTCCCTGCATATTAGATGGATTTTGGATAGTATTAATTTCTACAATATAGACAATAGCTGCTAGGTTCACAGACCGGTGCATTTCTATTTATTTGACAATCTGGAATTCACAAGTGGGTTGGCCCAATGGCCAGGATCACTCCTCAAGAATTCGAATCCCACCCCCTGTTGGCCACCCGTAGGAATTTATCCCTACTTATCTGGTATGTCTGATGTTTGGTTGTTGCACTTGCCCAGGGACTTAGTCGGGTGCTCTAAGAGGTCCAGAAACCTTGTCATCGAAAAAGGAACAAAAATTCACAAAGTGACCATTGAAATTAATATCTAAGGTCAATTTGTCATCTGTTTGTTCAATTTGTCAGATTAAATGTATCTTGTTTCAATTGAAGAAGAGATATATAATCCATTGAATAATCAAAGAGTTAGCTTTCAATATTAAATATGTAATCCCAATTCTCAAAATCCTGCATAGAAGTAACACATGGTTGCAAACGGGATGGGTCGGGTCAGGTCAGTTTGGGTAGGGCCAACCCGCTCTCAACCTGAACTCAAACTCAAACCGAGAACATTATTTAAATTCTCAATCCAACCCGGACCAATTAGAAAATACTTGGGTCAGGTTGGGCCAAGTTTTGTTAAAACATAACGCTGTGAGTCTGGTCAAGTTAGGTTGGGTTTGGGTCAAGAATCTAGGATTGACCCATTTAATAGGATCAACATTTTGGACCCAAACCCAACTTGTGGTTGGTTGGGTCAACCCAACCCATTTGTAGCCCTACGCAGAACTGGCTAATTCATCCTTAATTGCATTGTTATCTCCCCATTTTCTTTCCTTGATTGGAGGATATTTCTTGGAAATGGTAGTACTTATTCGAACTTTGTTTTATGCTCATTTGATAGAAAAAAAAGTAACTATGGATGAAAAGGGTAAAACGAGAAAGTATTGTTTGCAGAAGAATAGACATGGATTTCTTTAGCAAGTTATCAAACTAGAAAATAAGAAAATTTAATAGAAAGTGTTGTTGGCAGAAGAATAGACATGGATTAAGCTTCAGCAAGTTATCAAACTAGAAAATAAGAAAATTTAATTCTCACAATCAAGTAACCTTGTATTCATATAAAGGTATGAACAATAATTCAGGAAATCATATGCCCACTTAAACCTCCACAACACAATAAAAAAAATGTCATTGCATTATCGAAGCAATAGGAAACAAGAGCTATGAATTGAGCACAAAAATAGGGAGAAAAAACCAATTAATTTACTCCTTAAATCAAGAAATAAAAGAAAAATAAGATTAGGAAAAACAATTTCATAAGGAAAAAGGCACAAAAAGAAAACACTATAGATAAGACATAAAGATTAAACATATCCCAAATAATTTGGTGAACATACTAAACATTTATTAGGCATAAATTATGTTTGGTGGTTGATTCTTGTTGTGCAATAGGAAATCAATGGTGATGAGTTGTGAAATGCATAGAGGAATCCTTTGGAGAAAAAATATCAACTTTTCGAAGGTCCACAAGAGCGAAGAAGAGAAAAATCAATCTTAGACATGGATAGATGTTGTACTTCTAGAGGTGCGTGAAAATTCAAAGCCAAAGATTGCATAAATGGGGACATGATTTAGAAGATAATTCTCTAATATTCTCCATGCAGGCAATAATTTTCTTGAGTTTTAAGGAACCTTTTTTTCCATGTTTAACTTTTAGACCATTTAATGAGTTTATCATATATCAAATATGCTTGCTTAATAAATCACGAGTTTTAAGGAACTTTGTTGTGCATTTAGTTGTTTATCTTTCTATTCATCTACAAATAATTAGGTTTTATAATACAACTGTAAGTAATTGGATGACAGCAAATTTTTAAAAAGTTAGAAAGAGCACGTGCACTTTACTAGTATATATATGTATGTGTATATATATATTATTATTTTCTTTATGATGCTTCATCCAATTGAATTAATCTTGTGATTTTTTTTGTTTTTCATTCTAAAATTTTTATTTGCTCTTCTGCAGGAGATCAGTAAGCTCTTGGATCAACTTGCCTCGATGAAGGAAGTGCTATCGGCTCGTCATCGGGTGTGTGTACTAAGGAGTTCTTGACCGATGAAATCTTTCTTTGATCCGATTTGTGAAGGTAAATAGCAGTCTGGTCGATAGTAGCATTTGAGCATGGCACCCTATACTGACTTTTTGCTCCTTGCCATTCAGCACACATTATCTAGTCCCATACGTGTGAGACACATTTTCCACTCCTATGTAAGTTAGGTATAAAATCATGTAGCATAATGTTTTGTTATTTAATTTTATGTTATACATACATAGATTTTGATTTCGACGTAGGCTAAGCAATGTGTTCAAGTGCATTGAGAGATTAAATACAAAGAAGTTCAAATTTAAATATTTTAATGCCCTGAATGTTATCAAATTACTTAAATGCCCTTTTTCAATAGATAGATCAAACAACTAATCGGCGTTTTTGGTCATGTAGAAAATATTGTCTTTTTGTCTTGGTGCTTGGCTTCTTGGGTTATGGTAATAAAGATATAATTGTATTAATGTACTTTTTTTTATAGGTAAAGGAAATCTATATTAAAAAAATAGAGCAAAGATAGTACAACAACAAGAGCTAAGAAAATGGGCTCAACACAAAAAAAACTCGAACACTCTAACCCCAAGAGAAACCTAACCAACCTAACCCCACATGTAACCCAAAGAAAAGTACAACCCCCGCCCATTTCCAGAAGAAAATGATGGCTAACTACAAAGAAACACCAATGAACCCTCAAATTTCACCGAAGGAGATTTGAATTCTCACTCACTTTAGCCCACTCTAGAGAGTAAAGCCCTTGATTATTTTTTTCGTCCATTGAAAGATGCACCGGTTATATTAATATTAAATACAATATATAATGTACACTAATATTAAATATAATATATAATCGCTTGTAAAATAATAATCAGTAATATTTCAGTTAACAATAACAGTGCGTAACCCTCACCCATTTCCAAAAGAAAACGATGGCTAACTACAGAGAAACACCAATGAACCCTCAAATTTCAACGAAGGAGATTTGAATTCTCACTCACTTTAGCCCACTCCAGAGAGTAAAACCCTTGATTATTTTTTTCATCCATTGAAAGATACACCAACTACATTAATATTAAATACAATATATAATGTACATTAATATTAAATATAATATATAATCTCTTATAATATAATAATCACTTGTTTATTGATATACATTAATATTGAATATATTTGTTGCAATAACAATGGGTTTCGGATTCGTGAGTATTTAGTCAATAGCGTTATTGGAGAAAATAAGTGAAATCTTTCCACATCAATTAACATATTGCATCATGTAATATTTTCGGCTAATGAATAGGAGTGCGTAATCCCCACCCATTTCTAGAAGAGAACGATGGCTAACTATAGAGAGTAAGGCCCTTGATTATTTCAACAAAGGAAATTTGAATTCTCACTCACTTTAGCCCACTCCAGAGAGTAAAGCCCTTGATTATTTTTTTCGTCCATTGAAAGATGCACCAGTTACACTAATGTTAAATACAATATACAATGTACATTAATATTAAATATAATATATAATCGCTTGTAATATAATAGTCACTTGTGTATTGATATACATTAATATTGAATATATTTGTTGCAATAACAGTGAGTTTTAGATTCATGAGTATCTAGTCAATAGCAG
The DNA here is from genome assembly GCA_021018995.1 of Chloranthus sessilifolius. Classification (NCBI taxonomy): domain Eukaryota; kingdom Viridiplantae; phylum Streptophyta; class Magnoliopsida; order Chloranthales; family Chloranthaceae; genus Chloranthus; species Chloranthus sessilifolius. The sequence continues at coordinate 145,594,574 of CM037590.1, read as the reverse complement.
TAGCGGAGAAAAGAAGTGAAATCTTTCCACATATTTTATCATGTAATATTTTCAGCTAATGAATAAAAGTGCGTCATGGTATGTAAACGAAATATATATTATCTATAATTAATTTTTCTTGATAATTTTATCTATAATTTATTTTTTAAATACATACAATATGAAATAATGCAATCAAATTATGAAGTTTGAGGATTTTGGAAGTTGGTAGTTCATTCATAAATCCCTTATATCATAATGAGTTGGGGATCCTAGTTAAGATCCATACAAATATTAGATATTTAATTTTTAATTTTACTTTCTGGGTGATCTGACATATATTTCTAAGTGGATGATAGTGCAGCCTCTGATAATAACAAACATAGAATCTTCAATATATTCTAAAGTTATTAATTTTACTTTCTGGTGACATTTGGATGTACCATAATTGTCTTTAGGCTTTCTCACTGTATGTTTGATTTTTTATTTGACTATTCTTTCATTGTATTCTTAGAAGATGATGTGACTGATTTTCTCTTTACAGATTTCTTATTTATTTATTATTTTAATAGGTATGACGTGTCCGCTATTGGATCATTGCTTACCCACAAGACATACGTCCCCCTTTATTGGATAACAACATTAATAGGTTTTCGCTCCGATGGTTTCATATGTTAATGCACTCATATTTTGTATTTTGGCTATTTCATGGAAATCATCTGTTCGTAATCAATAGCTTACGCATTGCTATGCTTCGTTAGTTTTTTTTTTTGGGTGTGGATCAGTAAGCTTGTATACGTTCGTTATTGGTTTAGAGTACTTGACGCAATTGATCGCAATGGGACCGATTTCCGTAGTAAATAGATTCTAAGAGTCCAATTTTTCATTCTTTTAAATTGTCTTGAAGGGCCAACTTTGTATTTGCAAATAAGAGCTCCCTCAGAAAAAGAAAGTATCAAACGACAGTATGGCTTGATAGATGCTAGATGACAGCCGAGATGGTCAACTCTGACATTGTTGGGAGGCAGATAACTGCTGCTGGGCAATCCAACCAGCAGTACTAGTAGTCTCTAAATCCAAAAATAAAAGGACAGTGTTATATGGAAGACAAATTTTGTGCAGGTAAAGTGTAGGCGACTGATGTGGTGCGATGCAATTGGCTGCAGTTGCAGTGGGGCTCAAGCAATGCAGGTCGGGGCAGCTAGTCACGTCATACCACCTCAGCCACCTGTAATTTGCCTGCAAAAAACCTGCCTGCCGTTTACAATTTTCCAAAATAAATTATTTTTACTATTTCACTATTTATGAACTTGAAAATATGTGTCACTGCTACATTGACCTGTTCATTTTTGGAGTAAGGATAGGCTAGTTACTCTTTACCAACTCTAATCCTGTATGAATTTATGAGCTTATATTGGCTGCGTTTGGGTTAAGTCTTTGGAGGAAAGAGCAACTCTTTCGCTCTGACGGAAAACTGCTTTCACGTTTGGTAATACGGCTCCTCTTTCCATTTTCTATGACAGGGAGCTGTTTTAAGTGATAAAACTGCTCTCCGTGTTTGGGTTAGCTCTTATAAGAGTAGAAGCAACTCTTTTCCTTCTCTCTATCAGAGCAGATAAATTCTTCTTTGGGATAGAGCAGACATAAAGCAGTTTTATCACTTAAAATGGCTCTCCGTCAGATCAAATGAGGCGATGAGCTATGTTACCAAATGTAAAAGTAGTTCTCCCCCGAAGCTAAATGGTGAAAGAGCTTCTCTTTCCCTTAAAGAGCTAACCCAAACACAACCTATAGGCCCCAGGACTTAAAAAGAGCATGCAGACATGCAGATGCCTCAGAATCTACATGCATTATATGAGTTGGTATTAGCTAGCCGGCCCAAGCAGCAAGTGAATTGGTTCACGAGTTATTATGTTGTATGCCATTTGAACTCCAACGAACAATGATTTTGAAGATTGGGAGCACAAATATCTCCATCATATGATTCAAAACAGTCAACGATATTGAAATGAACCACGTTAACTACTTTGAATGATAAGCCATCACCAACTGCTCAGTCATGGAATTCAAAGAGATTAGAAGCATGTTGTGCCATGCCAAATTTCTTCCTCAAAAGTGGTAATTGTCCAAATGCTTTTGTAAGGAAAACCACTTTACCAATTGAGAATCATGGATCAAAGTTCCATTAATTCATCACTGTCATAGCAAAAGTACCAAATCAAGAAGGGTCAGTTCAGATCATTTATCCTATGCATGAAGCAAATTTGTACTTAAACGATGCCGACTTTGTTCTACTCCCCAGGTTGTGGGTTCAAAGCGACTCCCGTATGTTAATTGGTCGTTGGGCAAACATAATTCATGAAATAGTCGTGGCATGTGTTGGAGGTTACACTCTGTAGAGATTAGTCCAAGCATAAATTGGATTGGGATCCCTGTGTATTCTTTAAAAATAGAATAGGATAATACTAAGTTTTTTTCTCAGGTGATATTGCTCCTATTTACTTTATATTCTACTGAGTAATGGATATGGACTTTGGTAAGTGAAATATGTCGAAAGTGTTTGCAAATTTTCTCATAAACAGAAAATTAATGTTCAAGAATCGGTGAAACTACGATTCAAAGAGATCAAAACCATCAAAAATGAAATAATAATACTATGAACCATATGAAAGGGATGTTTTTTGTCCCACTCAGTGAGACAATAGACATTCAAATCACGGGTTTAAAACACATGAATTGTCCAATAAAATTGGTACATACAGAGAAGATTAACATGACCCGTGCACAAATTGAGAAGGAAATGGAGGAAAAAAACCTAAAAAGAAAAAGACAAAAAAGGGATAGCGTTCTCAAAAGTTAGGCTTCAACCTGAATATAGCCCGGCCCGATATTGGTTCTGATCAGGCTTGGGTTTAAATAAAATAAAATGCATGAGCTCGGGTTCTGATTTTGGATTTGACAGCCCTGTGAGCCGACAGGGGGTACAAAGTGTGCTTTCCGTTGGTATAGGCGAAAGAGTAAGGAATAGTTATGGGAGAGGAGGAGAAGGAGGGGAAGCAAGGACTCCGTTGCATCGTAAAACTAGGTTCCTCATCTCTGACTTAAGCAACCTACTTCTCTTTTTTTTATTTTTATTTTTTTTATTCTTTCTATCTTACGGCCTATCCTTTTAAACGGGGTGGGTAGTATTTCAGATTTCATATTTTAGTTTCACTTTGTCAAGAGTTGATCTTGGCAGCTGCTGGTGAAGCAAATCAAATAACTATTACTCTAAAGAGCATTCTCAAGTTTTATATGAATTTCAAGTACAATTTCAGCACACAAATGGGTTTGGCCATTTGTAAATAACTTTCCACACTGCTTTACAAATGGGTTTTTGGAAGCAAAACAATATCGACAATTTGGCACTGCATATGTAAATCAATTTTGCACTTTTGTTCATTTTTTACCCTTTTTTTTTTGCATTGTTTCATTATAGACACAAGGCAATCCAGTGGTACCTCCTGGCGAAAAAAGACCATTACCACAGCAGGGGGGGGGTGCCAGAGATAACCAAACTTGGACTCGGGTTTGGAAAATTGGAAACTGCATAATGGGTTTGTTTGGTGACTTCATTGCACATTGCACTATCAATAGCCTTGGAAAAAAAAGAAAAAGAAAACTAAATGCAAAGTGGAAATGTTCAAGCTTTGGTTTAGGTTAAATGGTTGTGAGCCTATTAGAAGGTAAGCTGGTTGCATAATGTAACAAATCCAAGTTCTCTTAACTGGAACATACAATTAGTAAATTTCATACTTGGATTGTAAATAGTTCGTAGAGACTGGGGTGACAATGGGCCCGATCTAGACTGGGCTGGGTCCGACTTGCCAATCATTTATCTGGTTGAACCTTCATCAAAGTTAAACATTGGAGGGGAGAAGTTTTATAAACTATCTTGCAAGTGTTGCAAGTGAATCTACATAATGATAATTTCATTTTATTGTCCTTAATTGCTTATGTTTGTCTTATCAATATTGTTATGTAGGTACACTTTCGGTTCATACTTTCTTTTAGTAGTAGTATTTGATGTGATCTACTTTCTATGATGATGTTGGTGATGCACATGATAGCCACTGAGAGAGGGTAATAATTTTGTCACAGAACTAGCAAAACGTGTAGGAAGTTTTAAATTAGTCTTCCAAGGTGATTGAATTGAATTGAACCCGCAGGGGAGCTCAGTTGGTAAGGCCGTGGGTTTGCTCCCCATAGGTCGCCAGTTCGAGTCCCCGTAGGGCCACTGGAGTATTACCCGGTTGTTAGCTCCAGGGTCCCGTGGATTAGTCGAGGTGCGCGTAAGCTGGCCCGGACACCACGGTTATCAAAAAAAAAAAAAAAAAAGGTGATTGAATTGAGGAACATCCCACCCACATTCATCTTCTAGTTAACTTGCAGAAACACCTAATACTAACCATAACTAGTCAGGCTTCAAAAGTTATAAATAAAGTAATTCATTCAACTCTAAATTTAATTTCAACACTACTAGCCTTTAAATGGGTTTTACAATTAATAAAGCTAGAAATCCTTGTCTAACTCTAATTCCCAAAATTTCCTAATTTTAATAGAGTTTTAATACTCCCCCTAAATACAATAGCTAGGAGGGGTGGGGGGGGGGTCGGTCCAAGTACACCTCTTCATCTAACCTCCCATGCACTCTTAACATCCAATTGATATAATGACCAATGATGGTGGGCAGCAAAAGAGATAATCAAGTGAATCGAAGTAAGTTTATCTACAGGAAAAAAAGTAGCCGTGAAGTCCAATTCTGGCAGCTAATTAAAACCTTTGCAACTAGGTGGGCTTTATATATGTTAACTGTGTTATCGTCTATATATAACACCAAACACTTGGGAACGCCTAACCGTTTTGTTATCTGGAGGGAGATCAACATGCACTTAAGTCTTAATTCTTCTCAAGAGCAACCATTTCTTCATCCATTGCAACGAACCAAGAGAGATGGTTAAGAGATTCCCCAACAAAGTAAGGAATGGAAACAAAGGACCTAGCTAGAGCAGCTCGATAAGAATGAGAGATAGCTTAGTAGAAAGCATACTGAGAAATGGGATGATTAGTGACACAACTCCTCTTACCCTTACAAAGAGATATAGGCAGGGAGAGGTCATCAACAACAAATCAGAAGGAAGAGTATTTGGAGAATCCAATGGCGGAGATGGTGCAACCGTGCAAGTATACCTAAAGGATCTGAGTCTGAGTGATATGATGACATTGATACTTGAGAAGGCACTGACTTACTTTGGCATTGATAGGTGTGCCTGAGATAAAAACCCCTAGTCATATATGGAAGAGGAACCTGAGAAACTGAAGTTGGACCTGCAAGAATATGAGAAATAGGAAGAGGAAGCACAATAGAAGACTTCAATTGAGGTAAAGGAGAAAATGATGGCATGTGTGGCAATGGTGCCATTAGGCACAAAATCAAATGCAAGATTCATTTAAGATTACCCTAAATAAATACATTTATTTTAAGTAGATAAAATTTATAGAAATAGAAAATATTTTTATTGCCATAAAAACAAACCTTTATGAGGGTCGTTTCACCGATCAAATACTCCTAAAATCCGAACGTTGGGAAATGTCCAGTTTGAGCAATAAATGGGTGAAATACCCTGGTTTATAATCATCAAGAAAAATCAAAGCAAATACCTTGAGAACAAGGTTGTTGATCAGCGATCCCTAGCTTCATGGTGTTTGTGCTTGGAAAACTTTGTTTTTACCGGCGATTGACTAATCAACGGTTCATCGCTTTCACTGGTATCAGAGCCAAGTTTTCATCGTTCCCGATTGGTGATCTATTGATTGCAACCTACATTGATCTGTCACCATTGATCGTTGCAAGCATCCTCATCGTTGATCAACACAGATTACCAATAAAAGAAAAAAAAATTCTCTACTTTTATCATTGTTGCTGATCACCGGTCATTTTTTCACCATCAGATTCGATTATGATGTGCCATCGACAAATTCTCTGCCCATATCACCATTGAATCATCAGTCACTGTTGTTGAGCCCATTGTTGTCACCGGATTTGCTTTTTTTGGTCAATAACAAAGAAGTATATTAAAAACAGAGAAAAGACAAAGGGAACATACCAGAAGAGGTAGAGAGAATCTACCTAAAAAGAACCCCTCATCAGTAGAAGACCTCGGGAGCTATGGCAGAGAGAGTGACAAGGAGCCTCATCCAAAGAAGGTCAAAGGGGAAAGGGGAGAGGGTTTGGGGAAGGCTAAAGGAGGGTAGCAGAGTGAGCTGAATTTGAGGTTTGGAAAGAAAGGCATCCAAAGAAACTGAAGAGGTAGCAATCAAGGTTGCGCGTCGCCCCAATTAGATAGAAATTGAATCTCTTCTTGGTTCATCTGCAGGATGCCCCAACTGAGAAGGATGTCTCTGACTGATTTGAGCACCAAGCAATGGGGTCTGCCAATACACTGAAACACCCTGTTATTCCTTTCCTTTCACCGGATTTGTCGCCATCAAATCATCGTTAAACACCATATTCATCTGATCGCTTGATTCATTGGAGGCTTGGAGCACTTTGCAACTTTCCTAAATTATTTCCATTCATTAATAATTATCCCTTTACAATGTTTATAATGACCTTATATAGGAGGTCTCAAAACAGAATAACCCGAAAACATAAAAATTACGAAACTATCCTAAAACGATTATTTACGAATCAAAAGAAACCTAGGAAAAAACGCTAAAAACTTCAATGCTCGATGTGATGCGCTCGAGCGACAACCGATGCTTGCTCGAGGGCCATTTTTCAGAGAAAAGCTTCTATGCTCTTCGATGTTTCGCTCGAGCGACAACCAAACTCACTCGAGCGACTTTTGATCGAAAGTTTGACTTTATTTCTGAAGCCTTCTCGCTCGAGCGGGAAGTGAAGTCGCTCAAACGACTTTGGGCAGTGTGTTCTCCTTTAGGCTTGGTTCTGGTTCCTTATTTCTTTCGACGCCAGTACACGTAATGCGGCCCAAAGCCTATGTCCATACTGTCGGCGCCCCCGTCAGTAGCGCATGCGCCAAGGCATGTCTCATCATGATATGGCAGTAAAAGAATTCAAAAAAGCTAAGAGGCTGTAAGTTCCTTCTCTGTCTCTCTCTGGTTCTCTCTCTCTCTCTCACGCGCGCGCGTGATTCGCATTGGGGGACTCACTGTGGAAAAGCTGGATCCCTAAGACAACTCTCTTTGGAGCTTTGACTCAATGGAAGCGCAGAACAGTGATGACGCAGGACAATACCCTAGGCTACGTGAATGCGATGATTGACTTTTGCCGAAATTAAATTGAATTAAATTAAACAACAAAACTCTCAAAATATAACGAATACCTGAGGTGTTCGTAGTATTCCATTGGGGGTTCACGTATAATTCGAGCAGGGTTCAGTCCGGGCGTTAGATCCGTTAGGTTGCAGCGCAGATCGATCATAGAGATAGAACTCTAGATTTCCAGATTAAGGCGCTCACAGTGTAATGATGGAATTTTTGGCTTTCTGACTATTTCGATATGGCTGGGCTTAATAGTCTGATGGAGGCTACGGTTGTTGAATCAGATCGATCCAATGGCTTAGGGAAAAGCTAAGGTTTAGGATCTCAAAAGGATGATGACTGATTTAGGGTTGTGGGATCAATACAAGTAGAGGAGATAAGAAATAGATAGATTGAAGATAGATTTTGTGGGCTTTGCACCCTTGGCTTCACACCAAACCCTTCTCGGGGAGAAGAATCACTCTTCGGAGAAACTCATCTCAAGTCTCAAATGCAAATGCTCATTCATTCAATAATCAATAACTAATTACATTGTTTAATTTAAGGACCTTATATAGGAGTCATTTCAAATGAAAATAAAACCCTAAAACAAATTCCAAAAGGACAAGTATGCCCCTAAAGTTCAGTTCGAATTTCAGAAAAAAACAAAAAAATTTAAGCTGCGCGATTTCGATCGATCGAGAGTGAAGTTCGATCGATCGAAAGTTTAACTTGATCGATCGAAAAAACATATTTCAATAGTTCGCCGCAGAAATTCGATCGATCAAAATTGAAACTCGATCGATCGAATGGAAATTCGATCGAATATTTGATTGATCGAATTATATACTTGAGAACGTATGTTTTTCCTCTTCGCTGCCTTTAATCGATCAAAATAGGACTTCGATCGATCGATCGAAATTGCAATTCAATTGATCGAATTTGCTGGTTCCTCCAATTTTTCATCTTTCCCCTCTTTTGCCTATTTTTGATTTCCATTCCGCTTCTTTCGACGTCGATATACACGAAACTGTCCATATCCAATGTCTACGATGTCGGCGTCCCCGCCAAGTGACATTTGAGGTAAGTTTGGTGCTTCGCAGCTTGTTTTGGTGTATTATTTACAGGTTATAGATCATAAAATTATAAGTATTCAAAATATATATATTATAATCAACGCTAATGCCTCTTTTGCGAAGAGTTGGGGTTCAACGTAGCCAAGAATCGCTTCATTTAAAAGCGCCATCACTTCTTAGTTGCTTGTAGTTGATTGATCTCTTTACTTATTTACATGATAGAGATCATAAAATTATAAGCATTCGAAAATATATAAATTATAATCGACGCAGACTCATATGCTTCTTCTGTGAAATTCACCATTTAGAGTAAATATGTGGTGAACTCTCCCATTTTATTGCCTTTTTAGTCATTAATAATTGAATAATCGTTGAGATTATGTGTTGGATGGCTTATGACATGAATGGTCTTAGAGTCCTCCCACTGATCATGTGGATTTTTGGCACACCCCGACAATATGTGTCACAGGTATGAACGTTGACAAGGATCCTGAGTTGGAGGAGGATCCTGATTTCATTCCTGAAGACGAGGAAGATCTTCCATCTGAAAAATATTATTCTTAGTAAAAACCCTTTTGGTCAAGACTTGGTAAGATTTAGTACTTTTCCTTTAAAATATTTAGTCCATGCTTTTTGAGAACTTAAATGTAACTGTCACTGTTTGCGTGACGTACGACCATCAACGGTGATATTTTTAGATTAGTATTTTTCATTTATGGATGTTGGGATTATTATCTCAGTTTATGAATAGTTTGATTATCATTATTATAATAATGTTTAAAAAAATTTAGTCTGATTCGTGTTACTATTTATTGAATTCTTTCTAATAAGCTTATGAACTAAGTTTAATGATCTGATGTTCCATATCGTTCTTGTGTGGATTTAGGTCGTTACAATGCATGTACCCTTTTTATGTATTTGTGGGCAAGTTGGACATCCATGTCATGGATGCTCCAACTTGAGGGGGATTGCTGGACATAGTATTATTCCATGTGTGTTTAGTTATGTATAGTAAGTGAGTCTAGTTATATGTAGTGCCATATTGGTAGTAAATGGGTTTTGTATGTCAGTAACCCTCTATATATAGAGAGTCATCTCATGCAACTCATTATCCCAATTAATAACAATGAAGTCCTTTTAGTGTTCATGTTCTCTCTCTCTCTCTCTCTCTCTCTCTCCCCCTTCTTCTTCCCAACCTCTCTTCTCTCTCATAAACCCTAAATATATATTTTTATCTTTTGTTATTTCCTTTATTATTAGTGTTGATGATTAGTTTTAACATAAGATGCTCAATTTACCTCATCACAGGTGACTGGAGCATCTAAAACCAATCCAAATAGATGGAGGTTGCAGTGGAAGGTTCGCTACAAGAGACTAGAACTTTAGAAAAATGTGAACTGGGGTTTTTCGCGAAGATCCTTTCAAAAATAAAATAAAATGTACATCAAGACCACACGACCTCTTCACAAAAGTTGTAGAGCATGAAATTTTGATCAAAAGATGTACGGTTTTCAGTAGGCTAAGGATGACATCAACAATGGATTATGTCAGGAATGGAGGACTCTGTTATCAACTTGACTTTGGTATATGATTAGGGTTAGGGTTAGGTTGAAGGAGGAGGAAGAATAATAATAATAATAATAATATGAAGAAGGGCGAGAGAGAGAGAGTTCAGGCCAAGACAACTGAGTTAGGGTTTGGAGCCCCTACTAGCCTTTACACTAGTACAAAATAACATAAGTAATCTTTCAATACTCATATATACACACACCTAATATTGTGTCTAACATACCACTACAACCTGTAACTCATTTGCATGCATACATATATCCTAATAGTTTAGCCCCAAACTAGGGAAACCCATAGGAAGTCTTAAACTAGTCTCTAAAGGTGATTAAATTAAGGAATATCCCACTAAATCAGTTAGCAAACCCGCAGGAACACCTTATATTAACCACAATTACTACTGCTTCAAACGCTCCAAGAAAAATAATATATTCAACTCTAAATTAAATTCCATTGCTACTGCCCTTTAAATAGGCTTTTACAATATTATAAATTAAAAAAATCCTAGTCTAACTCTAATTCTTAATTTAAAGAAAGAAACATTTTAATAATTTCATAAAAATAATAAATAAAGTCCTAATTGATAATGAAACTGAACATATTTCTATAAAATAAATTTATCGGTTTTGGTCCTCTCACCGAAACGAACACAAACCCCGAAATTTCGTTCAATTTCTGTATGGCAGTGAAAATTTTTGGTTTTGGTCTTGCCCAAAACTGAAAACGAAACCACTATTTTGATCCTTGGTCCCCACCCCTCCAATTGTACATCAACCTGACGTCATTTGACACTTGACAATACGTCACACGTAAAAGCAATGAGATTGGAAGTTGAGTACTCGTTGATTGTCCAATCAGAGACTTTTCACCCATAGATATTCAAATTTTCTTTTCTTTTGTCTTTTCTTCCAATTCTTCTATTTTTCTAATTTTTCTAATTTTTTTCCCGGTTTTCATAGTAGATTAAAATTCTGGAATGCATCAGTATTTACTGTTAATTGTCATTTAAAAAGTAGTTCCATGATAGAGAGGTGAAAGGCAAGAGATAAAAAAAAGATCTGTATCTTGATTTGTGTTCCTATTTTTTCATTCAGGAGGTGCTGTAATTACTTGCAAACACAGTCGAAAAATATTTGTATCTTGATACGTGTTCCTATTTTCTCCTCCAGGGGGTGCTGCAATTACTTGCAAAAACGAAATTGAGAATATAAATGAAGAGATGCTCGAAACTGTTTCTTCACAGTTGAGACAAGTAATGATGACAAATAGCTCTTCCCTAAAGATTCTTGGAATGGATTGGAGCAAGCGATATGGAAGCTTGGAAATTTCTGTTGTAGATAATTTTGAAGCTTATCCCTCAGTAGAAACAAGAAACTTTCTCATTGTTCATGGTGCAGGTCAGTTGGGTTTCTTTTTGTCTAGATTTTTCACATTATGGATTTCACATTTCTCATGTATTTATCATAAAGCATGACTATTTGATTGGTATAATTAATTGAAAGGAAAGAAGGGGGGGAACATCTGATTGGTATTTATTACACAACTGCATGATATATGAATTTAAGGCGATCAATTTGTCATTTACGCTGTCACGTTTTGTTTTCTAGTACATTGGTCATTGCATGATGAGAATTCCCATCTTTACCTTAGATGTTATGGGAATTTTACTTTTCAATGTCGTGCAGTGTCGTTAATTCCCTTTGGGTCTGTTAACTGACTTGCCTGTGATTGGATATTTTTGAATTTGAATAGGGATTTTCAAAATAGAGTTTTATTAATAGAAATATAATTAGGGGAGGCAGATGAGATCCAGGTATGATTGGCAAGTCATGCAAGTTCATGTTAGGAAGGTAGGAAATGGATTTTTGTAAGCAGGTCGTTTGCTCCTAAATGAGATTTTTAACAGTTCACTTTTTTTAACAACTTTTTGGTGGACTAGTTAACATGCTTGTTCCTTGTTGGCTGGCTGTAGGCTCTTTTGGGCACTTTCAGGCGAGTAAGTCTGGCGTCCAAAAAGGAGGGTTGCAGGTGCCTCTGGTCAAGGCTGGTTTTGTTGCTACTCGCATTTCTGTGAGATCTCTTTATCTATCTTGTAAAGCCTATGATGTTCAAATGCTGTTAGAGGCTCTCTTGTTTGGTATTTTTCTGGGTTTTCTTGCTAGTTGTAGGTCTGACAACTATTCATGCGCATAAGAAAGTTATTGTAATAAAGTCCGAATGTGTTCGTCTGTCATTGCAGGGTCGAACTGAAAATAGCATGCACCATGTTTATCTATCAATTTTAGTGCTTTGAATACATGTTCTCAACCTCTGATACAAAGTTCTTAGGGTTCTGATTTTTTGGTGGAAAGATGGCTGGAAATCCTAGGGGATCGAACTCTCTTATCTTTGCCACTTTCTTGGATACTAAGAATAAGAGTGGCTACGGTACTTAGGTTCAATGCTCAGAATAAGAATGGCAAATTAATGTCTGTGAATGATACCTCTATTGACAGATAATTCTACTGGAGGATCCATGAAGTTAGTGCACAAGTGATACTTAAAAGACATGGGCTTTCAAATAATATCTAAACACTTGGTGGACCGCTAATGGTGAGTAGGGTCTATGCCAAACTCCCCTTCTCTCAATTTAGGTGTAGTGGTTATGATAAAAGATTCTGCATGTGATCATGTGATCATTTATGTGTCACATGATGACCTAATAAACAAGAGGCATGATTTGACTTTTACAAGAGACTTTTATTAATTTTTATAACCTTGGGTGTTTAGTAGATTGCTTTTGTTTGCTAGGAGGCCTAAACTAGGACTCTAGTCTTAATTATAAGTTTAAAAGACATGGGCAGAGAGAGAGAGAGAGAGAGAGAGTGCATGGTAATCACATCAAAGTGCTACAGCAGCATGGTAATCGTTGTTCATTTGATTCTTCAGCACCTTGTTTGTTGAATTGGAGATGCTATCTCATAGAAATCTGTCGTAAGAGGGAGAGAGTGTGATTGTTGGCGAGAAGCTCTTCAACAGTTATGAGCGTAAAGAGATCAACTAGCTGAGTAAGTGCTATGCTGAAATGCGGCTCCACCCCACCCGAGATGGGGTCATTATGTACCTATAGCTCTACTATCTGATTGGATAGCCGTTTAGTTGAAGCCCTGAAATGTTGAGACAAGTAACCATTAGGTTTTGAGTTTCAGCTTAATGGCTAGGTGGACATGGGACTGGAACAGCATTTCATTGTTCAAGTAGAACGAAACTTGGACATGGGTCATTAGAAAATTGCCCGAAGCACACTTACTTACAAGAGCAAGCAGATGAGGAAATCCATGGTGAACAAGTCCTCGAACAGTCACTGCCTGCTGTTTTTCTTGGCAATCCAGCAGATGGAGATGATCTTGGTTGTTGGAGAAAATCAAGAGCTGTTTGAATAGCTTGCCATTATTCATAGGGAGTCATGACGCCACCAAAGAAGAGAGATGAAGACATTGGTTATGATCAAAATTTTCACTAATGGTTATGTCCCTTCGATAGAAAATTATGTGCTCATCCTAAATAGAGGGAGCATGGAAAATGTGGTGTCTAAAGAATTAGTAAGCAAAACTAAATTTGATGAAATCCTAATTCAATTGTACAAAGTGCCATGGATTAAGAAGATGCTGGGGTACCTAGATCTTACTGTTGCTTAGCGTAATATTTGTTTGGGAAAATAATACTGAATCATTTAGGCTATCATGTTAAGCTTGCTGCCCATATGATGGGAACATCTCTTGATCCAAGACGGATGAAAAGCGCAAGGAGAAGGCAAGAAGAGAAAAGAAAGTGCAAGGAGAGGGCAGGAAGAGACAACAAGGGAGAAAGAAGAGGAAGCAAAGTTCGTCAACATACGACGGGCGACCATGAGCTCTTGACGAATGCCCTTGAAAATAGGGTGTTATGGAAAATTATAGCATGGACATCCGTGGCTCAATCATGGACATCAGTTATTTGAACCTTTTTTTTTATAACATCGTCGAGGATGAACATCTGTGGCTTTAGGACAGACGTTCGTGATATAGCGACTACACGAAATTTTGACACGAAATTTACTATTTTTGACTTTTAGTTTCTTTATGACTTTCTATTTTCGATTTATTGCTTAGTTAGGGTTTCTAGCCTCTATAAACGCATGCAAAGAACAATTTAAAGTTAGTTGATTGATTAATGAATTGAGAGCTTGCATTGTGCAAACCCTAGAGAACTTTCGAAGAGTATTCATCTGAAAGAGAGATCCTTTCAAACTCGGAGAGCGGATCTTTGTTTTATCATGCGGATTGGGGTGAAGTCAACTTATCTCCTTGGTGTGGAGCCTTGCAACCGTCATCTTTTGTTATTCTAATTATCAAGTAAATTGTTCCTTTTATTTTGATAAAACTCCAAGATCCATAATTGCTTGGTTGCTGGAATATTTGATCATATCTTCTTATTTGACACATCCTTTGGTTTTCCCTTTGAACAATTTAAATCTTTGGGCTTTAAATCCTTCAAATGCTAGAGGAGTCAAGAGACAATATCGAAATTGTCGCTTGGTGCCCTAAACTAGATCGAAACTCGAGTTCTCTCATAAGAGCCGTTTTCTAGATCGAGAAACTTCAAATGCAAACGAACGTTAGAATTGAATTAATCTAATTACCCTAAGTGAATTTCTTGAGTAATTTTATGTGGTTGGATGGTTTTGAATATTTTCGCTACTCAATTTAATTAAGTGCATTTGTCCTGCATCAAATTTGGTATTAGAGAACAATCTAGTTTAGAGTGTTGCATTAGGATTTTTTATTATTTTATTTTGCATTCTAGATTGACCTTAGGGTTCTCATACAGAGTGTGTGTTGACCACTTATGGGTAGCGAAGACCTTGCTGTTGCAACCTTACTGCTAGCCTTGCAAATATGCAAGCACAACGCGAAACACAATCCAACTGTGTGGAAGCACCCTTGGAACAGTTCCAAGATGTCTTGAATGAGGTATCTAATAGAACACCACCTAGGCGATCTAGGAAAAGACGGATTAACATGGATCATAGGAGAGAGATTAGTACCACACCACCTTGAGAGAGTTTAATCGTCGTGGACCATTGGATGATCCAGATGAGAAGTTTCTCAAAACCGTTTGGGAAAAAGCTCCGACTTATGATGGGAAGATGGACCCTAAAGTCTTCCTTGATTGGTTATCAGATATGGAGCACTCTTTCGATTGGTATGATATGACGGAAGAGAGAAAGGTGAGATTGGCCAAGATGAAATTAGTGGGCCAAGCGCGAATTTTCTGGACAAATTTAGAGCGCCGATGGAAGGCGCTTGACCATGAACCTATTAATATGTGGGTGGACATGAAAGACAAGCTCTATGAAAAGTATTTCCCACATCTTACACTCTACGCTTCCCAAATCATGGCAAAATCTTCACCAAGGTAACATGTTTGCTACTTATTATATTGCCAAATTCGAGGAGTTCGTGATGCGAGCTAATGTGCCTGAGCTGAGTCAAGTTACACTTTCTAGGTTTTGGACAGGTCTTTGTCCAAAACTACAGAAGGAGTTGATTGCCCACAAAATTAATAGGTTAGAGGATTGTTATGCCATGGTGCATGAGTTGGAGAAATATATTGAAATGCCTACAAGTGGGCGACACAGTTTTTACAATTCAGAATCTAAGGCCATCTCTACGAAAGGGTGAGCAATCAGAAATTTCCATCATCCAAACCTGTGAGTTCTCAGATCGATAAGGGGAAAACGAAGTTACTTGAGGGATCTAAAGTCACTGGTCAAAACAGGTGTTATAAGTGCCAAGGCTTTGGCCACTTCGTAGCTCAATGTCCTACTAAAGTCCAAACTTGATTATTTAGGAAGGTCCCGGGAAGGAGGACAACGAAATTGAAGTATAAGCCTATGAGCTGGATACGATACCTAGTGATGAGGAGGGAGAAATACCCGTGAAAATCTTAGGTTGTGTTAGGGGAGTTTTGGTCCCCGAAGAAAATGTTGATAGTGTGTCCATGCCACATGAATCATTAGAGTCGGTAGGAGCATGTCATCATTTTTACTTGCATGAGATTAATAATCAAATTTTATTGAACAATGGAATATGCGTATTTCTCTAATACATTAAATCTTTTTAATGAGTTTGATAACGGTAATTTTGTGTTAATCCAAGATAGCCCTTAGCACGTGGAACCTTTTCCGATCTATAGAAGAGGTAATGATGGAGGTCTAGGTTTTCCTCCAGACAAGGGCAACCATTCGCTAGTTGTGGTAGAGGATCTTACACCTATTCTAGGTCCAACAATTATGTCCTTTAACCCATTCCTTGTTGTCCAAGCACTCGATCCAAGCCTATTTAACCAATTCATACCCAATTCCCTACCTGTGCAATATGAGAGAAGGTTGAATGAGGAGATTATGGAGTTTCCACTCTTCACCACCAATATTGGCAAGCACCATGAGTATCTTGCGTGGTGGAAGGGTAAGCCAAGGATGGACCATCCTAAGGAGGAGATGGACCGGTTGGCCTACTCATCAAGGATGAGTTTCTCCCACCTGGGGAGAATTGATGGGGACATCTCGCGATACAAGACGAATGGAAAGTGCAAGTAGAAGGCAAAACAAGAAAAGAAAGTGCTTCGAGGACCACACACTTAGATCCCGTGTACAAGATTATCAGGTATTTGAAGGGAACCCTAGAAAGAGGATCCTTTATAGTAACCATGGGCATTTGGATGTTGATGTATTTACGGATGTAGATTGGGCTGACTCCTTAAGTGATAGGAGGTCAACCACGGGCTATTGTACCTTCTCGTGAGGTAATCTTGTCACATGGAAGAGCAAAAAGTAACACGTGATTGCAAATTCTAGTTGTGAAGGGGAATATAAGGCTATGTCCCAAGGTGCCATGGAGAGGATGTGGATTCGGTTCATCCTGGCTGATCTTGGTATTAATGTGAATCTGTCGAGGTTATTATATGGGGACGATGAAGCAACGAAGCATATAGCATAAAATCCCATCTACCATGAGTGAACGAAGCACATTGAAGTTGATTGTCATTTTATAAGAGAAAAGGTAGAAGCTCAAGAGTTTAGTATTCCTCAAGTCAGCACAGAAGATCAATTGGCGGACATTTTGACAAAAGCTGTTGGAGGATATCACCTCCAAGTTGGGCATGATAGACCATCTATGCAACAACTTGAGGGGGAGTGTTGGTGTGGCTTTATTATTTAGTTAGTCTGTGTTTGTGCTTAATGCAAGTGTGGGTGTGTTAGTATATTTGGGGGTGCCAATAACACATTGTAAGTGATATATATATATATATATATATATATATATATATATATATATAGATATGAATGAGAAAATGGATTTGAGTTTGATTGACTCAACTCTAATTCTCTTCTTCTTCTTCTAACTCTGTGAAAATGTGGACTACTTGCATTCGGACAGAAAGACCTTGTAAAGCTTTACTATTCCATGGGATTGGCTTTGTGCCTTTTCTGGCAGTGAAAGTGGTGGGAGAAGAAGGCATCAACTGTCTTGTGACAATCAGGCTAATGCTTGTACTTCAAACAATTCCGTGTTTCATGGGAAGACTAAACATGGTATCTAGTATCAGTCTATATCGATTATGTATCTCTTCCTGGCCAAACCGATAGTGATACCATGCCGATACTGGTACTGATAAGGTATCGGTGGTATTGGGCTTATACTAATAGGTATTGGTCGAAACCAGACGGTATCACGTGATATGTATCATAGTATCAGCCCACGTATTTGTTGATATAAGGACAATATTGGTCAATATTGTCATTTTATTTTATTATTTTTTAATTTTTTTCACCAATAAATAATATTGATATCGATCGATATGTATCAGTATCGGCCAGTACGTCTTTGGTCCAATGATTGGACCGATAACCAATATTGATACTGAGTTTGATACCTTGAACCAAACGCATAGAGATAGATAGTCATTTTATTCACAAGAAGGTCACCAATAATGAGATTTGAACTCCCTATGTCAAATCTAGAATTAACTGGCAGATATGTTTACCAAAGCTTTGAGACTCTTGAAAGGATCTTCTCTATGATGGGAGGGAGTGTTAGAAAGACTGAAAATTTGTATTTACAATGTTCAATGTTGAGAAAATTTGTAGTTTAACACATATTACTGCATAAGGGTAGGACATAATTTTTTGTTTTGCCACTTATGAGTGGCATTTCTGTAATTAAGCTTAACATGGATTTATAGGAATTAAAGAGAGGAGTAAGGTGTGATTCACATTTTGTCGCTCCAATTCATGCCCACTTACTATTCTCTTTCTAGCCTCCCTCTTCTTACTTGCTCTCTCTCTCTCTCTCTCACTCTCTCTCTCCCCCTCTACTTTGTTTCTTTCACTTCTAACTTTCCTTCTTTCTGTTCTTATTAGTCTAATTTATATCATTATGTGAAACCGTATTCTAGAAACACCTATTTAAGCTTTGGGAGCTTTTCCTTCTTTTTTTCAAAAATATAATTAAGGGAAAGTTAAATATGAGGTTTAGGGGATTGAAACATACCACAAGGCACATGCGACGAGTTGATTTGAGTAGGATTGAAATATAAATAAGCAAAGAATAGGACGGAACATGTTGATTTGCCTAACGCTCGAAGGTAAAAACTTACAATTTTGATCAATTACTGATTACTTATTTTTTTATTTTTATTTTTTTCTTTTGAGGCGGTAACAAAGAAGTATATCAATAAAGAGAAAAGATACAGAGAAGCATACCTGCAACGGTAGTAAGGAACTACCCAAAGCAAAGCAATGAAAATAAAGCCCAAAGCCCACTCGATCTCACCCCAAGAGCTGACAAACAGGTCCGAAAAGGCCTACGAAATTCCCATCACCAACCAACCGCAGATCAGGAACCCATTGAGCAGCAGTCTTCCCACATCCTAATGAATCGAAAAAGCCCCTCATTGAAGACCATCATATTGCTAGCGTTCTAATTAACCACCAAATCTTTGATGTCCCGGATAATCAATGAGAAAAGTTTGGCCTGGTGCCTGAAAATCCTGTTGTTTCGTTCCCTCCAATTGGCCCAGAAGACTGCGTAAACCATCGGCGGCCATAGATCTCTCCTCGGGTCCTCCAACTTTAACTCTTTCCACATTTCCATCATCTGTCCCGACCAGAACGGAAGGACCCATTCCACCTTGAAGATCTTAAACATCTTGTGCCATATATTCTGAGCAATAGAGCAATGAAGGAAAATGTGAGTCGCCGATTCTCTCCCCTCATACAGATCAAACATTTGTCGGTAACCGGGATATTTCTTCGGATCAATTGGTCCCTAGTCAGAATTTTACCTTTGGCGACTAACCAAGCAAAGAATTTGATCTTTGGCGGCATCCTAACCTTCCAAAACCCGGACCATTTTCTATTCACCGTGCTCCCTCTGTCCCACGACTGAATCAAGTTATAGAACGATTTTATTGAGAATTTCTATATTCTCTTGTCTTGCTTTATCCGCATTGGGAGTAGAGAATTTCTATAGTCTCCTGTCTCGTTTATCCGCATTGGGAGTAGACCCCCTCAGCACGGTCATTAGATTTTGGAACTCATCATTTTCCCACTCCCTTAGAGGGCGTCTAAGGGGAATGGTCCATTCCATCCTATCGTTAAAGGCTTCCCCAAAATTGCTGATCACCGCCTCCTTAGATTCAGATATGCTAAAAATGGTTGGGAAAGTCCGGTATAAAGGTTGATCTCCTGCCCAAACATCCTTCTAGAACCAGAATTTTCTCCGATCTCCCCAGCTGAAAGTAGTGTCCTCCAAAATGTCTTGAGAACTTCTGTTAATCTCCGTCCACCAAGTCGAACCCTGCTTGTGGCTGGAGGCATCCACATCAGGCTCACCATGCTTCGCGGTCACAATTTGGCACCAAAGACTGTTTCTCTCCTTTTCCTCTCCCATCCTCCGCACCCACTTGGCTTACAACGCTTTGTTAACCAGCTTTAACTTTCTGATCCTGAGACCCCCGTCCACTTTCGCCTCGTAGCATTGATCCCAATTGGCCAGGTGAAATTTCTTTTTATCCCCCGCTCCTTCCCATGGAAAATCCCTCACTATTTTTCCAGCTTCTTAATGATTCCGGTCGGGGCTCTCATAATGGACATCATGAAGACCAGGATCGATGCAAACGTGGATTTGATTAACGTTAACCTGCCCCCGTTGCTGAGAAGTTTACTCCTCCACGTCGCCGATCTCTTTTGGAATCTCTGAACTATCGTATCCCAGCAAATGAAGTCTAGTTCATCTGAATCCCAGAGGTATCCCCAAGTAGGAAATGGGGAAAGTATCCATTTTGCAATTGACCTCCCTAGCAGCCCTGTCGGTAATCTCCTGTGGTAAAACTAGACTTGTGCAGATTTATTCTTTGACCCGAGACCGCTTCGAAAATAGTTAATAAATCCGTGGTTGCTTTCAGCTCACAGTCTCCCTCTTTGCCGTTACAAAAAATTAGGGTATCATCCGCATACTGAAGGTGATTAATTGAGGGCCCCGAGTCTTCCGTGCTGAATCCCTTAATCAGGTTTGTCTCCTCCGTCCTTTTAAAAAGATTATGCAGCGCCTCTCCAACACAGTTAAAGAGCAACGGGGATAACGGGTCCCCTTGACGCAGCCCTTTCTTACTTTTGAAAAATCTGTGAGGTGCCCCGTTGACTAGAATCGATAAGCGAACCCACCCATAACAGCCTTGCATCCACTTTCTCCTCTTCCCGCCGAATCCCATCCTTAGCAGAACGTAGTCCAGAAAATCCCATCGAATTGTATCGTATGCTTTTTCCATATCGATCTTAAAGGCTCACCCTTTATCCCTTCGCTTCTGCGCCGAATGAAGAGTTTCCGAAGCTGCCACGACGATGTCCATCAGCTGTCTTCCCAGGATAAATGCACCTTGAACATTGGATATGAGATGCTCGATCACCTTTTTTAGGCGATTGGCAAGAACTTTAGCAATTACTTTATACGCACAACCAATAAGCCTTATTGGTCGGTAATCCGTCAAAAGAGGTGACTCCTTCACGTTTTGGTATGAGCCCTATGAAAGAAGAATTCAGACTCTTAGCCATTCTACCCGTCTCATGGAACTCCTGAATCATAGCCATGAAGTCATCTCCAATCGTCGACCAACAGTTCCTCAAGATCTCCGTCGTGAACCCATCCAAACCCAGGGATTTGTTGAAGCCCAAGCTATTCAGCACTCTTCTCACCTCCTCCTCAAAGGATCTTTCCAAATCAGCGGCCTGCCGAGGCGAGATGGAATGGAAAGGGATCCCATCCATACGAGTTCTGATCACCTCCTCCTCTGCGTATAGATGTTCGAAGAATTCCACAATTTTGACCGGGATTAGAACAAGATCCATGTACACTGCCCCTTCGATATTGATGGACGCTATGTGGCTTTTTTTCCTTTTTTCATTAGCAACCGAATGGAAAAATTATTATTTCTGTCTCCTTCCCGTAGCCAATGCGCCTTTGCTTTTTACCGCCACAACTGCTCCTCTTCCAACACCAATCGGTTGAAAGCAATTTTTAGCACAACTCTGATTTCCTTATCACTATTAGAGAGCGGTACCGTCTCTTTGGTGAGATCCATAGCAGAAATCTCAGCCAGGATTCTATTTTTTTTCCTGCGCTGATTTCTCGAAAACCTCCTTGTTCCATCCCTTAATTTTGCCCTTGAGATTTTTAATTTTGAAGGTGAAGACGTAAGTCAGAGATCCCGTAGTTCCGTCCGTGGTCCACCATTCATGAATCAGTTGTTTGAATTCATCATTCATCAAGCAAGCATTATTAAACCTGAAAGGGCCCTACTTCGATCCCTCCCTCCTGAGCCCATTGGATGACAACACGATCGGCCTATGAACCGAAACAGTAGTCGTCTACAAAGTGACCGACGGGTCCGTCACCCGAAAGGAATCTGTTGAGTTTGCACAACGTCGGATCGTCCTATCCGTTGAACCATGTGTATCTCCCCCCTGTCATCCCAAGATCAAGAAGAGCCCCTTACGAGATACATTCCGCAAAAAGATCCCTTACCGTGTTATCTATGAAACCAAAAATTTTCTCCTTGTTACAGAGGAGCACGTTGAAATCTCCTCCGACGCAAACCGGCAGATCCCATATGCTTAGCACTGCACTTAGCTCAAAAAAGATATCCTTCCTTCCGTTATTATCATTGGGACCGTACACCATAATAGCTACCCAGTCCTTACCCTTCCTGCAGTCGTGTACTTGAGCTGCCTCCGTGAACTTGCCCGTTTCCGAGTCCATCAACTTATGACGATTTACATCC
The DNA here is from genome assembly GCA_021018995.1 of Chloranthus sessilifolius. Lineage (NCBI taxonomy): Eukaryota > Viridiplantae > Streptophyta > Magnoliopsida > Chloranthales > Chloranthaceae > Chloranthus > Chloranthus sessilifolius. The sequence continues at coordinate 145,572,291 of CM037590.1, read as the reverse complement.
CAAGCCAGCAGGGTGCCACCCCTCGATCCCTCGACTTCAATCACCAGCCATTCCCAGTCGTTACCCTGGAGTACAAAGCTAATTAACATGTTGGTTGGCTCCCCCTATTTTGTCCCTTGAAAGTCAATAATGTCAGGCCTCTGATAGAACACAAAGGATTTCACCAGCGCTCTTTTGCCCGTGTGGCCTAAATCGCACACATTCTAGCTAACGAACTTCATGAATACCAAACGAATCGAAAAAGCACTAGGCCCGCAGCTACCAAAGGAACGTGCAGCCGATGCCTAACTAGACCCCCCCTCTAGTGCGTGCCCATCCTGACCCACGACTTTCCTCTGACCCTTCCTAACTCTAGTGTAATAGAGACCCCATCTCGATCTGATACGACCCTTTCGACCTTTCTGTCTTTCAGCCTTCGCTAACTATTTCCCTCTTTCTAATATTTCGCTATATAGCTTAAGAAGCCCACTACGGTTCGCCTGATACGTGATCCCTAAATCTGACCCTATCTGAATCAATCTGTCACCATCCCTGTTTGAATAAGCTAAAGACCTCCACTAGATTTCGCCTGCAACAATTTCGTTTGAATCTGACAACTTGGCTAACCCCTCTGCGACACACTTATCTAAACCTTGAAGATCCGTGCGGCGCGATGGGGAAGTTTTAGGATCACCGAACCTGTTCTCTGGCCCTATACAGTTGCGCTCAAAATCCAAAACAACATTAGTAATACAAGGAAGTAAATTGGGTCTAGAAGGCCCGGGTTCCGTATTGGAAAAATTGTAATTATAAGGCTCACCAGAATACCACATAGGGCCACCTTTATGCCCTAGATCCTGGGACGAGTTTGGATCCCTCGACATACCATTGAGATCGGTTGTGGGCCTGTTGACCCTACAAAGCATACAGACCGGTCGTGTAGCATGTATTGTACCACTCCCTCCTGTTTTGTTACTATCTGATTGGCTAACATGGGTAATCGTATCCGCATGCGAGATCCCCTTGCCCTTAGATCTTTCCATGAAAATCCCTTCCTGGCCAAGTTCCCCCGGTCCATTAAGAGGACCAGACTTTTGGTGTTGCTTAACCTTAGGCATATAACTGAACCAGTTGTCAGCTTTGGTTCTCGTACACCTAGGGTTTGAAAGACTAAAAGGACGAGAGTCGGAGATAGCGTTCCCCGCATTAAACGCAACCGTTCCCTGTTGCCTCAGCTCCCGCTCACGCATCGAGAAAGCAACACGCTCCCGCTAGATCCGTTAGCCTTGCGGTGCAGATCGATCGTACAGGTAGAACTCTAGCTTTTCCAGATTAGGGCGCCGCTCGGGATTCAATGATGGAATCACGAGTTCTCTAAGGGGTTCTAATTTGGGTTGGTTTAACGGCTCACATGAGATGTAGGGTTCGAATCAGATCTATTAGATGGTTCTGATGGATATGTGGGTTTTGAATTTCGGGGTATTTCTGGTTGAATGGCTGGGTTTAGGATTTATGAGATAAGTTCGAATCAATGGTTCTGATTTTGGAATTTTGGAAAAGGTAACTGCCGGATTTAAGGTTTATAGGATCAAACAAAGTAGAGAAAGAAAATAAAAAGATAAAGAGATAGATGGAAGATAGATTTTGGGCTTCACACCCTTGGCTTCACACCAAACCCTTCTCTGGAAGTGAAGAATCACTCTTCGTGGAGGCTCATCTCAAGCACACAAACAAAACTCTTGTCATTAAAAAAAAACTAATTATATTGTTTACTAAAAGACGTTATATAGGAGGCCTCTAAAGCAAAACCCTAAAACAAATACTAAAAAAAGACAAGTATGCCCCTAAAACTCAACTTCGAATTTTGAAGAACCCCATTTTCGCGAAAAATTTATAGCTCGAGTCACTAAACAATCGATCGATCGACAAGGTGCTCGATCGATAGAAGCATATATATATATATATATATATATATATATATATATGAATGAGTTCCATCTGACTACAGTCGATCGATTGAAGCCTGAGATTGATCGAGCGACTGTGCATTGCTTCAATACGCAAATTCTGCTCCTTTACTCTTGGTTTTGATTTCCGTTCTGCTTCTTTCGATGCTGGTACACGCGAAATTGTCCGTATCCGATGTCTACAATGTCGGCATCTCCGTCAGAAATTCAACTCGAACGTTCTTGTGGAGTCTTCCATCCGGGTCGTAGTCATCTCCGCGATGATCTACCCTATGGTTCCTATTCCGATCATTCTGATGACCACTGTGTTAAAAGTGTGGACTATCACGCTCACGACGTTGATCAAAGTGCTCATCAAACCCTTCTAACCGATTGACTCGGTCAAGTAGTCTGCCATTAGAAGCCTTAAGGGTCATTTGTGCTTGCTCGGTGGCAGTCATCCTATCATTGATCGCACACAATTTAACTTTGATGTCCCTAAGGGGATCAATAACCTCACTCGAGTTCATGGTGATCACGACTTACTAACACAGGTTCTAAAATGACATGCAACTATGAACCAACAATGAATGAGAACTTTTGTCAAACACCAGACATGCACAAATGAACACAAATGAAATAAAATTAAAATGCCAAGCAAAGATGCCCTAACCTAGATCCTTCTCTGATACCAAAACTGACGTGAGACAACAACCTTAAAACTCGTGAACATAATGAAATAAAAATGTGCCGAAATTAAACTACTTAATTCAAACATTATCTCAAAATTACTACGATACCTTAGGGTGTCGTAGATCTTCGATTGATAGATCATGCGAGATTCGGCTAGGGTTCAATCCGATGTGCAAGTCTCGTTAGATTCGCGGAAGAAGCGATCATAGAGATAGAACTCTAGCGGTTTTCAGATTAGGGTGCTCATTCATTGTTCAAATGTGGAATCACTAGATCTCACTAGGGTTTGTTGATTCAGATCGAATCTGTGGCTCAGATGAAATCTAGGGTTTGGGCTTTCGGAAAGATCAAATAGAAATAGGATGCAACAGGTTTTAATATTTTGTCTTTATCTAAAGGCAAATTGCTCTTTTTTTTCATTAATTATCTATTATTCCTTTGCAATGCTTATAATGACCTTATATAGGAGGTCTCAAAACAAAAAAACTCAAAAACATAAAAATTATGAAACTACCCTAAATCGATTACATACGAATCAAAAGAAACCTAGAAAAAAGACTAAAAAACGAGAATGCTCGACGTGACTTGCTCAACGACAACCTATGGTCGCTCGAGCGACTTGTTTCAGAGAAAATCTTCGATGTTTCGCTCGAGCGACAACCAAACTCGCTCGAGCGACTTTTGGTTGAAAGTTTGGCCTTATTTCTGAATTCTTTTCGCTCAAACGAGAAGAAAAGTTGCTGGAGCGACTTTGGGCAGCGTGTTCTCCTTTAGGCCTGGTTATGTTTCCCACTCTGTTTGTTCCGACCCAGATACACGTGATACGGCTCAAAGCCTATGTCCATAGTGTCAATGTCCTTGCAAAAAAAGCAGCAAAAAAACAGTGAAAAATACTCCAAGTAGAGGGGGAAAGAGATTACCATAGTGTAAGATTTCATTCCTGACGATTTCGGCACAAAAATAGATACCCAGACCTTTCCGGTGATGGATGTTACGTTTCTGGCCGCTTTTGCTGTTACGATCCCCAATCGTATCACAAATTTTAGGAAATAAAAAAACAAATAAAAATCGAAATAGATTAGAAAACCACTTTGAGGGTGGCAGACCTCCTTGAGATTCGTGGAAGGAATCTAATTCTAGACAAATAATTCATTCCTTAATAAATTTTTTTTTTGATAACCTGGGTATCCGGGCCTCTTAGAGCACCCGCCTAATCCCAGGGGCACATGCGCACCCCAAATTCAGCACATAATATAAATCCCTAGGGTGGCCTCAAGGGGGGGAGGGGATTCAAACTCAGGTCTCCTGCTTTTGGAAGCAGGTTCCTGGCCAGCTCACCTAACCCCTTGAGGTTTGTATATATATATATATATATATATATATATTACATGTTCATGATATTTATAGATTTTCAGTACAATTTAAACTTAAACATTTAAAATTCAAATTCAAAATAGAAACTACCTTATTCTATCTAGAGAATTTATGGAAATAACTAACTAATTATTCAAAATAGCAAATGAAAATATTCCATGTAAATCATGGACACCGTAGTTGGGTGTATTGCAATTAGGGAAAATTTGAAGATTAGATAATGTTTCACCAGGGTCTTTGCATTCTGGTGGTCCCATTTGGAGACATTCACATGCGATATGTGGTCGATGAATTATCCCCATTGTATGCCAGTAAAGCATCCTCATCTTGAAAAAGACTTGGTCCTTTTGATTGCTTGATTAAAAGATAGCATTCAAATGAATCATTCCTATTTGTGCGATTTTCGCTGAGAAAGGATAATCTGTGTTCACGATCTTGGGAATCACAATCACGTGTTCTCTTTCTGAAATCTCAACCATTCCTTTTGTGTAAACTACGGTCATAATTTCAAAAGGCCTCATGGATTCTTCTCAGATGGGAGTTTTGACCTTGGCATTAGTTATAGGGCAGATTTGATCTATGGCTTTCCATTCCGTAGTTGAAGAAATAAGATGACTTTCCTCCATCGTCGGATCAGTCGATTCCACCTCTTGACGCAGACATTCGATGAGATTGTCCATGTGGTGATCCATCGTTTTCATCGAGTAACACATCTTTTCAACCAATGCACGGATTTCGCTAAGCTCAGTTCGTATATCACAAAACCTGTACATGATCTCCATCCTCGGGATCGAATGCTTTGATACCATTTGTTACGATCCCCGATCGTATCACGAATTTTAGGAAATAAAAATATAAATAAAAATAAAAAGAGAATTAGATTAGAAAACCACTTCAAGGGTGGCGGACTTCCTTGAGATTCGTGGACTGAATCAGACTTTGAACAAATATTTCATTCCTTAATAATTTGATTACATGTTCAAGATATATATAGATTTTCAATACAATTTAAACTTAAAACATTTAAAATTCAAATTCAAAATAGAAACTACCCTATTCTATCTAGAGAATTTATGGAAATAACCTAATTATTCAAAATAGCAAAAGGAAATATTCCATGTAACTCGTGGACACCGTTGTTGGGTGTATTGCAATTAGGGAACGTATCATTTGCACTTAGAAATCTTCAAACCAACAGCAAAAAGAGGTTCAAAACCCAGGTACCAATGTTGCTGGCGTATTTTCCGACATTTCCGGCACGAAATGGTGGGTCTGGGAGGATTTTGGCAACATTGAAGCAGATTCCGGCGACTCCGATGGGTTTCCGACTTAATGAATCCTCTAATCTCACGAAATCTTAACACTAGGGGCATCAAAATGTCTTTTGTGGGGTATTTCAATGCCTTAATCGAGCTTCATGGGTTGTTTAAAAATCTGGACGGAAACCCTGAAAACCTGCAACTATAGGGTACAAGTTTTCCGAGGTAGAAGACGACCGGAAATCTCTGATTTTCGGTCCTCAAATGCAATTGCTGCAGAAGGAAAAAATGTTCAGCGTGGAGTTCCAATCTAAACCCTAAAATTTGAAGGGATTCCGGTGACCTATGGTGACGGCTGAGCATAACATCAGTGCTGACATCAGCATCGGGGAGGTGACATCAGCATCAGTGATGGCAGCGATAGGTAATTGAGATCATTGTGTCTCTTATACCAAGTTAATTTGGTTGCTTAGGGTTAGGGTTAGAAGAGGAAGAGGAAGAGGAAGAAGAAGAGAATTAGGATTGAGTCTATCAAACTCAAACCCATTTTGTCATTCATATATATATATATATATATATGTCACTTACAAAGTGTTATTGACACCCCAAAATATACTAACACGCCCACACTTACATTAAGTACACACACAGGCTTACTAAATGATAAAGCCACACCAACATTGTCCATCAGTCATTTAATTGAATTGCAAATGCATAAGCTAATTCTAGCATTTACTTTTCCAGCTTCTCACTTTTGTAAGCTTTTATTTTCATCATTATCAATCTAAGAATAATATTATGGCTCTGCACCTCTTCTGAAGCATCAATGGTCTCGTTTGCAGTATTTTCATCACATATTGTATAATGCTTCTCAGGCTGACAGTATATGTCGTATTTTTTAGAAATGTATTTTTTATTGTTGGCATCCCTTCCAATTAGAGGGTCAAAGACTCTTTTTTGCCACTCTGATGTCATTATTCAATTACTTATCTGGATGTTATTACTTTACTAAAGAAATGTTTTTGAAATTTAATTCCAAGTTTTCAATAGGTGTTTGATTCAATTAGGCTCTTCGTTTCTTATATTTATGTTTCAGTTCACTTCTATTGCAGGTGACATCACTCAATCTTGAAGTTGTTAGAGCACTTGCTAGAGGTACGAATTCTTTAATTCTTGTCGAATATTGGACATTACTCTCTTGAAGTTCAATTAGCATCTTAACTGTGTGCGTAATGCGTGCATGTGCATGGTACACAAAAATGCACGCGGATATGCATGCATATTTAGGCATCAGATGCATATACGGCCTGTATCTTATTATCAATTGTAGAGTTTCAGTCATCGGGAACAGTAAATGTAGGCCAATGTTAAAGAACTCCACTTTGATCTTTTCTCTAATGTAGGCTTAACCAAGTGGATTAGAACAAATTTTCAAGTCTTCTCTATGTCTCATTCAATATCAGAACTTCTATTAAGAAAATTGAAAAAAAGGAATATTAAAATGCTAAGCTGTTACCAAGTGTCTTCGCCAATGTCTAAATTTCCTAGTTTGCCATGTCATTATCAAGTTTGCAACTCGCCAATGTTAAAGACCTCCACTTTGTTCTTTTCTCTAATGTAGGCTTAACCAAGTGGATGAGAACAAATTTTCAAGTCTTCTCTATGTCTCATTCAATATCAGAACTTCTATTAAGAAAATTGAAAAAAAGGAATATTAAAATGCTAAGCTGTTACGAAGTGTCTTTGCCATGGTCTAAATTTCCTAGTTTGCCGTGTCATTATCAAGTTTGCAAGTCCGACCCAGGTTCATTCTGGGACTGCATTGTGATGGAGCTGAGCCAACCATATTTGCCATGAGTGGAGACATCATGTTTGTAAACATTGGTCTGAGTTATTTCTGATTGGCACAAACCTCTCTTAATTAACACACAGTTCAGGATTTTATCAACCTTTACTAGTTTGGCTTGTCGTATTTCATATTTTTAATGTATCATGTTGTTCGTCTTCATATGTTGACTTCTGTAGCAGTCATCACCATCATCATCATCATGATGCCTTGTTCCGTTTATCTGCGGTTGACTTTGTGAATAGCGAGTAATGTGATATTGGAGATGATAATCACAAGATAAAGAAGAAATGATGAAGTGTTGAAACGTACCTTTATCGCGGACGATAAAACAAGAAGTAGATAAAGTAATCAATTGCAACACTAGGGTTTAAAACCTTAGAAACCCAACTCACTAGGTTCTTCAATAAATAAATTTATAAAACTGTCTTTACAGTAAGAAAATAGCAGCATCATATAAATATAGAATTAAAGCTACATTCTCATAGTTTCCTACTAAGTGGAAATAACCTCCTATTAACTAATAAGTGTGTCAAACAAAAAAAATGAATGTAATAATCTCTAGTAAAAACACATGTCTTGAATTAAGTGAGTTCATGTGACCTCTTAATCCAATCAAGCTAGACTTCGTAAATAGTTTTTCTAAAAAATTAAAGCTACTAAAGAAAACTAGTGAGACAAGTCAACACTTATTTTTTTTTATCGGTCAATATAATATATTGAAAAAGCCAGCAAGTTGCTAGAAGAAACAATACAAAGCTTGGTCGACCAACAGAAGACCACAAAACTACCAGCCAAACGAGAAAGCAAACCAAGAAAAGAAAACAGAAAAAACTCCTAGCATCGGACCAACATCAAACCGACAACCAGCTACCCCGGATCCCAATGATCCGAAGTCAATTCTGACGCGGGACGGTAACCTTAAAATGCGGAATATGATTTTATGCAGATTTTGCCGAAATTAAATAAAGTAATTCAAGTTTAATCGCAAAATTATCTTAAGATACCTTAGGGTTTGCAAAATTTTGATGAATAGATCACACGAGATCCAGGTAGGGTCCAGTCCGATGCGCAAGTACTTTTAGAGTCAAGGCAAGATCGGCCTAGAGATAGGACTCTAGCTTTTTCAGGATTAGGCGCTCGCCTGCGGTCCGATGTAGATTCACGGATTCCAAATTGGATTGTAAAAGGGAATTGGGGTTTGTAAAGGCTTATGGCTTTTAGATCGGTTTATGGTTTTGGAAAGGGTATTAGCTTTGGGTGGTTTAGGGCTTCAAAACAGGTTTAGGGTTTTGGATTTGAAAGGAAACAATTAGGCTATGGTTTAGAGAAGCAAACATAGATCGAAAGGAGCAAATAGAATAGAGAAGATAACAATGGCTTTTGGGAATCACTCCCTTGGCCTCACACCAAACCCATCTCAGGCAAAGATTATTCAAGCATAAAAGCATTCAAATAATCAATCAACTAATTAAAAGTCTTTACAAGCCTCTATATATAGGCCACTAATAATTAAGTTCGAAATAAAGAGTTCTAATACTAATAAAACACAAAAAGGAAGTTTTCGCATAAAATCCCGTCTTACGGGCTCGCTCGCGCGAGATTTATCATCACTCGAGTGAGTTTAAGTGATTGCTCGCACGAGGCTGGCTCGAGCGAGTTTAAGTACTCGCTCGCGCGAGGGTTCTCTGCAGCGCCGTTCCCCTCACGTGCAGCGTTGTTCTCCTCACGGTTTGTGTTCGTTTCTCCTCTGAGGCTACGGTACTCGGGCTTCCTCTACGCTTCTTCCGTCGTAGATAGAACCGGTGCGGTCCAAATCCGATGTCCATATATGTGGCGTCTTCGTCAAATTCACTATCGGAAGATAACCATAGTGAAACCAGGTCTTTAGCAGCTTTCACTATAATCCTCACAGGTTTCTTTTTTTGCTCAAATATCCTCAAATTCCTCTCCTTCCAGATACTCCAAATGACTGCAAAGAATGTCACTTTCCAGCTGTTCCTTATCTGGCCCTCCAAGCCAACCGCGTTCCAAGTTAGATGATGAACATATGGCGTAGTAGCCATGACCCAATTCATATCGAACAGGTTCAAAACAATACTCCAAATCTTGGAAGCCACAACATAGTGGATGAAAAGATGAGCGGCCGCCTCCTCCTCCTGGGAACACATGACGTAGCAATTAGTGATATTCTTTCCCCTACGAATGAGTACATCCATCGTGAGCACTTTCTTTGAATAAAGACCAGGCGAAGAACTTAATCTTTAGTGGGATCTTAGCCTTCCACGTCACTGCTTCTTGGAATTTGATTAGCGGTCTTCGTGTTAACTTCCGATAGTACGATTTGACACTGAAAATACCATTTTTGTTAGGGTCCCATACCCGCCGATCTTGACTGTGGGGATTTCGATTCGTCCCATACAGCACCTGTAATAGCCTTGCGAACTCATCCTCCTCATCAGGTCGCAGGTTTCGACGAGTGCATACATCCCACAGTCTAGCTCCGAAACAAAATCAGCAGTCAGCCCTGTCGGGTTCTGAGCTATGGAGAATAAATGCTGGAACATCAGTTTAAGAGCCCCCCCCTCAACCCATCTATCCTCCCAGAAGTGAATCCTGGTGCCATAACCCCAACTGAATCGAAGCCCTTAGAGAAGTGCATCCATGTGCCACAGATGTTTTTCCACCAAGCAGAGGTGCCTCTGCTAACGGTGGTATTGATGCCCCAGTTGTAATCGGACGGTCCATACTTCTCAATCAGAACCTTTCGCCATAAACTGTCCATTTCATCCACATTTCCAGCACACCAGAACCACTTGCCAAACAGAGATATGTTGGTCCATTATACACTGCGAATTCCCAGCCCTCCATAATTCAACGGTAATAGACATGTGTCCTAATTAATGAGATGGTACTTTTTCTCCATGCCCGACCCCTCCCATAGGAAGTTACGTTGGATTTGTCTGATCCGATGTATGACTCCACTCGGGCACTTGAACATTGACATATAAAAATCGGAAGGCTTGCAAGAACAACTTTAAGCAGGATCAGGCGACCACCACTGCTGAGAAATTTACCTTTCCAAGTAGATAGCCGTTGTTGAAAGCGTTGAATCACCGACTCCCAAGCTGTGGCTGTTGGTTTTCGCAGTCCCAAAGGCAGCCTCAGGTATTTGATTGGAAGGTCTTGACTGCCACAATTAACCGTGAACGCCAACTCCTGTAAGGTCGGGTTATCGATCCCAATGCCCGTTATCTTGGATTTGTGGAAGTTAATGCGCTGCCCTGAAACGGCCTCGTACACGGCTAGGACCTCCGCAAGGGACTTGAACTCCTCCACCTTCGCCTTACCAAATTCTGCATACTGGAGAATTGAGTTGGAACGATCATGTGCACCAACTCTGATCCCCGAAAGATGGTTCAGCTGTCTCGCACGTGTAATGAGCCCCGCAAGGGCTTCCCCCATCAGGTTGAAAAGGAAAGGGGAAAGAGGATCTCCCTGGCGGATGCCACGAGAGTTCTTGAAATAATCCACCGGTTCTCCATTTACCAGCACTGAGAACCAAGGAGTTGAGTAGCTCCCCGCATCCAGCATCTCCGCTTAACTCCGAACCCAAACCTTCTTAGCATATAATCCAGCCCGGACCAGCTAAACGACCACTTGATCCACAAGCTGTCTCCCCTGCACAAAGGCACCCTGCGATTCAGAGATCAACTTCGCCATTAACGGTCTGAGCCTGTTAGCTAGTACCTTAGCTAAGATCTTCTATAAGCAATTGATGAGGCAAATCGGATGGAAATCGGCGAGATCCAGGGCCCCATCTTTTTTCGGAATGAGTGTGATGAAAGTGGAGTTGAGATTGCGGCCGATAAAAGTTGTTTTACGAAATTCATGGAATACTTCCATCAGCTCCTCCTTCAGCACCGACCAGAACACACGAAAGAATTCCAAAGTAAACCCGTTGGGTCCCGGAGATTTGTTCTTCCTCCCTTTCTTTATGGCACACCAAACCTCATCTTCCTGAAACGGGAGATCAATCGCAATGCCTTCTTCAGCCAAAATGGTATGAAAAGGCACATCATCCAGCTCGGGGCGCATCAGACCATCATCCTCGTAAAGCTTCGAATAGAATCAGACAACCTGATCCCGGATCTGATCGTATCCGACAAAAGTCACCCCCTCAACGGCCACACTACCCAAGTAGTTCTTTTTGTTTCTCGCATTGGCAACAGCGTGAAAATATTTGGTATTTAGGTCGCCCTCTTTCAACCGCCGCATCTTCGCCTTTTGTTTCCAAGAAACCTCCTCGACTCTACAAAGATTGTTGAAACTCTGCTTTTTTTGAACCCGTTCTTCTCACTCACTGGCTGAAGGAACCCTGTTTTCCTCCAGATTATCAAGCTCCTTCATACGATCAGATCTGGGATCAGGTTGTTCGATTCTTTTCGAATCTTTACGAGGATGATGGTCTGATGCGCCCCAAGCTGGATGATGTGCCTTTTCATACCATTTTGGCTGAAGAAGGCGTTGAGAATGAACTCCCGTTTCAGGAAGATGAGGTCTGGTGTGCCATAAAGAAAGGGGGGAAGAACAAATCAACACTTGAAGCTAACAACGCTCATTTTTTTTAATATTCTACAAATCTTGCTTCCCATGTACTCAACAATCACATGGCTCACATGAACATAGAAATTAGAAGTTGACTTAACAACCTCATGAAACCACCTCTTATTTTTCTTATAATTTCTCTCGATTTGCAGGTTCATTTGATCACATAACTGATCGTGTGAAATTAGTCACAAAGCCATCCTGTGATCAATTAAGTGATCAGGTGTCTTCATATCATATATTTTTTTAATAGCTAACTCAAGATCGAATCCTGAATTCAGAAATCAGGTTTGTTTGAGTCCTATAACAGTCTATATGCTATTCTGAACTGATTAACACTCCTCAAACTGATATAAATACTGTTTCGCTAGGTTGATTTTGTGATTGAACAAGTCACATCAATTCGATCCTCTCTCTTCTTTCCCTTCACTTTTTCTCTTCATTCTTCTTCTCAATCATCAGCGCGTATTTGTCACGCCCCTCCGGCCCCTCCGATCCTGTACACCTGCACAACACTCGTGCCCGAACAACGCTTGGCATGCATACGATTTTCGATTTCTCTTTTCAAATAAATGCGAAAATATTTTTCTTTTCACAGAATTTCAACCTAAAATCGAATCATTCAACTGTTTATAATACCATGCAAGGAACACCATACAATATTAAAAAACCAAATATGTTTTAAAACAACTCTTCAATGGTAGATTTACATAGTACAAATTGTAACGAAATAAAGGAATTCTAATTGAATGGTCATGTAGTCTGTCCACATGTATGCTGGTGACTTCTGGACAAAAGAGGTCTTGGTCACTATCTGCTCTTTGCAAAAACATGGATTTCGATCTGGCCTTCTTTGTTCAACCTTTGCTAGACAATTTCGTCCCTGTCTCTGGAATTTTAGGTCATGAAAGGACCGTAAGTGATGAAGTCCAATAGAGTTCCAATATAATCTTGAAAGTACTCACATTTCAAGTGAAAATTCATAATTTCTTATATCAATACGATATTTCAACGATTAATTATTCAATTATTTAACCAATTGGAATCATTTTCGTTAAATCAAGTAAGATTAATTTAGTTAGATGCCCACAATTAAATTCAAATTCTCATGCCATTATTCTCATAATTCATAACATCAGTAAGTTCAATTTCAATCTATATCAAGATCAAGTACAATTTCTACTTATGTCTCAAATTCAGAGACAAATTTTATCTATATCGGGTCCAATTATAAATACAATTTCTAGCTGTAACATGTTCAAATTCAAATATAAATCTCACCTATATCCGATTCGAATTCAATTTTTAAGTTCAATCGGTTTTATCAATTGTTCAATACCCTCTTTAGACTCTCATTAGTGGTCAAAAGATTCAGTTTCAATACAATTTCTATCTATATTTGCATCATCCGAGTAATGAGCATCATATCAAATCTATCAAAGGTTCAATACCCTTTTTAGACTCTTATCAGCAGCCAAAGGGTTCAATTTCAATATTGAGAGTCAATCAGTTCAAATTCGATTATCAGTAGTCAAAGGGTTCGATTTCTAATATCAATCAATGGGTTCAATTCAATGATCACTCAAATCAATTTACTTAAATTTTAATTTCAATCTGACTACATCTATCAGTTTAGTTTGATAACAATCATTTTAGTTTCATTAAATCCTAAATATCGATTTAATTTATTCACTTTTCAAGATATCATTTTAATCACAAAAATTCAATTTCCATTTCAAATGTCTGATTAATTCTATTTCATTTAGCAATTCAATTTTACTTCGATTCTTAGCTTAATCAAGTATTAAATTCGAGTCCAAATACCGCTCCAATCAAATGTCGACTTTGTATATCAATCCAATCAAATATCAAATTCAGGTTCAAATGTCAAATTCGGCTTCAAATATCGTTTTTTTTCAAATATCAAATTCATATTCAAATATCAGTTCATTCTTTTGAGCAGCCATTTTGAAGTGGGATGGGAACCCTAAATGCGTGATTAATGCTTTAATGGAATTTTGTCAAAATTAAATAGAATTAAATCAAGCTTAATAGCAAAACTATCTCAATACCTTAGGGTTTTAGAAATTCTGATAGATAGATCACGCGAGATCCGGATAGGGTCCAATCTAATGCCCAAGTTCCATTAGCATTATGGCGAGATCGGGCCTAGAGATAGAATTCTAGCTTTTCTAGGTTTGGGCAATCGTCATCAATCCGATGTAGGTTCACTAGTTTTCACTAGGGTTGTAGGATTGAGTAGATTTGATGGCTTAGAGGAAAACTAGGGTTTTGGGTTAATTTAGGGTTTTGGGATCGATGAACTAAATAAATCAAGGTTGCAAGACAGAACAGGGCCAGACAGATAGATAACGAGGTTGAAAGATAAAGAAAATAATGATAGAGAATAGAAAAGATAAAAAGTTAACTTTGGGAATCACTCCCTTGGCCTCACACCAAACCCATCATGATGAAGAAGAATCTCTCTCCACAAAACAAAAACTCATTCAATAATAATCAAAAAATTAATTAAAGTGTGTTTACAAGCCTCTTTATATTGATAACTAAATAATAACACAAAATAAAGAGTCCTAAAACAATTAAAAGACTGAAATAGGTAAGTTTCCGTAAAAATTAGAAGTTCCGTCGTGGAGTGGAACGTCTCCACGGACGTCCGTACTGGAGGTCATGGACGTCCATCACCAACACCACGAATGTCGGTGATGGTCCACGGACGTCAGTCCCACAAAATAGTGGGGGTCCTTATTTCCGGACGTCCGTCAATATCCTACGGACGTCCGTCGCCTGATGACGTATTTTGCCTCTATTTTTCTCCTGAAGTTGTAGCACTCGGGCTTCCTCTTTGTTTCTTCCAACGCCGGTAAAAACGACACGGTCCAAAATCAATGTCCAATACTCGGCGTCCCCGTTAATTCCTTTGGACCAAATTGGTTTCATCACTGATGAAATACGGTCACGGTAGCTATCAAGTTGGGGTCCAATCATCGAACCTCATTCTTATGAATCCATGTGTGATGCGGGACGACACGCTAAAACCCTAATAGAAATTTTTCGAGTATCCGTCGTTCGGCTGACCCGTCAAGAGCTCACAGACGTCCGTCTTAGACTGACGGTGCTGCTCCTCTTCTTTCTTTCTTGTTTTCTCTTTACTCTTTCACTTGTCTTGCTTTGTGTGATGTCCCCATCAATACTCCCCAGGTGGGAAAAACTCATCTCCGATGAGTGAAGGAACCCATGGATGGCACTCTTCAAAAGATCAACTCTTGGCTTACCTTTCCACGCTGTGAGATACTCCCGATTTTTACCTTCAATGGCATGGAAGCTCGGAAATTCTGTGACCTTCTCATTCGACCCTTTCTCATATTGCACATGTAAGGTACGAGATAGAAACTGGGTAAATGGGTGTGGCTCGATTGGGTGCTCAATAAAGAATGGATCAAAGGGCGCGGTTGTAAGATCCATTACGACAACTATCAGATAGTTGCCTTTGTCTAGAGGAAAATTTAAACCTCCATCCTTACCCTTTTCTGAGATTGGAAAAGAATCCGCATGTGCAAGACTATCAGGAATTAATATACAACTGTTAGTATCAAATTCATTATACATATGTAACGTGGTAGTGTGATCAGGCATATTTCCAATGTTCAATAAATTCTGATTGTTAATCCCATGCAATTTAGAATGAGGATATGCTTCTACCAACTCTAATGATTCACTTGGTACGGACACACTCAACATTGTCTCTGGTAATAGAAACTGTCCTCATGCAACCTATGGTTTTGACCGGAACTTCACTTTCGTCATCACTTGGTGTGTCACACGGTTCATACACTTCTTCGTGTAACTCATTACTCTATTTCTCGGCATGCTCCTAAATAATCAAGGTTTGACCCTTACTGGGACATTGGGATACAAAGTGACCAAAACCTTGACACTTAAAACATTATTGCGGAGCACGTTTAGAACTCTCGATCATTGGTCCCTTTCCTTTGCCAACCTGTGGAATCACAGATTTTGAAGATTGATTAGAGGCATTATTTCCCTTTTCTATAGGATTAGATTGATACTCAAGTTTGGAAGACTTATATCGGCCATTACTAGGTGTGTCGAGATACTGTTCTAATTCTTCAACCCTAGCAAAACATTCTTCGAGATCCCCAATGGGATAAGGAATGAGTTCCCTCTATAACTCTGGTCGAAGACCCATTCGGAGTCGGGAGAGGGTAACTTTTGTTGGCTCATCTATATCGGCTTGGGTCATAAGGTCTTCAAATTGATCGATGTACTCTGTGACCAGGGAATCTCCTTGATGCAATGATTGTCAGTGATCACGAATGCGTTCATCATATGATACGGGAATGTATTTTCTTACAGTTGGACATTCATTTCAGTCCACGTGGAAATAGCACGAAGACCTTGGATTTGCCTACAACGCTCCACTTCCAACCAATAATGTCTAGCTTACCTATCAACATGACTTTGGCAAATCTGACCTTGCGCTCTTCAGACATGGCATACCACTCGAAGTAGTTTTCCATGCTGGCAACCCATTTGAGAAAGACCTTGGGTTGTCTTTTCCCGTCAAAAGTAGGGGCATCAATTTTCACCGATTTCATGGCTTTATCGTCTTGACTGATTTGAATTTCACGACGACAAGCACCCTCCCTCCTACGGTCGTTGGCGTTGACTCTAATGTGATTCTCAGTGATGAGCTCATTGATCTCTTCAAAACGGGTTTCTGAAGCCTCATGCCTGGCTTGTTGATCAGCGATGTGCTCATCCATCCGAGTTTAACTTGCAGTCACCTTAGATGAAAGATCTCTCATCAGGGCTTCTAAGCTACTGGTATTCGTGAAGGAATTATGCAAAATTAGATGGTGTAAGATAAATCTGAAACAGAAAGAAATAACCCTGAAACCTATATGAACATGGAGAACCCTAAACTAAACACTGTGCTTTGATACCAAAATTGATGCGGGACGACACGCTAAAACCTTAATATGCGAATTTGGGATCAACTTTAGAATGAATTGAATAGCGGAAATATTCAAAATCATTCAACACGAAATTAATTCAATGAATTTAATAAAATAGTTCGATTAATTCATTTTAGGTTTCGCATGCATGAAGATCTCCTGATCTAGAAAAACGGCTCCGATGAGAGAACTCGAGTTTCGTTCTAATTTAGGGCATCAAGCGATAATTACAATATTGTCTCTTGACTCGTCGGGGATTTTGGATGAAATAAAACTTGAAGAAATAACTCCATAAACGGATAAAATTAAAAATATCAAGAAATAAGGTTTTGGGGTTTTTTATCTTTTTATCAATGGAAATAAGGAAGATATTACCTGACAATGATCTAGAAAGACAAAATTAAAAGCGATAGATTTCCAAGGCTTTACACCAAGGGTTTTCTGAAGCTTCACACTACGGCTGAATGTCGGCTTCGCACCAAGTCGCACCAGAAACGATTGCTCACTCCTCAAGGTTTGAATGATTCACTTCCTCAGTTGAAAACTCTTCTCAAGCTTTCTAGGGTTTGCACAAAAGCAACTCTCTTTTCATTCAATAATCAATCAACTAACTAGTAATGCCTTTACAAGGCTTTATATAGGCTAAGAAAACCCTAATACGAAATTAGAAGACTCCTAAAATAATTAAAAACTAAAAGACAAGTTTTCCTAAAAAAAATAGAAATTTCCCGAGAATCCGTCGTTCGACGGACCCGTCTCATGGACGTCCGTCACCTTCAATGCGCACTAAAGTAGTGAGCGCCTATTTTCACGGACGTCCGTCAAATGCTCACGGATGTCTATCGTAGACTGATGGTGTTGCTCCTCTTTCTTCTTTCTTTCTTGTTTTCTCTTTGCGCTTTCACCTGTCTTGCTTTGTGTGATGTCTCCATCAATGTGTTTTCAGACTTCGGTTTTCTGACTCATTTGACCAAGTATTTCTGAAAGCCTTCGTCGCGTGTGGATACAGCATGACCATTTAAGATATCCTCAATTACATCCTGTCGCTGCATTCATGGAGAAGGGAGGCACCAAGTTCAAGGTTTGGGTGAGGTTGGGACTAGGAGAGGGCTGGGAAGGATTTGCAGGAGGTGGGGTTAAACCCATGTAAGGAACCAGGTTCTCCACATTGAATGTCGAACTAACCCCCGTACCTGGAGGAAGCTCAAGTACATACGCATTAAGACCACTCGTAGCCAAAATTTTAAAAGGTCCAGCGCCTCGGGATTGGAACTTCTTTGCGAATCCCGGTGGGAACCGCTCAGGCCTAATGCGGACCATCACATGATCACCCACTTGAAATTCCTTATAACGCCAGTTAGCATCAACAAATAATTTGTATTGATTGTTGCTTGAATTAATCTTCTGTTTAATTTCGACATGCCAACTATGAATGTGTTGTGTAAATGAATCAGCCGACTCAGTCACTTTATGCGACGTTGACATGGGGATTAAATCTAAAGGTGTTCTGGGCCTATGACCTTGTACAACCTCAATGGGACTCATGCCTATGGACCTATTGACAAAATTATTATAGGCAAACTCAGTTATGGACAAAATGGTATCTCAGGCCTTAACATGATCTCCAACAAGACTATGAAAGAGGCTCCTAAGACTCCTATTGGTGCTTTTGACTTGGCTAAATGTTTGAGGTGATAGGCCGTCCATAATTGGTGCATGGTGCCCATCGTGTGCCATAGGGTCTTCCAAAAATAGCTAGTGAACTTGACATCCCTATTAGACACGATGATTTTGAGCAATCCATGAAGGCGCACGACCTCCGCGAAAAACAACTTAGCAATGTGGGAAACTTCGGAGGTCTTAGAACAAGGTATGAAGTGGGCGATTTTGGAAAATCGGTCCACTACGACAAAGATGGAATTGTGCTTCTTTGGAGTATTGGGAAGTCCAAGTACGAAATCCATTGAGAGGTCTTGCCACGCTGTGTGGCACGGGTAAAGGGGTGTATAGTGTACACGGTATTTTACTTACTCTGTTTCGACACTTGGCAAGTATGACAATGTTTGATAACCCGGGCGACATCTCTCATTAGGCTAGGCCAAAAGAACATATCCTTTACGAGCGCAATAGTCTTATTACGCCCGAAATACCCGGCTAACCCTCCGGCAGGTAAATCCCAAATAAGGAAGTCATGCAATGAATTGCGGGGATGCAAAGGCAATTGCCTTTGAATAGGTACCCATCCTGGATGATGTGCGCGGAGAGCAGTGTACTCTACTCCAAAATTTGGGCACTCGGGGTACTCATCCTTTATTCGTTTAAACCCGACGACCTCGGTACTCATTAGTTGCAAAGTTGCCACCCGACTACTAAGCGCATCAGCAGCCCTGTTTTCAGCACCGGCCTTATGCTTTAACATGAATGTGAACCCTTGAAGGTACTCGACCCACTTCGCATGCCTCAGGTTCAACTTTTTCTGTGAAGTAAAAAAGCGTAAGGCTTTATGGTTGGAGAACAACACAAACTCTTTTTTTTTTTTAATCCGTAAATGATAATATATTGAAAAACAGCAAGATGCTGAGGGAACAATACAAAACCAAACGAAACAAAAACAGAAGGGAGGAACAAAAATGAGAAACAACCGGCCCCGGAATAGGGCAGGCATCCCCTAGCCGAGCATTAACCCGGGTCCTAGGGCCACGACTCTATTTACGACTGGTCCCCGACCGTTGGAACCCAAAGGCCTACCAGATCTACAATGTCTTTGACAATGGCCCCCATCGGTTTCGATTTCTGGTCGAATATTCTCCTATTTCTCTCTCGCTAGAGGCACCAAATGACCGCAAAGAAAATCCCCTTCCACCTCTTCCCATCTTGTTCTTCCGGTGTCCCCGCATCTGAAGTTAAATAATGCAGATATGGAGTTGCTGGGAGGACCAACTTATATGAAAGAACTTCAACACAATGCTCCAGACTTCCTGAGCCACCGCACAATGCAAGAGAAGATGTGAAATAGACTCTTCACCCTAGGGGCACATGACACACTGCTTGGAAACATCTTTCCTTCTCCGAATGAGTTGGTCCCGCGTAAGGATTTTCTCCTTGAACACCGTCCACGAGAAGAACTTTATTTTGAGCGGAATGGGAGCCTTCCATAGCGTTGCTCCTTGAAATCTGACAAGAGGCCGGCAGGACAGCAGCTGATAGTAGGATTTAACCGTGAACTTGCGTTTATTGCTTGGGTACCACAGCCGATGGTCCTGATTCTGAGGGTTTCGCTGCATCTCATAGAGCAAAAGTAGGAGTTTGGAGAAAGCCTCCTCTTCATCAGCTCGAAGGTTTCTGCGTAAAGAAACTTCCCACGCTCTTCTTCCACTCGTATGACAGGCAAATTCGTCAATCCTCCCCCTAGGATTCAGCAATATGGAAACGATAGTAGGGAACATCGATTTTAGAGGCCCCCTCTCGACCCAACTGTCCTCCTAGAACTGAATTCGAGTGGCACAACCCCAACTGAAGGGAATCCCCTTGGCGTAAAAATACCAAGTGCCACTAATCATTTTCCACAAGGACGAGGTTCTTCTATTGCTGTGAATGTTGATGCCCTAGTTAAAATTGGAGTGACCATATTTTTCCACTAGCACCTTACGCCAAAGACTCCAATTCCTCCTCGTTCCCGACTCTCCACAACCAGTTGCCAAGATGGGCGATTTTGTTGCACCTTAAATTACGAATCCCCAACCCACCGCAACTATTCGGGAGTTGGCAAGTATCCCAATTAATGAGGTGGTATTTCTTCCCGAAGCCTGTCCCTTCCCACAGAAAATTATGTTGTATTTGTTCCATCCGATTAATTACTCCGATCGGACACTTGAACATAGACATGTAGAATGTCGGCAAGCTGGCAAGAACTTCAACAAGATTAGACGACCACCACTGCTTAACAATTTCCCTTTCCACGTGGAGAGTCGTTGCTCGAAACGCTGGATCACCGGTTCTCAAGCTCTCCCCGAAGGATGCCGCAGACCCAAAGGCAGCCCCAAATATCTGATGGGCAACTCTTCGCTTTCACATTCCACCATCTTCGCAATGGCCTGTAACCGCAAGCTGTCAATTCTGATACCTGTGACCTTAGATTTGTAGAAATTGATCCACTGTCAGGACAGCCTCGTACACTGATAGGGTATCAACAAGGGATTTGAATTCACCCGTGTCAACCTTACCGAAAAGGATCGTGTCATCAACATACTACAGGATTGAGATGGATCTGCCATGGCTCCCTACGCTGATCCCTAAGAAGTAGTTCAGCTGTCTCGCCCTTTCAATGAGACCCGTAAGCACTTCCCCCAACACAATAAAAAGGAAAGGGGATCACCCTGACGAATGCCCCGAGTACTCTTGAAATACCCAGCAGGCGTGCCATTAATTAACACTGAAAACCACGGTGTAGCATAACAACCTCGCATCCAACTCCACTTTTTTTCAAAACCCAACCTGCTAAGCATGTAGTCCAGATCGCTCCAACAGACACGGTCATATGCCTTTTCTATGTCCACCTTTCAAAGAGCAGCCGGCACGCGATGAAGATAGGCGGAGTGTATGACTTCATGGGCCATAGCCACCTGGTCAACTAGTTGTCTCCCCTGCATGAAAGCCCTCTGGTTGGCTGATATAATTTTTCCCATTAATGGCCTAAGTCGATTAGCGAGTACCTTAACAATTATCTTATAAAGACAATTAATTAGGCAGATTGGTCGAAAATCCGCAATGTCCGCCCCAACTTTCTTCGGTATGAGAGTAATGAACGTAGAATTAAGGTTGCGCCCAAAGAACCCAGAACTATGAAACCCCAGGAGCACTTCCATTAGTTCCTCCTTAATCAAAGGCCATAAAACACTATAAAATTCCATTGTGAATCCGTTGGGACCCGGCGATTTATTCTTGCCCCCCTTTTTAATGGCTCTCCAAACTTCCTCTTCTTGAAAGGGTAATTCCAGATCTTCACAGTCCTGAGTAGCGATGGACTGGAAGGATAACCCATCCAAAGTCAAGCGATAGGTCATTGTCCGTGTATAACCTGGAATAAAACTCCACCACCTTTTCACGTATCCGGTCTATCCCTACATACGTGACACCCTCAACCTCAACCCTGCCCAAATAATTATTTTTATTCCGAGCATTGGCAATCACGTGGAAGAATTTGGTATCCCTCCTTTACCCATTTCGCCTTTGCCTTTTGTTTCCACGATATCTCTTCGACCCTGCACAAGTTATTGAATTCTACTTTTTTCTAGGTCCGTTCTTCACATTCACCTTCCGATAAAAGCCTACTTTCTTTAAGATCATTGATCTCCAGCAACCTCGTCAGGATCATCTCCTTGTTGAGGTGAAGAACCCGAAAAGTCTCTTTGTTCCACTCAGTGGTGCGCTTCTTGATCCATTGCAGCTTGGATATGAACCGGTAAGTTGCCGTACCCGTCAGCATATGCTCATTCCACCATTCTGGCAGCGCCTCCCGGTATCGCTCATCTAGTAGCCACATATTTTCAAATCTGAATGGGGTCGGGCCTTTCCCCCTAGCTTCGCGCGTGAGCATCACCGGTCGGACACCGCTCTCACTTGACATTCTAACCTTGCAGCCAGAAACATCTCCATCCATTCAGTACTGCAAAGGAACCAATCCAACTTGCTCATAGACGGATTATCCTGCAGATTGGACCAAGTGAATCTGGAACCCGTTAAAGGAACGTCCATTAGGCCCCAGTCCGCAATCCATGAGTTAAAATCCCTCATGACGGCGGTATCCGGAGGTTCACCGAATTTCTCAAGCCCCCATCTGATGGCGTTAAAATCACCCCCCAAACATACCGGGAGATCCCACCTGGCCATGACCGTCGTCAACTCGAACCAGAAATCACTTCACTGCCCATCAGTCGAGGGTCCGTAAATACCTGACAGCACCCAACACTGACCACTGTCTCTATTCCGTAAAACCACAGAGGCCGAGTAAATGCCCAACTCTTCATCAACCTTATCGAAGAGGCCGGAATCCCACGCGACAAGGATACCACCCGAAGCCCCTGCTAAGTCCACACCCACCCAGTCCCAGTTTTTCCCTCAGAGGACAGACCCAACTTTTCCCCTATCGCAGTTACCCCATTTGGTTTCTTGTAATAATAATAACCGTAGCAACGCGCCAATACTCGTCTGAGACTCGATAGAATGATTAGATATGCATGATGATATTACCTTCCCTACGATTAGGGAAAGAATTGACATTGGTGAGCATCATTCCCCTGAGTCCGACCCCCCTTTAAGAAGAGGGAGGTCTCAATAACAACTTCGCAAAACACAACCTGTCTTCTACTCATCGGCAGATCGAAGGACCTCCGGTCTTCCTCCTAGAACCCGTCACCAAATTCCCACGACCACTCGCAATAGACCACCCTTGGGCAATATCCCGAAGTTGGGAATCACTGATAAAGGCCTGATGCCTGAACTTAACTTTCGAAGGAGAGATTTCAGTGCCCTTCACTATGGTTCCTTGTGCTCATAATGCCGGGCAGCCGAATCGGTGACACACCGATCTTCATTTGAAACTGACATTCCGGCAGCGGGAGCAGATCCAATCCCCTGCCCGGAGAACCAAAACACCCTTCATAATCTAATGGCAATCTATCAACAAAGATGAACAACACATTCTTGCGGCCTAAGGTAATATTTCCAATACCATAAGGAACAAATGACCGCATAGAACTCCTTGTCATAGGTTGAGTATTTTTGCTTCTCCGCATTAAGCTTTTCACTAAAATAAGCCATTGGGCGGCCCTCTTGGCTAAGCACTCCTCCTATACCCACACCCGATGCGTCACATGCAACTTTGAAGACTTTGGAAAAATCCGGCAAACACATGACGGGTGCACTACTCATCCTTTGTTTGATCTCGGCAAATGCTTTCATCTCAACTTTGCCCCATTTGAAGTCCCCCTTTTTCATGCAATCAGTGATTGAGGGCCATGATGGTGCTAAAGCTTCTGATGAAGTGACGATAGAAAGTAGCAAAGCCATGGGAGCTGCGGATATCGTGTATGTTCTTAGGTTCGGGCCAGTCCACAATGGCTCTAACCTTTTTGGGGTCCGCGACCATTCCATCGGCCGAGATAATAAATCCCAAGAAGACAATGGAACGTTGCATGAAGGTGAACTTCTTAAGATTTGCAAACAACTTCTCGCCCTTGAGGGTTTCACAAACCAACCTAAGGTAGTTCAAGTGTTGTTCCTTATCATGACTTTAAATCAAGATGTTATCAAAATACACAACAAGGAACTTGCCTAGATACAACCTCAACACTTGGGTCATGAGTCTCATGAAAGTACTCGGAGCGTTAGAAAGCCCAAATGGCATGACCGTCCACTCATAAAGACCATCCTTGGTCTTAAAGGCGGTTTTTCACTCATCACCGGGGCGGATTCAGACTTAATGGTAGCCACTTTTGAGGTCTATCTTTGAAAAGATAGTGGCACCAACCATCATATCTAGCATGCCATCTAGCCTTTGTATGGGAAACCGATACTTAATTGTAATCTTATTGATTGCATGACTATCCACACACATGCGCCATATACCATCTTTCTTAGGAGTGAGTAGGGTAGGTATAACACACGGGCTCAAACTCTCTTAGATGAACCCCTTTTGAAGGTGCTCATTGACTTGCCAAGTCAACTCAACGTGTTCAACCAGATTCAACCTGTAATGCAATAGGTTCAGTAGGGTAGATTTGGGAACCAAGTCGATTGTGTGTTTGATCTCACACATGGGAGGGAGTTCATTGGGTAAGTCTTCTGGGAAGACATCCTCAAATTCGTTCAAGATCAGCTCAACCTCTTTGGATTCTCGCTCACCGACTCGGGAGCGCTCTCAACAATGATGACAATGTAGACCATGTTCTCATCCAAAGAAGCATTTTCAAATTTCGAAGGGCTCATAATATTGATGGATTTAGTTGTCTCGCCCTTCTTCTCGACTTTGTTGGTCGATGGTATTTTGGGAGGCAAAGGGTGTAAAGCAATCTTTTTACCCTTATGCGTGAATGTGCATATATTTGATTGACCAAAAAATGTCACGTCTATGTCGTAGAGCCACGACCTATCGAAAATGATATGACCCACATCCATCTGCACCACATCACACCATAAGGTGTCCGAATAAGAACCCAATTGAATCGTTATTCGACACCTTTTCGACACGGGAATGGATAAAGAGTCAACCCACGCTACTTTATAGGGTCTCGGGTGGGCTTCGGGTATAAGCCCCAAGCGGCGTATGGTGAGAGTTGACACTACATTGGTGCAACTACCACTGTCCATGATGACCTTACAACTCTTTTCACCAAATCTGGCAAAGGTGTGGAAGAGATTCTCCCTTCGCCAATCATTCTTTTCATCCCATTGAAGTTGGTAAGGGCACACCTCACAACTAAAGCACGACCACTATCATCATCCTCCTCATTGTTGGGTGTGACATCCGACTCAAATACTTCTTCAGCCACTAACTCGCCATCATCCTCCTCTCCCTCAATGAAGAAATTCCTTTGGGGGTCTTTCGTAGGGCAATGGGCGGCTCATCCCATGACATTTATAGCGCTTTACTTGAGAGCTACCTCTCGAGGATTCCCCAACTACGCCTTTTCCCTTTTCAAACCTTGCATTGGTAGGGACATGTTGTGTAGGTTTGGGAGGAGGATTTCCAACATTAAATTGTCCCTTGCCGGAGCGATGACTACTGTGTTGTGGTCAATTCGCTTCATCACTGATATTTTCAAATACCGTTGAAGATCTTGCACAACGACGTCACATCTTTCAAGAGTTGCCACCATGGATCAAAATATCGTCCGATATCGATACGTATCGGACGATACGTATCGGTATCGGACGTGAACGATACGGTACATTAAATGTACCGTATCGCTCATTTGTATTGCAAATACCGGACGATACATTCAATGTATCGTCCGGTACACTCTAACGATCAAAGTCGCACGTGCTTTTTGACCGGGATAAACGTCTGATTTTGCGGCATTTTAACCCATGGTTGCCACAAGGTGAGAAATCAACTCTTTTTGCAAATCTAATCGGAATCCGGTGCGAAATCTGGAGAGAGTGGTTTCAAGGTCTTCCGATACCTTGGCCCTCATCATAAACTCTTCGAACTTGCCAATGTACTTGGTTACGGGCATACCACCTTGGGGTAACTTTTGCCACTGGTCGAGGAGGCATTGGTGGTATGATAAAGGAACATATTTCTCAGTAAGTTTTTCCTTCATTTCGTTCTAACGGGTAATGAGAGGACAACCCGCATTCACCCTTATGCACTCAACATTGACCCTGAAAAGTCTAGCTTGCCAATTAATTTCATTTTTGCGAGCCTGACACAACGGTTGTCATTCATGCCATACCAATCAAAATGTTGGTCCATATCGAAAAGCAACTCGAGGAAGACTGCAGGGTCCTTTCTTCTATCGAAAGTTGGAATGTCAACTCAGACATTCTTGAGGAGCTGCACTTCGGGGTCGTGGTCATCTCTATGATGATATCTACGGTTCTGATTCCGTTCATCTTGGCGACCATTACGTTCAAAGCGTTGACCTTCGCGTTCTCGGCGCTAATCATTGTGCTCATCAAACCCATCTAACTGGTTGATTCGATCACGCAACCTATCATTAAAAGTCCCTAGAGTTGTCTAGGCCTGCTCTATGGTATTCAGTTGCGCATTAATTGCACCCAACTCTTCTCGCATAGTTCTAAGAGTATCTCGAATCTCATTCGAAGCCATGACGATCACAGATGTCTATTAAGGTTCTAGTATGAAATGCAATATGGACTCACAAAAAGAAAACATTGCAACAAAATAAATATGACAAGCAAAGATGCGCTAACCTAGAAACCTAGGTCTTTGATACCAAAACTGATGCGGGATGGGAACCGTAAAATGCGTGATTAATCATTTTATGTCAAATACATCACACATATCAATTTTTATCATACTGATCAAAATTTCGGGTCAAAACTTGATCCTTTATTTGGACTAGGATTATGGGTAGATTTCTAAATATGACCCAAGTCTATTAATTCTGCCCTAAATATTTAGGGATGGATTTTTTTGAATGATTCTAAATCTCAATGAAAATTCGATCGGGAACAATGATGACTGCTAATACAAGATAATCTAAATTTTCAGCATGACGCAAGACGAAGTCGAACGCTAACCCTAAAATAGCATAATCTTGCGCGGAAGGGGGTTTAGGGTCTTAAACCTTTGATTAAAATAAAATAAAAAGAAGAATAAGATAGGAGATCTTCAGATTCGCTCTAGAGAGGCTTGTTACTTTGCACCAACGGGTTTCCAAGGCTTCCCACCATGGCTGTACGTCGTCTTCGCACCAAGTCGTATGAGAAGCGATTGCTCACTCTCCTTTGATTGAAAACTCATCTAAAGTTTTTCTAGGGTTTGCGCAAAAGCAATTCTCTTTTTTCATTATTCAAAAACTAACTATTACAAAGCTATAAAGACCTTTATATAGTAGGTCATAAAACAAACGAAAGCCCTAAAATAATTAAATACTAAAAGACAAGTTTAACCCTGAAACTTAAATTCGAAGTAAAAAATTAAAACTACTCTGCACGATTTCGATCGATCGAAAGTGACACTCGATCGATCAAATTGCAATTTCGATCGATCGACTGAGACAGCCGCGAATCTTTGCTTCAGGGCCGTTTGAAGGCTTATTCATGGGTCCACTTCTTCCTTGTTGATTTTCTTCGGTTGGCTCGGCCATGATTCGAACATGCGGATCTAAATTCCCCGTCAATCTCCTGGACTTTGAAAAAGTTCGACCTCGAACTTTGGCCGACATCGATAAGTGTTATGAAGTATGCTTGTTCCCCATGGATCTCGAACTTTTGAATGGTCTCGAACTCTGTAGGGACGATCACAGATGCCTGTGCTTTAATGATTGCGGGTGCGGTAGGGCCTATCATGGATGCTTGGACTTCAACGATCTTGAACTCTTCGACAGTTTCGAGGTCTGCCACGGTCTCAGCAACTGGTATGGACTCTTTAACCGAACTTTGTTCTGGCACAAGATCAAGGCGGATAACTGGATCTGCGTGAACAACGGGTGCCATCGGTTCTTCCATAGGCATGGAAGTACTTTGATTTACTATCGGTTCAATATCTTCCACCGATACAGGTACAACCACGGGTTTGGGTAGAGGAACTTCAACTTGTAGAGATTTTCTCACTGGTATGGCTATGGGGACGAAATCTCTCGCCTCCGATCTTAAAGTGTGAATCACGTCTAATACGTCTTCGGATATATTGTGAATAAATTCTTTGATAATTATTGCGTTGATATTCTAACGCCATTCAACCACGATCCGACGCGATCTTAGTAACTGACAATAAACGCTATTAAGAAGCGCCTTATGCTTGAATATGGAACTGTGCTGCTCAGATGATCTACCTTTCTCTTCGCGTCAAAGTTTTGTTACCCTCGCCATCTTTTGACGCATGATTGGAATGTTCCATCGTTTCACGAACACTCTCATGGAAACCATGTAATTGTTCAAATCGCCAAGGGCTTCGAGAATTGGGTCTTGACTCATGATTCGCCGATCCAATCCCTGAGGATTCGAACCGCATTGATACCAAATTGACGCAGGACGAAGTCGAATGCTAACCCTAAAATAACATAATCCCGCGCGGAAGGGGGTTTAGGATCTTAAACCTTTGATTAAAATAAAATAAAAAGAAGAATAAGATAGAGGCTTGTCGGCTTCGCACCAATGGGTTTTCAAGGCTTCCCACCAAGGTTGTGCGTCGGCTTCGCACCAAGTCGTACAAGAAATGATTGCTCACTCCTCAGGTTTGGAAAGAATCACTCCTTTGATCGAAAACTCATCTCAAATTTTTCTAGGGTTTGCACAAAAGCAACTCTCTTTTTTCATTATTCAAAAACTAACTATTACAAAGCTATAAAGACCTTTATATAGTAGGTCATAAAACAAACGAAAGCCCTAAAATAATCAAATACTAAAACACAAGTTTAACCCTGAAACTTAAATTCGAAATTAAAAATTAAAACTACTCTGCACGATTTCGATCGATCAAAAGTGGCACTCGATCGATCGAAATTCAATCGATCGATCGAAAGTGGTACTCGATCGATCGAAATTCAATCGATTGATCGAAAGTGGTACTTGATCGATCAAATTGCAATTTCGATCGATTGAAATCCTCGATCGTTCGACTGAGATAGCCGCGAATCTTTGCTTTAGGGCCGTTTGAATGCTCATTCATGGGTCGACTTTTTCCTTGCTGATTTTCTTCGGTTGGCTCGGCCATGATCTGAGCATGCAGATCTAAATTCCCCGTCACAGCAGTTTCTATACTGCAGTATTCGGCCAGTCTCGGGTTTTGGGCCATAACTTTTAATCCACTTAGTGAAAATTTTCGCATTATATATAGTTGGAAAGCTGAGACAGACCTCTAAAACTTTTCGGTATATGCTAGTACCTAAAAGTCAATTTTCAGATCATAAAATACAGATCTCAGAGTCTGTCCCGAAATTTCTAAATTGTGAACAATCATATCTGAGAACACATTCATTCCCAGATTTGTGTAGGATACTCTTCATATTTTAGCTGAAATTTGGTATGTTGATTCATGACTTCAATATATATCGCCATGAATTTTTATAGAAATTATAGAAATTTATTTACATATAAAATACTGTGCAAAAATGACCTAAAAATTCAATTTTTTTTCTAAATTTCAGAATTCAGATAATTGGTGCATGATCTAATACCATTCAAAATTTTGATATATTATCAATTCTAACAATAGTTCTATGATAACATAACTCATTCATATTAGATCTTCTATTTCTATGATCCAACTAACACAATCATCAAAGACAATTAAATTTCTAGTTTCTTACTAATTTTAAAACACATAGATCTAAACAAAGATCAAAACCATCTATGGGTAAAATTATGATGCAATCATGCCATCAAACACATCATATATATCAGATCAAAATACTAATTATCTTACATCTATTTTGAATAGCATGCATGAGTCATTTCTCTCTTAAAACTAAAAAATCCTACATTTTCTCTATTTTCCAAGCTTAGAATACGTACATGGAATCCAACATCCCATGCATGCTACATGATGTGCATGCATGTGATTATAGACCCATGCTACAGGTTTTCAAGCCAAAGATCATATTTACTTTCAATTTTCTTCAAAAATTCCTACAAAAATCATGGATCTCCACTACAAATGTAAGAAATCAAATTAGAACTCTACCTTGGCTAGTGATGGCTCTAGGATCCTAGCTCCTTCAAATTCAAGCTAAGAACTAGGGGCTGAGATCAATATATGTTGATCTAGGCCCCAAAATACTAAGGTTTGAAGAAAATGGGGGTGAGAAAAAGTGTATGGACCTTAAAGTTCAAACCTCCATTAATGGAGCTTGAACAAAGTTAGAGGAAGAAGTAAAAGGAAGAAGAATAAGCAAAAAGAGTGAAAAGAGGGCGTTTGAATTGAGGGGGGGCAGAAGGATTTGTTTATAGGAAAGGGGAGGGGACACACTTGACAAGTGGCCTCTCCATTTTTTCCAATTCTTTTTCTTCTAATACTTGGCCTGTGGAAAGAATTGTGGCATGGGTGTTGATCCACTTTGACCACTTCTCTTAACCACACATTTGGTCAAGATTGGACTCTTGTCTAATGATGAGTCTTTTATTTTTGTGATGGTCAAAGGTCAAGAGTGATGTGTGGTTGCATGGGCTGAATGGTGTAGGGTAATCCTAGCCCTACATCTCAATTGACTTATCCAAGGGCTCTAAATGGCCTAGTCAAACAGTCCATAGCATCTAAGGGCCATAATTTTTAATCCTTATTATTAGTGGCCAATCATGGGACTCATGGGATTCCATTAGTCTTCTCATCCAATGGTGTACAAAGGGTCAAATCTAAGTCAACAATATTAAGGGCCAAGATGTTCTTGTTCAAGAAGTAAATTTGTATTTCTCTCACCCTTAAAGTTCATTTTTATTACTTCAATGCCACCCATATCCCATAATATTTACTAACACAATTTTTGTATGTTAGTGATCTCAAGGCCATAGATTCAGGTCTAAGGGTTGACCTTTATCAATTAGGGCCGATTTTCAGTCAAAATTGGACCAGTCCTGGAAATCGTAGGCGTTACACACATCATTTTCCTTCAGTTGAAAAAACCTCATCCTCTGCTTGCTTTGTTGAATATTTCCCTCTTAATCGGCATCTCATATTCCATTCAGCTTCATGAAGAGTGTAGGACAGTGGACACTCACAATCTCCTTTTACAGGCAACACTAGCTCACATTGAGGAAGGTACATTGCTTGCTTGGCATCATTGGTAAAGATACATGTTTTCTTTGCTCTTGTGAAATGTGATGTTGCGATCAAATTTTCCATGGGCATCTAAGCAATATGTGACATGTGCCATTATAATAGCATCGTACTGAATCTCATCATTGTATATCTTTGCAATTGAAAAGTTGATCAAGCATCTATTCGTGACAGTGATTTTCCGACCTCTTTTGAATCATGCTATTTTATATGGTTCAATTCTCTCCAGTGGCCACCTCATCTTCTCTACTATATATCACCATATTGATCGTGTTCCCCCTATTTATTGTGACCATATATAACTTTCTCCTTTATATACATGTCATTTCGAATATTACTCTCTTTGGTGCTACCATCACCCTACATGTTACCGATGACTCTCTAAATGTGTCTTACTAACCCAAGCTCCACCTCTTCCACATGACTTTCTGACATTAAAAGCGTTTTGCAACAGCTGATTTGGAGCTACTTCATGTATTTCACCCTCCTTTTGCTCCACTATATTGACAGACTTCAGTTTACCTCCATGGGTACTCGAATGGCATGCCCTTCTCGTTGCATCAAAAACGTAGAGTTTTACGCACTTGATGGCCGTTCTATGATTATCCCTATGTCCATTTCTATGTCCGTTCATCGTTGATGGTGCTGAGTTTAGAAATTCCCACTTGTAGATTTCTGAACCCACTAAACCTTTCTTCTTCACTGTAGTGTTGATAATTATTCCTTCTGCTCCTCAACCTTGAAGGCTGATTTGAGTTCCTCAACCTTCCTAATGGAATGAAGGTAATAGTTTTCGTCTTGTTCACGCCTTGCATTGAAAATTGCAGCCCACTAATGTATCATGCCATAATTTTCTCTTCGGTTTTACTCAAAGTGTTCTGAATGGGAAACTGTTGGAATTCGTCGATGTACTCAGAAATGGTCTGTTTTTTTTTTTTGATCGGTAGAAGAAATGGTCTTATCACCTTATTATAAATGTTGGAGCCCTTGAAAAAGGGTAAGCTACAGTCAGAAGGGAGGAACTGTTGTAGTTTTCATTTCATTTTATCCCAAATCCTAATGGATATCCTCCCTTTATGTTGACAAGTCTCTTTCTATTGCCACCACAATTACACATGATCTTTCAGTTTCAGACTTACAAATCTACCAACTCTCAATACTGTCCAACCAACAAAAACATTTATCAGGCAATCTAGTATTATGAAAATCTAAATTTCAATTTAGATACCACGACTGTGACTATCCTATGTTGAAGAGAATATCCCCTTCCGTCCAGAAATGGAAGATCATTCTTTTGATCCGGGGCTTGATCAAGAGGAATTTCTATTTTGGGAAGGGGTAGAATTGTGTTTCGGTACAGCAATTGTTGTGCTAAGTGATCTAGTTGTTGTTGGAGTTGCTGAATGATGTCTTCCATTCTTGCCATTCTTCATGTCCTCTTCCTCTAATACAGTTTCCATGCGGTAACACTAATTTCACATAAATCAAGGCACTTCAAAACCATGGACCAAGGATCCACTTGCTCTGATACCACTTTGATTTGATATTGGAGAAGGGAATCACAAAATAAAGAAACAACGATGAAGAATGTTGGATTGTACCTTGATTGTCAACGATGAAACAAGTAGATATAGCAATCAATCATAACACAAGGGGTTAAAGTTTTAGAAACAGAACTCACGAGGTTCTTCAGTAAGTAAAATTAGAATTGTCTTCACAATAAGAAAATAGCAGCATACAAATAAACTAAACCTAAATGGAACTAATAAGTGTGATAGAAATGAAGTCAAAAACAAAGAAAAGTCA
This sequence comes from Chloranthus sessilifolius, assembly GCA_021018995.1. NCBI lineage: Eukaryota > Viridiplantae > Streptophyta > Magnoliopsida > Chloranthales > Chloranthaceae > Chloranthus > Chloranthus sessilifolius. Next base: position 145,539,322 of record CM037590.1, on the reverse strand, counting down.
AGGATCTCATAAAAGCACTTTTCTCAAAATTAGTGACCTCCTGAGAATTTTTAATCAAACTACACTTCTTAAACAAAATTGTCTAATAAACTAAAGCTCTTAATTCGTAAAGAAAACTAATAAAGAAAGTGATGGGGTCGTCAAGATCAAGGGCATTGGATTCGGGCTGAGAAATTGTTCAGCAGCAGAAGAAGCGGAAAAGGAGCCGGAACGAAAGAGCTGAAAAGAAAACGAACGGAAAAGTGTTTAAGAGTTCAAAATCAAAGGAGCTAAAGGCTGGGTTAGTCGATCGATTGAGATCCAAGAGTCGACTGATCGATGGTGGACAGTGACAATTAATAAGGCGCATTTATATTTGTCAGTCAATCGATCGACCCCCAAAATCGATCAATCGACCCATTGTGAGAATTTTGACGGAATTTAGGTTTTAAGGGCAAACTTGTCTTTTATTATTTTAGGGTTTTCTTTTGTTTAATAACCTACTATATAAGGTCTTTATAACTTTGTAATAAACAGTTGATGAATGAATAAAAATTGAGAGCTTGCTTTTGTGCAAACCTGAAGCGGGACAAAACCCTAAATTACGTGAATGCTATGATTTAATTAATTACTGAAATTAAACTAAACTAATTTGAACAATAAATTTGAAAATAGCGCTAATACCTTAGGGTTTCGTAGTTTTCCATTTGGATGATCACATGGTGATTCGGGTAGGGTCCAGTCCGTTGCGTTAGATCCGTTAGCTTCGCAGAAGGAAGATCCTAGAGGTAGAACTCTAGCCGCTCCCAGATTAGGGCTCGCTCATAGATCAACAATGAAGTCGCTGGTTCAATCTAGGGTTCGTGGAGACGAATCGATATAACGGTTTAGAGGGATGCTAGGGTTTAGGATTTCGGGATATTAAGATGATGGATGGATTTAGGGTTTGTGGGTGTTGAAAAGATCGCAGGGTAATGGTTGAAATATGGTTGGTTGTCAAATAAATAGATAGAAGATAGATTAATCGAGTTACTGTAGCAACTTTCAGATTTTCGAATTTGAATCGATCGATCGATTTAATGGTCAATCGATCGGCTGGGCGTTGCTCCAGCATACTAATTTTGCTCCTTTAAGCTTGGTTTTGATTTTCGTTCCTTTTTTTTCCGACTCCGGTACACACGATATGGTCCATAGCCTATGCCCACGATGTCAGCGTCCCCGTCAAAACCCTAGAAGACTTGTGTAAAGAGTTTTCGATCGAATGAGCGAATCTTTCGAAACTTGAGTGAGCAATCAGTTCTCGTGCGACTTGGTGCGAAGCCGACGTACAACCTTGGTGTGAAGCCTTGGATCTCTATCGTCTTATTCTATCTTTTCTCTAATATTCGCCTGGTAATATTTTCCTTTGCCTTGATAAATTTCAAAACCATAAAAATATTGTTAGTTAAATCCTTTGATTTACTCCTTTGATTATTTTAATCCTTCGGGCCTTTGTTTTTCCCAAATCTTTGAGGAGTCAAGAGACAACACCATAATTGTCGCTTGATGTCCTAAACTAGATTAAAACTCGAATCCTTTATCGGATCTGTTTTTTTAGATCGGGAATATAGATGCATGTGAACGCTAAACTGAATTAACCTAATTGTTTTGCTTGAATTCATTAAATTAATTGATGTGTTGGGAGATTCCGAATATTTTTGGTGTTCAATTAAATCTAAGGTTAATCCCAAATCTGCATAATTAGGTTTTTAGCGCTTGTCCCGTGTCAAAAAGTCAACACGTGAGGGAAACCTCTCTCATTCTTTTCTATGTTCTAGTAATTTCGCCTCCCACGTACTCAGAAATAACGTGGCTAGCGTGAATATAAAAATTAGAGGTCAATTAAACAACCTTGTGACTGAAACCACGCCATTTTTCTTATTTTCTCTTGATTTGTGACTTCAAGTGGCAACTTAAGTGATAACGATCACACAACGTTAAGTCATAATGACCCTCAGGTGATCAGACGTATTCACATCTATGGGCTTTTAATAGCCCACTTAAGACCCAACTCAGAATTATTTAACTCGGTTCTGTTTATCAGTTATATAACGGTCTATATGTTGTCTGAACCAAGGTTACCCAATTCCCTGAACAGCCCTCTGAGCTGCAAACTGATTCGAGGTTCAGTTAGCTCCGAATCACTGCAACTGGACAAACCGTGCAGTTCATGTACTGGTACTTTTTTTCGAAAAAACTGATGGTAGGGTGATTCAAACCCCGATTAAACTTTTCATGCACCAGAAAGATAGCCAAATGCTCACTTTGTTTTTTGTTTTTTTTATATATAGTCTTACTTTATTGTAAGTAGTAATAGTATCTTACTTTATTATAAGTGGTAATAGAGTACATATGTTTAATATCTAGAATGTAAACTCACCAAATCTGAACCGAGGGAACCAACCAACCTGGTAACATTGGGCTGAACTGATAAATAGTCTTGCAACAGATTTAGATACTGTTTTGTGGGTTGAGGTTCTGCTTGAACAAAAGGCCACAACATTTCCAATCCTCGCTCTTCTTCTTGATTGCCTGGTTAATTTTCTCGCTGCCTCAGGCCTTTGATGGACATGCACAAGCCTTCTCAAATGACATTCTGACTTGTATAGCACTGTTTGTAGTTATTTTTATTCAAATCTGTTAAAACCCTAATGGCTAAGCTAAATCTCTTACTAATGATATATGCAGGCTGTGAAAGAGTGTTTTTACTTTTGATTAATCCTCTAGTTACTTATCCTTCCAGAGGATGCTTCGTACGATTTCAATGCTGCTCCATATGTTAGTAGACAGTCTATGTTGGAATACTGCATGATTTCAGTTCAGCCTGATAAAAAGTTTTGCTGTCGTCTTGCAGAAGGAATCCCGTCAATTGGAATGTCACCATTTGCCTGTGGATGGTCAACTTCTGAGAGAAATGTTAGAATCTCCAGTCCAGATTGACTGTGATTTATTAGATTATATAATTGCACCAACAATCTGAGTCTTTTGTTTTATATATTGCATTTCACTTCATTATGCTTGGATACAAATTAGATTTTCTTTAGCAATTTATAATGAGAAAGAACTAGTTTAGTCGTTCGTATGCAGCATGAAATCGATTTTCTTATTATCATTCTATCTTTATCCTGTTTATGTGCACGTTCAAGACGGAGTAGAGATATGGTTTTTTTTTGTATTATATTATTGCACTCAAAAAAGTAATTTGAGAATATTTCCATTTTCCACAGATATCTGCTGGTGATACTTCTCAGATAGTCAAAGCTATTGATACTGGTTTTGTCCCTGTAAGTAAGAATTCTGGTCATTGTCTGAATCTGCATGCTCTGGAATATGACCTGTTGCACTAATGAGAGAATAAACAACTAATAATTAAGTTTTTTATTTAGGGTATGATTGTGATTTCCAATCACAATATAATTAGTAATTTAAGTCCTTAATGGGAAGGACTCATTGGCTATAAATATAAGGAATGCTTGGTCTCAACTGTTAGAAGTTTCTATTTTTGGTGGCCATTACTATGGTCAATCCGTTGACCGGTGAATGGTGTACGATCAATCTTGAGATGTAATAGTTGCTAATTCGGTGAATTTGAGAGAATAAGCAACTAATAATTAAGTTTTTTATTTAGAGTATGATTTGATTTCCAGTCATAATATAATTAGTAATTTAAGTCCTTAATGGGAAGGACTCATTGGCTATAAATATAAGGGATGTTTGGTCCTAACGCTTGCTCGACACACTTCAACCCTTGCTATTAGCAAAAAATCCCCATTGTGCTCGGAGGTATTGAGAACGAGATCGTTGAAGATTCAAGCGGCTACCCATCTTTCATGGCTCACACCCAAGTTGAGTTAGAGATATTTTATTTTAAAGCTTTTGATAAAATCATAACCATCACGATCTTCGTGATAAGGTACTCACATATATTTCAATTTATGGATTGTTGGTTTATTGATTTTTATTGATCATACGCCTAGATCCTAGGGCAAATATTTGGGTGCTCGGATTAATAGATTCATCAATTGGTATCAAAGCCTTGATTTGTGTTTGATCGGTCAAAACATTTGACGGTCGTCGTCGATGGTTAGGTTTAGGATTTTCTACCGCCAGTTCTTACGCCAAAGGTATTTCACTTACTCTGTGCACGTGATATTTGCATTCCATCTAGATCTATAATCATAGATTTAATTTTTGGGAACTAGTGAATCGGGGTTGAAAACTTTAACAAATGTATTCTAAATTTCTAACATTTGTTCTAAGGTTTGAATGCAAGATTTTGCAATAGAAATATACCTTGATTTGTCTATTTCGTATTGCACAATTTTCGATCACCACATAATGGTGCTGAAATAGGGTAAACATGGCAATTAAAACAAAAGTGCATCAGCCTTATTTCAATTTTGATTAAATAGACTCAATTTTGAATTAACTACTTCTTTCCAATATGTATTGAGTAATAGAATCCAATCTAACATTAATATGATTGGAAATTTTTTTTATATGGGTTTCTATTGGTCATTTCAAATTTTAGGGCTTCATTTAGTTGTTGGGTTTGTGAGGAGATATAGGGTTAGGTATTGGAGGTTGTGCTCTAGCACCAAGGCTGATACTTACATAATGTTACCCATGATTATTATTATTTTTTGGCACAAGCTAGACTTGGCTACTTTCATCGCTTAAGTGGCTTATTTTTTATTATTATTTAATCACTTTTATGACCATCTAAAATATTATCAAACCGAAATAAAAAATATGACTTAGAAGGATTCTCCTGTCCAACGGTAATGATTTTCCTAGTGCTGTGGTTTTCATAGTAAGGTGTATATATTTGTAAAAGACTGTGTTACAAATTCAGTGAAACGTGTGTAGTAAATGTTAACATCACAACTTGAGGGATTACTTCTGCCCAAGAGTGATGAATCACTCAATGTTGTGTGATGGTTATTTTAGTATTCATTATTTTATATATGGGTACTGCTAGCGTGTTGTGACTCGACCCAACGGAGGGTCATAATGATGCAATTAGTACCACAATCATTAATATAGATTGAGGAAGCAATTAGTGTGTTATGACTTGACCGAGCGGAGAGTTATAATGATGCAAATTGTTTCTCAATAAAATAATATTGGTTTTATTTTTTATTATATTTCTTGACATAATTTAACTCTTGCATAAAATACTATAAATATAATCTTATTAAATTGATAGTTACTATAATTGTCCGTGGACAGAATAAAACCCTTAATTATTGTGCAACATTGATCCCATCTTCTATTACTAATATGATTGGTGGAATTGAATCTTTGAGTGACTTAAACTATGGCAAATGAAAGGAATAAGGCCAAATTGTTCTAGGTTGCATGGATATTGACTATGCTATATGATTTGAAAAACTCAAGGTGCTCACTGCCGATTTCTCGATTGAGGATTTGGAAGTGAAAAATACAGATTTGAAAAATGGGATAGATCAAATCGTATGAGCCTTATGATCATAAAGAGTTTCATTACTGATGCGATCCGGGGAGGTATTCCTGACTCGCACAAGGCAAATGAATACATGCAAGCCATTCAGGAACAATTTTAGGGGACTTCCAAGTCACTTGCCAGTAGTCTTATTATTAAAATGGGAACCATGAAATATGATGGTCATAGTGGCGTATGAGAGCACATTATGAGAAAGAGTGGCATGACGACTCAATTGGAGGAAATGGACATGGGCTTTTCTAAGGGTTGTCTTGTTCACTTCATCATGACTTCTTTTCCTGCATAATTAGGCCCACTCAAGATTAATTATAACACGCAAAAAGGGAAATGGAAGATGAACGAGCTAATCAGTCACTGTGCTCATTACACTGCTCTTGGACCATGAAAGGATATTTCAAGAGAAAGAATGAATCATATAAAGGAAAGAACGTGAAAGTTTTTCCTTCGGAAATCAAACAATGAGAAGCTAGCGGATCCACTTCTGACATCAAGTGCCACTTTTTGTAGGAAGGGATACATAAAAAAGGATTGTCAGAAATATAGAGATTGGCTAGTTAAGAAAGGTAATAAACTAGTCTTTGTGTGTTTTGGATCACTTTATGTTGATGCTCCACTCAATACTTGGTGGATAGATTCTGGTGCAACTATTCACATTAGTAATTCAATGCAGGAATTTCAATCCAGCAAGAAGCTAAGTAAAGACGAACGAACCATCAAACTCGGAAACGAAGTAGAAGCAGGCGTGGAGGCCATTGGGACTCTCCGTCTTATTTTAGATAATAGTTTTATTTTGGATTTAGTTAATACTATTTACCATTGGTCAAAATATCGAACGATACCGATACGTATCGTTTTTTAGGGTCCCAGATATGTTAAAAATTGTTTTTATCGGGTACCCACCAAAATAACCTAATTATCGAGCGATACATTGAAATTATCGTCCGATTCAGACGATAATTTCAAATTATCGGATGATAATTTGAATGTATCGTCCAATAATTTGGTAGATTGATAGGGACTCCATTTGGCCAAATTATAGAACGATACATTCAAATTATCGTCCGATAGTTTGATGCACGAGTTTTTTGGGGATTTTTTTGAAAAAAAAAATTTGTATCAAAATGATACATTCAATGTATCGGACGATACGCGATACGTATCGTCCTGCAGTTCAAGACGATATGTATCAGAATTCCAATATTTTGATCTATGCTATTTACATTCTAAGTATCACTAGAAACCTTATATCAATTTCTAAATTGGATTCATTAAGTTTAGAATTTAAATTTGGATATAATGTTTTTACTCTATTATTTGATTCCGATATTGTGGGTGGTAGCTCACTAGTGAGCAATCTTTATACATTGAACTTGGATTCATCTTATACCCAATCTTTAGTTTTTATGCATATGGATGATAAAATTAGTAAGAAACGAAAACGAACAATCGACAACTCTTCTATTTTATGGCATAAACGTTTAGGCCATATATCTAAAGATAGAATGAAGAGGTTAATTAACAATGTTATAATCGATGAGCTCAATTTCTTTGACTTAAAAACTTGTGTAGATTGCGTTAAAAGAAAACTCACGAAGACTAATAAGAAAGGAGCTATCAGGAGCACAAGGTTGCTAGAACTAGTCCACATTGATATTTGTGGACCGTTTCCAACTCCTACTATTGGTTGCTAAAAGTATTTTATTATCTTCACTAATGATTATTCTCGTTTCGGTTATATATTTCTCATCCATGAGAAATCTAAGGTCCTGGATATGTTTAAGATCTATAAAGCCGAAGTTGAGTTATAGCTCATTTCGAAGATTAAAATTGTGAGATCTGATAGAGAATTGTACTATGGTAGATTGACGGGGAACGCTAAGATCGAGAGCATTGAAGTTGAATCGCAACAGAATTTCAGCTTCAATGAAATTTTTTTTTTTTTGATGAACAATGCCCGTGAACAGTGTCACGGATGTCTGTGAACAGTGTCACGCAGGTGATGAAACGATGATCGCGTCGTGATTTTTCCCCCTCACTGTCCGTAGGTCACGGACGTCCGTGGACGTCACGCCGAAACATCTAATTTTTGCAAAAATTGTCGTTTTTAGTGTTTTATTAGTATTAGGATTCTTTATTTCGAGTTTTACATTGGTGGCCTATATATATAGAGGCTTGTAAAATCTTTTAATTAGTTGATTGAATATTTTGAATGCTTTTATGCTTGAATATTCTTTGCCTGAGATGGGTTTAGTGTGAGTCCAAGGGAGTAATTTTCAAAAGCTATCTGTTTATCTTTTCTATTATTTATATCACTGTCTTCTTTGAATATTTTACCTTATTGATCTCTGCTTGTTTTTTTCTACATCTTAACCTATTGATTTCTTGATCCCTAAAACCATAAATCCCTTTCCGAATCCCAAATCAAACAGAGTCCAAAACCCTTTTCTAAACCATAAACCTAAATCAAGCCATAAGTCTATTACAAAACCATAAATTCATTTCACAACCCTAGTTAGAGCCTGCGAATCTACATCGAATCGAAGACGAACGCCCAAGCCTGGAAAAAGTTAGAGTTCTATCTCTAGGCCGATCTCGCCTTAAATCTATTAGCACTTGCGCATTGGACTGGACCCTAACTGGATCTCGCGTGATCTACCAACCTGAATTCTCTGAACCCTAAGGTATTTATGATAGTTTTGAGATTAAGCTTGATTTAATTTTATTTAATTTCAGCAATATCGCATAAAATCATTATCACGCATTTTAGGGTTATCGTCCCGCATCAGTTTTGGTATCAGAGCCCTAGGTTTTCTAGGTTAGGGCATTTTTGCTTGTCAGTTTAATTTATTGCATTTTAATTTTCAATGCATTTTATGTTCATCGAGTGTGCACGTCTAGTGTTTGTTAAAGTTTCTCAATTGTTGTGTGGTCCATAGAATTGTGTCTAAGTTGTGTTTATTTTAAGCATCATCTATGAGTCACTTACACGTCACCATGAATTCCTTACCCGTAGTGAAAGGGTGTCAGCCGAATGAGGGAACCACTACACTCCAAATTCTTGGCAAAGTCCCAAAAGTCGTGATGAGATTAGAGTTCGGGAATATCCTCATCATCATGAACCTGACTACGACCTTGCCGAGAAGTTTATAAAATCTATTCAGAATGAGGTCCCAAATTTTGAGGGTACGACGAACCCAAAAAACATTCGTGGAGTGGTTGTCTAGTGTAGAAGAGTATTTTGATTGGTATGGCGTACCGATTGAGTACAAAATTAGGCTAGCGAAAACAAAGTTAAAGGGAAATGCCAAATTTTTTTGGACTCGCTTAGAGCATCATACTGAGTCTCTTCGGAATTTATTCATCTCCACATGGGAGGACATGAAGGTGGAATTTATCGAACAATATGTTCCTTTCGCGCCCCATCACCTTTTACGGAGTTTGAGAACCAAGACAAATAAGTGTCCTGATTGTCTTAAGTGTCAAGGATTCAAACACTTTACATACCAATGCCCCACAAAATTTCCCACTCCGAATTTATTGACTAAAAGAGTGAGTCCTAAGGAGCCTGAGAATAGGGAAGTGGAAGAAGTGTACGACCCCCGTATCGTGATGAGTGAAGAGGAGATGGAAGAAGCTGACGAAAGTCTAGTTTGTGTTGAAAAGATTTCTATTTCCCTTGTGAATAGTGATGTTGGGTTGAGTACACATGAGTCCATCGAACTGGGTAACACAAGAACCATTAGTGTCAATTGAATCGAGTTACCCCAGAGTCTTTGGTTTTGGTTGAACCGAGTACACATGAGCCAATCAATTCACCTACCAATGAATCATTGGAATTCGTTGGGTCGAGGCCACATGAGCCAATAGTGTCACTTGATTCGATCACACATGAGTCACTAGTGTCAATAGAGCCCACTACATGTGAGTCGTTAGTGTCGCATGCACATGAGATTATCGAGTCCATAGATACACATACACATCATAATCTCGAGTTGCATACTGCTATACATTTCGAGTCTTATTGTGAGTCAACTTTTAAGTTTCATTCTGCATTACATGCCGAAATTAAACAGAAAATTAATTCAAGCAACAATCACTACAAATTATCTGCTAATACTTCGACTACTGAGAGTACATGGGCCAATGATGAAAGTGCTTACCGCTTGAGTTCTCGTAATCCCGACTGATATCGCGATCACACTTCATCGAGGATGAATTCCTTCAGGTCCGAGAGAGTTGGTGAGAAGCTTCAAAAATATTTGGTAGAGTGGGTTGGTGAGCCGGATTATCAGGTTCATCAAGGAGAGGTTTATCGTGTGCGTCCCACTACAATCAGCCGAGATGAGGATCATACGTAACCAGGAGCCGAGATTGTTTGGGCTAGTTGTAAGGAGTTCCACCGTGTGAGTTCCAATACACTTGATCAGTACCACGTGCATGTTTCATCGGTGATGAAACATTTTGAATGGAGAATGACGGGGAATGTCAAGATCGAGAACATTGAAGTTGAACCGCAACAGAATTTCAACTTAAAGGGAAAAAAAAATAATTTTATGAGCGATTCGTGAGCGATTATCACGGGACGTCTGTGAATAGTGTCATAGACATCCTTGATGAACAGTACCGGACGCCCGTGAATAGTGACGGAAGTCCGTGATTTTGCCCCCTCACTGTCCGTAGGTCACGGACGTCCGTGGGGTTTTGAAAATTATCTTTTTTAGTGTTTTATTAGTATTAGGATTCTTTATTTTGAATTTTACATTGGTGGCTTATATAAATAGAGGCTTGTAAAGACTTTTAATTAGTTTGAATATTTTTAATGCTTTTATGCTTGAATATTCTTTGCCTGAGATGGGTTTGGTGTGAGGCCAAGGGAGTGATTCCCAAAAGTTATCTGTTTATCTTTTCTATTATCTATCACTGTCTTCTTTGAATATTTTACCTTATTGATCTCTGCTTATTTTTTTCTACATCTTAACCTATTGATTTCTTGATCCCCAAATTCATTAATCCCTTTCTGAATCCGAAATCAAACAGAGCCCAAAACCCTTTTTTAAATCATAAACCTAAACCAAACCATAAACCTATTACAAAATCATAAATTCATGTCACAACCCTAGTTAGAGCCTGCGAATCTACATCGGATCGAAGACGAACTCCCAAGGTATTTAAAATAGTTTTGAGATTAAGCTTGATTTAATTTTATTTAATTTCGACAAAATCGCATAAAGTCATAATCACGCATTTTAGGGTTATCGTCTCGCGTTATAGATACTCCAAAACAGGTCGCAATCTAAGACCATTTAAAGGGTTCACTCAAAAGGAGGGAATAGACTATAAAGAGACATTTTTTCCTAGTCACTCAAAAGGAATCTTTCAGGATAGTCATGACATTGGTAGCTCATATTAACTTAGAATTGCATCAACTGGATGTAAAAATTGATTTTCTAAGTAGTGACTTGCATGAAGATGTCTTATGACACAACCTGAAGGTTTTCAAGTTGAGGGGGAGAACCATTTAGTTTGTAGTCTCAAAAGGTTTGTATATTGTTTAAAGCAGGCATCTCGCCAATGGTACTTAATTATTTCACGGAGTCATTTCAAACTTTGTTTTTAAAGAAAAGATTGCGGATCAGTGGATATATCTTAAAATCAGTGAGAGCAAGTTTATCACCCTTGTTTTGTATGTTAATGATATATAGCTTGCTAGTAGTAGTTTGAGCATATTACATGAGACAAAAAACTTTTTATCAACGACTTTTGATATGAAAGATTTTGGTGAACCTTCCTACGTGATAGGAATTGAGATTCATCAAGATAGAGCCCGTGACATTTTGAGATTGTCTCAAAAAGGTTATATTGACAAAATTCTCAAAAGGTTTAACATGTATAATTACTCTGCCACTGTTGCCCTTGTGATTAAGAATGATAAATTTAGTCTACTTCAGAGTCTCAGGATCGATTTGGAGAGAAAGCAGATATAGACAATTCTCTTACATCGGCAGTTGGGAGTCTCATGTATGCACAAGTCTGTACTCATCTAAACATAACGTATATAGTTGGCATGCTTGGTAGGTATCAATGTAATCTTGATTTTGACCATTGAAAAACATTCAAGAAGGTTTTTTGTTATTTACAAGGGACAAAATGACACATGCTCAAGTACAAAAGGTCGAATAACCTTGAAGTTATTGGTTATTTAGATGCCGACTATGTTTGCTGTCAAGACACCCGTAGGTTCACATCGGGTTATATTTTCACGCTTGCGGGTGGACCTATATCTTGGAAGAGCGTTAAGCAAATGTTGACTACTTCGTCTACTATGGAAGCAGAGTTTGTTACATGTTTTGAGGAAACATATGAGGCGCTATGGTTGAAGAATTTTATCTCAGGGCTTCTAATTGTTAGTATTTCAAGGTCACTCAAAATCTTTTGTGTCAATTCCACTGAGATAGTTATCCCCGATAACAACGAGACTAGTGGAGGTTCCAAATATATTGATATCAAATATCTTGCTATAAGGGAGAAAGTTCGGAATCAAATTGTATCTGTTGAAAAGATCGGTACGACACTCATGTTGGTTGACCCTCTCACTAAAGGCATACCTCCCAAGCTCTTTTTAGAGCACGTTGCGCATATGAGATTAAATGATAGTTTTGTTAGCCTTTGAGAGTAGATGTATAAGAGTGAATACATTTGTTTAATTGATTCGGAAATAAGGATTATTTATTTGATTTTCTATTTTATACAAATAAAATTTTGGAATATATGGTGCCAATAGATGGCAACAAAGTAGGACCAATAATAGATTGAGTTTACATATAATCACTATTCAGTTTGTAAACTTGCAATCTATGTGAAATCCTGCTAGTTGAAATTCATGTCGGTAATGAATTCTAATACGGTAACTAATGAACAGTCATGTGTCGATGACATGATGCATTGACTACATTGATTCTGTGTTAGTATTCTCACTGGACCGAACTGTTTGTATATGTGTGTGTGTGTGTGCCTGGGACTATGTGTCCTGATGCAGCTATGAAGACTGTGTCCAGATCATTTGGCACCCATCACCAGGATCAGGTAGCATGACAACTTAGACACGATAGATCAGGTACCACCCAAAAAAATTGGGCATGATTCGATGCATATTCACAATTGAAAATGTGGTCAAAGGCCCAAAATAAATGTACCAATTTGGTTGGGCGTTACTTTATCTTTGTCCCATCAAATAAAGGCCCAAAAAGTTGAATAATAGAAAAAAAATTAATCATATGGCCCTTGGCTGATCAATCCAAAATGGATGTTGTTTTGGATTGATCATGCCACATGACATGTGATCTGGCATCCGGGTGCAGGCTGCAGCCCTCCAGGGCTGCATCCGGATGCATCTTCCCATCTTTGTCTCTCTCTCTCTCTCTCTATATATATATGTGTGTGTGTGTGTGTGTGTGTGTGTGCACATACACAGACACACCATCAACACACACACACAGACACACCATCACATTGAGATGGATATATATGATAATTATAGTCATAATGGGTTGTGAAACACTAGGATGAATCATCGAATCCTTTTGACATTTTGTTTTCCTATGGCAAGTCAGAATTTGAGGCATCTACAACAATTGAGTAAATATATGAAACATATATTCAAGGTAGTTTAGGTGGTGTGGCGTGATCATGGCGAAGAGGCTCACCATGGTGTGGCCATGTATTATTTTCAAATTTTTTTATTTATTAAGAATTAGATAATTCAAAATCAATAATATTATATATTTATATCATTACATGGGAGCTACAACCGATAAATGAGATTTGAAGGCCATGGTGTAAAGATTTGATATTTTTAAATCTTTCTTTTGCCACGTGGAAAAGAAAGACTTGATATTGTTCGTATCTATGCCATGTGAAACACCATCAAAGCAGTCTGATTTGAAGGCCATGGTGTAAATATCTTTTTCCATAGTTTGGCGCTAAAAGTGATCTCTATCATCTGATTCAACACATTCAAAGACAATCATCTGATTCAATGGTTGGCTGGGACAAATCCGATGATAGAGATCATGTTTTGTGTCATCTTTGGCTGCAAATTATTTTACATGATTGCCTTCAAATTAGACGGCTTTGATGGTGTTCCACGTGGCACAGTTCCCAAACGATATTGAGTCTCGCTTTTACCCAAAACTCAAGCCTATACGTGGATGTGAACCATCCATTTGATGAACTTTATATCAGCCATTGAAAGTAAGAAAAGACTGGTATTAAAGTTTGTAGTTAGGATTACCAACGGCAGCCATTGAAAATTTGATGCATACAAGGGTCAATCTCCATCTATTAAACATCAACTTGGTGTTTAAATGACTGATTCATCACTTCAATGGTGCATGATCAGTTAAACACCAGCTTGGTGTTTCAATTTCATTTACTTGAACTTAAGTTATAAGTTATAACTTATTACAAAAGTTACAAATTATAACTTATAAACAAAATGTGTTATCATTTATAACTTATAATCAGTTATATTACAAAATTAGCACATTTTTTTAAAAAAATTAATCAATTGTCAAAAACGCCTATAGTGGTGCCATGGCGCTATACCGCCATGGCGTGGCCATTTGGAGACTTTCGCCATGTACCTCAATATGACGATTTCCCTCGCCGTTCACTATAGCGTCGCCTCGATAACCATGCATGTATTTAACAATTCTACACACATGCATTTTGCTGCTGTAGATTATTAGTAAAAGGATCCATGTTGATCAAAAGGATCTTGAGTTCTATTATTGTGTCTTATTTCCACAACTCTTCTATTTATATATATTTGCAAATACCATTGTTGGTCAAGTTACAATACGATTGTGGTGCTACGGCAGCCTTGGATTCATGACGGGTGTTTAAGAAATTGTATCCTTTTTTGGCGTGCTTGCATCCGCCTTCAGCTTTAAGTGATTCAGGTTTCCAAAGCCGAAGATGAACCATTCCTTACAACTTGTAAAGATAGGACATTTGTAAATACAAGTTCTTTTTTGATTTGTGCCTAGCTGATTGGTTCTCGTGTTACTGGGGATCGATTATAAAGGTAGTGTTTGGATCTAGTGGCTTTTAATTCAAAAGATCAATTGTCTAGAGAATATTATGTTTGCAGATGATCGTATCTGTTGTTTGGATGACATTTGGGACTTTACAAAGATTAATGCATTTATTGTTTAGGTGACGTTTTCGAATTTCTTAGTGACTAATCTACCAACTGTTTGATTGTGGTGATGGTGTGGTGGTGGTAGTCCTGGTGGAGAAAGTGATGGCTGGGATTGATTATAACGTTCCTGTTTGGACCGTGTTGCTTTTTAAACCAGGGACTTTTGATTCAAAAGACAAATTTGTCTGAGAGTATGTTATGTTTGTGGACAGTTCTACCTCTTGTTTGGGTGACATTTGGGACTTCCCAATTACAAATATACCTTGTTTAGACATTTTCTAATTTTCTAGTGACTAATTTAGCAACTTTTAATTGTGCTGATGGTATATGGTGTGGTGGTGGTAGTCCTGGTGCAGAAAGTGATTGTGGTTCTCGTGGTGGAGGAGGTGGTGGCTATGGTAGTAGGCATGATGAAGAAAGTGGTGGTGTAGAGGGTGGCCAAGATGGAGGTGGAGTTGGTTTATGGTGTGATGGTCATGGTGGTGTGGTGATCATTGTCGTGGCGGTGGAGGTGGTAGTTTTGGTGGAGATGATGCTGGTGTTGGGGTTGTGGTGGTGGCAGTAATATGTGGTTTGGTGGTGAGGGAGTTAGTAGACTGGGAACTGATTTGATGACATTTTAGTTCCACCTGTTTTGTGGAATTAAAATGTTTCTTTTAGGCGAGTTTTTAGTACATGGAAATCTAAATCTCCCTATAAATTTCTTGAACATGTTATAGGGCATTTTTTGAGAATTTATTTTTTTAATTATTTAATTCAGAGATCCAAATGTGCCCTAAACCTTCACATATGACAGAACTTACATTTGGTTTCAGTCATGACATGGTGTCATCTAAAATGATTTTTTTGCCTTTGTGCATCTGTGGAGTCATGTTTAAAGTTTAGGCATAGATTAAATTTCTTTCACGAAGACTGATTCAAGTATTCTGTAAACTATTTGTCAATCCGAAGTATTATTGTGATGTCCCCAAATTCACACACCGGATCAATGCGCTCGCTTGGAAACATCACATATCTATGATCATAATTAAATCAATTAATCCATAAAGATCCGCATATAAACGCACAGAAAATAACTATTAAAAGCGCATACAAATTTTTTTTTTCTTTTTACTATCATCATGAGAGCAATTCTAAAATATGAGATAACAACCTATTATACCAAAATTGTATGCTTACTCATTAAATTAAATAAAAACTAAAATCAAGCATAATTGATGCGATAACTTACTAAATGCAATGCTAGGGCTGAGATTAAAATTTAAATTAATTCAAACAATTAAAAATAACAATTTCTCCTAACAAATTATCATGAAAAATTCTAGAAATTCAATTGTAAGATTTAATTCTGGCCCAAAATAGTGTTACTTTTCATGTACGTTCCATATTGCAAATCTAGAAGACTAGGGTTGTTATGAACGACTAGATCTTCGATAGTTTTAGGGCATCGAACGAACTTGCAAGCGGGTTCTCTCGATACCGACAAAATAAAAGGTTAATAATGATTTAATGAAGAACGGGTAATCTGATTTTAAATTTTTATGAATTTTGTGGAATAAATAAAATAACTAGGGTGATGTTACTTACGCAAACCGTAAATATAAAAAATATAGAGATGGAAGAAGAGTTGGGCTCGCACCAAACAGCAAGTGGGAGTCCAAGAATCGCTTTCCGTTTTGAGAGAATCACACCCTCACGAAAGTTTAGAACTCTTAATTTTGCATAAGCAATTTTCATTAACCAAAAAGTAATAATAAAGTTGTTTACAGGCTAACCAATGCATAAAACTAGAAATCCTAGTATAACTCTAATTCCGAGTTCAAATAAAAGAAATATCCTAAATTTTCTAAAACAATAAAAAAAGTCCTAAACCAATAAGGAAACTAATCATATTTCTAATAGAAGAAACAACTCTTATTTTCTAAAATAAAATAATAAAAGAGACTAATCCTAATTCAATTAGGTTTCTTGAAATTCGTCACTTTCTGTGTAGCTTTTAAAAACTAACCATAACTTCTTCAATACTTGTCGGAATTGTTCAATTTTTAGCTTGTTAAAAAGTTACTTCGATAAGCTTTCAAATATGACCAATTTCGCATCAATTCGACTTCGTTTGGCACTTCAAAATAGGCCAAACATAAAAGTGACGAGATTAAAAGTTACTCTTTTTTCGATAAGTTACTTTTCTTCTTTCTAATCACTATGATGCTCTTCCTTCGCTTCCGATATTTTATGGGCGGTTACTTGAATCTGATGTCCCCATCAATAATCCATTATTAACATGAGTTTGTTCATAAAAATAAATCTGAAAGTAATGTCTTAAAATCCTTCCTAATGCATAAAAGAAACCTAATCAGCTAAGCTTCAAATCTTTCTTCGCTCAAATCTGAATTTTCATCAATCATTAACACACCTATTTCATCCACTCCAAGTATAGCTGTACTCCCAGGAATTCCAAACAATGGGTCAATTTACTAAGTAAATCGGTATGGACCAGATATGATGAGGCTAATAGAAAAGTCCATAACTCAAATCAACTCATAAAATCAAACAATAACAGAAATATAACATGACATAATAAAGAGAAACAATAGAATGAAACTGAAACATAACATTAAATCTAAATATAACAGTATGGCTTAAGTCTCTACCCTAATTTCATGTGTAGTAATTTTAATTGTGCATTTAATGCTCATTAATCGGTATATATAATGAACATGATTATCTCTTTCTTAATCATTATCCTAATCTTCTTTGATCCTTCGATTAGTATCTACGTTAATCTTTACATTAACTTCTCTTCAGTTAAGTAGTAAACTTAAAATTAAAAACCTCCTATCTCTTCAGTTTTATCATTAATGCATGGATGCATAACTTTTATTATTTGTCATTTTTATTAATTCCTTTAGCATAAGCCAAAAGAAATTATATCGTAATCGTAGAAATATTTTGCTTTCATGTGTCATGTCGTAAATGTGTCGTTTCACTTTTATGGATGTCATGAAGTACATGCATAGAAAAATTGAAAATCAATTGATCATGTAATAGCTCTTTCACTTGTTTAGGCTTAACATATCATAAACATGCAATCTCTATCGATTCCTACTTGTTTCATATTGTGTAAATCAAACATCCTAGATTGCATGGATTCTAAGCTATAAAAACAATGATGAACATAAAAAACATTTAAGCGTGATGATTAAACATAGGCAATATTTAAATAGAAATTCATTTCTTGCATCTTAGATAAATTCAAATTCTGATGATTCTCGGATTCTAGATGATTCAATTCTAAATGATTCGGATTCTCGCATTTAATTTCGTGATCAATCACGAAATCGTGTACCATCGAAAACCCGCAATTAATCATCAAAATTTAACAATCTAACATATAGAATATTCATTAAATAAAATAAACCCTAATTCTTATTTTATTTTTGTGTTATCTACGTTTTCGATTAATCTCAACATGATTTCTCCATACCTCTTCTTCACGTAAAATTGACGTAACTCCACTCCCTTGATTCAATCCGAAGCTCTAATCCGAAATTCATTCACGTCATAAGCTTCTATCGTGTCCTAAGCTTTTAAACCAAAAACTCTGAGGTTCCTCTTCTAATTCTCAATCTCTAGAATTTTTTCTCTCTCTAAGATTATTAGGTTATAAGAGTTATGTAAAATTGTGTAAATTAAACCTTATCTCTAGAATTTTAAGGTTTCATATTTAAGTTCTAACTCTAATTTGAATACTTTAAGGTTTCCTATTTAAGATCTAACTCTATTTAGAATTTCCTACATAGCTTTTAAGTGATTCTATGGGCCGTTAATTACTTAATGGGTTTTTAATTAGTTAATTAGTCTTTTATTAGTTATTGGGTCTTTAATTACTTAATGGGTCTTTAATTAGTTATTGGGTCTTTAATTAATTTACTAACATATTCTAAAGTCTATTAACATTACTAAATGCACCCTAATTATTTCTAACATATATTTAAAGGCTTTTAAGGTCTATTAATTAGATTAATTAATTATCATGGGTTATTATTAAATAAAGTAAATGTTATATTCATGCGCAACAACTAATCACATGCATCAAATCAATCAAACTAATCATAATTACAAATCTAGCAAATAATTAAAGGACTAAATAACGAAAAATCTCGATTGTTACATTTATCAATGTGAAACTGAAAGATGCTCCTACCTTCAACACACACACACACAGAGAAAAAAAAACAGTTGGTGCTTTTTTGAAAGTGAAGCCATCTCTAGCTTGTACATCTTTATGTGAAAGGTTACTACCTTATCTGGGTTTGACCCTTACTAGAATGGGTAGGAATTAACAGCTTCACTATTCACCATAATGGAAAAAACTGCAATCATAGTTCACTCACATTCAGCCAACGGAGATCATCTCTTGATAGAGATTCATCCATTTAAATTTTTTGGTGAACAAAATTTAGTGCATAGTTTCCAGATTGTGGTTAATTTGTTCTACATTTGCGGCTTGCTACTATGGTAGAGAAATTAAGAGAAATAGCTAATAAATTTTTTAATCTGCTCTAAGTTCATGGGGGAATTAGAACGAAGTTGATTACTGTACTGTACTCTGGTGAAATTGATCAGCACTTGGTCTCATGGATGCCTTGCATGCAGTTAGAAAGATTTGAGTGGTAAACATAAATGATGTCTTAATCTTAGTAGCAATTATATAATTTGTATATTTTTCAAGCCTTATTGCTGTTTGACTTCTAGGATTGCACCTAAAACCTTCGTTACATGAAGCAAGAGAGGAGCAATTTAACAGTGGTTCTCAAACGTTGGCAGCTAACATGGTTTTGTAAGTTGTCTGCTTGAGCGAAAGGCATATACTCCTTGCCTCAAGCAGAGGAAAAAAGCCGTTGGGACTAGTATGGAATATATCAGAAGAAGTGCAGGGTTATTGTTATCTATGTCCTCTTAAGTTGGAGGAATAATAAGTAGGAGATGCTTTTTCCGTAGGGGTAGGGAATTAGGGATAGTGGATGTTAGCAAAAATAAGATAAAATATAATACTAGCTGCTGCTGATGGATTGGCTGCATTGAAATTAAATGTTGTATTATTTCATTCTTGTTTCTTGGCATTGGGAAGTTGTCAGCAGGGAACCTGCAATTTATGGCATGTTGACAGTTCTTTGCTTTTGTAGGTTTTACATGGAGATGCAGTGTTTGACGACTTACTGGTTCGTTTTCTACTGAATGAAATTGGTCATTTCCAAATCATAGAATTGTATATTGCTGCAAAGATGCACCCAGGAAAGCAAAAATGATTGGTAATGTGAATTTTACTTTTGTTACTGATGGTAGAATCCTCACTTATCTGACCAGGGTTGTACCATACTGAATGGGGATGTGATAATACGTCACCTTTCCGAGCTATTAAAGCCACAATATGTTGTCTTCCTCGTATCCACAGTATCTATCCTGATACATTACTTTATGCTAACTTTTTAAGTGCTAATATTCTATTATATATATATATATATATATATCACTTCATATTTATATTTATAAATAGAGTGAGGGAGACCTAGACTGGAATATGCGTTCGAACCAGTTGGTGCCACATGGCACCCAACCAAGGGATTGTGTAGCGCACGGCATGTGATCTGGCATTCAAGTACACAGTCACCACCATGCACTCAAATGCATATTTCCATGTATATATGTATAAACTAACAAATAAGATTATCATTATTTTAAATATTATGAGCTAACTGATGTTGTTTTGACATGCCGGGGCCCTGCAATATCTGGGTTTGTCACTGGCATGCATTTACAAGTTACATAAGTATATTTTTAAATTTAAAATGTTGGTGGTCCTTTCCAAGAGTGGGGTGCAAAGCAAAGCAACATTTTCTGCATGCTTTCCTATATATTGTGCGATGAAGACAGATGTCTTAGGAGTATATGACCGCCCGCCAGCTGACCCTCATGCTGTACTCCTGAGGGAAATTGGTATGTATTCAGATAAATAAAAATTGATGTTAAGGTTTCTTATCCATATATACATGTACTCTTTATACATTTGGACAAAAAATTGATCTCTTACTATAAGATCTTAGTCTTATTACACAGTACTCGAACTTCAGGCTAACAAAAGACCTGAATTTCAACCATAACAGCTGTAGATGACGATGGAAGCTGGTCTATTGTGAAACCATTACTACCACACATGAATGAACAAGGTTTGTAAGTTGGCACTAAACTTTGAAGTTTCTTTTTAAATACGTTTAGTTTGTCATCAGTCAAAACAGATTTTGCTTGGGAGCATCTTACATAGTTAAGTCATAGTTGTCTGGTTTACTGTAAGTTCACTTTTATGTTGTTCATTAGATTGCCACATTTCTATTAAAATTAAGAGGAAAATAGTGTAGATTACCTCATGAGTAGCTAATCAGTATGCAGTTCTTGGGAGGTTAGAGAAAACTTGGCAACTATTGTTCTCAGTTGTCTTAGATGAAGCTGGTTTCAAGCACAACTTTTGGCAATGCATTTTATAATTCTGCAGTCTGAGGAAATCAGTAAAGCCGACCCCATATAGTTGGGACAAGGCAATGATGATGATGAGTCCAAAGAGAAGATCAATATATATTTTCTTCCTTTTTTTTGCTATGCCAGAGAAGATCAATATATCTGCAAACAATTACATACATACTGCCTTACCTGTTGCTTTTCGCGAATATTTAAAAACTTAAAAGTTGATCAGACTTGATGACCTGAAATCTGAGGAACTCAAAACTTGGTCCAGAATCTGAGGCAAACAAAAGTACCAAAGTTAATGTTTTAGTTTAAAAGGCTTATGCTGTAATCTAGGATTTGAATTTGAGTAAATGAAGGATATTTTTGTGTACGGTTGAATATCTCAAAAACGATTTTTTATCTAGTGTATAATTATAACCAACTTGTTACTAAATCCTTATGGAATTTTTGTCAACAGTTGAAATCACTGTAGCTGCTCATGACACAACCGGTGGTATGGTGACCAAAATAACAGAAGCTGCAATGATAGCAAAACTTTGAATTGATGTCTATATTGTAAAAGTAAATGATTTTGAATCTCCCATAAGGTTAGGCAACTTTTTATCTATTTAAAATTTTTGATGATATTGAGCTTTTTGTTGGATACAGGCTGGTACAGATCATTCTTGAAGAGCACTAATGGGGGAGCTGAATGATGGCATTCCTGATGACTGGCATGGAACTCTCATCCGGTCCTCAAAAAGGATCCGTGGGATTGTATAGTCAGTGGTTCCAATGGAAAGATAGGTTTTATTTCGACAACAATTTTCAAAACTAGGCCCGTAGAACAGGTTCAAACTGATCAAGAAAATGTATGACTAGCTGAATGAATTATTTGTATGCAATAAATTTATTTGTTTGATGAGGAAGAATGGTCGAAGCCACCAAATACTACCGAGTGGGTTTTTCTTCCCTTTCTACTTGTGGGCTGTGCATGAGCTACTTATATGGCATTTCCCTTATGCAAAGAAGAGACAAGAAAAGGAAATCGAAGATCCAGCATGTGATTGACATCTATGGCATTCTACCATTGTGATTTGATCTTTTAGATTAATTGTTTTGCTCAATTCGTAGTTGCGTTTCCGCCATTGCATGATCAATTGTTGATCCATCTTGTGGAAGATTGGGACAAAAAATAATCATCATCGCCCAATTCAAAACAACAATTAGTTGTTTTGGACGGTAGACACCCTTAGCAGGTGTGTACCAAAAATAAAAGGTACCTCTATTCATGCCTGCCATATTATCAGTGTGGGCCTACACTAGAAACCATTGACTGTGTTGACTCAAATGATAGTGATCATCTTTCATTCCAATCACTCACAATGGATCTTGAGACCATAAGCGTGCCATTAGACAGTCAATTTTTTATTTTATGTGGCAGAAATCCTAAAAATTGGCCCTAAAATTACATTGGAGCATTATGTGTGTCATGTGATTTAAGGGTCAATTTTTTGGATTTGTGCCACATTGGAATAAAACTGACCACTTGATAGATCACCCCGTCTCAAGATCCCTTGTGTGGAAGATTGGAATGAAGAAAAAATCACTATTGTAGGATTGAAGGGTTGTCAACAAAGGCATGCCCACCAATAATATGGTGGGCATAGGCGTACCCAAATAAAATCCATAGAAGATTTTTTTTTGGAAAATTTTCTAGGCTGGTCTTTTCACCCGTTTGTTAATAATAAAATGAGTAAACTTTGGGTTTTTCCAAACCTCAAAATAATCTCTACTTTTAAAGCATCGAAGGCAAGGATCAAAATATCGGACAAAATTTCGGTCGAAAACTGATAATGCTACCAAAAATTATGACACCTCAATCCATACGATTCAAAATGTTACTACCAATTTTGATTTATCCAACGAATATCAAATAAGATAATTCACGTGCTACCTTCTTAGCCGTTCGTTTTAGGGGGTCTAATTTATTGAGTTATATTTTGTATGGCTTTAGTCCAATACAAATAAGTTTATAATATTCTAAACTTATTTGTAGTCTAAACTTATTTGTACTGGGGCTTGTAATATAGCTCACCCAAAACTTGCAGGTTCATAAGCAACACAAAATTAGATGGACCACGCCACGCATCAATGGAAGGAGCTCGAGACATCTTTGTCGTGGTTCTCATCGTAGACCACGACAGAATAATTAATAAGTGCATTCATACACCATTCATTTCAATTTATTATGTCCATATAATAATCCACTCACCATTCACATAATCATCATTATATAATAATCCATTCATCATTCAAAGCAAATTCCTGCATTCTCATCATAATATTCTTATACTGTAACATTGGACCCATATCCTGAAAAACAAATTAGTTCAGGGAATATCTATTGGGGCGAAAACATTGGAATTCTATAAATCTTCAGTGAATTCTACAAACCCTTTTGCACCCTATTTCTGTGTTGCCTAATTAGCCCATTTTTAATTGAATGTTTCCCTGGAATAAAAAATTGACAAGATATCACTGTTATGTTCAAGACAAGTTAACCTATAGTAGTTGGGCCAAGGTAGCAAAGCACCAAAATTCAGATAGACTGGAGCCACATAGGTTATGCAGTAAGTTAGAAGCATCTGTTTACCCTGGGGGGAGAAGTAGAGCGGCAGGATTGATTGATGATTAACAGAAAAGAAAGTGAACCCTGAGTGAGTGCTCCAGACTGCATGGTATGCTTTTCGCTGGTGTGCTTGCTTGATGCTTCTTAATGGCCAAATATGACCTCTATTTTTCCTATACACATACTTCCTACATCTATGATCGCACAACCAGATTTCGAAATAAAAAATTGCTCAACTTTCTTTTAGCATCCAAGTAAATCAACATTTGATCCTAAAACCATCACCATATAAATTTCAATCACATTCTTTACAAATATCCTATAACTTACGCAAACATTTCAACTTCAAACAGTTCGAGAATTGGGGTCAAAATCAAGTTTGCATCCAAAGATAAATGAATTTTGGGAAGAGCCAAGGAGAGGATGAGAAGAATAAATGGGGTTTATTGGGAAGAAAGCGAACATTACTTGGCGCCATAATTTAGCCCTAGGTGTGGGCAAAATAATTTTTCTGCAGATTTTGTGGCGAAAACTTTGGAATTTTCAATGGGTCGCAAGACCCACTCTGTAATGACCTGATTATAACCTGAGATTTGTGCCAACAGTTCTACAGTCGTGACTCAGATCTCGGAGCACAACCAGGGCATCCAATAACTATTTTGCATCTCGGATATTTGGTTTTTTTCCAAATCATATCCAGCCAAATCTTTGCATATAATATGGTGTCACAACATTTACTAACAAACAGTTCAGAGTTCATTTTCCAAACTAACATAATTACAAACCATTTTATTTAACAAAAGAAATAAAAAACTAACCCTACAAAAAGGTACTCTCCAGGCACAAAACTAGACGTCTGAGGGAGTGGGAGCGATCATGTGGACCTGCCCAATGGGGATTGCCCCAAGCTGCAACTCATCCTTCAATCGCGCTACGACCCTGCGAACCTGTGATATTAAAATATCACGTGAGCTCAATGCCAACAAGGTACTAGCAAAATAGAGAGCAAGAATCCAATCCTAATGCATGAGAAAGTATCCAAAAAGTGAAAGGACAGACTAATAGCATATGTATGTCAGAAAATTCAAATTCTAATTTCACAATGGTCCTGTTGCTCGAGGATTTGGGTGAGTACTTAGCTTGCGCATATTGGGTGGTCATATGCACAACACAGATGGAACGTGCACAAGTATTGCAAGCTTAAATCCGAATGCAACGCCCATGGCGTAAATTCAAGTGTGAGATTATTTTAAGTCTTTCAATTTAGTCGGTGCCAGAACGCAGACTCCATCTCGTTTCAATGGTTGATAGCTTTCTCTCTTGGCAGAATCAAAGCCTTAAGGGAAAGACGGTGTCACACCAGCACTAGTGGACAACGGCATCCATTAGCCCAAGAGTTGCTAAGCTAGCCCAAATTTGAGGAGGCCAAAAACATAGCTGTCTGTTGGAAGTTGTAAATTAAAATTATGTATTTTGAGTTAATCGAAGTGTTATGAGTAGATTTCATTCCTAGTTAAGTGTGTCAATTAAGTTAGATTCATTTTGAAATGTGTGTGATGTTAATATTTATATTGGAATTGAAATGAGTGCCTTGAAAAATGTAAAAAGTGCATTAATTGTGATGTACTAAGTTTAGGTCCTAGGAGTCCATAAAAGAGTCAATTGTCTATGTCAAGGACACACACCATCAAATCAAGAAATACAAGTAGAAGAAGAAAAGTGTTTGTAAACTGAAGTCTATTGTTAGTGTCTTGATAATATATAAAGATAATATATTTTGAGAGTCATCTTTTGTGTTTATGTTAGGAGCTCTGCATGGATATTTGTAATCATGTATCTCCAGTTTAATATGTTTTATATTGTTTCTGTTGTGTGAATTTTTAAATGGTGAAGCTAGTTAAATGCTTCCCTCGGATTGGCTCTCTTAATTATGAGCCAACACCATCTACCCACTACACTGTCCAGGCTCAAGGGATGTCAAAAACTTACAGTTCAAATGTCTTTCTTTTTACACAATGCCCATGAGGGTAGCCCACCAGGTCCAAAGCAGGTATCTTCTTCTCACTAGTCAATTAACTTATAATGTCATGGCTTTCACAATTCGATAATACTACCACCATGTATCGCAACTCAGGTCGATCGTTTTGATTTTAAAGACTTATCAAAAAGTTAATCTTAATGAGGGGTCGAAAATCCAACATTTTACTAGCAAGGCCTGCCCTACTTGAGAGATATGATGACATGGTGGATAAACGGTCAATATTTTCAAATCACAATTAGATGGGGAGCGGCATTAGAGACCCCGTGGTATGATGTAAGGTCATAATGAAGGGGAAACTGTTCTGGTGTTATCATCAACCACAAGTATACTTATTTTTATGATATTGAAAATCAAATAGTTTGACCTTCCGAGTTGTATGTCATCCCGAGATGCGAATCTTCATCCCATTTGCTGTGACGCCTGCTTATTTGCGCAAACAAGGTATATTGGTGTTTGACTTATAGTTACATCATCCAATTCATACTTCTTACTTGTTAGTTTAATGTTAGGATTCCGCCAATAGATGGTACTCCTTAAATCCATCAGGTCAATAATCCCAAGTCTAAAAGCATTTAGCAATGAAATGTTCAGGTCCTGTTTAGCAAAGTTTTTTCCAAAAAGTCCCTTTAAAGGTAAATTTGTGGTGAGAAGCAGTTTCCACCCAAGGACTTGGCCACATCTAGCTGAAAATGAAGTGTTTGGAAAAGTAGCCTAGGGTGGCTTCTCCATTTTCAGCTAAAGGTGGCCAAGTCCTTGGGTGGAAACTGCCTCTCATCCAATATTTCACCTTAAAAGGTACTTTTTGGAAGCAACTTTGCCAAACAAGACCTCAATATTTGGAGGCCGAAATCCCAACCGATTGAACACTTGGCTATCCCATGTCTTTGGAGACCACAAGTCTTGTTGTTCATAGGTGAAGGCCACAAGTTCACCTTCAGATGGAAATCCCTATTAAACATTTTAGATGGAGTTCCATATATATATATATATATATATATATATATATATATATATATATATATATATATAGGGAAATTTGCACTTTCGGCCCTATATGTTTGCGTATTTACAGAAACGGCCCTATAGTTTCAATCCTTGCATAAATGGCCAGCTCCAAGCCTAGCCGCCTGCACGTCAGATATATATATATATATATATATATATATATATATATATATATATATATATATGCTTCTCTATGCAAGCATTGAATCTAGAATTTCTGTATTATTTTTTAACACTTTCTATCTCTCTTGGAAAGCGATTTTGAGATTCCACTACAGGTCGTATAACATAGAGAATACAACAGGCTAGGTAAGATATCGAGTACAATATCTTTTTAAGTTATTGTTTTCCCAATTTTTCAAAACATTGTAGGTAGTCCAAGATATATAAGATATCGTCGATATCTTAAAAGAGGGTATTTTTTTAGTTTTTGGATTATGGTTTACGTTAAAAGTCCATCGGCTAGATATCTTAGGATATCGGCCTGATATCTTAGGATATCGAGCGATATCCTATGATTGAAAAAAAATGTTAAAGTTTTCATTCCTTTCATTTTTTAATAATATTTTTAAATAATTGTAGCGCTAAGTCAAGTATAACTCTTTATAAACAACCAATTTTAATTTTAATTTTGTAAATATTGTAGGTTGAAATGAATGTTCCCCTTCATTGCCATTTTGATTTCGTACGCGTGAGAGATAATACTTACAACGGAAGACATCGGAAGATTGTCACTGTCACGGAGAATATATCATTTCATAAGTTTATAGAGAAAATGTACAAAGTCAGTCGGGCACGACCGGAAGAACATTCTATTATACTTACTGTTTCATTACGCATAGGGAATGAGCTTGTATTTGCCGAATTGTCTGACTCTGATGATCTTACAAACTTATTTAGAGCATATCGTATCGGTGATGGTGTGATAAATATTTATATCGAAAAATCATTAGTCACTACTGTAGCAGAAATTTTGTCGTCTTTAGAAACATTTCAACCGTTCAAGGAAACAAACGAAGATGATCATGGTGTGGGAACAGAACATTTGATTGAAAATAAAAAAATACGGTATGAAGAGGAGAACATTGTTGCACCGATAATAGTCGACGATAATAGAAATATGAATATAGGATTTCGCCCCTACAGTAAACTTCTGGAGCAACCCTCTTCAAACATTCCGATGAGTGAAGGCGATGAAGATCAAGAATATTGTCATCAAATGAATCCGATGCATGATACATCTCAGTTCAACTTTGATTCGGTAAATCAGTGAGAAACGTTTTTAGTCGGCCTTAGTCCATATTAATGGCCTTCCGAATAAATAGCTTCGAAGCCAACGATAATCGAGCCTTCAACAGAACAGCCTCTCATACATCAAACAATCTTGCATCGGCTAACATCAATCCAAACAACTGCACATCAACCTAGCGTACATCGACGGGCTCAATCCTAATCACGTAATAACCATCCAGTCGATGACGGTGATAGTGATCCTGAAAATAATGAAGCTCCGCCATCTCCCACTTCGCGTGTTTATACTAATAGGAGAATTGATCAACCTCTGGTGGACGAAGACTATCAGCTTAATGACTCGGAAGGAGAGTATATGGATTCAGACGATGAGGAACTGTATGAAGGGGGAACGATTACCATTGGTCAGGCGTTTAGAAATAAGAAATCATTTCAAAAAGTTCTTAAAGAATTTGCAATGACAAATAATTTTCAGATTAAACCAATAAAAACCAGTCCTCTTCGAGTTACTACGAGGTGTGTTGAAGTAGGATGTGCTTAGCGAATATATGCATCGAAATTAGTAGGCGTAGACACGTTTGCTGTGAAAACTTTCCACCCGGAACACACGTGCGGAATGCCAGATTTTGGAAGTGGACATCGCTAATGTACGACATCGTGGATAGCTTCATTCGTAAGAGATAAGCTATTAAAGGGTTTTAAAGAGACTCCTGCTTCAATAATTTTTTATATTGAAAAAAAATACGGTATAACAGTAGGTTACTGGAAAGCATGGAGGGGAAAAGAAATGGCGTTGAATGACATCTGAGGTAGCTGGAAGGAGCAATTTAAGATGTTACCGTCATATGTTGCCGAATTACAGCGGGTCGATCCAGACGTACAGACCGAATTATGTCTCGAGCCTGATAATGCATTTCAAAGATTCTTCGTGGCATTCGGACCTTGCATTCAAAGCTTTCGTAATAATTTACGAAGAATAATTGCGGTAGATGGAACGAATTTGCGTGGACGATACAAGGGAGTGTTGTTAATAGCTACGGGGATAGACATTTATTTTCTATAGCGTTCGACGTTGTACCGAAAGAAAATGAAGACCATTGGACATGGTTTCTTGATCTATCAGGGAGACGTGTAATCGGTGAATTTGAAGAACAGTTTGTTTTGATATCGCATGCATGTAAAGGTTTGATGGAAGCAGTGGAAAATTTTTTTCCTAACGCCTTTCACAGCTACTGTATGCGACACCTGGCTCTAAATCTGTTTGATAAATATAAGGATACAATCTCTAGACCGCTTTTCTGGGTTGCTGCTTGTGCATTTTCAGAAGCAAAATTTAAAAAAATTATGCGAAAAATAGAAGACGACACCCCCCCGGAATGTACAAAATGGATTAAAGAAATTGGTGATCATTTTTGAGCACGCGCTTATTTTCAAGGGAGGCGTTATGATATGTTGACAACTAATATAGCTGAAAGCATAAATAGTGTGTTGAAAATAGCCAGGGAGGAACCGATTGTGAGCATGCTAGAAACTATTCGCACAAAAGTAGCCGAATTTTATCTTCGTCGTCAGGAGGAAGGAAATAAAATGACACATGTGTTAACACCGATGGCAGAAAAACACATAACAAGAAATTCAGGATGGGCCCGTCGAAAAAATGTCATACCATATGGTCGTGATATATTTCAAGTTAAACGTGGTGATTACACTCACAGTGTCGATCTAGAATCGCGAACATGTACATGTAGACGTTGGGCTATTCTTGGATTACCATGTTCACATGCGATCGCCGTATTATCGCGCCGAAACAGAGAAAGAGAGATCCCCCAATTTTGTGAACACTGGTTTACCAGTGACTTATTTAGGGAAACTTATAAAGAACACTTTGTCCCGACCGTTGACAAGCGCCAATGGATTTCGCAAATAAAAGATCTTCAAGTTTTGCCTCCCCACAAAATACGTCAAGCCGGCCGTCCGAAGAAAAGGAGAATAAGATCTAAAGGCGAAGTTCGACCACTACAATGTAAAAATTATAACAAGTACGGTCACAACCGTCGCTCGTGTAAATTTGTTAATATTTGAAATTAACTTATATTACTTCAAAGTTTGAGATTGAAAACAGATTGAGATTAGATTAGACCTAGTGGCGATCGAGCTTCCAAATGATCTCATGATAGAAGAGTATTTTTTTTTTTTCTTTTTCTTTCCTTCAACATCAACAGATTGGACCTCAATAAAAGAGCGATCAACATCCGCCAATTAATTAATATATTTTTTTGGACTAATAATTAAGCTTTGGAATTGTGATTGAAATATATTGCTGTGCTTAATGAATCATTCATTCAAACAGGATTTGAAGTTGCCAAATTCGCCCCTAATCTACTAGTGATTGGCATAGAGCCCTACCAAAGATATTTAACTTCACAATTCCAAAAGGTAGATGACTTCAAATATCGGACGATATCTTAAACAATCGACCGATATTTTAAGTATTCGGCCGATATTTTAAGTAATCCGATATTTTAAATCATCGGCCGATATCTTAAATCATCGGCCGATAATTTAAATCATCGGCCGATTGTTTAAGATATCGTCCGATATTTTAAGTCATCGGCCGATTGTTTAATTCATCGGACGGTAACTTAAAATATCAGCCGATGATTTAAGATATCGGCCGATGATTTAAAATATCGGCCGATATTTTAAGTCATCGGCCGATTGAAATTGTGAAACTATATCTTTGATGTGGTTCAATAAGAGTCAAATATGATTGCTTCAAGAGAGAAAGACTCCGTTGATAAATCAGGCAAGGTGAAATCTAAACATTTGATAAGTAATTGTTAGACAATTACGATAAATTGATAACAACGAAAATGAAAATTATACAAGTTAATAAAAATTAATTATTTACAATTTCATCAAAAAACATCTCTACAAAAGTCTAAAAAATTTTACAGACATATTTAACTCTTCTTCCCAAACGTGCACATTAGATGTCCAATTTCGGCTCTAAATTGTTGCATATGTTTATCGTCGAAATCAATATGCCGCTGTTGGGAGAAGTATTCTATATACTTCAAAACGTATACACCGCAATCCCAACCGTTTTCTTGGATCGGGAGAACGACACTGTTGAACGCCGATACCTTCCACTGTTGATCGAAAGCTGACTTCAAACCGACAGCGTAAAGAAGGCGCGAAAGGTGATTCAATAGACATTCTTTATGCACTTCAAACCTTCTTGAGCACTTTCGGTCTGCTGGATCTATTAACTTAATTTCTCGATCAACTAATAAAATTATAGCCAACGCCCAGTGGCTATGTTTTTGGCTATGCATCGGAAGATAAATCTATACATAAACGGAACCGAAATTTTGAATAATAAATTTTATTTAAAAGCCGTTAACGTTAAATAAAGCGAAGTTTAGTATTCAAAAACGTACCGTTCCACAGTCGATCGCGTGAATTCCGCGGATATTATTTGTCAATAGTGGTTCCATCGGCTTTGAATTGTTACGAACATGTCATTCGTCACAATAGGCCTGCCACCTATCGAGGTCGCTGAGCGTAGCTATACCTTCATTATCGATATATTTTTCAAATTTTTTCTCGTCTGCCATAAACAAGGTCTGAAACAGGATAATGTAGTAAGTAAATAAATTAGAAGAAGTTAATCAAGAGTCGTGATTGAAAAGACAAATAAAAGAAACAAACGAGCTTTCAATAAATATTTGAAACCTTACCAGGGCAGACGCAGAAGCGAACCAGCTTTTTTCGGCATTGGCCGTAAACATTGAATCATTTATAACTTCAAGGACTCTCGAGTACGCGCCGATGACTTTATTGTCGAGCCACGAGCGTCCTTTGAGAACCTTCAAAAGAGCAACTGTGATGTCAACACCCCTGATAGTATTGACGATCACATTGTCCTCGTTCTCCGGCCGATTCCAAAAACTAAGCATATACTTTTGCTCCATTGAGTTTGTCCCATCCTCCTCCTCCTCCTCCACAACCAATCTTGGTTTTTTTATTATTGCTTTAGTGGTCGGAGACTTTCTCTTCTTACGAGCACGCAAGTCATAACCTTCGGCTTCATTTTTTGCAGATGATAGTTTCACTATAATTGTTTTTAGTGATGCCGACTGTGACTCACGAGAAGGTTGCGTAAGAGGAGCACCATCATCACCCACATCAACCAAGGGTTGTTTAGTAGGCTGAGGAGCAGTAGGTTTTGGGGCAGCAGGTTTAGTGGCAGTAGATTTATGGGTAAGTTGAGGAGCGGCGGGTTTTGGGGCAGATGATTGTTGTCTTGGTTGAGGAGCAGTGGGTTTTGGGGCACTGGACTGATGGCTTGGTTGAGGAGCAGTTGGTTTTGGGGCACTGGACTGATGGCTTGGTTGAGGAGCAGTGGGTTTTGGGGCAGTAGACAGATGGCTTTGTTGATGAGCGGTGGGTTGAGGGACAGTTGATTGAGGATAAGTGGGGGAAGGAACGAAGGTGTCAAATAGCACAGAGGTTAAAATATTATCCTGCATAATTGCAAAAAAAAATACATTACAAAAAATAAAAAAATTAAAAACCGCATTATCAACCGATAATTTAAATTATCGATCAATAATTTAACTAATCGACCGATTATTTAAATTATCGACCGATAATGTACATTATCGACCGATAATGTAAATTATCGTCCGATAATTTAAATTATCAGTCGATAATTTAAATTATCGGTCGATTAGTTAAGTTATCGTCCGATAATGTAACTTATCGGTCGATAATTTAAATTATCGTCCGCTAATGTATATTATCGATCGACTATTTAAATTATCATCCGATAAGTTACATCGTCGGACGATAAGCTAATTTTGCATTAATTTGTAAAGAATTGATTTTGTTCTAAATTTGAAAAGGCTTGGTTTGGTACCTTTCTTAAATGAGAGATGACCACATCAAGATCCTTCCGTATTGCTTTATTTTCTTCTTGTAAGGCCTTCTTATCTCTCCCGAGTTATTCAATGGTGAGTGCTTGCCCTTTGAGCAGCATAAATGCACGCCGAAATTCTTTTTTCATGTCTTTTACAGCCATGCGGAGCGTCTTGCATTCTTTTCTAAGATCCGTTACTTCTTTGGTTAGGTGCGGTTGCCTAGCAGTTGCTCTCTTGTTGGGGCCTAATATCCGGTTTGCCCTTTGGTTGATATGTTGGTTGCGACCTCAAAATCATCGTTTTAATATTTGTAATCTTCGTCATCCTCATTGTCATCTCATCTCGGCTCTTCGGCTCTTCGGCTCTTTCTTCCGGACGTGTCGCATGACTTGGGATATCATCATATTCATCTATATTTTCTTCGGAGTAAGGCTCTTCTCTTTCCTCG
The DNA here is from genome assembly GCA_021018995.1 of Chloranthus sessilifolius. Taxonomy (NCBI): domain Eukaryota; kingdom Viridiplantae; phylum Streptophyta; class Magnoliopsida; order Chloranthales; family Chloranthaceae; genus Chloranthus; species Chloranthus sessilifolius. Next base: position 145,505,814 of record CM037590.1, on the reverse strand, counting down.
GTCGCTTCCTTCTTATTTTCCATTTCTCTTCGAATCAAAAAGTATCGAACCCATTTATACTGTAATTCGTGCTTTTCAACTTCAAGCTCTAAAATCACTTTAGACTTAAGAAAATTTTCTCGATATAAATTAGGATTACGGCTGAATTTCGGGCCTTCCCATTTCATTAGCCCTGGAAATGGTTCTTTAAGCCCAATAGGAGCGGTAGCGACTGCATGAAAGTGCTCAAACGCCCAAATCTGTAAGGCGATAGTGCATCCGTAGATGTTGTATTGTCCCTTTTTCTGACCTTTTTGCCATTTCCCTTCTGCCACTCGCTTTTGATATACTATCTAATAAATTATTGTAAACTATCAGGCCCCACGGTAACTTGTTGAACTCTTCAATGTTATCTACTAATTCTAAGTACCGTGCATCTACTTCCTGGTATGTGTCCGGAAGTAAAAAAGAACATACGAAAAATAATGATGATAGTTTCAAAAAATCATCGTTGGATAAATTAGCACTGTCAATAATTTCTTCAATACGAGATCTTTTCGCCGGCTTCCCCCGAAAGAATTTGTATCGAATAGTTGTTTCCTATTTTACGGCCACCTTCTCAGACTCAGGTTCCGTCAACATGTTGAGGCCTAAAATCAAGGCTATATCGATCTCTTGCAGGAGTACATTGGTGTTCTTGACCTTGAAAATATTATCTTCAACCCAAAAACTTAAAATAGCGTCAACCAAGTCTCCAACGAATCCTAATTTCTCATTCATCCTAAATAGATGACCGAATACTAAATCATCTCATATTTTCTTTCTCTCTTCGTTACAGTGTATGTAAAATTTCTTAACACCAACTCCAGAATATTTTCCGATGGGCTTTAGAGTCATGGTCATTTTCAATCACTTAGTAGGAACTGTAATATAAATAAAAAGCAATTAATAAACAAAAGAAGTGATTTTGAAAAAACTACTAATCTGCTAACTTACCGATAGCTTAAATTATCGATCGATAACTTAAATTATCGGTAAGTTATCGGATTAGGTGGGAAACATTGGGGATGACTAAATGTGCTGAAATATAAAAAAAATAAATTACCTGAAAATGTAATGTGACCTTTGTGACCTTTTTCCGCTTTGTCGTCGCTAAGTCGCCGCTATCTTGTTTTTTTCAGAAAAGTTAAACTTAAAACGTAACAGTAACAAATGAAAAGTAAAAAGTAGCTTTTATACTCTCTTTTAAAGGGCAGTTGAAAATTTTTTATATTATATAAAATAGGCCCTTGCTGACGTGGAGCAGGCGGAGGCAGCTAGGCTTGGAGCTGGTCATTTATGCAAGGATTGAAACTATAGGGCCATTTATGCAAATACGCAAACATATAGGGCCGAAAGTGCAAATTTCCCACATATATATATATATATGGTTAATGATCCCCTGACTCAATTCACGGTGTGACTCGAGTCGATAGACCATTTAGCTCAAGTCACGGGTGACTTGAGTCATATGATCATTTCCTATATATACATATAGTTCCATCAAGTAGAGAGTGTTATTAGTTTACCCCACACTAAATTCATGAATGTGTTTTGTGGAGCAACACAGCCAATGGTGCCAATAAAATGATTTCAGCCTTTGTTATATGACTGCACATAATTATATATTTATATGTGGCAAAAGAAAGGATGCATGGTTGTCAAGGCCAATCTATAGCCTCACTATGAACTCGCCATGGCGAAAGAAAACACCATATATAGCCAAATTGTCATGTTGGCTAAATAGCGACGTCATAGCGGAAGAGCATTTTGGCGTCACTATACACGTTATTTTATTTTTGGATAATAACGTATAATACTTATAAGTTATGACATTTTTATAATATATAAGTTACAAAAGTTAACTTCCAAGTCACAAAAACTATTATAAGGAGTTCTCGCGATTCTCGGGATTAATACGCTACACCCTTGTGGATAGTTGTCTGCTCGCCAACTATTCAGTTGAATAACTATATTATGCCACGTGTACACTGGTCCGCTAAATAATGTGAAGTATCCTAAATGCACCTAAGTGGCTTACGCCACTTCCACAAGACCCATCCAGGTTCACTCTTAAACTTTTGATGCTGAAAAATATCAAATAAAAAATTGTTTATAAACATTAACATAATGTTCATCATACATACTTAGACTTTAATAGACTGGGCAAGATCTCACACTCTCTCTCTACAAACAACATAAAAAACCTTTTTAAGTAAAACATGGTATTTTACTTGTAATTTCCATTTTTTCCCTGTTGCCAAATAGGTCCTAGACTCCTAGGTGTATCTTTCTGTTTTAGGTAGCTGATTTGGCATCAATTCAAATTTTAAATTTGAATTGTTTTGGAGTAAGAAGGGATATAAAGAATTGTGAAGTTTCAGAGAGCTTAACGTTGATCGGAAACAAGTGGAGAAATAGGATTCGCAAAGTCTACTCCAAAGACACGACAGTGTTGATGATGATAAGGATGATGATCTGCACATTTAGAAAAGATAAATAAATTGGTGGTGAGGATGGAAAAAGTTGAAGTGCGCCTAGAAAAATTATTTTACTTAACCGACGGAAAGACATAATTAGGAAAAGTTAACTTCTAAGTCACAGAACCTCAACTTATAAGTTACAAAATCTTCGGCTCTCTCTCTCTCGTCAAAGCAACTACCAACATCGCTGAAACCTCAGCGTCGGCAACACTACCGTATGTGAACTTAATATTTCATATTTTTTAATATTTTATATTTATTGATATTTGATATTTATTTATTTATACTTGTCATGTTGCAAATTTGTTGATATTTTGTATTTGATTTGTATTTATTGATATTTGTTTATGTTTGGAATATAAAATCCTCAATATTAGAATCAAAGTATGATTTTTTAGTAGTTGAATTTTTTTTTCCTATATTTTTTTCTTATATAAAAATTATATAACAAAAAATACTAGTAATTAATAGATAAAATAATTTTTTTTTAAAATTATAATAATAAATAGCTTAGCCATAGCTTCGCTATAGCCACGTCATGGTGTAGCAAACCTCTTCTCCATAATCTCGCCAAACCGCCTTAACTACCTTGAAAGTATGTGCATGGGCACATATGATAACCCGTGCGTCCGGTTAAATTTCACATGCAACGTGACATGATAAACCCAAAACAACTCCCTTTTTGGGTTCTAGAATTCCAAGTTTTTGTTGTCCTTGTTTTATTATTATATTGCCTTTCTATTATTACCATACTACCTCCTTTGGATTGTTATTGACTTCCAAATTAGCTACCTTTCTTAATTGATTCACACGTCTCTTTCACTTTTCTCTTTCTCTCTCTAACTCTAACTTTCTTTCACTCTCTCTAGAATACAATTAAAAAACCTACTCTAACTCTATCTCTAACTCTCTCTCTACCTTACACATAAATTTCTCATGCGTGCTCCACTTACTAACAAAATCTCTCTAAGCAATAGTCAACCCAGATCCAAAAAAATTCGGGTGAATTGGCTAATGGCGTCTAATGAAAGGGTTTTGATGGTGTGGGCTCTCCGCGAATTGGAAATCCCAAGTTTTGGCCCTTGTTTCTATCATTGCATTACTTTTTATTTATTGCCTTTTTAATTTTGTTGACTTTTCTAATAAGCTAGTTTCCCAACTCAGTTCTCTCTCTCTCTCCTTTTGTAACAAGAGAAACCCAACCACCATCGAACCTCAACCGACCCACCTTCTAATTTAATAAGTCCTGGACTTTTGACTTTTGAGAAACTCACACCTAACTCACTTCTAGATCCTTCCCTTTTATTAGTTCGTGAGTTTCCAAACGTCGTTATCTCTCGTCTTCTCTCTACATAGCAGCCTACAGAGCATCCGTCTCTCTGGTTTGTCTCTCTGATCCTTCTACAATTCGAGCAGCCCAAGCAGTTATCTCGCTCTCTTAGTTCTCTCTGCAATCAAGCACCGCATCGCATCGATCCACCGTCGAAGCCGCATCACAACAATTTTTTCTTGCGACGTTAAGACCCGAGGTAGGAGAATTTCAATGCAAAATTACATTTTAGACTTAAAATCATAGGCTTTAATGATGTATTTGAACCAGATTATGATTATTAGAATTAAATTTGAACTGTTTGAATCATATGGTATCTAAACATTAGAATTAGTGAAAATAACTTGCATTAATTATTGAATTTTTGAATATTATACCTTTTGAATTGTAACGAAATATTTGGAATCCTTTTTGAATGACATATAACTTGCATTGAAATTATAATCATTAAACCTTTCAACATCGAGTCCTTTGAATTTCAATCTTGATTAGAATGAGAATTATTTTATGAACCATTGAAACTATGTATTAGAACTCTGCATGTGATTTAAAGAGATTAATTTGAGCCGAATCATGTGTTTCGGCACTTTTGAATCGTTTCGACGGCCCATTGAACCGTACAAGCGTCCCTCACAACGCAAGGGCTTGACCACTTAGAAAATTATTCATTGAACGACGATGGTTAGGAGGGGTTTCCCATCGGTAATTGGAGACTCTAGTGCTATATTTGCCCTAGTTATATTTTTTTTAGTCATCATAAATTAAGAAGACTGCATCCGAAATTTGATAATAAAACTATTTAATGAATACTCACATGAAACTTAAGAAATGATGCTATCGAATCTCATATGGAACTAGAACTCAGAATATGTGCTTTTGAACCCATGATATTTTCCAAATTCTGTTTTTATCATTTAATTGTGTTTGAATTTGTCATCGAACTATGCATTGATCGGATAAGATGTAATTTGGCCTTGAACTTTTTCTACTGAGCTTAGATGGTTAGCTCACCCCGACACTATGTGTCACAGGTACATAAGTAGTCTCGGATCCGGAGTTAGAAGAAGATCCAGACTTCGTACCAGAGGATGAGGCAGATCTTCCTCCTTAGCAGTTTTACCAGTAGATTCCTTTTGGGTATTTAGACTTGGTATAGTTTTTAAGAACTTTTGAAACTATTATTATTGTTTTGGGATATTAAGTGTCACTGTTTGTGTGACGAACGGCCGTCACTGGTGGTTTTACTTTTAATTTTTACACTTTCTTTATGGACATTAATGCAAATTAATTTAGTTAGGGATAATTTTGCATTCAATTTATTTTTGATAGCTTGCATACTAGTCGATACCAAAGAATTTCTGTAATTAGATTATGAATTATGATCTAGCGATCTGAAATTTTCATATGTTTCGGGTTGGGAATTTCGGGTCATTACACTAAATGCCTCTCTTTGTTCTTCCTCCCAAAGCATTTGGATATGTATGTTTTGTCCATCTACTTAGCTCCAAGAAACATAGTATTCAACTTGAGATATGTGTCTTCCTAGGATAATCTACTATAAAAAATTTGACCTTGTCGGCGTCAGCATAACGTTATAAGGACGTCATTGATGATGACGTAGTGAAATGGGGTCAACAGGGCTTGGCTCTCATACCATGATAATTTTTGTGAGCAGTAAATTAGGATCAAGTAGAGCCGTAGAGGTGCATGTTTCTAGTTAGGATAACAGAGATATATATATATATATATATATATATATATATATATATATATATATATATATATATATCTTAAAGAAGTTGTAATAAAAAAAGGGTACGTCTGTTTGTGCCTACGTCTTAGACCCCTTGAAAAACATTGATGACGTCGGATCAGATGATGGATTCCTTCCCGATATTCCACACGAGATCTTGAGATCATGGTTCACCTAACAGATGGTCAAGTTTTGATTCTATTTGTCACAGATTCCTAAAAAATAGTCCTTGAGTCATATGCCACACATTACACCTAAACGTGAATTCTAAATAGCTATCTGTACTAGTATTTATATGCTTATATATTTGTTTCCTTGTGGGGTAAGTAGGGATGCCAACCCTAGACCGAACACCGAAACCGAACTGAAAACCGGCCCGAACCGAACCGAACTCCAATCGGTTCAGTTTCGGTTTGGGTGGCCGAAAACTGAGAATCGATTAGGTAGGTTGAGTAAACCGACCCATTGTTGGGCTAAAATCGGCCCGAACTGGACCCGAACTATCCCAAACCGAACCGAACCGATTGGAGGTTGAACCGACGGTGACCGACCCACAGAAACCAATGGTGACCGGTTGCCTGTCACCTTCCAACGTACTTTGTTTTGGTTTTTTTTTTGGGATCCATTAGTTGCGTACCCTTTTTAAGTGATTTCACCGAGGTTAAAGAAAGACTTTGTATTTTAGGGGATATATGACATGTGAAAATGCAATCGAGGTCGTCTGATTTAAAGTTCATGATCTATAGATCCCTAGTGTATAAGATTGGAGCAAAAAATGATATTTATCATATGATCTACTGTTGTCAACTGTTGAATCAAATAATATCCTTTGACTATATTTAATCACATGATGAAGATTATATTTACCCAATAAGGATCTATAGATCATGCGATGACCTAGATTTCGTTTTCACATGTCACAAGTCCCTAAAATACAAAGTCATTTTTTCACTTCAGTGCAATCACTAAAAAAGCAAGTGCAAGTAATGTTTCCCTTTTTCCTCTTTAAACTGTGGGCTGCTGCCTGTAGCTGTCAATAGTTTCAACTTTCAAGCGTCAGTCAAGTGTCATATTCATCAAAAAAAAAGTCAAGTGTCAATGTGTCATATGGTTTGTCTTTTTCCTTGCAATGGCTACTTTCTAGCTATTGCGCCCAACTTAGAACTAGCTGCTTTTGTCCCCCTTGCTTATAACTTAGGTGTAACCAAAAAATTATGTTGGTTGCACCTGGTTGCTCCTATTTTTCTCCCACCCCCTTATAAATACCTCTCCTCACCTACCATTTTCCTTCACAATTACTATCTATTTATCTCTATTTAATTTCTCATTAAAGACCCTCCATCAAAGCTCCAAGGTCTCCATTAAAGGCTTAAAGCTCTCTAGTCTCTATTAAAGGTCTCCATCAAAGCTCTCTAGTCTCTATTAAAACTCTTCATCAAAGCTTCAAGCTACTCTCTCCACCCTCCAAGCCATACTAGTAACATTTTCTTTTATATTAATATTTTTTTACTTACAATTATATTTTTTTGTTAATCAAAATGGCATCAATGGAGCATCCGATTGATCATCAATTGAGTGATGATGGTGCTGATAATGTTGGCATCAATGAAGCCTCACAATCGATACATCCGTGACTACCACCGTCATCAATTAATGATCAAGTTCAACAATCGCAACAAACATCCACAAATTTTAGTACGGTGCCACCGGAGAGCAAAAATAAAAAAAGAACCGCAATATGGGACCATTATGGGGAACCGATAATGATAAATGGTGTACAGAAAGCTCAATGCTCCTGTTGTACTTAGTGGTTCGTTTGTGATGCGAAGAAAGTCGGTACCAGCGGCTTACGAGGGCATTAGGGTCGAGGTCTCGAAACCACAAAAAATAATTAGTAATAGAAAAAGGAAAATTAATTCAAAACAAGTATGGTTCACTTACCCCTTGGACCTATGACCCGGTTAGGGCTAGATTAGAAATGATACAATTTTTTATAGTGAAAAAGGTGTCATTTGTTTGGATCGACAACCATTGGTTTGTCGATTGGATTCGAAACACCTTTGCGCCTCAATTTAGTCCGATTAGTAGAACTACATTTAGTAGTGATATTGGAAAATGTTTTAAAGAAAAACAAGCTTCCTTAATTCAAATGTTTAAAAATATACTCAGTGGCATATGCCTTACTTTAGATGTATGGACATCTGTAACCGGAAAACCATACATATGTGTCACCGCACATTTCATTGACCTTAATTGGTCATTAAATAAAATGATTACTGCATTTTGTCCTATTCGAGTGCCTCACACGGGCGTTAATTTAGCAATGGCCCTAATTACTATAATACAAAAATTTAAGATTAAAGATAAAATTTTCTCAATAACTTTAGATAATGCGAGCAATAATACCACCACTGTCGGTGCTCTAACCGACCAACATAGGTTAGTTACTGTACCTATCTTACAAGAAATCTTTCACATGCAATGTAGTGCACACGTTTTGACGTAATAGTGACCGATGGACTTGTGTATTTTAGCCCTATTATAGATAAAGTTAGGGATTTTGTGAAATTAATCAAATGATCACCCGCCAAATTACAAGAGTTTCAACAATTAATTATCGATGTGAATTTAACATCGAAGAAGTTAATTTTGGATTGCCTGACACAATGGAATTCCACTGTTAATATGTTGGAGGGTATCCTCCCTATGGAAGAACAAGTAAACACTACTATTTTCAATTTGGGCAAATACCCAATTAGTACTTGGGAAGAACTATCAATGATCAAAATTTTTTTCGAATGTTTTAAAAATTCTATAGCTCTTTTTTCTGGTTCTTTATATACAACCTCCAACCTATGGGTCATTCAAAATATAGAAATTTTAGGTCAATTACTTTCCGGTAGGGAACATGGACATCCCTCCATTTAAAAAATGCAAGGAAAATATGATAAACATTGGAGGGAAATTCCATTAAATATGGCCTTCGCAAGTATGATGAACCCGAGATATAAACTAGTAGTTGACGGGGACGCCACATACATGGACATTAGATTCGGACTGCATCGTTTCTACTGGCGTAGAAAAAAGAAGCGGAATGGAAGTCAAATCTAGGCAAAGATGAAAATTCTGGAGAATTGAAGGAGGAGCACAGGGCAAATTTGATCGATCAAATTTAAATTTTGATCGATCGAAGTCCTATTTCGATCGATCGAATTTGGTCGACAGAAATACTAAGTTTTGGAGTGATATTTCGACCGATCGAATCATATACTCGATCGATTAAAATTTAAATTCGATCGATTGAATGTCGACGACGATATTTTATATATATGAGTTGTTTTAGAAGTCTAGTTTCGAACTTAAGTTTTAGGGGTTTATTTGTCCTTTATGTAATATTCGTTTTAGGGTTTTCTTTTATTGTAAGACCTCCTATATAAGGTCCTTAAGCTAAGCAATGTAGTCAGTTGATTGATTATTGAAAAGGAGCTTTTGCTTTGTGAAGAGAGAGAGAGTCTTCTTCCCCGTGATGGGTTTTGTGTGAGGCCAAGGGAGTGATTCCCATATATATTGTGTTATCTTTGTCTTCAATTCACGGTGATTTAATATATTTGCTACTTCTCGATCTGTGTTTGCATTTCTAAACCTTAGATTAATTGTTTCCTTTCAATCCCAAACCCTCAATGATGGGGACGTCGAGATCGTAGACATCGGATATGGACTTTTCGCGTGTATCGACGTCGGAAGAAGCGAAATGGAAATCAGAAATAAGCGAATGAGGGAAAATTGGCGAAGAAGAAAAAAATTGGAGGAATCAGCCAATTCGATCAATCGAATTGAATTTTCGATCGATCAAATTTTTTGATCGATCGAAGTTCCATTTCGATCGATCGAACGACATCGACAAAATTTAAATAGTTATGGAGTGAAATTTTGACTGATCGAATGGAATATTCGATCAATAGAAAATTTCGATCGATCAAAAATTCAATTCGATCGATCGAATGTCCACGGCGATATTTTATGTATAATTTTTGATCGATCAATTTTCACTTTCGATTGATCGAAATCGCGCCGGGTTGTTTTAGTTGTTTTCGAAGTTTAGTTTCGAATTTTGTTTTAGGGCTTTATTTGTCTTTTATTTAGTATTTGTTTTAGGGTTTTCTTTTATTGTAAGGACTTCTATATAAGGTCCTTAAGCTAAACAATGTAATTAGTTATTGATTATTGAATGAATGAGCATTTTGCTTTGAGACTTGAGATGAGTTTCTTCGAAGAGTGATTCTTCTTCCCGATAAGGGTTTGGTGCGGAGCCAAGGGTGTGAAGCCTGCAAATCTATCTTCTATTTATCTATTTCTTATTATCTCTGCTTGTGTGATCCTACAACCCTAAATCGACCATCATCCTTTTGAGATCCTAAACCCTAGTTTTTTGCCTAAACCATTGAATCGATTTGATTCAACAACCGTAGCCTCCATCAAACTGCTAAGCCCAGCCATATCAAAATGACCGAGAACCATAGATTCCATCATTGCATCGTGAGCGCCTTAATATGAAAATCTAGAGTTCTATCTCTAGGAACGATCCATGCTGCAACCTAACGAATCTAACGATCGGACTGAACCCTACCTGAATTATACGTGATCCTCCCATGGAATACTACGAAAACCTGAGGTCTTCGTTATATTTTGAAAGTTTTATTATTTAATTTAATTCCATTTAATTTTGGCGGAATCAATCATAGCATTCACATAGCTTAGGGTACTGTCCTGCGTCAGTTTTGGTATCAGAGCACTAGGTTCTAGGTTAGGGCATACTATGTGACATTGCATGCATCGCACTTAAATTTTCATCACATATTATTGCTGTTTTGACCAAAGTGTTCATTTTGCATTCCATTCTAGAACCCGTCAGTAGTGACCCGTATCACCATGGACATGAGTGGGATTGCCGAGACTCTTAACGGCATGAGGGCTGATCTAAAATCGATCAATGATCAAATGACTGCCTTAGAGACAACCCAAAGGACTCTCAAAACATCCAATGAGAGATTGTTAGACCGAGTCAATCGGTTGGATGAAGGTGATGAGTACTTTGAACCACACCGTGAGCGTAATGGTTCACATTTTGAACAAAATGGCTACCAACATAATCGGAACCGGAACCATAGGTTAGATCATCATGGAGATGACTATGATCTGGAAGGGAGACTCCTAAAAAATGTCTGAGTTGAGTTTCCAACTTTCGATGGAAGATTAGACCCTCAGGTCTTCCTCGACTGGTTATCCGATATGGACCAGCACTTCCAGTGGTTTGGCATGAGTGATGAAAGATGTTTTAGACTTGCTAAAATGAAGCTCATAGGCCAAGTCCGACTCTTTTGGGTCAACGTTGAACACATCAGAACGAATGCGTGTTGTACTCCCATTACCCGTTGGGAGGACATGAAGAAACTACTTACAGAGAAGTACGTTCCTTCTTCATACTACCATCGTCTCCTTGACTAATGGCAAAATCTGCGCCAAGGTAGTATGCCCGTATCGGATTACATTGGTAAATTTGAAGAATTCATGATGAGAGCCAAGGTATCCAAGGACCCTTAAGTCATGCTATCCAAATTTCGCACCAGATTGAGACTTGACTTGCAAAAAGAGTTAGTCTCTCACCCTGTGGAGACTCTCGCCGAGTGTTACACCGTTGTTTAAGACTTTGAACGACATTTAAAAATGACGGTGACTAGGCGATCTGATTTCCACCCCGGTCAATTCCGTATCGGCGAAGTGAAATCTAGTGCTGGGAACCCGCTTGCCAAACCCACGCAACCCACATCTACCAATGTGAGGTTTGACAAAGGTAAGGGTGTAGCTAGAGAATTCTCGAAGAGTGGGTCTCATGTCAAATGCTATAAATGTCAAGGATTGGGTCACTTTGTTACCCAATGCCCCACAAGGGACCCATACAGGAATCTATTCATCGATGGAGAAGGAGAAGAAAGTGGGGGAGTTTATGAGGAAGAGGTATTTGAGCCGAATGCCACACCTAGTGACGAGGAAGATGATGACATGGGTCGCGCTCTAGTTGTGAGGTGTGCCTTTGCACAACGTCAACGAGATGAAAAGGAGGACTGGCAAAGGAAGAACATCTTCCACACCTTTGCCACATGTGGGACGAAGAGTTGTAAGGTAATCGTGGATAGCGGAAGCTGCACCAATGTGGTGTCATAACATACCGTCACCCGCTTAGGGCTTACACCTGAAGCCCCACCCGAGACCTTACAAAGTCGCATGGGTTGACTCCTCATCCATTCCCATATCTCAGAGGTGTCGTGTACCCATACAGTTGGGTTCATACTCCGACACCTTATGGTGCGATGTGGTGCCGATGGATGTGGGCCACATTATCTTAGGGAGGCCATGGCTCTATGGCTTGAACGTGACCATTTTTGGACGATCTAATGTTTGCACCTCTATGATTTGAATGTGACCATTTTTGGACGATCTAACGTTTGCACGTTCAATTACAAGGGCAAGAAAATCACTCTTAACCCTTTGACTCCCAAAGCACCATCGGTCAATAGAGTTGAGAAGAAGGGAGACCAATCTAAGGCCATCAACATTGTGACCCCTTCAGAGTTCGAGAGAACATCGAAAGATGAGAGTGTCGTGTATGTTGTTGTTACCATTGAGAGTACTTCTGAGTCAATTTGTGAGTACCCCAAAGAGGTAGAGCCAATCTTGAATGAATTTGCAGATGTCTTTCCCGAAGACTTACCTAATGAGCTCCCTCTCATGCGTGACATCCAACACGCAATTGACTTAGTTCTCGGATCTACATTACCGAACCTGCCCCACTACATGTTGAATCCGGTTGAGCACGCCGAGTTGACAAGGCAAGTCAGTAAGCTCCTTAAAAAGGGGGTTCATGCAAGAGAGTCTGAGCCCGTGTGTTGTACCAGCATTACTCACGCCTAAGAAAGATTGTACATGGCGCATGTGTGTGGATAGTCGAGCAATTAATAAAATCACTGCTAAATATCGTTTTCCCATACCGCGGCTTGATGACATGTTTGACATGATGGTTGGAGCCACTATCTTTTCCAAGATAGACTTTAAAAGTGGCTACCATCATGTGCGTATTTACCCTGGCGTCTGATTTATCAAAGAGAAAATATAAGCGGGAGATATGGGCTGTCCATTGGACATGGTTGTTTGACATAAAGATGCATACATTGTGACCTTCATATTAGATGACTTTGATCAGTTCCCTGTGGCGTAAGTTTCAACAATATCGGGTTAGGTTGTGTTGTGTCGGGTCAAAATTTTAGATGATACAGATTGTTTCGTTCTAATCTTTGACATAGGGATCTTTGCATAACGACCTTCAAATCAGACAGCTTAGATGAGTTCCAGTTGGTACCCCTATCTATGGGGCCGAGTTTGGGTCAAAATTTTTGTTGTCCATTGAAAATATGACATATGCCCAACTCAACCCGACCCAATAGTGCTTCTGACCTGGCCCGACTCCACTCGATAAAAACCCTTATTTCCCATAAATTTCATATAAAAAATTAGGTCGGGTCCTATTTTTGCCCAATCTGATCCGAATCGATGGGGTCAATAGTATGTTGGCGCGGGACAACGACCCTAAAATGCGTGAATATGATTTTAATGCAGATTTTGTCGAAATTAAATAAATTAACTCAAGTTTAACCGCTAAATTATCTTTGATACCTTTAGGGTTTGCATAATTTTGATGGGTAGATCACACGAGATCCGAATAGGGTCCAGTCCAATGCACAGGTACGTTTAGAGTTGCGGCGAGGTCAGCCTAGAGATAGGACTCTCGCTTTTCCAGGCTTAGACACTCGTCTTCAGTCCGATGTAGTTTCACGAATTCCAAATTGGGTTGTGGAAAGGATTTACAGTTTGTAAAAGTATGGCTTTCAGATCGATTTATGGTTTTGGAAAGGGGTGTGGGCTTTGTGTGGTTTATGGCTTCAAAAGGATGAGGGTTTGGGATCAAAAGGAAACAATTAATCTAAGGTTTAGAAAAGCAAACACAGATCAAGAAGTAGCAAATATAATAAATCACCGCAAATTGAAGACAAAGATAACACAATATATATGGGAATCACTCCCTTGGCCTCACACCAAACCCATCACGGAGAAGAAGACTCTCTCTCTTCACAAAGCAAAAGCTCTCATTCAATAATCAATCAACTAACTACATTATTTAGTTTAAGGACCTTATATAGGAGGTCTTACAATAAAAGAAAACCCTAAAACGAATATTAAATAAAGACAAATAAACCCCCAAAACTTAAGTTCAAAACTAGACTTCTAAAATAACTCGGCACGATTTCGATCGATCAAAATTGAAATTCGATCGATTGAAAGTGAAAATCGATCGATCGAAATTCATATATATAAAATATCGTCGTCGGCATTCGAGTGATCGATTTTCACTTTCAATCGATCAAAATTTTCAATTGATCGAGTATATGATTCGATCAGTCGAAATATCACTCCAGAACTTAGTATTTCTGTCAACCAAATTCGATCGATTGAAATAGGACTTCGATCGATCGAAATTTGTCATGTGCTCCTTCAATTCTCCAGAATTTTCATCTTTGCCTGGATCTGACTTTCATTCCGCTTCTTCTTTCTACGCCGATAGAAACGATGCGGTCCGAATCCAATGTCCATGTATGTGGCGTCCCCATCAATTCCCTTGGACTAAAAAGGTTTCATCACCGATGAAACGCACTCATGGTAGGTGTCTAGCAGGTCGGGGTTCAAGCGGCGAACTTCATTCTCGTGGACCCAAGTGTTTTCGGACTCCAGTTTGTTGACCCATTTAACCAAGTACTTCTGGAATCCCCATCATGTGTAGAGACGGTATGATCATTGATTATATCCTTTATCTCATCTGTTCTCTGTCTGCTTGGGAAAGGAAGAGGTATAGCTTGCAAGGTTGGATTGGGTCTGGGACTAGGAGGTGGCTGGAGTGGGTTTTCGGGAGGTGGGGTGAAACCCAAGTAATGAACCAAGTCCTCCACATTGAACATTGAACTAACTCCCGTACCTGGAGGAAGCTTAAGCACGTATGCATTAGGACCACTCTTAGCCAAAATTCTTAAAGGCCCTGCGCCTCGCCATTGGAGTTTCTTTGTGGATCCCGATGGGAACCATTCAGGCCTAACCCGAACCATCACATAATCACCCACGTGAAATTCTTTAGAACGCCTGTGAGCATCTGCAGATAATTTATATTAACTGTTGTTTAAATAAATTTTTTGTTTAATTTCGGCATGCAAGCTATAAATGTGTTGTGCAAATGCATCGACAGACTCTGACACTCTATGGGATGCAGACATGGGGATCAAATCTAATGGGGTCTGATGTGAATTTTAATTGTGATATTTTACTCGCAAGTGCACGAATCGAATTGTATATAGTGGGTGCGGAGTATGAGATCGTTCCCACGATGACTAATTTTGAAAGATCTAAAAAGACAAGCAATTCCAGAAATCTACTAAGATCTAACAGTATTCTACCAGTCTTATATTTTAGGTGGTTTGATGAGATGATAATTACTGACTACAAACTAAAACTTAACTGATAATTCAAAAATAAAGATAAAGATGAAGATACTAAATCCTCCCATCTTTGGTCCGTTCTTACCATAATACAAATCTACGGATTAAACTATGAGATATACCATTGAGAACAAATATCTTTTATGGAAGATAAATGGTCAAAAACCCCGATAGGTTCCACGTTGCATCCCTGCAATTAGGACTTAGATGATTTTCTTATATAGATCTGAGATCAAGGGCATGGCTCGGCACACTTGATCTCAGGTTCAAATAAAAATCATCCCCAAAGTGGGTAAAAATTTCAACAAGAATACCACCATAGATCTGAAATCAAGGGCATGGCTCGACACACTTGATTTCAGATTAGGAAGTAATTAAGATAAAATTACCATTACAGATCTAAGATCCAGGGCATGGCTCGCCACACTCGATCCCGGATCATAATCGTAATTAGATCCACACGATGAAAGTAAAAAGACCATAACAATAATAGGATAAAATTACCGCATGCATCTCGAGATCCTGCATGGCCTCTATTACACGCGATCCCAGAAGTGACGGGGATTTCATCCGTTCATGATAGCACAATGACCATAAAATAAGATCTCATATTTTAATCCTAAATTTATATTATTAAAAGTACATCCCTCGGATGGGAATCATTAGATCCCCATCCCTATGAATTTAGCCGCACATATTGTAATTAAATAACATAAATAAATAAGAAAGGAAAAATAATATTAATTTAAAGAATTAAAAATACCTCAAACTTCAACATAAATTACTTTGATCCAAAAGTACGATGATCTTCAGAAACGAAATTAATGCAGGAATAAACTTGAACAAAAATAATAAACTGAAGGAATGAGTACTGAAAATTAAAGGAACAAAGCTCTCAAAAAGGAATAAATAAAAACTCTCTAAATCTAATCCTATTTCCCTAAAAAATTAAATTCTCCTTTTCGAAGTGTTTGAGTCGCTTTAAATAGAAACCACGTCGCATAAGTCTCCCCAGCCGCAAATTCAGGGTCGATTAATCAACCCAATAGGGTCGATGCATCGACCCTGCAAAAAGGGCTAAAAGTTAGCTTTAAAGTAGTCAATTCCGTGTCAGACTCTCCTTCTCCTCGATTAATCGACCAAAAGGGTCGATGCATCGACCCCCAGAAATCCGTGAATTTCAGCAAACTTTTTGTATCAGACACTGCTTTGGTATTTCAGCCATAACTTTCTGTTCCGAACTCGGATTGAGGTGATTCTTGCGTCGTTGGAAAGCTGACGAAAAGATCTAAAACGTTTGTGTTTAACAATTTCATAATTCGGTCGTCTTGAAGGTCCAAATTTAGCCGCAAGTCGCACCAAGTTCTTGATGACCCAAAGTTGCAGTATTTTGACATTATTTTCAGAATTCTTGGGCTGTTTTCCACACTTGGCTTGTATTTACCTGAAACACTTCAAATCTAATAATTCTCATCAAATAGCCTTCATCGGATAGCTAAATGTAGGTATTTAGGGGTGAAATATCATCATATTTCAGTACTCATCAGGGTCCTAGGCCTATGACCATGTACTACCTCAAAAGGACTCATGCCGATGGACCTATTGACAGAATTGTTATAGGCAAACTCAGCTGTGGGTAAAATGGTATCCCAGGTCCTAACATGCTCACCAAAAAGACTACGAAGGAAATTTCCAAGGCTTCTATTAGTGCTTTCGGTTTGGCCATTCGTTTGAGGGTGTAAGCTGTTGAGAATTGGAGCAATGTGCCCATCATGTGCCAAAGGGTCTTCCAAAAATAGCTAGTAAATTTAACATCCCTATCAGACATAATGGTTTTGGGTAACCCATGAAGACGTACTACCTCCGCAAAAAATAGTTTAGCAATGTGGGATGCGTCGGAGGTTTTGGAACAAGGGATGAAGTGGGCCATCTTGGAAAATCGGTCCACTACGACATAGATGGAGTCGTGCTTCCTAGGGGTCTTAGGAAGTCCAAACATGAAATCCATTGAGAGGTCTTTCCACGGTGTGTGTGGCACGGGTAACGGGGTGTACAAGCCAGTATTTTGTTTGATCTGTTCTGACACTTGGCAAGTACGACAATGTTTGACAACCCGGGCTACATCTCTCATGAAGCTAGGCTAAAAGAATCTATCCTCTACAAGCGCAATAATTTTATTACGCCTGAAATGTCCGATCATCCCTCCAGCATGTAATTCTCAAATGAGAAAGTCACGCAATGAAGTGCGAAGAACGCAAAGGCGATTGCCTTTAAACAAGTACCCATCTTGGATGGTGTACATGGAGTGTGTGTTGGTCGGGTTACTAAGGAGAGCAGTGTACTCAACCCCAAAATCTGGGCACTCGGAGTACTCATCCTTTAACCTTTCGAACCCAACGACCTCGGTGCTCATTGTGCACAAAGTCATCACTCGCTGACTAAATGCATCAGCGACCCTATTTTCAGCACCGACCTTATGCTTTAACACGAATGTGAACCCTTGAAGGTACTCGACTCACTTCGCGTGCCTTGGGTTTAACTTCTTCTGTAAAGCAAGAAAGCGTAAGGCTTCATGGTCAGAGAACAACATAAATTCTTGCGGTCTAAGGTAATGTTTCCAATACCAAAGAGATCGAACGACTGCATAGAACTCCTTGTCATAGGTGGAGTATTTTTGCTTTGCCTCGTTAAGTTTTTCACTAAAATGGGCCACCGGATGACCCTCTTGGCTAAGCACTCCTCCTATGCCTACACCCGATGCGTCGCATGCGACTTCAAAGACTTTAGAAAAGTCTGACAATCGCATGACGGGTGCACTACTTATTCGTTGTTTGATCTCAACAAAGGCTTTTATTGCTGCTTTGCCCCATTTAAAGTCCCCATTTTTCATGCAATCTGTAATTGGAGCCATAATGGTGCTAAAGCTTCTGATGAAGCGACGATAGAAAGTAGCCAAACCATGGAAGCTGCGGACATCGTGCATGTTCTTAGGTTAGGGCCACTCCACAATGGCTCTAACCTTTTTGGAGTCCTCGACCATTCTATTGGCCGAGATGATGAATCCCAAGAAAACAACAGAACGTTGCATGAAGGTGCATTTCTTGAGATTTGCAAACAACTTCTCGCCCTTGAGGGTTTCATAAACCAACCTAAGGTGGGTCAAGTGTTGTTTCTTGTCATGACTGTAGATCAGGATGTCATCAAAATAAACAAGGAATTTGCCTAGAAACGGCCTCAACACTTGGGTCATGAGTCGCATGAAAGTACTTGGGGCGTCAGAAAGCACAAATGGCATGACCATCCACTCATAAATACCATCCTTAGTCTTAAAGGCGGTTTTTCACTCATCACCAGGGCGGATGCAGACTTGATGGTATCCACTCTTAAGGTCTATCTTTAAAAAGATAGTGGCACCAACCATTATATCGAGCATGTCATCGAGCCTTGGTAAACCGATACTTAACTATAATCTTATTGATTGCACAACCTTCCATACACATGCGCCATGTACCATCTTTCTTAGGAGTGAGTAGGGCAGGTACGGCACACGAGCTTAGACTCTCTTGGATGAACCACTTCTGAAGGAGCTCATTGACTTGCCGAGTCAACTCGGTGTGCTCAACTGGATTCAACCTATAGTGGGACAGGTTCAGTAAGGTAGATCCAGGAACAAAGTCTATTGCGTGTTGGATATCACGCAGGGGGGGAGTTCATTTGGTAAGTCTTCAGGGAAGACATCCGTAAACTCTTTTAAAATCGGCTCAACCTCCTTGGGACACTCACTCTTTGATTCAGGAGCACTCTTTACGGTAATAACTACGTACACTACACTCTCATCTATCAATGCTTTCTCAAACTCAGAAGGGCTCACAATATTAATGGCTTTAGAAGACTGGCCCTTCTTTTTGACGGTGTTAGTTGATAGTATTTTGGGAGGCACATAATGCGGTGCTCTGCGTAGAAGCACGCGACGACCTAGTGCCATGAGGCACGTAATGCGGTGCTTCGCACAAGGGCACACGATGTCCTGATGCTATAAGACACGTGAGACAGTGCCATGGCGGTACGCGATGTGGTGCCAAGAGGGCACACGACATCTACCTTGTATGACAAGCGATGCGGTGCTAAGAGGGCACGCGATGCAGTGCTAAGAGGGCACGCGATGCGGTGCCAAGAGGGCACGTGGCATCCAGGTGCAATGACGAACCTGACATAGTGCCGAGTGGGCACGAGATAAAGTCACGACTCAGACGTGTTGCGGTGCCACAAGGGTATGCCATGTAGTGCCACGAGGGCACGCGACATAAGGCCATGAGGGCCTCACGACATGGTCGCAACACGGACGCAACATGGTCGCAACACGGACGCAACATGGTCGCAACACGGACGCAACATGGTCGCGACGCATTACTATGTGGGCATGAGGCCATGAGGGCCTAGTGACCTGGACGCAATGCGGTCGCAAGTGACGCTGATGCGTGAACTCACGCGACACAGACATGACATGGTCGCGACACATTACTATGTGGGCATGAGGCCATGAAGGTCTCGCGATGTGGTCACGACGCGGACGCGACACGGTCGCAAGTGACACTGATGCGTGACCTCACAAGACATGTGGTCGCAAGTGACGCAATGCGGTGCTCTCAGCACAAACGCGACCCAACATCTCATGTTGAAAGTCACTAGCGTTCATCCATCCAGGACCGACCCGCTACCGCAACGTATAGCCTTCATGGGCAACAATCATCATGAAGTGGGAACGGAGCATCCCCCATGCTCCATGCCAACATGGTAATGGTGCTCGCAGCACCCGTGTGACTCAACGTCTCAGGTTGAGCATCACGAGCGTTCATCCTCCTCGGACCGACCCGCTAACTCAACGCGTGGCTCGCATGGACAACTAGCGTCGAGCACCTTTTTACAACAGTACCATCCCTCTGTGGGTGACTCAGCCGCATCTCAATCGCAGATGTGAAGTTCAACTGCACACAAGTAACTCTGGTTGTAATAAAATCAGAGTGCACCTCATCACTCTGGCTTGCCAAAGTAGTCCCAATCGGAACGATCTGGCTTTGATACCAAATTGCATATGAAAGCAGCAAAGTATACTAGCTGTGATTCAAACGCGAGTCGTGTTTGGGTGAAGACTACACTTGTATCGAGGAACTGATGTCGGAGTTCGGATGTTGACGAGGACGTCAACGCATTAAGTTGGGGAGAATGTGGCGTGGTCATGACCCTGGTGCATAGTGATGCACATCGATCAACTAGCAGGAAAGGTGAGAGGGCCTTGTAGCTAGGCTGAGCCGTAGACAAAGCGTGTTAGGCGAACTCTTGGGTGAAGACACATAGTGTCGAGGTACTAGAGTGAGTTACGGTCACTAATACTTAATGCATGCATAGTGATAGACTGCGTGGGTGCGGAGCCACACAAAGCGGCATAGTGATGAATTGCGTTGGTGTGGATCCATGCGAAGGATCAGGGTGGTCCTTGTCCGTAGGCACGGATGAAACCAAGATGAACTAGCGAGGAGGTGTCAAACCTTGGGGCTAGGTACTTGTGTGGACCTTGCAAGGGGTGAAGACGGAAGTTGAACTGATGCAAGTCTTAGTGCTAGCAAGACGACACGATCGCCTCTGAACTAGGTGTATGGCTAGCAGGTAGGCGTGCGAACCTAGTAGCTAGCTGTGTAGCGCGTGTGCACAGAGGCACGTGGCCCTGCGACGCATGCATGTGCCCCTTATGCATGGTGCGATGGTGACTCAAGCTATGCTGCGATCTAGTGTGGTGACTAGAAGAGTGATGGGCTTGCAATGCAGTGCTCTGTGTAGGAGCACGCGACGTGGAGCCAAGAGGGCACGTGACATCCTGGTGCCAGGAGGCACGCGACGTGGTGCCAAGAGGGCACGCGACATCCTGGTGCCAGGAGGCACGCGACGTGGACATGCCACAGAGCCACGACCTTCCCAAAATGATATGGCACACATCCATCGGCACCACATCACACTATAAGGTATCCGAATAAGAACCTAACTGAATCGGTATGTGACACCTTTTCGACACGGGAATAGATGATGAATTGACCCATGCGACTTTATAAGGTCTCGGGTGGGCTTCAGGTGTAAGCCCTAAGCGGCGTACTATATGAGTTGATATTACGTTAGTACAACTACCGCTATCCACGATGATCGTACAATTCTTTTCACCAAATCTGGTAAAGGTGTGAAAGATGTTCTCCCTTCGTCATTCATCTTTTTCATCCGGTTGAGGCTGTGCGAGGGCACACCTCACAACTAAAGCATGACCAATAGCATCACCCTCTTCATCATTGGGGTGCTAACCGGTTCAAATACTTCCTCTTCAACTACTACCTCATCATCATCCTCCTCCTCTCCCTCAATGAAGAGAGTCCTTTGGAGTTCTTTCGTAGGGCATTGGGCGGCAAAGTGTCCCATCCCATGACATTTATAGCACTTTACGTGAGAATTAACGCTTGAGGATTCTCCGATTACACCTTTTCCCTTTTCAAACCTAGAATTGGTAGGGGCGGGTTGTGTTGGCTTGGGAGGAGGATTAAATCGTCCCTCACCGAATTGTTGACCGTTGTATTGTGACTCGGTCCTCTTTACCACCGTAGTTTTCAAGTACCGTTCAAGATCTTGCACAACGGCATAACATCTTTCAAGAGTTTCTATGGGGTGAGAAATTAACTCTTTTTGCAAATCAAGTAACAATCCGGTGCGAAATCTAGAGAGAGTGATTTCAAGGTCTTTCGATACTTTTGCCCTCATCATGAACTCTTCGAATTTGGCAATGTAATCGGTCACGGGCATACCACCTTGATGTAAATTTTGCCACTGGTCGAGGAAGCATTGGTGGTATGATAAAGGAACATACTTCTCTATAAGGCGTTCCTCATGTCGTCCCAACGGGTAATGGGAGGACAACCTGCGTTCACCCTAATGCGCTCAACATTGAGTCAGAAAAGCCAAGCTTGACCAACCAACTTCATTTTAGCGAGTCTAATGCAACGGTCATCATTCATGGCATACCAATCAAAGTGCTGGTCCATGTCGTAAAGCCAATCGAGGAAGACAGTAGGGTCCATTCTTTGAACAAAAGTCAGAATCCCAACTCGGACATTCTTGAGGAGTTGAACTTCGGGGTCATAGTCATCTCTACGATGATCCCTACGATTCTGGTTGTCTTGGCGATCATTATATTCAAAGTGAGGACACTCACACTCTTGCTGTTGATTTTTAAGTCCACCCATCGCTTCCAGTTGGTTAATTCGATCACGTAATCTATCATTACCAACTCCTAGGGATGTTTAGGCTTACTCTATGGTATTCAGACGTGCATTAATTGCACCCAATTCTTCTCGCATAGCTCTAAGAGTATTAAGAACCTCATCCGAAGCCATGGTGATCACAAGGTCTATTAGGGTTCTAATATAGAATGCAATATGGACTCACAAAAGAAAACAATGCAATAAAATAAATATGACAAACAAAGATGCCCTAACCTAGAAAACCTAGGGCTCTTATACCAAAACTGACGCGGGATAATGACCCTAAAATGCGTGAATATGATTTTAATGCAGATTTTGTCGAAATTAAATAAATTAACTCAAGTTTAATCATAAAATTATCTTTGATACCTTTAGGGTTTGCAAAATTTTGATGGGTAGATCACACGAGATCCGGATAGGGTACAGTCCAATGCGCAGGTTCGTTTAGAGTTGCGGCGAGATCGGCCTAGAGATAGGACTCTCGCTTTTCCAGGCTTAGGTGCTTGTCTTCAGTTCGATGTAGACTCACGGATTCCAAATTGGGTTGTGAAAAGCATTTACAGTTTATAAAAGGCTTATGGCTTTCAGATCGATTTATGGTTTTGGAAAGGGGTGTGGGCTTTGTGTGGTTTATGGCTTCAAAAGGTTGAGGGTTTGGGATCGAAAGGAAACAATTAATCTAAGGTTTAGAAAAACAAACACAGATCGAGAGATAGCAAATATAATATATCAACGCAAATTGAAGACAAAATAAATAAGAAGATATATGGGAATCACTCCCTTGGTCTCACACCAAACCCATCACGGGGAAGAAGACTCTCTCTTCACAAAGCAAACGCTCTCATTCAACAAAATAGATTTAGGTAAACAAGTATATAAGCATATACATACTAGTAAAGATAGCTATTTTTCCTTGCATTGTCTATGACCCACAGTGTAGCAACTCTGTTTTTTTTTTTATTAGCAACTGTAACAACTTCTTTAAAGATTTGATTTGGTGGTAGATGCTTTGTAGCCCCTCCCCTACTTTTATTTCCCACTCAAATGTTGATAACTCCATGCACAATATGGTGCCACATGAACACAAATCATGGTATTAATCTCTAAATACTAACCAAATTGATTATCTAATTGCATTTATAAAATTTGCTATCTTGTTTGTTGGCTGCTGGAATTCAGCCATAACGATCGAATATATTTCCATAATAAATTGGGATTGAAATATATATATAACACCCAACTAAACCCTGTTTCAATTCATCAACTTTCTGCATCAATTCACAAACTTGAGTCCTATTCTAGTCATAGTCAATGGAAAGTGTCCCCAAAGAAGTGCACAAGCGAAGTTTCCATTTGATCATGTAGTTGAGCAGAGACGACCTCAATTTTGCCACATCAAATGCCATATGAAAAGATTCAAATGTATTAGATACTTAAATTCATGAATTGAAAATTTCTCTATCTTGTTCCATTAATAAATTTATCAGTAAAATGAAATTGTTGGAAACGCAATAAAGTTGTTTACTTTGAATGATTACCTACGAGAAATCTACAAGTAACGTATCTGTTAATTCTGTTCTATCCCCAGAGATAGCCTTGTGCAGACTCCAAGACGTGCATCAGCAACCTAGAAAACAATAATAATTTAATATCATTTTTAGTGCATATCCTCATCATAATTTAGGATTTATTCTGTTTTTTTTTTTCCTTTTTGTTCTTCTTCCAAACGCAGCAAGCCAGATCTAGCTGTTGTTTTTTTAGTCATCTTTTGTGGTTTCTGCTTCTTCTTCTTCCAAACGCAGCTAGCCCGAGAGCTAGCTGCTGTTTTTTTTTTTCTTTATTTTTGTTCCCGCTGTTTTTTCTTTTTTAATTTTGATCTATAAAAACATTTAACCATTTAAATATAATAAATTAAAAAAAAAAAATATATATATATATATATATATATATATATATATATATAATATATTTAAATTAAAATGCGCCTCGAAAAAAAAAAGCCTGCGCCTTTGCTCCTAGGCCTCAATGTGCCTTGCGCCTTTGGCAACACTGGGTTATACTTGTTTAATTTGGGCATCATAGCAACAACTTTAATTTCTAATTCTAGTAGTATTACTAGGGATTACGCATTCCTTTGGCATACTTGAATTCGTTATTTGTCCTTATAGTCTCCTAATGAGTTTGTTGAGTTGGACAATTTAATTTTGTGTGAAACTTGTTAATTGCCGAATCACTTTATCACCAAGTGTTAATAGAAGTTACAATGCTTTTTCCATTATTCATTATGCTGTTTGGATTCCCACACCTATTAATTCTTTGTGTAGGTATCACTAGTTTTTGTGTTTTGTTGATGATTATACTCGATGCACTTAGTCGTACTTGATGAAAGGTATTGATGAATTTGCATCTTTTGTTATATCACTTCATAAAAAGTCAGACCTAATGGTATAAGAAGATCAAAGTCGTTGGTTCAAACAATGCAAAAGAATTTCTATATCATGAAGTACAAAATTGCTTCGTAGAGTACAGTATAAAACATCAAACTTCATGTATCTAAACATTAGCAGAATGACGTGGCTGAATGAAAAACAAGCATATGTTAGAAGTTACTATATCAATTTTGATTGAAATTAAGGTATGATAAAATTTTCATATGTGGCTCGACCAAATTAAAACCTTTATTTTCTAAAGAATACATATAAAAAGTTAGGTTGGGTTCTATTTTTGCCCGACCCGACCTGATGGGGTCAATAGTATGTACCCTAGTAAAACATTCAGGTCGGGTCATTTGGGTATCAGGTGGACCCGATATGTTGACAGTTTCACATGTTTCAACCGTTGATTGCTTTGAATCAGAAAATGGAGATCTTTCTTTTCCCCAATCTTCCACACTATATCTGGAAATCATGGGCCTACTATCTGATGATCAAATTTGGATTCCATATGACAAACATCTGCTTGATGAGAAAGTGATCCAAGAACCTTGTTTGACGTTTGCGCATAACCATGTTAACTTTTTGGGATCTGTGTCTGCTGGAATCAAAATCCAAAGTCTAACATGTTTTTACGGAGTGTTTTCTCTCTACTCTCACCCATATTCCATAACTCACATTAATACTTGTTTTTATTTGTTAATGTTTCAAAGCCATTGATTCGGGTTAGTGTTGACCCTTATCATTTAGAGGCAATTTTTGGTCAAAATTGAACCAATCCTAATCAACTGATGATGTGGGTGTTACTATATCAGTCGATTGCGACCGTGTTCATGACATTCCATGGTGCACAGTGGCCACGAATGTGTGCCACGTAGAATCAACATCTGACCATTTGATATGTGGGGCGATGATCTCAATAACTAATGTGTGCAAGATTAAGATGAAAAACTACCTCTACCATTTGATTCAAGGCAGTCAACAGTTTGAAGGTCGTTATGCAAAGATTCATATGTCAAAGATTAGAACGAAACAACCTGAATCATTTAAAATTTTGACCCGACACAACCCAACCTATCCTGATATTATTGAAACTTGTGTCACGTGAAGCTGATCAATGCCGTCTAATATGAGGGTCATGATGTATGGATCTTTTGTCAAAAAACCATGTCCATTTCCAATGGACGGTCCATATCTCACCGCTTAGATTAGTCCATAACAACTTTCAACAGTTTGAAGGTTGTTATGCAAAGATCCCTATGTCAAAGATTAGAATGAAACAATCAGAATCATCTAAAATTTTGGCCCGACACAACCCAACCTAACCTGATATTGTTGAAGCTTGTGTCACGTGGAACTAATTAAAGCCGTCTAAAATGAAGGTCATGATCTATGGATCTTTATGTCAAACAACCATATGCAATAGACGATCCATATCTCACCGCTTAGATTTTTCTCTTTGATAAATCAGACCGCTTAGATGGGGTCCTAGAGCAGAGCATCGATTAGGGCTTTCTCTCATGTTCATCGGTTTCGAAGGAGTTTTGAAGCAAGATCTCTTGTTTTCTTAAGGTAGTTTTGAAACAAGAAGATCTCTTGTTTTCTTAAGGTAGTTTTTACCCCTTTTTAGCAAGGAAAATAATTTTTAATCCTCTTAATCTTATTAATTGATTTTTTTTAGGGTTCACGAAACCTAAAAATTGGCTTAAGAGATCAAGGGTTTTTCTACCCTTTTCAACATGGAAAATAATTTTCTCTGTAAAATACTTATTTACTCTTATTACTATTGTTATTTTATTTATTTTTTATTTTTCATGAAACCCTTGTGTATTGTTGAATAATAACTTTTGTATTGTTGGATCAGTTTTCTTTTATTTATTTATTTTTTTCCCTTTTCTTTTAAGGATTCATGAAACCCCTAAAATTTGAGATTATATTTACGGTTAATGGTTTGAAAAGCATGTAATTCTTTTACTGTTTTGTTAAGGTAAGGATAATTATCTACGGCGAAGCAATTGTGAATTGCGGAATCAAAAACAAATTTAGTTTTCCCTCTCTCAGCGGAGTCTCCAGTGATCACCGAAGCCTTGGTCAAGCCACACAATCACAAAATCGATTTTGGTAAACAAATATTTAATCATATAAATAGTAGTAAAGATAGTTCTTTTTCCTTGCATTGTGTGTGACCCACAGTGTAGCAACTTTGTTTTTTCATATATTAGCAACTTTAGCAACTTCTTTAAAGATTTGATTTGGTGGTAGATGCTTTGTAGCCCCTCTCCTACTTTAATTTCCCACTCAAATGTTGATGACTCCATGCACAATATGGTGCCTCATGAACTCAAATCATGATATTAATCACTAAATGCTAACCAGATTGGTTATCTAATCGCATTTGTAAAATTTGCTATCTGGTTTGTTGGCTGATGATATTCAGTCATAACGATCGAATATATTTTCATAATAAATTGGGTGTAAATATAAATAACACCCAACTAAACCCTGTTTCAATTCATCAACTTTCTGCATCAATTCACAAACTTAGTCCTATTCCAGTCATAGTCAATGGAAAGTGTCCCTAAAGAAGTGCACAAGCGAATGTCTCATTTGATCATGTAGTTGAGCAGAGACGACCTAAATTTTGCGACATCAAATTCCATTTGAAAAGATTAAAATGTATTAGATACTTAAATTCATGAATTGAAAATTTCTCTATCTTTGTTTAATTAATAAATTTATCAGTAAAATGAAATTGTTGGACACGCAACAAAGTTATTTACTTTGAATGATTATCTGCGAGAAATCTACAAGTAATGTATCCGTCAGCTCTGTTCTATCCCCAGAGATAGCCTTGTGCATAGACTCCAATATGTGCAATAATAAGTTAATATCACTTTTAATGCATATCCTCAACATAATATAGATTTTTCCTTTTTAACTCTCCCTCTGCATATATCACATCTGTACATAATCTAATCGTCTTGGATTTTGGCCACTGTAGCTCACTTGTGCAAAGGCGCGCCTAGGCACTGAGGCGCAAATATGCGCTTAGGCACGCTTTTGTTTTTATTAAACAAAAAAAGCTTATAACTCTATCTGTAAGTTATTAAAATTTATAACTTATTAAAGTTATAACTTTAATAACTTATAAAGTTACTTTAACTTATAAATATAAGCTAGGTTTTGTCTTTTTTAATTATTTTTTTCTTACTTCTAATTGCTAGAGAAGAGGGAGGAGACGACTAGGGCATCTCTGGGTCTAGAAGGTGGATACACCGGAAACAGGTCTTTTTTATTCCTTCTTCATTTTTTAATCCGTTTTTTTTTTTTTTTAATCATCTTTTTTTGTTCCTACTTCTTCTTCCAAATGCAGCAAGCGCGAGAGCTAGGTGCTGTTTTATTTTCTTTTTGTTTTCTTCCTGCTGTTTTTTTTTTAAAATTTTGATCTATAAAAATATTTAAGCATTTAAATATAATAAATTTATATATATATATATATATATATATATATATATATATATATATATATATATATATATATATATATATATATATCAGAGACCCCTTGTCGCCTCGGGTGTGCCTTGCGCCTTTGACAACACTGGGTTGTACTTGTTTAATTTGGGCAGCATAACAACAACTTTAATTTCTAATTCTAGTAGTATTACTAGGGATCGTGTATTCCTTTGGCATACTCGAGTCCGTTATTTGTCCTTATAGTCTCCTAATGAGTTTGTTGAGTTGGACAATTTAATTTTGTGTGAAACTTGTTAATTGTCGAATCACTTTATCGCCAAGTGTTAATGGAAGTTACAATGCTTTTTCCATTATACATTATGCTGATTGGATTCCCATAACCGTTAATTCTGTGTGTAGGTATCGCTATTTTTTGTGTTTTGTTGATGATTATACTCGATGCACTTAGTCGTAGTTGATGAAAGGTAGAGATGAATTTGCATCTATTGTTATATCATTTCATAAAAAGTCACACCTAATGGTACAAGAAGATCACAGTCTTTGGTTCAGACAATGCAAAAGAATTTCTTTATCGTGAAGTACAAAATTGCTTCGTAGAGTACAATATAAAACATCAAACTTCGCATATCTAAACATTAGTAGAATGACGTGGCTGAATGAAATACAAGCATATGTTAGAAGTTACTATATCAATTTTGATTGGAATTAAGTAAGGTATAATAAAATTTTCATGATGAAGCATGCTTTTGCTGCTGCCTACATGATTAATAGGATGCCTACAGCCGGTGTTACCTTGGCACTTCTACTTTTGCGATTTTTGTCATGTCGACACTTCGTGGCACTTGGCACACGTGCCGACACTTGGACACTCCTCAAACAACACAAAACTCCTAGATTTATATGAAAATACCACATAATACCATCAAAATGCTCATCGTTTGACAACGATAAATGAACATTTAACGAAAAAATTGTATAAAGTTTAGCAACTACTAAAAAAAGGTTTGCATCGTTGAAAATGATTTTTATAATATAGTATACTTCTCTTTAGGTTCATGACATATATAATGTTTCCTTTCATTACATATCTTAATTGGCTCTCTAAGATTTTCCTTCAATATATTTTCTATATATGCTTTATTCATTTAATTTATATTTTTTATGGCCATGTTGTTGTATTAGAATCTTCAGAAATTGGCGTGCCAAACACCTATTGGCACCTTGACACTTGGCACCCGTGCCACATGTCCAGGTAACACTGCCTACACCCATTCTTAGTACTCTAAATGCCTCTCTTTGTTCTTCCTCCCAAAGCATTTAGATGTGTATGTTTTGTCCATCTTCTTGGCTCCAAGACGCATAGTATTCAATCTGAGAAGTGTCTTCCTAGGATAATCTACTGTAAAAAATTTGACCTCGCCGGCGTTAGCATAACGTCATAGGGACGCCATTGATGATAACGTAGTGAAATGGGGTCAACAGGACTTGGCTCTCATACCATGATAATTTTCATGACTAGTAAATTAGGGTCAAGTAGAGTCGTAGAGATGCATGTTTCTAGTTAGGATAACAGAGAGAGCCCTACCAACATATATATATATATATATATATATATATATATATATATATATATATATACATACACATATATATCTATCTATCTTAAAGAAGAAGTAATAAAAACATTGATGATGCCGGATCAAATGACTGATTCGATCTTGATATTCCACACGAGATCTTGAGATCATGGTGCACCTATCAGACGGTCAAGTTTTGATTCCATCCATCACCGATCCCTAAAAAATGGTCCTTGAGTCATATGGAACACATCACGCCCAAACGTGCATTTTAAATAGCCATCTTTACTAGTGTTTATATGCTTATATATTTATTTACCTATGGGGTATGCTGCAGAATCGATTTTGTGATTGTGTGGCTCGACCAAGGCTTCGGTGATCTCTTCAGACTCTGTTGAGAGAGGGAAAGCTAAATTTGATTTTGATTCTGCAATTCGCTTCTCCGTAGATAAAAGAATTATATGCTTTTCAAACCATAAACCGTCAATATGATCTCAGATTTTAGGGGTTTCATGAATCATTAAAAGAAAAGAAAAAAGAAACAAAAGAAAACTGATCCAACAATACAAAAATTATTATTCAACAATACACAAGGGTTTCATGAAAAATAAAAAATAAAAGAAATAACAATAGTAATAAGAGTAAATAAGTGTTTTACAGAGAAAATTATTTTCCATGTTGAAAAGGGTAGAAAAACCTTTGATTTCTTAAGGCAATTTTTAGGTTTCGTGAACCCTAAAAAAAAAAATCAATTAATAAGATTAAGAAGGTTAAAAGTTATTTTCCTTGCTAAAAAGGGATAAAAATTACCTGAAGAAAATAAGAGATCTTCTTGTTTCAAAACTCCTTCGAAGCCGATGAACAAGAGAGAGAGCCCTAATCGATGCTTTGCTCTAGGACCCATCTAAGCCGTCTAATTTATCAAAGAGAAAAATCTAAGCGGTGAGACATGGACCGTCCATTGGACATGGTTGTTTGACATAAAGATCCATATATCGTGACCTTCATATTAGATGGCCTTGATCAGTTCTACGTGCACAAGTTTCAACAATATCGGGTTAGGTTGGGTTGTGTCGGATCAAAATTTTAGATGATACAGATTGTTTCGTTCTAATCTTTGACTTAGGGATCTTTGCATAACGACCTTCAAATCAGACGACTTAGATGAGTTCCACTTGGCACCTATATCTATGGGGCCGGGTTTGGATCAAAATTTTGGTTGTCCATTGAAAATTGGACATATGCCCAACTCGACCCAATCTAATAGTAGTGTTTCTTTTCCACAAATTTCATATAAAAAGCTAGGTCGGGTCCAATTTTTGTCCGACCCGACCCGATGGGGCCAGTAGTATGTACCCTAGTAAAACATTCAGGTCCGGTCATTTGGGTATCCGGTGGACCCAGCATGTTGACAATTTCACATGCTTAAACCGTTGATTGCTTTGAATCAGAAAATGGAGATCTTTCTTTGCCCCAATCTTCAACACAATATCTGGAAATCATGGGCCTACTATCAGACCATCTCGTTTGATGAGAAAGTGATCTCGTTTGTTGGGAAAGTGATCTAAGAACCTTGTTTGACGTTCGCGCATAACCATGTATACTTTTTTGGATCTGTGTCTTGTGGAATCAAAATCCAAAGTCTGACATGTTTTTATGGAGTGTCTTCTCTCTACTCTCACCCATATTCCATAACTCACATTAACACATGTTTTTATGTGTTATGGTTTCAAAGCCATTTATTCGGGTGGGTGTTGACCCTTTTCATTTAGAGGCGATTTTTGGTCAAAATTGGACCAATCCTAATTAACTGATGATGTGGGTGTTACTATATTAGTCGATTGCAATCGTGATCATGGCTTACAATGGTGCACAGTGGCCACAGATGCGTGCCACATAGAATCAACATCTAACCATTTGATATGTGGGGCGATGATCTCAATAACTAATGTGTGCAAGATTGATACGAAAATTTTGGATCAGTAAAATTGTGCCACGTGGAACTAATGTATGCAAAGATCTCAATAACTAATTGTGCAAGATCTCAAATAACTAATGTATGCAAAGACCCCTATATCAAAGATTAGAATCATCTAAAATTTTACCCGACACAACCCAACCTAGCCCGATATTTTTGAAACTTGTGCCACGTGGAACTGATCAAGGCCGTCTAATATGAAGGTCACGATGTATCGATCTTTATGTCAAACAACCATGTCCAATGGACGGTCCATATCTCACAACTTAGATTTTTCTCTTTGATAAATCAGAATGCTTAGATGGGTCCTAGAACAGAGCATCGATTAGGGCTCTCTCGCTTTTTCATCGGCTTCGAAGGAGTTTTGAAACAAGAAGATCTCTTGTTTTCTTAAGGTAATTTTTACCCCTTTTAAGCAAGGAAAATAATTTTTAGCCCTCTTAATCTTATTAATTGGTTTTTTTCTTAAGGTTTATGAAACCTAAAAATTGGCTTAAGAAATCAGGGGTTTTTCTACCCTTTTCAACATGAAAAATAATTTGCTCTGTAAAATACTTATTTTCTCTTCTTACTATTGTTATTTCTTTTATTTTTAATTTTTCAGGAAACCCTTGTGTATTGTTGGATAATAACTTTTGTATTGTTGGATCAGTTTCCTTTTATTTCTTTGTTTTTTCTTTTCTTTCAAGGTTTCATGAAACTTCTAAAATCTGAGATTATACTGACTGTTTATGGTTTGAAAAATATGTAATTCTTTTACAGTTTTCTTAAGGTGAGGATATTTATCTACGGCGAAGCAATTGTGAATTGCGGAATCAAAATCATATTTAGTTTTCCCTCTCTCAATGGAGTCTCAAGAGATCACCGAATCCTTGGTTGAGCCACAAAATCACAAAATAGATTTAGGTAAACAAATATATAAGCATATAAATACTAGTAAAGATGGCTATTTTTCCTTGCAGTTTCTGTGACCCAGTGTAGCAACTCTGTTTTTTCATATATTAGCAACTGTAGCAGCTCCTTTAAAGATTTGATTTGGTGGTAGAGGCATTGTAGCCCCTACTTTAATTTCCCACTAAAATGTTGATAACTACATGCACAATATGGTGCCACATGAACAAAAATCATGGTATTAATCTCTAAACCAGATTGGCTATCTAATTGCATTTACAAAATTTGCTATCTGGTTTGTTGGCTGCTGAAATTCAGCCATAACAATCGAATATATTTCCGTAATAAATTGGGAGTGAAATATATATATATATATAACACCCAACTAAACCCTGTTTCAATTCATCAACTTTCTGCATCAATTCACAAACTTCAGTCCTATTCTAGTCATAGTCAATGTGAAGTGTCCCCAAAGAGGTGCACAAGCGAATGTCCCATTTGATCATGTAGTTGAGCAGAGACGATCTCAATTTTGCCACATCAAATGCCATCTGAAAAGATTCAAATGTATTAGATACTTAAATTCATGAATTGAAAATTTCTTTATCTTTGTTCCGTTAATAAATTTATCAGTAAAATGAAATTGTTGGAAACGCAACAGAGTTGTTTACTTTGAATGATTACTTGGGAGAAATCTACAAGTAACGTATCTATCAATTCTGTTATATCCCCAGAGATGGCCTTGTGCATTTTTTTTTTGAATCAGTAAAGAGAATATATTGATAAGCAGCGAGGCGCTGAAAAGTTCAATACAAGAAAACGATCAAAAAGCCGAGAAACCAGAAAAACTAAAACAAAGTCTCCGATCACAGATAACGAGCAAGGACATGACCATCCCAGCAGTCCTGACCCCAACTTAACCCGGGCCCCAGTGGAAGGGCTCGCCATCCGGCACAAACCCCCCTCTAGCCACCCAGAACCGCACCAAGTCCCTAACCGACTTCATAATCATCCCCACCGGACGGCTTTTCTCTTCGAAGATCCGCGTGTTCCTTTCCCGCCATATACTCCAGAATACGGCGGAAGAGGCAGCTCTCCAGTAGTAACCCAACTCATGTTAAAGGACTTTAACACAATGTTCCAGATTTCCTGCGCCACCACGCAATGAAGCAGCAAATGCGAGGTTGATTCCTCCCCTATGTTGCACATAACGCATCGATTTGGGATATCCTTCCCCTACGATTCAACTGATCCAACGTAAGAATTTTCTCTTTGAAGAGGGTCCAAGCGAAGAACTTAATTTTAGGAGGGATGGTCGTCTTCCATAGCTTAGCGTCTTGGAACCTGATCAACGACCATCTTGAAAGCATCCTATAATAAGATTTGACGCTGAAGATACCATCCCTGCCAAGAGCCCAAGTAATCTGGTCTTAACCCTGTGGGTGCCGGTGAGTCTCATAAAGCTTAAGGGTTAGAGCTGAGAACGAAGCAACCTCTTTGTCCCTCAGCAGCCTTCTTGTGGTCACATCCCACCATTTACCCCCCCGATTCTCCACAACAAACTCCTCGATCATCCCTAGCTGGTTCATAGATAAGGCATAGATGTCGGGGAAGGAGTCTTTGAGGGGCCTACTATCCACCCACGCATCTTCCCAGAATCGAATACGTGTACCGCAACCCCATCTAAACCGCCCTCTAGTAAAAATTGACCAAGTGCTGCAAATATTTTTCCACCAAGCCGACGTCCCTTTATGTGCCGATGTGCAGATGCCCCAGTTACCTATGGATTGCCCATATTTCTCGCTCAACACCTCTCTCCAAAGATTACCCCTCTCTTCCATCGTTCCCGCTCGCCAAAACCATTTCCCCAAGAGCGCTATGTTGGTCCGCCTCAAACTGCGAATGCCCAGACCACCGCAACTGACGGGCAGTTGACAAGAATCCCAAGTTGAATATAAGCTAGGTAAAAGCAAATTGGTCCAAAGATTGAAAAGGATATGGGCAACAGTTCATATTGAGGCACAAAGGTTATTTGATCGAATGTTTTAATAATTTTTTTGAATTAACTACATGTGGGCAGTTTTCATTAATTTTCCATTTTAAAAATTATTTTTCTTAATTTCATAAAATGTTCTATATTTTAAGATTTCTTAAATTATTGATCTGAGTTTTGGTCGGCTCTTTGAGTTGACCCTATGAAGCTCTCCCCTTGGATGCATTTTCTCATCCATGGCTGACTTTCAAGTTGTGATGGGTATTCTAATTTTGCACATAGATGGACCATCACTTTGTATCTATTTTTGAATGCATTCTCTTAAAATAAACCCAAACATACACCTCAACTAAAATAGAATCTATTTACATAATACATTCTTACAATCTATTTTGAACGCTATCAAAAGCGTACAAGAAGAAGTTCTATACAAAAATGTTTTCATAAAGTAAAGTGTTTGAAGAATATATTTTTTCCATAGTCTATAAAAAGTTGTTTCCAATTAGCTCTAATTATTTTGATAACTGATAAGGTTTTTGTGTTGTCACATGTTTTTCTTGTCCTTGGTGGAGTGTATATTATCAGTTCTGGATTAAGTTATTTTCCATTTTGCAAATTTTGATGATGATTATACAATGGTTGCTTGCATTTGTGTTTTCTTTTTCTTTCTTGTCCCGAGCTGACCTTTCTCTCTCTCTGTTTTTAGATCGATGCATCATATCTTGTCAAAGATGGTTGGTTAAAAGATATTGTTTTCTTTCTAGTCATGGTGGGGTGGCGAAGGCATTTACTCTCCATATTTTGTCATGTTGGCAATAGAGTGGAGCAAAATTGTTGTGCTCATGTCAGTTCCAATGCAATTACAAGTTCATCTCCTCTATTAGGTAAATGCAGATTAACATCATGCATGAAGTTTTATTCTATCTTTAGACTTCCATCTCTCATCTACTTAAGCACTCTCAAGAATAATATTTTAGTAAGACCTCTTTCTCGAGTATGCAGTAAATAAATATAATGTAACGTTTAAAGATTTTTATTTTTTATTTTATTTATTTAGTTATCTTTTGAAGTCTATATTTGAATTGCTTGTCTATGTAAGTGTTTTTGATTGGTTAAATGTTGATTGTATTAAAAAAATTATTATAATACATTTCCATCTTCTCAACCAATTTCTTCATACAACCTAAAGTTAGGGACCTACAATTTGCGTATTTATTGCTCCATGGAGGCATTTTTCTTTTCTTCAAGCACAAGATGCTCTGTTCATTAGGTACATAAATTTGATGATCATGTAATACGGGTTCTTATTGCAGGCCAATTTCTTTATCTTCAAAGGGCCTTGGGTTTTTCTGCCAAAAGCATACAGAGTCCATGCCATCGTTATTTACAATGTGTGGTAATAATTAGTGGTTTTCTCTACATGCCCAAGATGTTTGTTAGTGACTTTTTATCAAATGAGTGACCACTTCATTTCTTAAAAAAACTAATTTAGAAGTTATGCATTGTACATCTTGAAATGTGGGCATTGGATACTGATACAGAATGTAAAGAGTTGCTTCTTCCACACCACTTTTTTCTTATCACACATCAATTAATGAAATTACTAATTACACACGAAGTAATATTGATTACACACATATTAATGGAAAGATATATACTTCCAATATCGACCAAAAACTTTAAAGCAGATACAGGTTCAACCGAGGGTGCATCGAAAAGCCGAATTGAAACAAGCTGACGTCTAGAGACTTCTTTGATTGGTGTCAGTTCCATGTGGTGACAACTTGCGTTGCTTGATGTTCGTGCTAATGTACGCCTATGTTTGGGTTTGTTTGGCAAAACTGCGCCAAAACATTGGAGATGCCACCAAATAGTTTTCTTCCATAGTGGATTCTAGGGTTCAGTTGGACACCCCCATACACAATTTGTATTTCGGAATTGTGTGGCAGGTGTTTCATGGAAACTAAGGCTTTCAATGGGTCAGGTGTTTAGGGGAATTTGAACTGGTCGAGTTGGTTTTCAGGTCAATTTTTCGGGTCGGGGCAGGCATATATCTTTAACCCGTTGGGTCGGACTGCTCCATCGGGCATATACCCTTGACCTTTATGGCAGCCAAATTTTGGCCCAAATAAATCAAACCCAAGCCATTGATAGGATGAGCCAAAACAAAGGGGAGCGATTTGGTGCGTGAAGACGGTGTAGCGATCACATCGGAGGCTATTGGAAACCAATATGTGGATTAGGGAATGCGGGTTTGAGGGGGAGCCAAGTGTTGGATTCGAAGTGATTTAGTCTGTTGCATGAGAGTTTTGTTTCTGTTGTCGGATTGCTGTTTTTTTGGGATTCGTGTGGCTTCCTATTTAAGGTGTAGGTGGTTTCTATTGAGGGAACGAATGGTTTATCTCTTGCAAAGAACATAAGGCTCTGTTTGATAACCTGGTATTCAACTCTTGGAAGTGAAATAGCAATTTCATGCTCACTTCCTTGGAATTGAATTTCCCTTGAAATGGCACTTCTCTTGTTTGATTTTGTTGTGTGGGAAGTGACTTCGCTAGAATTTAATTCCATTGCTTGATTAGATCCTTGGGGAAATCAATTCATGTGGAATTGGAAAAGGATATTTTTAGCAAATACATATAAATAAAAAAACTGAATTCGAAGATATTCCCTGCCAATTATTTCATTAATGACTAATTTACCCATGGAATTGACACTTCAACCAATTTAAGAGTGAAATTTGAGATTAACTATGATGGAATTGGTGTGTGGAAGTGAATTCCACCTATGGGTTCTACATCAATTCACTTCCACACCTTTAAACTCCTATCAAACAGAAAACCTGGAATTGACGATTTAATTCCACCATAGAATTGCCACTTCCACTTAATAAAACAGAGCCTAAGTGAAGAGCAAGGTGGTATTGAGTTTGTTTAAAGTAGTTTTGGATTATATTGTTCCTGGGTGGTTTTAATTTTCTTCTATATGTTGAAAGTGGCAAGGGTAGAGATGACATGGGATTTGCTTGTGAAGAACTAGAAGGTAGCCAAGCACAACCTGAAAGGACTTCTTCATGCCCAAACCTTCTCCAACACTGGCCCAACTAGTTGCAACTTTTTATACAACATGGTGGTGGATGGCTCTATACCCATCCCTCATTACAAATCAGAACTGATACGTACCATGTCGTAGGGCTAAGTATTTCCACATTGGTTGGGAGTTGAAAAGGATGCTTGGCTATATCGCCATCTATCCAAATTATCTTGTATATGTTATTATTAATTATATAATAAACATAACGTAAAATATTATTAATATAAAAAGTATATACTATATTATAATGTAAGTTTGTATATACCATATTATTTTTAACTATTGAATATTACTTAGTATAAGAATATTATATTTATATATTGTCTTTATACTACATTATTATATATAATTGTTTATATAATATTATATAATATTGTTTAATAATACATACTATATTATATAAATTGTATTGGGGCAGCTAGAAACCCCTAGACCTGAGCTTAGTCATATCATATCTCAAGCCTGAAGACCAAAAAATACAGCCAAACCTAGCCCATACTGGGTAGACAGGCCAGCCCGACCCATTGCCAAGCCTACCGTCTTTTGAATTATGTAACCTTTAATGTTCACAGGGCTATCACCTATTCCGACAAATCAATCTTAACTCTCTATGGGCCTAAGCAGGATTAGCCCTCCTTAAGCTCAATGTGAAGGGATTAACCTTAACTACTCTTCCGTCTTCCCATCTTCAAAAAAATTAAAGTTTGAGATATTAGGGTTTAGGGGACTAGGGTTAGATGGAGAAGGAAGAAAGATGTGGAAGAAATTGGGGTTGTGAATTAGAATTCTCACACCATTAATACTCTTTGAAAGAGGATTCAGTGTATACCCCACACACACACTCTACACTGACTATAGGGACACCCAACTAACACTTCTAGACATAACAACACTCCCCCTCAATTTAGAACATAGATATCTATCATGGCCAACTTGGGAGTGATGCCATATAATCTATTTCTTCCCCAAGCTTTAGTGAGTATATCAATCAATTGATCTTCTGAGCTTACTTGAGTTGTACACAATTCATTTGACTCATTTTTTCTCTTATGAAATGGTAGTCCACTTCAATGTGCTTGATTCTTTTATGGTATACATGATTTCTGCGATATAAAGTGGAGCTTCACTTTCTCCATAGTGTCATGGGAAGCTTCACATTGACTCTGAGATCTGCCAAGATGAATATAAACCACATCCCTTAACGGGGACATGGCTCTGTAAGCTCTTTTTTTACTAGAGTTTGAAAAATGTTCTTATTTTTCCATGTGACTAAGTTCCCACTAAGGAAGGTGTAGTAGCCTGAAGTGGATCTCTTATCACTTAGAGATCCAACCCAACCGGCATTAGTAAAGACCTCAACATGAAAATGTCCATTTTTGGATAAGCAATATCCAGACAGTCATAGTAAGGTAAATAAGTCTCCCCACAAGTAACTGGTACATTACAACATCCTTGAGAAGTTCCCCATCCTCTCCATTAATTTTATGATTTTTTCCGTAGGGATTACAACAGGGTTACATCCCAACATGCCAGCTTTCTTCAAAACATCAATGATATACTTTCAACAAAATTACCTTTCCTTGATTTTGCCACTTCAGTGACTAAAAAGTACTTGAGTGTTCCCAAGTCTTTAATATAAAAACTTGACGCAGGCAATGCTTTAGTTTCATTATTTCTTCACTTCATCTCCTGTGACAACTATGCCATCAACATACACAACCAATGCTTTTAGGTAAGTTTTCTTCGTCGCAAACAATATATGGTTTATACTCATTATTTCTTCACTTCATCTTCTGTGACAATGATGCCATCAACATACACAACAAATGATTTGAGGTGATTTTTCTTCGTCACAAACAATATATGGTTTATAGTAACTCCTCTGATACTCAAACTTCATAACATCACTAAATTTTTTGAATCAGGCTCTAGAAGATTGTTTCAATCCGTAGATGACCTTCTTTCATTTACAAACTTTGCCTTGCTCACCTTGAAGAAAAACCCAGGTGGAAGGACTCCGTACACATCTTCTTTCAAATCACTATGCAAGAAGACATGTTTTACATCCAACTGATATAGCGAACAAATTCTGTATGCAGCAAGTGAAATACGTACCAGAATTGTATTTGACTTAGCCACCGGTACAATGTGTCCTGATAGTCAATGTCGTGAGTTTTTGTGACAATTATGCAATCAACATACAAAATTAATGTTGTGAGGTGAATTTTCTTCTGCCAAAAAAATGTATTGTTATAAGGCCTCCTTTGATACTTACACTTTATAACATCACTAACTTTTCTGAATCAGGCTCTAGGAGATTGTTCCAATCCGTAGATGCTTTTTTCAGTTTACAAACTTTGCCTTTCTCCCCTGAAGAGCAAAACTAGATGGAAGGGCCATGTGCACCTCTTCTTTCAAATCACCATCCAAGAAGATATTTTTTAGATCCAACTGGTGCTGCGACCAATTTCTGTATGGAATAAGTGAAACAAGTGCTCGAATAATGTTTGACTTGGCCACTGGTGCAAATGTATCCTGATAGTTCATGTCATGGGCTTGAGTAAACACCCCAAGTTTGACGTTGTACCTTTATGTAGACCATTTGGTCAACCCTTATTCGTATATCTCCACTTGCATCTTACCGCCTTCTACCCTTCTAAAAGCATAATCACCTCCCATTTTTTGTTCAAAGGCTTTCATTTCCTATAACATAGCCTCCTTGCGTTGTGGCTAAGATGGGGTGTCAGAAACACTAGCGCGAACATAAATAGAGTCTAACGAAGAGCTGAAAAAGATAATTGTGATGTTGAATAAACTTGACACGACGCAAACTTATGGTGCAAATGTATCCTGATAGTTCATGTCATGGGCTTGAGTAAACACCCCAAGTTTGGCGTTATACCTTTATGTAGACCATTTGGTCAACCCTTAACCGTATATCCCCACTTGCATCTTACCACCTTCTACCCTTCTAAAAGCATAATCACCTTCCATTTTTTGTTCAAAGGCTTTCATTTCCTATAACATAGCCTCCTTTTGTTGTGGCTAAGATGAGGTGTCAGAAACACTAGCGCGAACATAAATAGAGTCTAATGAAGAGCTGAAAAAGATAGTTGTGATGTTGAACAAACTTGACATGACACAAACTTATAGGATGACGAGCTCTGGATCTGAAAGCTTTATGTACAACAATAGGAAGGTTTAAATCATTTTGTGGAGAAGGCTCACTACTTGGTGAACTTGCTTCAGGAGCAAGGGCTCTAGTCTGAGAAGGGGACGTCTTTTACATCTTTTTAAATGCTTCGTCTTGGAGAACAGTTTTGCCTTTTCCAAACATGTTAAATGTGGCTGCTCTTTCTATAGGAACCTCTCTTTATTCCCACATAGGATCTCTTGATTTCTACTTCAACTTCATCACCAACATCATTTGAGAGATAGGGAAATGCCGGTATAATGCTCTGTTCCGTATAATGTCCTCCTGAAGAGAGCCCTATGGAGGAGATGGGATCATAACATTTATATCCTTTTTGAGTAGGAGGATAACCGATGAAGGTACATTGAGTAGCTTTTAGAGAGTTAATCATGATGAGAGGAAGGAATAGGAGCAAAACATAAAAACCCAAAATACGCAAGGAGGAATAGGGAAGAGACAAAATTGAGGACACAATAATTTTTGGGGAGATTTACCTTCAAGCACATGAGTACACATTTTATCAATAAGAGAATTGGTAGTAAGATGGACATTACATTATAAATGTTTTGGATCATGCATTCCAATTAATAAAACACGAGAAACTTCAAGTAGATGTCTATATTTTCTTCCAGACACCCCATTTTGTTGTGAGGTGTAAGGACAAGTTGTTTACCACTCAATTCCATGACTGTAAAGGTAGGAATGAAGTTGGTGGGAGGCAATACTCTCCACCATTGTCAGGTCTCAATATCTTCATAGTGCCATGGTACTAAGTTTGGATCAACTTGCGAAAAGACTTTATTCATCTTTGGATTTCAACATATAGAACATGGTAAAACGAGTGCAATCATTAGTGGAGGACACAAAATAACGATGGCCATGTAAAACAACAATCAGATATGACCCTCAAACATCGGAATGTGTAATACGAGGGGAGTTATACTCCTGTTACCACTAAAAGGATATGACATTCTACAATGTTTTGTCATTTGATACACATAACATGGGAACATAAAAAAAACAAAAAAATGCGTTGGTAGAAATAAAAGACGAAAACGTTGTAAGGGAAGATGCCCAAGGTGAATATGGCATGGCCGAACATCCTTAGTGGATACATCAACACCTATCGGTCTTTTAATATGATGATCCTCAAACAAATATGTCTCTCCTCACGACCATGACAAAAGTCACCAAACACCTTTTCAGTTAACAAGTCCCGGAAGATACAATGTAAGGGAAATGTTGTACTGCAGTTAAGATGTTTAATTATATAACTGACCGAAAGAATATTAACCTGCATCTTGGGAACCCGTGAGGTAGAGTCTAAAAACAAATGACCAACATGAGTAGTTCTTTTACTATAAACATGAATGTTGGTGTGTAGGCATTGTCCATATGGTGTGTGTGTTCTACATAGAACTCTAGTCTGTCTCTTTGTAATGATATAATTACCGATAATGTAGATGAGGAGAGCATGAGTTATTTTCTCGAAAATACAACCCAATTTTCTTTTCCTTCTCCATCTTCTTCCTCCTAAATCTAACCTAACACTAGCCCTAATCGGACCCTAAATAAACCTCACTCTCTTTAACTTGGCATCACAGCAAGGACTAACCCTAACTATTGTTGACATCACCCACATGTTGCTGGCATCAGCAGAGTCAACATTTGACTCCAGAATTGAATTTTTTCATTAAGGTTTTGATCGGAATTTTCAGATGGACAATTTTTCTTCGGTTTCATTTGACCCTCATTTTAGTGAGTTTCAAAGAGTTCAATTGCATTTTCCAGCTCACGGTTTTTTGAAGTTCCTGCATCTGTAAGTGCCAAAAAGGGATACAAATCTGGTGGGTTCTGATCGTAATTCACATGGATTTGGTGCCAAGATTTCTGTGAGGCTGATTGATCTCAATCTTTGGTCATAGAAGCTTCTGTTCTTAGCAGGGAATCTTAAGAAACTTGTCTTGTACGATTCAGAGTAGGAACGAGGGAGCTGTGATGTTTCTCGTGAGAAGACACTCTGTGTGTACATGTGAGAGTTGTGAAGAGAACACTGCAATCTGTCATGTGAGCACATCAGCAATATTATTGGTGGTGTTTTGTGTTCTCTGATCTGCAGTTTGTGAGATCAGTCGTAGTGCGAATCGTGAACTGTTGAGGTCTCTTCTTGAAGTGGCGTGAAAGTGTATAGTTGAAGTATCTCAATTATTGGGTGTTGTTTTGTGACCTGGAGTGTGGGATTTGGTGTGGTGCAACTGGGTTGTGAGTGATAAAGGTCTCCAAAACAGCGGTGTGGCAGTGTACAGCTGAGGTATCTCATCTATGGATAAACGCCAATGAGAGATTGGTAGTGGACTTGCTATGATTGAATTTAAGAGAAATATATATTATTTCAGTGGCCTGAACTATGAAGGTGTGCCATGTTCTTCTCACTCCTATGTAGCTGAGACTAGTGTTGGTGAGCCTGCTCATGCTTCTGTTTCTCCTCAATTCTCCTGGATCATCCGCTCTGGAGCCATCGAGCACATGATTCGTTTATGTTTGTTATTTCATTCTCTATCTCTACTTCTGCACCCAATAGTGTTGAAGTGGCTGATGGATCTCAAGTTCCTGTTGTTGGTAAATGAGTTACCCATGTTGGTCAGTTATCTTTAAAATCTACGTTACATGTTCGAAAGATGTCTGTTAATCTTCTTTCAATTAGTAGCATTACAAAACATCTTAATTCTAGTGTGACCTTCTTTCCCACACATTGTCTTTCAGAACTTATCGACGGGAAAGTTTCTTGGCCATGGCCATGAGTATGGTGGATAATATTTGTAGAGGATATTCATATTCAAAGGCTGATTGCTGCGGTTGCTGCTGTGTCCACTGAAGAGGTTTGACTATGGCCTAGGCGTTTTCTGCATCTCTCTTTACAATGCTTGCGTCTTTTGTTCCCATAAAAATTTAGTTCCTTTGATGCTTCCAAATTCCAGTATGATGTATGGAAAATGTTGAATTATTGTAGAACACCATATCCTTTGAATAAAATAGGAGTATTACTCCATTCCACATTGTTTATTGAGATGTTTGGGGGCAATCTCCTGTTGATTCTTTACATGGCCACCATTATTTTGTGTCATTTAGTGATAAACTCTCCTTGAAGGTTGCCAAGTGTATCCTCATTGTTATCCACTAAAAAAAGATACACATGTTATGACCCTAGCTCTGGGAACTGTTTGTTCGTATGGATGTCTCCTTTTTTGAATCTAGTCCATTTTATCCTTCTCCTAAGTGTCCCCTTATGAGGGAGAGATCTAAGGAAAAAGGCACTATGCCTGTGTTTCCTCATCTCCCAAGTGATGTTGAAAGGGATGATATTAATGATGAAGTTGAAATTGAAGTGGAGGAAGTTACTACTACATAATAAATCGCAGAAGGAACTGATCCATTTTGGAGAGGGCAAAATATTCATCCGGGGTGAAGCCTTCAAGAAAATGATGAAGGCCTCTCCTTCTCAGGTTACAAACCAAGCTCCTTCCCCTGAAGCAAGTCACTTAGTAGTGACCCTCCTCCACAAAGTGAACTGGAACTCCCTATTGCCCTTAGGAAAGCTCCCAGGATGTCTACCCGCCATCCTATTACTGAGTATCTTATCAAAACTACTCTGCATCGCGTAAGTCATTTATCTCTTCGCTAGACTCTATTTCTATTCCTCTTGTGTCTTTGATGTCCATAGTCACAAAGTCGTGAGTCGGCTATAAATCGGCAAGGGTCTAAGTCGGGGAAAATTGGCAAAAATCAGTCAAAGTAAAAAAAAATAGGGGAAAACAAAACAATTCAAAAAAATATAAAAAGTATATCCT
Source organism: Chloranthus sessilifolius (assembly GCA_021018995.1). Lineage (NCBI taxonomy): Eukaryota > Viridiplantae > Streptophyta > Magnoliopsida > Chloranthales > Chloranthaceae > Chloranthus > Chloranthus sessilifolius. Next base: position 145,460,860 of record CM037590.1, on the reverse strand, counting down.
AATATATTTGAAGTTAAAAATAATGATTTTAGTGAACAAAATAATATAAAATAGCCAAAACCTAGAGGTATTTTATGAACAAACTGAACTAAATAGTACAAACCTAAAGGTTTTTTCCCCTCAAGTACACGTGGAAAAAAATTCGGACCACATGACAAACATCGCCAATATTAATCTGCCTGAGTCAAGACTTGGCCTATTAATTGACGATAAAGTCGAGATGATTGCAAGCTAGGAAGCACCGGTGCGGGTACGCCATACGTGTACGATACAATATGGGTACGCCAATACGGCAATTTAAAAAAAATCAGGGTATAGGTACGGCGGGGGTACTTATATTTAGAAATTAATTTTTATATATATAGTAGCTTTATTCATGCCCACGGAATCTTGAAATACGACCACGCCAAAAATCATTGATTGCATTAAATCAGACGATGGAGATCATGTTTCGCTCCAATCTTGCACACAAGGGATCTTGAGGCCACGAACGTACCATCCGATGGTTTGTTTTTAATTCCACATGTCACAAATCCCAAAAATGTGGTCTGAAAGTCATGTTTGAGCGTGATGTGTATCACATGACTTTAGGACCACATTTTTGGGAATTTGTGCCATGTGGAATTGAAAACTGACCGTTTGATGGCATAGTCATGGCCTCAAGATCCCTTATGTGGAAGATTGGAGCGAGACACAATCTCCGTCGTTTGATTTATAGCAATATTGTCAAATTGCATATGTGATCGCATATGCCATGGCATAAAATTTGAAAATAAGAAATTTTTAAAAAAAAATTGGACATCATTACGCCATCGCATACTAAGTATGTGATGGCATAATCGCATACTTATCGCTTATGCCATCGCATACTTTTGTATGCCATGGCATAAAGTTTTTATACATAATATAGCATATGTGATTATGATTTTATGACAAAAAATGGCATATGCGATCGCATAAAATGGCATATGCGATTGCATAAGCGATTATGCGATCGCATATGACAACACTGATTTAAAGCAATCAATGATTTTTGGCGTGGGCTTATTTCAAGATTCCGTGGGCGTGAATAAAGCTACCCTTATATATTCAAATTTTCATTGGCGATACAAAAATTTTATTAAAAAATTAAATGATCTTTCACCATTAAAATGTTCCTTTTTATCTCACACCATTGAAGTGAATTATCATTATGCCATGTGGCACACATCTATTATCATTGTGCCTTGTGACTTATCATTGTGCCATGTAAACCATCTGATCGGTGAGCTTCAATATCAGCCATCAAAATTAACAACAATCGTTGAAATTAGAGTGCACAAATCGGACGGTTGAAATCTCTCAAAAAGTTTAATCACCATTTGGCACTTAAATAATGTTGAAATGATCTTATACCATTAAAGTTATTCTCACACCACTAAACCAAATATTATCATTTTACCATGTGATGAACATTTGTGAACAATCTAAATTGTCCAAAGTGGCAATCTGTCATTGGAATGTGGCTCAGCCGAAAGAAACATGCCTATAAGTGGATGTGAACCATCCGATTGATGGTCTGTAATATCAGCCATTAAAACTGAAAACAATGGTTGATATTAAAAGTCCACAAATCAGATGGCTTAAATCTCCCTACACTGGCATTTTTAGGCCCATTAAAACTGAAAACTGATATTGGATGGTTCACATCCACAAATCAGATGGCTTAAATCTCCCTACAATGGTTGATATCATAATCCACAGATTGGATGGTTTAAATATCCCTAAAAAATCATTTTTACGGTTCAGATCACCTTCATCTTAAACCCTTGATGGTCTAAGATCATTTAAACACCATTTTGGTGTTGTAAGTGATGGCAGGAGAGTCGGTCCCATATTTCCTTGCATACAAATGTCGGTCACAACCAATCCCGAAAGCAGACCAAAAAATAAAAAAAAATAGGAAGAAGAAAAAAACAAAGAAAAAAAGGGAAAAAAAAGCTCATACCTGATTTCGAGCTAGGGCGCAACACAGCAAAAAAAGCTCATACCTGATTTCGAGCTAGGGCACAATGCAGCCACGCAGACTCAGGTAAGTCCTTCACGACTTCACCCTTCTTTCTTGTTCTTTGTTTTTTTTTTTCTCCTATTTGCAACAGGCCGGCTCCATGGTGTTTATACCAAAGGGGGATATATATATATATATATATATATATATATATATATATATATATATATATATATAAATAGTGAAAAAAAATCTTCCCCATTCAGCAACGTATCCCAGCCGTATCGGCACCGTATCCAGACCAATATTGGCGCCGTATCGCGCCTGTTTCCTTTTTTTTTAAGGGAAACTCGTGAGATACGCTTGCAAGCGTATCCCACCCATATCTGTATCTGATACGGATACGACACCCATTTTGGTGTATCCATGCTTCCTAAACTGCAAGTCAGTCTTTTTCCAATTTTTTGAAAAAGTTGGAGACTTTTGTGACTATGCTGATGCCTTATGTCAGCCGCAGTAGACGCCGGCTATGATGCAAGAAATGAAATTGAGCAAAATGAGATCTGAGACGTTGTAGAACTTCATAAAGGGAAGAAGGTGGTCGGGAGGAAATGGGTCTAGTCCGTGAAGTATAGACTAGACTGTTCTATAGAAAGATATAAGTCCAGTTTGGTGCCAAGGGATTCACACAGACCCATGACATTGACTTTCATGACACATTTGCACCAGTTACAAAATCAAATATTATACGGGTGCTCCTTTACCTTGCTGCATACAGAGATTGGCCATTTGTACTAGCTGGATTTAAAAATGCCTTCTCGTATGGTGATCAAAACCCAGTCTCAATGACTCTTCCACTTGGTTTTTCCGTTCATGGGGAGAAAGGAAAAGGGTGTAAGTTGAAGAAGGCAATATACGGGTTGAAATCGGGAAATTTAGTGATGGTGTAATCAAATTTTGGTGTCAAAGAAGTTATTATGATCACACTTTGTTTGTGAAGGACTCTTATGTTACTGCACTTGTCGGGTATGTGGATGACATTATCATGTATTAAAGATTTAAGCTTCTGAATACCCTTTGGGAACTGAAGTAGCAAGCTCAGGGAAAGGGATAGTTCTATCCCAAAGAAAGCACTCTTGATTTTTGAAGCACAGTGGCATGCTTGATTGTAAGCCTCTGATGACTGTGATGACTCTCATGTAGCAAAATCACCGAATCAGTGGAGAGGAAGGCAAACCTCTCAGGGATGTTATAATGTATAAAAGGCTGGGTGGAAAACTTATCTATCTTACATGACTCAACCATATATTGTGTATGTCGTAAGTGTGTATATGCATGCACCAAGGACCAACCATCTAAGTGTGGTATATAGAATTCTAAGATACCTAAAAAGTAGTCTAGGAAGAGGTCCTCTACAGTAAACATGGATAATTTTACATTGAAGTGTTTACTGATGTGGAATGGGTTACTAATACATTCCTCGGAGGGAACTTAGTCACTTGGAAAAGCAAGAAACAACATGTGGTTTCAAATCCCAGTGTAGGAGAATACAAGGCCACGTCTTAGGGGGGGCGTGAAGGGATGTGACTTAATTTCGTTTTGTTTGACATTGGAATTAATGTGAAGCTCCAATGACTATGGGGGTAATGAAGCCACAATTCACACATTTGGAAATCCCATCTACCACGAAAGGACCAAACATATTGAAGTTGACTGCCACTTTTTAAGGGAAGAGATTGAGCTCAAGGAATTTGTATATCCTAATTTTGTTCAGAAGACCAGCTGGCAGATATACTTACCAAGGCCGTAGGAAAAAATCGACTGTATGACATCACGTCCAGATATCTATGCCCAACTTGGAGGGGGGGGGGGGGGGGGGGGGGTTGGTTGGTGTGTAGGCATTATTGTATGGTGTGTGTAAAAAATGGAATGCACTCAGTAGTGTGTGTGTGTGCGCGTTCTACATTGAACTCTATTCTCTCTCTCTTTGTAAATGATATATACCAATAATGTAGATGAGGAGAGCATGAGTTATTTTCTCGAAATGTAATCCCATTTTCTTTGTCTTCTCTATCTTCTTCCTCCTAACTCTAACCTAACAGTAGCCCCAATCAAACATTAAATAAACGTCATGCTCTTTAACTAGGAACATGAGATCCATAAACATGGGATCTTGTAGGCCACGATGGCTCACAGATGTTGGGGGGGGGGGGGGGAGATTCTTTCAGGTCACACTGGCTCAAAAACAAAATCATGAATGAAAATCGAAGGCAGACCACAGCTACTTGGATAAATCCCATCTATGACTACTCGAACCATAAAATAAAATCCATTGAGACATTACAAGTGGATAGGTGGATCGAAAGGTGGTTTTAGTTTTTACATTTTCTGTTATTTAATGCAAGTTTCGGTTCAGTCTTATTGTCTGCCCAAATGGATCCTGACTCTTGAATTGTTATCTTGTTTAATTCACTTTCTGTACATCTGGTTTTTTCTATCTGTATTTTATTTTTGTGATTTCAGGGAATATCAAGTTCAAGGAAATTGCTAGAAGAATCATCCTCCGATACAAGCATGGTGCCCATCCCTTCACCTTTGACATCCGTTTTAACATTAACAGGTGAAAAGACTGAAAAGCAGGCCCAGCTTAAACCTTCAAGAGTTCATGCAGTTTTAAAGTGCATAAAACAGGTATCTCCATTGTATGCTAACCAGTGACTTGCATAAGCTTCCTTAGGCTTAGGTATATATCTTGTACATCGACATTTTAGTGGGTCAAATCACCTTTGCAACCGAAAGCGAGTTGAGAAAATTGATACTAAATATGTTGGTGTGAATAAATTTAATGGTGGTGCTCATGAGTAACCTCAAGTAAACTCACTTGTCTTAGTTTCTCAAATATTCCTCTATAATTATATTTCCTGCTCTAAATTTTCTCTTTTTTTCATTTTATTTATTAAATTATTCTACAAAATAACCTATGCCTCTTTACCTCTAGGCTTAGGCTTTTTTTTCCCCTCAATTTCTTCCCCCCCCAAAAAAGAAAAAAAAATGGCATCGCTTATGTAATCCTACAAAATCGCATAAGCTATTTGGTATCAACTCACTTAGCATGGCTTAAGCAATTTGACAACATTTGTTAGGCTAAAATTTGAACGGTGAAAATCATTAGTTCAACTCATTGTGGTAGATCAATGAATGGTGAGGATGTCTTATATCAAAAACGTCCTTTGAAGTTCAACGGACGAATGAAGACCTTCATGGTGGTAAAGTCTCATATCGACTCCCAACCAATGATCAATAGTTAAATGACGGTGCCTAGATGGTATCAAAATCCTAGATCTGCCTGTGATATTCTTATTGCAATTGGTGGTGATAGAGCTGTCAAATCGAGAACAAATGAACGCCATAGGCCTCCATCATCAACTTCTAAGGAAGCTGAATATCAAATGAAAGAGAAGCCAAATAGACAAACACATCAAATTTGAGGATGAGTTCCTTCCGATGGAGAGGATTGAAGTGAGTCATGATCAAGAAGACATGAAGGTGTGAAAGACAAGAAAGAATAGGAAGACGATGAAAGGAAATATGATGAAAGAAAAGGGAAAGAGAGGTGCATTGGGCTTCACATTAAATACCCAAATGGGTTTGCAGGCCTTGAAACAAGGGCCCAAAATAACTAACTAAATTCTGCCACATGAATTGACTATGTGGAACACCTGACCATTTATTAAGTTCTTTAACTTTTAAGTGGTCGGATGACCATTTAAGTAGCTCACATACCACTTTAGGGGGAAAAAACAAAGATCTCTGTTGCCTATATATTAGGAAAAAGACCTCTCTTACCTAAAGTTTAGGAGAGTATCTCTCCTATTATTTAGGAGAGAACATTCTCTCTCAATAAATCACAAAAAAAATACTGATGGAGTTTTGACTCAAAATATTTGTCCTTTTCTTTTTAGTTTTAAAATTATAATTATGTGTTGCTGAATTCTACCACAAAAATTCTTAATTCTTATCTCAATAAATCTTGAGAATCACAAAACATGATGGCTTTTTGACTCCAAATGTTTGGCTATTCCCTTTTAGTTTTGGAATTTTTTATTAAGTGTTGCTGAATTCTCCACGCAATTTTCAATTGTCTAGCTGGCTGAGGAGTCTTTACATGTCATAGGATTAGCTTTCTTTTGTTAAGTCATTATAAAATAAGAAAAGATTTGGTTGTTCAATTTTTTAAATAACTCAGGTGGAGTTTGAGAAACGGTTAGAATATCCTACTTTTAGTTTTTTTGTGTGCTGTGTTATGTGTATGAATAGATTGTTGAAGGCACATTGATTCCATATTTATTTTTTATTCTTTTGTTGATATCCTTCTTCCATTATCAAGTCAGTTACAAGAATTGTGAAGCCAGTCTCCAGCACGGACAGAAATCACCCTCTAAATCAGTGTTCATTCAGTTTACAAAGATTACATATTGGGGCTCTATATGCAATTCTAAGAGTAGTAGAAGAACTACAATTTCTCTATAATACTTAAATTTCTCTATAAATGGTAAATTACCCTTAAGTTTAGCTGTTGTTATTGTCATGATTTTTTGGAAAACTAAAATGTTGACATTGCATTCAGGTTCCATGAGATTGTCAAACTTCCCCTCTTCTCTTTGTTCCATTATTCAATATATTTTTTATCGTAACAGGCAAATTATATTAAAGAGGGAAAAAGAATACATATCTATACCAACAATGAGATGCTACTGTACAAAGTAGCAGGCCCAAACTCACAAAAACCACAAAAGGCAAAAGTACAAGTGATCCGCCAACTCAGCGTCCTGCATACACGTTATACATCTGCTATGTATTCTCTTTCCTCTTTTCACCAACTGGTCTACCGTGAGAATACGACCCCAAACCAGGCTTCACCCAAAGAAACGAATCCTAGGAGATGCACACCCTTTCCAGGCTGAAATCCATCTGTCTTAAAAGAGGTTGACTGATGAGGTTGCATAGAAATAACACACCAGGAAGATTTCTTTATTTTCCAACATCCGTCATTCTCCCAGTCGAACACCAATTGTTGTCATTTTTCACATTTAGTTACAGTTTTTGTATGCCATCATCTTGGTTGACTCAGCAATTCTAAGAGTAGTAGAACTACAATTTCTTTATCGTTACTTAAATTTTACTTTTTTCTAGGAAAGATAAATTGCCTATAGCTTTAGTTGTAGTTATTGTCATGACTTTTTGAAAAGTTAAATTGTTTGACATGCCTATCAGGTTCTATGAAATTGTCCAACTTCCACTCCTCTTTGTTCCATTCTTCAATGTATCCAATTTCATCTTCTTATTCTCCAATTTGAATACTAATTATGGGCATTTTTCATATTTAGTTACAAAGTTTTTTGTTGGGACTGTTCCTATTCTGGTTTTCGTGTATCCCCATGTCTAGGTGAATTAATTCCTATTAACTTGACTGTTGACAAATTTTCCTTTTGTGGATAACATGGCCATTTGTGGAGGTCGTCTTTATGAGAAATTAGGAAAGAACGGAATAGAAGAATTATTTATAAGAAATTCAGTACATGTAATGGGATGATATACTTGATATTGTCGGGTGGTGTTTGGTCTCGCCCAAATGTTCCGCCTCCTTTATGGAGGAGATCATTAGAGAGTCGGAGGAGCTTCTTCGACCTCCCTAGGCTTTTGTTTGTATGGTTGGGGCTGCTGCAGCTTTCAGCCCTTTGTTGTACTATGTGTTTTTTTGTTTTCCTTTTTCTCTTTTCTTTTCTTTGTGTCCGTTTCTATTTGTATCTTATTTTTCTTTTCTTTTCATTTTCTGATCGAGTTCCTCACTCGGCCCCACTGATCTGCTATATTTTTCTTTTTTATTAACGAGTATAGCATATTACCGGTCAAAAAAGGTTTTTTGTGTGCAAGCACTGTTGATGTACTTTATGTGCATATGCTCTACTATCACTGCAAAAAAATAAATATTTGTAAACTGAATGAACAATGTCAAAAAAATGTCAGTGTTTCTTTTGTTATTTCAAGAAGTACGAGTTGGTATTGGGTATGTGACCCGATCACTGCCAGCGGTACGCAGCTCAATCACCTTCTGCCAAAATAGTCAAACCTCAGGCGGTGCACAACTATTTATGAGCATCCAAATCCAAATCAGCCAGGGTACACTTCTGGCCTTTCCCTGATTTAGCGCAAAAAAAATATTCACCCATATCCGAAGGTTGGCAAAGGGAGATTGATCCGAGCGTGGTGCTCGTCTTGACTACCTAATTATAGCTCTAGAATTATATATTGGATGAGAAATGGGAGACTGTTATAGTTCAAAATATTAACCTTTGGTGGGGTTTTACTTGTATGCCTGCTCAGTTTCATATTCAAACTATTGGAAGACTTCTTCAGCTAGTCATTTTGCACATCATTAATTATAATCAATGTTCATGGCTATTTCAGAGTCCCAAGAAGGTCAATTTGGTGGCTGCATTAGTTCGTGGAATGCGTGTTGAAGATGCATTGCTGCAGTTGCAAGTAACAGTGAAGCGAGCTTCAAAGACTGTGTACCAGGTTCCACATTATCTCCACTTAGGATTTTTTTTAATTCAGTTAGAAGAAGCTGGACTCAAATTGCTTCAGTGTGTCAATTCAATTGGCACAGCCTGTCAGATGAAATGTGAAAGCATATTGGATATCTTATAAAACTGATTGTCATTATAGTTCGTTTTGTCACCTTCTCTTTTTTTTTTTTTTAATTGTTCTTTTCTTTTTAATATATATCTTCTAATTAATTGTCTGCCACCGATCTGATATCACAACAAAAAATTTAAACAAATACTATAATTTACTCATCTTAAATTTTGGGTTCCCTTGAATTCAATTTTTATTTTATATATCTTATAGTGCTAGCTTGTTTTTTCGTTTTTTTATTTGTTGTGGCTTTTATTCATGATGATGATGATGATAAACATCATCATCATCATTGTCCCATCTATTTGCAGTTGGCTTTGCGGCTCTTTATCTCTGCCCTCAATTCTGTTCAAGGCTAAACTCTTATCTCCACAATCTTTCATGTCCGTTCTCAATGCTCATCTCTAAATCTCAGACGAAATGTGAAAGCATTTTAGGATATCTTCTAAAAGACAGTTGTTGTCGCAGATTTTTTCTTTCATTCAATTCTTTTCCTTTTTGCAATATTTTTCTGATAAAATGTCTGCTACCATCTTCTTAAAGCATAGAACAAGAACGGAAGTTTTAAAAAAATATTACAAATTACTCTTCATCTTTAATTTTAGGGTTCCATACATTTTTCGTGGGGATAAGTTGTAGCTGTTATTCATCATCATTGTCACCACTGTGTCCCATATATTTGGGTTGGCTTTGCGATTCTTATCCCAACGTTCAATTCTGTTTTGCGGCTCTTTATCTCTGCCCTCAATTCTGTTCAAGGCTAAACTCTTATCTCCACAATTTTTCATGTCCGTTCTCAATGCTCATCTCTAAATCTCAGACGAAATGTGAAAGCATTTTAGGATATCTTCTAAAACATATTATCATTACAGTTGTTTTCGCAGCTTTTTTCTTTCATTTAATTCTTTTCCTTTTTGCAATATTTTTCTGATAAAATGTCTGCTACGATCTTCTTAAAGCATAGAACAGGAACAGAAGTTTTAAAAAAATATTACAAATTACTCTTCATCTTTAATTTTAGGGTTCCATACATTTTTCGTGGGGATAAGTTATTCATCATCACATTGACCATCATCATTGTCACCACCGTGTCCCATCTATTTGGGTTGGCTTTGCGAATCTTATCCCAACGCTCAATTCTGTTTAGGGCTATAGTCTTTGTTACGTTCATGTCGTTTGTTTTACTACTCTCCAAATCTTTATTGGTCATCCTCCTCTACTCTTTTTGCTTCTATTGTTTCAATCTTTCATTTGGGGTCTGATAAGAGTGATTGCTTTAGTGAAAGAAAAATAAAAATAGAAGAGTGGTGGTAAAAATTTTCCATTCCTTTCTTTTATATTTGTGTATTTGTCACACTTTGAAATCAATAACAAGTTATCAACTCGGGAGTTGCATGGCTCAATTAATCTCCTATGCTTGTTTGCTTGCTGCAGGTTATACACTCGGCCAGGGCAAATGCAACCCACAATCATGGGTTGGATCCAGATCGTCTCCTTGTCGGTAAATAACTATTATCTATGAGAGGAATTATTGCACAATGGACTGGATTATTGTAGGTTCTACTCCTACATTGATAGGCCAGATGAGTAGTCCAGACCGTCTTATCAATGGCCCACACTTGGGCAATAGTCCAAAAATCACACCAGTTATCCCCCAATCAATAAATTTTTATGAGGTAATTGATCTTCATCTAGTAGACGGTCAGTCAAACAATTTGGAACATCAGGTGATGATTTTTCTTCTGCTATGGGCCATTCAAGGGTTGTCCCATTGATTTGATGGTCAGGATCGATTAGCAAGAGCGCCAATGTCACCTATCAAATGGACGCCACAAGGAATATCATTATGCGTTGCATTTTGGGATACATTTTTTGAGCTACTCCTTGAAATTTTGCTAATATTTTTGTTTCTTTATTCAACAGCTGAAGCATTTGTTGGGAAAGGTTTCTTTATGAAGAGGGTATCATATCATGCGAAAGGGAGAAGTGGGATCAAGGTGAGACCAGAGTGTAGGCTGACGGTGGTAGTGAGAGAGATGACAGAGAAAGAGGAGGCTGAGAGAGCGAGGCTGAAAGTAAGCAATTTCCGCAAGCTAACAAAGCGGGAGAGGCAGTTAGTACCTCATCAGTTCATTGAGACCACACCAAGGTGGAACCGCAAAAGCAACAAGCCAAGTGGTGCTATGGGGGCATAATTCATCCCAATCATTCAAACTTATTTCAGTCAGTTGAATTGAACTGTGGGTTAGAGAAGTTATTTATATATATATAGGAAAAGGGATCCGTCCTCCATGGGAGGATGGTCACCATCCTCCAACCTTCCATGTGGAGCTCCACGTGGCATCCAAAATATTGTTTTGATGCCACGTGGACCTTGGGTGCATTGCTTAGATCATCTTTGAAAAAAAATAATTAAAAACTCATCTCCACCGTGTGTTTTTTGAACCGTGAAATGGGGACCATTGAAAATGATCAAACTTTGACTTGTGGGTTTAAATTTATTTTTTTTCCTTTTTTTTTTTTAAATATTGATCTAAACTGTTCACCTGTGCTCCACGTGGCACCTAAAAAGTGTTTTGGGTGCCACGTGGAGCTCCACGTGGATCTTGGAGGACTTAATCGGCTCCCATATATATATATATATATATATATATATATATATATATATATATATATATATATGTTAGTTTGAAAGGAGAGTTTCAGCAGAGCAGAGGGGGGTTTATGGCTATTGAATTTTGGAGGAACCAAAAGGGCATAATGTGGATGCGGAGTGAATGTTATGTCGTCTTTTTCATGGTTTTCCAAGGACTGACTCACTTCCACTTGCATACAGACATAAAATCTAATCATGGACCCAAGAGAGAATCAACTCCTAGTAATACATGACATCATCCTAAATATGACATCATTAGTCGGTTGGTTGTATATGACTCCACTCATTTCTGTGTAAAGATCTCTCCAAAATCCTTCATGTTGCATGCTGCTTGTCATTACTTCCTCTATAATCTTTATTGGTCTTCCGCTTCTCCCGCTTTGTTATGCTTGTATCATTTTGATGATTTGTATAGGGCTGTTTCATGTCTCTGATGGACATGCCCATGCCATCTCAATTGACATTGCTTAGGTGCCTAGCATCTACTTTGTAAATAGCCTCTATGTAGAGGAGTTACATCTTGTTTAAAATATGCAACCTAGATATAAATGAATCTAATACCATCCAGTCTCCCCTCCTGCAGTGTCAGGATGACTATATCATCTTAACAAATGGTTTGAAAGCTAACTGTCTAAAGCTACTCTCTAATATTCCAGTTTCACACAACAGTATCAACCATGAGCCACAACTCTGTATGCATATATATTGAGTGTAGCAGTGAGTCGGTTACCTAATAGGCGTCAGTAACTCTGTTTGTGTATGTTTGTTGTCATTTTTAATGAAATTATAGATTTATTGCAATTTAAACAAGAGTTACATGAGATGACGGTAAAAGAGCCATGCAGTGTTAGCTTGTTTACCTCAAGATCATGAGTCTGACTTTTGGACAATGAAATCTGAGGTCTCTATAGGAAGTTATGTACATTTATATGATTTATCAACCAGGCTTTGAAGTATGTACCAAATGGAGATATTTTGTGCAAAAATTGTATTATTTGGAACTATATTCTGTGCAGAAATAGCAGATGGGAATGGGAACTGTGTCTGAAAAGTAATGGTCCTGTCAAATCCCTAAACCTCAATCCCTAGAAACCTAACGTGGTCTGACCTCTGTAGAAGGAAAACAGCTGAGTTTATTCTTACAATTTCATGCGTAAATTTTTATTTAAATTTGGTAGCCACAGACGAAGAATGGCATTGATAGATGGCTTTGAGCCACCGTAGTCATCGATTCTCGTGATACAGTATACATAATGGGTCTACACCAGCTGTTTCAAATGGCTGGACAGTGTGTGTTTTTCTTTGTCTCTTTTGGTTTTCTGATTTGAGACTTATAATTGTGCCTTGTTTCTCTCTTAACCAATCAGATACTTTTGCCCCCTTTCCAGAAGAGAGAATACTAACATTAAATATGTTCTATCATTGGTCTCCTGTACAATTTTCATAGGCACTTTCTATTATATGTTTTTAAAGTTGTAGTTGTATATGTATATATATTGGTAAAAGTGCACGTACGTTGCACATGTTAATATAAATGTGAAGATACCATCAAATTCTTTCGATTTAAATGTTATATTCTAAAAATCTTCGATTTCTATCATATGACTTAACACAATAAATGGTCATCATCTCATCCATATTTAACTGCTTTGAATTATATAATAGATTTTATTTTATACCAATCTTTTGCATTAAGCATATTTAGAACATGACCTTCAAATCCGATGGCTAAGATGAAGTTTTCATTTAACATAAGTCCTTCAAATACCAAGTCTTTCCTTTAAAGGATAACTCTAATTATACCAATCAGATTTCTAAGTGCAATACATTCGAAAAATCATTAATTGATGTGAAACAGATGATAGAGATTAATTTTCTTTTTAATCTTTCACATAATGGAGCTTGAAATCAATGGTGTACCATCAGACGGTCAATTTATGGTTTCTATTGCATACATCTCAAAAAAATGATTGAAAATTATGGGGCACACATCATATTCAAACGTGATTTTTGATCGCTTTTTAGGATGTTTTATGTGTACCACATGCAATAAAAAATTAACTGTCAGTGCACTCATTATCTCAAGATTTACGATTTGGACAAAAACGATCGTTATTGTCTAATTCAAAATAGTCAATAGTATTCATCTATGATGTCATTTAAAATTGATTTCCAATTTGATCTTTTATATGGTGATTTTGAGGTAAATGGTGTACCATTAGACAACCAATTTTTAATCTGTGTGACACACATTCCAAAACAGTAACTGAAAATCATGTGACAAACATTATGCTCAAACATGATTTTCAATCACGTTTTGAAACGTGCAACACCTGAAATAAAAAGTTGATTATCAATGCTCTCATGATCTCATACATTATGGGGAAAATTGTGCGACAAAAGATCTCTATCTTCTGATTCACAATAGTTAATGATTATCGGTCATAGTACCATTAAAAATTCGATCATTGTAAATAAAACGGTTCAATTTTTCATTTTAATCTTTCATCCCAAAAAATAACTGAAAATCATATGGCACACGAAAATATGATCATGGGCATACCATCAAAAGGGCAAAGAGTTATGTAGCTTACTAATTTTTGAAATATGTACAAGAATTTTGTTCATACAATTGGCAGACCATCTCATGTCATTTGACATTTAATCGGTTTATTGGTTATATAGTTAAAAACTTAGAATTATTAACTATAAATCTCATAAAAATGCATGTACATTACACATGGTGTCAAAATAAAAATTTTAATTAAAAAATGTGATAGAAGATGTATAATAATCACTTGCACCATGTATCAGAACATGATGTCAAAATGGTGTCCCATATATAAAATCTCTAACCTTAATTTTATATACATGTCATCATTTTAAAGTCACATGATTCACATGATCATCATATAAATTATATTTATGTTAAAATAACATTAAAAAATAAAAATAAACATATAATTTAGAACTTAAAAGTAGGGTTGCCAATGGGTCGTGTTAAAGCTTTGACTGTCCGATTGGTAAATGACATATGCTGACCTGACCTGGCCTGATGGTGTACCCTAATTCGACCATATACTCGAAGGGTCAAGGGTATATGTCCAACCAGACCTGACACCTATTCCGGCCTTAACCTGAAGAGTTGAGTGTATATGCCCAACCCGACCTGAGACTTGATTGAAAACATTCTATTTTATTATTATTATTATGATCATTATTACTACTATTATTAATTATTATATAAAATCTTGTAACTCGAGCTTAGTTGATCAAACCCGACCTGACACCTATCCCGACCTTAATTTGAATGGTTGAGTGTATATGCCCAACCCGACCCTGACACCTGACTTGACCTGGTTGAAAACACTCTATTTTATTATTATTATTATTATTAATTATCATATAAAATCTTGTAACTCGAGCTTAGTCGACCAAATTTTTTCTTAATTCGACCCAACCATATCTATAGATTGTGTCTGGCACTTCATGCCTGACTTAGCCGAATAATCCAAGTTTAGTACCTAGCCCAATAAAAAGGTCAATCTGTTAAGAGCCCTACGTAAAAGTATCATATGTTTGTCTAAGACATATAAAGTTAAGTGTTCCCCTAAGTCTTACGACCAATATACGTATGAGTGCAAGTAATCCGATCAGATAAGATGACAAGATTTGATCAGGGGTACATTAATCGTAGCTTAAAGGGTTTCAACTTTCGAGTAAATTATTATTTTGGTAGCTTTATTAACACTCGCGGAATCTTAGAGGGCACCTATGCAAAAAAATATTGACTCTTTGTATTAGTTGATGGAGATCATTTTTCGGCTCAATCTTCCACATAAGGGATCTTGATATCATTGGCTTACCATTAGACGATCATTTTTTTATTTCATAAGGTGCAGATCACAAAATATGGCTCTAAATTTAAATGACATACATCATGCTCAAATTTAATTTTTTGGCTATTTTTATGTGATATATGCCACATAATTCAAAGCAAGTCAAATATTTTATGGCAAAATTGTTAATTCTCTTAACTTTATGGATTTCTTTGAAGTTGCTAAAAATAAGGAAGGAAAGATAACTTTTATAGCAAAATTGTTAATTCTCTTAACTTTATGGGTTTCTTGTGCTAAAAATAATGAAAGAAAGAGAACTTATTTAGATACCATTATTTACGTATTCTCATTGGAAAAGAGATTCTATTTGGGTATCATTATTTCTAACCCTTAAAATTGTGACCTCGTCAATATCCTTTAATAGGTATGAAATGATCGCTTTGAATTAAAAGATGGAGATCATTTTTTATCCTCATCTTTCACTTAAATGATCTTGGTATCATGAGAGTATTATTAGATCGTCGATTTTTAAAAAAATGATATTAAAATCATGTTTGAGAGTAATATATGTCATTTGATTTTAAAGTCACTTTTTTGGTTGTGTCAAGTGAAATAAAAATTTTACCGCTTGATGATACAAACAGGATGTCAAGATTAACTATATAGAAGATTGAGACGAAAAATAATCTCCATTGTATGATTTAAAGCGATCAATATATTCAGACTGAAAGAGGTGAGATGAAGTTACAATTTTTTGGATGGTAAATGATGATACTCATTTTAATTTTATTGTCACGGCTTAAGAGTGTATATAGGGGCAAGTGTGGAAACAAAAATTGAGAGAAATTATTTTAGCTTTCATATAGTAATAAGGATAGGGATATATAAGAAAGAAGATAAGGGTAGATGGAATAGCTTAGAGATATTTTGGCTTAAGAGTATTTTGTTACTAAAAATATGAAAACGCTAAAATTGACGGAAATTATTTATACTTTTATATAATAATAATAAGAATAAGGATATATATATATATAAATCTTAAGTGCCTGCTTGATCTTACTTATGGATAGCTACTGTTTTACCCTATAGGACAGCTCAAGTGGTGTCCCATCGTTTTAAGCTTTGTTTTACCCAACCCGTATCCTGCGGTGACATATTAGCATCCGTTTTCGCATGTATAAGCCTATAAGGTAAGGGTACATTCCTTATCAAAGAAACAAAGAAGTTAAGGTTATATTATTCAGAATGAATGAACCCACTATGCAATTTAAATTTAAAGCTATGTAACTTGAAATTCAGCTCTTGGAAGTTGATTAGCAATTTCATGCTCACTTTCATGGAATTGACTTGTCTAGTTTGGAAAGTGACTTCCCTGGAGCTGCTTGATTAGATTCTTTAGGAAATAAATTATTGTGGAATTGGAAAAGGGTATTTTTAGCAAATCTAAATAATAGAAAAAAGTGCATTTTAAGTGACTCGATTCCAATTATTTTGTAATGACTATTTTACTCATGGAATTGATACTTGAGCTAATTAATGTGTGGAATTGAAGATTAACTAGGAAGGAATCAGTGTGGAAGTGAATTTCACATGTGGGTCTCATATCAATTCACAAGGATTTATAAATACTTCATTTGGTTATTTTTTTTATAAAAAGAATTTATATTTCATTGGTTTCTTTCATTCTATGTAGGTAGGGATGCAAGTTCGGTATACCGAATCCCGAATCGAACAAAATCTGATTTTTTTAATTTTCGGTTCGACACACCACAAACCGAAACCGAACTAAAATATATCGGTATCGGTTTCGGTATACCAAATTCTTCCAACGCATAAACCATTCTTGAACTGAAACCGAATTTTACCTTGTGAGCGAAACCCGAATTTTTTTACGTCAAATCGAGATAAACCTGGCTCAGCAGAAATTTTAGCACAGGAAAACTCACGTTCGTCGATCTCGACACAAAAGGCGCGATCACTGTGAACACCGGTGCTTGCACATTCACACACAAAGCATGAAGTCTAACTAAATAGATAGAGTCATTATAAAGAAAATAACTCTCCATTTCTATATAATGGCAAACTAAACAAAATGATCCCAAAAGACGATTCTAATCCTATGAAAATTGCATGAGCAAAAGAATCAAATTGAACCATCTGTGACACACCACTGTCATAATACATGATTCGCAAAAAGAATATACTGTACGACATATACAAATATCTTAACAAAATAACTAGTCGGACATACCAAGCCTTACACACGAGATCTCAAAATAAGCGCAACTATGTTTGCTAAAAGAAATCTTTAAGAGGGGGATCGGTCTCCTCCAAAGGCATGCACAAAGGATCTTCTGAATCTAGATCATCCGTACCCGCGATAACCTCTAAACCTGTGATGTATAGTTAGAGGGTGAGCTATATCATAGCTCAGATAGAGAAAAATAATAACATGCATATCTTTCACATCTCACGTATCTTTCATGACATAATTGAAATCATAATTTCTTTAATGAAATCTCAACGGAAAAGCACACACAAATGAGCAGGACATATAACCGATGCATATTTCAAACCACAATTTTCATAATTTCATAAGCTTATTCTCATTTCACAAAACTTATCAAATCAAAGGAAAACTTAAATCAATCACTTAAATAGTCTCTCGAGCAATATAGCATCAAGCCTCGATGGGAATACCCACCATCGTCGTTCACATGAACCATTTACACAAAATGTTCAAGCTCTTTCAACTTAGGAGACTTGCATCAAACGAACTGTTTCCACAGACTGAAAATTAAAGAACGGATATCCCGCCGTACCGAAGATATCTCACCGTACCGGTCACGGATATCTCGCCGTATCGGTCACGAATATCCCGTCGTGGCGGTTAGGTATCCACATAACCTTAAATCAAAGTGTAAAATTAACTTATAGTTATTCACTGTGAGTTTATAATACTTATAATAATCCAAAGTTTCTAAAGGTTTCACATATTTATTCACATACTTTTGATGTCTCACACATAATTACATCCTCCTGATGTTATATACACATTTCACATGGCGCATACACATATCTTTTCTATTTAGTGCACATACATATGAAGTTCACATATTCGAAAGTTTATGAATGAAACTCATGTTGTTACGAAGACGAATCGGAAAACACACACATTATTATCACATCACAAAATCCATGTTAAATGTAATCAAATGCACATGTTACGGAGTTTTTCCTACTTCACACGAAGTTACACGTAATCTTTTCGGTTCAAGTAAGCACTCCTATGCCATAGCTCAAACTTACACCTAACAGATACCAATTCATAAACAAAACGTCAAAAATGGCGTATCACAGGAAGATACAAAGTCTCCCAAGAGTTCTCATTTCAAAACAAAACAAAACCCTGAAGTTGTCAAAAATCGACTGGTCGATTCCCAATTCGACCGATCGATTTTTCTGAATTGACTGATCGAATTCAATTCGACCGATCGATTTCCTTCAGAAACTCCGACCTCAAGCACACGAATACCGATCAGTCGATTTCTCAATCAACCGGTAGATTTCCATTCGATCGGTCGATTTCCCCAGAAATCATTTTACACGCTCACTGTTTTTCATAAATTGATCAGTCATGCTACTTTCGACCAGTCGGTTTTCCAAATCGACCGGTCGAATTCAATTCGACTAGTCAGTTTCGCTCTAAGGCCCTTAGATCTCATAAGGTGACAAAAATCGATCGGTCGATTTTCCAAATCGACCTGTCGGTTTTGTTAGATTTCCCCCAGCTCGGGTTTGAACTTCACTACCCTATTTTCCTTCAAATTTTTACTTTTCTTCCTCAAATTCTTCACCCATATACATAAACTAACGTACACATCTCTCTACTATTTCACACAATTCTTACCTTTAATTGATCGATTCCTTGATCCAAACTTTCTCACACAACTAGGGCTTCGTAGTTTGAAGCTTGTATTCGACACGACGCAAATTCGAAATTAATACGTCATATTAGTTGCTCTTCACACACGCATCCACTCCACCGTATTGATTGCTCTTCCTTTCTCTCATAACTCTCTCAACAACCAACTCTCAAGAGAAATAACTTCTCTTAAAGCTTAACTTCCCTATATCTATACCTAGGCTTAGGTGTTAAACATACACACCAGAATCAGGTATATACGAACTCATCCCAAGGTCCATACCAACCATACTCAACCTATTCCACTTATTACATAATCTAACATAACTTAATTATTTTCACAGTAGGGTGCGTGACCAGTTGGGCACTCACCCCAAGGTGTATTGTTCACAGGTCAAAATTTTCAGGACATTATATTCTCTCCTCAGGAATTTTCGTCCTCGAAAATTGGCTAAGGCTTCCTAGTTACTCCTATTAGAGAATTCAATCCATTAACGAGGATATCAAAACTTAACTAAAACAAAATGCAAGACAAAGCTAGAACCACACATACTTAACAATAACATGTCACATAGGGAATGACGACCTTCACTGTCACATGCATAACATGTTGGGCAGTTTAACCCGCCTAACGTACGTGCGCGAAGAGTCATTCACAAATGCATATGGACAAAGAAAGTAACAATTTCTATCATTCACATCCAAAAAGTTATTTATACCATTAGGAGGTGGCAATCATGCCAAAATAGTTAAAAGCTTATAAGTTTGACCTGCATTACTTACAAAATTTCCCCCAAAAAGAAATCCATAGAATATCCCAAAAGATAACCCACATTCTAATACGGTTATACTTAAGCCGCTGTGTCACCTAACTGCTCATCTATAGGTCCCACCTCCGTCTCCACGGCTCTCTCCTCTCCAACCGTACCAATAGACGTAGATGCTCCAGTGGTAAAATACCATGGGCCGGTACCGAAGCACGAGCATTTGCGAGCCGTGTCATATAATTAGTGGGGTAGCATGCTGCATCAGGCGTGTAAACACGGCCTCATGGTAGTTCATCCAACGATGCAACAATCGATTACCCTCCTCCAATCTAGTCATATGAGCGAGGACATCATCAAGTGTAGCAGGGGCATGCTGTGCAGGTGGTACATGAAACTGAGCTTGGTGTTGAACAGGAGCGACTGGCTGATCCCCGGCAGGTAGTCCTTGGTCTTGTTGGGCATCCGCTGCAGGTGGTTCCACTGGTTCACCAAGGGTTTAACTGATTATACGTTTGATTCCAATCCGAGAAAGTATATAAGACAATGTGGTCGTTTGATTTTGGCTCATCGTTCGAAATTACATACTCTTCCTCATCAGAGTAATCCTCAATCATACTCAATAGGAGACGAGCATATGGAATGTATTCTTTCGGTTTGACTCCTCCTTTCATCAACTTTCCTCTCATATACCTTATCCCTTTAAAAACAATCTTGGTTGCACTAAACCACCGTCTCGTAAAAGCCGAGTACAAAGCCTGTTGTACCCCCTACCCTTTCAGTGTTGTAGTGCATAGGGTAAAGGTTTCACTTTATAATTGTGTCTAACATCCACATGTAATGAGGTAAGTCAATCCTTCTGATTGCTTTGCCCAACCCCTGTCGTCCTTGGATCATTTGTTTCTTAATCACAAGAAAATCAACAGGTGTAGAGAATGGAGCAACAAATTAATCCCACGCCCAAAAGAGTCATAACATTCTAAGACTTTCCTAACGTTGTCATGGGTGAACCTATAATCACGACCGTCAATCTTGGTCGTAATCGAACCTGAATCAATACCATTACGTATGTTCTAGTAAAACAACTTCACCAGACGAGGATAATAATAATCATGTAGTGGCTTAAGGATATTTTCTAATCCAGCCTTAACCATATAATCCCTAGCCCAAACCGTATTTCCCTGAACATCTTGGTCTTGGAACAGAGCCTCGTCAATAATATACTCATCCTCTAAATCCTTACTCTCCTACCATTCATTAGGTTGTTCTAAATGTGGTGGTGATGATGGTGGCGAAGAAAGGGGCGTTAATGATGAAGATGATGATGGTGACTGTGGTGGTGATGATGGTGGCGAAGAAAGGGGCGTTAATGATGAAGATGATGATGGTGACTGTGGCGGTGATGGGGATTGAGGCGGTGATGGTGTCGGCGGTGGTCTAGAAGCACAAGGGCGCTTAAATGGTAGTTTTGAAGTCGTAGTCTTCGTGGCTTGTCACGTTTTGGGCGGCATTTCGAGGGTTTTTCACGAAAAGATTGAAGCGAGGGTTCAAAATAGAAGTGAAAACTCAAGTACAAGAGTTTAAGAACTAGGGATTTACCTTGGAGAAATGATTTCGTGTTTGATTCTTTGAGGAATCCAAGCATAAAAATCTTCGAAACCCATCTCTATCAGTTCCCAAAGGAAGACAAAAGAAAACCCTAAAAATAAGAACTCAAAATCTGAATTTCGAATTCACCAAAAGAAAAAACCCACCTTATATATATTCGCAAAAATCGACCGGATTCAAAAATCGACCGGTCGGTTTTACACTTAAAACACTTGCTCGACGATTTCAAATTCGGTCAGTTGGTTTTGTTTTCGACTGGTCAGTTTTGATATTCTTTACTTTAGTTCAAAAACTGCTCTCTGTTTTCACCAATTCGACCGGTCGTGCTGTTTACGTACAAGAGACCAGTAAGGATAGAGGTGTAACGTCTCTGCCTCTCAAGTTTATATACCCTCTAGTACTAACATGTCACAATGAAAAACACACTGATTGCAATCATTCCTATGATTGCATCATCAGTTAGGGGGAGTCATTCCTACAAATATTTGACTATTAAGACTTATTTCATTTTCTACTTTAATATATGAATAAGTCAAACAACATCAAATACACATTATTTAATAGGGAGCCATTACTTGCACTCGCTTTTTAAGTGATTGCACCAAAGTGAAAAAGACTTCGTAATTTAGGGACTTGTGACATGTGAAAACGCAATCTAGGCCGTCTGATTTAAAGTTCACTATATATAGATCCTTAGTGGATAAGATTGGCACGAAATATAATCTTCATCATGTGATTAAATATAGTCAAAGGCTATTATTTGATTCAACGGTTGACATAGATCATATGATAAATATCATATTTCGCTCCAATCTTATCCACCAAGGATCTATAGATCATGAACTTTAAATCAGACAACCTAGATTGCGTTTTCACATGTCATATGTCCCTAATATACAAAGTCTTTCTTTAATGTCAGTGCAATCACTTAAAAAGCGTGTGCAAGTAATGGCTCCCTATTTAATATTTAAAGTGCTTATAGTATCCAATCGATATGATGACTCTTGAGCAGTTATCATGTAAGAACCTGTTTGTCACACTCTACTCCAAACTTTGTGTCGATCGATCTCCTTTAGGATATGTGTGTACCAAGATGGAGGTGATCTATCTTGTTGGATCAAAGTTATCAGTCACATTCCTCTGACCTGCCATTAAAATTGGGTTGAAAACCTTCTAAAATCGAGTTGTCTTTTGCCTATGCTGTGCGCTATCTCTACAGCCATAGCGCGCTGTGATACCTGCCACAGTGCGCTACCACCACAACGCGCCGTGACATGTATCACAGCACGCCTTGAGTGTCAGGACAACATTTCAACAAGTTAGCTTGTCTTTTGGAAAAAAAGGGGTGTTTTGTCTTTTTTCCCGATTTTAGGGTTTTGAATGTTTTAATATAAAAGCCTATTTTGAAAAATTAGGGTTCAAGTAAGCAAGCAAAAAGTTCTTCCTCCTTGAGCCAAAACCCTAGATCATCATCTTCTTCATTTTTTGAATCTATTGAAGTGTATGGAAAAAGATTTTTACTCAAAGAGTTTTATCCTTTTTCGCCCTCATTTAACTTATTTTGCTCAAGTGTTTTGAGTGTTGGTTATCCCTAGAGATTAGAGTGTGATTGATAACCTTGTGGGATTCAAGGTGGTTAGTTGTGTGGGCATTAACCGAAAAGAAAAGGGTTCGAATCAGAAGCTATGGAGGTGACCTGCAAAGGGATGTGGATTTGCATTGGGGTTTGATAGGGCATGCGCATTTTTCTGTATATCATTCGAACTCATTGTAATATTTCATTTTCATAGTGGATTTGGTTTGTGGACTTAGGTCCCGTGATTTTTCACAGTAATTGGGTTTCCATGTATTTCTTTGTGTTGTGGTGATTGTTGGCGTAATATTGTGTAATCACTAGATTAATCAGAATTAATCGAATACCCGATAACTTTTGTAGATTGGCAGAATTTACTATTGGTATCAGAGCTAGGTTCGCTCGTATTGATTCTTTCTGAATTGAGCATAAATGGCGTATTCGGAAAGTTCTGATTTACCTAGGGAGGGCATTTTCACAACACAGCCTCCATTGTTTGATGGTCACAATTATCATTATTAGAAGGCTAGGATGAGGGCCTTTCTCAGATCCATGGACATTATGGTTTGGTCTGTTGTTGAGACTGGGTGGTCTCCACCTCAGGAAATGGTCCACTTAGATGGAATTGAGAAAATTACTATTAAACCAACTAATCGCTATAGTGATGTAGAAAAACATGCTGCAAATGATAATTCTAGGGCCTTGTATGTAATTTTTTGGACCTGTTACGGCTTTTGAGTTTGAAAGAGTGTGTAACTGTGAGGTGGCTAGAGATGCCTGGTTGATCTTAGAGACCACCTTTGAGGGGACTCCACAAGTAAAGATCAACAAACTGTAAATGCTAACGACGCAGTTTGAAAATCTTAGGATGGTTGATGATGAGAAGTTTACGAACTTCTACATAAAATTGAATGATATTGTCAATGTGTCCTTCTATCTTGGTGAAGAGATACTATCTTATAAAATTGTCAGGAAGGTTTTACGATCCTTACCTGAAAGGTTTAGACCTAAAGTGACTGCTATCTCTGAAAGTAAGAACATTGACAAGATTAACATTGATGAACTTATGAGATCACTTCAAACATACGAATCTGAGATTCAGGTCGACCAAAAGCAAAAAGGTGTTGTTTTTCGATCCTCTAAGAAAAAGATTGATTTTGAGGATGATGAAAGTGGTGATGATGAGGATCTTGCCCTATTTGCAAAAAAATTTAAGAAAAATTTCAAAAATAAACAAAGTGGTGGCAAGTCTTACGAGAAACCTAAGATTCTCATAACTAAACCTTATAAGGAGTCATTTGAGAAAACGCAGTGCTTCAAATGTTGTGGCTATGGACATTTTGCTCATGAATGTCCCAACAAGAAGAAAAATTTTGACAAATCTAAAGCCATGGATGGAGCAAAAGAAGATGACACTGGTGATGAGAAATCCTCTGATGAGTCATTTGATTCTCATGGCTTTCGAGCATTTGTTGCCTCCATTCATGAGGAGGCACATGGTGTTCCTCACACTTATTCTGTTGACTTGGATGAAGAGGAGGATGATGTGGACATCTTTGAGGTCTATGATAAGCTTTATCTTGTGCGTGTTAAGTTGAACAAAGAAAAAATATTGTTCATCAATGATGTGTCATCGCTCACGTCATCTTGTGTGTTCAAAGATGTTGAGCACAATTTTTTGATTGAAAATGTTGAATTTTTGGAAGATAAGATACAAAACTTAAGGGATAAAATTAAGTTTTTGGAATTTGAGGGAGCTGAGTATTGCTCAAAATACAATTGTTTGAGTGTTGAAAATGATAGGATTAGGAATGAGCTCTTAAATGAAAAAATTATCCTAGGGAAGCTACAAAATGCCAGGGTTGACACTCAAAAAGCCTGAGAGGCGTACAAGGGTTGGGGTGATAAAACTGGATTGAGTTATAAGCAATTAAATCACTTTGCTTCTGAGAAGAAAGAAAAAGAAATAAATAAATTTTTTTCCCAAAGTCCAAAGAAGTTTTAACTGTGGTTCGTCATCCACTCTACCTCCTCTCTTGCCTACTCCTTCTCATGGTAGATTGGCTATTGGCAGAAAAGGTCTTATCTGTTTCTATTGTGAAAGAAAAAGACATATAAATCTCTCGTGTCCTGTTAGAAAAATGAATCTTTTTCGCCAAAAGCATGACACAACTGTGCTCTATCGATTGAGGAGTCTTGAAAATTTGTTGGAGTCAAAATGGGTGAAGAAAATGTCTAAAAATGTGTTGGTTGCACACACTGCTTTGCAAGCATTTGAGTTGTCTAAGTGGTTCCTTGACAGTGGGTACTCAAAACACATGACTGGAAACAAGTCTTATTTTTCTTCACTTAAAAAATGTGAATCTGGTTCTGTCACTTTTGGAAATGGGGGTTGTTCCAAAATTATTGGAAAAGGAGTGGTCGATGCCCTTGGTTACCCTAAGCTCTTTGATGTTTTATATGTGAATGGGTTAAAGGCAAACTTGATTAGCATCAGTCAGTTGTGTGATGAAGGGATGAACATTACCAAGTCTGGATGTTCTGTTGTTGATAAATCTGGAATTTTTTTTAAAGTGGAATTAGATCTTCTGATAATTGTTATACTTTTCATGTGTAATCTGATCTCACTTGTTTACTGAGCTCCAGTGATGAACTTGAACTGTGGCATCGTCGTCTTAGTCACATGAATACTAAGGATTTGGAGAAAATTGCTAATGATGAAATTGTCAAAGGCCTACCCAAACTAAGAAAAATATTTGACTCAATTTGTGGTGCATGTCAGTTGGGCAAGCAAACTCGAGCTCCTCATAAGAAACTCTCCAGTACTGCTACTTCAAATGTTTTTGATCTCATTCATTTTGATATGGTTGGACCAATGAAAGTCAGCAGTATTGGAGGAAAGCGATATATCCTAGTTATGGTTGATGATTTCTCTCGATACTCTTGGATTACTTTTTTGAGAGAGAAATAAAGTGCCTTTGATGAATTTGTCATTATTGTTAGACGATGCCAAGTAAAGAAATGTTTTAATGTTAAACGTATCAAGAGTGATAGAGGTGGTGAGTTTAATAACTCAAAATTTGATGACTATTGCAATTCTCTGGGAATCATGCAAGAGTTCTCCTTACCTCACACTCCTCAGCAGAATGGAGTTGCTGAAAGGAAAAATCGTGTGCTTCAAGAGATGGCTCGTGTCATGTTAAATGCCAAGGATGTGGCCCAACATTTTTGGGCTGAAGCTGTCTCCACCGCTTGTCACATTTCTAATAGGGTGTTTGTGCGTCCCGGTACTAACCAAACACCCTATGAGATTTAGAATTAGAAGAAGCCAAAAGTGAGTCATTTTAGGACTTTTGAAAGTCAATGCTATATCTTGAATGATTGGAACAATTTGAGAAAATTTGACCCTAAGAGTGACCTCAAAATATTTCTTGGCTATGCTCAAAATAGTTGGGCCTTTCGAGTCTTCAATTTGAGGACTCAGTCCTTGATGGAGTCATATAATGTGGTCATTGATGACCTTGCCTATACCCCTCCTATTGTTGATAATAGTGAGGATAGTCTGATTCCTCATTGCTCTCATGATCTTGGCACTCACCCTCCTATCACTGTTGATGCTACTAAGCACATTGCTGAAGTTAATGGATCCTCCTCTCCCCATGTTGAGGAACCATTGAGTGTCAGGAAGAAGCATCCTTCGTATGCTCGGGATATGAAAGGAAATGTCATTAAAAAAAAGGCTAGATTGGTTGCCCAAGGATATACTCAAGTTTAGGGTATCGATTGTCATGAGACATTTGCTTCGGTTGCTAGATTGGAGTCCATTCGAATCATGTTTTCTATCGCTTGTACTCTTGGGTTTAAATTGTTTCAAATGGATGTCAAAAGTGTCTTTCTTAATGATCTTTTGAAAGAGGAAGTGTTTGTCGAGCAACCAAAAGGTTTCGAAGATCTTCACTACCCCCTTCATGTGTATAAACTGAAGAAGGCTCTTTATGGTCTTAAGCAAACTCCTCATGCTTGGTATGAGCAGTCGACTAAGTTTCTTATATTAAATGGTTTTGGTAGAGGAGGAGTCAATAAGACTCTCTTCATTTTAAAGGAGAAGAACACTCTAACTGTGACTCAAATCTATGTGGATGATATTATTTTTGGATCCACCCATGCTCCCAAAACTGAATGATTTTCTAATCTTATGAAATTTGAATTTGAAATGAGTCTTCTGGGAGAGCTCACCTGCTTCCTTGGGTTACAAATTAAGCAATGCACCTCTGGCATTTTCATCTCCCAATCCAAGTATGCGCGTGAGCTTGTTAGGAAATTTGGGCTTGAGAACACTAAGCATGCTAGGACTCCTATGAGTACTACTTCTAAGCTTTCAAAAGATGTCACTAGAATGAAGGTTGATCACACTTTGTATCATAGTATGATAGGAAGTCTTCTCTATCTTACTGCCACTCGTCCGGATATTGCTTTTAGTGTTGGTCTGTTTGCTCGTTACCAGGCCTCTCCACGTGACTCCCACTTAAAGTGTCTTAAGCGGGTTATCCAGTATGTGAATGGGTCGTCTGATTTGGGTCTCTAATACCCATTTGATACTTCTTCTGTTGTTGCCTATTACTCCGATGTTGATTGGGCTGAAAATGCTGATGATCGTAAGAGTACTAGTGGTGGATGCTTTTATATTAAAAACTGCCTTGTTTCTTGGTTCAGTAAGAAACAATCCTCTATCTCTCTCTCTACTGCTGAGGTCAAGTACATTGCAGTTGGGAGCTGTTGTACTCAAATTCTGTGGATGAAACAAGTGCTTCAAGATTATGAGATTGTTCAAGATATAATCACTCTTCATTATGATAATACCAGCGCGATCTGTATTTCTGAGCACCCGATTTAACACTCTCGCACTAAGCACATTGATATTCGGTTCCAATTTATCCGTGAGCTAGTTGAGGACCAAGTGATCACTTTAACCCATATTGACACTGAGCGTCAGCTAGCCGATATTCTTACAAAACCTATAAATGTTGCCCAATTTGAATATCTTCTCAAATCTATTGGTCTGTGTGTTATTGAGTAGGGTCTGGGGTCCTTATATATATATATATATATATATATATATATATATATATATATATATATATATATATATATATATATATATTTTTTTTTTTGTTCTTGTTGGTAGTTGTATTTTTTTTCCTTTCTCCTTGTGTTACATTATCTTTCATGAGTTGTGAGTTGCCTTTGGTTGTCAGAAACTTGCTATTGATGTGTTTGGTCTCTTTGCTGCTCATGGTTGTGTGTCTTTGTTCTATATTTGTCTCATGAAGTCTTGTACTCCCAATGTCTATTTTTGCTCAGTTTATCTGTTGGTGTGCACTTCGAATGACCTCTTGGCCTGTGTATCTCATGTGGGTATGTGAAACTCTCTTTACTGTGGTGGTGGTCACAATACGCACCTAATTAGTGTAAGTTAGCGTATCACTCCGCAGGTTTGTGAGATAGCTTTCATTGGTCTGAACGAATTAAAATTATAAGGAAGTGTGTCTTGTCAATTATTTACTTTTTCCCAAGTGCGTGCCCTTCAATTTCTTTATTGTTACTTAAAAAAAACTAAAAACTAAAAATAAATTAATAATTTAGACATAGAATGTCAAGTGAAAAAGACATTAATGTGGTTATTCCATGAGTGTTCCCTTTTACATTGTGAGAGCCACCCACTGCGAGTCGGTTGGACGACCTTGTCGAGTGTCTTACCTATGTAAGCACTGTGCCTACAATCGGGTCTCTTTCGGAGGAGAGGCAAGGGCAACATGTATGACGGTTTTGTTTTTCGTCCTTAATCCACCTCTGAGTAATACTTTGATAGGATTCTCACTTCTTAGTGTTTTTCTACGGCTAAACTTGCAAGTGTGACAATGGAAGTTCGTTGGTTTCTCGTGAGATATTTATATTTCTTTCTACAATTATGCTTGTGGCTATGTGATTCTATTTTTGATATAGTTCTGTTTTGACAGTTGGTGCTCCTTGTTTGTGAATAGGTGGTGTAACAGTGCCATTACATATGTCTCTAATTCGGTCAATGTTTTTTTAATATATATGGGCATTTTCGTGTTTCAAAAAAAAAAATGTTGCCAGCGCACTGCCACTGTGTTTGGGTATGGTAATTTTTTTTCTGCTGTTTACATTGACAGCAAGCTGTGTATTTGATACAACGCGCCGTGACTGCAAATTTTCTTCTAAATTTTTCCTCTTCTGCCGGTGTGCCGCAGGCTTCTTGCAGCACGCCGCTCAGGTTTTGATGACTGCTTCTTTATTGGAGTGTTCACTGTTGCAGCGCGCTGTGGATCTGACACAACGCGCCGTAGCTTCAAAATGTGTTTCTGCTAACGGCGTGCCGCGGCATTACTGCAGCACGCCGCCATTGTATTGGTGTCTGTGAATTGTTTTTGTTGTTCACCTAGACAACGTGCTGTGTTTTATTTCTAGAGCTGTCCCTGTTCGACAACGTGCCACCTTTGTGCCTTGGCTCTCATCTGTCTTTTTGCTCTTCGTGACGTGCTAGTGGTATGTCCACGGCCTACGCTTTCGCTTTACATGCGAGGCATTTTCTTACAGCGACTTAGCGTTGCTAGCTTGGCGGTATGGTACCTTTCACTGCGCTCTGTGTTTGACGGTTTCAATTTCTGAGGCTGTTTTCGAACGACTTTTCGGCGGGATTCGTTCCACTAGTTATTGCAGCACGCTGTCATATGCTTCACAGCGCGCCGCAGGCATTGTTTCATCTTTAAATTCTTTTTTTTTTCTCCCTTCCTTCGTTCATTTGTCTTTGCTCTGCTCTCTCTCTGGTTCTTCTTCCCTTCATCTTCTCTCCTCTTCCTTGTGTCTCCCATGGCTCCAACTAAGAAGCAGAAGACTGGTGCTTCCTCTTCCAGTGCTGCGGCTTCGCCTCTCTTTCGTTCGGAAGAGGCAGAGACAAAGTTCTCCTTTCTTCAAACTCGACCGTTCACGATGGAGCAGCACTTCGATCTCAGTTGTCTCGAGGAATACTCATTTTTTGGTAAGATCTTCACTCGGTATTGGGAGCCTCTCTTCTCCATTCGGGGTTCAGCGTATAAGGAGTTAGTTCCGTATTTCTATGGCAACTACGATGCTACATCTAGTGTCTCTTCCGAGGCAGAGAAACGTCTTGTGTCATTTGTTGTCGGCGTGAAAATCTCTATCACCCTTGCTGTCATCTCGAAGATCCTCGGAATTCCTCTTAATCCCAATGGGGTTCTTTATCCTCGTGATTCGATGTCCATTGAGGACTCATCCGATTTAATTTGGCAGGATCTTATAGACTATGTGTGTATTTCTCCTGGGGTGAATCCTCAAACGGCTATTCCAGTGAAGTTTCTCCAGCGTTATTTCTACGTTCTTCGAATCCTGATTTTCGGCACCCTCTGGCCGAAGATTGGGAACCTTAATGAGGTTTGTCTTTCGGAAGTGTATCTCATGTGGCTAATAGACAGCAATCGTCTTGTTTGTGCATGCATCGCCATTTGGCGGTTGATTCGGGCTGGGTGCCTCAAACCGCGCAACCAACCGGCTCTTCCGTTCCCTATTATTCTTTCCAAAATCATTAATTCGTATATCAACGTCCCTGCTCATTCTCCCATAGTTGTTCAAGGTTCCGATTTCCTTAAGACCTACCTTACCACCGTTGAGACTGCCCAGAAAAATCACAATGATCCCTCTATAACGCCTTCTTTTGTTGCGGGTGCATCGTCATCGGCTCCGGCTTGGGATCGTCCTCTCTTCACCTTTGAATTTCAGAATTTTGTCCTCGGCGTCTCGACTCGTTTTCACTACGATTTGACGTTGTTGATCATGCTATTGATAGTGTGCGTGAGGAGGTGGCCTTGGTTGATTCTCACGTGATCACGTTGTCCGAGAGGTTTGACGAGTGGCGAGCTTTGGAGGAATCGGATGATGCTGGTGGTGGAAATGATACCGATTGTCCCGCATGATCAAGGAAGTAGTTTTTTATCTTGGCAGTTTGGTACTTTGGATATTGGATTTGTTATTCTTTTGGTTATTGGGGTTGTTTTTGTTTTAGATATTTCGGCATGTGTTAGACTTGATTGATGGTTTCGTTATTTCTGGCATATTTGTTTTCGATAGGTTGGATTCTTTGTGCATGTGATGTGTTATCTTCTGTACTTATTAATTTTGTGGGGCCATGTCATACCGTTGTGATAGGTTTTGTTGTCTCCCTTTGTCCATTCTGACAAAGAGGGGGAGAGAATTAGTTTATATCTAATATGATGATGAATCTTTTTGGATACATGGCGTTGTTTTTATCTGTTTTGCAAGTGATGGATTAAGACCCATCTTGGCTTAGGATAGGCATAGATTTAGGGAGAGATCATGAGTCTATGCATTATTGCATAGACTCATGATCTATTTTGATGTAGACACATTTTGTCGTAGAATGTGACAAAGGGGGAGATTGTAAGAACCTGTTTGTCACAGTCTACTCCAAACTTTGTGTCAATCTCCCTTAGGATATGTGGGTGCCAAGATGGAGGTGATCTATCTTGTTGGATCAAAGTTATCAGTCACATTCCTCTGACCTGCCATTAAAACCGAATTGTCTTTTGCCTATGTTGTCTTGTTGTCTCTCTGACCACGGTATTGTGATCCTCATACTGACGCCGTGACATGTATTATAGCGCTATTGTATTTCGACAAGTTAGCTTGTCTTTTGGAAAAATGGGTGTTTTGTCTTTTTCCCTGATTTTAGGGTTTTGAATATTTTAATATAAAAGCCTATTTTGAAAAACTAGGGTTCAAGTAAGCAAGCAAAAAGTCCTTCCTCCTTGAGCCAAAACCCTAGATCATCATCTTCACTCTTTGAATCTATTGGAGTGTATGCAAACAAAATTTTACTCAAAGAGTTTTATCCTTCTTCACTCTCATTTAACTTGTTTTGCTCAAGTGTTTTGAGTGTTGGATATCCCTAGAGATTAGGGTGTGATTAATAACCTTGTGGGATTCAAGGTGGTTAGTTATGTGGGTATCAACCGAAAAGAAAAGCGTCCGAATCAGAATCTATGGAGGTGACCCGCGAAAGGATGTGAATTTGCATTGGAGTTTGATAGGGCATGCGCATTTGTCGGTATATCATTCGAACTCATTGTAATTTTTCGTTTTCAAGTGGATTTAGTTTGTGGACTTAGGTCCCGGGGTTTTTTCCAGTGATTGAATTTTCACATATTTTTTTGTGTTGTGGTGATTGTTAGCATAATATTGTGTAATCACTATATTAATAAGAATTAATCGAATACCCGATAACTTCCGTAGATTGACGCTTTACATATCATGCCTTATCCAAATCTGTGCACCCTAATATTTTTTATTAGTCTTATTTTTAAGGGGGCAATATTAAAGCTCATTCATCGGATAGTTTGCATGGTATCAAAAATCGGCCAATACCTCTATGTATCGGTTTTTCGGCAAACCGATACGTATCGATGCTGATACATATCGAGGGTATCCGTTGGTAAATCAAGAGGAGAGTGCGTTTCAACCTGTACAAGCGCACCTTACTGAGGTAAAGTAAGACTCCTTTTTATAGTTTTAAATTTATGTGACGTCACTCTCTGCTTGGGCTATTAACAGGCCGGGCTTCAGCCCGAGACTACCCGGATGGGCCGGGTTCGAGCCCATTTTTTTAGGAATTTATTGAGGCGGGCTGGCTCGGCCGGAAAAAGCGAACTGAGTTAGGGCTTCAAAGTGTAAGGCACGGCTGACCGGTCATGAGATCCTTTAAAAGAAACTTAATTTTTTTTTAAAAGTGAGAAACCTAGCCGAACTAGCCGGCCGAATAGCTAATCGAGGCTAGGTTAAGACGAAAAATTTTAAAATCAGTGAGCGACCCAAAATAAAAAAGCAGTGGGTGAAAAACCCGTACACTGATAATGACCCTACTCTTTGCCAGATATAGTCCTTGCCAGCTAAGAGTTGTCCGTCGGCATTATAACTGATGAAGGATTCCTCTGTCCACTCCCACCTCTTTACTGAAAGCAGCCAAGCCTTAAATCCCCTGAAAATGATTATATGCTTTGGATCAGTTGATGGAGATCGTGTTTCACCCAAATCATCCACACAATATATCTTCAGATAATAGCTCACCTATCCGACGATTAGTTTTAATTATATGTGCTACAGATCTCTAAAAAATGCCCCTTGAATCATGACAGAGATCATGTTCAAACATGAGTTTATAGCAATTAGGAAATTCATTCGGTTGCTTTTGCTTTGCATTGCTATGTTGTCATAGGCTCATGTCGGTATGTCAATTGTCACCTCACATCAAAATTAAACTTTTTATTGGTTACCCTACCACAGGACAACTTGGGTCGGTTTTTGAGTCTTTTATACATTTAAAAAATACAATAGGATGTCCAACCAAAGTATGGTGCACCGTTCACTTCTCTCTCCACCTTCAGCCATATCGGTATTGGCCGATACGTATCGGTTCTCCATTGAACCAATACTCAATACCGATACCGAGTTTGACACCTTAGATTTTATAGTTGTGATTCTTTGATTGAAATGTGTTTCAATGATAGATGATCACTTGGACTGTTTTGGTGGATCACAATTTGGTGTCATGTGGGATAACAATAAAATACACTTAATGGTATAAGATCAAACACCCATTTTAACAATGTAAGATCATTTAAAACCTTCTTTTCGCATCATGCCATATAGCCGAGACATCTCGCGTACCGCCCTATTGGATGAGTCTTGTAATTCCGAGATTTAAAACGAGGGATACAAACTCTTTATTTAAAACCATGGGAGTGAGGGCTAACCTGATACATATCGGGCTATTTTGTATCGGATACGCCCTATATTTAAAAGCACGAGCACGAGCACGAGTACGCCGCACAACACATCTGATATTTACATCGAACGGTCCACAAAAATGTCTACTGATCAGATGGTTTGGGTCATGTCAGAGTTAACTCCCATCTCTAACGGTCCACACAGAAAGCATGCTCCCCTATCCAATTCCGGAGAAATAAAATACAATCAAAGGCAGTGAAAAAAAGAAGCACTAGTTTTTATGGCTGCCTAGTCTCCGTTATACGACTTCTGGGTCTTCTTTTGTTGAATTTGTTTTGGGATTAGGAGAGGGAAGTTGATCTAATGGAAACCCAAATTTCGGAGTCAATGTTAGAATCTGAGCTCTTATTAATTTTCACTTTATGTTATCTACTCAGTTACTAAGGAAAGAAAGGTTGATGAATTTTTTATTTTTTTTTCAGATATAGGGATGTACAAGAAGAAATTACGAGGATGTTTACCACACCTTTACGAGTAAGTAACTTTTCTTAGTATTTTAGTTATTTTTACTCTTGGGTATACTCTCTTGTTTGGAATATGTGATTTCTTTTGTGGGTTGCCTCTTTTGATTTATTGTATATATATATATATATATATATATATATATATATATATATATATATATATATATATATATATATATATATATATATATATTTCCTTCATCTTTTCTAATAATCCTTATTGCATTTAATACAACAGTTTCCATTTATGTGCAACATGTGATGTATTGGGAATTATGGCAGTTCTCTTACCCAATGTGTCAATATCGGGTATCGGTCCATCTTGGATCGATGCATATCAGTCAAAACGG
This sequence comes from Chloranthus sessilifolius, assembly GCA_021018995.1. Taxonomy (NCBI): domain Eukaryota; kingdom Viridiplantae; phylum Streptophyta; class Magnoliopsida; order Chloranthales; family Chloranthaceae; genus Chloranthus; species Chloranthus sessilifolius. The sequence continues at coordinate 145,426,096 of CM037590.1, read as the reverse complement.
ATATGGTCAGGGGCGTAGCCATGAATTTTTGTTGGCGGGCTACAAATGATAAATATAATATTAGTAGTTATTTCACCATTGATTTGGGTGCTTCTACATCATAGATTTGGAGGCTTATATACAAACAAAGGTTGTATAAGAACCATACTAACTAGAAACTCTAGAGTTAAATGGTGGCTTGAGCCGATTTTGAGGCTTCTATATCATAGATTTGGGGGCTTATATACAAACAAAGGTTGTATAAGAACCATACTTAATAGAAACTCTACAGTTAAATGGGGCTTGAGCCCCCACCCTTCTATGTGGCTACGCTAGTGGATACGGTATCGCCCATACCGAATCTGTCTTTTGGTTTTTGGAAAAAATTGTAAAAGTAAAAAAGAAAAATTCGAATTTGTATCGGTCATTTTCGGCTGATGTTGCCCTTTATTGGCCAGATACTGATATTGATACTAATACCACCCTGACCTGTATTAGGGGGGTATCGGTTCTCAACGAAACTGATATGTATAGCCGATTCAGTATAGTATCGGCCAAGTTTTGATACCATTCTCTTATCAACCCCAATTATCTTATTTTTAGATGATAATGGGTAAATATTATTGGCTACCTTCACGAAAGTTTGTGGGTTGGTTTCTATCTTTTATGTTCATGGGTCAAAATCTTGGATTACCAGTACATATTGTTCGGGGTCCTGAACGATACGTACCGGCTGATACATTGAATGTATCGTCGATACATTCATTCATGTATTGGCCGGTATTTTTTTATTTTTTATTTCAAAAATATCTAAAAAATGTAAATTATTTATTAAAATATTTCAATTTTCTTTAAGGTATATACCTATTTTTTTTTTATATGTTTTTGAGCTTTGTACTTCATTTTGTATATTTTTAGGAAGACATTCTCAGCTGCAGGGGGGAAGAAGAGGGGAGTAGACAAGAAGAGAGAAGATACAATGAGAGAGAAGCACTAAAGAAGAGAAGACAAGAAAAGGCTCAGGGTCTCTTCTAGTAAAAAACAAGGGGCTTAAAAACAAAATTTGAAGGTAACGGATGATACATTGAAATTTTCAATGTATCTCCAAATACGACTGGTACATTGGCCGTACAGGGCGATACGTTGAACGATACATTGGTTAAGCGAGTCCCAGCAAATGTATCATACCAGAGTTGGCCGATACTGGTACATGCCGGCCGGTACGTACCAATATCGGCCGAGATTTTGACCCATGGCTATGATAGCAATTTGTAAGTTGGGCTATGACAAAGAATGAGTGGATTAACAAGGTAAGGATAGAATTAGGAACGAGTATGTAAGAGGAAATTTAGGAGTAGCCAGGATTTTCTTCTACCAAGAGCTAACGATGGTCAACAAACAAATGTTAATAGTTGTTTCACCATAAATCTATGGGCTTGTACATAAAGAAGGCTGTATAAGAAGCCTATTCTATACATTCCTAAAAGTTAAACTGTGACAGCCTGAATTTTCCCATCCTAATTTCCCGAGATATATATATATATATATATATATATATTTTCCTTTAAAACAAAACCAACTGGGAAAATCCGAACCACCAGATCGTAGATCACAATCTGATACAGAATATTTGGTATAATTATAAAGTATAATTAAAACCTCCAATTCTAATATTCAACATGAATAGAAGTAGCAAATACCAGTGATGGCAAACCATCACCTAACAGTAGTGTACAGCAGTACAAAAGTATCAAGCCTTAACTTACCAAATCTACAATATACTAAATCTACGATCCCAGAACAGAGTACGAATCCTTACGCGGAAGCTCCTCTTCTTCTAGTACGTAATCTGGGCCTTCCTCAAACCTATACGTGTGATGTATAGTCGGGGTTGAGCTAACATCTAAGCTCAGTAGAAGAACATCAATAGCAGTTACATCTTACTAATGACAGAGTTCAAAGCAGAAGCAGATCAGATATTTAAAAGACGAAATTCAAGGATTTAACAGATCGGACATTTAATGGCAGAACAAAAGTGATAAAATATAAGACATTTGATGGCAGAATAAAAGCGATAACAGATCAGACATTTGATGCCAGCCCATTCACTATACTCAAATCACTAATTCAATCCCCAAAATTCATCATTCACTTGAATGTCCTTATTCACATTCATTCACTCCACTCATTGTATTCACTTCACTCACTGTGTTCACTTCACTCACTCAGTATGATTATTTCACTGCGTTCACTTCACTCACTTTGTTCACTCAGTATGATCGTTTCACTGCGTTCACTTCACTCACTGTGTTCACTTATGTATACTATGCAATGCGTGCGGATCGCCGCCGTATCGGCCCACTATGTATGCTATGCAATGCGTACGGATTGGCCGTCGTACCGGCCCACTTGTCAATGTCCACTCACAGTCAAATGTTCGGATACGTTCTCAATATTCTCATTCACACTCAAATACGGGATTCAAGGTACTTAACTTAATAACTCGAAACTAATTCTATCTCATTTATGAAATTCAGAGTCCAATCATCCCATGACTAATGATTCACCTTTCAATTTCTAATCAGATTCCAAAGATCCTGGTCAAAGTCTTCAAGGATTCAAATACAGTCAGACTACATCGCCCATAATCTAGTTTTACTTCCCATAATTTCCATTGTCTTAAATGTAATGAGAATGGGTCACAGTGCCATAGCTTCACAATCATGCTTTTCAAGGGACGGGGTCTGTAGTAACTTGGATATACTTCGTGTGGTATCCCATAATACCATAGAGGAGTTGCATTCGTATATGGACGCCTATATTCCAAGTTTCACGTGTCTGGGAAAGAGACCTTACTATGACTCAGGCTCAAAAGTCATGTCTTATCACATTACGCTTTCTTATCGTACACAGTTCCTTATTTATTCGAATTCAAAGTTCTATTCAATCTTCTGAACTGGATTTCCACATTCATTTATAATATTCGAAGCTCAAATTCACAATTCTAAGTCTAAACCATGTCATATCCTATGAGTCGCATAAATCGAATTAGAACGGACTAAATCGAACGGAACAAACAGATAATCTTAACCCAAAATGAATCAGATCAAAGCAAAACTGAACGAAACAAATCAGATCAAAAACGGGAAATGGAAAAGTTAGATCATATACGGAAGCAGGATGGAAACAGAACATAGCAGAACGGAAACAAGGCATACATCAAAGAATCTTTGAAACAAATTCATAAAATGTAATTTTTCATTGAGTTTCCCCTACCTTAAGTTCGGAGCCGTTCAAAGCAATCCAAAAGTCCTCATCTACGGTCTCTAACTCTCAATCTACATCACACATACGATAATGTATTAAGGAAAAATTCTAACTACTAACAAATTTGACGTATTTATATGATTTCTCAAAACCGAGGTAGAAATGGGCAAGTTTGTGCTAATTCAGAATTTGACCCAACTTCCCACTTAATTTTGACCCTCAAAACATTTGATTCATGAGTTGGTTTCATAAAAATTATAGAGCTCGTTGTCCTCTTTCCAACTCCGTGAGAATCGCATTAATTGGAGTTCGGAATAAAAAGTTATGGTCAAAATACCGAAGCAGTGTCGGCAAACTCAGACAAATTCGAACTTTGATTTCTATTTCGAACATCGATTTTAAATTCGAATGTTCGATTTCCTCATAAATTGAACCTGTCAGAATAGAGCCAAAATCGATCGTCGATTCTATTTTTCGAACGCTGATTTTGAATTCGAACTTCGAATTTGGATTTGGACGTTTGATTTCGACGGGTTCAGAATCCTTCGGCTTCTTCCTTGGTCTATTTTTCTCCTCCAAAATTAATCCGATTTCTTCCTCTTTTCACATACCAACCAATCTATATTTAGAGATAATATACACAACTATAAATCATTAAAATCAAAGGAATTCTAACCTTTTTGCCAATTGATCTTGCGGCTTTAAGAAGTGTTACCCAATGAGGGTTTCGGAGGGAAACCTTTAGATTTCCACGGCGACTTCAAATTGATTGATCACCATGAACTCAAGATGACCCCATTCATCCTTACGGGTCGATCTTAACCTCTTCCAAGTGTGGGAGACTATCCAAGGTGATGGTGCACACTCGATTCAAATTCAAGGATTTCCAATGGTTGGGATTTGTTAGGAAATGAAACCCTTGTGGTGATTGGTGCCAAGTGTTTTGTGAAGGTACGGAGATCGCGGCATGATTGCGATCGCGCGGTCGAAATCTCAAGAAGGGGTTCGAAGGGTGATAGGTGCTCTCGTTCTCAAATTTGCAAGAGGCTAAAACTTAGCCATTAAGCAACCCTCCTCTCTCTCTCTTATAACTGAACCAAACCCAACAAATATCCTTGATTTTTATTTCTCAAATTATATCCAAATCCCATAGGTTCGGTTACGGTGCTGAGCGGCACACCAAGAGTTGGTGCACGACTCATCCACTAAAGGGCGAAATCAAGACCCAACCGATCTTTTGCACACCATTCATTCTTATATTATTTAATTATTTCTTTTCACATAATTTCTCCCAAAATTATTTAATTATTTATTTAAAAGTTTAAGGTGACCTCGTTTTTCGTGCTAGACACGCACACGGGGTCAGTCGAGTTTGGGTTCAAATTTTCCGGGTTTAGGGTCATTACATAAATGGGGGCTACAGCCCCCACATTGTTATATGTGGCTCCGCCCCAAGAGCCCCCACATTGTTATATGTGGCTCCGCCCCTTGGGGTGGCTTCGATAGAGGAAAGATTTATGGAAGGCCATTTGAGATGGTTTGGACATGTCCATCAGAAGCTAGAAACTGTCCTAGTAGGAAGGATTGACACAATACAAGCACACTGAGCCAAGAGGGAAGCAGTAAGAAGCAATATGAATGATTGTGGAGTGATGATAAGTTTAATGCTGGATAGAAATGGATGGATGCATAAGACTCACAAAGCCAAACCCAAAAGATATGATAAAATCTATAATGTTGATAATGTCATACTGTTAAAATCTTTTATCTTTAATTGGTTTGTCAAGGATGATATAGTAATGATGTCCAAGTAGCGGATAATGGATTCCAAATCCTCACATCAGGATTAGATGTAACATATTTGGCAACTATATTAGAAATTTGACGCGGGACGGTCACCCTAAAATGCGGAATATGATTTTATGCAGATTTGGCCAAAATTAAATAAAATAATTCAAGTTTAATTGCAAAATTATCTTAAGATACCTTAGGGTTTGCAGAATTTGATGAGTAGATCACGCGAGATCCAGGTAGGGTTCAGTCCAATGCACAAGTACTTTTAGAGTCGAGGCAAGATCGGCCTAGAGATAGGACTTTAGCTTTTCCAGGATTAGGCGCTCGTCTTCGGTCCGATGTAGATTCACGGACTCCAAATTGGGTTATGGAATGGAATTAGGGTTTGTAAAGGCTTATGGCTTTTAGATCGGTTGATGGTTTTGGAAGGGTGTTGGCTTTGAGATTTAGGCTTCAAACGGGTTTAGGGTTTCGGAAATCTAAGGAAGAATTTAGGCTTCGGTTTAGAGAAGCACGCAGAGATTTAGATAGCAAATATGATAGAGAAAATAACAATGGCTTTTAGGAATCACTCCCTTGGCCTCACACCAAACCCATCTCAGGCGAAGACTATTCAAGAATAAAAGCATTCAAAATATTCAATCAACTAATTAAAAGTCTTTACAAGCCTCTATATATAGGCCACCAATAATTAAGTTCGAAATAAAAGAGTTCTACTACTAATAAAACACAAAAAATGAAGTTTTCGTATGAAATCCTGTGTTACGGATTCGCTCGAGCGAGTTTAAGTCATCGCTCGTGCTAGGCTCGCTCGAGCGATTTTAAGTGCTCGCTCACACGAGGCTCGCTCAAGCGAGGCTCACTCAAGCGATTTTAAGTACTCGCTCGCACGAGAGTTCTCTGCAGCGCCGTTCTCCTCGCGTGCAGCGTTGCTCTCCTCACGGTTTGTGTCCGTTCCTCCTCTAAGGCTACGGTACTCGGGCTTCCTTTACGCTTCTTCCGACGCCGATAGAACCGGTGCGGTCCGAATCCAATGTCCATGTAAGTGGCGTCCACGTCAAAATTAAACTTGCTTTATGATCCATTTAAATAGACAAAAAAAACCCTTAACTGCAATAGGAATTAAATTTGCTCTTCCACGTTTTTGATTGCACCACTTTAAATAATTCCTCCATGCTTACTAGCTGATAAGGAAACTAATTCCTCCATCCTTACCAGCAGATATTTGGAGAGAGGCTGCATTTGGGTTTAGAAAATGTAAGAATTTACTCGATCTCTGAAATTACAGCAAAAATTAAGGTCCTCACTAGAAACAGACACATAATTCCTACAATAAATCTTCATAGTTTAATATTAATTATCACTGTCATGAACCCTCACCTTTGGGTTTAGAAAATGTAAGAGTTTACTCGATCTCTGAAGTTACAGAAAAATTTAAGGTCCTTACTAGAAACAAAGACATAATTCCTGCAATAAATCTTCATAGTTTAATATCAATTGTCACTGTCATGAGCCCTCACCTTTGGTGTAGTGAACCCCCGAGATGGGTATGTAGATAGAAGTTTTCTTCTCTCTCTCTCTCTCTCTCTCCAATCTTTGACTATTTGTGGAACAAAACTTGGTAGTCAAATTACTCACACTAATGAAGCATCATCAATCAAAATTATGGGAAAGCAGTAGAATCTGTTGGATTTGTCCCACGTCGGCTGTGGGCTGGGCCTTTTTGGGCTCTTTATATCTTGGGCAAACCTCACCTTACAAGCCGGTTTTGTGAGGTTGAGTTAGGCCGGTTGGATTTCTTATCAAAATCTGCCCCCTCGAGATGGGCAAGACATCCTCTACCAATTGATTCCTTGGCTAGACTGCTCTTTCTCGTTGCTACTATATTTAACAGTCTTAGGGCACATCTGGGAAGTCCGCTAAAATTTGTATGGTTCTTCATGCAGCAGCTGCACTGGTCGATACACAAACAAGACATCTCTACTAATTAAGATAAACTTTGGATTGAGTAATGGGGTCAAAGGCATCTCTAGATGAAAATAAACATGTCATATAGTAAGGGTCCATGGATTTTCCTTCCTTTTCTCACACTCCGCTCAGAGGATTGAAGAGAGATAGTGCATCAAGCTGTTCGCAGGGGCCAACTTGATCCTCTGCTCTAGGGATCCCAGATGAGGGAACCCTTGGATTGGAGAGTCGCCAACTCCAACTATCATTCATGTATGATCCATATTAAATCGGAGCAATTCCCCATCCCACCTCCTCTACATTCTTGACAGCCATCAATCTCACCGTAACTTCTAATCTTTACACTAGGATAGGTGAAGGGACCAAAACTCAGCATAGGCTAGACCTAAGAAAGTAAGAAAAAAAAGTTTGTCAAGGTAACAAACTAAAATAGAATGGTGGGGATGATCATGGGTTTGCATCCTATGTCATACAATTAAGAACAGTAGAGAACAATGCGTAAAACTATACTCATGGGTGAGAACCTAGGGTGTACTGTTGAAGAAGCATATTTCTCAATCTACATCAGTTCATTAAAGCATATTTTAACCATAGTATATGACCCAGCTGCTTGGATGAAACTAGAATACTATTTAGAATAAAAAATATTAGAACGGAGAATGGGGAGACATGAGACTTGTCGGTGGCTGATATAATGGGTTCGCTAGCAGTTTGCAGATTTATGACTACTATTCACTCTGGCGATCTTTGAAAGTGATTCACGCAATGGAATTAGATGGACCTCGACTGCAAATCACTTCCCATGGAGGATACCAATTAATATTGTTGAAAGTTTTGACTTTAGCAAAAGCCGTGTAATCAAATCCAGCATGTGTCGGTTATCGCCAATGACAAAGTGGACGATCTAGCAAAAAGGGCAGTAAAAAGAGGCACATCTATGGTAGGATATCTAGTAGATATTTTGTGTGTTTGATCACTGGTAGGGGTAGCAGATATAGAAGTGTATTATTAATATTTTCATCTTTCAATTTCATTATCGAATTATTTTCTCTGTTTATCTTTTTCATTTCAGGATGTAAGTAACTGTTACTTACATTCATTTGAATTGACTAAAAGTTGAAATATCTAAGTTGTTTATGGTCCTCTTGTTAGAAATTGTTGAACTGGATACTTTTTGTGGCTTATGGCATGTGCAGAGTTTTCGAAGATCTCGCATATGGAGGGCTATGCTTGGATTCTGCTGGGGCTTGCTTCATCTTATCGCCAGCATCGTACTTATTGTGCTACGGATAGATCGTATGCTACAAAGCTATCTCATCTCAACTGGGTTATTAGATAAGTACAAATTTTTGGAAATCGAGAAACTTCGGTACCTAGCCCTTGTGGTGGATAGTGAAGAAGCTCGACATAGTTGCCCTACAAAAATTGTTAAGCTTCTATGCTGGTTGTCATCAATTGGGGTGAAGCATGTATGCCTTTATGATATGGAGGGTAAGAATACATCAGTCGATACAAAATAAGATTTTAATATTTTTGGAGACATGTTTAGTAAATGTTGGGAAGTGGTTGTTTATAATTATATAAAGGGTTAGTGGATGCCTAAGATAAAGCCCTCACTGTCCACTCTTTGGGCCACTTTGCAGATTTTTTTGGCTAATACAAAACTGTCCAGGTGGCTATAACATCATTTGAAGATCACTCAACTAAAAACCTATGCTCATTAGAGGGTTCAAACTAGTCGATTTCGGATGTTGAATATGGACCTTTGTTTATATCTAACGTAGGGTTTCATATTGAAGTCCTTGGATGGCATATTTTTTGCGCTGCGCAGAGCTCATAAGATGTTCGGCCTCTTGGACAACTTGAATCGCTAAAAACTGTAGCAAGTGGTGTCATATGGCTTAAAAGTGAGAAGTTGAGGGTTTTATTTTAGGCCAAGGTAAGGAGAGTCAATCCGATATATAAATCCTTCTTTGTTGTCACTTTCTAATACTCTTTAGAATACTGCAGATCATATTGTTGCTCTACATCCTTATTTTCTTCATAGAACTATGTCTATTTTTCAGTCAAGATCTCATGTTCAATCCCAGGTTTAACTAATTATAAAAAACCAAAAAATAAATGTCTATGTTGCCTGGTAAGAATAATTATAGACAATTAACTGTCTTATACTTTGTAGATTTATTTATTTATTATTATTTTTTATTTGTATGATGCACATAATACATAGTTCGGAGTATATATGATCTTTTTATTTGGTGATTTAGGAGTGTTGAAGGCATCTGCGGACAGTATCTTGAGGAAAATGGAAAATACAAGTATAATAGAGTGGAAGGTACTTTCTAATTCTACATAATCCTGAACCTTTTGACTTTTTTCTGCTTCTGTTGTTTCTATTTAGGAGCAACCAAGCAAGGTTTAAAGTATCGTCCAATACTGATACATATCAGCATCTGGCAGGTATCAGCCGATTTCGATACCAGCATAGGTAATGTTATCAGGCAGGTATCAGCCGATCGATAGGTATCAGCCAATACCATCAATACTCATCGGGTGTTGCCTGATGCACATAATTTATTTTTATTTTTTTTGTTCTCTTTCTCTTTTTGATTCCACACCTATCAGTCTAGGCCTCAACTGATATGGGGGCCAATATCAATATTTAAATTCATGTGCCGGAGTTTCCTTGTTTGACAGGTTTCTTATAACCCATGCGATAAAATCATCTCGTTTTTATTATATATATATATATATATATATATATATATATATATATATATATATATATATATATATATATATATATATATATATATATATATATATATATCTGTCTTTTAGGCTGGAATTTTTATTGAACCTAGTCCTACTTGCAGGAAGCTGATGAAAAGGATGTTCTTGATCGTGATAATATGACATTGGAATTTCTTTCTTTCCATGACGGGAAAGAAGGGGCTGCTAAAGCAGCTCGATTTCTCTGTTCAGAATATTTTAAAGGTGCAAGTTTAGACAGAGCTCGAGATGCGCCCAATTTTACAGAACCTGACATGGATCGTGCACTAAGATCAGTTGGTTTGTTTTTCTCTTGCTGGCTTTTTGTTCAGAATATATGCTTGACATGGCTACACGCAAACTGTCTCTTATATTTTTCATACATGCCTTTCAATTTCAGGGTGTGGAGGACCAGAGCCCGATCTGCTTCTAATATATGGACCTGCCAGATGCCATTTAGGATTTCCTGCATGGAGATTGCGATATACAGAGATTGTGTAAGTGTTATCTTTTCATAGCATGCTGAAAAGGTTCTAATTTTCTTCACCATTAGGATTATTTCATGGGGTCGCAGGGTGGTTTTACATAAAATTTCATCTGCCCTGGTGTTGAATTGTTAAATTTCCTAAATTATATCATTTTACATTAATTTAGAAAAGATAAATCCCTTTTTAAAGAATATAATTTATATATTTTACAAACTACTATAATTTTCTTAAAAATTAGGATTAGTTCATTGAGTCCCGAATTGGTTTTACATAAGTTTTCCTCTGCCTAGGTGTTAAATTGTTAATTTCCTAATCAATATCATTTTCCAGTATTTTAGAGAAGGTAAAATCCCTTTTTTTTCAAGGAATAATTTGTTTACGTTACTAATTACAAATATTCCATTCCTTCTAGAAGGAGGCTCTTCTAACCACAGCTTTAGTTAACATATATTCTAGCTTCAAACCACATTGCCTTTTCCATTAGTAAACTTGGCCGGATTTGGGACGGGCTTTAATTAAGGCAGACCAAGCCTGCTCCAAAATAAACCCGATTTCGATAAATTCAGTTCGGGTTTCCAGGTTTAGGCTGTTGTTCAGGCCAGGTTTTTGGGTTTAGAGTGGGTTTCAGGCATGTTTTTGGATTTGAGCCAGATTTTTGGGTTCGGGCCACACCAGCCTATTATGCACCGTATAATGAGGGCCCAATGGTTTGTGCTGGCCAAGCCCGTACCTGGCCCAGCCCACTATTTAGTTGGGCTCAGCTTGGCCCAATTGTTAAATGAACTGGAAACTTGGCTCAAACTGGGCAGGGTTGCGGGCTTACCTGTCCATTTGAGACTCATCCCTGGAACCACTGATTGATGGTGTTCTGAATTATGCAGTCCTCGTACTTTAGAGAAAAATATATTATTTGGAAAAATAAATAAAATTTTCTGGTATGGGTTTTATTTTCGTCTTGAGGTTAAAATATAATCCTCATACCTTTAAAAAAAAATGGATTGCCAAAGGTTTTTTGGGGTTGTAGAATTGTGCAATTTTGAATTCCTTTTATGTTCGGAAACAGCGCATTAGTTCATTTATAGCAGGATTCTTATGGATTTTAAGTTTCGATCAATTGGAACTATATAGTTGTTTGACTGCAGTAGTTAAATAATAGTTTATCCAATTTTCTGTAAAAGAGCACTTACTTGAAGATCAACAGGGCTTTTGGTTTTTTGTTTTTCTGTCATTGTTATATTAAATTATAAGCCAACAATCATATGCATTAGCAAAAATGTTAGATTCCAATTGTAGCAGTTTAGGTTAGGGGAGAATTTTTTTTGAAGAAGCTAAAATTTTAATAAACCAATTAAGACCTTTTTCCCTTTCATTTCACAAGTCAAAGATATGGGTTGTCCATCCAAAATTTTCTCCAGTGAACTTTTTAGCCTTTGACAAAAAAATCAACGGTGAAAAATCACCCTCTTTTTATTTTTTGGATGGTCATTGATCGACCTTGGGCGTGTGCACGTGGCACCCGTCTTCGTTTTAGGTGCCACATGGCAACCTGGCTCTAGTGTAGTGTCCTGACTCCTGAGCTACACTTGATTATGGCAGTGTATAAACAATCCTATTTGATCTGATGGGACCTTAGAAAGATTTTGATTTTTCTTATGTTGTGACATGATGGACACTTGAATTGGCATTGCACATTCCATTTCATATATTTACTTCAATAGACTCGACCAATGTTACCTGGTTCGCTTGGGTCAAATATGGGTTTGCGGTTCACAATTTGCTAGTGCCAAAAAATTTGGGTTTGCTAGGGTAGGATGAGTTTTACATAATAATATTATTATTTTTTAAATTTTTTGTATTGAAGTCACAAAAAAATTATGAATACTCTTTATGAGTCAACAAACGGGTTGAACTTTCTTATGTGCATTTGGTTTTTAAAATATTAAGTGCATTAGTGAACTGACCAGACTGTTCAACACTAATAACCGGAGCGAACCATACCACGAACTGGTTTGTGGGTTAAAAGTTGACCCAGCGAATGGGCTAATCATGGACTGGACTAATGTTGCCAATCCTTACAGATGGGACAAGGCGATGATGATGATGATGGTGTTGATGATGAGAATGGACTAATATTATGCTCTTGTTTCCCACTTTGCAGACATATGGGGAAGCTGCGATCGATGAAATATGGTGCCCTAAAAAAAGCCATTTACGAATTTACCAGGAAGCACCAGAACTATGGTAGGTAACTCATGTTTATGACTCAACCCATTTTTGCTGATATATGATATTACTCATTTTGATTGATCTCTTGTCTACTTATTTTGGATTTAAGGTTAAAAAATTCAAAACTCGGATCAAACCCAGTAACGGTTGTAGTTCAAATAGACTGGACCGGATTGGTCGGTTTCGAACTCAATTTTTTTTGTATGACGGGGTATCTGGCCTCTTAGAGCAGCACCCAACTAAGTCCCTGGTACGTGCAACACCCGCACATCACTCGTACCAGTCAGTAGGGATAAATCCCTGCGAGTGGCCAACAAGGGGTGGGATTCGAACCCAGAACCTCCACTTTTTGAGGCGTGGTCCTGACCATTGGTTAACTAATGATTGAGTTGCTCCTTTTAACTTTGACTGGTGACTCTGAAATTGGGTTAAAAAACCGGCATGGCTGCCCCTGCGGCCTTTTTGGGTGACGACTTAAGGATGCCTGAGATCTTATGGATGGGTTTGTCCTCCAGCCTTCTCTTATGTCCCGAGAGTGGCGGATTTGCTTCGGATGGTCTGGCCAAAGAGGGTGATGTCCATGGCTCAGTTTTTTTCTTTGAGTAGAATCGTATGGTATAACAGGAGATGTATGGGTTCTGTTTTTTAGTTTTGAGTTTCCAAAAGAGGAAGGGTTGGTTTGATATCATGCCACCTCATAGTAATTAGGGCTTAACTTTCTGCTTCATTAATGCCTAAGCAAGCTTGTTGTATTAGTTAGGTTCTTAACAAGGGCGATGGTCAGGTCCAACTAGGTTGATTCAGATTTCAGGTCCAATCCCATCTGCTGCCCTTGGAAATAGGAGAATCTTGACTTTCATGGTTTTTACTTTTTATAGGATGACATGCAGTCAAGATTCTCCTATTTCCATTGCCAGCAGATGGGGTTGAACTTGAAATCCGGTTTAACCTGGTTGGACCTGACCATTGCCCTCTTAACAAATAGTATGAGAGCTAGCACCATATCTCAAGTTCAGGGACCAAGGGGGAAACTAGGGAAAGGGCTTCTTGGGGACCCCAAAGAGGGTGCTAGAGTGAAAACCGCTACAGACGTCGGCTGCAAAGCATAGTGGTGTGTTACAACTCCTAAGTAATAAGGGCTTAACTCTCCGCTCCATCGATGCCTAGGCGTTTTGGCGTTTTTTATTTTTATCAATATTGTTGGGTGGTTGTTAGGTCCTCAAGAGGGTGTCTTAATAATTTTTATCAATTAGTATTTTTTAAGTACTAATCTATTATTCGATATTGCAGCATTGCCATAGCTCAAAGATATGAAAACTAACTGAAATCAAAGAATCAATGGTTCTGAGTTCGAATCCCACCCCTTGTTGGCCACTTGCAGTCCCTACTGCCTGGTACCTGTGATGTGAGGGTGTTGCATGTACCCAGGAACTTAGTCGGGTGCACTAATAGAGTGGATACCCATTATGAACACCAAAAAAAAAAAAAAAACTGAAACCAAAGAGACTTAGATAAAGAGTCTAAATTGTTGTTGTTGGTTTAATGATATGGTTGGTTTAATGATTTTGAAACTTCTTTTTTCCAATCAGGTTCATGAGGTGGGTGATGATTGTAGTGCAATTGGAGAAACATGGGGTGCAAAAGAAACTGGAATTCATGAATTACAGAAAATGCTGGTGCATCTGGATAGAGGACCCTGATTGGTTGGAAATTAGAACTTGCTTTCTCACTACCAACTGTATCCAAGAACCTGAAAAATGGGGTTTAATATTTGTGATAATCAGAGATGAGGAGATACTTATAAAATATTACTAGTCCTTATGAAATGAACATAGTAACCCATCTCCTCTTATGATATGGGTATGCTTTTTATTACTCACTGGTACTACAGGGAGAGAAGTTATTTTCCAGAATTTCTCTACTTATAGTCACTTAGAAATATGATCCTTGGTTTGATAGTTTCCCGCCGTTTTGTACGAGGCCGATTGGTTTTACATAAAAATAAATGTGCTGGCACTTTTTTAGTCAAAAGATATTTTTTGCTATTAAGAGTGAGCATAATGCCCAAGCCCATTTCTTTTTAAGGAAAAAGCATAGGGTCTCGGACCCTGCTAGATAATAAAAGAGTTTGGACTGTCTGGTAATTATATAAAAATTTCGGACCCGAATCAGACCACATGGGTTATTTTTTGTTCTAATCTTTCCCACAATTAATCTTGAGAGCAAAAAATGAAGTGAACCAAAGACCACTTAGACACATAATACTCGAAGGTCAGTTTTTGGGATGTGTGCCACGTGGAATAAAGGGCGACCACTTGGCACGCATAATACTCAAAGGTCAATTTTTGGAATGTGTGCCAAGTGGAATAAAAAAAATTGACCGTTTGATGGTATTCCTCTGATCTCGAGATTGGAATGAAAAACATTCTCCACCTTTTGATTCAAAGGAATCGACAATTTTCAGCTTTGTACTTAATGGAGGATATTCAGGTTGTGTATGGTATAGCTTTTTAGTAGCCCTTGTCACAGTAGAGTTTACCTACTTTAGTTGGTACCTATTCTCTTTTCTAACTCTCTGCAAATGAGGATTTACCTGCTCTACTAGTGACTTCCCAACTCTCTACTAACTCTCTATCAGAGCAAATAAAATTTGCTCTGATAAGGACTGACTACAAAGGATCTTGCTATGCATGAAATTATTAAGCAGAAAAAGTATCCTGTTACCTCCTAAAGGAGGTTACAGGATATTAGGAAAGAGGTTGGGAACTGCTAAAATAGGTAAATCCTGCTATGACAGGGGCTAGCAGAGAGCTACGCCATCCAACCTCTGTATTTAGTTGGGATTAATAGCCCCATTATTTTAATATAATTAGGGTTGATAGGCTTTCATTTGGAAATGGTTTAGTAGTTGGCACCTAGGCCAAAATCTGGCATATTTATAAGTAGATTTGAATTTAAGGCCTGGCATCGCCCCCACCGAGCCAGACTCCTAGCAGCTCTTTAGCAATTGTAGGTTGTCATAATCATAGTCACCAAATTGGGATTCGGAAAAATCTGATATAACTCGACTCGACGAGGTTAAAATTTAGAAAATTTTTGTAAATTTGAGAAGTTCGAAAAAATATTTAGAGGAAAAATTGGTGGGATAAATTAAAATATAAAAATTTAAATTTAAACTATAGAAAAATATTAGAAAGTTACAATTTTTTGAAAAATTCGAAAATTATTCATGAATAATTTGTAAATTATTCGCAATTGTTTGTGAGCATGCGAATTTTCAAAAAATTTGTGAATAATTTGGGGGAAAATTGGCACGACATAAAAACGAAAAAAATCACAAAAATTGGGAAGCATTTGGGAAAAGTAATAGAAATATTTAAAAAAATAAAAAGTAAATATTTTTTGGATAAAAAATAAGAAAAAATTCAGGAAAAAATATTTAAAAACGTACTCAAAATGCAAAAATCGTGATTTTTAAAAATTATGAGTATTTTTGAAAAAAAATGCATTTAACGGTGTTTCCGACATTTTATGAAAAAACGTATTTTAAACGAGTTTTTTTTCAATAAAACGGAGATTTTGATTACTATGGCCGTAACGATATATGGGAGCTATAACTTACACACAAAATTTGTACTGTTGTACATAGGTTAAAAAAGATTTGGTATTTTTTAAACCTGTGCCACGTGTAACACTATATAAGCCGTTTGATTTGAAAGCCATGAAGTACAGATATTTGACGTTAAAGATTGGCACAAAACACAATCTCTACTATTTGATTAAGCAGAGTCAACCATTAAATTAGATGAAAGGCTTTAATTGTGTCGAATCAGATGATAGACATCGTGTTTTGCACCAATCTTTACCATCATAGACACAGCCCTTCAAATCAAATCGGATGCTTATATGGTATTCCATGTGGCATGGGTCTCAAACATGCCAAGTCTTTCTCTTTAGCCCATGTGCCGCCAGGCAAATTTCGTGTGCAAGTTGTAGCTCCCTAATAGTAACTATCACCAGTGGCCCATGTGGTTGCCCGAAAAGGACTCAAATCCAGCTTGTTTTACTATATTTACTTTTAAGATATGGTATTAGGCATCTGGGTTGGTACCATACCGAGTTTTATTTGGAAGACAAATTTTATGTAGGTAAGATGCAAGTGTCTGATGTGGTGCAATGTAATTGGTACTAAGTGCGGTGAGATTTAATTAATACAGGTCGGTGCAGTCAGTAACATCGCATTACGTCTGCCGCATGCGCTTTGTCCTCAACAAATTTGTCGTATATATATATATATATATAAATCATCATGGTCATCTCATTGTCATCATTGATTGCTGGCCACATGGATCTCATGGTCATCTCCTACATGAGCTTGAGCTCAAATATTAGCATTTACTTAAATGGAATGTGGATAATACTTTGAGATCATAGGTTCAATCTCATCTTACCTATCTAACAAAAAAGGAAACCTCTGTTTGTCGCGCTTACGTGATTTCTGAGGGTGCTTATGTTCGAAACTGACAAGGGCGCCGAGTACGTGGATATCAGTTTTGGACCACATCGCTTCTATCAGTGTCGAAAAAAAAGAAATAGGAGCCCAAGTAGCGCCAGTACTGCAGTTTCAAGGGGGAAAAGGAAGCTAAAAATGCCATCAAATGACGGACGTCCGTGGGCTTAGGACGGACGTCCGTGAAATAAGCCCCTCACTATTTTGGACAGACGGGCATCCATAGTGCCCCACAGACGTCTGTGGTTCTAAGCCCGCAGGTTACGAATGTTCGTGACCTCTAGGACGGATGTCAGTGGACGACGTTCTGCCCCGTGACAGAACTTCTAAATTTTACGAAATTACCTTTTTTCAATCTTTTATTATTATTAGGACTCTTTATTTCAAATTTTATTTTGGTGACCTATATAAGGAAGCTTGTAAATATTTTTTAATTAGTTATTGAATATTTTGAATGCATTATTGCTTGAATATTCTTCTTCCCAATATGGGTTTGGTGTAAGGCCAAGGGAGTGATTCTCATATATTTTCTTACTTATCTTTTGTCTTCTATTTCTTAAATCTTTTGTTATCTCTGCTATCAATTCATCTTTTTTTTCTTTTAAACCTTCACCTTGTTGATCTAAGATTTCTAAATCCCCAACCTATTAGTTTCTTGATTCCGAACCTAACCTTTCTAGAACCCTAAATCAAACAGAGTCAAAGCCCTTTTTAAACCATAAACCTAAACCAAACCATAAGCCTATTACAAAACCATAAATCTATTCCAAAACCCTAGCTTCATCTAAGTCATCAAACCTACTCAATTCTACAACCCTGGTCCGAACCCGTGAACCTACATCGAATCGAAAACGAATGCCCAAGCCTGAAAAAGCTAGAGTTCTATCTCTAGTTTCGATCCCGCCACAAATCTAACGGGACTTACGCATCGGATTGGACCCTAGTCGGATCTAGCGTGATTTGCCTATCGAATTTCTCAAACCCTAAAATATCGAGTTAATTTTGAGATTAAGCTTGATTTAATTTTATTTAATTTCGATAAAATAACATAAAAATCATATTCACGCATTATAAGGTTAGGGCATCTTTGTTTGTCATATTTATTTTATTGCATTAATTTTCTTTTGTGAGTCCATACTGCATACCATATTAGAACCCTAATAGGAATCTGTGATCACCATAAATTCGAGTGAGATTCTCAATACCCTTAAACGTATGCAAGAAGAGTTTGTGCGATTAGTATACGCCTGAATACCATAGAGCAAGCCCAAACATCCCTAGGAATTGGTAATTATAGATTGCGTGATCGAATCAACCAACTGAAAACGGTTGATGAACTTGAGGATCAACACCAAGGGCGCAATGGTCGCCAAGGTAATCGAAATCAAGATCGTACGAATCCTCGTAGAGATGACTACGACCTCGAAGTGCAGCTCCTTAAAAATATCAGAGTTGAGATTCCGACTTTCGATGGAAGAATGGACCCTACCGTGTTTCTCGATTGATTTTCCGACATGGACCAACACTTTGAATGGTATGGCATGAATGACGACCATTGTGTCAGGCTCGCTAAAATGAAATTGGTTGGTCAAGCTCTGACTTTTCTGGTTCAATGTCGAGCATATTAGGGTGAATGCGGGTTGTCCTCCCATTACCCGTTATGATGACATGAAGGAACGACTTGATTTACAAAAAGAATTGATTTCTTACCCCGCGGAAGCTCTTGAAAGATGTTATACCGTTGCGCAAGATCTTGAACGATATTTGAAAATATCGGTGGTGAAGAGAATCGGGCCACAATATAGTGGTCAACTCTCCGGTGAGGAACGATTTCATCCTCCTCCCAAACCCACACAACATGTACCTACCAATACGGGGAATCCTCGAGGGGTAGCTCTCAAGTGAAGTGCTATAAATGTCATAGGATGAGACACTTTGCTGCCCAATGTCCTACAAAAGACCCCCAAAGGAATCTCGTCATTGAGGGAGAGGAAGATGAAGGTGATATAATAGTTGAAGAGGAAGTGCTTGAGCTGGACAACACACCCAGTGATGTTATTGGTCATGCTTTAGTTGTGAGGTGTTCCCTTGCACAGCCTCAACGGGATGAGGAGGATGACTGGCAAAGGGAGAACATCTTTCACACCTTTGCCAGATTTGGTGAAAAGAGTTGTAAGCTCATCACGGATAATGGTAATTGTACTAATTTAGTGTCAACTCATGTCGTACGCCTCTTGGGGCTTACACCCGAAGCCCACCCAAGACCTTATAAGGTCGCATGAGTCGACTCTTCATCCATTCCGGTGTCGAAAAGGTGTCGTGTACCGATTCAGTTAGATTCTTATTCGGACACCTTATGGTGTGATGTAGTGCCGATGGATGTAGGCCATATTATTTTAGGAAGACCGTGGCTTTACGACATGGACGTGACTCTCTATGGTCAATCAAACATATACACATTTATGTATCAAGGCAAAAAGATCATTTTGCACCCTTTACCTCTCAAAACGTCATCGACCAACAAAGTCGAGAAGAAGGTTGAGTTTTCTAAATCCATCAATATTATGAGCCCTTCAGAATTCGAGAAAGCGTCGTTAGATGAGAGTGTGGTATACGTAGTCATCACCGTTGAGAGTGCTCCCGAGTCAAAGAGAGAGTGTCCCGAGGAGGTTGAGCCGATCCTAAAAGAATTTGCGAATCTCTTCTTGGAAGACTTACACAACGAGCTCCCTCCCCTGCGTGATATCCAACACGCAATAGACTTGGTTCCCAGATCTATCTTACCGAACTTGCCCCACTACAGGTTAAATCCGATTGAGCACACCGAGTTGACTCGACAAGTCAATGAGCTTCTTCAGAAGGGGTTCATCCAAGAGAGTCTGAGCCCGTGTGTCGTACCTGCCCTACTCACTCTTAAGAAAGATGGTACGTGGCGCATGTGTAAGGATAGCCATGCGATCAATAAGATTACAGTTAAGTATCGATTTTCCATACCAAGGCTTGATGACGTGCTCGATATGACGATTGGTGTCATTATCTTTTCAAAGATAGACCTTAAGAGTGGTTATCATCAAGTCCAAACCCGCCCCGATGATGAGTGAAAAATTACCTTTAAGACCAAGGATGATCTTTATGAGTGGACGGTCATGCCTTTTGGGCTTTCTGACGCTCTGAGTATTTTCATGAGACTCATGACCCAAGTGTTGAGGCCGTTTCTAAGCAAATTCCTTGTTGTGTATTTCAATAATATCTTGATTTATAGTCATGACAAGGAACAACACTTGAACAACCTTAGGTTGGTTTATGAAACCCTAAAGGGCGAGAAGTTATTTGCAAATCTCAAGAATGACACCTTCATGCAATATTCCGTTGTCTTCTTGGGATTTATTATCTCGACCGATGGAATGGTCGCGGACCCTAAAAAGGTTAAAGCCATTGTGGAGTGGCCCGAGCCTAAGAACATACACGATATCCGCAACTTTCATGATTTGACTACTTTCTATTGTCGCTTCATCAGAAGCTTTAGAACCATTATGGCCTTAATTACTGATTGCATGAAAAAGGGAGATTTTAAATGGGGGCAAAGCAACGACGAAAGCCTTTGCCGAGATCAAACAAAGGATGAGTAGTGCACTTGTCATGCACTTGTCGAACTTTTCCAAAGTCTTCGAAGTCGCATGCGACGCATTGGGTGTAAGAATAGGAAGAGTGCTTAGCCAAGAGGGTCACCCAGTGCCCTATTTTAGTGAAAAACTTAATGAGGCAAAGTAAAATACTCCACCTATGACAAGGAGTTCAATATAGTCGTCCGATCTCTTTGGGTATTGGAAATATTATCTTAGGCCGGAAGAATTTGTATTGTTCTTTAACCATGAAGCCTTACGCTTTACTGCTTCACAAAAAAAGTTAAACCTAAGGCACGTGAAGTAGGTCGAGTACCTTTAAGGGTTCACATTCATATTAAAGCATAAGGTTGGTGTTGAAAACAGGGCTGCTGATACACTTAGTTGTCGAGTGGCGACTTTACGCACAATGAGCACCGAGGTCGTTGGGTTTGAAAGGTTAAAAGATGAGTACCCCGAGTGCCCAGATTTTCCGGTTAAGTACACTGCTCTCCTTAGTGACCCAACCAACACACATTCTGTATACACCATCCAAGATGGGTACTTGTTGAAAGGCAATCATCTTTGCATCTATCACACTTCAATGCGTGACTTTCTTATTTGGGAGTTACATGCTGGAAGGATGACTGAACATTTTGGGCATAATAAGACTGTTGTGCTTGTAGAGAATTAAGAGATATCACCCAGGTCGTGAAACATTGTCGTACTTATCAAGTGTTAAAACAGACAAAATAAAATACCGGTTTGTACACCCCGCTACCTGTGCCACACACATCGTGGCAAGACCTCTCAATGGATTTCGTGCTTGAGCTTCCCAAAACTTCGAGGAAGCACGATTCCATCTTTTTTGTAGTGGACAAATTTTTCAAGATGACCCTCTTCATACCGTGTTCTTAGACTTCCGATGCATCCTACATTGTTAAATTGTTCTTCTCGGAGGTAGTACGTCTTCATGGGCTGCCTAAAACCATTGTCTAATAGGGATGTCACTAACTATTTTTGGAAGACTCTTTGACACATGATGGGCAAAATGCTTCAATTTTCGATAGCTTATCACCCTCAAACGGATGGCCAAACCAAAAGCACCAATAGGAGCCTTGAAAATCTCCTTCATAGTCTAGTCAGTGATCATGTTAGGACTTAGGATACCATTTTGCCTACAACTGAGTTTGCATATAATAATTCTGTCAATAGGTCCATAGGCATGAATCCTTTTGAGGTAGTACATGGTCATAGTCCTAGGACCCCCCTAGATTTGATCCACATGTCTGCATCTCATACAGTGTCAGAATCTGCCGATGCATTTATATAACACATGCATAGCTTATATGTCGAAATTAGATGAAAGATTAATTCAAGCAACAATCAATATAAATTATCTGCTGATGCTCAGAGGCGTTTTAAAGAATATCAAGTGGGTGATTATGTGATGGTCAGGATTAGGCTTGAGCGGTTCACATCGGGTTCCGCAAAGAAGCTCCAATTTAGAGGCGTTGGACCTTTTAGAATTTTAGCTAAGAGTGGTCCTAATGCATACGCACTTGAGCTTCCTCTAGGTATAGGGGTTAGTTCAACGTTCAATGTGAAAGACTTGGTTCCTTACTTGGGTTTTACCCCACCTCCTGAAAACCCACTCCTATCACCTCATAACTCCAGCCCAACCCAACCTTGCAGCCTGTACCTCTTTCTTCCCCAAGCACACAGAGAAAAGATGAGATAAAGGATATACTAAGTGATCATATTGTCTCCACACATGACGGGAGATTCCAGAAGTACTTGGTTAAATGGGTCGGCAAACCAGAGTCCGAAAACACTTGGATCCACAAGAATGAAGTTCGCCGATTGAATCCCGACTTGATCGACATCTACCACGACCGTGTTTCATCGGTGATGAAACCTTTTTAGTCCAAGGGAATTGACGGGGACGCCGAGTACATGGACATCGATTTTGGACCACATCGCTTCTACCGACGTCGAAAAAAATGAAGAGGGAGCCTAAGTAGCGCGAGTACCGCAACTGCAAGGGGGGAAAGGAAGCTAAAAACATCATCAAGTGACGGACGCCCGTGGGCTCAGGACGGATGTCGGTGAAGTAAGCCCCTCACTGTTATGGAGGGACGGACGTCCGTAGTGCCCAACGGACGTTCGTGATTCTAAGTCCGCAAGTCACAGATATTCGTGACCTCCAAGACGGACATCCGTTGATGACGTTCCGCCCCGTGACAGAACTTTTAAATTTTGCGAAAATTACTTTTTTTCAATCTTTTATTATTATTAGGACTCTTTATTTCAAATTTTATTTTGGTGGCCTATATAAGGAGGCTTGTAAATACTTTTTGAATATTTTGAATGCATTATTGCTTAAATATTCTTCTTCCCTAGATGACTTTAGTGTGAGGCCAAGGGAGTGATTCCCATATATCTTCTTGCTTATCTTTTGTCTTCTATTTTCTTTGATCTTTTGTTATCTCTGCTATCAATTTGTTGATCTAAGATTTCTAAATCCCCAACCTATTAGTTTCTTGATCCCAAACCTAACCTTTCTAGAACCCTAAATCAAACAGAGACAAAGCCCTTTTTTAAACCATAAACCTAAATCAAACCATAAGCCTATTACAAAATCATAAATTCATTCCAAAATCATAGTTTCATCTGAGCCATCAAACCTACCCAATTCTACAACCCTAGTTTGAACCCGTGAACCTACATCAGATCGAAGACGAACGTTCAAGCATGAAAAAGTTAGAGTTCTATCTCTAGGCCTAATCCTGCCGCAAATCTAACGGGACTTGCGCATTGGATTGGACCCTAGTCGGATCTAGCGTGATTTGCCTATCAGATTTTTCAAACCCTAAGGTATCAAGTTAATTTTGAGATTAAGCTTGATTTAATTTTATTTAATTTCAGTAAAATAGCATAAGAATCATATTCACAAATTATAGGGTTACCGTCCCACGTCAGAAATCCACTAAAATCATGGACTCCTTGGAATCTGATGATGGAGATATTTTTTCCCCCCAATCTTCGATATGATGGATCTTGAGACCAAGAGCTTACCACCAGACAATCTGTTTTTTAATTCTGTGTGGCATCTATCCCTCCAAAAGCCCTAAAATCTCGTTTGAGCATGGTGTGTGCCTTGTGAGTTTAAGGCCATTTTTTGGGAAATTTTTGCAACGGAGAATAAAAAACTGTCTGTCTGATGGTGCGCTCATGGTCTCAAGTGTCCACATTCAAGTCAAAAGTTCTTACTTCCAAAGAAGCAAAACAACAAGATCTAAATTTTAAATTATTTATCATCTCACTCTAATGCCATTCTCAATCATTGCACGTGTTTTGGGTCCACTACTATATATATATATATATAGAGAGAGAGAGAGAGAGAGAGAGAGTGATGCATTTGAGTGCAGTCTTTTGGTGTTGCACTCTAATGTCAGATCATGTGCCATGTGGCATTTTATCATGTGTTACACCACATCCTCTTCACCCATTCCCCTAGAGTTTTAAAATTTTACTTGTTCATTTTCGAAATTTTTTACCATTGTAATCATAGGTCAAACGCTGTGATTGCCTGCAAGAGAGGTTGATACAGGCTTTGCATCACTTATATTATACTTCTCTAGGAGCTTTTGGATAAAAGTCTTTTAAATTAGTCAAACCCTCTTCTTCTCACGATCTCTCATATTTTTCATACCTAGGATCTTATTTACCGGACCAAGATCCTGTTGGAAAAATTGAAATGTTGATCTGAAACAATATAGGAAATCGGTCCGAGGCACGAGAACTATCATTATCTTTAAAGCCAATATTTTCCCCTATCACTTCAACAAAGTGGTCACCAACAGGTTATCGGCAAACTAGTTCCAGGATACAGCATTTTGGTTGTGTATTCTTGTGAAAGATTTGGCGAATCCGATCACGCTATCCGAACACCAAATATTGCAAGAACGCTCTGATAAAGACCTTTAAAAACATAACAAGAGAGAAGAAAGAAGACTCTATTGTAATGTGTTAATGCACCATTTTCCTATGAAAATGTACTACACGCATCCCTTCGGAAAAGACACACCACTTTGGAAAGACACTTCTTTTGAAAAGATAATACTTTGAAAAGACACTTCTTTTGAAAAGACACACCATTTTGAAAAGACATAAAGTATAAAACTTTTAAATATCTAACAATCCCCCACTATTTAAAAGTTTTAAATATCCAACAATCTCCCACTATTTAAAATTTTTGAAATCAGAGCAAAACCAGAAACATATGCATAAATGAAAATGTCTTACAGACTTGAATTTTCACTTTAGTGGAAATAACTCAAAGTTTGCCAAGGTCTTTAGTGAAACTAAGTTTTGAACTAACGATCTTATACGACAAATCGAAACTATTCCACACACGTATTTCTTATATTTAGTGTTCAATAAATTTGTTAGCACATTTAGGCCATATGCTAGTACCCTGATTTTCATAAGTGTTTATGAGATAAAGCCATGTCTCATTGAAGGTGGTTCCACCCTTACACTTATATAGGTAGACCTATAAGAGATGCCCCTGTAACTTTAACATCTCAACACATTGTATTATAGCGTCTATTATGAGCAATGCTCAACCTCCCCTTATCCATTTTAGGAAAAATGCTACCCTTCTTGGGATGTTTATGAGAATTTAATTCTCATAAATGTAGTGTCCCTTTACCCGCCACAGATTTACGACTTGTTCTTTCCTTTGAACTTAAATATTGACCAAACAAATATTAGGTAGGATTTCCATCATAAGTGACTGTTTTGGTAAATGACTTTAATCTCATCCCGATTCTTCTTTTAGTCTAACACTTTTCATAATTACTCATAATTATAATTATCAACACTTAAAGTATTTTTTCAGACATTTCTGCCTGAAACTACATATAATTTGTTTTCTTATTTATTGACAAGGAAACAAGTTTTATAGAGAATTTAGAAGTTTTGACTTAATCTTATTGGTACGTCTACCAATGGACCTTAAGTCACTTCATTTCGCTACCTATTTTCATTCAAGCAACACATTACATGAGATTTATAGACACTCTTTATTAGAAGAATATCATCTTCAAATAATTTAGATTATCAAATCCAAACCCATTATCTTTCTAAGATATTCAAGCAAAATCATTTGATCATCTCCACATAATCCTAGCAATCTTTTCATAACAAGTCAATGCTATCAAAAGTTCATGACCAAATTATTGATAATGATTCCAAGCCATGCCCACTCAATCAAGGGCACTCAATCCCTATATGATTGAGGCATGACTAATAGATCAATTATAGTAGGACAAATATTCATGTCTATTAAATCGGGCCCATTTTGTGGCTACTTAATCACTATTGTTTGATCGTGGTCAAACAATTATCAAGGATCATTAGTGAATACAACAAAGTTGCACAAATATAATCACATCTAATGCATGGGTGCCAAAGCCAATTTTGGCAAAAAACAAATTTAGGTCACTTAAAAAAAAAAAAAATTAATGAATTGACTCCTCCATGGAGACAACCCCATAAGAAAAGTATGGACAAACTAAAAGTATTTCAAAAATCATAGTCATATGATCTTTGAACTCAACCCACTTGGATTATATTCCCTTTCACGTGGATTCTCAATTTCCACCTTTGATCTTGACCAAACAATCAACAAATAGTAATGGCCACTAGTATAGTCCCACAATTACAAGCTCATATGATATGGGTACTAAAAACCTTCTATGTAAATAATGTGGCTTTCTGTTGGGACATTGAAAAGAATAAAATATTAGTGCCACTCCCCTTATTGAGTTTTAACTCATTTTAATGCGTTGACCCGCACAACAACCTAAATGGGGAAAGGGGTCCCTTATTTGTATACTCTCTTTAGAGGTGTTATGACTACATATTTCCGTCACATGGTGTACATACTTCAATCAAAGTAGTCCAACAAGCAACCCATCAATGGTACAAATAATATAGATGAGAGCATCGGAGAAGATGTCATTCATACTCATCAATGGTTTTGTATTATCAATGGACCATATAGACAAGACAACAATTAGTTGAAGGAGCACCATTTTCTATACACCTTACCACGGTTGAAAGTAGAAACAATGGGTATTAATGTCTTAATACTTTTAGACTGTCGGACGATTGCACTCCACGTGAGTGCTAGTCAAGGATACATGTGTTAGAGATAGTTTGATAGTTATTGGAAGGGGTAAAGATCGCTTTAAGAAACATGGTAACCCTTCCTATGCTCTTTTATTTTGTCATTGTCGGGGAGCATCATTCTCTTATATGATCAAGGAAAACCAAACAAGAGAAAGAAATTTATATTGCAAGTGGCAACACCAAAGGGATTTATGCCAAAAAATCATCCAAGTGCTCTTTTTAAAAATAAAATAAAATTATCCAAGTAAAAATCAATCAGACGCCCCTTCATTTCAACCCTCTCATCATAACCGCCCAACCGACCCTTCATGATTAAACACTAAGTTCAATGGTACTCATCTATCTCAATCACAAATTTTAAAGAATTTGATTTATTTAAATTCATTATAATTTTGAAATAATTCAGTTATAGTCTTTAACATGGCATAATTCCTATCAAATTTTACAGAACTTCATAAATTTTGAGCTATCAGAATTGTCACCAAAATCGAGACCTCATCCTCATTTAAAAGTTTATCATATATGTTGTTTTATCTAAAATTAGCTATGATAGATAAAGTGATAAAATCAAACAAATCTTGGTAATCTAAGTCAAGAAATAATACAACATAAAGGAGAACCTTTTGAGTAAAACTTACATACCTTAATCGGATTACTTGACTTGATTGCTCAGATATATCAATGTTATTTGTTTCGATCTATCTTCTTTCTTGCCCCCGTCAAATGATCTATACGTCATCTCTAAACCAACCATGGTGAAGGAAATATCATTTTACAAATATTGGTTTAAAATTGTTGTAAAAATTGAAATATTGATCCGAAATAATACAGGAAATCGGTTCGAGGCATGAGAAATATCGTTGTCTTTAAATCAATATTTGCACCTACCACTTCGACAAAGTGATCACCAACAGATTCCCGGCAAACTGGTTATAAGATATAGTGAACCAACTATGTAATCTTGTGAAAGATTTGGCGAATCCGATCACGCTATCCGAACACCAAATATTGCAAGAACGCTCTGATAAAAACCTTTAAAGATATAATAAGAGAGAAGAAAGAAGGCTTTATTGTGATGTATAAAATAATATTTTTAGATTCCTTAAATAGAAATCAAGTGGTGTGTTAATGCACCATTTTCCTATGAAAAGGTGCTACACGCATCCCTTTGGAAAAGACACACCACTTGATAAGACACTTCTTTTGAAAAGACATAATACTTTGAAAAGACAACACTTTGAAAAGACATAAATTATAAAACTTTTAAATATCTAACAGATCTTTCATCTCAAACTTCTGACTCGATGATCACTTTAACTTGTTAATTTTAACCTTACTTCTTGTTGCTATCAACATATCATCTAAATAGAGAATTAGGAAGATTATCTTTCCTCTACAATACTCTTTCTAGTAGATACAATAATCATACTATTCCCTGTGATACCCTATACTTAGCATATATGAATCAAACTTATTGTACCACTGCCTGGGTGCCTGCTTGAGACCGTGTGAGGATTTCTTCAATCTGCAAATGAGTGATTCTGACCCTTTTGCTGCAAATCCTTCTGACTATCACATATAAATCTCTTCCTGAAGATCTCCATAGAGGAAAACTATTTTCACATCCATATGTTCTAGTTCGAGATCTTTCTTAGTAACAACGGCAAACAACGTGCGAATTAATGTGTGCTTCGCAACCAGAGAAAATATCTCATTGTAATCGATACACCCTTTATGAGAAAATCCCTTTACAACTAGCCTTGCTTTGAACTTCGGAGTTTCACTCTTATCACTTTCTTTTTTTATTATATCTAAAAATAAGTTATTTATTATTACAAAGGTTAATATGAATCATAAAGTACTAATGTGACAATATTAAAGGACTTATATGAATCAATAATAATCTACCGTATTCAATATTAAATTACATTATGATATGCATGAGTAATCTGATGTGAGATAGTGCAGGACTGATATCAGACTCATATTCAACAGTAAACTACATTCTGATATGTATGAGTAATCTGAATCTATAAATTACTGATGTGAGAACATTAAAGGATTGGTATCAGACAATAAAGTATGATATAAGACAGTGCACGACTGATATCAACTCATTATGACTCATTAAACCACATTCTGACCTACATGAGTAATCTGAAAAGTTTAGGACATGATTACTACATTTCTATCTACCACAAAGGTTAAGGATTTATGACAGCATTACTACATTAATACTAAGGTTAAGCATTTAGGGCAAGATTACTACATTTCTATCTATCACAAACAAGTCATTCATTAACACAAAGAATCAACATTTAAAATAGCATTACTACATTTGTATATAGCTCAAACAAGTCATTTATTAAAATAAAGGTTGAGCATTTAGGACAATATTACTACAACACTGTCTTATGAGTTGCTCTTATGAGTTTATCGGACTGCTGGAGATATACGCGCAGAAAAGTTTAGATGTACGTGATCAGAAGAAGATGAAACGTCGACAGAGTCGAAGGTTTGTAGAGACGGCAGCAGCAGACTTCTTCCTGTTTGTTCGTCAGCAGAGAAGAAGATGAAGCGAAGAGAAGGGGGGCTATATGGGATCCTAATGCTATCTTTACAGGAAGAAGATGAAGAGAAGATGTTATCTTTACAGGAAGAAGATGAAGATAAGAGAAAACTCAGTCGTCGACAGAAAGAAGATGAAAAGCAGTTAACCCCAAAACACTAGCTTTTTTGGCTCGTATGGAAGGATGGGTATTTTAGTAAATTTCTGTTAGGATATTTTGGTCCTCTAAATATTAACTTAAATTAATAAAATAGATATATGCAGAATTTTGGAACTCTTGCAGATAAATAATAAAAGAAAGTTTAGGGTCAAGACGCTGCTGGGTCATTTCATGAAGTTGGGACCTCGACTGGGTAATCCACCCATTTTCAAAGTCAAAATTAATCGAGCCGATCAAAAGCCTGGCCTGAACTTTGCCCAACCCAGCCCGTTGACAACCCTATCACCTTTTAGAAAAAACCTTGAGGAAATGTTTGAGTATTATACTATTTTAAAATTAGCAAGAGAGTGCTCTCTCTTCATCCGCAAACAATCTAACTAAAAAAAATTGCAAAAGAGGATTTTCACGATTTTAGAGGCAACTTTGTAAAAGATTAGAACTTAAAATTCCCTTGGTACCTAGATTAGCCTTGGGGATTTGGAGTGAGCAGGCTATTAAAAATTAATAAATTAGATTTAACTAAGCAAGCATAGCAAACCAAATTACACAAGCATAAGTCGCAATATTTTTTTAGTAATGCTATAAAAAATCGGTCGATACCGATACGTATCGATTTCGCGGCAAACCGATACGTATCGGTATCTCAACTTAGAAATTGATACCGTATCGGCCGATAGGGGCCCGTATCAGCCGATACAATATCGATTTTGGCTGATTTTTGTCTCAATCTTTGACACAATAGATCTTCAGATTGGGTCTACCACCATAGGGTCAAATTTTGGTTCCATATAGCACACATTTCTTAAAGTGATCCGAGAATCATGTTTGATATACTCTCATGATCATGATTACTTTTTTATATGTGTGTCACATGGACTCAAAATCTTATCTTATGATGATAGACCCGTGATATCAAGATCTATTTGCCAAAAATAGGAGCCAAAAACGATAGAGATAGCTCAGAGGTGGTTGTATTAGAGAATCAAATTAACTTAGTACGGATTGGAAGGTCTTAGATGCATTACTTGAAAGACTTGCTTTATTTACTTTTAAAGACTAGATAAACCTTTTTTATTGTAATGGACCGGTCCACAATGTGTTTGTTTTTTATAAAGTAATAAACCACAGCCTGTTCCAACACACGTATCTACTTATGGACGGCTCTCTTAATCAGTTCCAACACACATGTATCTAGAGTTTTAAAACCAGCTAAACATCGTAAGGATTCAACTAGTTCGACCCATTCATAGCCCTTCAAGATTATCTAAGTACTTGCTATAATTTATATATATATATATATATATATATGGAAGTCGATTCCTATTACGTGATTGTAGGGTTGAATCCTACGACGTATGTGGTCCGTTTGGGCTGCCACGTGGCACTCAAATCTCAAAATGACACCGTTCCCCCTGGTGACTCGTCCCCCTAAGGTTTTAAAGAAAGTATATTTTCTGGATTTTTTTGCCCTTCAATTGACAAGTCAAATATCGTGGTTTCCTCTAAAAACAAGTTGCATTAAATTTTTTCCAGCTTTGACTTAATATTTAATGACGTACGGGCATCCTTTTTAAATTTTTTTTCTTTCTAAATGATACTAGATGAACCTCGGGTAACTTGTCATGACTCGTGACACCTGATCCTCGAGTTGGATGCCACATGATGCTCAACTGGTCACGTCATAGGGTTCAACCCTATAACCATGTCCTAGGGAACCGGCTTTCTATATATATATATATATATATATATATATATATATATATATATATATATATATATATATATATAAGGCCCGGGATTATGCGCCCGGGTGTAGAGTTATCTTTGTGCCCCTTACTACGGAAGTGACACGTAGCATAGAAAAAGACAATTTTCTCCTCTCTTATTCATAGGTTAGGTTAAGTGATATCTATCCATTTTTCTTTTCTTCCCCTCTCTTTCTCTCTCTACCCTGTCATATTTTGGAAGCAAAAGTAGATCACGTAATCTGGCGACGAAGCTCCAACGACACTCATCTAGAGGGGAGTCAGTGTTTCGCTACCGGGGTGTCAGCGCTTCGCTATTGGGATGTTAGCGCTTTGATGTCAGGGTTTCAACACTTCACTATCAGGGGGTCAGCGCTTCGCTACTGGGGTGTCAACACTTCTCTATTGGGTGTCAGCGCTTCGTTATCGGGGGCGACATTTTTTAGTAAAATGAATCATCTGATGGCACACCCATGATTTCAAGATCAATCTTGTGAAAGATCACGATAAAAAATCACCTCCATGTTCATAGCAGTTGACGGGTTTGATTTTCGGAGGAAAAAGAAGACTTCCTTGAAAAAAGGAAGAGAAAAAAAAGAAAACAAAGAGACTTCTTCCTTGAAAAAAGAGAGAGGAGAGAAAAGAAAGAGAAATCTCAAAAAATAAGTCCGACACTTTCTTGAAAAAAGGGAGAGAAGAGAGAAAAAAAAAGAGTCCTCTGAAAAAGTAGTTTGAAACTTCTTTTAAAAAATGGAGAGAAGAGAGAGGAAAGAAGGAGACCTTTGTAAAAGTAAGTCTAACGGCTGAAAGAGAATATAACTTTTAGGGCTTGTTTGGATATGGGGGAAACAGAGAAATACTTAGACTCGTATTCTATTTTCCGTGGTTTTCCACTATTTGGAAGCGACTTAAGGATCAGAATACAAAACACAAGTTTTTCGTTCATTTCCGAATGAAGAGTTTGAGGGTACCCCTTGACATTTCAATTTGCCGAGACCTTGGAAAGATGAATGAGTGGAGAAGAAAACAATAAGGGTACGCAATATTTTTAGGGGTTGTTTGGGTTGTGATAGTCACACAAGGTAAGGTCAAATGTTGACTTGGTTATGAATGGAAGGAGATTTGGAGAGAATTTGAGTTTATTTATATTTTATCAAAATTCTTTTGTTATTTCTATATTTATCCTAATTTCTCATGAGAAAATGAAGATTTTAATGAGAGAGATAAGATTTAGAGATGTAATATAGGGACCTCCTAAAATTTGTGCACACAAATAATTTTTCTCAATTCTTTTCTTCTATTTGAATTAAGATAGGGTGTTGGGCACATTGACTTAAATATAGTGTAAGAGTTTCTAAATAGGCAAATGTAAAATTAACATTTGAGTTTATAAAGGTTTGATGCCTCAAACTTAAAAAAAAACTTCAAAGCTTTCAACCACTATAATTACAAATGCAACTATATATGCTAGTCTTATAGTTACAATTACTTTCAAATAACATATTGAAAATTCTTTTCACTCACATGTAGTCATGGTATTGTGCAATAAAGTCATTATATGGAAATGGAAGTGCCCTTATAACATTATATCTGAATTTATTCTTGAACTTGAATAAAATTGAAAGATAGTACCTTCAACGATAAGGGCACTTCCATTTCCAAATGAGCATGCAAAGTCTATCATCCTATGCCTTTTGCTTTTCTCTCATAAACTATCTATTTTTGTCATAAGATGGTAATAACCAGATATTGGTTTAAAATTGTTGGTGAAAATGAGAAAAATAGAAAAATAAATGATGAAACTCAAAATTTAATACAGTGATCCAATTCGAGGTAAGAGAAATATCCTATATTTAAGACAGTATCTGGCCCCATCACTTTGCATAAGTGACTACTAGTTGGTTACCAACAAACTAGTTCCATAATACAATGAACCGGATTTGTATTATTGTGAAAGATTTGATAAATCCTATCACACTTTAGAACACCATAATATTGCCACAATATCTCTGATATTAATGTTAAATTCAGGACACAAAGAGGATACAAATTGAATTTCTCAACTAAATAAAATGATGGAGTTGAACTCTTTACATAAATAAATAAGAGGTCTATGACATTTCACCGTAAGGACAACACCTTTCACTCCAAAGGGACATGATCTTTTACTCAAAAGGTACATGACTTTCACACAAAGGTCGAAAGTTGCCTAAGCAACCTTTCACGAAAATACACAATCCTTTATTCAAAGGGTTATAACTGTTTAAGATTAAATAGTTTAGCAAATAAAATAAAATAAAACTTTAAAATTTTCAACATAAGAACTATAGACCTTCTTTGCCCCTGCAATAACGCACATAACTCCTCATCTCTTCATCTCTCCCAACATTTTTGGTTTTCAAACTACAAAGGGCAGCATCAGCCATAATAGCCACTATCGCCCTTTCTTTTTCTTTGTATATAGAGCAACACAACAGCGACAAGAGCTATCCTTGCTCTGATTACTGGACAAAAGAAGCAGCAACAACAGCCCAGCCTTGGCTTTGCTCCATCACCACTCACCAGCCAACTCTTTCTTATTATATAATTCTCACAAGTACAGCAGGATGACGGAAAAAGGAAGAGAAAGAAATTAAATTTGAAGAACTAAAAGAAAGCAACAAAAGCTGCAACACCTAACCCTCATCTCTCTCGTTCTTGAGTGCAAAACGCAGTTCCATCATAGTCGTGCTTCTCTCCATCTCTCTCTCCTCTATTGGAGCAGCCTACAACAACATGATACAGATCCCACATCGAGCCAGCCCCTGTGTTCCTTCTCTCTTTCTTTATCATAGTAACATAATTTATACAGACTAACTGCTGCAGTTTCCTAGAAAATAAAGCATTGGACAACCTTTTTTTTTTTTTCTCATGTGCCATTAATCAACGAGCCCCCCTACTCATTTTCCCTCTCTCTCATTATGCAAATCAAGAAGCAACCAATACTGCATCAACTTTCTACCATGGCTTCATAAAAATCAAAGAAAAGGAGCTGGACACAAAGAAATTAAGAGTCTCGACGACTTGGCCAAAATTAATTCAATTCGAGCCACTCCAACCTGAGCCAAGTGATCACATGAGGTGGATCCCCTCCAATGTAACCTATGCTACTCAGAAATTATAAGGAAGACAAGAATTGATGTCAACCACCTCATTGAAGAATATTCGTCATTCTATCCTGAGCAAAAATTAACCTCTACACGCGAGTCTCTGTACTCATTCAGGTAAGTATCATCCCTTAAATCGATATTCTCATATATAATTATTCTAATATTAAGTCAAACATTTTCAAAACCCAACTCTCTTGATTCACGAAATTACTGTAACCCTCCCATAAGAGACAATTATCAGTATCTATGAGAATGTTAAAAGGTGTATTTTTGGCATATCGAACGTCATCTTAACAACCGAACAAAGGTCGGGCCCCAAAATCTCGTACCGATGGATCTGCTCAGCGATGTCTCGAGAGCCATATTTTTTGAAGTTTTCACAAAATTGATCTTAAGTTAAAACCTAAAATTTCAAAACTCTATATCTATCAAAATTCTATCTCGCACCACCCCAATCCGTTCTTTCCCCTGGGAAATCGAACACCGAGTATAGTCAACTTTGAGAAATCACAAATGTCCATTGGAAAGGGAGCCCTAACGCGTCGTTGGTGTGAGAAATGATGCCCGATTTGACATGATCTGCGAAAACCTTCGCCGTTCTATTACATGTTCAATTACCATTGTATCCTGACATTCGTTTGTGCCATTCATACTTGATTGCGTCTACTTCCCCCCGTTTGATTGTGATATGCAACAGGCTGCGTTATGCGACGAGATGCGACATGCACTCGCGACTATGGAAACACCTCTCGATTGCTACCAAAGGCCTCTGAATACTTATCCTCTTACTTAGCTTGCGCTGACAGATAAGAAAGTCAAACATTTCATATTAGCTCCCCTATTCACACTTGCTCCACAAAAATGCGTCGAAGAGGGGCATCTGTAGACACCTCATTTTCGCCCTCTCGGGGTATACAAACATGTTCAATCAACCTCTGATCTTGCCCATGACTTCCGGAAAAGGCCGACCTTCTCTAGAAGTCCTAAACCCTGAAATTTGGGGGTTATATACTACTCACGTAGTGTATAGTTGAATCCTGGGCTGAAACCTCAACCCACGGACTCAAACCCAACCTGGCCCGAGAGGTTCCCGCATTATGCGCATGAACCCATGCGCATAATTCGATTGGACGCAGGGCCCTCTGCGCACAATCAGTCCAACTGGACTGGGAACGCACTTCCGTGCACCGCCTGTAGTCCCGAATTATACACATGGTACCATGCGCATAATTCGATTATGCGCAGCATGCGCGTAATTAGTCCAGTTGGACTAGGACTATGACTCCCCGACTGAGCCAGTCAATCAGTCATCCTTGAGTCAGTGACTGACCTCCAGGGAATTATCTGCATAGAACCATGCGAACAAGTCACTACACAATTCCTGAATTGTGCACATGGCCACTTGCATATAATTGCCCAAAAAACTAAAAATAGGCCCCTACTCCACAGCCATCTACACACAACTCTCATTCTCAAGTTTGTTCCTTTTGGAAAATTCGAGATTCTCTCTGAGATTTCAAAGAAAGGGGTTGAGTTGCACCCTAGGTTTTTGGTTCCTAGGATGCAGACTCTTCTTTAGAAGTCTCGGGGTAGTCAAGCTAGTGGTACTGGCCCACTAGGCTTAGCTCTTAAAGGAGTATTGAAGAAATAATAACATAACCTTAGATCCAACCCCTAGGAAACCCCTGGCGAAATTTTCCCCTAGAGCCAATTAGTTCCCTAACTTTCCTCGATATTTCCAAAATAGCCTTTGCCTCGCCAATTTTCCCAAGGGTGCTTACAGAAGGTACCCGAAAACAGGGTTGATCCTCCTAGCATAGCGGGCCACAACCCCCCTTTTAAATAAGGTCCAATTAGGAGTAGAAAACCAAACTAGTTAAATCCTATACAACCCATAGGAGTTCAACCCATAACCGCACTCTATCCACACATAATCGATGACGTTCTACAATGTCGATAAATATCTGTAGATGGCGATCGCATCAACCAAGGTACTCTTTATTTATAATTCAGTTATTACTAACAACATATTTTTGTAGGTGCATTTAAATATTCTCCCCTTTTCTATTATTATATTGCTTTTCGCCAACCCTTGCAAACAGAGTCCACTCGGACTGAATTGGACCACTTATTTCAGGACCTGAAAGGGACCTAAAAAAAAGCGTGTACCAATAATCTCTCAAATCTTATTGTAGCTCCATACGCCTATACAACGTACTTCGCATCATACTTATTTTACGTAAATGACCTGTGTCAGGGCCGCTGCTCGAGCCTACTAAGCGAGGTCCACATGTAGATAATCACCTAACCTTTATATCATATCGTAAATCACCATCCAGCCCGATGAGGTTGCATACATAAAAATCAGTGTCCCCTTATGTCAAGACACTGTCGTATCATATTGTCCTTAAGACTCATCTTGATTGCAGATATTGTACCCTTACGGTGACACATAAGGTATGACACGTGTAGAACTTAATTCATATTCAACTGGCCTTCACAGTGTATCTTATCGTATCTGTATCTTATCTTATGCATATCTGATCATATTTGCATTTTCTTATCATTTGCATATAACTTAAATTAGAGTGAGCCATGATGCGATAAACATCATTAAACCACACTTTTTAAGGGACGGGTTCCGTAGTAACCTGGATGTACTTCGTGTGGCAACCCATACTCCCATAAAGATATTACATTCATACATGAATGCCTATATTCCAAGTTCCATTTGATCGTGAAAGGAACCCCACCATGACCAAGGCTTAAAAGTCGTGTATTATATCTTATTCTTTTTTAACCTACCATATACATATCCAAACGAATTTCTAAGTGATGGATGTTACATAATACAGATGAAACATATGATAGGAAAACAATTAATCATAAGGGAGCTAATATTACTCGTAATATTTTGAATGATCATTCAAACAATAATCCAATTATCAGGCGATGCTAAAAATATTGATATCAAATCGGTATCTATAAAAGAGTGAGTTAGACTTTAACTCCCAAGTGTTAGATTAAACTCTAAGACCTTATAGAGTTAGAGGGTGGTTTAAGATCGACTTTGGGGGGCTCACTCATCCTTAAAAGAGATAAGAAGATGACCTACAATGAAGGTACGCGAGTTCTAAAATGCGTATCATAAAGTGATGTTATACTGGTCTCATCAAATAGATCTTGTCAATATGATGAAAATCTATTGGTCATTTGTAAAAATTTGACTAAGGATTACTCTCGTGTGACTCAAACAAGTTTCAATCGTCTAATCCTTGTTATACGATTTTCAGGATATATACACCTTCATAGCGTGGGTAGAAGGCGCATTTAAACAATTATCCTAAGCTTAGAATGTGAGTTCGACCTATTCCAATGGGTTGGACATCAACTTCTTAAGAATCTTTGGCATAAATTGTGTATTTGAGCTTCTTGGTACTTAGGCCCAACTAGGGTCTAAAGGTCAAATGGGTCCACTTGGTAGAATTCGTGTACCCAATTAATGATTTGCGGACCTTGTAGAATCTATATAGTTAAGGACATGGACTTAATTTAAGGTTCAGAGTCCTCTTGTCTCAATTTGAGAATTTGGTTATGGGGTGTACGGGCCTATTTGGGTAGTTCCACACAAGGCCTGTGTGCGACCTTGATGGTAGTGAGCCTAATAACACCCTCGATTTACGCAGTCAAAATCTCTAACGTACGAGTCTTAGTTCAAACGTAAAGAAAAAGGTTAAGATTTATATTTTCATTGGTGGCACCCTAATGGCAATAAACTACGATTTTACACACTTTGGGAAGCGTGAAGAATTTAAATCTAAATTTTTATGGAGTAATTAGATTAACATAAAAGAAGACTTTTTCTCCGACTAGATTTTGATTTGAAATTTTTGTGGTATGTAGATCAATAAAAAAGAAAGTTTTTTCACTTATAGAAAATTTTCCAATTGCAGAGAAATCTAAGGGAATTGATAGTCTGATTGAATCAGACCTCTTCTTCATGTTCAACAAGATTGAGGTGTAGTACACGCTCACGATAAGTGTGATCTTAGAAATCGAACACCACTGTCGTATAGGGTCCTAGGGATGTGAGAGGTCTCTATGGACTACCCTCACTGGTTCGATCATAAAGGGTTAAAAAAGGCGGTCAAAGCGACACTTCACCTTGTTTGGTAAGAGTTTAATTTTTTAATTCAAATTTCCCTTAACGTAAACTGTGCCCTTCACGCCAGAAAATCATTTCTGATATGCTAGATCAATGAGCGCCATGGTCAAGATTAATTTGGTTATGACCTTAGGGGTTGGTCTGGCCTAATTTCCCAAAGTCAAAGGAGTCAACAATGAGTATCACAATAATCACCGATTTTGAGAGCATTAAACAATGTTTAAATAAAACTATTCAGGAAAATATGAGCCATTGGATGGATAGACCATTGAATTTTAAGGGAGGTTTATTGCCAACCCTACACCAGAAATAACATGTTTCTCCATATCTGTGCAGTCAAAGATAGGTCAAAGGGGTGTTTTCACCCAAACGGCAGCAAGCAAAGCAAGCAGCAGCCACCAGTCGGTGGTTCCACACCGACGCATAAAGTCACCCGTTGGTGGTTGTCCACTGATGTAGTCGCAATCTGTTGGTGGTTGTTCACTGATGTAGGCAGTCGCCGGTCGGTGGCTGTTCACCAACGTGCTTACGCACATGAATGTTGGGTGTGATTTTCACATATTTTCGTGCGCTTAACTTATTTTTCACCTGGTCGATGCCCAAGCCAAAAACTGGCACAATATCCCATACAAGGTTTGACCATGAGTTAATCCTTTAACCACGAGGGCATGACCTTAAAATAGATTTTTTTTTTTTTTTTTTTTTTATAGATTTTCTCCAATCGGATAGCGATCGGTGACCCCTAGATTGAAATCTATTAGTGTGACTGGGTAATTTGAGATGGTTAAGAAGGTACCCACATCGTTCGTCGTGTGCACGCGGGACCATGATGATCTGAATCGTGGACATTGGGCCTACGCGTCAGTTTGGCAAAGATCTTCTTATCGTCTTTACTAGTCATCACCTTCAACTATGTTTGCAAGGATGGGTATTGCTGTTATGACGCATGTTCATGTGGTACTCGAGTGTCCAAGGGCTGGTGGTGGCATCCTGCGATGCAACTTTGACGGTGGATCAATGTCATAGCATCCTGCGATGCGGCATCGACGGTGGATCGATGCGGTACTCAGTTGGATGCGAGATGCCTAATAGAAGAAAACTTGAGAGATTGAGGGAGCATATATACCAGCTCGCTGGCACCCAAATTTACGTGCCAGATCAGGTAAAAAATTGGGGCTGGGTCCCAATCAAGCATCATGTTGACCAGATCCCTTGACTGTCCAATAGCCAAGTTGGAGAATTAATGGCGTATGATTAACCTAGTTAAGTAAAGAATTAACGGTATATGATTGAGAGCTACAGATAATCTTGAATTAACGGCTATAATTTAGGGCTAATATAAAAATAAAATGAATTAACGGCTATAATTTGATTCTTCTTCTCCAAGACTCAAGTAACGGCTAGAATACTCCGTTACTTTTACATGTAATCTCTTTCCCGCTCAAGTGAAGATACGCTGATAACGGTACCCTGTTAGAAACGCTTATGACTCTTAAACCCCACCCCACACCCCCCCCCTCCCTCTCTCTCTCTCTCTCTCTCTCTCTCTCTCTCTCTCTCGCTGGTGGATAAATCCACGCTCTCAACCTGGAGAGTCGAATGCAGAGTACATAATGCAATCAGAAGCCAGAGCTCAATTATCCTCCGCTCTATCTTCCGCACCGAACCAATTTCTCTATGGTTCTCTTGTTCGTTTTTTAATTTATTTTTATTTTTTACTCTGTTTCTATGGATCTTTTGGTTATTCTACATGTTTTAAACTGTTTTTACAACTTTTTAAACTTCTGTTTAGGATTTTTTTTTTTTTTGTTAATTTTTTGTTCTTAGGTTATTATTATTATAAATTTTTAGGGCTTTCTATTTTTATTTTAATTTTGTAATATCATTTTTTCTAGAATTTTATGTTTTGTTTTAACATTTTCTATGGTTTAAAAATACTGATTTACTACTAACCCACCAGGGGTGGGCGTCTCCCTTCTGCGATAAAAGGAAGGGTGTGTAAATCGTGAAATACTCATTACACGGTGGGAGCGAGGGCATCCCTTAGAGATTAGTCCAAGCGGAAGCTTGGGATTACCCTAAGTTATCAAAATAAAAATAAAAAATACTGATTTACTATTTTTCTAGGGTTTTTATTGGGACTGTTTTATGGCTTTTAGGATTCAGATATGAAGCTAAAATCCTATCTGGTTATTTTTTAAATTTTTTTTACACCTTTTAAAACTTTTTCTCTAGGGCTTTTATTGAGGTTTTTTTTCGATTTTTTTTGTTGTTGGGTTATTATTGTTAGAATTTTTTACGGCTTTTTTTTTTTTGTAATAACGTTTTTCTAGAATTTTCGGTTTCGATTTAATATTTTCTAGGGTTTTAAAATCCTGATTAATATTTTTTTTAGGGTTTTTATTGGGTCATTTTTCAGTTATTTCTTTTAGGATTTAGATATGAAGCTAAAATTATGCCCAACCTGGTTTTTTTTTTTCAATATTTTTTACTCCTTTTTAAACGTCTGTTTTTTTCAAATTTTTTTGTTAGGTTATCTAAATTTTTAGGGCTTTTTTTTTTTTTTTTTTTGTAATTACTTTTTTCTTTAATTTTCTGTTTTATTTTAACAGTTTCTAGGGTTTTAAAATACTGGTGTAATGTTTTTCTTAGGGTTTTTAATTGGGTCTGTCTTTCATTTACAGCTTTTAGGATTTCAGATATGAAGCTAACTCGAGATGTCTTCGTCTACAGGGCAATCTCAGTTTCTGGTACACGCAAACCCCATCCAAGGTCCCCACCTGTGTAATCTGCCATGGGAGTGCATTGAAGTTGAACTCGTCAAGCTCTGCAAGCCCTTCAGCAAGATCGTCAACACCAAATGCAATGTTGGCACGAATCAGGCCCAAGCCTTTGTCGAATTTGTATGTGCACCTTTTCACCTGTATTAGTTTGATTGTTAAGCCTTTGTCAAATTTGTATGTACACCTTTTCACCTGTATTAATTTAATTGCACTTAATTGTTAGGAGATGTAGGGATTACTGTATATGAATCTTCTTTAAGCATAGTAACCAGAATCGATAGTGTATTCTACATGTATATAATTGCATTACACTTGCACCCCAGGTTCTCTAATTGCATTTTTTTTTCTCAAAGGAAAACAACAGAAATTTCGATAGTCCCCTACACGAACCTCATTGAAATGGCCCCTCTCATCCAATCTCTCATGGTACTCTCTCTCTCTCTCTCTCTCTCTCTCTCTCTCTCTCTCTCTCTCTTTTAAATTTCTAATGGATTGTATTTTTTTGTTGGAACATAGAGTGACATCATTCACGACACATGTCACTAATCTATATGAAGACGCCTTGCAGGAAATTGAATCCCAGGAAGGTTAACATTGTCATTTTTGTAATTTTGGTTGGTGTTTCTGTTCGAATTGTTTGAGTTTAATTTTTGAGCAGTTTTAGTTGTCTTTATTTTTTTTAAAGATAATAATTTTGCTGAGAATTTTAAGGTTTTAGAATGAGCCGTCCACACATCTAAGAATGGTTTTATTATGTGAGGCCTGCATGGTCTGAGAATCCTTTTTATCTGTAATAAGAGATTGATGATTGACTCTATAGGGTGACCTTGGTATGTTGTATTATAAGTACTTTCTAATTGGTTATATGTTGTTTGTGGTAGTGGAAGCTATTTTCTTTGCTATCTAAACATAAATTACTCCTTTACATTAAATTTTATTTATTTTTTCTCGTCCTATGTGCTGTTTTATTGGATAGTCAATCTATATATCGTGTTGTTGGGGTTAACCAATTGGAAGAGTGTGGAACGATCTATGTACTGTGTTGAGCAATTTCCAAATAGATTGGTTGAAATCATTATTGAGAGATCAAGAGAACATTTTTTACTACTTTCATTAAGGAAAAAAATACTATCGAGAACACCTCGATTTTCATTAGAAAAATCCGTGCATTTTTTTCTAATGAAAAAAAAAATCCCAGAATATGTAATTTTGTCAGTTTTATTTCTCCTTTAGAAATTCAAGCTTTTGAAAGGTACACTGGGCGCGAGTCGCAGGTTCTAAACTGAGAAGCTTTTAAATTAATTGCATTTATCTAATTCTCGAATTTATTTGAAAGGCATCCTTGTTAGCAAAGAAGTCCATTTTCAGGGCATTAAACATGGCAATCTTTAGTTTTTCTTTGAGGCTCTTGTGAAGCCTTGATTTCTGAATGATTCTTAGTTCCAAATTTGAATTTACTTCTCGATATACTGGTTGGGTCTAAGTTTACATGATCACTCGGTATCAAGAAAAATATACTGTGAAGCCTTCAAAAGGGCATACAGAAAAATATTCATAAATATTCCTGAGATGATATACTTCACTTTGATATTCAATGTTTCACCTATATTTACAGTTTTAGATTATATTTCCACCATTGTTTTGTTGTAGGTGATCTAGATAATTCCTTGTGTAGAATCAATAATGGCATTGAAAAACGATATGTCGCGTCATGTAATGGATGATAGTCTACGAGGCTTCCTTGGTGGCCCTACAAGGAGAAGATCCAATTCACCTTAGTTATACCCATCTCAAGTGAAGAAATAGTACCCAAATAAATGGTTCTACAAGAACAGGGTCGTGCATGAGAAAAAACGAAAAAATACACTATAATTATTGACGATTACTGCTGAAGGCAACTTGATAATGAAACTCCATTTTTAGCAGCTGAACAGCATGCATTCACCGTACTCTTACAGATATTTTAGTTTAGCTAGGACTATGGTGCATGCAATCATCAAAATTTGGAGATCATGAGTGTTTATTTGATCTAGAAATACACATGCATGCAATCATCAAAATTTGGCACTCCCAAATGCTGATCAGATCATGAAACTGTCCTAGGAACTATATCAATTTATGAAA
Source organism: Chloranthus sessilifolius (assembly GCA_021018995.1). Classification (NCBI taxonomy): domain Eukaryota; kingdom Viridiplantae; phylum Streptophyta; class Magnoliopsida; order Chloranthales; family Chloranthaceae; genus Chloranthus; species Chloranthus sessilifolius. The sequence continues at coordinate 145,382,594 of CM037590.1, read as the reverse complement.
ATATACCAGATAGTTATGGCTGTCTTTAGGTACATGTAATAGATTATATCAACACGTATACAATTATACCTACAATCAGATATAGTTGCATTGGCATGCATATAGCTGTGCACACATTAATGACATGGTTATCAACACTCAGTTCAGATACATTTATGAAATAAGAAGAAACTGATAAGTTTCTACAGTCATGCTTTCATAGAATAATATTCAATACATATCAGGCAGTATCCAAAATTTTCACAAAGTTTTTTAATGATGTTCCTAATAAAAAGTACACCTTGAAATTATAGGAGCTAGACTCCAGATTCTATTTCAAAAGGTTGAAATTTCACAAAAGTTACCTGTGTTACGTGCATGGTTTAAAAAACCAGAAAACTCGACTCGAAAATCAACCTGATCGAGTATACTCGAAGACTTGCAAAAAACTGGACTCGGCCTGAATCGGGAGTATATATATATACATATATATATATATATAAATACGAAAGTGACTGAGATAGGTTCAAAGACTGGTTTAGTGGTTGGTTCAAGGATTACTTCAGGAACTGGTGGGTAAGTCCGTTTAGGGATTAGTCGCAAAGTCGGTCCAGGATTCGATTCAGGGATCAGGGAAATTGGTTCAATGGTAAATAGGTCAATGATTTGAAAGATAGATTGGGTTGGTTCAGGATTAGGCTCAATGATTTTGGGGATAGGTTGGGTTGGTTTAGGAACAGGCTTAGGGTTTGGTAGGGCAATATGTTCGAGGGTAGGTTGGGTTGTTTTAGAAATAGGTGGGCCAATTTATTTAAATATTGGTTTGGGAGTGCGCAAGGTATTAGGTTTGTTTGGTTGGAGAATAAGTGGGGTAGTTTCTTCGGGGGTGGGTTCGGCATGAAGAATGAGTTCAGACTTAATGGTATGGGGGACAAGGTTGGTCGGTCGTGTGTGGAAAGCATGGATGTGTCTTGAAGGAGGCTCAATTCTGCAAATTAAGCTAGCTGGGAGGACTGGGGCCTGAGTGGATGAGTCTATGGTATTAAACGTGGGTTGAGGGTTTATTAGTACGATCGAGGTTAGTGAAGATAGAGTTAGTTTGGTTACAGTCGTTCATCTCATAAATGATGTCCAGCAGAGAATAAAATTCGTCAAGGGTGTGTCTGACAATACCTATTGGATTTGCCAAATTTTGAATAATCTAGGTGAGGGGCCATGGTCTAGGCTTCTCGGGTGGAAATTTAAGGAGGTTTTGGTTGGATAGGATTTCAAAGATGTTGAAGATGGTGTCTGGTAAAGGTGGGTAATTGGCTTCCCTAGGTTGGTATCCTGTGTTGATGGGTTGGATCGGTTCACTTTCTCATCAACTTGAGGATTTCTCTTGAACTCGGAGTCGTTAATGGAGGGAGAATCAGAACCCTTCAGAAAAGAAGGAGAACTCCAGCTTTTATGTATCGTTCCATTCGTGCAGCATGCTCACAGAGATTAGAGAAGGTGCAGCAGTCTCCAAGGGTTAGTGTCACCTTAAGAGGTCCGCGAAGGATGTTGATAATGATATCTAGTGCATTGACTTCATTGATCTCTACCAGCGCTCTTGACGCCAGTCTTCTCCAGTGGCTGACGAATGTAAAAAAATCTTCACCGGGCTCTTGAGTAGTTGTCATCAGGTCAGAAAACGAGCCATGAGATCATTGAAGGTAGAGATCTTATGCAACGGAGGAGACAAGAACCAATCGAGTGCTTCGCCTTCAAGCAATCTTTGGATATAATCGATTAGGAGCGTCACGTATTTGGCGGCAGTAGTTACCGAACAGAGCCAAGTATTGATTATAGTGGTTCAAAACATATGATTCATGATCAAATATGTAAGAGCACAAATGCAAAGGCACCGGTTTTTTTGCTCAGTCCCCCAGTGTAAAAATAATAATTTCCAAGCTCCAAAAAAGAAATCCACAATACAGATATGTCATCATGTAGTCATGTGGTCCGTTCTACTTAAACATACCACATTGATCTTTTCCACATTCATGGCGAGGGACCATCAGATCACTATTATACCCTCCTTGAAAGTTATTTGAGTTCATCAACAAAAACCTTAAAATATGCCTATTCTCAATAAAATTATTTTGTTATTAGCAAGACATATTTTTGGCTCATATTGTACCAGATCTAATCAATCCAAGTTGAGCATGGCATGACACACATTTAAAATATATATATATATATATATATATATATATATATATATATATATATATATATATATATTTCCTCCTTTTCTTGCTCATATTTTAAAAAAGGAAAAAAGAATCCCTTTTTTCTTCTTCTTCGATGAGGGCTAGGAGCAAGGGGACGGTGAGGGTTCTAGCAAGTTGAGAGAGGAGCAGCTAGGGTTTTTCTCTCATTGCCTTTTATAGTAGTACTTTATTGAAAGGACAAGTATACCCTTTTAGCCATATTAAATGACCCGCCAATCCATTAACATTTAAATTTTTTTAAAAACGAGATTTACCGAGTTAAATAGATCGAGTCACCCTAAACTCAACCGAGTTGCTGGACTAACTTTGAATTTTCGAGACTTGAAGCCAGTTCACCCGAACTCCAATCGGATCGAGTTGACTCGGCCAAATTTCGGATGACTCGGCCGAGTTTTTATACCATGGTTTAAATTCCCAGCTGAGTCGGCTTGGTTTTGATCCTAACCAAAAGGGAAAGGATCCAGTTGAGTTGTATTCTCTCAAGGTACAGCCCATTTTATCAGATCAGGTTTCTTTACAAGACTGGGATTTATAGATTTTTTTTTTTTGCTGTGAATTCCATATCATTAATCTTTTTTGTTTCCGTCATATATTTTTGTATAACCTCTCTCAATGATAATTCGGAACGGAACCTGCTTATAGACAACACACATGAGTTGGGACTGCTTTGTGACAAGGTAGGAAGTCGGTCCGTCTACATGCTAACATCTGTAAATAGTATACATGGTAGAAGTAGAGATGAGAACAGTTAAATGTGGAGAACAAAATCTTTTCTCAGTTTGATCTCTAGATTCTTGTCATTGGGATAACTCTCCTCAGTTAACTTACTAGTTGAGGAGGAAGTATTCTTTTCCATGAAGGACTGCTCAATCTTTTATCTAGAGTCAACTTAGGTACATAGGCAGCTATAATTTTGAAAAGGATAATGGCTCCAGACTGGCATTTAAACACCAAAATGGTTTTTAAATGATCTTATCCCACTATTTTATGCTTTTGGTCTTACACCATTAAATTTTATGGTATGCTATTATGCCACGTGGCGTACATCTAGGAACAATCTAAATTGTCCAATTGGAAATCATTGGTTTTTGGCCACTTTTTAAAAAGGGCCACTTTTGGGGGATCTGCGCCACATGGAATAAAAAAGTGATCATTTGATAGTATGCCCATAATCTTAAGATCTCGTGTGGAAGATTGGGGCGCAAATGATCTTCATCATATCATTCAAAGAAATCAATGGTTTTTGGAGTAGGTGCCCTCCAAGATTCCGTGGGTGTTAATAAAGCTACCCTTATTTAAATAGTGTGAATTGATAGTTTCAAATACCAGATTCTTAAATACAAATAATATCCAATGAAAAGGTAAAGACAAAAATGTTAAAAAAAAATAATAAATGAACTCACATTAAAGAAATATAATAGATCCATGTAGAATCTTTAAAATTATTGTAGATCTAACATGCCAAATGATGATTACATGAAATCAATGATACCCAATGAAAAAAAGGGAAAAGATTATTTTATCAAACCTAAGTGAGCAGATGTCGTATCCCTTGCATACCGCTCATGCCCCACGGCTCCAATATTTTGTGCCTCGACATAAAACCAGCTCTACACTAATATTATTCCACATTCCACCATACAAACCTTATGTTTAGGTGCTAATCATAAACCCAACCATTGTTGTCAAAAGCGATCGCATATGCAATCCTACAGGGTATTATCGCATATGCCATGATAGCATATGCGATCTAGAATGTATGCGATCCCATACACCTCCAACGGTCATAAATATGACCGTTGGAGTTTTTTTTCTTTTTTTTTTTTACATTTTAGGCCTCTCCAAAACCTATAAATAAGAGGTTCCTCTTCCTAATCGATACCACATCCATCCAAGGTATGATTTTTGTCTCTTTGATCTCTTTTTTGAGTTTTTAGTACTCTCTCTCTCTCTCTCTCTCTCTCTCTCTCTCTCTCTCTCTCTCTCTCTCTTTCTTAAATCTTTGTTCATAATATTTTTGCTCTTTTATGGGTTATCTACTTATCTTATATACTTTTATTCCGTATTCTAGACCCTACAAAATTACTAGAGCACAAAATTAACACAAAACATATATTATATACTTTTTGAAAAAAATTTGGGTTTTTTTGAATTATTTATTTATTTATTATTATTTTTTTATGCCATCGCATAATCGCATATGCGATGGCACTATGCCATAGCATTGAATATGCAATTTGACAACAATGAACCCAATTGATTTAGTGGTGGAGAAGTGGTGTCTTATGTAGATTTAATTTAAAAACTAGAAAAAGCAAGAAATTACAAATTTAAGTTGAATAAAAGAAGTGGCTTTGTTGGTAACGGGTGGGTCCCACTAGATGCAAAAATGGGCTAATTATTTAGGCACATAAAAATCAAAAATAAGAAGCGAGCTATAACTTGTGCTGGAATATGTGTGAGCTGTGGTGTGTTGTTGTTGGGCCACAAATTTAAAATGTTGTGAGATGGGAGATATAATTGATTGGTCCCACAAGATTTAAAAATCTGCGATTTGATAGAGAACCAAATGTGACGTCCCCAATTGCATAACAACTTATCAATATACCATAATCGGAGGCATCACACAGAGTGATATCCATTTAGTCCTCAAATATAAAGATATGTTATTCAATCCTTACTGAGTGGGCATAAAATTCATTTAGTTTACTTTAAACTATGTTTAATCATGCGGCTAACCTAATTAAGCTAACCAGTTTTAACATTCTGCATGTAGGTCGTGCTAATGTAAGCACTCAAATAATACAATAAACTTTAATCATTAAATAAATGTACATAATAGTTCTAATGAAAAAGTCAACATTAATAATTCATTTTGTACTACTTGTCTTATTACATCACCTTATTAAACTATGGCCTCAAAAGATCACGAAAATTCAACTCCTTCCTTTCGCTCAAAAGCTCGAGCACGTATGCCTTAGAGAAAGTACCCGCTCTTTTTTGTTGTTTCGCTAATTGCGCTTAATAGTTAGGAGATGTAGGGATTGCTGTATATGAATCTTCTTTAAGCATAGTAACCAGAATCGATAGTGTTTTCTACATGTATATATTTGCATTACCTGTGCACCACAGGTTCTCTAATTGCATTTTTTTTCTCATAGGAAACAACAAAAATTTCGATAGAGTCCTCTACAGGAACCTCATTGAAATGGTCCCTCTCATCCAATCTCTCATGGTACTCTCTCTCTCTCTCTCTATTTTAAATTTTTAATGGATTGTGTTTTTTTGTTGGAACATAGAGTGACATCGTTCACACGACACATGTCACTAATCTATATGAAAACGCCTTGCAGGAAATTGAATCCCAAGAAGGTTAGCATTGTCATTTTTGTAATTTCGGTTGGTGTTTCTGTTCGGATTGTTTGAGTTTAATTTTCAGCAGTTTTAGTTGTCTTTATTTTTTTTAAAGATAATTTTGCTAAGAATTTTAAGGTTTTAGAATGAGCCATCCACACATCTAAGAATGGTTTTGTTATGCGAGAATCCTTTTTATCTGTAAGAGGAGATTGATTGACGGGGGACGCCAAGATCGAGAGCCGTGGATTTGGGCCACAACAGATTTCCAACACAAGAAGAAACGAAAAGGAAATCAGAACCAAGCATAAAGGAGCGCACAAGGAAATGTGCAATCGATCGATCGATCCCAGGCTTCGATCAACTGTGGCAAGCGGATTTTGGCGATGTTTTGTTTCTCAGCCGAGGCTTAAATGTGATTTATATATATATATATATATATATATATATATATATATATATACTTGATCAATCGACCTTAGAATCGATCGATCGGATTTTTACGTAAGTGGACTCCGCCAAAATTCGAAAATGGGTTTTTTAGGGCAAACTTGTCTTTTCTTCGAGTTTATTTGCTTTAGGGTTTTCTTTTATGAGGCCTTCTTTATAAGGTCTCTAAATAAATAATATAATTAGTTTTTTATTAATGAAAAGAGCTTATGCTTTCTACTTGAGATGAGCAACTACGAATCTCTAAATAAACAATGTAATTAGTTTTTTATTAATGAAAAGAGTTTATGCTTTCTGCTTGAGATGAGCAACTACGAAGAGTGAAACTTCTTCCCGAGAAGGGTTTTGTGTGAAGCCAAGGGTGCGAAGCCCACAATCTATTATCTTCTATCTCTTTTAATTTATCTTTCTCTGCTTTATTTTTGTTCCCATAAACTCTAAATTCAATCATTAAACTTTCAAGTGCCCCAAAAATTATAAACCCTAGCTTTCATCTAAACCGTTGAATTGACCCAATTCAATAACCCTAAATCTCACCCGAGCCATTAAACCATTCCACATCAAAACACCCTAAGAAAATCAACGATCCTATTTTGATCAAAGAGTAACGCCATAATCTGGAAGCGGCTAGAGTTCTATCTCTAGGATCTTCCTTCCATGAGACTATCGGATCTACCGCACGGACTAGACCCTACCCAAACCTACACGATGCTCCATGCGGAAAATCATGAACCTTAAGGTATCGCGATTATGTATTGATTTTTGCTTAATTAATTTAGTTTAATTTTGGCGAAATATTCATTTCATTATCATTCACGTGGTCTAGGGTTTTGTCCCACGCCAGTTTTGGTATCAAAGCCTAGGTTCTAGGTTAGGACATATTTGTGTGACATTTTAACTTTCATTGCATTTTATTTCAATCGTGATCAAACGTGTGCACATGTAGTGTTTGACAAAAGTCCTTACTCATTTTGAGTCGCATGTGTCTGTCATTTCTATGTCTTTGATTTTATGTCATTTATGTCTTCATTTGCATGCTCATCTTGTGTTTGATAAAATTCCTCACTCTTTGGTGGTTCATAATTGCATGTCATTTAGAACTCGTGATTAGTAAGTCGTGATCACTATGAACGTGAGCGAGCTTGTCGATGCCCTTAGGGACATCAAAGCTGAAATGTGTGTCATTAATAATAGAGGTCGCTACACTCCAAATTTTTGGCAAAGTTCCAAAAGTCGTGATGAGGCTAGAGTCAGGGGATACTCCCATCATTGTGAACCTGAATATGATCTTGATAGAAAATTTCTAAGGTCTATTCAAGTCGAAGTCCCAAATTTCAAGGGTATGACAGACCCTAAGTCCTTCGTGGAATGGCTGTCTAGCATACAAGAGTATTTTCACTCGTATGATGTGATAGATGAGTGTAAGGTTGAGTTTGCCAAGATGAGGTTAGTGAGCCATGCCAAAACCGATTGGGCTAATGTTGAGATTCGACGTAAGTTAGCTAATTGTAAGCCCATCACACGATAAGAGGACATGGGGGAGAAACTTATCAAGAAATATGTTCCTTTCACGCACCACCACCTCCTACAGTGTTTGAAAACTAGGGTGGAGCACCTATACTAAAGAAAGCTCTAACTATGGGGTTCAACCCTTGAAACTTGCGAATACTCCTACAAGGCCTCGAATTGATCACGGTAAACTAATTGTCCATGAGAAATATAAATGTGGGATTCAACCATCGAAACCCGTAATTTCTCCTCTGGATTTCCAAATCGATAATGGGAAAGGAACGATTATTGATAGCCCCAAAACTAGTGGTCGCAACAAATGCTCCAAGTGTCACACATTTGGACTTTACTTATCAATGCCCCACAATTTCCCGCTCAAAATTTATTGACTAAAAGAGAGAGTCCTGAGAAGTTGGGAAATGTGAACGTTGAAGAAATTGTGTATGACCCTCATGTTGTGATGAGTGAAGAAGAGATGGAAGAAGCGAACGAAAGTCTAGTTTGTGTTGAAGAGACTTCTATTGCCCTTATGAATAGCGATGTTGGGTCAAGTACACATGAGTCCATCGGACTAGGTACACAAGAACCATTAGTGTCTCTTGATTCGATCACACATGAACTGATAGTGCCCACAGAGTCGGTTGTGCCTGAGTCATTAATGTTAGTAGAGTCAAAAGCACTTGAGTCGATTACATGTGAGTTGTTAACGTCGCATGCACATGAGGGTATCGAATCTATAGTGACACATACACATCATAGTCCCGAGTTGCATATCACTTCACATTCCGAGTCTTATTGTAAGTCAACTTTTGAGTCTCATTTCGCATTGCATGTCGAAATTACGCTTAAAATTAATTTATGCAATAAAACTCTTAAAGTATCGATGCAGTTACCTAAGGCTTTTATGGAATTCCAATCAAATGATCATGCAATGGTTCGAGTTGGATCTGAACAATTCCCATCGGGAGTCGTAAAGAAGCTGCAAGCCTGTAGCACTGGGCCTTTTAGAATTGTGACAAGGAGTGGTCCTCATGTGTAACCTCAAGATACAAGGATTAGCTCAACATTCAATGTGGAGGACCTAGTTCCTTCTCTGGGCTCAACCCCACCTCCTTGCAATCCTTTCAAAACGGCCTCTATTTACAACCCAATCCCAACTTTACAACCAATACCCCTTCCCTCCCCAAGCAGGCAGAGAAAAGAGGTAATTGAGGAAATTTTATATGACCTTGTGGCATTCACCTGTGGCAGAAAGTTTCTTGTTTATGATTTGCAGAGGGTTGGCGAGTCGACTACCGAGAGTGCAGGGGCCAATCCTGAGAGAGTTCGTTGCCTGTGTCTCTATATTTCTGATCGATATCGCGATCACATTTCATCAGTGATAAAAACTTTCGGGTCTGAAAGAGTTGATGAGAAGATTAAAACATATTTGATAGAGTGGGTTGGCGAGACGGTTATTTGGTTCGTCGAGGAGAGGTTTACAATGTGCGCTTCGATACAATCGATCGGGATGAAACTCATATGTTACCAGATACCAAGATCGTTTGGGTTACTTCCAAGGAGTTTCACCGTTCGAGTCCTAATATACTTTATCAGTAGTACATGCGTGTTTCATCGGTGATGAAACATTTTGAGTCGGGGAGAATGACGGGGGACGCTAAGATCGAAAGCCTTGAATTAGGGTCGTAACAGATTTCTAGCGCAAGAAGAAATGAAAAGGAAATCAGAACCAAACATAAAGGAGCGCACAAGGACATGCGTAGTCGATCGATCAATCCTAGGCTTCGATCGATTGACTGTAGCCAACGGATTTTGGTGATGTTCTATTTCTCAGGCGAGGCTTAAATGTGATATATATATATATAATCGATCAAGTATCTTTTTCGATCGATCAATTTGAGACCCAAGACTGCGCGAAGTGGACTTTGCGAAAATTCGGAAATGGGTTTTTGAGGGCAAACCCTTCTTCGAGTTTATTTGCTTTAGGGTTTTCTTTTGTAAGGCCTCCTATATAAGGTCTCTAAATAAACAATGTAATTAGTTTTTGATTAATGAAAAGAGCTTATGCTTTCTGCTTCAATTGAGCAACTATGAAAAGGAATCTTCTTCTTGAGAAGGGTTTGGTGTGAAGCCAAGGGTGCGAAACCTACAATCTATTATCTTCTATCTCTTTTAATTTATCTTTCTCTGCTTTATTTTTGTTCCTATAAACCCTAAATTTAGCCATTAAACTTTTAATACCCCAAAAATTCTTAACTCTAGCTTTCATCTAAATCGTTGAATCGACCCGATTCAATAACCCTAGATCTCACCTGAGCCATTAAGCTATTCTGCATCAAACACCCTGAGAAAACTAGCAATCCCATTTTGATCAAAGAGCGATGCCCTAATTTGGAAGCGGCTAGAGTTCTATCTCTAGGAACTTCCTTCAGTGAGGCTAAAGGATCTAGCGCACGGACTGGACCCTATCCAAACCTACACAATCTTCCATGCGAAAAGTCATGAACCTTAAGGTATCGAGATTATGTATTGGTTTTTGCTTAATTAATTTAGTTTACTTTCGGCAAAATATTCATTTCATTATCATTCACATAGTCTAGGGTTTTGTCCTTCATTATCATTCACGTATTCTAGGATTTTGTCCCGCGTCATTGATGATTGAATCTATAAGGCAACCTTGGTATGTTGTATTATAAGCACTTTCCAATTGGTTATATGTTGTTTGTGGGAGTAGGAGCTATTTTCTTTGTTATCTAAACATAAATTACTCCTTTACATTAAATTTTATTTATTTCTTCTCGTCTTACACACTGTTTTATTGGATAGTCAATCTATATACTGTGTTGTTGGGGTTAATCAATTGGAAGAGTGTGGAACGATTTATATATTGTGTTCAACAATTTCCAAATAGATTGGTTGAAATCATTATTGAGAGATCAAGAGTACATTTTTTATTACTTTCATTAAGAAAAAAAATACTGTCGAGAACACCTCGATTTTCATTAGAAAAATCTGTCTTTTAGAAAAATTACCAATGGGGCTGCATTTTTTCTAATGAAAAAAAAATCCCATAATGTGTAATTTTGTCAATTTTATATCTCCTTTACAAATTCAAGCTTTCGAAAGGTACATTGGGCGCGAGTCGCAGGTTTTGAACTGAGAAGCTTTTAAATTAATTGCATTTATCCAATTCTCATATTTATTTGAGAGGCATCCTTATTAGCAAAGAAATCCATTTTTAGGGCATTAAACATGGCAGTCTTTAGTTTTTCTTTGAGGCTCTTGCGAAGCCTTGATTTCTGAATGATTTTTAGTTCAAATTTTGAATTTACTTCTTGATATACTGGTTGAGTCTAAGTTTACGTGATCACTAGGAATCGAGCTCTTACTAATTGATACTTTTAACCGTGGATTTTCTCTCCAAGGGTAAAAGGAGTTTATTTGTGCCCAAGACAATGAATATGGTGGTGTTAGGGAAATGGTTGTAGGGGCGAAGAAGATTCCAAGTGGGTGGAAGGCCTAGCTGAGAAATATGATGGGGATAGCTTGGGATGGAGCATTAGAGAATGGAGGGGCTGACTAGGATTGGAATGGTGGAAGGGAGTGCAAAAAGGTAGGGGTAAGTTTGCAGAGAATATTAGACTCCTAGTGGCTTCAAGGCATAGAGTTCGATTTTGGTAGGATTGTTGCTATGAACGAGAGGCCTTAGAAAAATGCATTAGAGAATGGAGGGGCTGACTAGGATTGGAATGGTGGAAGGGAGTGCAAAAAGGTAGGGGTAAGTTTGCAGAGAATATTAGACTCCTAGTGGCTTCAAGGCATAGAGTTCGATTTTGGTAGGATTGTTGCTATGAACGAGAGGCCTTAGAAAAATGATATAGGTTGATCTTTCAACTGGCCATACAAAAAAATACTAATAAATATTCCTAAGATGATATACTTCATTTTGATATTCAACGTTTCAGCTATATTTACAGTTTTAAATTATATTTCCACCATTATTTTCTTGTAGGTGATCTAGATAATTCCTTGTGTAGAATCAACAATGGCATTGAGTTGATTTTCTCTCCAAAGGAAAAAGGAGTTTATTTGTGCCCAAGACAATGAATTGTGTGGTGTTAGGGAAATGGCTGTAGGGACGAAGAAGATTCAATGTCTGTGGATGGCCTAGCTGAGAAATATAATGGGGATAGCTCTGGATGGAGCATTAGAGAATCGAGGGGCCGACTAGGATTGGAATGGTGGAAGGGAGTGCAAAAAGGTAGGGATAAGTTTGTGGAGAATATTAGACTCCTAGTGGCTTCAAGGCATAGAGTTCGATTTTGGTAGGATTGTTGGTGTGAAAAAGAGGCCTTAGAAAAATAATATAGGTTGATCCTTCAACTGGGCATACAGAAAAATATTCGTAAATATTCCTGAGATGATATACTTCATTTTGATATTCAACGTTTCAGTTATACTTACAGTTTTAGATTATATTTCCACCATTATTTTCTTGTAGATGATCTAGATAATTCCTTGTGTAGAATCAACAATGACATTGAGTACGTAGTTTCCTCGGACTGGCAGGCTATTATCGTCGATTCGTGGAAGGATTCTCCAAGTTGGCGGAACCTCTCACTGAAATAGCAAAGAAGAAGACCAAGTTTGAATGCAAAATGGTAGTTATAAGTTTGCGGAGAATATTAGACTCCTAGTGGCTTCAAGGCATAGAGTTCTATTTTGGCAGGATTGTTGGTGTGAAAAAGAGGCCTTAGAAAAATGATATAGGTTGATCCTTCAACTGGGCATACAGAAATATATTCGTAAATATTCCTGAGATGATATACTTCATTTTGATATTCAACGTTTCAATTATACTTACAGTTTTAGATTATATTTTCACCATTATTTTCTTATAGATGATCTAGATAATTCCTTGTGTAGAATCAACAATGGCATTGAGTACATAGTTTCCTCGGACTGGCAGGCTATTATCGTCGGTTCGTGGAAGGATTCTCCAAGTTGGCAAAACCTCTCACTGAAATAACAAAGAAGAAGACCAAGTTTGAATGGACTCCTACTCATGAACATAGTTTTCAAGAGCTGAAAAAGCGGTTGACTACTGCACCGATCCTGACTCTTCCCTCGGGAAGTGATGGTTATGAAGTCTATTGCAATGCATCCTATCTTGCATTGGGTTGCATGTTGATGCAGAAAGGTAGAGTGATTGCTTATGCGCCCCGTCAGTTAAAGGACCATGAGAGAAACTATCCAACACATGATTTAGAATTTGCCTGCGGTCGTGTTTGCTCTGAAGATATAGCGACACTACCTGTATGGCGAGAAATTGGTCATTTTTACCAACCATAAGAGTTTGAAATACATTTTCACTCGAAAGGAGTTGAATTTGAGACAAAGACGTTGGATGGAAACCCTTAAGAACTTTGATTGCGTGATTCAGTATCACAAAGGGAAAGCAAATTTAGTTGTCGATGCCCTGAGTAGGAAAGTTGAGCATGTTTCCATCCTTGATCACCTGTCTTGTAGTTCGAACCCCCTGAGTGGTACTAGTTTGAAGCTTGTAGTAGCTAGTTTGAAGTTAAAGCCTCTGATCAGGAATAAGGTTATCGAAGTGCAACACTTAGATCCTCAGTTAGAGACCTATCGACAGAAGGTAAATGATGGCACACTTCCTGAATTTTCTATTTCCTCTTACATAGCCCTATGTTTTCGAAAGAGACTGTGTTTTCCGAATGACACTGAGTTGAGAAAGGAGATCTTGACAGAAGCACATTTGCCATTCACCCAGGAGGTACGAAGATGTATCATGATTTGAGACAGAATTATTGGTGGTCCCGAATGAAGGACGTTGAATTCATTTGCCGATGCTTAGTGTGTCAGCGAGTGAAGGCAGAACATCAGAGACCTGCAAGACCTTTACAACCATTAGATATTCCCCAGTAGAAATGAGAGCACATCACTATGGACTTTGTGTCAAAACTCCCTACGACCAGTAAAGGTTTCAACCAGAATGAAGAAGGACATTATTGAATTCATTCGCCAATGCTTGGTGTGTCAGGGAGTGAAGGCAGAACGTCAGAAACCTGTAGGACCTTTACAGCCATTAGATATTCCCCAGTGGAAATGGGAGCACATCACTATGGACTTTGTGTCAGGACTCCCTACTACCACTAAAGGTTATGATAAGATTTGGGCAATCGTCGACCGCCTGACGAAATCAGTGCATTTCTTAGCCATGAAGCAGACTGCTCCACTTGAACAATTGGTCAGTTTGTACCTTGAAATTTTGGAGATCTTTTCAGAAAGCCCTAGGAACCAAGATTAAGATGAGTACAGCTTACCATCCCCAGACTAATGCACAGTCTGAACGAACGATCTAGATCCTAGAAGATATGCTTAGAGCCTGTGTTCTCGACTTTCAAGGAAGTTGGGACCAATACTTGCCTTTGTGCGAGTTTGCCTACAACAATAACTATCATAGCAGCATTAAAATGGCACCGTACGAAGCCCTGTATGGGAGACCTTGCCGATCTTCGCTTTGTTGGAGTGAAGTAGGCAAAAGACAGATACTTGACCTCGAGTTGGTCCAAGATACTGTCGAGAAGATTAAGCTGATTCGATCTCGGTTGATAGCTGCACAGGACCGACATAAGAGTTTTGCTGATAAGAAGAGGCGAATCCTAGAATTTGAACTTGGAGTAAAAGCTTTTATTAAAGTATCCCTGACTAAAGGTGTAATTCGGTTTGGTAAATGAGGCAAGCTGAAGCTCTGTTATATCAAACCTTACCCGATAGTCGAAAGGATTGGAACTGTAGCGTACCGGCTGCAACTCCCTGAAGAAATGGCACATGTACATAATGTCTTCCATGTCTCTACATTGCAAAGATATCTTCCGGATCCGAGTCACTTGTTTCCAAAAGAACTCGTCGAACTACGAGAAGATTTGACTTATATGGAGAGACCTGTGCAAATTCTAGATCAGAAGGAACAACAGTTGCATTCCAAAGCGATTCCCCTCGTGAAAGTACTTTGGAGGAACCAGGACATGAAAAGCGCTACCTAAGAGTTAGAGTCTAAAATGCGAACAAACTACCCTCATTTATTTGAAGGTACCGACATAATCCTAGAATTTTAACTATATGTTTTGACTACTTGAGTGTGACCTTGATTACTTGAACATGAATACAATTGCTTGAATATGATCCTGATTGCTTGATTTTGATCCTGAACTTGCTTGAGTATGAATCTGATTTCATGATATGGTTTTGATTTCTTGACTTGATATCGTCATGATAATCTTGAATTGATCCTGATCGCTTGCTAAATTCTTGACCTGATCCTGATTACTTGAAATGAAATTGACCGATTGACATGAATACTTGACTTCTTGCTACTGCTTGGCATCGTTCTGATTGATCGATATTGATTGGATTTCTTGACATGGCTCATATTACTTGATCTTGTCTTGATCAACTAATATTGTTATGATTATTTTCTAGCATTACTTTTTCTGATATAGATTGATTCTCTGGACATAATTGATCCTACTTGTATTGATATAGTCTATGCTTGATAGGTGTGATTAGATTGTTTGATGTCACCATAAACGATGATATAGATTGATTGATTGACACTGACTGCTTAGAGTCAATTTAACATAATAAATAAAAGTCACAGATCGACCACATATTTGAGAGATTTTAATTAATAGGATTTTCTCAATTGATTGATAAAGAAAAATCATCGCCTGCCGACAAACAGATCTCACCCTAAGTAAAAAATTTAGGGACTAGGCCGTAGGTGATGACTGTCAAGGTCAGTCAACCAATACATCTCCTAGAAAACTTGAAAAGGAGACAAGATCGCACCTATCGTCAACATAACTGAAAATTTAACTTCCTGACCCTTCATCTATTTAATGTATAAAAATTCTAGATGAACGTAACCTTTAGGAGGAAATTGGAAAAGCAGCACACCGAACTAGAAGTTGAGCAAGATGTTGGAGTAGACGAATGGAACAATAAAAAATTCCCTCTCCAATTGATGAAAACTCGCCGAGATGCGATCCTTAGAGCAATGCCTGATAATCGTATTCGTCGTGATAGATACCAGAACTTGTTGGGCCATACCCCAAGACCCAACCCACGACGAGAAGTCTATGCTACACACATCGCCCGTTTTGAAGAAAATATGTTTAACTATACCCTTATGATGGAAGATGATGTTAAGGGAGTCAGTGAGGATAGCTGCCCGCGTAGAACATGCAGAGAACCAACTAAGCGAGATAGCCCAACGCCTAGGCCAGATTAAGGAACTCTTGAGAAGACTAGGAGCCTAACAGAATAGAGAGTGATAAGACTTTTTGAGATATTTTACCATTTTACTCCATTTTGATAATGTAAAGGTAAAAAGGCATGGTTAAAAGTATTTTGGAAACACTTTACTTTTTTTTTTTGGATTTTGTGAGATTTTAGGATGCCTTGCCCCTGTTTTATGGCAAAGCCAGTTATTCTAGAAACTTTGGAAAACAATTGTGGGTATTTTATTTTATTGTTTAAAAACTTGATTGCTTGGCCGAGTGGTTTTGATGACAATAGGTAGAAATTTTGCGGGATCCTATGAAAGAATTTATAAATGGTTATTCTGGTTTTGGACAAAATATTCTCTTGAAAATTTTGATCATCTTTATGTCCTTTCATGATTGGTTTAAATTAATAGCATAGCATCTCTTTTTGGAAATTTTGATCACCCTCATATAGTTTTTGTCTTGATTTTGTCAAAACTGACACCGATAGAACCTTGTCTTGAAAATTTTGGTTATTTAAAGTCTTGAGAAAAATTGAAAATCTTGCATACTTTTTCTTTACTTGAATTTTTACTAGAAAAACTACAACCTTTTCAAAAGAACCAAATGAACGAACCCGTGTACACTATGGACGCTAATAGAGAAACAATGCTAGAACACTTCACATTCTTACGAGAAGCCTTCATGTTCTTATGAGAATCACTGTAATACATCCGAAAGACCTTGAATCAAAATGTCCTCGAGGACCGCCAGATGCGGACATCCACATAAGAATTGTTGGGTGTACTTCGAGGCGATAAACCGAGGAGAGCTCGACTCCTGATGGAGCTGAAACAGATAGAAGATAATTATGCCGACGACCTGAAGTGCTTGAGAAATGTTGAGAAAAGCCTTCATCGTCTAACGACCAACATTGAGAGGCTACAAGCCGAGATCCTCACCCCATATCATTAAAAGTAGGACTAAATATTTCTTTCTATAACTTGTTTTGTCTCGATGTATGCTCGATATGAGCAGCAAAACTTTTAAGAACTTGATGTAGACTGTTTGACTAGAAGTCTAGTTTGAATTTTATGAAAAACTTTTAATTGTTGTCAAATTTTGAATATAATTCTTGATTACACATTGACTGATCTAGTACTTGAAAACTTTCTTGCAATAAATAAGGAAAGCCATACCATCACTAAAAGTAAACCCTCCTACAGATGGAAGCTTATGCTCGAATTTCCGAGACACTGCTTGAAATTCAACAAAGAAGAAAGATGTTGCGTAGATACGAACGAATGTACCTACAACAAATAAAGGGCCACGAAAACATGTTGGCCTACATTCGAAAGAAAATGATTAACATTAAAAGAGAAAAATACACGATAGAACATTTCTCTACGACTCCTTTTGCCCATACCGAAGAAAATCGTGCTACTCCTTTTGTCCATACCCAAGAAAATCGCGCTAAGGTAATATCTTGACTAGCCTAGAAACCCGCCAAGAATGGGAAGGCTATTTCCAGCATATGGTAGAAACCGCTTGTGAACAAACCCGATCTTGCTTGAACAAAACACAACAATTAATCTGCTCGTCTGAACGGGCCCCATGTGGGAAAAACGAAGGTATGAACTGTCACTTGTAAAACTTGATTGAACTACTAAGATTTCTGATCTTGACTGCTTGTAACTTGTAAGATTACTTGAAGCTTATTTATTTTATATGCAAAATTACATTGATCACTATTGTTGTTACACAACCATTAATCACTGAAAACAAACACACCTCTAAACTGTAGTGTTCTTGATGTTTTCACAGATGGGAAGTGCAATGATTCCATTAGTAACAGAAACGGAACTAAACGTAAGAAGAAACTGGAACGAGAAGAACTTTTCTTCTTTCATCAATGTGTTTTGCGCCGATCATTGATCCAGTACTTCGAAATGCGAATTCGCAACTTGACCAGTGAAAAACACATTTTATCGATCCATATTTCCCTTCTCATAGGAAATCCACCTGGTAAATGTGAAGTTGTTTGACACATGAACGATGTGAAACTGAGAATCTGAGCTGTAAGTGGTACCTCACTAAGGAAGTTGCTGAACTTGGCCAAAGTGAGGGAATTTTGACAGTGATCCGAGACGAAATTGATAGTCTCAACACCGTTATCGCTGGAAACGAAACCTTGATGGAAATCGCAGGTTTTCCGAAACATACTTGATAATTCTGATTCCGATGACGGAATCTTCTTTAAGGAGGGGAGGATGTAACACCTGTTCCTCGATTTCTATATTTGTCAAATTGTTGACTGAGACCTGATTGTGTCAGGTGACTGCCTGAGGCTAGGTCCACCAAAATTTATGAGGTACCCACCTTACATTGGTTAGATATTGACTATTCCTAGTGGCACCCATAGGGCACCCCATTTACTTGATTGGGTGTATTACAAATTTAATAAAACACACCACATCTTATGCCTTGTAACCAGCCCGGACTGCTTCTTGATGGACCTTGACCCGAGGTTTGTCCTGAATTGGGCCTGAGCGTTGGTGATGATGAAATCATCGCCAACGGATCAGATTTTGAAAATAATCATGAGATTTTTTTATGGGTTGAGTTAAACCTTGATACATAAAATAGAAGCATCTAGATGCACTAATACATCAGACTATATGTTTGTGCTTTGCATAGAACCATGACATTTCTTATAATTTTGATTAAAGTCCAAGGCATTTATAAGCTATTTATCTAATTTTAGTAATCAAAAATTAGAATATTGCAAATCTCTAGCAAGTCGTAGCCCTTGGTTCACTTGACCAAAGTTTGAGCCATCTTGCACCACACATGTTCCTTGGGAAAATCTAGGGTGTTAGATGCACTCATGTGCATGCACCACAAGATAACTTGGACTTTTGAACTTCACAACTTTTAAGGGCCTAGAAGACCACTAAAGACTAGAGGAGACCATGATGTGTGGTTGAAATGTGGAGCCAAGTGGGGCCCACAATGATGGGTGCATGGGAGCTTGGAGTGGAGATGGAGAGGAGAGAGAGAGTACATTGGGAAGGAGAGGGAGACCTTGGGAAGCAATTGACGGACACTTGGCACAAATTTGCAGCCTTGTCTCCCATTCCCCATATGCAAAAATCGAATTTCATAGGGGCCTCTCCATTACACCATTTTCATCTTCTTCTTCTCCACTTGGAACCTCCATTAGAGCCCTCTCATACCTTGAATTTTCCCTCTAATCCTAGCCATCAAAACTCACATCTTCCACCACCAATCAACTCACCTCTTCCCCTTGTTTCATATGTATTAAATTGGGCTTCTTTCCAACCCTTTTCACCATTCAACTTGAGCTAAACCAGCAAGCTAAGAGGATCCTAGCAAAGGTAAAGTCTTGGTTACTCTGTGTGGTAATTCTAGTCTAGTAGTCTAGGATTTTGTCCATAGTTTCCTAGTTTTTCTTGGATTATTTGAAGCATAAATTCTGGAATGGTTATATATATTATATAACCAGAATCCTGAAAGTCATGCATGTGATCTACATGATCATGCAAGGTCATCCAATGGCCTAGAATGACCATATGGGTTAAGGCCAACATAGTGTAGAGTCCTATTGATTTTACTTGGAATTTTCTTGGTTAAAAATGATTTTTGATTAAGGTTATGTTTAAAAATCTTGAACAATATTAGACCAGTGAGTTTGGAGGCCATGCATGTGATCTACATGAGCATGCAAGGCCATCCAATGGTCTAGATTGGTCTGCAATGTCAAGACCAATGAGATTTTGAATTTCTTGAATTTTCCTTGAAGTTTTGCAAAAATAGAATGGATTTTTTATTTACAAACTTTATAAATTCTGGAATACATATAGACCAGCAAGACATGTTTGGAGGCCATACATGTGATTTACATGATCACGCAAGGCCATCCGATGGTTCATATTGGTCAAAGATGTCAAGACCAATACATTGTTAAAATTTCTTGCATTTTTGGGAATAAATATGTGATTTTTATTTGAACTCTTAAATATTATGGGATAAAATCTTTTTTATGAACTTTGGATGCCAGGCATGTGATCCATATGACCCATATGCAATGGTCAAGATTTGGTAAAATATGACCCATATGCATCATAGTGTAGAAATTCCAAATTTCTAGCTTTATATTCCTATGCCAAATTAATTCAAATAAATAGATCTTATCGCTGGAATTTAAGTATTTTGTAGATGTTAATGTGAGTTTGATCTCTGGAAAATGTTATTTTGACCACAGATTTCTAGGTCAAATAGTGGTCATAGATGCATCTTGATACTATGTGTAGTATAGTGTCGATGGATGTTATTTCCTTGCATAGATTACTTATAGAATTTATGACCTGATATTAGATGCATTTTTTATGAAATATTCGTGTGAAATCTCATAATTGTATTCATCATATACTGATTTAATCATGATCAAAATGTATGATTCTAGATTGTCTGGTTGCTAGAATAGTTTATATGTGATCTAGTATTGAATTCTTGCCTTATTTTTATGGAATTAGAATAAATCTTTAACATGTTTAGTGGCTGGAATATACTGAGATTTATATGGTTATATTTCAGAAATTTTTAGTTCATTTATTAGTCTTGATGAAGGTCCAATCAGATGGTCGCGATTGGTTACCTTGAAATTTGTTTGATTTGTTTGGATTGCTTGATATAAATAGACTTGATCAAAAAACTTTGATCAAATATTGAATTTTGATAAGTTTTAAATTCTTGAAATTATGTGCTTGATCATAGGAAAATCAATTGTGATAGATGCATGGATAGGAAAATCAATTGTGATAGATGCATGGATAGGAAAATCTCGATACATAGACTCTATATATAGTTAACATCAATTGGGATCACTAGATGGTCTCTTGGTAAAAGCTTGAACATTTTGATGGTCTGATGGTTTGATGAGATTCCCAATTTTTGGAAACTCATGATCGATGTTGATCACGAATGATCAACGGTGATCAATCGTTATCGATAAAACCTCGAATTTTATAGAACACATCAATTGAGATTTTGAAAATTAATCGAAGGAATTTCCTGAAAAACCTGGTTTTCGTAAAAACTAGTCTTTGAAAAGAA
The DNA here is from genome assembly GCA_021018995.1 of Chloranthus sessilifolius. Taxonomy (NCBI): domain Eukaryota; kingdom Viridiplantae; phylum Streptophyta; class Magnoliopsida; order Chloranthales; family Chloranthaceae; genus Chloranthus; species Chloranthus sessilifolius. The sequence goes on along the minus strand of CM037590.1, from coordinate 145,361,620 downwards.
AATGGTTTGAAAAATGTAATCGTGCCCGGAGATTTAGGCTCTATCGGATGGCTCGCCAAGCCAATCTGAAATTCCTAGATAGATTGATACCCAATGAATAGAGTAGTACTAACAAGCGACTCGTGCCGATTAAGCTAATAGAATGAACCCGAAACGAGACCCTGACGGATTTGGGACTGACCCGAAATCACCTCGGACCGAGACCCGAAAATATGTGGCATGAGATGGACCACTAGGTGGACCTCATTGATGGCCAAAGTCTAAAGGCCTCTCAGCCCACTCAAACTCCCCACGGTTTGAAAAGTTATGGCACCCGAAGCACAAGGCAACGAAGTTGCCCTGTTGCACCAAAACTTAGAGCCATCGAAGAACTGTGATTTCTATGACCAAGACCCCTTCGGAAAAATCTGGGATTTATTAAGGACAACCCTTGACTTGTCCCTAGGACCCGAGTAAATTTTCACGTGATGATTCTATCAGGATTATCGGCGAGAAAAATCAGGAAAATTATGACGTAGAATTGTGGATCATGGCACCCAACCAGTAATCAAACCCGACCCTTGATCGAATGAGCCTGACTACATCCTGATCTCCTGACTTTTGACCCCCAAAATATAAAAAGAAATGATAGGTAACACACTGAGCCTTCCAGAAAGCCAATGAGTCCCCGATTTCGATATCGGCACTAAGAGTTACAGACCCGACCCATATAAGAAATGACCAGAGGCTCAATCACTAAAATAAATGGAATAAGTCCCGACCCAATTGGCCCAAGACTCGAATGAGTCTTTTATTTTCAAAAGCTTATGCGTTCTATAGCTTAAATTACCCAAAATTCAGGGTTTTATCAATAACGATCGATCACCGTTGATCATTTGTGATCAACATCGATCATGAGTTTCCAAAAATTGGGAATCTCATCAAACCATCAGTCCATCAAAATGGTCAAACTTTTATCAAGAGACCATCTAGTGGTCCCGATTAAAGTTAACTATATATAGAGTCTATGTATCGAGATTTTCCTATCAATGCATCTATCACCATTGATTTTCCTATGATCAAGTCTAAGATTTCAAGTACATAATTTCCAGAATTTAAAAATTATCGAAATTCAGCATTTGATCAAAGTTCTTTGATCAAGACGAGCAAGTTCTAGGTTTCTATATCAAGCAATCCAAGCAAATCAATTTCAAGGTAACCAATCGTGACCATCTGATTGAACCTTCATCAAGACTAATAAATGAACTAAAATTTTCTGAGATATAACCATATAAATCTCAGTATATTCCAGCCACTAAACATGTTAAAGATTTATTCTCATTCCATAGAAATAAGCCACGAATTCAATACTAGATCACATAGAAACTATTCTAGCAATCAGACAATCTAGAACCATATATTTTGATCATGATTAAATCAGTATAAGATGAATAAAATTTTGAGATTTCACATGAATATATCATGGGTTTTTTGCATATACCCCGTTGAGATATGCCGATATTGCATCAAACCCCCTGAGTTATGGGTATTTATTCTGAGCCCTTTTGTGTTTCTGTTTCATATGCCCCCCTTGCTATTAACTAGTTGTGAGTTTATGGACGGAAAGACTATTTTACCCTTAATGAAACCAATATTCTCAAAATACCACCATTCTAAAAGGCCATTCATTCATCTATATTTACAAGTCATGCCATTAAAATTTACCACCATTCTAAAAGGCCCTTATTCACCTTTATATACAAGTCATGCAATTATAGTTTACCACCATTCTAAAAGAACCTTTAAATCCAACCACAAATTTTTTGAGTTTACCCACGCTGAAACACATCGACTGCATTGAATCAGACAATGGAGATTGTTTATCGTCCCAATCTTTCATGAGATCAATCTTTAGATCATGGGTGTACCATCAGATGGTCAGTTTTTTATTTGATGTGGTACGCACCCATAAAAGTGACCTTAAAATCAATTTTATGCGTGCACATAATGTTAAGGTCACTTTTCTGAGATGTGTGCCACGTGAAATAAAACATTGACCGTCTGATGGTATGCCGATAATCTCAAGATCATTGTGTGAAATATTGGGAGGATAAATGATCTCCATTGTTCGATTCAATTCAATCAACGTCTTTCAGCGTGGATGAACTCAAAGATTCGGTGGGTGGATTTAAAGCTACTCTTCTAAAAGGCCCTTCATTCACCCATCAGATAGGTGATTCCCCCTTAAAGCATGCCAACATCTGGATGAATACTCAACAAATGGAGGATTTGTGGCAAACGATGTAATCATTCTTGTAAAGAAAACCTTCAATCAATCCACTCAAAATACTCGACCCTCCAATTTTCTATATGGTTCAAGACCCCTCAGATGAAAGAGCGATTGATATTAGCCGATACTTACCAATACAATTTTTTTTCTCGGTATTGGCTGATATTTACCGATATAATTTTTTTTCTACATGATTTTAAAAAAAGTCCGATTTGGTATTGGTGGTATATATCAGTGCAAGATGAACCAATACCGATGTTGATACCCCGAGTGCAGGTCAAATTAGCCAAACCAAATACAAGAAGCATCAAGGTTTGGCTAATCCTGAATGATGGGAACCAATCTTGTCTGCAATGCAAGGCCAAATACAAGAAGCATCAAGGTTTGGCTAATTCGACCTGCACTTGGGGTATCAGTATTGGTTTTAGGTATTGGTCCATCTTGCACCGATACATATCGACTGATATGGATACGGTACCACCAATACCAAATTGGTCTTTTTTAAAAACATATAGAAAAAAAATTGTATCGGTAAGTATCGGCCAAACCCTGATGGGTCTTGAATCATATAGCAAATTGGAGGGTCGGGTATTTTGAGTGGATAGATTGAAGGTTTTCTTTACAAGAATAATTGCATCGTTTGCCACAAATCCTCCATTGGTTGATTATTCGTCCAAACGTTGGCATGCTTTAATAGGGGAATCACCCATCTGATGGGTGAATAAAGGGCCATTTAGAAGAGTACCTTTAAATCCACCAACTGAATCTTTGAGTTCACCCATGCTAAAACACGTTGATTGAATTAAATCGAAGGATGGAGATCATTTATCCTCCCAATATTTCACACGATAGATCTTGAGATTATCGGTGTACCATCTGACGATCAGTGTTTTAATTCACGTGGCACACATCTCAGGGTATTAATTCACGTGGCACACACCCATGATCAACCTCATGAAAGATTGGGACAATAAACAATCTCCATCGTCTGATTCAATGCAGTCGATGTGTTTCAGCATGGGTGAACTCAAAAAAATTGTGGGTGGATTTAAAGGTACTCCTTTTAGAATGGTGGTAAACTATAATTGCATGACTTGTAAATAAAGGTGAATGAAGGGCTTTTTAGAATGGTGGTTAACTTTAATGACATGACTTATAAATATAGATGAATGAATGGCCTTTTAGAATGGTGATATTTTTAGAATATTGGTTTCATTAAGGGCAAAATAGTCCTGCTGTCCATAAACTCACAGCTAGTTAATGGCAAGGGGGGTATATGAAAGAAACATTAAAGTAAGAGTTGCAGAATAAATACCCATAACTCAGGGGGTTTGATGAAAAAGCAGCATATCTCAGGGGTGTGTATGCAAAAATCCCATATTTCATAAAAAAATGCATCTAATATCAGGTCATAGATTCTATGAGTAATCTATGCAAGGAAATAACATCCATCGACACTATACTACACATAGTATCAAGATGCATCTATGACCACTATTTGACCTAGAAATCCGTGGTCAAAATAACATTTTCCAGAGATCAAACTCACATTAACTTCTACAAAATACTTAAATTCCAGCGATAAGATCTATTTATTTGAATTAATTTGGCATAGGAATATAAAGCTAGAAATTTGGGATTTCTACACTATGATGCATATGGGTCATATTTGACCAAATCTTGACCACTGATGGCATCATCTGGATCACATGCCTGGCATCCAAAGGTCATAAAAAAGATTTTATCCCAGAATATTTAAAGAGTTCAAATAAAAATCACATTTTTATTCACAAAAATGCAAGAAATTTTAACAATGTGTTGGTCTTGACATCTTTGACCAATCTGGTCCATCGGATGGCCTTGCGTGATCATGTAAATCTCATGCATGGCCTCCAAACATGTCCTGCTGGTCTATATGTATTCCAGAATTTGTAAAGTTTATAAATAAAAAATCCTTTCTATTTTTGCAAAAATTCAAGAAATTCAAAATCTCATTGGTCTTGACATTGTAGACCATTAGATGGCCTTGCATGATCATGTAGATCGCATGCATGGCTTCGAAGGTTCTGGTTATATAATATATATAACCAGAACCTATGGACAAAATCCTAGACTACTAGACTAGAATTACCACACAAAGGGTAACCAAGACTTTAGCTTTGCTAGGATCCTCTTAGCTTGCTGGTTTAGCTCAAGTTGAATGATGAAGGGCTGGAAAGGAGCCCAATTTAACATATATGAAACTAGGGGAAGAGGTGAGTTGACGGGTAGTGGTAGATGTTAGTTTTTCAAAATAACATTTTCCAGAGATCAAACTCACATTAACTTCTACAAAATACTTAAATTCCAGCGATAAGATCTATTTATTTGAATTAATTTGGCATAGGAATATAAAGCTAGAAATTTGGGATTTCTACACTATGATGCATATGGGTCATATTTGACCAAATCTTGACCACTGATGGCATCATCTGGATCACATGCCTGGCATCCAAAGGTCATAAAAAAGATTTTATCCCAGAATATTTAAAGAGTTCAAATAAAAATCACATTTTTATTCACAAAAATGCAAGAAATTTTAACAATGTGTTGGTCTTGACATCTTTGACCAATCTGGTCCATCGGATGGCCTTGCGTGATCATGTAAATCTCATGCATGGCCTCCAAACATGTCCTGCTGGTCTATATGTATTCCAGAATTTGTAAAGTTTATAAATAAAAAATCCTTTCTATTTTTGCAAAAATTCAAGAAATTCAAAATCTCATTGGTCTTGACATTGTAGACCATTGGATGGCCTTGCATGATCATGTAGATCGCATGCATGGCTTCGAAGGTTCTGGTTATATAATATATATAACCAGAACCTATGGACAAAATCCTAGACTACTAGACTAGAATTACCACACAAAGGGTAACCAAGACTTTAGCTTTGCTAGGATCCTCTTAGCTTGCTGGTTTAGCTCAAGTTGAATGATGAAGGGCTGGAAAGGAGCCCAATTTAACATATATGAAACTAGGGGAAGAGGTGAGTTGACGGGTAGTGGTAGATGTTAGTTTTGATGGCTACGATTAGAGGGAAAATTCAAGGTATGAGAGGCCTCTAATGGAGGTTTCAAGTAGAGGAGAAGAAGATGAAAATGGTGTAATGGAGAGGCCCCTATGAAATTCGAATTTTGCATATGCGAAATGAGAGACATGGCAGTGTCTTGCTTCCCAAGGTCTCCCTCTCCTCTCTCCACTCCAAGCTCCCATGCGCTCATCATTGTGGGCCCCACTCGGCTCCACATTTCAACCACACATCATGGTCTCCTCTACTCTTTAGTGGTCTTCTAGGCCCTTAAAAGTTGTGAAGTTCAAAAGTCCAAGTTATGTAGTGGTGCATGCACATGAGTACAAACATATAGTCTCATGTATTAGTGCATCTAGATGCTCCTAAATCCGATCCGTTAGCGATGATTTACTCATCACCACCAACGCTCAGGCCCAATTCGGGACAAACCTCGAATCAAGAAGCAGTCCGGGCTAGTTACTAGGCTTGAGATGTGGTGTGTATTTTACTAAATTTCTAACACACGCATTCAAGTAAATGGGTGCCCTATGGGTGCCACTAGGAATAGTCAATATCCCATCAATCTAAGGTACTAGGTGGGTACCTCACAAATTAAATTTTGGTGGACTTGGCCTCATGCAGTAACCTGGCACAGTCAAGTCTCAGTCAACGGTATGACGAACACAGAAATCGAGGGAAAGGTGTTACGGTTTTGTCCTCGGAATTATCAAGTATGATTCAGAAATACTTTTAATTTTCATCAAGGTTTTGTTTCTAGTGATAACGGCGTCGAGCCTATCAATCTCGTCTCTGATCGTTTTCAGAATTCCACTTTGGCCAAGTTCAGTGACTTCCTCAATGAGGTGCCACTTACAATTTCGGATTCTCAGTTTCACATTGTTCATGTATCGAACGATTTCACGTTTGCCAGGTGGATTTCCTCTTAGAAGAGAAATACAGATCGATAAAATGTGTTTTTCACGGGTCAAGTTGCCAATTCGCATTTCGAGGTACTGGATCGATGATCAGAGCAAAGCACATTGATGACAGGAGAAAAGTTCTTCTCGTTCCAGTTTCTTCTTACGTTTTAGTTCCGTTTCTGTTACTAATGGAATCATTGCACTTCTCATTTGTTAAAACATCAAGAACACTAAAGTTTAGAGGTGTGTTCGTTTTTAGTGATTATTGTGATTTTGCATATAAAACAAATAAGCTTCAAGTAATCTTACAAGTTGCAAGCAGTCAAGATCGGAAATCTTACTAGTTCAATTAAGTTTTACAAGTAACAATTCATACCTTCTTTTTTCTCACGTGGGGTCCGTTCATATGAGCGGATTAATTGTTCTCTTTGTTCAAGCAAGATTTGGTTTGTTCACAAGCGATTTCTTCCATACGCTGAAAATAGTCTAGTGGGTTTCTAGGCTAGTCCAAATATTACTTTTGCACGATTTTCTTCGTTACGGGCAAAAGGAGTCGTAGAGAAATGTTCTACTGTGTATTTTTATCTTTTAATGTTAATCCTCTTCTTAATGCAGGTCAGCATGTTTTCGTGGTCCTTTATTTGTTGTAGGTACATTCGTTCGTATCTACGCAACATCTTTCTTATTAAATTTCACGCAGTGTCTCGGGATTTCGACCGTAAGCTTCCATTTGTAAGAGGTTTACTTTTAATGATGATATTGTTTTCCTTATTTATTACAAGAGAGTTTTCAAGTACTAGATCAGTCAATGTGTAATCAAGAATTACATTCAAAATTTGACAACAATTTAAAGTTTTTCATAAAACTCAAACTTGACTTCCAGTCAAACAGTCTACATCTAGTTCTTAGAAGTTTTTTTGCTCATATCGAGCATACATCGAGACAAAACAAGTTATAGAAAGAAATTTCTAGTCCTACTTTTAATGATCTGGGGTGAGGATCTCGGCTTGTACCCTCTCTATGTTGGTCGTCAGAAAAAATGACTTTGCTCAACATTTCTCAAGCGCTTCAAGTCGTCGGCATAATTACCTTCTATCTGTTTCAACTCCATCAGGAGTCAAGTTCGCCTAGGATTATTGCCTCGAAGTACACCCAACAATTCTTGTGTGGATGTTGCATCTGGCGGTCCTCGAGTACGTTTTGATTCAAAGTCTTTCGGATGTATTCAAGTGATTCTTGTAAGAACGTGAAGTGTTCTAGCGCTATTTCTCTATAAGTGTCCATAGTGTTCATAGGTCCGTTCATCGGCTTCATTTGAAATAGGTTCAAGTTTTTCTAGTAAAAATTCAAGAAAAAGTATGCAAGATTTTCAATTTTTCTCAAGACTTTAAATAACCAGAATTTTCAGGACAAGGTTCTATATGTGTCAATTTTGACCAAATCAAGACAAAAATATATGAGAGTGATCAAATTTTCCAAAAGGAGATGATATGCTATTAATTTAAACCAATAATGCAAGGAAATAAAGATGATCAAAATTTTCAAGAGAATATTTTGTCCAAAATACCAAATTAATCAATTATAAATTTTTCCATAGGATCCCTCAAAATTTCTAGCTATTACTGTTAAAACCACTCGGCAAGCAATCAAGTTTTTAAACAACAAAATAAAATACCCACAATTGTTTTCCAAAGTTTCGAGAATAACTGCCTTTGCCGTAAAACAAGGGCAAGGCGTCCCAAAATCTCACAAAATCCCCAAAAAAAGGTAAAGTTTTTCCAAAATACTTTTAACCAAACCTTTTTACCTTTACGTTATCAAAATGGAGTAAAATGGTAAAATATCTCAAAAAGAGTTTTATCACTCTATTCTATTAGGCTCCTAGTCTTCTCAAGAGCTCCTTAATCTCACCTAGGCATTTGGCTATCTCGCCTAGTCGATTCTAAGCGGGCAGCTGCCTCACTAACTCCCTTACCAGCATCTTCCATCATTAGTGTATAGTTATACATATCATCTTCAATATGGTAGATGTGTGTAGCACATAGACTTCTCGTCGCGGCTTGAGTCTACTTGGGGTATCTTCATTTGAAATAGGTTCAAGTTTTACTAGTAAAAATTCAAGTAAAGAAAAAGTATGCAAACTTTTTAATTTTTCTCAAGACTTTAAATAATTAGAATTTTTCAAGACAAGGTGACGGGGAACGTTAAGATTGAGAGCATTAAAGTTGAACCGCAACTGGATTTCAACTTCAAAAAAAAAAAAAAAAATATTGTTCACATAAACAGTGACAGACGTCCGTGATTTTGCCCCCTCACTATTCGTAGGTTACGAACGTCCGTAGGGCACTACGGACATCCGTGGACGTCAAGATGGGATTTCTAATTTTGAGTTTTTGTTGCAAAAACTTTCCTTTTTAGTATTTTATTAGTATTAGGACTCTTTATTTCGAATTTAATTATTGGTGGCCTATATATTGAGGCTTATAAAGACTTTTTAGTTAGTTATTGAATATTTTGAATGCTTTTATGCTTGAATATTCTTTACCTGAGATGGGTTTGGTGTGAGTTTAAGGGAGTGATTCTCAAAAGCTATCTGTTTATCTTTTCTATTATCTTTCATTGTCTTCTTTGAATCTTTTACCTTATTGATCCCTGCTTATTTTTCCTACATCTTAACCTATTGATTTCTTAATCCTTAAAATCATAAATTCATTTCCGAATCTCAAATCAAACAAAGCCCAAAACCCTTTTCTAAGCCATAAATCAAACCATAAGCTCATTACAAAATCATACACCTATTTCACAATCCTAGTTAGAGCCTGCGAATCTACATCAGATCGAAAACGAACGCCCAAGCTTGGAAAAAGCTAGAGTTCTATCTCTACGCTGACCTCGCCTCAAATCTAATAGTACTTGCACATCAGACTGGACCCTAACTGGATCTCGCGTGATCTACCAACCTAAATTCTCTAAACCCTAAGGTATTTAAGATAGTTTTGAGATTAAGCTTGATTTAATTTTATTTAATTTCGGCAAAATCGCATAAAATTTTATAATCACGCATTTTAGGGTTATCGTCCCGCGTCAGTTTTGGTATCAGAGCCCTAGGTTTTCTAGGTTAGGGCATATTGTGTGACATTTTAATTTGTTGCATTTTATTTTAGTTTTGCTTGTGCACATCTAGTGTTCAATAAATTCTTCTTCCATTGTAGTTCATGTTTGCATGTCATTTACCATCCGTGTTAGTAAGTCGTGTTCACCATGAGGCGATCGCGTCCAAATTCTTGGCAAAGTCTCACAAGTAGTGATGAGATTAGAGGTAGGGAATACCCTCATCATCGTGAACCCGAGTACGACCCTGTCGAGAAGTTTCTAAAATCTATTCGAAATGAGGTCTCAGAATTTGAGGGTACGACGAACCCAAAACCTTCGTGGAATTATTGTCTAGTATAGAGGAATATTTTGATTGATATGGTGTACCAGATGAGTACAAATTTAGGCTAGCGAAAACGAAGTTGGAGGGTAATGCCCAAATTTTTTAGATTCATATAGAACTCCGTGTTGAGTTTCGTCGGATTAAACCCATCTCCGCATAGGAGGATATGAGGTGACACTTATTGAAAAGTATGTTCCTAAGACAAATAATTATCTTAAGTGTCAAGGGTTCAGACACTTTGCATACCAATGCCCAACAAAATTTTCCACTCCGAATTTATTGACTGAAAGCGAAAGTTCTAAGTGACTGAAAAATATGAAAGTAGAAGAGGAAGTGTATGACCCTAGAATTGTGATAAGTGAAGAGGAGATGGAAGAAGCTAACGAAAGTCTCGTTTGTGTTAAAGAGACTTTTATCTCCCTTATGGATAGTGATGTTGGGTCGAGTACACGTATGTCCATCGAACTGGGTACGCAAGATCCATTAGTGTCACTTGATTCAATCACACAAGTCGGTTACATGTGAGTCGTTAGCATCACATGCATATGAGGGTATCGAGTTCATAGACACACATGCACATCATAATCTCGAGTTGCATACCACTATACATTTCAAGTCTTATTGTGAGTCAACTTTCAAATCTCATTCCACATTGCATATCGAAATTAAACAAAAGATTAATTCAAGCAACAATCAATACAAATTATTTGCTGATACTCACAGAAGATTAATTGAGGAAAGATTAGATGATCTTGTGGCATTCACCTACGGAAGAGAGTTTCTGATTTATGAGATGAAAATGGTTAATACGTCGACTATCGAGAGTGCATGGGCCAGCCATAAAAGCGTTCGCCGCTGGAGTTCCCATATTCCCAACCGATATCGCGATCACACTTCATCGGGGATGAATTCCTTCAAGTCCAGGAGAGTTGATGAGAAGCTTCAAAAATATTTGGTAGAGTGGGTTGGCGAGCAAGGTTATCAAGTTCATCAAGGAGAGGTTTACTGTGTGCGTCCTGCTACAATCAATCGAGTTGTTCGGGCTAGTTGCAAGGAGTTCCACCGTGCAAGTTCCGATATACTTGATCAGTACCACGTGCGTGTTTCATCAGTGATGAAATATTTTGAGTGGAGGAGAATGACGGGAAACATCAAGATCGACAGCATTGAAGTTGAACCGCAAAAGAATTTCAACTTTAGGAAAAAAAAAAAGATTACCGTTCACATGAACAGTGACGGGCGTCCGTGAATAGTGACAGATGTCCGTGATAAGCAGTGTCGGACGTCCGTGAAATAATGACGGACGTCCGTGATTTTACCCCCTCACTGTCCTTAGGTCACGAACGTCCGTGGGGTACTACGGACGTCCGTGGACGTCATGACGGGATTTCTAATTTTGAGTTTTTGTTGCAAAAACTTTTCCTTTGTATTTTATTAGTATTAGGACTCTTTATTTCGAATTTAATTATTAGTGACCTATATATTAAGGCTTGTAAAGACTTTTTAGTTAGTTATTAAATATTTTGAATGCTTGAATATTCTTTGCCTGAGATGGGTTTGGTGTGAGACCAAGGAAGTGATTCTCAAAAGCTATCTGTTTATCTTTTCTATTATCTATCATTCTCTTCTTTTGAATCTTTTACCTTATTGATCTCTGCTTGTTTTTCCTACATCTTAACCTATTGATTTCTTGATCCCTAAAACCATAAATCCCTTTCCGAATCTCAAATCAAACAGAGCCCAAAACCTTTTTCTAAGCCATAAATCAAACCATAAGTTCATTACAAAACCATTCACATATTTCACAATCCTAGTTAGAGCCTGCGAATCTACGTCGGATCAAAGACGAACGCTCAAACCTGAAAAAAGCTAGAGTTCTACCTCTAGGCCGATCTCGCCTCAAATCTAATAGTACTTGCGCATCCGACTGGACCCTAACTGGATCTCGCATGATCTACCAACTTAAATTCTCTGAACGCTAAGGTATTTAAGATAGTTTTGAGATTAAGCTTGATTTAATTTTATTTAATTTCGATAAAATCGCATAAAATCATAATCATGTATTTTAGGGTTATCGTCCCCGCGTCACAAGGTTCTATCTGTGTAGATTTTGGCCAAATCAAGACAAAAATATATGAGGGTTATCAAAATTTCCAAAAAGAGATGTTATGCTATTAATTTAAACCAATAATGCAAGGACATAAAGATGATCAAAATTTTCAAGAGAATATTTTATCCAAAATACCAAAATAACCAATTCTAAATTTTTCCATAGGATCCCTCAAAATTTCTAGCTATTGCCATCAAAACCACTCGACAAGCAATCAAGTTTGTAAACAACAAAATAAAATTCCCACAATTGTTTTCCAAAGTTTCCAGAATAACTGCCTGTGTCATAAAATAGGGGCAATGCGTCCCAAAACCTCACCAAAAGAAAAAGTATAGTTTTTTCAAAATACTTTTAACTAAACCTTTTTACCTTTACATTATCAAAATGGAGTAAAATTGTAAAATATCTAAAACAAAGTCTTATCACTCTATTCTATTAGGCTCCTAGTCTTCTCAGGAGTTCGTTAATCTCACCTAGGCATTGGGCTATCTCGCCTAGTTGGTTCTCCGGATTTTCTATGCGGGTAGCTGCCTCACTGACTCCCTTATCAACATCTTCCATCATTAGGGGATAGTTATACATATCATCTTCAAAACGAGAGATGTGTGCAGCATAGACTTCTCGTCGCGGCTTGGGTCTACTTGGGGTATGGCCCAACAAGTTATGGTATCTACCACGACGAACACGATTATCATGCATTGCTCTAAGGATTACGTCTCGGCGAGTTTTCATCAATTGGAGCAAGAATTTCTGATCATCCCATTCCTCTACTCCAACATCTTGCTCAGCTTCTAGTTCGGTGCGTTGCTTTTCCAATTTCCTCTACAAAGTTATGCTCATCTAAAAATTTTATACATTAAATAGATGATGGGTGAGGATCGAGTTAAATTTTCAGTTATGTTGACGATAGGTGCGATCTTGTCTCCTTTTCAAGTTTTCTAGGAGGGGTATTGGTTGACTGACCTTGACAATTAGCCTAGTCCCAAAGTTTTTCTCAGGGTTAGATCTATTTGTCGGCAGGCGATGATTTTTCTTTATCAATCAATCAAGAAAATCCTAGTAATTAAAATCTCTCGAATATATGGTCGATCTGCGATTTTTATTTATTATGTCAAATCGACTCTAAGTAGTCGATGTCAATCAATCTATATCACCGTTTATGGTGACATCAAACAATCTAATCACACCTATCAAGCATAGACTCTATCAATACAAGAAGGATCAATCATGTCATGTCCAGAGAATCAATCTATATCAGAAAAAGTAAAGCTAGAAAATAATCATAACAATATCAGTTGATCAAGTCAAGATCAAGTAATATGAGTCGTGTCAAGAAATCCAATCAATATCAATCAGTCAAAACGATGCCAAGCAGTAGTAAGAAGTCAAGTAATCTGATTCATGTCAATCGGTCAATTTTATTTCAAGTAATCAGGATCAGGTCCAGAATTTAGAAAGCAGTCAAGATTAATTCAGGATTATCATGACGATATCAAGTCAAGAAATCAAAACCATATCATGAAATCATATGCATACTCAAGCAAGTTCAAGATCAAAATCAAGCAATTGTATTTGTGTTCAAGCAATCAAGGTCATACTCAGGCAGTCATAACATATAGTTAAAATTCTAGGGTAATATCAGTACCTTCAAATAAATGACGGTAGTTTTTTCGCATTTTAGGCTCTAACTCCCAGGTAGCGCTTTCAACGTCCTGGTACTTTCGAAGTACTTTCACTAGGCGAATCGTTTTCTGATCTAGAATTTGCACTGGTCTCTCCGCATAAGTCAAGTCTTCTCGTTGTTCGGCAACTTCTTCCGGAAATAAGTGACTCGGATCCGGAATATATCTTTGCAATATAGAGACATGGAAGACATTATGTACACGTGCATATCATTTCTTCAGGGAGTTGCAGCCAGTACACTACAGTTCCAATCCTTTTGATTATCAGGTAAGGTCAGCATGCCTCGTTTACCAAGCAGAATTACACCTTTAGTCGAGGATACTCTAATACAAGCTTTTTCTCCAACTTCAAATTCTAGGATTGTCTTTCGCTGCTTCACTCCAACAAAGCGGAGATCGACAAGGTACGGTGTCATTTTAGCGTTGCTCTGATAGCTATTTTTGTAGGCAAACTCGCACAAAGGCAAGTATTGGTCCCAACTTCCTTGAAAGTCGAGAACACAGGCTTTAAGCATATATTCTAGGATCTGGATCGTCCGTTCAGACTGTCCATTAGTCTGGGGATGGTAAGCTATACTCATCTTAATCTTGGTTCCCAAGGCTTTCTGAAAAGATCGCCAAAATTATGAGGTCAAGTGGGAATCTCGGTCCGATGCAATGGACAAAGGAACGCCATGGAGTCGTATGATCTCGTAGACGTATAAACTGGTCAAATTTTCAAGTGGAGCAATCTGCTTCGTGACCAAGAAATGTGTTCATTTCGTCAGGCCATCCATGATTATCCAAATCTTATCGTAATCTTTACTTGTCGTAGGGAGTCCTGACACAAAGTCTATAGTGATGTGCTCCCATTTCCACTGGAGAATATCTAATAATGGTTGTAGGTCCTGCAGGTCTCTGATGGTTTGCCATCACTCGTTGACACACCAAGCATCAACGAATGAATTCAGTAACGTCCTTCATTTTGGACCACCAATAATTCCATCTTAGATCATGATACATCTTCGTACCTTCTAGGTGAATAGCATACTTAGAATGATGTGCTTCTGTCAAAATCTCCTTTCTCAACTCAGTGTCGTTCGGAACACACGGTCTCTTTTAGAAACATAGGGTTCCATTTCAGGAAGTGTGTCATCATTCACCTTCTGTCGGTAGGTCTCTAACTGGGGATTTAAGTGTTGCACTTCGATCACCTTAATCCTGATTAGAGGCTTCAACTTCAAACTAGCTACTACAAGCTTCAGACCAGTACCACTAAGGGGGTTTGGACTACAAGACAGGTGAGCAAGTGTGGAAAAATGCTCAACTTTCCTACTTAGGGCATCGACAACTAAATTTGCTTTTCCTTCGTGATACCGAATCACGCAATCAAAGTCCTGAAGGGGTTTCCATCCAGAATCTCTGTCGTAAATTCAACTCCTGGGTGAAAAGGTATTTCAAACTCTTATGGCCCATAAAAATGACCAATTTCTCGCCATACAGGAAGTGTCGTCATATCTTCAAAGCAAACACGACTGCAACCAATTCTAAATCACACATTGGATTGTTTCTCTCATGGTCCTTCAACTGACGAGACGCATAAGCAATCACTCTACCTTTTTGTGTCAACACGCAACCCAATTCCAGATGGGATGCATCACAGTAGACTTCATAACCAATACTTCCCGAGGGATGAGTCAAGGTCGGTGCAGTAGTCAAACGCTTCTTCAGCTCTTGAAAACTATGTTCACGAACAGGAGTCCATTCAAACTTGGTCTTCTTCTTGGTTAGTTCAGTGAGGGGTTTCGCCAACTTGGAGAATCCTTCCACAAACCGACGATAATAACCTGCCAATCCGAGGAAACTACATACCTCAGTCACACTAGTCGGCCTCTTCCAATTCATCGCGGCTTCAATCTTAGCGGGATCAGCAGACTCTCCGTCTCCTAACACTACATGTCCTAGGGGGAAACTTTCGTCAGTCAGAACTCGCATTTCGAGAACTTTGCATATAACTTATGCTCTCAAAGGGTCGTAAGGGTAATTCCCAAGTGTCTCTCATGTTCATTCAAATTCAATGAGTATATCAAGATATCGTCGATGAAGACCACGACGAACTTATCAAGGTAATGCTTGAAAATTTTGTTCATGAGGTCCATAAATGTTGCCCAGGCATTTGTCAGACCAAAAGGCATGACGGTAAACTCATAGTGACTATATCGGGTTCGGAAAGCAGTCTTTGGAATATCTTCTTCACGAACACACAACTGGTGGTAGCCAGTACGCAAGCCAAGCTTTGAAAAGACTCGAGCGGCTTGCAGTTGTTCGAACAGGTCGTCAATCCTCGACAATGGGTATTTGTTCTTTATCGTAACTTGGTTTAGTTTACGATAATCTATGCACAATTGTAGGGTACCCTCCTTCTTGACAAACAAGACTAGAGCTCCCTAGGGCGAGGAACTTCCATCAGATAAAAAATGATGGAAGAGGGAAATAATTTAGCTGAATCCAGTGGTGGGCAGCTGAGAAGTGAAATAATAGTAGGTGATCGGATTAGTTGTTTGCCAGAATCACTTCTTCACATTCTTTCTTGGACACAAAAGTTGCTGGAAAAACCTGCATTTTATCAAGAAGATTGAAGGACCTTTGGACTCACACCGATACTTTGAATTTTACTGAATTATATAGGGTGGAACCTGAGAAATATTTACGCATTTGATCGGTGTCTAATTCTTCATCAGGCTTCCAACGTTAAGAGATTTCAGCTCGCCTGGAGCTTCAGGAAGAAGTATGTTTCACATTTTTTGATGCATGGATCAGTTTTGCAATGAGGAAAGGAGTTGCAATGATTTTAACTTCCTTAGGAGTTGTTCTCCTTATTATCCTATACACGAATAGCTTATCCAGTTGATTTGGCTTTTTATTTTAACTAAGCATTTGGCTCTTTTTTCTGTAATAGGTAGATATGGTGGAATCGTGACTTGTGTACCTTTGAAGTCCAGTTAGATAATTGAAGGGTAGATTCAAAGTATCGGTGTGAGTCCAAAGGTTGTGCACTATTTGTTGAAATTGAACAACAGATGGCGCCACTAGGCGACTAGTAGATAAAAGGGTGAGTGATCATGCATCAACAGTTTGTACTGGTATTGATTGTTAAAAAAAGATACTGGTATTGAATTATGCACCAATAGTTCATTTCAATTTTGAAGTTAATGTTGCGAAATCGGTCTGTTCTCTTTCCTATAGCGCAATGTGATCATGACACAATAAAAGATTACCCACATCTGCGATTAACTCATAGACGGAAGACTCATCTTTTCGGTTACATGTTTGTTGGTTTAGAGTAACATCTATTTGCTTAATTTGATCAATATGATTAATCTGAACTTCCTTCTCTTAGTCCAGTGATTGATTAGGACAAAGGGAAAGCAATCGAGTTCTTGCTCAAATATCTTGGTGAGTAACTCTGCAAAGTATAGTCATCTATAGCAGTAGGATTATAACCTTATCATGTTTTCTTGTTTATTATGTACACAAATATGGCGCAGGACTAAGTAATTGTGATATCATTATTTTTAATTTATTCGAGCTTCCTTTGATATCATTATTTTTACTAAAAAGGCCTTTTTCTAAGGGTACAGGGGCCCGTTTGGAATACCACTGTAATGGAAGAGAAGAAGGTAAAACCCTAATCTCTTACCTACTTATTGTTACGAAAATCTGGATCTAGAGGCATTCCAAGTAGTTTGAGTAGAGGATTGATGTTCATTTATTTGGCGATGATTGGATTGGTTTATTTGTGGTTGATGTTCTTTATTCAATTGATGGAGAAATATATTAAACTTCAATTGAAGAAAAGCCCTCATTAAGAATTTAAAAATAGAAATTGCTTTTATAGGTTTGAGGTTTCTTTTGCTAAAATGCTAGCTGTTGGAACTAAATTTTATTTAGCACTTGGTACGATCATAGTGACAAATTTCGTTTTCGGTAATTTTTCGGTGGGGGATCCTTTCAGTACATTTCGGATTAATTTCGATACCTTTCGGAAAAAATTCTGGAAAGTTTCAGGGATTAAAAATATATTTAATATTTTTTAAAAAAATTACTACGATATATACTAAATTACTAACATATTTAAAATATAAAATAAAATAAATTAATTAATTAAATTAAATTAAACATAAAAAACATACCGAAATTTTTGAATTTTTGCCGAAAAATACTGAATTTTTCGTTTGACCCCCTTTTCAGTGAATTTTGGCGAAAGTTGTCACTATGAGAAAGATGCACTTATCAAGAAAGTGGAAGGTTCTCATATTTAACAAACAACTAAAGGTTTAAGGGTTGTCTTAAAATCTGTCATACGCCAAAAAGTTCAGCGTAGTTAAGAATTTTATATATATATATATATATATATATATATATATATATATATATATATATATATATATATGGGCCCCATACCACCCATCACTTCACAAAAAGGGAGCTACGTGTCTCGCCCATATCAATTGGCGTAGAGATTTCTCTACACCCGGGCGCATATCCCCGGCCCTCATATATATATATATGAGGGCCTCATATAGCTGTGTTTGTTATTGTTGCCCACCCCCCTTTGGCACATGCGGTAGGGGAAGCTTTGATGCATGTAATCTTTTCAAACTAAGCCCAACACCAGATGCAGCCTTTAAATTTAAAAGCTTGAAATATATATATATATATATAGACTTCTCATGGGTAACATCATCATTACTACATAGAATGAGAGTTAAAGGTGCATATGATGTGGGTATCCTTTTTTTCTCTTGTTCTTGAGGTGTGTGACTTGAT
Source organism: Chloranthus sessilifolius (assembly GCA_021018995.1). Taxonomy (NCBI): domain Eukaryota; kingdom Viridiplantae; phylum Streptophyta; class Magnoliopsida; order Chloranthales; family Chloranthaceae; genus Chloranthus; species Chloranthus sessilifolius. Next base: position 145,343,344 of record CM037590.1, on the reverse strand, counting down.
GTTGTTTACCTAACCTTCTGCCACAGGACTTAAGAACTTCGAGATGATAGACATGCATTCTACTAGTATGTCATTAACGAGGATTCTGTTTTTGTTGTGCTCTTTTGTAGGTTGATGGATGGATAATTACAGTTACTATTGAGTAAAGATATTGGAGAATGGGAGATCATACTTTTGCAATTGCTTTTGCGATTATGCACCACCGTTGATGGCTTTATTTTGATTGTTGTTGGGGAATGTGTGATTTTATATTTCCAACTAGTGCTTGATGTTCACTCAACTTGAACATTGTAAATATATATTCATTTTGCTCATATCAGATTTCAATTTGTGAAGGTTTTAGGTCTGGTTTTATTGCTTAGAAATTTGACGTGGGATTTGATAGGGTTGTTCATTTTATCAGGGAATGCAAATTGGCTTAAGTGAACAGTTATACTTGTAATTAGGGCTGCCAGCATCCGATTGGGCCAAATTTGTGGTTGATCAATGAAAAAAGGGCGCAACTATTTACACCCGTTTTTGGAGTAAGTACCAAAGTTTTTCTTGGACGAGAACCATTGACTGATTTGAAGCAGCCAATGGAGATTGTTTTTTGTTCCAATATTCCCCACGATAGATCTTAAGATCATGGAGCTCCTATCAGACGGTCATATGTTGATTTCACATAGCAGACATCCCCAAAAAGAGAAAGTCAACTCCTTTTTCCATGATCTAGGTCACTTTTTGGGGATGTGAGCTATGTGAAATCAACAATCTAACATATGATTGGAGCTCCATGAACTTGAGATCACTTTGGAAGATTGGAACAAAAAACAATCTTCATCATCTAATTCAAATCAATCAGTGGTTCTCGTCTAAGAAAAACTAGAACTTACTCCAAAAACGGGTTTAAATAGCCGCACCAATGAAAAAAGGGCATCTGCCTGACCCGACCCACCCAACAGGTCAAGGTTATATGCCCGACTAGACCTGAAAATATGAACTATTCCGACAAACCTCGTATTTTTCTTTGAATTAGATTGTAGATCGTTTCTCAAAAAAAAAAAATTCTTATTTTGTATTATTTTTCCTTTAAATGAATATTTCGTGATCTAGGCTAAACAAATTATAAACAACCTATAGGCATCTGACTCCCATGAATTCTTCTATTAAAAAAACGAAAAAAAGACTACCATGAATGTTAAATGGCAAGTTAAATGCATGGTTTTCTTTTTCCAAATGAAGGATTCTAAAATCCTTGTCACTTAATGTGATAAAAAGGGATCGTGTCACAAGACTAGTGGTCGCTTAATGTGGCTCGTCTCATTGGGCTAGGTATGTCCACACACACATTTTTCCCTATGCTTATAGGGTAACTTTAATAGCACCCACGGAATCTTCTTGGTCACCTATGCCCAAAATCATTATTGATTGCTTTGGATTATATGATGGAGATCGAGTTTCGCTCCAATCTTCCACACAAGGGATCTTGAGATCATGGAGCACCTATCAAACGGCCAGTTTTCGATTACATGTGGTATCTCAAAATCGCAGCCCTAATGTAACGTTTGAGCATGATGTGTGCCATGGGATTTTAGGGCTACTTTTTTGGGATATGTTCCTTGTGGAATCTAAAATTGGTTGTTAGTACTTAGGGTATCAAGATTACATTCCAGCACACCATATTGATGAGGTATACCAAATTAGATGATTCATGTGCCCCTATATAAATCATACATTAATTGCATTTTTCATTCACTAGTTGAATATTGTTCATATCGGTTGAGTGATAGCTCAACTGGTATCCTCTTCCTTTATGAAAGCAATCGGTCGTGGGTTCTAATCCTCATGTTTACTCTCACCCTTTGTGCGGGTCTCCTCCCAATGTGCTGCATCAACAACAAGATCCTCTCTGAGTTCAAATTTTCGTAGGCACTACATTTGAGTTGTCTATGTTGTATGACATCCTCAAAAATAATAAAATTCAATAGGGTTCATGTCATGATTCGCACTTTGTAACATCATTTATTAAAAAAAATATTGACGTACTCTTACTAGCAAGTCTTCTGGAAGTTCATTACCGGAGACATTACTTGCACGCATAAAGTTGGCCCTTGAACACAAATTAAAAGAAAGAATTGCTATTTTGGGCACCTATGTCATCTAGAAACACTATCTAAGCCGTTTGATTTGAAGTCATAATCTAAATATCTTTGGTGCAAAAGATTGGAATGAAACTTGTTAATTCCAATCATACAATTTAATGCAGTCAGAGGCGAATTGAAGCATACGATAGATCTTGTGTTTCATGCCAATCTTTTGCACCAAAGACCTTTCGATCATAGCCTTCAAATCAGACAGCTTAGATGATGTTTCCACGACACAAGTACCTAAAATATTAAGTCCTTAAAAAAAAGAAGGTAAGTTCGAGTTGCAATATTGTTAGGCTTCCATTAGGAAGCATAAAAAAGATATTATTTTATAGAAAATTTACATTTTCAGCCCTATCTATTTTCGAATTTGCATAAATGGCCCTGTAGTTTCAATATGTTCAAAATAGGCCAGCTCCAAGCGAAGCCGTTTTCACGTCAGCATAGACCTATGAAATGTCTAAAACACCCCTAACTTTCAAAATTCTTCAGATATTTAAACTCTCTTTTAATTTTTACTTTTTTGCTTTTCACTTTAACTGCTGTTAAAACCAAGGAAGCGGCGACAAAGCAACGAAATAGCGACCGATAACTTTCATTTCTCCTAGGTATTTTTTTTTACTTTTATCTAAATATACTAAACTCTATCATGCGTTAAGAGGCCACTATCTTGCTGCTAACATGTCGCTATCTTAGGGCAGTTGTCGCTATCTTAAAATAGCGACCGTTATCTTAAGTTGGCAGCCGCTATCTTATGATAACTTGGTTTAGAGCTTCTTTAAGTGATGAAATTTATCAACTCGATAGTAGCATAGAATGTGGCAAAAGAAGATTTTTGGTTTCAAACTTTTTTTTAGATTATAATTATAAGAAACCGATACGGTGATTATCAATTCTTAGGTATAATAGAAACATTATTTATTATTTGAAGCTATTAAAATATGAATTCTTATTAGTGTGAATACATTATTAGAAGGTTATTACAATTACAAAACACTTTTTATCTAGTAAATTATATCGAAGGTTGAAGTCCGGAACTGAATTAGATTACATAAATAATTTTGCAATTGAGTTCGGAGCTGAGTGGGATGGCAAATGCTGCCCACCCAACCCACAGCAACTTCGGATCCAAGAATTAGCCTTTTCTAAAATGCATGTAATACTGTCTGCCATCTACCTCTATTAGATATGCTAAAAGCAACAGCCTTGTGTCCTTATGTACTGGACACAACTTTTAAACGACTAAGTAGAAATATTTAAACTAAGACATGTTATAACATACGGTGATGACTTAAAGTAAAATAATAATAATAATAAATAATAAATGTCTGCGCATGAAGCCAATCCAAAACCATAAAAATTAATAAGTAAATAAATAAAATTAGAAAAGCAATAATGATGGTCAATGTTAGTCAATGCATAAGGAAAGAAAGCGACCGCTATCCGAGACGATAGATTTATCCTCAAGAAAAAATCAAATATTCATAAATAAGATAGCGACCGATATCTTAAGTTGGCGATCGCTATCCGAGCTGATGATAGATTTATCCTTAAGAAAAAATCAAATAATCATAAATAAGATGACGACCGTTATCTTAAGTTGGCGGCAGATATCTTAAGATAACAACCGCTACCCTAAAATAGCGGCAAGATAGCAGTCTCTTAGCGTGTGATAAAGGTTTAGTATATTTAGATAAAAGTACAAAAAAAAAATTACTTGAGAGAAATGGAAGTTATCGGTCGCTATTTCACCGCTTTGTAGCCACTTCCTTGGTTTTTAGAGCAGTTAAAGTGAAAAGTAAAAAGTAAAAGAGAGTTTAAATTTCTAAAGGATTTTAAAAGTTAAGGGTGTTTTAGACATTTTGCAGGTCTATGTTGACGTGGAAACGGTTTGGCTTAGAGCAGGCCTATTATGCACATATTGAAACTATAGGGCTGTTTTTGCAAATTCGAAAGTTGATAAGGCCGAAAATACAAATTTCTATTGTTTTCTTCTTGGGTACCTCTATTCGAGCCAATAAGATTTCTGAAAAGCGCCAACTTCTGAAACCCCTTGAGCCATCGACTGCTTCGAATCAAATGATGGAGATCATTTTTTGCCTCGATTTTTCACACAATGGATCTTGAGACCATAAGCGTACCATTAGACGATCAATTTTTAATTCCACATGGCACAGATACCCAAAAAGTGGCCCTAAAATCATTTGGTATACACCACGCTCAAACGTGGTTTTAGGTCATTTTTGTTGGAAAATGTGACATGGAATCAAAAACTTATTGTTTGATGGCAAAAAGATTCATTGTGTGGAAGATCAGGGTGAAAAACGATCTCCATTGTCCGGTTTCAAGTAGTCAATGGGTTACAAGGGGTTGTACACGTTGGCGCCAATAGAGGTGCCCTTCTCCTTATCATTGTCTCTGTTCCGACTCACATAGACCTTACACAAATTTAGACCCAAACCTAACACAAATTTAGGCCCAAATTGGACCAGTTCATAAACGTGTTAGGCCTGGATTTACTCCATCCCTAACTCGACTCAAAAGCCCTAAATGGGTCTACAAATTTTACTTTGAACATGACCCATTAATAAATTGGGCTGGTCTAAATCCAAATCGTGACCTGATTATCAAATGGTCGGGATTATGTTTTCGGGTCCAGGTATGCCTCGACCCGAACCGTTTGCAACCCTAGGCCATTTGAGTCTAAATTAACGAATAAACAATTATGTATCGTATCACTAGGGATGCAAGTTCGATGTACCAAACCGAACTAAACCCGAATTTTTCGGTTTTCGATTCGGTACAAGGATCAAAACTTCAGGTTGAATTTCAATTCCGGGCATGATTGAAACCGAAACCCGAAATATTGGATTTCTGTTTTGGTTTCGGACATGCCTGAAATCGAAACATTTCGGCCTAAATTTTGAAATTTGGCCAAATTTTTTTGGTTTTTTCGGTTATTTTCGATTTTTTTTCAGTTTACCCAACCTATTCCCTCGGTTTTCGATTTCGAGCCACCCAAATCGAAAACCGAACCAATTTCAATTTGGTTCAATTTCATTCGATTTTTGGTGCGATTCGGGAGGCTCGGATTTCGGTGTTCAGTTCAAAGCTTGCATCCATATGTATCACCCATTATTAAGATTGACTGGGCATGCACCCAAAGGAGAAAGTCAACTAAAATTACTTTGTTTTTTTCTAAAATGGCTTTAGAAGGCATTGATATGTGGTTGGAGGATTTTCTCCACCAAATTAGTTCTATTGTAATCTCCGAGATGCCTAAAAGAAAAAGAAATCTCTAATTACTTATGCAGCATCTTCATGTGTTTTTGTTTCTATTCTGTTACGACCCAAAATTCTAGTCGATCTCAAGAGCTTAAAATTTCGTGTTATGACACTGCACACTTGTTAAAGCGATAAGCAGACATTCACATCTTACTAGATCTTACATAAAATTGGGCTCCCAAAAATTGTGAATCAAACTTTCTTCTCATATTAAAAATTCTCTTCAATAAGCTTACATTGAATTTTGAGTTTAATAAATAAACTGATCAAAAATAGAGGTTCGGTCAACTACTGGAAGATCTTTCTAAACAATTAATATACGCCTGACATTGTCTAGCTGATCATCCAAGTCGTCACCCTTATAATCCGTATTATCTTCCAATGCATCAAGTCCAACAGACAGCATAGTTCATATCTTCACCTGCAGCTGTTAGTTTTTTGTGGGATAAGTTTACTCAGTCACGTAAACTCAGTGGGTTGCACAATCGATTCACTACAATTTACCGAGGTGATCGTGGGTGCAACCTTGTGAGTGAAGGTGAATCCTTTAAAATTCATATAAACAGCATAATAAAAGTTCTCATAATCATTGCATAACTATAAAACTATCAAACTGAAGTAACATAATAGATTTCAGTGCATATGATGCTTCTAATACTTATGTTTTTCTTACTTGTCTTGTCAACTTAACTTACATAACATATCGAAAGTTTTATTATTACTTCATACGCCTACACAACGTACTTCATATCTTACTTATCTTATTTAAACGATTTATACCAGGATCGCTGCTCGAGCCTATTACGGGAGGTCCACGTATAGATAATCACCTAACCTTCATATCATAACATAAACTACCATCCAGTTCGATGAGGTTACGCGCATAAAAATCAGTATCCCCTTAAGTCGAGACACTGTCATATCATATTGTCCTTAAGACCCGTCTTGGCTGCAGACGTTAAATCTTGCGGTGGCACGCAAGACATGACACGTGTAGAAACCTAATTCATATTTAGCTAGCCTTCACAACATATCTTAACATATCGTAATATTATTCGGTTCTGGGCTTAGGTCCTCGCCCCGATATCATATTTGTGTGGGCTTAAGTCTCCACTTTCTTAGCATCTCGTAGCTTAATATATTCATATTTCATCTTTTCTTAAACTTAATTAGAATGGATCACGGTACGATAGGATTTACAAACCACGCTTTCCAAGGGACGGGTTCCGTAATAACCTAGATGTACTTCGTGTGGCATCTCATACTACCATAGAGGGTTGCATCCGTACATGGACGCCTACATTCCAAGTTTCACGTGACCGTGAAAGAGACCCCACCGTGACGAAGGCCTAAAAGTCGTGTGCCATATCTTATTCCTTTTTTCTTAACATACATATGTCCTAACGTATTTTTAAATAATGAATGTCACACAATGTACATGAAGCATATAATAAGAAAGCAACTAACCATAAGGAAGCTAATATTTCTCGTAATATTTTAAACTATGATTCAAACACACAAATCAATTATAAGATGTTAGAAATACTAATATCAAATATGTATTATTAAAAGGGTGAGTTAAACTTTAACTCTCAGATATTGTATTGAATACTAAGACCTTATAGGATTAAAGTGTGGTCTAAGAGTAACTAAGGGTACCTCGCTCATCTTTAAGAGAGAGAAGAAGGTGACCTATAATGAAGGTACATGAGTTCTAAAATAAGTAACTTAAAGTAATATTAGACTAATCTCATTAGATAGGTCTTGTCAATCTAATGAAAATCGACTGATCGTTTGTAAAAATTTGGCTAAGGATTGGCTCCCGTGTGATTCAAACAAGTTTCGATCGTCGGATCTCCGTTACACGATTTTCGAGATATGTAAACCTTCATAACGTGGGTAGTAGATGCCTCTAAACAGCTTTCCTATACTTAGAAGGTGGGTTGAGCCTATTACGAAAGTTTGAGCTTCTATTTCTCAGGAACCCTTGGTTTAAATTGTGTATTTGGGCTCATTGGGTATTTAGGCCCATATAAGGTATGAAGGTCAAATAGGTCAATTTGGTGGAATCTATGGACTCAATTAATGATTTATGAGTCTTATAGGATTCATATGGTTAAGGATATGGGCCTATTTTAAGGTTTAAGATCCTTACGTCTCAATTTGAGAATTTGGCTATAAAGTGTGTTTTCAAGTGAGCATGTGTACTATGCCAAGTGGCACAAAAATTGGCGTTCATTATCTAAGATAACAATTTGACCATTGATTTAACAGATTATTAGATGATCTATAATTAAGTCCATGAGTTTCGGCCCATGATTTGTTTAAGAAAGGGGGTCAAAGTGCACCCTTTGGCCAATGTGCACCTATTTGCAAATGTAAGAAACAACATAATTAATCTAAGTGTTAATACTTAATACACAATTTTCACGAATTTTTAAGGTATAGAAAAGAATTGAAATAACAACATTATGAGCACTATGAGTGTCTAGAAGGATAGACAGTCAAAAAGCATGTGGGTCTCGCACACTGATATGAGTCTCGAAAATGGCTGAGATTATAGAGATCCAAGCGGTCAAACATGGACCATTAGGCCTAGTGTGCACAAAACAAAAATAGTGCATCAGCCCATACATTGTCTAGGTTTTTGTTGTGTCCGATTTATTGTTCTTAGAGTTTGTTGTGCTGCCACACTTGTGTGCAATATGGAAGGGTATAGTACCCTCTGGTTCTCGGTCGATGGGTTCAACCAAAAGGTCAATCATTTGACTATAACCGTCTTGTGAATCCACACAAAACATAATATTGAGAATTTTCAGTTTTACTAAATTCATCACATATATATTCATCCCATTTTAAAAAAAGTGTAAGTGTGTAGATTTTGATGGATAGAAGGGCACCTACCTAACAGAAGCTTTTGATCGGTTGGATTGGCAGGATCCAACATTAGCGTCTGACCTTGTTCGATGATCGCACACGTGTTCGGGGTGGCTTGTTTTAACGAGTTGTGTGGGTGTGTCGTGGTCAAAGATGTCAAGTCAGAGCCTGTGGGAAATCGCAGTGTGGCCGCTTTCTCTGAAGCTGAAAGGGTAACCTCGGACGAAATCGACACCTTTGCAAAACAGGTCGTAGAGTGTGTTGAAGAAAGATGGCGTCGATGGCGTCAACAAATTCTCAATGTGTTGTGCCAATGCCTTGATCTCTTTCCCACTAGGATCCTTAGCTACAAAGCAATCGTCGTCATGGCGAAGATGTATTTCTTCTTGGGGACAAGGGATATAAAGCATCTGCAAGCAGAATCCTTTAAGGAGATGCAGCTGGCCTCGGGTTCCAAGATCTTATTCACATCATTGCGGTTGAACAACTCGTAGTTAAAGTCGTTGGTTCCTCGAATCTCCTTCGTTGGATCTCCATCTTGGACGATGATCAAATAGTGGCACTGAAAGAAAGGCCTCCACATCTCTAGGAAATCGAGATTTCTTATGGTAGGGATCACGATGCCGAGATCATCTGTCAGCGGGGTCAGATCGGGGTCAAAGGTTGGGCCATTGTGTGGAATGTGGGCAGGTTAGTAGAGAGAGAAGTGAGGGACGTTATATGGAGAAGCAGAGAGGGTTAGGCTTTGAAAATGAGGAAAGAGTGAAGAGAGGAGTCTCACATGGGCTATGCTTTGGGTTCTGGTGAGGCAGAGAGAGAAAGAGAGAGAGATAGGTCTTGAGAGAATAAAGAAAGAGGGTTGACTGCAATTAAGTGGGTCGATGGGTATATAGAGAGAGAGAAAAAAAAAAAAGAAACAAAAGGATTAATTGGGGTGGTCTACTTCTTGAGGGTCTTACTGGGGAGAGAGAGGGAGAAAGAGAGAGAGAGAGAGAGAGAGAGAGAGGACGTTGGGAAGGCATTTGTTTGGGCTTGTTTGGTTAACTTGGTGAGGAAGGGAGAGGGAGGGTTATATATATAGAGAGAGAGAACAAAGAGAGGAAGGAGGTGGAGGGCTGGGTTTTTGGGAGATGAATGATAGCTTGAGTTGCTTGGTTAACTAATAAAGAGAGAGAGGGAAATAGAAGAGAACGACTGGGTTGATTGGGTCTATAGTGACAAGTCGGCAAGTCGGCAATGAATCAACAAGGAGAAAAGTCGGGAAACTTTGGCAAAATCGAGAAAAAATCGGTAAACATCGGAAAAAAGTCGGGAATTATGAAAAAAATATTAAAAAATTAAAAATATGCATGAAAAAGTTTTAAACTAATATTTATGCATTTAGATATTAAAAATACAATGTATAAGGCATCAAAAAATTATATCAACTCACCATTTATCAATTCTTAAATATATGTGCATAAATTGATTTTAATCATAAACCATCTCTCACAAAATTAAGTTTCAACATTCTATTAACACATTCTATATATTTTGTTATAAATGTGCTAATATATATTATATTATATTATAATATAATCTAATATTAACTTATAATAGTATAATATATTATATAATATTATATTATATGATAATATAATATAATAATATATGATATAATATTATATTATAAATTTATAATATAATAATTTACTATGCATATAATAAAGCCTTTAATTTATACTATGCATCCGCTAGGTTGCTAAGTTGCCTAAGCTGCATAGGCTATGATGTATATTATAGTACGCTACTAGAGGCTAGTAGGTTACAATGCTGCATAGGCTGTGCATATAATAAATTTTTTGTGCATAGTATTCTATAGGGCTACAGGAGGCTGGGCTAGTAGGCTACTCAACTACTCAAGTAGTAACTAGAGTAGGGGGATCGAATATTATATTAAGTCTAAAACGAAGTAAAATAATGAAAAGAAGAAGGAGAAGAGAAGCACCAATCTACACCGGAGCCGAACGTGCCGATCGCCGGACATGCCGAACGTGTCGATCGCCGCTGCTGCCTCTTCTCAAAAGAAAACCTTAGAGCTTAAGTTTTATCTTTTATTCATCTGTTTAAAACCTTTTTTTTTTTTAAGAAGGCGATTGATCTTCCAAATTGCCGACTCGACGATTCATCGCCGACGCAACACCGATTCGGCGATTTGGCCGACTAACCGCCGATTACATTATACCACTTAATATCGGCGACTATCGCCGATTTTTTGAATAAATCAGCGATGTTTGTCACTATGGTTAGGTCTTAGAGAGAGAGAGAGAGAGATTACAGGGGAGGTTGTTGTATTAATGGGGGAGAGAGAGAGAAAAAAAAAGACGAGAGGGTTTGGCTTTTATTCATAGAGAAAGAGAGAGATCTACCGAGAGAAAGAGAGAGAAATAGAAAGAGATGGGAGCCCGATTGGACAAGTCGTCCCAATAAAAAAGTAAGTCTCAATAAGGCCGTAATTGTTTTCTAAAAGCAAAGAGGAGGTTTGATTTTGGTGTGGAGCTTGCACACTGATTTTTGGTACTCTACCCATCTAACGTCATGCGATTTGTATTTTAAAACTTGGGTCATAACATATTATGAGAAAATGAAATCTCTAATTACTGATGCATCATCTTCATAAGAGTGGAAAGTCAATCGCCAACATGTAGCAACCAGCTGGTGCCGGTGTTATATATATATATATATATAATCTTAGATGATCAAGGACACATATTTTGTACATGTAGTACTTAAGTTGGATTGAAGGGATCCAAAACTTGGATGTCAACTAATTAGGGAAGTTATCTATTAATTAATTGTGTCTCAGAATTTTATCAAAAATTATCTCTATAATATAAATATAGTGTTATTATGCATAGCCAAATGCCATAAAAATAAATTATATTTTACACTTATATATGCTTTTAATCTTACACCATTAAATTATATTTTATTGTTGATCAATCTAAACAGCGAAAGTGACAGTCCCCAAAGAATCATTCTGTAATTGGATGTCATCGTCTGATTAGTGAACTTCAATATCAGAGCATGTTCATGATTTGAGTGCACAAATCAAAAGGTCTAATCTCTCAAAAGGTATGATTTATGGAAAAGATCTTTACATCATGACCTTCAAATCAAAGAGCTTAGATGGTATTTCATATTTCACAAATATAATCATAGTGACAAATTTCGCTGAAATTCGGCAAAATTTCGAGAAATAAGGGTCAAATGAAAATTTCAAAGAAATCTTGATACTTTTCGATAATTTCGATTTTTTCGGCAAAATTTCAAAAATTTTAATTTTTTCGACCAAATTTCAAAATTTTTGATTTTTGATTTTTTTTCTTTTTTATGAATATGTTTGCAATTTACAGAAATTTATGAAATTTACACCACAAAGCTGCGTCACCGCATGGCTTGCTTAAGTGAATTGAGAGCCTTTTATAGAGGTGGCTAGAGTGCCATTTTTTTCTCCTAACCGATGTGGGACTAAATTCCATTTAGAAAATCATGTGGTACTAAATTCCATTTAGAAAATCACTTTCTCATCCCACCTTCTTCAGTTGGCATGCATTAATCGCCTTTGAATCAGATGGTAAATGTTATTTTTTATCCCTACTTCTGCACAATAGATCTATGGATCGTGGGTGTACCATCAGACAGTCGATTTTTTTATTACACATGACACACATATCAAAAAGTCACCCTAAAATCATATGACCCTTATCACCCTCAAGCATGATAGGGATGAAAATTGACCTCCACCATCTGATTCAAAGGTGATTAATACATACCGAGTAGAGGAGGTAGGGTGAAAAAGCAGCTTGTTTGGGTGAGTATAACGGCACCCTTTGTCAATTTGTCTTCTATAGTTTTATGTTTGAGCTCGGCATCAGTGCTTGCCCACTTGGATCAATTGCTTAAATATATTTTTTATTCTCTAAACTTTCCCGAAATTGTTTTAAAATATATCAAAATTAATTCGAAATGTTTCGAAAGGACCGAAAAATGACCCAAAACGAAATCTCTCACTATGTTGGTAACGAGCTTATTTATTTGATAATAACGAGCCTACTATTTATAAAAATAAAATAAAATAAATAAATAAAGCCTAAATTAAAGAAATCCTAACTTAGCTAACATGGCCCGGGAGCCGAGCCAAGTAAAATCTAAACGTGGCCCATTGAGAGCGTGGTTCGAAATCTCCGACTTTTGAGTTGGAAAATATGACTAAAGAATCACATCTTTTATTTTTGATAAGTAAAGAAGCACATATCTGAGTTAAAAATCTTTGTGACTAACTCAGAATCACATATCTGAGTTTAAAAAGCACGCAAAGATGGTGAGTAGCAGTCAGGTCACTAACTCCTAACTCTCTCTACTCCTAACTCTACTCCTAACTCTAGAGAGAGGAGAGAGGAGCTGAGGAGAGAGAAGCCGGGAGAGAGATGGGTGAAGAAGATGATGGGGGCCAATCGAAGAAGCCGTTAAAACTCTTCCCCGTGGAATCAAGAGTAACGGCAGATTTTCGCAAACCCCAATCATCTACCGAATCAAAATATTGGAAATCATTCAAAACCACACCCCTCTCCAACCTCATAACCCCCATAACCTCCATCGATTTCTCTCCTGGACCCCCACACGACGTCGCTGTCACCTCCTCCTCCTCCTCCTCCGTCACCCTCTACGACGCCCTCTCCTTCCAACCCAAAACCACCCTCCTTCTCCGACGTCGCCTACTCCGCCACTTTTCGCTCCGACGGCAAACTCCTCGCAGCAGGCGGTGAGTCGGGACTCGTCCAAGTCTTCGACCCCAAAACCCGCGACCCCCTCCGCCGCCTCGCCGCCCACACCCGCCCCGTACATGTTGTCCGGTACCCCCTCCTCGACAAGCTCAGCTGTTCTCCGGTGGCGATGACGCTGTTCTCAAGTACTGGGATATCGCCTCCGAAGCCCAGATCTTGAGCTTCCAAGCTCACAAGGATTATATACGAGGCGGCTCCGTGTCGCCCGCGCGTTCGGATTTGTTTGCTACTGGTTCGTATGATCATACGGTTAGGGTGTCGCCTTCGAATCCCGCGTTGGATCTTAATCACGGAAAACCTGTCGAAAATGTGCTTTTTCTGCCGTCCGGTGGGTTATTGGCGACTGCGGGCGGGAATTACATAAAGATTTGGGATGTAATTGGAGGTGGAAGGCTTGTTTACTGTGTGGAGAGTCATAATATGACCGTGACATCGATGTCTGTTGGAAAGGTTGGGAATAAGGAGGAGACTGACGAGCTCCGGCTGTTGACCGTTTCGTTAGATGGGTATATGAAGGTTTTCGATTATTCCCTGTTTAAAGTTACGCATTCGATGAGGTTCCCGGCACCTCTTCTTTCGATTGGGTTTTCTCCGCCGTGTTCGGAATGGGTTATTGGTACTTCGAATGGAACGATTTTTATGGGGAGAAGGAAGAAAGAGCCAGTTTTTGATGAATTAGGTGGTGGGTTTGGTGAGGAGAAACGGGTACTTAAGCCTACGAACTATAGGTATTTCGGACGAGGACAGAATGAGAAGCCGTCAGAGAATGATTATGTGGTTAAGAAGGCTAGGAAGGTGAAATTGGCCGAGCATGATAAGCTATTAAAGAAGTTTAGGCACAAGGTGGCTCTCGTATCTTCGTTGAATGAGAAGAATCCGAAGAGTGTTGTAGCGGTTATGGAAGAGTTGGTTGCGCGGAAGAAGCTTTTAAAATGTATGGAGATTTGGATGTGGATGAGCTTGGATTGCTATTGGGTTTTTTGCGCAAGTTTTCGACTGTGCCCAAGTATTCTGGTTTCTTGATGGGGTTGGCAAATAGGGTTCTGCAACTCCACGCCGAGGATCTGAGCGTCTCAGTTGCATTGTTGGGTCATGTTAAGAACTTGAGACGGGTGGTTTTGGAGGCGATACAGATACAGCAGTCCTTGCAAGAATTACAGGGAATCATTTTGCCTTTGCTTAGGATCGCTGGAAGAACTTAATGATATTGCCTCTTTGAGAAGAATGTAGGTACTTTTCAATACTCGATTTCCTTGAGGAAGAGAGAAAATTTTGTGGTGTTTGTTTTTTAGTTTAATGGATTATGATTGCTGTTAGCTTGTCTTTTTTATTTTTGTTGAGATTTTGAATTGGAGGATCACAACATTTTTATGCTTATCTGCTTTCTCTATATGTGTGTTTCGTTTTTTTCCACTTTCATATTTACATAAAATAAAAATGAAGACAGGAAAACAACTGAAAAGTTATAAGTTCCAACAAAAGGAATCGAGTCCCTATTGAAAAATAGGTTGAAATGCCTTAGCAAGAGGCTCTATGGAGATGTTCTCCAAACTGAAAAGTATGGCCTAATTAAGCTTCACACGTGTTTGAGCTACACCTCTTTACAATTTCTTTGACTTGTATTGCCCTCTCCGAGTTACCTCTTGAAGTTTTCAAGCCTTTGTAAATGAAAATTGATTGGTAGAAAGAAAGTAGCAGATGTAACGACCTGAAATTTTATAGGGGTAATGTGAGAAACTCGTTCGGTATAGGACCGAACGAGTTGGTATCGGCCGATACTGACTAATACAAACCTTTATTTCTTTCTTTTTTTGTACTTTGTCCAAAAAAAAATCGACCTATACTGTATTGGTGATACTATATCCGTATCAGCCGATATCGATACCAAGTTTGATACCTTGCTCAAAACTAATCAATAATCAGAAATTTAGTTACATTCTTATTCTAACTACTTAACCTACAACATCTGTTGTTCTTGGTACCATCCAATTGCCTCTATGACCTAAAATAGAATCTAGGGATTTTTGACAATATATAACCCACATATAAGCCTCTTACATATTTCTGCTAAAGGAGGAACATCAACCAAGCACCATGCATCAACTTCATCAGTTGTCGTGAAGGCAGCAGCAGCAGCAATAGAGAGTAGTTACAACAGCTCTTTCATTTCCAACAAGTTCAACCACAGATATTGCAAGCAGCTGGGAACAACGTGCATCGGAAAAAAACAAGACCACAACTATTCTGAAAGGCTAACACTGCTGAAATCAGGCCACACCAATACCAGAAATACTGTCTATGCAAGCACTCAAACACCCAATGTGCACTAAATTTAATACTGCCCAGCTAGAGTAACCAGCACTGAACCAAGAAGTGACACCAAATAGAGTAGCAGACCATTCAGTAACAGCCACAATTACAGTCTAGAAAACAGCTCTTCTTTGAGGACAAATAACGAACACTTGTCTTGTGTATAAGAACTGCTCCTGTATCTGTTCTGTCCGATCTATGATCGATGTAGCCTCTCAATTACATCTTATCACTATAAACAAGAATATGTCATTTCAATCTCTCTAGTCCCTATCTAGAGTATCTATTTGTTTATTTTAATCTATCTTATATTCCTATTATTCGATTAAAACTGGTTATAGATCCTATAGTTAAGAGAATAACCTGCAACCCTTTATTCAATTTTTCTCGTTAAATTCTGCTAACAAAAAAAAAAGATCAAATCTCTTCATGGGCACCTTTAATTTCTTAGTAAATGATGGTTTCTGTTAATGGGTACTTTTTTTCTCAAAAAACTATTAATTTTTACTAGTTTTGGCTTCTCCATTTTAGCCAAATGGAAGGCCGGCATTTTAGCTTACTATCACCACATATATGCTTTCCACCTTTGAATTTTCATGTAAAAACCAATCCAATCTCTGCAATTCTGAAAATAAAAAATGGATTTTCAAATCTGAGGCTCAAGCTTGGTTTTGGTATGATATATCAAAGGATTTGTAGGAGTGGATATACATATGTTTTAGAAAATGTGGAGGATGAAGAGGGAATTCGAAATGGATTGGGAAACAGAGCTTTTAGGGGAGATCAATCCGTTGGGTTTCGAACTCCTAAAAAGAGATCCAAACTGAGATTGATTGGTGATGATGAGGTGATGGATTGGTTTGTGAAGGCGTGAAAGGGTGCTTTGGAAACAGTTGAAGTGCGCGGATTGATTAGTTCTATGGAAGATTTGATAACAGTGAAGTAACAAGGGGGAGACTAGTAAAAACACGGAGAATTCAGATGATTTCGATGTTTCAGATGATGATTTTGAAGAATTGAATGTGGAAGAAATGAACAGTGATGATGGTAGGAATCACCTTAGAAGGTCAGTAAGTTTGATGGCAGACGGTATGTTCGAAGAAAGGAAAGAGAAGACATGGGAGGCTTTCATACAGACACTCGCAAGTCTCCAGAAGATTTGATAACAGTGAAGTAACAAGGGGGAGACTAGTAAAAACATGGAGAATTCAGATGATTTCAATGTTTCAAATGATGATTTTGAAGAATTGAATGTGGAAGAAATGAACAGTGATGATGGTAGGAATCACCTTAGAAGGTCAGTAAGTTTGATGGCAGACGGTATGTTCGAAGAAAGGAAAGAGAAGACATGGGAGGCTTTCATACAGAGACTCGCAAGTCTCCAGACTGTCCAATAGGAAAAAGGAGATCAACTTGAACAAAGAGTTTGTAGATGAAACAACTGCTGAAGAAGTAGTAGAAGTGGTCGCTGAGATGATATTGGTTGTTGGGAAATGTCTGACTCCATCTCCTCACTCTCTTCAATATTGCCACTGCAGTTCATAGGATAGCCGAAAACATGGAAAAAGTGTCTATGATGAAGAATCGTAGGTTGGCATTTGCCTGTCAAAGAGAGATTTCTATGCTTGTGGGCATCGTGATGGCGGCTCTGCTCAAGTGCTCCACTTAGGGTGTATCCAATATCGAAGATAGGTGGGGAACTTCTTTATTTATCGTGATGGATGGAATTGCTGAGGTGGCAATCACCAAGGTGGAGGAATTCAACACACAGATGTTGCTAATGTGGCGGATGCATATGCTTCTATGCAGCACTCTGTGCCAGATCTCTTCTTGGTGCCCTCAAAAAGAGCACCTGATATAATTCATATTTTTCGTGAGCAAGAGCTCGGTCGGGTTTTGTGGGCATTTGCTTCTTTATATGAGACTGCAGATCCTTTGCTTGACTCACTCGATGATATGTTCAAGGATGGGAACAATCTCAAATGCTGTTTGGATGAGGCAGTGTCGAGCACTGCAGAGAGTTCGTCTGGAGATGGGGAGCTTTCAAGTGCAGAAGAAAGAAGTGTGCAAAGCAATGGGATCTTGTTTTAGAAGGGACTTTAGATGTGCCTGTAATCAATTTCGTAAGAGATCAGCTCGGAAATGTGGCATGGTCATAAGCCGTTTTTGTGGCAAATGGGCCGTTTTTTGTTCTCCCGTGTGTGGACAACTTTGAGCCGTTTTGAGGAGCAAAGGATTTCAGAGCAGTATAGAGAAGACATGATCTTTGCTTCTCTGGTTCATCTAGCAAATCAATGTTTGAAATTTTGGAGTACCCTTATCTGGGGTTATCTCTAAAGAGTGATCTTGAGGAAAAAATCTCACTGGCAGGAAAAACTATAAAGTTTAATCAGAAAATGACTTCTTCTTTTCAAAAGGAGGTAGCAGACCTTCTCGTTAGTACGGGCAGTGAATGGATCAGAGAGCATACAGTCGATCAATACAGTACTCATTAATAGGAAGCTTGCTTTTGAGATTGATGAACCACCTCATTTCTGGAGGAATTCAGGTTGGTCTCCTTCTGTCATACGTTATTGTAATTTTTCAATGCATCAATGTTCATTAAAGTCCTCTCGCTTCTTTTATGAGCCATTGAGAAACTAACACCAAAGCTTTTCTGTAGGAACTCCTCTAGGCCATACAATGCTAAATGCCACTACATTACTGCTGCTGGTTGGAAACTACTCTCTCTTTCTCTTCAAGACGTAAGTTGTTGAATCTTGGACACTTATACTTTCACATTTGCTATAAAAAGTTAAATATATTTGCAAGCACAATGCAATACATGTAATCAGCCAAATGTCCATATGGTTGTCACACACTGACACACAACAGAGTAGATTCGTCTTTAGTTGTTTATGAGCATCTTGAAACCTTGTTACAATTTGTCTCTACACTTCTCAAGTACCTCTTTTGGTTTAATATGTCATGATTGTTGATATCCAGAGATTCCCGTAGAAGTCATCTATTTAACAGACTTTAAGTAAGTTCATATTTAATCAGAACTTATTACTTGTACTCCCAAATCAATTGATTTGGAGATTGAAGGAGATTTACGTTTTTTTGCTATCGATACTAATGCAGATTTTGCTGGTTCAAACTGCTTCTGTATGTTCGAAGTACATTTTTTTTTTGGTTGGGGGATGAGGAGGGTGACTGGGTAGTTTATTACAAGGAAAGACATAACTACAACTGTTAAGCTATAGATGCTTATGCAAATACAACCTAGAGCTGCAAAAGCTTACAATTATCTGCATAAGAACATAGAGAATGGAAAGACCATCATATAGCAGATAAATCAGATCAATGTGGAGTGTAGGAGTATCCGCCAACTGGTTTTCCTCACAGTAGATATGGCCAAAAAATTATATTCATCGTCTATTCCTTGTCTTGATATACCCCCTTTTTAGCAGGGAAGTGAGCAATACCATTTGCCTCTCTATTCACTTGGTGAAATCTATGTGAGATTAATATACATAGAACTACATTTTCATCAAGCCCATTCTCAGGTTCACAGTACACACTGGAGGCCCAACAGATCGCATTAAGACAATCCCGTCTCCATTAGGTGATCAACCGGATGTTTCTATTGACACAGACTCGAGAAAAGAGCTCTACCTTCCACCTGAAAATATTTTATTCCAATTGAGCCCCCCGAGAACTCCAATGCCTCAATGCAGGATTTATTCCTTCTTTTGAGCACCCCACCTTTAACAAAGAGCTGCCTGATTTATTCCTTCTTATGTAAACTTTATGACTATCCCAATGGCTTTTATGCTAACAACGTGCATGTCATTACGAAAAAGGTTTAAAATCTGAAGGTAGAACAAATAAAAAATAAGATGATGGAAGAGAAGCCTTAATAGAGCCCTGATAACAGAGAAGCTTTAACAACTATTAAGGAAACACAAGTTACTGTCAGTGACATGAAACCCCACCCCCCCCCAACATTGATGAACAAATAACCAGCAAGTAAACCAATAGCGAGGTTGAAAATGAAGTACCAATGCTAATACTAGCGCGAGAGTAGCTGCTGCATAAAATAGAAATGTTGTGCACAGCCAATTAAATGTTGTAATACAACAACAAGACTTGATAAAGTCCGAGGACAACCAGCAACAATTCTTTGAGATAAAATCCTTAATTGGTGACTCAATGATTCCTACTATTTACTCGTATATATTTCCAGACCAATCCCGAATAGATAGTGGTAGTTGGGTAGTAATTTTGATTCTTAAAACATCAAAATTATCACAACAGTGAAAAGTGTTGTTTGTCCTTGTGAAAGAAAGATCAAGGAATTCTTATTATAAAAAAAAAAAGATTACAGAATAATATCTGGAGTGAGTTCATCCTTCCAATCCAATTTTCCACTGGTTTCATGTGTCCTGGAATTGGCAGTCCCAAAAGATAGAACTGCCACTATTGACCAACTCTAAAGTCCCATGTCAAACATATACTCTTTTTATATATGTTCATTGATGATTAAATGTCCATGCTAGCTTTACTTCTTTTTTTTTAATGCATGAAAATTTAAGTTTTGTTTTAATTCATAATAGATCCAGTTTCTTTCTTTTGCCCTCCAATTAGTTTTTCACATCGAAACTTGTGGTTTATCTTATGCCAAATTTCTTTAAACATTTTTTTGCATACACACACTACATCTCCAGTTTCCTCATAGTTTAATCTCCCTCTTTGGCAGCATTGTCTTTATAAAACATAAGTATTATTTTCAAATATTTTATATATGGTCTCTTAGGCTGCACATTGTTGACATAATGTCAGTAGGCCCTGACTATGCCCCTCTTATGGTACGACAACATTTCTGCCATCTCTTTAGCTTCAAATCCGGTCTGTCATGCCAAAACCAAACAGATCACCATTTTATTCAGGAAAAAGTCGTAAACAAAGAGCTACAGGTTTGTCACATCTCTCACGTCGACCAAGTCGCCGACATTTTCTACGGCTCGATTTAAGCATCTATTGGACAAGCTGATGGTACAGGAGTACGCATCATCTTGAGGGGGGATAATACTAGTGTTTAACATTGTAGCTTTAGCACATCTAGAGGTTTCGGGTGTTCCACCACGACTGAACACATCGTGCACACCTTTGAATATTGGAGATTGTTGGTAGTTGTAACTTATCCACTTCTCGGCTTCTAACACGTGTGGTGCCTGGGACAATATACTGAGGTAAATGATTTGTTCGATATTGATTGATTGTGTGACCACATCATCACATTCTTTATATCAGAATTGTCTCTCTTTATTGAGTCGGTATTGGATACCTGACCCAAGTGCCAACAACGGCACTTGGGTCAATCTCCCAACCCCAACATGGAGGCATGAAGGACAGAAGGTTTGTCACCACATATATTGTTTGAGTGCCAAATCAATGAAAGGTCAGAAGTGTACTTTCAGTGATTTATGGGGTAATAATTAACTGAAAAATTCCAAAGACTCCACCTTTGTTGAGGAGATTGACACAAGTGCTGCCGCTGGAACTCCGGTTGGGTTCCTTGTACCAAATTCTCTTTACTTCTCAGCTCAATTTTTGGATCAGTTGGTCAATGGCCGATCCAAAAAAACAAAAGGTTAATGTTGACTATAACATCGACGGTTGTTTTTAGTTTTAATGACTGATATTAAAGTTCATCAATCAAATGGTTCACATCCACTCCTCGGTATTCCAATGATAGATTGCCACTTAGGCAATTTAGATTGATAATAGATGTGCACCACATGGCATAATGATAAATCACACTTCAATGGTATGAGATAAGAAATCTAATTTTTAAGGGTGTAAGATCATATAAACCCCATTTGGTGTTTAAAATAAATAGCTATCTTACACTATACACAAACTTTAGATATATAAGTTTAACATTATATATTTACTTTCAAAATCAATTAAATTATATGGCTATTATTCAAAAACAGATTTTTCTTTTCCAGGTAAGGTGTTTCAGCTTTTAATGTTTGACGCATTTCTTTATATGCCCATGAGTTTACTGAACCATGAGTAATTCGTTGAATCTCTGTTCAATCGGCAATTTATTCGTTGAAGTCCCAACTATTCGAAAACATCCACTGATTCTTAAACAAGCCCATAGGTATGTACTGCAATAATCTCTTTTGGCATGCGAGAAATTTGTGAAGGAATTATTAAGATGCCTCATTATGCACATGAGATACAGTAGCTGATTCATTTGCTAAAAGACTTGCACTCTTTAAGGTGCATGTGAATTTTTAATTTTTTTAATTTTTTTCTAGGATGCCACACGGCATAGATGAGTGTTAATGACACTTGAGCACATTGATTTAGTGGATATTTTTCTACATGCTTTAATTGTTGTATTTAGTAACTCCTTGTTGTTGACATTATCATGTTTTGGTTGATGCATCCTTATTAATAGACCATGCAATTAATTTTGTAGATGAAATGGTATTGATTTATTGCCTAAGGGAATAAGTGCCCAAATAAGTATTACTCATGCTAGATGTCGGATGGAATCACATTTGTATAGCTTCATCCTGATAGATGGGTGGGTGATGATTTTTGCAATGCAAAATATCCTCTAATTTCAAGGGGAAAACCTCTAGCTATAAGTATGCACATAAGAAATTGCATTAGATTGTACTACGTGTACCAGTATCACTAAGGCTGTGTTTGGGATTGCTCTTTGGATCCAAATTGTTCTTTTAAAGTGGCCCAAATTCAGTTCTTTTACTCTCCGAAAGAGCTAAGAGCACTTACTACCAAACATAGTCCCATACTAAGTGCTCTGCTGCGCCAGAACATAGAGCTGCTCTTTGCCTCCAAAGTGCAATCCCAAACACAGACTAAGAAAACCACAAAATAAACTCTTAGAATCAATGATGGGTTTAACTTGGAGACCATGATTGAAAATGCAACACTATATGCATTCATAATTGCTCATTAGTGACATATCCTTGAATCTGAGTAAAAGTACAAAGCACAGGAACACCAACAATTTTGTAATAGCCAATTTGTTTTTTATTTCTTTCAAAACTAAAAGCATACCCATCCAATTTTAAAGGTGAGTAGTCGATAGAGTTGTTTTCAGAACTTAAGAAATTATCAGTTATGTATGTGCATCAAGTGAGAGATTGCTACTCAGTCTTATACAATGTTTTCTAAATAAAATTGGATGAGACTCATGTTGACTTCATTATCGATATATACCATACTCTTTGTCTTGTACCTCCTCTCCAAATGATGAAGTTGCACAACTATTTATGAGAACAAAGTTGGTATAAAAGAAAAGGCTTTAGATTTTCATGGGATTGTGGTTAGGATAAAATCAAATTTTGAATTCTAATATGAGACCGTTGTGAAACAGATCATGGCTCCACAACGTAAGCGGACAATTAATTGTGATGGTATCTTAATGGCGAAGAGCAAGTTGTCAGCGGGTCAAATCGAGTTCCGTTGAATAATGGTGGAGATAGAACACAATAATTCTTCGAAATGAGGTTAAAATCATGACCCAACAAGCTGTAACTATGGATAGACTGGCTACGCGTCAGGGCCCTACAAACACCGTTCCACACTCTATTTGGGAGTCATTTAAAAGGATGAAGCCACTGACATTTGATGGCTATGGAGATCCTACGGCTGCAAAGGAATGGATTGTTGAATTGAAAAAAATATTTCAGGTCCTAGGTCTATCCAATCAACGAAAAGTAGAATCGGTAAGATTTCAACTCAAGGACACTACATGGCATTGGTAGGAGAGTGCGAATAGGCAACGAGAAACAAGAAGGGAAACACGCAATCCATGGACCTAGCAAGAATTGACAAAAGCTTTCAACATGCAATACTTTCCCTTATTGGCAAGACAACAAAAAGAAGCAAAATTTATGTATTTGCAGGAAGGTTTTGATACGGTTTTGGTTTATGAGATAAAACTCACCAAACTGTCAACGTTATGCCCCTCACCTTGTGGCAATTGAGGAACATAGGGCAAGAAAGTTTGAAGTCGGCCTCCGCCCTGGAATAAAAGGTTGAGTTATGATTTTCAACTACCAGCGATGAGCAAAGTTGATGAGAGAGCAAAGATCATGGAGCACTGTTCCTTGGATTTCAAACTGTGTCAAGCAAAAAAAGGCAAAGGGAAGGCATCAGCGAAGAGTCATGCTAGCCACTTCACCCCTTATGATAGGTGGCCGAAGTCAGTGTCACAAAGCTTTCCACCACGAAGGACTACACAATCTCAGTATTCAACCCCAAAGAAACCTACAACTATACCTCCAAGTTCAAAATATATTGCACTAACCCAAGCACACCACACTACATCTAGATTTGTCCAGTATGAGTTTTTCCCCATGTGCAATCAAAAACATAAACCCGAAGTCTGTCGTTACGAAATGGGAACTTGTTTCCGATGTGAAAAATCGGGACATGTTATCAAGGACTGCCCCCAACCAGCACCTCAGCAAATTCAATCTGAGCAGCCTACTCATTCAGTTAGGCAAGCTACGATGAATGTCATCACAGAAGAGGATGCTCAGGCATCCAATAATGTGATCCAAGGTATGACAATCTTAAATCCTCCTACTGCTTTAATTTCAAAATATTATCCTGTACATTTCTTTTCCTAATCATGTAGTAGATATAACATATGAATGAATGTGCACATACACCTAAATACATATAAATATTACACTTCATAGAATCATTACATTGTTAACGCGATACACCCCATTATCCTCAGGAACTTTGCTAATATACAACTCCCTGCACATATTCTCATTGATTCGGGCTCCTCACACTCTTTTGTGTCACCGAAATATGCATTGAGATTTTCTATGAAGTCCGAACAACTAGAGTTCTTCTTATCTGTAAACACACCAGTTGGAGCCTCCATACGCACTGACAAGGTTTAACGAGAGTACTCAATCCTAGTGAGGAAACAAGTTCTGCTTACGGACTTAATTAAATATGCAAGACTTCAATGTCATCTTAGGGATGGGTTGGTTCGCGACACATCACACCAACATCGATTGCTTCATAAAATTAGTCTTCTTCAAGCGAGAAGGTAAGAAGGCTATCTACTTACGTGGAATCGAAAAAAGAGTAATACCCATACTTGCGACATTAGATAATGTAGAAATGGATAAGCCAGGTCCCTTAGAGATTCCTGTTGTGAAGGAATTTCAAAATGTATTTCTTGAAGAGTTACCATTGCCACCAAAGCGAGAAATAGAATTCACTATCGATCTAGCTCTGGGTACGGCTCCTATTTTCAGGGCATTCTATCGGATGGCCCCAGCGGAATTGAAAGAGTTGAGAATTCAATTAGACGAACTACTAATAAAAAGACACATTCGAAACAGTTCTTTTCCTTGGGCTTCTCTGATGCTCTTTATAAAGAAGAAAGACAACTCACTATGAATGTGTATTTATTATAAACAACTTAATAAGGTAACAGTGAAGAACAAATACCCACTACCAAGAATTGAAGACATATTCGATCAAGTCCAAGGAGTTTGTTTCTTCTCTAAGATCGATTTAAGGTCAAGTTCTTATCAACTAAGGATTTGCACCGAAAATGTCGCGAAAACTACCTTCAGTGCCAGATATGACCTGTTTGAATTTCTTATCATGCCTTTTGGATTGACGCATGCCCCTACGGCATTCATGGATCTTATGAACTGAATTTTTAGATCCTATTTGGACAGCTTTGTGGTAGTCTTTGTGGATGATATTCTTATCTACTCCAAAACTCATAAAGAACATATAGCACATTTAAAAATTACACTGTAAGTTTTGCGCAAGTACCAATTATATGCAAAATTTACTAACTTTTGGATGGAAAGAGTAGCCTTTTTGGGACATGTTATCTCGGTGGCAGGAATTTCGGTCGATCCCAACAAGGTACAAGCCAGATCAGAATGGTCTAGGCCAAAAAGTGTTACCGAGATTCGAAGTTTCTTCAGACTAGCTGGATATTATCGAAGATTTGTGAAAGATTTCTCTAGTCTGGTTATGCCTCTTACAAAGCTGACTCGGAAGAATACCAAATTCAATTGGGATGAGAAGTACGTGGAAAGTTTTCTCGAACTGAAAAAGCGACTAACATCATCTCCAGTTCTTACAATCCCTACGGGAATGATGGCTATAAAGTCTACAGTGATGCCTCCTACGGTGGTTTAGGTTGTGTTCTCATGCAACACCGCAATGTAATAGCCTTTACAATGCGACAGTT
This sequence comes from Chloranthus sessilifolius, assembly GCA_021018995.1. Taxonomy (NCBI): domain Eukaryota; kingdom Viridiplantae; phylum Streptophyta; class Magnoliopsida; order Chloranthales; family Chloranthaceae; genus Chloranthus; species Chloranthus sessilifolius. Next base: position 145,317,644 of record CM037590.1, on the reverse strand, counting down.
GAAGAATCATGAGAGGAACTACCCGACTAATGATCTAGAAATGGCAAATGTGGTGTTCGCTCTCAAGATTTAGAAACACTACTTATATGGGATCCAGTTTGATGTATTCACTGATCACAAGAGTTTAAAATATATCTTACTCAGCATAACCTGAATCTGCATCAATGACGATGGATAGAAACCTTGAACTTTGATTGCATGATCCACTATCATCCAGGAAAGGCCAATGTAGTTGCAGACGCTCTTAGTCGCAATGTCTCGGGAAACCTGTCAAGACTCAAGACTTGTTGATTTGAAAATGTTGAATCAACCCGCCACGGAATCTGGGCAAGATTCGGAATCAACGAAAAAGGACTGGTGGTCAGCATAACCATCAAATCCCTGCTCATGGATAAGATTATTTTAAGTCAAGGAATCAATAGTGACTTTGTTGACATCGGAATTACAGTATGCAGGGGAGAAAATGATGACTTCTACTTTAGATAAGATGGTGATTTGACCTTTAGAGGCCAAGTTTGTGTGCCTGATAATGAGGTATTAAAGAAACAAGTCCTTGAAAAAGGTCATAAGTCAAAATATGCTATCCACTCATGGAGTACAAAGATATTTCAAGATCTAAAGAAGCAATTCAAGTGGAATGACATGAAAAAGGACATCTCAGAATACGTCTCCAAATGTTTGGTATGTGAACAGGTGAAAGTAGAACAAACCTACAGGGTTATTACACCCCCCCCCCCCACCCATTCTGTAATGGAAATGAGAAAACTTATCGATGGATTTCATTGTAGGCCTTCCGAGAACCATGAAGAAGAACAATGTCATATGGGTTATCATTGATCGTCTCACTAAGTCAGCTCACTTCCTATCTTATCACACAACGATTAGCTCAAATCAGATAGCGAATATGTATATCAAGGAGATTGTGCTGCTACATGGAGTACCCGTGAGCATCGCTTCTGACAGAGATCTATGGCTCACCTCCCACTTCTGGGAGAGGTTTTAGAAGGTCATGGGTTCACGATCTGATTTTAGCACAGTCTTTCATCCTCAAACTGATTGGCAAACAGAAAGAGTGAACCAGATCAGTGAAGACATATTGCTTGCCTATATCCTTGACTTCAAGGCAATTGGGATGAACACTTACCATTAGTGGAGTTTGCTTACAATAACAACTATCAAGCAAGTATCCAAATGGCATCATTCAAAGCTCTGTATAGAAAAAAATGCAGATCCCCACTATGTTGAGAGGAAGTTGGTGATCGTAAGCTTCTAGGACCATAGTTAGTCGAGCAGACTACCGAAAGAGTTAAGGTAATTAGAGAAAGGTTGAAAACTATTCAAGGTCGTCAGAAAAGCTACGTGGACCAAAAGCGCCGAAACGTGGAGTTTCAAGTATGTGATGACTACTAATTAAATATCTGTGTTCTGAAATCATATTGAAGAATGATCTTAAAACATTTCCTCTCCTTGATGATGTGTTCTTAGGTTTGAGATCAAGTATATGTTAAAATCTCACCAACCAAAGGTGTGACGAGGTTTAGAGAAAAAGGAAAGTTAAGCCCAATGTTTGTTTGTCTGTTTCCAATCAAAGCATGAGTAGGAGAAATTGCTGATAGATTGGAGCTTCCCCCCTAAGCTTGAAGGCTATTATAACTTGTTTCATGTATCTGCTGCGAAAGTATCAACGTGACCCTTCACATGTGATTGACATTGAACTTGTTGAGGTACACAAGGATTTATAGATAGTAGAACGCCCAGTACAAATATTAGATTGAAAGGAGTATGCCTTGCAAAGAAAAATTATCCCTCCAGCAGAGGCCACTTGGGAAAAGGAAGAGGAAGTGTGTGTCCTATATTCATACCTTTTCAACCAAGGTATATAAGTTTCGGGGACGAAATTTTTTTTATAGGTGGGGAGGATGTAACACCCTACTTTTATTTTGTACAGTTTTAGATTCGCAAACAAAAAGGATTAGTGTTAGTGCTAAACATCGAAGCCCACCCTTTAATTTTCCTTTTAACTAATGTAATAAAAAAAAGAAAAAAGTAATTTTTCCAAATTCAAATTTGTTATTGTCGAGAATATATAGAATCGACATCTCAAAGAAAATCAGATCCTAAGGGATACGAGATTACCATAAAGAGAGTCGTTGACTCTTTATATAGTAAAACCTCCACTCAATATTTGTCCAAACACATCTCTTTCAGGCTATTTCCCCCTCTAGAGCTCTCTCTCTCTCTCTCTCTCTCTCTAGAACTCTTGAAGAAGAAGAAGAAAGCGAAAGATGACGAGCAATGAGTAAAAGCTCAAGACCTGGAGCACACCTTCACTCACGACGTTAAGATCTAAAGTAGGAAAATTTAGAGTATTCTATAAAATAAAATAAAATAAGGTTTTTGTTAAAACTCCATTAATATAACTCAAGCAAAGAAAAAGAGTAATAACTGTAATTTTATATATATATATATATATATATATATATATATATATATATATATATATATAAAAGAATGTATGAGAGGATAAAGGATACTAATCGTCTTCTTCTTCCTCATTCTCTATTATCTGCAACTTAAGCCAAATACAAATAAAAACTTTGCCGACAATTTTAGGCTGATTGTCCGGCACCGGTGATGAATGGCCGACAACCAAATCGCACCGTCCGAACACCCGATATCCGGCCGACCGATCGGCATCGTTCACCATAGGATCCGGAGTGGCAAATCCGACGAGATCATTGTAGCACTTACTAGGGAGCTCCTATTGGGTGGAACGTGGTTGCAGGTGCAACCGTGTAACCACCTCTTGGTTTTGATTTGGTGCAATTGGGTTACACTGAAATTTGATGCAACCCCTCTATTCATCAATAGATTTGAAAAAAAAAAGTAAATTTATTATTTTGCGACTTTGGGCCCACATAAAAATAAAAATATAGGCATGGGTTTCCTCATGAAATGGTTCGATCGATGGTCCAAATTGTGCGATAGGACTCGGGAAATTACTGTAGTGATTAGACTCAACAACCAATGATTTAGCAAAACTTTGACTTAGAGATCAAAGTTCCCTAGAGGCAAATTTTGAGGTTGGGTCCAGTGATCGACCCCTAATTATTTTATTTTATTTTCAATCCAATGGATCGGATTGGATGAACTAACACCCAATGCATATTTAATTATTTGATATTATAACATAATGTTTAAAACTATAGGAAATATGTATTTTTAATTTTGAAAGTCACACGAATTTTATTGGACAAAAGCGGACGTATCTTAATAATTTTCAGCACTACGGATGCGATGGAATAGTCTGTTTAGTTGCACGACTAATCTTTCATTACGAAATAATTAATACCTTTTATTTATAATTATAAAATATTTATAAATTTAGGTTGAAATTAAATAATATATATTTTCCTACATAGGTATCCATTTAAACTAAACTAGGACTTAAAATTGGGGTTTTTCAGTGTTGAAGATGTATTAGTGCAGTCTATTTACAAACTTGACTTATTGGAAAAAAAAATCGGAATTATTCAATATAAACTATAATATAAGGTTTTTAATAACCTTTAAACTTATGAAAATTAAATTATATATATATTTATCATATGATAAACTTGTTTCGGTCACGGCCAACATTTATTTTGAGGGTTTAACGTGTTCTGAATGCAATAGTGCTATCAGTTTGACCTAATGACTTATCGATTTCTTTCTATAATAATTCAATTATTATATATTTAATGTATCTTTTCGTTCCAATGCCCAATTTCAACAAATCATGACTATCTTAGAGTTTTTTAGTCTTTCGGACACAATGGTAGTGTTTGTGGACTCATTTAACCTTCCAAACTTTTATTATTAAAATATTTTATTCTTTTATACTATAACATAGCATCGATAAGTTAAGTTACGATATGATGCCATGTAAAAATAAGATTCAAGGTGAATTAAGCTTATACGAAATTATGATATGAACCAAAATTAAGCAAAATAAAGACGATGTACGAAAACTATTCTTAGTTGGCAAGTAATCGAGTTATTTAACAATTTATGTCGAATACCGAATTCATTTAGTAGGATACTTCCATCTGATGATTTAGTGGGAGGACTGCAACCTGCGGTGATTAGTAGGGGTTCGCCTCCAATGATTTGAGAGTTGCTGGAGCAGCCGGTGATTAGTAGAAGGTCTGCAGCCGTTGATGACATAGTAGGATGTTCGCATCTTATGATATGAATTGATCAACCATCGACGATAGGCATTCTCATCTTACTATATATAGTCTTAGGCTATTATCTATATGCTGAGGTATTTTAAATTACGATTTAAATTGATACGATAGATATGTTATGGTGTTAAGAGTAAGGATGATAAGCTAAATTAATTTAAGAAGAAGGTTAATGGGACCTAAGCCGTGGACTTATAAGAATAAGAAGGTGAACAAGATATAAGCAATGAACCTAAAAGTATAATCACGGGACTTAAGTTATAGATAAGCTAAGATAAGCCACAGAATCTAAGTCGTAGGCGAGATAACCTAAGATATGACACAAAACTTAAATTGTAGAAAGGATGAAACCCTAACTTGTTATGAAATAAATGAAGAATTCAGCAAGAAGATTAAGTTATGTCGCGTTCTACCCATGATGTAGTTACCGTTACAGGATTTCACAAGACCTGATCGTGTCATCCGATTCAAAAGTTTTTCCTATACAGAATGGGACGTATAGAATTGCTTCCACCTGAAAAGATGCGGCTATCAGGTTAAATGATGTCTGTGATTCTTCCTGCATTATGAGTCCCTCTTATGCATCGATTATATTATGAAAATGATAAGTATTTGAACTACAGTTGGCTTGATCTCGGTTTGTGTACGTAGACAGCTAAGATGGTACAAACATATGCTTACGAAATCAATATATATTTCATGGATAGACTTTATGCATTACGTGAGCGTTGAAATAGTTTATTAAAAAAATTTCTTAAAATAATATGTCAGTTGTATTAAACACTATAAGCTTTCCATATAAATCGCGAATTTTATTTAAAATAATACAACTTAACATTTGAAAGACAACAAACTTACAATTAAAGGCATATATTGAAATATAATGGTTAAAAACTCATGTTAAGTTTAAGCTCGGTCTATGGAGTACGTTAAGCGCACCCCTACTGAGCATTATGACAATTTTTGTTCACCCTCCGACTTTATGTCAGCAGATTCTATTGAAAGATCAAAAAAGCTACGAGGAGGATTCCGCAGAAGAGAGTGCCATTAACGAGAATCCGGAAGATTATTTCTCAACTGTCATGTTGAATGTTGTATTTGAAGTTGTTATAATTATTATGTTTTGTATACTCACAACTTTAATTATTTAGAATTTTTTCGTTGCAAGAGATTACTCTTATTGGAATTGAGAGTCAGACTATTGTTTAGTTCACTCCTAGTGAGTATCTCGAGAGACATAGGAAATCAAGACTTTATGTTATTTTGCTACTATTTTATTAACATTTCATAATGATGTTGGATCGCTTATTATCATGACATACGGCCATCATGGGCTATTTAGTTGTCAATTTTTTACCATTTGGATAATTTAGTTGTCTAGCATCTATGGCTTTTGATTCACTTAGTAAAAAGAAAAAGTTTCTTACTAATTAAGACCCTAGTGGGCCTATATGCCTGGTAGGGTCGTGTACCTTATACCAACTCATTCAAGCCGTCTGGCTCAGCCTTCTAATAGGGCTCTCAATGGGCTGGATTGAAGCCAGGTTGGGGAAAAAATGGCCCGTCCCACTCAGTCCTTGAAGCAAAGTCCTGGCCCGACCCCTACCCAGGCCACAATGTGATCAACCCACCCGGGCTATGGCTGGGCTGGTCATAGGCCAAAATTAATTTTCAACAAAAAATAACAGAAAAAAAAGAATTATAATTTAATTTGCTTTAAATTCAAAAAAATTTTGCACAATTAATTAAAAAGGGATTGATAATTAATGTGTTGAACGAGGTGATTTAAAATAGTGCCTTAGTGATTTATTGCATTTATAGTATACAATTTATATTCTATAGAGGCTAAATAATTTAGCTTCTTTCAGATATATTATATAAAGAGTTTCAAGGGATGAATTTTTGTAAATTTCGAGTGAGTGGGAGATACAATAGAGATAATTGGGACATTTGACTAAAATGCCCCAAGTATTAAACCACGATTAGATCGCAAGGCATTTTAGTAAAATTGTCATAAAAGCTAAGGATCCTAAGTTTTTCTATGTACATACATATAAATCCAGGTCGGGTCCAGGCCGAATTTTGAGCTTCGGATCTAAACCCAGCCCAGGTTAACACGGATCGAAACATGTTCGATCTGATCCAGTCCCGGGCTCGGTTTACAACTAAAAAAACTACTTTCCCGGATAGGTGCGGGCCAAATCCAGGCCGGGCGGGCCCATTGAGAGCCCTACCCTCTAATTTACTGCCCGCGTGAGTCATTTGCATGGCTAGTTGGCTACCCAAGAAAACAGCTGAAGCAAGAAAATCAAACTTATATTATGAGAACTCAGCTACTGTATGTAGCAAATGAAGTCATTGCTGAAACCATTAGATGTTCTGCCTAGGGGCCGTCTAACAGGTCGGGCCGGGCATGAGCCATCCAGCCCCGACCAAGAGGTTTTCTTAGGTTGGGTCAGTCGGGTATTTTCCAGGTTGGGTCGGGTTAGCCCAACCCGATATTTTTTGCCTAAAAAATTATAATCATAGGGGTTTTTAACCGTGTCAGGTCTGGTGTTTGGATCGAGTGCCAGGTTGGGTGCACTTTTGTGTCGGGTCAGGCAATTGCAAATTTCTTATCGGGCAGCAAAAAATTTGACCCAACCAGACCCATTGTCAGCCTTAGTTCAGCCCCTTGGATAAAAAGTTATTAAGATAATTCTCTCCTAATTGAAGGCCGTGACATCTAGGGAAAAAAAATTTCATTGTGCATTAGGTTTATCCTGCCAAGGATGGAATATGGTCCCTCTGAAATTTCAGGTAGATGGACATATCCCATGTAAATGAGTTGTTCCAACCAACAAATACAAACGGTGTATCCAACTAAGTCCGCGAGTAGGTGCAACACTAGCACATTACACATACCCATCAGTACAGATAAATCCCTGCAGAGTGGCCAACAAAGGGTGGGATTCTATCTGAGAACCTCCAGTTATTGAGGCACGGTTCTGCTGTTGAAATGTAGATCATAAAAATCCCATGTGCACCAGTTATTCCGACAAACAAAAACACTTGTTAACGTACTCAATCTACTTGCTCTTAAAACAAATAATCTGTAGTTCTTAGTTCAGTTTTTTAAATAACTCTGAAAATCACAGAACAGAAAAATGCCAGATTTACATGGATATACTAACCACATACTTGGGATGGTAAGATACATGGGATGGTATTAGTAAAAACGTTCACACCAGATTAGGTCGATCTGTAACGTGAACCATCTGATGCTAATTACATAATGAACTTGCCGTGCACCCATTGGGTGATTGATAAGGTTAACACGTACTTGATCGGGTGCATCTCTCTCTCTTTCTCTGTACTCGGCTGTTGCTGCTGTCATGTTAAGAATTATCAAGACCGTCGAAATCACTTGCGACGTCCAGCATTTGCATGTTGATGTTGTGCATGGGCCTTGCTGTCACTGTTTATCCTATCAGCATACATTGGGAGGCGTATGATTTCATTTATCTCATTCAACAAAACTTCATCTGTAATGTTATCACCAATGCTTCTCATTACCTGTTTGCTCCCAAGAAGCAGCCAATTTATTTATTAGGTAGTCAGAATGTCAAATACATTCCCTTCGTTTCTAATACTTAATTATGTGAGAATTAGAAGAGAACACGACAAACCTTTCGGTAGGTATTGAATTCATTTGGAGTTGCTTTGTCTACCCTGACACGCATGCATACCCAGCACTGTCTTTCGGAAACCCAAGAGCACTCAATAATCTTTCCCGAGTACGTTGAAACGTCCACTTCATCTGCAACTTACAAAGTTATGGTAAAGATAAAGGAAATGGAGAAAACAGGCATGCAAATGACAAAAATCACATGTTTGTATTACAACTTACAAATACCACCAATCTTTAATAAGGGCATAGCGAGGATATCCTATTGGTGTGGCCTAGCAATGACCACTAGATGTTAATAGTTAATTGACCGTCAATTTGGGGGGCTTGTACACCATAGATTTGGGGGCTTATACACAAAATAAGGCTGCATAAGAAGTATATCTTATACAAATTCAAGAGTTAAATGTGGGGCTTCAGCCCCCATACTCTTCTATATGGCTACGCCCCTGATCTTAAAATGTCCAAGAGAAAAATTGCACCTTTCAAAAAATGCTACCTAGCACATTAGTAATGGTGACAAGTACAAACACTACTTTTTGAAGATTAACCTTTTAATTTAACAAAAATATAAATTCATGTGATCAAATAATCAAAAGAAGAGCCCTTGTACTTCTATGGATACACTGGGATTGGTGAAAAAAAGAGGCTCCCTTTGTAGGATACAGTAGATCCGGCAAAATAAAAAAATTCTAAAAAACCACCAAACATCTTGGAACGTGGAAATACTTGTACAAATTCAAGAGTTAAAGGGGGGGCTTCACCCCCAATACTCATATATTGCTACACCCCTGATCTTAAAATGTCCAAGTGAAAAATGCTCCTTTTGAAAAATGCTACCTAGCAAATTGGTAATGGTGTCAAGTACAAACACTACTTTTGAAGATTAAGCTTTAAATCTAACAAAATCTAAATTAATGTAATCAAATATCATAAAAGAAGACCGATTGGCGAAAAAAAGAGGCTCCCTTTGTAGGTTACAAAAGATCTGACAAATTAAATGTTTTTTTCTGAAAAACCACCAAACATCTTGGAACGTGGAAATGCCTTTAATTGTTTTCTTACACATTATAGCTTTTTAAAATCATCATCATCGCAACCTTATCACATTATTAGCTTATCTAAATAAAATATCAAATTTTCAACAAGAAGTCAAAAACCTTTTTTCCCTGAAAATGTCTCTGTACCACGTTTGGGAAATTAAGGAGAAAGAGGCTTACATTTCCATGGACAAAAAAGTCCATCTTGCCCAAAATAGACATTTTACCTCTACCACCACCTCAAACATGACAACCGCCTTCACACAATGACCATCATGAGCACTATTACCGATCATGACCACCACACCACACACCCCACGACCACCTTCACAACCACCACTATCATTACCAGCATTACCAACACCATTGCCACTAGCACCTCCATCGCAACCACAGCCACCATGATTCCCAGTGTGACTAACACCACCACAACTACTGATACAGCACAAGGAGCGGTAAGTTGAAACCATATTGAAGGCCATGGAAGCCCGAGGACATGGGTTAACAGGAAGAGGGAAAAAAAAAAAGTTGAAAGAGGGGCCCGTGTGATTAACTAAGTGATCACATGAGCCACAAAACTGACTCTTAACTCATGGTAATGTGACACTCACTGAAGTGATCACGTGAAACAGGTTACCGAGACTTAAAATCTCGGTGAACCTATGATGTCGAAACCTTTTATATGTTGGGCTGCTTGAAAATAATATAAGGGTACCTCCGCTCTCGCCTACGTCCGACACCCACTGAAACCCATTAACTTATCGAGATCAATAGATGCAGATCGTTTTTCACTCCAATCTTTCACACTATGGATCTCATGATCTTACCATCAGAAGGTCATTTTTTTATTCCACGTGACACACAGATGCCAAAAAATGGCCCTAAATTCACATTTGAGTGTGATGTCTACCATGTGATTTTAAGGCCATGTTTTTGGGATCTATGCCACGTGGAATCAAAAATTGTCCGTCTGATGGTACATTCATGGTCTCAAAATTCATTTGTGTGAAAGATTGGTGTGAAAAACAATCTGCATCGTCTCATCTCAAGCAGTCAATGGGTTTCAGTAGGTTTGGACATAAACGCGAAAAGAGGTATCCATAATAGAATTGGTGTGATTTTTATAAGAAAATAAATAAGAAAGAGCTAGAGAAAATGAGCAGAACCAAGACCTATTATTTCTGGTTAACTCAAAACTCTCGAGGCTCTTTCTTCCTGCTGTGATTTCAGTCTTCAGACTAGTTATATGCTGTAAACATAGTCATTTAGACTTATTTTGTGGTGAAGTTTCCTGCGTAATAATGTGAATGTGGATTACTGGTGCTGCTATTTCAAGCCCTAACATTAAAATTATTTCCATTGCTACCTGGATATTATGCTGCACCTATAAAAGGTATGCTATCTACACTATTTTACCAGTAGAAATCAGCCATCTAAATAGCAGTTTGTAGAAAGATATTTCAGTGTTTTCGAGAGGCATCGGACTGTGTTTTAACACAGATTTCTGAGGTCATTTTGCATTTTTTTATCGCTGATGTGGCTGTTTTACACAGATTTGTGAGTTAGAGCTGCTTTTTATTGGTGCTGGGAAGCCCTCTTTTGGCATGTCAAAATTGATTAAATACCGTGAAATCAGGGACAGTTTGATTGTGCTTTTACACAGCGAAAGTGATTTTTTAAGTAGGTTTTCATTACTTAACCTGATTTTAAAGTATTGTGTGCTACGGTCTACATAAACTACCACCACCACAACTAAACAGTTGACAGATTAGTTAGTGTTTCATATGTTTACCCAAACAGCAGACATATTAGTCCCTTAACAGTCCTCGATGTCACTCAATGGGCATACAGAATAGTCCACAGACAATAGTTTCTACAGAAATTTGCCTCTAGATTAAGGTCACTGGACTAAAAGGTCACAGCATCCAAAAAGGCCCTTACAGCATTTAGTGAAAGAACTCACATAAGAGAAAATAAATAAAGAAATAAAAAATGAGTGCAGTATGGCACAAAAAAAGAACCTGCAAATAAAATGAAGAGTGCATGGAATATAGATGGGAAAAAATGAACAGAAGTTGCCAGTCGCCCTAGAACATGGGAAGACATGAACCAATGAAAGGAAAAATGGCTGGCTAACCTTGAAACTCAACCCAATTCCCTTCCAGTTGCTTCTTTTTTCCTCTTTCGAAAAGGTAAAGCTGTCGACTGTCTTCATCTCCCAACTGTCCACACATGTAACTCTTGTATTTAAGTAGAGTAGATATATACAATTTCTACTCTACAACACAAATGCATCACCATATTAACTGAAGTGTACCTCTATTCGCGCCTACATGATTACTGAAAGCGCCTACGTCGGAAACCTACTCAAACCCATTGACTGCTTGAAATCAGACGATGGAGATCATTTTTTGGGATTTGTGCCATGTTGAATCAATAACTGGCCGTCTGATGGTACGCTCATGGTCTCAAGATCCATTGTGTGGAAGATTGAGGTAAAACATGATTTCCGTCATCTGATTTGAAGCAGTCAATGGTAGTACAACTTTGATGCCCTAGTATCCCTTTCAATAAAAATATCTTCTTTACCCTTAAGTGAAAAGAAGATATTTTTATTGAATGGGATACTGGGGCATCAAAGTTGTACTACCATTTGAAAGACTAAACTCCTTTTAGCTGCAGATCCTTTGAGAATTCAACTATTGCGGATTTTAGGGCTGAACAAATAAATTGTTCAGCCTAAAGATTCATTAAAAACCTCATTCAATAGTATTTGGAGGTAAATGCTTACACGTAGACAATATAACCCCCACGGGATGGGGTGATGGTTCAAGACATGGATTTTCTCCCTATAGTTTTGGGTTTCCTTTGAGAACTCAACTATAGCGGATTTTAGGGCTAAACAAATAAATTGTTCAGCCTTAAGATTCATTAAAAACCTCATTCAATAGTATTTGGAGGTAAATGCTTACTCGTGGGTGTAGACGATGAGGAGAGTTGTTCCTTGTGGGTATAGACAATATAACCCCCACAGGATGGGGTGATGGTTCAAGACATAAATTCCAAATAGATGGGATAAGGCTGCAATGATGACGATGTATATATATATACATATACAAATATATAACATGAAGGGGAAAGGGAAAGGGAAACTATAACTAAATGAGATTAATACCTCAAAAAGGAAATCGACTGAGTTCATTTCAGGATATTTCCACTTTAGAAGACCTTCATGGGTACGCGGTACATATGGATCGTCCCAACCCTGCAGAAGAAATATCAGTAATTAACATTTTAAAACTGAACTAAATATCAAGTGAACTCTGGTTGTAGAAATTATTTTCCATTTGTTAGATGGGATACACCATATTCAAGAAACATCTCCAGCCAAACAGATATTTTCACAGAAAACACTGATATTGCAGATCATGTACAGATCCTCCACACAGCATTCAGGCATTTCATTATGTGTGGTGTACCGTTGTGATTGATAAACTTAACAGATTATATATTTAAGACAGAGTCAAAAGAACTATACTATACTGGTAAAAATATCATTAAAGCTCATGTGAGTGCATTTTTGCCTGGTTATGCAGGATGCCGGGGAAGGATGCCGCAATCAAACGCTGCACCCAAGCCAGAGGAGCACCATGTGGCACCGAAACACATGTTTGGGTGCCACGGACTTGGGAACAACGTCCATCCGTTACCATCTATAAAAAAGTTCAAAAAGCTTTGACTATCATCAATCCAATGGCTGTCAATGGCTTAAAAAATGGACAGTTGAATATTTCATCAATTCACTATTCATTTTCACTGTTATATCGGCAGCAATTTATTTTTTTCAAAAATCCCTAGGAACGGTGAACCCTGGAGGGGATAAATGCCACATGGGCACTAAGTGCCACATGGAACCTGAAAACATGGAAATAAAGGGACTGGTACAACTTCCCTTGATTCGTTTAGTGAATGGAAAAAGAATAACAAAATTGTATTGATGGTAGTAACAAACTCATTTATTTCATTAGCTACAGTGAATTACTTTAAAAGCTTCAAGATTATGCAACTGATTTCAAATAAAACACCAAATACATCAACGGCCCACTTTCCAGTTTCCATATGACCGCTACTACCTGAAAAATAAGACCATCTGCTGCATGGGACAGCCTTGGAATGAATTCCTTTAGAAGCTTGGTTACAGTAGATAGCAACCAAAAATCCTTCCTCCTTACCTGTGAGACAATAGTAAACCTGAGTTTTGAAAAAGGAATTCAGTTCAAGTTAACATAAACTACCAGTAAGCTATAAGAGAACTAAAGTTCATATTATACACACTCGAAATGGTTCCATATCATATCTGTAAGGACTTCGACAAAATTGATTATTCGAACGCTCAAAATTACGAGGTTCAATCACTTCTTTTTCGAGCAGTTTCCACCTTTCATAAAAGGGCCTCTGTCTCAAATCAAACATAAAATCATATGATAAGTAAATGAACATGCATGATAAACATAAACATCGACTTTGAAACCTTGGCATAGCAGATGATTGCCAAATGGTAAAAAGCAAAAGAAAATTACGAAATTTAACAAAGAACAAAACTGCCAAATGACAATAAATGCTTGTATTACCAGATAAGTGATGCCAGGAATTATTATTTTCAAGAGATTTACCTAAATGACATAAGGTTGTCCAAGAAAAAAATGTAACAGTTTTTAAAAGGATCTAATTAAGGGGTACTTTGTCCCCGAACGAAAATGTAGGCTAGAGCATATCATCAAGGTTTGGGGCCATTCAATTATGGGCTCTTTCTACCAACCCTGGAAAGGATTGGGAAAGTCCTTTTGCTACATTCTGAAAAGTGTAACAGCAGCAAGTACAGAAGGATCTGCATGGAAAACCTGCAATTATTATATTTCCAAAAGAAGGTTTTGGCTCTCCTCATTGACATCAATAGATTATCAAGATAATGAATAGCTTGGTAGCTACGAAATCCTATATTAAAAATAAAAAAATAAAAAATTTTAAAGATTTCTAGGGACCCAGACATTTGTGGAGGTTAGCTTTGGTGGAACTGCTGAGGTAAAAGGTCTTTCATAAACTAAATAATGTATTGGCGCCAGTGTCGCTCCATTAATCATTCCAGCAATAGTGAGCATATATATATTTACTTGAGAAACTCCTCAAGCAGAGTGCCCCTTTTTTAGTTTGCAAAGTAAAAGACTTAATGAACCTATCGCATTGCCAGATCACCCAATAAATTTTCCCAAAGTAAATTTTGAATAAAATACATGTTTTTTTTCCCAAAATAGTGGTAGGTATTCTGTAAATGGCAGCTTCTTAACCATGCTTCAAGGGTGTCAATACTCAATATCATTCAAATCATTTCTGTTCCATAAGTGGTGTGGAGAATGATTCAGATAGAACCGAGAGGCAAGGCCTCTTAAAGAACATGTTGCAACTGTGAGCTGCCAAAGACATTTTACCTTCATTTTAGTACATCACTATACCTCATTACGAATGATGACTTTATTTCTACTTCAGTACTCTTTTTGGTAAACAGAGTGAAATGCATTCTTAATTTCTCTCATGTGCTTGACGCGCACTTTAAAACAATTAGACATTTTGGTTCGACAACGTACTTGTTGTGTGTTGTTTGTACTACATATGCCAATCTGGACAATAGTAAGAAACTGGAAACTGTTCTACTGTGTTGGGGCATTGGATTACCCACTATCATGTACCAAAAGTAACGAACTACCTCAGTTTTGTGGAACATATCAAGTTTAGTATTTAGAACAAAGTGAAATGATAAGAAGAGAATGATACCATTAACAAATTGCAACTCTTTTCATCTTTGCTTCATCTTCATTTCTAATCTATACTACTTATTCTGCACCCAATGCTCCTTTAACACAAACTAATGTTTTCTAATACCCATTAAGACCTGAAACACAACAGAGCCTACTTAGATGAATCAAACTTCAAATTACATTAGGATGCTTCCTAATCTAACCTGATCTAAAATCAACCCAAATTTAGAAAGAGTTCCAACCTAACTTTGAATATTCCCTTTCAACGCTGACTACATATTTCCAGCAAGTAAATGGTCTCAACAGTACTTAATCTCCACAAGAAAAATGGCAATGCATTAGTGACAATCCATGTTTTCTGTATGCAAGATTGAGCGAACAATGAATAGAACGGTTCCCATCATTGAACTTACACTACCAACAACAATTTCTCTTATTTCAACATGTTGTCCAAGAGTTATCGACCACCAGTTAATAACCCAGTGAATTTTCAAGTTTTTATAGATATTAAAATATAGCTACTTTTGAAGTTTAATCTTCAGAAAGGAGCTCCTTTTACTTTTTGTACACACCAAATTCTAAAAAAGGAGAATATAGTTTTGCACAATTGAAATTTAGAAACTCACAAAGCACACAACATAAAAACAAAAGCATCGCACAAAAAAAGAAAATAAAATGGACAAGGTGGGAATAAGAAAAAGAGGAGGTTACCAAATACAAACAAATAAGACATTTTATAGACATAAATCTTTACTTATCTTTTTTCTGTTTCATTCATTTTCATCTTTCACCTCTAGTGTTTACAGTGGCCCCACGCATAACACTTATATACTATAAAGGAGAGCTTCATGAATCAGGCCCTCACAAAACGATATCAGAAAAACCTTTCCTAGATGTATCCAATTTCTATTTACATGAGAAGCATCTTAATCCACCCTAACCTTCCAACAAGCCAAACATAGAGTAAAAAATAACTCCCAAATGTCTCAACTATCTTTCATGTAACTTCCAAAGGTCAACGAAAGCAGATGGTTGCCAACACTCGACAAACAAGATATCTGCAAAAGCCCCCATTGCAGATAGGGGTACAAACGGATCTGGTAGACCAGCACCTTAAACAAGATCCAACCTGATTAGACCTAAAATGGACCCGACCGATTGGCCCCGAATTAAAAATCAGCTCCGGATCTGGTTAATGCCAATTGAGGCCCAACTCAGACCCAATTTATACTCAAGTCGGGTCTAGTCCTTTGAGTTTGCACCATAACTCAGACTGGAGCTTGAGCCGAGCCAAATTTAGGCTTGACAGCATATACATATGTATATATAGGAAAAAGGAATAGTGTGTTGCAACGCAGCTCGTGTGCGCTGCATCGCAACACTGGATCATGGACCATCTGGCACGTGATCGCCTGATACACCATATCCTCTAGGGGAAAAACAATTGAACCTTTTTCTCCTTCAAATCACAGGTCAAACATGGTGATTCGCATCCCAAAAATGGTGCATTGAAAATTTTCAACTTTCCCCAATATTCAACAGTGGAAGACCACCCTTTCTAATTTTTTTAAGACGAAACCTTATAGACCTTGTGCATGCTGTCTTGGTACCTGGTCCTCGAATTGGTGCCATGTGGCACCCAAATGGCTCCAGTGCAGCGCTCCAGGCTACACTCGAACACATAATCCCGCACCTCAAATACACACACACACACACATATAGGGTAATAATCCTCTCACTCAAAGTCATGGAACATAATCCTACAACTCGAGCTCCTATTGGCTAGATGTCACATCAGTTGACTTTTCAAAAGCAATTGATGAGACATGCAGCCAATAGGAGCTTGAGCCATGGGTTTATGTCCCATGACTAGAGTTAGGAGATCATTTCCCATATATATATATATATATATATATATATATATATATGGACACACACACAGAGACACAAATACACAAACACACACATATAGCTAATATGTATTGAATTTGTATATTAGTTATCACAGATCTATATATTGTAATAGCTAATATGTAATTGCATTATTTATTGGGAGTTAATTAAAAGAAATCATGGAGATTTCTGGGGAGCTATATAAGAATGGGAATGTGGGTAAATGTATCAATCACACTTTTTTCACGGTCATCCCAATGCAAGAGGGAGCTGAAAAATTAAAGATTTTAGACCAATCATCTTATTGGGAAGTCTGTAAACGATCATCGCAAAGGTGTTAGCAAATAGACTACTATCTCTAATGGGGAAAATCATAAACCCAAAACCAAAGTGCTTTTACAGATGGTGGCAGCTCTTGGATGGAGCAGTCCTAGCACATGAATGCATTAATTCTAGACATGAGCTGAGGGTATCGGAGGGAGTTTGTATACTTGACATGGGAAAGGCCTGCAATAGGGTCAGTTGGAAGTTTCTCGAGCAGTTGCTAGAAAGGATTGGATTCGAGAAAACAAATGAAAGAAATGGATAAAAAAATTGTGCTTCATTGGCTAGATTCTCCATCTTGATGCCCCAAAAGGTTTTCTCAAAAACAAGAAATGACTGGGGCAAGGAGATCCATTCTCCCCATTCTTTGACATGGTTGGGGAAGCGTTCTAACGGCTCATGAGACAGGCCCGAGCTGATTGACGGGTTTGAGAAATATGAAGCATGCCAAAGGGTGACTCATCTGTAATGACCATTATCGTCTTCTGTGGAGCTATGGAATCGGAAATTAGGAATGCGAAGGCGATAATACGATGTTACAAACTACAGAGTGGTATCAAGGCAAAGGCCTAGGCTCCTAGCACGAGGAAGAAGGAAATAAGGGGTTGAATATGGGTAAGACAGTAATCTTTGGTGTGAGGGTCGCGGACGAGCATATGGCTTCTTTAGCAAGAGCCATGGGCTGTTCCTAGGGGAATCTGCCGAATTCCTATTTGGGCCTGCCATTTTGTGGGGGCAAGACATCTATATTGATGTGAGACCGGGTGGTCGAAGGCTTTGATATGAAGGCAGCACTAGTATTGGAAGGTGGGAGATTAACCCTCAACAGGAAGACCTTGGCCAATTAACCAGTATGTGGTGTGTCCCAATTCAATTGTCCAGTAAGGGTTGCAAAATGGTCGGAAAAAATTCAGAGAAACTTCCTTGCAATGGGGAGAAAGAAAAGGAGAATATAGATGTGGTCCACTAACATGTGACAACACTCCTAGTTGAAATAGGTGGTTTCGGTGTCCACTCCATATTGAGAATGAATCTTGCTCTTTCGGGCAAATGGCTATGGAGATGTGAGAGGAGGAAGAGCACTGATGGGTGCAAGAGCTAGCAGCGAAATATGGAAGAGAGAGGCCTGGATGGAGAATTAGGGGGGCCTAGGGGAACCGTTGGATCAGGTTGGTGGAAATTTGTGCATAATATTAGATTCATTGATAGCATTGCTTTCGTAGTTGGGTAAGGTAAAATGAATGAATTTCTGGGAAGACATAGGGTGTGGGGGAGAGGTGTTGAATAAGCGCTACAAAAAAACTATGGCCTAGCTGTAAAAACTTATTCTTATATAAGTTATTATCTTGAATAGGCTCAGTAATGAATAGAAACCAATTTCATTTTAAGAAGGTTATTTGGTGGCACCACCCCACGTCATCCACCTCATTTCCATTGAAGCCCACAGGAGCAAGGAGAAGAAGATGATGAATCAAGGGGTAAATTGAGAAGAATTATAAATAAGTACCAACTAGTGAATGCTTTGAAATATTTTGTTATATTAATGAGATAATTTGGAAAAGAAAATTTTGATTATGTGATGTGTTCATGGTGTGATGTTGATGAAGATATTGATGTTAGCAATGAATTAGTGTAGTGCTGGGTTTATTAAGAGGAATGTCAAAAAGAATTAAACCTCACATGAGATATTTTGTTTTCTTTTCCAAAAATTTTATATTTATTATTTTCATATGAATTAAGTAGTGAAATTAACAGTGGGGTTTTTCTTTACAACATTTTGGATTAATCCTTTCGAATAAGCGTGTGTTTTATGAGTAAAAATTGGAATTTTTTACACTAGTTTTGGCATTTTTTGTGAAATTTTACCCTATTTTTTGGTGATTTTGAAACCATTTAAGGGGATTTTTCAACGCCAGCAATCCGATTGGTGGCATGATTGGCCGACACCACCACTCAACCACTGGTTGCCAGCCAAGTCGACCGGCAGTGACGAGTTGGCCGACCAACCATTGTATGACCTCCATGGTGGAGGGTTTCGAGCGGAAGGTAAACCCTCGACCAGTGTTGTGAAGCTCTTAGAGAAGAGGAAGAGAACAAGTTGTATAGAAAAATGGGTCGGGCGGGGTTGGGTCTGGTCGGGACACACTACAATAAAGCTAAGTCATTAATATTCCATGTCAAGCTAAGTCATTCCCTGTAAGTGACACACTACAATAAAGCATGGCTGTAGTGAGAAGTAAAGAAGGATTGGTTATGGTGCCCTTTATAAGCTGCAACAACGAGCCCAGTTGTTACAAACCGTAAGCTAGGGTTCACACACCACCAAGGACAGGTGGAGATAAGGAAGTTAGTAAGCTAGGGTTCCCACACCGATACGGACAGGTGGAGATAAGTTAGTATGGAAGCTATGCTTCGGCTGACCCCAATTGATGGGAAAGGCAATGATGATGATGATGATGATGATGATGGTGGTGGTGGTGATTAGGCGGCAAAGCAAGTCATATCTCTGCTTGCACCTTATTGACTATAAAAAAAAATTGCCATAGGATTTCTTAAAATATCAGTTCCTACTAGGGTCAAAACTCAAAAGTAACTCTTAGAAACTCTTAAAATGAGTCACTCTTTGGCTTGGAAGCTAACTATTGATGGAGGATGTGAGAAAATCCAAAATCGATTTAGGCCAATGTGTATTTCTTTGCATGTATTTGTGTCCTTTTCTCCAACTTTTACAAAGTTTTATGATTGTAGTGATAAAAAATTTATCCATAATAAGAACCAAGAGACAAGGACATCACAATACAATACCCTAAATGACAAGGGTATCATTACAAAACTTACGCTTTAGTTTAGAGGCATCACACAAATTCAAAGAAGCATTCCATATTTCCGTCAACTAATGTAACACCAGTTCTCAGATCTAAGGTAGATTAAAACAAATTATATAAGGGGGATCATCCAACATCTATGAGGACTGAGGAGAGTGATCTCCATTAAGTAGCATGAAAGGCTAAAATTACATTGGTAAGAACACTTCAAAATATACAAAATTGGAGGATTGGAGCCAGAAGTACAAGATGTGGAAACAAATAAGAACAAGTAAAAATTCCGTACCCACTTAAGCACATCATACATGCCATACTAACTTTGGCACGACACGAAATGAGCACTATGTAGGGCAGCAGGCTTAAAAGTGGAAGCATAGCACCCATCTATTTTAGACTCTACGTGTAGTTCACACATTAAACGTGGCATTGAAGAACATTTGTATTCCGGAAGTAGACATGTTAGAAAAATATGAACAATTTAATGAATAGGACATTGATAGTGAAGTTAAGTTAATTAGGAATTTTGTTGTAAATCATAGTTCAGCAAGTATGATTTACAAATATTTCAAGTCACAGATTCTTGGAATGACCGAGACAAGATTTGCTTCTACACTGATTTTGGTGAAGAAAAATTTTCAAGTAAAATCCGCTTTACAACGTATGGTGATAGATGAGTAGGAGATTTTATAGAGAAGAAGACAATCAAAAGGCACAGAAGATCAAAGACATAGTAGTTAGTGACTTGTGGTGGGATCAAATTGAGTATTTATTGGATTTTACTGAATCAATTGTTTCCATGCTTCGAGTCACTGATACAGATGCTCCTATGCTTCATTTAGTTTATGATAAGTCGGACTTGATGATTGAAGAAGTTCGAATATTTAAGAATAAAAAATAATATATGTTGCAAATGAAAGCAAATTTTATGATGAAGTGCATGAAGTCCTAGTTCCAAGGTAGAATAAGAGTAGCACACAACTTCATTTTTTGACACATTCTCTAAATCACAAATATTACAGTGATGAGTGGTTAGCTCAAGGCATTGATCGAGTTCCACCAAACCTTGATGATGAGATTTTGGAAGGAAGAATTGCATGTCTTGAAAGATTATTTCCAAATGTAACGATACTCCACAAGGTCCGAGATGAATATATAAAATTTACTACATCCACTGGAAAGTTTGGACGACAGGAGGCTCTTAGTGAGCGATACTCCATAGATACTTTGGTATGGTGGGGCAATCATGGATCCGGTGCACCACACTTGCTAGTGTTTCATTCAGGTAAAATATTTTTGTTTATGATTTTTAAAAATATCCACATATGTAAATTTTATTTTTTATTCAAAATATTTTATATATATAAAATGTAAGGTATTGGGAAAACCAAGTTCTTCATGTTGTGGAAGAAATTGGAGCACGTTTGGAATGATATCAAGTGTCTAAAGAAACAAATTGACATCACAACATGCTAGACATTGCCTATGTTCACTCAAATTTGCGTAGCTTATCAAGAAGAGAAGAACAATATTTTGAAGGCCCTAGCAATTATCGAGATGTGGTTGGAGATGATTTCAGTTTAGAAGGGCCGACGGAATTTGAATTCGCAAATTTATCCCTTGAAAGCCTGGTAGAAGAGATGATGCACTTCAATTCTAATGAAATTGTTGAGCCTCATTCCATCGGGGAAGAAAACCAACGCAATGGTGCTAATTGAGTACCAAGAAGTCAAGAAATCTAATTTGCAAAAACATATTTGAGAATGAGTGGTTATATAATTTTTTGAAAGCATTAAGGATGTTAAACAATTTATTGAAGTACTTTGGACGTTTATCTTTTCATTTTTGTTTAAACTTTAAATTTTCAAGTTCATGTACATGCATATATTTGATGAGATGATGATGATTAATGATCAAAATCATTAAATTGATTATTTATTTATTGACCATTATGATAAATGTTGAGTTTATTGATTAATATAGCTATATTTTATTTTATTTTTAATATTTTTTGTACGGTCGTGCCGCTTATTTGGATTTTTAGAAGTTTTCATGCCAACACTAAAAAAACACCTTGGCACTTGGCACCGTGTTGTGTACCTACGTAACACTGCCCATAACAACAAGCTCGAAGCACTACCATTCCAAAGTTTTAGATGATGCAATGTGGAAATAGTAATTGTTACATAGCGCTATATTATGTACATTCTAAAAGAATATATGCTTAACAAATTTACTCTCTAAGTGTACTTAATATTACAGCTACTATCAACTAGTGTGCGGTATTTCAAGAATTAGAGACTGTTTTATACTCAAACTATTTACAAACACCAGATATTTATCATCATCATGAATACCGAGTAACAAATTTTAAGATATTTGAGAAAGAGTACACAACTACAAGACTTTGGTATCATATCAGCTATTTGCACATCTAACCTCGACGATAGACAGTGTATTTAGTGCCATCATATCGTAGATAAGGTATCTCCTCTCTAGCTTCTGTGTTGTAGGTACGGTGTCAATAACCATCTCCCCATCGAGTAATGTTAAGTTATGAGTCTTCTCATGTAGACCCTTAAACAAGAACACCAGGTCAGATTTTGGACCGCGTTTAAGAAGACATCTCTATAAACATTCGAGAAATGAGTTCTTATTCATGGGGGTAAAGCACACCCTGCACAACAAACATCACCAAGAAAAAGAAAAAAAAAAAAAAAATCAAAACACTATAAGAAATGATGCATTCATACCTCACCCGTTTGCTTCAAAGGAAATCGCATTTGAACCCTTCGAAAGCAGAAATTTCTATCGATCAAATAACATCCATCCCATGTGATAAGCATCATATATCGCGTACCATCTGCTTTCCATGTAGCGTAATAGTAACGTTGTCTTAGGAGTTGCAAATTATCCCTGGCAATATACATGAAGAAAAAAGTTATAAACAAAATCAGGTTAAAAGAGGAACATTAAGTAGAAAAGATAATAACATTTTCAGCCTAAGATCTTTATTAATGGAGTAAAAATATGAAAAGTGACTGACTGGATATAAATATATGTCAAGCAAAATATGAATGTGTTGTCACATTGCAATGGTAGGTCAACTGACATATTCAGTTCATGCAATAAATAGTTAATTTCCAATACTGATATACAATGAACAATGTACCAGATTCACAAATGCAGCGATATTAGTGTCCTAGATTTCTAGAAAGTCATCCCTATGCTCGTAGTCATGTCTAGGTACCATAAGAAACATATGTTTGATGTAAAGAAACCAATTACCGTTGTGGCGGCCACAAAATGCAATTGGGTAGCTTTATTAACACCCATGGAATCTTGGTGGGCACCTACGCCAAAAATCATTTGCTGCTTTGAATCAGACGATGGAGACCATTTTCGCCCAAATATTCTACACAACGGATCATGAGACCATGACCGTACCACCAGCTTTTTATTCCGAGTGGCACAGATCCAAAAAAAGTGGCCCTAAAATCACATTGCTCAAACATGCTTTTAGGGCCACTTTTTTTGGATCTATGCCACGAATAAAAAACTGACCATCTGATGGTACGCTTATGGTCTCAAAATCCCTTTTGTGGAAGATTTGGGGCGGGAGGGATGAACTCTATCATCTGATTCAAAGCAATCAATATTTTTTGTGTAGGTGGCCACCAAGATTCTGTGGGTGTTAAAAAAGCTACTCAATGAGATTTCACGAGGATATCATTGACATAATCCTCCATGCTTCATATCGTGAAAACTTGGGGGCATATACCTAATTCACATAATATCCCTAGTCCCCAATCTTATCAAAGAGGCTCCACAATTTAATTTTTCTATCGGAAAAACAAAATGAGATACAAGGAGAAAAATACAACCAAGGCCATAGTGAGAAGGTATGGGCCATCAACAACAGACAAAGCCCAACAAAAAAAAAAAAGTAGAAACAACCCCCCCCCCCCCTCTCCCTCCCAAAAGGAAAAAACATAGGCCCAGGGAGGGCACCCCAAGGACCAGGAAAACAAGAACAGCAAGTCCGTCGTCAAATTAGAAGGTCCTTCCAAGCATCCCTAACACCATTCTCATTCTCCACCACAGCTTCTTTATCAATGTGAACCCAATTCAGTACCAAGACCCAATGTTGAGGACAATAAAAGGCAATGGCTTCACACCTTGCGAAAGATTCTATCATTCCTATTAGATCAAATCCTTCATAAGACCGCAAACAAAGCAGCCCTCCAAAAGGCTCCCTTCATACCCTCAAACATACCAGCATCCCATGCAGCATTAAGCTCACCACAGGACTTAGGAACCACCCAAGCCACCCCAAAAATTCTGAACACTATTAGCCCAAATTTCTCTGGCCACCCAACAAATAATGAATAAATGACGGGGAAACACATGAAACATCTGTTTCTCATAGATTTCCCTCTCTTTATCAATTGATCAATTGTGAAAATTTGGCCTCAAGCGGAGCTCCACCCAAAAATCCGGACTCAAGGGGGAGTGCATCCTTTCCAGATCGCAACCCAACTGTATCCCATCAATGTCTTCTCAACCAAATATCTCTAGAAGGATCGGATAGAGAAGCTCCCTTTGCCCTCAAGAAGCCACACTCTATTCAATAGCCCTACTATTCAGTTTACAGCTCTCCAACATGTACAACAAATCAACAAACAAGCGTATTTCCTCATCCAAAGATTCCTGTGGACGCGAAGGTTCCATATGAAAATCAACCCTATTGTACTATAGGTGTCTCTACCACAACTTTAGGATCTTCCACAATATTGAATATTCCAGGGAATCGATTTTTCAAACCTCCCCCCACCCACCCAAACACTTCCCAAAAGAAAATCATATCCCTTACGCACTGATTGAATTCCTTTTTGACTGACCAAATGCCCCTTCACCAAGCTGAAGCTTCGCTGCTGCTTCTATTAATACTCAACCCATTGTTAATATAATCATACTTGGCCAGCAGAACCAAAGTCCCTAGACCATCTCTCTCCACCATAACCACTTCCCCAACAAATCCTTGTTCGTCACATGAAACCTTTGGATACCCATACCCCCCCCCCCCCTTTCCTCTCAAAGATGTGATGGGCACTCCAATTAATCACGTAATACCTTCTCTCCTCTCCTGTATCCTCCCACAGGAAGTTTCTTTCAACCTTCTCTAATCGCTCAATGCTAGCCAATCAACTCCTGAACATGGAAGCTCCACAATTGTCCTCCTTATCAGCACCTCCTTCTAAATCTGCAAGATGAGGTCACGTTAAGCCATATCGACCGTTTCCTTTGCACTCTGGAGTGGATGAATATTTTTCCTAATGTGGCCCTTCATGAATTTGCTAGGGCTGTGTCTGATCATCAGCCGTTAATTATGGATTGTTCCTCGATTGGAAAAGGTCCTTCACCGTTCCAATTTGAAAATATGTGGCTGCGCAACGGAAATTTTCGAGCTCTTATTCCGAGTTGGTGGAGGGAGATTTCTCATAATGGCTCGGCTGCTTTCAGAATTATTACTAAGCTTGGGTACCTCAAAAGTAAAATTAAATGTTGGAATAGAGAAGTGTTTGGGTTGGTTCATGTCTCCAAGTAGCTCTTGCTTGATAGGCTGAAGGAGTTGGATGATATTGAAGAGGCTAGAGGGTTGTCCGATTCTGAGAAGGAAGAGAGGGTGAATATCAGAATGGAGTTTCATAATAAGTGCTTCAAAGAGATCAGTTGGAAGCGAAAAACTAAGGTCCATTGGCTGAAGGCGGGTGATAATAATACTAAAATTTTTTCACTCGGTGGCTAACGCGAGGGGTAAAAAGAAGATCCTCGGGAAAAATACTATTGATGGGATAGTTTCACGGATCGAGAGCTTATTAAACAGCAAATTGTTGGCTTCTATTTGGATTTGTATTCGGATGAGGGCCGGTCTCATCCGCAGCTGGATGGTATCGATTTCCCAAGTATTTCTCGGGAGCAGCGGGCTGAGGTGGAAAGATGTTTTGAGGAGCGCAAGATTTGGAGGCTATCTAGTATAGTGGTAGGGATAAGTCTCCGGGTCTGGACGGTTTTACCATGAAATTCTTCAAGGCTTTCTGGGACCTGCACAAAGGCGACTTGTTGGAATTTTTTGCTGAGTTTCATGCGAAAGGTTATTTAAGTCGTAGCCTCGACTTTAATTTCCCTCATTTCAAAATCGGAAGGTGCGTAGGATATCATGGATTTCCGTCCCATTAGCCTTTTGAATTGCCTCTATAAGATTCTGGCCAAAGTGTTAGCTAACCGGGCCAAGCCTCTTATGGGCAAGATCATATTTGCTAACCAAGGAGCTTTTGTTCAAGGCCAAATTCTTACTGATATGGTGGATGTGGCACATGAAGTGGTGCATGATGCCAATCAAAGTAGAGTTTCTGCGGTAGTTTGGAATATGGAGAAGGCTTATGATAGGGTTAGTTGGGATTGTCCGGATTACATGTTGCATCGGTTTGGGCTCGATTTGGAGGGGGGTGGATTAGGGCTTGTGTCTCTTCGGCGTGATTTTTGGTTCTTGTTAATGGCTCTCCGACAAGTTACTTCAAAAGCTCGAGAGCTTTGAGGCAGGGGGATCCCCTGTCGCCCTTGCTGTTATACGATGGTAGGGGAAGCACTAGGGAGTCTTTTATCACTAACGGCTGAGATACAATTGATGGCGGATGTGCTTGTAATCTTTGAGGCGGTTTCGAGTCAACGGGTCAATCTCCTCAAGTGCTCAGTAGTCGGGATCGAAGTGGAATCTTGGTTGTTGTCTCAGTTAGTTGTTTGCCTATTAGCTATTTGGGGCTTCCTCTAGGCGCCAGCAATCCTTCGGCGGTGGATTGGGATCCGGTGATCCGGAGATGTGAAGCTCAGCTCACTACATGGAAAGGCAAGTTGTTGAGCAGTGGTGGTCAGTTGACCCTTGTTAAATCGGTGTTGGCAAATCTCCCAGTTTTCTACCTCTTGATGTTCAAATGTCCAATAGCGGTTATTGAAAAGCTTGAGGAAATTCAGCGGAATTTTTTATGGGAAGGGTCAGGGCTCAACAGGAGGTATCACTTAGTTGGGGCATATGTCAGATGCCTAAAGAGGTCGGAGGGCTGGGTATCCGTAATCTTAGTATTGTCAATAAAGCTATGATAGGTAAATGGTTGGGGAGAGCTGGTTTGGATGAAGAAAAAAACAGCTTGCGGGTTCAAATGTTGTCCCTAAAGTATGGTTGGATGAGTGGCGAATGGGGTATTCGGGTGAATGGGGTCATAAACGCTTCGGCTTGGTGGAAGGGAGTTTGTTCGATTTGGCTGGACTTTGTTAGATGGATTCAGTTTAGTTGAAGCGATGGATCTCGTATTAGGTTTTGGCCAGACCCGTGGATTAGTTGTAGACCTCTGTGTGACTCCTTCCCTAGTATTTATAGGATTGTTATTTCCCCTAGTTATTATGTGGGTGAGGTTTCTTTGGAGCAATGGGGAAGGACGATGTGGAATATTTTTACTCGATGGTTCCAAAAGGAAGACGAGGTGCACCCGTTTCTCGGTTTACAGGATTGGGTGAATAAAACTAAGAGAAACCGGTTGCGGTGCGATACTAGATGTTGGCTTCCTAATACTAATGGCAGCTTTTCGGTCCGCTCTTTCTATCGTATGTTGGAGTGGGCCGCTATGTGGAGAACTCCGGTGCCACCCAAAGTCAAGTTCTTTGCTTGGACGGTGCTGAGGGGTAGGGCATTGACAGTTGATCAGCTGAATGCGTGGGGAAAGGATATGCCAAATAGGTGTGTTATGTGTTTGCAATTGAAAGAGACGGTATCTCATCTCTTCCTTCAGTATTGGGTAGCTGCGGAGAACTGGGCTGTTATTTTGAGATCTTTCGGTATGACGTGGGTGATCTCTGGCGCTCTTCCCTCTCACTTTTTGACCTGGTTTTGTGCCCAGTTGGAGAGCCAACTGTTGGCTTTTTGGAAGGTGGGATTCTTTGGAGTCCTTTGAAGCATTTGGCTAGAGAGGGAAGCTCGCATTTTCTGAAGGAGGCGCCAACCGGTGGGCTTGATTCTGAAGGGCATTTTGGACTTGATGTGCCTTTGGGTTAGTCTAGATAAGAATGGGATTGGTGAACTCCCCGAGCTGTTTGATTTTGGCTAGCTAGTTTAGTTTAGTCATGGTCTTCCTTTGTTGAGGGGGGTCTGCTTTTTGTTGTTTTTCTTGGTTCCTTGTTTTGGTTGGTTTGTTCTGCCTGTACTTTTCCCAGACTCTCGTTGGTTCTTTAATATATTTCGCCATTACCGATCCAAAAAAAATGTTATCAGGTGTTATGACCACTCCATGATATCTTTTGAAAAGATCCTGCTCCATGATCTCAAGAAAGAAAATGAGTAACATACTAACCCATGTTGGATACTTTATTATTAGCGATAAATCTCATACTATCATATCCAAGCCATATATGAGAAAAATGATGTCTCATATCCATATCTTTTTTGTATCGGCATTTGAGCATCATAGGTTGTAATGTTTCAAATTTTCAATAAGAGCAATTCAGTAAAGAACATGTGTTTGTTTTAAAGGTGGTATCGCTTCTAAATTGAATGATTTTACCATCAAGTCAATTAGCTAAAAAAGATCTATGTGTGGGATGATATTTATAAAGTTAAATTTTGTAACTTAACTACAGTTTCTGTAACTCAACAAGAAGGATGGAAATTACGATAAAGATGTTAGGATGAACAATATGATGAATATTCACCGCCTTTCACATTTTTATCTACATATAACCCCACTGAAATAAAGGATGGAAATTATGATAAAGATATTAGGATGAACAATATGATGAATATTCACTGCGTTTCACATTTTTATCTACATATAACCCCACTGAAATTTAGATTATTAAATAACAAACATAATTTTCTCTTATTAAAATAAACTATGATGAACATTGACATTGATTAGGTTTTTTATAACAGATAAGTTACATAACTGAATATAAAAACACTTGTCGGATGCTTTTCAAATTCAATCCCATGTAAGTAAGATTTTAGCACCCATATCATAGGCAAACAACATAGATAAAAGAATTTTTTTATTGCAATTCGAAATCATCTTAATATGAATAACTAAACTTTTTCAACATATCACAATGCACAGGCTTATGCCCATTAAGCATAAATTAGATGAACTATTTTAGCATCCATAATGTTCATCCCTTGACAAGTTCCAAAACAGCATGAAAGGTAAATGATGTGCTCATTGTTTCATACATTACATATATGTTTTGTTTTCAAAAAAGTAAAATTTTATTCAGGAAGCAAAAGAAAGAAATAGTACAAAACAAGATGCAACATATTGAGTCTCATAGTATTAACTAAAGACAACGATGCCTATCCAAAAAGTTTAAAATGAGAATCTTGTCCCTTTAAGAATAAATTGCTCAGTGACACTCCTTCATATGCCAAGATGTCTGCCTTAAGATTGCCCTCCCACAATGTAACGCTTAGACCTGTATTCAGGAAGTAAAAGAAAGAAAACGTACAAAACAAGATGCAACATATTGAGTCTCATAGTATCAACTAAAGACAACGATGCCTATCCAAAAAGTTTAAAATGAGAATCTTGTCCCTTGAAGATTAAGAATAAATTGCTCAGTGACACTCCTTCATATGCCAATATGTATGCCTTAAGATTGCCCTCCCACAATGTAACGTTTAGACCTTTACAGCTCTACAAGGATGTAGTACATCTCAATAAATTTCATCTTGTTCTTCCATGAAGGCCGAGTGTCATTCTTTAACCATCTAGTAGTGGCGAGGGGATCCCCCACAGCTAATAGCCTAAAGGCAGCAATCGAATGTAAGTGAAATTGTCCCATCCAACGAGCTTCGACCTCTGCAAAGTCCACATAATCTCCTCTACAATGAGTAGATTTCAGCTTTAAGGAAAAGCTTACAGTTGTTCTAGTACATGCCTCAAAAACCTCCACAACCATCCTACTTGCATTGATAAGGTTCTTTGCATAAGCATTTAAATCTCCTAAATTATGAATATATATATATACACACACACACACACACACAGTAAATATATAAACATAGAGAGAGAGAGAGAGAGAAACGAGACACACACCCATGGCACATGCACACACACATGCACATGCATGCATGTACACACAGCCTAACTATATCCCTCACAACTGCTTGCTATACTCAAAGTCTCAACAGAGCGAGCTACAAGCCTAATGGCTAAATGGAATAGGAGATCCACAAATATGTATTTAAAGGTGTTTGGCTAATGCGTGCCTAAACCAGTAGAAATAATTTAATGAGGGATTTGCAGACTAAACCTGTTGAGAGAAACCGGATGTGATCCTGGAAATTGCATGTAACCTTTTGCCTGAAAGCCATGATGATAAAAATTAACCAACAGTGTAACCTTGTAAAGAAATAGAATCAGAAGTACAAGATCTTAAATCAACAAGCATCAGACCTTATAGAGAAGCAAACAAAACAACAGCGAACCAGCTATTTTCTATGTAAAATGCAACCAATATGAGATACAATATCCAAAATTATTTATGTTCAACTTAAAATACTGAAAACAATCACTAAACAAGTGGTATTTATATCTGTAATTCAGTATCATGACTATACAGAAACAATGAATAACTTGACAACATGAGGTTTAGGCTGGGCAAGATCATTGGAGAACAGTTGCATTATAATTAATAAACAGCCAACATAATGTATCTAATAGGATAAATAATTGAGTATGGAAGTGCTAAAATAAGTTAATCTTTAATAGATCATTCTCATGGAAAGATGAGATAATCAACTTCTCAAACATATATCCTAAGTTCTCAAATGCGTACCCCAGTTACCAATTTTAGTGATTTGTAGCAAAATTGTCGCATGGCATCTTGCTGATCCAAAGGTATTGCATCTCCTAACACATCATCATTTGTCATTGTTTCATTTTCCAAATCATCTTCCTGCCAACATGAAAAGTTGAATGTCATGCCAAATAATTCCATCCAATTATAACTGTATATACAATACAATTTAGACTGAGTCAAGCTCAAATGAATTAAAGGAGATGAAGATCATGAGAATTCAAGGCAAGAGAAAAATCTTACCAAAGAGCATTGATCTAATAGAATTATAAGCATCGATCAGGTTAGACATGTAGCATAAGTGAATTAAGTAAGAATGAGCAGTTTAGCGAGTATGCAGTGGATGAATTTAGAACTTATAAAACACATATAAAATCAGTTAGATTTACCACCATTAAAACATCATTGCTGATGCTGATTTAGAGATACTTTGAAAATGTGAACTCAATAACCTTTATATCCTTCTTAGGCACATTTTTATTTTACAATTATCATGATTACTGGTAACAAGAATTGGTGCACCTGAGAATGGCCAGGTGCATCTAATTTTGTGCCTTGAAATTTGCATGGAAAGTAAATGAGTGCCTAATTTTTTATCTAATATAATTATAAGCATCGAACGGGTTAGACATGTAGCATAAGTGAATTAAGTAAGAATGAGCAGTTTAGCAAGTATGCAGTGGATGCATTTAGAACTTATACAACACATATAAAACCAGTCAGATTTACCACCATTAAAACATCATTGCTGATGCCGATTTAGAGATACTTTGAAAATGTGAACTCAATAACCTTTATATCCTTATGAGGCACATTTTTATTTTACAATTATCATGATTACTGGTAAGAAAAATTGGTGCGCCTGAGAATGGCCAGGTGCATCTAATTTGGTGCCTTGAAATTTGCATTGAAAGTAAATGAGTGCCTAATTTTTCTTCACTTGTAATTTGGCCTAATTTCTAGTGGGCAACAACATAAAAAACCAACGAATTAGTGTCATTGGAAAGCTCAAATGAATTAATGTTAATAAAACTTACAGCAATGTGCTACAATTTGATAATCAAATGGGGTTGAACTGATATATTTGTTTCATTCAAATGTATTAATGTTAATAAAATATGCAGAAATGTACTACAATTTGATAATCTAATGGTGGTGTACTTAAGTTGATATATTCGTGTCGTTTGAGTTTTGTTATTAAGAATAAATGCCACATAAAACTTAATGAGCTCAATCAATCATGACCTTTTATCAACATCAGTTTCCACAAGAACAGTAAAAATATCGAGCAATAGATGTTTAGAAAATGAACAATTTTTCAGATAACACATACATGTAAAGGAGCTGTAATACCGTCATCATCATCCTCATCCAGCACAGCTTCTCCATTGAGATCAAGATCAGAAGCCCTTTTCCACTCTGGTGTTGGCGGGCAAGTGACCGATTCAGGTTTTCTTTCATGATAAAACCTGTATAGTGCATCAATATAATCCTTCTTATAAATTCCTGGAGGGCGTGCTCTTGCAAACAAATGTATTGCCTGCGGGAGTAAATATTTCAGGATGGAATAGGAAATTAAACGAAGTTAGACAATACAGTCAAGCAAGAGATACCTTACAACTAGTGATAAAAGACACATGGCATACCTCACTGACGGTAACAGATTGCGAACGCATAAGAAAATGAACGATCATAAAACCAGTACGGTTATGCCCATGAGTACAATGGACAAGAATATACTTCTTTGAGTGTTTCTGGCGGGAGATAAATTGCAAGACCTGAAATAACAATAGGGAAATACAGAAGTTGTTGCAGAAAATAGAATTGTAGAGCATCAAGAATCAAATTTTCACCTATTTCCAGTACCATCATTTTTATACTTAGGTTTATCCTAAAAAAAATGACTAGCATGAAATGTAGTAAACTAAAAAATTTAAACAAAATGGGCGACTAAAAGGATGAAACTGAAGCTTAAAGACATGACTGAGTTTACTTGATTTCAGTTTTGAACAAAATGAAACAACAGTACACATCAAACTCAAGAAAGGCTACCCATATTGACCAACTCAACGAAAACATATGCTAGTGCATGCATCGGCCAAGTCACCCATGTGACTTTCCCAGTAAGTGGCATGTTATGAAACTTAGTACCCACTAAGAATTTTAAACCTCATCTTTTGCAAGTCCTCCCAAAGCTCCTCTCCTAAAGCATGTTCCCCATCATTTAAGCAAGCTTCCTATTGTTGCAAGAAAACATGACCATAAGCGATAAGTTGACAGATTGTGGAACGATCCATAAATTTTGGTTTTTTATCGATCTATATCGATAAGGTCGCATTTTCGTACTTTTGATTTATACTTGTTTTTTATGAATGCCATCATGAAAAACATCACAGATCTGATGCTGCATGAACTATAAATGATGATCAGTGTGTTACTAAAGGTTTTTTTTTTCCTCTTACTTTTTAGGCATCGCACTATGATTAAAGATCGTGGATGATAGTAGATCCATAATTCATGGTTCCTCAGGTTGCTTTGAAGGACCAACTAGGGACATTCTTAGTAAGGCTGTTGGAAGAGAAACACTTCTGGACTTACAGCTCCAAGTTGAGCATGATTGACATCTATACACGAACTTGAGGGGGAATGTTGGTGATGTTAGTGTGTATGACTGTATGTGTGTGTGTCCATGTAATTGTTTATTTGGTGTGTAGTTGTTATGTTTGGAAATGTAGTTAGCAATACTAGAAGTTGTAAATGCTAATGAAGAAGTGCATAGAGTGGCATGTGCCCTTACCACCCTAATTTTATCGATCTCTCTTCTTCCTCTTCTTTCTTCTTCTCCTTCTTCCTGACCCTAAACCTAAATACTTCATTAGATCATTAGATTTAACTCACAAAAGTGATTACGTGACATAAAACTCACGAGAATGATATTTGTGCTTTCAGTCAGGTGTCCACTCAATGTGGTCAACCTACTTTCCTAGCGCACTCGCCCCACTTACTAAGGGCACTGAGCATCCATTTTAATTTTACCCCCTCTGCAACCCTTTAAACCGGGTATCCTAAACCTAAACCAGCCAATTTTCACCTCCCTTTTAATGCCAATAACAGCTCTGAGTCTGGACTGCATCATCCACTCTGGGTTGAAGACTCAATCAAGCCGAGTTAATTTCGACGTACGCTTTGATATTGTCTCTGCCCCTCTTTTCTTCCGCGTAGTAGTCATTGCTCCTTAGGCACTTCATCTGTTGTCATCGGAGTCTCATTGATGCAAATTAAGAAGATTCCTACTCTCCCTTTTTTCCCACGCTGAGTTGAAAATCCTCCTTAACTGGTAGGAGTGTAATCTTCTTTCCATCCTTGACAAAATGAGTAGGTGTTCCTCCTCTCATTGGGCACCGTACGCACGGTCATATTGCCATACCCTCCCCAAGAAGACATGGCCTGGGTCCATAGGAACCACGTCACACTACACTTCTTTCCAGTACACTTTTCTAACAGAGAGAGACCAAACAATGGGTGGTGACACGGATCTCTCTTCCTATTTTGAGCCATTGAACCTTAAATGGGTTTGGATGGTCCTCTTACAACTTCAACATGTCCAACATCTTTGGCGAGACTATGTTTGATTCGCTTCCACCATCAATGATAACCGTGTGAATCCGCCCATTTGAGGTACACTCGGTGCAACAGATATGTGACTATAATCATTTGTCTTCATCAATGACTTGTGAGGTAGTGGTTATGACCTTTTCAATAAGTAGACTTTCTCCTTTGACGTCGGTCTCGGTTTCAACCTCTTCATCCCCTTTCTCATTGCTCGTTTCATAGACCACATCTTCTGCTTTAGTTCGTCTTTATGCTCTTCCTCTTGGGTGGGGGCTACTTATCTCTTAGGACACTCGTAAGATCACATTCCTACTTCATTACATCGAAATCATTTAAGTTACGATTGCTTTGATCTAGCAATCTTTTGAGGCACTGTCGATCGATGACATCTACCTCCCCCTTGACTAGGATTTGGTTGATCTATAGTCGAGATTGGTCCCTCTACCGTGTCATGCCTACGACCTGAGTAATGATTGAGGATCTCTTCTGCTTTTGGTTCTAGCCGTAGGCATCGTCAACTCTCCACAAATCATGGATGGCAATCTTGTCTTGGATTTGTAGATGTAACCCATTCACATATAATCCAACCCACTGATCTTCCATTGCATGTGATTTGACTCAAGAAGGTGAAACTCTTTGGTGAACTTTATGAAACTCTTAGGTTGCGTTTGGGTTAGCTCTTTCGGGGTAAAGAGCAGCTCTTTTGCTCTTTCACTCCGTCGGGGAACTGCTTGCATGTTTGGTAACACAGCTTTTCGCCACATTTGCTATGGTGGAGAGCTGTTTTAAGTGATAAAACTGCTCTTTGTTTACTTTTTGTTAGAGCAGATTTTATATGCTCTGACAGAGCAGGCATAGAGCTACTTCTGCTCTTATGAGAACTAAACCAAACACAACCTTATTGCATTGTCGTGGATTTTGACAACGCCGATAGATGTCTTTGACGTAGGTAGGCAAAAGGAGCCGAGACTGTACATGTTTCTTCATCTTCTCCCATATAGAAACTCTATCCATCCCGCGGTGTAGACAATTCGATTGGACGTCTTCCCACCAAGCTAATGCATACCCAGAAAACTTCGCCGCCACAAACTTAACCGTTCGGAGATCCAGCACCTCTTTTAATTAAAAAATATTTTCCACTTCACTAACCCAATCAAGGAACTTATCCAGGTTTAACCTCCCCATGGAACTCCGATAGTTCTACTTTAACTCTATAATTACTATCGACATCCCGGTTGTGGTCTTCGTAATCTCTTTGAACAAATCTAGTTGTGGGCTTTCATCAGTCATGATGACTCCGACCATCCGAATCATCACTGGAGGGATCACCTTCCACCACTGCAGTGATTTTCCGATGAGGGATTAACTCATCCATCCGTTTTAACACCTTCCATCATCTCTTCTACTCAATCGATACGTCGATTCAACGTAGGAGCCCTTTGCGGTGGCACATATAATTTATCCAAGGAAAACTTCCTGCTCTGATACCAAATAATGAGACCCGCAGTCCTCAATACTCTAAATCGGCGTGTAAATAAAAACCTAAAAAAAATTGTCTCATGGTGTCAAAAAAAAGTCAAAACCGACCCCAATTTACAATATCTAATCACCAAAAACAGCCAAAAACTAATTTGTAATAGTTATTAGTTCAGCCAATAATTTGATAAATACACACTCAAAATCTGTTTCTTAGTTCTCATTTACAGCAAATAAAACTGTTTGCCTGCCCTAAAAATAGTATTTCCCAAGTAAAAGAAAATCGGCATCTGATCCACAACAGCAGCAGATCACGAAATCACAGCAACGGCAGATGATCAATCAGCAGCAGAAACATAACATTCGGTAGATCATATAGGTTCAGATTCAGCAGCATTCAATGTTCAAAAATTCAGTGTATATCACACAATCCATGAAGAAAACCGGGCCTCAAAATTCCTTTGATAAGCAGCATGAAACAGTCTAAAAACACTTGATAACCAGCATTCATGGAGGTTCAGAAATCACAAATAAAAACAGTAATTAAATTAGTCCGACAAGACCATATTCCTGCAGTGATTCCTGGAGGAACAGAACCCTCAGATATCGACCAACAGAGACTCAAAAGTCTCACTAACAGTGAAGAGTGCAAACTCCTTGATTTTCTCAAAAGAAATAAAAATCACCAACAATCAATATGTTTTTTCGACCAGTCTTTACAGCATATAAAAAAAAATGTACTATAGAAGTTCTATCCTCTTTTCCTACTATAACTTGGGCTCTTAGTTGGTCAATGAAAAGAGACTTCCAGTATCTTTATCTCCTATTTTCTAGAACCCCCAGAAATCTGTGTAAATAAAAAAAAGTTGAGTTACTAGTCACGAGAATGTCTCTTGCGAGCAATCACTGCTCACGTGATCACTTATGTGATCACTTGATAGAAACCTAAGGAGAATACCTCGTGCTTTCAGTCACGTGAGCTACCTTTTAAGCCACTTTCCTGGCCCACTTAACTAAGGCCCACTGGGCCTTTTTTTTAAA
Source organism: Chloranthus sessilifolius (assembly GCA_021018995.1). Lineage (NCBI taxonomy): Eukaryota > Viridiplantae > Streptophyta > Magnoliopsida > Chloranthales > Chloranthaceae > Chloranthus > Chloranthus sessilifolius. Next base: position 145,280,831 of record CM037590.1, on the reverse strand, counting down.
TAATTTTTTATCCCCATCTGCAGTCCTTTCAATATGATATTTTTTTACCTAAGCCAGTTCCTTTTCACCTCCCTTTTAATGCCAATAACAGCTCCGAAACTGACCTGCATCAGCTACTGTGGCCGTTGCGGATGGAACTGAGAAAATTTCTTCTTCTGTTTTTCCTTTCTGTAGATACTAACTGTGACCTGTCTTTGTAGCATGCAAAGATTGGTCATGTTGGTTTTCAAACCTTAAGCAATATGATTCCCGTGTTTAAACATGTGTGTCAGTCTGTTAAGTTTTAATGTGATGTTTATGAAGTTTCCAAACCTATTAGGAACTCTTATCCTTGATGCATGCATAGATCCAGTTCTCCTTTTGATGTTGCGCGCTTTGATGTTTGGGGGCCCTTCCTCAGTTACATCACTTCACAGTTTTCATTATTTTGTGATTTTTATTTGTTATTGCACCCGTTCCACCTGGCTATACTTATTGAGAAAAAAGAGTGGTGTCTTTTCTAAATTCCAAGAGTTCCATGCTATGGTACGTAATCAGTATGGGCTAATATTAAGGAGCTGATGGAGGCGACTACACATCTTAATCCTTTGATGACCATTTGCGTCAAGGATCAAAAATTCAGATTTCGTTGAGGAGCGAAACCGAAATTTCGGCCGAAATCTTCCCCAGAGTGTCGAAAATTACCGAAAATATGAGTTTTCGTTTCAGTTTCGGTGGGGACCGAAACCGAAATATTTCGGCCGAAATTTTGAACCATGATTTGAGTGCTCATGGCATTAGCCATCAATGTCTCCTTACACCCCACAACATAATGGTGTTGAGAGAATAAGAACAGACATTAATTTTGACCAGGTGTTTACTTCGTGGAATGTATGTGTCAAAGTCTTACCGGTCTATAGCCCTTCTAACTGTTTATTATCTCATTAATCGCACTCCATTAAGGATCTTGGGAGGCCATACTCCTTATCGAACACTTACGCCTGAAGATCCTACGTTCCTCATTGTGCCCCGTGTATTTAGATGCACGTGTTTTGTCCAGGATCTTCGCCCCCCTCAGCCAGACCTTACATTCCAGTCTTTGTTATTGCTCAGTTCATGCATGCACCACGGTGCCTCATGTGGATGTGGGCATCACATATTACTGTATACCAAGTCCCCTAGGAAGAGGACTATTCTATTCTGATTGTGGACACTTATCTATCAGCTGCTATAGTGAAGATTATTCCAGGGCCCTCACTTATTTTTGTTCCACCTCCGGATACAGTGCTTTTCATGGAGGTAATATGATGCTGTGAAAGAGTAAGAAAAAAGATGTAATCTCGAAATCTAGTGCAGAGTTAAAGTATAGAGCCATGGCACATGGCACATGTGAACTCGTATGGTTTCGTTCCCTCTCACCAAGCTCGGATCTCCTCCATCTATGCATATGCCCTTGCATTGTGACAATCAGGTGACTATAGATATTGCAGCCGACTCTGTCCTCCACGAAAAGACAAAACACATTGAGGTTGATATTCACTCTAACTGGAAAAAAAAAAAAATTAGATCAACATCATTAAGACTCATTAAGTGTCATCTTTAGACCAATTGGTGAATATTTTCACTAAGGCACTTGGGCCTACACATCTGCAGAGTATGTTTGTCAAGCTGGCATGATGAATATCTATGCACTAGCTTGAGGGGAGTATTGGGATAACATGTAAATATATGTAGTTTAGTGGAGTGTATAATGTAAGGGTACTTTAGTCTTTTGGTTTAATATAAAGGCAAGTAGGGACTCCCTCCCTCCCTCTTCCTCCACCTAACCTTAACCCTAATAATCTAATCTTACCTACCTCTAAAGTAAAGTCCCTCCTGAGTTTGCAGCCTCCCCCACTGCAACAAAAGCAAGGGGTGATCACCTATGTTCAACGAAAATGGCATGGCCCTCACTCTACAACACCACCTCAGTCTTCCCAAATCCCAACAAATGGCCCCTGAAAATATGACAACTGTTGTTCTTTATTCCCCTTCATCCCCTTTACCTACCATCTACCCTATTGTTTCTCCTACTGATCTTGATTTGCCTACAGCTCTTTGGAAAGGAATTCAGAAATGTGTTACACCATATCCAGTTGCGAAATATGTTTTTTATAAGGACCAATCCCCATCCTAAGGGACCTTTCTCTCTGCCATAGACACTAAGACCATTCCCCATATTGTTCATGTTGCTCTTGACCACAAAAGGTGCTATGATGAAAGAAATGAATGCTCTACAAAACAATCACACGTAGGAGACGGTTCCTCTTCCTCTTGGGAAGAAGACAGTTGGGTATAAATGGGCGTTCGCAGTGAAACATAATCCTGATGGCTCGATGCTCAATCTAAAGCCTGGTAGGTAGGAAAAGGGTTCACTCAAACTTACGGCATTGATTATGAGACCACATTTCCCCGGTTGTCTAGTTGGCATTCGGGCATGTTCCTTTCCCTCACAGTGATATAGAATTGGCGTCACCATCAACTAGACAAGAAGAATGTGTTTCTTAATGGTGACCTCACTGAAGAAATCTATGTGGATCCCTCGCCTGGTTTCCTGCTTCAGGGGGAGTCATGACAAGTTTGTCAACTCTGGAATTTAATCTATGGTAATGAAGCAGTCACCCAGAGCTTGGTTCCAAAGTTTTCAGTTGTATTGTCATGGACTCGGGGTTTCAGATGTGTCACTTTAATCATATTGTCATTATCCACTTTTGCTCCTTCGGTCGCACCATTGGTTTCCGTTGATAATATTAGTCTCACTGGAGATGATTAGGCCTTTATTGGTAAAGTGAAATGCAATCTGGGTCGCATTTTGGAGTGAAAAATTTAGGAAACATCAAATAATTTCTTGGTTTCGAAGTTGCAAGGTCCCATAAAGGAATACTCCTATCTCAAGGAAGTATGTTATTAATTTAGTGACACCGGAATGGTTGGATGCAAGCTTGCTACTTCCCAATGGACCAGAAACTCTCATTATATGAACTTGATGGTGATCAGCTCCCGAATCCACATGAGTATCAAAGATTGTTGGGACGACCGATCTATCTGACTCTCACCAGGCCGACATCACATTTGCAGTTAGCTTTGTGAGCCAATTAATGCATGCTCTCCACACTACCCATCTTGCTGCAGTCTCACAGCATGTGGTACATCAAGTTCATTTCGTGCTTTGGCTTGGTGTAATTTTCCAATGTGCATATGAGTATCTCTGCATACACCGATGTGAATTGGGCTGGATCGGTTACAGATAGTGGTCTACATTCAGATACTGTGTTTTTCTCGGAGGCAATCTAGTTGCCTGGAAAAGCAAAAAACAAAAAGTGGTTTCCAAGTCAAGTGCAGAATATGAGTATAGGGCTATTGCCCATGGTACTTGTGAGGCTTTGTGGTTGTGCTCCCTTCTTTTTTACTCAGATTCCTTGTTAGCCACGCTATATCACTTCAGTGTCATAATGAAGTCACTGATAAGATTGCATCCGACTCGGTATTGCATGAACAGACAACATATTGAAGCTAACATCCATTTCGTTTGGGAAAAGGTTTGGGATCGATATCTAGAGCTAATTGATGTCTCTTCCTCTCAAGTCTCAACAACCGGCAGACATAGTACCTAAAGCTGTTGGGCCAAGTAAGTTTAGTTAAATGGATTCATGGTGAGATTTAGGGTTAGTGTTTGGAAGAAGAAGGAAAGAGAGAGAGATGGAGGAAATTAGGGTTGAGTGTTGTAACCCTCAAACCCTTCTATTATTAGCATATATACTTTATACAACGTCCCGCGTATTACGGGAAGTAGAAGAAATGGATTGATCGGGCGGGTGTGTTTCTTCCACATGGTTCTCGGTATTGATTAATGGGACACCAGCGGGGTATTTCAAGAGTTCAAGGGGCCTCAGGCAGGGTGATCCGTTATCCCCCTTTCCTTTCAATATGGTAGGGGAGGCTCTATCAGGATTGATTGGGCGGGCTCGGGGATTGGGTATGCTTACTGGCATCAGAGTCGGCGACCAGGGGAGGTTTATTACGCACCTTCAATATGCGGACGACACGATTCTGTTCAGGAAGGCTGATGGGACGGAATTAAGTGCAATGGTTGATGTGCTCTCAGTGTACGAGGCGGTGTCGGGCCAACGGGTTAATCTCCTTAAATCCACAATATCGGGTATAAGGGTGGAGAATCAGAATCTGAATCTGACTTCCTTGGCTGGTTCGGTTGGGTGTCACATTGAGGAGTTACCCATCAGATACTTGGGCATGCCGCTCGGGTTCAGAAAACCAACGAGCCGCGATTGGCTTCCGGTGGTGCAGAGATTCGAGCAGCGATTGTCGGCTTGGAAAGGCAGGCTTCTCAGTGTTGGGGGGAGGTTGGTCTTGGTTAAGGCGGTGCTCTCTTCGTTACCTATCTTCTGCTTCTCCATGTATAGGTGCCCCGCTAAAATCATTGACAGATTGGAACGTATTCAAAGGTCGTTTTTGTGGGAGGGTGCTGGTCTGAATAGGAGGTACCACCTCGTTAATTGGGACACTTGCTAGCTACCAACCGCTTATGGAGGGTTGGGGATTCGGAGTCTCAGGAGAACAAATTTGGCGATGCTCGGGAAGTGGATTTGGAGAGCAGAAAGGGTGGAGGAGAGAGGTTGCCTCTGGTGGATGGTATTGCGCGACAAGTATGGCCTTTCAGGGGGGAATTGGGGGATAGCAGTGTCCACCCACAGGAATTGTTTGTTGTGGTGGAGAGATATCTCACGTACCTGGGAGATATGGGCAAGAGGGGTGCGATACAGTTGGGGGTGTGGGTCCCGTATTCGTTTCTGGGAAGACCCGTGGCTAGATGTGAGTCCGCTCAGAGTTAGGTTCCCGGCTATCTACGCCCTTTCTTTGAATCAGGGTGGTAGGATTGATGAATTTGTGAGCTGTGTGAGTGATAGATGTCCCTGGGATGTGGTCCTCAGGAGACGTCTTAGGGACGGTGAGAGGGCGAGCTATGTGGAGTTGTTGAGGAGGCTTCACGCGGCTTAGCGGCACCCTCTAAGGGCTGACCAGAGGATCTGCACCTTCAACCGGGAGGAGAAATTCAGTGTCAAAGCCTTATACCGCTGGCTATCACGGCGCCCACTTATCAGCTTCGAGGGTAGATGGTTATGGAAGGAACATTTTCCTCTCAAGATCAGATTTTTCATTTGGACGGTTTGTAAGGACAAAATTCTTACGAGGGACCAGCTAATTCGGAGGGGAATTGATGTCCCTATGGCATGTGCTATGTGTTCTGACGGGATGGAGTCTACTGCTCATCTCTTCCTTCATTGTCGTGTGGCTTGGATGGCTGCGCTCTTCGCCACTTTCTGGTGTATTTGGTGTGAGAGGAATCGCAGGATCTTCGAAGGTCAAACCAAACCTGTTGGAATGGTTATTAGGGCGATCTTCGAGCTCGTTACCTTTTGGGGAGTCCGTGGTGGTCAGGGGGACCGCACCGTTAATTTCCCTTGGGAGCCGGGCTAAGGGGGCCTGTTTGGCGGAGCGATGTGGGTGTGGGTAGTGCTTGTTGTCCTTAGTTGGTGTTCTCCTTTTTTGATATATGTCGCTTGATTGTATACGGTTTCAACACCTTGCTGGTTTTCTATATAATCTTCTATTACTGATCAAAAAAAAAAAAAAAAGGGAACAACAGTACAACTTAGACATGCTACTCACACATCCAAAGATAACTAGTTACACACCCAGCTAATCTAACATTTATTCTAACAAAGTATTCTTTAAGATGTTGTGTTTAAGCTGACATGTTACATGTTCATGCTTCAGCTTGAGGGGTGTTGTTAGTATGGGAATTATGTTCTATTATTAGGTTGTGGGTGTATGTACTATTTACCCAACTTAGTATAAATGCTAGTGACGGACTCCAAACACACTAAGCCTGCTCCAATTACTCTATTCTCTCTCCTCCTCTAACCCTAAACCTAAACCATCTTCCTAAGCCCTAATACCACTAATGTAAACTACCTAAACCCTAATATTCATCTCTTTCAACCTTTTTCTTTTCTTCCGAGTCCCCTAAACTCTTATAATACAATGATACAATTCAATTAAGTTTACGATTCTGTAGAACATTCAAATTAACAACCATTCTAAGGAAGAATATATATCCTGCCAAAATGTAGTGGCATAGGGTGGGGTTGAACATATTTACACAATAACAATGGCATCTGGACTGGAAGCAGGGAGGACGAAAATAAGATAGTGAAAATTTAGATACCTTTGAGTGCAAGATACCAGAATCAAAATCTAATGCACATATCTCTAGTACCTACTAGGATAGAGAAACGACATATAACCAGTGCAATTTAGAAAAGAATTTACCTCATAGACAAAAATGTTTACAGACTCATTATCAGGTACAGCATCCCTTCCTTTGCACGCAATCTATAGCAAAAAGGAATCAGGAATCAGATTTGGAGAATTTAAATGTCAATGATGATCCCTCATCTTTCCCAAAAGCAGATTTAAGAATGTAAAATGATAAAGCTATTTACTGATAAAAAGAATTTGGGATTATTAAGAAAGATCCATAATTTATAAAAGTTATCTAAAAGAGATCTCCTTTAAAAAAATCACCACCATTTGTCGCCGACAAATACACACTTCTCAAAACAATTGTAAAAAAATTGTGCCATTTCCACGGGTCACAATTCTATATACATGGAATTACTTTTTCAGCAATTTTCTGGTTTATGGTACAAAGGGCCATAGTCTACATTAGATTCATCCCAACATTGTGCCATTGAATAGCTCCACATGGACGGCTAAATAGCTTATGGGAAACGGTGCATATTAAAGCAAAATAAAAGTGCTTTGATTAGATGAAAAGGGAACTCTAACAACAGTGAATTCTGGACTGAGTTCCATCTACATGTTGGCCTGCCACCTGGACGCCTCAATCGATTGACTTCGTGTGCCACATGTATAGAACTGATGACCAATGAATCAAAGTTACCCGTGCACGGAAGTTGCCCAGTGACATATGCCGGCCATAGTCACGAAGTAGGGGTTCGGGAATAAGCCAGCAAGAGGAAAATTCGGAAAAAGTCGGCAAAAAAACAGAAACTTTCGGGAAATTTGGATTAAAAAGTATGAAAAAAATACATAAACTACTGAAAAAGTTGCATTTTATTGAATGCAATTTTTTCAATAAGTCTCAATTTTTTGAAAAATTTGCAAGTTGTTCAGGAAACCAATAAATCGTGATTTTTTCAAAAAGACGGTGATTTCAATGAATATATGCTGGCAATGATGATCATAAAAACATATTCAAAATTGCAATCATTTTTCAGTGATTTTCCTAAAATTTATAAAGCCATCAGCACCTCACCTTAACATGCTTAATACCCTGCTTCTTCCAATCCGATGGTGGATAGTAACGAGTAGTATTTGTCAAATCAATCACTAAACCAAGCTGGGGAAAAAAACAGCCATTAGAACAAAACGTCGATAATTGAACACATTGGATCTCAAAAACATATGACCTGTAGCTCAATGGAAGGTGCATGGTGACGCAACCTTGAGATCGCAGGTTCAATCCAGCTTGCTTATAGAAAAAAAGGCAATCCTCTAACTTTTTCTCTATTTTATCTATTAATTATTATAAAGTATTCGCGCATACATTAATGCAGTTATAAGGAATAAACACTATGTATATCATCCTCTTTTTTATTTATTCATTATTTTCTATATATATATATATATATATATATATACTTATCTGGATAAAATTTTCTTCTTCCTAGTTATCTGGATCCATATATCAAAGCAGCTACTAGGTGTTGTGATTTCATGAAGTTGTATTTATTCAGCAATAGTTATTCATAATGCGAGCATGAGACTGATAAACACTATATCAGACATGCTTTCAAATTGTCCATTCTTAGCATCAACATTTGTTTCCTCATTTATAAATTTGGTAAGAGTTGTGGCCCATAGCCGGCGTCCCTCAACTGTGTCCTTTTACAGAGACTTACTGATCCTTGTCCTTCAATTCAAAATTCAAACATACAAGGATCTCCTGATTCAATAAATTAAACACCAATTTTCAAACGTTTGCAATACGCAACATAAAACCAATTAGGGCATTTAAAACATTGATGTGCAAAATCAAACAGATACCGAATAATATAAATTAGCCAAATTCCAAAATTTTGTTTACTTACTTTACTTCCAAATTGATGAATCACTTGCTTCAAAGAATATCTTTTACCAGGCACTACACACTCGTTGAACGATTCACCTAGAGGAACTTTAGAAGGGATTATGCAACCTATAACCTGGCCATGCCCAGGGCAATCTAACCAACCTGTTACATTAATACAGCAATGGCAAGACCAAAACAAAATAAGTGAATGACAACTGGAACCCATGAGTCAAATTCAGAAAATTAAAAAGAGTTCTAATTGATAATCACATGAATTTCCTAAAGGGAACAAAAAACATAATGAACAAATGGGAAGTGCAAACTTCCCATTATCAGTCAGAAATGTCTCATGCAATTTTTTCATCAGTTTTGAATGTGAAACTAGAAGTATATATAATAATAATAATAATAATAATAATAATAATAATAATAATAGCACGAAAATGCAAAATGGAGAAAAAAAAATTGTTCATAATTTTTTAAGCACAAAACAGCATCATACTATAACGTTTCACCACAACATATATCCAAAGTTCACCCATCCAGCTTTTAAAGAAAACTAAATCATAAATCGTAAGTCATAAATAAAAATGACACTGATTGCCACATATAAATATTAAGAATATATCCAGTTTCTCAATCCTCACTACAGGGGTCCTACAGGCCCCTCTCTTGTCTGTAGGAAGGTATCAATCATCCATCACTCACAATAACAGGCACTCAATTCCCCGGAGCACTATTTAAAAACTCACCGAGTCGATCCAAACTAGGCCGACTTGATTTGACTCGACCTTCGAGTCAACCCACAAATAAACTTGAAAATTGGAGTTTTGCAAGTAAATCAGTCGAGTTCTACGAGTTGACTCAGAAAACTCGACCAGAGGATAAGTCAGCCATTTTATTAAATAAATAAGGGCATAGTTATTTTTTCAAAAAATTATGTAAGCATGCAAGGTAATAAGAATCCTTTCGTTTCCTTACTCATCAAGGGTTTAAAAACCCTACAAATTCAGCAGAGCAAACTTAAAAAGGAGAAGAAGAGAAAAAGATCGAGGCATCCAGCCACCCAGCTGTATACCAAAATTCCCTTCTTCTTAATAAATCTGACTCTCTGAGTCTCCATGTGATTCACTGTGGTTCACTGTGAAACACAGTGGCAAAACTAGGGTGCAACAGGCCCCCTTTCCCTGTGTAACCAAGTAGGCATTTGCTTGTTCATTACCCAAGGCAAAGGACAATCAGTTTCCATTGCATAACTGAAGCTTCCACAGGGAACCCTTTTCTTGTGCAAGGTACCCACACGATTGCCCGTTTATTATAGGGAATAATTAAGCATATAGAGGTGGATTTGCCTCCAACTTTTGTCTTACAATAGCCCGATATTGGTGTCAACTCTTTTTTTATTCTCTTATAAATGGGAGCTTGTATCCCTAAGTTTAGTGGCTAGTTAGGTGTACCCAAAAAAATACACCAAGCTAAGGGATTCTTGGGCGCCGTCACTGTTTTTATAAAATTTATATTTTTTAATTAAAAGGACTTCTTGTTGTAAAGAGAACCAAGTGCACGAGAATAACCCGGCCTACCCATCTTGCTTTAAAATCATGGTCGCTTGTGCCTTTTCTAAAGGAAACGTAGATGCATTCTAACGCCCGACATGTTCCTTACCTTTTTTAGTAGATATAAATGTGTTCCATATCTGCTCTCCTACCAACATTCTGCTTAGTCCGATCCTGCAAGTGTAGGTCTAGTTGTTCCCAAGCCCTGGCTACTTGTCAATGCCAGCAGATTGTTAAGATGAACCTCAAGCAATTTCTTCCCCTATAGTCTTCGCAGTTAGATCATGCACTTCTTGATGTGATGGCAAAGAAGCGGAGATCAGAGATGGTGATCAGTACAGAGGACAACATTTGGAAAGTACTTGAAATGGATAAATGCCGAGTGACAGGCCAGATGGACAAGGCAAGGTACAAGTGGGGTTCCTGGGTTCTAGGGAATACATGTACCTTTTGAGGCTCCTGATCTAGTTCTCAGTAGAAGGTCAAGCTTACTGGCAATATGCTGATGCAATTGAGTATTCCATCCAACAGCGCGAGCTGAGAAAGGATCTGGTATGGACGGTCGAGCTGAGAAGTACTGCAGATTAGGAGCAAAGTTTAAATTTTAGGCTTCATATGGCATAGCTCTTTGCTAGCCCCTGCCAAAGCAGTGTTCACCTGCTTTAGTTGGTTTTCATTCTCTTTTCTAACTCCCTGCAAAGGAGGATTTACCTGCTCTAGCAGCAACCTCCCTGCTCTCTACTAACTCCCTCCCAGAGCAAATAAAATCTGCTCTGGCAAAGAGTGAGTAGAGAAGAGGGTAGAACTGCTGAACAAGTAAATCTTGCATAAAATCGTGCTCTGCAAGGAGCTATCAAGGAGAAGGGGTACCTGCTAAAGCAGATAGCAGGATGTTAGCAAAGAGGATGAGAACCTGCTAAAGCAAGTGAACTCTGCTAGGTAGAGGCTAGCAGAGAGCTATGCCATGCGCAGCCTTAGTATCCATGGCCGCATCAGCCACCCCTCAGGACCGATGAGTATCAATATCTGTGATCCATATCAGCAATATGATGTGATTTTTGTTTCTTCAAAAAAAAATCTGGAAAGAAAAATAAATTAATTAAAAATAGTGTGTGTGTGCGTATATATATATATAAGCAAAGTGACACAATAAGGGTACGGGTTTAATACAGTGAGCGAGAAACTGAGGAAAAACGGCAAAATATGGAAAAAATGGGAAAATGCGTTTAATATGTGAAATACACAGATAATACAAAAATACGCATTTTATTCAAATATACGGATATTATACGTGTTTAGTATATTGTGGCAAAAAGACGCGTATTTAAAAAAAAATTGTCGTATTTTATCACAATGTATATAAGGGTAATGATCATGTGACTCGAGTCATGTGGTGGTTCAAGCCAGGTGATCATAACCCTATACATACATACATACATACATACATATATATATATATATATATATATATATATATATATATATATATATATATATAGGTTCTTTTATATACGAATAATCACTAGAATGAGGTTTAATTAATAATTCGATAGTAAATAACTGAACAATGTAGTATGTTGACGAGTTTTATTATATATTGCATATTAATATTAAACACCGATGAAAATAAAGGTATGAATTATGAGTGATTGAGCATGAAGATGAATTTTTTTGACACTATTAACGATTCATGCAAGATACACTGCATTGAAAGTATAAATATTCAATGGTATATAATCGCAACTCAACATCTACAACAATTTTTCCTTTCTCAGTTTGTGTATTGCTCAACAGTTCATTATCTAACCAACTTGAAAATCATTAAAATTTATGAAAACAAAATGAGAAAAAGAAAAAAAAAAAAAAAAAAAAGAGCATGAACATACTAATACATGCCTCAAAGACATTAAAAATGTTAAAAGTTTAGTCTACGGGTTTGAGATTTCCCAAATAAAATTTTAAGCCAGTCAACATAAAACCCTTGCAAAACTGTGTGAATGTATACACCTTTATACTAAAACTTGAAGTTATTAAAATCTTGAAGTTACGTATACAGAGGCCTGGGAATATGCGTTTGAACCAGCTGGGCATCACGTGGCACCCAACCCAAGGATCAGGTGCCACAGCAAGGTTTTTTTTTTATAGGTACAGGTGCCACAGCAACATTCCCAAGGTCGATTGGGTCCATCTAAAGAAAACTAAAAAAGGCATATATCCACCATTCAGAAGTTTTTCAAAGGAGCAAAATTTCAATGCACCAGGTTCAAGTGGCGGATGGCAAACTTTGATCTGAGATCTTAAAGACAAAAAAGGTTAAAAAATAACTTAACCCACAGGGACTAGGGGAACCCTTAAAGGATGGGTGTAATTCGCACATGCCACTGGCATGTGATCTAGGGTACAAAAGCACGGTCCAAGTTGTGCATTCGAACTCATATTCCCATTTTTCATATATATAACCGTGGTTCGAACTTACATTCACATTTCTCATATATATGTATAAATATATATAAATAATTACCACGATTATACTAATATTATTAGTGACACCACTAGATTTCGGTCAGATTTTGTGTGGGACCGAAATTTCGGCCGAAATTCAAAATTTCGGTTTCGGTCCCCTCCGAAACCGAAATGATACCCGAAATTTTGATCCTTGGTGTCAGCTGATACAATTAACCATGATTAGGAATTCCGAACCTCTTTTCCCCATTTCATAGGCCGCCTAAAGTCCAAAACATTGGAAGGGTTTACTATCAATGGGATGCTTTTGCAGTTCCTAGGTGACCTCCCTTTTACTTGGAGCCACAACACATGCCTATCTATATGATTGATAGAGTCTACACTTAGATAAAGGCCAATCATTGTGAGATTTTTCTCCCAGTCTTACAGATTATGTATCAGAATTGTAGGGTTCGTTATTTGAATCGTATGATTCAAATTGAAATGTTATGGAAAATGATTCGTATAGTACATAAAATCGTTTTCCATATGACTCATAATTTTAAGTCCTGTTACATTAAAATAATTACACTTCATCTTCTTTTGAGGTCAAAAATATTAGTTTATACTCTATCTTCTTTTGAGATCATATATATTAATTTAGGGAGTTTTTAGCTTTTGTAACCCTAAACTCTATTTCAAAAGAAATCCATGTAACTTTTCCATCACTGATTAGAATTAGATTTCGTTTAAAGATACATACATACATACATACATACATATATATATATATATATATATATATATATATATATATATATATATATATATATATATATATATATATATATATTCTTCTACATCAAAAGGCTTTTAAATCCATATAATTTTGTTGAATTCTCGTGCCGAATTGATCAGAGACAATTTTGCCAACGCTTGCTCAAGAACCAGTAACTTCTTTCTTTTAATTCTTGATACCGTTACCAGATAGTTCTTTTGTTATGCGAGATAATGCTTAGTAACCTTTGTTAAAACTTCATTTTGTCATATATGCATGCAAATTTAGTGAATATCCATACAATTTTGTGTGCTAAGTTTATTCTCTGGAATTATGATCCAAGGTTTATCAGTCAATTTACTTTATAATCTTCTTTTAGTTCCTTAATTACGGAACTTTTTAGTATGCAAATGTTGAAAATTATTGGAGCTTGATAATTTTATGATTGAAATGAATGTGAATGTATCTATATTTAATTTTCTTAACTTTACAGATAAATTGTGATTTTCCATGTTTATGATTTCAAAAACAAAAAGAACTGTTGAATCCTATGATTTAAGATTGGATTAAAAGCGCCCCTTATAATTTCTGAGACAATTCATGAATTGACAACCTTGCTTACAGTCCTTTTTCTCTCTCCTCTATTCTTAGCGTTTCAACTTTCAGATGTGGCTCCATAGGCACACCATTGTTTCTCAAACATTCTTCGGCATGGGAAGAGAGAATTGATTTCCTCACCTTTGGAATGAGGACATCTTCTGTCATTTTGCTCAAGATCAGATTAAGGTCCCCAAAGAAGACCATGCATGCTTCATTCTCCATTTAAGCATCTTTATTCATATTTGCATAGTTGCTCAGTTTCATGTATAAAATCTTAAGAATTTTGAAAAGGACTTTCCTTTATATTAAAGAAAGGAGTTACTATCATAGGAATCTGATGCTACACAGATGCTCGATACTTTAGTGGATCAACACTATTACATAAGTTAATTCCTAACATTGATCTCGGGTCACAAATAAGCAGTTCTTATTATGTCTGCCAAAAACCTCTTTAATTGATCTTTACGGTGCTTCCTCTATCTATTAAATCCTTTATCCATGGGATAAATATTAGGCCATACATGTTTCTTCATACTTAGACTCTAATGAAGTCTCCTCTTTGCTACAGCTAATAATAATTAGTGTTTTAGACGATGCATATGTAAAAAGCCTATTTTGTGCTTCTAATATTGTTGTTGGAGAACGCAAATCAGCAGCCCTAAAAATCTCCAAGCAACTACATGAGTCTTATTTGAATCTTCTTGCATAGGATCCATATGAACTCATCAATCTTTTTAGTGCGGATAGACCAGGTATGGAATCTGTATGGCAGGTACCAAGAAAAGGAAGTGCATTAAATGATGAAAAAGCATATATTTCCGAACAAAAAATAAATAGCATACTAATTCTTATGACCTCATCGATCTCCTTGCGGAAAGAGGAGATACAATATAAACTGTGCATCAGCTATACCAATATAAGGAAATGCAATAAATGATGTCAAGGATATATATATATATATATATATATATATATATATATATATATATATATATATATATATATATATATATATTTGATCAGTAGATGTCAAGGATATATTCCAACAAAAGATGCAACTCATAGCTGAGATTTCTAACTAGCACTTGTTTTAACGCCTATGCACATATACTGGTTATTTAAAATAGGTATCATATGACTTCAGAACTCAGAAGATGATAGCATATTAGTTTAATCATTCATCACGCTAGATCATTGAATTTCAAGCCTTCTCTTTATAGTGTCCCGAGCCATTTAATATATATAGGTATATATTCATGTATAATGTATAAGCATTAACACCTACCAGGTGGTAGCTTTGTTCTCTCAAAATTTCTAGCATTCCTCATCTGAATCACGGAATCATTCTTAGGTATTTGTACAGTCCGTTTTGGCCCTTCGTCAGGATTTTCTCTTTTCATTCGCTGCTTTCTTTCTTCACGCTCCTAAGGCATGCATCACTAGATATCAGTAGAAGTCTTACACAACTTTAGCAACTCTTGAGCCAATGATTGAGGATATTAGACAAAAAATATCTATGAACAATCGAGAGTGAAAATAACAATCTAGACTGGGATATCCAGGTAACTACAAAATCATAAGCAAATCAGTAGAAATCTTTAGTATAAATTTCTGCATCCCAAATTATTCATCATCAGATTTTTTAAATGAAGCCATTTAAGTCAACATAAGGATTATAAATTCAAATCTGGTATTATCAGAACGCGGAGTAGAAAAATAAACACATTATTAAATAGATACTAGATTTAACAAGGCTATACTTATAAGCCAGCCCCTTTGTAGCAAGCATATTAAAGGCCATGTTACTAGCTTTAACAAGGCTTTACTTATAATCACTTTTGGACAGAAACAAAGGTTATGTGCTTGTAAAAGTTCCTTGCAACAGGTAGAAAATTACAAATTGATTAGTCTAACTTTAAATTAAAACATGTATCGTACCTAGCCAAAACTTTACTTTTCATCATTCCTTCATGTAGATTTAATTCTTTAATTGTATTTTCTATTTTGGTAATTTATTTATTTTTTGCTAAGAAAACAAGTGAATAAATTAATAAAAAGTATATTACACAATTTTTGGGGGCACACAACTTGCAATTTAAATAATTCTGAAATTAGGAAATTGCATAATATCTCCTAAATAGAAACTACTAGCATGGCAAGGTAAGGAACCCCGGGCACACCGAATTTGAAGATGAGTTGATAGCATGGTAGGCAAGTCTCTCAGCCGTGGTATTATCTTCCCTATATATGTCCATGATTAAATTAATGTTCTTTAGAAATTTGAAATTAAGACCATCGGCAATGACAAGAAACTTCAGAAATAGACTCCGTAGTATCACCATAGAAAGAGCAAAACCAAGAATCATTGTTCCATCTTCATCATGATCAAGTGCCCCACCACCAAATGTACCAAAATTCCCTCGATACACCCCATCCACGTAAAGATTTAACATTTTAGGTGGAGGGAGACTCCAAGTAACATGAATTATCCTTGGCCAATCTGTCGTAGGAATGACTGGAATGCCAATTTCAGATAGGATTCTAGCTACAGAACTTTGCAACTTCCTTTCGGTTTTACGGTTTATGACAGTTCAATAGCCCCATTTTTCACTACCTTGTGTACGATATCAATGGTTCCAATACGCTTTTTACCCATGGTGGATGGCATTTCTCTCATGCCAAACGTCCCAGAGAATAAGCTGAGGGAAAATTCTTCGAACCGATGCAAACTGATTATTTCCTTTCCTGAAGCACCATTTACCAAGAATTTGAAACAGTACCACTTGAACAACAATAAATTCTTCACAACTTATTCAACTACTGAGTCAAGAAGTTGAAAGGGATTTTCATTTTGCTACAAAATGTTAGAGGTATCTACTAGCCTTAAAAAATGGTCCAACTAGGTTTATTGACATGGTCCCACTAGTCTTTAAAAATGGTCCCACTACAATTTGAGTCATAGGATACCAAATTACCAATCGTGAATTGTATCATTCTAATCACAGTGTTTTCCAATCCAATTAGTGTGAAAAGTTCCAGTCAGTTGAAGGCGGGGGCTATTTAGTCGAGAGGCTTAAAATCAGTGTTACTTGGACACTTCTACTTTTGGGAATAGATTTATGCCGTGTCCACACTTGGTGGCATTTGGACACTCAACATGACGCGACACTTCTAGACATGTATGAAAAATGCCACCTGATACCATCAAAGTGTATCTTGTTTCAAAACGGTAAAATGAGTTGCCATTTTAGGAAATTTTGTGTAAAGTTTAAATAATTATAAATGAAAAATTCTGGGTCCTTGAAAGCCATTTGCATGATATAGAATATTAGAGATAGGCTTCAGGACATAAATTATATATAATAGTTTTCATCAAGTAGGTTTCTCAATTAACTCTGAGATTTATGTATATTATTTTTAACATATATATTTAATTTTTTTAATATTTTGATTATTTTTGTAGTTGTGCTGCCATATTGGAATTTTCTAAATTGCCGTGCCAAACACCTATGACACCTTGACACCCGTGCCAGACACTGCTTAAAATATTTGATCATTCACTGTCCAGTGTAAATTTGTTGAAGGAGACCTTTTTCAATAGCTGAACAAATATTTTATTAATATGAAAGTACAAAACACAATGTAATTAAAACATCTGGTACATAAGCCCACCTGAAAACTCTGTTGCAACTACATCCCTATATGCAAGCCATCCATTATATATATATATATGGGGGGGAAAGAGAAAGAGAGAATATTCAAAAGAGGTATCTCCACACCAGATTTCTTTTCAAAAAGAATGTGCCTCCCATTGTTGGGATATAACGAATTAGAAAAAGAGCAGTACCCAGTGTTGGTTCCGTATGTATGAGGTGCTCAGAGGGCTAGCACAATACAGAACTAACCTCCAACTTTTTATGCACAAAGTGGTTGCTCTGCGGACTCAAACCCGCTTTTTCACACTTCACCGCCCAAGCCTTTTACCATCGCACCAAGCAATGGCCCCTGATATGACGAATAAAAGAAGACGCCTTATTAAATGCTTTCTTCTATTCCCTCCATTAAGTGGCTTCCCCTTGCCTCCAATTCTCAAGGTGCAGAAAAGTGAGAAATCCTCGAATAGTAATATATTCTATCACATTGAACAACTAGTCAGGCTTATTTGGCATACTGGCAGAGGCAATCGTCCACCACCATTTCCTAATAAGAACGTCGTTAAACTTGTCTTAAGGGCCATAACAAAAAAACCTGTGGATTCCTTAGAGAAAAACATGTCGTCCCAATGACCAAGTAGACCTCTTTTCGCTAGCTCCACTCTGCAGAAAATTTCTTTAAATCTACCCAAGTTGTCCACTATAGTAGTCCATATCACAAAAACAACATAGATCAAGACGGTTGCAAGGGTTGCTTTAACATCAGTGTGTGACCCGGAATAAACAGATAAATCTTTTTTTCAATGACTTCAGGAGTGACTCAAACTTTGCAACAACTGAATCTCAATCAGAAACACTTAGAAGACCCACCTTGAGATGCATCCCTAAGTATGTTAGAGGAAGCTCTCCAGTAACATCCCAACATAGTTGCATATAGCACACACCCTCCCTCATCTAAGTACATGCCAGAGTCTAAACAAGAGTCTTTCAAAATTACTTAAAATCTCAACACCAAAGCTAGTCCAAGGGGGCTTCAATAACGATGAATACCAACACTATGAGAAACATATTAGAGGAAACAGTCTGAACTTGACTAATATGTCTTAGCATATTAAAAATGGTTTTAAAATATAACAATGAGAAAAAATAATCTAACTTTTTATTTAATTTTTTTTAAACAAAATTAACGCCATATTATCATAATTATGTACTGTATTATATATTCTATGGTGCATAGTTGTTATCAGCGCTAGGCAGGGCCAAAGCATCCCCCCCCCCCTCAAAAAAAAAAAAAAACAATGTTGCAATTTTTCTTACTTATTATATGGCAGCTGAGAGAAGATCTATAATAAATAATGAATATGTGAAAAATAAATGATACAAATATGATTATATAGACATTAAGTATCAATTGCCATATAAAATTGTAGGTTGAAGGAGTAAAATAACTAATAATTATCAGGTAACAATTAACAAATTAAAGACAAAAAGGCAATAATAAGTCCACATTTAGTTTGTAAAGGCCAAAGACCATTACAGTGCTGGTCCCATATGTACGGGGTTCTAGGAGAGGTGGACGGGATACGGGCCTAACCTCTGGCATTTTACACACAAAGTGACTGCTCTCCAGACTTCAACCTGCGTCTTCACGGCCCAAGCCTTTTACCATTGCACCAAGCAATGGACCTATGGTTCACAGACTGAGCACAGCGGTCTACACCGCGTCTCCCACAACCTTCACATACAGCAACACTGCTGCTTCAACAGAGTTGACCTTCACACAGCCCCTTCAAGCAGTTTAAAAACACTGCAATACGGTAGTAAACCTCAAACAGCCCTATAATCTGCAATACTGCAGAAAATATCCCTGGCAACGGGCTAAACAACCACAAAAAATTGATCACAGAATTCAGTGGAGTTCCTCAAGTCAAACAACTCCATTATCACAAAACTATCTCCAAACTCTTCCAGCAACCATAAAAGTAGTCTCAAGACTCTCAACAGATTAGAATCCTCAATCTCAGCATACAACATTACGGATGATATGGAACTCAGAATTACCTGGATACAATACATAGATGAGAAATCTGCTCCAAAAAAAAACGATATCCAATCAGCGCAGAGCAGTTGCCGAAGAACCCAGCAGAAATCAGTTCCAAAAACACTACTCTGGGTCACTGGAGTACTGCAGACAACCCCATGCACCCACAGGTTTAACAATCTGTACCAGATCTTCAGTTAAACCAATGAACTCACCAACACGGAATTCATCATATCTCCCAAAATATGGGTCAGATTAACATGAGACCACATTTACTTGAACCCTGACTAGAGACCAATGCAAAAACTGGCAAAAGTTCTGATCAAAACTGAGATTAGATCTGGTTATCCCCGAAACACATGACTCGGGAGGTTTTCAAGGAAAAACAAAAATATCAATCAAACACACAATATTCATAGAAACATCAAGCTTCCTTCACGAGAAATGATCTTCATGTAAAACCGATGTAAACCACGTATAATATGTACCCCCTGCTGATCGCACGGAGGAGATTCACACAGAAAACCATGATACAGTGATACCTTAGAAAAACTCTTGAAAACACAGTAAAGTCTGCTCAAAGCAAGATGGCGCAAGAGAGAAAACTGCTTATCTAGATGTTCTGATTCAAACTGTCAGGAAAACTGATTTTGAGGTCAACAATTTGACCTGGCTGATGTGAGCATGACGTAATGATGACATAAACAGTTGCAGGATGATGTCAGTCTGAGAAACTCCGGTGAAGGCGTGGCTCTGATACCAAGATAATACATGTATTTAGGGTTAGAGTTGGGCTGTTGAAGAAGAGGAGAAAATTAGGGCTATGAGTTAGATAGACCCATACCCTTTCATCATTAGTATTTATATCATTTACAAGATATTATCAGCACGCCCACTTACACACTTACCAACTTAATGATAAATCTATGGACACACCAACAATCTTAACATATGTCTCAGCCCCATGCACACCATCTTCTTGCCACCTTTTTGTAACCCAACATTCTGCACCACATAGTATGGCAGGTCTAACCACTGTCTTCGAAAAGTGTCCCTTCAATTGAAGTGGAACTCTTGGGTTGCACAATATTCAGCTTGCTTGTCTCCATTTTATCCAGCCTACAATAATTCTATTTGAAACATCTTACTCAAATCCACCATCTAGCTATAAGGTTGAGCCTAAATAACCAAATCTATGGCACGAGATGGTTCTCTATTTTAACTACATATCTAGATTATCATGTTCATTAAATTTTCACTCCATATATTCCATGTTTCAAATAGAATTAATGTAGGCAAATCTATGGCACGAGATGGTTCTCTATTTTAACATCATCATCATCATCTAGATTATCATGTTCACTAAATTTTCACTCCATATATTCCATTTGTGTACGACTATTTTTCTCTCGACTCTAAGGCCTTTCTCTATAATTTCAGCTTATCATTTATATTGTTTCCCCGTTTGGGGGATTAGTACCACACTAATCACAAAAAACATGCACCATAGAGTTTCTTCTTGTATGTCTATGGTTAACGTATCCACGAAATAAGGGCTCAAGGCAGATTCTTGGTTAACGTATCCATGAAATAGGGCTCAAGGCAGATTCTTGATACAGCTTAACTCCACAAGGTAGTTCACTCATTTCTTTACACATAATTCTTACACTAGTTACTGCCCTTCAATACATGTCTGGGATAATCAAAGTATATAACTGTGGGATACAATTCTTCCTCAGCAATCAGCATCCACAAGAAATTATTTGTTTTGCCACTCTATCATATGCCTTTTTCCAAATTAACAATAAACATACACAAAATTTTATTCTCTCTTTGAACTTCTCCATAAGTTGCCTCAAAAGGAAGATGGTTTTAGTTGTTAATATTTGCAGCATAAATCCAAACCTATTTTCTGATACACTTGATTCATGTCTTTTTAATCGCTGTTCTACTATTTTCTCCTAGAGTTGTCTGGCTCATACGTTTAATGCTTCAATGGTTGACAAAGTTTTGGATATCCCTCCCCTCATCAAGTATTTTTTCGTTATCAATGTCTAATTGAACATTCCAATCAACCAATTCAGTCATGGGTAAAACATCTGATCTAATGTTTTTCTTTTCTTCATCTTATGTTGAGGTTGCTTATACTTCATCTTCCGATACTTTGTTTATCATCCCTTGAATTGCTAAGATTGCTTTACTTCACACTATATATGATAAATGGCATGTGTAATATTGTAACATCTATCATATAAATACTAATGGAAGGAGGAATGAGCTATATCTCATTACCCTAATTCTTCGAACTCTTCTCTTTTCTGTCTTTACAAATCTTCCTCTCCCTCGTAATAAAACTTAACCCTAATCTCTCCACATAAACCCTAATATTATCATATATACCAACCTTAAGTCTTATTATATACAGCTTTCAAAATTATCCTAGAAGTTTGTTAACTACATAGCACCATAGGATACAAAACAACAAAAGAAATATAGGAAGAGGTGAGAAGTTCTGAAGAGAGCTACTTCATTTACAATAATGACAATGAAAAATCATCCGCAGTTCGCAAAACAAGTCATCACTTCCTGTCACTTAATCAGCATAGATTTTCAAGAAGTTCCATGATATTAAACTTATAAGAGGAATAAATGTCCTTATATATCAAATCCAAACAGGATAGGAAGCCACTATAGCAGAGTTATCAAGAGTTTATCTAACTTAAAACCATAAGAATAACCATGCTTTTCCAAAGAAAACAATATATTATATGCATGGAATCTCGAATTATATTGAGATGTATGTGCGGGATATTTTGAAATTGGTACTTTTTTGTATTGGACAAAACAAATGGGAGCCGTTTGCACACTGTATCAACCAATACAACTCACAGCGGATAATGTATTCACCTCAATATTGGAGCAAAACCGTATGGACTTGGAGACCAATATTTTAAATATTAAGTATAAAAGAAAAAGGTGGCATACTCTGCGCAAGGTCTCCACTGCAGTCTCAATGTGCTCATCCCTTGTAGTTTCTTCTTCAACATGGTCCTCAAAAAGCTCTTCATCTTCTTCAGGCAAAGGTGAAGCATTCAAGTCCATGGAGCTAACTCTTCAACATTCACAAAACCACAAAGGTTGTTGTAAAAGTATTTGGAACTCTTTTTATTATGAGTATATTTGGAACCCTTGATGATGCTTGTTCTTATCATAAAGGTAACTGTGGCAGAGAAACTGAAACAATTCATACAGAAAAGTGAGAAAGACAATATTAACATTAATTGTACAACCTAAATAATAGCAACATTTACGAGTGGTAGCTCAGTTGGTATCCTCCCTCCTTTGTGAGGCTCGAGGCCGTGGGTTCTATATTCCAGGTTTGCTTCCTCCCTTATATAATAAGGTGAGTGTTGTTGTGGGGGATTTATTCCCCTATGTGTCACTCAATGTGAGTGCTTTGTTGTGTGGGATTTATTCCCCAAGTGCTGCACCTCAACTGTCATACCCTCTACAATATGTAAGGCACATCCAGGTTGTCTATGCCGTATGGCATCATCAAAAAAAAAAACATTTACAACTATCAAATTTCTCACGAAGGATAACTGAATGCAACAAACAACACTTACAACTAACATAATTATTTTGTTTATTTCAAATTCTTATTTTGGGTGACATTTCAGACTCATAAATTTGATAAGCAGCATTACCGATAAAAATAAATAATTGTACGAAGCAGTTGTAAAAAAGTAATCAAGTCAAAGTGAGCTCCTAGATCGTAGCACCAACAAAGCAATCTCCAGGTTTAATCTGATCTCCCCATTGATTTCCAAATACTGTCACATGGACAAACTAATGAACAGTTCACACTAGAAAGTACAAAGGTTGGTTACCCTGTACCAACTCTAAATCTATGTAGTGCTTCTAAAGAGTGCATTTGTTTCCTGTGTCTCTTCCCAGATTATATGGCAAACCACAATTTTTGGGGAAGACATAATTTTTGCTAAAATTTGGGATCTCTCTCCTACCCCCAAATCACCTGATTTTGTACGGACTAAGTTGAAGGGCAAGAGATAGAGGAGATAAAATGCGTCTATGATTGCTCGCTCTTGGTATGGTTTTACCTTTGAGGCCACCGATCACAGCTTTGTAAATCATGAAATGTATTTGGCCAAAAGCATTTGGGCTTCTTTTCCTTTAAAACCTTTGGAACTTATAGTAGTCTTGATTTATCTAATTTTATATGTGAGCATCAGTTAAAATGGAGAAATCCAAATAAGCGTTCAAGTAAAGCATTGGGGAAAATAGGTTTTACTGCAGTTATACGGCTAGCAGAAAAAGAAAGAGACGATTGTGTTCCAAGGTAAATCCACAAACACAATTAAAGTCAAATGGCAGATCCATGTAGTGAAAAGGGAGGCCCTTCTCAAAGCAGTGTCGTTTTGCTATCCACATGGACGGTCAAAAAAAGCTGAACTTTCTGCTACACAGATTCTATCCATAAAAATGAGACTGCTTGGGTACCCCTAAGCAGGTTGGTAAAGTTTGATTTCCACATATGCAACAAAGATAATTCTGGCCTGTCTGGAATCAACGGCATATTCATTAGTGCTTAGAAAGAAAGATTTTCTCTTTTGCTAGAATAGTTGGCACCATGGCTCAAATTCCGGTTTTCTGGTAAGTACAGGTTTCGGATGATACATTGGTATGTATCGTCTGATACATAACAACATATATGTATATATATTGATCGATAATTCAAAGTATTGAACTGGTGACCTCCGGAACCGATACATATCAGTTTCGTCCAGAATTTTGAACCAAAGTCGGCAATATATCCACCTAAGATGCAGAGGTTGAGGCCCAGTGGAAAAGCATCAAAAGCATGAAAATCCTTCAGCATGTCGCCCCCCTTTTGGGACCATTGATCAAGGGTAAATAGGTCTCTTAATTTTTATCTATTGGCTTGATGGGGGGCTCGCCTTTGCGTTGGAGGTGGGCATCGAACTCAGAGATGGGTTGTAATCTTGTGGATATTGAGTTTAGCTGTATCTCCCACATACATAAAGAGGGCAATACAAGAGCCCAAAAGTGTCAACTTTATCTGGAGGAACAAAAGAATTAACTGGAACCATTTTATTTGGAGGAACAACTCTGCATAATTTTATTACTATTTCCGAATTCATAGGATTTTACAGTTTCCGCCTCTACATAAATTCCTAGCTGGTATTTAAATAAAATAAAATAAAAACAACCATTCTTATTAAACACAGAGATCTTATTTCAGAAATTGAGAAACTCTTATCTGGAAGCTATGTTTGGGAATAATTTGAGAAAATACTGGTAATTAAATATACACAGTACCTGCAGAGAAAATTAAAGAGTCCATTAGAACCCTAACTGAATTTGGATCATCTAGAACCCCCCATTAGAACCCTTTTTCCCAATCAAATGTTTGGAAAAGTGGATATAGGTATCAAACCCATTACACCTGACCAACAAACACAACAAATTCAAAGACCTAATAGAACAAACAAAAAAAAAAAATCAAACCCACAAATTTAGAAAACAAAAAATGAATAAAATAATAATCTAAATGTAAAAAACACGGACCTTAGGAGAAGGGAGGCGTGAGGGCTTTTTGGGGGAGTTGAAGAAGCTTGTTCCTTCCAACCCCTCTTAAATATTATTATATATATATCTGGGGACCATCGTCGTCATAACTAACAATTTATAATTTTTATTTAATTATTTTTTCCTAATTTTTACTGCTGCTGTTATACTCTCTACTCTCAAGAAATAGAATCCTTATTTTCTTCGAACAAAAGTAGTAAATCCCCCATCTTTATACCCCTCTCTCTCTCTCTCTCTCTCTACCAGTACCAAGTACCCACTTTCCCTTTTTCTCCGGCCCAAATGATAAATCTGGCATCGGGTCGGGTCGGCCCGATTATAATAACCATGTGGATCGATTTCTAAGTACACCCACAACTTTTATGGTGCTAAATCAGGCCGGTACTTACTCTTCCTATGAAGCCGGTTTTACCCCTTGTAAGTCTGGTTAATAAAAACTTGGTTCAATGGGATTCCTGGCTAAGAGACTTCATAGGGCATATACCAGCCTCAAAATTATAGAGCTAAGGTTTAAAAATGAGATAAAGAGGGTAGAGCGAGGGCCTTAAAACCAAGGGCATGTTGTGCGTAGGTGCATAAGAGCTTAACAAGTTAAAAGGCCGCCAACCTTGCTCAGCATGAGCATCTCTATTAAATTTATGTAGTGAATTTTATTACTTTAAATATATAAGATATATATTATATTATTTATAATTAATTTATCAAAATAACTCTTAGGCCTCGTTTGGGTGTTTACTGACTTTCTCAAAAAAACTCATAAAATTGAAACCTCTGATTCCTCGGGATATTAGATTCCTAACTTTTCCCAAATGCGTTCTCAAGTCACTCTGATTCCTGATTTTTCTTGGAAAAGCACATAACCCTATCGTTTTTAAGTTTATCTCATAAAAGCTCATAATCAATTGAAATATTAGTTATGCTACTATCGTAAATATGTTATTTAATCATCGATATATGAGTCGAACTTGGATTTAATCCAAATTTTACGGGTTATTAATTTATGCGAGGTAGAACATATTGAACGATGATTTTTAAATAATACGACTTGTAGAAGGGCAATACCAAAAACCTCATAAAGATATAGCAAATAAATATTATAAACTTATGAAAGTGTTCGGGCCGAGAATATAAATGCCAAAATAAAATACCTTTGTATATAAAAAATCTAATGATAAACATTATATATTCGAGTAGGTCATTGCAACAAAATTAGCTTGATTTTTTTTAGAAGGCATAAATGGTACAATAATACATAAGAGAAAAATAAAACACCCTTTCAAACAATAACGAAGCACTATCATTGGAGTGGTAATCATCCTCCAAAGAGTACGAGGTCGATGATGTGCACCTGGGAGCATGAATTAGATTTTATGGTATGTTATGATCGCCCACTTTTTGGGATATGTACCATGTTGAATCAACAAGTGGCCGCCTGATGGTAGGCCCATGATCTCAACATATGTTGTATGGAAGATAGGGATCAAAAACGAGATATATCGTATGTTTCAAAGAAGTCAATGATACTGTCTTTGTTTAAGTGTGTGGTAATAACAAAATTGGGTGGTAGTAACAATGCACTTAAATCAGCTTATATCTCGTCCTTTCCATTTATTCATGGCAACAGGCCATTAAACTCATGAAGAACACACGTTTCCCACCATAAAAATTTTATTGACTGCCTTGAATCGGATGATGGAGATTGTTTTTCGTCCCAATCTTCCCCACTATAGATCTTGAGATCATGGTGCCCATATCCGATGATCACATGTTGATTCCATGTAGCACACACCCCCAAAAGTGACCGAATTTACTTATACTCGAAAAGTTAGCCCTTGCACCGAATTTAAAATGAAAGAATTGTAAATTTGGCGACCTCTGCTACGTGACAACACCATCTAAGCCGTTTGATTTGAAGGTCATGATTTAAAGATATCAAATGCAAAAGATTAGCACAAAATATAATATTTTTCATGTGATTAAATGTAGTCAAAAGGCTATTACCTGATTCAACAGTTGATTAATACAATAGATCATATGATAAATATTGTGTTTTACTCCAATATTAAGCATTGGGGGTTGATAGATCATGAACTTTAAATCAAACAGCCCATATTGCATTTTCACATGTCATGTGTCCCTAAAATATATAGTTTTTCTTTAAATTCGGTGCAAGGGCCAACTTTCCGAATGCAAGTAATGGCTCCCTTTCGATTATCAACCTTCAAGGTAATCAACAACATAACTTGTGAAACCACCCTTGGTTATAAAAGTCGCTACACAAATAAAAATTCACTATATATTTATTTGCAACCAACAAATCATATCATTCAATAGAATAATGTTATATGA
This sequence comes from Chloranthus sessilifolius, assembly GCA_021018995.1. NCBI lineage: Eukaryota > Viridiplantae > Streptophyta > Magnoliopsida > Chloranthales > Chloranthaceae > Chloranthus > Chloranthus sessilifolius. Next base: position 145,253,587 of record CM037590.1, on the reverse strand, counting down.
AGTTGCCTGCAAACAAAATTACCCTTATAAGATACTTTGGGTTTCTAGAGGCTTCTTTAACCATTTTAAGAACTGAACGTACAAATCTCATCTCTCTCTTCTCCTCTCTTTTACTCCCCCAATCCTCTCATTGTGAAGACTCCAACGTCACAACCCGCCATTAATTTCAAATCAAGTAAATAAAATCCTTGGTATAGTGGGAATCAAGCAATCAACATCTCTCTACTACTTCTTGATTATTATCTTATTAATTTAATTTTTTATTTGTTTAATAAAATTAGGGTTTTGTTTAATAAAAATAGCGCTTTCTTTGATATTTTATTTATATATTTAAATTAAGGCTTTAATTTGATTTTTTTTGTTTGTTTAATAAAATTAGGGCTCTTGAAGATGGTTGTTTGGCGTTTCATCACTGTCAGATAGAAGAAAACCTATTGGAATTGAAATCCTGATAGAGATTTTTGAGTTTTGTTTTTGTTTGATGATTCTATATTTTCCTTTTTTTTTTTTTTTTTAAAAAAATCATTGCTGAGGCATTAGGATTTTTAGCTATTACCATACGCAAGATATAACAATTTGGTGTATATTCTCCAGCAAACTATACTAAGACTGGACTTAGAATCGAAGTATTTTCGAGCAAATTGCTCAAAAGTTAAAACGTTGCTTTCACTCGGAAAGACTCATGGTGGGCCCCACACTATCTCTCAAACAAGAGAAAAGCTCAGAAAGTCTCAGAATATGGCATTTTCTGAGTAGAATGCTCATAATCGAAGTTTTTTCTCATCTCTTGAACGAGCCCTTAGTGTTAATTTTAGATTCACAAAATAAATAGTTCTAAAGATATTTTGGTAATTTCAATATCTATGAATAATTGTCATAATTGTCTAGGAGTTTTTTTTTTCCTCATTCAAAATGTCTTTCTTTATTTTTAAACGAAGTTTAAAAATAATAATATAAATAATAAAACCTGAATCCTGACCCGAGCCTGCCCAGTCCTAATTGAGTCTATTGACAATCTTGTTGGTGGTCAATCTCGTTGATTTATAGAAGGAGTAGTCATCCACTGGTAAAAGGAGCATTTGGGCTCTTGCCCAAAATTGTTGGTTAGGTTTAATCTCAACTATGAATAGAGACACTTTGAAGAGTGGTCTCGAGTCGAAATCGATTGATCGGTTTTGGAAATCGATCGATTGATTTTGGGCAACAATTAATTGACAACTCTCGCGTCAAAATCGATCGATCGAGTTTGAAAATCGATCGATCAATTTTGAGCGGATAAGTTTCGCGAATTTTAACGCTTTGGCTAATTAGAGAAGCTTTTTTGTCAAAGTTTCCTAATAAAACTTTGAACCTATCAATAGAAGGTTTTTCCTAGGGTTCCAAGAGAGTTTTTTTCCTAGAGAGCGAAAACGTGTGAATACTTGGGTAGACAAAGTATTTAAGAATCACTTAGGGATTGAAGCATCTGATTGAAGTCGTTTTTGTGTTGGAATCGTTATTATATTCAAGCAGATCTCTTCTCTGCATCGAAGGACTACGTTCTTATTTATTCAGCGTATTGGTTGCTGAAGATCATGTGAAATCTTGTTTGAGAGTGCACTAGAGAGAAGAGAGTGTGTAAACATTTTAAAATATAGTATATATACTCCGTAGACGTAGCCCTAGATTGGGTGAACCACGTAAACTCCTTTATATTGTGTGTGATTGTTTTTTGCGTCTTCTTATTTGGCCATAGTCATCGCGATAGAGAGTTTGGTGTCTCGAATTCTTAATAAGTGGTATCAGAACCAAGTTTAGGCTATAATGGCGATGAAGGTCTCAAATGCACGACTCGAGGTGAGGGAAGTTTTCGGAGAAAAATAACTTCATTCTATGGCAAGTCAAAATCACAGATCTCCTTGTCCAACAAGGCATTAATGATGCTCTAGTTGGAAAGGAGATAGAGAAAAAGGCAAGGATGTCCAATGAAGAGTGTCCTTCTGTAATGACCCTGATTTTTGTTAATGCTGAATCATTGACTTTTAATGAAAAGCTAAGATAATAAAGAAATACCCCGAACTCATCGTCTCATGTACGTAATTTTCGATGACGAAAATATTATAAGGGGGAGAGAATGTAACAACCCGGATTTTTAGACTTTATTTTAATGATGTTAGATGATGCACCACACTATCTACTGTGTTAACGCTCCACATCGAAATTGAAACCGACCCTTTAAAATAGAAATTTTCTAATTTTTCCTATATCAAAATTAGACTCATTGCGAAGTGCTCGTTGATACGATTCCAATGATATATAATTTGACGACTCCTGACAAGAATATAAAAAGTTATGCCCATTTTAAATAATCAAGCAAGTCAAAGGGTATAATTGTAATTTCAGGAGAGAAACACCAATTGTTTTGGTGTTTATGAAAAACGCTGGAACGAAACCTCTTATTTCGTGTAAAAATCTCTTATTCTATTAAATCTCCTACGAAAAGTGTTAATTAGAGTTGACCTAAACTTTATACCATTATAAATAAAACTTTAGAAGCTTTCTCCTCTCTATAATAAGAAATTATTCTCTCTCAAGACTTAGACGAGCCAATACCTTGGGAGTCGACCTTTTCAACCCGAATCGCCGTTGATCTTCCGTTCACGCTTCAAGAGGTGGGTACCCATCAATCCATCTTATTCTTCTCAGATCTCGTTGCGTAGGATGCGTTGGATCGGGCATCGACGAGTTTAAAAAATCTTATTTAAACCCAAATATCTCATAAATTAATAGATCTATATGTTTGATATATGCTTTCCCTTGAAAGTTGTATATTTTATAAATTTGGTTTATATGTTATTTCTCTTTTCTTTTCAATAATCCCTTTTTGTTTTAATTATTAATATTTTACCTTATATTAGGTCTGTATATTTAATATGTTTATTTTCTCTTTTATGTCTGTAAAATTAATTAAATTTTAATACTTATAAATTTGATAAATTGACTTAATTGGCATAATATCATATTGATATTATTTATTTCCAAATCTATATAGTATAAATTTATCCTTCTACTAAGACTATAATAATATATATTATTGTTGCAAGTCTATATTATTATTTATTTAAAACTAATTAAGCCCAAAAAAAAATTAAATTATATTTTTATTTTATTTAAATGAATAATAGATTGCACCAACTTAAAGTTTCGAGTCCGAACTTGCGGCTACGAACCCGAATTCGCGGCCACGAACCCGAGCTCGCGACCATTGATGCACCTATCCCGGTATTTTGGTCATAACTTTTTACTCCGATCTCGGATTAATACGATTCTTACGACATTGGAAAGAAGGCAGCGAGCTTTACAACTTTGTGTGAAATAGTCATTTCACGAATCTGATATTTTAGATGTCAAAATAGAGTAACAAGTCGGGTTTAATTTTGAATGACTCAAGGCTATTCGAATTTAATATTATTTTCTAATTCTCGTGACCAAGGTTCATGTGTATATTATATTGTAAGGTCTTTCGATCAATGGTCATGATAAATCATAATTTAATAAGTATAAATACTATTTAATTTAATTATCTAATTATATATATATATATCTCTCTCAATTTTATCGCTTCAACGTGACCTCTTCGATAATACAAAGTGTTAGAACTTCGATGTCTTTATGAAACCGAACTCTGACCTTTACAATTATCGAAATCACACTTATAACTCTATTCTATAATTATATTGGTGTGGTATATAAATAAATATAAATATAAGTATAATCATAATCTAAGTATAAACCGTTCTGTATGTGTGATACTTTTGTATTTGTAATTTAATCAATTTATACGAGTTAAGAATATGTTAGATCATGAGTACGAGAGTGTATGAGATCATGCCTACGCTTGGGCGTGGTGACTCACTGAGATGGTATCGAAGCGAGGAATACACCGTATTCACATGCCTTACAACTCATGGTAGAATGGGACCCATGACGAGTCGGGTGAGTGTGAATTCAGTGTAACTTCGTACACGGTGGCATATACAGTGGTCTTATCACCCCGAGTTTTAATATGAGAGGATAAGATATGATACGAGAATCGGGCTTTGAGCCTTAGCTGTGGTGAGGTTTCTTTTACGGTTATGTGAAACTCGGTATATTGGCGTCCATGTACGGATGCAACACTTTTATGATAGTATAAACTATCACACGAAGTATATCTAGGTTACTACGGAACCTTTTTCTTGGGAAGCGTGAATTAGGAAGGTTGCCTTACTATAGTTTGTCATAGGATTAAGTATAAGAGTATGATAAGATATGAGTATGAGAAGATATGAGTATGAGATAAAATAAGTTATGATACGAGTACGATAATAAGGCATCACTGTGTAGGCTAGCAAAAGATAAAAAACTTAAGTCTCTGTATGTGTCGTTCCTTGCGTAGCCACCGTAAGGGCAATAACGTCTTTCAGCCAAGACGGATCTCTGGGAGAGATTATGAGTATGAGTGTGTTATGAGTGAGTTTGGCCATTATGTCTCCCCATTGGCTGAATGGTGGAGTATGAGTATGACACGAGGGCGTTATAATATGGTGGTATGATACTATGTTGACCCTCCCATAGTAGCTCGAGCAGCGACTCTGGCACAGGTCATTTAGGATTTCACTAGTATGTTAGTTACGCTCATGCGATGTATAGACGTATGTGCGGGAATGATAATAATACACGGTATGATATGTTATGAGATATGGTAAAGTACGTTAGGATATGAGTGTCTAAATCATGGTCTTACATTTATGATATGATATGAGTTTTACGATATGCATGTAATTTTGTCTTTCTTTTGCTATCTATTTTGAGATACTATGTTTATCACTCACAAGATGCACTCACAATGCACCTGAGTAGTATGGGGTGGATTGGTGGTGTATCCACTGAGTTTATGTGACCGAGTAAACTCATCCCACGATAAATTAACAGCTGCAGGTGACTATGCCGACGGTGTGGACGTGGGTATCTCTTATCTGATTGGTGCTGAGAACGTCGACCCAGTGGACGTTGATTATCAAGGGCCTTTGGAGGGTGACGTTGCCGATTATCAGGAGGACTACAATGTTGGTTTTGATCCGAGCGCCGGATATTGATTTAGTAGACTCGGTATTAGAATTTGTCTTATATTATTATCATTGACTCTATGCTTTTATTTTTATTTTTTTATCGGATTTGTCTCCGATTTGACTTACCGGTTAGTTGTGGATTGATAGCATTCTATTGCATTTTATCAGATTTATTCAGCATTTATGATTATTTTATACTCCACTTTGATATGTTGGCTTTCACGGATTTTGTGGAACCATTATTGTGCGAGAACTCTGATTAGGTGTATGTCCGCTTAGCATATTCGGGATATGTGCGGGTCATAACTCGGAATTCTAGGCCCTCGAGATGGGATAGAATTTCGGGTCGTGACACCTTCTCTTGATAAGAGAGTCATAAGCACTATCCAATTGTATTTATCCGATGAAGTTCGGTATAACGTTCTTCACGAAAAGACAACTGTGAATATGTGGAAGACGATGAAATCTCTCTACATGATAAAGTCGCTGTCAAACGGGCTCTTCATGAAGAAATAACTTTACACACTTCGTATGAAAGCTGGTACACATATTCATGATCATTTAAATTCGTTTAATAAAATAGTTAGTGAACTATTAAGCATTAAAATGAAACTTGAAGAGATCTTGCACTTTTCTTGCTCACCTCATTGTCTCTATCTTATGAGCACCTTGTGACCACATTAATTTATGGTAAGGATATCATAATCGTCGAATAAGTGATTGATGTACTTCTTTCAAATGAATTAAGAAAATAACATGAATCTAACTCCAAAGGGACTAGTCTCTTTAGTGAATGGGGTCGAAACCATGATCGCAAGAGATAAGTCCAGAGGAGACAATAAATCAATGAGATGAAACAACAGCTCCAAATCCAGGGGTGACAGAAAAAGATATTATTTGTTACTTCTGTAAACAATTTGGAAATTTTCACAAATATTGCCAACAGAGATTGAATAAATATAAGAGTGATGAAGGTACTTCACAGCATGCCAGTGTTGCTAAGTGAGATTCTGGTGAAAATCCGTTGCGTGCACTATTAGACTCTAGTCATGTTGATGGAAGATGGATCTTATATTCAAAGGCATCGTATCACATGTGTCTATATCGGGATTGGTTTGACCAGTACAAGATAGCCAATGATGGGACGATTTTGATTGGGAATGAAAGTGTATGTGAAGCACTGAGTATCAGTTCTATTAGAATAAAGATGTTTGATGATTATGTTTGCACTGTTATTGAGGTTAGGCATGTGTCTGATATGAAGAAAAATCTGATCTCGTTAGGGAAATTAGATGAGATAAGATGTCGAGTCATCCTATAATTCCGAAAACTAAAGGTTGCACGAGGTGCTATGACCTTGATGAAAGGTGAGAAGAAGGGAAATCTTTATATTCTAGTAGGCGACAAAGTCAGTGACAGTGGTGTTGCGATTACAAAAGATTCTAAGGATCTCTCAGATTTATGACACAAGAGGCTTGATCACATGAGTGAACATGGGCTAACAAAGCTCATAAAGAATAAGGTGATTTTTTATATTCAAACTTGTAATATGATATTTTGTGAAGATTATATCTTCGAGAAGAAAAAGAAAGTTTTTTCACAGGAAAACATACTTCGAAGGGGCTGATTGATTACATATATTCGTATATATGATAACCGACCAAAGTCACTTTAGTAGGTGGAGCCAACTACTCTGTGTCATTCATAGATGACTATTCTAAAAAAAATTTGGTGTATCCGATTAAGAATAAGTCGGATGTGTTTCAAAAATTCAAACTGTGGTAGATTATGGTTGAAAATCAAACAAACAAAAAGGTTCTTAGATTAGGTAATGATAGGGAATACTTGTCATCGGAATTCAAAGTTTATTATGAAACTCAAGGAATTGTTAGACACTTAACAGTTCTTGGAAATCCTCAACAAAACGGTGTAGCCAAGAGAATGAATAAAACACTATTGGAAAAAAGCACGGTATATGTTGAATCATTCCGGCTATAATCATTGGTCCTGGGCAGAGGCAGTGAGCACAACATGTTACTTGGTTAATCGGTTGACATCAACAACATTAAAATCAAAATCTGCAAATGAGGTTTGATAAGAAAGACACAGAAGTTACTCTCACTTAAGGGTGTTTGGATGTGCCGCATATGCATTATTTTAGGAAAATGAATTATCCAAATTGGATTCAAAATCCAAAAAGTGTGTCTTGATTGACTATGGTCAAGGAATAAAAGGTTATCGTTTGTGGGATACATAATCTCACAAAGTGATAGTTGAAAGAGATGTTATTTTCAATGACGATAAGTTTTTTATGAAAAACGTGGAAGATAAGCCTCAATCATCTGGTAAACCACAGGTTCAAGTTTATGTTGAAAGGCATGAGCAAGATGAGAAAAATAATAGACTCTGAGATAGAGTTTCTTAAGACTTACAATCTCAGGTACTGGTTCCGTTCCAAGGTATCTTGAGAAGGTCAGAAAGGACAAAGAAATATCCTGAAAAGATTAAAGATATGACATCCTTAACACTAGCACTTATCATAAACAATGGGAAACCAAGCACAGTTCCAGAAGCTTGGGTGGATACAGATGCTGTAAAGTACAGTTAGCTATGAAAGAAGAATGACAGTCACTTATGAAAAAAGAGACTTGGGATCTCATAGAACTTTCAAAAGGGAAGAGAATCATTAGTTATAAATAGGTCTTTCAAAAGAAAGAAGGTGATAAGAGACAAGGTCCGAAGTTTAATGCAAGGCTAGTTATGAAGGGGTTCTCTCAGAAAAAGGTATCAGTTATAATGAGATATTCTCTCCAGTTGCGAAACACACATCGATTCGCACTTTATTGGTCGTGGATGCTCAGAAAGATTTAGAACAAATAGATGTGAAAACAACTTTCCTCCATGGGGATCTTTAGGAAGAGATCTATATGAGACATCCAGAAGGATTTGAAGCATAAGGGTAAAAATCGCTCGTTTGCAGATTGAAAAAATATTTATATGGTCTCAAACAGGCACCCAGGCAATGCTACAAGAAGTTTGATTCATATATGTTGAGCATGGGGTATCACAAGGGGCAGAATAATTATTGTGTCTACTGAAAAGAGTATTGTGAATGGGAGAAAATATTCCTAATTCTCTATGTACATGATATGTTGATAGAAGTAAAAAGTAAGGTTGAAATCAATAAGCTAAAGCGAACATTCAGCCAAAAGTTTGAGAGCGTAGGTATGGAAATCATGAAAGATCGTGAAAATAATAGACTTTAGCTAACTCAAAGGAATTTTATCCAAAAGCTCCTTGAGAAGTATAATATGAGTGATGCTAAGCCGGTTTCAACTCGTCTAGTAGAGCACTTTAAACTCACAAAGAAGATGAATCTATCCACACATGCAGAAAGGGAATACATGAAGAATGTTTCATATACAACTACTGTTGGGAGTTTGATGTATGTCATGGTGAGTACACGACCAGATTTAACATAGGTCTTGAGTGTGATATGCAAGTATATGTCTAATTCGGGAAGAGAGCATTGACTTGCGGTTAAATGAATATTGAAATACCTAAAAGGTACTGCTGAAAATGAATTGATGTTTGAAGGTGGAGATACATGCGACTATGCGAGTTTGATCTCTACAGTTATGTTGACTCCAACTATGCTGGTGACCTTGACAGAAGGTCTATCATGAGGTACGTGTTTGTTTTGGCAAGTGGAGCGATTAGTTAGAAGTCTATGCTTCAAAGGATAGTTACATTGCCAACTACAGAGACCGAGTATATAGTGGTTACAGAAGCTGCTAAGGAAGCCTCATGGCTTAAGGGTTTAGTCAGTGAATTTGGTAAGATTGATGAGAGCATCGATACCCTCTGCGACAGTAAGAGTGGCATTCACCTAGCAAAGCACCAAGTTTTCATGCTGAACAAAGCATATAGATGTCCGATTTTATTTTATCAGAGAGATGATAGAAGGTGGAGAAGTATTAGTTGAGAAGATTGATACGAAAGAAAATACAACAGACATGTTGACTAAACCAGTTACACCGAATAAGTTTAACCATTGCCTAAACTTGATCAACACTTTAGGCAAATGTTGATGCCCGGTGAGGTGGTGACACGGTTGAAGATGAAATCTAGGTGGAGAATTGTTGGTTAGGTTTAATCCCAATTGTGAATATAGACAATTTGAAGAGTGGTCTTGGGTCGAAATCGATCGATCAATTTTAGAAATTGATCGATCGATTATGGGCGACAATTAATTGACAACTCTCGGGTTAAAATCAATCAATCGATTTTGGGCGAACAAGTTTCGCATATTTGGACGCTTTGGCTAATTAGAGAAGTTTTTTGGTCAAGGCTTCCTAATAAAAGTTGGAACCAATCAATAGAAGGTTTTCCTAGGGTTCTAAGAGAGCTTTTTCCTAGAGAGTGAAGACGTGTGAATACCTGGGTAGATAAAGTATTGAAGAATCGCTTGGGGATTAAAGCATCCGATTGAAGTCGTTCTTGTATTGGAATTGTTATTATATTCTAGCAAATCTCTTTCCCGTATCGAAGGACTACGTTTTTGTTTATTCAACATGTTGGCTGTTGAAGATCGTGTGAGATCTTGTTTGAGAGTGCACTAGAGATAAGAGAGTGTGTGCGTTGTAAACGTTCTAAAATATAGTGCATATACTCTGTGGACGTAACCCTAGATTTCGTGAACCACGTATATTCCTTTGTGTTGTGTGTGATTATTTTTTGCGTCTTCTTATTTTGCCATAGTCATCGCGATAGAGAACTCAGTGTCTCGAATTCCTAACACCCAATGTTGACCAAGTGCTTAGATAAAAATTATCGTGGGGCTCATCCCTCTCTCTGGACTCTCATAAAATAATAATTAGTGTACTTAAATAATACGATCATGTTAGAATGAATGGTGAATTGATGAAGTGTCTCGCCATTCAGTTTTCAATTTTTAAACCATTAACCATCATTAGATTAATGATGGACAATACATTTTTTAACAATGACAGATTACAACGAATCTAAGTTTATAGCACCCAATTTGTGTTTAGATGCCACATGACACTTGTCTGGTTCTAACCAAACATAGACACATTGTGCACTTTCTCAAAGTCTCAATGCTCCTCACTAAATTCAAAAATTAGTATTTTAAATGAGAGTAAAGGAATATGAAAAATTATAAATGGTGGGCAAATTTTATGTAGACAAAGTGTAGGCGATTGACGTGGCACAACATGACTAGTTGCACTAATTGAGCATCGACCTGCATTAGTTGAGCCCCACCACACTTGCAGCCAATTGTGTTGTGCCACATCAGCCGCCTATCTTTTGTCAGCATCAAATATGTCCACCATATGGCACTGTCCAAAGGGATATTAGATCAGTCTCATGCCTCTTTGTTCTGATGTGCCACGTAGAACTTATTGTTGTTTTTTTACCACTCTTTGCCACATCTTCTTAACTTAGAAGAAATGCAGTAATATATAGGAATACTACTATTTGTATGCGTTTTTCGAGAATCCTCTCGGATTTGGGAAAAATGGTTCTAATATGGTCACAAGGGGACTCTATTTGCGATTAAGGGGTGAAGAATGATATGGGGGGACTTATATGCACCTGCAGAGAAATCGTTAGTTGCAACTAAATTCAAATATATACCTAAGGTGTGATCGCCATCTTAATATATTTATCGACGTTGTAGAACGTCATTGATTGATCGCGAGGATAAGCGGAGGTTTGTGGGTTGGACTCCTATGCAAAGTGTCGACATGTTGGCTTTAGCAGCTAAGGTTGCTTGGGGTTTTAACTAATTTAGGTTTTTCTAATCCTAAGTTGATCTAACTAAAGGGGTATGTTGGCCCATTATGTGCGAGAAGATTGACCCCGTTCCCGGGTACTCACCATTGGCTCCTTTAGGCAAATTGTTTTGGTGGCTATGATTGGTTTTGAAAATATGAGAATATAGGACGTGGCCCTAATCGTTTTGGTGGCTATGAGAATATAGGGAAGGGTTTCCTAAGGGTCGGATCTAAGGCTAGCTTTTCTTCCCTTCGGACTACGCGGGAATCGAAGTAGAAGGGCCAACCTCAACTAGAACGACTACTCTATGAGATTCCTAGAAGAGAGTCACAGTTCTAAGCCCAAACACTTAAAGTGAAACTCTGCTCTATTTCGGAATCTTAGAGCTAACCTCAAGTTTTCCAAAGATAATAAGCAAAAAATTGTGTTTAGAATGAGGGGGGTAGGGGCCTATTTATACTATACGATTGATTATATGCTGGGAGTCCATCGTATAATCCAGAATTATGCACTGAAAGTTCAGCGCATAATCTGAGTTATACGCTGGGAGTCCAAAATATAATGAGAGTCCAAAATATAATGAATTATATGCTATGGTTATAGCGTATAATTCGGGCAGCCTCCAAGAAATCGATCAAGTGACCGGATCGGCCTGGACACAGAGTCTAGGTAGGGTTATGCCCAATTATACGTTGTAGGTTTAACATATAATCAGGCATTTTACTATAGCACGACTTGTTGAGTCGGTTAAAGCTATCGGATCTCGTAGCCCATCACGGATGAATTATACGCTATGAGTACAACACATGGATCAAAATTATGATCGAAATCTGAAGATTTTGGCCAAAATATTTTGGTTTCAGTCTCTATTGAAATCAAAATCGAGAACCATAATTTTCGGTTCCCAAATGTATTAAGGGGAAGATTTTTGTCGAAATTTAAAATTTCGGTTTTAGTCATGACCGAAATCGAAACAAAATCTGATATTTTGATCCTTGGTACAACGTTTAATCAATTATACATTGTGACTACATCATATAATTGGGGAACAAATCAGGACCGGGTCTTGTCCAATTATACACTGAGAGTCCAACATGTAATTCTCGAGAATAGGTATTTTTTATATTCGTGAAAAAGGTTGGCTTTTCCAGAAATCTAGGGCAGGGTCAGTGGTTCACTGAATACTTTTGTATACTCCGAGGGGGCAAAAATGGAGTATCTATAGATGCCCCTCTTCGACGCATTCTTGGATAGCAAGGATATGTCGAAGAAGTAGACACCCGGAATAGGTGCCCTCTCGTTTTTTAGAGAAATCACAAGTGTGAACCGAAATGAGCTGACATGAATCGCTTAGCTTTCTTATCTGTCTACACAAGCTAAGTAAAGGTGACGATTCAAAGGCCTATTATAGCAATTGAGAGGTCTTTCGGTTGTCGTGAGGTGCATGTTGCGACCAGACGGGAGAATATTACACAATCGAAGTATGGGCAGTGCAAGCTAATGTCAAGGTAAAAGAGAAATGATATGATAAGATGGTGAAGGCCTTACAGATCATGTTAGACCAAGTGTGTCATTGCTTACACCAGCTACGCGTAAGGGTCTCTTTCAGTAAACATTTATAATTTCTTAAAGTTGAGTATATTCGATATTCGATTTCCACGGGGGAAAGAAGGGGAATAAAATAGATGGAGATAGGTAAGAGAGATGTGCATGCAAAGTTTTTAAAATTTGGGTTTAATTTAAATCAATTCGGTAAAAAGCTTAGAAAATGCAGCTCTCGAGATGTCATTGAGCAGATGATTCATCATAATGGGATTTACAGACCCAACCTTTGTTTGGATTGTCAAGACGATGCTCGACATGTCAAAATAATCTTTCTAAGCTTCTCACGCATACTGATGATTGTCACTTATGGGAGGACGTACAGTAGTTATGCGAATCGAAAAAGTCAGGTGTTGAAAAAGGTTTTGATACTTTAATGTTAGCTTAATTATATATGTAGACACCCAAATTTGATCCAAGACATGGTCGACACATACTTCAAGAAAGGCGTACTCCCGAAATTCTCCTGAACTCTTAGAAAGCCCATCTTGGACCCTTAGAGCTCATCTCGGACACAGAAATTCTCCTGAACTCTTAGAAAGCCCAACCGGGCCCATAGAATTCAATTTAAACCAACCAAAATAGCACCGGACCCATAGAATCCAATTTGAACCAACTAAAATAGCAGATAGAAAGAAGAGTGTTAAAGTTTATACAAATATTTGCAAGAGTTGAGGCCTATACCATTGAAAAGTAGAGATTCCCAACTTTTCAACGAGCCAAGAATTACCTAATTCTGAGTTGTACATCAAAAATTATGGCGAAATAAAAAATACAGATAAGTGCAGGAAATTACACATGCGTGCATAATATGTACGCAAAGGCAATTTTCAGCAAAATTTATACATGACTGCATATTATGCAAGCAAAGCCAAATTTGGATCTTCTCCAGTTCGGGCCTGAACTTCTCTATTCCCAAAATGGGTTTTTTAATTAAAAAAAATAGATTCTAGATTTGGGGGTTTGACTTGTAAACCACCCCAAAGTTCAGGGTTTGATTCTTTGGGACCCTCATGCCCCCTTAGATCTAATTTATCACCCTTTTGCCATTTATACCACCACCCTATCATCTACCATTAAAAATTCTAATTTTTTTTATAGTATGTATTTATGGGTCTATTAATTCCTTGTAAAATCTTGGCCTTACATCTAGTATGATTTGACTCGCACAAATTTCGAAGTGGAATAGTGCAAATATGTATTATAATTCCACATAAAATTTGCTTAACTTAAGGCTGTAATTTTATGTGAAAATATGACTCTAAAAATTCCACAAATATTCTAGATATAGATTTATATGCAAATGATTTTCATACTAAATTTCAACTCCTTGTTTGACTTAAGTTGATCGGTACAAAATTGGAAAGATTGAGGTGCAAAACTATGTTGCAGTGCACTAGGTGTTGTTCACATATCGGACACCAAATCAGATGACCATGATTCTATCATGATCCTAACATCGTTAGCATTATATATACATAAAAACATTGTAGAATACTTAAAAATATTTCCAACAAGCTCTCATCCATCCAATTCTGACATTGGCAATAAATGTTATGGCCCGATTATCAGAGGCCTTAAAATCTGATCTGATGACCAGTTGAGTTAAAAACATGTTATGTAAATCAATTCTAATATAAATTTTAAGTTCCTTCACTTGTGTGAGATGAGACTACCAGTCATCTTTCATTAGGCTTTGGAATCACTTAAGAATTCAATCGGGATTGAAAATGATAGCCCGATTATCGACAAGGGTCCGATACCCTTGAAATCTATAAAGTGAACAGTTTAAGTCAAAATCTTGACTTTCTCCTTAAATCTCATGATATTGTGACCATTTATGATCACCAATAAGGTCTTAGTGATCACTGATGACCTATAATCAAGATGCCTAGTGGTTGATCTTAGTTTATCGAGTTAAAGATTGACCCTTAGAAGGCTTATATGGCCGAAAAATGACATAGTTTAGGGCTATCATTTCATGGGCTAAAGTGACCCCAAAAATTATATAAAATTTAGGAAATTTGGAATTATAAATATGTTAACTTCATCTAAAAATTCAGCCTCTGATTCAATCGGTTTTGGTTGATAGAAAATTTGAAAAATGAGGGTGTGAAAGTATGTCACGTGGCAGACACTATGACCACTATTGGACATCAGATCCGATGGCCTTAATTCTATCATTATTTTGACATTTTTAGTGTTAGAATTGTACAATAATATTGTAGATAACTTAAAGATCTTTCCAACAATCTCTCATTCACCTCATTTTGATATCACAAATGAAAGTTACGGCCCAATTACTAGTGACCTCAAAATATGGTTTGATATACGAATTGGGTTTTGTAAATTTATTGTTGTGATCATGTCTGATCACTCTTTTGCATGTCATTACTTGTGAAAGATGAGGTCCCGGTCCTCTTTTATTAAGTTTTGGAATCACCGGAAAAGTTGATTGGAGTTGAAAATGGTGACCCGATTACTAAGGGTCCGAAACCCTTATTGAAATAACTAGTATTTGAAAGGATAAAGTTAAAATCTTGATTTTTCTCGAGTTATGTCATAAAGTGATCACTGTTATGGTCTCAATAACCACTGATGACTTTTGATTTAATTAACCTATGTTTGACCATTGGGTTGACCTATCAAAATTGGACCCTTAAAGGCCATAATACCTGAGTTGTTAAATTTGATTGATGAGTGGTGAAATATGATCATATTTCACACTCTAAAGCCTATATTTAGCCATCCGATGAGGGAAAGCTAACAATTTTGTGGAAGTTTTACTTGTTGTAGTAGGATCTGACCATTGGATTCATTTGGTAGAGTAGACAAGCATGAAAACAACCAATGCCGAAACATTAGAGCCAAGCAGCTGTTGCACCCTAATAGTCGTGCAAAGTCGATCAATTGACCATGCAGTCCGATCGACTGGGACTATAATAAATAAATTATAGACAGTCATTGTTCTCTATTTTGTATATATTCGATCGATCGAATATATATATATATATATATATATATATATATATATATATTATAGAGAAAGTTCGCTCTTTGTTTTGTATATAAGCGAGCGATTGACCTACTGGTTCGATCAATCAAATTTCGAATTTCTTAGTAGCGGCAAATTTCAAATTTAAAATTGATCGATCAATATTGACAATCGATCAATCGAATTTGAATTTGAATTTTCAAACTTTGTCCTATTTAAGCAAATTCGAAAATTAGGTTGAGCAGTTTTTATTTCTCCCATAACATTTTTAGGTTTTCTAGGGTTTTCCTCTTTCTTTTCCAATCATTTTTTCCATTACTTAGCTCTAGTTCTTAGATTAGCTTAATTTATGCAATTGAAGAACTATTGCACCTGCTAGACTAAAGCTTATGAGGATTTATTGAAGCACTTTAACAATATTTTAATGTTATTTCTTAGTTCTATTTCAATCATGTGGTGTATCTCTATGGAAATGTGTGGCTAGATTTTATTGAGGATGTGGATCTAATGAATCCCATCTGAGGTGTTCATTTATAAGTGTGGATCTATGGTTGGAATTATTTTATTGTTCTAGATGCTTTGAGTTGTGATGTTTATTTGTTCTTGCTTATCTTGTGAATTCCGGTTATCATCTAAGATATAGGAACTAGTCATGCTTTTCCTATGATCTCAGATCTATGATGTGGATTTTACACCAAGTTCTTCAATAAAAATAATCGAGGCATTTATTCATCGTTATTAAAGAAACTTTTAATAGGATGAATGTTTTGGCTCTTTTCTTTTACAGTTTTGGAAGAGCATGTTTTTATAATTGCTTTCTTGGATTAAATGTTATATTCTTCCATAAATATTCGATTGACTTCAGTATTTATATGTGTTGCATCTTTTAATATTGTTCCAACCGTTAGATTTATATTCATAAATGACAAAACCAATGATGGGAGGATTGAGCATCCCAATTATCACCTTTTTCATTATGCATTTAAATTCATTAGATTACTAGTTATTTAATTTGTCCTTAGTGCACTCTCTGAAATCAGTAAACTAGATCAATATTATGCTAGATCTGTAGTATTTCCTCTAATTAATTGTTATCTCTTTTCTCTAATTTTCTTACCAATCCTTGTGGGAACGATCTCGTACTTTGTACCTGATTACTTCAATTCGATTTGTACACTTGCGAGTAAAAAAGATTTAAAATTTTACAACATTGATCAAATAGTGTCTAGCACTACAAAAATAAGTTGTTTCAGAGCAGCCAAAAACTGCCGCTATTAACAAAAAACTACCGCTACTAGTCTTGTCGCTATTGAAACAAGTTTTTTTGTTAATAGTGACAATTTTTTGCTGCAAAAAATAGCCGCTAATAGTCTTATTTTTTATAGTGTAGGAGCCCGAACCAGCCCAACCCATAGACCTATGGTAGTGGGTTAGGATAAATTTTAGGACCGATGTCCTTATGGGATATTTAAACAAGCTACTACTATCGGCACACCTTATAATCACTGAGCACCCCACTTAAATGTCGAATTCCTTAGAAAATCGGATTTCTTTATACATGAGACCAAGATTGGCCCGACATATGTGGTCTAAGATAATTAAAAAAAAATTGTTGGGACCTAATGTCCCTACTTGAATCTTAGTGGGATATGGCTATGGGCACCCCATTGAAACTTAGAAGCACCCACATTGAAAATTGTAGAGAACTCTTAAGGACCTAAACTAATTATAAATAAGGCTCTATTTGACCCAACTTATGAGACCCAAATGATCCATAATAAGTTAAATGAGGACTCGATATTCTCATTGAACTAGGTGATCCCTTTATTATGGTCACCCGTAAAAATCTTAATATTTGAAAAGATTAGAACCTGAAATTGGATTGGAACCTGAAATTGAATTAGGATTTGAAAAGAGATTTAAAATAGAATTGGTTTTGGATTCAAACTTGAATTTGAAGTACTTGAACCAGATTTTAAATAATTGAAGAGATAGATCTCTCCTATAGCCCTACTGAATTATTTATGAAAAATAAGTCCCCAAAGGACTCAAATTAATGGCAACACTAAGTATAATGTAAATCAATTTAAGAAATCAGTATGCTTAGTGATCCTATTGTATATATAGGTTCAAAACATTAATAATGATTAATTTGATAAAAGTCAAATATTAACTTTAGGATTCGAATTGATTAGATTGTTAATCCTTGATTGAACCCAAAATTTGATTGAATTGCTGAACTATAGTATATTAGAATTAAACCTGAAAGCCGATTGAATTATTAATTTTTTATATAGATTGAGATTGAAACTGAAGACTGATTGAATTGTTAATATTTGATATAGTTTGAGATTAACTTGAAAGTTGACTTTGAAATAGTAAATTGTCCGTTGAAAAATAATTGGCAAATAATATCGAAAGAAAAATGATTGGCGATTAATATTGAAAGAAAATCGATATGAAATTGAACCTAAAAATATCGACAAAATTACGGGAATAACGATATTGAAAAAGTTCGAAATATTGAATATTGAACATTGAATGTTGAATATTAAATATTAAATATTAAACTTTGAATACCAAAAATCGAAAATTAAATATTGAATACCGAACATTGAATATTGAATAGTAAAATTAAAAGCGAAAAGATGATACTGATATTGATACCGGAACCTCATATCTTAACCATTGTTCTTACGAATATGCTCGAAATAGGCAACTCGAAAGAGTTTGGAATGCTAGTAGAGGATTGGGTCCCAAATGAACTAACGTGGTTAATATGATCCTTGCCTTGATTGACTAAATGACAGAGTGCATGCCCTTGTTTGCGCGACATTGACAATTAATATTAATAACGGACCATGGTTAGTATTAGTGTCGCACAAAAATAAATAAAAGATATTAATAAATCACCAAATCAATTAAATTAAATTGTTTACTTAATATTGTTAAATTTATGATAATCGAATATAACCGAGTAATTAATTAAATAATTAAATATTGACTAAATTACCGTGAAGCAACCTGATACTCCTTGATGATATTGATAGAATGGTAAATTGGTAATCTAATACGCTCCTATTTATATTGATAGAATCGTTAATGGTAGAATGAATGATTGAGAATCGAACTTAGTGTTTCTTTGTTGATGTTGATAATTAAAATAGATGATTGATCCAATCTTGAAATTATAAAATAAATTGATATTGAAATTGGTAATTTAAGACGCTCCTATTTTTATTGATAGAATCGTTAATGGTAGAATGAATGATTGAGAATCGAACTTAATGTTTCTTTGTTGATGTTGATAATTAAAATGGATGATTGATCCAGTCTTAAAATTATAAAATAAAATGATATTGAATGAATCTTTTAACCTTATCGTCATTGCTTTATTGACGCTTAATGAGTTAATAGATAATCGGTAATAAATTGATAAATTTGGAACTTAGAAATAAATATATTGTATTATCAATAAGATAGATAATCGGTAAAAATTAATTGACAATATTGGTTGAACTGTAAGAATTTATTAGAAGTTCATTGATAAATCTAACTAATATTTTATTAAGCTTCATCGCTTATTGTCCTTTCATGATCCAAAAATTTCAGGTACATAGATGAAATTGCTTAGCGATTGATAGAAAAAAAAGTTAGGTTAGAACCCAGTTATCCTGCAAGAAATTGGCAATGATTGTACCCTTTTTTTGTTCAGAAGTCAGTAGTACATACGTGAGTGGACCACGCAATACATACGTTGAATCTTGATTTTGTATAGTTGATTTACTTTATATCAGGACCAACTTTTAGTTTAGTGTTTTATTTAGCTACTGGTCTTATTGTATATGTGTATTTTGAAATTATTTTTATGAAATTAGTATTACTTTGTTTTAACTTGTTTTTTTTGCAACAAGTAGAGTTTTTGAAGAAATCCAAATTTTTTCAAAGAAATGAATAATTGGGATTAAAAATTGATCATGTTAAGAAAATGAATATTTCCGCAATAGACTTTTTTTGTATTTTTTTCCTAATTTGTGAGAAGATATCGATATTGAACACTGATAATTGAGGTTTGTTGTGTCGACCCGGCTCGTGGATCCGAACGTACGGGCGGGAGAGCCGCTCGATGTACGAGGCCAGGGGCTGGAGGCGTGACAACTATAAAATCAACGATTTATTTAAATTTTAAGGGCTGTTATTAAAGTTAATGAATCAGATGGTTCACATCCACCTATAGATCATGCGTGTATCATCAAGCGGTTAGTTTTTCATTATATGTAGCATACATCCTAAAAAAGTGACCCTAAAATCATGTGAAACACATCATGCTTAAGCATGATTTTAGCCCACTTTTTAGATTTATGCCACATGTAATTAAAAACTGACATACTCATGATCTATAGATCAATTGTTCGAATGATTTTAGGGTCACCATTTTGGGATGTGTGCTACATGTAATTTAAAAATCGACTGTTAGATGACAGGCACATGATCTATAGATCCATTGTGAGGAAAATTTGAATGAAAAAAAATCTCCACCATCTGTTTCAAAGTGACCAATTAAATTTTCCAAGTGGCAATCTATCATTGGAACATGTCGCAGTCCAAAAAAAATTTGTCTTTAGTGGATGTGAACCATCCGATTAATGAAATTTAATACAGTCTTTAATACTAAAAACTACCATTGATATTATAGTCCACAAATCAGATGGTTTAAATCTCGCTAAAACATCATTTTCGAACATGTACTTCAATCTATGAACCATCACTTTGACTGTACGGATGACCCACATCTTAAACTGTTGATGGTATAAGATCATTTTAACACCATTTTGGTGTTTAAATGACGATTTGGAGAGTCGGATCCTTTTTATAATAGTGTGTGGAAATTACTTTTTTTTAAAGTAATTTTGATGAGAGCTATGTTTTATTAATAAATAATTTAAATTATTTTATAGTTATATAGTTTGTAAAAATATTCAATATAGTTTATAGTTTGTAAACCTGGGTCCGCCCTGCATATGAGTTTACTTTGACCAGGAGTGGATATATATGCTCTCAATCGATATAAAATAATACTCCAATGATATAAAAAGTCTCAACATATTTGCAAGGATTAGAAGAGCAATTCATCATTGAAGATCGTGACATGTTTTAGGTTGGACCATAGTCACAAAAATTGCCAATTTTTTGTAAAATTCGCGAATAATTTGTGAATTTAAGGTCCCCTAAATTAATCCTGAATTATTCAGGATTTTTTTGAAAAATCATCTGGCCCCAAAAAATTGCGAATTGTTCCCAAATAATTCCCGATTTTTTCAAAAAAATTGGGACTTACTAAAATTTTATTTTATGAATTTTAAATCTTTTTATTTTTATTTTAAAATTTTCTCACCGATTTTTCCTCCGAAAATATCCCCAAACTTCTCGGATTTGCTGGATTTTTCCGATTTTTCACCTCGCTAAACTATTGCCGAATCCTGATTTGGTGACTATGGGTTGGAGTTATATTGGACCAATTTTTGGGTTGGGTTTGGGATGAACCCTTAGCCTGTTGGGTTGGATTGGGAATTTGGGATTGACCATCCTATCGAGTCCGGCATATACCCTACCTGTCGGGCAGCCAAAGTTTTGGCCCAACCTGACCCGGGCATTGACGGCCCAATACCAACCTTGTATTTTTTATCAATGTGCATGGCACGTGACATGCTAATTTTTATTTAACATTTATTGTTTATTATTTATGGTGTTTTGATATGGACGTGAGGTTTTTACATTGGTTTCGAAATGGGAATCTGAGAGGACTCGTGCTGGTCCATGACTCAAGACTAAAACCCTAGACCATTCCTCCCCCGTCCCTTCCTTCCTCTCTCTAAACAATCAAACCTAGAGAGAGAGAGAGAGAGAGAGAGAGAGAGAGAGAGGTAACTTCCCCTATTTCACTCATGTTTGCGTTATTCCTTTTCCCTTTCTTGTTTACCTTCACAGAGACCTCTCTCTTAGTTATCTCTTTATACATCTGTTAACAAAAACCCTCGTAATTAACTTCTATCTTTCTGTAGTTTTCGTTATATATATATATATATATTTGATGGCTCGTATCCTGATTTCTTACCTATCTGTTTTACATCTGCGCAGCAACTGGTTTTTCTGATTTAGCAGGAAAAATGTATCCTTCTGGAGGTACCAATGCGTTTGGGGCCCCGCCATATGGCCAACCCGTAAGCTTTTTTGCATATTTTTTTTCAATTTCCTTTTATTTTTTTCGGATGCTCATTACGATTTCCAAATACCTTGATTACTGTTACTACCATTGTGTTAAGGATTTCAAACCCATTTTCGTTTGTATTTAATTAATTGTATAACATGTCTCATCTGTCTGTGTGTTTGCACTATACGAGCGGTTGTGACTAATTTGTTAAATTATATATTTCCGCTTTGCAACTGAGTTTTATTAACTCGAAACAAATTGTCGGAAGGACTAGTAAATGGGGTTTGGGTTTGGTAAGATGACACTGGTGAGAACTCCTAAATTCTTGTCCTATCTGTAAAATCTTTATTTAGCATTCATGTTAATAAGTTAGGCTGTTGGGGTTAAATTCTTCTTATTGAGACACTTTTAATATAAACTATAAATTTAGTTAGAAAAAAAATTAATACAGTATAGCGGTGTCTAGTGGGATTCTTGAGCACCATCAAACCATAAAATGACTGCGAAACTAGGGTAATCAAGCTGTCACTGCGAAACTAGGTTTTGTAATTCTGATTCTCGCCCTCATTGAGGCGAGTGCTAGGATTTTCTTCCAAAGGGGGAATCGATGGTTGACAAATGTTGTTAATAGCTCTTTTACTGCACTTTTCCCCCCCTCAATAACAATGACAAAAGAAAAGAAAATAACATCCTCACCATGTGTAACTAGTGGGATGGTGAGGGTGTTATATCAATTAGACAGTGAGCTCCCATTTATCCTAATAAAAATAAAAAGAGCTGGTATGAGGTAATCAATCCGTTACCAATTTGGGTCGGAATGGGTCGCTGATTGGGTTAATGTAGCACTATTTTTCATCAAGTGTGTCGGTTAATGCAAAGTACTGGATGTAAAGGTCAGTTGTTTAATCGAAAAAATTATCTCTATTGTGTAATTCAAAGAGCTCAAACGACTTCAAGATGAACATCTAAAACAAGTTTGGAGATTTTCGTGGTAATTGTTCATTTTAAAGGTGTTTGACCACTTTGAATCACACGTGGGAGATGTTCATTTGATGCAATTTTCGATCCACCAAATCTTTACGTTGGGTGAGTCCTCACATCAAGTGGTACACTTTGATGAACAGTAGTGCCACATGTATGAAATAAGTGACGCATTCCAAGCCAGATTGGCAATGAGTCAGTTACCCTATCTCAACTCAAATAAAAAAACCGTAAATATCTGGTAGGAGTTTCAATGGGCCGGGCCTTAAAGGAGGCAAATTTTAAATGGGCTGAAACGGTCGGCCCATACCCTGCCCGTCTGTTTATTGGGCCGGACTGCCCCAGCTAAAAAATAACCTAGCCCATACCTAGCGCGGCACATAATCGGCTTGGTTCGGGCCGGGCCGGGCATGAGCCCATCCGAGCCCATCCGGGCCGGGCATGAGCCCATCCGAGCCAAATTTATTTTTTTAGGCTGAATTCGGGTCTGACATGATCCCATCCGACGCCTTATAGAAAATATAGTTGAGAAAAATTACCAAATTTACCCACATTTTAAAATGTTAGAATTTTGCTAACGGATTAAAACTAGGGTAATGTATTTATTTCACTAATATTGACTTTTATTCGAGTCGGGCCAGGCCATGCCGTGCTGGGCCAAAATAGCTCTATAGTATATCGGGCCAGCTGGCTTGATGCCCAAGCCCGGCCCGTTTGTAGGGCTAGCCCATCCCTTTTATATAATGGGGGTAGCCCGTCCCGTCCTGTTTTTTAAATGAGCAAAAAAATGCAGTCCATACCCGACCCATAGCGGACCGGGCCAGGCTCAAGCCCCATTGCGACCCCTAATATCTGGTGCATGTTTTCATCACATGACGCATTTGTCAATGAGTTAGTATTACGTACCTAACTCAACTGCCGATTGTGATAGGGTCATTTGTCTTCAACTAGCAAGAAGGCGTGTGGCCTTGGAGCTAAGTGATTGTGTGCTACATTGCTACGGCATGTGGTTTGAGCTAGCAGGATGGCATGTGGGCCTTGGAGCTAGATTTTGCGTGTGCTAGAGTGGAGGCGTGAGGGCCTTGCGTCTAGGTTGTGTGCTCCTTATATGGGGTGACCAAGCCAAGTGAGGCACAAAAGTGTGTGTAGGCATTACGTGTGGGTTACTATGCAGTGTGATGTTATACCTAAATGAAGAATCCATGTGAAGAGTTTCCTCTAGGTGGGTGGTATCAGAGTTGATTGTGGGTTAGGCTGTCCTTGTTGTAGTGGCATTGAGGCGCCCCACAAGTCTGACGACCATGTTGGACTGTGCCCCGTTACAGTTAGTATCTTAGCCAGATCGATTCGTGCGGGGTAGTGCTGGAGAAGCTAGTGGAAAGGTGCAAGGGCCTTTGGACTAGAGAGCCAGATTGATCCGAATGGGATGATGTTGGTTGAGCTAAAGGAAGGTGTGAGGACCTTGGAACTAGAAATTGAGCTAAATGAGGGAGTGAGGCACAAAAGGGTGAAGGTGCGGCTAAGGTACTAAGGTGTTGCAAAAGAAGAAAGTTTCTTGGCAGGGTAAGGCTGAGAACATGCTGTGGAGGAACTAGCAATGCAGAAGCGTGGTGCTTTGTTGAGGTCGACTGTTGGTTGAAGACGTGGTGGTGTTAAATCACTATGACAAAACCTATTATAAACACACACACACACACACACACACACACACAGAGACACAGACACAGGCACACATGCACGCGCACACAGAGACACAGACAGAGACAGACAGGGAGATATATGCTGTATAGAATCTGCTCCCCACTTTTTGATGTTGAAAAGCAGTACTACTGTCAAGATGTTGTTTGGTTAACGCAGCTTCACACACACACACACACACACACACACATATATATATATATATATATATATATATATATATGCTGTGCCATATGCTGTGTAGGCCTTGTTTGGCATGTCTATGAGAATATGCTCCCCACTTTTTGATGTTGAAAAGCAGCACACACACACACACACACACAGACAGAGAGACAGAGAGAGATATATGCTGTGCCATATGCTGTATAGAATCTGCTCCCCATTTTTTGATGTTGAAAAGCAGTACTACTGTCAAGATGTTGTTTGGTTAACTCAGCTTCACACACATATATATGTTGTGCCATATGCTGTATAGGCCTTGGTTGGCGTGCCTATAAGAATCTGCTCCCCACTGTTTGATATTGAAAAGCAGTACTACTGTCAAGATGTTGTTTGGTTAACGCAGCTTCCCACTCCGATTTCACTTGAAATAGCTTCCCACAAGCTTGAAAATTGGCAAAATCTGGAAGCCGCCAACACCAGCTTCTGTCTTTAGCATTTGCAGAAATCTGTTTTAAGTGGAAGCCGGAGCCACGCTATATAGGGCAGCCAGTCTTTCCTTGTGTTACCTTTGAGTCTGGTAAGCTTTTCATATATTTTAATGATTCTTTCGTTGCTGTTCCTTTGACATGGCGTCTGATCAGTATGAAGAGTATGCGTGTTCAAGGAAAGAAAAATAATACATTCTGAACAATCTCAATGTTTGACCATTTTCAAACATTCAAAACTATGAACATATTAAATAATGCTCATGTTTAAACATTTGCATATCTTCATCATATACTGATTCTACTTTATGATGCAAAAGTAAATGTCTCTCCGTAATGTAAGTATATTTCTGCAGGGATCGTTGATAACTGGTATAATTTATTTCTTTATATATATATATATATATATATATATATATATATATATATATATATATATAAATTTAAACTAAGAAAATAGAAGCCAAGCTATGAATGCAGATACCATTTTCTGTTTTTTCAAGTTATATATTTATGTATCTTTCATATCTTTTGCAGTTCTTTGAGATTAAGTGCATGTACTTTGTATAGTATGAGTGCTTTTAATTTAAATTGGGCAGACTTTCATCCAGTTTCTTGTATTGCATGTCCTTCAGACAGGGGTTTCTGGTAGTTCCATTACTGCGCCGGATAGTGCTTCACACCTTTCCATGCCTGCCCACCGTTTTTCTGGTGCACTAGGAGCTCCTGCTGCTGCACTCCACTTTGGAGGACAATATGGAGCTACTTTTGCCCCACCTCAGATTGGTGCTCAGCAGGTGATCAGTGTTCATATATATAGATATATATAAAATATTCATTTTTTATTCTCTACTTTAAAAAAAAATAAAAATAAATTTCCTCAGTGTGCCTGATGTTAGATTGAGACTCTTTTGTTGTTTGACCTTGTAATTTTGTAGCTGTATTAATTTAATTAGATCTTGTCATGGTAACCTGCTTCTACTGACTGCGTACAAGGGCATGAGTTTTTTCATAAATGGAAAATGAATTTTATTTGCCCCAGTGTTGTTATATGTTTTCCAAAGATAATTCTCATACTAATCCCGATTGTTACCAAATGCAGTTCACTGGTGTAAGTGTTCCGGGAATGGCTTCGACACTAAATCATGGTCATGGTGCCAACTCTTTTGCTGTGCCACCATCAGGGTATGTTTTACCTGCTGTATGGGTCAATGCCTACATTTTGTGCCCAGATTTGGGCTAGGCGTGTCTCTTGATTCATGGTTTTATTTGTTAGTGTTATGACCATTGTGTACCTGGATTGATATCTCTTATCTGTTTATCAGCAGGGGACTATACGGGCAGAATCAAGGGGCTTTTAATGGGAGGGATTTGCCGAGTGAATCAGCCAGGAGATATTCTGACTATGTCGATATTAGCCATTCACATCAGGTTTCTGCCTCTAATTATATATATATATATATATATATATATATATATATATATATATATATATATATATATATATATATATATATAGGGATAATGGCTCCTGACCGGCATTTAAACACCACAGTGGTGTTTAAATGATCTTGCTCCATTAAATTTTTAACTTTTATCCCACACCACTGTAGTGTGATTTATCATTAGGCCATTGGCGCACATCTTGACCAATCTAAATTGTCCAAGTGGCAATCCATCGTTGTAGCATATCTTAGCTCAAAAAAGCACTCCTATAAGTCTGTATGAACCATCCGATTAATGAACTTTGATATCAGCTATTCAAACTAAAAACAATGGTTGGTATTATAGGCGACTGATCGGATGCTTCGAATCGTTCAAAATTCTTGATTTTTGAACCCATTGCCCTTTGATGTATGATCTATATCTTTGACAGTGTGGATTACCCACATACTCAACCATTAATGGTGTGAGATCATTTAAACACCAAATTGGTGTTGAAGTGACGGTCAGGAGAGTCAGTCCCATATATATATATATATATATATATATATGTTTCACACCATAGGTGGTCAGTGAGGGTTTTGCTAATTCCATATTTAATGTACTGAATTACTGATGATATACATTTCCGTCTGTTGGGCCAAACATCAGTCTGAGCTTGGGAATCAGGTATGACTGAACTTTCCCTTGAACCTGCCCCTGCCCCTTGTTCTGATTGATTGGTTGAAGTGTCATCGATTGAGATGTAGCTTATCCCATCCCTTCATTTGTGCAGCTTTCGTTCTTCCGTGAACAGCAACTACTGCAAGCTCAGCAGCAGCAGCCTGTCATGGATATGAGGTAATCTTGGATTCTTCTTTTGATGGAAGCATTTTTGTCTATAGTTCTAGATTCACCATGTGCTCTCAAGACATTATTGGCGAGGATTGTTTCTCTGTGTTGATTCCGTTGCCATCATGGCCTTCTATTGATTTTGGTAATATTATAATTATATTGTTCACATTCTCTCGAAGGACTATATCTCCCTTTAATTTTTGTGTTAGATTTTCTATCATTTTCTGTCAGAGCTGAGTTTGCAACTGGATTTCTGGCAGAGCTGCTGATTATCTTGCAGCAAGGGGTACTGCAATACGTCATGGATCCCAGGATCTATTGAGTAGTTCTTATGGGATTAGAGTTGATACTGATCCTGCTATGCAAGGTTCGCGACCACTGCATGGATTTGTTCCTGGAGGAGCCACAGGATCATCTGCCGCAGGATATGGGGTAACTTTACCCCCAGGACGAGATTACAGCTCCGGCAAAGTGCTTGGTGGCCTACCATTGGATCCTGGTTATGGTGGTGGGCTTATGTCTCGAACGGAGCTCTCAGCCATTGGCAATTTGAGCACTGAAGATCACAAGAAGGATCGTGTTAGAGAGCGGGAGAGGGAGGAGGAGCTTCGTAGAGATCGGGATCGTGATAGAGAGCGCGAGCGTCGGGAGAGAGAACGAGATAGCGAGCATGGACGTGCACGTGAACTCAGGGGACGTGATCGTACGCCTCCAAAGAGAAGTAGGGATCACAAAGCTTCAACAGGAAAAAGAAGTAATAGAAGAAGTAAAAGAAAAAGTCCTCTACGTCGTGAGGCTTCACATAGGTGGAGCATGAATTTGCATCCTGATTTAGTTTATCAAGTAAATTGCTGCTTCTTGATAAGAGTGCAGCTCTTTTAACTAACCGTGTGTTGTGTTTTGCTGAAGGCGTTACTCACCAGCTAAAGAGAGAAGACCATACGCTTGCAAGGTAACAAAACATTTCCAGATTGAGGCGTCTCCTATAGTGGGTCAGGCTCAACGTGTCTTCGATGTAGTAGGAATTGGCCTTGGGAGCTCACTTGATGCTTTCCTTTCCCAATATCAAGAATCTTGACAAATTTAAACCCTCTTAACATTTATATTGCGGTTGGCATCCTAAGAAATTTATGGGAGGTAAATAACTCACTAGGAGCTCCCTCTTCAAAACTTCTTAGGTACTTTTGTTGTGCTCGACCATGGTTTTCCAGGAATCCTGGAAAATTCAGTTAGTGAATAGTCATGCAGGATCACCGTATGCTACGTGCCTGCAGCACCTGGTACACAGGGAAAGGGTCTTCTAAAAAAAAAAACCAAAAAATCTCAGCTGAAGAACTTATATACAGGATCTACTTGTAAATGATTTCTATATATCTAGTTGGATTTTCGGGAAATGGATACAATACATAAGTGCGCAGTTTGTGACCCACCAATGTTCAGGACAATCTAGAAAACTGTGGTAGACAATCATCTCATCTGAAGCTCTGATTGTGAAATTTTTTGCTGACATTAAAGGTGGCGATTACTCTATTCTTCCTGTAAGCATGGTAGTTGAAAGATTGGTGCCCTTGCATATGCTTAGTGTACATATGCATGACTCGTAGGAACTGCTTACTGCTTCTGCATGTGGACAGCCCCTCTCTCCTTTGTTTTAGACATCAGTGTTTTGGACTCTCGTGACATTCATTTGGCAGATGAACACCAACTTTGCTGTTTTGGAAAATTTATTTACCTACCTATCTATCAATTTATCTATATATATGTAGTTGTTTTTTGATATAATACGTATGCTTTGGGTATTTATATTTATTGTTTGTATTTTTTCTTGAATATACAGTTTATTTATTCTAGATTTCTAGATACATATTTCTATATTTTTTGCTACTGTAAAAGTATTGTAATATAATATTAACGCTGTATGGAGACATCAGCATGTTGGGTTTTCCTGGATCCCCAATGTCTGGTCCCTCATGTTTGTCTTTTTCTTGGTTGACAAGGTTAATTGTCTTCAAATTTTCTTGCTTATTCTTATTCATCTAGTATAAATATTTTTACAGATCACACCATGTTCTCTGGTAGAGGTTGAAAGGGATTTAACTTCCATCTGTAGACGATATCCGCGGCTGTCAATATCCCCTGAATTCTCGAAGGTAGGGCAGTTATGCTCACTAGCTCAAGTTTTGGAAGAACTGATAATTTATGGTATTTCTTCAAAGGCGCGTTGTCGAGCAATTCATTGATCTCTTAACGGTTTTATTTGCAGCTCGTTGTGAGATGGCCCATGAAGGAGCTAGAAATTTCACTTTCTACCCCCGTCTCGTAATCCTCTGACACTTTTTTACTTTATATATTTGTACATCTTTCTCATGTCTTAAATATTTGGATTATTTATTCCAAATGGGTAGTTTTCATTTTACTATCTTATTAATGTATCCAAATGCTTTGTCATCTAATTACTGAAGTGCATGAATAGACTCTCAGCACAACATGATCTTCGCCAATGAGTAGGGTTAGCTTGGTAGACAGCTGGCCATGGAAATCCCTGTCAAGGTCGGCCCGTAGATCTAAAAGGATCCATCCATAGGCCTGACCTGACTTTGTTTGTCCACAAACAAAACCAAAACTAAGTAGTAGTATAAGAATAGTGATTGAGACCAGTTCATGAGACCTCGAATTCGCACATTCTAGCATGCATTATGCCAGCTGGTCCTACCCCCAATGGATTGAGTCACACTTTATGATCGCTGAAACAAGTCAGTTGCATAACTTTCTGTTGAAGTCATATCTACATACCTGTGTATGCCAACGCCAAAATGATGGGATTTTAGGCAGTGGAAATGATGATTCTGCTTTTGATCGTCTCTTTTTTAACACGTGAAAAATCTGATTATATGCCAACTTTTTTCATTGATTGGACTACAGCTTTGAAAATGACTCGGTCGAAATCAGTGGTGAAGCTGATGCTTCCTCAAAGTCTGCTGATAAGGCAGTGGAATCTGGAGTTTTTGAGCCTGCAAAGATAGTTTGGAATGCAAAGGTAAAGTAGGAAACAAGTGAAATCTTCTGGATTTCTCTTTTATGTGGTAAAACTGTAGGTGGGGTTAATATAGTTTATGATCAGTACTTAGGCAACTGCTTTCTTATTATTTTTTGTTTTTTAATTAAAGCATTTCTCTCATGAACTCATGAAAGCATAATGCAACATTTGTTTTTGATTTCCCTATCTAGAGTTTGTTAGCTATGGATCTCTGATGCTGTCACTGATTTAGATACCTTTGTTTACAATTTAGTTGCAAGTATTACATAATCTTGTTTTTTATCTAGCAAACAGTGGGGCTTCCTGCTTCCTTTGAGACATGCAATGAATGTTGTGTTGCTTGATGCTGTTATAATAATTGCATATGCCCCCTTGAATCATACCAAAAAGTCTGTAGAAACGAGGTTACAAATTCCAACTGAATTACCAGTTCTTGACTTTTTACAATATTAGATTATCTGTATTCTGATACGACATTTGCTGCTTTGGACTTGTAAAAAAGAATCTTTTCTAGATGCTACTCTGTAGACAAACCACAAAAATAAAAATATTCTATAATTTGTTTCATTATTTCCTCTTGATCTCTTGTTCCCCAACTGCAGGTGATTTTGATGAGTGGACTCAGTAGTGACGCCTTGTCAGAGTTGGTTTCTGAAAAGAGTTCTGGTAATAAAGTTCATATCAATAATATTCTGAAATTTGCAATTCTTCGAAAAGACCGTTCCTTCATGGCAATTGGTGGGATATGGAATGCTGAGATTGATGGCGGAGATCCATCAATTGATGAATTCTCTTTGGTTCAGACTGCTATAAGGTGGAAAGGAACTACTTCATTTTGGTATTATGCTCTCGGATATATGGATGTTCTAATAGTACGTAACATTAACTAACATGTGTATATTTCCTAATGGTAGGTGTACGAGGGAATTGGTACAAATTGATTTAGCAAGATGTCAGCGCTGGAATCCTTTTCTTGAGGTATTAGTCTGCATCCTTAATCTTTTATATATGTGTATGGCAGCTGTATGAATTCTCTCCTATCAGATGTTCACTGTGAGCATTTTATGATGGCCTCATAGGTTTAGTTGTATGGTTTTATACTAGAAAGTCTAAATGAAAAAAATAGAGAGTGATATGGTGCGTGATCATAATTCATAAAAAGCTTGATAGTTTTCATCTCCTATCCCTATAGCTGGATCACAGATATTTATCATGCCTAACTCTGACTAGAGACGAATCTTTATTTGTTCTTGTGTATTCTGATATCTGAGGGCTAGCCCTATGATCTGTTGATGGTTTTCATTATGTTCTTACTTTATTATTGATTACTCATATGTGACATGACTATATTTGTTTCATAGAGCATCTATGTGGTATTTTCCATTAGATGATCCAGATTCAGTATTCTCGTAGCCTTCATACCCTTAAATTTGATAATGGAAGGGGATTCTGTCTCTATCTCCATCAACATGGAATTATTCATTAATTCTCGTGCTCCTACACTTCATAACAAAATGCTCTCGTAGAGGCTAGAGTCACCATCTCATAGAAATAACCAAATCCTTGTTGACAGATTTGAATGTTCTGAAGGCATATGGGTCTATGGCCGTCCTTACGGCATGTTATCGCGTTAATCGCATGCCATCTTGTGCATGGGAGGGCCAATCCCCGTTCCAAGTCGTTATTCCGGGTAAGTGGTAGTTCGTTATTTTCCGTCCGTCCTAAAGTTTTTGGTTTCACCTGCTTTGTCCAGGGTTTGAGTTCTACAAGACGTAAACTTGATGATAAAGCCAAGTGCCTGTTTGTAGGTGACTTTGAATAGTTTAAGGGATATCAATGTTTTGATCCTTGTTAAGAGTAAGTCTTATATTTCTATGGATGTAACTTTTTTGCAACACCTTCACTTTTTTCTCTTCACTCTTTCCTTGCTGATGTGCCAACTGCCGTTAACATCTGTTTTGCCATTGCTAACACCTGCTTGTATTCTAAGTACCATTAATACTATGACTACAAATGGTTTGTAGCGGGAGATACTTATCTATTCTCGATGACGTAGGTATGAGACTACTATACTCTCACCGTCAAGTCCATCACCTCCATTGCCCTTAGGTGCTCCTTTTAAGTTCCTAGTTCACCTGGCCATCCTCCTTTTCTTTCAATTGATGATAATGATATACCCATTTCCCATCGTAAGGACAAATAGAGTTGTACTGATCATCCTATTTCCAAATTTGTTTCCGTTAGGTTGCTTCATGGATGGAACAACCTGCCTGGACTCATGCGATGAAAGAGGAGCTTGCTTCTTTACAAAAGAATGATACTTGGAGCCTTGTTACTCTTTCTCTTGGCAAGAAGACTGTTGGCTACCGTTGGGTCTATACCATTAAGCACTGCTGATGGTTTTATTGAGCAATATAAAACCCGTCTTGTCGCTAAGAGAATTATTCAAACCTCTGGAGGAGATTGCAATGCTATGTTTCCAATCTTATCTTGTTTCAACTTCCATCGATTGCTGCCAATCTTATTTGGCCCTCTTTCAACTCGAGATCAAGAATGCCTTTCTACACGACAACCTTGCTGAAGAAGTTCCTATGGACTTACCTCCTAGTGTTCATCTTAAGGGTGAGAAAGGGAAGTGTGTAAGCTGAATGAGTTCATATATGAACTTAAGATGTCCCCACGTGCATGGTTTGAGATATTTGGATGAGGTTCTCATTGAGTTTTCGCCTTTGTCATGGGCAACATGTTGTTTTCGTGCACTCTTTGACGAGGGTGATGCAGGACAAACGCTAAAACACTAATTATGCAATTTGAAACCAATTTTAAATTTTGAGGAGCAGAAATTCAAGAAAATCCTTCCAAACACAAAATATTCAACATTTTAACTCGTGCAATTTGAATAATTCGATTTAGCGTCCATTAGCATATGATCCTTCCCGATCTAGAAAATAGGATCCAATGATAGACTCTAATTTCAATCTAGTTTAGGGCACCAAGCGATGTCTCTTGATTCCTTTCTAGGGTTTAAATAATTTAAGCCCCGAAGGGTTTAAATAATTTAAGCCCCGAAGGGTTCAGGGCACCAACGAATTAAGATTGGGAATTAGAAATAAAATCCCAGTAATAATACTAGAGGAAAAGATATTTTGGTTTTATGATTTTCAATAGAAGAAGCAAACTAAATAATTTCCTGACAATAAGGAAATTAAATAGAAAAGATGAAAAATCCGAGGAATCGCTCTAAGGAAGACATTTAGTTCACACCAAACCCAAGGGGAAGAAGAATTGCTCTTTCCGTTGAAAACTCTTCATAAGTTCTCTAGAAGTCGCTCAAAGAAAACCATTCATTAATTTATCAAAACTAATTATATTTGGCTTTACAATGCTTTAAATAGGCAAATAAAACCCTAACATCGCACTCAGCTTACAAATAGAAAGTCCTATTCTAAACAAACTTTAATAAGGTGACATTGCGCCTCAAATTGGGGATTGGCGACAACCTTCGGGTCGATCTCGTGTGAGCGAAATTTAGATTCGCGTGAGCTAGTGTGGATCTCCGTTGTGTGTTCCTTCTCTGATTGATCTCGCTCCAGCAAACTGAAGCTGTCTCCAGTTCGCCCCAGATTGAACTTGCGCGCGCGAGGTTGGGCTTCGTGCACTGTCCTGATGTTTTATTTTCCCCCTCTTCTCCTTCCCATGCACATACCTTCCCGGTCTTCTGGCTTGTCGCACATGTGTACATGGGTCTCTAATCCTCTGTCCAAGTGTTATGACGGGTTTCGCTGCTTTAGGCCTCCTCTTACGCTTTCCATATGTGACATATCGGTTGAAATCCCCATCATTCTCTCTGGGTGGAAGAACCTCATCTTCGAGGAGTTACGGAAACGATTAATTGCAAAAATTGGTTGTTCCGATTTTGGCCGTCCTTTCCACCTTGCAAGATACTCTTGGTGCTCACTTGCCTTGATAACAACATTTAGATATTTCAAAACCTTTCCATCTAACCCTTTCTCATATCTGGGAGGTATTTTAGGAAGTAATTGGTAGATAGAGGGTGGGTTCAGATGAATAGATATCAAGGAATGGGTCTTGGGGTTTTGTTGCTGAACCTAGAAAAGCGTGAGATCCCCCATTATAATTACCACATTAGTGTCCATGTCTAGAGGAAAATCTAGACTATCACAATGACCCACTTTCAAGAGCAGAGAAGGCCCATTATTGCAATTGTGCAAACCTTCCATTCTTGAGGGATTACTCGAGTCTAAACTAAACCGATTCAAATTTGCCTTTCACAACATCATTAAATAAGTTGTGTTAGAAATTTTTTCCTTACTTTCGTTGCTCAATATAATTTGTTTAAGAAATTCCATGCAACTCATGATGATGATATGCTCCTATTGACTCTAGTGGAATGGAAACACTATTGGCCTTCTTTTCGCGATTTAAAATCTTCCTAACACAACCCAAACTCTTTACAACCACTTTCTCTTCTTCATCATTTGGAATTGTATCAGGCTCATAGATTTCTTCTTCTAATTCTCCTTGTCCTTTGTCTTGTTCCGCTTTAATAATCAAAGTTTGAGTAGAAACTTTTGTAGATATTGAACGACAAAGTGTCCAAACCCTTGACACTTATAACACCTGTTTTGACTACCACTCTTAGAATTTTCACCTACAGTCCCTTTCCCTTTATCAACTTGAGAAGTCACCGGTTTTGATGGCTGATCGTTAGAATTTAATCATTCCCTCGGTGGAACTGTTCGCAAACTCAGGATTGTAGGAATCGGGTCGCTTATTGGTTGGCGTGTCTATGTACCTTTCCAACTCTTGTACCATCGAATAACACTCTTCTAAGGTTTCCATATTATGTCGAATTAACACCTTTTGTAGCTCTGGACGAAGTCCTGTCCTAAATTCGATTTAGACACGTTAGCTTGCATAAAAAACTCCTCAAATTTAGCAATATAACCAGTAACAAACATATTCCCTTGCCATTAATCTAAGGGATGTATTGTGTAGGATGTGGGGACTGGGGACATATTTTTCATGGAGCTTGTCTTTCATGTCTCCCCATGTATTAATGGGGTTGCGGCCAAGCATCTCCCCACGACGCTCTAAATTGGTTCAGAAAGCATGGCCTACAAGGTCCATCTTGACCAATCTCACCCTCTTCTCTTTCGTTATATCATACCAATCGAAGTAATACTCTATATTTGACAACCAATCTAGGAAAACTTTATGGTCCATCTTCCCATCATAGGTTGAAGCTTAATCTGGACAGTTTTGAGAAACTTCTCACCCGAATCATCCATTGATTCACGGTGGTTGAACTCTCTCCCAGAAAGTGTCTTACTAGCCTCTCTTCTACGATTAATGTTAACCCTCCTATCCATAGTTCGCCTAGGTGATGTTCTATTGGACACTTCATTCAAGAAATCTTGGAACTCTCCCATCCGATTTTCTACATCACGTTGACTACTATCCATGCGGGTTTCCATACGTGTTACATGATCAACGATATTTGCATCATGGACCCAATCTTATCTAGATCCATCGAAGAACAACACCAACACAAAAATCCACTTAGAGAGAAAACTAACTCCTAGACGCAAACACGAAAGATGACTAAGACGTAAACACACCCTAAACTAGAATTGTGCTTTGATACTAATATCAATGCAGGACAAACGCTAAAACCATAATTATGCGATTTGAAACCAATTTTAGATTTTAGTGAGGAGTGAAAATTCAAGAAAATCCTTCCAAACACATAAAATATGCAACAATTTAATTCAGGCAATTTGAATAATTCGATTTAGCGCCTGTTAGCATATGATCCTTCCCGATCTAGAAAATAGGATCCAATGATAGACTGTAATTTCGATCTAGTTTAGGACAAACGCTGAAATCATAATTATGCGATTTGAAACCAATTTTAGATTTTATGGAGGAGTGAAAATTCAAGAAAATCCTTCCAAATGCATAAAATATTCAACAATTTAATTAAGGCAATTTGAATAATCCAATTTAACTTCCATTAGCATATGATCCTTCCCGATCTAGAAAATAGGATCCGATGATAGATTGTAATTTCGATCTAGTTTAGGGCACCAAGTGACAATCTTGATGTTGTCTCTTGACTCGTTGCTAGGGTTTGAATAATTTAAGGCCCGAAGGGTTTAATTCATTCAAAGGGAATCAACAAATTAAGATTGGGAATTAGAAATCAAAACCCCAACAACAATACTAGAAGAAAAATATTTTGGTTTTATGTTTTTTCAATAGAATAAGCAAACTAAATAAATTACCTGACTATAAGAAATTAAATAGAAAAGATCTGAGGAATCGCTCCAAGGATGACATTGGCTTCACACCAAACCCCAATGGGAAGAAGAATCGCTCTTCGGGTGAAAGAATCGCCCTTTCGGTTGAGAACTCTTCATGAATTCTCTAGTAGTCGCTCAAAGCAACAATTCATTAAATCGTCAAAACTAATTAAAAATATATTTACAATGCTTTAAGTAGGCAAATAAAACCCCACCCTAACATTCAACTCGAAAATAGAAAGTCCTATTCTAAACAAACTCTAAAAAGGCAACTTTTCGCCTCAAATTTGGTCTAGGTGATGATGACCTTCGGGTCGACCTCGCTCGAGCCAAATTTAGATTCGCGTGAGCGAGTTTGGATCTCCGTTGCAGGCTCCTTCTTGGAATGATCTTGCTCAAGCGAGATTTGGACCCGCACGAGCGAGTCTGAAGCCGCTTCTCCTGTTCTCCTCGGATTGTACTTGTGCACGTGAGGTTGGGCTTTGGGCTAGCAAGTCTGGACAGTGAGCTATCTTGATGTTTTCTTCTCTCCCTCTTCTCCTTCCCATGCACATGCCTTCTCAAGTTGGGGTCTTTTGGCTTGTCACACACGTGTCTCTAATCCTTTGCCCAAGTGTTATGGCAGGTCTCAATGATATAGTCCTCTTAAACTTTCCGTATGTGGCATAGCTGTTGATGTCCTTATTAGAGGGGCTTGCATTGTTGATCATATTATTTTCTAGCACTTTCGATGAGAGGGTCGTACTATTCTTCTCGTCTTTGTTGACGACATTGTTATTACTAGTGATAATTTGTTCTTTCATCTCCTTTATGAGGAAACTCTGGCAGAGATTTTAGATTAAGGAACTTGGTTTCCTCTGTTATTTCTTAGGATTGAAGGCTCTTGCTCTTCTTGCTCTTCCCAATGCATCTACATTTCTTAGGAAGTTTGTTTTGGATCTTCTCAGGGAGACTGGGAAGCTTGGTTGTCTCCTATTTCTCCTCCTATGGAACCAAATCATTCTCTTCATGGGACCAAGAGATATCTCATCCCAGATCCTCAGATGCATCGATGTCTTGTTGGGAAATTGATCTAGCTAACTAGTATGAAGCTCGACATTGCATATGCAATGTTTTGAGCTCCTTGTCGGGTTTGGCTGCATCAAGGTGCTGCCTTGACCCCTTATTTATTTTCCTTGATCATGGATGCATTAACCATAAAGCTGCAAGAAGAGATTCTTTTGTGCACGTTATTTGCAGATGATGTGGTACTAATAAACCAAACAAGGAACCAAATAAATGATAAACTTGAACTATGGAGAAAGGTAGAGTTGAGAGGTTTGAAAATTAGCGGAAGAAGACAAAAGACATGAAATGCAAATTTAGTCTGGAGGAGGGTGTAGTTAAAATAGAAAACCATTGAGTACTCCACATTGTCATCTATTTAACTATTTAGGCTCTACCTTATAATCATATTGCGGATTTGAAGAGGACGTCTCAAATAGAATTAATGCAAGCTGGATGAAGTGGAGACAAGCAAGCGAAATATTGTGCGATCCAAGAATTCCAATTTGAAGGGGTGATTTTATAAGACAACGGTAAGACCTGCCCATAGTATATGATGCAAAATGTTGAACTATGAAGGAGCGACCAAAGATACATGGGGCTGAAATGAGTATGCTAAGATGGATGTGTGGAGTAATCTTTGGCTTTCTAACGCGGATTTTAGGGAAATGGTTCCCATTTGGTGGAGTGAACCAAATCCCCGCGGTTCAGCTACTTATAGGCTTTTATCCAAACTGGCCTATCTCAAGGGATGCATCAAAACATGGAACAGGGAGGTCTTTGGTATGGTCCATGTCCTTGATGGCGTGCTTCTCTGAGCTTGATCTGTTTGAGGAGTCCAGGGGATTATCAGATACTGAAATGGAGGAAAGATTCAACCTTAAAATGGAGTTTAGAGACAAATGTTTTCAGGAAGAGATTTGTTGGAAGCAAAAGTCCAAGATCCATTGGTTGAAAGAAGGGGACAATAATACCAAATTTTTTCACTCCGTGGCCAGGAACAAGAAGAAGCATTTGAGTAGAATTGAAGTTGATGGGGTGGCAGTCACTGACCCTGATATGATTCGATCCAAGACGGTTAATTTCTATCAGAATTTGTACAGTGAAGAACGCGCTATTAGGCCGCAGCTGGACGATCTTCCCTTCCCCTCTCTCCCGGTGGTGGACCGAGAACTTTTGGAGGCCCCTTTCGACGAGGAGGTTTGAGCTGTAATCAAATTCAGTGGTTGCAATAAATCCCCAGGTCCTGATGATTTCACCATAGAGTTCTATAGGAGTTTTTGGTCGCTTCTTAAAGTGGACATCTTGGTGTTCTTCAGGGAGTTTCACTCCTCGGCCTTCGTTAGTAGAAGCCTCAACTCGACCTTCATCTCTCATCCCTAAGATAGACGGAGCAGAGGACCTTCGAGACTTCATGCCTATTAGCCTCATCAATTGCTTATTCAAAATCCTGTCTAAAGTTCTCGCTAATCCGCTAAAACCCGTCATCGAGAAGATCATCTTGCCTGACCAAGGGGCGCTCGTTCCCAACATACAGCTGATTGAGACGGTGGCAGTGGCTCAGGAGGTCATCCACTCCGCCCATTATGATCGGGTTCCATCCGTGGTTTGGAAGGTCGACATGGAGAAGGCCTACGACCGAGTTAACTGGGATTGCCTTGACTACTTGCTTGGTAGATTTGGTGTCGGAGTAAGGTGGAGAAGATGGATGAAAGCGTGTTACTCCTCAGCATGGTTCTTTGTTTTGGTTAATGGGACCCCGTCAAGTTATTTTAAGAGTTCTAGAGGCCTCCGACAGGGTGATCCGTTGTCTCCTTTTTTGTTCAACATTGTTGGTGAAGCATTGGGTGGCCTTCTTGAGCGCGCTCGTCTTATCGATCGAGTATCGGGCATCCCGGTTGGTGGTTTTGGTCGGACAGTTTCTCATCTTCTATACGTTGACGACATGATCCTGTGTTGTAGGGTTGAGCTTCACGAGATCCGAGCTTTCGCGGATGTGCTCACAATATATGAAGCAGTGTCGGGGCAATGTGTTAACCGAAGCAAATCTAAGGTCACCGGTTTAGGCATTGATGGCCATTTGACTCAGTTATTGGCGTATGAGGTGCGCTGCGAGATCGCTGTTCTCCCTATCTCCTATTTGGGGCTGCCTCTTGGGTTAGGTAAGCCTAATGCTCGGGCCTGGGACCCGGTCGTCCGAATATTTGAAGGGAGACTCTTCCTGGAAAGGTAAATTGTTAAGTATTGAGGGGTGCCTGTGCATGGTTAAATCTGTCCTCTCGAGCGTCCTTATCTTCTTTATGTCCATGTTTCGATGCCCCATGGAGGTCATCCGATGGTTGGAGAAAATTCAAAGAGACTTTTGTGGGAAGGTTCCGGTCTGGAGAAGAAATTTTACTTGGTTCGGTGGGAGACTTGCCTCCTTCCTACGTACTTTGGGGGGTTGGATATTCAAAACCTAATTTTGGTTAATACGACCCTCCTTGGTAAATGGCAATGGCAGGCGGGTTGCGATTCTGAGAGGACTAGCCTCTGGCTTGTTGTTCTAGAGAAGTATGGTAGGACACAAGGCCTCTGAGGCATCAATGTCTCCATTTCTAGGAGGGTGTCTGCGGGGTGGAAGGGAATTTGTGGAGTTTGGACGGATTTCTCCCGATGGATCTCTTTCAGCTGGGGGGATGGTTCCCGTATTTAGTTTTGGGAGGATCCGTGGATCGAGCTCTACCCTCTGAGTTCTCTATTTCCGAGCATCTTTATCGTCGCGGTCAACCCCCGAGCCTCGATCGCTGACATCTATATTGTCATTGGAGGTGCTTCTGTTTGGAACATAGTCACTAGGCGGTCTCTCTCCGCCGTAGAGATGGCTCAGTTCCAACGCCTTTTGCTCCTTCATGGTGCTAAACGGAATCGGCTTCAAAGGGATGCTCGCATTTGGCTGGCATCTAAGAATGATTCTTTCTCCATCAAATCTTTCAATCGGAAACTTTCTTGCTACCCGATGATTATGGCTGATTGGAACTTCATTTGGAGGGCCCCGGCTCTGCCGAAAGTAAATTTCTTCTGCTGGATGGTGGTTCTTGGGCGCATTTTGACGATAGACCAACTTCGGGTCAGAAGCAAAGATATCCCTAATCGCTGCCCTATGTGCCTTAGTGCCGAAGAGTCTATCTCTCATCTCTTTATATATTGTCGGGTGGCTTTCGATATTTGGAATTCTGAAGTCCTTTGAGATGACTTGGGTTCTCCTGGGATCGGTCTCTCAGTTGTTGGTCTCTTGGCATCGGCACAGGTTTTGCGACGCTCTGGGAGCTTTTTGGAGAGTTTCCGCTTTAGCTGTTCTTTGGGGTATATGGCTGGAAAGGAACTATAGGGTGTTCAAGCGAAGGCGTCGCCCGGTTGGACCTATTTTGAGGAGTATTAGAGATCTCATGCTGTTGTGGATTCCTGGCGGAGGAATCAGAGACTGTGAAGGTGGTTTTGCCTAGCTCTTTTGGGGGCTTGCCGGGAGGTGTTCGGTTTCGCCTCCGGTGGTCGGCCTGTTTCTTCTTTCCTTTGTTTTCTCATTGTTTTTTTTTTTTTCGCTTTCCCTCTTATACAATCTCCCAGCTCCTCGCTGGTGTTTGTTTTGCAATGGAATGGAATTGTTTACCGATAAAAAAGGATAAAACTAAGAACACGTATATAAGAGGAAATTGAAAGTAGCAACAATAACGGAAAAAAATTCGGAATGTCTCGTGAGGTGGTTTGGACATGTCTATCGGAGGCCGGAAGAACCATGGGTCAAAATTTCGGGTATCGGATACGTATCGTCCGAGCTCAAAACCGATACGTATCGGAGTAGTAAAATACTAGACGAGACAT
The DNA here is from genome assembly GCA_021018995.1 of Chloranthus sessilifolius. Classification (NCBI taxonomy): domain Eukaryota; kingdom Viridiplantae; phylum Streptophyta; class Magnoliopsida; order Chloranthales; family Chloranthaceae; genus Chloranthus; species Chloranthus sessilifolius. Next base: position 145,212,016 of record CM037590.1, on the reverse strand, counting down.
TGAATGTATCGTCCGGGCATTTACATACAAAATGGCGATACGATACATTGAATGTACCGTATCGTCCAAGTCTGATACCAATACGTATCCGTATTGGATGCTATTTTGATCCATGGGAAGAACACCCTATACGGAGGATCGAGATGCTACAAGTACAAGGAAGTAGGAGAAGGGGAACAACAGTGAAGACTTGGAGGGAAGCAGTGAAAGGGACATGAAAGGTTGCGATGTTGTTACAAAGAGCTTAATATTAATAAAAAATGAGTGGAGAAATAGGACTTACAAAGACGACCCGCAATAGATTGGATAAGGTTATGATGCTGGTGATGATGATGTGAGCCATTTTATGTAGCACCTTGCACTTCTCATCTTGATGCTATCCATCGTATTTGCGCTATCTGAACTCTAAACCATAGTTACCCAAAAACCCGTTTTACCCTATTGTACCAGTCCCATGTGTAGCAGTATCGTCGACTAGTAAGAAACTCTTTTAAAATTTTTCTGAAACATTTCCGAAACGCGGTTCAATGTATAAAACCTGTTTCATTTTGAATAGAAACTGGTTTGTCAAGAAGCATATCCATCGTTTCATTTTGAATAGTATATGATTATATACTACTAACAGATAAATTTTAATCATGTTCTTTTACACACATTGATATATGAATTCAATGAATAATGTGTCTGAACTTTAAATTTAAAATTATAAATATTAGTACATGAAAATATAATTCTCATTTATAGTTATACAAAAGACGCACCAATGTTATACCAATATGATATATATGTCATGCCACATCCATTTCGCATCTATGTCGCACTACTAATGTTTCTATAACGAATCCATCTGGTACTAATGTCGTTTCTATTTCGTACCTATAACGTATCTATTACGTTTATGTGTTGTACCCACATCGTACAAAAGACGCATCAATAAAAAAAAGTATCCAATTTTTTTTTTTTTTTTTTCACGTCAACATACTAGTACCCGTACCAACTCATGGCAACTATGCTCTAAACCCGATTGAGGGATTGTATATGCTAGACATGGTTATCTTAGTGTTGTTGGGTACTCATATGCATAGATTGGGGTGGTTCTTGATGGTAGATATACTTTTTTTCCCCACATTTCTAGGAGGCAATCATATCACTTGGAATAGTTGAAAGTAATTTTTTGTCTCACGATCTAGTGCCAATGTAGAGTACATAGCTATAGCATTCTTAGAGCTTGTGAATTATTACGGCTTCTCCATTTTTTGGAGAAACTTGATTTTCTTATTACCCGGACTATCCCATTATGTTGTGACAATCAAGGCACCATTTGTATTGCCTCAAATTCCGTTCTCCATCAGAGGACAATGCACATAGAGGTGTACATCAATTTTGTTTGAGAGAAGATTGCCTCTGGAGTCTAGACTCATCTCTATTCCCTACACTCTACTTCTCATCAACGTGCAGATCTCGTCACTGAGGCTCTTGGGACTTCTTGGCTTCAAGAGTTGTTTATCAAGCTGTGCATGGCTGATGGGTATGCTCCAACTTGAGTGCGAGTGTTGGTGTGTCTATTGTACTGTGTATGTGGTGTGCGTTTAGTGAGTATTGGTGTGTCTATAGCACTGTGTATGTGGTGTGCGTTTAGTGAGTATTGGTGTGTGTTTAGATAGTGTGTAGTAGGGAGTTATGTAGTTGTGCTTCATAGGAGATTCTATTGTACACACATATGTTAATGAGAAAGAGGTGTCATATAAGCTCACTATTATATTCTTTATAATCTCTCTCTCGCTCTCTCCTCCTCTTATAAAAGCTTAACCCTAATCACTTTAACTAAACAACAAAACAACCAAACTTACAAGTTTCTATCTTCTTCCTTATAAAGCAACAATCATTCTCTATGTACTTAATCCTTTCATGGTAAACTAGAACTAAAGCAACAAATAGAATCTTGATTCCCAACTCAGAGAATAGAGTCCTCAATGTACCGATTTAGAAATAGTATTCATACTCTGCACTGGACCTAGGCCGGCCCTAAGATTTTTGAGGCTCAAGGAGAGTTCCTAAAATGGGGTCCTCCATATTGATCCAAAAAAAAATTTGCCACAATTTTTTTTTAACAAACAAAATAATACTTATTTCTCCTATACTGACAAATTTCTCTGATATTTTTCAAAATTTTGCTGAAATTTACCGAAACAGAAGTTGAACGTAACTTTCAGTAAAATTTCGATGATTTTTCTGAAATCGCCAAATTTCATTAATTTAAGCAAAACTAACGAAATTTTGTCAAATTTAATGAATTTTCTTCTAATTTTAGTCCTTTTTACATAATAAATAAAACTGTATAAATAGTAAATATAATTTATATATAATATTTTTTGTACTCCCTGAAACTTTTCGAATTTTTCCCGAAATATTGCCGAAATTGAAATTTGTCACCATGATTGCTCCTAGATTACTTATATCTTCATATTCCATTCTACTGTTTATAATTTGAAAATGCAATTAATAAGTTAATGAAAATATATATTAAAGGAAAATAAAACGCAAAAGGATGCAAGCTAAATAGTAGAACGTAACCTACGGATCAAGTAACCCAACTAATAACACTGACTTTTAGCACTTTAACTGCCTTTGAATCTTTCATGTTATTTTTTAGCATTTTAACAGTCTCAAAAGGTTCCATAAATAGGTTCATTGGATAGCCCTCGTCAAGTAGATCCAAATTGATAGGTCATTTGCAAAAAAATGAGCTGTGACGAGTATAAGATCGTTGTTTTAAGTTGGGTCAATTAATAAGGAAAAATTTGTATATATATGAAGGATAACAAATTCAGACTGATCAAAATGGGGCTAGAGAATCCATTGGGGTCAATATATAAGGCTGGCCTGACCCAATGAGGCAAATGACCACCCGACCCATGATCAACATCGACCCGATAGAGACCTGATCCGACCCATAAAAAGATGTAAATATGGGGCTTGGGGAGAATTGAACCCATAACCTATGAGGTAACAAGTAAAACAACACAAGTAGCTTAACCAACTGACCCACTGGCTTGATTTACAATTTATATATATTGAAACTTATATTAACCAATAGCCCATAAAGAAATACAAGAATAGGGGGCCCCAAAAATTTTGAGGGCCCCAGGCGGTCGCATGGTGGGCCTTACCCCAGGGCCAGTCCTGATTGGACCTAATCATAGTCACCAAGTCGAGGTTTGACAATAATTTGGCTAGGTTAATATTTGGAAAAATTCGGCTAGTCTAGGGAAAAATCACAAAAAAATAAAAAATAAGATTAAAACGTACGGAATATTTGAAAATATTTAAAAGTCATGATTTATTGAAAAGTCACCAATTATTCACACATAATTAACAAATTTTGCGAATTTTATAAAAGTGCACGAACTTTTAAAAATTGGCGAATTATTATTTTTTAATTTGCACAATGCGAAATTTTCAATTATTAAGCGAATTTTATGACTATGGACCTAATTACAACCACTCACAATATGGTTTTGTGACAACTGACAGTATTTAAAGTTTTGGCCTGTTGGTGGACAAACTAGTCCAGTTTGCATCAAAATAAGGGGAGATTCACAAATTTCCATTTTTTTGCATTCGAAAGATGTCTTGGAGAAGACTCACGTAACTCGGTATTTGATATACAACTTCCTGATGAGAACCAATGGTGCATGCACAGACTGTTTGACCAAACTGATTGAGTAGATTACTTCTGTTTTACTAATAGTGAGATAGATCAACTTTGTGACTATTCTTTTGTAATCTGAGATTACAAGTTGATCATTTTAGGAATAATGAGCCCACTAACTCTTGATACACTTTAAGATCACTAGTTGATTCCATTCTTGAGCATCAAGATGGTGATTTCTTTCTGTGGGAAAGCATTTGTTGTATTTCTGATCTTCGGTTTCTCTACGACTCCACCAATACATATTTGTGTTGAGAAATTAATATTCCATAACATGAATAGGCTACTTCTATTAGCAAAAAAATACTTCAGTGGTCCAGATCTTTAATATTGAAAATCTGTCATAGCTATATGTCGGAATCTGTAAGTAGTCAGTACAATGTTGATCTGCATGCACTAGCAAAACCATAGCCTTTCTGGTTCTTCTCTTTACAAACCTTTATCATTAGAATGATTCGTAATAGATCACACTACAACTTCAATAAATCTATTAAACCAAGCTTGCGAGACTGCTGCTTTAGCCCATGGTGTAGAGCATAGAAGCACCTTGGAGCAAATCCGGAGCAGCTATATATTCGAGGAGGTTGGGTTGTTAGGAGAAGACCTGGAGCAGGTTTTGGTAGCAGCTGGAAAAATATGGAGGAGCTGAGCCTTACGTGATCACTAAACTAACTACGTGATGGTATCGGCAGATACTGTCTCGGCATCAACTGTACAGTCTTTTTAATTTTTATTTTCTCAATAAAAAAAATTGGTTTCGCTATTGACGAAAGATTGGAGCGATACCCGATACCGAGTTTGACACCTTGATTGACACACAAACCTTAATGTGTATGTGCACACACACATTTGTGTGTTCATGCATTTGTATGCCTGCATAGAAGAAGTGTCAAATTTAGATATGTTTCAATTTAATATTAACGAATATCTTCATATTCCATTCTACTGTTTATAATTTGAAAATGCAACTAATAAGCTAATGAAAATATATATTAAAGGAAGATAAAACGCAAAAGGATGAAAGCTAAATAGTAGAACGTAACCTACAGATCAAGTAACCCAACTAATAACACTGACTTTTAGCACTTTAACTCCTTTGAATCTTTCCTGTTATTTTTTTAGCATTTTAACAGTCTCAAAAGGTTCCATAAATAGGTTCATTGGATAACTCTCGTCAAGTAGATCCAAATTGATAGGTCAGTTGCAAAAAATTGAGCTGTAACGAGTATAAGATCATTGTTTTAAGTTGGGTCATTTAATAAGGAAAAATTTGTATATATATGAAGGATAACAAATTCAGACTGATCAAAATGGGGCTAGAGAATCCATTGGGGTCAATGTATAAGGCCGGCCTGGCCCAAATGACCCGACCCATGATCAGCACCGACCCGACAGAGACCTGATCCGACCCATAAAAAGATGCAAATATGGGGCTTTGGGAGAATTGAACCCATAACCTATTAGGTAACAAGTAAAACAACACAATTAGCTTAACCAACTGACACACTGACTTGATTTACAATTTATATATATTGAAACTTATATTAACCAATAGCCCATAAAGACATACAAGAATAGGGGGCCCCAAAAATTTTGAGGGCCCAAGGCGGTCACCTGGTGGGCCTTGCCCCAGGGCCAGTCCTGATTGGACCTAATCATAGTCACCAAGTCAGGGTTTGACAATAATTTGGCTAGGTTAATATTTGGAAAAATTCGGCAAGTCTAGGGAAAAATCACAAAAAAATAAAAAATAAGATTAAAACGTACGGAATATTTGAAAATATTTAAAAAGTAATGATTTATTGAAAAGTCACCAATTATTCACACATAATTCACAAATTTTGCGAATTGTATAAAAGTGCACGAACTTTTAAAAATTTGCGAATTATTATTTTTTAATTTGCACAATGCGAATTTTTCAATTATCAGGAGAATTTTATGACTATGGACCTAATTACAACCACTCACAATATGGTTTTGTGACAACTGACAGTATTTAAAGTTTTGGCCTGTTGGTGGACAAACTAGTCCAGTTTGCATCAAAATAAGGGGCGATTCACAAATTTCCATTTTTTTGCATTCGAAAGATGTCTTGGAGAAGACTCACGTAACTCGGTATTTGATATACAACTTCCTGATGAGAACCAATGGTGCATGCACAGACTTTTTGACCAAACTGATTGAGTAGATTACTTCTGTTTTACTAATAGTGAGATAGATCAACTTTGTGACTATTCTTTTGTGATCTGAGATTACAAGTTGATCATTTTAGGAATAATGAGCCCACTAACTCTTGATACACTTTAAGATCACTAGTTGATTCCATTCTTGAGCATCAAGATGGTGATTTCTTTCTGTGGGAAAGCATTTGTTGTATTTCTAATCTTCGGTTTCTCTACGACTCCACCAATACATATTTGTGTTGAGAAATTAATATTCCATAACATGAATAAGCTACTTCTATTAGTAAAAAAATACTTCAGTGGTCCAGATCTTTAATATTGAAAATCTGTCATAGCTATATGTCGGAATCTGTAAGTAGTCAGTACAATGTTGATCTGCACGCACTAGCAAAACCATAGCCTTTCTGGTTCTTCTCTTTACAAACCTTTATCATTAGAATGATTCGTAATAGATCACACTACAGCTTCACTAAATCTATTAAACCAAGCTTGTGAGACTGCCGCTTTAGCCCATGGTGTAGAGCATAGAAGCACCTTGGAGCAAATCCGGAGCAGCTATATAATCGAGGAGGTTGGGCTGTTAGGAGAAGACCTGGAGCAGGTTTTGGTAGCAGCTGGAAAAATATGGAGGAGCTGAGCCTTACGTGATCACTAAAGTAGCTACGTGATGGTATCGGCAGATACTGTCTCGGTATCAACTGTACAGTCTTTTTAATTTTTATTTTCTCAATAAAAAAAATTGGTTTCGCTATTGACGAAAGATTGGAGCGATACCCGATACCGAGTTTGACACCTTGATTGACACACAAACCTTAATGTGTATGTGCACACACATTTGTGTGCTCATGCATGTGTATGCCTGCATAGAAGAAGTGTCAAATTTAGATCTGTTTTAATTTAATATTAACGTGGACCGCAGCCAACTAACAATAACAGATATGACTATATGCTGGAAAATTTTAAGAAGACTTCAAAAACCGTAGAATACCAACAAATTAATTTATTAATTTCTGTGTAAGAACCCAGACCCAGGCAGCAATAACAAGACTGACATTTGCTTAAATCTGTAATCAAACAGCATTCAAATGACTTCAAAACAGCAGCCCAGTATCACAGATTACCAGCAATATTATCTTAGTCTTAACGTTCAAGTACAGCAGCAACAGAGGTCTAAAGACTCAAAGCTGTAGTAAACAGAGACTTTCCCCGTTTTTTTCATTCTCTAAATCTCGTTTTCTTAAAAAATCAGAGCTATATTATCTCTGACAGATTTGAATAGATATAAAAAATTAAACTTCTAAAGCCTAATATTAGTCCTACTCTAATTAGAACTCTTCAGGGTAAAATAGAAACACACCTAGGCTCCTAGCAACTAATTCCTAAACTTTAAGATTCTAAAATAACTAGAGAGAAAGGAAATGAAATAAAATAAAAATCAAAACTTAGAAATTACTAAGTGGTAAATCACGGTAACCTGAGATTCACGTGATCGCATAAAGTGATCACACGATCCAGTTACCGAGACTTAAGAGTCCAGGTGCTCACGTGATCACTTAAGTGGGCACGTGGGCCCTCTTTCAAGCTCCTTTAAATCCTCCATCAGGCCCCTTTTGACCCCAATCTCAGGCCCTTTTGACTACATAATTTCTGGGCTGTTTTGGGCCTTATTTAAACTCTGTTTAGGGCCCTGTAACAGCAGCTAACTTCCTCGCCATCTTGCACTGCATGAAATAAAAGCTGTACTATGTACACCCTTTTACTGATATATATATATATATATATATATATATATATATATATATATATATATATATATATATATATGGTGGAGGGGAAATGCAACTGGTTGCAGGGATAGATCCATGCAACCGGGTGCATTTTCACATGTCACGTGGATCAGCCATGGGGCATGCTGGTTAAAAAAAAACTATTTTTTGGACTTATTTGGGTCCTCATTTGATGGGACAAAGATACTATAACGCCCCACAAAACTGCTGCATTGAATTTGGGCCCCTTTGACCACATTTTCAATGGTGGATATGTATTGGATCGTGCCCAAATTTTGTGGAACTTGATTGATCTTATCCAAGTTGCTGTGGCACCCGATGTGATGGGTGCCATAAGATGTCCAGCTGGTGTGGTTGCAGGGAGGATCCTTGCATCCGATTGCATAGTCCCAAGCCTCCCTCCCTCTGTGTGTGTGTGTGTAATTGTTTGTCATTTTTTTATGTATAATTTGTTACGAACTGCAATTTTATTCACACTTCATATGCTTTATCTCTATATTGCTCCTTCATATATTGCCTATATTTTGTGGAGTATCCTATTTGTGCCTTGTTTTTTTTTAAATTATTACTATTTTTAATTATATAAAAAAAACTCAATTGCTATTCTTATACATATAGATACACTACGACAGAGTGGGTGAGGACGGATTTCACAGCTATAAGGAGGTCACTGTTGTTTTCCTGCCAGATTTAGCAAGCTGTCTCCCTTCACCAGATGTCTGGCAAAGTCAATGGTTTTCTAGAAGAAAGGCAAGGAGCGAAAGAGTACTTGAAATGACAGCAAAGAAGGTGAATGGTTCACATTTTAGCTAATTTTGATGAATTTAAAACAGAACAGTCTCTTGTTTTGTATTTGTGTTTTTAATCTGATCAATTATCTTCTCTTTTCTGTTGTTGTAGAAAGATGAGAGCGGTGAAAAGGAAGATGATGCCAAAGGTGTTTTATGATGATTATATTTATAATTATTATTAGTGTGTTCACCAGCTTCTTTTTCTTTTCGAGTCTTGTCTTGCCGCGTTTTATATATATATATATATAGTCTCTGGAGCATTTAAAAATCAACTCCTGGTCTGTTGTGCTCTGCTATTGCTCTTCTTTCCTGGTGGTTTTGGGATTGGGGGGGGGGGGGAGGGGGACTGGAAGAGCAACAATGGGTACACCATGATCGAAAATCTTATTACAGCTCATGTATGCAATCGTTTTTGAAGGTCATTTGGCTGCTGCTGACGTTGCCAAAGGAACCAATAGAATTAAAACGGAGAAAGATGAAAAAATTAAAAAGGAAGAAGAGGCTGATGCTGCCATTCCAAAGCTGCCTGATAAATCCAAAAATGCCAACATACCGACATATGAGGTTAAAAAAGAAAACCTGGATAGCATTAAAAAGGAAAAAGATATCGATTCTGTCAATCCAAAAACGGTTGATCCCCAAAGTGCAGAAAAAGCTACAAAGAGAAAACGAGATTCAAAAAATTCCATTTCAGAGGACAGTAATAAGTCAGCTGCAAAAGCAAAGAAAGGAAAAGGTGTTGCTAAGGTTAAGAAAAATGAAGATGGAACAGAGCAAGTTCACACTGCAGTGCCAGAAACTACTACTAAAAACAAAAAGAAAAAAGTAGTCAAGAAGGGATCTAAAAAAAAGACTGCTGATATTGAGAAAGAGGTGAATGCAGATGATAAGAAAGACCTGAAGAAAGGTGTTACTGAAGAGCCAAAAAACACCACTAAGAAAATTGTGAAGAATAAAATAATACCAAACAAATCTGAGGAAGTTAGTGCTGAGAAGGAGACAAAGAATACTGATGACCAGAAAATTAACAAGAAAGTCATAAAGAAAGGCGAGGGGAAGGAAGATAAACCAAAAGAAACAAAACAGACTGAAAAGGTTGAAAATGATGCAGGAAAAGGTGGGAAGGAACTGAAAAGTGAAGATGCATCTGTGGAGAAGAACAACCGGGATGCTAAAACTAGAAGCCAGAAAAATAAGCCAGAAGCACCACCACCGTACCCTGGCTTATTTCTAGTGACGAAACAAACTAAAAATTTCAAAGTATGTATTCTAACAACTGTTTTAATTCTTGAGTTAAGTCTGAGGTGCCTGGCGGTTGTTCTAACGTTGGTGCGCATGTCAATCTCCCTCCAACAAACTGGTCAAAGTTTGCGAGATTCACTGATGTTTGTGAGCACAAAATCAGTAAAATAATGTTTTTGAGCTTTCACTGATTTGTTGCTTATGTATAAATATATAATATCTGGTGTTTCTCTCCAGTTTTGATCAGTTTGGCAGAAGCAGATTGCCCTTGGTGCACGGTTGGGCATCTAATACAACCTCTTTACTTTTTGGCTCTTATGTGCTGCTCTGATTTTGAGGCTTCATTTGCAGCTTCGCGGAACAACACTTTCATTGGACGGGCTTCTAGACTACAATGAAAGCGACATCGAGGAGTCGACTTTTGAGGTTTGCTTTAGCGTATTCACTTTTGGTACATCAATATAACGATCAATTAACGAACTTGTTCTGAGGCCTTGTGATTTAAGCCTCTGTTTCTTGTTCCTTGCCCTTAGGCTTGTTTTTCTAAGATAGGACAGCTTAGTAAACTTGTCAAAATTTACCTTTTTTTCAATTATTTTAAATTGTCTTCTTATATTAAGTACAGAGTACAGACACAGCTGTGCCTGTGAGAGGATGTGCGCACGTGTGGGTGAGATATACTCATCAATTATTCGATTAAAAGGAAATCCCTAATCTAATCTGACATATCTAAAATTTCATCAACAATACATGTACTATAAGGAATATAAAATGTAGATGGACACACTTTTGTCTTGGACATGTATATATGGGGTTGCAGACATGGCAATCTCAACATGCTTGAGCACCAACACATCCAAACTAATTTAAATATAAGAAGTATTTCCAATATCGAAATAACTAGAAAAGTAAGGAAAATTGGAAAATAATATAGAAATTAGAATAAAAAATATAAACAGAATTAAGACTCGTAACCTTTTGGTTGGCATGTATCTCGATGCCAATATGTGTTCCATTTAAAATTGAGAATTTAAAAAGTGGCGGGTCCTTACAAAGGTGTCCAACCTGGTAAAGGGCTCAGTTCAGTCTTAATGAATTGAATAGGCTGAAGACCACCCATTACTGCATGTCATGTCAAGTCTAACAAAGAAGACATTGTTTTCAATAAGAGTTCTTCTACATGTGGCGCGCATGGACTTCCATGCACTTCAAAGTACACGTGCGCCAGAAGAGCGTGGTTCATGTCATTGTAGCCAATGTCTTTCAGTAGCATTTTTTCCATTTTATATTTGGCCTGATTTGATTGAATTTTAACGCTGTGCTACAGCTTTCATTGTTTGCGGAAGCGTTATATGAAATGCTCCAGTACAAAATGGGATGCCTGATTCTGGGTTTCCTCGAGGTTGGTTTGAAACACATCCAGAGCTGATTAATAATTCGCTTTTGATTGACCATAACCTTGTTCTTGTTGTAATGGAAATGTAGAAACTTGGGGAAAATTATTTGAATAAAAAAAATCAGCGAAAACGCCTACAGGAGGAGAATCTTGATAAAAAGGATAATGAGAAACCAGAGACTTCTTCAAGTAAACGCTTGAGACTTTCTGAAACCCTCAAGTCAGAGGGTGACTCGGGCAAACCTGTAACATCAAGTGGTAGTGGTTCAAAACCTCAAGTGGAGGCTGTTGGAGCTGAGCAAGATGAGCAGAAAGTGGAGGAGGAAACGGAAGAATCAGAAGAGGAGGATGACCCTGAGGAAGAGCCTCTTGATGAGGACGAAGAAGAAAATGCAAGTGACAGTGACAAGAGTCAAGAGGGAGAGGCATCTGAAGACGAGCATGTTGATAAGGGTAAAGAATCACCAGATTCTTCTCCAAAGTCTTTAGGTCAAGAGGTCAGAATTTTTTAATCACACTAATGAACTTAAGCAAGTTGCGATTGAATTTGAAATGTTTTGGACAGTCTTCTTTTTTAGCCGTTAATCGTTTTAAGATATATGCGTTATGCATACATCATCATGGTCCTTTCGTTATGAACCAATGACTAATCTTACATTATCATCTATTACTCGTTCACATCTTTTTTTCTACTATCTCTAATCTGAACAGGGGATGTACCAATCTCTCTTGTTGCTTTATTGGTGTGAAGGCATGTTCCCACACTCAAGGCCAAGAGATCAAAGATTGGTAGTGAGGGAAGGGGAGATGTTGACCTTGTCATTTTACTACATTTAGATTGTTTTACATCATTGATTTTGTATTTTGTTTGGTAGGTCTTCTTTTTGCATAAACTAATATGTTCTGATTATTGCCCTTTGTGTGAAGTTACAACTTACAACGTTTCTTTCACAAGTTTGTATCTAATAGTATAACCTATATGAAGATAAGTGCTCATGTAGGTATGTTGCGTTCCTTTGGTAGCATAATGACAATGTTCATCGACTTTCTGCAAAAGTCGAATTATAATAACGATTTATTCCTCAAGTGGATAACTTACAACTTCTTGAAAAAGTCGCAACATGGTGTAATTAAAAAAAAAGCACTGAAACTTTAAAGCCCCAACTCTAAACCCCTAGACTATCCATCTCATCTTTTCTCATCGCATTGTGCCTCAGAGGAGAGGGTTGTAAGCTCCACTACAATGATCTCATGGCGAAGAAGAAGAATAAATGTGTTATTTTTCTTAAAAAATGATAAAAACTTTGAATTAATATTTATTATATGTAATATACCTATTTTTATAAATTTTCATAATTATTTATTATTTATTTTCCCAAAATTTCTCGATTTTGCTGATTTTTGTGAAATTTTTTTTTTCTCGGAAATTTCTTTCTCGAACTCTGGCTTTGTCACTGTGTTTGGAAGTATGAGGATGTAAGATATTCTAAAGAAACATATTCAATGAAGTCAGGCTTTGAGAGTATGCAGTATACTCTTAGCTATAAAGATGCTCCATCTTATCCTGCCCCTCCATTTGTGTACAAATCTTATTTCGGCAAAATTCCCTTCAGGACCCAACCCAATAACAAGCTTTCTACGTTGAAGATTTCACTAACATAGGTTCACATTCTTTTGTTAAAACTGTTGTAAGCCTAAAAGGGTCTCATAAAATCACAGTAGATGCTGCTTCTAAGAATACCTTGGGTAATGAGCAATGCTACAAGTACTTTTATGGTGCTATAAATATTCTGAGATTAACTTTGTAGAGGCAGAAATTCGGAGAGGATAATCCACATGTTCTCCCTTGTCGGTCAATCAGTGATAGAGTTTGTGTTTGGGAAATTTAAGCAAAAGGCGGTCCAATTGGAATGGGTGTGATTCACAAAATAGAGACCTCGTTCTCAATGGTGATCGTGATATTTAGATAGGACAGTAGCATGGGAGGAAAAATGCTGTGAGCATGGTTTAAAATACCAATTTTCTGGTACGTATTGTCTAGCTCCATAACCGGTTCTGGACGATATATTGGTATGTATCGTCTGATACATGCCTATAATATATGTAATGCACCGGTACGATACATTAACAGTATTGTACCGGTGACCTCCAAAACCGTTAAATTTAGGACGATGTACCGGTTTGTCTGAAATTTTGAACCATGGCTGTGAGCAGGATGCTATTAAAGTAAAACCCCATGAGAACAGTCAGAGTAGGTGAAAAATGGAGAATGGAGTGAGGTAGTTAGTTCTGATGAGTGATGAAACCTTCATTTGGTAGTGATGAGGAGTCGTCTGAATCGAGAATATGGTCAACTGTAGATTGGGCAGTGGGGTTGTTAATAGAATTATTGAGTTTGGTATGAAGGCAGATCTCCAAATAGATGAGACAAGGCTATGATAATGATACAAGGATGCTGCTGCTGAAGGAGAGAGGGAGCAGGTTGAGTTTTAGGATGATTTGAGGGAGAGCTAAGGGCTTCTGGTCTTGGCCTGGTGGGGTTTCTAGGTTTTGCTGTGGTTTTTCCTTGGAGGTGGTTATTATTAGGGAAATTTGCACTTTCGGCCCTATAAGCTTGCGTATTTGCAGAAACGGCCCTATAGTTTCATCACTTGTATAACAGGCCAGCTCCAAGCCTAGCCGCTTCTACGTCAGCAACCAACCGCCTTATTAATTTATATATATATATATATATATATATATATATATATATATATATATATATATATATATCTTCTCTATGCTTATTTGCCCATTTCAAAAACTTTTTCTTGGCTTGCGATTTGGAGATTCGACTACAGTTGGTAAAATTCAGAGAACTACAACAAGCTATGTAAGATATTTTCCCATTATCTTTGTAAGATATTGCTTTCCCTTCGTTTTTAACGTATACTAGGTAGCGGAGCTAGATAAGATATCGGCCGATATCTTAAGATAGCCTTTTAACCAACCAATTTTCGTCTTTTAATTTTAATATTATAGCGTAAGTCAAGTATTACCCTTTTAACCAACCAATTTTTATTTTTCAAAATACTGTAGGTTGAAATGGATGTTCCCCTTTGCCATTTTGATTTCGTCCGTGTGAGAGATAATACTTACAACGGAGGACATCGGAGGATTGTCACTGTCACGGATAACATATCATTTGATGAGTTTATGGAGAAAATGTACAAGGTCAGTAGGACACGACCGGAAGAGCATTCTATTACACTAACGGTTTCATTACGCATAGGGAATGAGCTTGTGTTTGCTGAATTGTCTGACTTTGATGATCTTACAAACTTATTCAGAGCATATCATATTGGTGATGGTGTGATAAATATTTATATCGAAAAATCATTAGTCACTACCACAGCAAAAAATTTACCGTCTTTAGAAGCATTTTAACAGTTCCAGGAAACAAACGAAGATGATGGTGGTGTGAGAACAGAACATTTGATTGAAAATCAAGAAATACGGTGTGAAGAGGAGAGCATCGCTGCACCGATGATAGTTGACGATGATAGTAGGCCTCTGGAGCAACCCTCTTCAGACATTCCAATTAGTGAAGGAGATGAAGATCAAGGATATTGTCATCAAATGAATCCGATGCATAATACATCTCAGTTCAACTTCGATTCGATAAATCAGTGGGAAACGTTTTTAGTCGGCCTTAGTCCATATCAATGGCCTCCCGAACCAATAGCTTCGGAGCCAACGATAATCGAGCCTTCAACACAACAGCCTCTCGTACATCAAACATTCCCGCATCGGCCAACATCAATCCAAACAACTGCACATCAACAAAACGTACATCGACGGGCTCAATCCCAATCACGTAATAACCATCCAGTCGATGACTGTGATAGTGATCCTGAAAATAATGAAGCCCCGCCGTCTCCCACTTCCTGTGTTCATACTAATAGGGGAATTGATCAACCTCTGGTAGGTGAAGACTATCAACTTAATGACTCGGAAGGAGAGTATATGGATTCGGATGATGAGGAAATGCATGAAGGGGGACCAATTACCATTGGTCAGGCGTTTAGAAATAAGAAATCCTTTCAAAAAGCTCTTAAAGAATTTGCAATGGCAAATAATTTTCAGATTAAACCAATAAAAACCAGTCCTCTTCGAGTTACGGCGAGGTGTGTTGAAGTAGGATGTGCTTGGCGAATACATGCATCGAAATTAGTAGATGTGGACACATTTGCTGTGAAAACTTTCCGCTTGGAACATACGTGCGGAATGCCAGCTTTCAGAAGCGGACATCGCCAATGTACGAAATCGTGGATAGCTTCATTCATGAGAGATAAGCTATTAAAGGGCTTTGACGAGACTCCTGCTTCAATAATTTTTGATATTGAAAAAAAAAGTATAACAGTAGGTTACTGGAAAGCATGGAGAGAAAAAGAAATGACGTTGAATGACATCCAAGGTAGCTGGAAGTAGCAATTTAAGATGTTACCATCATATGTCACCGAATTACAGCGGGTCGATCCAGATGTACAGACCGAATTGTGTCTCGAGCCTGATAATGCATTTCAGAGATTCTTCGTGGCATTCGGACCTTGCATTCGAAGCTTCCGTAATACTTTACGAAGAATAATATCGGTAGATGGAACGCATTTGCGTGGACGATACAATGGAATGTTGTTAATAGCTACGGGGATAGACGGGAATAGACATTTATTCCCTATAGCGTTCGGCGTTATAGGGAATAAATGAAGATCATTGGACATGGTTCCTTGATCTATTAGGGAGACGTGTAATCGGTGACTTTGAAGAGCAGCTTGTATTGATATCAGACAGACAGAAAGGTTTGATGGAAGCTGTGGAAAAAGTTTTTCCTAACGCCTTTCACAGCTACTGTATGCGACACCTAGTTCTAAATCTGTTTGATACATATAAGGATACAATCTCTAGACCACTTTTCTGGGTTGCTGCCCGTGTATTTTCGGAAGCAAAATTTAAAAGAATTATGCGAAAAATCGAAGATGACGCCCCCCGGAATGTATAAAATGGATTAAAGAAATTGGTGATCATTTCTGGGCGCGTGCTTATTTTCAAGGGAGGCGTTATGATATGTTGACGACTAATATAACTGAAAGCATAAATAGTGTGTTGAAAATAGCAAGGGAAGAACCGATCGTGAGCATGTTAGAAACTATTCGCACAAAGGTAGCCGAAATTTATCTTCGTCGTCAGGAGGAAGGAAATAAAATGACACACGTGTTAACACCGATGGCCGAAAAACACATAACACGAAATTCAGGATGGGCCCGTCGAAAAAATGTTATACCATATGGTTGCGATATATTTCAAGTTAAACATGGTGATTACACTCACAGTGTCGATCTAGATAAGCGAACATGTACATGTAGACGTTGGGCTATTCTTGGATTACCATGTTCACATGCGATCGCCGCATTATCGCGCCGAAACAGAGACAGAGATCCCCCAATTTTGTGAGCATTGGTTTACCAGTAACTTATTTAGGGAAACTTACAAAGAACACTTTGTCCCGACCGTTGACAAGCGCCAATGGACTTCGCAAAGAGACGACATTCAAGACGCTGTCAAGTCACCGTCAAATCCAAAAAGCGTAGAATAAGATCTAAAGGCTAAGTTCGACCACGCTGCGATGTAAAATTGTAAAATAAATCTTGTCATAACCGTCGCTCGTGTAAATTTGTTAGAATCTGAGTGCCACATGGAGCACAAGTGGACTGTATAGTTAATAAACCCACGTGAAATTAACTTATATTACTTGACAGATTTCTTTGGGCCACATTTCAAGATTCAAAATAAACTGCTTTGAATCAGATGCAGGAGACCATTAATCATCATTCATCATCCAAATAGACTTTTGAGAACATGGCCTTAGTGTCATAAGCTAAATTTTAGCGAACAATCAGCTGCCAATGACGTAATGGCGGCCATGTCACAAGGTGACCATTAATCATCTATCGGCCGATGACATAAGTCATCGGCTGATGATAAGTCATCGGCCGCTAAAATAAATCATCAGCCGCTGACATAAGTCATCGACCGATGATTTAAGTTATGGTTCGATGACTTAAGTTATCGTCCGATGACTTAAGTTATCGTCCGATGACTTAAGTCATCGGCCGATAAATTAAGTCATCGGTCGATGACTTATGTTAGCGGCTGAGAACTTAAGTCATCGGACGATAACTTAAGTCAGCGGCCGATGACTTAAGTCAGCGAGCATTGTGAAATCGGCACAACTTGTGAAATCTAAAGATCAAATACAAGTCTTTTTATGATGTTTATAAAGAATTGTTAGACAATTTGGATAAATTGATACAACGATAATTACACAAGTTGTTATTGTTACAAAAATCTATATACAAAAATAATCTATAAAATATTACAAAGATATGAAATAAAGTAGTTTAACTCTTCTTCCCAAACGTGCACATTAAATGTCCGATTTCCGCTCTAAATTGTTGCATTTGTTTTTCTTCGAAATCAATATTCCGCCGTTGGGAGAAGTATTCCATATATTTCAAACATATACACCGCAGTCCCAACCGTTGGTTTGGATCGGTAGAATGACACTGTTGAACGCCGATACCTTCCACTATTGATCGAAAGCTCACTTTAAACCGACAGCGTAAAGAAGACGCGGAAGGTGATGCAATAGACACCCTTTATGCTCTTCGAACCTCTTTGAGTACTCTCAGTCTGCTGGATCTATTAATTTAATTTCATGATCAACTAATGAAATTATAGCCAACGCCCAGTGGCTATGTTTTTGGCTATGCATCGGAAGATAAATATGAATAAAAACGGAAACGAAAATTTAAATAATTAATTTAATTTTATTTAAAAGCCGTTAACGTTAAATAAAATGAAGTGTAGTATTTATTAAAAAACGTACCGTTCCACAGTCTACCGCGTGAATTCCGCGTGTATCATTTGTGAGTAGTGGTTCAAGCGGCTTTTTATTGTTACGAACCTTCCACTCATCACAGTAGGTCTGCCATTTATCGAAGTCGCTAAGTGCGGCTAGACTTTCATTATCAATAAATTTTTCATATTTTTTCTCGTCCGCTATAAACATGGTCTGAAACAGAATTATGTAGTAAGTAAATAAATTAAAAGAAGTGTGAATGAAAAAACAAAAAAATGAAACAAACGAAACAATAAATAGTTGAAACCTTACGAGTAGGTTGACGAACCAGCTTTTTTCGGCATTTGCCGTGAACGTTTGATCGTTGATAACTTCAAGGACTCTCGAGTATGCGTCGATGACTTCATTGTGAAGCCACGAGCGTCCTTTGAGAACCTTTAAAAAACCAACTGTGATGTCGACACCCATGACAATATTGACGATCACATTGTCCTCTCCCTCCGGCCGGTTCCAAAAACTGAGCATATATTTGTGCTCCATCGATTTTGGCTCATCCTCCTCCTTCAGAACCAATCTTAGTTTTTTTATAACAGCTTTACTTGTCGGAGTCTTTGTCTTCCTCCGAGCACGCAAGTCATATCCCTCGGCTTTACTTTTTCCAGTTGATAGTTTAACAAAAATTGATTTGATGGATGCCGGCTATGACTTACGAGAAGGCTGGGTAAGAGGAGCACCCTCATCACCGACTTCCACCAAGGGTTGTTTAGTAGGAGGTGGAGGAGCTGCAGAAGTTTTGGGGGCCATGATTTGATGGGTAGGTCGAGGAGCAGTGGGTTTTTGGCTTGGTTGAGGAGCAGAGGGTTTAGGGGAAGAAGTTTTGGGGGCAGTGGATTGATGGGTAGGTTGGGGAGCAGTGGGTTTTTGGCCAGAGGGTTTAGGGGAAGAAGTTTTGGGGGCAGTGGATTGATGGGTAGGTTGGGGAGCAGTGGGTTTTGGGCCAGAGGGTTTAAGGGCAGTGGTTTGACGGCTTGGTGGAGGAGCAGCAGGTTTAGAAGCTGTAGGCTGAGTAGGGGGAACGAAGGTCTCAAATAAAACAGATGAAAGAATATTATCCTGCATAATTACAAAGTATATTAAAAACTGTCAATATTTACAAATTTTTTTTATATTTGGGATTAATTTAACGATCGATTTATCGACCGATAATATAAGTTATCGGTCGATAATTTACATTATCGCTCGATAATGTAACTTATCAGCCGCTAACTTATATTATCGGTCGATAATGTAAGTTATCGGACGTTAATGGAAATTATCGGTCGACAAGCGTATTTGAAATTAATCTTTAAAAACATATAATTTTTTCAAATTTAAAAAGAAATGGTTTAGTACCTTCGTCAAATGAGATGTGACTGCATGAAGGTCTTTCTGCATTGAGGCATTTCTTTCGGTTAAATTTTGGACCCGATGTTTTAGCGACCCAACTTCCTCTTGTAATGACCCGACTTGCTCTTGGAGAGTTTTCTTTTCTCTCCCTAGATGTTCAATTTTGAGTGCTTGCCCTTTAAGCACTGTAAATGCACGTCGGAAGTCTTTTTTCATTTCTTTTACAGTCATGCAGAGCGTCTTGCATTCTTTTCTAAGCTCCGTTACTTCTTTGGTTAGGCTGGGTTGCCTAACAGGCTGTTCTCTTGTTGGTTGGGGCTCCGATTTGCCTTTGCCCTTTGATTCAGCATGCTGACGAACAACGACTTCATACTCATCGTCTTCGTCGCTGTCATTATCGTCATCCTCTTCATCGTCATCTCGGCTTTTCGGCTCTTCGTCTCTTTCGGGAGGGCGTGTCTCGTAACTTGGGACATCGTCGTATTCATATATATCTTCTTCTTCATCACCAGCCTCCTCGGCCTTTTCCTGCTCCCTTTCCATCTCTCTTTGCTTCAAAAAGAGTCGAATAGATTTATACTGTAATTCGTACTTTACAGCTTCAAGCTCTAAGATGACTTTAGACTTGAG
The DNA here is from genome assembly GCA_021018995.1 of Chloranthus sessilifolius. NCBI lineage: Eukaryota > Viridiplantae > Streptophyta > Magnoliopsida > Chloranthales > Chloranthaceae > Chloranthus > Chloranthus sessilifolius. Next base: position 145,191,991 of record CM037590.1, on the reverse strand, counting down.
AAAATTTTCTCGATATAAATTAGGATTACGGCTGAATTTTCAGGCCTTCCCATTTCATTAGCCTGGGAAATGGATATTTGAGCTCAGTACGAGCGGTGGCGACTCCAGGAAAGTGCTCAAACGCCCAAATCTGTAGGGCGATGGTGCATCCGTAGATGTTGTATTGCTCATTTTCTGACTTTTTCGCCATTTCCCTTCTGCCGTATGCTTTTGATATACTATCTACTAAATTATTGTAAACTATTAGGCCCCACGGAAACTTGTTAAACTCTTCAATGTTATTTACTAGGGCCAAGTACCGTGCGTCCACTTCTTGGTATGTGTCTGAAAGTAAAAAAGAACATAATAGAAACAATAATGATAGTTTCAAAAATTCATCGTTGGATAAATCAGCACTATCAACTAATTATTCAATACGAGGTCTTTTAGCCGGCTTCTCCCGAAAGAATTTGTACTGAATAATTTTTTCCTCTGGCACGGCCACCTTCTCAGACTCAGGTTTCGTCAACATATTAAGGCCTAAAATGAATGCTATATCGGCCTCTTGCAGCAACACAGTGGTATTTCTAACCTTGAAAACATTATTTTTAACCCAAAAGCTTAAAATAACATCAACCAAATCACTAATGAATCATAATTTCACATTTATCCTAAATAGATGACCGAAAACTGAACCATCTAAAATCTTCTTCCTCTCTTCGTTACAGTGCAAGTAAAATTTCTTGACACCAACACCAGAACATTTCCTGAAAGGCTTTAGAGCCAGTCATTTTAGAATCACTTAGTGGGAACTGCAATATACATAAAAACAATTAATTAGCAAAATAAGTGAGGTTCAAACAATTCCGATAACTTACATTATCGGCCGATAACTGAAGTTATCGGTCGCTAACTAACTTAAATTATCGGCCGATAATGTAAATTAGCGGCCGATAATATAAGTTAGCGACCGATAACTTAGCGGCCGATAATGTAAATTAGCGGTAAGTTATCGGTAAGTTAGCAGATTGTTAAGAAACATAACTGATGACCGAATGCGTTTAAACGTTAAGAATAAAAGTTACCTGAAAATTTTCTGTGATTTGTTTTTCGCTTTGTCGCCGATAACGCGCCGCTCTCGTTTTTATAGTAAAGCAAAAGTTAAAAAAGTTAAAAGTAGAATGAAACCCTTAAAAGTAAACTAATAAGGTGGTTGGTTGTTGACGTGGAAGCGGCTAGGCTTGGAGTTGGCCTGTTATGCAAGTGATGAAATTATAGGGCCGTTTCTGCAAATATGCAAACTTATAGGGTCGAAAGTGCAAATTTCCCTTATTATTATTATTTTTTATAATTTAATTTAACCCTTTTTCTTTTGGTGTGTGTGGGAAGGGGGGGGGGGGGATTTTTATTTTCTTGTTACTGTTTTTGTGGTTTGGCTTTGTTGGGCTTGTCTCTCTCTGGGCACATGTACGCATCTTACTTCCTTCAATGTTACCTAGGCACTTCTACTTTTGGAAATTTTGCCGTATGCTGACACTTGGACAGTCCTCAACATGACATGTATTTCTAGAAATGTACGAAAAAACACTACCTGATTTCATCAAAATGTGCCTAGTTTCAACATGGCAAAAAGAGTCATCATTTTAGGAAAAACTGTGTAAAGTCAGTAAATTAGAAATGAAAAGGCTTCAGTTGTTGAAAACCATTTATTTAATCCAAATTTTTTTAATGTTAAATTCATGACATCCATTATGTATTCTTTTATCTTTTTATTTACTATATATATATATATATATATCATTTAATTTAATTTTTATTTTTTAAGTTAGTGCCGCCATATAGAACTTTTAGGAATTGTCGTGCTAGACACTTATAATACCTTGACACTAGGCACACGTGCTACCGTGTTGACGTAACACTGCCTTTTAATCTTGTAAAAAACTAGTTGTAAATTTTCTGTAGTGGTAGTTCGATGCTATGTGGTCTATTTAAGACTTACACAAAGTTGTTACATTTGCTGACGAGTGATTATTGAGATATCTGCATTTTTTTAACAAAGGGAAACGCCGTGACGACTATCTTGGAAGATGAACTTCACATTCTAACACTTTGGGAGGGAACAATTTATTTGTCTTTGCAAATTTTATTTTCGTTAATTGCACATAGAATATGTGAGCTAATACTCACATACAGGTATATATCTTCATTGTAAAAATTGGGTGAAAGAACTGGTGGAAGAACTTTTCTGTGAATTTATGTTGCTTTCAGTTTCAGGTTGGACGACAGTTTGCTGGTTCTCAAAATGGTGCTGGAGCAGTTTATACTAATTTTTCTTTGCTTTTCAGGTGAAAACGGATGATAAAAAAGCTAAGGAAGAAGCACCGAAACAACCAATTGTTAATAAAGTGTTGCTGCAGGTTTGGTCTTTTACCCTTGTTATATCCTTAACCCATCTATCTTCTTGGCATGCAAGTTTCCGTTCCCACTTGTTTTTCCAGCATGAACTATTCTGATTGAGTCGCCTGTTACTTCACAGGCATTCCGTTATTTTGACTGTAACTCGGTTGGCTATATCAAGGTATAAAACATTTAGTATTTTGAATTTGCTTCTTTTCTGGTCCACCCATTTCGTGATCTAATGGCATGCTTCAACCTTGCTACAGGTCGAAGACCTGCGGACGATTATCAACAACTTGGGGAAATTTCATTCAAGGAGGGCTGTCAAGGTGAGGGATTTGTAATGGTGCTTCTTCTTTGTTCCTGTATATCCATTTTCAAGAGAGTTTGCTTTTCAAAATTGTTTATGTTGGATTGCAGGAATTAACGAGGGTTGCTGTTTTGGCAAGTAATAAGAACCGGGATGACCGCATCGATTACCCTGAACTGTTGAAGGTGGAGCTCTGAATTTGAGATCGAGATATACGCAGCAGTAACAAAATATGAAGTTGGAAGTGTTTGAGGGCGTTGAAACTTTATCCTCTGAGGGGGGGGGGGGGGGGGGGGGTTCCCCATCCAGTAGTTGAACCTTAACAAGGTGGTGAGGAGTTTGCCATCCTGAGCTGGTAAGATTCCTGAGTGTTGCTGTTGATTGGGTTGGGAGCAGTGGGAAGGAATATCTGGCAACAACAGAATATAAATTGAGAGCAGGTGGGTTCCATATGATATTGCTATGTTATCGTAATGGTTATAAACAAGGGATTGCTATGGTAGAATGCTTGATACTTCTAAGGCCTTTTGACCAGGCCTTGGCATGCGCAATCAGTTCATTTTTTCAGAACTGACATTCTCAAGGTTAACGAGAAGGTTGCAGCTGGCTTCTTCCAGATGGTGAATGGATCACTTTTAGTGAATATGTGCCATGTGGAATAAATGTGTGCTCCGTTTGATGGTACTTCCATGATCTAAACGTCTGTGGTGCTGAATATTGGGACGAAAAATCATCTCTAAATTAACTTCTAAACTCGTTTTAGTGGTTTACAGGGTTGCCGCTCTTTCAAAATGGTGCTGCTTTGAATCATAGTATGATTGACATGTTTTTGGTCCCAGCATTGTTTAGATCATGGGCCTACCGTCAAACGGCACACATGGTGATTTAGCGTGGTACACATCCCCAAAAGTGACCCCTTCTAACAAGGAAATGTTCAGTCATTTCGGGTGTATGAATGGTGGGGATAATCTTTTTATATATGCATGAATGAGTAGTAACAAGAGGCCCACTACTGTAGACAAATTATCTATATATATGATAGGTCTATTGGCACCTACCTAATAACTTAGGGCTCCTACTCTGAAAACCATTTCGGGTCTTTGAATCAGGTGAAGCAATGGATTTCGAGACCAAAAAGTGAGATGAAAATGATTGATTTTCTTCCACCTTTGGACATAAAGAGAGGATAGAAACAAAAGGACTTTCCAAAGTTTTGATAGTAGTAGTATTAACATGATCAATTCTCCTAGCAAAGATTTTAAGTTTTGTCAGGCACTTCCATTTGATTACCTCGTGCTTTTGAAGTAGCCACGAAAGCAGATTTTTTAATGCACCTACCCATTTTATAAATTTAGTGATCAATGGAGAGAAACCAAATCTGATTATAACATTACAAAGAAAATTTCACTCAATTCTGTTTTAAAGGCAATGTTTCTCTTATTCATCTTTCTCTCTCTCTCTCTCACAAGAACTCGTTTCTTGAAAATAGTTAAAAGAAGGATATTACGAAGACGATGGGCTAACATTTTAGTGATGGAAATTGGAAAGGCTCGTAGGTTCGAATTGAGAAAATTTTGAAGGAGCTCAAAGAGAAATGCAACCAAAATAGCACTTTGCTTGGCTCCAGTAAGGTTTGGAATATAATCAGAATATGACAATGTTGAAGAAAGAAGGTTAAAGAATGTTGACGATAGATGCTTGAAGAAGGTTATATATTTAGAAGAGGCAAATTTCCGAATTCAAGATCAATCATCTTTTTTGATTTATGTGGATGCCATTTTTGGAAAACGTGAATTTTTCAATGAGGGTTTGTTTGGATAGGGGGAAAGGAAAAGAAATTATGGGAAAGAAAAGGAAATGTGATACTTTCCTATGTTTGGCAACAAAGTTATATCACTGAAATCATAGGAAAATTTAAAATTTTCTTTTCCATTAAAAATTGACAAATCTCTCTAAAATAGGAGGATGTTACCGAAATTTTTTTGTCATTCTCGATTTCTTTCTTTCTCTCTTCTCTATCTCTCACTCTCTTTTTTAATGAATAAATTGAAACAAAATCAACTATTAAAAAAATTATAAAAATTATAATAAAATAATAAAAAATTAAATTTTTTTAAAAAAGTAAAAAAAATAAAGATAAAATAAAAGAAAAAAAAAAAAAAATTATAAATAAATAAATAAACATAAAAAAATTAAAATAAAATAAAAATATAAAAATTAAAAAATTAAAAATAATAAAAAATTATAAAAATAAAAAATATTTTTTTAATAAAATAATTAAAAATAAAAAATAAAAATACAAAAATAAAAAAATTAAAATTAAAATTTAAAATTTGAAAAATATTAAAAATATAAAAAAAAAAAAAAAAAAAGATTTAAAAAAAAAAAAAAAAAAAAAAAAATAATAATATAAAATTAAAAAAATTTTAAAAATAAAATAAAAATATAAAAAAATTTAATAAAAAATTTAAAATTAAAATACAAAAATTAAAATTAAAAAATTAAAAAAATAAAAAATAAAAAATAAAAAAATAAAAATAAAAATAAAAACACAATAATTAAAAATTTTAAAAAATAAAAAAATAAAAAAATAAAAAAAATGAATAAAAAATAAAAAAAAAATATAAAAAAAAAATTAAAAATTAAAAATATAAAATAGTCAAATAATAAGATAAAATAAATAATAATAATAATAATAATAAATCAAATAATAAAATAAAATAATATAAATAAAAGAAGAATTTTATTTTTTTATTTTTATTATTTATTTTTAATTTTTTAATTTTTATTTATTTTATTAAAAGAAAGAGAGAGAGAGAGAATGAGTGAGTGATTTTATTTATTATTTATTTTATTTTTTTACTTTTTATTTAATATTTATTTATTTATTTTATAATTAAAGTAAAAAAATAATAAATATAAAAAGTTTAAAAATTTAAAAATTTTTTAAAAAAGAAAAAAATTTAAAAATAATAATAAATAAATAAAAATTAAATCTCTTTCTCTCTCTCTCTCTCTCTCTCTTTCTTAGCTCTCTATTATCATTATTCTTTTTAGATATCTCTTTCTTCGAGTCTCTCTCATAAATTTTCTTTCTCTACATATTTATTTTAATTTCTTTCTCTTAATTTTTTTCTCTCTCTTAAACTCACTTTTCTCTTTCCTAATTTTTCTTTTTCTCACGAAATTTTCTTTATAATAGAAAATTAAATTTATTGGGTGTGTGAGATATACTATCGATAATGGTCATTTTTTATTTTCTATATGCCAATTACACAATCCAAACACCGGAAAATAATGAATTCCTATGAATTCTCAAAGAGCTGGAATCCATTGAATTTATAAAATATTTTCTTATATTTTCCGAAAAATTGCCAAATAGACCCTAAGAGAAAAAATTTGGTACTTTCATGACCCTCATGGAGCTATTTGACCAGAGCTTTAGTTTCACATTGATTCTTCCTCTTTACTCAGATTATGATGCAAAGTTTTAGCCCCCAAACATTATCTTTCAAGAATTATTGAACCATTCAAAGTCATCTCATTCTCACCAATCTCCAACCTTACCTCCAAGTCAAACTTAGTGGTTCACATCTCAAACATGGTTTATTAACTTTTTATAACTTTGACCCAATATTCAGACCCAATATTCAATGATGAAAGATCACCTTTATTTTTTTTAGATGATACCTGATCGACTTTGAGCATATTGTCGTGGCAACCAAGTGGCTTGAGTTCAGCGCCCCAAACTGCACTCGACCCATAGTTCTATATATATATATATAGGTAATGATCCTCTCACAAAGTTATGAAATATAATCTTATGTCTATAGTAACTATTGGCTGCATGTCATATCAGGTTGATTTTTAAGTCACATGATGTCACATGTAACCAATAGGAGCTGGAATTATAGGCTTATGTCTTATGACTCGAGTCATATAATCATATATATAGGAGAGAGAGTATATATTTAAGCTCATGACTCGATTCATATAATCATTTCCATATATATATATATATGCGCCTGGGTGTAGAGATATTTCTTTGCCGATTGATATAGGTGCGACACGTAACACTTGTTTTGTGAAGTGATGAGTGGTATGGAGCTCACTTTACTAATTAGGGTTAAACTTTTAAAAGTTATATTCCCTTTCAGTCGTCATTCTTGACTTTTTTAGAAGTCTTTTTAAAGTCTCTTTCTTTTCTCTCTCTTATCTCATTTTTTAAGAAAGTGTCAGACTTACTTTTTCAGGTATATTTTACTAAAAAAATATGAGTGCCTAATAGCGAAGCGTTAGCACCCCCGGGGCAGAGGTGCCAATGTCGGGGTGCCAACTCCTTTTTATCGAAGTGTCGGCGCTTTGCTAAAAAAAAAAAAGAGGCATTGATACCTCGTTTTAGGGGCGTTGGTGCCTCTATATCGAGGTGTCGACGCTTCGATAAAAAGCAAATAAATTTCGACGTGCTGACACCTCGATATAAAGGTGACGACACCCTGACGCCCCTAAAACGAGGCATCAACACTCCTTTTTTGTTATTTTTATTTTTTTAATTTTTTAAATCGAAACGTTGACCTCGATATAGAGGCGCTTGCGCCCCTGAAATGAGGTGCCAACACCCCATTTTTTTTTGGCGAAACACTGCCATCTTGATATAGAGGCGCTGGTGCTTCTAAAACGAGGCACTGACACCTTGGTGCTAGAGCTTCGCGATCGGGGTGCCAACCATAGCCACCAAATTGGTGTGCGGCAATAGTTCGGCAAGGTTAAAATTTGGAAAAATCCTACAAATCCAGGAAGTTCGGGGAAATATTCGGAGGAAAAATTGGTGAGAAAAATTTTAAACTAAAAATAAAAAGATTTAAAATTATCAAAAAAAATTTAAATTTTTTTTAAAAAATTAGTGTGTCACAATTTTTTGAAAAATTCAGGAATTATTTGCAAAATCCTGTGATCAGGTGAATTTTCGAACAATTCGCGAATGATTTTGGATTAATTCATGGGACCTTAAATTCGCTAATTTTTCAAAATTTTGGTGAATTTTGTGACTATGGTGTGTCAGACTTGTGTTTTCGATGTCGGCACTTGTTTCGATCGAGCGAAATACATTTTTGAGTAAAATATATTTGAAAAAGTAAGTTTGATACTTTCTTAAAACTGCAGGGAAGAAAGAGAAAAGAAACTTTAAAAATGTAAAAAATGACGACTGGAAGGGTATTTAACTTTTAAAATATTTTAAAGTGTAACCCTAGTTAGTAAATTGGTTCCTATGCCACCTATTACTTCACAAAAAGTCGCTACGTGTCACACCCATATTAATAGGCGCAGAGATATCTCTATGCTTGGGCGTATATCCCCGACCCTATATATAAAGGAGAGAGAGAGAGAGAGAGAGAGAGAGAGAGAGAGAGAGAGAGAGAGAGAGTTGAGTGGTATTCATCAAATTTGGAGCTATCCTCACAAAATCGGCTTGTAAGGTGAGGTTTGCCCAAGTTATATATAGCCCAAGACCACCAGTCCACAACCGATGTGAGACTATTTTTAACATGCCTCCGCATGTGATGGTGGGACTAGCCAAATCACGTGAACAATTGAATTGGGTGGCGTAGAGTAGAGAAAAATCTGGCTCTAATATCATGAAAATGATAACAATGATCACGGTCATGTCCCATAAGACCATAATGCAAGCATGTGAGAGTAGAGCGACCTCCTCGATCCTCACAACTACACCACGCCTACCATCTCTATCACCCGACCCCTGCTTCTAGGAGGACGAGTATCTGACGCAAAAGCGGCTCGCTCAGGTAGAACATAGGTGATTGGAGCACAGGTAGACACAGAAGGCGACACTGCTCCTTAGTAAATAGTATCCCATAGATGGTGCTCAACGAAGGAAGGAGCTTGATAGTGAGTATCTGAGTGCGTGTTTGCTCGTAGTAAGATCGTAAACCCCCAAGAAACTTATAGATCTAATTTCTTTCAAATCGCTTTGCCAACTTGGCTCCTACCTCTTCTCCAAACTCAAATAGGGGCTCATAATGACTGAGCTCCTCCCACATACTTTGAAGTATGCTATAATACTCTCCCATAGAGGCATCTCCCTGCTTACACTCGGAGATCATTTGTTTGAGTTGATATATGCGTATATCATGATTGAAAGGAGCAAACGTGTCGGCCAACTTGGCCCATAGCTTAGCTGTAGAATCGTAGAACATGAAGGTTCAGTGTATAGAGGGGTTTATAGAATTTAGTAACCATCCAAGAATGATGACATTATCGAGATCCCACTTTTCAGCCTCACTAGTGCTAGGCTTAGGGGTAGCCCCCGTTAACAAACCCATTTTCATACGACCCTGAACATAAAGGGTAGCCCTAGGGTGATGACCCTTTTCCATTCTAAAATTTTTACAGAATTCAGTTTTAGAGAGGTGATGATAGTAGGTAAATTCTTTCCACTTATATTTTTATACCCTTCGGTCATTGTGATTTACAATTAACTACAAAGGGAGATTGCAGGAATGATTAGAGAAGACGACTAGAAAACTGATTTATAGAGTATAACACTACATCAACAGTCAACGCTGTTCAACCAAATCATCAAGAAGATTTCAGATTTGATCCTACCGCTGACAAAAAAAATACAACTGGTCACTGCAGCCTTTTAACAAACACTTTGTGGGCAACAAAGCCATCAAGAACAAGTAAATAAAAAAAAAAAAAAACTCACAGCTGGTCACTGCAACAAGTTAACACTCTATGAGCAGCAAGCAAGTGGTTTGACATCGCCAATAAAACTCATCACTGTGAAAAAAATCTGCACACCTGTATATATAAAATGTAGTTGTGGAAACCTGCTGTGTAGAATCAACACCCTCTTATAGACAAAAAATAATCTAGAGCGCATACACAGTCATCAGACTGCCAAGCTTTATCATGACCCCAACAGAAAAGGATAGTAGAAATCGAGTAACCGATGCATTATTTTGGGTGCGAATGACGGGCCTGCTGACGTCAACGTGGAGTCATATTAACGTCAGCAGAGGATGGTGATTTTGGCTGTGTGATCGGAACTGAGCTTTGATACCAAGAAAAAGATTGTGGAAGGTGGTTTTAGGGTTTAAGTTTAGAGAGAGAAAAAAAAAAAGAAAGAAAGAGAGAGAGAGGAAAAGGCTTAGTGAGTTTAATGTTTTCACTAACATTAATATTTGTATTAAGTGAGAGGTTACATGCACACCCTATATTAATAGATATACCCACACTCTAACTAACTCTAGTAACAATACTAACACTATCCTCTCAATGTTGTTACATATAAAAACACTTTTAAATACAAAATAGCTATATCCATTGGAATGAATGTGCTTACAATTATTGTTTTGAGGCATGCCTATTTGAAAAATGAAAAATAAATAAAAAAAGAATCCCCCAAAGAATCAAGCTTATAGTAATGGCTTAAGAGATACAATTCTACACTGTACACATGTAATTTGGTACTTGATATTAGAAGGGAAAAAAGCTACTCTGTGATGATTTAAACTGAGGAGACCAAAGGCCTGAGAAGTAGTAATCTTGGGTCATCAGATCTGATATGGGCATAGCATCAAGTAGTGCGAGAGAATCCTTCAAATCCTCTTCATTCAACCTCATAAACCATTCCTTCTCTTCTTTTGGCAACTCTTCTATATGGAAGCTGCTCATTTTCACCCCATCAACTTGAGATGGAATTTTTTTGGGTATTTCCATATCATCGACGCTCGTTAAGGAACTACTATTGATATCCAATTCTGGGGTTCCCATACTATCCAATCCTGTCTTTTCAATCGCTTCATCGATAGTCTCTTCTTCTCTTTGCAGCGGAATTTTAACGTAGTTGTTCTTCTTATTGTAAAGCCGGCAGAGAACCCAATTGTCTAACTGCAAGAACAAAGATAAAAATTGATCATTCAGCAGCAGCACTAGTAAAAGTAGTAATGAACAAATAGTTAGTTAGTTTGTGTTGTAGACTACTGCTTACCCTCGAGTTGCCTTTCTTGTTAGGAGAGCAATTTGAATCAGCGAGTCGATATTCGTGCATGATCCAATCAGTTTTGAATCCTTTGGGGGCTTTTCCAGTGTAGAAGACGAGTGCCTTTTTTATGCCGACAGGCTTAGAACTTCCTGTTGGTCTGATGGGTTTGTCAGCACCCGTGGCTTTCCAGTAACCGCTTCCGGCGATCCTATTCGGCCGTGAACCATTCGGGTACTTCCTCTCCCTAGGGGTGAAGAAATACCACTCTTTTTGTCCAAACAGAGCTTTCTCTGTTCATTTAAAATTTTCCAAAAACCAACAACAGGTTAACTAATTAGTATACAACACAGTTTTAAATTAACCAAGCAACCATCAAGATATATAATGATTCACCATAGGTACAACTCTATTTAAGTAACATTTTCCCTTTGCATTGTCCGATATAAACTGTTTTAAGTAACATTTAAGACTACAGTTATACTTGTCATATTATATGGTACAGATGTTCTGTTATGAAAAAGCGAAGATAAGGTTCATGTGGTTGAGATGTGTATACTGAGATGAATGTGTCGAGTAATAAGAAAGGATAAAATTCGAAACGAGTATATAAGAGAAAACTTAGATTGGACATGTCCATAAGAGGCCAGAAGCAGACCCTGTTCAAAGAATGGAGATGCTACAAGTACGAAAAGAGGAAGACCGGAGAAGACACGTGGAGGGAAATAGTGACAAGAGACATGAAGGATTGCAGAGTTGCAAAGAGTTTTAGTAATTTGAGTACCTGGAAGTTGCCATGGATCGTATTTGTAGAGATCGACTTCTGCGATAATTGGAAGAGGAAGAAAGTGGCAGGTGAGCTTGGGACACAAGTAATGGAGGAGGAGCTCCTCGTCCGTCGGATGGAATCGGAACCCGGGAGGTAGGTTTAACTCAGCTTCTGCATCTCTTCTTCTCATCACAAACTCGTAGTTTCTTGTGGATCTCCTAGTTTTAATTATCAACGTATATATAGAAGTAGCGGTGGTGGGGTGATGAGCCAAAAGCATGGTTCCTAGGAAGGTGCTGAGTTTTGTCCAACTCTGGGTGGGGTGGGAACCGTGGGGTCAACAAGGAGACTTGGAGGGGTCAACGGTCAAGGAAATACTCCTTGTTTTGATTTGAGCTCTCACCCATTTGCATCACTCCTCGCCTCATCCAACGCACAAATCGTCAGCAGTGATTACACACCTTTTGTAAGTCCAAAGCTCACCAACAATGGTTCCTTCATGCATAGATATGGCTCCAAAGCTCACCAACAATGGTTCATGCATAGATATGGCTACCTCTGTTAAATATATATGGTAAACTCGTTGACTTCGTTGAATCGGACGATAGAGATCGACTTTAAGCCCTATCTTCCGCACTATTTGATCTTGACATAATGGGCATACAGTCACTTTTGTATTCCATGTGACACACATCCCAAAAAGTTTTGTATTACCACTTGGTTTAGAGTCACTTTTTTGAATCTGTGCCACATGAAATACAAAACTGACGGTCTGATGAGGTACACCTATCGTGTTAAGATCAGTCATGTGGAAGATTGAGAGGATAATCGATCTCCATCATCCTATCCAATGAGTCCATAATTGGGTAGGAGCGAATAGAGCTACCTTGTATATATATTTAGTGGAGTTTTGATTTGACTATTTGAACACAGAAACTTCGCCCTTACACCTGACTCGACGCACCCTCAATATGGGTGCTTGAGGGCGTGGTGCACCATTGAGTCGGATCAGGTGCACTATCAGGTCGGGTCGGGCAAATGCTATTTTTTTGCAAATTTTGACTCGACCTGACTCATTGACAGCCCTAAGGTAATAAACATGCCACACTACTGCCCAAGGTTCAAAATTTTGGCCGAAATGTTTCGGTTTCGGTGGGGACCGAAACCAAAACGAAAATATTAAGTTTCTGTTTTTTTTTCAGTACTGTAGCAAAATTTCGGCCGAAATTTCCGTCCAAAATTTCGGCTTCGGTCCCCTAGTAGAAATATAAAATCCTTACATAAATCCAATAAATATAAAATATCGGTTTAGGGCCCCTTGACAAATGTTAAGGTTGGTTAGCTTACTTTGGATAGAAAAATCTACCTTGAAATTAATGATGTTTAGTAGGGATTGGGATTGGGTGGGCTAAAATAAAAGGCACTTTGATGGTCTTCATAATCAATAAAAGGTGCGGCTCTGATGAGAGTTTGATTTTTCTAATGGATAAAAAGGGTGCTATATATGATTTTTCCTCGCAGCTTCTACTCCTTAGAATAAAGAGAGATTTTGAAGCTTAGCTCAAGTGAAGGTGATGACGCTTGAATAAGTGTGCGGAATTCAATTGAAAGCCACTCAGGATCTACCAAAGAGCAATTTACACTGATCACGAGAACTCTCGCACAGTTCTTTTCCTTGATTTTTTCCTCTATCTTTAACTCTTCCATCTCTTCCAATAGGTGGCACCTCGGGTAAGATTAACACCATATTGCTTTGAATCAGACAATGGAGATCATTTTTCATCCAAATCTTCCACACAAAAATGTTTATATTATGGGCTTACCATCAGACAGTCAGGTGTTGATTCATCATGGCACACATCCCGAAAAGTGATTGTGATCATGGGCATATTATCAAATGTAGTTCTTGGGTCACATTTTGGGTAGTTTGCTATGTTGTATCAACATCTAATTGTCTGATGGTAAACCCATGAGGTAAAGATCTGTTGTTTGTACTCGAATCATTTAATGTTTGTTCGTTTCCCAGGTAGGCCCTCTTGTGTATTATCATCTGGAGCAAAGTATATAGGGGTTTGGTCAGGTCCAACCAAGTAGGACCCTAAATCGGGTTGCACTTTATCTCTCACCATCCAAAGAGGAGATATGACGGTGGTGTTAATCGTGGAAGGGGTTTGGTCAGGTCCTACCAAGTAGGATCCTAAATTGGGTTCTACTTTATCTCTCACCATCCAAAGAGAAGAAATATGACGGTGGGTTAATCGTGGAAACCAATAAATGCTTGTAAGAGAGAGAAAAGTGTAGAAATTACAAGAGTAAGACAGAGAAACGTCTAGAAATTTGTGAGAGAAATTAAAAGAGTAAGAGAGATGAATTGACGTGGAGGAGAGAGAAAGGAGAGATCTGTCTCTCCAAAATTTTCTTCTTCCTTCCAATAAAATAGCAGCCTTATTTTGGATAAGATTTTAGGCAAAAAGAATAAATAAAAACTTTCTTCTTTGTTCCAACGAAATAGCAACATTATTTTGGGTAAGATTTTAGGTAAAAAAAAAAATACCGAATATTATTTTTTTGAGAAAAGTAATAAAGAAAAATCTTGTTTGATCGTGCGTGATTGCGTACATAATATCTAAATTTTAGAAGGAAAAAAAATAATCAAGATGACACACATGAGCAAGGTATCAAAATCGGCCGATATTGATACTTATCAGTTTTCGGCCAAACCGATACGTATCGGTATCCCGTATTCGTATCGCCGATATGTATAGGGTTTCAGTTGATACGTCTCGGTTTCGACCGAGATTTTATTTTATTATTATTATTATTATTTTTTTCTAATTGACCGATACGTATCTGCCTCGGGCAAACCGATACCCGATATCTAAAATCTGGACACTGGAGAATATATCACAAATAAAAGAAAGGTTTCGCGGGAACCGGGGCCTGATAAAGTGTTACCTTCAACCATGAAAGACATTATCTTCCATGATTCCATTATAGAAGCCGTGGAGATTGAGAACAACCGAGATAGGTTTCACGCCCCAAATTTAGTGGAGACTGTGAAATTTGGAAATTATTAAGAATATAAAGAATAAACTAATTAATACTAATTATCACCACACAACCATAAATTGAACACAAGTAATTTTTAACGTTGAAAAACCTATCACAGGTAAAAATCACGGGATCTATCTCAGATCCAATAAAATAATCCACTATGAATGAAAAATCTTACAGTGCTTTAGAATGATATGCCCTATCACTCATCTCACCAACAATGATAGCCTCTCACCATCATCCGATCTATAGGGAATAATTCCAACAACCGTCGCATCCAACGAAAGTCCACTCGTCTCACACGAGCCACACACTCTCAAACATAGATTATGAAAATACATAATATCTTTGAGATTAAGATTTAAGAAAACAAAATCAAGGTAATTTCAAGGATAGATATTAGGACCAGAATACTGAAAATAAGGGATTTTCGGATCAGTTACAAACTGTCCGAAACTACCTTCAATTTATAGTTTTTTGGGTCACGGACGTCCGTGAATCACTCACGGACGTCTATGAATCACTCACGGATGTCTGTGAATGCATCACGGATGTCTGTGGGTCCAAAAATGACAAAACGTTTGTCATTTGATTTTATTTGGCACCACCAACATACTAAGGAACATTACTGATTTTTAAGTCGTGAAAATGACAATATATCTTACAATCTCTCCCTTTGTCACAATCATGACAAAAACCAGTTTACAAGGACTAAAAGAAAAAAAATTATATATTTTCATTTCTCATTTAAGTCCTATACATCAATCTAGAATGAAAATGCAAAAAGTTACAACTCGAATTGCTCCCCCTAACTATTTGCCAAGTAAAAAAAAACATCTATAGGTCTTTCACTTGCTGCTTTTCCCCCTTTTTGTCATAATGTGACAAAGGATAAGGTGAAACAAGAATCATGTAGATACATTAATCACAAGTAAAGACAACCAAGTAGATACATTAAAGACCATTACTGCATTCATTTGATATTGAAAAAACTTTATAGATATCATACGTACCCAATGGTGGGTTTACAAAAAGTTTCACAAAATATTACAAACCTCACCATATTGCACCATCACAAAAAAAAAACATAACATTAACATCATTTTCACAGAAAATAAACATCTCAAAAATCACAACGCAGAAAACAAAAAGTCACTATGGTGGAGGAAAATGAGCTCCTGGTGGCGGGAAGATACTGTTAAAGTGAAGCATCGTTGTAGCAAACCCGTCAGTCATAGTCATCTATAAAGATGATAACTGCTCTCCATATAAATTAAAGCCAGTCTCGATCCTATCAGAAAAGTTTTGAATATCAGAGTTCATGCTTTGAATATCAGAACTCATCCTATCAAAACGTTGGTCATAATAATGACCCTTAGGTGCTTGAAATGGAGGAGAAACTGGAGGAGGTACAGAAGTTTGGTGACCAATATTTTCTTGAATTGGGATGTCTGCATCATCCTCATCAAAACTTTCATCGATGAATTCAACGTCATCTAAATCTATTCTAATTCTCTTTCCAATTTTTGTAAGCTTACCTAAGTGTGCCATGGCCCGAGAAGTAGTCAAATGAAGCCGAAGAGTTATTTGAGACTCTACAATCTTACTTACAATGATGAGAAAAGGAAGAGACATTTTGGAAGAATCGTCCTTCATACGGCGAACGATAATTTCAAAGATAATAGTCGAAACACACAAAGGCTGATTTTTGTCTAAGAGAAACATAAGATAGATAATGTCCCAACGCACTTGATCCTTATTTCTCGCTCTTGGTCTAAGAGTGACAAAAAGAACATGACAAAACCACTGAAATTTAGTTTTCAAGGAAGTGTAATGCAATGCAGTTCCAGTTAGTTGACCTGGATCATCGCAAATAAAGTCGTACACCGTGGATGGTTGAAACAAAGAATGAACCTGACTTTCATCCACATGGTAACTATACCCATCAAAATTTAAAGGTATACCCAAAATTTTAGAAATAATTAATAGAGAAAATTTTATTTGCTTACCAAAAACGTAATATACGGCATAACACACAATTTGGTTTTCAACGATTTTAGACTTTAAAAGATTTGTATAAAATTACTGAACCACATCGGTGTAAGCGGGAAGCAAATATTTCGAAAAGATCATGATCAATAAGAAATTTTTGGAGAACCACATGTTCTACAATGAGGTTTCGATTCGTAAAAAGACGGAGAAAAGGATCTTCATGGCTTTGAGAAGGAAATTGTTATAAAGAAGGCGTAGAGGAGGAAGAACCTATAGATTTCTTGGAATTTTTTCTATGGAGAGACATTTTCACGTAAATCTAAGAAAAAAAATCAGTTTTTCGGATGAAAAAATTTGTGTACAATGAAGGCAAAAATCAAAAAATTTGATTTTATAAAAGAAGGTCACGGACGTCAGTTAGGCAGGGCATGGACGTCCGGACAAACTAAGAGATCCGTGTTTGAAATTATAGACGTTAAATAAAAACACAAAAGGGCGATGTTTTTGGCCTACGGACGTCCGTTGTGACAGCTACGGACGTCCGTGAAAGATATAAATGCATGCAGTTGAAATGACAACACGCGTATTTTGAAAATTGAAAAACTGTTGACATTCCGGACGTTCGGAGTGCATGACGGACGTCCGGACATAATCTGGCAGTAAGGTATTAAAAATACGGATGTCCGGATAAAATGTGGCAGTAAGGCATGAAAAATATAGACGTTCGGATGAAAAAAATCCAGAGAATGTTTTAAAGGACGGACGTCAGTGAATGAGTCGCGGACGTCCGTGAAATTAAGCTTTTGAAGATAAATAAAAAAAATTTCCCAAAATTTTAAGATTTTTCTAAATTAAAACTTTTGATACTAG
The DNA here is from genome assembly GCA_021018995.1 of Chloranthus sessilifolius. Taxonomy (NCBI): domain Eukaryota; kingdom Viridiplantae; phylum Streptophyta; class Magnoliopsida; order Chloranthales; family Chloranthaceae; genus Chloranthus; species Chloranthus sessilifolius. Next base: position 145,174,615 of record CM037590.1, on the reverse strand, counting down.
AAAATCATGGAATCCCTTAAAATTTACAGATTCAAGATGCAACACAATAAATTCAAATGTTGAATAAATGATTTAAACATCCTGAAAAGTAAGCATTTAGTCCTTGAGTTGGTCAAAATTATATAACATCAATTAAATCATCAATAATATTAAGATTTCTAATAGTTAATAAAGAAAATATCTTGAAGATCTTAGTCAATTGCAACGAAAGTGAATCCAACACAAGCTTAAATTGAATGTGAAGTGACAATGTTTATATTGATAATTTTTTTGACAAAAATGATTAATACTCCAACCTTTTTAAGCATTTTGAATGACCCTTTTAACGTGCTTTAGAACATTGACTCCCAACTAGATAGTTTAGGGCAATAGATCTTAAGAAATTTCAACGATTTTACTTGCTCGAGTCAATTAGGTAACAAGATAGAGCAATACACTTATTTTAAAATAAATGCTCAAGCTTATTTGCTTTCTATTCGACTCATATAGCGAGTGTTTGACCAATGACTCCCAATCCAATTGGCTCAGGGCATTGAGTATAAAATACTCTAACGGGCTTAATTACTCAAGTCGAAAAGGCAAAATATAAAAAACATTACTCAGATTTATAAAGAAACTCACATACATCATTTATGGTTCAACAGTGTTGCAAAGACCCTAAATAAAAGATTTCTTTATATACTAACAAGAGATAAAAAGTTAATCATGATAAAACTGAATTATAAACAATTAAGAATAACTCTTAATTAAAGAGATTCGATCTCAGTAAATTTGATCAAATGTACAATATAAAAATTCAAAGTGTATCAAATAAAATCCTGAAATGTTCAAGAAGACAATAATTTCTAGATCAAAAAATATTTTTTTAAAAAAATATTTACAACTAATATATATACAAATTTTGATGATAAGATTAATCGATGAAGCATAAACCAATGGATCTTCAAAGAAATTCAAACCGAACAAAGATCCAAGGGTTTTGTAAAAATATCAGTGAATTGTAATTGAGTGTCTATTTGCTCAAGGAGAATAATTTTATCTTCTACCAAATCACATATGAAATAGTGTCGGATATCAATATGTTTAATCCTAGAGTGTTGTACAAGATTTTCAGAAATACAAATTGCATTGGTGTTATCACAAAATAAGGTTATTACACCTTGAGTAATCCTATAATCAGGCAATATTTGCTTCATCCATAGAAGTTGAGTACAATCATTTTTAGCGGAAATATATTCTGCTTCAGCAGTGGATAAGGAAACAGATGCTAATTTCTTGCTGAACCAAGAAACAAGACAATTACCGATATAAAAATAACCACCATTAGTGCTTTTACGATCATAAGAATTATCAGCCTAGTCAGAATAAGAGAATCCTATGATTTGAGAAGTGGTATCAAACAGATACCAAAGACCTAACTCTAATGTGCCGTTAACATAACGGAGGACACATTTAAGTACAGTTAGATGAGATTCTTTAGGGGCTGCCTGAAATCTAGCACACATACCCACCCTATAGGCTATATCAGGTCTACTAGCAGTTAAGTAGAGAAGGCTACCTATCATGCTTCTATATAAAGTTTCTCCAACAGATTTACCAAATACATCTTTTGACAACTTCACAGATGTACTCATTGGAGTGCGGGCTGGCTTACTAGATTCCAAACCAAATTTTTTAACAAGTTCTTCGACATATTTGGATTGAGTAATGAAAATGCCAGAGAAACACTGTTTAATCTGAAGACCTAAGAAACAGTTTAACTCACAAAATAGACTCATTTCAAATTCAGTGCTCATTAGATTTTAAAATTTATGAGCATTTAAATCAAGTATGGAACCAAAAATAATATCATCAACGTAAATTTGAGCAACAGTCAAATGAGACGATTCCTGTTTTAAAAATAAGGTTTTATCCACACTGCCACGTTTAAATCCGTTATTGATTAAATATTTTGTTAGTCTATCATACTAAGCACGATGTACTTGTTTCAAACCATATAATGCCTTTTTAAGTTGAAAAATATTTAGAGCATGATGTGGATCTTCAAATCCTTTAGGTTGTTCTACATACACTTCCTCTGAAAGAAAATCATTCAAAAAGACACTTTTGACATTCATTTGATATAATTTAAATTTTAAGTGACACACCATGGCCAAAATGATACGAATGAACTCAAGTCTGGCTATAGGTGCAAATGTTTCATGAAAATCAATGCCTTCTACCTCTGTGTAGCTTTGAGCCACTAATCTAGCTTTGTTTTTAATGATTCTAGAAACAAGTTCCCACACATCATTTCGTTTAAATTGAGTGAGCTCTTCTCGCATGACTATAACCCAGTGTTCATCAAGAAGGGCTTTTTTAACATTTTTAGGTTCAAGATTGGATGTGTAACACATATGACAGAAGATTTGAAAGATTTTTAAATTTTCTCCTAGTCATTAATATTGTGGAGGTATCACCAATAATAGCACTAGGAGGATGACTTCTTATATCACGTGCATAGGAGGGTCTATTTTAAGATCGATTTTAAGAGATATTGTTATTTGTATCTTCTAAACTTAAGTCTTCTATGATATCAGAATTAGTGAATGTAGAATTTTTATTGTCAAATAAAGAATTAATGTTATCAAGGTTATATTTTTCATGAATAACAAGAATAACAATGTTTTCATCATCAATATCTCTATTTACAATATTAGAAGAAATAGATTTTTGATCGTCTACAATAATATTTATTGATTCAATCACAGTAAGAGTCCTTAAATTAAAAATCCTGTAAGCCTGACTATTTAAGGAATAACCAAGAAAGATTCTTATGTCAATTTTAACATCAAATTTACCAAGAGATTCCCGATCCTGAATATATGACAAGCACTTCCAAAGACACGAAAGTAACTAACTTGAGGCTTTTTATCATTTCATATTTCATATGGAGTTTTAGTAGTGTTGGGTCTCAGGTACACACGATTTGATATATAACATGCAGTACTTATGGCCTCAGCCCAAAGATTTTGAACCACATTGTTAGCATTTAACATAACTCTAGCCATTTTTTGAAGAACCCTATTTTTCCTTTCAACCACACCATTTTGCTGAGGTGTGTGAGGAGCAAAAAATTCATATTTTATCCCATTTAAAGAGCAATATTTAGCAAAAGATGAATTTTTAAATTCTTTACCATGATCACTACGAATTCGAGCAATTGAAAGATTATTTTCAACTTGAGTTCTTTTAGAAATTATAACAAATTCATCAAAAGCCCGAGATTTCTCTCTAAGAAAAGCAACCCAAGTATACCTAGAAAAATCATCAACCAATACAAACACGTGTTTCTTTCCCCCTAAACTACTTGTTCTCATAGGACCTACAAGATCAAAATGAATTAATTCAAGTATCCTAGAAGAAGTAGGAACATTAACTTTCTTGTGAGGAACACGGGTCTGTTTACTCATTTGATAAGCACTACAAATAGATCTATCTTGTTTACTTAATTTTGATAAACCTTTAACAAGTTGATCAGAGGCTAATTTATAAAGATCATTTTTGTTCATGTGCCCAAGCCTCTAATGCCAAATATTGATCTCATTTGTTTCAGTGATAAGATAATTATTTTTGAAGGGATCACTAAAAGTATAACAATTATCAGATGATCTAATCTCTTCAAGGACAATTTGACCAGTAGAATCAACTACAGTGCACAAATTTTTAGTAAAATTTATATTCATTCTATCATCATATAAATGACTAATACTAATGAGATTAGCCTTAAGTCCTTTAATATAAAGGACTTTATTTAGTTGAGGGCATTCAGGTGCTTCAATTGTTCCTTTATCAGTAATTTTACATGAACTTTCATTTTCGAAGGTCACATATCCCTCCGAGCATGGACTTAGATGAGAGAAGAATGATTTCTCACCAGTCATATGCCTAGAACAACCACTATCAACGAACTATTTAGACGATTCACTAGCTTTAAGTAAAATATGATCAACCTGAGCAGTCAAATCAGATTTTCGAATCCAAACATGTTTGTATTTAAGAGTTGATTAATTTTGAATCACATGTTTATTGACGTTTTTGTTTGAACTGCTCAACGAGATGAATTTATTTTTATGCTTGACATTTTCATGTTTTTTCAAAGTATGAAAGTTATGAACGTAGTAAGAAGAGTATTGAAAGGTGAATGGACAATACAGAAAAGTATGCCCTTCCCACCCAAAAGTATAACAGATTGGAACTCTTCTACTAAAAGATCTAGAAACAATTGATTTAGATTTACTTGAAGTTGGTTTAGAGTTTGTAGGAAATGATTTGGTTTCCTTAACAAATTTTGGGGCTTGAGTTATCTCAGGTTTATGATTTTTGTTTAATAAATGAATATATCCAATACCTGATTTGTCTGTAGTTCTTTGACAAGATTTTAGTAAAATTTTCATTTTCTCATTAGCCTTGTAGAAATTTGAATATTTTACAGAAATGGAATCAAGTTCACTTTTTAAATTTTCATTAATTATGGTGAGAGAATTTGCTTTCTTTTCTTGTTCCATAAATTTAGAGTTTATACAATTCACTTTTTCTTGAAGTGTAATCTTTTCTTGAAATCGAGTTTTAAGTTGAGACTTAAGATTACTTATAGTGTTTGTTAACTCATTCACAACCTTAATCAATTTTACATTTTCTTCGGTAAGATGTAAGGATTCTTGATATAATTCACTATAAGCATTAGTCATATCCAATACATCACCATCAGTTTCAGTTTCATTTATAAACGATGTTTGAGATTGTGATTTATCAGATTCTACAATTGAGGCTACAAAAGCTCTAAACCCATAAGATATAGGTTCAGATTCATCAGATGATGACTCATTTTGACATTCAACTTCATAAGTGGCAGTGAAGACTTTAGATTTTCCTTTATCTTTCTTCCTGTTTGGGCATTTAGCAGCATAATGCCCATAGCCATGACATTTAAAATATTGAATAGTGTCAGTGAGTTCTTTGTGAGGTTTTTTCTCAAAAGATTTGAATTTACTTGAATTTTCAAATTTTTGAAGGGGCTATTTTTTATTTTTGTAAATTTTTTAATTTTTTTAACAAATAAGGCAAGTTCTTCTGATTGATCAGAATCACTGCTAGAATCAGATTCTTCCTTAAATGATTTGAAAGCAACACTCTTAGACACATGATTGTCTTGTATTTCAGGTTTAAATTGTCAGCATCTTTAGATTCAACTATAGCATTGACTTTAGATCGAAATCATTTAGGTAGAGGCCTTAGTATTTTTCGCACAATTTTTGTATTCGAAATAGGTTCACCCAAATTGAAAGATCCATTAATAATGTCATCCAAACGAATATAAAAATCAGAGAACTTTTCATCCTCATCTATGTGAAGATTTTCAAACTGAGATGTAAGCATTTGGAGTTTTGATATCTTCACTTGAGGAGTCCCTTCATATGTAGTTTCAAGTATTTTTCAGGTATCCTTGGCTATAGTGCAAGTACTGAGGCGGTGAAACTCTGAAGTAGTAACTGCTCCAAATAACACATTAAGGGCCTTAAAATTGTAGCCAACGTTGTCATAATCTTGATCAGTCCATAAAGATCTAGGTTTGATAGTAGTATGTGGTATATTATCAACAACAGAGGTTGTAGCCGATGGCGACCATCTATCCCCAATAGAGTACCAAATGTGTGGACCCATAGAACTTAAAAATGTTCTCATCCTCCCCTTCCAGTAAGGATAATTAGAGCCATCGAATAAAGGAGGTCTAGCAGTAGGCGCATCTCGGAAGATCGTTATATCCCAAATTAGACATTACACTTAATTCGTTAGAATTTACTAAGTGACCTATGCTCTGATACCAATTAAAAATTGGGAATTATTAAGAATACAAAGAATAAATTAATTAACACAGATTACACACAATCACCACACAACCATAAATTGAACACAAGTAATTTTTAATGTGGAAAAACCTATCACAGGTAAAAACCACAATATCTATCTCAGATCCAATAAAATAATCCACTATGAATGAAAAACCTTATAGTGCTTTAGAATGATATGCCCTATTACTCATCTCACCAACAATGATAGCCTCTCACCATCATCCGATCCACAGTGAAGAATTCCAACAACCGCCGCATTCAATGAAAGTTCACTCGTCTCACACGAGCCACACACTCTCAAACATAGATTAGAAAAATACACAACATCTTTGAGATTAAGATTTAAGAAAACAAAATCAAGATAATCTCAAGGACAGATATTAGGACCAGAATACTGAAAATGAAGGATTTTCGGATCAGTTACAAATTGTCCGAAACTACCTTTAATTTATAATTTTTCGGGTCATGGACGTCCGTGAATCACTCACGGATGTCCGTGAATGCATCACGGACGTCCGTGGGTCCAAAAATGATAAAACATTTCTCATTTGATTTTACTTGGCACCACCAACATACTAAGGAGCATTACTGGTTTTTAAGTCATGAAAATGACAATATATCTTACAGACTACAACTACCCACGTTTTTGAAACAAACTTGGTAACCCTTATATCCAAAAGTCCATCTTTACCCGACCCACTACCAATCAGTCCTTTGACCCAAGCTTCTATCAAACCACATTTTGCCCCCTCCAACAAATCCGATTGCACTCTCTTTCACTTTGAAAGCCCCAAAGACAACAATTTATTATGCATCCCCAATGTCCTTAACCACACCATCTCAAATCCAACAATCGACACACCCCAGCTAAACCCATAAGCCATTCTCCTGAATCTACCCATAACCCTCATGTCTCTAGTCTCACCCATCCAGTTTTTGAACATCACCCTCAAATCATTAACCACAACCCTGAAATGAACAACTTGAAATCATTAACCACAACCATGCCCAAATTCCTTCAACTAAAGCGATCTTGAGGAGCTGAGAAAGTGGACTCCAATATACCGAATAAGCATTAGAATACCTTCTCTTTCACTCCTGAATCTAGTGAGCAATTGAATGATGCTTCCGTTATTCTATCGGCGAAGGTTGCCAATCAATCTCGTCGAGCAAAATGAAAATCCTCAGTTGGAACAGTTTGTGCTCTGAAACTTCTGATTCGGAGCGAAGTTCCTTCACTTGTTTTCTTAATGGAAACAAAGTTGTGCAAAAATCGAATGGAGATGTGTTTTCTTAATGGAAACAAAGTTGTGCAAAAATCAAATGGAGACGTTAAAAAGACAGGTTGGGTTTCAAAATGGTATCATTGTGGATTCGATTGGACGATCAGGTGGCCTTAGCTTACTCTGGAATGATGAAATCGTTGATCTCCAATCATTTTCTAAATACCACATTGATGTAATGGTCACGGAGGATTTAGATAGAGGAAGATGGCGATTAACTGGCTTTTATGGTGCTCCCGAATCGCATCTTAGGAATGATTCTTGGGACTTGTTACGAAGACTCTCCCAACAGAGTGTGGCACCTTGGATCTGCCTGGGAGACTTTAATGAAGTCTTGTTCTCCCACGAAAAAAGGGGTGGTCTGCCCAAAGTTCCAAATCAATTGGACTCCTTTCGTTCACCCATTGATGATAGTGGGTTAAGAGATCTTGGTTTCTCCGGATACAAGTTTACATGGTCTAATCGCAAAGAAGGTGATGAATTTGTCAAAGAAAGATTGGATAGGGCGTTTGCAACGAATGAATGATTACAAATTTTTCAAGAGGTGACCGCATTCCATCTTGTGTCCTCTAGATCTGATCACGCACCTATCCTCATAGCAAAAAATAAAATCAGAGCGAAGAATGGGCTAGAGGTTCAAGACCTTTTAGATTTGAAGCGATGTGGACATCATTTGAGAAGTGTGAAGATGTAATCTGTGACAATTGGGGGCTGTATAGATCTCCTAACAATTTGCTCAATATCTGAAGTAAGATCTCAGGTATCTCAGGAAAGTTCAAGAATTGGCATAAATAAAATTTGGGAATATCCATAGACAGATTTGCCAACTTCAAGCTCGTCTTCAAGATATTAAAGGTGCCACAACTACTCCCCAGCTGCGTCAAGAGGAGAGTGAGACTAAGAAGAAGATTGATGAACTACTGGAGAAGAATGAAGTGTATTGGAAGCATCGTTCTAAGGACATATGGCTTTGTCAGGGAGGCACTCCAAATTTTTCCATGCCAACACCTCTCAATGACGTAAGCACAACATAATTAGCGGGCTATATGATGAAGATGGAATTTGGTGCACGTCAAAATCTGATATTGAAAGAGTGATCTGTTCGCACTATTCGAAATTATTCCAATAAGTTGCACCAAGTAGAATTGATGAGGCTTTATCGGGTGTACAAGCACATGTTAATCCCACTCAGAATGGTCGGCTTGTGCGAGACAACATCGCAGATGAAGTAAAGAAAGCTCTTTTTCAAATGCAACTGATCAAATCGCCTGGCCCTGATGGTATGCCCCCCCTTTTTTTTCAATCTTATTGGCCTATTGTCAGTGAGTCTTTTACCAATTGTGTGCTTGATTATCTAAATGAAAATATTGATCTAAGGGATATAAATAACACATATATTGTTCTTATTCCTAAGATTAAAAATCCAAAACACCTTGCTAATTTTCAGCCAATTAGTCTTTGTAATGTGGTTTATAAGATTATCTCAAAAGTCTTTGTGAACCGATTAAAAATCCTCCTTCCAAATCTTATTTCTGAATCCCAAAGTGCATTCATTCCTGGGAGACTAATCACTGACAATTCCCTGGTTGCCTTTGAGGTAGCTCATTACCTCAAAAATAAAAAGAAAGGAAAAGTTGGATGGTGCTCTCTAAAACTTGATATGAGTAAAGCCTATGATCGGGTTGAATGAGATTTTCTTGAAAAAACTCTACTTAAAATGGGCTTTTGTAATCGGTGGGTCCAATTGGTTATGGGATGTGTTAGAACCATGTCTTTTGAATTTCTTGTTAATGGCCAAGTCTTGGGTAAAGCTATCCCAACCTGAGGTCTTAGACAGGGGATCCCATATCTCCTTACCTTTTCATTATTTGCGCCGAGGTTTTTTCTCAACTCCTCAAATCTGCTATCCATCAAAATAAAATATCTGGAATTCGGGTCTGTAGGGGTGCCTCTGTTATTTTTCATTTATTCTTTGCCGATGATAGCATTATCTATCATAAGGTGGATGAATCTGAATGTGGAGAGATTTTGAATATCCTTAAACTCTATGAGGATGAGTCGGGTCAAGTTATTAACTTTGACAAGTCGACGTTATCCTTTAGTTGTAATGTCTCTAGTGATATTCGACATAAGATCAAAAATTGCTACCAAATTAAAAATATTGGATCTCAAGAGTAGTATCTCGGGTTACCAATGGTGGTGGGCTGGTCAAGAAAGTTGATGTTCGAGAATATTAAGGAGAGAGTTTGAAAAGATTAAGGGGGTGGAAATGCAAATTACTGTCCAAAGCAAGGAAAGATGTGTTTATTAAAGTAGTGGCTTAGGCAATCCCTACTTACTCTATGAGTTGCTTCAAACTTCTGCTCTCGTTTATTCATCAATTAACTTCTATAACTTTTAGATTTTGGTGGGGTCAAGCAGGAAAAGACGATGGGATCCATTGGAAGGCATGGTAAGATAGGTGTAAACCAAAGGATGACAGCGGATTCGGATTTAAAAATCTACTAGCTTTTAACCGAGCAATGTTATTAAAGCAAGCATGGAGAATTCTCACTACTCCCAATTCTCTCACAAGCCGTTTGTTTAAAGCTAAATATTTCCCTCATAAAGAATTCTTGAAAGCAAAATCATGTTGCAATGCCTCATACTGTTGGTCAAGTATTAATTCGGCAAAAGACATTATTAAGGAGGGAATGGTGTGGCGGGTGGGTGACGGAAAATCAATCGATGTGTGGAATGACCGTTAGATCCCGAGAGCCTCTACATATCGGGTTCTCACTCCAAAGAATAATTGTTCTATTCAAAAAGAGGTGGACCTGATCTCGGCTGAACCGAAAGAATGGAATGAAACTTTGATCCGGAACAATTTTTTAGAAGAAGATACCGACATTATTCTCAGAATCCCTATTCCTATTGCTGATCGGTTGGATAAAAGAGCTTGGGTGCATGAGAAGAAAGGTGACTTTACGGTGCGTAGTGCATACAGAGTGACTCTTGCATTAGATTATCCATCTCAAGGTTCGGCTTCTACAAGCTCCTCATTGGGTCGTCGGTTTGGACGGATATGTGGAGTTTAAAAATACCAAATAAGGTCAAAATCTTCGCTTGGCGTGCGTGTAACGACATTTTACTAGTCTACTCCAAGCTACATAACCGCATTAGATCCATCTCCTCCTTTTATATGTTTTGTGATAATGTCTTAGAGACGTGTTCTCATGCCCTTCGAGATGGCCCAAAGGCTAAGTGTTGTTGGTTTTCTTCTTCGTTGGGAGCTAGAATGGACGAACTGTAAAATCTTTCTTTTAGGATGTGGGTGGAGGATTTTTACGTTACATATGGAATCAAGCATATGGACAAATTTCTTATGATTGCTTGGGCGATATGGAACGAGAGGAACAATGTCATTCATGGTGAGAAGGCTTGTGATCCTTCTCCGATCTCTTTTCAAGCTGAACAGTTTCTAATGGAATATTCCAAAGCTAATTTGTCTTCACATTCATCATCGGTGGACTCCCCAAATCATTCAGCTGTTATTAATAGGACATGGTCCCCTCCCCCTGTGGGCGTCCTCAATGCAAATTTTGATGGGGCTTGGATGGCTATGGAGAAAAATGTTGGGGTCGGGATTATTGTTCAAAATAATAACGGAGAAGTTATGGCTTCTATGGAAATGAATTGCAAGAATATTGCCCCGGCGGAACACTGTGAGGCATTTGCCTTCCTCCTTGCTACTCAATTCTCTCATCAATGTGGCTTTCATCATGTTATCTTTGAAGGAGATTCTCTCAACGTCATGAACAAGGTTTTTGATCAAGTGACTGATTCATCGGATCTAGCTCACTTATTTGAGGACATAAGAGACGGCCTAAAATTATTTACGTCCTGCTCGTGTTCTCACGTTTTGCGGTCAACAAATCAAGCTGCGGATATGCTAGCGAAAATCGGCTTGTTACCTAGCTGTAATGAGATCTGGTTGGAGGATGTACCTCCACAAATCCATGACAATGTTTCTGCAGATTTAAGTTCTTAATGATGATTATCTCTTCCCTCAAAAAAATAAATTACTTTGTCTTATTTTGTCCTTGCAACAGTCTTTGTTTATGTAGCACCATCTATAGAGTCCTCTATATAAAAGACTCATCTCTGTTTTTTTTTTTTTGGAGAAGAAATAGGTCAATTGCATTAGACTAAATCATTTGCTACAGAGGTTTTGATTTGGTCAGCGACATCGTCACCCCACCAAATGTTACATTGCTCAACATTTAGACCTATTTTAGACAACCGATCAACCACAGAATTGGAACCTCTGTTAACTAAGTTCCACTTAATAGATCTAAACTCCTTGGACCGATCAATAATCTATTTGAAAATGGGTCCCAGAAGTGAGGAATCCATGTCTTCCCTTGTAATGGAGTTTAGAACATTTGAAGAATCTCCTTCAATTGTAATATTTGGCAGGTTATGGCCCGAGGTTAGTTGAATACCATGAAGAATGGCCAAGGCTTCAACATGATCTGGAGAAGACACATGAGGATGTCGTTTGGCCAATGAGGATACCAGAGAACCCTTATCATTTCTAATGACTACACCAATGCCGCCTGATTTAGATTTACTGCACCAAGCCCCATCTCAATTAACTTTGAAAGAGTTTATCGTAGGAGGTTTCCACCTTTTAGGCGAATTGACATTGACCACCAAGTTGTTGTGGATAGGTGGGGAATTGGCTCTTCGGAATTCGCTTAGGTAGATTTCGGCTTTTTTTACTACAAGAGGAATATTAGGCCCGCTCCTTCCCGAATTCATCTGGTTTCTATAATTCCAGATCGCCTAGGCAATCATAAAAAAGTATTCAATTGTATCATTGCCTAGCAGAGTGAATTTGAAGCATCCAATCGGTAAAATAGAAAGTATGAGATACTTTACTATATAGGCCGATGGAAGATGCAAACCAGAATTGTACAGCCATGGTGCAGCTCTTAAGGGCGTGGCTTAATGTTTCCGGAGCTTTTCCACAAACAGGGCAACAAGAGTCAATGTGTGGCATTTTCTTTTGAAGATTTACCCGAGTGGGCAGGAGATCATTGCAAGCATGCCACATGAACATTTTGATTTTGTTTGTGACTCTACTGTTCCAGATAAGTTTCCAAGTTTTCGAATCGAATTTAGAACTGGTAGTGGGCTGAAAGGACAGGTCGTGATAGTTATCTAGGGCAATGTAATAGGCCGATTTAACTGTAAATTTTCCTTTTTTGTTATATGCCCACGCTATTTGATCTTCTCTATCTTGATAACTTAAAGGGATGCATAATATTTCTTTAGCATCATCTTCCATAAAATGTTGGCGAATAAGTTCTTTATTCCAACGCCGGGGATGTTGGAGGAGAATATTATTGACCCATTTGATTGGCTGGCCAAAGAATGGGGTAATGGGTTTGAAGGTACTCGGTCTCAGTATCCAGCGATCCTCCCATATATTAGTGTTTTTATCGTCCCCTATCCCGTGAATCAAGCCTTTGTGAATGATTTTCTTGATTGATAGTAGGCTTCGCCAAATATACGAGTGGTTGTGTCCGGCTTTTGCATTCATGAAAGATGTATATGGAAAATATTTAGCCTTAAATAGCCGAGACGTGAAAGAATTAGGGAACTCAATAATGCGCCAAACCTGTTTTGCCAGCAACGCATCATTAAAGGCCTAAAGATTTTTGAAACCCAATTCCCCCATAAATTTTGACTTGCACAGTTTATCCCAACTCCTCCAATGAATACCATCAGTTTTATCATTCTTACTCCACCAAAATCGGGGAATGAGCATTGAGTTTTGATGAATGAAGTTGTTTGGTAGCTTGAAGCAACTCATGGTATAATTCGGGATTGCTTGAACGATGACTTTGATTAGAACCTCTTTTCTGGCAGATGAGAGGAGCTTTTCTTTCTAACCTTATAATTTACGCCAAATACGATCTTTTATGTTACCGAAGACCTGAGATTTAGATCTTCCAATACTCGACAGTAGGTTCAAATATTTGTCAAATGGTTTTTCGCTTTTGATGCCTAACACATGAAGGATATATGTTTTAGAAGAACTAGAAACCGCTTTGCCAAGATATCGAGGATTTTTCATAGTTTATTTGCTGTCCGAAAGATGCCTCGTAGATAGTGATGATGTTAGCAAGTTCAGCGCATTCATCCACCGAAGCCTTTATTTACAGCATGCTATCATCTGCAAAAAATAAATGTGAGAGCACAGGTGCCTGTTTACAAATTTTTAAACCTGATTTTTTTTTTAACATGACCGATTTATGAATCAGAGTAGAAAAGACTTGTGAACAGAGGATGAAAAGGTACGGGGAAAGGGGGTCCCCTTGTCTAAGACCCCTAGATGGGAGAATGTGGCCTGATATTTTACCATTTATTAGGAAAGAATAAGAAACCAACTTGCGCAACCCATGATTAAGGATACCCATCTGTCACTGAAACCCATTTTTTTCATAGAAGCTTCAAGAAACCTCCATTCGACTCGGTCGTAGGCTTTATTCATGTCGAGTTTGATGGCACATCCTCTAGCAGATTTATTTGGGCTAGATTTTAGGAAATGATTGGCTTCAAAGGCCGCTAAGACATTGTCTGTAATGAGGCGACCCGAGACGAAAGCACTTTGGGTATCGAAAATAACTTTTGGGAGGATGGTTTTGAGTATGTTGGCCAAAACTTTTGCAATTATTTTGTACATGATATTGCAGAGACTAATCGGGCGAAAGTCAGATACTTTTGATGGATTTTTTGTTTTAGGGATCAAGATAATATTTGTTCGATTAATAGAAGATAAATCAACCGACCCATTTAAAAAACTTAAAGCTGTTCTAGATACTGAATGACCAACAATGGACCAGAATTTTTGGAAGAAATAATGCAGTCCTTAGAGCTCATGTTATAACTCATAATATATTGAATAGAAATAATGCAGTCCTTAGAGCTCTTGTGTTCACTCCTGTCCTTTTTTTTTTCTCTCTCTCTAATTCTTAACAGGAGGGATGAGATTTAATTTACAACAAAATCATCATGTAGAGTAAGAAAACCATATATATGGAAGTCAGGGGAAGTGGTCTCGTGTATAGGCGCTATGATTATGCCAAACAAATTGTAGGATCTCCTAAGTAACGCTGTAGTTAGTCAAATCCATCCAAACCATCTCCCTCTCTCTGTCTCTCTTTCTCTCTCTCTCTCTCTCTCTCTCTCTCCAATAAACCCTCAATGAGTATTTCTCCTCTTAGCTTGTTTATTATAGTTTTCTTTAGTCCTGGTTGTATACAATCTACAAGATAACACGTAATTTTATCAGAAGGGATGACATTTAATTTACAACAGAATCAGGCAGAGTAATGAAACCATATATGGGGAAGTTATGGGAAGTGATCTTACTATGCCGAAAACAAAGTATAGTAAGTCTGTAGTTACTGATTCTCTCTAACAAAAATGGATTTCAAGCCACATTTTAAAATATTTGAGCATGAGCAACATAAATAAATTAGTTAAGTAGATAGAAATAGAGAATAAATTTTATTAGACTTGCTCTAAGCAAGAATAACAGACTTATTCTTACAGTGGAAAATACTATTTATCTCCCATGGAATAAGACAAACCATGTAAGAATTATAATCAGAAACTTCTATACAGATAATGTAATATATTTGGTTATGATCTTTTGATGCCTAAATAGAGAAGTGCTAATCTAATGTAATCAAAATTATAAGCTGCTCTGGTGGTTGCCAACTTCCAATCATTCCAGGGTGGGAATCTGAAAGTATACTCAACAATGTAGGGTCTTCTAAGAATTGCCTTTCCATGGCTGAACGTCTCAAATGAGAATTTCCCGTGGTACTTGCCGAAACCGCTCTGACCAACGCCTCCAAAAGGTAATGTGTCTAATGCAAACTACAAGTGTAACCACTAGAAGCATGAATATTTCAGAATAATTTAGATAAAAAGAAAAAGGAAAACTAGAAAAAGATCAAGAAAATATACTTGAATAAGGGCATCGTTAAATGTCACGCTTCCTGAAGATGTATCTGTAACAACCCTTTTCTTCAATGTTGTGTCATTGGTGAAGGCATAAATGGCAAGAGGTTTTGGCCTTGAGTTTATAAATTCAACGCAACCATCAATGTTGTTCAACTGGAAAAACAGCAAAGACACTTGATGAGCTGCAGCCCAAGTAGGAATATAAGTCTCAAACTCATCTAATCTCTTGTTTACTTGACAAATTTAAATGAAGTTTCGAAAAAAATATATCAATCTGCAGGTCTTGACTTGAAAATTTAACATGCAGGGAAGAAGAATTCTCACTGTGATGATTGGAAGCAATGGGCCAAAGATTTCTCCGGTCATGATCTCTGCTTCGAGCGGGGGATCCAACAAAATGGTGGGTTCGATGAACCTATAAAAAGAATATGATTTATCATATTTTAAATATTGTTCTCATTTGGATATTTTAAGTCCCAATTCGCTATGCAGAGATATAGATATGGGAAAAATGTGGGTTAGGAGTGTTACAAGTTATCTTCATCGACAGAACCACCATGAACGATCGAAGCTGCAACTGTTGGATCTTTTATAAGATTCCTTAATCTTGAAAAGTGCTGTTTGTTGACAATCCTTGACATACTATTAGCTCCTCTAGGATTTTCTCCATATAATATCTTGATCCTGACCTTCAGTAAATCGATCTGAAAATACGAAGCAGAGAGTAAAAAATCAACTGGTAGCTATTATATATTTTCAGATAGTTAACATAAATCAACCAATTTGTAAGGAAAGAGTATGATGCAATTGGAGTTATTAATACCAATGCAGATGCAAACTTCTCTTCGACAAGTAGATAATCAATTCCTATACATGCTTGCCCGCTGCACGCCCCAAATTTTCCCCCCACTATCCGTTTTACTGCAACCTTAGAAACCAACATACAAGTAAGAGACATTAATCTCTTTGAGTTAGTATCTTGAATTATTTAATTGGAAAGCTTTCACTCAATGCTACTAATAGTACAAAGGAATTAGAGGCAATACACAAATACAAGTGTGGTGCCTAAAGCCACATTAATAACCGCAGAAGAAACAATGCTTTGTCCTCCTATGTTTTACTACCTGTCTTTCCCAAGAAAGTGAACTCCAATCAAGAATGGCAGGGCATTTTCCACCCAATTCTAGTACAACAGGTGTCAGATGCTTTGCGGCCGCAGACATGACGATACGCCCAACTTGTGGACTCCCTAAATATGCACTTGATAAATAAGTAGGGTGAAAAAGAATCTTAAAAAAATAAAGTATACTAGCGGGTACTAATCACCTGTGAAAAATATCTTGTCCCACTTCTTGTCAAGGAGTTTTTCCCCGACCGACACTCCACCTTCAACTACCTTGACAGCTTTGTTATCCAAGTATTGGGGGATGATGTTTGCTAGAAATGTGGAGCTTGCTGGAGCCATCTCCGAAGGTTTCAAAACCACCGTGTTTCCTGCAGCTATGGCTCCGATCAATGGCTCCAAGGCTAGTCCTGTACAAATTCGTTAGACGTTCAATGATGCCCAATTATGTTAATTTTTAGCATATGAGATGCAGAAGGAAATAAATAATGATACTTCTATTTCTCTTATACACAAAACTTACAAGCTTTAACATAACATAACTTGTTCCACTACTGATCTATCAGTTAGTATCTTTAAATTATTGGGAAAAAAAGCAAGTGCATATTTTAATAGAATTTCTTGAGAATGATGTTATGGAGTGCTTCATATGAGCATTTGCCTTTTGCCCTCTGTTTTTGTATGTGCGTGTGCAGCGGAGAGAGGAGATAGTTGGGATAGAGGGGGGTGAACTGCTAACCTGATTAAACTGTTAAAACTTTGAGTTTTAGTAAATGATTATCGGATCTGCCTTTTCAAAATGGATCAATCCTTTCTATGAGGAGCCACTTTGTCTTTTGTTTTACCTATTCATCCTTAAAATGTCGGATGCAAAGATCTTTGATGCCAAAGATTGGCACCAAACTTATGTCTCTATCATATGATTTAACACAGTCAACCATTTTCTCATATAGTAGGTTTTTTCCTTGTTGAATCAGATGATAGAGATTGTATTTCATGCCAATCTTTGGCATCAAAGATATTGTGGCCTTCAGATCAAACGGATTAGATGATGTTCTAGGTGGCACAGGCCTAAAAAGGCCACGTCTCTCTTTTTTAGCCATGTGCCACAGTACACATCTCATGTGCAAGTTGTAGCTCCTTTATCATTATCATCCTCACGGTCTTGTACAAGGATGGAAAAGTGAGCATCTTTTATTATTTGTCTAAAAATTATTTTAGAAAAAAAGGAAAGTGGATCAAAGAGGGCCTGACCCATTAAAGGTTTGATACCATGAAGAAATTAATAAAATAACGCAAAATAAGAAGAATATGAGAGAGAGAGGAGAGATATTACGAGAGATTACATTGTCGAACATCTTGATTACTTTTATTCAAAAGATCACCCTTATAAAAATAAAATAGAGCTGTTTACACGAATAATAAAAGATAAGCATAATCTTGACATATATCTTAAGATTGTAAATCTTCACCATTGTATTCCACTTATCACCGGTAACCTATAGATTCTATACACATGGGAGGAGTGAATTCCAGTTATTCTCTTGGTATATGAAAATAGAATTTCCTAACATTGATAATAAAATTTGCTTGTAGATCTATGAACAATTAAGTCTTAAGTACATCTGTAATTTTATTTTTTAGAGAAAGGAATATTATCCTCAAGAGTCAACAATAGTACAACTCACATTTGAGCTTGAAATGCAATATTATGCAAGATAAGAATTATTCTTACTGAATTCATTTTAACATACCATGAAAATTTGCTACTTTAGGCTATCAATATCTAATTTTCTAGAAAATTTAGCAAGATGCAAAACCAATTTGAGTGAAGTGGTGAATTCTATAATAAAAAAATACACAGGGGTCCATGGATAGGATCTTGTTATCATGCATTCTGAGAAATATTTACATAGCACCATGAAAAGAAAGCTGTAATTATTTATTAATCATTACAAAATTAAGAAACAAATGGGTCATGGGTGGGTGGATGTAAATTAAATCATGGGGTAAACATGAAGACAGAAGTTAAATAGTTTAGAAATGTAAACTTTTTCACCACATCAAGATTAGAGTCTCTCTTCCATTCTTTTTAGACATCATAATATTATCAAGCTTGTGAATTGCCTTTTTACCCATCAATCCTCTCAACATCTGACTTCCAAAGATTTCATCTCCCTATCTATCAATCTTTGATGGGTGAAGGATTAATGCAGTAGGAAAGTTAGCTTTTGTAACGACCCTGAAAATTTTGAAACTTTCTGACTGCTTTGGTATACGTGCCTGGCACGAAAATCAAGACAAATTAAAATTTTAATAATGATAATATTAATAGTAATATCATTTATCTGTAAGCACATGAAACCATAGGTCAAGTATTACGAGAATCTGAGTTCTGACAAGCTATTGGGTAGAATGTGATACGCGTGAGTATTGTGTGTGCGCTCAACACTGGAATGAATAAATTAGAAATGAAAATATCATAGGTATTTCCATGGGTAGCTTATAAGAGAAGGAAGAGAGTTAGAATTCTTTCCCTACTCCTTCCTTATTTTTTTGGGTAATCTATAGCTTAGAGTTGTGTTATGAAGTTTCTCTGTTGCGAAATCAGTGTGAGAGAAACCCTAAATTCTTGATACTCGGATGTAGAGCATCAAAGAATCGACGTGTGTACGTTGAATCTGTTGGGGAAGGCGATATATCTCTGTGGGTTAGCGTGGAGTTGTATCTCTAGTTCATCGGAGAACTTGAAATGGCAAACTCTTGAATCTCGAATCCGAAACCCACTTGAGTGGAGGATGTCGTGAACCAAGAGGCAACCATCAAAAGAGGTGAGTTATTATGGCTTTCATAGGAATTTAGAGGTCATAAATATGTATTATGGTGTGCTTGAATGATTCGTGGAGAATCATAATGGGTTCATAGATGAAATGGGTTAAAATCAACGATCTGCATTAATGACAGAAACTATCATTTCTGATCAATCAAATTAGATATTTGATCGATCAAATTATAATTCAATCGATCAAATTTGGGATTTGATCGATCGAATTATGAGTCCCTATAGAATAGGAGAGCTATTTTTGGAAGTTAATGCCCGATAAGATTGATCGATCAAATTAGTGATCCGATCGATCAAAATATGAAGTGATCGATCAAGTGTGAACTAATCAATCAATTGAGAATTGATCGGTCAAATTGTGAGATTGATCGATCAAATTAAGGAATTGATCGATCAAATATGGGATTTGATCGATTGAATCTTATAAATATCTTATAAAATAGAAGGTCTGTTTTTCTGACATTTCTGACTTTGAAAATTTGATCAATCAAACAAGAGAATTGATCGATCAAACTGTGAATCCGATCGTTCAAATAGAGAGTTGATCGATCAGATTTCATATGTTAAGTCTGTGAAGGATTAAGGCATCGATCGATCAAATGTGAATCCGATCGATCAAATAGGAAGATTGATTGATCGAATTTTCTGTTTTGGCCTATTTTAGTTCCACCATCGTTCTCGACACTTCGACTTAGTACATCAGACGTATAGTCTAAGTTAAAATCAGAGCATTTAAAAAAGCTTTGGATTTGCTTAGAAAGACCTGATCCGAGGTAGGGAAAATTCAACCTAACTTGTATCCAATTTGACTGCATGGTTTTTGAGTATCCGTATCTGACTTCTGTTATTTCAAAAGCATGCCATGCATATGATAAAGCTCTGTTATCTCTGATTTTTGTATCTCTGCTCTGATTCCTAATATTTGCTCTGATTTAAAGTTTATATAACGAATCCCCCTAACGTGGCAGGATATTCACGATCGGCACGGCGGGATATCCGTGTATCTGATTTGTAAATCCCCTGACACTAGTTGCTCTCCTTTGAAGAGACTTGATGCAAATAATTCAAAATTGTTTATTGAACAACGATGGTTGGGGTTATCCATCGACACACATCTGACTACCATGTGCTATATTCACGGGGTTATTTAAGTAACTAAATACCGTATGCATACATATGAAAACTCTAAGAATATAGTCTGTTTTTGATAATTCTACATCTGATATCTGATTATCTGTCTGCATCTATTCTGTTTTGTCTGCACTATCAAATTTAATCATATGTTCTGAGTTATGTTTTGCAAATCATGTTTTACATTTTAGATGTAATTTACTTGAGTTTCTTCTATTAAACTTAGATGGTTAGCTCACCCTGTTTCTATATGATAGGTTCTAAGGCTAGGATTCTCGGCTCTGAAAGTGATCCTGATTATTAGCCGGAGCCAGAGGTTGAGGCTGCGGAGGAGGACACTGACACTCCTGTTGAAGAGTTTTATTAGCAGTTTGGGTACTTGTCTTGGATATTAGTTCTATTTTGGGTCATGTACTTCTATTTTTGGATTATCTGTGTGCCTAGTGGCCACCATTTTGTATTATATACTATAGATGTTCTACTTATGGTTTTATACATTCTATAGGAACCACCATTGAGAATCATTGTTTTGAGTGATGGATGTCTATCACTAGTGATTCTTATTGGTTCCTTTTTGAGGATGTATATTATTTTGTTATATACATATTTATTGTTTTGTTCCTTTATTTTAATTAGAGCCTTATATGATGACTCGATCTACCATTTCCAATTGTGTCTGTTTTGATTTCCACTAGATGGGCAGACATTCTTTGATTTGTTCCGAGTATCATCTAGAGTTATAATCCTGATGACACGAATTTTTGGGTGTGAAAATTCGGGCTATCACAGCTTTTGAAAAGGATTAAGTGACTAAAAGGCTATTCATAAGTTTGATAATCTTAAAATGTTGGTGAGGAGAATCAATTACCTTTCTAATTAATAAACAAATTTCGATTTTTCCTACTTATCTACATATCAATTGGAGACCAAAGAAACATTAAAAATCATAAAAGTAATGTTTTGCTCACCAATGGGGAAATTCCAAGAGGAGAAAATGAGAACAAGACCAAGAGGTTCGGGCACCACTTCACCTGTTGTCGGGAATGCAAACAATGGCACACTAACCTGCCCAATAGATTCATACATATATGTTGGTGATGCTTCTCCTTAACATCATATCATCCATACTTTTTCATCATATATATATATATATATATATATATATATATCCTCTCACTCTTAGTCATGGGAATCTCGTTTCTATTGGCTGCAACAACTGCCTTATGATATTATAAAAGCAGGTAAATGACATGTAGCCAATAGGAGCTAGAGTCAGGGATTTATATCATATGACTCAAGTTAGGGGATCACTTTCATATGTTTTGGGTGAATTAAATTGCTCAATGCCCTATAATATTGTTATTAATTGGTGCACTTTGCATCATCAGAAGCTTTAAAGACCTTTATTACATTCAAATTAATTAAACCATTAATGTTATATTTATGGTTGGAAATCTTGTCATAGACGACACGTCTCGGGCTCCAGCAGTATGAGATTCATGTGTAAATCGTTAGGGGCCTCAAATCACACCATATCTTGTTGACATATATGAGATTTTGGCAATCTCGGGCATCTCGTCGGAGATGGGCGAGATAAAGTACATCTCAGCGACATATGGTGTGATTTGAGTTGGTTTGAAAAAGGGGTCACTGTATTTACAATCCAAGATTCTTCCTTCTCAACCTGGGTTTTTTATATCCTTAACCAATTGACTTCTTTGAATCATAGGGTAGAGATTCTTTTTTATCCCAATCTTCGACACGACAGATCTTAAGATCATAGGCCTACCGTTAGACGGCTAGATTTTGATTTCGCATGGCACACATCCAAAAAAATGAACATAATCTTGTGGGTATATCAACATGGTTCTCAGATCACTTTTTAGGAGTTGTGCCATGTGAAATCAAAATATGACCATATGATGATAGGACCATGACCTCAAGATCTATCGTGTAAAGGATTAGAACAAACAACAATGTCCATCGTCCGATTCCAAGCAGTCAAAGGTCTAAGCATGTAAAATCGAGGTTGAAATGGAAGAATCTTCAGTTGTAAAAAGGTAACCTAAAAGAAAGTACCCACTTCCCAGATTCCTAGGCTTCTTCAACCGATTTTTATGTTTATATATGTTTAAAGTAATTTTATTATGTTTATATATATTTAAAATATATATATTTTAATTTGTTAACTTAAATATAATTATTGTAATTTAAAATTTAATTTAAATTAAAAATAAATCATTTTTTTTTCTCAACATATCACACCATCTCGCCGAGACAAGTGAGATTTCAAATTCAAACCATGGTTATATTAGATGAGCAAACTTGATAGTTTGACCAGATGTGTACTTACTCTTTAGTCATGAAAACCGCAAATATGGTTTCAACCCTGTTTTGTGGTTATATCGGATACACTCACCAATTTCTTGGCATGTTTATAATCTTAATAGCATTTTGGGTAATTCTCTGCTCTTGTGATTTTTGTTCTACTGGTTTATATCATCTCCACTTGTAGAGTTCAACTCTACACTGAGTTGTTTGGGTGTCATGTGGCAATTAATGTGAAGATCAGGTGCCACAACAACATGAACAAGGACCATTCCACAACAACATGAACAAGAACAATCAAGACCATCCAAAAAAATAATAATAACTATTTTGAAACTTTTTGAGGGAAAATTCTATATTTTTGACCCATGAATTGAAGGGCACAAAAGTTTATTTTATTTTATTTCTTTTCTAAAATCCTAGAGTATGTGGTGCATGTGGAGATCATGTGCCCAATGGCATGTGGTGTACACGTGAGTGTAGATTTGAAACTTTACAACTCAAGATGGGTGATGTGGATTTTTAATAATTTTAAATCACAAAATTATTAATTTAAAAGCCGAAAAACATGTCATTTTTTATCCTCTCCTACCAATGCTAAACTCTAAATTCTATTAGTTTTAGCTATAAATTTTATTTTTACCTCAGGATAAAGAGGATCTCTCTTCAATAAATAGTCTCCGCTTAATTTTAACTCCAGGTAAAATGCAAAATCCCATCCAATTTCTTGGTTCTCTCTCTCTCTCTCTCTCTCTCTCTCTCTCTCTCTCTCTCTCTCTATATATATATATATATATATATATATATATATATATATATATATATATATATATATACTTATTTTTCTTACAAGTCAAAACCCATTTAATTTCTCCACAAAGGGCAACTAATCTTTCCTTAAGAAGAGACCTCTCTCTCTCTCTCTCTCTCTCTCTCTTGGGTATTGCTGAGGTAGACAGAAAAGATAGAGTTCTCACCTTTGTGCTCGCCATCCATTTATCTATAGATTTCAGTGCCAGATTTGTGGCTTTTATCAAACTTCCTACCTACACACCACACAACATAATCAGAAAAAAAAAAAAAATCTCTATTAATATATGAGTTACACAAAGTAGGTAGTGATTAAGTGAGTGAGTGAGTGAGTGAGTGAGTTACCTCGTCTCTGAAAGCTTCAGCATGGTGCTTCCCGAGATCTTGTTTAAGTGCCCTGAAAATGTCTTCTTCCTTTTCTTGGAGGAGTTTGAGAATAGCACTTAACTCAGATTTCCTCCAACTCCCACTCTTTGTAACCCCACTTTTGAACCTCTCTCTCACCTCCTCCAACCTCTCATCCAAATCCTCACACTCCATGCAGGCAGCTCCAAATTAAAACAACAAGAAATGCATGTGTATGAGGAGGAGCTTGGGGGAGGGAGGTTGTTTAATTAATAGATTCAATTATCATACATTATGATGAGGTGGTTGAAGCATTTATAGGCAGCCAATGGGGTGTGTTTGATCAACACCCACAGCTTACCCACTGAAAAGGACTTAAAATTAAAGCTCCAACCAACCACATCGGGAAATGAAAACCTCGTGAAAACACAACACATCTTTCGTAAGCACACCTCCGGTATGTTCCTTCTCATGCTTTCAAAAAAAAAAAAAAAAAAAAAAACTTCTCTCATTTTTCGGTGCACCACAACACAAATAATATAACTTGCCACTTTATTATTTACAACTCATGATTCTGACTTCTCAACTTGGGTTTTAATTGTTTTGAATCGAATGATGGATGTTGTTTTTCATTCCAATCGATCCATACGAGGGATCTCCAGATCATGGGGCTATCCTCAGACAATCAGATTTTAATTCCACATGACACACATCCCAAAAAAGGAACATGATTATGGGCGCATATCAAATTTGATTCTCGGATCACTTTTCAAGATGTGTGCCCCATGCAATTAAAATCAGTTCGTCTAATGGTAGGAACATTATCTCAATTGGGATGACATACGATCTCTATTGTCTGATTGAAAGTAATCAACAATTTAACTCAAACTTGAAGTTCGGGTGCCACGACAACTTGCCCAATATCCATCAAGTTCATTTACACATTTTTCTGAAAGGTATTTATCCACCGTTTAAAACTTAGTCAAAATTGTAAAATTTTAATATACTAAGTACAAGTGGCGGATGAGAAACGGTGACCTGGCATGTGGAGGACAAAATAGTCTAAAAATTAATTTATTTTTCCTAAGAATTTAGAGAACTTGATGAACCCTTAGATGATGGGTGTATATAACTCGCGATTACGTGCCATGTGGTACACCATCCAGCATTCGGATGCACGGTCACTGCAGAGCTTTCAAACACATATTCCCATTCTCTTATTATTATTATTTTCTGATAAATTCTCTTATTATTATTTGTATTTGTGAATGCTTTTACTTCTACAACAACCTTTTTTTTTTGCCCTTTATCACTCTTTAATAAATCAAAGTAGAGGTAACACACCAGCCTTATCTATCTACACAGCAATTAATGGAAACTAATCTTTATATCAACAACCCATTTTTTTAATCAACCGATCCTCTTATAGAGTCTTCACTTCATTGACTTGGCTTGGGAATGAGTCCTCATAGTTTGTTGCCCAACCGTATAATTGCAACATCTCTGCACGAAGTCCTTACATAATCACTATGTGAAAAAGCTAAAAACACGACTGTCAATCAAGGTATTAAAATCGGTCTTAGGTATTGGTTTGCCTGAGGCTGATATGAATCGGCCAATTTTATTGACAAAAAAAGTCTCAGTCAAAACCGAGACGTATCGGCTGCAACCCAATATGTATCGGCCGAAACCCGATACGTATCAGCGAATAAATGAATTAGGCACCACATTGCTGATGCAAATTAACTCTAGTGCACATATTTACCTATTTGTCTCTTCACCCACTGTCTACTCCATTTCAAATGTACACTCCTACGAGATCCATAGTAACGCCTATCATTAAAACACAACGAGCATTGATTGCTTTCCAACTTGAAGAATCCACTGGATGACCAATGTAACTTTCATTTTCAATTGCATTTACATGTCATGTTATCGTCTTTGCAATCCATGATATTCTATACAATTTTTGAAGTGTTTGGATTAGTGGAAAGTATTTTAACTTCTTCCACGATAATTGTTTAAAACTCGGCTTTGAAGCTTCCACGGGTCTTCATCTGCTCTCACCACATGTAGGACAGTTTTTTTTATT
The DNA here is from genome assembly GCA_021018995.1 of Chloranthus sessilifolius. Classification (NCBI taxonomy): domain Eukaryota; kingdom Viridiplantae; phylum Streptophyta; class Magnoliopsida; order Chloranthales; family Chloranthaceae; genus Chloranthus; species Chloranthus sessilifolius. The sequence goes on along the minus strand of CM037590.1, from coordinate 145,148,748 downwards.
TGCATGATCTCTTTAATATAATATGAAATCATTGTGACAAACATGAATAATCTTATGCTTCACGCACAAAGACTAAACTAACTTCTTTGCATTGTAGGTGTTATCATGCAAAGTATTTGTGGCCGGTAAAATTTCTTTTATCATTTTTAATAACTTTGGGAAACTTTTATCAGACCAATAATGTCTAGCCTTCATACTCAACAGCTCAATTATAGTTGACAATTTCGTATGCTCACCCTTACATGACGGATATAGTGGTTGTAATGCATATTTTTTAAGTTACTGTACTCCATATCCTTAGTAAATCATCTGGATCCTGATCACCATTATCATTAGCTTCATTTGAGTATGCTTCTAAATCTTCAAGATGAACATTTCCGAATGTGTTGTTCAATATTTCTTCCATTCTTAAAAACATATCATTATTTTGGTTACTAGAAATCCCAACATTGACATGATTTATAGAAGACGACTCCCCATGATACATCCATGCCTTGTACAACTTATCTATAACATCACAAATTAAATGCTCCATAATGATGTTAAGGCTATGATTTTAAATTTTTTGACATTTAACACATAGACAACAACACCAATTAACATCCTCTGCATTTTGTTTTGCAAACAAAATAAATGATGCAACACCATCGAGATATTCAGAAGATAAAATTTCTAGTACTGTCATCCATTCTTTATTTGGGATTATTGGAGGCATCTTCTACGAAAAAAAAAACTCAAGTAGGAGAATTGTGGGAAAACACAAGTATCAACAACAAAAGATATTACAAAATTACTTTATTGTGCAAAGTGATACATGTCTTTTACTCATTTCGGGACCATAAACTAAGTAGTTTATATGTATAATTAAATCAAGGAAAATGAACCATACTGTTGTAGATAAACCAAAGAAGGTAAGTGTTTTGCATTCTTGATAAATGTATCTATTAGAAAAAATACTTATCAATTGCAGATCCCACAGAAAGTGCTTCAGCAAAATGACAAGCTTTTCCTTAGTCCAATTCTAGAATTGCAATTTACTTTTAACCAACTATACCTACAATTTCTGTGTAAGAGAAATTATCAAGACCAAAAACTTTATTTTGAATTGGCTAAATTGAGAATACAATGAACATTAATATATTAAAAAAATATTCAAGCATTACATGCAAAATTATCCCACAGTGAACATTGGAGATCAAGTCTCTGAAAGCACTGGTATGGCCGCAATCTGGGCTCATCGTGTGGCCACATTTTCCTTGGGATTGAGCTGAATTTTGCGTCATTGAAAAATACTCTACGAATCATTATTCTGGTGAGTAGTATTCACTACTGAAGATTGTGAATATTGCAGATTGAGAAATTGTAGAAGAAAAAACAGGAAATGCAAATCTTCCTGGATATGTATGGTCAAGAGTGTTCTGACAACAAACCAACATTTTAACTAATGGCTAGAACCATATTTCAATACCAATGACTACAAATAAGTCTCATCTTTTGGCCTATTTGTAAGGAGCAAGAATAAACTCAGTGTTATTAAGTCAAGCTCCTCCTCCTATTGTACTCCCACACAAACACACAAGCAATGCAAGCATAAGGAACAAACAATGCTCAAACAGATATATGCAAGCTTTTGTGATAAAAATAAGAATGAATACAAGGCATACACACTGAATGACTAATGCAGGGAAAAGTTACAATTGTTAATTTTGAGTAAAAAAAAAGGCTAATTGAGGGCCCAATAAGTCCAGAAGTTTCTTAATTAGTGAACTAAAATTAGGTTATGAAACATGATTTAAATTAAAGATAAGTAGGCTCCATAATGAAGGCAAATAGGCCTTAAGTCCGGCTGAAGTGTGATTTGGACATCTCACAGTATAAGGCGGATGGAAAGTACAAGGATAAAACAATAAGAGAAAACAAGGGAGAAAGAAGAAAAAGAAATAAAGTTCGTCAATATATGATGGACGTTTGTGAATTTTGAACGGACGTGACATTCGGACAGACATCCGTGGTTTAGAAACCATTTTATTTTGTGTACATCGTCGAGGACGGACATCCGTGAAAGCCGTCCACAAATTGGCGGCTAAACGAATTTTAGGAAAAAACTTTATATATTATCAAAGTGCTAGGATAGAGATGTGGTACTCATCTTGTACAATTATACTTCTAAGCTATGAAACAAGCACAAAGCATAGCATCAATACAAACAAATATGGACATGTCTATCGAGAAGGCAATACATTGAACTGGGTTATGTAAAAAAATTCTAATACATCTGGGTATTTTAATAATTCAATATTATATTATCATATAATATTTGTTTCTATGGAAAAGTGGCCGTGTTTGACACTTATATACATTGAAATTGAACACCCACACGCCAATACCTCGATCTCCTACAAGCGTTGATTAATCGTATTGAAGCATAAATATATCTACGTAAGAGAAAAGAAAAAACATATAAGCAAGGGTTCAACCCCATATAAGTCTCTAATGAGACTAATCTTCAATCAAGAATAGAACAAACCCTAAACCAAAAAACTATTTTTACTTCTCCCTGCATTAGAGAATATAACCAAAACAAAAAACAATCCTATTCTAATTCCAAATCTTCGTCATTGTCACTAACTTTTCTTTTAATCTAGATCATTAGATCTTTTAAGGAATAATGGGAAATGAGAAGCAATTAAAGATGTTTCCCATGAGAGACCCATTTTAGGCCACATGGCATAGTTTTCATATCATTTTAAGTGTTTCATGTGTATAGCTATTACTTGTACATACTCAGCTTGAAAATCATGTGTATCAAAGCATTGGAACCATCATATCAAACATATGGCATACATTTTTTAACATTTTAAGTGTTTCATGTTGATGGCCATTACTTGTACCACACTATGTCCAAAAATCATGCATATCAAAGACACGAAACCACCCAATCAAGCTGCTTGAATATGGACCATTGTTTATATCTACATAACGGTTCATATCAAAGCTCTGATCAGATGGTTCCAATTAAGTGAGATACAAGTGCTGGCCATCCACTCAAGGATCAAATTTCGGCCGAAATTTTGGTCCCATACAAATTTGGACTCAAAATTTTGGTCCAAAGTATCATTTCGGTGGCGACCGAAACCGATAATTTCGGCCGAAATTTTAATCCTTGCATCCACTTGAAACATTTATAATGCTCAAAATATCCCAGACCCTAACACACCCTAAAATCCTTACCAAGAATATAACACTCCCATATTGCCCCTATATATGTAACCCAAAAATACCTAGGAAACTCAATTTATCGCCATCCCCACAATTGAATTTCTAAGCATTATTTAAAACATACAAGAAATTATAAAAAACCTATACGTATATCTGTCAAAGGCATAAAGATTGAGATGGGCAAGTCTGGGGGTAAGCCTTGGGATCCTCCATAGTTATCATAGTCACAAAAATCGCCGAAATTTCGAAAAAATTTGCGAATAATTTATGAATTTAAGGTCCCCCGAATTATTCAAAAATTCGCCTGAACACAAAAATTCACAATTAATTTGCGAATTATTCCTGAATTTTTCAAAAAAGTTGTGACTTACTAAAATTTTTAATTGTTTTAAAATTTTAATTTTTTTTATAATTTTAAATCTTTTTATTTTTATTTTAAAAATTTTCTCACCAAAATTTCCTCCGATATTTCCCAGAACTTTCCGGATTTGCCGGATTTTTATGAATTTTCACCTCGCCGAACTATTGCCGAACCCTGATTTGGTAACTATGATAGCTATATCCTAGAACTATTCTCCTTTATAACCGGTAAAGTAAACATAAATACATATACACATATATGAGACTTAGGACTATGCATGGAAGCATGATTGATTAATTAACTCTTCTTCATGCTACCTCCCCATCTCATATACATGTTCAATGTTATAGAACATATTCCTTCTAGAAATACACAACCCAACAGCCATGAACCTCACTTTAATTTGTCATTAAAATCACTCTTTTAGCCATGAAATTCACTTTAATCAGTAGTTAAAACTAATTAAAAAAGTATGTTCTCGGGGTGTGCAACTAGAAATAAAAAGTTAAAACTAATTTCAAAGGAATACCATTATTTAATTCCCCATGAAAAGATTAGGTGCATCCATGCCCAAAACAATTGACATCTTTGAATCAAACGATGTAGCTCATTTTTCATCCCAATCTTCCACAATGGGCCTACCACTAGACAATTAGTTTAAGATGTTGGAAATTACACCTAATTTTAAGGGTATTTTTGCTATAATAATTTTAGGGGTATTTGTGTCTTTTGTACTATGAGCATCCTTGGAAGTCTTGTAAGTTCCTAGAAGCATCTAGGTTATGGTTAGTTCCATAGAGAATGTGTGTACAGAGTTCCAATGTGTTGAAAAAGTTAATTCTCGATTTTCAAATTCGGGCTCTAGAAAAATTCATTGTAAGTGTTTAGAAAAGTGTAGAAAGTATCTAGAAAGGTCCCCATGTGTGTGTGTATATATATATATATATATTGATGTACCAACATTCTTAAAGTAATAAAAAGTGAAAATAGTCCATTTTGGAGGTGTTTTCACGAGGTATAAGTTGAGATACAAATTTGGAGTTTCTAGTTGAGTCCACCAAGTTTCCATCAAATTGTTAATCAGAGCTAAGGTCCTTTTCCATGGCTTCCTCATGCTTAGTCCAACTCCAAGTTCCTCAATTGATAAAGGAAAAATATGAGAATTGGTGTATCAAGATGAAGGCTTTGTTTGGCTCTCAAGATGCTTGGTCGAGAAGGGGTATACCGAATCCCAGACAAGTTGAAGTGGCTGGCTCTTTCTCAAAATCAAAAGGATTCTCTCAAAGAGTTAGAAAAAAAAAACAAGAAAGGTGTCTTTCTCATCTATCAAGGCATTGCTATGAAGCGACATTTAAATTAATTGAGATAACAACTACCTCCAAACAAGCATGAGAGTCTTTACAAAATGCATTCAAGGGAGTAAGAAAGGTATAACATCTTCAAAAATTTAGAGCCGAGTTTGAAGCATTGCAAATGAAAGAGTCCAAATCGATTTCGGATTACTTTTCTAGGGTAAGGATTGTAGCAAATCAAAAAAAGAGAAATGGAGAATCACTACGTTAAAAGGAGGGAAAAATCACTGTAGCAGCATAAAATAAATCATTGGTTAAAATAGTGCCGTAATATTCCACTGCTTAAAACAGTGGTATAACTTATAAAACAGTGATTTTACAAGCTTAAAACAGTGGTAAACGAGAGAAATGGAGAATCACTATGTTAAAACGAGAGAATCATGTGCAACTCTATGCTGTCGTCACGTGCCTCTCTCCTCTTCCTCTCTCCCCTCTTCCTCTCTCTCGATGAACCCTAGGTTTGTGGTGTTCTTCAGCAAACCAATACATTTCCCATCGACGCTTTATGGCTTCTTCAGCAAATCAATCCATTTTCTATCGATGCTTTCTTGTCTGAGGAGGTTTTGATCGGTGCTCAAATCTGGCTACATTTCTTCTCTCAATCTGATTAGTACTTCTTCTATCAATTTGGTCCAAATATAGCTGGCTTCTTCTCTCAATCTGGTCAGATCACCGAGAGGGTTTGAATGGATTATTACCAAGTTTTTTTTGTTCATTTCGTCGGATTGTTACCAACTATCTACGATTTTGATTGGATCGAAGGTAACTGAACTGAATTGAAGGCCAGATCTCGATCGTGTTTCATGTATGACATGTATGAGCTAGGGTTCTTCATTAATCAAAGGCTAGATCCCGATCTCCTTCTCTTAAGCTATTCTCTCAAATTGAAGAATCTTAAGTGCTTCATTTATCGCACTCTCCAAAGACCCTAACACTCCCTCTTCTCTTTTCTAGGAATTTTGGATTCAAATTCGTTCTTTGCAGAGGCAAATTTTTTATTTTATTTTTACTGTTTTTTTATTCAAATCTAGGTTTTCTAATAGGCCTTCCATATTTTTACTTTTTTTTTTTATATTAAAACTCAGAGAGATTAGAATCATCATGCTAAGTCGTTTATTATTTATTTATAAATTGTATCACACATCACGCTCAAATATGATTTTAGAGCATGTTTTTGTGATCCGTGACATGTGGAATTAAACAATGACTGTCTGATGGTAAGATCATTGGTCTCAAGATCTTTTGTGTGGAAGATTGGGTTAAAAAATGACCTCTATAGTTTGATTTGAAGCAGTCAATGAGTTTTTCAAGGGTTTTGACGTGAATAGAGCTACCCTATCTATAAACAGCTACCCCTCCGGGTTAATCCTGCTATCATTGTTAAGGCGACGCGAATAATGTTAACTTTGAATTTTGAAATGTTGCTATGTTCTGACCTTGGTTAACTGAAAATCCAACATCATTTCAATAACTCTTATAGTGTAACAACCGATGTTACATAAACTTTTACAACTCTGAGTGTTGGTAATGTGGTCGTTGCAATGGCCGTTTCCTATTTAAAATAAATAAATAAAAATCTTTATTTTAATATTTTTATTACAATCAGGTTAATGGATTGCAACATAGGGGCCATTGCTTGTTGCACCGGTAAAAGGCTTGGGCCGTCAAGCATGAAGATGTGGTTCAAGTGCAGAGAGCAGCCACTTTGGATATAAAAAGCCAGTGGTTAATGACCTTTAAAAAAAAATAAGGATTGCAACCGTATGAAGGCATTTCCTTTCATTCCCATAATGTTGTTACTAAAGACCTAGACATTTAACCTTCCCAAAGGCACAATTAATGATGCAACCATCCCAAGGTGATAATTTTGTTTTGGCCAATGTGTTTTCATATTATTTTGGTGCCACGTCAAACTTCGATATGCTATATAGAACAATTTGAATAAATAAAAAAATCAAAATTTAAATTTAAAACTGAAAGTTGAGTTTTGATTGTGATTCAATGATCCAGATTTTAAGCTTCAAAAAATATACAGTGGAGATGTTGTTTTGAAAAGGATAAATAATGGAAATGATTTAAACAATGCGGTCTTGGTGTACGTGGCACTCAAAAGATATTTTGGGTGCCATATGGAGTTCCATGTGAACCTTGGAATACAATGAGGGTACTCCACTAGAGTACCTTTTCTCTCTCTCTCTCTCTCTCTCTCTCTCTCTTTATATATATATATATAATATTATAATCTTTATATATATTTCTTGTAAATTAGTGGCATAAGTATTAGATGTTAAATTGATATCTCATACATTGAGTTGAATTGGGCCTAAAAATCACACTTTTTGGAAAACTTGAACACCCTCCTATCAGTGCAGTCTAATATCAATCATTGTTCTTATTTTAAGCAGCTGATGATAAAGTTCACCGATTAGATGGTTCTCTATTTGGTTTTAGGTGTGATTCATTAGCTGGGACCATGGTTTTAAATACCCCCATATTTCTATACATATCGGCCATATCCGATACATGTCAGTTGATATGTATTGGGTTAGGGCCCTCCGATACATGGTCAAATATGATAATTCCCCCAAGAGAGGTGGAATTATCATAACAACAAGTATTAGGATGTTTTGATTTAGTGAGCTTTGAGAACCACTACCAATAGGCCCAATACTATATTCTCCAATGAGTGAATCAGGGACCCAGGAGCTCTCAGTTTCAGTAGAGCTGTGTTAAGGAGAATTGTAAACCAAATTCTACATCCTCTCCTCCCTTCCATCGCACTTTGTTTGTGTGGCTGGTATATGCCTAAAGGTTCCACTTGAGTATCTTCATTAATTTCAAAGCTTGAGACTTCTCTAAAACTTTTACTTGAACAACCTTGCTTTCTGTTGGGCATGATTAATTGATTTTTATTAGTGAGGTGAGTTGGTTGATATGCATATAACACTTCGCAATTGAATTAATTATTGTTGTTAGTTTGTTGATGAATCAATTTTTTTTATAGTTTATTCAGCTATGTTACTGATCATGGTGTTTATGAGATAGGCATTTGGGTGCCAAAGGTTCTTATTTGTTTTATATAAAAATTGAGGAATGTCAGTAATGCTCCCTCTGTTAGGCTCGTGTACCACTAGCCAGTGATACAGGTACGTATCCGATACGTACCAGTATCGTCTGAGATTTTGACTCATGCTTATGATTGTTCCATTTTTACTTGTATTTAAGAATCTACCTTTTTCTTATCTTGTCATTGTTGTTATAAGCAACCTTAGTGAGTTAAAGTAAGCAAAACATATTCTCCTATATTCAATACCTGTACTAATTTGAATTTTATAATGGCTTACTCATGTAACATTAGGAAGCCCAATATTAGTTTGCTCAACTAGAAAATTCCAACGATTGCATCAACTATAGACTGCTATGAGAAGGTCGGTCACCTTGAACTACATGATTAAAAAATATTTAAACATGTCTTTGAAAAACTGCATTTTTTTTTCGTACTGTTTTAAACCTGTACTTTGACATTGTTAATATTTAAACATGGCTTTGGTAAGCGATTGTTCAAACAGATCTGGATCATCTCAGAGCATCACTGTTCGTTGTTTGACTGCTATCTCTTGTTCTTATTTCTATAAATATCTTATTATTATTGTTTTTAAATGCAAAAAATTCATTGATATGAATTTTTTATGTAAAAGTTTACTGATCTGTTTTAGTTTTTATATACATTTTTTTTTTTTTTTCATTTTACGCATTTATGTTTTTTGATGAATGTTGCTTCCCGAGTAGGTTGTCTTGTTCATTTACTTGGTGGCTTTTTTAATATGATTTTGTTCTCTTCCTTTTTGTTTCAAATTTTGTCTTTTGTTACCGATAAAAAAAAAATTTAGTCTTCTGTTTAGCTTCAAATTTAGTCCCTCGGAAATGGTGATGATCTGGTCTGAAAAAAGATTTCAAAGTTTAAACCTCTGTACAGAGATTGATTACTAGTAGAGGGTTTTCTTTTGTAATTTGCATCTTAATTGTATAAACTATTGGGGCCGGTTTCTTGTTCCTTTTTTTTTTTGTTGATTTTTATTAATTATGTTTCAAAGTTTCTTTTTGCCTCCGTTTTTGCAATCTTAATGTTTTTAATTGGTTTTGTTGGGTACTGGTAGATGTTATCTGGTTGATTGCAGCTGCTGAAATCAGCTGATACCAAAAAGTGTCAACCAATCCAAGGAGTTATGTGGTAGTAAATTATCCTAATTAATTGTTCCATAAGATGCGAAGTTAGCCTAGGTCTTGTTAAGTCTTTTAAATTCCGTGCTCATATTTATGAGTCATTTCCTCATTCGAGCATGAATCCAATGAGGAGCGTCCCCCTAGCGCAAGGGTGGATACGAAATTCTAACCACCTCAGAGTCTATATAAAATCAAGGGCCATCTAGACCCAATGATCTGCTAAGAGCAAAGTTTTATCACAGCCATCATAAGATCCTTTTTACAAGGTTACCCATTCTGGGTCCATCGGCTAAGGCAATGTGCATCACGTCATTGTTCATTGGGATATCTTGTTCCCACTTTTCATGACTTTGAAGTTCTCAGGTCTGATTCTGAGGATCACTAAGTCAAGTTTCGATCTTAGGTCTGATTCTAAGGATCACTAAGTCAAGTTTCGATCTTAAATGTTATAAGTAGCTAGTCTATAATATCTCCATTCCTTGAGTTAAGGCGATTCAGTGTGCACTATTTAATGCATTATTCATTTAATTACACCAGTTCCAAGTTCAATATCACCTTACCATTGAAGATTAAAACCACCCATCTCAATGTGTAGCCACAAAGTCCCAGTTATATACAACTTTGGCCTTTTTCATTGCATTCAAGTTCAGTTGGGTCCAAAATCCATGCCTCTTATTTCAAGCTAGGTAATTCCTGCTCTGAATTTGTAAAATCATTGGTCTAAGCTCTCCTAATTTGATTGCTAGGCCTTGTAGTCACAGTGTGAACATTTTTCAGAAGGGCTCATTTTGTGCATCATATCATCAACAATACTAAATTTACAATATGCACCAATCAGGAACAACAAAACTTGTCTTGAGCAGTCATCAAGGAAAATTCGTAGAAAGTCAACGGAAGCACTAAATTTACTGTTTCCAAAGGGATAGGAAACTAGATCCATGTTTAATTTCATTCTAGGTGCTGGCTACCTTAGCTGACTTGTATATTGGATTTCTTTCCAGATTTCCTACAGCAAGCTTGTCTGATTTTGCAAAAATCATAATTCCCAATTTTCGGGTTCTACGTCCCTCGATATATATATGGTTTGAAAGCACTGAAGCCCTCTAACTTTTATTTTTATGACTGGCTGAAACTCATCAGGTAGAGAGCTATTTCCATTGCCATGGCCAATGCATCAGTGTCATTTTGTCCTGTCAAAAGGAATAGATTGATAATACATTGGTCCCTCAATTTATTTTTGGGTCTACAGATCAATAAAAGCCTTCAAATTTTGATGGGGTTTAATTCACTACAAGATCCATCTCTGAGACTTTTGTTAAACTTCAGATCTTATTTTAACATGCTCATATGCTCCTCTCAACTCGGGTTTGAAATCAGGCCCTGTTTGGAAGCAAGTCCTTACTAAGCTCAATTCACTTGGCCATTTTACCAGTTTAGACATGTTTTGTTTGGCTCTTTAGGGTGAAAGGTTGACTTGAACTTCTGTGAGATGGTCTCACTGATCTAGGATGAAATTTGAGAGTTTATAATAATCTATAAAATTAAATACTTTAATATTACTCACAAGCACCACACAACAAAAATAAGAACGCAAGTCGTTTTTTAACGTGGAAAACCTATCACAGGTAAAAATCATGGGATCTATCTCAGATCCAAGAAAAAATTTACTATGAATTAATAACCTTACAGTGCCTATTTGGAATGATATGTCCTATCACTCCTATCACCAACAATGACAGCCTCTCACCATCATTCTATCCACAGTGAACATTTCCAATAATCGTCGTCTCTCACGAAGGTCCACTTGTCTCTCACAAGCCGTACACTCTCAAACAAGGATTAGAGAAAACACACTCATCATTGAGATTTAGGATTGAAATGAACAAATGGTAAGTAATCTCAAGGATAAATTTTAAACCAAAAAACTTGAAAAAAGAGGATTTTCAGATCAGTTATGAAACTGTCCAAACTTCTTAGAATTTATAAGATTTCGGGTCATGGACGTCCGTGAGTGTCTTATGGACGATCGTGGGTCCAAAAATGATAAAACAATTTGTCAAACAGATTTTACTTGGCATCTAAGTCCTATACATCAATCTAGAATGAAAATGCAGAAATTACAACTCTATTTGCTCCCCCTAACTATTTACCAAGTAAAATAAAATAACCTAAACACTATTTTAGGATTTGATCTTACACTTGTTGATTTTCACCTGTTGAAAGAAACATAAAATTTAATTGCATAGGTATAATATAATTGTAACAATTTATGGTATGAAAGTTTATCTCCCCCTTTTTGTCATAATGTAACAAAGGTTAAGGTGAAGTAAAAAGTAACATATAATATCCCAATTTAAGCACAATATGAGATAATTTTGCACATTCATTTAAACATAATTTTCATATAACAACAAGTAGAATATTAACATCAAACAGAAAATATACACAACAAACAGAATATTAACATCATTGTCATAGTAAAACAATCACAACAGACAGAATATGATATGTCAGAGATTACATCACAGAAAATACACAATCACTCAAGCGGCAGAAAATGTGCTCCATGAGGCGGGAAGGCACTGTTAAAGCGATTCATCATCGCTTCAAAATCGTCAATCATAGTTATTTGTGAAGAAGAAATCTGCTCCCTATATATATTAAAACCAATTTCTATTCTATCAGATAGGCTTTGAATATTAGAATTCATGTGTTGCATATCAGCATGCATCCTATCAAAATGATGGTCATAGTAATGACCCTCTGGAGCTTGAAATGGAGGAACTGGTGGGGGTACAGGCTTGGTGACCAATGTCTTCTTGAGCAGGAATGTCTTCTACCTCATCGTCGTCAAAACTTTCATCAATGAATTCAACATTATCCAAATCTATTCTAATCATTTTTCCAATTTTTTTAACCTTACCTAATGGTGCCATGGCCCGAGAAGTAGCCAAATTAGACGGAAGAGTCATTTAAAACTTTCATATAATTTTAATAGCACAGGTATAATATATTTAATTTATTTATTCACATGCAACTTTATTGTGTGGCATATTGATAGTTTTGAAAATTTAAGAAAATAAATTTTACAAAATATTAAACTTTCAAAAAATTTCAGAATATTCTCCTAAGTCCCATGGACGTCCGTATCCCTATCACGGACGTCTGTCATTAATACACTACACTGAAAATTTTCTTTCATACTACCACGTTTAAAATAGTTATTGATTAAGTATTTCGCAAGTCTATCATACCAAGCACGAGGTGCTTGTTTCAAACCATATAACGCTTTTTTAAGTCGAAAAACATCAAGAGGATGATGTGGATCTTCAAACTCTTTAGGTTGTTCCACATACACTTCCTCAGTTAGAAAATCATTCAAAAATGCACTCTTTACATCTATTTGATATAATTTAAACTTTAAATGACATGTCATTGTCAAAATTATACGAATGGATTCAAGTCTAGCCACAGGTATAAATGTTTCATGAAAATCAATGCCTTCAACCTGTGTGTAGCCTTGAGCCACCAATCTTGCTTTGTTTCTAATGATTTTACCTTCTTCATTAGTTTTATTTTTGAAAATCCATTTTGTACCAATGATTCTGATGTTTGAAGGTTTAGAAACAAGTTCCCACACATCATTTCTTTTAAATTGAGTGAGTTCTTCTTGTATGGCAATAACCCAATGTTCATCAAGAAGGGCTTCTTTAACATTTTTTGGTTCAAGATTTGATGTGTAACATACATGACATAGAAGATTTGAAAGATTTTTAAATTTTCTTCTAGTCATCAGTTTGGTAGAAACATCACCAATGATTGCACTAGGAGGGCGACTTCTCATGTCACAAGCATAGGAGGGTTTATGTTGAGACTCATTTTCAGAGATATTGTTATATGTATTTTCTACATTCATATCTTCAGTGATATTTGATGTAGGGTGTGTAAAATTTTTATTGTTAGATAAAAAATTAGTGTTATCAAGTCTATGTTTTTCATGATTAACAGGAACAATAAAAATTTCATCATCAATATCTCTATTTAAAACAGTAGAAGATTCTGATTTTTGATCTTCTACAATAATATTTACAGATTCAATGACAGTAAGAGTTCTTAAGTTAAAAACCCTATAAGCTCTACTGTTCAAAGAGTAACCAAGAAAGATTTCATTGTCAGTTTTAGCATCAAATTTACTAAGAGATTCATGATCTCTTAAAATGTGACAAGTACTACCAAAGACACGAAAATAATTAACTTGAGGTTTTTTATCATTCTATATTTCATATAGAGTCTTAGTAGTATTGGGTCTAAGGTACACACGATTTGATATATAACAAGCAGTACTAATGGCCTCAGCCCACAGATTTCTAGCCACATTGTTAGCATTTAACATAACCCTAGCCATTTCTTAGAGTACCTTATTTTTCTTCTCAACCACACCATTTTGTTGAGGTGTGTGCGGAGTAGAAAATTCATGCTTTATTCTATTTGATACACAATATTTAGCAAAAGATGAATTTTCAAATTCTTTACCATGATCACTACGAATTCGAACAATAGAAAGATTTTTTTCAATTTGAGTTATTTTAGAAATTATAATAAATTCATCAAAAGCTTGAGATTTATCTCTAAGAAAAGAAACCCAAGTATATCTAGAAAAATCATCAACTAATACAAGCACATATTTCTTACCTCCTAAACTACTTGTTCTCATGGGACCTACAAGATCAAAATGTATTAATTCAAGTATCCTAGAAGAAGTAGGAACATTTACTTTCTTGTGGGGAACACGGGTCTGTTTACCCATTTGACATGCACTACAAATAGATCCATCTGGTTTACTTAATTTCGGTAAACCTTTAATAAGTTGATTAGAGGCTAATTTGTAAAGATTATTTTTATTCATGTGGCCAAGCCTCTGATGTCAGATATTGATCTAATTTGTTTTAGTGATAAAGTAATTATTTTTGAGAGGATTACTAAAGGTGTAACAGTTATAAGAAGATCTAATCCCTTCAAGAATAATTTGACCATTTGAATCAACTACAGTGCACAAATTTTTTATAAAACTAATATTCATCCCATCAGCACATAAATGACTAATACTAATTAGATTAGCCTTAAGTCCTTCAACATAAAGGACTTCATTTAATTTAGGACATCCAGGTGCTTCAACAGTTCCTTTTTCAGTAATTTTACATGAACTTTCATTTTCGAAGGTCGCATTTTCCTCCGAGCATGGACTTAGGTGAGAGAAAAATGATTTCTCACCAATCTTATGCCTAGAACAACCACTATCAAGGAACTACTTAGATGATTCATAAGCTTTTAGTGAAATATGAGCAACCTGAGCAGTCAAATCAGATTTTCTAATTCAAATACGTTTGTATTTAAGATTTGATTTATTTTGAATCACATGTTTGTTGATATTATTATTTGAACTACTCAACGAGATGATTTTATTTTTCTTCAAAGATTGATAGTTAGAGACATAGTACAAAGAATATTCAAAGGTAAATAGGTAATACACATAAGTATGTCCTTCTCATCCACAAGTATAGCAGATTGAAACTCTCCTGCTAAAAGATCTAGAATTGATAGGTCTGAAATTACTTGAATTTTGTTTAGAATTCGTAGAAAGTGATTTAGTTTCTTTAACAAATTTTGAAACATGAGTTACCTCAAGTTTAGGATTTTTATTTACTGCATGATGATATCCAATACCTGTTTTGTCTGTAGTTCTTTGACCAGAATTAAGTAATTTTTTCATTTTCTCATTTGTCTTGTAAATGCTTGAATATTTTTCAGAAATGGAACCAAATTCCCTTTTTAAAATTTCATTTATTAAAATGAGGGAATTTACTTTATTTTCCTGTTCTATAAATTTTGAAGTGAAACAATTCACATTATCTTGAAGTTTACTGATAATATTTTTTAACTCAGCCACTTCTTTGGTCAATTTAATTTTTTCTTTAGTTAGATGTATTGATTCTTGACAGAGTTCACTGTAAGCATTTGTCATATCCAATACGTCACCATCAATTTTAGTATCAGCAGATAGTGATGTAATAAAGTTGGTTTCAATAAGGGATGGTGTTCGAGAATTATTAGATTCAATAATTGAGGCCACAAAAGCTCTAAACCCATATGAAACAGGTTCAAATTCATTAGAAAATCACTCATTTGATATATCAATCTCATGAGTGGCAGCCAGAACTTTAAATTTTTCCTTATCATTTTTCTTATTAGGACATTTATTAGCATAATGCCCATAACCATGACACTTAAAGCATTGATTTGTATTAGTAGATTCCTTTTTAGGTTTCTTCTCAAAAGATTTAAAATTTTCAGAATTTTCAAATTTTTTAAAAGATTGTTTCCTATTTTTATAAAATTTTTAAATTTTTTTAACAAACAAAGCAAGTTCATCTGATTGATTAGAATCATTGCTTGAATCAGACTCATCCTTAGATGATTCGAAAGCAACACTTTTAGTAACATGATTGTCTTGAATTTTATATTCATAAGTTTGTAACGACCCGACAAGTTCATCTAAGTTTAGATTGTCAACATCTTTAGATTCAACAATGACATTGACTTTAGATCTGAACCTTTTAGGTAGTGACCTTAGAATTTTTCGCATAATTTTAGTATTAGAAACAGGTTCTCCTAAATTAAACGAGTCATTCACAATATCATTTAAGCGAATATAGAAATCAGAAAACTTTTCATCCTCATCCATGCGAAGATTTTCAAACTGAGATGTGAGCATTTGAAGTTTGGAAATCTTCACTTGAGGAGTTCCTTCATAAGTGGTTTCAAGAATTTTCCATGCATCTTTGGCTATGGTGCAAGTACTTATTCGATGAAACTCGGAAGCAGTAACTACTCCAAATAAAGCATTAAGGGCATTGGAATTAAAACCAAGATTACCATATTCCTGATCCGTTCATAAAGATCTAGGTTTGATAGTGGTATGTGGTATATTATTGACAACAAAGGTCTTAGTCGGTGGCGGCCATCCGCCCTCAATAGAATACCAAATGTGAGGATCCATTGAACTTAAAAATACTCTCATCCTTGCCTTCCAGTAAGGATAATTAGAGCCATCAAACAGAGGGGGTCTAGCAGTAGACGCACCTTCTCTAGGAAGATCGTGATATCCCAAATTTGACATAACACTTAATTTGTTAAAATTTACCAAGTGACCAGACTCTGATATCAATTGAAATTTGGGAGTTTATAATAATCTATAAAATTAAACACTTTAATACTACTCACAATCACCACACAACAAAAAAAGAATGCAAGTCGTTTTTTAATGTGAAAAACCCATCATAGATAAAAACCACGGGATCTATCTCAGATCCAAGAAAAAATTCACTATGAATTAATAACCTCATAGTGCCTCTTTGGATTAATATGCCCTATCACTCCTACCACCAATAATACGATATTCAAATTGTAAAAATTATGATCATTATAGTTGGGAATGTAGATATCGGTCTACTAATAATGTTGGTGAACACGTGAATTTTGTTAAGGAAATTAAAGAAGTAGATTGCTCATTATTATTGGCATATGATGAAAAAGGCAATGATGAAGGAAGCATATTGTATTCTTGACTTTGACACAAGTAATCACATGAGTGGAAGAAATAAACTTTTTGTATAGCTCTAAGAACCAACTCAAGATAATGTTACATTTGATGATTTATCTAGAAGACTGTAGAAAGGCAAATGTAAGATTCCTATTTATTTGAAAGATGTATTGAAATGAAATTTTTGGATTTTTTGTAAGAGATGAAAATAATAGGTTGATTACTTATGCGAAAATATAGATAGATAAAATCTTTTCGATGAACATTAAAAAAATATCTTCTTGCTACGATAACACTCGATGGTAGCACCTATGTTATTGGCATCTTAATTTTGAAAGTTTAAAATTATTGTCTAGATTCAATTTGGTGACAAGATTATCGTGGATAAAGCCTCTTAATCATATTTGCATTTCATCGAAAAGCCACATAAAGAAAACTTTCAAAGTGGAAAATCTAGAAGAGCATCTCAGCCCCTTCAACTTGTGCATTTGGACGTATGTGGACCGATAGAGCCTTTATCAAATGGATTGGAGAGGTATTTTCTTATCTTTATTGAATTCTTTGAAATTTTTTTGGGAATAATGTTTTGAAGAAAATTTAAAGCTTTTGAAGCATTTAAAAAATATAAATCTCTAGTTGAAAAATAAAGTTGCTATCCTCTAAAGGTGCTAAGGTTGGATTGAGGTGGTGAATACACCTCACATACTTTGAACAATTTTGTAAGGAGGAAAATAAAAGTATTGAAATGGAGGACGAAAAGAAGAAATCTCATCATGAACCAATGGATATAGTTACTCCAAGCTGAGAAAGCTCTTTCCTCTTCACATTATTCATCATCATCCTCAAGTATTTTAGGACCAACGACATTCCAAGATAAAAAATCTAAGTGATATTTATGGGGTAGTTTGGCGAATTGATAATGAAAATGAAAATCTCACTCAGTTATACCTATTTATATATTATGATCCAATAAGTTTCGAAGAAGCTATTAAAAGTAAAGTATGGAAGAAAGCAATGGATGAAAAAATTCAAGCAATTGAAAAGAAAGAATCGTGGGAGCTCATTTTTCTTTCTCAAGGACATAAAGCTATTAACGCTAAGTGAGATTACAAGATAAAAACGAATGTAAATAGTGAGATTGAAGGACATAAAGCAAGATATAATTGGTGGTGAAAGAATATAAGCAACAAGCTGGAATTTATGATGAGTTTTTTACTCCCGTTGGCCATTTAGATATTATTAGACTTATTATTTCGTTGCAGACACAGAACTAATGAAATATCTATCAAATGAATGTTGAATATTTTCTTAAATAATTATCTTAAAGAAAAAATATATATCGAACAACCATTGGATTACATTAAAAAAGGGCAAGAGGAAAAAGTTTTATCTAATTTAAAGCAAAGCTCTAAGGGCATAGATTTGATAAATTATTTCAACAAAATAGTTTTAATATACACAAAAATTAACGAAAATGAAGATGTTATGCTTGTTTGTTTGTATGTCAATGATTTGATCTTTTCAGGATGTATTCCAAGTTTACTTAAGAAGTTCAAAGGAACGATGGTACTTGAATTTAAGATGACGGACACTGGGCTCATATTGAGCGTCCTAGGAATTGAGGTGAAACAAACGAAAGAAGGTGCATTTATTTCTTAAGGTGCTTATGCAAAATAAATCCCCAAGAAATTTACGATGCATGATTGTAATCCGATAAAAATACTTGTTAAATGTGGTTTGAAGAGAAAAAAGAGATGGTGGAGGTAAATAGATCGATCCTACATATTTCAAAAGCTTAGTTGGGAGCCTTATATATTTGACTTGCACAAGACTGAATATACTTTATGGTGTCAGATTGCGTAGCCGATATATGCAAGAATTAAAAGTGTTACATTTGAAGTCCTCGAAGAGAGAGATATGCATGCTCATGATTTATTGTGTTTTATCTTCTAATAAATCCTATTTAGTAAGATATACAGATAATGACTGGGGAGGAAATATGGATGATAGAAAAAGTACTTAACGCTTCGAATTTCTCATGGGAGACACAACATTTACATAGGCATAAGAGAAACAACCAATTGTCGCGTTGTGTACATGTGAAGCTGAATATGTTTATGCTACGTCAAGTGTATGCCATGTAATATGGCTTAGAAATCTACTAAAAGAGTTACAAAATCCTCAAGAAGAAACAATGAAGACCTATGTAGATAACAAGTTTGTGACTAGGCGAAGAATCTAGCATTCCATGGGCGGAGCAAGCACATTGACAAACAATATCATTTCATTCGTGAACATGTGACAATGAAAGAGAGATATGACAAAAGGCTATTATAGCAGACTTTCTTGACATGGATCTCCAAGTCCTCCGGGGTCTAAAATTGAGAGATATGGAGAAAGGAATTAATTCCCTTCTTTAATTTGTTTGGGCTTGGGATTGTATTGGGTTGTGTTGGGATTTCTTGGGTTTTATTTTCACCCTGTGTTGCCTCTTCTTTGCTTTGAGGTTGATTTGTTCCTCACAAATCCCTCTTCTCTATCCTCATTTTTCCTTCTTAATATAACTTTCTTTCAAATAAAAAAACATGTGAATATGAAAGAGATCAAGCTTTTGTATGTGAACTCTCAAGATCCAATTGTTGACATCTCAACTAAGCCTCTCAAGTTTGATGGATTTCAAACGTTTAGAACATTGTAAGGAATGAAGAAATTAGGTTTAACGGGGGATGTTGGAAATTAAACCTAATTTTAAGGATATTTTTTGTATAATAATTTTTGGGATATTTGTGTCTTTTGTATTATAGGTATTTTTGAAAGTCTTGTAAGTTCCTAGAAGCATCTAGGGTGTAATTAGTTGCATAGAGATTGTGTGTAGAGAGTTCAATTGTATTGAAAAAGTCAAATTATCGATTTTGTACTTAGGACTCTAGAAAAATCTAGTGTAGAAAGTGTCTAGAAAGGTCCCTATATATATATATGGGCCCCTATATTTGTGCCCACGCAATCTCTGAAAGCACCCACGTAGAGAATAGTCTTTCTCCGAGGGTGCCCACTTAAAGAAATATTTTTTTTTTTGGGGATCAGAAAAATATGCACCCGCCTATCTGAAGCACTCACCTTCTTCTTCATCTTCTCCGGCTACCTTCTTCCCCGACAATTGCTTGTCGGCATCACCAAATCACTATCTTTTTTTTTTTTTTTTTGTTCTTCCCCCAACGACTATTCTTCTTCTCCGATGACTCTTTTCTTTTTTTCCGACAACTCGCAATGCCACCGAACTACCAACTACAATAAAAAAATAGAAAAAAATACCTAAACCTAAGAAACCCTATTTTTTTGTAAAAAACCTAAGAAAACTACAGCTGAACTTGTGGCATTGGGTACCCATTGTTAGTTGTAAAAGGTTGGTAGTGAGCACCCACTTTCAGTCTTTTAAATCAAATAGTAGGTTCCCAGCATTAGATTATTACATCTGACAATGGGTGCCTACTGTCACAAGTTAAGGTTTTAATTTTTTTTTTAGGGTTTCTTAGGCAGAAGAAGGAGATGAGGAAGGTTTTAGGATTTTTTTTAGGGTTTTCGTTGTAGATGGGGAAGAAGGAGAAGGAAAAGAAGAAGATGATGCTTTGATCATGCCGGTGTTGTCGTCGCGCCGGAGTTGAGGAAGAAAATGAAGAAAAAGAGGGTTTCTCGGTGATGCCGATATCGTTGTTGCGAAGGTTGGAGTTGAGGAAGAAGAAAGAAGAAGAAGAAGGTGACTCGATCTTGCCGTCGATACCGTTGTGGCTGTCGGAGTTGACAGAGAAGTAAGAAGAAAAAAAAGTGAAAAAATAAAAGAAAAAAAAAGGTTTATATATGAGGGTGACCACAAAAATAAAAGTTAGTTATTTATTTTTTTATTTATTTTTTACACGTGAGAATGTGGGTGCTTTCAGAGAAGTGGTGGATGCGAATGGAGTTACCCTATGTATATATATTGATATGCCAACATTCTTGAAGTAATAGGAAGTGAGAATAACTCATTTTGGAGGTGTTTGCAAAAGGTTTAAATTGAGATACAAATTTGAAGTTTCTAGTTGGGTCCACTGAGTTTCCATCGTTAGATTCCATTATTTGTGTACCATTATGGGAGAACTACTTTACTCCATATAATGGGTCGACACCCATTGTAGCTATGATGGGGGGGACAACCATTGTAGACTAATTCATTCAATATTGCTAAGAGCCTGGAATCTTTTTGAAATTCCGTCGATCTATGAAATTTGATCGGCCTATTCGATTATTTCTAATTAAACTAGTAATTACACAATAATGCTAACAATCACCCACAACACGAGAAATACGTGGAAACCCAATCACTGAGAAAAATCATGAGACCGAAGTCCACACACCAATTCCACTACGAAATAAATGAGTACAAGGAGTTTCGAATGATATACCGACAAATGCACATGCCCTATCAAACCCCCCTGCAATCCAACTTTTCGTCATGGGTTGCCTCTATAGCTTTCCGATTTTGATGCACACCTTTACTGTTGATGAACGCACAATGATTCACCTTGAGATCCACAAGACTATCAATCACACCCTAATCTTTAGGGCTCTACACACCCTAATCTCTAGGGCTCTACACACTCAACTCACTTGAGCAAATAGTAGAAAAGGATAAAGAAGAAAAGAACCCTTTTGAATCAAACTATTTTTGCAAATTCAAAATCTCAAAAGGAAGAAGAAGATGAAGTTTTAGGGTTTTGGCTCAAGGAAGTTCTCTTAGCTTGCTTAATCTTTTTTCCATTTTCAAAAAGCTTTTATAAAAAACCCTAAAACCCTAAAACAGGAAAAGTCTAAAAAGCCCTTTTTCACAAAAGAAATCAGAAGTTTGAATTTACTGTCGTGTGGTACAACGGCGCGCTGTGATTCAAGTGACAACGCGCTGTTAAAACTTTAATAGCGCGTTGTGGAAACAACACATTGTGAACTCTATCACAACGCGTTGTCGACACACACAGACAACAAACCTTATTTCTGATCATTTTAAAACACTTTTAAAAGAGAACTTTTAAGGATTTAAAATGCAGGTCTATGGGAATGTGACTGATACCCTTGATTAATCAAGGTAGACCCTATCCATCTTGGCACACACACATCCTAATGGAGATTTACACGGATTTTGGAGTAGAGTGTGACAAAAAGGTTCTGACACTTTTAACATGCTGCTAAGAGTGAACCATTCATTTTAATAAGAGATTACAATAATAATAATAATTATTTATAAACCCATAAGAGGTAACCCTAGGGACCCGTGCCACAGGCCATATGATGTTGGATTGGTCCATGAGTAGGGCTACAACAGAGCCAAGCTAGCTTGACAGCTCGGCTCGACTCGGCCTGAAAATGAGAGCTTTTGCTCTCTTAAGCTCGGCTCAAGAACCAGAGCAGAGCTTTTTATTTAAAGCTCAGTTGAAGTAGAGTCGAGCTAGTAAAGCTCGGTTCGAATTCATTAATAGTATATAATACTTTTATATGATCAAATATATTATATAAAATTTTGAAAGATTTTTTTCTTTTTTCCACTTACAATAAGATTCATCTCATGGTTACTTTATAATGGATAGATATGTAATTAACATATAATCCTTATGGCCTCTATTGAAGTTTGCTCTTTCATTCTCCTTTCTATCTCTCTCTATGTGCAATCATTAAAATTTTTCTCACTGTCTCAGTGAACAACTACTAGCATGACAATTGACCAATCAATCAACACCTGTGACCAATACCTATGCTCTTAATCAATATTTAACACATTAAATTTAAATACCTTTTTACTTTTCAAATTTAAGCACCTTTTTCTCTAAT
Source organism: Chloranthus sessilifolius (assembly GCA_021018995.1). NCBI lineage: Eukaryota > Viridiplantae > Streptophyta > Magnoliopsida > Chloranthales > Chloranthaceae > Chloranthus > Chloranthus sessilifolius. Next base: position 145,126,136 of record CM037590.1, on the reverse strand, counting down.
CGATCCGTTAAATCTAAAAGGACTATGGGATTAAAAGATATTAGAGCTTTCATTTATAAATTTTATTAAATCTTTTATCTATTAAAAAAAGAAGATATTGTTTTAAAACAACATTAGGAAATTTTTTTATAATAAAACTTATTTAGCTCAAAGCTCGGCTCGGCTCGATTCGAGCTCGATAGAGCCGAGCTAGAGCTCATGACTTTTAGGCTCAAAGGGTCTAGAACCAAGTTCCAGCTCAGCTCGTATAAGGTTGAGTTGAGCTAGAGCTGACCTAAGCTCGGGCTCGGCCCGGCTTGGTTGCAGGCCTATCCATGAGTATTTCTATTATTATAATGAAAGAAAGTGAAATGACATTAGCATGGAAGAAATCAACATTAATACTTTTTTTCAAATAACTAAATTGCCCTTTTAGAAAAGAGTACTAGCATTGCCAATCAAACATTCAGTAATCATAATTAGGGTTTTCGAACATTAAAATTATTGACTGCCTTGACTCAGATGATGGAGATCGTTTTTCAGCCCAATTTTCCAGAGAACTGATTTTAGATCATGGATAACCTCTCAAAATATGACACAATCCCCCAAAAAGTATGACTGATTATATGTTGGCTCAGGTTAGGGATATGCGGCATATGAAATCAACATATGATCATTCGATAGATGGTCATGATCTATATATCAATTATGTGGAAGATTGACCTAAAAAAAATCTCCATCCTATGATTCAAGGCAATCAATTAGAAATACTGGTACACTCAGTATAGCCTAGGCATTTGAAACCGTCTAGAGATGGAGGCTTCATCTTCTACTACATAGAAGGATTTTTTATAATGACTGAAATGCCCTTATAGTCTATTTTCTTTGAAAGTGTCCAATTAGCATTATAATCATTACAAATCTCTAAAAATCTGACTATCGATATCTCGGGTTTGCCGTAATTAAATTATTGATTGCTTTAAATCAGATGACGAAGTTAGATCTTGAGATCATAGTCTTACTGTCAGACTGTCAAATTTTATTTTCACGTGGCATGTATCTCAAAAAATGAATATAATCATCGATGTACTTCAAAAGTTAATCACTTTTTGGAATGTATGTAACCAAAATATGATCGTTTAATGGTATATAGGACTCCGATCTCAATATGTATTGTGTCGAAAATTGAATAAAAATGGAGATGGGCCTCCATCGTCTGATTCAAAGTAGTCAATTATTTAAGAGGTGAAACCGGGTTGAGAAGGGAGAATGTTGGGATGGACCCAAAATCTGATCTCTCTCTCTCTCCTTAAGCGCATTGCACGTGCTCTAGTTTGTTAGAGAGTGGAGTGCCTCAATAAGTGTAGAAATCAATATCATCTCTATGATATCTGAGGGTGGAAACCTGCCTCAACGATTCAACGTATGAGGTCTCCGCTCTGACCACGTTATGCTTTCAGCTGACACGTTTCGCTTTTATGGTGGTACTACGTGTAATCATATGGGAGGGATCTTTGGATTCCAAGACAAATAAGCGAGAACATCTCTTTAGTTAGTTATGGGCTTGTGGTATCTTTTTAGGATTAGTATTTTTTTTAATTTAATAAAAATTGTTATAAAGAGGAGAGGGAAGGTGCCAGAGGGTGGAGAATTTCCGTAATCAAATTCCTTAGGAAAGAAGGGATTTATTTTCCTTAATATAATAAATCAGTTAGTTCCTTCATCTAATCTCTTTTTAATTTATTTCTCATATCTTAATTCTTTTGTTTTAATTTTTTCCAAGTTCTTATAAAAAAAGGAAGAAAAAGAAGAAGAAAGTGACTCGATCTTGCCGGTGAGACCGTTGCAGCTGTCGGAGTTGACAGAGAAGAAGAAGAGAAGGAAGAAGAAAATCGGTGAAAAACAAAAGGTTCGTTAGAAGTTTATATTTTGGTGGCTGTCATTATACTCAATCCGTTGACCGATGAATGGAGTAAGATTAATCTTGGGATGTAATAGTTGTTAATTCGGTAAAGAGAATAAACAACTAATAATTAAGTTTTTTAGTTAAGGTATGATTGTGATTCCAATCACAATATAATTAGTAATTCAAGTCCTTAATGAGAAGGGACTCTTTGGCTATAAATATAATGGATGCTTGATCCCAACGATTACTCGACACACTTCAATTCCCCTTATTAGCAAAGACATCCTCATTATGCTAGCAGGTATTGAGAGCGAGGAGATCGTTGAAGATCGATAACCCACTTTTTATAGCTCACACTCAAGGTGCGCACATATATTTTAATTTATGAATTATTGATTTGTTGTTTTGATTAATGATGCGCTTAGATCCTAGGGCATATATTTGGATAGTCGGATTGATAGATCCATCAAGGTTTATATATGAGGGCGCCTACGAAAAAAAAAATCTTTTTTTTATTTACACGTGAGAATGTGAGCGCTTTCAGAGAAGTGGAGAGTGCAAATAGAGGTACCCTATGTATATATATTGATGTACCAACATTCTTGAAGTAATAGGAAGTGAAAATAACTCATTTTGGAGGTGTTTGCAAAAGGTTTAAATTGATATACGAATTTGAAGTTTCTAGTTGGGCCATCTGAGTTTCCATCGTTAGATTCCATTATTTGTGTACCACTATGGGAGAACTGCTTTACTCCATATAATGATGGGGAGACAACCATTGTAGAGCAACCCATCCATATATTAGTAAGAGCCCAAAATCTTTGAGTGAACCATTCATTTTAATAGGTGAAACTTAGGGAGTGAACCATTCATTTTAATAGGTGAACCCTAGGGACCCATGCCACAGGCCATATAATGTTAGATTGGTCCGTGAGTATGGCTGCAACAGAGTCGAGCTAGCAGTCGAGCTAGCTAGCTCGACAACTCAACTCGAAAATGAGAGCTTTTGCTTTTTTAAGCTCGACTCGAGAGCCAGAGCAGAGCTTTTTATTTAAAGCTCGGTTGAAGTAGAGCCGAGTTAGTAAAGGTCAGCTCGACTTTATTAATAATATATAATATTTTTATATGATAAACTATATTATATATAATATTGAAAGTTTTTTTTTTTTTTTTTCCACTTATAATAAGATTCATCCCATGATTATTTTATAATAGATAGATATGTAATTAACATATAATCCTTATGATCCTCTATTTAAGTTTGTGCTTTCCTTCTAATCTCTATCTCTCTATGTGCAACCATTAAAGCTTTTTCTCACTCATCTCAGTGAACAACCACTAGCATGGAAATTGACTAATCAATTAACACCTGCGACCAACACCTATGCTCTTAATCAACGTTTAGTACATTAAATTTAAATATCTTTTTACTTTTCAAAATTTAAACATCTTTTTTCTCCAATCGATCCGTTAAATCCAAAAGTATTAAGGGATTAAATTGATATTAGGGTTGTCATTATAAATTTTATTAAATTTTCATCTATTAAAAAAAGAAAATATTGTTTAAAACAACATTAGGAAAAAATTTGATAATAAAACTTATTTAGCTGGAAGCTTGGCTCTGCCCGATTCAAGCTCGATAGAGTTGAGCTAGAGCTCAGACTTTTAGGCTCGAAGGGCCTAGAACTAAGTTCCAGCTTGATTTGTATAAAGTAGAGCCGAGCTAGAGCTGACCCAAACTCGGGCTCGGCCCGACTCAGTTGCAGCCCTATCTATGAGTATTTATTTTTGTTATTCATAATTAGGGTTTTCGAACATTAAAATTGTTGACTGCCTTGACCCATATGATGGAGATCATTTTTCAGCCCAATTTTCGAGAGAACTGAATTTAGATCATGGATAACCTATCAAACGGTCATATGTTGATTCTATATGACACAATCCCCCAAAACGTACAACTGTGATTATATGTTGGCTTAGGTTAGGGATATGTGGCACATGAAATCAACATATGATCATTTGATAGATGGTCATGATCTATATATCAATTATGTGAAAGATTGACCCAAAAAAATCTCCATCCTATGATTCAAGGCAATCAATTAGAACTACTGGTACACTCGGTATAACCTAGGCATTTGAAACCGGCTAGAGATGAAGGCTTGATCTAGTACTACATAGAAGGATTTTTTATAATGACTAAAATACCCTTTAGTCTCTCTTTTTTGAAAGTGTCCAAATAGCATTATAATCATTACAAATCTCTAAAAATCTGACTGCCCATATCTCTCTCAAACGACCCTCAGTCCAAAATCAGTATATTTATTTACCAGCCAACAAAATATTCTTCCTCCTCAATGCGGGTTTCAGGTTTGACGTAATTAAATTATTGATTACTTTAAATCAGATGACAGAGTTAGATCTTGAGATCATGGTCCTACTGTCAAATTATCAAATTTTACTTTCACGTGGCATGTATCTCAAAAAATGAATATGATCTTCAACATATTTCAAAAGTTATTCTTAAATCACTTTTTGAGATGTATGTCAGATGTAACCAAAATATGATCGTTTAATGATATATAGGACTCCGATTTCAATTTCTGTTGTGTCAAAAATTGAATAAAAATGGAGATGTAACCATCGTCTGATTCAAAGTGGTCAATTATTTAAGAGGTGAAACCGGGTTGAGAAGGAAGAATGTTGGGATTGACCCAAAATCTAATCTTTCTCTCTCTCCTTAAGCGCATTGCACGTGCACTTGTTTGTATGAGAGTGGAGGGTCTCAATAAGTGCAGAAATCAATCAATCATCTCTCTCTGTCTCTTGTTGTTGTCTCAGCTGTTGGGAGGCAGCATCTCTCTGATATCTGAGGGTGGCTACGTGGAACCCTCCCTCAACGATTCAACTTATGAGGTCTCCCTTCTCACCACGTTATGTTTTCAGCTGGCACCCTCACTTTTATGGTGGTGCTACGTGTAATATCACACACGTACCACATGCATCCACCTTATCTATTCTTCTCTATTCAACTTAACGGGGTAATCTGATTTCTTTCGTAATTATTATTCTTGTTAATAATATAAAATGATTGACTAATGGAGTATAATTTTATTAAAATTTTAGGTTAAAAGTAAATTAAAGTTCAACCATGGCTATATTGGTATTTAGAAAGGAACAATTTTACTTTTAGTTGATAACAACCACCCAACAAGTCACATGGGAAAGAGGGTCATGAGTGGGGAGAAGCATGCAAGCTAAGGGATGGGCTCAACATAACAGATCAGATGTGATGGGTGATAGAGTGGGACCCCTTGGAGGCCTCAGTTTTAGAGGCCCACCTGACCTGCCCCTCTCTTCTCTACTCTGACTATGAATGACTAGTCAACTAGGGATTGGCATCTACACCCCACTTCCATCAATCAATCATTGAAGAAAAATGCATCTCTTATGTCTTCTCAATTGATCTCATGTTTTCTATCTTCCCACACCAAAGGAGATCAGATGGGGACCCTTTATTATTGCTTTCATTTGTATATCAAAGGGTGGGGTGCCCTACTTTTTCAAAGAATCCATCTCACAGCTGTGCTCTGCTCAATCTGCTTATGCCAAAACAGTCTAGCCATATCAAGTGCACAGCTGTTAAGCAGCACATAGATCAGTGTGAATAAGCGTGCTTTTGGCTATTCACTGATTTGATACTCAAAATTAAATATATCAGTATACTAAGGTTGGATGAGAGAGAGAGAGAGAGAGAGAGAGAGAGAGAGAGAGAGAGGAGCGCGACTTGATAAGTAGGTCAACCAACCTTGGGAACTCATAAACATTGTTGAGTGACAAGTTAGGAATCTCCTGCAGATGTGGTTCAACACAAAATCAGGTTCACACAGGATTAGCGACTTCTTTAGAGCTCGTTTGAGAGTGTAGAAAGGCTTTGAACCTGAGTTTACTCAAAAAGTGGTGTTTCCGAGTGTTTAGTTTGTTTGAGAGCTTTTATCGAATTTTGTGTTTTCCGAGTAGAAACGACAAAATAAGTTTCGAGCAAAACACCCAAAAATACTCAAATTCTGACCTCAAAAGCTAAAGTCAACATACCCCTCTAAACCACATAGGTGAAAACTCAAGAACACATGAATCCAATTTTCTCTTATAAAAGCTCAGAAAAAATCAAGAATGTGAGTAATTCAAGAACGCATCCCAGAAAAGCCACGAGTCAAGAGTAAGCTTGGAATCTGCAAAATTTTGAGCTGACATGATTCTGATGCATAAGTTAGATTCAAATGGTGGAAAATGAGAGATTTGTAAATCAGACCCCCTTTGGATTTCGTTATTTCCCCACATCCAAACACACCATTAACAATAAATTATTAAGGTTTATAGAAAAAGAGGCTCTTATAGCATGTGAATTGGTAATTCATATAATCACTTGAAGCAAAAACGATTTGGGCTAACATTGCAAGATGTCTATAAGTTTTCTATGGAGGAACTAGATTTTTTATTTTTTGTTTTTCATTGGTAAGAGTACTTAGAATTTTCCCCTGTTCAAAGTGGGGTGTAAAGAGACATTAGTCTCAGTTTCTAATGGCACAGACAACGATAACACCATAAAAACAAGTCTTGTGAAGCATGTCCATGTCCTCTGAGACAGTCTTCTCAAATCGGTTGAAGAGCTCCTCAGAGAGGGTTGTTCCAATGTGGGCTTCAGCTATTGGTTTCAAGGTTGCTCTTACTAAGTTGGCTTTTGCTCTACCATAGGAAATTGGATCCCTAATCCACTCCTCTTGCTTCTCCTCAGAGTGCTCCATAATTCTTTGGTACTCCACTCTCTTCATCTCGAACCCCTTACATTGATCGAATGCCTTCTTAACCTCATCAGTGCTCCTCATGTAAGCAGGAATGTTGAATGTGTCCCTCGTCTCTTCATCGATCAATCCCTATTATACCCCAAAAAAAAGGAAGAAAAAAATATTAAGTGTTACGATTATATCACATTGGAGATTCTAATGATAGTAGGATAAAGGGCTATCAGAGATTCTAATGATAGTAGGATAAAGGGCTTCTATAATTTTGAAGGCTTTCACTCTGTTTGTTTGCTGGGTCCCAGAGGAGCAATGGTTGGCATGCATCTAACAACCATAAAGAGGAGCAATGGTTGGCATGCATCTAACAACCATAAAGAGGAGGGGAAGAGGAGAGAGAATGAAATGGTGTGAGTTATATATAACACACTTATAAAGATCTCCTCTTAAGGTACACACACCAATGAGTTGTTTGCATTAATGAGAAGAGCAATTGGGACAGGGAAAGAAGGAAAAAGGCAAAGGAATATGGTGTCATGCCAGTTCATTCTCAATTTTTTTAAGGAATCCCATAATTTCTAAATAATATACCAACCTCGTTTAATAGCTCTTCCCATGCCTGATCCATGGAACTCGTGAAAGGGTGCTTGGCTCTTGAATCTGGATCACCTAGTTGGTTCTCTGGCAGTTGAGAACCGGGTCGCCCCGCCATTAAAATAAACAGCAGCCCTCCCTCCACCATCTCCTCTCTCCGGCATCGTAAGAAGGCCATCAGATCTTCCTCTGATTGCTTCGCGTAAGCTTCAACTACTTCCTTGTTTGCTCCGTCGATCCAAGCTCTCCCTTTGTTCCATGCCGCCGATCTCTTATCCAATACCGCTTCCGGTATCTATCAACCAGATAAGCAAGTAGAGAGAATTATGGTTGTGATTTGTAATTCTAGGCCTCTAGCCCACCAAATAATGAAAATGGAGAAAACCCATCAAAGATGATGTCTGTTACCAACTAATTTGTAACTAACAGAAGAAGAAAATTTCTGAGAAGAACAGATAAGGCACCTGAGAGAGCCAGTGTAAGGCGCTTAAGCTAACTGCTATGTGAAGCTTCCCTTTAGGGAAGAGACGGTGGTAGAAGGAACCTGGGACCCCAGCTGCGTAGTAACATTGCTTCCTGTTAGAGGGCAATGAACGGAAGAGGGTGTTGAAATCATTGGATGGGAGATCAGAGAAGAAGACCTCGAATTCGGGCTCGTAATCCCTTTCTTCATAGTACCGCCTTTTCAAGCTCTCGACCACCAAGTCTATAGTGGCCAATGTGTTGAATCCTGTCGCGCACCCCAAATCAGCTACCCGTAGTGACGTCCTCTCGCCATCGAAAAGTTTCATGGACTGAATTGCTCTGACGATAAATGGCTTCGATAAGGTGAGAGCAGAAGCTGGGGCCTCGGAGTTCTTTGCATAGCTACCATCGTCCTCCCCTCCTTGCATACAAAGTATTCTGTGGAGATCCTCTGTCCATGTGTGGCAGTACTCTTTCTTCTTTGTGTATTTGAATTCTAAGCTTTCTTTCAAGGCTGAAAGGTGCATTAGGCTTGGAGAATCCATATAATAATTGGGTTGTTTTCTAAAACACTATATAAGATGTGTAGAAACAAGAGGGAGAGAGAGAGAGAGAGAGAGAGAGAGAGAGAGAGAGAGAGAGAGAGAGAGAGAGAGTTGAGATCAGTTGTTGCCTGTTGGTGTGTGCACCTTCCACCCCCTAAATATATACTAGTGTGAGAGTCAGAGGGAACATAAACAGTAGACTCTAAACTTTTAGTTAAGAGTAGGGGTTATAGCTTTGCTCCCACTCCACCTGTCATTAAAGCATGCTTAGAGGAATTAATAAAGCATACAATTATTTGGGCTTTATTTCTATTTTTTATAGATTTTTTTACCCTCTCTCTCTCTCTCTCTCTCTCTCTATATATATATATATATATATATATATATATATGTTAACAAATTTACCTAAACAAAATAAAATGTGCAGAGACAAAATGAATTTTTGAAAAACTTAAGGGTCTAGAACCTCTTAGGTAAATAATGATCTATTTGATAGGTAAAATGTAATTTGTACTCGATCCTTCCAATATGTACTTTTCACAAAATTGTTCTTGAAAAGATGGGGTACCATGAGAAGGTCTATTTCTTATTCCATGTTGCACACATCCCAAACAATTAACCGAAAAAGAACATGTGGCACACATCACGCTCGAACGTGATTTTTTGGTTGAAGATTTTGAGGGAAAACTAATTATATGATATAAAGCAGTCAATTATTTTAACTACAGTTCAGTGGATGCAAATAAAGGAACCCTTAAATTACCCTTTTACTTGCCTCTTTCTTGATGCATCCATATATATATATATATATATATATATATATATATATATATATATATAGGGCGGGAGGGGGTTCTGTCCTCCATGGAAGGACGGTCACCGTCCTCCAAGGTCAATATGGCACTCAAAACATTGTTTGGGTGCCACGTGAAGCTCCACGTGAAAGCTTGAAAGACGGTGAATGAAGGACGAACACATTTTCTATATATATATATATATATATATATATATATATATATATATATATAGTTAAAAACCATCTTTTGAATCACTCTTAGTGAAGTTTTGAGTGATTTGGTCCCCTCACTCCAGAACCGTCTAGGAAGTGAGATATCATTAGTGCAAAAAGAAAAGGTACCGGTATTTACAGCCAAGATTCTACATTCACAATGTAGTGTTTCCACTGTTAAAATTGTTGATTGCCTTCAATTAAATGATGATGATCGTTTTTAGTTCCAACTTTTCACACAATGGATCTTGAGATCATGACCCATCTATCAGACGGTCAGGTGTTAATTCCACGTAGCACACATCTCCAAAAGTGACCGTGATCATGGGCACACCATGAGAAGGGTTCTCGGGTCACTTTCGAGGATGTGTTCCTTGTGGACTCATTGTTTGATCATCTTATAGGTGTGGGCCATTATCTCAAGATCAGTTGGATGGAAGATTGGGACGAAAAATGATCTCCATTGTCTTGTTCCAAACAGTCAACCTCCAACGGTGGAAACTCAGACCACGGAGATCGAGTCAATAGCTGCAAATACCGTACCCGAAAAAAGAAAAAAAAAAAAGGTGGAGCTGTGTACTTTTCCCAAACTGGATACTTGGCTTATTTTCTGACTATCATTTCATGCATAACATGCTGGAATAATGGGTCCTTGAAAAAGAGAAGTCATGAGGTTAGATCCCACGTTTCTCAAGGCTCCACGTATCTAAAGGCTGAAACATGTCCACCCTTGAGATACGTGGAATAATCCCCCTTCTTTCCTTGTGTGGCTATGAAGGAGGGTATTTTAAATATATAAAAGAAAAGGCACCACACCGTCTGATAAGAACACCATGATCTTATAATCTATCGTGAAGAAGATTAAAACAACAAAAATCTCCATCGTCTGATTCAAATCAGTAATTCATAAAGGCGATATCGGTTCTGTTTGGTCGGTTTTCAGCCGCAAATCAGAACCGAGCTGATCTTTTAATTTTTTCATGAAGTTGAACCGAAACCGAACCACATAGAGTGACACCTGAACCAGCCCGATTCCAATTGTTTTTGGTTTGCTTTCACTCAATTTTCGAGTTCATCTGCACCCAATCCCCAATCTGTACCCATTGATTACACTGCACCCGATCTGCAGGAACACTTAAAAACATGCAAGTCACACTTTCTTTTCATTCAGCGACACTTAAAAATCTGCTACCACATTCTTTTCAATGTAATATTATACTACAAAGCTCTTTTCGCACAGTTGTAAATGTTGTCATATTGCTTTCTTCTTTTCTTAGAAGTTGTTTTGTAACATTTGTGACCACCTTTTTTATTATATCATAAACGAAGGTATGGTTTCAATCTTTTTCCATTAAACGTATGGAGAACTTGACTTTCACATTTTCAGCTAATCATTGGTGTTCGGATATATGCATTCAATAATAATAGATCGGTTACGGCTAAAACTCTGATCCTGACCGACAATAATTGACCAAAACGCTCATTATAAAAGTTGTTTGTAACAACTCTCTTTTGAAAATAAAAATGAGGGTGGCTAAAATTTAAATTCCCTAAATTTTGCTCACAATTTGACTAGTTATTAGTTAACAAGCTTTGAGCTTGGGTCAAGTACTACTAAGGCTGTGTTTGGGTTAGCTCTTATAAGAGCAGAAGTTACTCTCTGCCTGCTCTTTGTCAGAGTAGATCAAATCTGCTATGCCAAAGAGCAAATAGAAAGCAATTTTATCACTTAAAATAGCTTCTTGCTAGAGAAAATGGGGTGAGGAGCTATATTATCAAATATAAAAGTAATTCTTTGTCAGAGCCAAAGAGCAAAAGAGTACCTCTTTGCCCCGAAAGAGCTAACCCAACGCAGCCTAACAGTTACCGTAAATATGATAACCCCAGTCTTTTATGTAAAGCAACTTGGTTCGGTTCAATCGGTTTCAATTACAAATTTTTCTCAAAATTTTCATCATTTTTGTCAAAAATAAATTATTTTTTAATAAATTTCTGAATTTTACACATTTTTTTCGTTTCTTTTTGCTTTGCCCATTTTTTCTCGTGCATAGGAGACTTGGATAAATTTTCTCATTGCTACAACATTAAAATCCGTGAAAGTCAAGTTTGCAAGATCATTTTGTAGCTAATAGTCAAGAGGGAGCGAGTACACAGTACACACTACACACTACCGAGTGAGTAGGACAGAATGCCCAACTCTTTAACTCCCAGTTATGAATCATCCCTTTCCCAAAGATCTTCCATTGGTCCTACTTCTCAAAATTAACAGATTTCAGGGCACCTTATGTATCGAATAGTCAGCTTTTGACCCCCTTAACACTCTTGAACTTCAAAACCGACGGTTTAGAATATACAGACTGTCTAAGTTTTTTTTTATTTTTTTTATTATTTTTATTTTTTTATACCTACTGTCAAAACTCAAAAGCAAATTTTAGTTTTTATTTATTTATTTAGTTTTTAAATTTCTATAAGGTCAAGTTTTGAACAAATATACTCTGTCTGTTCACCAACTGTGGTAAGCGGTTTTTCTGTTCATATTCTTTACACACCGCTATAATCATACTGACAAATTTTATTTTCGGGAAATTTTTGGGTGGGGATACTTTCGGTACATTTCGAATTAATTTTGATCATGATTCAAAATTTTGACCAAATTGTTTCGGTTTTGATTCCCCCGAAACTGAAATGATAACTCAAGTTTTCGGTAATTTTAGGCCATCTTTGAAGTTTTTGGCCGAAATTTTGGTTTCGGGTAACGAAATCCGAAGTTTTGATCCTTGATTTCGATACCTTTGGAAAAAAATTCGGGAAAATTTCGGGGATTAAAAATATGGAAAATACATTTAATATATATATTTTTAAAACTACTAAAATATATACTAAGTTACTAACATATTTTAAATAAAAAATAAAAATTTTAAATATAAAAATAAAATTACCGAAAACTACTGAAATTTAGTCAAAAATTACCAAAATTTACCAGAATTTTTCTGAAATTTTCGCTAGACCCCCTTTCGGCGAATTTCGCAAAATTTGTCTCTAAGCTGTAATAATCATGTTTGGATTGGGCAATCTTTTTCAAATAAATTCGAAAAACATTGGGAAAAAATTCGACAATTTTTTTAAGAATTATTAAAATATTTAGAAATATATGTTAGCCTACTTTAATCTTGTAATAATAAAATAAGTGTATTACATAGTCTGCAATTTGCATACATTATCAATTTACAATTAGAAAACATAGTACAAAATATGATTAAAGAATAAGGATAATGATAAAAAATTGGAAAAGTCCAAAAAATTCCTCATATTAAAAAAATTTGAAGAATCAACTAATTAACTAATCAAATAAATATTAGGCAAAAAAAAAAAATGTATGACATATTGTATCCGATTATTTATTTAAAATTTGATTAGTTCAGAGAAATTTTACTACAGAGTGCTCAACGTAGGACTACTAGTTTTGAGAGGGCCAGGTGGCAAGCCATCATCTGGTCCAACTGCTTTCTCCGCGTGGACCATTACTAACTTGTTTGGCCCTTCATTTGAAGCTAGAGCCATGTAAATGTGTACCACAAGTTTTAAAAACTATGATGAATTAGTGTGTATATATATATATATGAAAATGGGGCAATGCGCTCGGACACAGAGATATCTCTACATCAATTGATATGGGACGATACGTAACACCTCTTTTGTGAAGTGATGGGTGGCATGGGACCCAATTTAGTACTCAGGGTTACACTTTTAAAATATTTTGAAGATTATATTCTCTTTCGCCGTCATTCTTGATTTTTTTAAAAGTCTTTTAAAGCCTCTTTCTTTTCTTTTTTTTTCCCTCTTTTTTTTTAAGAAAGTGTTAGACTTACTTTTTCAGATATATTTTACTAAAAAAACATGAGCACTCGCTTCATAAAAAAATAATATATTTTTAAGTTTTTTAATTTATTTTTTTATGAAACGTCGACGCCCTTAAATGAAGCGTCGATGCCTCGTTTTAGGGGCGCTAGCGCTTCGCATCTGGGTGCCAACACCTCGCTATCGGGGTGTCGGCGCTTCGCTCTTGAGGTGCTAGCGTTTCGCTGCCAAACGCCACATTTGTTGAGTAAAATGTGTGGAAAAGTAAGTTTGACATTGTTTTGGAAAAATAGAGTTTGGATATATCAAAGCCCGCCAAAGTTAAGATTAAAGCCCGCCAAAGTTAAGATTAGTGGTAGTTTGCTACAATCTAGCCTTAGCCTTTAAGACCATGCTAGGTTTTTTGGGGGGCCAGGCCCTAACCCGGCCCATTGACAGCGGTGCACCACACGTGTCAATAGGAAGCACGCCTAATGGAAAATTGATCCATCTTATTTAATTAGGCGATGATTCAGGGGGTCCTTATCAATGGGCCAACAGCAAACTCTGCCTTGTGCCATATCTTTCTGCCCTAATTGCAGCTCACTCACAGCTTTTTTGTGAGTGTGACTCAAACTGATGGGCAGTTTGGGTTGTACCAACAATGCCACTCTGGCCATCCCTGCTGGCTACTGCACCATATGTGTATATTTGGTAAACCTGATTACATAAGTTGGTACTGGATGGGCCACTTGCCTGGACATGACACTGACACCATGACCATGAGATGAGATCTCAACTGTCCACTCAATGCATTTGGACGTCTCTATTTTCAACTACTAAATTCATGGAATCTACCGACATTTTGGAGATCTTCTTGGGTTGGTCTCCAATATGGATGGTCCAGATAGACTGGACCCATGTAAGATTTTGATCTCAATCAGCAAAATTGTAGAGAGTTGTGGTGATAGAAGCATATTGGGTATGGGTATTTGCAACTGAATATTCAGTAATGACAACTAAGGTTTTCTACATTGAGAGTTATTGACTGCCTTGAATAAAGTTCCACACAATACATAGATCTTGAGATCATGGCCCACCTATCAGACGGTCGGATGTTGATATCACGTGACACATTTCTAGAAGTGATTCAAGACCCTTTCTTATGGTCACGTATTGAGGAGGTATTCCACGTGACTCAACATTTGTCGGATCGGATAGGTGGTCTGGGATCTCATGATCTATTGTGTGGAAGATTGGGGGTGAAAACAATCTCTATTTTCCGAGTTGCGGCAGTAAGGGGATCTCACGGTGGGAAACCCTGGTTGCCCTTACCAAATATTTAGTTGCAAATACCGGTACCCAAACATATGTACCTTTAGGTATGCTGAGTGTTTATGGGTCCTCTTAGCCAACCCACACATTTCCCATTCAGTAGAGGTGCACATGGCTATGTGTAGAGAAGAGGAGGTAGAGATGGAGAGATAGGTGGTCCTGACTCAGTTTAACTTTCATTTGCATAATGAAGCTCCGAGTCATGAGCTGTCAAAGCTATTCATGGTAACTGCTAAGGGAAGTTAAGTAGGGCAATGGTCAGGTCCAGGTCCAACTGGTTGAACCCGATTTTGCGTCCAGCCAGTTTTACAACCATCGGATATAATGAAATCTTGACTGGATGTCATCTCATAAAAATAGAAACTGGAAGTCAAGATTCCCTTCTATCCAATGTTTATAAAACTGGTTGAAGACAGTTATCCGGTTCAACCAGGTAGACTTGACCCTTGCCCCACTCCACTTAGGTGTATGCGTATGTGCATGTGGGGGAGTTGCATGTGTGCATGTGGACAGGGGACTCCTCTCCTCTGCTCTTCAAGAGGTGCCTGCCTTATCTGTCTACCTATTTTGAGATTGAGTCTCAGTCACTTAGCCATCACATAGGTTTTTTAGACCAAGAATCACATGTGCTCCCCCCCATCAAGCTCATGCTGTCTGTCTTATGGTGCCCATCAACATGGTTGTGGCCCTACAAATCTCTCTCTCTCTCTCTTCGATAACGAGGTATCCGGTCTCTTAGAGCACCCGGCTAAGTCCCCAGGTATGTGCAACACCCGTGCATCGCTCATGTCAGTCAGTAGGGATAAATCCCTACGGATGGCCAACAAGGGGAGGGAAATGAACTCAAAACCTCCGCTTCTTAAGGCATGGTCCTGACCAGTGCGCCAACCCCTTGTTAGTTTCTCACTTCATATTTTGTCTCCGATATTTTGAGGGTGTGACGACTTTTTAATAAATAGGAAAAATTAAAAAAACAACCTTGAAAAAGAAACATTTTAGCCTATTATACAGGCTGCAAAAGTTTTAGAGAAAGAGGCATTAACTTCTAAATTCTGTGAGATGGAAAGTCACTTTACTAAACTACCCTTCTATAAAGGGTAGTTTAAGGGCAAAAAATCTGGGCGTTCTTCATCTTCTTCCCCTGTATAGAGAGAAAACAGAGAGAGAAATCAGAGAGAGAGAAAGTAGAGAGAGAAAAGTGTGATTTTAAGCTCCAAGCTGCCGTTTTATCGTTTCTTATGGTTTCCACCATTAAAATGCGATTTCAAGCTCAAACCCTCAAATGGTTTTCGCCATTTTATCGTTTCTTATGGTTTCCACTATTAAAACGCGATTTAAAGCTCAAACCCTCAAATGGGTTCCGCCATTTTATCGTTGTTTCTTATGGTTTCCGCCATTAAAGTACAAATTTTTCGTGATTTGGCTACCAAGCATCCATATAAAAAAAAAAAAAAAAAAAAAATTTATTCTCCACACTGTAATCATCCATGAAAAAAGGCATTAACATAAGTTATTAAATATTTGATCAGGTCTCCGAACCATAATTCGGGCGCCATTAAAACTAGACGATGTGCTAGATTTTGCCGTTCGAATGTCCAAACAATGAAGTAATTAATATACTTGTCATTCAATTTTGGCCATTGAATATCAAATCCGAGGTTTGGTAACAAAACCTAATTATTTTTTTCTAACAAGCGATCTAGGTTTAGGGTTAGGGTTACTGATGATTAGTGAAGACGGAGACTAGTGGGGGGCTTGTTTCTGGTTTGGTTTGAAGAGCCGATGGTTTTTTGCCCTTAAACTACCCTCTTTATAGAAGGGTAGTTTAGTAATCTCACAAATGCAAGCAATACACAGGTGTGACTAATTTGACAATCTCACGAAAATTAGAAGTTCCAAAAGCAGCAAATGCCTTTCTCTAAAACGTTTGCAGCTTGTATAATAGGCTAAAACTCTTCTTTTTCAAAGTGCCCTAATAAATATTATGTATAAAAAAAGTTGATGAATCTAACACCATCTAATCCCTAAAGAATGGTGCATTTGTATACAATTGTATACAATTTGTATACAATTTACTTTCAAATTGTATATAATTTACTCAACCATAGAAATGTTTCAGTTGAAGTACTCCTCAATGCTTTTGCAGGCCAATGCAGTGGTTGGTGTAAGAAGATCCATCGTAGGGTCTTCCACCCTTTACATGAAAACCTGGCAGGATCACAATTCATTTATGACATTCACTGTTTGATTTTTATGTCGTGTCCATTATTTTAAATATCGGCCACAACCGATGTATCGGGTTAGGGCCCGACCCTCCAGTACGATATACACCCTTATATCATATAGGGTCCTATGATATTGGGTCAAAGTGGTCAAATATTAGTTAATATTGGATCGAACCGGCCGATATGTATCTGATGTGAACCGGATATATAATACCAAAAATGCCGTTTGGACAAAATCTTTATTATATATATATATATATATATATATATATATATATATATATATATATATATATATATATATATATATAAAATATTTTGAATTAAAAAAATAATTTAAATATCAGCCGGTTTACCTGATACGTATCAGCTTGGATTCCGGCCGATATGCCGTTATGTATTAGTTATTAAATCCTTGGTCATGCCATCTATTAGATTTTTTTCTCATTGAGAAACTATGTTAATAGAGAACATTCGTATCGTAAGAGATGGACATCATGGTTATAATCATAGCGTATAGATCTTGCCAAATCGGAGCCGGCCATAACCCTGATACCATAAAACTCTAAAGAGTACAGTTTTAGCAATGTCTCAAGATGGTTTCATTAGTAAGAGGCAATCAAGATCCCAAACTATCTCTATTGATTTTAATCACATGCTAAATGCTTTTAATGACTCTAAACTTTTAATTTCTCCCTACACTTTCCTAAGTCATAGTATTTTCATCACATACAATCTCTTAATTCATTGCAAATCCATGTTCACCTGCAATTAGCTATTTGGCAACCATTTTTGGAAAATGCACATTACTAATAAGGAGTTATGGGGCATCAATGACAATATATGACCATTCTTATCAAAATCCTTTTACCTTATCATTTATATCTAAAGGTAACTTCCACAGTTATGAAAGTCAACTTTCAAAATGTTTAGTAGTTAAGCTTGAGTTTGTAGCACAATGGAAGATTGACAATATTGCAACATCGAGATCTCAAGTCTGAGTCCAGCTCACCTAAAAAAGATAAATTTTAGTAGTTAAAATATTATTTATAAGCTTCATAATCTTATGATGTGGCTGAAAAGAGTCGATTCCTAATCCTAACAATAAATGTTTAAAGAAATATGAGCACAAAAAGAAAAATTATTAGAAGGATGAAAGCAAAATTAAAGGAGATGAAATGAAGGGTAGAACTTAGAGGTACGTTAAGATAAACGCTTTCCCGTTGCAGATTAACGTTTAGAATTCAAGATAAAATTATTGGAAGGATGAAAGCAAAATTAAAGGAGATGAAATCAAGCGTAGAACTTAGAGGTACGTTAAGATAAACGCTTCCATGTTGCAAATTAACGTTTAGAATTCAAGGTAAAATTATTGGAAGAATAAAAGCAAAAATTAAATGAGATGAAATCAAGGATATATTGCAAAAAATAAGACTATTAGTGGTTCAAAAAACTGTCTCTATAAACAAAAAATCATGTTGTTTCAATAGCGACATGACTAATAGCGACAGTTTTTTTGTTAATAGCAGAAGTTTTTGGTGCCGTTAATAGTCTTATTTTTTGTAGTGATAGAACTTAAAGGCACGTTAAGATAAACGCTTTCTATAAACGTTATTTGTCTCCTTCTGGTTAGAATCGTGATAAAAAAAGAGAAGAATAACAAATATGTTCCCCGGATACAACTAAGCCCAATCCTCTGTAATTCCTTTTGTGTTTACACTTACAAAAGAGAATTTTTGAACACTATGTAATATGCCTAAAAATAATAATGAAGTAGAGATAAATTTTTTTTTATCTTGTTGTGTCTTTTTTTTGTATTTGTAAAAGATAAAAAAGATCTCTTTAAATAGACACTGAAAGGTTGCATAAACAAGCTTTCGGATAGAGATAAACGGAAAGACAACTTTTCGGAAAAGACACACCACTTTAGAAAAACACTTCTTTTGAAAGGTCACACCACTTTGGAAAGTTACTTCTTTTGAAAGGACATATAACTTTGAAAAGACACACATCTTTAGAAAAAAAATAAGTTCTAAAACTTTTAAATATCCAACATGTAAAACTAAGCCACTCATTAATTTGCTGGATATTTAACAAAATAAATATTTATTATTAAATTAATAATATTTAATTATTATATATTATGGTTAAAGTTTTTTTTAACTATAAATGGTTTCCTAATTTTTGGTTCCATGTGGAAAAGATACTTTTGTCAATACTTGAAACCTACAACTTTCAAATCAAAAGTGATTTTTTTTTTGAAAATTATTTTATTTTATAAATATAAAAAATTATTCATGTGCCTCAGAGAGACTGATAACACAGTCCTCAAGGAAGTAGAGCCCGAACTTTGATACCATTGTGTTACAACCCGAAATTCTACCCCATCTTGAGGGACTAGAATTTCGAGTTATAACCCACATGCATCCCAGATACGCTAAGCGGACATACACATAATCAAAATTCTTGTACAAATTTGGTTCCATAAAATCCGTGAAAGACAACAAATAAAGGTGAAATATAAAAGAAGTCATACATAACCAGATAAATAATTGCGATAAATTCAAGAAATTCACAAATAAAATGAAAATAAATGTCGGAGATAAATCCGAAAGAAGAAACTATAGAGTTAACGATAACAATATGTAACAAGCTCAATACCGAGTCTAAAATGTCAATAGCCGACACTCGGGTTAAAGTCAACACCAAAATCCTCCTGGTAACCAGCTGTGTTGCCCTCCTAAGGCTCCTGATACAGTGTCCACGTAGTCAACGATGTCAACGTCAGCGAAATCTAGAGAGTCGACGTCTACTCCGCTAATGTAATTACTTGCAGCTGTTAGATTTTCGTGAGATGAGTTTTGTGACAGCCCGGATTTCGGCACCCCGAACTCGTGCCATCAGCACGATCATCTTGACCGTGCCCCTTAGCTAAGCACGGAACATTGGCATATCAAGCAAAAATGAAATAGTAAATGAAACTGCGGAATTTAAATCTATATAAAAGTATTTCTCAAAAGACAGTTCTACCCTCATGCCTCTGCATGAATGGAGAATCGATTCGAACCATTGATGATAGCAAATCATCACGGATGGTTCGCCCCAAAAGAATAATCTCAATTTATACATGTACATTGTTTAGCCAAAACAAGGCTTGACATACCAAGCCGTACAATTCTCTATCCAAAAGCCCTCAAAGCGGCACAACGGAGTCCTCTAGAAGAAGTCCTCAGGAGGTGGCTCCAACTCGTCTCCGGCCGCAAGGTCCGACTCACCGGGGTCAGCGTCTCCTGAAGCCTCGGCAGCTGCTAGTAGTGGACCTGCGATGTATAGTCTATAGGGTGAGCTACATCCTAGCTCAATAGGGAACAAGACACAGTTGAACATATAAATTATTACTCACATATATTCTATGATATGCCATGCATGATGTGTCTATGCAGTTACTGATGAAAACAGTTAAAAAATATTATATTTTACTGGTAGTTTACTCATGTCTTTATTTATTCATGAATGATATTGAAAAGGCCTAAAGTAAAACTTAAACTTTCAACTTAAGTAATCCCCGAGCAATATAGCATCGA
Organism: Chloranthus sessilifolius; assembly: GCA_021018995.1. Taxonomy (NCBI): domain Eukaryota; kingdom Viridiplantae; phylum Streptophyta; class Magnoliopsida; order Chloranthales; family Chloranthaceae; genus Chloranthus; species Chloranthus sessilifolius. The sequence goes on along the minus strand of CM037590.1, from coordinate 145,105,858 downwards.
GCCCCGATGAGATACCCATAATCGTCATCTATATAGACACTTTTAACGTATTCCATGGGAATACAAATAGTACCCAAGCCCCTTTCCCCTGGGGATTGGTGGCGGGGTTTCACTTGTTTCAAATCAACACCCCTGGGGTGTGCTTACTGTGTACAGATAAGCCTCTGCACTGGCCTACGGTTTTGCCGCCGTATCGGTCACTGATATCCTGCCGTGTCAGTCGTGGATATCCCGCCACGTCGGTGGGGTACCCTATCAAACCTCAAATAACAAAAATATCGGTGCCTTACATATAGTTATTCACCGTGTAAATGTGCTATCTTATATCAGTTAGGCCCTATCAAACATGATTCAATCTTGGATACATCCCTGGGATGTATCCATTCACTTGCATCACACCTGATGCTCTTATCTCTTTACTTCCTCATCCCCTGGGGATGGTTCATTATAATTACTCTTATGAATGTCACGCACACACTTTTCACAATTCTTAAGCAATAAAAATATTTTGAATTGAATTCTATATCACTACATACATGCTCTTACAAAATAAAGTACATGTTCAAGGTGTTCCCTACCTCAAGTCTTCGTTTGATCAACGCATCAAGGTCCCACGTGGCTCCTTGTGCACTAGCTCACACGTACCACCTATGGTACCACATATCATGTGAAACACATCACTAAAGATGCAATAAAAGAGGTCCAAGACCCTCCATGAAGCTTAAAGTCAAACTCAAAAGTCAACATAAACTAGCCCAGTCGATTAATCGAACTCCAAAATCGATTAATCAAAAGTCAATATCGATTAATCGATTCTCAAATCGATTAATCGAGATTCCCATTCAATTAATCGAAACCCAATTCGATTAATCGAATTTCTCTACTCTATCCTGTCGATTCTCAATTTGAGTAATCGAATCTCCAAAATCGATTAATCGATCCCAAATCGATTAATCGAATTCTCCAAGCTGTTTTCTTTCCTCCACTGGAGTTCACTGTAGGTTCCCAGTCGATCAATCGATTTCCAATTCGATTAATCGAAATCTAAAGTCGATTAATCGAAACTCAATTCGATTAATCGAGATCGGGGTCCTCTGACTTTTTAACTTCTTGGCCAATTTCGATTAATCGAAACCCAATTTTGATTAATCGAAATTGCCAGATTCAGCCCCCTTTTGGCTGTCCTTCCCAATCTTTTCCCTTACTTTTTTTTTCTTCCATTTTTCTAAGCCTTTATCCTATACTTTAACCCATTTCTAACTACAATCTAACCTTTCAATCTATGCATTTAAACTACAATAATTTTACCTTCAATCAATCTCAAATTGATTTAAATCAAGTGGTTGGAAAGGCTAGGGTTCCAGCTTTGGCTTGAACGGATCCTTCGCGTTGAGTCGGTCTCTTTAATGCTTGAATCCCCCTTCCAATCGCCCACAATAACTCCTTGCTCAACCCTTCTTTACTCCTCTCTCTCTCTTCTTTACTTCTCTCTCAACAACCCAAAACACAAATTTAGGATTATTAAACCCTTTTATTTCTCCTCTAACTTGTGTGTTGAGCACAAGCACCGCGATAGGTGTATGTGACTTCACATTTACATCACACACCACACAGTCAATCAATTTATCACATCTCATCCGTTCATCACACTCTATGCTAACTATTGAACTCCTAATTGGTCAAACCTGTGACCAATCGGGCACGGATCCCGAGGTCACTATTTAACATGATTTTTTGGGACATTACATCCTCCCCACCTTGGGAATTTTCGTCATCGAAAATAACCCAAAGGTGCGTAGATCTGGGTCCCCCCCCACACTCTTAGGTGAGGTGGTCTAGTTGACTCAGATGCATCCAGGTAATGACACGAATACAAGCATAGAATATAATGTTACGAAAATGAAGAATTTACACCAAAATTTTTTATTTCTATTAATATCTGAAATTTTTTACAATGCGCCAATAAGTTGGCATATAAAATATACATGCATACAATAACAACTCAAAAATGAGAGCACGAGGCTCATGCAGTCCCCTCGTCCGCCGGTGAATCGTGCAGTCGCTTGATCTGAGCCGAGTCACACAGGGGTGGGTCTTTGGAGTTGGCTGTGGTCATGTGGTGGAGACCGTCTCGGGTAGTCGGAGGTAGCGGCGTGGGCTGCGCTCTGTCGTGAGCGGAGGTAGATGTGGAAGGAGCCGCGTCGGTAGTGGCAGTGGTGGGATGGAAGACGGGACCCCTGTGGAAGGCGGTCCGTCCGGCAATCCACTCCTCCTCCTGAGCGAGGTAGCGGTGGTAGTCGGTCGGGTAGATGTAGCGGAGGGTGTGGAACATCAAAAAGTCCATCCTCCGGTTCATCCGTTCGTTGTTGGCCTCCATGCGAGCTAACACGTCCTCGATGGTAGGACCGGATGAAGCGGCGCGCCGGCGGTATGATGAGGTGGGTGTAGCGGGCGCGGAGTGAGCGGGCGGTGTCGGTGACGCCGTGGTATGAGAGGTATCCCTCTCTACTGATGGCTCGGCGGTGCGACTGCTGTGGTGGTGGGGGTGGTGGCGGTGCGACTGCTGCTGCTGCTGCTGGAGCGAGACTCAGAGCCGGTAGGGTCCGCTTGAGCAGGTTGTAGCTACGGGTCCATGAAGACTTGGAGAACGTCTTCACGCAATCCGTAACCCTCACCTCGTGAGGTGAGATGGTGTAGGAGGGATCGTTGGAGTAGCACTCCAACATGCTCGAGATGAGGCGAGCATAGGGCATCTTCTCCTTGGGTCGGAGGTTGCCCTTCATCAGTTTGCCCTTTATGTACCTCATCCCCTCGAGGACGAGCATGGTGGCGTCAAACCACCGGCCACAGAAGGCCGCGTAAAGTGCCTGTTGCACTTTTTCCACGCGCTCCGTGTCGTGGCGCATCGGGTATAGATTACACTCGATTATAGAATCAAGCATCCACATGTAGTGGGGAAGGTCAACCCTCTTGATGGAGGATCCCGACCCCTTCTTACCATTGGTCATGCGGGTCATGACCTCCTCGAATCGAGGTTCCTCCTCAAATCGAGGTTCCTCCTCAAAGGGTGGAAATAGGGTGGTCTCAGGGGTAAAGTCGAGGTAGCATTCAAGCACCTCGTGTATGTGACGACGAGTGATCGTGTACTCTCGACCCTCGATGGTGGTCTTGATCACATCGTCGGTCGGGCCGTCCACAAGCCCTTGGTAAAATAATCTCACCAATCTAGGATAGTAGGAACCCCGTATTGGTTTGAGAAGGTTGCCGAGACCGGCATTGTTAAGGTAATTACGAGCCCATTGGGTCTCGCCCGGTACATCGGGATTTGTGAAGAGGGTAGGGTCGATGAGGTACTCGACCTCAAAGGTCTTTGCGGCCCACCATTCATTTGGTTGCACCACGTTAGTGGGTGGTGGGGGCATGGGGGTGGACTCGCGGGAAGACTCGCGCAAAGATGCGCTCGTCGAACCGGAGGTGGTCTCCGATGCCGACGGTGATGGAGTCCTCACCGGCGATGGGGTAGGTGGTGGTGGCGCGGCATTCTTACGCTGAACCGGTAGTTTAGAGGTTGCCTTCTTCGAAGACAACCGGGTTTTGGACGGCATTTTTAGTAAAATGGCAAAAATCTAGGGTTTAGCTAGCTCAAATTGAAAAAGATTACAAATTTTAGGGTTTACCGTAGGTTTTGGAGGCGGTGCGATGTGAATGCGAGCCGAAAACCGACGGAAAAGGAAACCCTAGGGCGCCGGATGGTCGGAGAAGAAGAAGAAGATGAAGCGCCCAAAAAAATCTCCAAGCTCAAATGATTCGAATGGGAAAGAAAATCCCCAAATTTTAATATATAGGCCCCGGCTCGATTAATCGAAATTCAGAATCGATTAATCGAGATTCAAAACTAGGTTAAGCCGTGCAAAATCGATTAATCGATTTACCAAATCGATCAATCGAAAGTCAAATTCGATTAATCGAAAACATTTCGATTAATCGAAATCGTATCCGTTTAAAAATTTAAGTTTTAGAGCTCACTGGCGCGAGCCAGTCGATTAATCGAAATCCATTTCGATTAATTGAAATTTCAAAATCGATTAATCGAAATTCACTTCGATTAATCGAAATCGTGCAGTAACTTCCAAAAATTTCAGGATTCCTTAAGTTATTCGATTAGTCGAACTATGGTTCGATTAATCGAAATTTCAAATCGATTAATCGAATTCTACTTCGATTAATCGAAATCGTTTCTCTGACTTAGAATTTTCATGGTTCCTTTAAGTAAATCGATTAATCGAACTTCCAGTTCGATTAATCGAAATCTCAAATCTCAAATCGAAACCTCCTCGATTAATCGAAATTTCATTAATTCATTCCTAATTTCTTCTAACATTCCCAGTTTGTTCGATTAATCGAACATGTAGTTCGATTAATCGAATACCCAATTCGATTAGTCGAATTCCCAAAATTGATCAATCGATCCCAAATCGATTAATCGAAATTATAAATCGATCAATCGAAATTGCATTCTGTGTCTGTCCTAACTCTTTTCCAAATTTTTAGTCACTGGCATCTGTCAGTCGACTAATCGAACAAAATCGATTAATCGAAATTCCAAATCGATTAATCGATTTGAATTTCGATTAATCGGTTTTGCCCAATTTCTGCTGATTTTCAATTTCCTTGGTTCTTTGATTTCTTTTGGCAGTTTATGACATCAAGTGGCTCATAGTTCCATAGAAACACATACACTTGGTCATGTACATACAAAATCTGTTCCTTTAATCATACTTTTGATCAAGACTTCCATTGAATTACAAGTATTGTGGAGATTCCACAAACATGCTTGTGGTTTACATTGGATTCTCACGTCGTTGGGAACAAGGCTGGATATTGTTCTTTCACATCGGCCTCTCGTTCCCAAGTAGCCTCTTCTTTTGGATGATTGTTCCACCGAACAAGCACTAAGGGAATCACTTTAGTGCGCAGTACTTGTTCCTTTCGATCCAAGATTTCCACTGGTTCCTCTATCATGCTCATGTCCTCACACATCTCCATAGGTTGTTTTCCTAACACATGAGATGGATCATTTACATACTTTCTGAGCATCGATATGTGGAAAATGTTATGTACCCGATCAAACAGTGGTGGTAAGCCAAAGCGAAACGCAACTTCACCTACGCGTCCCAAAATTTCAAATGGTCCAACATAACGTGGGCTTAACTTCCCTCTCTTGCCAAATCTCATTACGCCTTTCATAGGTGACACTTTCACAAACACGTGCTCACCCACTTTATAGTCGACGCTAGTCCGCTTCATGTCGACGTAACTTTTACATCTACTCAGGTCTTGACTTGACCTTTCTCTGATTATTCGAACGACGGTGGCGTTGTCTTCAAGTAGTTTTGGCCCTAAAACAAATTTCTCACCTGTTTCCTCCTAATTGAGGGGTGATTTGCATCGTCGTCCATACAGAGCTTCATACGGTGCCATGCCAATGCTCGTTTGGAAACTGTTGTTGTATGCGAATTAGCAACTAGATACTCATCCCAAAGATCCTTGCATATCTAGCATGCACGCCCGAGCATGTCTTCTATCACTTGGTTCACTCGCTCATCGCCCATCGGTTTGAGGATGGAAATTTGAACTAAAGTCTAGTCGTGTTCCCATTCCTTCTTAAAATTTCTTCCAAAACTTGGGCGTATATAGTGGATCACGATCAAACTATCTTTGCTTGGAATCCCATGTAACCTTCGATCTCCTTCATGTATAAGTCGCATCTTCTGCCGTATACATAGTATTGTCGGCAAAAAGTCTCGATTTGGTCAATCGGTCTACGACGACCCAAATGGCATTGTGTCTCTTGACAGTACGGGGCAATCCAACAATGAAATCCATCGAGATTGATTCCCATTTCCATTCTGGGATTGGTAAAGGCTGCAATAGTCTCGCAGGATGTCTATGATCAATCTTCACTTGTTGACAAGTCAAACACCGTGACACGTATTCGGCCACGTCTTGCTTCAGTCCTCTCCACCAGTAGTTCTTTTTCAAGTCTTGGTACATTTTGGTGCTACCAGGGTGGATAGCATAATTTGATTTATGGGCTTCATCAAGAATTGTTCGTCTTAGATCGGCATTGTCCGGAATGCATAGACGGCCCTTAAACAATAAAGAACCATCTTCTTTAACGGAGAAGTCCGATCCGATGCCTTCACTCACGTCTTGATGAATCTTTGTTAATGCCGGATCTTTCATCTGTAGATCGTGGATATGCTCAAATATCACTGGCTTTACTGATATGTTAGCCAAAAAGGATCCGGTAGCTTTTGACTCAATGTTCGCATCGTAGAGTGCCAGGTCTTCCAATAATTTCCATCGATGCATACCGAAAACCAAACAAGCTAACTGAGCTGAACCCTTCCGACTCAATGCATCGGCTACTACATTCGCCTTGCCTGGATGGTATTGTATGGAGTAATCGTAATCCTTGAGGAATTCCATCCATCTGCGCTATCTCATGTTGAGCTCTTTCTGTGTAAATAGGTATCGGAGGCTCTTATGATCAGTGAAAATCTCAAAAGTCTCACCATACAAGTAATGTCTCCAAATATTCAGCGCAAAAATGACTGCTGCTAGTTCCAAGTCATGAGTCGGATAATTTTTCTCGTGTTCTTTCAGCTGTCTTGATCCGTAAGCTATCACCTTCTTATGTTGGTTGAGTACACAACCTAGGCCATTGTATGACGCGTCGCTGTACACGGCGTATCCTCCACTGCCCAAAGGAATAGCTAGCACTGGAGCGGAAGTGAGTCTTGTCTTGAGTTCTTGAAAACTATTCTCGGATGCCTCACTCCACTCAAATCTTGAATCTTTTCGTGTCAGCTTTCTGAGAGGTCCCGATATCTTTGAAAACCCCTCAACGAAACGTCGATAATAGCCTGCTAAGCCCAGAAAACTTCGGACATCGGTCACTGTCTTTGGTTGCTCTCATTTAACCATTGCTTCTATCTTTGCTGGATCTACAATGACACTATGCTTTGAGACTACATGTCCCAAAAAGCTAACCTCTTCCAACCAAAACTCACATTTGCTGAGTTTGGCGTACAATTGGTGTTCACGTAGCGTCTGTAGAGCAATCCTCAAATGTTCTTCGTGTTTCGTCTTGGATTTGGTGTATATCAATATATCATCAACAAACACTACGACGCAGGAGTCCAAGTGTGGTTTAAACACTCGGTTCATCAGATCCATAAACGACGCCAGAGCATTCGTCAACCCAAATGGCATTACAAGGAATTCATAGTGTCCATACCGTGTCCTGAAAGCTATCTTCTGGATGTCCTTTGCTTTGACTCGCAACTGATGGTATCCAGATCTCAGGTCGATCTTGGAAAATTACCTTGCTCCTTGCAGTTGGTCGAATAGATCGTCAATTCTAGGCAAAGGGTAGCAGTTCTTCACAGTAAGTTTGTTCAATTGTCGGTAGTCAATGCATAGCCGCATTGACCCATCTTTCTTCTTAACAAACAAGACCGGTGCTCCCCATGGAGACACGCTCGGTCTAACAAACCCCTTGTCCATAAGCTCTTGTAGTTGTTCCTTCAACTCCTTTAACTCAGCAGGAACCATTCGATATGGCGCTTTTGAAATAGGCTTCGTTCCTGGTGCTAAGTCAATGGCGAATTCCACTTCTCTCTCTGGAGGTAATCCAGGCAATTCCTCTGGAAACACGTCGGCAAAGTCTCGCACAACTGTTATCTCAGAAAAGACATTCTTTTCTTCCTTGTCCTCCTTTAAGAAAGCCAAGTATCCACTGCAACCCTTTCTGATCATTTTCTCGGCCCTTACTGTTGAGATCAGTGGCACAGATGACGACCTCACTCCTTGAAGGCGAAATGATCTTCTTGTGTTGGGTCTGAAAATGACTACCTTGTTCTTGCAATCGACGGTTGCACAGGGCTGCGCCAACCAGTCCATGCCAAGGATCACATCAAACCCTTGCATGTCTAACAGTATCAACTTTGCTTCTAATTCATGCACCTCTAGGTCTCAAACTGCTACAATGATGGATTTGCAAGCTAACTCCGTGTCTACTAACTCTCCAGTCGGAATAGACACAGATAGGACGAAGTCCAACGCCTCTGGAACAATCTTCATCTTCTTGGCGAAACGTGGAGTGACGAATGAGTGGGTAGACCCTGGGTCTATCAACACTCTAGCGTCATATCCAACAAAGCATCCTTTTTCATATATAGTTAAAGTACCTATAGTATACATATATACATACAATAATTTACATATCAAAATACACCCTTAATTCACATATAGATTTAGTATTGAGAAAAAGAATCTATACAACTCCTAATGCACGTACCTTCTCTATCTAAAATTTTAATGAAACAGAATTTTCTTTAATTTAAAAGAGTCTCACCTTGGATGACGTCATGCACGTTCCCTGCTTCCTGAGCAGTGACTGCATAAGCTCTCCCCTGAACGATCGGCTTCCTTGCTTGAATGGGTCGTGGTGCTGCAACTGAAACCGTCTTTCTTTTATCCGTCTCGGGGCAATCCTTGATCAAGTGGCCCACCTTGCCACATCGGAAACAACCCCTAGTTCCCGCTCTGCAATCCACTGTTCTATGAGGCTTGCCACACTTTGCGCAAGTCTCTCGAGGTGCGGAAGAAAGCGACTGAGAACCTGTGTGATAGTGGCGCCAGTAGACATGGCAGGGCTCTCATATCGTAAAGGTCTCCCCGACGCAAGTAATGGAAACCTCTGTTGGGGTTGTTGCTGCGCCGGCCTTCTGAAACCTCCTTGAAACTGTGGTCTCTGATTTTGGGCCACGAACCTTGGCTTTTTGTTCACCGGTTCGTAGTTCCCCGTCCTTCCCTGTTCATTTCCTCCTCTCTGCTGCTCCCTCTGTCTATATCTATTCGTATTCTCTTCTTCTACAACCAACGCCTTACTCATGACCTCTTCATAGGTCCTTAACTGAAATGGAGCTACGCCTCCCCCTAACCTCAGGCTTCAAACCTTGCTGAAACGTCTTGGATTTCATCACGTCGGTAGAGACGTAATTCAGAGCAAAACGGGCAAGTCGTAGAAACTCTACCCCATATTCTCTCACTGTCATTCTCCCTTGCACTAACTGTAAAAATTGTATCTCAAGATGGTTCCTCACCACTTCCGGAAAATATTGTTTGTTGAACTCCTCAATAAACTCCTCTCAAGTCCAAGGCAACTCTGGGGTCTCCTGAGCCCGAGTCCGTATCACGGACTTTCACCAAGGCCCAGCCTCCCCATCCAACATATAAGCTGCCCATCTCACACTCTCATCTTTCGTGCATGTCAGCACGCTAAATACTTTCTCCATCTCCATAAACCAGTTCTCAGCGGCCATTGTGTCTGCCTGCTCAGAAAATGAAGGAGGTCTCATCCTCCTAAACTCTGTAAAGGATGAGGGTACAGGCAGCGTGGTGTTATTTTAAGTGTAACCCTTGCAAGTGCACAAGATCTATTGCAGTATGGCAAGAACAAAGGTGTCGAACCCACAGGGAAATCTTAAATTTTAATTAATTCTTTCAGAGATTTAAAAACGTCCCTAAGGAAGTACCAAAGGGCAGATTCAATTTAACCAAAAATTTATCACTTTTTCTAAATGCAAGAAAAATAAATTAATCTAAACAACTAATTACTGATGAATTTAAGAATAATATTTAAATAAGATCAAGAAATATGCTACCCCAGATTTGTACCCCCCTTTCATTAAAGAATCATTCACACCATCACCATCATTCATTCATAAAAATGATTTGAAATAAAGTATGATCATCAATCTGGCATACCCTATCTAAAAATAATGACTCAGCCTATCATTGCGGTATGAGTCATGTAAGAAGCATAGCGTATCTCGTGATGTGTAGATCAAAACAATAAAAACATTAGACTATGGTATTAATTATAAATATGGGTACTTATCTGGGGATCGCATCTTTCTCGATCTACTGATTTAGTCGCTCATCTTTGGTGTATGATCTCCTTGTTCATCCAAAGCCATTCCTCTTTTTATTTCTTCCAAAAAATATTTGGTTACAATGCCTTTTCCTAAATACAATCTATGAATGTAAAAGAAAGACAGTGCAAATCCTAAGTACAATCTACCCAAATCAATCCCTAGAAGAAAGAGAAAAGAAGAACTTTTAAAAAGATGCTCAGAGGAGTCTAAAACCAAAAATAATAATGAATAAATAATCCTCTAAAAAAAAACTCTCTCTAAAAAATCTCTAATTATTTCCTAAAAAAACCGTCCTTTCGACGTGTTTGGTTTGGCTTTAAATAGCCCCCTCATCGCAGAGGTCTCCCGCCGCCTCAATTTAGGGTCGATTAATCGACCCTGCAAGAATCACTGAAAATCTACTTTTAAAGTGTCAGTTCCGTGTATGACACTTTTTGTGGCTCGATTAATCGACCAAAAAGGGTCGATGCATCGAGCCTGCAAAAGTTCCTAAAAATCAGCTTTAAAGTGTCGCCTGTCTCGACACTTTTTTTCGATTAATCGACCAAAGGGTCGATGCATCGAGCTCGAAAATCCGTGAATTCGGTAGACTTTTTACATCAGACACTACTTTGGTATTTTAGCCATAACTTTCTGTCCCGAACTCGGATTGAGGCGATTCTTGATCCGTTGGAAAGCTGACAGAAAGATCTATAACTTTTGTGTTAACAATTTCATAATTCGTCCGTCTTGAATGTCCAAATTGAGCTACAAGTCGCACTAAGTTCTCGATGACCCAAAGTTGCAGTGTTTTGACATTATTTTCAGAATTCTTGGGCTGTTTTCTGCACTTGACTTGTATTTACCTGAAACACTTCAAATCTAATAATTCTTATCAGATAGCCTTCATCGGATAGCTAAATATAGGTATCTAGGGGTGAAATATCATCATATTTCACTACTCATCACACCCCCAAACCTACACTTTGCTAGTCCTCGAGCAAAGCAAACTAAAGAAAATAAATGCCACTTTCGTAGGGAACACGATTGCACTTAGCATGTGCAACAAGCCTTTAAACCCCTAGGTGATCCCTAGTGGAGGAGTTATGTCTCCTGAGGGTTTACAGTGAAGTTACCCACAAACTTCAATAAATTCCAAACCATCGGCAAAATTGAGTTTTCAAAACATGATTTTTTATAACATATATACCATTCAAAACTCAAAATCATTAATCAATTCAACATGCGAATCCTCAATTTTAAATAACAATATTATACTAATCATACTAGCATCCATTCAAATTAGTCTAATGCTCAAATCGTTAGATAACTCATCCATTCATGCTTACTCGTGAAGTGTGTGCATACCAAAACCAAAATTCATTCATCTCAGAACTAGTTCAAACGGAAAACCGTCAGTCATTGTCTAGACTCAATCCTCACTTTAGGTATACTCTTGAAATAAAATCACTCCGATGATGGGTAAGCTTTCGCACATATGTGAGAGATCAATACAAAGCAAGCAAAAAGGTCTCACATGATAACTGAAACACGATGTAATCAATTAACAAAATCAAATCTCATAAAAACAGATACTTGTATATCCTATGTATGTCATATCAAGTGTCATAAGTATCATATATTTACTCTCCACAAGGCAGTTACCAATGCAAGATCAGATCATGAAGGTCTTTTGTAGGGTTGTAATGGGGCTCAGGAAAGGGTCAGAAAGAAAGGGAATTGAGATTCAAAATTTCTGAGAAATCGGAAAAGAAACAAACTTCTGATTTTTCTATTTCTCTTCTTTTTGTTTTCTAATCTCTCACTACTTTTCTCAATATTTTTCTATTTTTCTCAACTTTCTTTTTCTTTTGAAGCACCTCATATTTTTCATTATTTTTCACAATTTTTTTTTTTTTTTCCCCCCCTTTTTCTTTTATATTTTTGCCATACACTCTCAGTAAACACCACAACTCAGTATCTCTCCACTTACTCTCTTTTCGTTCATTTTCATCTCTCGTTCCTAATTTCTTAGAAATAAGAAGGGTAAACCTGAATTTTCAGAAATGGTGAAGGGTTAAAGGTTAACGTGGCTTATCAAAGAATGTATAAAGGTAAATTTTCCAATAGGCTCAAAGGGGTACTAGAATGATAAATTTATATGAGGTGGGGCATTTAAGCACAAACGAGCCAAAGATGGCCTTCAATCATGTCCTTAAAAGATGGTAACCTTATCTATTTGTCTTGAGTAGATATACAGTACGTTCTAACACAATAATGTGAATTTGATATCATGCAAAGTCACAAGTCAAAATAAAATATATGAGATTATGCAAGATAATTCGTATTCAAAGAAAACTCCGAGTTTATATATTCACTCATCAACAACGGATATTTGGCTCTAAAGCTTCCTGGGTTTAGTCTCCACTAAGAACCTAAGATTCACCGTTCAAAACAGTTCATCGATTTCTAAATATTAGCTTGGTATAAGTGTAAAAATTCTAAGCATGAATATCAAAATTACCCACAAAATATCACATTAAGCTTCATTATCCTAGATACAAGCATTCAAAATCTGACATCGATATTCTAAAAATTAAATTCACATGCATCATCAACTAAAGTTTGAAAACTATCGAAAAACAATTCATATATGATGGTTCAAAATTTATTTTTTATTTGTTATTTATTTATTTATTTATTTATTTTTTATATGAAGAAAAATAAGAAAGTGACGCAAGATAGAGAATCATACCCCCAAACCTAAAAATGACAATGTCCTCATTGATTGAAATAAGTAGCACACCCCCAAACCTGTTGAAAAGTACCTCAACACAAAGATCGGTCAAAGAGAATATATGCATAAAATTAGAACATGACCAAAAATAGATTGAAGGTAATGTGGCTACACTAATTTGGAAATTAAAAATAACCTAAACTAAACTAAAAACTAATATTCTAGAACTAACAAAAACAAAAATGAAAACGAAAATAAATAAAACACACTGGGTTGCCTCCCAGGAAGCGCTGAGTTTAAGTGTCGACAGCTCGACCTCTTCAGTGATCAAGAATCTGGGTCGCTAAGGTGCATTGCCTCAATTCTCATCTGGGTCATGGGCTCAAACACCGGTTTAAGACGTTGCCCATTCACTTTAAAAACTCGATTGTCTGTGAGACTGCGGATCTCAATCGCACCATGCACACTAAGAGAAACAACCTGATACGGGCCTTCCCATCTCGATTTCAGTTTTCCCGGGTGAAGCTTTAGTCTGGAATTAAATAGCCAAACCTTTTGCCCAATGTGAAACTCTTTCCGAGAAATTGACTCATCATGCAGCTTCTTATACCTTTCTTTGTACATCTTTGAGTTTTCGTACGCACCATAGCGTAGTTCTTCCAATTCACTTAGCTGTAGCCTTCGATTTGATCCTGCTGCTTGCATATCGAAATTTAATCTTTTGATGGCCCAAAATGCTTTATGCTCCAATTCAACAGGAAGATGGCATGCTTTCCCGTAGACAATTCTGAACGGAGACATTCCAATTGGTGTCTTGAAGGTGGTACGATAGGCCCACAGAGCATCAGAGAGCCGGTTTGACCAGTCTCTTCTATCCAATCGTACCGTCTTTTCTAAAATTCGTTTAATCTCTCGGTTCGACACTTTCACTTGACCACTAGTTTGCAGGTGATACGGCGTTGCAACCTTGTGGGTGACGCCGTATTTCTTCATTAAAGTAGTAAAATGGCGGTTGCAGAAGTGCGAACTGCCATCACTAATGATCGCACGTGGAAACCCGAATCTATTAAAGACATTTTCCTTCAGAAATTTGACCACCACTTTGTGGTCATTTGAACGGGTTGCCACAGCTTCAATCCATTTGGAAACGTAGTCAACAACTACGAGAATGTATGAATACCCAAAAGATGGGGGAAAAGGACCCATGAAGTCAATCCCCCCAACATAAAAAATTTCAACAATCAAAATCGGGTTAAGGGGCATCATATTCCGTTTTGAAATATTTCCAAGCTGCTGACATCTTTGGCATTGTTTGCAAAATTGAGCAGCATCACGAAAGATGGAGGGCCAGTAGAATCCGCTTTGAAGAATTTTCCTGCGATCTTACATCTCCAAAATGGCCTCCACAGCTCCGGATGGCGTAAATCGAGAACGCTAAGTTGCTCTTTCCTCTGGTACACATCTCCTCGATGATTTGATCTCAAGCAGATCTTGAACAAATGTGGTTCATCCCAAAATAGTATTTGATCCGGGAGAAAAGAGGTTCTTATCATTCTTTCCCCATTCAAGAGGGATTTTGCCTGACCAAATAATTCACGATATTGGCAAACCAAGGAACTTTCAGAGTGGTCGTCAATTGCCATTAATTTCTCATCCAGGAAAAGTGTCCCGGATAGGTTCAGTGTAACCAATTCTTCAAGCAAAATCTGAGACAAATGATCGCCACAACATTCTCGACTCCTTTTATCCTTGATTTCAAATTAAACTCTTGAAGTAGCGTAATCCAATGGATCAATCGTGGTTTGGCATCCTTCTTTGCTAACAAATATTTCAATGCAGAGTGGTGTCGAAAAGACCACTATTTTTGATCCAAGCGATAAGAACGAAATTTATCGAGCATACACCACGCCTAATAGTTCTTTCTCGGTGGTGGTGTAGTTAATTTATGCATCGATCAACGCCTTCTTGGCATAATAAATTACGTGAGGTAATTTGTTCACCCTTTGCCCTAAAAGCAGTTTGATAGCGTAATCGGATGCATCACACATGAGTTCGAATGGGAGAGAATAATCCGGTGGTTGGATTATTGGTGCGATTGATAAGAGTTCACGACGAAATGATTTCATGCAATGCTCATCAAATTCAAAGGACATCTTTACCAAGCAAGGTACATAAAGGTTTAGCCACCTTGCGAAATCTTAATGAATCGCCTATAAAATCCAAAGATGCCCTAAAAATGATCGAATTTGGCGAACACTCTTTGGTGGGGGCAAATTGGCAATTAGGTCGACTTTGGCCTTATCCACTTCAATTCCTTTCTTGGAAACAATATGCCCCAGAACAATTCCTTGTTGAACCATGAAATGGCTCTTCTCCCAGCTAAGAACAAGTTTAGAATCCACACAACGTTGTAAAACTTGTGCGAGGTGATTCAAACAAGAACCAAACGTTTTCCCGAAAATCGAGAAGTCGTCCATGAACACCTCGATGAACTTGTCAATCATATCCGAAAATATGGCCAACATACATCGTTGGAAAGTAGCAGGTGCGTTACATAAGCCAAACGGCATCCTTCGATATGCAAAAGTACCGTAAGGGCATGTGAATGTCGTTTTCTCTTGATCAGGTGGAAAAACGGGCACTTGATTGTATCCCGAATAACCATCAAGAAAGCAATAAAACTCTTGCCCTGCTAACTTCTCAAGGATTTGATCGATGAACGGAAGGGGAAAATGATCCTTTCTAGTAGCTGTGTTCAATTTTCTATAATCAATGCAGACACGCCACCCAGTAGTTTCACGAGTAGGCAACAATTCTCCTTTCGCAGTTTCTTTCACAGTGATTCCGGACTTTTTTGGGACAATTTGGACTGGACTAACCCATTCACTATCAGAAATCGGATAGATGATTCCAGCATCGAGTAATTTAATGATTTCCTTTAAAACGATTTCTTGCATGTTCGGATTAAGTCGCCTCTGCGGTTCTCTCGATGGTTTACTCTCATCTTTCAGATGTATTTTGTGCATACATACTGATGCGTCAATCCTTTTAAATCTAGAGTCCATCCGATAGCGCCTTGTGATCTAGAAGCACTTTCAACAGTCATGCTCTTGTTCTTGAACAACGTGGATGAAATTATCACCGAAGCGTTTCCGTGGCCCCCGTAAAAGCGTATTTGAGCGATTCAGTAACTGTTTCAATTCCACAATTGGTGGCTCCTCAATTGATGGAGTCGGTTCAGCTTTTACTTCAATGGGTAACGGTTCTATCTTAGTCACAACTTCACATAAGTTATCATATGGACATGATAAACTCAACCTCGTCTCTTTGGACTGCTTCCTTTCAGATCCTTTTTCTTCATAGATGGCCAACAAAGCGGTTTCAAATTCTTCTTTGGTGAGCATTGATGGTAATGCTTCATCCACCACTGCGTCCATCTGATCGATGTAAAAACATTCGACCTCATCCTCGTTAGGGAAATGGTTCATCGCATGAAATATGTTCAATCTGACCTTCATGTTCCCAAAAGAAACGTCCATGACTCCCGTTCGACAATTAATGCAAGCGTTTGCAGTGGCAAGAAACGGACGTCCAAGGATGATGGAGACTTGATTAATTGATTTAGCAGGAGGTTCCATGTCTAAAACAATAAAGTCCACTGGAAAAACAAACTTATCTATTCCAACCAAAACATCCTCGATAATTCCCCTAGGTCTTCTTTCTGACCTATCAGCCAGTTGGAGTGTGACCGTCGTGGGTTGCAATTCACCCAATCCGAGTTTCTCGTATATTGAGTATGAGATTAGATTCACACTTGCTCCCAAATCTAATAGCGCTTTTCCAATTGGTTGCCCACCAATGACACATGGAACAGTTGGAACTCCAGGGTCTTTCAATTTTCGTGGGGTTTCCAATTGTAATATTGAACTGACTTGATTAGTCAGGAACACTTTCTTGGAAATATGAATACGCGCCTTTCGCTTACGAGTGCATAAATCTTTGAAAAATTTTGCATACTCAGGCACTTGTTTGATTGTTTCAAGCAATGGAAGATTTATCTTTACTTGCTTGAATGTTTCAAAAATTTCTTCCATTTTTGCCTTTCCCATTCTACATGGAGGAGTTAGGCATTGAGGGAATGGTGCCTTTGGGACATAAGGTGCAGTTTCATTTTTGATTCTTGTTCATGTCCTAGTTGGAGCTTGAGGGAGACTCATCCTCGATTACTTTTTCTTTTCCTTCTCTCTCTTCTTTCTCTTTTCTTTTCTCTTTCTCTGTTCTTTTCTCTGATTTGTTTTCTTTCTCTTTTGCTGCTTCTCTTGCTTCATCTTTTTCCTGATCAGATTTCACAGGCATTTCCACTTGATTATCAACTTCTCTTCCACTTCTCAGCACCGTAACAGCTTTCAACTGTTGACTATTTGATGGTCCTGCATCAGGTGGTGCTTGACCTTGAGGATTGTTGACGGGTTGGCTAGGGAGCCTACCTTCCTCTTGTTGACTCAGCTGATTTGTCAGTTGACTAAATTGATCTATCATCATCTGTTGGAAAGCATGCATGCTTCGCATCAGCTTTTCCTCCAAATCAGAATCTCTAGAAACGGTAGCCTGAGGTTGATTAAAATTCTAATTTTTTCGGTAATCGGAATTCGGATGATAATAAGGAGGGTTCTGCTGGAAATTAGAATTCTGCTGGGTAGTGGGATTCTGTTGTGGGCGGAAATTTTGTTGTCCACCCATTGTGTTGGCTCTGTACTTCTGGTTTACCTGACCAGTTTGGTTGGAACCACCCCATCCTAAGTTGGGGTGATTTTTCCATTCCGGGTTATAGGTATTGGAGTATATGTTTCTACCCTGTCGTTGATAAGATTGAGTCAGATTCACCTCCTCTTGAGGAGTGGGTTCATCAGGGAATAATGACAAGGTAGTGGGGCACTCATTAGCCATGTGACCTGGGTGGTCACAAATTGAACACACAGTGGGGGTGACAGGAGCTTTAGCTTGCTTGGTCGCAGCTAACAACATATTCATTTGCTTGGACAACATATCAACCTTTCTCGATAGATCAGAGGTATTATTTTTGACATTATACAATCCATCTCTTGTCAACACATGAGATTTAGATGCCAAATCCAAGTTAGTTCGCCCCAGAGTTTCACTTTGTATCGAAGTTTGGTATAACTTCTCAAACAATGCCCAGAATTCATCGCTTCTTTTGTGGCATGATCCACCACGATGCATCAACCATGCGTCTCTCTTCAGAATCACCCATTATAAAACTTTGGACTGTTGCCACCTTGGAACTTGATGATTTGGATAACTCTTAATCAATTCCTTAAACGCTCCCAACATTCATGGAATGTTTGATGAGGTTGTTGGGAAAGAATTGAATCTTCACGTAACTCAATGGCTTTGGTCATGGGAAAATATTTTTTAAGAAACTGACGGTGTAGCTCTGCCCAACTCTGAATAGATTGCGGTTCTAAAGAATAAAACCATGTTTTTGCCTTGTCCCTTAAAGAGAAAGGGAAGAGTCGGAGTTTAGCTATCTTATCAGTGACATTGTGGACTCTGAACATTTTGCATACCCCAGTGAATTCATTTAGATGAACGTGCGGATTTTCATTTACTAACCCATGGAAAATTGGTAGCATTTGGATCATCGCTGATTTGAATTCATAGTGGTTTCCTGGAATGGGATCATGCATTATACATTCCTGATCCTCGTAAAAACCAGGATCATTATAATATTCGAGTGTTCTAGGGCCCTCATTGTAATTGTTATTCCCATCATTTCCATTATTTCCATTATTGCCATTATTGATATTCTGGTTGTTCCCATTCATTTCTTGCCTTTGATCAGCCATAGTATCAGTATGATGATACTAATTCCTTTGAATTTTGCGATTCTCTCTACAAGATCGTTCGATCTCAAGATTAAATGGTAGCAGATGTGGGTGATGAGAACGATTAAAGCTCATACACCACGCTCACAAACAAAGATTGATGAATCCACAACAAACTCAAAATATTTAGCTTCAATCGATTAAAGCAAAGATTTTCAATCGATTGACACAAGCGCACAAATATATATATATATATATATATATATATATATATATATATATATATATATATATATATATTTTTTTTTAAATCCGAATTTCAAAAATTAAAATTAAAAAAAATTAAATTTTAAACCTAATGGCAATCCTACAAAATCTTATCTAAAAGAGAAAAATAAGGGAAAAAATAAAATATTCCTAAATTTCCTAAGGAAGGTATCCTAAATTTATAAACTTCCTAAAAAATTAATAACTAATTTTAGAAAATCTTAGAATATCTAAAAGAGGAAAATAAGGAAAAAGAATCCTACTAAAATAAGAAGTCCTAAAAACCTAAACTTCCTAAAAGAGTCCTACACAAACTTACCTAAAAAATAAAAATAAGGGAAAGAAGATTTTGTAAAGCAGAAATCCAAATATTGATTTTTTTATTTTTTATTTTTATTTTTTTTTAAAATCCGAATTTCAAAAATTAAAATTAAAAAATTAAATTTTAAACCTAATGGCAATCCTACAAAATCTTATCTAAAAGAGAAAAATAAGGGAAAAAAATAAAAGATTCCTAAATTTCCTAAGGAAGGTATCCTAAATTTATAAACTTCCTAAAAAATTAATAACTAATTTTAGAAAATCCTAGAATATCTAAAAGAGGAAAATAAGGAAAAAGAATCCTACTAAAATAAGAAGTCCTAAAAACCTAAACTTCCTAAAAGAGTCCTACACAAACTTACCTAAAAGAGAAAAATAAGGGAAAGAAGATTTTGTAAAGCAGAAATCCAAATATTGATTTTTTTTTTTTTTTTAATCAAAACACAAAAAATCTCTAACCGAATTAATCAAAATTTTGCCGATCTCCCCGGCAACGGCGCCAAAAACTTGGTGTTATTTTAAGTGTAACCCTTGCAAGTGCATAAGATCTATTGCAATATGGCAAGAACAAAGGTGTCGAACCCACAGGGAAATCTTAAATTTTAATTAATTCTTTCAGAGATTTAAAAACGTCCCCAAAGAAGTACCAAAGGGCAGATTTAATTTAACCAAAAATTTATCACTTTTTCTAAATGCAAGAAAAATAAATTAATCTAAACAACTAATTACTGATGAATCTAAGAATAATATTTAAATAAGATCAAGAAATATGCTACCCCAGATTTGTACCCCCCTTTCATTAAAGAATCATTCACACCATCACCATCATTCATTCATAAAAATGATTTGAAATAAAGTATGATCATCAATCCGGCATACCCTATCTAAAAACAATGACTCATTTATCATTGCGGTATGAGTCATGTAAGAAGCATAGCGTATCTCGTGATGTGTAGATCAAAACAATAAAAACATTAGACTATGGTATTAATCATAAATATGGGTACTTATCTGGGGATCGCATCTTTCCCGATCTACTGATTTAGTCGCTCATCTTTGGTGTATGATCTCCTTATTCATCCAAAGCCATTCCTTTTTTTATTTCTTCCAAAAAATATTTGGTTACAATGCCTTTTCCTAAATACAATCTATGAATGTAAAAGAAAGACAGTGTAAATCCTAAGTACAATCTACCCAAATCAATCCCTAGAAGAAGGAGAAAAGAAGAACTTTTAAAAAGATGCTCAGAGGAGTCTAAAACCAAAAATAATAATGAATAAATAATCCTCTAAAAAAAACTCTCTCTAAAAAATCTCTAATTATTTCCTAAAAAAATCGTCCTCTCGACGTGTTTGGTTTGGCTTTAAATAGCCCCCTCATCGCAGAGGTCTCCCGCCGCCTCAATTTAGGGTCGATTAATCGACCCTGCAAGAATCACTGAAAATTTACTTTTAAAGTGTCAGTTCCGTGTATGACACTTTTTGTGGCTCGATTAATCGACCAAAAAGGGTCGATGCATCGAGCCTGCAAAAGTTCCTAAAAATCAGCTTTAAAGTGTCAGTTCTGTCTCTGACACTTTTTTTTCCTCGATTAATCGACCAAAAGGGTCGATGCATCGAGCTCCCAGAAATCCGTGAATTCCAGCCGACTTTTTACATCAGACACTGCTTTGGTATTTTAGCCATAACTTTCTGTCCCGAACTCGAATTGAGGCGATTCTTGATCCGTTGGAAAGCTGACAAAAAGATCTACAACTTTTGTGTTTAACAATTTCATAATTCGTCCGTCTTGAATGTCCAAATTGAGCTACAAGTCGCACTAAGTTCTCGATGACCCAAAGTTGCAGTGTTTTGACATTATTTTCAGAATTCTTGGGCTGTTTTCTGCACTTGGCTTGTATTTACCTGAAACACTTCAAATCTAATAATTCTTATCAGATAGCCTTCATCGGATAGCTAAATATAGGTATCTAGGGGTGAAATATCATCATATTTCACTACTCATCACAGCGCAGGTCCTACAGGTGGTGTAGGTGGCTGCTGTTCTCTTGATGCATGAACTGCAAAGGATGCAGCTTGTTGTGCCATGGCAACTGCCATAGTCTCCATAGTGTGCATCATCCTTTGTCGCTCTTCTCTATCTTTCTGTCTTTATCTCACTCTCTCTTGTTCTCTTAGATCTTGATCCTGACGATCTCGATCCTCTTCATCATGTTGTCTACTACTACTGCCCCTTGGGGCCTCAGTACCTCCTAAAGGCACTCTATTAGTAGGAGAGATGTAATCATCTCTACTACGTAGACTCCTTTGTTGGCCTCCCAATGGTCGGCCTCTTCCTCTAGATGACATTTGCGGCTGCATTTGAAACTAAAGTTTCGTTAGCAGAAGCCCCTATGTTCTGACCAAAAGAACAATTGTCAGAATTTCTAAAAGAAATAGCTTTGATACCAACTGTGACAGCCCGGATTTCGGCACCCCGAAATCCGTGCCATCAGCACGATCATTTTGATCGTGCCCCTTAGCTAAGCCCGGAACATTGGCATATCAAGCAAAAATAAAATAGTAAATGAAACTGCGGAATTTAAATCTATATAAAAGCATTTCTACCCTCATGCCTCTGCATGAATGGAGAACCGATCCGAACCATCGATGATAGCAAATCATCATGGATGGTTCGCCCCAAAAGAATAATCTCAATTTATACATGTATATTGTTTAGCCAAAACAAGGCTTGACATACCAAGCCGTACAATTATCTATCTAAAAGCCCTCAAAGCGGCACAACGGAGTCCTCTAGAAGAAGTCCTCAGGAGGTGGCTCCAACTCGTCTCCGGCCGCAAGGTCCGACTCACCGGGGTCAGCGTCTCCTGAAGCCTCGGCAGCTGCTAGTAGTGGACCTGCGACGTATAGTCTATAGGGTGAGCTACATCCTAGCTCAATAGGGAACAAGACACAGTTGAACATATAAATTATTACTCACATATATTCCATGATATGCCATGCATGATGTGTCTATGCAGTTACTGATGAAAACAGTTAAAAAATATTATATTTTACTGGTAGTTTACTCATGTCTTTATTTATTCATGAATGATGTTGAAAAGGCCTAAAGCAAAACTTAAACTTTCAACTTAAGTAATCCCCGAGCAATATAGCATCGAGCCCCGATGAGATACCCATCATCGTCATCTATATAGACACTTTTAACGTATTCCCTATGAATACAAATAGTACCCAAGCCCCTTTCCCCTGGGGATTGGTGGCGGGGTTTCACTTGTCTCAAATCAACACCCCTGGGGTGTGCTTACTGTGTACGGATAAGCCTCCGCACTGGCCTACGGTTTCGCCGCCGTATCGGTCACGGATATCTTGCCGTGTCAGTCGTGGATATCCCGCCATGTCAGTGGGGTACCCTATCAAACCTCAAATAACAAAAATATCGGTGCCTTACATATAGTTATTCACCGTGTAAATGTGCTCTCTTATATCAGTTAGGCCCTATCAAACATGATTCAATCTTGGATACATCCCTGGGATGTATTCATTCACTTGCATCACACCTGATGCTCGTATCTCTTTACTTCCTCATCCCCTGGGGATGGTTCATTATAATTACTCTTATGGATGTCACGCACACATACTTTTCACAATTCTTAAGCAATAAAAATATTTTGAATTGAATTCTATATCACTACATACATGCTCTTGCAAAATAAAGTACATGTTCAAGGTGTTCCCTACCTCAAGTCTTCGTTTGATCAACGCATCAAGGTCCCACGTGGCTCCTTGTGCACTAGCTCACACGTACCACCTATGGTACCACATATCATGTGAAACATATCACTAAAGATGTAATAAAGGAGGTCCAAGACCCTCCATGAAGCTTAAAGTCAAACTCAAAAGTCAACATAAACTAGCCCAGTCGATTAATCGAACTCCAAAATCGATTAATCGAAAGTCAATATCGATTAATCGATTCTCAAATCGATTAATCGAGATTCCCATTCGATTAATCGAAACCCAATTCGATTAATCGAATTTCTCTACTCTATCCTGTCGATTCTCAATTCGAGTAATCGAATCTCCAAAATTGATTAATCGATCCCAAATCGATTAATCGAAATTCTAAATCGATTAATCGAATTCCTATTTCGATTAGTCAATTTCTCCAAGCTGTTTTCTTTCCTCCACTGGAGTTCACTGTAGGTTCCCAGTCGATCAATCGATTTCCAATTCGATTAATCGAAATCTAAAGTCGATTAATCGAAACTCAATTCGATTAATCGAGATCGGGGTCCTCTGACTTTTCAACTTCTTGGCCAATTTCGATTAATCGAAACCCAATTTCGATTAATTGAAATTGCCAGATTCAGCCCCCTTTTGGCTGTCCTTCCCAATCTTTTCCCTTACTTTTTTTTTCTTCCATTTTTCTAAGCCTTTATCCTATACTTTAACCCATTTCTAACTACAATCTAACCTTTCAATCTATGCATTTAAACTACAAGAATTTTACCTTCAATCAATCTCAAATTGATTTAAATCAAGTGGTTGGAAAGGCTAGGGTTCCAGCTTTGGCTTGAACGGATCCTTCGCGTTGAGTCGGTCTCTTTAATGCTTGAATCCCCCTTCCAATCACCCACAATAACTCCTTGCTCAACCCTTCTTTAATCTTCTCTCTCTCTTCTTTACTTCTCTCTCAACAACCCAAAACACAAATTTAGGGTTATTAAACCCTTTTATCTCTCCTCTAACTTGTGTGTTGAGCACAAGCACCGCGATAGGTGTATGTGACTTCACATTTACATCACACAACACACTGTCAATCAATTTATCACATCTCATCCGTTCATCACACTCTATGCTAACTATTGAACTCCTAATTGGTCAAACTTGTGACCAATCGGGCACGGATCCTGAGGTCACTGTTTAACGTGATTTTTCGGGATATTATAAGTTTACTCAATCACATAGGCTCAGTGGATACACCACCAATCCACCTCATACTACTCATGTGCATTGTGAGTGTATTGCGTGAGTAATAAAAATAGTATCTCAAAGCAACTGAAAAAGAATATAATCAAAACATATATATAATGTAAAACTCATATCATAACATAAATATAGGACCATGATTTAGACACTTATATCCTACCGTAACTCACCATATCTCGTAATATAACATATCTTATCATTCTCGCACATATGTCTGTACATCGCATGAGCGTAACTGACATACTTATAAATCCTATACGACATGTGCCAGAGTTGCTGCTTGAGCTACTATGTGAGGGTCACCATAATATCATACCACCATATCATAATGCTCTCTAATCGCCCTCCCTATCCTATTCATACTCTCCACCCATCTTAATGGGGAGACATAATGCTCAAATATAACTCATAACATACTCATATTTACCCAGTCTCCCAGAGACCCGCCTTGGTTGTAAGACGTTGCCCTTACGGTGGCTATGCAAGAAATGACATGTACAAAAACTTAAGTTCTTAATCTTTTATTATCCTATACAACGATGTCTTATTCTCATACTTATAACTTATCTTATATCGACATATTGATAACATAATATATTCTTACAATTTAATTCTAGGACGAGTTATAGTGAGATATTCTCACTAAATCATGCTTTCCAAGGAAAGAGTTTCGTAATAACCTATATGTACTTCGTGCGATAGCAAAAAAGATCTCGCTACTAAAAAGATTCCAAACCACCATAGAGGGGTTGCATCTGTACATGGACGCCTACATTCCGAGATTCATATGACCGTGAAGAGATTTCACTACAACTAAGACACAAGGCCCGAATCTCATATCATAACTCTTATCTTATCCTTTTGTATTAAAATTAGGGGTGATAGGGTCACCTCATATGCCACCGTATACGAAACTATATTGCATTCACACTCACCCTACTCGTTATAATGTCTCATACCATCATGAGTTATAGGGCATGTGAATACGATGTATTCCTCTCTTCAATATCATATTGGCGAATTATCACACCCAAACGTAAGCATGTTCTCATACACTCGCGTATATATAACCTAACATATCTATAACTCGTATAACATGATCAAGATGAAAGTACAAAATTATCATACTTACAGAAAGATTTACATCCAAATTTTAGGCTATGTTTATACTTATATAAATATGTACATAATACTAATATAATTATAGAATATGATAGTTATTAATATGATTTCGAGAATGAGAAGGTTTGAGGTCGACTTTCACGAGGGCATCAAATTTTAATATTTTTGTGTTATCGAAGAGGTTGTGTTGAAGAAATAAAATTGATATATGTATATATATATATATATATATATATTGAAATTGAATAATTAAATTAAAGGGTATTTATAATAATTAAGTTATAATTTATCATGACCATCAATCGAAAGACCTTAAGATATAATATACACAAGAATTTTGATCATAAAAATTAGAAAATAACATTAAATTCGTGTAGTCTTGGGTCATTCAAAATTGAACCCGACTTGTCGCTCTATTTTGACCTCTAAAATATTAGATTCATGAAATGACTTTTTCACACAAAGTTGTGAAGCTCGAAGTTTTTTTTCCAATGTCACAAAAATTGTGTTAATCTGAGGTTGGAGTAAAAGGTTATGACCAAAATATTGAGACCAGTTTATTGATGATCGCGAGCTCGAGTTCGTAGTCGCGAATTTGGGTTCGTGGTCGTGTGTTCGAACCTGAAACTTCAAGATGGTACAGTCCCAATACTTTTTAACTAGCATTGAAATTTATTTACTAATCTATTCTATCTTAAAATAAATTAAGAACATAATTTAGATTTTTGGGCCTAATAGCAAGATAGAGTATTAATAGTTAAACATAGAGGTTGTTTGAAAAGAGAAACAAAATATAAACCGACTTACATATCATACAACTTTCAAGGAAAAACACAATATTAAACATGAAAATCTATTAATTTATGAACTATTAGGGTCTAAAAAAGATTTTTAAACTCGTCGATGCGTGATCGAACGCATCCTACGCGACGGGATTTGAGAAGATTAAGATGGATTGATGGGTACCCACATCTTGAAGCGTGAACGGTAGATCTACAACGATATATAATTTATCGAAAATCGATAAATTATATATTGTTGGAATCGTATCAACGAGCACTTCACAATGAGTCTAATATTGATATAGAAAAATTAAAAATTTCTTAAAATATGGTGGGTTCCGGTGTGGAGCGTAAGCACCGTACACGGTGTGGTACATCATCTAACACCGTTAAAAAAAGTAAAAAAATTCGGGTTGTTACAGAAACCAAGCAGTTTTGGGAGGCCATTTAAACACCAATCTCTTTAACTCCAAGACATGAACCTTTTGAGAGGTTATGCATTAATATCTCTCGAGTCCATCCTTTTCCAAAGGCCCAACACGAATATGAATAAAAAGAAGAAATAATATTAAAAACTATTACGTGTCAAAAACTAGCATTAAAGAGATCAGGGCCCCAATATTATAGTTAACGACCTCTCGTTGAACTATCACAAGCTAACATTTTGTATGATTCTTACCTCTAATTTTTTGACACTTTGAATTATTATTGTCACGGGCCTATAGAATAAAGAACAAGCAGTAATATCTTTTAATAAGGTTGCAAAAATTATTGTTTTAAAATAAATATTTTATGTTTTAATTCTAAATTTTTAATGAATCTATCACAAGTAACTATAGTAATAGAAAAAATAGTTATGCATGCCTTTAGTCCTTTGTGTTCGAGGCAAATCTGTTGAATTTTACAGCTACCAAAATGATCCCAAAGTTTGCAATTGCTGAGAACTTAGATGTTTTTTTTTAACAACCTTTCACTGATTTGGTCAAAGAAATCTATCAGATTTCGATAGTTTATAGTTCAAGAATCTACTACCACACTACAAAAAATAAGACTATTAGCAGCAGTTGATCGATTTAGAATGTAACCCTTGCAAGTGCACAAGATCTATTGCAGTATGGCAAGAACAGGGGTGTCGAACCCACAGGGAAACGTGAATTTTTAATTAATTCTTTTAGAGATTTTAAAAACGTCCCTAAGGAAGTACCAAAGGGCAGATTCAATTTTACCAAAAACTTAACGCACTTTTCCTAAATGCAGAAAAATAAATTAATCTAAACAATTAATTACTGATAAATCTACGAACAATATTAAAATGAGATCAAGGAATATGCTACCCCAGATTCGTACCCCTTTTCTATCATTAAAACCCACAGTTTCATTAAATCATCATTCACACCATCATTCATCTAGAAAAATGACTTGAAATAAAATATGATCATCAATCCGGCATACCCTATCTAAAAACAATGACTCAGCCTAACATTGCGGTATGAGTCATGTAAAAAGCATAGCGATCTCATGATATTTAGATCAAAAATCGACACATAATCGCTTCACTAGATCACCGCAGTCCAGATCTAGCGATTACTGCCGATTGATACGCCGAATCAACGGTCATAACAAAGCATTTAAAATATTTTCAATCACACAAACTTTGAGCAAAACGATTCCATGATAACAATAATAGATGGTATTAATCATAAACATAGGTACTTATCTGGGATCGATCTTCCCGATCATCGATGAGCCATCTTTGGTGTTTGATCTCCTTTTTCTTTCAAAGTGATTCCTCTGTTATTTCTTCCAAAAGATATTTGCAAATGTTTTTCCTAAATACAATCTATGAATTTCTCAGAGAAAAATAATGCAAAGCCAAGGGACAATATACCATGAATAAACCGTAGAAGAAGGAGAGAAGAAGACGTGAAAAGATGAAGAAAATATTCCCCGAAAGTGAAGAGCCCTAAAAACTAAAAAGAAAGAATGAATAATATTCTAATTGCAAAAATAATAATCCCCTAAGAAACTCGTGGCTTCCCTTCTTGTAATAGCCTAACCCTAATACCTCTCTCGATTGACATCTAAGAGTAATTTTCGTGAATTCCCGCCTAGCTTTGCATCAGATACTGCCTCGGTATTTTGCTCATAATTTTCTGTACCGAACTGGGATTGAGGTGATTCTTGAAGCGTGGGAAAGCTGACGACGAGCTCTTCAACTTTTATGTTTTAGCAATTTCCTGAATCTGACGTCTTGAAGGACCAAATTGAGCTGCAAGTCGCACTAAGTTCTCAATGACCCAAAATAGCAGTGTTTTGACATTATTTTCGGGATTCTTGGGCTGTTTTAGAAACTTGACAGATTTACCGAAACACTTCAAATCTAGCAAATCTCATCGAGATAGCCTTCATCGGACGTGCTAAATATAGGTATTTAGGGTGAAATATCATCATATTTCACTACTCATCACACCCCAAACCTACACTTTGCTAGTCCTCGAGCAAAGAGAATGATAGAAATATAAAGCAAATCAAACTAACATCCTAAAATTTAAATGCCACTTTCAGGGAACACGATTGCACTTAGCATGCAACAATAAGCCTTTAAACCCTAGGTGATCCCTAGTGGAGGAGTTGTGTCTCGAGGGTTTGCGTGAAGTTACCCACAAACTTCCAAAAATTTCAAACCATCTAAAATTTAGTTTTCAAAACATGATTTTTTTATAACATATGTACTATTCAAAAAACAAAATCATTAATTGCTTCGATGTGAATCATCAATCTCAAATATTAAAGTCATGTCAATCATGCTAGTATCCATTCAAATTAATTTAATGCTCAAATTGTTAGATAACTCATTCATTCATGCCTAAACGTGAAGTGTGTGCATACCAAAATCAAGATTCATCCATCTCAGAACTAGTCCAAACGGAAAACCATCGGATCTGTTGTCTCGACTCAATCCTCACTTTAGGTATACTCTCAAAATAAAATCACTCCGATGATGGGTAAGTTTTCGCACACATGTGAGAGATCAATACAAAGCAAATAAAAAGGTCTCACATGATAAATGAAACACGATGCCAATCAATGAACAAAAATAAATCTCATAAGAACAGATACTTGTATATCCTAAGCATGTCATATCAAGTGTCATAAGTATTATATATTGACTCTCCACAAGATGCTTACCAATGCAAGATCGGATCATGAAGGTCTTTGTAGGGTTGTAATGGGGCTCGTAAGGGTAAGAAAGACAGGGAATTGTGTTTCAAAATTTCTGAGAAATTGGAAAAGGAACTAACTTCTGATTTTTTTTTTTTTTATTTTTTTTTTATTTCTCTTCTTTTCTTTTTTTTTTCTTTTCTAATTTCTCACCATTTTTTTTTTTTTCAATATTTTTCTTTTCTCATTCTTTCTTCTCTTTGAATTTCCTTTTCAAGCACCTCATTTTTCATTCCTTTTTTTTTTTTTTTTTTTTTTTTTCTCCCCTTTTTTTTCTTTTATTTTTGCCATACACTCTCAATAAACACCATAACTCAGTATCTCTCCACTTACTCTCTTTTCGCCATTTTCATCCTCGCTCCTAATTTCTCTAAATAAGAAGGGTAAAGCTAAATTTTAGAAATTGTGAAGGGTTAAAGTTAACGTGGCTTATCAAAGAATGTATAAGGGTAAATTTTTCTATAGGCTCAAAGGGGTACTAGAAGGATAAATTTATATGAGGTGGGGCATTTTAAGCACAAACGAGCCAAAGATGGCCTTCAATCATTTCCTTAAAAGATGGTAACCTTGCCTATTTGTCTTGAGTAGATATACAGTACGTTCTAACACAATAATATGAATTTGATATCATGCAAAGTCACAAGCCAAAATAAAATGTATGAGATTATGCAAAATAATTCGGATTCAAAGAAAACTCCGAGTTTATATATTCACTCATCAATGACGGGAAAGTAGCTCTAAAGCTTATCGGGTTCAGTCTCCACTAAGACCCTAAGCTTCATCGCTCAAAATAGTTCATCGATTTCTAAGTCTTAGCTTGGTATAAGTGCAAAAATTCTAAGCATGAATTTCAGAGTCATCCACAAATTATCACATTAAGCTTCATCATCCTAGATACAAGTATTCAAAATATGACATCAATATTCTCAAAATTAAATTCACATGCATCATCAACTAAAGTTTGAAAACTATTGCAAAGTAAATCATGTATGATGGTTCCAAAAAATTTTTTTTTTTTTTCAAAGAAAATCAAAAATAAGTGATGAAAGATAGATAATCATACATACCCCCAAACCTAAAAATGACAATGTCCTCATTGTTTGAAATAAGTAGGTACCCCCAAACCTGTTGAAAAGTACCTCAACACAAAGATCAGGTGCAGAGAATATGGGCATCAAATTAGAACATGACCAAAAATAGATTGAAGGTAATGTGGCTACACTAATTTGGAAATTAAAAATAACCTAAACTAAACTAAAACTAATATTCTAGAACTAAACATACGAAAAGAGAAATAAATCCTAAATCCTAAACTAAACCTGTGTCCAACTCCTAAATAAAACACACTGGGTTGCCTCCCGAAGGCCGAGTTTAAGTGTCGATACCGACCTCTTCATTGATCAAGAACTGGATCACTAAGGTGCATCGCTCAATCTTAAATCTCATCGGCTCAAACATTGGTTTGAGTCTTTGCCCATTCACTTTGAAAACTCGATTGTCCCAAGGCTTTGAATTTCAATTGCACTGCGTCACTAATGGAAACAACTAAACGGCCTTCCCATCTAGATTTCAATTTCGTGATGAAGCTTAAGTCGAATTGAATAACCAAACTTTTGGCCAACATGAAACTCCTTCCGAGAAATTAATTGATCGTGCAACTTTTTGTACCTTTCCTTGTACATCTTTGAATTTTCATACGCATCGTAGCGTAACTCTTCTAATTCACTCAACTGTAACCTTCGATTCGACCCTGCTGCTTGCATATCGAAATTAAATCGTTTGATCGCCCAGAATGCCTTATGCTCCAATTCGACAGGAAGATGACATGCCTTCCCGTAGACAATTCTGAAGGGAGACATTCCGATCGGTGTCTTGAATGCAGTACGATAGGCCCACAAAGCATCAGATAGCCGGTTTGACCAATCTCTTCTATCCGGTCACTGCCTTTTCTAGAATTCGCTTGATTTTGCTTAGACACTTCCACCGACCACTAGTCTGTGGATGGTACGCGAGACTTTGTGAGTGACGCCGCATTTCTTCATTAAAGTGGCAAAATGGCTATTGCAAAAATGCGAACCGCCATCATCGATGATTGCTCTTGGGATCCCGAATCGGTTAAACACATGTTCTCTCGTAAATTTGACCACAACCTTGTGATCATTTGATGGGGTTGCCACAGCTCCAATCCATTTGGAGACATAGTCATCAGCCACCAGAATATATGAATACGCAAAGGATCGTGGAAAAGGACCCATAAAGTCAATCCCCAAACATCGAAAATTTCAACAATCGAATTGGATTAAGGGCATCATATTTCGTCAGGAAATATTGCCAAGTCGTTGACACCGCTGGCATTCCTTGCGTGATTGAGCGTCACGAAAGATTGAGGGCCGAGAATCCGCTTTGAAGGATTTTCATGCGGTCTTCGTCTCAAATGGCCTCCACAGCCCCAAAGATGGCAAAAAATTTAGGACGCTTAGTTGCTCGCCTTCCGCACGCATCTCCTAATGATCCGATCCGAGGTAGAATTTAAACAAATATGGTTCATCCTAAATAGTATTTTATTTGGGAGAAAAAGAGATTCTTATCATTCTTACCCCACTCTGGGAATTCGCCAAAGATGACTGAGATAATTCACGATGTTAGCAAACCACGGAACTTTTGCACCATACACATCAATTGCCATCAAATGTTCATCCGGAAATGTGTCACGGATGGTCTCGGTATAGATGATTCTTCAGTAATTCTAGACGGATGATCACCACAACGCTTCTCAACCCCTTTTATCTTTAATCTCAAAGTTGAATTCTCGAGAAGGTGATCCAACGGACGCCTTTGGTTTCGCATCCTTCTTTGCTAAAAGATATTTCAAAGCGAGTGGTCCGAAAAGACCACTATTTTCGATCCAAGCAAATAGGAACGGAATTTGTCGAGCATACACCATAATAATTCCTTCTCGGTGGTGGTGTAATTCATTGGGCATCAATTAATGTCTTATTAGCATAATAAATTACGTGAGGTAATTTATTCACCCTTTGCCCTAAGACATTCGATCGCATAATCGATGCATCACACATGAGTTCGAATGGTAAAGAATAATCCGGTTGGATTATTGGTGCATTTGATAAGAGTTCACGCAATTTTAGGAATGCCTTTATGCAATCCTCATCAAAATCAAAAGGAACATCTTTGCCAAGCAAAGTGCACAATGGTTTAGCCACCTTGCTAAAATCCTTAATGAATCTTCTATAAAATTCAAAGATGCCCCAAAAATGATCGAATTTGTCGAACACTTTTAGGAGGTGGTAAATTTGCAATTAAGTCGACCTTCGCCTTTATCAACTTCAATTCCTTTCGTTGAAACAATATGCCCCAACACAATTCCTTGTTGAACCATAAAATGGCTCTTTTCCCACCGAGAGAACAAGTTTGGAATCTACACAACGCGCAACACCGTGAAAGATGATTCAAACAAGAATTAAATGTTTTTCCAAAACCGAAGTCGCCCATGAAGACTTGATGAATTTGTCGATCATGTCCGAGAATATGGCCAACATACATCGTTGAAACGTGGGAGCATTACATGTAATGGCATCCTTCGATATGCAAACGTATATGGACACGTGAATATTGTCTTCTCTTGATCACCGGAAAACTGCACTTGATTGTATCCCGAATAACCATCAAGAAAGCAATAAAACTCTTGCCCAGCTAACTTCTCAAGAATTTGATCAATGAACGCAAGGGGAAAATCATCTTTCCTGGTGGCTGGGTTCAATTTTCGTTAATCAATGCACACACGCCATCCAGTCGTTTCACCAGTCGGCACCAAATCTTCCTCCGTACTTTCCTTCCCTGTAATTCCAGACTTTTTCGGAACGATTTGTACTGGACTAACCCATTCACTATCAGAGATCGGATAGATGATTCCAGCATCGAGGAGTTTAATGATTTCCTTTAAAACGACTTCTTGCATGTTGGATTAAGTCGCCTGTGGTTCCTCGATGGTTTACTCTCATCCTCCGGATGTATTTTATGCATACATACCGATGGGTCAATCCCTTGAGATCGCCTAAGGTCCATCCGATGGCCTCCTTGTGCTCTTTCAAAGACCTTCAACAAATCATTCTCTTGTTCTTCCGATAATGTGGATGAAATTATCATTTGGAAGTGTTTCTCGAGGTCCCGGAAAAGCATATTTGAGGGACTTAGGCAATTGTTTCAATTCCACTTGGTGGTCGCTCAATTGATGGAGTCAAGACATCCTTTACCTCAAAGAGGTAGTGGTTCTACCTTAGTCACAACTTCACATAAGTTATCATCTTGACATGATGAATTTGACTTTTTCTCTCGACCGCCTTTCAAGCCCTTTGTCCTCATAGATGGCTAACAAAGCGCTTCAAATTCCTCTTTGGTGAGCATTGATGGTAATGCTTCATCCACCACTTCGCCCATCCGATCGATGTAAAACATTCGACCTCATCCTCATTAGGGAAATGGTTCATCGCATGGAATATGTTAAGCCCGACTTTCATGTTTCCAAAAGAACGCCCATGACTCTGTACAATTAATGCAAGCGTATGCGAGAAAGCAGACGCCCAAGAATAATTGGGACTTGATTGATTGATTTCGCAGTGGTTCCATGTCTAAGACAACGAAGTCCACCGGAAAGACAAACTTGTCTATTCCAACCAAAACATCCTCGATAACACCTCGTCTTCTTTTCCGATCTATCTCGCGGTTGGAGTGACCGCCGTGGGTTTCAATTCACCCAATCCGAAGTTTCGTACATTGAGTATGGGATCGATTAACACTTGCTCCCAAATCCAATAACGCCTTTCCAATTGGTTGCCCACCAATGACACATGCTTTGGGACCTGTGGTCTTCGGCTTCGTGGGGTTTCCAATCGCAATATATCGAATCGACTTTGATTTGTTAGGAACACTTTCTTTGAAACGTGAGTACGTGCCTTTCTTCCGAGTGCACAAATCTTTGAAAAACTTGGCATCTTGTGGACTTGTTTGATTGTTTCAAGTAATGGAAGATTTATCTTTACTTGCTTGAATGTTTCAAAATTTCTTCCATTTTGTCGGCCCCTTTCCCATTCTAGATGGAGGAGTTAGGCATTGAGAGGAATGGTGCCTTTGGGACATAAGGTGATTCCATTTCGATTCTTTTTCACGTCCCTTGTTGGACGGTTGAAGGAAACTCTTCCTCTATTACTTTTTCTTTCCTTTCTCTCTTCCTCGCTCTTGCACTTTTCTTATCTCCTCGGCTCTTTGTCTCTTTCTTTCTCTTTCCTTTCCTTTCTCCTTTCTTTTCTCCGATTCTTTTCCTCATCGCTTCTCTTTCTTCATCACTTCTGCTGCATTTCCACTTGATTATGAACCTCTCGCCCACTTCTCAAAGACCGTAATGCCTTTCAACTGCTTGACTATTCGATGGTCCCGCTTCAGATGGTGCTTGGCCTCGAGGATTATTGATGGGTTGGTCGGGAGCCTACCTTCCTCTTCGACTGGTTGATTGGCCAATTGATCGACTTGGTCCATTATCATCTGGCCGAAAAGATTGCATGCTTCAGATAAGCTTTTCTTCCGGATCGTAATCTTCAATCTTGGCATGAGATTGATTAAGATTCGATTGAAATTTATTTTTTCTAGAGTCGAATTTGGATGATAATCTGAGCATTCTGCTGAAATTGGAATTGCTGGAAATTAGAATTCTGAAATTCGCCAGGACGAAAATTGTGTTGAAAATTTGGTTGAAAAGGTTGTTGTCCACCCATTGTGTTGGCTCTATGTTGTCGGTTTATTCGCCGCTTATTCGATTCACCCCATCCTAAGTTGGGGTGATTTTTCCATTCGGATTGTAGGTATTGAGTACATGTTTCTACCGCCACGATAAGATTGAGTCACATTTACCGCTCTTGAGGATTAGGTTCATCAGGGAAGAATGACAAGGTAGTAGGGCACTCATTAGCCATATGACTGGTGGTCACAAATTGAACACACTGTGGGTGACAGGAGCTTTAGCTTGCTTGGTAGCACTAACAACATGTTCATCTCTGTTTGGACAAAGATGTCAAACTTTGTTGAGAGATCTCGAGGCATTATTGTTGACATCGCATAATCCGCCTTTTGTCAACACATGAGATTTAGGTGCTGTGTTCAAGTTGGTTCGCCTTGTCTCACTTTGTATCAAGTTTGATATAACTTTTCAAACAATTGCGTCCGACTTCTTTCGTGGCACAAGATCCACCACAAGATGCATCAACCATGCGTCTCTCTTCGTGAATCACCCATTGTAAAAACTTTGGACTTGTTGCCACCTGGAACTTGATGATTTGGGCAACTTCGATCAATTCCTTAAAACGCTCCCAACATTCATGGAATGTTTCAGGTTGTTGGGAAAAGAACTGGATCTTCGACAATTCAATGGCCTTAGTCATGGGAAAATATTTTTATGAACTGTACCGCCAACTCGAATAGATTGTGGTTCTAAGGAATAGAACCATGTTTTTGCCTTTATCTCTTAAAGAGAACGGAAAGAGCCTGAGCTTCGCTATCTCATCAAATGACATTATGGACTCTGAACATTTTGCATACCCCAAAGAATTCATTTAAGTGAACGTCGCGGATTTTCATTTGCTAACCCATGGAAAATTGGTAGCATTTGAATCATTCTTGATTTGAATTCATAGTGGTTCCTGGAATGGGAGCATGCATAATACATTCCTCGATCCTCGAAAACCAGATCGTTATAATACTCCAAAGGTTCTAAGGCCCTCATCAAAATTATTGTTCCTATTATTTCCATTATTGACATTCCCATTGTTGTTATTCTCATCTCTCTTGCCTTTGGTCCGCCATGGTCTCGGTTTGTTGATATTGATTCCTCGACTCTTCGATTCTCTCTACAAGCTCTTTCGATCTCAAGATTAAGCAGAGCAGTATGTGGGTGATGAGAACGAGTAAAGCTCATACACCAACACTCACAAACAGGTTGAAGAATCCACAACAAACCCACAAAATTCGCTCAAACGACGAAACAAAGATGATAAATAAAAGAGCTAATATCGCAGGAAAGATTTCTTCTTTTTTTTTTTTTTTTTTTTTAATTAAAATTCAAATTTAAATTAATTTTTTTTTATTCAAATTAAAATTAAAATTAAAATTAAAATTAATTAATTAATTAATTAAATTTTTTTATTTTTTTTTTTTTTTTTAAATTCAAATTAAAATTAAAATTCGAATTTAAATTAAAAAAATATTTTTTTTTTTTTTTTTTTTTTAGTTTAAATTAAAATAAAAATTAAAATTTGAATTTAAATTAATTAAATTTTTTCTTTTTTTTTTTTTTTCTTTTTTTTTAAATTCGAATTAAATTTTTTTTTAAAATTTTTTTTTTTTTTTTTTTTTTAAAATTAAATTCGAAAATTAAAAATTAAAATTGAAAATCCTATAAAATCTTTCCTAAAAGAGAAAAATAAGGAGAAGAATGAAAGATTCCTAAAATCCTAAAACAAAAGTCCCACAAAAGTTAATGACTAAATTTAGAAAATCCTAAAATATCTAAAAGAGGAAAATAAGGAAAAGAGTCCTACCAAATCTAAAATAAGAAGTCCTAAAATCTCTACTTCCTAAATTTCCTAAGGAAGGTATCCTAAAAATCTAAACTTCCTAAAAAGACTCCACAAAATCTTATCAAAGAGAGAAAATAAGGAAATAAATTTTAATAATTATTATTTTTTTATTTTATTTTTTTAAACACTCAAAACAGAAAAATCCTATCCGAATTAATCAAAATTTCACCGATTTCGCTACCAAAAACTTGATCGATTTAGAATGTAACCTGTAAGTGCACAAGATCTATCAAGATGGCAAGAACAGGTGTCGAACCACGTGGAAACGTGAATTTTAATTAATTCTTTAGAGATTTTAAAACGTCCCTAAGGAAGTACCAAAGGGCGATTCAATTTTACCAAAAACTTAACGACTTTTCCTAAATGCGAAAAATAAATTAATCTAAACAATTAATTATCGATAAATCTACTTTAACAATATTAAAATGAGATCAAGGAAGCATTCGCACTTTTCTATCATTAAAACCCGCTTCATTAAATCATCATTCACACCATCATTCATCTAGAAAATGACTTGAAATAAAATATGATCATCAATCCCAAGATACCCTATCTAAAAACAATGAAACATTAAGAGATGAGTCATGTAAAAGCATAACAGATCTCATGATATTTAGATCACGATAATCAAGACATAATCGCTTCATGTACTAGATCACCAGTGTCCAGATCTAGCGATTACTACCGTTGATACGCCAAGAATCAATCTCATAACAAAGCATTTAAAATATTTTCAATCACACAAACTTTGAGCAAAACGATTCCATGATAATAATAGATCGTGGTATTAATCATAAACATAGGTACTTATCCTGGGATCGATCTTCCCGATCTATCGACGATTTAGCCATCTTTGGTGTTTGATCTCCTTTTCTTTCAAAGTTATTCCTCTTTATTTCTTCCAAAAGATATTTGCAATTGTTTTTCCTAAATACAATCTATGAATTTCTGAGAAAATAATGCAAATCCTAGGTAATCAATTCTAATAAACCCTGAAGAAGGAGAGAAGAAGACTTGAAAAGACGAAGAAAAATATTCCCCAGTGAAGAGCCCTAAAACTAAAAAGAAAGAATGAATAATATTCTAATTGCAAAAATAATAATCCCCTAAGAAACTCGTGGCTTCCCTTTTATAATAGCCTAACCCTAATACCTCTCTCGATCGACATCTAAGAGCATCGAACTGCCTCGGTATTTTGCTCATAATTTTCTGTACCGAACTCGGATTGAGGTGATTCTTGAAGCGTTGGAAAGCTGACGACGAGCTCTACAACTTTTATGTTTTAGCAATTTCCTGAATCTGACGTCTTGAAGGTCCAAATTGAGCTGCAAGTCGCACTAAGTTCTCAATGACCCAAAATAGCAGTGTTTTGACATTATTTTCGGGATTCTTGGGCTGTTTTAGAAACTTGGACTGTATTTACCTGAAACACTTCAAATCTAGCAAATCTCATCAGATAGCCTTCATCGGACGGCTAAATATAGGTATTTAGGGGTGAAATATCATCATATTTCACTACTCATCAGCAGTTTTTTACAGCAAAAAATTGTCACTATTAACAAAAAAACTATTAAAGGCTATTAAGACTATTAGCGACATTTTTTTTGTTAATAGTGACAGTTTTTGGCTGCCGCTAATAGTCTTATATTTTGTAGTGCCAACTCATTTTTTGGGGTTCTTTCACTTGCATAATTTTAGTTTCTTTCACTTACATAATTTTACCGTTTTTCCTGCTCAATAAACATATGTTAATGAGTAAGCTGGCATTAAGGCCGATGGTTGTTGGTGTGAGTCAGGTTTAAAGAGGCCTAGAAGTTAGTTGGTGGTGTTGGTAGAAGAGGAGACTAATGGGAAGCCAATGGTTGCTTCGTTTCTTCATTCAGGCGATTGAAAGAGGTTCTTTGTCCAGAGGGACAGAATCCACGACCCTTGAGGAGATTCCTCCACGATTGTTGTTGCATCCAAAATATTTACCGTTGCTTTTACTTGTATGGGTGAGAAAAGCCATAGTATAATTTGATGAATGATCTTCCGATTCATATGTTTGAATTCAAAGGTCGTGATTTAGGAGAGCGACAATGAACTGGCTGTGTGTAGGAATAGGGGGCTTCGTAATCATAGACATAGTGAAGCCTTCACATCGCTATCCCAAACCGTTGGACAGCCAAAACACCTTGTCTTCATCAGAAACAGGATGTTGTATTGCTGCAAGATCATCACAAATAGCTTTAAATTTCCATATGAAATCAGAGATAGAATCATCACCTTTGCGACATATTTGAAGTTGGCGGCGAAGTTGCAGTTCTCTATCTTTGGATGATTGAGTAAAGGTTTGCTCCAAACATTCCCAAATATCAAGAGAGGTGTTGAGGCCAATGATAATGGAGAGTAATCTTATGTCATGGTTCTCATCATCCATGACTTGAGTTTGCGAATAATTTTCCGCTAGGTAATATAATCCGGATCGATAGTTTTTATCATAGAGTAGTTCGCTTGGTTGATTTGAAGTACCTTCTCAAGGAATTCAACAAGGTTTTCGTCTTTTGTGAAAGATCAAACTTGTGTTTCTGAGAAATCAGACTTGTGTTTTTGAGAGACGATAGTTGGTGGTGAAATTCCCTTAATAAGTGGAATTGATTGGCTATTTGATTGATTCTACTTTAATCTAAAGATTACATACAAATCAGCAATCACCACAACACAATATTTACGTGAAAACCCAATCACTGTGAAAAATTACGGGACCAAAATCCACTATGAAATTAAACAATTATACGGAGTTTCGAATGATATACCGAACAAATGCACATGCCGTATCAAACCCCTTTGCAATCCAATCTCCCATCGCAGGTCGTCTCCATAGCCTTCAGATTTGAATGCTCTTCTCTATCGTTGATGAATGCACAACAATCCACCTTCAGATCCACAAGGTTATCAATCACACACCCTAATCCCTAGGGCACAAAACACCTAACTTACTTGGGCAAATTAACAAGAAGAAAATGAAGGAGAAAAGAACCCTTTTGAAAAAACAGTTTTAGAAATTCACTAACTTTTAAAAGGAGAAAAAAGAAGTTTTAGGGAAACACTCCAACCCAAGGAAGAAGAAGAATAATCAACTTGCTTAGCTCATTTGCCTTTCTTAAAAATCGTTTATTAAAAACCCTAAAACTATCTAAGAGGACAGTACCATCAAAAAGTACAAAAGGTCCTTTTTGACAAAGGAACAAAAGAGTGATGTAAGTCTCAGATCGAGGAACCACAGCTAACTGTGATTTCAGTGACAATGAGCTGTGACCACAGCTCACTGTGAATATCACAACAGCTCGTTGTGGACTTCGTTATAGAATGCAGTCACATCTAGCTGTGGACAAACCCACAGCTCGCTATGGATACCACTTCAAGGAATCAAGAAATCATTTTGAGATATTATAAGAATTAAGAGTCACACTTAGTATACATCAAAATATGAACAGAACAGAATTAGAAGATGAGAAAACAAAGATTTCATGGAACATTTAATACAGAGCTGAAAATTGGGAATAAAGGGTAAATCTAGCACATCAATAGCCAATGAACGACAACTAGAGTACAAATTGAATTCATGAAAATTAACTCAATAGATGCATCATGCCAACCAATTATATCACAATAGAAATTCAAAATTTGAAGTTCTTAAATGAGCAACAAAAAGAAAGGGACAAGAAAAAAATGAAAATATCACAAGAGTCTAACCTATGAAAAATAAGAAACTACTTAAAAAATGAAGAAACTATTTAGAAGGCTCAAAAGCCTGTAGAGCAGTGTGAGTGACCAAGAAATTAACATTATTTTTCTTCACCCATTTCCACTCCATTAGATCACCTAGAGCTCTTAAACGATAAATCACTTCCCTATCATGCTTTTGGCTAAAAATGTCCACTTTCCTAATAGGACACGTAAGATTTACATGTCCTTTTCTATCACAGTATAAACAAGTAGGTCCCTTTTTACCACTAGCCCTTGGGGGAAACGAAGGGGTAGGCAAGAGTGGAGGTAAACTAATTATTTTTTCATTCTTTCTAGTATGGGGGGTTTAGGAGCATTCTTCATGATTTCTTTTCCTTTGCACCCGGAACCAGAGGATTTCAAATTAGTAAAACTCAGCCCGGTCTTATCATTCCAAACCTTGTTGGCATCCCAAGCCTTTTGAGTGTCTACCCTTGCATTCTTCAATTTATCAAGGGTGACTCTTTCATTTGAAATCTCTTTCTTGAGCCTTTCATTTTCAAGGACAATATTATTGAAATTGGAGTGATACTCAGCCCCATCACATTCCAAAAATTTGATATTGTCTCTTAATCAAAGCGTATCCTTATCACAAGCCATCATACTATAGTTTAAAACATCACATTCCACACATTTCATCATACACAAAGTAGAAAGCCTAGACACTTCTTTGAATAGCTTCACCTTATTTTTGTTTAATTGAATACACTCAAGGTAAAACTCATCATAGACATCATTAATATCCATTTCATCAATCTCCTCATCCAACGGTGCTGAAATAGTGAAGGAGTTATTTTGAGTATCTTCATGAATGGAAGCAACAAAAGTATGAAACTCATGTTGAGACTCATCAGACTCATTGGAAGAATTCTCTTCACTCTTTTCATCTTCTTATGCGGTGGCCATGGCTTTCGGTTTCCCAATAATTTTCTTCTTGTTGGGACATTAAGAAGCAAAATGCTCATAGCTGCGACACTTGAAGCATTGGATTTCCTCCAATGGTTCCAATGCTTCCTTTTCTTGAAGAACTTTTTATGCTTTTTCATAAACACGATAAAATCTTCTCCATCATCACTTTCACAATCCTCATCACCATCCATTTTCTTAGAAGATCGAAAAGTAACACTTTTATGTTTTTATCTATCCTGAATCTCAGATTCATAGGTTTGAAGGGGTCCTACTAACTCATTTATGTTGATCCAATCAATGTCCTTGCCTTTTGAGATGACCATCGCCTTTGGTCTAAACCTTTCAAGCAAAGATCTTCGAATCTTTCTGACAATTTTATAAGGTGGTATCTCCTCTCCAAGGTAGAAAGAATCATTGACAACATTATTGAGCTTAGTATAGAAGTCTGTAAACTTCTTATCATCATCCATTCGATGATTTTCAAATTACTTTGTTAGCATTTGTAATTTGTTGATCTTCACTTGTGGAGTCCCTTCAAAGGTAGTCTCTAAGATCTTCTAGGCATCCCTAGTCACTTCACAATTATAGATCCTACGAAACTCAGAAGTTATTACAACACAAAAAATGGCATACATGCTCTAGAGTTAGCATTGGCAGCCTCTTTTTCTTAATTATTATAACGATTAGTGGGTTTCTCGCACAATCCCATCTAAATAGACCATCTCACTACAAAAAATAAGATTATTAGCAGCAATTTTTTGCGGCAAAAAAGTGTTGCTATTAACAAAAAAACTACTAAGACTATTAGCGGTAAGGGTATTAGCGATAGTTTTTTTGTTAATAGCGGCAGTTTATGGTTGCCGCTAATATATATTTTTTTGTAGTGTCTCTTGAGGTGGTAACCAACCACTCTCTACAGCAGCCCAAACCATGAGGTCCATTGATCTAAGAAAATCCTTATTCTAGCCTTCTAATAAGGATAATCATTACCATCAAACAAATGAGGTCGTGTTGTGAAAATGCCCTCTCTAGGTAAATCAAAATTTTTCGAATAAGCCATAGATGCTCGATAAAAAAGAATTAAATCTGAGCGAACCTTGCTTTGATACCAAATAAAATTCCCTTAATAAGTGGAATTGATTGGATATTCGATTAATTCTACTTTAATATAAAAATTACACATAAACCAACAATCACAACAACACAATATTTACGTGGAAACCTAATCATTGGGAAACACCACGAGACCGAAATCCACCAACCAAATCCACTATGAAATTAAACAATTATACGGAGCTTCGAATGAGATACCGAACAAATGCACATGTCCTATCAAACCCCCATATAATCTAACTTCCCATAACAAGTCGTCACCATAGCTTTCAGATTTGAATGCACTCCTCTATCGTTGATGAACGCACAATAATCCATCTTGAGATCCACAAGGCTATCAACCGCACACCCTAATTCCTAAGGTATAAAACTCTCAACTCACTTGGGCAAATTAACAAGAATAAAATAAAGGAGAAAAGAAACCTTTTGAAAAAACAGTTTTAGAAATTCACTAACTTTCAAAAGGAAAAAGAAGAAGTTTTAGGAAAGCACTCCAACAACCAAGGAAAAAGAAGAATAATCAACTTGCCTAGCTCTCTTGCCTTTCTTAAATACCTTTTATTAAAAACACTAAACTATCCAAGAGGACAGTACCATCAAAAAATCCAAAAAATTATTTTTGACAAAGGAACAAAAAAGTGATGTAAGTCTTAGATTGAGGAACCATAGCTAGCTATAAGCACAACTAGTTATCACATTCATGGTAGTTAGTTGTAGGGGACAACTTGTAGTGAATATCACAGCAGCTCGTTGTAGACTTCGTTATAGAGTGCAGCCACAGGTAGCTGTGGACAAACCCACAGCTTGTTGTGGACACCACTTCAAAGCATTAA
This sequence comes from Chloranthus sessilifolius, assembly GCA_021018995.1. Lineage (NCBI taxonomy): Eukaryota > Viridiplantae > Streptophyta > Magnoliopsida > Chloranthales > Chloranthaceae > Chloranthus > Chloranthus sessilifolius. Next base: position 145,062,318 of record CM037590.1, on the reverse strand, counting down.
GAAGTCATTTTGACAAAACTTTATATGTTAAAGGTATGGTCAAAGATACAAGTGTGAATGATAGCCTTGTTAATCAACACATGATCCATCCATCTTGGTACACAATCTTCCTAAGGGAGTTCTACACGATTTTTTGGAATAGAATGCGACAACAAGATCTAACAGGTAGTACTCAACTTAAGGGTCACATACTCACAAAGTTTCCAATAACAGTTGTGATTTGAAGAAGAATAGAAGACGTAGATGACAGGGATGCCATGGTAAGAAAAATGCAGTGAACGAAGATGAAGAAAGGGACATGACAGATTTAGAAGATCAAGCATGTAACCAGGAGCTTAAAGCTCTGATACCTAATAGAAATATATAAATTTAGAATACGAGAGGAGGAATATATAAGGGATAATTAGAGAAACATGCCTCAAAAACAAATTTTTTAGTAAAAAGGACCCAACTTCAAACGTTTAGAAAAACGGTGCTTTCATGGACTTTGGAACTTCAGAAAACCGTGCTTGCATTGTTTTCTAAAGTGCCCTATATATAAAGAGAAAGCAATTTAATAGCAATATAAAGAGTATGTGTAACAAAGGCACACTCCAAGGCTGTGTTTGGGTTAGCTCTTTTGGGGCAAAGAGCAGCTCTTTCACTTTTTGGCTCCTACGAAGAACTACTTTTACATTTGGTAACACAGCTCCCCGCCTCATTTGCTCTGACGGGAAGCTGTTTTAAGTGATAAAACTGCTCTATGCTTGCTCTATCCCAGAGCAGAATTTATCTGCTCTGACAGAGAGCAGACAAAGAGTTAACCTAAACACAGCCCAAGATTACAAGTTTTGTAGCATTATGGCCAGAATTCAAATGCATGCAGCGTGGAGAATGTTTGAGATGCGATGCTTCCATTATTTTCAATATAGATGTATTTATGCATTCACATAATAGTTTTGTAGCATTGTGCACCCATTAAGGATGTTCTAATCTCACACTAATTAACTTAATGTTTATGTTATATAATATTTTCACATAATTATCTTGTTAAAATGATACAAACAACAGAAATTAAAATGATCTGATCAGTGATTTCCAAACAACAGAAATGCTTTTAGTGCCCACAATTGTCAGAAATTCAAAACATTTGACAGGAGGGAGAGTTAATGATGCAAATTTTCAGGGGCAGACTGAGACTGACTTACTTACTCCCCATACAAACTCAGCTCTATTTATATTTGCTGAACCTATCTTTATTCATAGCTTATCATCCACTGCTTCAACGAGTTTTTGCACTTCAATAGAGCCAAGGAAACCCGATTCGCTAGGGGTAGGATTAGAGCTGTCATTGGCCCGGGTAGAGCTGGGCCTTGCCATTTCTTAGACCGGCCCTAAATTTCAGGGATTTTATTTTGAAGGCCCCAAGCCTAACCTCAAAATTTGGCTTTAGCCCTAACCCCTTTGACAGTCATAGGTAGGATGAGGTTTAAGTTAAAATATTAGTGGTAGTCACCAAGAGGAGTCTCGCGTCTCAGGATCCGGCGGTCCGATATTCAAGTGTGAATCGTTAAGGGCCTCAAATCACACTACATCTGGCTGAGATATACGAGATCTCGACAATCTCAAGCATCTTGTCCGAGATGGGCGAGATAAAGTATATCTGGGCGAGCGAGATATGTTGTGATTTGAGCTGGTTTAAAAAAATGGTTCCTGTTTTTATAATCCAAGATTTTTCCTTCTCAACCCGGGTTTTCATATCCTTAAACAAGTGACTTCTTTGAATCATATGGTAGAGATTTTTTTTTAGCCCAATCGTCGACAGGATAGATCTTGATCAGATCACGATCGTACCATCAGATGGTCAGATTTTAATTTCACATGGCACACATCCAAAAAATGAACATGATCATGAGCGAATATCAAACATGGTCGTTCTTGGATCCCTTTACAGGAGTTGTGTCATGGGAAATCAAAATCTGACCATATGATGATAGAACCATGATCTCAAGATCTATTGTGTCGAGGATTAAAACAAAAAACAATCTCCATCGTCCGATTCAAAGCAATCAAATTTCTAAGCATGTAAAATCAGGTTTGAAATAGAAGAATCTTAGGTTGTAAATGAAGGTACCCTAAAAGAAAGTACCCAGCCACTAGGGCCACTATATAGATTCCGAAGATTCTTCAATCGGTTTTAATGTTTATATATGTTTAAAATAATTGTATTATGTTTATATATATATATATATATATATATATATATATATATATATATGAATTTTTTAACTTAAATAAAAATTATTATAAATATTTTATCAATTTAATTTAAATTAAAAATAAATTATTTTTTTGTCTCAATATGTCACACCATCTCATCGAGACATCGGTGATATGGGATCGAGGTGTTCAAGACAACTGGGATTTCCGAAATTTCAAACCATGGATTACGTGTGTCAGTCATAACATGTACCTATGCGCTTGTAACTTATTCGAGCCAATCTAAATTATGACTGATGTCAAAGATGGTTATTCTTTCGGGTCCTCAAAGTCAAACTTACAGTCGAAATTCGAAACGGTCCCTTTGGTTACTTAGGCTAAACCAGGCTTCGTGTGGTCAAAGTTTGACCTATGAAGAGTCAAAAGTTACGAGAGTCCATAAATATATTCTATTTTATATATTTATTAATTTCCGAGTGCCACGGATCCACAATTTCGAGTTTTGGGTAAAAAAAATAATAATACAAAAAATTATATGAACCGGCCGGCTTGATTTTTTGTGAATCCGGTGAGCTAGTCGGTTAACCAAAAAACTGAAAAGTTCATCATTTAAACCAAAAAAATAATTAATTTCTTAGTTTTTGATTGGGCGAAATCGACTAAGCTCCCATTTCTAGTCGAGCGGGTCATACAGCTCGGTTCAGTCCAATTTTTAAATCACTGATTCAATGATCAACTCCTTTTCACCAAATAGAACTACAAAAAATAAGGCTTCTATTAACTAAAACACTATTAAGACTATTAGGGACTGTTTTCTGTTAATAACGACAGATTATGACTATTGCTAATAGTCTTATTTTTGGTAGGGTAATGTGGTTGATCAGATGATCTTACATGGAAAATGCCCCAACACCACAATAATTCTTCTCAATTATGCTCCCTGTAAGGTCAGAAGCTCTGCTGCACATAGTCAAATGTTGTTGCGTTTTAACTATTTTAACTTTTGGAACAACTGCCAACCAATTTGTACTCTTCATTCTCTCAGCCAATTTCACACCATAATCAGAATGAATCAGATGCTGAAGTCGTTTTTAGGCCCAAATCTTAGACAACATAGATCTTGAGATCATGACTGACCATAAGTTTAATTTAAACTGAGCTGTTGAAGTCTACTTCCCTACTTTCTAGTCGTTTAGTCCCAAATCAGATGCCCAAGTCTACTTCCTTACTTTCTAACCATAGTTTGAACTGAATTGTCTCGGACAAGGTGTCAAACTCGGTATCGGAATCGGGTATTGGTCCATGGAGGACCGATACGAATCGGCCGATACGCAATACATGGTCTACTTCCTCACTTTCTAACCATAGTTTGAACTGAGTTGTCTCGGACAAAGTGTCAAACTTAGTATCGGAATTAGGTATCAGTCCATGGAGGACCGATATGAATCGGCCGATACCGAGTTATATCGGTACCTTTTGGAAAAAAAAAGAAAATAGAATTATCGGCCGATAGTTCCAATACTGATACCCGAGTTGATACCTGATATGTACCGGTTTGCCAAAAAACTGATACGTATCAGTATCAGCCAATATTTGATACCATGGTCACGGACACCTCCGAGACCGAGACGGCGAGATGTCTCGGTGAGATGGTGTGATATATTGAGACAAAAACATGATATATTTTTAATTTAAATTAAATTTTAAATTGATAAAATATTTATAATAATTATATTTAAGTTTTATATATATATAAAATAAAATTATTTTAAACATATATAAACATAATAATCGTTGAAGAATCCTGGGAATCTGGGTAGTGGCCCTAGTAGGCACTTTCTTTTAGGGTACCTTCATTTACAACCTTAGATTCTTCCTTCTCAACCCTAGGTTTATATGCTTAGACCTTTGACTGCTTTGAAACAGATAATGGAGATTGTTTTTCGTTCTAATCCTTGACAAAATAGATCTTGAGATCATGGTCCTGTCATCACATGATCAGATTTTGATTTCACATGGTAAAAGTCTTCAAAAGTGATATGAGAACTATGTTTGATATATGCTCATGATCATGTTCAATTTTTTGGATGTGTGCCTTGTGAAACCAAGATCTGACCGTCTGATGGTAGGCCCATGATCTCAAAAACGGTTGTCTCGAAGATTGGGCTAAAAAAGAATCTCTACCATATGATTCAAAGAAGTCCATTGTTTAAGGATATAAAAACACAGGTTCAAAAAGAAGAATCTTGGATTGTAAATTTAATTTAGGGACCATTTTTCAAACCAATTCAAATCAGAGCATATCTCATTGAGTTATACTTTATCTCTCCCATCTTGACGAGATGTCAGAGATTGCCAAGATCTTATATATCTCGATGAGGTATGGTGTGATTTGAGGCCCCCACTATGTGAAAAAGCCAAAAAAATCACTGCCCTAAACAGTTGTAAAAAAAGGAGTGATTTTTTTTTTACCACTACACAAAATAGTGGGTTATGAACTTTAACAACGACTGCTCTTTACAGTCATAGAAAAAATCACTGCCAAAAGACAGTGATGTTTTTATGAAAAATACTATTTAAAAAAAAAATAAAAAATACATCGACGATTTTTTATACTTTTTTTAATGTAATTTTTTAATGCTTTTTTTAATGCTTTAAAAAAAATTATATAAAGAAAAAAAGCTATTAATCTCATATTTCACACATCCATTCAACTCAAATGTAAATCATTCAATGCCATTAATAAAAAAAATAGAAGCCCAATTATTTTATTCAAATAAATATTTCATCTCAACTTATGATCTAACCTTTCAAATAACCAAATATTTTAAACTCTACATGTCCAATCATTTTATTCCTACAAAAAGAAGAAGAAAAGAAAAAAAGTTAACAATATGAGAACATCACGACCATTTTCAATATAAAAGAAAAAATAAATAAATTTGCTTTGCCTCTCCTGCCAAGTGTCCCCGACCCCTGGTGATCCGTTTGAGGTGAGCTTGAAATCGGTCGCTTGAAATCAAAATGAGAACATCATTAAAGTCTAGGCCATGGTGTATTAACTCATGCAATTCATTTTCCTAAAATCTGAAAAATATAAGTGACAAACTGAGCTAGTAAGAACCTAGCCTGCTGCTAGATATGAACTCCAATATCTCCGAGCACCATATTGCCAGATGCATATGTTGCATTTGACTTTTACAGCAATTCCTTTATGCAGAGAAATAAGAAAATCGGCAGAAAAATAAAAAAAACTCTATACCATGCTTCTCAAATTACCTTAAGCTATTTTCTCAAAAAAAAAAAAAAAAAAATTGCCTTAAGCTACCTAATACATCAAATCCATATATATGCATAACACTTGGAGTTGTTAGATAGAACCATGATTAAGAATAGTGTAAACAAGATTAAGCTACAAAAAATTATCGTCATCAGTATATTCAGTTCCTTTGACCCAATAGCTTTAGTAAGCATCACGAATTCAAATCAACAAAAAGGAAAGAAGCATAACTAAATTGGGAAAAAAATGACTCACCTCACACACCCATTGCCCTAGTATCAATGCAACTTTCCGATGGATAATACGCATATTTGGATGGTCATTAGCAAGTTAAGGAGATAGAGCACCATTGAACTTGCAAATAATCGGGAATGCCATACATAAGAAAGGAAATTACATAAGTTCAAAATAAGTCCCTGTTTTTTAAGCATAGTAAAGGGTTAAATTCATGAAATGGCAGATAAGGAGTGAAAAATAAAGAAAAACAGCAGAAAAGGAGGCAAGGTGAAGGTATGCCAAAACATTTCTTGGCTGCTAATCCATCACCATATATTTCAAAGCAGTAAGTGGGATGGAGGGGGAAGCAGGTGGAGCAAAATCAGGGGCATAAATGAAGAAATAGCAGTGTGAAGGCTTAAGAAGTGGAAGCTCCACATTAGCATATGTGTAAACCAATATTAAAAAAATTTAAACGTCTACATATGTTTATTAATATATGAAATGTAAATTGTTCAATCGTGATACTAACAAAAACATAGAAAATGAAGATTTGTAATGAAATTTTTTTAAAGAAAAGTACACCGTTGATTGAGTTAAAGGTGATTTGGGTGGAATCGTGTAAAAACTCCCTCTCTCTCTCTAAAGTACTAGAGCTTGACCATTTCTTATTCCGATAAATACAGGACTATTATTGCATTGGGAATTATTGTTAATGTATGTAGCTGGGGTAGCATTTTTATAAAGACAAAAATCTGAAATAATACAAGAAAGCATTTTTTCTCATCGCCTTGCCCCATCTATACAAGAGAGCATCTCTCATCCTCACAATCATCTAATGGCCATAACGATTTGGCTGAGACATTCGCCGACAATGAGCTGTTGGGTGGACTGCTTGATTAATCAAATATGTATACCACTTGGCATAGCACATGTAGCCTGCATGCATACATAGCTCATGCTAGTATGTGACCTAGTAAATATTCAAAGGATTATAATATTAAAACCTTTTAAAGACATGTGCCATGACCATCTCACTTGTAGGACACATGAGACGATGATGGCCTTTAAAACCTTTTTAAAGGTCTAACGTTAAAACCCTACAATCCACTAGATATTATGCATGTCAGCTAACTAAAGATGTAGAAAATGAGAAATGAAAATTTTAAACCTGCACCAAAGCCTCTTCACTAGGATTAGAGGTTTGTGCAAATGCGACTTTGGCACTCCTATCATGACCCAAAACAACATCTGGCTTTCTCAACCTCTGAAATGGTGCCAGCTTATGTTGGCAAATGGGGGAAACGCAGGTGGGCGCATTCAACCCAGCTTATGTTGGCAAATGGATATATCAATGTATGGCACAGGAGTATTTACCACCATTCTAAAAATGGTACAACCCCTACAGAATCATATGTCTCTGCATCATAAAAAGGGTGAATCGATCTATTCTGATACTTATTTTGGTGAATTCAAAATAAGTCAACCAAAAGCTACTACTATTTTTATCTACCAAAGGAAAATACACTGAAAAAGACAAGTGTTTTTAAGAGACAAGACAAAGGGGAGGAATTCGGAGAAAGTGAAATGGTAGCTCCATCCATGTGTATGTAATAAAATAACCTACCCTAGGTGAAAAAACTTGCCGTCAACTCGCTTGGTAGAAACTAAATTCGGGTGATAAAAGCTGTCGTAATCCCATCCCGTAGGTACAGGAGCCTGAATGCCTTCAATGCCAGGGACAACCATAGATTGTGGAGGTACAGGAGCCTCAATGCCTTCAATGCCAGGGACAACCATAGATTGTGGAATGCCTTCAATGCCAGGGACAACCATAGGTTGTGGAGGTACATGAGCTGCATCCCATCCTTCACTGCCCGCCGGAGCAACTGCCATCGACAATAATTAGTACAAAACAAACAGTCAGTATTCTTAACAATAAATATTCAGAATGGAACACTGTTTATGTTGAATATTTTAATATTTTAAGTTTTTGTTGTTTGAACTATTGTGAATAGTCCCATACTGGGTAAAATTCTTTTGGGGGTTTGGGTTATAATATGTAGTCTTTGCTCAAGGCGTGTAACCTTCACCTAGGGGCACCGAATTTTATAGCTTCTACCGCCATGCAACCCATCAGTCACACACACACGCGCGCCGAGCCGGCTTGGGTTGGGACGGGCACGAGCATGTGTATGTGAACGTGGCGTGGCGATGCGGACGGGCACGTGTAAAAAAATGTTTGAAATTTTAAAAATCTATTAGTTGTAACTGTTGTGTCTAAACGGATCTTTTGTAACCGTTGTGTCTAATCGGTACGGTTGCATCTTTTGATTTCTATTGAGTTTTTTTCTTAAGCGGTATTTGGTGTTCTGGTTGAGTGATCAGATTCACCAAATCTGATCACAAGAATACGTCACAGGTTTGTTGTATCCTGGAATCGATTTGCCGGTAACCTTTTGGTAGCCACTTGATCATAGTGGCAGGGGAAAATCTCGATTTAAAGACAACGAATTACGACGTGCCTCGAATCAGATCTGCGCATTGTCGTTCCAATATTTATCTTCTTTTGCAACCTGAACATATTTTTCTAACAATTTTAAACCGAGATTTATGGCTCATATTCAGTCCTCCACTTTTGCTCTACTGAATGATAAGATTCATCCAACACAACCTAACAACATCCACAAGTTAGACAGTTTTGATGGTTCGAATTTCAAACGGTGGCAACAGAAATTGCATTTTCTGTTAACCACACTGAAAGTTGTATACGTTATCACAACTCCGTGTCCGACTATTATCGAATCATCCACCCTCGCTGAAGGCCGTAAAAAGTAGAAATGGGACGACGACGACTACACTTGCAAAGGCTACATTTTGAATGTACTGTCGGATTCTTTGTTCGACGTCTACCGCACCTACGACACTTCGAAGGAACTCTAAGATGCACTCGAGAAAAAATATAAAACTGAAGATGCAGAGTATAATTCTTATATTATCAGTCAGTTTTTTAATTTTATGATGGTTGATGATAAACTTATTCTTAGCCAAGTTCATGATTTTAAAGTTATTATAAATTATATGGTTGCTAATGGTTTTCATTTCGATGAGGATTTTCTAGTTGGTACGATAATCGCCAAGTTGCCTCCATCATGGAAAGATTACTGAAAAATCCATAAGCGTAATAATGAGAAGATTTCTATGAAAGATCTTCATTTACGTATTGAGGAAGGATAATGCCTATGAGAGGATTGCAGCCATCTGATTAGTGCACTTTATTATGAACTACCAAAAAAATATGCACGCCTGCCCATCTTAGAGTGTATAAGATCAAACAATTCAAATTCTCCAATGAATGAATTTTGGGCCTAATTTGGAGCTAGGGGTTTATTCGATTCGGTTTGGTCGGTTTTGGGCCAAAACCACACACCAAACCAGTCTTAATCAGTTTTTAGATTTTCAAACCAAACCAAACTATCCAACTCTTAAACCAAACCAACCCGATTCAATTCGGTTTGGCTTGGTTCGATTGGTTTCAGTTTTCCTATAAGTTCTACTTGCACATCAAAATTTTCTCAACTTCTCAACCGATTTTTCTATAAGCTCTACTTTACCGCTTTAGGATTTAGGAATAGGCTAAAGACAAGGGTAGAGTTTTATATAAAAATATGCATTTTACTTAAATGCCCTTTAAAATTAATCAAAATCCCCGCCTATATATATATATATATATATATATATATATATATATATATATATATATATATATATATATACTTACAAACTACATTCGGTTCGATTCGGTTTGGTTTCGGCTTGGGGAGGCTTGGAAGTGAAATCAAACAAAACTTTTCGGTTTTCCTTTTTTCCAAACCAAACCCAAACCGGACCAAACCCAGCGGTTCAGTTTGGTTTGGTCGGTTCGGTCCAAAAAATGCACAACCCTATTTGGAGCTACCAATTTAGCTACCACGTTGATGACTTGGGTTAAATAAAATTTGACTTGAGTTCCAGCAAAACTAAGGAATTAGATAATGCATGAAAGAGGTATGGACCCAGCAAACCTTGCTGTAAATGGCATTATTGGGAATTTCTGACTAATCTCACTGAATATAAATCTTGAAGCTTTCATTTTCATATCCACCGCTCTTTTGTAAATGGTTGTTTGCCTCATATCCAACAGCTTAGGCTGCATTATCATAATTTTTATCCACCCATGCTTGTGACTATGTCTATTGCATAGACTTCATTCTCCTCAAATTCTGCACCATCTACTTTGGTCTCAAGATTGGTTACACTCGGAACAACTTTGTTCCCGTCAATGACGAACTGTTGTAGCTGATGACTGAGCACACCTTCACTAATTTTGCAATCATAGGCAGCGGCAACCTTGACTATTATTGATTCCTTAACAAATGCACTTAAAAACAGTTTCTACTCTCCATGAATTATCACCTCCTCTTTAGCAACCTAAAGAATACTACCCTCTCATGAGTCTGACCCATAAATTCCTATAAACAATGGAAGTTCCTACCCTCCTCTTTTAAAGACTACAGGTGAATTTTTTCTTTTTCTGGGTTGGTAATCAAATTTAAGCTATCTTTCCAAAATGTGCAAGTATTATGCCATATTTTGACGGTCTCCGTAATAATTGCATGCAATCACAGGGACAATGCCACACTACTAATAACTTTATAATTTCTTCTAATTGAAGAAGAGACTAACAATTTTGGGAATGGTTACCTCATTCAATTTCTAATACCATGAAATCCGTTTAGGCTTTGAGTGCTCTAGTTGTTCATCTTCAAATTCACATTTTCAACCATCTCATGAGAAACAGAGATGCAAACCCAAGCTTTCTTACTGACATTAATCAAATGAAATAGACAGAGAAATGCCCAGGAAGATTAGAAAGAGAAAAAGAAGATACACTAACCTTGGTCTTACACTACAACTGTAAAACAATCTCTTAAATTCAAATATCATGAAAGCCATCAGAAAATTAAATAAATAAATTATCAAAACTGAACTGATAGAAATATATTTAAATAATCTATTCGCACCATACTTACAACTAAGTTTCTTATTCTAAAAGTAACAACCAATAAAAAGCTGAAGAATGCAAAGCTACATGATCTTGGAGCCCTCAAATCTCCACTTCAGATTCTCACAATCCCAACCAAGCACAATTACCCTCTTGTAGATTTGGGTCATCTCAGCCAGCCACATAGTTATCTTTAAATGGTGTATTTATTTGCACCTTCTTAAATACGCAAGTCACCACATGACTCAATAAGCTTCCTATTAAATAGGGGATACAGATTCTCTTGAATTCATCAAGATCCATAAAAGGTATCTCCAAATTTCAGTCTCTGTTTGGGACATCAATTCTTGTGATATAACATGTCCTTTTTTCTCTAATATTGTTGAAACCAATAGAAACTTCAGTCTCCTGCTCTCCTTAAAACTCCTACTTTTAAACTAATTTCTAAGTAAAGACATCTCCGTAAAAATATGGCAATGGAAATTTGTTTAGAGGAGGGTGAGAATCTGATACTCAGCACACCTTTAGCTTCATATGATAATGTAAGTGATCACGTTAAGGCACTGTTGGGCTCTAATTACAGAACCAATACACATTATTTTCAGGTACAATAGGTCATTAATCTTCTTCTTCTTCAGGCTCAAGGAAATCTTGCGCTGTTTGGACTGCATCAAACAACACTATCACAACATAAACAGATTATGCATCGGAAAACACATTTCCGCATCATAAATCGGATTTCCATCTAATCTCTTGCCTATTCTTGATCCTCTCAGCCATCGCATGCATCATCTATATTAACTTATGAATGGAATCAGTTTTCAAACATTATAGGATAAATGTCCGAGCTCACAATACTTGAAGCAGTTAAATTGCATATCATGCCCTCCTGCTGCCTAATACTTATTTGATTGCAATCATATTTTTCTTCCATATTCGAATTTGGAGCACTCATGTTGCATGAAGGGGCCAATAGACCTGCACAATCCATACTAACTAATCAATTTGTTGAGATTCCACGATAATTAACCCCCCTAGGATTTTCAACACCAACATATCATGAAACCTAATGTATTTTCAGCTTTCAAGGCCGATTGAGAGGCATCTGCAACCTTCGACATCCTATGCACCAAGACCTTGTCTTATACCGATGGTCGGAAACCATCAAGATGGGGCACTACAGTTTGTTTTACACTTAACGCAAGTCATTATGCTTAAAAAAGCAATTAGAGCAATGTATCGTGAATCCAAGAATATCCACCTTTATTACACTATAGTAGCCACGTTTTAGGTCTTGAAGAATCTAATCTTAAAGTCTACACTTCTCATTTTTTTAATGAAGACCTAGCCAATTTATGCATCCAAGTGATCCAACCAGATATCATTACTGAAGAAGAGGGCTCTTGATCATTCATCATAGGAAAACATAAGTCAATAGCCAACACTTTACTAAAGATCCTTTGATTTTGATTTTTTTATTAGAACAGAAAATTCACATTAACAAAAAAAACATTTATATATTTGAGAAGACTATGTAAAAAACAAGGCAAATTGGAACGAACCGAACAACAAACTGGCTCACTGCGTACTGGTTCACAGGTTTGAGGATGCATATGCCGTTTACTTGCAAGATTGGTTTCTGCTGAACAGAAGATCACATGATGACATGTAAAAATCTTAGCTATTGCAAGATATCACTAACTAGTCCCTAATTAATGCATCTTAACCATGTAACTGCATGCAATTACATAGATCCGGCGTTTGCACAGACATTTCAGCAGTCAAGGGAGATCGGAAGCGAGTTTCGATTCTCTGAAACTGGATCCGGGTCTGCCGGATTAGACCCATTTGCAGGCCCGACTGGTGGAGCTGACAATGATGATTTATATAACTAGTAGTAGAGAAAAGGATTAGGGGAGCCCGCTGATCTAATATGCTCAGTAAGTAAAAACTGCTACAGGCTAAAAAATTTCAGGCTTGGATTGATTTAATAAATGCAACCGTTAAAAAAGCTACTAGCTAAAAAGGCTACAACCCATATATGGGGAAATTTGGTGTAATTTTTCAATTTTTTTTTTTTTAAATACTCTTTGCCGGCGGTTTAAAACTGCCGGGCAAATATTATCATCATGATAATTCCTGGCAGTTGTAAACTGCAGGGGAATCAAAGAATTAAATCAATTACAGGGCAGGACAGTTTTGACCATTTCCCGGCGGTTTAAAACTGCCGGGAATTACCATTAATTAAATTCATTACTGGCGGTTTTAAACTGCCGCCATCAACATTTTCTAATAGTAATTGCTAGCATAGTTTTGGCCAATTCCCGGCAGTTTAAAACTGCCAGGAAAAGTCGTTTATTGTCGACAAATAAAAACCGCCGGTGAATGTTTCGCCAACGGTTTTTTCCTCAGCAGTTTCAAAGCTGCTGGCAAAAAAATTAGTGGCGGTTTGACACTTTTCACTGGAAGTTTTTGGCCGTCGGTAAAAGAGATACAATTTGTAGTGTATCCATCCTTATTTTTTATCCAAAAAGCAGTGAACAAACCAATATTCAATAAATTATCTAGAGCTGAAGTGAAAATGGTGTTGAATCTTTTGGAGAACTACAAAGGAGTATACAAATTGAGGAGCGTTGAATCCTAACACTACAAAAAGAGATAAAAGAATCACAATCTCGTTTTCATGGCAATGGGAAAATGGCACTCATAGCGCAAATAACTTCAGTTGCTCTGTTTTACCACATGTGGGAAGAGAGGAGTAGAAGACTGTTTGATAATGTATAAGAGCACGAAGCCCTCCCATTGGAGAAAGTAACATGTGAAATCCAAATTAAGATGTATCTCATTATCCCTAAGGTGGGTAACACAAAACTAATGGATATCGGATAGATAGGGAATTCAGCAAAATCCAAGGTTGAGCAGCAAGAAACCATGTAAGTGGTCATTGCCAAAGGTGGTCTGGATTAAACTAAATACAGATGGCTCTTTCATAAACAATAAAAATGGAATAGGCAGAATAATACAAGACCGTCATGCAAAATTTTAAGAGCATTTTCGGGACAATTGTAACCCAAGGAGATATTGAGAATTTAGGTGCATGCTATTGAATATGGTGTCCACCTGGTTCAAATCTTGGGTTATGGGATTATTTGGATTGAATCTGACACCATGATTGGGACTGAATGTTTAAATGAGCGACAACACTACCCATGGCATGCAAAGATTCAAATTGATATCCTATATTACTTATCTAAATTCCAAAATTGTATGATAACACACAAAAATGGAGGTAGGCAAACCATTGTGCTCAGCGAATATAGGCAGCGAGGTTGAAGGGCTACTCTAGGTCCATAGTGAAAAGTTTGATGTTGTGGCTTGCTGGCTTGCAGAGGGCGGTCAATTCAAAGAGGATACTCTCACAAAAGACTTTGTTAATTGGTATAAAGGAGTCACACAATCTTCTTTGTTTCCCTGGCATAGCTTATGTGTTTATCAGTTCTTTAAGGTAAACATGTGTAGGAGTTAAACTGACATAAACGTTGGGGTGCAAGTTTTGTACCGGATAACTGGTCCCCGGCGAACCAGACCGAAACAGAACCAAAACCGATTCCCATTCGGTTCATCTTTTATTTTGGGTGTCCGAAACTGAAAATCGGTTGGGTAGGTTTAAAAAACCAACCCAAAATCAGAAAAAGTGAACTCGCCCCTCAAAATTGAAAAAAATAAACTTTTAGTCTAAGAGGATTCTCATCAATACTATGCCATAGAATGATTTTCTATTAAGGAAAAGAAAGAAGATCAAAACTATGTGAATTTTTTGATTAATCAGCTGAGAAGAAATCCAATGATTTAAGCATTTAACTAACTGTCGCAGCCAATGATTGAATGCAGATAAAATCAATGAAAACACTTACAACAACAAAATGTGTAACACTAAGAAAATGAAAATTAAACTAATTATAAAGTACTTGCGCTATCATCAAAAAATTAAATCCCTAGCATAACCAAAACCACACACACACACACACACACACACACACACACACACATATATATATATAATGTACCAATGGCCGCCAAAAGTACATCAATAGCAAAGCCAAAAAACAGAGAGCAACAAATCAACCAAATCAAATTTCAATCGCAAAACTCATAAACATAAAAACATCAGAATCAAACTAGAAAAGAAGGTAGCGTGTAATTTCGAAGCGAAACCCGCTTCAAATCAGGTGATAAATGAAAGAAAAATGCAAACAGATCGTATAATGCAAACCATATCAAAACGTGAAAAAGAGAAACAACAATAAAACCTGCAGAGGCTGATCGACTTGAGAGAGGAGATCCGAGGAGTGTTGAGGGATTAGGGACAGAAGAGCTGATAGAGCGCTTTCTGACTAGTTCGGAGAGATCCTCTGCATCAGATCCATCGCAGCTTCCATTTTTTTTTTTCTATTTACAGAAGATATCTAAAAAGATCAGAGAAGAAGGGGAAGAAGAAGAGGAGAAAGAGACGAAGAGAGAGAGAGAGAGAGAGAGATTTTTCAGGAGCGAGGGTCATTTGATCCGAGTTAGGGTTTGAGGAGAAGGGAGATGACCTGAATCTGGAGAGTTAGGGTATAATATTTTGAGCTAATCTAAATCTGATCAGCTGAGAAGGTGATCTGAACGGAGATTTAGAAATCGCTTCAACATTGTCTCCAACCTTCAACACAGATCCCCTTCAATGGAGGCTAGGGTTTCAAAGAGGAAGATGGAGTGAGAGGGAGATGGGGCGAGATAGAGGGGGAGCCGGTAGTTTTGTTAGTTACATAGAAGAGCTGCCAGATAAATAGAAAATTAGGCCCCGATAGTTTTGCACGTGACAATAGGAAGGAGTGAACATGATATGAGAGTTAGAAATTAAACCACTGTTTTAACTTAATAAACAATGGATTTTGGGAGTGGATTATTACACCATTGCCCAAGCAATGATTCTTTTTTATATTGTAAAAGTAGTTTTTTTATCATTTTGACGTAGTGCCCGAACGATTTACACATGAATCGCATACTGCCTTCACCCGAGATGCGAACCAGCTCACGGTTAGCTCGTGCTGAGCGAGCTCGATTCATTGTGAGTAAGATGAGTTTCATATATCAAATATTAGACGTCTAAGAAATCTATACTATTTAAACTTTACAATAGTAAACAATTAATTCCTTCACATTTAATTATTGGTTAAAGCATGTTTTATTCACTTTTAAAGCAAAATATTTTCCTCATGGTATTATTTTTGAAGCAAAATCTGATGGCAATATTTCTTTGACATGGGCTAGTATCATGTCGGCTAGAAAACTAATTGACAAGGTTGCAATTTGGAGGGTCTAAAATGGTAAATCAATATGAGCTTGGAAAGATAGGTGGATTCCACGAGAATCTAACTTCAAAGTGATTTCACCATGTGTCTGTAATGGGGGTAAGAATGTGGAGGAGTTCATATTACAAAATCTGAGGCGGTGGGATGAAGAGAAAATTAGTAAATTTTGCTGACATAGATTTAAAGGAGATTTAAAAAATTCCTCTTCCATATGCTAATTTTGAAGATAAGATGGCGTGGGCCTATGACAAGAAGGGTATCTTTTCGGTTCGTAGTGCTTACCATGTCTCCCGTGTGTTCAGATCAGATGCGAGGAACCTTGTTTTATCCAGTAATCAAGCAATTAATGTCTTTTAGAGAGACTTATGGGCATCTCGCTTCCTTAATAAAGTGAAAATCTTCGCTTGGCGCGCTTGTTCGAATTCTCTTCCGGTCCAATCTCTATTACATATAAAGATCTCATCTATTCCACCTATTTGCGATGTTTGTGAAATTGTTGAATCTATGGAACATGCTCTTAGGGACTGCCATAGAGGCGAGATGCGTTGGTTTTCCTCCCACCTTGGTGCTCATTCATTTCTTTCACGGCACTCCATCTTTCTGGATTGGGCATTGGACATTTATGTTTCTAACGATAAAGATGCACTGGATGATTTTTTTATTATGACTTGGACGATTTGAAATGAAAGGAATCAGGTTCTTCGCGGGGAGAAGGCTAAAGATCCCATAAACTATTGTTGGTTCAACGTTTCATTATCTTGCCGATTTTCAAGCAGCAATTTCGAAGGGTTCTAATGGTGTCCCGTTCTCTTGTACCCACTCGCTCAGTGTATGGGCTCCTCCATCTTCTGATATTTATAAAGTTAATTTTCATGGGGCGTGGAGAGCCGATGATGGAGTTGCGGGTATTGGTGTTGTTATTCGCAATAGCTCAAACTTGGTTATGGGTTCTATAGCTAAAAACTGCTCAAATGTCTCTTTGGCAGATCAGTATGAAGCTTTAACTTGCTTGGAGACAATTCTTTTTGCCTCTCAAATGGGCTTCACTAGGACTATATTTTAAGGTGATTCTACGCAAGTGATTTATGCGGTATCTAGCTAGTCCGATATTTGAAGACTCGGAGCTTTCTATCTTGTTTGAAGATATAAAGCTTGCAGCTAACATTTTTCTTTCACTATATTGGTCTCTTGTATATACATAGAGCTGCAAATAGTATCACAGATAGCTTAGTAAAGATTGATTGTTATCGTGATCGCAATGAGGTTTGGATTGAGAATGCCCCTCCCTAATGCCATGACCTGATTATTGCTAATTTTTTAGCTAAAGTGACCTTTAACTAAAAGTTTGTGCACATTTACATGTTAAGTGAGATTGAGTAGTCTTGTGCGAGAATGTGATTGATCGATCTCGAGTGAGACCGTAAGAGACCCATCAGCCAAGGCCAAGTACCAGATCCATCTGTCCATGAGCATGCGCACACATGCTTTCAGTTCTAGGATACTTTGGCTCATAAAATATGTGAAGAAAGCACACATACTCTTTATATTTTTGATAAAGTGAAAGGTTCCAACTCTCTCCCTTAAAGTCTAAAATTAACCCTGTATTGTAAAAGCTATATGATTTTTTACCTTCATATCATACTTTGGCCTTTTTATTGTATTTATTTGTACTGATCTAATTAGTTAGAGCACTCACGTTGAAAATCATTAACTGAGCCACATGGATATCATCTTTCGTTGCAATCTTTTACACAATAGGTTTTAAGATCATAAGTTTGTCATCAAACAGTCAATTTTTAATTCTACATAAATATTTTAAAATTATAAAACTATGTGACAAACATCACACTCAAAAGCCATTTTAAAGTCACTTTTAAGATGTGTGTAATGCGAATTAAAATTGACTGATTTGGTATCCATCGTCTTTTGGGACAAAAACTGATCTCCATCACTTAGTCAAAGCAGTCATTGACTTTAGAGTGGGTGCCCTTAGAGATTCTGTGGGTGGAAATAATGATATTTTTTCCTTTTAACTGAGCTCAATTCCGACAACTACTGTGGTGATATGAATTAATTAAAAACAATTTCATCAAAAAAAAAGTGCCACATAGCGTATAAATAGGATGGACACCTGTAACCGGCCTCAAAAAGACAAAAGAATGGACACCTGTAACCAAGTGGGCCCACTTGATGGCCACCCATATCTTATAATTGATCCGGTTGGTGAGAAGGATAAAAATCACTTGTAAACCATAGATATTTAAGACAGATATATGTCATCACTAAACCACATATCCAAATGTCTCTTCCACAACTAATCTGCTATTTCAACAATCTTAAAGATAGAATATGTCATTGTTTTCACATCTACCTAAAATTGGAGCAGATGGATGAATGCACACATATCTTGTTTAACTTGTGATCATTAGTCCAAAAAAGTTTCACTTGGGCTCCTTGGCCTTGCTCATAAAGATAGATCATCCACCCCAAACCAACAACTTCTTCTCTGCAACAAGAACCAAAAGAGGAAAGATCAATGGAGTTCCCATTTGGGCATCAACGGCACCACCACAAACAAGAAGAAGGAGAAGAAGAGGAATTCCCACCACAACACCACCGCCAACACGATAGACCAGATTACATAAGAGATGAAGTCGAGTTCTCTGAAAGGCCACCACCACCCTACAGAAGAAATGAAGATGATTTTCAACAGGAGAGGTTCCATGAACAAAACAAGTACCAAAAACCACCCTCACCACCACCACCTGTGTATTCTTCTGTGCATCATGTGTCTCATGAACCAGACCCATCTGAATTTGGTCACCAAACTAAGCATCATGTGTCTCATGAACCAGACCCATCTGAATTTGGTCACCAAACTAAGCATCATGTGTCTCATGAACCAGACCCATCTGAATTTGGTCACCAAACTAAGCATCATGGTCTTCCCTTCTCTGTCTTCCACCATAAAAGCCATGAAAGCAGTGAGGTCTCTAGTAAGAAGAAGACCGTTAAGGTCTATTGCAAAGCAGAGACGAATTACTCCCTTACAATTCGAGATGGGGTTGTTCTTCTTGCCCCGGCAGATGCTAACGACGAGTTCCAGGCATGTCTTCTAATGGGTTTTCTTCTACTTGCTCCCTTTCCATCCATCTGAGCTTTGTTTTATTTTATTTTATTTATTTATCTGGGTCTCCTTTGTTTTCTTTTAATCTCATGCTTTTAGATGTCTAATTTATGAAATTTTAAATATGGGTTTTTGAGATGTAGCATTGGATTAAAGATGAGAAGTTCAGCACTAGAGTGAAGGATGAAGAGAGTTTTCCTAGTTTTTCTTTGGTGAACAAAGCTACTGGTCAGGCTCTCAAGCACTCCATTGGACCCACCCATCCAGTAAGTTGGTCTGCTGAAACTAAATATAATTTTTATTTAGAGAGATATAAGCTACCTGGGCAAGAGATTTCAATTTTCAGTGTTCCTTGTCCTTTTTAATTTATATAATTTATTGAATGAATATATAATCCCAAATTTTTTCTATCTAATTGTATCTTCTTAGTCTTTCACATACAGCTGATCTAGATTTTAGAGTGAAAGAAACAAGGTTCCTGTTGTTATTAATTATAATTTACTTATAAAACCTTTTTCGCTTTTTTTAATTTTCTGTTCATTATTGTAGCCAATTGAATATAAGTAAATCTTCATAAACATACTATTTTGTTTCCATTCTGTTATTACACCGAATTAAAAATTCATGTAGATTTCGGAGCAAAACAGAGAAGGTGGGTTCTCTATCATATGTGTGTTATCTCATGTATGCTATATGCATTTCTTGCCCAACTCAAATCCATTTTACATTTTCCCTGTCTTTTGTGTTCTTAGTAATAGTTGAAGTTTTTATTTGAGGCCTGGGATTGCACCCCCACTGTCAGTTGGCCATCATGTGGCCTCCATTACGAGGATCCTTGGATGCCACGGAAACTTAGGCAGGTTGACCAGATCCCATTATATATATATATATATATATATATATATATATATATATGACTTTTCCACCGTTAAAATGTGGTCAAAGTTGAGGAAAATCAATGCACCAAAATTTTGGGGCGTTACCCTATCTCTGACTCATCCAACTGAGGGCAAAAATGTTAAAAAAAGAATTTTCTTTTTGTCTAAATCACATGTCCCATGGCTGATCAACCCAAAACAGGCATGTTTTGAGTTGATAATGCCACGTGCCATGTGATCTGGCACCCGGGTGCACGGGTAGGATAGTTATCCATTCGCCTTGTCAGTGAGCGGAGGACAACACCCCCACCTCCCACCTCCCACCTGTAATGACCCGAAATTTCCAAGCGAGAAGATATAGAAATACCGGGTCACTAGATCATAGTTCATAATCTATGTTTGTTATTAAGCGCAGATAGATTATTTGGGTGTATCAACGACATGAAAATCCAAGTCGTTACACCACCCCACACACGCACACACACAAAACAAAAAACTCATCCCATAGTGAGTACTGGATATTCAAAAGGCAGTCGTAAGAGGTCAAGGATGGCTTCATAATAACCAATAAGCAAAGCTAATTCATTCGAAGAAGAGAGGAAAAAATGGCTGGTAGTGAAATAAATTAGTCCTTTACTTCCTATGTTCACAGTATATCTTTATATTTACAACTCAACTTGCAATTCCTCTCCCCCTGATTACAGTTGGATCTAGATTTTAGAGTAAGAGAAAAAAATTGGTTAGCTGTCAATTTTTTTATGGTATTTATTGAAAGGTAATCTTACATTTTGTTGTGGTTTAAAAAACTGTTACAGGTTCAGCTGATTCCATACAATCCAGATGCTTTTGATGAATCAGTTTTGTGGACGGAGAGCAACAACTTGGGAGATGGTTACAGATGTATAAGGATGGTAAACAACATCAGATTGAACTTGGATGCTTTTAATGGAGATAAGCAACATGGAGGGGTGCATGATGGAACAAAAGCTGTGCTTTGGGAGTGGATGAAAGGAGATAACCAGAGATGGAAGATTGCTCCATACACTGTAAGTTCAACTCACTAGGTTCTCTGATATTAAAAGAATCTAAGCATATAGAATAAGATTCCAAGTAGAATTTTACTTTCTCTTCAGTTCAGAAAATTATTAAGACCCACTTTACTTTAGATATAGTATCTCAGTTGTTTTAGAGATGCCATAGCACTCAATGGTTCATGAATTAAGAGAAAACAAGCATGTAGAGGAGGATCCCAAATAGATTTCTACTTTCTCTTTAGCATAGTAACCAAGTTCGGATTCGACCATCATATCACTCGGTGGGATACCAGTTCGGTTTAATTCAGATAAATTCAGGAAAGAGACAGGAGAAAAATTGGGAGGTTATAAAATAATAATAAATTATTAAATATACAAATTTATATGTTAACCTATTAAAACTTTTTAAAAATGTCTTAATATAACAAAGTGAGTGTATACATAATCCGCATGCATTAACAGTTTACAAACCTAAGAAAACGATATGAAGTATGATTGAAGCATATATAAGAATGATGAAAATTCGGAAAATTTGATTGGAGAATCGATGAACCAAGTGAATATTCAGTAAAAAGTTCGGCAGACCACCTATTTGAAGATTTATTTCCAAAATTTTGATTAAGTTGGAGAACTTTGTGACAGAGCTCTGTAGTGCAACAGTTTAGGACCTTTCTTAGCTCTAGCTAAAGATAAAGGGGCTTTAGAGTTTGTGCCTTGTTTTAAAAATGTAGTATGCGCTTTCTTAGCTGGAGAATTTCCAAAAAGTAGTTTTTTCTTAGGCTGAACAAACAGGTTGTTTAATCTCAGCATCCTTGAAAGACCCTTTTGCACATAATCTTATGCAAATTGGCCTATAATCAAATTTTCAAATAGAGAAGGGCTGTTTACTAGTTGTTCCCTTTTAGACAGCTAACTCTGCACTGCAGTTAACTGATTTGCAATTTGCGACTCAATGAAACATTAAGAGAAAATAGCCTGAATTCACAACAATTTGCTTAAATTAATTCCTAGTTTGTTGGTATGAATTTGGTTACAAACTTACTATTATGTCACTGCTGATTCAGGGTAATTGAGGTACAACAGAACTTTGAATTCTAGTTAAATTTCTTATGGTTGATGAAACTTAAAAGTTAATTTCTTTCATTTCTTACATAACTCATAAATTTCTTTGGATGGTGTCTGGACACCAGATCATGCGCCAGGTGGCCCATGATGTACAAAAATAAACCCTTGTTGAGTAGATCAGCCATGTGGCATGTTAATTTTCTTTCTTTTCACAACTTTTTTGGTCTCATTTCTTGGGTCAAAAATGAGGTGATACCCAACCAACCTGGTGCATTAAATTCTTAACATTTGACCACATTTTCTACAGTAGATAAGCTCCCTTTTTAATATTTTCTTGTATTTTACATCATCAATCTTGCCCAAGTTCCCGTGGCACCCAATCTTTGTGATGGGTGCTACATGGTGCTCAGTTGGACGGAGTGCAACTCTCAGGTAAGCGTTGCACTCAGACGCATAGTCCCTTTTATTTACCACTGAATACAAGATAAAGAGATTTGGGAAAAAAAAAGGAATAAATTGCTTTTTGTACATGAAGTTAAATACTGACCTTTTTGTTTCACTTTCAGTGATGGATGCAGAGTGATTATTGTGGAGATAGTATTTGGGTGGAGGTGGTCCTCACTGGTCATCTTTAGCTTTTAAGAGAATCAGTCTTACAAAGCTGTTTCTCTTGCTTTCCTATGCTAGTATTGAGTTTTCTTGTGTTTTTTTGTTTTTAAAGTATATGAGTGGATGCTATAGTAGGAATTTGACTGATGCTATTTATCCTCATATATATATATATATATATATATATATAGAATATATGCTTGTGCTTGTGGGAATGAAGATGGTGTGATGTATTCTTTCATATATCTTTTGAATTGTTGCTTTTGTTGAGAGAATCCCTGCATCTTCTTTTACTTCCCTTATAAAATAGGGATTGCTGATATCATCTTGCCATAGACAGGGAATAGTTGCAATTTAAAAACCTCCTCTTGTCTAGCAAGACAACACTTAAAAATGGGCTCATTGCAAGTCAAATGTCTAGTGTTAGGTGTTTGTCTGGTTTTAAATCTCGGCAGATATCCGTTTCGGCCATATCGGTAATGATACCGGGGTGTCGTTTCGGCATCAACTCAGGTGGTAATAGCCATTTTCTCCTATTTTGAGACCCTGGATATCCATGTTTTGAAGATTTCAAAAAATTTTCCACCCTTTTGCATTTCTACTGAGCCTAATCCGAACCCAAAATCAGCTGTAGCTGAGAGAGCACTTATCAAACCTAAAATTAGAAGTCTGATAATAATCTCCATTTTTGCCTTGAAATATAGCCTATTTTAAAGCCCAAATCTCTTTGAAAAGTAAGAATTTTTATTTATTGACTAAAATATTCTTATCACTCCATCCTAACATTTTTTATTGACTTTTTAATTCCTTGAATGGGTGTGACCGTGACCGTGACCGGATTGGTTGATGCACATCAGTTATTCCTTGAATGGGTGTGGCCGGATCGGTTGATGCACATCGCTATCGGCGATGCTTATCTGTTTGGCGCCGTCCGATCCATGTCGGTATGGGCGATTCTGTCACTATTATCAGACGCCATCCAATCCGTTCTGGTGACAATATTATCAAAGCAGTTTTCGATTTGGAAAGTATTATCAAAATAGGGATCAAGGATGACATTTAAATATTTACCAAAAGAGGCATGTTATTCCTATTTTCGTAAATATTTTGAAATTGATACCTATTTTGGTAAATATTAATCGACAAGGATCAAAATTTTGAAGGCTGCTACGCCTATCCATGCCAAATATCCTCGTGGGGGCTATTTAATAAAAAACAATGAATTTATCTTTTAGATAAATGCTATCTGCACACTAATTTATTCTTAATGCGCATCACTTATAAAGAGATAAGGGAATACACCATCACTCATGCAGCTTTTATCTCCTCTAAAATCCCCTATGGGGCTTTCACATTTTTTCTAACCGCCATTAGAGAATGTGGTTTTGTTCAAGTGGCACACAAAACACTTTTTGCATTTTTTTTAACCGCCATTAGAGAATGTGGTTTTGTTCAAGTGGCACACAAAACACTTTTTGTGTGCCACATGAAGAATAACACAAAAACCATCACTGGTTTATCAACCACCTAAGATTCTAATGCATATATGCAATCTGAATCTTGCTAAAATTCTAAACCTTGGGCTTCACACCAGAGTGCCAAGGGAATCCACTTGGATGGTTATAGCTGTATTTGGGATTGCTCTTTTGAAGCAGAGAACAGCTCTCTGTTATGATAGAAAGCATTTTGTGTTTGGTTGTAAGTGCTCTTAGCTTTTTTAGAGAGTGAAAGAACTAAATGTGGGTCTTTTTAAAAGAACATTTTAAATCTGCTCTTTGCATCCAAAGAGCAATCCCAAACACAGTCACAGAATCACTGGAGGACCCGCAAAGGCTACTTTGATACCCAACACTCCTTTTGGGGAGCTGTCACATGTAGGATCACCATTTGTTTTGTGTGATCGATGCTTATGATCTCAAGATCTATGCTGCAAAATAGTAAGCCAAAAGTCATCTAAAATTGGTAGTTTATATGTATGATATCTGTTAAATTAGATGACATTTCATTACTTTAAATCTAGATGATGGAAAATCTATTTTCGTCCCAATAATTTATAACAAAGATGTTCAGATAATGATGTATTTATTAGACAATTCTGTGTGACACATCCCAAAAGATGACCTGACCATCATTTGTGCTCCTTAGGCTTACCTAGTACTAATTACTCATGAAGAAGAGAACCCCGCTTACAAGAATTTGATAATAACATTTTGTATTAGGTTACATAACCCCAACAGTGATTCATTATATGTAAAAGATCAGTTCGGAAAACAACCTCCATCTAGTGATTCAATCTAGCCATAGAATCCACTGCTTTAAATCAAATGATGAAGATGTTTTGCTTCTCAATCTTTTACACTAAAGATTTTTAGATCATAATATATTAGGATTGAAGTACCGGAGAGAGAGGCAGTCAGGCGGACTTACGACTTCGATCCAATTAGGCATTACAAAATGTTTTGACCTTTTGTAGCATTTTTTTTAGCTTCGTGAGATTGGCACGTGCATGATTATTTCGATCAACAACTACCTCAATTCACTTTTGATTTAATACAATCAACCCCCACTTGTTGCATGCGCACCAAAATTACTGAGAAGGACCTGAGAGTCGTGTTGGTATATGGCCATGGTGCTGTTAGACACAACTGATATTATGGAGACCGTCTCGAGTAAATCTTCATAATATCGATAATAAATCTTTGTTACCATATTTATACATAAATTAATTTTATAGTATATTATATTAACTGATATTTATTTTAAATATATTTTTAAAAATAAATCTTTGTAAAATGATAATTTGATTTATTGCAAATTGATCATAATATTAAGATGGGCCGTTTCCCCGATTGAATGCGCACAAATCCGAACGTTGGAGTTTTGGCTATAAAAGGAGGCCTTTATGCCATGAGCTAAACATTGAAAAGAAAAAGGAAATTGTTCATCGAGAAATAGCATCAATTCGATTGGCGATCACCAACTTCGCGACATCGCCCTCTTGATCTTGCGATCAACCGTCGACTTCGATCCAAACTTTCACTGGTATCAGAGAAGTTTGTCATCTTTGTCAGTAACGAGCAACGCTGATAAGCGACTCCTTCCCGACGATATTATTCTGTTAGAAGCAACTTACATCACCAATATCGCCGATCAATCAATCAACAACTTACATCACTCAATTTTTAGAGATGTTACAGACGTTCAGTGTCAATATGAGTTAAAGAGATCACCTTGTCCTCAACTAGCTCACGAATGAAATGAAATCAAATGTCTATGTGCTTAGTGCGAGAGTGTTGGACCGGATTTTCATAAATGCAAATTACACTACTATTATCACAATAGAGAGTAATCACATCCTGATCAATGCCATAATCTTGAAGCATTTGCTTTATCCATAAAATTTGAGTACAACAACTCCCAGTAGCAATGTACTCAGCCTCAGCAGTAGATAGAGAGATGGAGGATTGTTTCTTGTTAAACCAAGACACAAGACAATTTTTAATATAAAAGCAGCCACCACTGGTGCTTATACGATCATCCGCATTTTCAGCCCAATCGGCATCCCAAAAATAGGCAACAGAAGCTGAAGTATCGAATGGGTACCAGAGACCCAAATCAGAAGAGCCATTCACATAACGGATGACACACTTAACACACTTCAAATGAGATTCACGAGGTGAAGCCTGATAATGCGCACACAACCCAACACTAAAGGCAATATCAGGACGAGTGGCAGTCAGATAGAACAAACTCCCGATCATACTACGATACAAAGTGTTATTCACCTCCACTCTCACAACATTTTTAGAGAGTTTAGAGGTGGTGCTCATGGGAGTCCGAGCATACTTGTAGTGCATAAGCCCAAATTTCTTAACTAACTCACATGCATACTTGGATTGAGAGATGAAAACGTCGGAAGAACATTGCTTAATTTGCAACCCAAGAAAGAATGTGAGCTCACCAAGAAGACTCATTTCAAACTCAGATTTTATCAAATTAGAAAATCATTCAGTTTTGGGCTCATGTGTGGATTCAAACACAATATCATCCACATAAATTTGTGTCACAGTTAAGGCACTATCCTCTCGTAAGATGACGAGAGTTTTGTCAACTCCTCCTCTATCAAAACCATTTGATACAAGGAACGTCGTCAGACGTTCGTATCAAGCATGAGGAGCTTGCTTTAATCCATAGAGAGCCTTCTTCAACTTATAGACATGAAGGAGAAAGTGAGGATCTTTGAAACATTTCGGTTGCTCAACGTACACTTCCTCCTTTATTAATTCATTTAGAAAGACACTTTTAACATCCATTTGAAAAAGTTTAAAACCAAGATTACAAGCAATTCACTACATCATTCTAATTGATTCCAATCTAGCAACCAGGACAAAGGTTTCATGAAAATCAATACCCTCAACTTGGGTATAGCCTTGGGCAGCCAACCTAGCTTTATTTTTAATGACGCTTCATTTTTCATCCGTCTTGTTCTTAAAGACTCACTTTGTCCCAATAACAAGAGTGTTAGACGGATGAAGAACAAGATCCCACACATCATTTCTGACAAATTGAAGTAACTCACCTTGCATGGCCAAAATCCATTTTTCATCAAGAAGAGTTTCCTTCACGTTTTTTAGCTCAATTTGGGAAGTGTAACAAACATTGCAAATGGCGTTAGCAACGTTTTTCAAACTATGACGAGTTTGAAGACCGGCACTTGGATCACCCAAAATATCACTAGAGGAGTGACTTTTCATGTTCCTAGCATAAGAGGGGTGCTTCTTCCTAACACTAACGGGTTCCTCCACAGTAGAAGAGGGGGAGTCATTGTTCACAATAGTAGGAGGACTCTCATCAACAGGAATAGACGGAGGACAAGTGTCAGAAGAGCGGTGAGGAATCAGACTGTCTTCACCGTTATCAATCGCATGACTAGGACTAGCAATATCATCAATGACCATATTATATGATTTCATCATGGACTGAGTCCTCAAATTGAAGACACGAAAAGCCCGACTATTTTGAGCATATCCAAGAAAATTTTCAGGATCACTCTTAGGATCAAATTTTCCCAAATTGTCATGATCATTCCGGATATAGCATTGACTTCCAAAAGTTCTAAAATGACTCACTTTAGGCTTCTTCTCATTCCAAATCTCATAGGGTGTCTGGATAGTACCGGGACGCACAAACACCCTGTTAGAAATATGGCAAGCGGTCCAGACAACTTCAGCCCAAAAATGTTGGGCCAAATCCTTGGCATTTAACATGACACGAGCTATTTTTTGAAGCACATGATTTTTTCTTTCAGTAACTCCATTTTGCTGAGGAGTGTGAGGTGAGGAGAACTCTTGCATAATTCCTAGAAAATTATAAAATTCATCAAATTTGGAGTTATTAAACTCACCACCCCTATCACTCCTGATACGTTTAACATTAAAACATTTCTTCACTTGGCATCGTCTAACAATAATGACAAATTCATCAAACGCATTTGACTTCTCTCGTAAAAAAGAAATCTAAGCATATCGAGAAAAGTCATCAATCATAACTAAGATATATCTCTTTCCTCCAATACTACGAACTTTCATAGGTCCAATAAGATCAAAGTGAATAAGATCAAAGTAAATAAGATCAAGAACCTTGGAAGTAGAAGTAGTGGAGAGTTTCTTATGAGGCGTTCAAGTCTGCTTGCTCAACTGACAGGCACCACAGATCGAATCAAATATCTTTCTCAGTTTGGGAAGCCCCTTGACAATTTCGTTATTAGCAATTTTCACAAGGTCCTTAGTATTCATGTGACCAAGATGACGATGCCACAATTCAAGCTCACCACTCGAAGTCAATAAGCAAGTGGGTTCAGATAGCACATGAAAAGTATAATAATTGTCAGACGATCTAATTCCACTTAAGAAGATTTTTCTAGATTTATCACAAACAAAACAATCGGACTTAGTAAAGGTGATGTTCATTCCTTCATCACATAATTGACTGACACTGATAACATTTGCTTTTAACCCATCAACATACAAAACATCAGATAGTTTAGGACAACTAGGCGCATCAACCACTCTTTTTCCAATAATTTTTTAGCAACCCCCATTTCCAAAAGTGACAGAACCAGATTCACATTTTTCAAGTGATAAAAAATAAGACCTGTTTCTAGTCATGTGTTTTGAACAATCACTGTCAAGAAACTACTTAGATGATCAAAAGCTTGCAGAACAGTATGTGCAACCAACACATTTTTAGATAGTTTCTTCACCCATTTCTACTTCATCAAATTCCCAAGACTCCTCAACCGATAGAAAACAATTGTGTCATGCTTTTGACGAAAAAGATTCATTTTTCTAATAGGATATGATAGATTTATATGCCCTTTTCTTCCACAATAAAAATAGATAGGACCTTTTTTGCCACTAACCAATCTACCATAAGAAGGAGTAGACAAGAAAGGAGGTAGGGTGGATGAAGAACCACAGTTAAAACTACTTTGAACTTTGGGAACAAAAATCATTTTTTCCCTTTTTTTTATTTTCACAGGATATGAGTGATTTAATTCCATAAAACTCAATCCAGTTTTATCACCCCACCTCCCGCAGGCCTCCCAGGCTTTATGAGAATCAACCCTAGCATTTTGTAGCCTCCCTAAAATAATTTTTTCATTAGAGAGCTCATTTCAGATCCTATCATTCTCAACAATCAAACTATTATATCTTGAACAATACTCGGCTCCCTCAAATTTCAAAAATTTAATTTTATCCCTTAAGTTTTTTATCTCATCTTCCAAAGATTTAGAATTTTCAATCAAAAAAATATTCTCAACATCTTTTACGACATATAATAATGTGAGAGATGACACATCATTGACCAACATCATCTTCTCCTTATTCAACTTAACACTC
This sequence comes from Chloranthus sessilifolius, assembly GCA_021018995.1. Classification (NCBI taxonomy): domain Eukaryota; kingdom Viridiplantae; phylum Streptophyta; class Magnoliopsida; order Chloranthales; family Chloranthaceae; genus Chloranthus; species Chloranthus sessilifolius. The sequence continues at coordinate 145,032,610 of CM037590.1, read as the reverse complement.
ACAAGATAGAGCTCATCATAAACTTCAAAAATATCGATATCATCCTCCTCTTCATCCAAGTCAACAGAACAGGTATGGGAAACACCACGAGCATCCTCATGAATAGAGGCAACAAATGCTCGAAAATCATGAGAGGCATAAGATTCATCAAAGGAATTTCCATCACTGGTGTCATCTTCTTTTGCCGCAGCCATGACTTTAGATTTTTTTTTTTTTCTTCTTGTTGGGACATTCATGAGCAAAATGCCCATAGGCGCGACATTTAAAGCATTGAGTTTCTTCAGATGACTCCTTGTGAGGTTTTGATATGAGAATCTTAGGTTTCTCATAAGAGTTGCCACCATTTTATTTATTTTTGAAGAATTTCTTAAATTTCTTTACAAACAAAGTAAGATCATCATCACCACTTTCGTCATCCTCATCATCAATCTTTTTCTTAGAGGACCGGAAAGCCACACTTTTATGCTTCTAGTCAACCTGAATCTCAGATTCATAAGTTTGAAGAGATCCCACAAGTTCATCAATGTTGATCTTGTTGATGTTCTTACTCTCAGAGATAGCAGTCACCTTAGGCCTAAACCTTTCAGATAAGGATCTTAGAACCTTTCTGATAATTTTATAAGATGGTATCTCTTCACCAAGGTAGAAAGACCTATTGACAATATCATTCAATTTAGTATAGAAGTTCGTAAACTTCTCATCATCATTCATCCTAAGATTTTCAAACTGCGTTGTTAACATTTGCAGTTTGTTAATCTTTACTTGTGGAGTCCCCTCAAAAGTGGTCTCGAGGATCAATTAGGCATCCCTAGCCACCTCACAATTACACACTCTTTTAAACTCAGAAGCCGTTACAGCTCCAAAAATAGCATACAAAGCCCTAGAATTATCATTAGCAGCATGTTTTTCTTTATCACTGTAACGATTTGCAGGTTTAATGGTTATTTTCTCAATTCCATCTAGATGGACTATTTTGTTAGGTGGAGACCAATCAGTCTCAACAGTAGACCAGACCATGATGTCCATGGATCTGAGAAAGGCCCTCATCCGAGCCTTCCAATAAGGATAATTATAATCATCAAACAACGGAGGTCGTGTTGTGGAAATGTCCTCCCTAGGTAAATCAGAACTTTACGAATACGCCATAGACGCTCAATTCAGAAAGAATTAATACGAGCGAACCGTGCTCTGATACCAATTGAAATTCCTACGATCTAAGGAATTTCACGGGTATTCGATTAGTTCTAATTAATCCAGTGATTACACAATATTACGCTAACAATCACCACAACACAAAGAAATACATGGAAACCCAATCTCTGGGAAAAATCACGGGACCTAAGTCCACAAGCCAAATCCACTATGAAAATGAAAGATTACAATGAGTTCGAATGATATACCGATAAATGCGCATGCCCTATCAAACCCCAATGCAAAATCACATCCCTTCTCGGGTCACCTCCATAGCTTCTGATTCGGACGCTTTCCTTCTCCGTTGATGATTACACAACGAACCACCTTGAAACCCACAAGGTCATCTATCACACACCTTAATCTCTAGGGATGACTAACATTCAAAACACTTGAGCAAAATGAGTCAAAATGAGGGTAAAGAAGAATAGATCTCTTTGAGTAAAAGTCTTTTTGCATAACCTTCAAATAGATTCAAAGAGAGAAGAGATGATGATAAAGGGTTTTTGGCTCAAGGAGGAACAAGCACTTGCTAGCCTTCTTAAAACCTAGATTTTCAAAAACACCTTTTATATTTAAACATAAAAAACCCTAAAAACCGGAAAAAAAAAGAAGACAAAAACCCTCTTTTTGTAAAAGACAAGCTAACTTGTCGAAAAGTTGTCCCGATACCCACGGCGCGCTGTGAGACATGTCACGGCGCGCTATTATGGTAGCGGGATTTTTTCAAACACAATTTTAAGAGCAGGTCAAAGGGTAATGACAGATAACCTTGATCCAATCAACAAAGATCACCTCCATCTTAAAACACACATATCTTAAGGAGATCGACACGGAATTTGGAGTAGAGTATGACAAACAAGTTCTTATATCGATCACTTCCTCTCTTCGATCGTAATGGCATTGAAGAATGAAGTTTTCTTGGGGTCGAATTAGATAAAGGGTTTCTTGAGTGAAGAGAGGGATTTGAGAGATCTGATGGTGATTAAGGTCTTTCTGAAAATGGAAAGCTGAAGAGGATGGAGGTCACTTTCTCTCTTGGCTCTTTTCTTCTCAAACAAAACTCTCGAGAGTTTTAATTTTGTGTACGTTTTCTTTCTTTATAACCCTTGCAGTTGATTTGGTGTTAAGCCGGCGCATCGAGAATCGGTGTATTGGCCTTCAACATAGGGTCCAAAATAGAGTAAAATTCACTCAGTCAAGCTTGATTCCTAAACCTCTTGCTCACAAACCAAACTTTTAACCATTGCGCCATCACATGGCTTGTAAAACTATTCACACAAATATATATATATATATATATATATATATATATATATATATATATATATATATATATATATATATATATATATATATATATCTTTTCACACCAAAATGCATATCTTTAAAAGTAGAATATTTTGAAATTCCAATGCGCGTAGTGTATACCTTATCAGGCACGCACACTTAGTCGGCTGTATTAGTGTTCTAAAATTTAGGACGTTACAATTTATTTTTAATAACTTAGGATATCCCAAGCTTATGGCTGGACTAATCCCCAAGGGAAGCCCTCACCCCCATCATGCCATAAGTATTTCATAAAGAGTACATTTAAATCCATCCATCGAATATTTGAGTATTACCCACGCTAAAACACATTGACTGCATTTAATCTGATGATGGAGATCGTTTATCATCCCAATCTTTCACACGATAGATCTTGAAATCATGGGCGTACTATCAGACGGTCAGTATTTTATTTCATGTGGCACAGATGTTAGAAAAGTAACCTTAACATCACGTGCACACCCAAAATTGATTTTAAGGTCATTTTTTTTGGTGTGTACTACATGAAATAAAAAATCGACCGTCTGATAGTACGCCCATGATTTCAAGATCTATCGTGTGAAAGATTGGGACGACAAACAAACTCTATCGTCTCAGTCTATGTATTTCAATGTGGGTGAAGATTTGGTGGGTGGATTTAAAGGTACTCTTTCACAAATTACATCCTTCTAATGGAGAAGAAGAGTCGACGACCTTTGTGAGCATACTCAAGTCTCCTCAATATATAATTATAATAATAATAAATATAAAAGTGTTTTATAAAAAATAAAAATAATAATAGAATGTTTAGATGAGGTGGCATGCTAAGGGTTGACTACAGGCCCTACCCTGCTACGGTATACGAACCGCGTTCAATTTCACGGGAAGAAGGCAAGAAGCTTTATAGAAAGGAATTAAAGTGCGGTGCTGTTAAGCAACACTGAACTCTATGGTGAGCCCTCTCAAATGGATGGCTCTGATTTGTGACACCACATCACTGGGCTGAGGCCCATCCGTAAGTGGAAAGCTATAAAATGGTAGAGTTATTATATAATGGCTCTAACACCATGAAACCATACGTGCTTTGCACGTGGACATCGTAAAATAAAATATATACTAGTAAAATTATACATGCTTTACATGTGGACATCGTCCAATGAAATATTTTAATTAAAGGTGATTTTAATTATGAGTTAAAATTGACTAATCATATAAAAACATAATCATATATTATCCATCAATCACTAAAAAACTAATAACAACTATTGTTAAATATTATATTGATTCGAGTATTTTGTAAGACTTATTCTTTTATAATATCAAAAATTTAATTAAAATTCATCTTACTCAATAGTACACATGTCCGAATATTAGTTTTGATTGATGAAGATAATAAAATTAATAAAAAATTGGATTGGCAAAGTAACAAATCCAATCTCATATCCAATTAAATTATCAAAATTATTTGGTTTCAGTAGTTTCTTATTTTTTCTTTATTTTCTCATATACAGTAAATACTACATTTTATTTATGCATAATAATATACAGTTATATCTATTTACTATGCTTAAATATTTATTTTTTATTATAGATAAAAGTTTCTATTTTATCACATTCGATTAATTCGATGATATACTAATTATATATGTTTGATAAATTTTTCTTAATTGTTAATTTCTACTTTAATTTTATAATAACTAATATTACTAAATTAATAGGCTTCAAATTTTCATACCCTACTTATTTATTAATTATTATTAAAAAGATGAATAGTGATATCCATCCATACATAAAGGTCCAAGTTTTGACCTGAAACTCTAACCCGACCTAAAAATCGGCCAATCGAACTGGTCTAAACAAACCCGAAAATCGATATTGAACATATTCTGGACCCGTTTCAATTTTTTTGGGAAAAAATCGAGAATTTATTAGCATAGCAGGATGAGAAAACTGAAAAAGTAGTTTAAAATAATATAATGGTGATTGCACCCCATTCAAATTCATGATTGCTTGAAATTAAGTGATGGAGATCGTTTTTCACCCCAATCTATCGTAGAATAGATATTGATACCACGATCTTACCCTTGGATGGCTAGTTTCTTATTTTGCATGGCACAGATCCCAAAAAAGAATCTTACAATCACGTTTGAGCATGGTGTGTCATGTGACTTTCGATAATATTTTTGCGATTTATGTCACATGAAGTAAAAAAATAATTGTTTGGTGGTAAGCCCATGGTCTCAAGATCCATTAGTGAAAGATTGGGGCGAAAAACGATCTTCATCTTCGGACTCTCAGCAGTCAATGGGCTTGAATTATCTTTAGGCGTAGGCACGGACAGAAATACCTATAAAAAATACAGGGAGTGATCACTTACACCGAAAAATTATGTTATTGCTCCTAATTTAAAAGAAAATTTGATATTTATGGGACCTATGCGGGTACCTCTGTATGTTTACTTAAAGCGCCTATGTAAAAAATTCTTTGAAACCCATTGACTTCTTGGAATCATATGATGCAAATTGTTTGTCCCCCAATATTTTAGAAAGTGGATCTTAAGCTCATGAGCATTCCATCTGACGGTCAAGTTTTGATTCCACGTGGCACAAATCCGTAAAACTGGTCAGAGATACCCGTGCAAGTGCAACAGTTGTAATTGGACCCGAGACACGATAACGATATAGCGTTGACCCAAGACACAAAACTAAAGACTATCCCCAATTAGCACCCTGAAGCTGGACTTCTTCTAAGATGCTTCTAATTTTCAACTCTTATTTTGACACCCAAAAGTTGGGGTTACCCTCTGTCCCTCTCTTATATTACATTTTTCTTGACTTATAATATAGGGACCGACTGCTTAAATGATCTTACAACATCAATGATTTTATATGTGGGTGATCTGAATCGTCAAAGTGATAGATCATTGATTGAAATGCGACAAGTTCAAAACTGGTGTTTTAGGCAGATTTTTACCGTTCGATCTTTGGACGACAATATCAATAGTTGTTTTTAGTTTTAATGACTGATATTAAAGTTTATCAATCAGATTGTTCACATCCACTTATCAGCATGTTTCATTGGGTTGTGAGACACACTTTAATGAGAGATTGACACTTGGGCAATTTAGATTGGTCATAGATGTGTGCCACATGACATAATGATAGATCATACTTCGATGGTGTGAAATAAGAAGTCTAATTTTAATGGTGTAAGATCATTTACACACCATTAGGTGTTTAAATGTCAGTGGGGAGCCATTGTCCCTATACTAAATTAACACTTAAATGAATCTAAGACCATCGATCAACCCATTTGCTGAGCAAATGGGTCAATTTGTCACCGTCTAATTTTAATTACTTATTAGATTATTCTATATCTCACTAACCCTTTCACCAATTGTGATGCACCGCTTATCTTTATCATCAATTCTGTACACGTGGCATCCATCTATATAAATAATACATGCGTGATACATGTGGTTATCACCTATATTGGATTCGGCCTGTTAATCACACCTTTGGAATATCGCCACCGTTTGATAGGGAAGGAGTTTATAAATGGGCGATTAAAGTATTTTCAAGTAATGGTCCACATCATATGAACAAAAGTGTCCTAATTGGATGTTTTGATTACTTTAATGAGAAGTTTGGGCAGTCACAAACCAGATCTACCACAAAGCTCAGCTCAATTCTTAACACACTCCATTTATCAACCAAAATAACAGCTCTTTTCTACACACAAAAAAAAAATTGCATAAATAAATTTCGATCAAATAAACAAAGAATACTCAGGATCTTCATATTGGAGAAGCGGTAGAAGAAAAATCTACAATCATATATGAGGAGTATGTATCTATTTTAGAGTCCTAGTTTAATTAGATATGAGTTAGAGCCTTAGGGGCATTTTAGGTATTATAAAATGTGACAGAAACTAATTTACTTTTATATAGTAGTAAGATATATATATATATATATATATATATATATATATATATATATATATATATATATATATATATATATATAGTATCTTTTTTGTGAAGTGATGGGTGACATGGGGCCCACTTTACTAATTAGGGTTACACTTAAATACCCTTTCAGCCATCATTCTTGACTTTTTTAAAGTCTCTTTCTTTTCTCTATTCATTACAAAAAAAAGGCTATTAGCGGCAGCCATAAACTTCCGCTATTACTCTTGCCGCTAATGGTCTTAATGATTTTTTTGTTAATAGCGGCACTTTTTGGTTGCAAAAAATTATAACTATTAGTCTAGTCTTATTTTTTGTAGTGATTTTTTCAAGAATGTAGCGTTCGATAACAAAGCGCTAACACTTCGGAAGCGAAATGCGAATGCTTCTAAAATGAAGCGCTGATGCCCCCAAATGATGCGACTGACGCCCCTAAATGATGCGCCGATACTTCATTTTGGGACGCCGGCGTTTCGAAAAAAATAAAATAAAATAAAATACAAATTCGTTTTGGGGCGCTGGCGCTTCCATAAAATATATATATATATATATATATATATATATATATATATCAAAGCACCAGCGCCCTAAACGAAGCGCCGACGCTTCTTTGCAGAGGTGCTAACGCTTCGCTATCAGGAACTCATATTTTTTGAGTAAAATATATTTGAAAAAGTAAATCTGACACTTTGTAAGAAAAAGAGAGAAGAGAGAGAAAAGAAAAAAAACTTATAAAAAAGTCAAGAATGACAACTGAAAGGATATTAAAATTTTAAAATATTTTAAAAGTGTAACCCTAGTTAGTAAAGTAGTTCCAATGTCACCCATCACTTTACAAAAGGGCGCTATGTGTCGTGCCCATATCAATTACATAGAGATATTTCTACGATCCCGAATGCATTCTCCCTTTTATATATATATATATATATATAATAGAGATATTTCTACGACCCCGAGCGCATTCTCTCTTCTTATATATATATAAGGAGTTTTATTAGTTTATTTAAACTAACACTTTGATCCGGTTGATGGCATTGCCGAAGCTCTGGAAAATGAAGAAAGTCTTTTTATTTTGTGTTAGTTCTCTTTTTAATGAATTTTTTTATTCTCTAAAAAAAAATTAAAAAGAAAAGGAACCTTTGAAGTCAAAGGTGGATTTTTCATGCTATTTTTAGAGCTAGATCACAAGCACATGACATATTAAACACATCCTATAGGGATTTAACTAGTTAATTAGGGTTTTAGAAAGAAAAAAAAAATTAAAATTAAAATTTCTTGCCCTTCAAATTACAAGTCAACCTTAGGGGTTTGTATATTCAGTGGCTTGCTACAAGCTTATTAAAAGATGGATATTTAATAATTATCAGTCCAATCAGCGTAATTTTCAGGATATAAGACGTTTCCTACCAATCAACGCTTCAATCCCTCCTTCACAGTACAGATTCATAATCGTCGTCAATTGTTACGTCTCACGATGATCCACCCAAATCCCCCGTATTTACGAGCACAACACAAATGAATCACTCAAGCAACCACTATGAAAAAAAGAAGTCTATTATGTCTTATTTTTTATTCCGCCTAATACAAATCTCAAACAGTAACTCTAAACTCGTGAGACATACATCAAGCTCAAATACAAATCACGAGTCATTTTTTGGAATGAGTGCAACATGAAATAAAAAAACTGATATACCCATGATCTTAAGATACATCATCTGAAAGATTGGGATAAAAACAATCTTCTTTTTCAAATTTAAAACAGTCAATGCATGTTGGTCGGAGGAGATGGGGTGAGGTTACAATTTTACATTGCAAATAAATAGTACGATTATGAGGTGAGGCTGCATCTAAACCATATGATATAAAGGTCATGATCTACAGATCTACGATGCAAAAGAGTAATGCAAAACTCAATCTCTATCATATGATTCGATACAATCAACTGTTTAATCGGATAATGGCTTTGAAGTGCATTGAGTCATATGATAAAGATTATGTTTGGTGCCAATCTTTCACTTATGATCTTTAGATCATGGCCTTCAAATTAACTGACTTATATGATTGGGTTACATTTATTGGCGTCGTTGTTTATGGGTACCTCTGTTCGCGTCCATGCGTTTTTTGAAAGCGCCCACGTCCCAGACCTCTTAAAGACTATTGATTTATTCGGATCAGATGAGAGTGATTGTTTTTCACCCCGGTCATCCATAAAATAGATCTTTAGATCATGTAACACCTATCGGACGGCTAGTTTGTGATTCCATGTGTCCCCAGTCCCCAAAATATGGCCCTAAAGTCATGTTTGAGCATGATATGTGTTATATGATTGAAGAGTCATATTTTGGATATCGGTGATACAAGAAATTAAAAATTGCTCGTCAGATTGATGCACCATGAACCTAAGATCTATTTTGTGGAAGATATTTGTTAAAAAAGATCTCTATCATCTGATCCGAAGAAATCAACGTTTTTTTCAAGGGTCTGAGATATAGGCGCTTTCAAAGAATGCGTGAGCGTGAAGAAAGAGGTATTGACATGTGTGCCATATCAACAAAAAAATTGAGCGTTTGATGATAACCTCGTAGTCTCAAGATCCATTATATGAAAAATTATGGTGAAAAAAAAAAATTTAATCGATTGATCTAAAACAATCAAACGATTTTAAGCATGAAATATCCGAGTTGAAAAGAATGAATTTCAGGTTGCGAGGGTGACCACCAAAATTTCTCCGAGCTTTTAACCCATATCATGGGCAGAAGAAAGTGTCAACCAAATTTTGGCTAGAAATTTTATGTGAGTTTTTTTTCAAAAAAACTCTAGTTTATGGGTCCCATGCACTTTGTGGGTACCGTTCCAAATTTTTCAAAAAGTGTTTGGCCACTACATTGCCAAACACTTGCAAATTGCAGTTTTGTGGGAAATTTCAAATTTTCAGTTGATTTTTGTCAGAACTCGTGTTAACAAACAGGGTATTAGCGGCAGTTTTTTTAATAAAAAAATTGCTGCTATTAGTCTTGTTGCTACAAAAAACTGCTGCTATTAATCCTATCGCTACTAAAAAATGCCTTAATAGCAAGTGTCACTAAAATCCCTTACTTTTATAGTGAACGGAGGAAAAACATGAAAAATCGAAGTTAAGCACATGTAGAAGAGATCTCAAGGAGGAAGATTATGCTAGAATTTCTCTCCAAAAGTTAAGAGATGGAGTTAAGAAAGAGTTAAAGCCTAACAAAATCGTTTTGCATCTTATACGTCAAGAGAATCAAAATCAGGATTTAACAAAACTTCATCACGGTCGTCCGTACTGAAATCCTAATTAGGTTTTGGTTTCGGTTTCGGTGGGGACCGAAATCGACCGAAATTATGAACCATAGTCAGGGTTGTAATAGGAAAAGTTTTCACACCCAAAATAATTGTCCTCCGTACTGAAACCCATGTCTCCATCTTTGAGGACTCAGGTCTTTTCCTATTTCAAGAAGCAATATCGCCCTCTTGACCCTACTAAGGGTCACGCTAAATTAAAGCTCAAATATTATAGATCTTTTGTATTGACCGCCATTGAATCAAACAATCATTTATCATCTCCTCCGACTAGCATGTATTAATCGCCATTAAATCAAACAATGGAAATCATTTATCATCTCAATCATTCACACAACGGATGTTGAGATCATGGGTACCGTTCCATCAAATGGCAGTCAGTTATCTATTCCGTATGGCACACATCTCAATAAGTGACCCTAAAAGCATGCGACAACCATCACGCTCAAGCATGATTTTAGGGTCACTTGTTACGATATGTGTCCCATGTAATAAAAAATTGACTGTTTGATAGATGATTTATAGATCTTTTGTGTGGAAGAAATTGAGACAAAAAACGATCTCTATCGTTTGATTCAAAGGCTGTCAGTGCATGCTGACTAAAAAAGTGTATTGAGTGAGATTAACGGTACGCAACATTGAATTATAGGTTCATAGCAACCGCCCAAATTCCTAAGGCCAACAAAGGGTTTGGCAACAGTTGTATTGTTGGAGGATTGGGGACCAATTGGTGCAATTAAAATATAAAACGATTGATGATCGAGAAAGCATAAGTAGTCACAAAACCTTCGGCTTGTGTTCACATTTCACTCACATAATGAGAAATGCCATATTGCTACGTACCATCTTTAAATATATCGGTTTTTCGATATGTGCCGTTCAAGGCTGACACCGAAATGGTTATAAGTGAAGTCTATGGCTTAGGTATCAGTAGGGCTGTTAATGGGCCGAGTTTGGGCCCATTATTTTGTAGGTTTAATAAACGGGACAGGCCGGGTTAAACCTGAATAAGAAATCGGGCCGGGCCCGAGTTGCAAAGTGTAAAGCTCGGCCCGGAAATTAGGGGCTTTTAAAAAAAATCTTAAAAGATTATTAGAAGCCCGGCCTGGCCTGGATAGCTAATTGAGCCGAGTCCGAACCGCAACATTTCAAAACCGGGCCAGGCCCGACTTGATTAGCTATCAGGTCGGGCTCGGGCCCAAATTAAAACAAAAAAAACGTGCCGGATGGAAAACCAGGCCCGGCTCGTTGACAGCCCTAGGTATCAGGCAAGATGTATGTGTAAAAACAAGCCTACATGAATATAAGAGGCGACAACAATACGTTGCGGTCGTTTTATATGTCTTGAGTGATACGTATTGTAAGTATCCGTCTGTCGAGATCAATATCAATATCAATATATATATATATATATATATATATATATATATATATATATATTGTCGATATATTGAAAGGTATAGACTCGATAGCCCAATTAAAAACGATCCCTATTGATATAAGATAATATTTAGAACCATATATCGATAGGGATATACAGCTCAAAATATCCTATCCGATACATATAAGTTTTTAGGGGTTTTAGGGGCTATTGAGCATGGTGACAAATTTCTCCGAAAATTTTCAAAATTTCTCTTAAATTCACTGAAATAAGGGCCGGATGAAACTTTTGGCGAAATTAACAAAAGTTGGCTCAAAATAATGACTTTTCTTGTACTTTTAAGGCATATTTAATTTCTACATATTTTTTGTGAACTTTTCGAAATGTTTTTGATTTTTCTCGAAATTTATTCGCAATGAACCGAAATTGCCCACTACCGAAATATTGTCGAAAATGAAATTTGTCACTATGGTCTCGACCTGGAATATAAGTACATATTATGAGTTTTGGAACTGATTTTTTATTATATTTAAAAAATGAAAGAATTGAAGCATCTAGAACCATTTTTCCCCTTAGCAATCACGAGGACATGCTAGGGCAAGTGGTATCAATTGCACCATGGAAATAATTAACTTCTATAAGTCAATGCAAAATAATTGCCGAATTAATTAAAAGTGGCTTAAATTATATATTTTGAATATAGCATTAACTATTATTATATGGAGCAATACTTATGGTAGCATCATATTGTACGAACAGCTTTGTCAAGATATTTGACTTTCACGATTCTCGTGACTGTACTCTTTTTTAATGCAAGCCCATGATCAGTCAAATTTTCATGGGAATCCTACGGTCTAGAGAGGTATAAAATTTCAATGCCATGTCACTGTAGGAAAATCTCTTTCAAGATCATTGAATTGTTGCTCTCAAATAGGGGTCAAGTCTTTTCTCCACTTGCTTATATAACATTTAGGATGGTCCACTTCTATACCACATGATCAACCCAAAATTTTCAAATAGTGGGCCGCCAATTGAACTCAGTTCAAAAATCTTAGTCATTAGAAGATTCATATCATCTTATTATAGCACTTCAATATGGAACTTACATTATACATGAACCACATTACATATTTAAGTGCTAAGATCAAATGGTTTGAATCATTTGGCTTCCATAACTTTTGGGCCGAGTTAAAATGATGGCCTGCCATTTAGAGAACTCCGAGTGAAAGAGATTTAGGCTACTCGACCTAAAAAGTGGTACAGTGAACGTTTTATCTAATGGTTGGTGTTTGGTACCTCGTGATGTGGCATGTTTTTCATTGCCACCAAAAGTATACATGTGGCATGTTTTTCATCAAGTGTGGCATTTGATTGGAAGATCATGATGCTTAGATCAGGTGTATTGAAGATTGCATCGAAAAAATATATCTATCATCTGATATTATATATGACCGATCAAACACCTTCAAATGAATACTTTTACACAATTTCTAACTCTAATTTAGTCCTTCGATTTGATACTATTTGATTGCTTTGAATCACATGATGGTGATATTTTTTTCATGTTATCTTCGACTCATCAAATCTAAGAATAATGAACATCAAATCAAATGGCACTTCCGATGAAAAAATAGTGCCATGTGTTTGTTATTATGATCAGTTTTATTTAGAAAAAGGAAACGGTTACCATATACAAAGTTACAAACTCTATCTAAACACTATTATGAACTCTCATTAACCCTTTTAAAATATGTTCCAAATTAAGGTAAGTAGTCAGCAATTCAACCCCTTTATAAGAGTGATGCATGTATGAACATCTATACTAAAATTACAAAATTTTGACTACCAAAAATAATTTGGTGAAGATCTATCCATGCCAACTAGATGAAGCCATAACTGGGAGCACAGCCAATCACATGCACACCATCTATGTTTGACATTTTGGTCACATGTACACCAAAAGGGAAGCTTAATTTTTTTGAAGGTGGAGAAATTAATTCCAAAACACCTAACAAAGACTCTTCTACTACCTTGCTTGGAATTTTCCTTCTTTCCTATCTCTCTCCACCCTTTTTTCTATCCATATTTTTTTAGTGCATCAAGCCTTTTTTTATTAAAAGAAAAAGAGTCAACTTTCTCTATACATGTGGCACTATTTTTCCATGGTGTAATTAGGGTCTGTCAAATGCCTGTAAAATGGCTAACGCAAGTCAAAGATATTTTACATGGTAAGTTGGTAACTATATATTTATGTAAAAAGCATTTGACTGACCCTAATCACCAAATAGAAGTGATTTTTCATTGTAATCATCAACACCACTCAATGAACTTTGCATACTTGGTTGGGTCTATAGTTTGATTAGAGAGTTAATCATAAAAAATAATAATAAAGTAAAATAAAAAAAGGTGGATACACAGTAGTTAGGCTAAGCTAGTGATGGTAGGCACCTGGGCTTAGGAACCCGGAGGAGTGGAACCCAGGGACCCCAACTAGTCAGATCTGTGCCTTTGGGATGGTGTTTGGATACTTCCGTTATTAAAAAAAAAATAATTAAATTAAAAAGTCACTACCCAATACTGGTCCAGCACAGACCGGGTGCTGAGAGAGGTGGATGGTATGATGACTTGACATTTGATTTTTTACTCATAAAGTAGGTTCTTTTCGGACTCGAACCCGCATTTTCATGCTTGATAGCATGAGCCATTAATTCATTTATAAGTGAATGTGACTCATTTTATTCTAAGAAAAAATAGATTGTTTACCATATAAGCTCTTTTATTTATTTATTTATAAGAAACAAGAGTACTTAACATACAAATCTACCATCCTTAGTTTTAGGGAGATGTTTTCTAGAGTGTATAAATGGGAAGGAAAAAAACGAGGAAGGAAAAACTCAAAACAGAAAAAATTAGAGGAACGAGACCGAAGACAAAATGTAAGGTATAAACAAACAAATAAAACAAAGACCCGGGAGAGAGTCTTCCTCGAGAAGTACCTTGCCTAGCACGTATCTTAGCTATATCAAACTTCTATTTCAGTAGGCTTATTGCTTCTATCTCTCTCTTTCTTAACTCCACCTCCATTTCTCCTCTCTCTCTCTCTCTGGGTTTGCGTTAATTGGGGAGAGGAATATTAGGTTTCTATAGAATTTTATTTGTTGTTTTGTTTTGGATTTTGGGTCGTTAGGGAGTAACCATGGATGAAGTTTCAGTAGAGACCAAAGGACAGAACTGTTTAGAATTGCCCCCTGGTTTTAGATTTCATCCCACAGATGAAGAAATCATAACCCATTATCTTTCACAGAAAGTTTTGAATACCAGCTTCAGTGCAAGAGCAATTGGAGAAGTGGATTTGAACAAGTGCGAGCCATGGGATCTACCAAGTAAGCTTTTTTTTTTTCCATTTCTTCTTCCCTTTGATGAATGAGTCTTGGTGATTTAGTTTCATTTATTTGTGTTTGCAGGTAAGGCTCAGATGGGTGAGAAGGAATGGTTTTTCTTCTGCCAAAGAGATAGAAAATATCCAACGGGGATGAGAACAAATAGAGCTACACAAGCTGGGTATTGGAAAGCCACAGGGAAGGATAAAGAGATCTACAAAGCGAGAAGGGCTCTTATTGGTATGAAAAAGACCCTTGTTTTCTATACAGGGAGGGCACCTAAAGGAGAGAAGACCAACTGGGTCATGCATGAATATAGACTAGATGGCAAGTTCTCCTACTACAATCTCTCTAAATCTTCAAAGGTACACATTCAGATGCCCTTTTTCATTGTTTCTAAATTTGGGTCATATTCGTTTCTCTCCTTTTCCTTTTATAGATAAATGACATTTGATATTGGTCTTTTATCTTTTTTTTCCTACAATTTCAGGATGAATGGGTTGTGTGTAAAGTATTTCATAAGAACACAGAAATCAGGAAAAGCCCAATTTCATCAGGGATATTGAGGTTGAACTCTTTTGGAGAGGATTTATTGGATGCATCTCCTTCATTGCCACCTCTCTTGGATTCACCTTTCACTGGATTTATGTGTGGTGATGATGGGCCTAATACATCAGCAATGAGGGGATCAGATGGAATTCACGTGCCCTACTTCTCCATGGATGACCAACAAGATCAGAAGGGCTTTCTGCCCAACAGCTACTTCAACACCATTCACCAATTAAACCCATGTAACACAGCTCCAAACTCCATTTTATACACCCAAATTTCTATTCCCAATCCTCTCTTTTCTCTTCAGGGATCTGCGAATTCGGGCTACTTGCACCAGGAGAAAACCAATTTCATCCCAAGCTATCCAAGTTTTCCTGATCAAGAGATGTTAAGATCTCTAACTTCCACTCATCAATCATCTGGTTTGAAGGATCCTTGTAAGGTAGAGCAGTTCTCTAACCAGTCCATGGTCAGTGTTTCACACGATACAGGGCTGAGCACCGACATAAATACCGAGACTTCTTCAGCTGTTTCAAAGCATGATTTGGGGAGTAATCGATCTTACGAAGATTTAGAGGATCCATCTTCTTCTGCTGGCCAAGAAGTAGACCTGGAATGCCTGTGGAACTACTGATTACTGAATAATTTAGGCATTTAGGCTAAAAGATACAACACTCTATTTATAGGATCTGGTTTCTAAAGGCTCTTCCTATTTAGCTAGTTGCACCACAAAAGGGAAGGCCTAGAATTTAAGTACAGCTGTATAGATTTCAGGTTTCTAGGATCATGGAGCTCATAGTCTTATAGAGAATTATTATTATTATTATTATTATGATTATTATTATTATTATTATTATTATTATTATTATATGAAAATAACACCCATGTACATTCATTCTTTGTTGAATATACCCATCTCATATATATATAATTTTTAGACTTCTTAGTTGAAAGTAGGCATTTTTTTTCTAATTTTCTCTTAATTTTAGTGAGCTTATTGTTGTTCTTCTGATGAAATATTGAAATCTTATGTTGATAACTTTGGTGCATCATATCCTTTATGCAACTTAAGTGCATATACTAACTATTTTTGTTCCTCTTTTGGATTAGTCAATTGATGGTACCTAAATGAGTTCATGAATCTATTACAAAGCCCATTCAATCTAGTTGGAGTAAGTGTTCTTGTTAATTATAAAATCATCACCACCAGAACAAAGAAGAAGAAACTCTTTTGATTGTAGAGAAAGAATTCAAGTTTTTTCATTTTCTTTGTTCTCTTTTGAAAAGGGTAGCTGGGTAAGCTATGATTGAACAGTTGGAAGCTACTCAATAAAAAAATACAACACGCTATTGGAAAATCAGTTATTGAAAGAGATCAAAGATTCATTTGGCATTAACCTTCTTACTTTGTATAAATATATATAGTAAGTATTCTAAGCAAAGCTTCTCCTGGGTTTGGTTTCAAACATGGTATCAAAATTCAGCCCATAACGATACAGATGGGTTTTGTCTAAAACCAATAATGATACCACCCCAATACAGGTTTCGGGGTGGAATCGGTATTGAGGGCAATATCGGCCGTTACTGTACTGTGTCGGGCCCGATAATTCAATATATATATATGATCCAGTATCGGTGATCCCGTATCTGTATCGGCCGATATATATGGCTCCAAGGTGGACTGATACCTTAAATTTATTTGAGTATTGAAGGCAAAGCTTGTGTTGGATTTAAAAGGAATAAGAAGAGTTGTTGTTGCTTTGTGTATATGTATGGTAAGTATTGAAAGCAAAGCTTCTTCTGTATTGGATTTTGAATGAAAAACTTGTAGACAACAACATCTAACCCCCCTTTCCGCCATTAAACCCTCGCTTCCCACCTTTTATCTTTGCATGAAAACCGGGTCACGTGATACTCCTCCTGGTAGAACATCCTTGTTCCGGCGGCAGGCACGTGCTTTTTATGACTTCTCTTGATCTCGGCTCAGCTTGGGGTCTGGCTTTAGGTATCATTATTTACACATTGTGAAACTGTAACCTCAACCCACCTCCTCCATTCGTCCCAATCTTCGATACAATGGATCATGGATCAAAATCCCATATTTTCAATTAATTTCGGTCCCTTTTGTAGTTTTCGGCTGAAATTCAAAATTTCGGCTGAAATTTCGGTTTTGGTCCAGCCCAAAACAGAAACAAAATCCAAATTTTTTAACCTAGCAATGGATCTTAACACCAGCTGTTTATCATTAGACGAACAATTTTTTTATTCCTCCTAGTACACATCTCAAAAGGTGACCCTGAAATCACCTGAAATGCATCACCCTCAAACATGAATTTAGAGTCTATTTTTGGGATGCTTCCCATGTAGAATAAAAAAATTCACCGTCTGATGGTATGCCCATGATTTTAAGATCCTTTGAATGGATAATTGGGACAAAAAATCATCTCCATCAACTGATTTAAAGTTGTATGGGTGAGGTTATTGTTTCAAGGGAATTAATAATGGTACCTTTAGACTTATTAAGGGTACATTGCTTTTGCAAGAGAATCGTGAGTTACCACTAGGGTTTTCACATGCCAAAATCATGACAGCTTTGAATTACATGATGGAGGTTATTTTTTGTCCCAATCTTTCATAATATAGATCTTTGAGATCACGAGTGCACTATCAGACGATAACATGTCGATTCCATGTGGCACACGTCCCAAAAAGTGATTGTGATCATGAGCATACCATCAAACATGGTTCTCTTAGTCTCTTTTAGGGGTGTATGCTGCATGGAATCAACATATGAAAACTATGATGCAATGCAAGATCTCCAAGTTGTGAAAAATAGGTTACCCTTATTCACTGAGGGCTTGTTTGGTTGCACCGTGGCAAATCCAAGATTTAGATTTGGGATGTAAATCATTGGCCCTATTTGACAATGTTTTTTTCGAAAAACACTTTTCAAAAGACTAATGTTGAATGAAAAGTACTTTAACTCAAAAGCTAAAAGACTGGCAATCTCTAGCTGAAAATGATGTTATGTAAGAAGCAAACTCAGGTTTCTTATTAAATGGACCTGACTCTCCCAACTGTCATGTAAACACCAAACTGGCGTTTAAATTATCTTTACTCCATAACGGCTTAAGATGTGAATAATCCATGCCATCAAAACGATATATCATACAATGAAGGGCAATATGCCAAAAAATACACTCTTATTGGGAGATTTTAACTATCTGAGTTGTGCACTCTAATAACAGCTTTTATTCTAATTTTTAATGGTTGATATCAAAGTTCACCAAACGAATGGTTCACATTTACTTATAAGGCATGATTTTTTTATTGAGAGATGTTTCAATGATGGATTGTCAGTCGGAAAATTTAGATTATTCATGGATATAATGATGTGGCACAATAGTATACCACACTTTAATGGTGTAAGATCAAAATTCTAAAATAATGGTGTTAGCTCATTTACAGGATAATGGCTTATCACTAACATTTAAACACCAAAATGGTATTTCATCAATGTTCTTTCACCGTTAAAATTAAACTTCTTATATCACATCATTGAAGTGGTATTTATCATTATGGCATATGTGGCGAAGTGGCAATCTATCATTGGAACATGTCTAAGCCCAAACAAACATGCCTATATAAAACATGGGATTGTGATGTTTAATATAAGCCATTAAAACTAAAAAAGGTTGATATTATATACAGCCTATAAGATGGAAATTTTTTACATGTTGCACTTATTTATTTGATCTATCACTTAGACGGTACAAATGATCCACATCGTAAACCATTGATGGTGTACAATCATTTAAACACCACATTGGTGTCTACAGACTAATGTTGTTTCTAACAAATGGTGTTGTGAAAAGTATTTTTCAGAAAAGTGTTACCTGTTAAAACAGGGCCAATAAAATTTAGGGTACCTCTATTAGAGCCCACGCAACCTTCGAAAGCGCTCACGTGTGCAGCCACTTCAAATTCATTGGTTGATTCGGATCAGATAATGGAGATGGTGTTTCACCCTGATCTTCCTTCCACACAATGAATCTTCAGATCAACCATATATCGTGTTTTACCCTCGTTTGCTTGGAGAGTAGGCCCGGAAATCTAACAATAAATATTATTTTATTTTATTTTTGTAGATTTTCATTGATTAAAGCTATAAAGGCATGTACAAACTTTTAGATGATCAAGGAATCGTTTGCATGTTATTCGTGCAGTGTGGAGAACATCAAAGACGAATCTAAGTAATTATAATACCTTCCAATTTTGAATCCCTTTATATGGAAATATTGCACTAATAGCCAGATAGATTAGATAATTTGAAGGGGTTTGGTGTTGATTTGATAGGGATTTGGGTGGGGATTCATAATGACACACTTTCCAATTTGAGCACCTACAAACCAGCTACTTGTTCTTGATAGCAAAACAAAATGGTAATGGCGTTGTGGTTTGTATAGCCCCTAAGTCAGGTTTTCATTTATGTAAATCTAAGGAGAAGAAGAAGAAGAAGAAGAAGAAGAAGAAGAAGAAGAAGAAGGGAAGATGGGAGCTTCAACATCCCCAGACTGCAACTTAACCTATTTAAAATTAAAATATCATCTCTTTAATTAATAAAATAAATAAAATATCTAATTTGCATAAGTTAAAAATTTACAATTATAAATAAATAATACGATGTAGGATTATAGCATACATCACAATAGAACAAAGAATAATGATCCTCTCTGGCTCTGGTCATGAGATTGTAGTTAATTAGTTGTTTATTTCCTTCAACAATTGCCTTCGACTTTTCAAATATAGTTGAAATCACATACAATCAATAAGAGCTCCAATTATAATTTAGAAAATTTTATCAAATTTATAAGGTATTGTAAAAAGATTAGAGAATTGACTGTTAGATATTTAAAAGTTTATTATACTTGTCTTTTTTTAAGAGGTTTGTCTTTTAATTGAGGTGTCTTTTCAAAGTGATGTGTCTTTTCAAAACAAAGGGTCTTTTCAAAGTGGTGTGTCTTTTCAAAATGAAGAAGCATTCCAAAGTGGTGTGTCTTTTCCGAAGGGATGCGTGTTGCACATTTTCATAGAAAAAAAGTGTATTAACACACTACTTGATTTCTATTTAAGGAACCTAAAATCATTGTTTTACATACCACAAAAAGAGTCTTCTTTCTTCTCTCTTGTTATGTTTTTAAATGTTTTGAGTAGAGCGTTCTTACAATATTTAGTATTCGAATAGTGTAATCGGATTCGCCAAATCCTTCACAAGAATACACAGCCGATTCGTTCTATCTTGGAACCAGTTTGTCGATAACCTGTTGGTGACCACTTTATCGAAGTGGTGGGGACAAATATTAATTTAAAGACAGTGATATTTCTCGTGCCTCGAACCGATTCTATATATTAATTCGGATCAATATTTCAATTTTTCCAATATTAATGAATCAAGCAAATAATCTGAATTAATGTTTGGCAAACCACATACTTTGCAAGGTTTTCAAAAGTTTGATTAATACATAGAATAGCTTCCTCAAAGGCACCAAGCAGTAGGCGAATTTATAATAAACAATTAAAAGATGGGCACCCATATTTGCAACCCAATATTTGAGGTAAGGGCAAACTAGTGTTTTGCACTGTAAGATAATGAAGATCATTTCTTGTCTCAATCTTTCAAACAATAGATCTTGATATCATTACCCACCTATCATAGTATGCTCATTATCGGTCAATTTTAGAGATGTGTGTCACATGAAATCAACAACTAACCATATGATAAGTGGTCCATAACGTTAAGATCTATTGTGTTGAAGATTGGGACTATAAACAATGTCAGGCATGATTTCCCTTACGGAGTATTCGGCTGAAAATAAAGGGATCCCTTAGAAGATTCATTCTACAATCTCCCCACCAAGCCAGCTTTGGGCTGTAGTCAACTACCTAGTTGGATACAGATTGCACCACTTACACCCACAAAGAGCCGGCTGGCTGGCTGGCTGGTTGGCTGTTTGGAGCCGATGCTTCTTTAAAAGGCTTAAAACCGTTTCTTCTGAGTGGGTGGGCCCTTTCAACTACCATGGCTTCGGTTACACAAGCGTCATCTGACGTCATGCTCCTCATCTTCTGCTGCCACGTCAGACGCTTGGATGGTGACGTGGAAGCGCTACTTCCATCCTAAGATGCATACATACATCTTTTACCATAAAAATTTACCGACTCTTAATTTATAATTTACGATATTCACCCAACCCTAATCATCCAAGCGGTCTTCTCTGGAGCTTATCATGTAAAGATCTTTGACCATTGGCAAGAAATTGGAGTCTCTATGATCAACCATTATATTAGACGATAAGACTTTGACCGTATGGTCTCACATAATATATCACCTAATATATAGATCATGTTTCACGTCAATCTTTGGCATTAAACATCTTCACACTATAGCCTTCAAATTAGACCGCTTAAATGGTGTCTCATTTTGCATTGGTCCCAAAAACACAATGTCTTTTGTTTTAAACCATGTTCCAGATCAGGTTAAATCAGTGGCCATATTAGCTGTCATGCATCCAATATGAAGTAGATATAATACCAAAAATCTCCTTTGGAAAAATAAATATTTATTATTATATTTTTTAATATTTAAAATATAAAAAAAGCAGATGAATTTCAATCATTCCAGCCAATGCGTAGGGATGCAAGTTCGGTGTACCAAATTGAACCCGAATTTTTCGGTGTTCGGTTCAATACACCCCAAACCGAAACCCATTCGGTTCGGTTCAATTCACATTTTTCTGAAACTGAAACTGAAACCAAAACCGATTCAGTTCGGTGTAGGTAATATACCTACTACTTTTTATGTTTTTAGGGTATTTTTTTCGATTTTTTATGTTTTTTTTGGTTTTACTCAACCTATCCCCTCGGTTTTGGTTTCAAGCCACCCAAACCGAAACCGAACCGAATTGGGGTTTGGTTCGGTTTGTGTCTGATTTCGATGCGGACTGACGCAAATCTGATACAACCAGCTCGTATCAGCACGCAACCTGGCCGATATGCCGAGATCAGATGTAACGCTCCTTTTTGTTTTCTTTTCTTTTTTGTCCTTTTCTCCTGTTTAATGATAAGAAGGGTGATTGCGACGAGATTAGATAATTCAAAAAAGGAGTTAGGATGATGGGGATGGAATGGCCTGAGCGATTACATATATAATATAATATTTTTCCATAAGATAGCGACGTAAATTATTCTTCTTTTTTGTTTTCTAATACAAATTCGTTTTTCATAATAATAATAATAATAATATTATTATTATTATTATTATTATTATTATTATTATTATGTGGTTGTGTCCACCTAGTGTAGACCATACACACAAGTTCTATGTGGCATCCAAAACTTTGGTGCTTTGATAATAAGCACCAAATTCTACGGTGATTGATCATAAGCACCAAGTTCCTAACACTTTTCTCATAAATATTGCTTGAAAGTGGGTCTCACAATGCAAGATTGAAGTGGGTCTCAATCTTATAAAACAAAAAAAGCAAAAAAAGCAAAAAAAAAAAAGGTAAGCGAGTCTCACAATGCAAGATTGAAGTCAAATCTATGATTACTCCTCCTTTCTTTCAAACCCAAACGTCTCATCTACTTAGTTTAATCAAGACTTCTATACAGAGAGAGCGATATGAAACAGTGGACCACTGCCGCGTACACCAAATCATATACTAATCAATGCTATGACTCTAGTCCTAGTCTCTCCTCTAACATAGACTTTGAAAAAACAAATGGCCTACTTTCTATGTGAGGAAAGGAAGCTTCGATGAACCATCCATCCATCCATCCATTCATCCATCCATCATAGACTCTGAAAAAATAAATGGTCTATTCAGGTAAATTGATTGGGTCTTTTTCCCCAAACCTCATTCGTCAATCATGGGCTTTCCACCAACCTCCCCTGCTCTTACTAATCTTAAATCTTGTTAGTTTAGAGAGTGAATTCGCAGCAACCATTCATTGCTTTGAATCAGATATAGAGATCATTTTTCGTCCCAATCCTCTTGTTGCTTTGAATCAGACATAGAGATCATTTTTCATCCCAATCCTCCGAACAACGGATCTTGAGACCATGTTTTTCATTCCAAGTAGCACACATCCGAAAAATTGACAAGCAAATCATGTTTGAGCGTGCTGTGTGCCACCTGATTTCCAGGTCACTTCTTGGAATGTGTGCATATTGAATAATCGTCTAATGCAATGCCCATGGGTCTCCAGGTCTTTTGTATGGAAGACTGAGACGAAAAACAATCTCTATCAGCTGATTCAAAGCAGTCAAATGATTTTCAGCGGAGGTGCCCTCAGTAATTCAGTAGGTGCGAATAGAGCTACCCATCAGGTTTTTCCAATTGCCTGGTGAAGGAACAGCCAAGCTTTTTATTAGAATGCAATTGAGATAAGCAACATAATTAACAATTCGAAAGAAAGATTGCTTTGCATATGCAATTTATCGTTGTCGTGTTCTAGTAGATTTTGCTAGAGATCGCGACGGCCGGTTGTGATAAAAACAACCAGGGAAGGGTGAAGAAGGCACTCAAAGGAGGCTTATTTTATTCAGTGGGTGACATGTTCAATGACTCTTGTTCAGGGACACTCAACATAAATCTTGTAAGGCAACAACTTTATTTGTTGCTTAAACACATAGGAAACATAATAAAGTGGATGTATATATTAAAAAAATTATAATAATAAAAACAAAATAGTTCCAATTGCAGCCAAAGGAGAAAATTGATCCAAGTAGAACATCAACAGTATTGTAATTTTTCCGGGACAAAGGAAACAGTGTCTTAGACCCTTTTACTTTGTTTTCTTTGCTATTTTTAGTAATTAGAATAGGAAGACAATGGCATATCCATGTGACAATGTGATCAAAAGTATTCAACTTTCTGGTTCCGTTTTCACTTTAACAATCCTTCAAACAGTCTGTTTATTTCGTTAATTATAATATTTGATTCTGTATATCGAAATAAAACTGCTATTTTGAATTATTATAACCGTATTCATAAAAATGGAAATACTGGAGATGCCAGAAAAGTGACTCAGTTTATCTAGATATACAATGCAGTGACCCACCCCTTTATACCACCAGATCAAAGGACTGACAAGCTCTCAGGTCGGTTTTCGATTATTCCTCGATCAGAAGGAAGCTTGGCAACAAATGGATAGATGAGAGATTATTTTTATCGAGCAAGGAGCAATAAAACAAAACTAAGACAAAGAAAAGAAAAATATCATGCCCTGCACAACCCAACCCTAACCAAATCGATATCAATATCTCTGAAAAACCTAAAAGAGATCGCATCTTTACCAGATTCACCTATGTGTGGGCTCCAATGTCCGGATGCTCCCTCCTGTCATCCCTTCAATCCGATCTTTGGTTATCTCCACAAAATGGCCAAGCACTTCGTGAAACTGCTTCAGTCCGGACAAGGGAAGGATAATTGAAGAGCGGTCTGCCCCAGCCACCTGCAATTAAAATTTACAGAACAATCAAAAAGCTTAAATTGGCTCGTGAAATGGTTTATAAATTAGAAACTAATTCGGGTGTAGACGGATATCAGCTGAAATTTTCAAAACCTTAGCCCATCTATTAATGGTGAGGAATCATCCAATTCTTGGGACTGAGAACTGAGCTTTTTAAACTCTAGTTTATAGGAATAATCCTTTTTTCGACGATATAAAGGAACAAATTAGTATCTGCTTTATACCTCAGAAATCCTTAAGAAATGGCCCCTGTTGTTGTTCCCAAGATCAAAGAAAAACCTCTTTTGATCAGCCCTCATTACTTTTGAAACCCCCAAGCTTCTGGTTTCATCCTGCAGAGGTAGTTCGAGTGACCTATCAGCATTCAAATCAGGTGATGTCATGGCAGCTTGAGAACTGTGGCCTGATATGAACCCGGCACCCACATCATCTGAGAGCTCCGCGAGATGTTCCGAAGGATCGGAATTTTGCTGTTTTTAGCAAAACCAGAACATTAGAATAGAAATTAGACAAGATGAAGCTCAAAAACACAGCCATGATTTGAAAAATAACAACTCAAATATGACACCTGATTAGGAAGGATGAAAAGTTGTGAAGCTTCATTTATCTCCACTAAAATATTCCTGAATGCAGCCCATCCTTCATCCTGAGCACTCCCTGCAGGAACAATAATTGTACTACGATTTCTGCTAACGGATGCTTCTGAAACCTACCAAATACACAAATTTGTTAGGAATGAGGTGCCTCCTCTCAATCAGCTGAAACTAAACTTACATATCTTCTTCCCCTTTGGAAATCTGGGTTGGGCAAGTGGCAGAGTTATGATTAAGGATGCAAATGGAGATATATTATCCCCATTCTCTCAACCATTCGGTAAATGTAATAAGAACCGAGGCGGAACTAAGGGCTGTTTACAAGCAATCCTGCATCATTGCACATAGGTGGCTCCACGAACCACAACATCATCATTGAGGGGGGCTTCTATTGGTTGGAAAACAAGGAAGCAGTTCTGTAGACTCTACTTGGTAGTAAGAACTATAGATACTATTGAGTGTTACCTCGACACAGTTGCACATGTGCCAAGTATCAAGGTGTTAATAAGTGTCTAGTACAACAGTTTCTAAAAATTCCAATATGGTGGCACAGCCTTAAAAAATTAAAATATTAAACAATTTAAATATATTTTATATAATTAAATTGAAGGGAATCCTAGAGAGCTAATAGAGAAACCTGTTGACAAAAAGATGAGAAGTACTCATAATGTATGTTATGACTTGAAATTGAAATATTCTAGATTATACAAATGGTTTTCAAGAACTAAACTCTCTTCCTTCAAAATTTTCTAACCTCACATTACAAAATGGTTTTCAAGCACCCAAGCTTTTCATTGATAATTTACTAAATTACAGTCTTTTCCTGAAATGGCAACTCCTTTTGTGTGTTGGAACTAGGGACACTTTTATGGTATCAGGTAGTATTTCTTCATACATTTCTGTAAGTGTCATGTCAAGGAGCGTCCAAGTGCCAACAAGTGTCAGCACAGCAAAATTCCAAAAAGTAAAAGTGCCTAGGTAACACTGTATGGAAATGATGAAGCCAACACACTGGCCAAAGAGGACAACATCTGCTTTTCTCCTGAGGAAACATTAGTGAAGAAATAAAGTCTAGTAAGAGGATCAAATCGGGGGATGACATGGATCTTGATGTGACAATGCCAATAGAACAATCCATTAGTTCTTTTATTTCATATGTTTTTTTGGACTCTCTGTTTTGGAATGAGTAGCTCTCTCTATTTTGCTTAGTTAATGAAAGCTCTATCATGGAATCAAAACTCGATTGATACCAATCATGGGTCAAAATATCGGGTTACCGATACGTATCGTCCGAGCTCCAAAACGATACGTATCGGACGATACGTATCGGTACCGGTTGGTATCGGACAATACATTGAATGTATCGTTCGATACCAATACCGATACGTATCGTCCGATACGTATCGGTATCGGCCGAAATTTTGATCCATGATACCAATACATATCCCAGATACATAACAGTTTTCGGCCAAACCGATACCAATACTGATACCACTACCGGCATCGGTCTAGTAACAATGTCAGTACACGTATCGGTCGATACATAACAATATCATTCTGAGTCACTTGAATAATTTTATATATTTATAAACTTTTTTATAATTTTTTATGATCGTTTAAGAACTTTTGGGGAAAAAAAAGCCAGCATCGGCAGATATCGATACGTCTCATCGCAAAATATCAGTCCCTTGGGACCGATACCGAGTTTGATACCTCAATCTCTCTGCACTATGCAGCAATAGAAAAGTTCCGAATGGGCTTCAAGGGAACTACTGGAAATGGTTGGCTGTTGATGCAGTTGAATCTGCTAGTGGTATTCTGATGAGTTAGGATACCCGGTTTGTTGCTAACTTGTTATAGAGGATCAAAGAATAGACATCAGATTTTTATCTGTTTCATGCAAAAAATATTGAACGGTTCAGTATAAATTGTCTCTTTTGAGGGATTTTGGGTTTTTTACAGCAACAAAGCACTTTTTGTATATTTTTCCCTTAGGACTTCTTTAGGGTTTATAAATCTCTTTGTTGATTGTTTAGACTTGACTTTGGAGTTGTGACTAGGATTAGGGTTAGAGAGAGAGAGAGAGAGAGAGAGAGAGATGGGCCTAAATGACTTAATGAGGGTTAGGAGCCCTACTAGCCATTATATTAAAAGCCAATTACAAATATTCGGTGTTGTCAAATCACAAATGCGAAAGCATATGCGAAAATTGTTGGCTCCATTGCATATGTCATGGTAGCATCTGCGATGCAGTATGCAATTATTGTTCAAACGGTAAAAATATGACCGTTGGTAAAATAAATCCCCTTTAAGGCTCTTCTTCTCTCTCAAGTGTCGTGTTCTCTTTAATTCATTATTTTTAGCGTCTTCTTCTCTTTTTAATTCTTTTAATCTTCTTCAAGCAAGAAGAGGCTATCTTCCATGGCTCCACCTGTAGACACCCCAATTTTGAAAAAGCGCGTACCAACACCACCGACTCTCCTTCCCCATCTCCAAGCAAGAAGAGAAGCTTCAAATCATGATTCAAGAATCTAGATTGAAGTTATCTCTTGTGTTTGGGAGGTTTGAGTATTTTTGTTCTTTTTACTCCTAATTTTGTATTAAGCCTTCTAATTTTTTTTACTTTTAAATTTTACAACATCAATATGTCTTCGTCCTCGAATGATCCTTTTAGACCGAAGTCTAATGATTCGGGTTGGAAGTATGGACCTACGTAAGTCCCACGGAGAAGTCCAAGATACAATGTTGCGTGTGCCATCATATTACAATAGGTGGAATATCGCGACACAAGCAACACTTAGTGTGGCAACCCGAATCAAATGTTAAAGCATGTCCAAATGTCACTCCCGAGATTATAAGAGATATTTTACAAATGGCTTAAACCGCCCTCGTATCACGAAATAAGACACTTTTGTCTTAAAAGCGAGGTTGAAGCGACCAAAGGTCTTCTATCCGAGTATCGAGAGGATTGGAAAACCTATGGTTGCACAATAATGGCTAATGGTTGGACGGATAGGGTTGGTAGATCATTAATTCACTTTTTAGTTAATTGTCCTACCGACACTAAGTTCTTAAAGTCAGTGAACGCTTCGGGCGAATCTCACACAGCTGAATATCTTTTTGGCCTCTCAGATAAAGTTGTGGAGAAAATCGGAGACGAGCACATTGTCCAAGTTTGTATAGACAATGTCGCGTATTACATGGTCGCGGGTTGGCTTCTTATGCAAAAGAGACCTCATTTATATTAAACCACATGTGCGGCCTATTGCCTTGACCTAATTTTAGAAGAGATAAGCAAGGTACACATTAAGACCAATGCTAAGGCTAGAAAGCAGTAGTTTTCATATATAAGCATGTTGCATGCCCAACTACTCCACCATATGCGTGAAGCATTAGGTGGGAATATTTTATGCCATGTCGTCACCCATTTTGCTATGACCTTCTTAACCCTATAATGCTTATACAGCAAAAGAGACCAACTTCGAAGCTTTGAAACGGGAGCCAAATGGAAGCATGACCATTGTGCAAAGAAGGACGAAGGAAAGTGCATGGCCCAAATCATCCTTCACCAAACCTTTTGGAATTGTGTTGCACAAACACTTAGAGATTCTCAACCATTCATGGAAGTACTACGATTGGTTGATAGGGATGAGGAGTCCCCTATGGGCTATATTTATAGCATTATGGAGAGAAGGTGAAAACAAATAATAATAAATTCCGACTCTATTAACCTATCATGGATATAGTGAATAGGAGATGGGGTAGCCAAATGGCATCATTGTTTTCGATCGCGTATATCCTAAATCCAGCGATATATTTTTCAAGTATCGATCGAGATGACGCGGATGTCACACATGAGTGGTTTCCTTGACGTGTTAGAGAAAATTGTGACAAATAAAAATGACCAAGATAAGATAAACAACCTATCGGACCGGTACAAGAAGTCGTTGTAAATCTTCAGAAGGAATATCGTCATCCGACATAAGGAGATGAAGATACCAAATAAGTGCTTAGTGCCTACAAAGTATGCAAACGCAATCGTCAATCCAATGATATTTTAAGCTTTCAAACCATAGTAACGATTCCAAAAAGTATATAGCCGATTGGTGGACCTCATATGGAGTGGATCCCAACAATAAATCCAGGTTTAACGAAATTGGTGATAAGAGTACTTGGCCTTACTTGTTCTTACTTGTTCGGCATTGGAATGTGACTGTAATTGGAACTTATTTGAGATGGTAATTGTTTTGTTATCCCTATCATGTTATGTAGTAATTTATAATATTTTTTAAGATTAAGTTTGACATATTTGTAATGTCTTTGTCTTAAATAGATTTATATGAAAAAGAGAAATAACTTGAGTAAGGAAAGTTCAATGATTTGGTCTTCGTGCAATACAACCAAAAGCTCCGAGAACGCTTTCTCAAAGCATGAGAAAATCCTGGACACTATGATCCCATCTCGATTGACGACTTGCCCGCTGATTATCCTTGGATAGCATATGCACAGGATGAGCGAGTCCTTGCGGGAGAAGATCTTAGATGGGGTCAAGTCAAGGAAGCCTCTTTTGATGGGGATGACAAAAGCCCTACCCAACGGAGGAGATGGGTGGGGGGAGTAGTACCTCAAGTCAAAAAAGATGGAGATGAAATCCAAGAAGAAGAAGACTCACTACCGACGAAACCACTATCGACGGAAGTCGAGGATATAGACTCCATCTTGGTGACTTGAAATGAAGAAACAGAAGTAGAGGAAGAGTACGCTGAAGAAGGTGATGATTCGGATGATGATGGCAATGCTAGTGATGGTGATGATGATGCAGGAGGTGGAGGAGGAGCTGATCAAGTACAACAAAGGGTTAGAGATCAATGTGTAGAGTACACAGTCAGACAACAATACCCTTAGAATGTAATTTATAAAAATATTGATTTTCCTATAATTAATGAATAATTTTTTGTTATTTCACTTAATAAAATGAATTTATTACTTCTATGGAATGGTTTTTTTTAAATTGCGGAGACTATAATGTATGTTTTTTAATTCTAAGACCTTCCTATATTTTTCCTAAATTTTTCAGATTTTTTCTGATTTTTAAGATTTTTTCGAATTTTGGAAGATAAAATTTGCAAGACAATGTTCGATCGTATATGCAATTATGAGAATCGCATATGCGATCATTGATCGCAAAGGATGGCATATGCGATTTAAAAACAATGCAAAGATTCCCTTACAATAATGGGTACCTATGCACACACCCAATATATAATATAAGATTTACACATGTACACCAATACTCTCTCTCAAGCTAGTGCATAAATATCAATTATGCTCAGCCTGACAAGGAACACTGAACAAGAGAAGGTCCAAGTTCCTTTCTAAATATATCAGTCAACTGTTCAGAAGATGACACTTTTGAGTGCCAATGATCTCAGCTTGAACTTTTTCACGGAGAAAGTGAATGCCAACTTCTATAGGTTTCAACCTTTCATTAAGACCAGAGTCACCAACAATGTCTATAGCAGCCTGGTTATCACAATGTAGAGGCATATGAATAGATGGAGGAGATTTAAGTTCAGAAAGAAGGGAGCAAAACCAAAGACGCTTACACATGCCATGGACCATGGCTCTATATTCAGACTCTGCACTGAAACGAGAAACATCGTGTTTCTTACTTTTCACCCAATTTGATGATTGTGAAAAGTAATTTCCAAAACAAGTAACCTCAAGGGGTTAGGCGAGCTGGCCAGGTACCTACTTCCAAAAGCAGGAGACCTGAGTTTGAATTCCCCCCCCCCCCCCCGCCCTTGAGGCACCCTAGGGATTTATATCTTGTGTTAACCCGACATGTGCTAACTTGGGGTGCACAGGTGCCCCTGGGATTAGGTGGGTGCTCTAAGAGGCCTGATACCCAGGTTATCAAAAAAAAAAAATTCCAAAACAAGTGCATTGATTCTTTTCATATACAATCATACCAATGTGTTGCATCTAATGAGGACGTTTACAAATGATAAAGATTTAGCGAGATAAGTCATCAGCAATTTTCAATGAGTTTCTATATTTGGTAAGTGTTCATGATTAGAGGGATAACTTGACGGTGATGTTCACTTTAGAGTTTTGATTATAAAAAAATGGTTGAGGCATCGCAAAGGGAAGAGGTGTGGTGACACTGTTTTACAGAATTCTTTTCAAAATAGTATGTTGTGCACTTTGAGAATTGCAGGCCCTTCGACAAGTTTACCTTGGTTAGTTAATAGCGGTGAGAAGCCTGCAACTACCTACGTTTTTAGTTAGCACTAATCTTTTTTGAAATTATATCATTATGTACATGACTATATTTTATTTTAGTCAAGTCTTTTACTACACCAGCCTAATATCAAGTCCAACCATGGGTCAAAATATCGTCTGATACCGATACGTATTGTCCTATACCTGTCGGTATATGGGGTGCCCGAGACGATAAAAAGAATTTTTATCAGGCACCCCAAAAAAGAGTCATATTATCAGACAACACGGGCAATTTATCGCCCGTATCGTCCAATAATTTCATATATTCTGTGGGGCCCAGCCACTTAAAAGGACGTGGGTTTGCCTTATTTTTAGCCCATTTACCCCCTTTTTCTCCCATTTCCTATCTCTTTCACTGCTCTTTCTTCCTCCTCTTCACTCTTTCTTTTTTTTTTTTTTGATCGGTAAAAAGAAATCCATTCCATAAAAAGCCAGCGAGGAGCTGGGAGATTCGGTGAAACTCGTCAAAATCAAGCCCAACAAGAAAAACAAAAAAAAACCACCGAGGTGTGAAACAGGCCAAAAAGAGCAGCGAAGAAAGTCTTCCAAACACAAGCCAGCCCCCATCCCCCCGCACCAAGGGAGAGAAAATCCTTGAGTCACGTAGAGAGATCTTCGATGCCCTGCCCTCCATATTTATCCAACAGAGTCCATTGGCACATCAAGTCTTTAATCAGATTGAGGATGCTGCCGATATGTCGACGCTTGCGCTTAAACACTCTAGCGTTTCTTTCAAGCCAAATTGTCCAGATGACCGCGTAGACCTCCACCCTCCAGAAGGCTCCTCGTGGCCCTGTCCATCTCAACCCATTCCAAGCAAGCAGGAAATCAGCGAGGCTCTCCAGGGCAACCCAGCTGAGCTCGAAGGACCTTAGGATCGTGGCCCAAATTTTGGATGCAACCCAACAGTGAATAATAAGTGAGAAAGATTCCTCCATATGCAAGCACATTGGACATCTATTCCGTATCAATTTCCCCCGAGTGATTAGATGGTCCATCGTCAAGATGTGCCCTCTTAAAGTTGTCCAAAAGAAGAATCGAACCTTGGGGGGATAGGAGCCCTCCAGATGAAGAACCACTCAACTTTAATAAGCGGCCTATCAGTAAGAGCGCAATAGAACGATTTGACCGAAAATTTGCCATTTTTGATGGGCAGCCAAATTCTCGCGTCCCTGCCTTGGCGATTCGGGGACAAAGAATATAGCGCAGCCATCAGGGAGGAAAATTGATCCATCTCATCCTCCCTTAAGGCCCTCCTAGTGGATACTTCACTATTGGGCGATCTGAAATCTGTGATCAAGCCATGAGTGGCAACGGAGACGTTGAAAATCGAAGGAAACTCCACACTAAGCGGGTAGAAGCTTAACCAAGGGTCGTCCCAAAAGGAGATCCGCGAGCCATCACCTCAACTAAACCGGATCCATCTAGAAAAAACTCTCCATATTGAGCTGACGTCCTTCCACCAAGCGGAGACATTCGTAGTAAGGTTGCAATTAATACCCCAATCTCTCGACGAGCAGCCATACTTCCGAGCTAGAATTGATCTCCATAAGTTGTTCTGCTCTGTATCCTCCTCTTCACTCTTTAGCCACCGGAGACCCAAACCTTGGCTACCGACCACCCGGAAAGCTCGGGATCATCGTGTTTTCGTCAGAGATCATAGAAAAGATATCATGTTCCATCATATAGCTTGATTTTTCTCTATTTGCCTGCATTTTTAAAGTTATTTTCACTAGATCTACCCATAAATATGGTAGATCTTAAAATATCAGGCCCAAATTTGAGGGTTGTGTTAAGACTATCAAATTTGAGGCCTTATATGTCTCTCTAAAGTGTCCCAAATCAATTTGTTTTTAGGGTTTGTAACCTAGATCTAACCTACCCTAGATCTACTAACCTATTTATTTCCTAACCTAGATAATATATATATATATATATATATATATATATATATATATTTTTTTTTTTTTCTATGGATTTATAATACTATATATTTAAAAAAATCATATATTAAATTATTAATTGCTCTTTTAAATATTAATTTATATTATTATATATTAATAATGTAAAAAAAAATTAGAAATGTGTAATCATGTATTCATGTAATCTAATATTTATATATTAATTTTTTATATTATATTAATACTATAATAATATGAAATTATTTTTCATCAAAGAAAAAAAATAAATAAATAATATGAAATTATCTATTAATAATTCACATGTAATGAACATGTCACACATCCTCACATGAAGATGTGACACATGCATCATCACATGATGCTGTGACACATCATCATGGAATGTGTTTAATTCACATATAACGAACATGTCACACATCCTCACATGATGTGTGGCACATGCATCATCACATGATGATGTGACACATGTAAACGAGATGTGTTTAATTCACATGTAAGTAATCAACATGTAATATAATCTAATCGTTTGCTCATTTATGCAGGTGAAATAACTAAATATGGTACCTGGGGCAGGATCCAAACTGGCAATACGGCAAAGCAATAGATGGTGATAGGCTTCTAATCGAATGTAAGCTTTGTGAGAAGAAATTGCAGGGAGGAGGTATAACACGATTGAAGGAGCATTTGGCTCACATTAAGAGAAAGATAAAAGGATGTGAGCACGTACCGAAAGAAGTGAGAGAAGCTATCAGAGCCAGCTTGTAGGCAGCTAAGGGAAAAAAAAAAACAGATGCCGACCAGGATAGGGACATGTATGAGAGATTAAGGCGGAGGGATCCAGAGTTTCCTGCACTTGAACCTGAGGATGATGCGGATGAGGATGTGATAATAGCGAGAGTGATGAGGGAGAGTGCTAGAGAAACACGACAACGACGAGATCAGGACGAAGCTGATTATCAGTTTCGGTCTAGCTTGAGGGGCCCATCCATGCGTGCTGGTGGTGGTGGGTCTAGTCAAAGGCCATATGATCTTGATGATGATGAGGACATCGAGGAGACTCAGGGATTGCGCAAGTCAGGTTCCGTGAGGGAATCCAAGAGGCCTACTATAAGCCGTACTATAGGTCTCATGGATCCATTCATGTACGGACAGAAAGTGCAAAACAATCTAAATTGAGTGCAACCTCACTAAAAACATAGGGGAAGAAGCTCGGAAAGGTCATTACAACGTTTGTGGTTTTCAACCACATTCCGAGCTAGGTTGTGGAGTCGTCATACATCAAAAGTATAATTAACACTAGTGCAGAAGCTGGTCCAGGAGTTAAAAAGTCTTCTGCATACGAGGTATATGGGCCCCTACTGAATGATGAGTACGGAGAGATAGGAGCTTATGTCAAGAGCTATGAGGAAGTATGGGGTGTGAGAGGTTGCACAATTATGTGCGATGGATGGACCGGTCCCACAAGAAAGAGTTTGATAAACATTTTGGTCTACAGAGATGTCGGTACAGTATTTCTGAAATCAGTTGATGCTTCTAAACACACGAAGACGGGTGATTACATCTTTCAACTAGTAGATAAAGTAGTTGAAGAGGTTGGAGAGAAGCGGGTTGTGCGGATGGTAACAGACAATATCACCAATTATAAAGCAGTTGGTTCAAAATTAATGTTGAAGAGGCTTCACCTGTACTAGACTTCGTGTATCACTCATTGCGTGCACCTCATTCTTGAGGATTAGGAAAGAGGACCAAGGCGCATGCAACTATTCAAAAGGAGAGAACGATTACATTTTTTTTGTACAACAATGACAAGTTAGTCAATCTAATGAGGGGGTTCACAAAGAACAAGCTGCTCCGGCCTAGGATTACACGGTTTGCCACACAATTTCTAGGCCAACGAAGTTTAGCTAGATATAGGCGTGAGCTGAAAAGCATGGTGTCGTCCGAAGAATGGGGAAAATATGAATCAGAACTCCCACGATCAAAGAGACCTACTTGCACTGAAGTTACTGACTTGATCTATAGCACCCAGTTTGGGCAGATATTGACCACCTGGTCCTCGTTACTACCCCGTTGGTACAAGTGTTGAGGTTGGTAGATGGTGATGAGAAACCAACGATGGAGTATATTTACGGGTCAATGGACAAGGCGAAATTGGCTATCAAAACCAAATGTCATATAAAATATAAACGATATTGGAAGATTATCGACAAGAGGTGGGATAAACAATTCCACCAATACTTGCATACAGGTAAAACATGCTAAATTGCTTATGTAGTGATTTGTATTTATTTATTATCTTCCATATTATTCACTGCTTCCATTAACTGATGAGATTGCTCATATTTTCTGTATAGCACACTACTTGAATCTGGCCTTCCAATATATAGGAAGCTTCGAGTTGAGTGAGGCCGATGAGGTGTACAGTGGTTTGCTCAATGTCATCCAATGAATGGAGCCTGAGTTAGCGGACCAAGGTCAAAGCCATAAGAGACGTGAGTAGTCATAACTCATAACTCATAAGTCAAATATCATATGATATGTTTATTGATATGTGGGCTATTGTATTCCATCTTTGTAGATTGATATGTTCTGGAAGAAACATGGGTCATTTGGGACGAGGTTAGCATAATCCCAAATCCAACACGATAAACCGATTGATAGGTGGATGCACTATGGACAAGATGGTCCAATACTGAGGTGGATTATCATGCGCGTTATATCACAAACATGTTCCTCATCCAACTGTGAGCGGAATTGGAGTACCTTCTCTCTCATTCACATGAAGTCAAGGAATAGGCTAACTATGAGTCGATTGGAAAAGTTACTCTACTGTCATTACAACATGCGATTAAGGGTCAGGAATATACAGAAGACCAACCATGGTAAGCAATAATTTGACGTCTTATTTCATACAATTTTTATTTGATGTAATTGATGAGACATTTACTAATTCATCTATCATATTCTATCTTACAGATAGTGAATATTTTACTTTAATCTGTGTGATCAATGGCATAGTACACGACTCCCCATTGTTTGTCTGAGGCATCTGTTTCGACTTTCGATTATAAAATAATCTTCTATATTGGGCAGAGCTAGTGGAGGAATCTTTTTTACCTCTTCCTTGATGTCTCTTACAACTTGTGTATCATAGTTTGTCTATGTGAAGGAATTGGTGATTTCTGTTTTTCGGAGCTTGGAGGTTAACCCTTGCTTCTTTTTGCAATGTCTTTGAGGAAGTTGTTGGCACAGTTTAGAATTCCTAAGAAACTCTGTAATTCTTTTCTGGTTTGGATTTTTTCTGAAAATTCCAAGAGCTTTTTTATTATGTGGTCTTGGAGTCTAATAATTCCGTGTGAAATACTGGGTCCAAGGAACTCTATTTCCTGTTGGGTTATGCTCAATTTTCTTTATGAAATTAGATTCCATGTTGGATAAATTCTTGTATTATCTGTCTTAGATGTTCATAATGTTCTTCTGTCTTGCTGGCTACCAAGACATCGTCGATGTAAGCCAGGCAATATTCTGCATGTTTTCTAAAAATATCTCCCATTCTTTGTTGGAAGACCTGTGGAGCATTCTTATAACCAAATCGCATAACTAGCCATTCATATTACCCTGAGGGACACTAAAGGCAGTCCATGGGATGGGACTGTTTCTGCCATCTTGATTTGCCAGAATCCTGACGTACAATCAAACGTATTGAACCAAATTTGTGATTCAATTAAGTTAATTAGCACATCTTTATTTGGTATTTTATAGGAGTCTGTCTGGCAGTTATTATTTAACTTCCTATAGTAAATAACCGTTCTTTTCTTTTTTCTAACTATCTCGGAGTGATTTTCTACAAAGAAAGCTGGGCTATTGTGTGGGTTTGTAGACGGTCGAATGACTCTGAGTCCAAGCATTTCTTGAATCTGTGTAGCAAATTCTAATATGTCGTCAGCACTATATATTAGTTGCTTATTATCTATAATCTTGTCAGTGGCCAAAGGGATTATAGTGTATCTTGCTTTGTCATTTTCCCAAGCTGCTATAGCATTATCTCCTAATGTCAGTTTGACTTGCTTTAATATCTGTTTCTTAAGTTCTTTCTACTTTTTTCTTTCTTTGGCTTTTATCTTTTGTTGATTGACGAAATTATCATTAATCTCTTCTTGTATTTTGTTGACCTTTTGGGAACAACTTTCTTTCTCTGGCCTTTTTTTTTTTGATTGGTAATGAGCAATATATTGACAAACCCGCAAGGCGCTGAAAGGACAAATACACAAACTGGACCAAAAAAGAGAATAAAAGGGGGAAAAAGGCAAAGCCAAAAAAATACATAAAGATAGAACCAGCCCAAGGCTACTGCAATCAGTCCCACTCCTATCCCGGGTCCCAGGGGGCGATCTCTCCCCAACCTCCATCGCAACTTCTAGCGACCCAAAACCACATGAAGTCCCTGACAGACTTGATGATCATTCCAACCGGCCGACGTTTATTGTTGAAGGTCCAGCCATTTCGCTTAAGCCAAATGCTCCAAGTTACCGCGAAGAAAGCCAC
This sequence comes from Chloranthus sessilifolius, assembly GCA_021018995.1. Lineage (NCBI taxonomy): Eukaryota > Viridiplantae > Streptophyta > Magnoliopsida > Chloranthales > Chloranthaceae > Chloranthus > Chloranthus sessilifolius. The sequence goes on along the minus strand of CM037590.1, from coordinate 144,994,631 downwards.
CTTCCAATAGTCCCAGATGGGATTGTCAAGAGAGATTGACAACCAAGCTAGGAACTGTTGATGGGGGTTGGAAAGGGTTTCCGAAAGAAATGAGAATAACACTCAAGATCTTGTGTGCCACCGGACAGTGGAGGAATAGGTGGGCATCAGACTCTTCATCTTGGAGACACATTACACATTGATTGGAAATGTCCTTCCCCTGCCGAATCAGTTGATCGATAGTTAGGATCTTTCCTTTGAGCAAGGTCCAAGCGAAGAATCTGACTTTAGGTGGGATTGTCGCCTTCCACAACCTTGCACATTGGAATCTGATGAGCGGCCAGCACGTAAGACCGGTAGTAGGACTTGACGCTGAATCTGACATCTTTACTGGTAGCCCATACCCGCTGATTTTAACCTTGCCGATTTGGAAGCAGCCCGTAGATCGTGAAGAGTAGCCTAGTGAAGGAGGCCATCTCGTTGCTTCTCAGAAGTATGCGCGTGGTGGCATCCCACGCCCTTTCCCCACTATGGCCTGAAAGAAACTCAGAAATCATTCCCTACTGATTAGTTGGTATCGCGAAAATCTCTGGGAATGACACTTTAAGCAGATCACCCTCCACCCAAGCATCCTCCCATAACCGAATCCGGGTACCACAACCCCAGCTAAATCGGACCCATCTAGCGAAAAAAGGTCAAGTTCTGCAGATGCTTTTCCACCAGGCTGATGTGCCTCTGTGAACCGCTGTGTTGATGCCCCAATTACCTATTGACTGTCCATACTTTTCCACCAGCACCTTTCGCCAAAGACTACCCGAATCTCCCTCCGAACCAGCTCTTCAGAACCATTTCTCAAGAAGAGTAACATTTGTGCCCCTCATACTTCGAACGCCAAGGCCGCCACAGCTCAAGGGGAGCTGGCAGATGTCCCAATTTACTAGATGATAGCATTTATCTAGGCCTGAACCCTCCCACAGAAAGTTTCTCTGGATTTGTTCAAGCTCGTTGATGACTCCAGTTGGACAAAAGTACATCGACATGTAGAAGATGGGAAGGCTGGAGAGGACTGATTTGAGCAGAAGGCGACCTCCACTGCTGAGGAGTTTGCCTTTCCATGAAGACAACCGTTGCTCAAATCTTTGAATCACCGGCTCCCATGCCCACGCCGATGGTTTCTTAAACCAGAGAGGCAGGCCAAAGTACTTGATGGGGAGCTTCTCGATCTCACAATTTATTGTAGTCGCTAAATTGGCCAACTAATGGTCACTGGTCCCGATTCCCGATATCGCTGACTTGTATAAATTAATTCTTTGCCTCAAAACAGCCTCATAAACTGAAAGGACGTCAGTTAGAACACTGAACTCCCCCTCATCTGCATACCCAAATAAGATGGTGTCATCGGCATACTGGAGATGCGAGATAGAGCGACCTTGCGATCCCACCGAGATCCCCGAAATGAGTAGCCTTTGTCTCGCATGCATAATGAAACTAGTCAGGCCTTCACCCACCGTGATGAATAAGTAGGGGGATAGTGGGTCTCCCTGGCGGATTCCTCTAGAGTTTTTGAAGTACCCAGCTGGCGTGTCATTAATCAATACCGAAAATCAGGCCGAAGAGTAGCAGGCCCGCATCCAACTCGTCCAGGTAGACCCAAACCCGAACCTGCCAAGCATGTAGTCTAAACAGCCCCAACTTACTCAGTCATAAGCCTTCTCCATATCCACCTTCCACAAGGCTGTCGGCCGTCGAGCGTGGTGGGCGGAGTGAATCACCTCTTGGGCCACTGCAACAAGGTCCACCAGCTGCCTTTCTTGAACGAACACTCCTTTATTGTCAGAAATCAGCTTACCCATTAGCAGTTTGATTCTATTAGTCAGCACCTTGGAAATGATTTTATATAGACAATTTATGGGACAAATTGGTCGGTATTCAGAAATGTCCCCAACCCCACTTCTTTTCGAAATGAGCGTGATGAAAGTAGAGTTAAGGCTTCGGCCAATGAACACGTTGGCATGGAACTCATGGAGCACCTCCATCAGATCCAACTTAAGTATCGGCCAAAAGGAGCGGTAGAATTCCATGGTGAAGCCGTCCAGACACGGAGATTTGTTCTTCCCCCCGAACTTGATCGCCCGCCACACCTTTCTTCCGTAAAGGGTTGTTCGACATCCGTGCACTCGCCCTCCGAAATCGAATTGAACGGCAACCCATCCAATTCTGGTCGAGCAAGACCCTCATCAATGTATAGGTTAGAGTAGAAGCTGACAACATGATTTCGGATCTGGTCCTGGTCAAAATAAGATACACCCTCAACTGTAATGTTGCCCATGTAAATAATTTTGTTCCTCTCATTGGCAACAACGTGGAAGAACTTGGTGTTGTGGTCACCTTCTCTCAGCCACTGAACCTTGGATTTTTGTTTCCAACACCTCCTCGGCCATGCACTTGCCATTGAACTCCTGTTCTTTTTTGGGATTCTTTCAAGTCTTTCCTCGTCCGAGAGCGCTCTATGCTCTCCTCGATATTGTCGATTTCATTCAACCTATGGAGCAAGACCTCTTTCGCCACCTGCACCAGCCCGTAAGCCTGTCTATTTCAAGTCTTGATACAACCCTTAAGACGCTGAAGCTTGGATATGAACAGGAATATAGTCGTCCCAGAGGGGGTCAGTTGAATCCACGAAGCAGGAACCAGCGCTTTGAATTGATCGTCGAGCAGCCACATGTTCTCAAAGCGAAACAGGATCAGCCCTCTACCCCACGACTCACACGTGAGCAGTAAAGGCCGGTGATCGGATACTGCCCTTGCTAAACCTTCAAGTCTCACAGCCGGAAAAATGTCTAACCATCCGAAGGTACATAGAAACCTATCTAGCCGACTTAACGACGGGATATCCTAAAGATTGGACCAAGTGTATGTGGCTCCCATGAGCAGAACGTCCATCAGCTCCCAATCCAAGATGTAGGAGTTGAAATCTCTCATCACCGCCATATCCGGCACACTGCCTTCTTTTCGTGTTCCCATCTTATAGCATTAAAGTCACCCCCCAAGCATATGGGATGGGTCCCACCTAGCGGTAATGGCTGCAAGTTCGAACCAGAAGTCACCCCGTTGTCTATCTTGAGATGGACCATAGATTCTGGAAAAAGACCACACTTTGCCCGTGTCTCTGCTCCTAAGCAGTTCAGAAGCCGAGTATAATTCCACTTCGTCATCCATTTTCTCGAACAAAACCGAATTCCAAGTAACGAAGATGCCACCCGAAGCACCATCAGAATCAACCCCGATCCAATCCCATCGGTTCCCTCCAAGAACTGACGCAACTTTGAATTTGTCGCAACTCCCCCATTTGGTCTCTTGAAGGGTAATGACAGTCGGGTTGATAGAAATGATGATTCTCTTGGCAGCAGCACACTTAAACCTATCACAGATACCTCTCACATTCCAGGAGAACATCCTCATCAGCAAACAACGCGAAGCTCGCCCACTCGTGACGGAGGGTGATTAAACACCCCCATCACCCTTCCCATCCGACATTCCCCACTGTAGTCGAGCGAGCTCCATAGGTATGACCTTGCGATTCTTCTTGCTGCTATTGTGGCGGTTAACAAGGATGGATCGAAACACCTCCCTGACGTCTTCATCCAGCCCTTTGAATGTCATTCCTAGGTCGCCCCCAACACCAATGAGATGATCAACCTCCTCTACGTCTCCAGCACACACACTGTTCTCATCAAGTGGCGTAGAATAACTGTTGTCGACAGTCGTCATCGACGATGCTGCGGGTGAGCAGTCAATGGGTACTATAATCTTGAGACCATCGATCCTGCTTGCTGATGTTCTTCGTCGAAGGGAGGAGACGACAAATTCATGCGGGTCTCCAGCATAGCTCATGTTGCCCCAGCTCTCAGATCCGATCGGGTCTTGGGCCCAAGACCTCAAACTCAACTTGACAGGGCTCATTAGTTTTAGAGTATGAGTTATGTCGGGTCCAAGTGTGGAACTCAGAGAGAAAGTATAGGAATACAGGCCTTTTAAGGCCCAAAGAGCATCCTGTGACAGCTGTCTTACTGCTGCACAGTGAATAACACGTGTCGCCCGTGTAGCGAGACCAGTTGCTTCAATAGTCAGAGGCACGTGCCTAGCACGTCGTTGCACTTTTAAGTAGCAACGGTCAGCAAGCAGCTATAGAACTGCCGGCTGTGGTTCTAGAAACCTCTGAAGTTCCTGTAGCGTCTTCATGAATGGCGAAACGTGGCTTCGCCCCAGCCAAGCACAATACCCAAAGACGGCTACTTCTATGTCTTCGGCGGTGGAAGACTAAAAGCTTCCTTTTGGCTCCCATCTCTGTCTTCTTCTTAGGGCAAAGTGAGTTCTGCATCGCCATCGGATCCCATCTGCAACCTTCGACGTCGTCCTTCTCATCAAGTTGCCAGGCCTGCTCACTAACCCCAACTGACAACTGCTAACAAGCGACCACATAAGAGTACAAGGAGCTCTCAGCCGTAGATATCATCAACGGTATCATATCACGACGTGAGGGTTTCGTTTGTTGCTTCTCCATCACCGGCACAGCGGCTTGTCACCGATCGTCGGAACCCTCGTCGTCGACAACGTGAAGCTGAAGGTTGCCAACATCAGCAACTATCTCTCCTTCCTCTATTTCAGAAGGTGCAACACGAGCCACCATAGTGAACCCCGAGGAACAGCGACCCCTTGCCGGCGCGGACGCCCACCTTTGTGACCTCAAACGGAGCGGCGGGTGCGCGGTCCTAGCATCTCGACAATGACCTACTGGGCCTTTCCACCCAGTCCCTGAGCGGTTCGATCTCCGGCGAGACTTTTTTTGTGGAATGACGGAGTATGTTTATGTCGGTGTTCCAAGGCCCCTCGGATTCATCGCGCGACTGATGAGGAACGAGCACCCTCTCCAGCAATGCCACTTCTATGAAGACCCAGCATTTTTGGTCGTCGATGTTGACCTCGCAGCACCTGGGGATGCTATCCAATCTATCAACCTCGACGAGAATTCGGGCAGCTCCAGTATCCCAGAGGTCATCCATGCAACGATCGACCAAGATGAATCTGACGCATCAATCTCCAATCTCTTTGAGCACCTCAGGGGACCAGGCATGGATAGGGAGCCCAAGCAGTCGGATCCAAACGCCTCCCCCCAGCACTGTAGGTGTAGGTTTCCGACAGACGGATCCCAAGCTCCGCACTCGACCGAAATCCCGTCAATCAGGAATGTTTTTTTTATGCATATAGCCGTGGCTGCCTCCTCGGACCAAAAACGCAGAAGGAATTTTATGTTAGTTATTGTAGATAGAGTAGGCTTGTTTGTGATTTCCTAAGTAGTTTGTATCCATCTATGTAAATGAAACAAAACTAGGGAGTCTTTGTTTGTATAAAGCACCACCCAGTAGCTTCTAAGGTTGTTAGCGAGAGAGAGAAAGTAGAGAGAGTGAGGTGAGCCAATACTGATCGGAGCATTTCTAATCCCCAATTACGGCGGGTTAAAAACGGTTTGCATGACCCAGGCAGTAGAGGTGCCTTGCTCCCTAGTCTCCCTTCCTCCTCTCCCCACCATCTCAACGTAGGAGGTCTGACGCGGGACGACGACCCTGAAATCTGTGAATGCCCATGATGTAATGATTTGTTGAAATTAAACTAATTAATTAAGCAATTAGTCACAAATTAAAGCGATACCTTGGGGTTTCTCGGGATTCCATTTAGGTGACCATGCTTTGGCTCACGTAGGGTCCAATCCGATGCGCGGGATCCGTTAGGATGGCGGAAGAGGCGATCCGAGAGATAGAACTCTCGCTTCGTCTAGGTCGAGGCGTTAGATCGTAGTTCTTCGTGGAATAGGTAGCTCCTCATTAGGGCTTTTGAATCGAATCGGTTAAATGGCTCAAATTGAGCAAACTCGAGTACAACAACAGTTATGGATCGATGGTCTAGGATTGGATTCGATCCATAAGGATGGACATCAATATTGCTCTAGATCTAGGGTTTGAGATTTGAGCAATCAAGTAAAAGGGAGGTTTGGGATTCAAGAGATTAGCAATATAATCAGGAAGATAGAAGAAAGAAGATCAAAGTAACATGGGCATCTCACCCTTGGCCTCACACCAAACCCCTCTCGGGGAAGAAGACTCACTCTTCAAAGCTTCTCTCAAGCTCAAAATGCAATGCATCATTTCATTAATTCATCAAGTCCCCAAAATGGCTTACAAATTGGGCTTTATAGCCATTTACAAGAGAATAAACCTAAAATAGAAAAGTACTAAGTTACCCTAAGTGATAACTTACAAAAAGGACAAAAACTAAGGATAAAAAGGACAATTGCATCACTTATGACGCTAATGCGTGGGTTCTCACGGACGTCCGACCTGGGGTCCACGGACGTCTGTCACCTACTCACGGACGTCCGTGGTACACTACGAACGTTCATGCTCACTAAGCAGTAAGCACCTCGAAATCCGGGCGTCCGTCCTGTAGCCACGGATGTCCGTCGCCTGTTGATGCCCGGTGCTCCCAAACTAAGTTCTAGGGTCTTCCCTTGGTGGTTCTTGACGTTCTTTGGCCCTTTTATCGCTTCTTTCGCCGTTGATACACCTTGTATGGCCTAAACCCTAGGTCTTTGTTGGTGGCGTCCCCGTCAGCCTGCCGGATTTGCTTTCAAGCCACTGACCCGATTGTATTTTTTCCCCGCGATAGACCATCCCTGGCGTAGATCACGCGCTTGTGCCCCTTTAATAACTGTCTAATGGTCGAAACCGGATAGGGGAATGTGGTCATCGGCGAACTTGACAGCAACTCCCTCGGCTCTGGTCGAGGCACAGCCATATCAATGACAGACCGACCGACGCCGGAAGTTGATATTGCGGCAACTCGCACAAATCCAATCACCCACCCTAAGCACGAGAGCCATTGCCGCTATAATGCCGCTCTAATGGCTGACCGACACTGGAAGTTGATATTATTTGTCTGGCCATTTGAATGTACATTCTTGCGAACAAGTTTGATTTTGTTTCTTTGTTTTTTTGTTGTTTCTACTATATCACCAGGCTTCGATGGGAAACTCTATGGTGTTGTGTGTATAATCTTGGGCTCTAAATAGATCCTAGTTGCCTCCTCTTCAGTAAGAGTAGGTATGGTGGCATCAAATTTTTGTTTGATCGATATTTGAACAGATTTGTCTGTTTGACAAAAAGGTTGGTATTGAAAGAATAGACCATTTCTTAGGATAGCATCTCCATTAAGATCTAGTTTGGGCTCCATACTCCAAAATCGATGTTCGATTTCAAATTCTCCAAAACATAATGTTATGGGTTTAGTGATGTAGTCACATCTGAAGGTGCCTCCATTGGCAACCGTTCCTCCTAATGGTCTAGCATTTTTTACTAGAAGATGGTAGGGAAAGGATGACTTCTTCGCAATGGAAGTAGTACATCTAGTATCTGCAAGGGCCATAAGAGTTTTATTTCATAGAGACTGATCTCGTTTCCTTTCTTTTTTATTTTATTTTCTTCTACCTCTTTATAGAAGTCTGAAAGTCCTTTATTAACTAGGTCTTTTGTTCCATAGTTCTGTTGAACCATTTCAACAAAACAATCTTCGTGATAACATAAATTGCATGGTTCACAAACCAAGAATTTTTCATTTTTTGTGTCGTATCCACATTTTTCACCTGTGAAGGTATCTTCAGAGATCTTGATTCGGAATAAACGCGCATGTGTTTTGTCTGTGAGACACAAAGGCTTCGGGTTTAGTGATTCCTTATCTGGTTTCCATTGTATCTTTTGAGGTATCTGGCACGAATATTGACTATCATGATAATATTGAAATTTAGGTATACTTGATTTAGTATAAACCATGTTAAATCTTAGCTTAAATTCTTCTAAGTCTGATATAAAGTTTTCTCCTTCAGATTCGTCTGTTTCACTGATAATCAGATCTGTAAGAATTTCTTCTTGACATGATATAGTGGTATAACCACTATATACAGATTTTATGTCTGAACTTTCTTCGTACTCGGGTTATTCTGAGGGATGCATGACATCGAGGTCATATTGATCAGCTTGCTCAAACATAGTTGAGATTTGGTTGAACTTATTTTTTTACTGTCTTTTTTAGGACATTTTGTTGCAATACGTCCCTCTTGACCAGTTGACCACACGTTCAACATTCTACAGCTTTTTTCTGAGCGTTTTTATCATAGGGGTTCTGTTTCCTATAATTATCTATTTTCTTATTATTTTTTACGAAATACTCTCTGTTTGAATTTCTAATATTGTTCTTGAGGATTTCTGAACGAAGTTGATTTTCTAAAAGTATCTCTTCTTATAGAACGGTTTCTTATATTTCTGAACTTTTCTATTATCACATCCCCATTGAATGGGTGGAGTATCTCGTTCATCATTTATCAACGGAATATTTTGAAATGTTCATTCTATTAAAGAAGTTTCTTTAATCCTTCTGTTTTCTGTGATGAGGTAGTCTATAGTGAAGTTGATTCTTTCACCTAAACTATTAGTTTTCCCACCTTCATCTATACCATTCCATTTTTTGGTACTTTTATAACAAGAGATTTCCGATAATAGGAATTTTTCTAAAGTATTCGCCCTTTAAGGATTCAGATCTGTCCTTTATCTGATAATATAATTCATCAAAATTAGTTGAGTAAGGAATTATCTTCGATATATGACAAATGCTTAGAAGACCAAGTTTTGTCTTAGCTAACCCGGATTCTGACTCTTTGGTGAGTCTGTTAGAACCTATGAACTCTCTTTCGAACAATTTGACGTATTCGTCAACTGCTCTTGTCTAACCATACTCTTCTTTGAATTTAAGTATGATAGTGTTAGAATTATCATCCTCTGCAACTCTAAGAGTTTTTAGGAAATTTTGAACATTTCCTTTCAAAGATTGTTCTGCGTAAGTGTGGCAGTTTTCAACATCCCAATTTTCAGTGGAAGCGTAACATAAGTGCATCTGATCTCGCCATTCTTGTAACGCCTTTTTCCCATCATGAACATTATCTAAGTTTAGATAAATTCCTACTGGGTTGATACGAACTTGAGCCATCTTTTTTTGTCCAAAATATCATGGATTAGATGTAGGGAGACCTTTATGGCATTCTGGTTTTTTTATTGGTTTAATTTCTTCGTACATAGGTGCGAAGATTTGTCTTCTAGTCCTCTCTTCTAAGGATTCTCCTAAATCTGTGAAGTCATTCCTAATCTTATTGGCCTCCTAGTACCAAATGTCTGCTGCCTAGATAATCCTATAGGTATTGCTGGTTGCAAACTTATCTCAAGTCGCTGTGCCAATTCATCTATGGTTTTGGCTTTTCTAATTTTGTCCAACTTACGATTGGCTCTTATCATGTAAAATCTAGTATATTGATATCTCTTCATATTTTTCATGAAGGTTTCTTCTTCTTTTGGGTTTAGGTCTTGGTCTAGATTTTGTATTCTAGCTTTGGTTCTAAGGATATCTGAGCCATCTTACACTTATTCTAGGATTGGATGGTTGTATACCACCATGCTTCGCAGCCGCATCTGATGATTCGTCTTGATCGAAGAAGCATTCGTTCGTGGAACGAAAGGAATCTTCAAGATTAGTGTGAGGTACCCATTTTGAAGTACCAAACGGAATATGAACATCACCTGTGTGAGTTTCATGTAAATACTGGAGGTTTCCAGCAACTTTCTGTTTGGGGACTAAGCTTGGTATGTCCCACATAGTCTGGGCAGTTTTGATTATTTCACTAGTGTTTCTTACACTATAAGTATGGTTATGATCTGACTGATTTGTTCTGACAAGGATTTGTTCATTAATAGTTCCCTTCTGAAAGCCTTGATGGAGTCCATCATGGGCATATTGGTGAAACATAACATAGGTCTGACATTCTATGTTAGCAGTTCCAAAACTATGGTCAAAGCCGCCATAGCCTTTAGTGGCAACAACTAATTTAAAATTAGTAGCGGCTTCTACTGTTACAGTAATCGCTGGTATTACATTAAAGTAACCCAAAGTCTCTGCCATTTGTAGCTGAGCTATGCCAATTGATCTTTGTTTAAAAGTTGGCCATCCTTCATCTACTAAACAAGTTAAAATCCCTATGTTTGACCAGGGTCTATGTAAACCCTGGATTCTTGCATGGAAAAATCCAAAGGTGATGAAAGGATACCCTTTTTGTATTCTGTCCTTTTGCAACCATTGTCGATCAAAGACTTGGAAAGTGTTGCATTCTTTATCTAAAACAATGTTAGTACTGTATTGTGCCACCTCATAAGTGCTTGCCTTTGGTTGAAGGCCAGCTATGAAGATATCAGCAAATCTGAGCAGAGGTAATCTCCCTTCTTCACAATACTTCTGAATTGCTTGACATTCAAAATTAGAGAACTCTCTCCAATTTAGCGGATGTTCAATCTGATTTTGTTCAAATTTAATTCAAAGATATTTTTACAAATCTAATCATATTAATTCTTTGTTAGCTAATGGGTGCTTCTATGTAGGCAACGTTTTGCGTTCTAAGTCATCGTTACGGATTCTTGGTGATCCGGTTACAGATGTTGCGTTTTTGGTTTTGGAAAACCTACAAGTAATCTCTTTATTTACTTTTTCTGGATAGTTTGAACGAGCTTTCTTAATTATTCAAATCTCTCTGTGTGATCGATAGGAGGTATATTGTTTCCTACATTTCTGATGGCAACATGGAATTTGTTAGACTCGTTGACAATTAAATCAGCTACAGCTTTAGTATTGCTTAAGCCATTCATGCTGATTTGTCCTCTAACATTTTTTAAAGTTTTTTAATCATTAATAACCTGCTCGTCTATCTTTGTAGCATGAATATCCGTGTTACTTAGTGATGCAGAAAAAATCACACTAACCCTAAAGAATTACTCCAAAGAAGGTTAGCCTCACACCAAACCGCACGCGAAAAGAAGAATAATCACTCTTCTAATGAAAATTCATCACAAGTTCTCTAGAATTCGCACAAAGCAAAACTCATACATTTCATTAATCATCAACTATTCAAATTGTCTTTACAATGCCCTTTTGTAAGCAAACAACCCTAACTAATCATACATTCGAAATAAGAAAGCAACTAAAACTGTCAACTTGTGAACTTTTACTCACGAACGTCCTTCCTATGCTCACGGATGTCCGTCATGTATTCACGGACGTTCGTCGTGCACAAAACAGTTCCATAAATTCGAAATAAGAGAAAGCAACTAAAACCGCCAACTTGCGAACGCAAATCACGGACGTCCGTCCATTCTCACGGATGTTCGTCCCGTATTCACGAATGTCCGTCGTACACACGATTCTTTAACTGGCCTTTTAAAAACCCATTCACGGGTCCACTTTCTCTTTCGATGTTTCCTCTTTATCCGGCTACGATCTCGGCCTGTAGGCTTCAACTCCGCATCATTCCCCCCTACTTTGAAGGTTGACTTCGAACTTTGGCTGACATGGATTTTCATCGGGGAGGTCACGGACAATATATAGGAAATCTGGATAGGAAGTGGCTTGGACAAGTAAATCGAATTCAACTCGGGCGAGATCCGATTTATCTTTGATACGCTGATGGGAATCAACGTCAACACACAACCAACACGATCCTGGGACCTATGGGTCATGGGACTAATAGACTTTATTGCGGATAATTGTTCTCCAACGATCTCGAGCTCAGTAGGATTTATTGCGGAAACTTGCTCTTTAACGGTGCAGGGATTAGTACTGATATTGACCATAAGAGGGTTATTATCAATCGGTACAAAATCTTGGACCGATTTTGGTGTTATCATGGGTTCAGGGTAAACAACGGTTATGGGATTAAAACAGGCGATTGGCGATGGGGTTGGGTTGATGGGCACGGAATTTGAAATTTTAAATTTCAAAGCCTCAAGTTTCGTCGCTATAATTTCTTTTTATAGTTTGAGAAGAAAATCCTTAAGAAATGGTTGAACGAAACTCCTCCTTAATGCCTTTGCTATCCGACGTGAAATTTTCAACTCATGTAGGATCTCAAAAGTAAACGCTTGATTCCCTAAAAATGACCCATATTGATTTGTTAAATTCAAATACCTCAGACTCTGTGATCTAGCTTTCACTACTTCCCATGTCTGTCCAATCGTAGTAATTGTCTGATGCAATCAATGCTCTTCCGCCAATCCACGAACGATCCCGTACTAGTCATCTGATCATTCAACTTGCAAAAGACGTCGATAAACTGTTCTTTACTCATGATAGACTCCACGTGCCAAGTGTTGAACTTGCTTTGATACCAATTTGATGCAAGAAAAATCACACGCTAACCCTAAAATAATGTACATCCCGCACAGTGAGGTTAGGGTTCTCGCTCGTCAATTAAAACAAAAATAAAAAAGAAAATAGGGATAAAAGAAGATTCAAGGAATCACTCCAAGGAAGAAAAGTTGGCCTCACACCAAAATACACACGGAAAGAAGAATAATCATTCTTCTAATGAAAACTCATCTCAAGTTCTCTAGAATTCGCATAAAACAAAACTCATACATTTCATTAATCATCAACTATTCAAATTGTCTTTACAATGCCCTTTTATAGGCAAACAACTCTAACTAATCATACATTCGAAATAAGAAAGCAACTAAAACTATCAACTTCCGGATGCAACTCACGGGCGTCCGTCTTGTGCTCACGGATGTTTGTCTTATATTTACGGACATCCGTCGTGCACAAAACAATTCCATAAATTCGAAATAAGAGAAAGCAACTAAAACCGCTAACTTTTGGATGCAAGTCATGGACGTCCGTCCATGCTCACGGATGTCCGTCTCGTATTTACGAACGTCCGTCGTACACACTAGTCTTTAACGGGCCTTTTAAAAACTCATTCGCGCGTCCACTTTCTCTTTTGATGTTTCCTCTTTATCTGGCCACGATCTCGGCCTGTAAGCTTCAATTCTGCATCACTTAGTCTCTGACTTAATTCATTATATGAATTAGTCTTTTCTTTAGATAGGCTAATTATAGTACTCTAAGTTAAATTAAATCGTTCGTCGGTTTTTTCAAGATCTTCTCTAATAGAAGATACGAATTCTTCTATTTCTCTTCTTCTAGTACTCCCTTGTGCTTGAATTTTGGCTAAGACTCTCTTGACTTTGCCTAAAGAGTTTTTTCCCAAATCTGACATTTCTCTAGAAAGTTGAACTTGTTGTAGAACAGTATTAAGTTCTCTAGATCTGTTTGTATCTAGGTTTTCTAAAGCACGAGCCAAGTTTTCTTGGAACTTTGGAAGATTAAGAAGTCTTCATAGAAAGTCTGCAATCCTTTCCTTTTGGATTCAAGATCAGTTTTTAGATCTACAGCGAGTTGCTGTTGTTCATTTCTAAGAGCAACAAGAACTGAACTGATCAAGTTCCCTCCTTTTATCAAATTACAAATGTTAGACGCAAGTTCGTCTTGAGAGGATACTATCCATTCAGGGGTACTTCTGATAAGACTGCTTATGTAAGTAAGCCAATCTTCAAGCGATTTTTTTGATTCATAGAAAACGGGATGATCTGAGTTTAATCCAGATTTTTGTATCTCCAAATTAAGTAGTGGCTCCTACAGCAAATTTAATCTGGCGAATACCTTCTTCTAAGTTTTTATCTATTTGTTTAATCCGAGTAGATACTTCAAGTATTCTCCTCTCAATCTCGGATCCTATCTGTAATTTCTTAATGATTTCTAAAAGCTTATCAACTTTAGTATGTAAAGTTTTGTCTAGATCTTGTTCTGCTATGAGTTTGCTAATTATTATTTCGATATTTCTATTAGCAACTTCTGATTATATTTATTAGAGTTATCTATAAGTTTCTGATCACAATGGGAAAAGTCTTCAAGAATCTGATTATCTAGATCAGATATCTCTTTTCTGGTTAACTTAGATCCTTTTACAAGATCTAGTATCTGTTTAGAAATTTTAGCACTAAGGGCTAAATTCCAATGAGCTCTATCAACAAGAGAGTTGCAGATAGCTGCAATGTTCTAGTTATTATTAGCTTGTTCTGTGCTAATATGATCTTTGTGTTTACAGCCTACGGATTCAGAGAACCAACAATGACCTGAATTTACAAGAGATTCTTGTGTGGCTAAAGGGCAGTAAGGTAAGTCTGAGTTCCAAATATCCAATTATATATTTAGGGAAGTAATCTGGACATTGAAATGTACAAGGACAACTGTACACTTTACGTGTGTCTAGCAGGGCAACCTTATATATCTGTAATTTCTATACCTGCTTTCCTCAGTAAATTTTGCCTTTAAACAAGGCTCTGATACAATTAAACATACCGTCGCCAAATCTGTGTGCAACTAGTAATCATTGTGTGTGCAACTAGATATGCTCATAATAAGACAGAGAGTGTGGACCACAAGTATCACAAGAGCTCTTTGAATACCATATATGGGTAAAAATGTCTTAATATGGCATTTTAGATTATAGGGGTCTAAAAGCGACAATTATGATTAGCAAGGTATTTTTACGTCAAGTGGCCATAACTTAATCATAAATAAGTAAATAACTTATAATATGGAGTTACTTCTATATACTCCACATAAATATTACACACAAAGCATGATGATGGCGTGTCTTTCCTGTCTCCAAGCTAAAATGATGTAAGGCCAGACTTTGTTGTAGGACTTCTTCCAACCAACCAAAAAGTTGGCCCTCCAATTTCCAAACTCCCAAGTGAAGGACAGACCCCAGCTTCTCATATTAGCTCTTGATCATGACTAGTCATAGTTTTATACGTTAGAGCCAACAGACAGCCTACACTACCGTTTACTTAAGAGCGCCATATTGAAATTGCTCTAAAGCCCAAACAACCCTCATTTAAGCTCTTCTTTACTCCAATTGGCCAGATGCATCGTTTGCTCTAAAGCCCAAACAATCATTTAAGCAAATTATCCTAGCGGTCACTAGGATAATGTAGCGATTGCTACACTATAACCAACACCAAAATAAAGATATATTAAAGTACAACAAACACCAAAATAAAGTAGCAATCTCTACTTTTCCCTAGTGACCGCTACTATATAGTAGCGACCGCTAGGATAATGTAACGATCGTTGCACTATCATAGTAACTGCTACTATATCGTGTGGATCGCTATGATAATGTAGCGACCGCTATTCTGCCATTGTTTTACTCTATATCTGTCACCTCTATAGTTTCTAAGATTTTTTTAAAAAAATGTCTTTTCAACATCCCACGGTCCTCCATGTTGGTGTCAGATTTTGAATTATTTTTTTTAACTTTTCTTTCTTTACCGGTATCTGCTCTCACGGAAAGGGTTGTAGAGGAGTGAGATGCAACAGACCAACCAAAAACAACAGAGAAGTAGAGTAGTTGCCACATTTAGGAGAACTTTTCTAACATGGAAACGGATTGGCTCGGAGCCGTCCATTTATGCAAGGATCGAAACTATAGGGCAATTTTCCCATTTTATATTTCTTTTATTAGTTGTATATGCAGCTAACTGAAATTATCATATGGGAGTGATACATTAATTTGTAAAAGTTAGCTTTTTGGATTTTAAGCCTTGTAGTGCATCTAGTTACGAGTGAAATTGAGGACCTTTGAGGCAGAATATCAAATATCATATTGTCACAAGTCTGTCTTAATTATTAGTTGAATGGTCTCCTATTTATTGATAAGTACTCAAATATCATTAAGTTACACTTTCTATGTGCATACAAAAAGCTAGAGCAAGAAGTAGTGAAATGATCTCATATTTGTTCAATAGGATCAGCATTTCCGAGAATGCAAAGATGTTGGCCTAACGTCCTCTTGATTGTCTTAAAAGATATAGATGATTGCAACGAGTAGATTAGTGCATAAGACAGGAACAGTAATCAGGTCTTTGACCGAGAGGATCTCAGTATCTCACACAGTTGGATTTGTATATGAAGGCCAGAGCCTCCACAAATCACTAGCGGCAAATGAATCAGTCACAGGGATGAGGGACCCTACAACTTTAGATGACGATAGAATAATTCTGTGTGGAGGTTGTGATTTTAACGCTGTTGACAGAAAGTGAAAAAAGAGAAATGAGATATTTTAATTGTTTAAGACTCGCTGTTTAAGTGTTTAAATTTTTGGTATTTGAATGTAGTATTCTCTACTGATGGTTCATGGTTGTTTTTCTCATTTGCTTTTATATGGCCATAGTTTTGTATTTGGTAAATGAATGATAAGTCATTAATCTGTGTGTGAATGTATGTATATATGTATGTATGTAAGTGTGAAACCCCGGCTTTTTTGAGGCACTGACCTCCCTAACGCAGCCACTAAAACCCTTCTTTTACATACCTACACATATAATTATATGAATACATTTCATTTTCGACTCTAAGATGAACCCCGACCATAGACCATTGGTGAGAACCAACAAGAATTTGGTTGGTCTGGGCTCACCAACACCAAAGCAGCATTAGGGGCAGGCCCAAGCCCCTTTTTGATATATAATTTCATATACATTAATTTACTGTTTTATTAAACTAATAATTCCCCCTCTTCATCCCCATTGGCCCTAAACCCCTACATTGTGTTGCACTATACACGCACCCAACACGGTAACCACCCCTTCCTCATCCTACACCGTATATGCACTTAATACCATAGACCCCACCCAGGCACCCACCTTTTAATTTTTATTTCTATTAAATCCCTTCTCCATCCCACCTTAGGAAACCAGAACCTGCCCACAATTTTGACCTTGCCTAGCTCACACACAACCACATTCACCTTATTGCCCTACGGTTAGAAACTATTTCATTGCCTAGAAAGATACCTCTCTACACCATCCTCATCATCATGATGCCCTCCTCACCTCAATCGATGTCTCGTTCCGCCTGACACCAATCCAGCCACCATGCACCCCTCACCTCTCCATCTCTCCTCTGTTTTGAAACGGAGACTCAAATGTCTCTTATTAAAGCTTGTTGTAGGATATATATATATATTAAAAGAACCTGGCTGTACAAAACCCTTCCTAGGCAAGGCAAGGCCTCATTCCCTCGCCTCGCATACCCTCGCTTTACACTGTGATGAGATCGCGTTCTAATATTGTACCACTACGGATTCCATAATATGTGAAATGTAATTGACATCACATCTATATTAGTATTTATGGTAAATTAAATTTGTGAGATTAGAAACCATATGATATCATAAATCTTACGAAACATAATCATAGACGTGCATGTCATTGTTCTGGGGATTGGCCACATACAGATACATTTCCCTAAATTATTTTTAGTTACTGCGAAATCAGTAATTCTCATATATTCCCCTTGTAGAACAAAATTTACTGAAAAAGATAACCAAAAAATTTACAACCAGTTCAAATCCTAAAATCACTAAAATTATGAATCAAATGAGATACCTTTAAGAATCGCCCCCGCTTATTCTCACCCACATCAAAGTAAAACACCTAAAAAAAAAAAAACTCTCACAGATCTATATAAACAAATATCGAAAATTAAAAGAGATAAAAAGTGGAGGAGAAAGAAGAAACCTTAGTGTCAAGCTGCAACTCCTTGCTGAAAATTTCGTGTTCATCAGAATCAACATAGTAATTGAAGAGATCCAAGAACCATACGATGCCGCTGACGGGGACGATGATGGTCGATCTAGTCGCCGAAGTCTTCTCAGAGATCTTGAGATACCTGCCACGTGTATTCTCTTTGAGATCGAAGTAGAAAAGCTTGTGCTCCACTTGTAAGGTTTTAGAGATGAGCTCCAAGTCGGTCCCACCACCCTCCATTAAAAGTTACAACTCTCTCTCTCTCTCTCTCTCTCTCTCTCTCTCTCTCTCTAAAAAGTTAAAGAGATATCGAGCTTCGTCATCTTCTTCTTCTTCGTCGCCGTCTTGGTGGTGGGGTTCTGATAATTAGGGTTAAGATTTGTTGAAGGAAAGCCATTAACATTCATTGTTGAGCTGTTTTTTTTTTTTAATTTTAATTTAATTTTTAACACCTCCGCCCCCGGCCCACCCCCACAACCCCCCTACCCCCTAACTAATTACCCTTTCTCATCGTTCTCGCTCAGCGAGCAGGCGCACTGTTAAAAACCAAATCGCTGAGGGTAGTGCTAGAATGCGCCGTAGGGGTGAGTGGGCACTTGGTGCACAAACAGCTTTTTTTCACATTGATTGATTGATTGATGACAGGGCTCCAACGGGTCGAGTCGATCCGCTACCCGACCCATCCAACCCGAGTGTTTTTTTTTTTAACCTAGTCTGGGACATAAGTTGACCCGTCGGGTCCGGCCTGGACAAGGCATCCGACCAGACCTTCAGGACTGGTCGAGTTGGGTCAATTGAAAGTTAGGGTCGGGAAATAATGGATCGAGCCAACCCAACCCCAACCTGGTATGTTATATATAAAGTCTAAGAAAATAGTAGGTTTGATGGCTTTTTTTTTTATAAGGCATCGACTTAGGTGTCGGGTCAATTTGGGTTTTCAGGTCACATCTAATACATATATATCCTTAACTCATCAGGTCGTGGCAGGCTGGGCCGAATTGCTAATTTTTCGTTGGGCAATTAAAGTTTGGGTAGCTTTGTTCGCATCCCACGTGTTTTCTGAAAGCGCTCACATGTGCAACACTTAAAAAAAATCGTTGATCGGCTGTATTGATACCACACTGCAAATATTTATCAGTTAAATACAGAAAATACACTTATTCGATTGATATCGGTTTCTTTTTCTCGAATAAAATGACTTTTAAGTTTTTTTTTTTCTTTTAGAAAAGATTTAAGATATTTGTTGAGACAGCTACTAATCATATTTTATCACTTTCAAAACCTTGTCTACAACTGAATGAAGCTAGGGCTGCAATGTGACAAAAGGTACCTATTTCTGGCTTTGGATAGTAAAGAAAATGAAGTGAAGAGAAAAGGACCCATTAAGGTATTTGGGCCAAAGCCTTACATACGTTAGGAAGTTAAAATCCACCCAAAAAACTGGATATATATATATATATATATGGGAAAGGTGAAGGTACTCTATGTTGAGTACCCTTATCACACTCTAACATTCACACGGAGGTCTATGTGGCCACCCAAATATTTTTTTTGCTATCACATGAGCTTTAGCGGCCTATATGGTTTAATTTTCTTTTAAATGAATTCAAAGCTGAGTTTTAATTAAAAGTCAAATTTTGATTATGACTCAAGGATTTAGATTTTACGACCCAAAAAACACATAGTGGAGATGTTATTTTAAAATTTTCTTTTCCAAAAAGAATCTAAACAACACTATCTACCATGGTTCACGTGGCACTCAAAATATGCTTTGACTGGCACATGGACCTCCATGTGAATTTTGCTAATTTTTACTATTTTCTAAACAACATTGTATATATTTATCATTGAAACAACAATTTAATTATTATTGTTTTTTGCTATTTTTTTGTAAAAATAGAAAGAAAACACCTTTTCCTCTAATTTTTTTAACATCTGCACATTTGGCAAATGGGGGTCCAGCTATAGCCGAATTTTCATGATTCACTGGACAACCATTTATTTGATGTTTACGTAGTGAGTACGGGTGTATTCGGTTTGGTTTAGTCGGTTTTGGACCAAAACCACAAGCCAAATATGTGATAGCCCGAATTTCGATACCCTGAAATCTGTGTCATCGGCACGATCCTCCAGATCGTGCCCCATAGATACATATGGAACATTGGCATAACAAGCAATAATAAAGAGAATAAAACGCATAAAAACTGATACTGAAATAATTCTCCCGTTCTATACATATATACTCCAAAATCTATAATCCAAAAGATGGTTCTAAACTCATGCCTCTGCATGAGTAAAAGAACCCACCCGAACTATCAGTGACATCACTTAGTCACCTAGATGGTTCGCCAAAAGACTATCTATTTAATTACATTCCCCAAAATTAAGGCTTGACATACCAAGCCGTACAATGAGCTCTCAGAACTCTCCCTATCAAAGTCCACAACGGAGTCTCCTAGAAGAAGTCCTCGGGAGGAGGCTCTAACTCATCTCCGGGTACGAAGTCCGAATCCCCCGGATCAGCGTCTCACGAAGCCTCTACGGCTGCAAGCAAAGGGCCTGCGACGTATAGTCTAGAGGGTGAGCTATATCCTAGCTCAATAGGGAACAACACAATTAACATATAAGTTAAATCCTCACATATATTCCATGATATGATAGCATGATGTATTTATGAACTTAATGAAAAACAGTTTAAAGGGTTACATATGCATTGAAGTTTACTGGTGGTTTACATGTTACATTTATTATCAATTGTTTATGAACTACACTGAATAGGCCTAAGGAAACTTAAATATTTAACTTCAGTAATCCCCGAGCAATATAGCATCGAGCCTCGATGGAATACCCTCTATCGCCGTCTAAATAGACAGTTGTTATAAATATATCACTTTGAATACTACCCAAGTCCCTTTCTCATAGGCGACGGGGTCTAATCTCATCTCAACATCCCTAGGATGCTACCTAGACCGTTGTACCGATTCACTGCATCGTCACGGATATTCTCACGAGTCGTAGGTATCCCGTCACGTCGGTGGGGTATTCTGATCAAACCTTAAATAACAAAAATATCATGTGTTTTACATATAGTTATTCACCGTGTAAATGTGTTACTTTATATCAATTAGGCCTTATCGGTTTTGTTCAATCTTACTTTATAATCTCACTTACATCCCTGGGATGTCTAAATTAATCGCATCACACTGATATCTTTATCACTTTCTCATCCCCTGGGGATGTCTCATTTTTATATGCTTACTTGGTGTCACTTGCATCACACTGATGCCTTTATCACTTTCTCATCCCCTGATGATGTCTCATTTTCATATGCTTACTTGCTGTCACACACACACACATACTGAGAGGATTATATGATTAAAGCATTTTCATTTTATTGGTGTATCACACACACACACACACATGGAGATTATATAATTCATTTCATTTCTATATCACTACATACATGCTCTTGTAATCAAAGTACACATTCAAGGTGTTCCCTACCTCAAGTGTCTAACTGTCCAAGATCAAGGTCTCACACTGCTCCTCATGCTTGCCTTAGCTCATACCACCTATGGTACAATATAATATATGCACAACATTAATAAGTATGCAATAGAGAAGGTCCAAGACCCTCCATGAACCTCATAGTTCAAATAAGAAGCCAACTAAAACTGCCAAAATCGATTAATCGATCTCCAAACTCGATTAATCGAAACCCTAAATCGATTAATTGATTCTCAAATCGATTAATCGAAATCCAAAATCGATTAATCGAAATACAAAATCGATTAAACGATCCCAAATCGATTAATCGAAAGTCCACAATCGATTAATCGATTAATCGAAATCCAAAATCGATTAATCGATTCTCAAATCGATTAATCGGTTTCCCCAAGCCTTATTTCTCCAGCCACTGGAGGTACTCAGTCGATTAGTCGATTTCCAAATCAATTAATCGAATTTAAAATCGATTAATCGATTAATCGAACATGGGTTTTTATGCCTTTTCAACTTCCAGACCAAAATCGATTAATCAATTTTCTAAATCGATTAATCGATTTGGCCAGAACTTATCTCCTTTTCGGGTTGTTCTTTCAAATCTTTTTCTTCATATTTTTCTATCTTTTTTCATCATTTTAATTTATCATTTACCCCATCTATTGACTGAATTTAATCATCAAAACTCATACATTTAAGTCTAACAAAGCTCACCTCAATTTAATCTCTTAAATGATCGAATTGTTGATTTCTTGGCTAGGGTTCCAACTCTTGCTTCAACGGTCCTTCACGCGTCGAATCCGGCTTTCAATGCTTAAACCCTTCCTTCAAATTTGAACCACAATAACTCTCCTTGCCATTAACTCCCTCCTTACTCTCTCTCTCTCTCTCTCTCTCTCTCTCTCTCTCTCCTCTTAACTCTCTCACCAACCAAACAAAGGAATGACTTCCCTTTAGGTTATTAACCCTCCTTCAGTTTTGGTGTTAAGCACATACACCAGAGATAGGTGTATGTGACCCTTAACTAACACCCATACCCCATACTTAGGGTACACTTACATCACATAAATACGTTAACTATAGAAGTCTATTGTTTGACCATCACTTGGATAAACCTACGACACATCGGGCACGAATCTCGAGGTCATTGTTTAAAGTTAAAATTTTCATGATGTTACAAAATTAGTTTTATCGGTTTCTAAATGTTCTAACCAAAACAAATCGTCCAACTATTGAACCAAACCAACCCGATTCGATTCGGCTTTCCTACAAGTTCTACTTGCACTTCAAAATTTTCCCAATTTCTCAACCTATTTTGCACTTTTACTATTTTCATTTTTTATGGAGTCGTTTTACTTTTGTAATTTATTCACCCTTCTCAAAACAGATAACAAAAATAAATTTGAGCCCATTCCTATAAGTTCTACTTAAGGTTGTAAAACACAAAATTTGGGCCCAAATTTTGGACCGAAAATCTGAGGCTCAATCGTTTGCTTGACTCAAGTTGACTATATATATATTAAAAAAATTTGTTGGATCTTTTGATCCGAGTACCCAAATATTTTCCTTAGGATCTAAGCGTGTGATAAATCAAAACAATAAATCAACAATCCATAAATTAAAAGATATGTGTCTACTTTATCGCGAAGATCATAATGGTTATGATTTTACCAAAATCTTTAAAATAAAATATCTCTAACTCACCTTGGGTGTGAGCCATGAAAGATGGGTTATCATTTGGGTCTTCAACAATCTCTTCGTTCTCAATACCCATGTGCACAATGAGGATGCTTTGCTAGTAAGGAGGGTTGAAGTGTATCGAGCAATTGTTAGGACCAAGCATCCCTTATATTTATAGCCAATGAGTCTTTCCCATTAAGGGATTTAAATAACTAATTATATTGTGATTGAAAATTACAATCATACCCTAACTAAAAGACTTAATTATTAGTTGCTTATTCTCTCAAATTCATTGAATAAGCAACTATTACATCTCAAGATTAATCTTACACCATTCACCGGTCAACGGATTGACCATAGTAACGGCCACCAAAAATAGAAACTTCTAACAGTCTCCCACTTTGCCACACTATGTATCTATGGTGTAAACAATTTGTGGTCTAATACTCAGTGGAGACATATGAGGAAGAGTAATGAGGCCTCTTAGTTTCTCTTTTAAAAAAGTGAAAGTCGACTTCTATATTTTTTGCATGCTTATAAAAGATAAGACCCAAAGAAATCTTAAGGATTTGTTTGGATCCACAATCACAAAAAAAATCTAAAATAATATCAATTGTAAAATGTGTAAAATGGCTTGGCATAGATTGCAAATATTTGTAAAATGTCAATTATTTTGCTAAAAATTATGAAATTAGTAGAGTTATCCAAACACAATAAATTAAATTAAATATCTTTATTTTTTCTTATTAATTTTAATTTTTTTTTTAAGTTTGTGAAAAATATGTACGAAGCTTTATAGCATTGAGCATATCGCATTGAAGGTGCATTAGAGTAGCTATATGAATATGCCCATACCATTCTGAAGTGCATGCAATCAGACAATCTCACTCCATATTAAAAGACACTACATACTTCACATTGTAGATAGACTTGGAGGCTATCTATTGTTTCTTTCTTTTCCATCAAAATGAGGGAAGATCAAGGAGGACACAAAAAATAGGGGTACAATGTTTTGTGCAAGGACAACCAACACAGTTGTAATCTGATTAAGCCACTAGTTCAAGGGAAGCATTAAATGAAACCAGGAACTGAGCGAATGGATTTGATAATCAGATGGACTAGTGTTAAGTGAGGACCCTAAGGATGCTTGTAAACTGCCTAACCTCTTAATCACAGGAACACCATTTGGCTTTGTAACAGGGAAGTATACTGAACTCTCCACAAGTTTTCAATAAAGGCTAGGATCAGGAACTTTTTCACACATATGTAACTGAGTTTATATTCCACTCAGTGGAGTATCCACTAGTCTATTGTCCATGAGATGAGTTTGATAAATAGGATCTTGTGCATTCTTTTGTTTGCACCTAGGTAGAGATTGGTCGAGTTCGGGCTTAGATTTCAAACTTGATTAATAAATGGGTCAGACCAGTGCCTAAATGTATTTCAACGACATTTAGGTCAGGCAAACTCGCCAGCTTGATCAGTTTATACACCAGGGCATGGCCTATTTCTGTCCCAATTGATAAGTGGGCCATTCTTAGACGTGGGTAAAATTAGCCTCTTGAAGGCCCTGTCTACCCTTTGATTGTCCCTAGCTTATGTATTTCTATGATTGATACAATCTTGACATTGGGTTTTTTGAAAGACTTCTTTTGGCCAATGATGCATATGTCACCGATGTACACTTGAATTTAATCTAACAAGCATGGATCAAAATACAGGTTTTCCGGTACGTATCGTCCAGGTCTCTTGGACAATGCGTATCGGCCGATATATTCAATGTATCGTTGATACATTGAATGTATTGGTCTGAAAATTTGAGATTGCTTCATTGTTGTCTGAAAATTTTAAGATAATTAATAAGTACGGGGTTCTTCACATTTTGAAATCTCTCTATGAAGAAGTTTGATATTTGCTTCTACTGTTGGACTTGCTCAAATTTATTTTTTTTCCGAATATCACCACTTTTCAATAGAAGTGGTCTAGTTTCTTGATAATTAAAATGATACTTGATAAGATTCTCTGCCAACCCATATAGTAATAACATGAGCTGATTTTCTTAGCCTACATATGATGTTAATCCATTCACACAATTCATGTCGTCTTGTTGATTATATGAAATTCAATTGCTCTACTCTTTAGATTGTTGATGTTGTTCATTACATGAAATTCAATTGCCCTACTCTTTAGATTGTTGATGCCTTTGATAGGAACCTATAACTCACGATAATGTAATAAATTTATTTATATAAAGGTTTAGATATGTGATGAATCGTCTATCCTATGTTTTTTGTTGGATATAATTCATTGTTCATACAAGCTGGATGATGATTCCAAAGGCGGGGCTACGAATAAACCAAAAGCATTTGCTTGTGGCTCAAGGCTACTTGTATATATTTGTTTTTTATCGAGAAAGCTCTTTGTAATTGTACTTTTGGGACTTTTATTGGCAGGATCCAGTAATTAGGCCACTTCATGACTTTGATTCAAAGTCTTTGGAAGCTATTTTGCCCGAGATTCCATAATGGGTAAAATATCCTGATTACGACCGAGTGAGCATTAAATTTTCAAGCTTAATAGCACTTTTAATGCATTGTCGTATTTTCTTTGATCTTGTTGTTTTGGACTCCTAAGATAATGATTATTCTAGGCCACTGCTCTACTGGATTTTTTTGCAAGTAAATTGGCTTTAAAAATACCATGTTATCTGGTTTGACCACAATATGCAGGAAAATTAAATATACTAATTAAAAAAATATATGCACAAGGGTTCCAATCAATCTTGAGAATGGATGCCAACCATTCAAACATGCTAGAAAGAAGTATGCATCTGCCTTTTCTGATTAACTATTTGAAGTCTAAACAATTCAATCTTCACTTCATGGCAGACATGCATTGATAAACACTAAGCTTTTTTCTGATGGTGAAACAATTGGCTTCATTATAGTTGGTTCTCTTATGAAAATGTAGATGCAACATGGTTTTTGAATGTTTATTAGAGTATATATATCTAAGGACTTGTGATGCAAACAGAAGTATAGTCCTGTACAAATCAGCAATGCTAGATAAAACAAGCTAAGGAACCAAGTCAATAAATAACACTATTGTCAATTTACACTTCGGGAGGAGGCAATACTGTTGTTAGAAAATATGTTAGAGCCTTGGGTAGGACCCAATGGTTGGAAAGAGAAAGCTAAAAGACTTACTAGACCTTTGGGAACAAAGTTGCTGGGAAACAACTTTTAAGGTGGGAAATATGTTTTCTAGGGAATTTGTTGGAGAAACAGAGTCAATATTGCTCTATTCATCAACTTCAATTTTCTGATGTACACAACTGGCATTTTTCTTTCTGCATCTCTGATGTACACAGCTGGCATTTTTCCTAACATTTTTGTTTTTTCATTATTGCCGAACCTTTTAGAATAAAGCCAAGAGGAGACCTAATTTCATGAGCAATATAAGAAAGAAAATTAGGTTTCGCATTATTGGCATTTATTGCATTAACTCTAACTTTTATAATGAGAACCAAGGAAGGACGACGAGGAGGAGGAGGAGGAGAACCAAGGAAGAATGGTTCAGTGATTATTGGATAACCAAGGAATAAGCGGAAAGGGAATGAAGCAGGCATGTGATGAAGGACAGGCTCTATACTTAGTGTTAGGGAGATCTGTCATTAAGTTAATGGACCTCAAATAAAAGCCTGAATTTCCTATTGGTTAGAAGAGAAATAAAGGAGTGATATTTGATAATGTTGTGATGCTGCCTTGAAATTGATGTTGCCGTAGGATTGATGGTGTTAGTGGTGCTGGGACTGCTCATGTTGTTGCCTTATGATTCATGTTGCTGCTGCCTCAAGATCCGTGTGATTGTATGGATGAAGATATTTGGTGCTGATATCTCTATCTAAATCCCCTCTGTTTCTTTTGACATTGATGTTTGTATGGGGTGTTTAAACACACTCTTTTGCTACTTGTTGCCCCTTCTACATTGATGATGAGTGGCTTTTGTTGCTATGATATGTAGTTTTTTAATGTGGATGTCGTTCTATCATTACTGATTGATTACTGTATTTCCCACTATATCAGTTGTTAATCTTATAGTCTTCTTTCTGCCCTATTAGGAAAGTTACATGTTATGGTGGAGTCTAAAGGATGCTCTCCAAGTATTGAGCTCTCATCATCCTAGTGCTCAGCCACTTATGTACATAAAGCAATCACAAAAAGTTAACATGATTGGCAATCAATGAATGGGCTGGGTAAGAGTTATAACCAGCCCGACCCTAATAGGTTGGGCCGGGTCCAAGGTTTGTTTTAGCTAAAGTTCTTTTCATTCAAAATTGTGTAGCTAAAATTTCTTTTGCTAACTGTTTTAAAATCAAAACATAGAATTTTTATAATGAGTATATTAAGTTCAATTAAACAGGAAAAAAGCAAAGAAAAAGAAGAAGAGTAGTGTTTGTATAATAAACTTAGTATCCTTGGTGGTATTTTACTATACTGTCCAACAAAATCTCAGTGTGTTTTAGTAGCAGTTTCAATAAAACCGTTTATATAAGTATAGTGTTTAATTTTATATTATATATTTATATGTATAAACACATGGCCTGGGTGAGAATTGGGATACCTAGTCCAAACTCTCCCCGGCTTAATCCGAACAAGATCATACATAGTCCGGTTAGGTCCCTGGCCATAAATAGACACCGAAAAAGCCTGCTATTTTTGGGCCGGGTTCAGGCTGAACTCTAGGCTAGCCTGGTCCATTGAGAGCTCTCATCTCCGGCCCTTTATTCGGGATCCATTTTTCTTCATTAGTGTTATATGAAGTAGCTATTGAAAAGACTTCATTACTGTCATGAAAGTGGAGTGCTTCACCGTGACATCAAAGGTTGTTACTATCATGTAATGAAGAATTCCTCATTCTTATTTAAACTATTGTCTTTTATGCTTCTTTTATTTATGCAGGGCAAAATCTTTTACTTGATGATAAAGAAATTTAAAGATTGCTGATTTTGGCCTTGCATGCACATTCCCCAATGACCCCTATGGAGCTCTGACAAAAGAAGTTGTAACTCATGGGTATAGGTAATTGTCAAATTCACCATGAACGGTGGAATGCAAAGATGTGCCTCGTCATCCCAGTGGTTGAATGAGAGAATTTCTCTTTCAAGATATGCACATGTAACATTGCTTTCAATCCTAGCAAGGCCTCGTTCATAAAATTAGTTACAGTTTTGATGGATGCACAGGGAATTTTATTCTTTTAAGATAGTTTTTATCATTGTTGGAACATGTGCCTTTAGAAAATTTTGAACTTGATTTACTTCTATTCACTGCTGATATCTTCTTTTCTAGAGCACTACATGATCAACAACAGGTTACTACTTTTACTTATTTTTTATATAATTTTAATTTCCAATGTGTTCCCAATTAGATAATTGGCTATTGTTTGTAGTTCCTATGTACTGAAATCCAGCTAAAATTTGTGTACAACTTCTTTGTTGAGAAGAGCAAACTCCACTTGACTTTATGCTTAATGATGTCATGTGTTGCTATGATGGTTTATTACTCTCAAAATGGTTGTGAAAGAGCTCTAATCTTTTAGTATGCCATGGCTTCCATTAATAAAAACACTTGTTCGTTTTGTTTCTTATTTATTTATATGGTATCAACAAGCAGTTTCCAATCCGATTGATCACAGAGAGCAGGTTCTAACAAGCTTAATTTCCATTGATACAGATTTTCAAGGTTCCAAAGCATTTTATTCTTATCTCCAATGCAATAGATTGTATACAATAAGCAACGTATGCACTACTCATTATAAATGAGTCAATGATTTTATACATGTGACTGTTTTTGCCTCTCCAGATTGTATATAATATTTTTTCTCAAATTCACCCCATGAACTATTAAATATAATATGGGTGTACTAATTCACCCCATGGACCATTAAATATAATATGGGTGTAATTAACTGATGAGTCATTTACTCTCAAGTGTGAAGTAGTTTGATATCCTGAGAAGTTGATGTATGAGCCCAACCTGAGGTTTAATGGCAAGGCCTGAGCACAACTCATTTACTTAAGTCAATATTGATTGTCATTTAGTTGTTTAAGGTCATAGGTCAACGTCAGGTGAACTTTCACTGATTTGCATGCTCATAGACAACTTGGCACTTTTTGAGGCTTGACCATTCAACAATTCCCATGGCTTGACTATTTGTAAAGAGGAGACTGAGCATTCGGCTAGGCTACCTAAAACCAACTACATTTAAACATGGTAGATTGCTCGGGGTAGTAGTTGAGACTCATACCATAAATTTAAATTTTGTTAGCGCATTTCTTGATATCTTGTGTTTCTTATGTTTCAGGATCTCACATGTCGTGTCTGGATCCTTGAGAATGACAAGCAGTGGGATGGGGAGAAGTGCATCATTTTGACCTGTAGTTTCATTCAAGGTTCTTGCTCCTTAACTGCGTATAAGCTTACACCGACAGGTTATAAATGGGGATGTGTGATTAAGGACATTGGGAGCAATCCACATGGTTACTTGCCGACCCATTATGAGAAGGTTCAGATGCTTCTCAAAGACTGCTTCTTTGGATTTTACATGGTAATATTTTCAATCTCAAACCCATGATGGTATAAAAGAGTTGATTTGAATTCCTAGCCTTGTAACTCTCATGATAATAATTATTGAGGGCACCGATCTGATGACTTGCAGATGGCATGAGAGCCATGTGACGCATGGGACTCTGAGATGTGTGTCTGCAGGCCTACACAACACATGGATCTCATGTTCAGCGCTAGTGATCGGGTCGGTCGTCTAAAACTAGCTCTTCTAGTTATATGTTACAATGTTACAATTCGTTTTAATACCATCACTTTGATTTTTCTATTGACCAAGTGTTCTTGTTTCTCTTGACCTATTTCAGGACATACATTACCAACTCGGTAATTGATCGGAGATGGTGCAAATCACATGTCTTGAAGAATGCCTCTTTGGCAGACCGATCTCAGTGGACGAGCATTTTACTTCTCAACTGGATCTTTTTTTAAAAATTTTATCCTTCAAATGTAATTGATATTTGAAGATTAAACATTTTTTAAAGGTAAAAATTAAATTTATTTTTGGCTTCTTATTTTTTCATTTAGTTAAATGGATTATTCTTTTTTCCCGTCGTTTGGTATCTGTGATTGATACAATATTTGTAACAAGTAGATTAACTCTAATTACAGTAATAAAAATGAAAGTTGTGTATTTAAAAAAAAAAAAAAAATTAAATAACAGTCCATAATCGTTGTTTTTGGAGTAAATTAACAACGATTCATTAGCGTTGTTTTCATATACCACTGTCTTAGGCCGTGGTTTCTAAAAAAACATAACAACTATTTTTTCGTTATGAACGTCTAAAAGCTATTGTTATTTTGCAACGGACATGGGCCGTTGTTTATTTAGTACATAAACAACGATTTTTGGTCGTGGTTTATGAAAATCACTGCGCTATAAACAATAGTTATTACCACGACTCATAACCGTTGTTTATGAAATTTACAATGATTTTAAACCGTTATTTTTTGTCAATTTTCACGTAGTAAGAAAAGCAATTTTTATATCCATTTGATGCAATTCTAAGTTAAAATAAGTTACTAATGTCATGACCATCCTGAAAGATTCCTTTCGAGAGACAGAGAAAAATGTCTCTTTATAGTCTATTCCCGCCTTTTGAGTGAACCCTTTAAATGATTCTAGATAGCGACTTGTTTTGAAGTATCCACCATAACACTCTCCACCTCTATCAGATCTCACAATTTTAATCTTCGAATTGAGTTGTAACTCAATTCCGGCTTTATAAATCTTAAACATACACAGGGCCTCAGATTTCTCATGGATGAGAAATATATAACCAAAACAAGAATAATCATCGGTAAAAGTAATAAAATACTTGTGACTACCAATGGCAGGAGTTAGAAACAATCCACAAATATAAGTGTGAACTATTTCTAGCAAACTCGTGCTCCTGATAGCTCATTTCTTATTAGTCTTCCTGAGTTCTTTTATCACAATCTATACAAGTGTTAAAGTCAAAGAAATCAAACTCATCGATTATATCATCTTTAATTAATCTCTCCAGCAGTTTATCTTTAAATATATGGCCTAAACGTTTATACCATAAAATAGAGGAATTATCGATTGTTCGTTTTCGTTTTTTACTAATTTTAACATCCACGTGCACAGAAACCAAAGATTGGGTATAAGGTGAGTCCAAGTTTAATTTATAAAGATTGCTCACTAGTGAGCCACAACCCACAATATCATAATCAAATAATAGAATAAAAATATTATGTTCAAATTTAAATTCAAAATATAATGAATCCAATTTAAAAATAGATATAAGGTTTCTAGTGATACCCGTAACGTAAATAGTATCAATTAAATCCAAAATAAAACCACTATCTAAAATAAGATGAAGAGTCCCAATGGTCTCCATGTCTGCTTCTACTCCGTTTTTGAGTTTGATAGTTCGTTCGCCTTTATTTAGCTTCTTGCTGGATTGAAATCTTGCATTGAATTACTTATGTAAATATTTGCATTAGAATCTATCCACCAAGTATTGTGTAGAACATCAACATAAAGTAATTCAAAATATACAAAGATTAGGTCATTACCTTTCTTAACTAGCCAATCTTTGTATTTCTGACAATCCTTCTTGATGTGTCAATTCTTCTTACAGAAGTGACACTTGATACCAGAAATAGATCCGCTAGCTTCTCATTGTTTGGTTCCCGATGGAGAAGTTTTCACGTTCTTCCGTTTATATGATCCCTTCTTTCTCTTAAAATTTCCTTTCGATAGTCTAAGAGCGGTGTAATGAGCACTTTCAGATTTTTTAGCCCTAAATCTTTCTTCTTCTTGGACACAGTGAACAATTAGCTCGTTCATCTTTGATTTCTCTTTCTGCGTGTTATAATTAATCTTGAACAGACCAAATTGTGCAAGAAGAGAAGTTATGATGAAGTGAATAAGATAATTCTCAGAAAAGTCCATATCTATTTCCTTCAATTGAGCCGCCATGCCACTCATTCTCATAATATGCTCCTGTACGTCACTATGACCATCATTTTTCATGGTTCTCATTTTAACAATAAGACTACTGACAAGTGCCTTAGAAATCTCCTGAAATTATTCCTGGATGACTTGCATGTATTCCTTTGCATTGTGCGAATCAGAAATACCTCCCCAGATCGCATCAGTAATGGAACTCTTTATGATCATAAGGCTCATACGATTTGATCAATCTCATTTTTTCCAAATCCGTATAGTTCACTTTTAGATCCTCAACTGAGGCATCGACAGTGAGCACCTTGGGTTTATCAAATCGTATAGCGTAGTCAAGATCCATGTAACCTAGAATAATTTAGACTTGCTCCTTCCATTTGACATAATTTGAGTCACTCAAAGATTCAATTCCACCAATCATAGTAGTAATAGAAGATGAGCTCAATACTACATAATAATTAAAGGCTTTATTATGTCCACATACAACTATAGTAACGATTCATTCCATAAGATTATATTTATAGTGTTTTGTGCAAGAATTAAATTATGTCAAGGAATATAATAAAAATAAAATCAATATAGTTTTATTAAGAAACAATTTGTATTATTATGACTCTCCGTTGGGTCGAGTCATAACACACTACCTGCTTCCTCAATTTATATTAATGATTGTGCTACTAATTGCATCGTTATGATCTTCCGTTGGATCAAGTCACAACACGCTAGCAGTATCCACATACAAAAATAATGAATAGTAAAATACAACAAACAAACAACATTAAGTGATACATCACCGTTGGATAGAAGTATTCCCTCAAGTTGTGATGTCGACATTTACTACACACTTTCATTGAATTTGTAACACGGTCTTTTACAAAAATAAACCTCACTATGAAAACCACAGTTCTAAGAAAAATCATCACCGTTGGACAGAAGAATCCTTCCAAGCCATATTTTCTATTTGAGTTTGATAATATTTTAAATATTCACAAAAGTGATTAAATAATAAAAAAATATAAGTCACTTAAGAGATGCAAGTAGTCTAATCTAACTCATATTATGAGTAAGTGCCAAAAAATTAATAATAATTGTGAGTAATATTATGTAAGTACCAACCTTAGTGCTAGAGCACAACCTCCAATACCCTACCCTATATTTCTTCGCAAACCCAACTTAAATCAAAAGTGTAAATGATTAACATGAGATTCGTCCCACCAACAAAACCAATGCATTGAGCATTAATGACTCATACATTCATAAAATGAGTAAAATAATTTGACAAACAAGGAAGCTCAACCATATGAGTTCCAAGCAATGTCATAACCTTGCCCCACCAAAACCACAAAGTATGGTGTCTAATAATTCACGGGTTACCACAATTCTTACTCTAGGATCAATGGGATGGGACTAGATTACACCAACAAATTTGAACTAGAATCCAATTATATAAAATCACTTGATAAAAGTCTTATAAATTAATTAGCAAATATATACATTTTTCTGTTAAATTTTAATCATGCAACGTAAAATATAGTTACCAAAATAAACATGTGTCGAACACATCATACAATTCACTAACATATTTTTATTTGGTGCAATATTCATCAAGGATCAAAATTTCAGCCAAAATGACCAAAATGTTGGTTTCGATCCCTTCCAAAACTAAAATGAAACCCGAAATTTTGATCATTGATATTCATCATGAGAATAAACCTAACAAATACTAAAATAATATGTATGTGCTTAGCAAATAATGGCTCTAGTACAAAAGTAAAGCACCAAATTTTTTAATAAAATCACCTATTATACTCAAGAGTGCTTGGAATTAGGCTAGATCTCGGCCTTAAGTAACAAGAAAGCAATCTATTTGATGTGGCAACCCAACATGTCATAAAATATAAAAGCCCATAAAATTTGTGGTAGACACAAAGTACCCTAAGTTTTCACCCAATTTACCACGGTATTAGACCCATCTTTTTCGATGGAGCCCACAAACCCATTAATGCAATATGTACATCTAATAGTTACAGTTGGATCATTCTCTAACCACTGTAGATCTGGAGCCAATTTTTCTTCTCCTGTTCCTACCATACAAGGTGGATATGTGCGTACCTTATCGCGAAGATCATAATGGTTATGATTGTACCAAAATCTTTAAAATAAAATATCTCTAACTCACCTTGGGTGTGAGCCATGAAAGATGGGTTGCCGCTTGGATCTTCAACGATCTCCTTATTCTTAATACCTCCGAGTACAATGGGAATGCTTTTACTAATAAGGAGGGTTGAAGTATGTCCGACAATCGTTGGGACCAAGCATCCCTTATATCTATAGCCAATGAGTCCTTCCCATTAAGGACTTAAATTGCTAATTATATTGTGATTGAAAATCACAATCAAACCCTAACTGAAAGACTTAATTATTAGTTGTTTATCCTCTCAAGTTCACCGAATTAGCAACTATTATATCTCAAGATTGGTCTTACACCATTCACCGGTCAACAGATTGACCATAGTAATGACTACCAAAAATAGAAAATTCTAACACGATTTACTTACATCGGTTCAGTTCGGTCAATTTCGGCTTAGGAAGTCCCAGAACCGAAATCAAACTGAACTTTTTGATTTTTCTTTTTTGCCAAACCAAACCCAAACCCAAACCGGTACCAATCCAAACCGGACCAAAACCGGCGGTTCGGTTCGGCCCAAAAAATCAAATTGTATTGAATATTCAGTAAAATTTTCCGAATATTGTGATAGAGTGTGCACAATGTGCAATTAACATGTGTACTATTTTAAAAAAAAAAATTTATGAATAATATTTAACAAGTGTACCATTTGATTGGTGAGCCATGCATGATCTAAAGATCTTGGTATATTTGTAACATTTTAAATCATATATGTCAAATACCATAACGACCACTATGGTCTTAACTCATGTCCTCAAGTAGGGGTGTCAACGGGTCAGGCCGGGCCGGGTTTGGGCCGGATTTTCACCCGGCCCGTTAAAAAAACCAAAAAAATTTTGGGTCCGACCCGACTGGATAGCTAATCGAACCGGGCCAGGCCGGGCTGAGCCCGTTTATGAAATCCATAGCCCGAACCCGGCCTGATTAGCTATTCGGGCTGGGCCAGATTCGGGCCAGGCTTATAGTTTTTTTAAAGGGAATTTAAAAAAAAATTCAAGCTAAACGGGCCGGTCCAGGCCGGGTTCGGGCTTGACACTTTGCACCCCGAGCCCAGCCCGGTTCTTAATCGG
The DNA here is from genome assembly GCA_021018995.1 of Chloranthus sessilifolius. Lineage (NCBI taxonomy): Eukaryota > Viridiplantae > Streptophyta > Magnoliopsida > Chloranthales > Chloranthaceae > Chloranthus > Chloranthus sessilifolius. Next base: position 144,959,580 of record CM037590.1, on the reverse strand, counting down.
GCTTGGCCCAGCCCGGTCCGTTTAGCTGAAATATAAAAAATTGGACCAGAACCTGGCCCATTTGGGAAAAGCCCGGCCCGTTGACAGCCCTATCGTCAAGGCTTCTTCAAGTCAAAGCTCGGCCCGTTGACAGCCCTATCTTCAAGGCTTCTTCAAGTCATCTTCTACTTTTTCATATAACTGATCTTGCCCGGCCCGTTGACAGCCCTACTCAAGGCTTCTTCAAGTCATCTTCTACTTTTTCATACAACTGATCTTTCTTTTGTTTATTCATTTATCTTTTACTCACCTCCTATCTCACAGGTTCAACCTTCCTAACACTATAATATATGCAATGCGATGACCTATACATTTTATCATTCAAAATCTCCATTGGTAGATAATCACGCTGGAACCTACTTTTCATCATTCAAAATATTGATTAGAAGATAATTAAGTCGCACCACTCAATCTAATCGAATGTTTTTAGATACAAACCCAACGAACTTAGATTGATCTAGCGGGACACCAACTTCGACAAACTCTAAAATAAGTGAGATGTAACCAAGGTGTCAAACTCGGTATTAGTCCATGGATGACCGATACGAATCATCACTTTTATAATATAATAAAAAAAACGCATATCTCGGCTCAAACCTATACGTATCTATCGATACCCGATATGTGTCGGTTGATATGGACCAATGCCAAGTTGGAGGACCGATACGTATCGGTTTGCCGAAAAACTTATACATAACGGTATCAACCGATTTTTAATACCTTGGATGTAACAATGATGGACTTCACAAACAGACGATACCCACGAGCAGCAGGATGGATGTTTTCCAACAAAATGAACTATTTAGTCAATAAGATTGAGGGTTGTATTGATAGAGATAGCTTAAAATCTTGATTGCATGTAAACACGGCTTGAGATAGTTTAGAATCTTGATTGCATGTGACCCCAAAAAAAGGCGTTCCTCTTCCTAATGAAATTTGCCAATAAACACAAGCAAAAGGAGGAGGATGTTGTAAGTGCTTGTCAGCCTATAGGGTCTGTTTGGTAATTTTTCAGAAAACATAGAAAATGCATTTGTAGATCCAATGGATTCCATCTATTTGGGAATTCATAGAAATTCATTGTTTTCCAGTGTTTGGATTGAGTAATTACACCTACAAAATAGAAAAGGAGCACCATCGATGGTGTACATCTCACACGCCCAATAAATCTAACTTTCAATTGTGAGGGAGATTTAGTGAGAGAGAAAAAGTAGGAGAGAGAAAGAGAGATTTGGGGAGAGAGACAAAAATTAAGAGATAAATTAAAATAGAAACGCAGAGAGAGATTTTGAGAGGAAGATAATCTAGGAGAAAGAGATTCAGAGGGAGAAAGAGAAATCTAAAAAAGAGAGATTAAGAGGATATCTAAAAAAGAGAGATTATGATCATGAATCAAAATTTCGGTCGGAATCCCAAGATTTCAGTCGATACGCATCAGTTTCGAACCCCACCAAAATGAAATCCCGAAAATTTTGGCCAAAATATCGACACTTCAAATTATCAGCCGATAATTTGATAATCACCAAATTATCAGCCGATAATTTGAAGGGTCGATATTTTGGGCTTAAAATTAAAAAATAATAATTGGGCATCGAAATTTTGGCCTAGCCCACAAGATTTCGACTGAAATTCTGAAATTTCGATCAAATTTTCGAATAAAGAGATTAGGAGAGAGAAAGAGAAAAGGGAGCACCATCTTTGGTATATACAACATACGCTAAATAAAAAATTAGAGAAAAAAAATAAAGAAGAGAGAGAAAAAGGGGAGCACCATCTTTGATATACACAACACACCAAATAAAAAATTAAAGAGAATGAAGAAGAGAGAGAGAGATTCACTGAGAGAGAAAGAGAAGAGAGAGAGAAAGAAAGAGAGAGAGTAAGAGAGAAAGAGAATTTGTAGAGAGAGAGATCGGTGGAGAGAAAGAAAGAGATCGGTGGGAGAGAGAGAGAGAGAGAATAGAGAGATTGAGAGTTCTCATGCAACAAAAAGAGGGGAGGGGAGGGGAGGGGAGGGAGGCAAAAGATTTCTAATGAAATCCCCCCATTTTAAAGGGATTTGCCTTTTTCTAATGTAAAAGAAAATATTGAATTTTCCTCTTATTTTCAGTGGCACAACTTTGTTGCCAAACAAGATATTTTATAATTTTTCTTTTCCTTTGCCATGATTTCTTTTCCTTTCCCCATATCCAAAGAGACCCTTAATGAACCTTGGAGATAGTTAGTTTGAAGGCGGTTTGCAAGAATCTTTGCCACAACTTTCTATAAAACATTGCATAGCAGTAATTGACCAAGTTCATTGATTTCTTTATCGGAACAACTTTCTGATGAGTACTGAAATATGATGATATTTCACCCCTAGATACCTACATTTAACTATTCGAAGAAGGCTATCTGATAAGAATTATTAGATTTAAAGTGTTTCAGTTAAATACAAGCCAAGGGCAGAAAACAGCCTAAGAATTCTGAAAATAATGTCAAAACACTGTAACTTTGGGTCATCGAGAACTTGGTGCGACTTACAGCTCAATTTGGACCTTCAAGACGGCCGAATTATGAAATTATCAAAACATAAAAGTTGTAGAGCTTTCTGTCAGCTTTCTAACGGCGTAAGAATCGCCTCAATCTGAGTTCAGGACAGAAAGTTATGGCCAAAATACCGAAGTAGTATCTGATGTAAAGTTCGGCGGAAATTCACGAAAATCTGGGAGGTCGATGCATCGACCCTATTGGGTCGATTAATCGACCCTAAATTTTCGAGTTGGAACACCTCTGTGGCTGAAAAACTTCTGCTCTATTTAAAGCGGATCAAACACTTCGGGAATGGGGGGGGGATTAGAGATAGATAATTAGAGAGGGGGATTAGAGATAGATAATTAGAGAGGAGGAATTAGAGAGTTAGTTTTGGCTTTTCTTTTTTAGAGTTTTTGGAGAGAATTTTTTAGAAGATTATTATTCATTATTATTATTTTTGGTTTTAGACTCCTCTTGGCATCTTTTCAAGAGTTCTTCTTTCTCCTTTTTCTAGGGTTCCATCTGGGTAGATTGTACCTGATTTGCATTGTTTTTCCTTTACGTTCATGAAAGCATAGATTGTATTTAGGAAAAGACATTATAAACAAAGATCTTTGGAAGAAATAAAAAGAGGAATGACTTTGAATGAACAAGGAGATCATACACCAAAGATGAGCGGCTTAATCAGTAGATCGGGAAAGATGCGATTCCCAGATAAGTACCCTTATTTATGATTAATACCATAGTCGGTTTATTGTCATCATGGAATCGTTTTGCTAAAAGTTTGTGTTATTGAAAATATATTGAATGCTTGTTATGACCGTTGATTGCGTGTATTAATGGTCGCTAGATCTGGACCTGCAGACTGATCTAGGCTGCAGAGCGATTATGAATTTATTGTTGTGATCTAAACATCATGAGATACGCTATGCTTCTTACATGACTCATACCGCAATGATAGGCTGAGTCATTATTTTTAGATAGGGTATGCCGGATTGATGATCATATTTTATTTCGAATCATTTTTTATAGATGAATGATGGTGTGAATGATGCTTTAATGAAACTGTAGGTTTTAATGATAGAAAATTAGTACAAATCTGGGGTAGCATATTCCTTGATCTCATTTAATTATTATTTTAGATTCATCGGTAATTAGTTGTTTAGATTAATTTATTTTTCTGCATTTAGGAAAAGTGTGATAAATTTTGATAAAATTGAATCTGCCCTTTGGTACTTCCTTGGGGACGTTTTTAAATCTCTGAAAGAATTAATTAAAATTCACATTTCCCTGTGGGTTTGACACCTTTGTTCTTGCCATACTGCAATAGATCTTGTGCACTTGCAAGGGTTATACTTTAAATCGATCACTCTCCTGACCATGATTAAACACCAAATGGTGTTTAAATGATCTTACACCATTTATTGACTTATAATCTTGAAAATTCATACCGTCAAAGTGAGATATCATCAATTGAAGGGCTATGGGTCCAAAAATCACACTTTTTGGGAGATTCGAACCATCCGATCTGTGCAGTTTAATACTAATGGTTATTATTAATTTTGATGGCTGATATTAAAGTTCACTGATCGGATGGTTTACATCCACTTAGAAGCCCGATCCTTTGGCTAGGACATGTTCTAAAGATTTTTGCCACTTGGACAATTTAGATCGATCAAATGTGTGCCAGATGTCTGGTTGCCTTCCTACGGCAATGTTACTTTCTTATATGTCTTGACACTTCTAGGTAGGGGTGTATTCGGTTCGGTCGGTTTTGGACCAAAATCACAAACCAAAACTGTTCTAATCGGTTTCTAAGTGTTCAAATCAAACCAAACTGATCCAACTGTTGAGCTAAACCAACCCAATTCAATTCGGTTTCGGTTTTGTTCGGTCGGTTTTGGTTTTCCTATAAGTTCTACTTGTACATCAAAATTTCCCAATTAATCAACCCATTTTACACTTTTACTATTTTTATTTTTTCGGGCGTCGTTTTTCTTTTATAATCTATTCACCCTTCTCAAAATAGATAACAAAAATAAATGCATCACATTCACTCTAGTTCCTAATTTGGGGCCCAATCGTCTATTTGAGTGTGTGTATATATATTAAAAAAGATTTACTTACAATCGGTTCGGTTCGGTCGGTTTTGGCTTGGCACTAAAAAAATAAGGTCTTTTAGCTACACTTGCTATTAAGGCAATTTTTGGTAGCGACAATACTAATAGCGGCAATTTTTAGTAGTGACAAGACTAATAGTAGCAATTTTTTGTTAAAAAAACTGCCGCAATAATCTTATTTTTTGTAGTGTGGGAAGCCAAACCGAACATTTCTGTTGTTCTTTTTGCCAAACCAAACCCAAACTGGTACCCGTCCAAATCGGACCAAACTGGCGGTTCAATCTGGTTTTATCGGTTTGGACGGTTCGGCCCAAAAAATGCACAGCCTTACTTCTAGGTGGGGATGCATCCAATGACTGAAAAGATGCTCGGTAGGTGCCCACCGACAGCTAAGGAACAGTCTCGGTTGCGATCCACCGACAGGGTTCAGAACACTATGTGAAGAGGGAGGCGTGAATCGATAAAAAGCATACCAATTTAGGGTGTGACCTTTAATTACTGCCCATGTTACCGAGTGTTTTTGATAATTGGTGAGATTACATCACAGGGTGTGAATAATGGTACCTTTCTTTATAAAATAACAATTCTTAATAGCCTTGCGGATGTCCTTGCCAAAGACCATTGCGGCCTCTAATTTCAGCAAGAAATCCTTCAAGATTGCACCTTCTTTTGGGGGGCTGGGGCTGCGTCTCTCTCTCTGCACGCAAGTTAAAACTTTAGAATCTATGAGCAGGTGTGAAGGAACACTTTTGCTTTCACAGTTACTCTCTAGCCAATGTGCCACCACTAAAAACCAATGTTACAAACAGTGCCTAATACATGCACTTACTGATCTAAAATTACACAATATTCATGATGATTTTTTAGCTCGAGTCTGATACATGGTTTTAAATATCGGCCATATCTGATACATATCGGCCTATATATATTGGGTTAGGCCCCATCCAAAACAATATGCACCTCCGATTCAATGTGGGCGTCAAATATCTGGACGAACAGGTCAAATATCGGCTCATATCAGATCATATCGACCGATGAATCGGACAAAACACAAAAAAAGTCCTTTCGGGATTTTTTTTCATTAAATTTTTTTTCTTAAGAAGGTACTCTAATATAGTCCTGTTTGGCCAATACGTCCTATACATATGGACCTGGGACCCAGCAGATATGCCGCTATATATCGGTCTTTAAATCCCTGGTCCCATAGCAAATGCAATTTTCAGAGATATTGTACTATTTTACTTGGTACCCACCACATGGCCAAAAAAATCTTTTAGCACTTTTGGTAGATTAAGAAAGGAAATCTTTTGTTAAATGGTAATTTCTATGTTAAATTCAGTTAATTAATGATACATGTAGTAAGAATAGGATTTTCATGTTGAACCTAAGAACTTCAAAAGATAGAAGAAGCAACAAAGCAATGGCTTTATAAGGTGAGGAGGCTGCCTTTGCTTGGCAACTGGAGGCAATACAAATGTATATAGCATGTTGGCTATCATCATCAGCGATGAGGCGTTTTTTATGTACTATAATCTAGACCATCATCCACTTAATCAGCTACCATTTAGAAAGGGGGATTCTATCATCTTTGATGATGACAAGAACCTTTGTATAGAAGCCCAATGCATGAAACACCAATTATTGTAGACATTAGTAGAGTGCTAGTGTGCTGAGGGTACTAAATCAGCTACCTTTCTTTATCCTAATGTAGATGTAGACATTTCCATATTCTGGTAATAAACAACCCAAATTAATGCCTTGGGAAAAATTCCAATTTAAAGAAATCCCAAGAAGTACCCATGTGACAAAGACCACCTATATTTGGCTTTGGATCAGTACAGAAAATGATATGAAGAGAAAAAGACCCATGAAGGTATTTTGGGTAAAGTCTACATTAAGTAATTAAGTTGAAACCCAGCCAAAATATGAAAAATAAATAAATAAATGGAATCTCATCTCCAATAAGACATCACCATTTCTTGAATTAAATTTCAGAACCCACATCGGTGTAGCAAAATAAAATCATAGGCTAACATGAGGAATAAAGAAATACAACATTGATGTTCAGTAAGTAGTAGTTAATATTGAATTTGTTCCCATGCTCCAAATGCTGCTCAGTTTCTGCAACATATGAACAAATTAAATAATCAGCTGATAAAATAATAACTATAATAAAAGCCACACTATGAGAAGACATTATACACTGTTAAAGAAGCTCCTTAGGTATCAATTTGCAGACATCATAGGCCTAACATGAGGAGCAGAAAGAAACATGTAGCCAAAGACAACTTGCCAAATTTCTTTCTCCAAGTCCTTTCAAGGAGAAAAGCATAAAAAACAAAGAATACATCGGCAAGTCATCCTTGGCTGCACCATACCATCTGAACCTTCATGTAAGGCCATGGATGAATAGAAAAGCTGAAGCTGCCAGAGATGGGTTTCTCCAACCTGCAGAGAAGCTAGGAGAGAGAATTAGAAGAGAGGGGTATATGATGGAACAATAAGAGAAACTGTAAAGAGAGGAATGCTCATGGATCTTATATAGAGTTCATTGGAGTGGTACTAATAGAATTGTATAAAGTTATTGGAGAAAAATTGCATTTTTTATGCATTATCTTCAATCGAGGTCATGAGGACAGCTACTAGAAGGATCTAGTTTTAGCCCAATAGAATAAAGAGTAGATGATAAGGTCTCTTTCTCTCTCTCTCTCTCTCTCTCTCTCTCTCTCTGTAACAAATAAATACTAGATTGGCATATTTCTATCTATAGCCAAAGAAGCATAACCCACTTGAGATAAAACCAACTTCCATACTGTATTAGATTAGAGAGAAACGTATATATGTAGATGTTAAGATTTCAACACCAATTAGTCTTTTATTTATAAAATAGAAAAAAATTATAGATGTTCATTGAACTTAGTTTTTAGAATAGCAAGGTTTCTTTAATTTTTTCTTTGGCTCTATATATCACCATTTTATGGCCATAAAAGTAAGTTGAAAGAGGCATTGTGGCTACTGGGAGTTGCAGTATAGAAATAATTCTACCCACCAGTTTGGATATCCCTAGTCCCCAGAGCTTCTCCAAAGGGCAGATGGCAAGTAGCAAAAAATTAAAATGAGGGGGCTGGTGGGGACAACATATTCTTCTCATGGTGCAAGTGTATATTTTTCATCTCCCAAGAATATGGAATTGCTATTTGTACTGACAGTTGGATAAAAAAAAAGCATCTTTCAAATGCATTTGGAGGGCATTATGATTTGCGGGTCATCAAGGAAAAATTAGGGAACAGTGTTCAAAATACTGGCTGATGCATCATGTATCGGCCTATTATTATTTAGAAACCCTTAAGGGTGTTGGCGTCGTAGTTGAGGGCATGGGTTTGCTCCCCGTAGGTCTTAACTTCGAGTCCCCGTTGCACTAACTGTCTGTGGGGGCTGTGTGTTTCTGCACATCCTAAGGATTAGTCTGTCGGTAGAGGTCCAACTGATTGAACCTGATTTCCAGTATTCAACCAATTTTAGAACCCTTTGATTGAAGGGAATCTTGACTTCAAGTCATCTTATTACAATGGAAACTGTGGAAGTCAAGGTTAATCTTATTTATATAGGTTCTACTATAACCAATATGAAAGTTTTTTAACATATGGCTTCCACGGTTAGAAATAGAAAAGCTATTTTAAATTATAGACAGGAGGGCAGAGGTAAACTGCAGAAATATGTTTAATATAGGGAACAGAGGGGACTCGTAGATCAAGACCTGCTGTGACATTTGGCTCTTGCTTTAATACTACTCTCAAACCCATTTGATTCCCTCGGTTCTCATGGTATGAAGACCCATCTTCCTTGGTTTCCCAAATTACAGAAAAATGCACTTTCTTTTTTCTTTTCGTCTTTTTTATTTTTTTCAAGTTACACATAAAGTAGATAATATGACTTTTAAAGCCCATCTTTGGTCTAATCCTTCAAATCTCCATGTTTAAGGTAAGAACCTCACATCCACCTTATCCTTTAGTGGGTCTCACATTTTGTGATAGCCCATGACTCTAATTCAAAAACAAACAAATAAATAAAAATTTCAAGGGAAAGTAACCAAATGGAAATGGCATGTGCAGGAGGTAGATGGAGAAGAAACAGAAGATGAGATAGGAATAAGATTTAGAGAAAATAAAAAGATATGGTGGGGCCTAGCAGACAAACAAGTTTTTCCTTTTTTGGGTAGTTTCATGAACGTAAGAGGACGAGTTACCTTTTAGTTCATTAACATTACAACACAAATTACACTTGAAGCCAAGGTGTTATTTTCTGCTATAACATTGATGGAGAAATGCAACAGCTAGAAGGCTGCAGCTAATGCCAAATCACATGCCATGTGGCATGTGACACTCAGAAGTCAGAACAACACTCATTTGGAGTTGTCCATTGGCATGACATGTGGTTAAGAAAAGAAAAAAATTGAGACTTTTTTGGTCCATGGGTCAAAAGATAAGATGACCAGACAAAACTTGTTGCATTGAATTTGGGCACTTTTGACTATATTTTCAACGGTGGGTATTGGATCAGGCCAAATTTTTTTGGGATAGTACCTTCAATCTTATCCAAGTTGAGGTAGCATATGATCCTCGCTATGGGTGCCACATGATGCCCAACTGGTCTCGATAGAACCCTAATAGTCCTAAGCCTCACAATATAATAGATCGCTATGGGTGCCACATGATGCCCAACTGATCTGGATGCAACCCTAATAGTCCTATAATAGGTCGCTATGGGTGCAACATGATGCCCAAATGGTCTGGACGCAACCCTAATAGTCCTGAGCCTCACAATATAATAGGCTAATGTTCTGTTTATCATATTTATTTACTTATTAAGTAAATAATACAACAAGGAGGTGTTTCTACCACACCACCTTGTGTTACAGTCACCTCACTTAAGCAAAGCAAAAATCTGTTACTGCTTTACACCATACAATGACTATCTCTTTTTACCCCTATCTCTACACAATAGATCTTGAGATCATTTTTTTATATGAATTGACAAATTCATTAAAAAGGGGGGGAGAGCAACCATGAGCAAGGTGCTCAAAGATTGCACCCACCCAAAAAAACAGAAAAAATACGTATGAAACGGATAAGGCATTGCCGTTACCAAAGCGAAAAACATGCTCAAAAAGTGATCGTGAACCACGCTTGTGATACGACGTGACCACGTTTACTTTTTGGGATGTTTTTCATGTGTAATCAACATCTGATCATGTGATGATATGCCCATGATCTCAAGATCTATTGTGTGGAAGAATACGACAAAAAAAAATTTCCATTGTTTGATATAAAGCAAGCGACGGATTTTTGTGAGGTGGCAACATAAAGCGGTGTGGTAGTAACAGAGCATATAATAACTATGTATTTATAGATTTCAATGAAATAGAAATTTTATTTTGGGAGCCACGACTTGCACTCGAAAAGTTGGCCCTTGCATCGAAGTTAAAGAAAGACTTGATGTTTTAGAAAAATGTGACAGGTGAAAACGGAAACTGGGCCGTCTGATTTGAAGTTCATGATCTACATATCTTTAGTGGATAAGATTGGAGCAAAACACGATATTTATCATATGATCTATTGTAGTCAACTGTTGAATAAACTAATAGCCTTTGACTATATTTAATCACATGATGAAGATTATATTTCGTGATATTCTTTTGCACTTAGTATTTAGAAATTATGGCCTTCAAATCAAACGGTTTAGATAATTTTTTCATATAGCAGAGATCGCCAAAATTGTGAGTCTTTGTTTAAAATTCAGTGCAAGGTCCAAATTTCCAAGTGCAAGTAATGGCTCCCTTTTATTTTTCATTTCTTTTTTTCATGGGTTGATTTTAAGGTAATGATAACTTAGCTTTGTATGTAAGAGAAATAGTCTCGCATTGGAAAGTGCAAAAAAATTCTCTACGACATACAGAACTTACCTTTCATTCTTAATTGGCTATAAGAATAGAAGAATGTGCCTAACGGCGCGCCCCCTCCGTGCATGATAATTGGTGTTCAGATGCATTGACACCTTAAACACATTCATTTAGCAGTTAAGAGCCCATCATAATTTTGATTGGGTGGCTCTAACAATCAAATAACTACTGAGCCGGATCAGATCTACTAGGTCAATAATTAGTGGGTTAATTCGGTCTCAATGGGTCAAATGGGTTGATTAACTATCTATCGAAGTGGCTGTTGAAATTAAACTCTACATGACTTTTGAACAAGGATCAAAGTTTCGGCCGGAATGACTGAAATTTCGGTCAAAATTTTCTGTTTTGGTCCCCACCGAAACAGAAACGAAATCCCAAAATTTCAATCATTTCGGTCCCTTTTGTAGTTTTCAGCCGAAATTTCAGTTTCAGTCCCCACCGAAACCGAAACGAAATCCAAAATTTTGATCCTTGCTTTTGAATGAGAGGATGCAACTATTCATATGACCGTTGGATGAAACAATTGAGATTATTCTGGTCAATCTGAACAATTCAAAATATGAATGCTGGTGTAACTATTATACCTTCTATTCGAAGAGTCATTTGAGAATCTATAGAAGGAAATCTCTGTGCACAGATCCGGATACATTGAATTTACTGGAATTTCTAAAGTATAATAGTTCAAAATGATCTTATTTCATTTTTTCTAATTTGGTACTTCAAAAGATTGAGCTTTCAATCCTCTATTGTTATATGATAGTAGACTGCAGTCAAGAGATTGGACTTGTTAATCTTGAAAACGTCTTGTTGAACCTTTTTGCAAACTTGACTATTTACTCAACAGGTAGGGAGCAAATGGCATTTTAACAATAGTGACGATGCGCCTCGAGTCTGATTTCTCTTGCTCATTTAACCATTATTTTCAAATTTCAAATATCACTTTCAACAAATTTAAACCCACCGGGGAGGCATATATGGGAGCTTGGGATCAAGGTAACAAACTTGGTATTAGTACCCGGTATTGGTCCTTAGAGGACTGATACGAATCGGCCGATACTGATACGTATCAGCCTATTAAAAAAAAAAAATTTAAATATAGGTATCGGCCGACACCGGGTACTTATCGGCCGATACCTGATACAGACCCATATCTGCAGATACCGAGTTGGATACTCGATACGTGTGGCGCCAATATATATCGGTTTGCCGAAAAATTGATACGTATTGCCGATACATATCGGTATCGGTTGATATTTGATATCTTGCTTGGGATAACATTCTCACCATCCCAATCTTTAGATCATGTGGCACATTATTTTTTAGCTAGAGCCAGTAGAGGTTAGATGATCTGTTCCCAATCCAGATTGGAATGTGGCATTACTTATGTGGTACTACTTGGTGGGTCGATACATGTATCAAGAAAATATCTCTATCATGTAATTCAAAGTTCAAAATAAATAGCTAAAACTATTTTGGAGATTTACGTGGCAACTATTCATTTTGAAGGGCATCCGACAGTGACTCATTCCAATTTAGATCGGGAACAGCTGATTACCTTATTTCAGTTCCTTTCACCAATTAGTCATATAAATGGCAAGTACCGCTGTCAACAGGCTCGTTTGGGCCTTGATCGTTAAATAATATAAACATTCCAAGTTTATAAGTTAGTGAAACTAGGGCAAGTACTAAGGGTGTCGAACCACAGGGACTAACTATATATCTAGATTAAAGCCCTAACTAGAAAAAGGGTTTCAGAAGTAACTCTAACTATGATTATCTAAAAAAGCAATTAAAACAGATTTGAAAAGCAATAGAAAAAATAGCTTAGGATCACTCTTAATCGCAAATTTGTAATAATTCACAATTCTACTCCTAATCTAATTTGAATTCTGGGTGATAACATGTTTTTCGCTATTATCTAAAGCTAGGTAAGATAATCAGATCCTATTCATATTCATGGACTAGTCGGGATGATATAATCCATCTAATTTTTAGCGATCTAATTCGAAAACATCATTGCACGAGACCAATCAAACTAGACTACAAGTACTGATTCGAAGGTGAATATTCTATTAAATCTAATCATAATGTCTACAAGACAATTATAATTATCAAAAACATAATTAAAACGCTTTAAAATCATTCACACTAACAAAGTGAATCCCAATCATGCAATTATTACCCTAGGAGAATTCAAACTAAAAGAGAAAGTAGAACTTTAAATTAAAACTTATCTTTGATTTACAAGAGATCCCAAACTTTGGAAACTAGTCGCACATCATTGTTCTAATTTTCATTACCACTAATTCAACTATAGAACAATGATTTACAATTCTCTCAATCTCGCAAACTCTCAAAATCTAAAAACTATGAAAACTAATACTAGAAACTAAGAATTAAATGTTGAAACTATCGATCCGACCACTCAAAATAATTGCCCTAGGATCTAGGCGTATGATCAATCAAAACATTAAATCCGCAATCCATATAAATTAAAATATTTGTACGTACCTTATTGCGAAGATCGTGACCGTCGCTTTAGCTTTAATCCGATGTATTAATCCCGAAGTCTTTCCTACAAGGAAGAAGAAGGTGATTCTACCAGCCTCTCTTGCTACACTCTCTTGATGGAAAGATGCCAAAAGACTTGTGTATAGTGAGTGGGGGACGTCCACCAATATATATAGCATGAAGAATCATGCTCTGCTTAGAATACCGTCCATCAAGGTATTCTAATAGGAATAAGAGTCACATGTAAATTAGGAAACTTTGAAGTTTCCTTCAATTTCCAATAATGCCCTTTATTATTTCAAGCAACTGCAATTCAGAGTTTTATAAAATCCTAGTGTGTGTGGGCCACACAAAATAAGAATTTTAGTTTCCACAAAAATTCCAATAATCTCCCACTTGGCCCACACACGGGCTATGATTTTAACAACGACTCCCACTGGATTAGACAATTAAAACGAGTGCACTCTGAAAATAAAACGTTGTTTGAAATAATTTAGGCATTCCCAAAATCACCCAAATTTAATGAAAATATAGAAATGGGTCATGAATGCACATAGTATACCATTTTCTGAAATCGATATACTACGACAGTTCTATGGTCACAAAACTATAATTAACAATAAATTTGATAGATGATAACCAATTTAACATGTGAACTAAATGCACAACCAAAATGTGCAAATCCATAATGTCCCGCTCCATACTCGTCGTATGTTGTTCTAACATCCAGAAAACTCTGGCTTATAAAATACTTCACCTGATCCTCAGAACAAGAAGTTATTAACGTGGTGCCTAATCATGTTTAACTCCGAGCAAATTCAAAAGAGTACCAATACCCACAGGCAAGATTAAGGTAAAACCTTATTGGCTTACTCACTAAGGTATGCCACCCAAAATTGTGAAAAATTTCACCCTTAATTTGTGAAAAACTTCACCCAAAATAGAATATTTTTTTTTTATTGGCTCACTCACCAAGGTGTGCCACTCAAATTGTGAAAAAACTTCACTCTCAATTTGTGGAATACTCCACCCAAAATATAATTACAGAAAAATTCAACCTGATTTTGTGGAAAACTCCACCCATATATACAAGACAAAGATTTTAAGATGCATCAATGATAATTGTAATTTAGAAGTGAGATAACTCCCACTTAAATGTAAAGTCTAAATATTTTACGATCTAACAAAATAACATACTAGAGATAATAATAAAGTCCAACATAACAATTAACCACCAATAACAACAAAAGTAGTCAAATAGCTGAAAATTAAATAAATGTTCATAAGAATCTTTATCATTCGGTTGGCTTAAAGTTCTCCTCATGATGAATGCCATCAGGATTCTCCTTCAACCATTTCTTGAACATAAAACAGTTCTTTATAATGTGACCTTTCTTCTTACAAAAGAAGCACCCCATTATTGGTTTGATCTTTGACTGCTTTGCCTTTGTCTTTTCGGTTATTGTTGAAATCTCGTTTTTTGAAATTCTTCTTGCTACTCTTATTGAGGGTTAGATGCGCAGATTCAATTTTAGAGCCTTTAAGATGTTCTTCTTCAGCAACACAAAGTGTGATAACTTGAGTCAGATCCCATTGCTCCTTTTGAGCATTGTAGTTAACTTTAAAAGTGTCATAAGCGCTTGGCAATGACCGAACACCCATGTGAACTACCAGTGCTTCTTCAAATTTAATACCTTGTTGACGAAGTCTAATAGCCAGTGTAGATAACTTAAGTAGATGCTCACGAATGCTTCCATTACCATCATACTTAAGGTTCATGAGTTGACCCAAATATTCATACTGTAAAGCCTTCTTTGAGCCTACAAACTGATTCTGAATGTTCTCAAGTAATTCCTTCGCTGTTTCGGTAGATTCTATACCTTCTCGAATGACTTCACTAATAGAAGCACGAATAATCATCATGGATAACCTATTAGCCTTCTCCCACCGAGTAAAATAAGTCTTTACAGACTCCGTAGTATTCGTTGGTGGAGGGGGAGGCTTGTTCTCCGTAAGAACAAAGTCATAATTTAAACAACCAAGAATGATCTCAATGTTTGTTTTCCAAGAAGTATAATTAGAGCCATTCAAATGTTCTATCCCTGTCAAACTCTTCGGAATAGAAGTCCCTTCCATTACTCTACAATTTCAAAGAATAATAATAAATGCATCACTAGTGAATGAAAAATATTACGAAATCATAAAATCCAAAAGACTAATGTCCACAAAGGACTCTAAAATGACTATAAGTCATTAATATCCACCAAGGATATAAACATGATAACATGTCACTAAAAAATCTAAAAGACCAATGTCCACAAAGGACTCCAAAATGACTTTAAGTCATTAATATCTACCAAGGATATAAACATGATAGCATGTCACCAAAAGATCTAAAAGACCAATGTCCACAAAGGACTCCAAAATGACTTTAAGTCATTAATATCCACCAAGGATAAAACAATTCGTATTAGGGGTATGAACGAATCAATTAGAGTATTTTATCATGTGCAAATAATCCACTCTTTGGGTATAGATAATGTGCATCATCCAGCATCACCTTTGAGCAGAAATTGAGTATACAACCTATCCTCTCCCCCGGGGCGCAGAAAAATGCGCGTAGACCTAATCACTTATGTTTCCGGTTTGATCCCGATGATTCACTACCTTTGGGCAAGAGAATCATCATTCTCTCCCCTTCACACTTACGACTATTCTACTCACCCCATTTACACGAAATTAATGAATCACCTTTGGGCAGAATCAATAACTCTATGCAAATCAGTGCACAAGGTGATCTTAATGAGATAAAATCTCAATATTCAAGAAATAATATTCTCTATAGAATGGTCACCTTTGGGCAGAACCAATCCTACTTCAATTATAGTCTCTCGAACGATCACTTTAGCGGTCTTCCTTAACCCCATTTGAAAGACCTAGACCTGATATGTCTAGTCTCAAGAGTTTAACCAACTCATCGTAAAGTGTATATGTGTAGCCATGCTCATAGTCAATAAAAACATGAAACAATGTTTAAATAAATTTGAAATGATAAAATTTAGCCACAGACCTATGAGTTTGCACACACATACACTTAGGTCAAATGATCAATCCCATGATCCAAAAGCACATATAATAACAATATACTAGACACATCATTAGGGTCACCGTATATTATATTAATTATTTTCGATAATAAGTCCAATATGCTTAAAAATGAATAAGTTTTTCTAATGGGTCTAAACAAGACTCAAGAAAAATAAATCATTATAAGCCCACAAATATATTCTTTCTAATAATCAAGTCAAAAATTAAACTTGATCCACATCCTTAAAGATCTCCCAAAAGAATTGCATAAGAAAATATTAATTTCAAATATTATTCAATTTATGCAAAAGAAGCTTGTTTTCCCAATATATATTATATATTTGTATATAAGTAACATGAGATCCCCACCGGCATACTAACAAATATATTTGCATTTAACACATGATCTTAAGACCCGTGATCATCTCCAAGAAATCTCCAAACAAGGAAAGGAAAATCCTCTTAATGATTCAAATTCCACATAACTATGACAGTTTCCTTAAAAAAAAAAAAAAAAAAAAAAGTTTAGCAATTTTTGTAACACTGTTTAAAAACATGGTTTGAAATCTCACTTTTCCTATAAGTATTGGTCCCATTCCCCTATGATGATCAATGTCTGACCTTCACGAGTTTCAAGATCCAAAGTTTTCATGTATGTTGACCTCACGTATCGTAGATGCCTAAAAATCTGAGTAAAATCTTGGCCAATAGTGCTCCCTTTTTCATATTAGATAACAAAATTCCAGATGAGACAAAAAATAAAATACCTTTCTTCTGGCAGATGGTGACGGGGACTAGGTTGGATGCTTGGCGGATGCACCAATCAAGGTGCTCCACCTAGAAACAAAACATAAGCGAGATGCCAAATAACACAACACCATCAGACATCGGATGGCGCTTATCGCGATCAATTTCAGGTATCATCCACCAATAGGAGTGCATAGTCGGTTAACCAAAAAAGAAACCGAAATTTTGGGTCGGTTTACCAAAAAAAAAAAAATAATAATAATAATAGGGAGCTTGCTTAGGAGTTAGGACCTTAACAAGTTCTGCAATGCCAAACCCGAACTGAAACGTTTCATTTTCGGCTAACCAAAACGAAACCGAACCATCCAGTTCCGATTTCGGTTGGTTTGATTAGGTTTTTGGTTTTTCTTTTTTTTATAGGCTTTTCTAACATATGAGGTGTAAATATATTTTTAATGCTTCGATCAATCATGGGCCAATCTAGGCTCTGATACTAATTGTTGAAACTATCGATCTGACCACTCAAAATAATTGCCCTAGGATCTAGGCGTATGATCAATCAAAACATTAAATCCACAATCCATATAAATTAAAATATTTGTGCGTACCTTATCGCGAAGATCGTGACCGTCGCTTTAGCTTTAATCTGATGTATTAATCCCGAAGTCTTTCCTACAAGGAAGAAAAAGGTAACTCTACCCGCCTCTCTTGCTACACTCTCTTGATGGAAAGATGTCAAAAGACTTGTGTGTAGTAAGCGGGGGACGTCCACAAATATATATAGCATGAAGAGTCATGCCCTGCTTAGAATACCGTCCATCAAGGTATTCTAATAGGAATAAGAGTCACATGTAAATTAGGAAACTTTGAAGTTTCCTTCAATTTCCAATAATGCCCTTTATTATTTCAAGCAACTATAATCCAGGGTTTTATAAAATCCTAGTATGTGTGGGCCACACAAAATAAGAATTTTAGTTTCCATAAAAATTCCAACATTAAAAGCTCTCTAAATCTCTCCCTTAATTCCTAAACCCAGGGTCCGTATTTATAAATGCATAAGGCCCTAGTACATGGAGACAAACTAGGAAAGAATTCCTAAAACAACTCTAAATCAAATTAAGAAAGAAAGAATTTTCGGACTTCACAATTCCAGAACTGTCGGCCTTGATTCTCGCTGAAAACCCCAATCTTGACCGATCGAGATTGTCCGCTTCTTTAAATCTCGACTGGTCGAGATCTGTTTTCGACCAGCCAACTTTGTCTACTGCTTTTTCATTCTCTGTTTGGTGATCTAGACCGGTTGTAGTCCAGTTACAACCAGTCGAGTTTTTTAGCTTCTAGATTCTACTTGAATCTTGACCAATCGAAATCCAGTTTCGACCAGTCGAGTTTTATTGTTTCTTTAGGATTTCCTCTTTAATCTCGACCAGTCGAAATCTCGAAATTGGATTTCGACCAGTCGAGTTTGACAGATTCTTTCTTCTTTCTTATTTTCTTTCCTCTCTTTTAGGTATTTGTTTCCACTTCTTTCTTCTTTTAGCTCTCTTATGGACTTTGGCTCGTCAAAACCTCTTGTACATGAAAGCACACTAAAGGTAGACATTAGTGATCATATGAGGCCTAGCAACGTCGAGATTTAGGTATAAAATGTAAGGTTTTGAAGGTTAATCAAGCCTGCACAAAGGGAAATTGGCACATGGTGAACTAGACTCAATTCGATGGGTCAAATTAAGGTGTATGCCCCACCCGACCCACCCCGAAGGGTCAAGTTTATGTGCCCGGCCCAGTAAAAAAACTTGGCTTGGACAAGTCACGTAGCAGGTCGACCCAACCAATTGACAGCCCATTGGCAGGCCATATTTGGACTAAACTCAACCCAACAATACGACAATCAAAGGATTTAAATCATCCAATCAGAGCCCTTTGAAGGGAACCATTTCTCGTATCTATCGTGGGGTCTATATTAAAGTGCTTTGGTAAGAATCATTTGATGGTTATAAATTTTAAGTTGTATTCCTTGCAAATAATAAGATATCATTTTGATGACTTGGATTTGTCAGAAATTGTATCATAGGCATAAGGTGGCCCAAAAGTGGATGGAGAGTGTTATTTTGTGCATTAATAACTATTGTTCAGCTCTTTGTAACTGGAACGAATGTGGGTATGGCTGTCAACAGGTAGAGTCAATCTTTAATGGGTTGGGTCGACTTGTGGCCCGACCTGGCTACCCAATCTAACAGGGTCGGGATGATGATTCGGTCCAACCTGAACCGACCTGCCCCAAGCTGACTCAAGAATAGGGCCATATTCAGCCTTCCAACCCCCTTAAGTTGACCCACCCTCCTGAAAGCAAAGCATGACCCTCTAGCCTGACTCACCTAGATCCTAATGATCCGACCCACCTAAAAGTCTAACTGTTTGGTTGCATTTTAGTTAGCTCTTATAAGAGCAGTCGATAATCTATCATGATGATGTTACACTAAGTGACATTCAGCCCAACCTGAATCGAAGTATATGGTAGAGCCACGGCAGCCTGCTTAAAAGTCCGACTCCAGGCAGCCCGAAAGTTGGATGTGATCAACATCAGGCTGAGGGTTTAAAGGTTAGAGTTGGCTTGGCCTGAATCGACCCGACCCATTGATAGCCCTAAATGTGGGTTAGTAAGTTGTTACTGCACCACTTGTAAGCATATCCTTCGTTGCAAAATCTAAAGTGCTGCTGGGAGGTTAGATATGATTGCAATGAAAAGTGCCTTGTGTGGCCCTATAAACCACCTAGTTACACATCTAGGGACTCTCATTTGAGGAAACAAATGTACCCTTTTTGTCTGTTAAGAAAGGATCTCCCTAAATTCCAACAAGACATGTGATCCTCGTTGGTCCTTTTCATTGAGAGATGTAGATTGCCCTTAAAATATGCGTTTCCCCATTAACCAAGAAAGAAACATATATTTAAGGAGAGAGAAAAGGGGCTCTGCACCTCTTGCTCGCCCATCAAATTGTCTAAGTTTTATAATAACCTTGTGTAAGGGGCCAGCTTTTTTATCAATTGGAGAAAAAAACACACAAAAGTCCCTGTAGCCTTGTACAGCCTATTAGGTTGGATTTTCTTCATCATAGGAATTTAAAGGAGTTTTTACAATCTGCTGTCAACTTGAGGCGAACCCTCCTCCTCCGTTCTTGTCCGAGATTGGGATACACAACGACAAATTTTTTTATGTTAGAAAATAAAATACTAAACCTATGTTAGCCGACCATTTAGATAGTTAAGTGAAATTATATATATATATATATATATATATATATATATATATATATATATATATATATATATATATATATATATATATATATTGATAACGGATATAGTCATTAATGAGTAAAATCATATAAAATTACATCATGGATTTGGGGAGGGATATCCTCCATCCAGATTTCATCACAAGTCCTTTGCAATCCGATTTTCGACAATAAATCAGCCGCAACATTGGCTGTTCTCATAAAATGCTTACTAGAGTGGGATCTAAAAATCATTGATTTCGTAAAAAATATAGCTTAGCTCCGAGATATCATTCTTTGAATTTTTGACGGCATTTATTACCTGAGCAGAATCTCCTTCAAAGTCGACATCTTGAAACCCACACTGATAAGCGAAACGAGCGGCTTCTAGAAAAGAAAAGCCTCATAATAGTTCGGTTTAGAAACATTTGGAATATTTTTAGCCATCGAAGCAAGAACCATTCCATCATAATCTCAAATTATAACTCCCGTTGCTTTATCCATTTCACACCAAGCACCATCAAAGTTTATTTTAAAATGATCTTGGGTGAGAGGAGACCAGGATACATCTGAGGGCTTTTGAATTTGGCTATGTGCTTCAAGGGTTTTGATATGTTGGAACTCATCCATATAGCATTCGGCCTGCATAGAGATTAGGGTGAGCCCTTCTGTTTAAAGTGGTGCACCACCTGATTCCTCCCATTCCATATTGCCTAAGCAATAATGAAAAAACGATCTAAATGGTCTCTACCCAATTGATTATGGAACCCCATAGCCCACTCTTTAAAGTCTATTTGGGCACTCTAGTGAACTCGGGCTCCCAGCATTGAGCAAAACCAGCTCATTTCAACTTTGTGACAGTCTTTCAGAGCGTGAATGACTAACTCAACGGTAGATCCGCATACATCGCATATTGGTGAGTTGGTTTCAATTTTTTTATGGAGTAAAACCTTGATCGGGAGGATAATTTGGCATGCTTGCCACACAAATATTTTGACCTTGTTCGAAATACGGCACCTCCACAGATCTCCAGAAGACATTTACTTCTTGAGAAGAAGATGAAGCCCCCCCCTTTCCTTCGTATGATCATAAAAAACAACTTTTTATGCACTTTTGACAGAAAATTTACCTCTCTTTTCCATGGCCCATGCTAGTCTGTCATCCTTTTCAGTGATAGGGATGGGGATACCCAAGATAGCAATCACATTCTCCTCCCAAAAATTTTCCTTACGGAGTTGCTCATTCCAACGCGTAGGGTTATTGTACATCACCTCCGCAGCCTTTTCTAAATGACTATTTCTTTTTGAGGATAAAACTTTAAAAGTTTGTTCTCTAGGGATCCACCTATCCTGCTAGATTATGATAGATTTGTTACTCCCTACCCTCCAAATAAGGTTCTTTTCAACCACAGATTTTGCCGATAAGATACTAGACCACATGTAGGAGGAGTTCTGTCCGATTTTAGCATCAAGGATGGAGGTATGCGAAAAATACTTGGCTTTCAATAATCGACTAGTCATCGAGGACGGATTTGAGATAATCCTCCATACTTGTTTAGCAAGCATCATTGTATTGAAAGATTTGAGATTTTTGAAGCTCGTCCCCCCTTCACCTTTTGGTAGACATAAATCTTTCCAAGCCTTCCAATGTAAGTTGTTATCCTTTCCCTTTTGGCCCCACCAATATTTTATCATCATTGTTGATATCTCTTTGAGTAAGATGGTAGGAAGATTAGAGCAACTCATCACATATATAGGAATTGTCTGCACAACTGCTTTAATAAGTACCTTTCCCCGCCTGAGATAATAGCTTTTTTTTTCCACCCGCTAAGTTTTTTTCAGACTCTGTCTTTTATACATTTAAATGTTGTTTTTTTGGATCTGCCTATGCACATAAGTAGATCCAAGTATTTATCCTATGAGCAGGTACCTTTGATCTAAAAATATTCAGAATTCTCGACCTACTATTTTGTTTAACATTTGAGCTAAAAAATTAATACCGATTTATCAAAGTTAATTTTTTGACCCGACGCATCTTCATAAAGCTTGAGACTGTTAATAATTTCTCCACTTTCGGATTCAGTTGTCTTATGATAGATGAGGCTATCATCGGGCAAAGAAAAGGTGGGAGATGAAGGAGGCACCTCGACAAATATGGATACAAGAAATTTTACCCAATTTGACAGCATTTGTGAGGAGATTTGAAAAGACCTCGGCGCACACAATGAACAAATAGGGGGGCAATGGATCCCCTTGTCTTAAGCTTCTTTCGGAACAAACTTTGCCCAAAATATGACCATTGACCACAAATTCGTATGACACAGATTTAATGCAGCCCATGGTAAGATTTTCCCATCGAGAGATAAAAGCCCATTTTTTCGAGGGTTTTTTCGAGAAAGGTCCATTTGAATTTATCATAAGCTTTGCTCATGTCCAACTTCACGGAACATCACCCTTCTTTACCATATTTTTTATTCTTCACGTAATGAGCAACCTCAAAGGCGATAAGAGTATTATCAGTTATGAGTCTCCGAGGGACAAAAGCACTTTGAAAATCAGATATGATGGTTGGAAGAATTTCCTTAAAACGATTTGCTAAACCTTTCACTATGATTTTGTAAAGGACATTGCATAAGCTAATGGGACGAAATTGAGAAAGATTTTTTGGATTTTTCATTTCGGGAATGAGAATGATATGAGTATGATTGACCCTAAATAAATTCATGTTTCCATTTAGATAATTTAAAACAAAACTCACTACTGACTCACTAACAATAGACCAATAAGATTAAAAAAAAGAGAGGGGGCATACCGTCGAGGCCTAGGGATTTGACAGGATGAATTTGAAAAAGTGCCTGTCGAACCTCCCCTGATGAGAATTCACGTACTAGCCAATTATTTTGTTCTACCGAGACCCGACCATGAATGCCCTCCAAAGCCTCGTCCAAACTAACAGGGCCAGCTGATTTGAAAAGGTCAGTAAAATGGGAAGATATGACCCTTTCAACATCCTCCTTTGAGGTTCTCCATTCGCCATTTTCATCATGTAAGCCAACTATTCAGTTCATTTTCCTTCTTTGAGATGCGATAGAATGGAAGTATTTTGAGTTCTTGTCCCCATGTTTAATCCACATCTCTTTCGATCTTTGGTGCCATAACATTTCCTCCTTCTCAAGCAAGATATCAATCTCTTTTTTAATTTGCTCCTCTTCCCTACAATTGGAATCATTAGAAGCCCCAAATCTGATTTGATTAAATCTATTTTGTAATTTGTTTAATTGATGATGAATATTACCAAATGAAGTTTTATCCCATATATGGAGGGATTGTGCAACATGGGCGGTCTTACTGCAAATCCGAGTGGTGTCAGAGGAATAGTTTGGGGCATCCCAGCCAGCTCTTCCTAATAATATCTTCACACTACTTTTCTTGTGACCACATAGACTTGAAGCAAAATACTCTGTGTCCCTTACACCATAATTTCGGTTGGGGAGATGTAGCTATGAGGATTAGCAAATGGTCAGATTTGGACGATGAGAGGTGGGTAACATCGGTGTTAGGAAACCGATTACACCATTCCTGAGAAACTAGAGCCCTATCAAGGCGCTCTTCAATGAATTCATCTCCTTCCTTCTTATTTAACCAAGTAAACTTTGGCCCCTAAAAATCGAGATCCCTAAGCCCACATTCTTCTATGACTGAGCGAAACGGATGCATCTAAGTCTGTGTCTTTGGGTTTCCTCCTCGCTTCTCATGTGAGAATAAAAGTCAATATTATTATTACTGGAAACTAATCTAAACCAATGGTACCTTATTATTTTGTGCCTTATGATATCCTCAAAAAAAAAAAAAGAGGAAAAGAAATGTGTTGCAACACTCTTATCCTCACATCACCTTATCACAATATAACGCATTGCCTTATTAAAAAATAATGATCAACACCTAGATCGCTTGCCTTTATAGCTTGTATGTCATAATTCATGACTTATCATTAGAATACACTTATCAGTATGACATATATTGTCTTATCAAGATACTACCTAAAGTCTTATCAACTTATCAAATCTTTAGCATCTAAAAAATTTCTTACGATGTATTATAGGTGAATGTGATAAGACCTCCAACTGCATGGTTCCATGTCATGAAGTCTTTACACTAAGAATTTATATCATAGCGTCCCATACCATCATGAAGTAACCATGTGATATCAATATGGCGAAGGCATATCTTAGCACATTACTTTGTGAATAAAATGTGAATTTTTTTATTTTTTCATTTTATTTCAAGTCTTTCCAAAAATTTTTTTATCCTTTTCACTTATATTTATGATTAATATATATTTTTTATTGTTTTCCTTTTTTTTATTTTATTATATTTTTACTATTTTTTTCTTGAATTTTGTTGGATTTCTCCCAAAATTTCCCAACACAATTTATTCCTGAATCTCTACTTGGTCACTATGGATGGACCATGGGGTTAGGAGAGGTTGGGTCGTGGAGTCCAGCATATACCCTTGACCTCTCACAACCAAAATATTGTCCCGACCTGTCTCAACCCTTTGACAACCATAGGTGACTCATAGAAACACCCAAGGTTTAAAAAATCGGCCGATACCAATACTTATCGGTTTTCAGCCAAACCGATATGTATCGGTATCTCATATCAGGCATCCGATACCGTATGGGCCAATACACCTCAGTCATTTGTTATGTTTTTATTTTTAAATAGGCCTATACGCATCGGTATCGGCCAAGTCATATCGGCCTCGAGCAAACCGATATCCGAGACCGATTCCGATTTTGACACCTTGGAAACACCTATGATTTTAAATATCAGCCATATCTGATACATATTGACAAATATGAAACATGTTAGGCTCAAGCCCCCTCCGATTCAGTCTACAACCCCAGTTTGATGTAGGGTCAATTAACGGGTCATCAATATCAGCCTAATATGAGCTAGGCATATTTCAAAAATGCCATTTGGACAATATTTTTATAATTATTTAAGGGGGCTGCAACTAACTCCCCACACAATGTTGAATGTCTCTCGTTAAGTAGAGCTCAAAGCAGTTGACTGTTTCAAATCTGATGACGTAGATTGTTTTTCATTCCCATATTTCACACAATTGATCTTGATATCATGGGCATATCATCGCACGGTCAGTTTTTTAATCCACATAATACACATTCCAAAAAAGTAACCCAAAGAGTATATGACATACATAATGCTCACAAGTCACTTTTTAAGATGTGTGTCACATGGAATATAAAAATGACCCCTTGATTATATACTAGTCATCTCAAGAACAGTTGTGTAAAAGATTGGGATGGAAAACGATCTCCCTCATCTGATTTGAAGCAGTCAACAATTTTGAGCTCTACTTAATGGGGTATATTTAGCATTTGGTGGGAGTTAGTAAGAGCTCCCTTTTTGTACTCCACTGTCATGACCTTCATTTGAACACAAAACACCATCAAATGTTTATCTAATGGGCGATCCATACTGCCAAAGTTGTAAATCATATTTTGAAATGCAACAATTCCAAAAGTGGTGTTTTATGGAGATTTGACCCATCCAATATGTAAATTGTAAATTGCGGTGTTTACCTTTGCTTTTAGTTTTAATGGCTGATCCTCAATGAGATGATTCAAATCACCGTATAGTATTTGAACCGAGGAATGTTCTGACGATAGATTTTCACTTGGAGATTTTATGTTGATCATGCGCCTCATTGCATAATAAGATATCAATGGTAAAAATCTAATTTTAATGGTGTAAGATCATTTAAACACCATTTTTACTGTCTCTCACACTCTCA
The DNA here is from genome assembly GCA_021018995.1 of Chloranthus sessilifolius. Lineage (NCBI taxonomy): Eukaryota > Viridiplantae > Streptophyta > Magnoliopsida > Chloranthales > Chloranthaceae > Chloranthus > Chloranthus sessilifolius. The sequence goes on along the minus strand of CM037590.1, from coordinate 144,933,505 downwards.
TGTCTGGTCATGCTCTGGAAAAGCTGCAGAAAACTTTAGGAACCACTCAAAAGCTATTTTATATATATGTATAAGCCGCATTTTCCTATGATGATGTGTTTACGAATGTTCTGATATATTATCAATATTTTGTTTATTCTTATTACACTATAACCTTTAACATAATTATTATGCAAAGAATGTACAGAATGGAATATAAAAAAGATTAAACAAAGAATATACATAATGAAATATAAAAAAGATTCGTAAGTTTAAAGGTTATTTTTAAGACATGGATATAGATAGACACGACACGAATTTATGATAAGGAAAGTAAAGGATTATAATTATATGTACCCTAAAAGAAAAAGACAAATGATATATGAAGAAGACTCAATTTATAGACAAATATCAAACTTTCATTAGCTAATCATAAATTACAAGGATTATGGTTCTTTTTTTAAAAGCACAATCCTTGGATGTAACAAATATCACTAATCTAAGATCTATTCTAGAAAGAGCAAGAAAGATAGATTAGTAGATCATTTTAAAATTTTTAAAGTCCCCATGATTTCTAACGGTCTGGGAAAGGTTATTGAAAGATTTTAAGTGAACTAATATAATTGTAAATGAGGTTTAAAAGGAAAATGAGATAAATAGAGGAAAGTCAAGGTTCTACGCATATAATTTTTTATTTTAAGAGGATCTCATCATGTCATATCAAGATACATACCAAGGACGAACTTCCTCAATGAGTAGGGGTTACGGCTAATTATGAAAATTATTCATGGACAACAATGAGCAGAATTTTCATCGGTATAAATATTACTTTAACTTTGACACCTAATATGTGCGGAAATTACTTTAAATTAGTATTTAAGTCATGTAAGAACTACAAGACATGTGTTACAGGGACTAGTCTGCTTCTTATGCATATGTTTCACGAAATATAAACGAACTCAAATTGTAATAAATAAATTATGTATAGAATTTTAAGCACATGATTTTTAAAATCTCTATCTCATAATCATGCATTTGTTAGCTTTATTATGTTTTATGATATCTCTATCTCTAGATTCTTATCACATTAATTAGATAAATTTTGTGTATACTAATTAATTAAATATTTCAAGTCATAGAGGGTAATTAACTTCTCCATATTAAATACCGTGAAATTTTTTCTTTACCCCGATATTTTTGCGTCTCAAATCCTCCTATCTCTGATTTCTTAGAGGACAAAGTACCTAAAGTGGAGGATCCTGATTATCTACCATCGAAAGAGGAAGATCATCCAAAAGATTTTTATCTGTAGGTTAATTACTTTAATTTCATAAAATTTTTGAGATGGTAAATAAATAGTACTTTTATTATTTTATTTCACTTTATGTTTTGATAAGTGACACTTGGGCCACAGGACTATAGGTGCATGATTAATTTAAAGTATCTGAGACTTTATTTGAATGATATATTAAATGAGTTTAAATTTTATAGTCGATTGATTTAGGCATAATTAAAAATAAATATCAATATTTTTTACCTTTTATTAGTACATGATTTATATACAGGTATCTCTTAAAGAAGAAAAAAATGATTAATGTTTTCTCAAATAATTTATTATTATATTAGGATTAAATCATCGTATGACTATGATATAAATTTTAACGACATGGATTTTTGGGTAAAGATTCGAGTCGTTACAGGCTGAGAGTTTAAAGGTTAGATCTGACTTAGGTTTTGGCCCTAATCGACCCATTGATAGCCCTAAATGTGGGCTAGGTGAATATTACTGCACCATTTGTAAACATGTCCTTAGTTGCAAAATCTAAAGTGCTGCTGGGAGGTTGGATATGATTGCAAAGAAAAGTGCCTTGTGTGGCCCTACAAACCACCAAGTTACACCTCTAGGGACTCTCATTTGAGGAGACAAATGTGCCCTTTTTGTCCGTTAAGAAAAGTATCTCCCTAAATTCCAACAAGACATGTGATCCTTGTTGGCCCTTTTCATTGAGAGATGTAGATTGCCCTTAAAAAATGCGTTTCCCCATTAACCAAGAAACAAACATATATTTAAGGAGAGATAAAAGGGGCTCTGCACCTCTTCCTCGGCCATCAAATGCTCTAAGTTTTATAATAACCTTGTGTAAGGGGCCAGCTATTTTTATCAATTTAAGAAAAAAAACTACTAAAGTCCCTGTAGCCTTGTACAGTCTATTTAGGTTGGATTTTCTTCATCATAGGAATTTAAAGGAGTTTTTACAATCTGGTATCAACTTAACGCCAACCCTCCTCCATCCTTGTCCGAAATTGGGATCGACAATGACAATTTTTTTATGTTAGAAAATAAAATGCTAAACCTATATTAGCGGTCCATTTCGACACTTAAGCGAAGTCTTTATATTATTATTACTGGAAACTAATCTAAACCAATGTTACCTGATTAGTTGGTTCCCCTAATACTGATTTGGAGCCGTCTCTGGCAAATGGACCTAGTTCACTGTTGGAAATTCATGAAGGATTGTGAAAGATTGTGAAATCCATGCCACATGCCGCGATCAAGAGTAACGGTGTCATTAGACTGGTGGTCGCTTATTGCGGCTTGTCTAATTGATCTAGGGAATATTTCATGTGTTCAAAAATACTTTTTCCATCTGCTAAACATTGCTTATATAAGCTAGCAATGTAATAGATAAATTTTCCATTAAAAGGCCTTAATCACTCTCTTAATCACAAAATGTGTAACGGTTCTCATCAATCAATATATTTAATTAATAATTAAAAGATATAAATATAACCGTTAGATGGTATTCATGGCCATATTCCAACATTCACTAGGGGTAGATAATATGTATTATATTAATCACACACAAATATAATTTTTGTAAGAAGGCGACTATGAAACGGTTGGTTAGGCAAGTAATGGAGAATGCGGTTGTCCATGCACCAAGTATCCTTACAAACACTTAAAATATATTTAAAAATATATATATACAAAAAAGAGCGAAAAAAAAAAACTAAGTGAGCCTAGTTTGCCCATTTTCAGCGAACCGGGCCGAACCCCGAACCAATTTGCATCAAGCCGATTTTACAAGGACACCTAGCAATTAGGTAACCCTAAACAAATGATTTCCCCTTGTTACAATAATATTTTATTGTGCCATATAGATCAAGGAGTCAAAATCGGTTTGATATCGGGTATCAGTCCATGGAGGACTATTATGACCCGGGTCTTAAGAGACTATGTCGATGGTGTTAGATGTTGGGGAGCACCAAATTTCGTATGGGTGCTCTACACCCTATCATGACTCACAAAGAATGAAAGAATTTGAATTAGACTCACCAAGCTGACCCGAAATTATATATTTAATTAAATTCTAGAGAGAGAAAGAATTTTTTTATACTCTTCCTCCTTTTAGCTATTTAAGCCCAAAATAATCCCCTAAATTAGGTGATTTATTTTATATTTGTGACAAGAGAACTTTGATTTCAAATCATTAGAGTGCCTTTTAGACTCTTACTTCTTAGTCTTCATTTCAAATCATTAGAGTCGCTTTTAGATACTTACTTCTTTGGGATTGGTGACTTGCCCAATCGGCTCTCTCTCCTTCTCTTATCTTTCTTTCTTTTATCCTTCTCTCTATATTCACACGGATAGCCAATCCCCTATTAATGCCCCTCTCTTTCTATCTTTCCATCGCCTCCCTCTCTCTCTCTCTCCCCCCCCCCCCCCCTTTAACCCATGTTGCCAGCAACCCCTATTAACCATAAACGCCTCTCCCCCTTCAACTCTCTCCTTCTCTCTTATAAGTTTCCTCTCTCTCTCTCTCTCTACAAATACCATCGACATGCCAGGCCTGAGAGGTCCATCTGAATATTCGCATGAACCTCCCCGTCTCCCAAGCCTACGAATCAACGTTAAGGTGTTCTCCCTTGGGAGCTAGGAGAGGTGCACGGGTGCCGGGTACCTTTTAATGCCTGAGCCACCACGATCTGCCTTGATTTCCTCATATGTTACGCCCGTGGATATGTTCTATAAGAGAAATCATGGGCCAATTCCAACAGTTGATGACAGTGAGAGAGCAGATATATTCCTTGTTTTTATATGTGGCTTGGTGGGAAATCCTAAAGAGCTTTCTATGGCTGAAATCATGAAACTCCCAAAATACAATGTTACTGCAACGTTGCAGTGTGCAGGTAACGGAAGGACAGCGATGAGCAAAGCAAGAACAGTGAAAGGTGTTGGTTGGGATATTGTAGTTGCTCTTGGCAATGGTCCGTCTTTTGTGATGAGCTGCAGTGAAGTTTTAATTCGATCTGGGGAGGAGCCAAATCATCAGACGCGTCATTGAACTTGTTGGGATATGCAAATTAACTTCAATATCATCATTAGGACGAAAGCATGTTGAGTTTATTAGTGTTGACATGTGTAAAGAGGAAAATGGTGGTCCTTATAAGGCATCGACTCCATTGAGCCAGGCAACAAATTTTGATGTTGGTGTTCTACTTGCATATGGAACCTGAGAGGAATTCTCAACACTTCATGGCATCCAACAAGTGAGACCACAAAGGCTCTCATGTATGTGGTTTCTCATACGTATACTATGTCCAAATCAGTTTATTCAAGCAAGTCAAAAGCTAAATAAATGAAACACCAAAAGCTAGAATTCGTGCCAATCTAATCGAATATTCGCGAAATTTGCGTGATCACATGACAATAGGTGGGTGCCCTTCTATTCATTCAAATTTACGCTTTTACACTTTTGTGATGATTATATGAAAATTATAATTTTTTATCCTTAGATTTTGTGTGGAGTCACAAGACGGTTATGGTCAAAGGGTTGATCCTATGGTTGGACTCATCGGCTGAGACCTATAGTATACTATACCCTTCCACATAGCACAGGCAAAATAAATCATGTGGACTATAAATCGGACACAAAGAAAGCCTATGTCAAGGATGGGTTGCTGCCCGTTCTGTGTTTGACTGTGCACTCGATGTGGAGGTCTTCGTTTAACCTTTTCAATCCCGAGGATCCGATCAGTTTCTGACCTCAGTCAAACCGTGGACTCCCCATAAAATCATATGCTTTATACATCCAACGGTTCACATTGATTCGCATGTCCTTATTTTTATAAATTTTAGTATCCCAAATATGTGAATATATTTATTTACACTTAGAATATTTCATGCGTTTATTTATGTAAATCTGCATAAACACTGGCTAAAGGGTTCAATTTGACCTATTAAATTAAGCGAACAACAAATTTATGGGCCGAAACTCATAGATCGAAATAAAGATCATTTGGGCATCTGATAAATCGAGGGTCATATTTCAATCAAGACTGATACACCTCGGTCTTTACACCACCTAAAGTGGTGCACATAGCCACAGAAATTCCTGCACTTTATGCCTATGACACCTTAGTCTAGGGCCTAGTTTGACCCTTTTAGATATCAAGTTTTAGGTCGAATTAGGATAGGAGATACCAAGAAGGATCCCTCATAAATTTTAAATCTCTTCCCATCAGACGAATAGTTTTGTCTAAAAACAGATCTAGCCAATTTAGGCCACTGTACATGTTTTTCAAAAATAATGAAAGACTTTATACCCTTAGACACCCAACGTCAAGGAACATGTTTGACTCCCTACCTGACCTCGAAAATAATCAAACTAGTGAGGGGTCCGAATGGAAACCCACCTTTTAAGATTAGGAGAATCTTCTAGATAGATCTTAAAATTACGCCAAAATGATACGTTCTTGATCAAAATCCTAGACCATTCAGTTAATGGTCTAAATGATCAAACCAATAGTGACAATCATATGGTATCTAAATATCCATTATACTGATGACATCGATAGGATTAGTTTATTCTAAACTCGATCACATTCACCTTAAGATGCGTGTATCGAATATTGATGATTTATAAGTGATTTAGTCATATCGAGACTAAATCTTATCGGAATCGCGTAAATGATCAGTCAATTTTTATCAGATCGATAAGATCTATCTGATGAGACTAGTCTAACATCACCTTCTGATACGTATTCTAGTACTCATGTACCTTCATTGTAGGCCGTCTTCTTCTCTCTCGTCTGAATTACGAGTAATATTAGTTCACTTAGGGATAGATGTTTTCTTATTATATGCTTCATTTACATTGTGTGGCATTTATCACTTAGAAGTATGTTTGGGCATATATATGTTAAGAAAAAATAATAAGATACGACACACGACTTTTAAGTCTTCGTCACAGTAGAGTTTTTTTCACTGTTACGTAAAACTTGGAATGTAGGCACTCATATATGAATGCAACACCTCTATGGGAGTATGGGCTGCCACACGAAGTACATCTAGGTTACTACAGAACTTGTCCCTTAGAAAGTGTGGTTTGTGAAACCTATCGCTCTGTGGCCCATTCTAATTAAGTTTAAGAAAAGATGGAATATGAATATGTTAAGCTACGAGATGTTAAGGAAGTGAGGACTTAAGCCCACGTAAATATGATCAGGGCGGAGACCTAAGCCCAGAACCAAATAATATTATGATATATATTAAGGAAGTGGGGACTTAATTCATATTTAGCTGTGAAGACCAGCTAAACATAAATTAAGTTTCTACACGTGTCAAGTCTTGCATGCCACCGCAAGATTCAACGTCTGCAGCCAAGACAGGTCTTAAGGACAATATGATACGACAGTATCTCGACGTAAGGGGACACTTATTTTTATACGTGCAACCTCATCGGACTGGATGATGATTTATGTTATGATATGGAGGTTAGGTAGTTATCTACACGTGGACCTCACTTGATAGGCTCGAGCAGCGATCTTGACATAGGTCGTTTAAACAAGATAAGTAAAATATGAAGTACGTTGTGTAGGCTTATGAAGTAATAATAAGACTTTCGATATGTTACGTAAGTTAAGTTGACAAAACAAGTAATAAAAGTGATAAGCATTAGAAGCATCATATGCACTGATATCTGTTACATTCCCACTGAGTTTACGTAACTGAGTAAACTCACCCCTCCCAAAAACTAACAGTTGCAGGTGAAGATATGGACTACACTGCCCAATGGACTTAATGCGCTGATGGACTATGCGGTTTATGAGGGTGTTGGTGTGGAGGGATAGTTAGACCACATCAGGTATATATTCAATATTTGGAAAGACTTCTAATAGTTGAATCATACTTTTATTTATGGTCATTTAGTATCATGGACTCCAAATTCAATGTAAACATAATGAAGGGAATTTTGATATGAGAAAAAATTTTAATTCACGATTTTTTGAAGCCCTGTTTTATGTAAGATCTTGTAAGATATGTATGTCTGCTTATCGCCTTAATAAATGTACGGTGTCATAACACGAAATTCTATGCACTCGAGATTGGCTAGGATTCTGGGTCGTGACAAGGACCAATACTGATACGGATTGGCCCTTAAAAATAAATAAATAAATAAACCCATCTCGAATGAGACCCGATACGTATCGGGCAATACCGACAGTGGCGGAACCACATGTAAGCGTGTGCGGGCGAGCCCCCTCACTTAAAACCCCGAAACCCAAAAAAATAAAATTTGTTTATCTTTTAAATGCCTTAGTAACCCTACTCATTATATATAAAAAAAAAACCTACTCCTAACTCCCCCTGACATGCCCTCTCCCTACTCTAATTGCCGCCCGCCCTCTCTCTACCGTCTCCCGCCTCTTGCTCAAACAACCTTCAAATGCTTTAGATCAATCTTCTTTTAGCTCATTCATTTTTGTCCACAAGGTAGAGCCTTAGAAATACACATTTTTTTATGCACAAGCTCGTCCATAAAAGTTCACTTTGCTTAAAGTATTTTGGTTCTCAAACTATCAATACATTTACCAAGGCTATCATTAAGTTAAAGGCACGACTCTCCTAATCATAGTGTTTAAATGATCGCATCTCATTGATGGATTCAAGGTGTGGGCCATCCGCACCATCAAAATGATAGATCATAAGTTGAAAGGCATGGACCCAAAAATCAAATTTTTTTAGAGGTTTTTACCATCCGATTTGTGCACTCTAATATCAACCATTGTGTCTATTTTTAATGGCTGATATTCAAATTCGCCAATTTGATAGTTCACAACCACTTATGGATATAATTTTTTGACTAAAACATTTTCCAATGATGAATTGCCTCCTAAACCATTTAGATTGATCATAAATCGATGTCAATGACATATTAGGAAACCACACTTTAATGGTGTGAAATAAAAAAATTTTAATTTAGTATTAGTAGATCGTTTAAACACCAAATGGTGTTAAACGTCTGTTAGGAACCCATATCCCTTAAGCTAATTATCAAAAGGAGAAAAGGGGGGGTTGTAGGATCAATTGTAGCTAACTCGAGATCCGAAATTAATTCTAATAGGTTGGGTCGAATTTAACAAAAAAACAGGGTAACGTTATTTACACTCGTTAAACTAAATTTGCGAAGAATGCACACAATTCCACCATAAAAATCTATTGATTATCTTGAATCAGATGATGCAAATGTTTTTCATCCCAATCTTTCACACAATAATTCTTGAGTTCATGGCGCACCTATTAGCCAGTCATATGTTGATTCCACGTGGCAAACATACCCAAAAGTGGTCGTTTGATAAGTATGTCCATAATCACGATCACTTTCAGAGATGTGTGCCTTGTGGAATCACGATCTGACTGTCTAATAGGTGCTCCATGATTTCATGATTTATTGTGTGGAAGAGTGGGATGAAAAATGATCTCTATCGCTTAATTCAAGTCGATCTGATTTTTATGATGAAAATATGTGTGTTCATTACAGGTTTAACGAGTATAAATAACGCTACCCATATTTATATGAGTATCTTTGCTACCCATATTTATACGAGTATCTTTGTTTGCGCTTACTTCCGAAACCTACTGCAACCCATTAACATCTTGAGATCAGACAATGCAGATTATTTTTCGGGCCAATCTTTCAGACAATGTGGCACCCATTTCGAGGATCAGGTGTCATATAACTTGGACAAGATCGATGAGCCTATGTCAGTGTTATTGTGTCATTGACCCATCAAATTCCAGACACCCATTTTCGGCCCGCCTAACTAAATTGACATGAAATTCAAGTTAATTAAGGTCCCAGACACACATTAACATATTGGGGAAGCTTGTAATGACATCACATGAGATCCTCCAAAGTGAGGCGAAATCTCAGTGCAATGATCAAAATTTCAATTTTTGTTTCAGTTTCGAAAGGGATCGAAACCAAAATTTTGGCCGACAATTTCAATCCCATACATTTGATGACCGAAATTTCGGTCCCAAATTATCGTTTCGGTGGGGACCGAAACCGATAATTTCGGCCGAAATTTTGATCCTTGGCTCAGTGTTCATGATTTTTTAGGCAAAATTATAACACAAGTGAATCATTTACTTGCATGCTTTAATGTATCTATTTTTGTTTCGCACGGGTTCTTACCTCCTAGATTTCTTATTTGGATTAGACAGGTGCGAGAGTGCTATAAATAGACAATATAATTTGTAAACAATTAAATATAATTTATCTTGCGGCCCGGCTGGATGAAAATCCTGGTTCCACCACTGGATACCGATACCGAGTTGGAGGACCGATACGTATTGGTGCCGATATGTATTGGTTTGCCGAAAAACTGATACGTATCGGTATCGGCCGATTTTTTATACCTTGAGATAGAGATGGCCTTCCCTCCATAAAGGGGTGAATCATAAAAATTCATTAAGGAAGGTGCTATCTTGGAGGGAAAATGGAGATATGGAGGTCAAATTCTTTTTATTAATAAGCACAATATTAATTTTTCTGTTGTAAATAATAAAATAGAAAATTTTAATATTATGGGCTTCTTTGAAATCTCATTTTGTGTAAAGAAAAGCTCAAAATCACCATGGACTATGGGAGGATGATGCACGCCCTAAGATGTTGAATTAAAGCTCTCGTCAAAGTTTAACTAATTTCAACAATTCAGATTTCAAGGCTTAAAAAATTTATTTTTGAGATTGGTTTTCGATTTTTGTTTTAAAATATGATCTAAGCAATGAATCGGTACTCTAAGTATCATCAATTTTGTGTCCTTGCCAATGGGAGGTTTTTACTAATCTTTGAGCCTCCTCCAAGGAAAGCAGCCTTTTCCAATTTTGCTACTTTGTTAGCTAACAAAGATTCAAAACATATATCACTTGTTAAAACTGTGTTTAACGCAGCTTTAGAGTGCTACTTTCGGTTGAATAAAGAGAAAAAATTCTATGGCCTACAGTTTTATTGAAAGTACCTACATCTTAAACCCAATAAAACCCATTGACTGCTTGAAATGAGACGATGGTGTTGATTTTTCACCTCAATCTTTCACACAACAAATCTTGAGACCATGTGATTACAATCCTAGTCTTTTTTTATTTCCACATGGGACAGATCCCAAATATATGGCCCTAAAATCACAAGGCACATATCACGCTCAAACATGATTTTGGACCATTCTTGGGAAACTATGCAATGTTAAATAAAAAAACTTACCGTTCAATGGTAAGATCATGGTATCAAGATCCTTTTTTGTGGGAGATTGGAGTGAAAAGTGTTGTCCATCGTCTTATCCCAATCAGTCAATGGGTTCATTGGTTTCAGACGTAAGCACTGTTAGTAAACTTGTAGGCGCAAACAGAGGTACCCATTTCTTTTTCGGGAATTGAAAATAAGGGGGGAAGGCTATTCTCGCCCGTTTTCAGCGTAAGGACCACTAATCATTGACTGATTTGAATCACAAGATAAAGATTGTTTTTTTTCTCAATCTCCCAAAAAACAAATCTTAAGAACATGTCACACCTATCAGACGGTCAGATGTTGATTTCACCTGACACACTTCCCCAAAAGTGATCATGGGCAAATGAGTTGACAATTACTTTTAGGGACGTGTGCCATGTGGAGTCAAGATCTGTCTATTTGATAGACGCGCTATGATCTTAAGACCTCTCGTGGGGAAGATTTGAACGAAAAAAATCTCCATCGTCTGGTTCAAATCAGTTAATAATTTTCGTCCGGGAAAAATTGTGTGATCCTTACTCGGAGAGTAGCCCTACCGTAATTACAACGTTTTTCGAACAAAGAGCTCCGGCTCATGGTCTTCCTTTCTCAGAAAAAGGATAGTATGTTTAACACGCATATTCTCAAGAATATGAATATTTGGGCTCTCTAAGGCCCGGGCTGCCCAAATTTAAGCTTCGACACAACCCATAAATAGCAAGCTTTTTAGGTGTGTAAGCTCCACCTAGGATTCAACCCTGGCTAAGCATGATCCAGCTAGGGGTAGATCGAGAGGGGCTTGTACCAGGTACCCCCAACACCCTAGTAGGCCCCACTCATTTTGGTATTATATAATAAAAAAGTTCTATACAATAATTAGAGAAAAGTACCACAAACCGCCCCTCCACAATTTATATCACCATTTTGGTGGAAATTTTTTTTTAATACCAAATAGCACCTGAATATGGGTTAAACCGGGCGATATAGGCCCGTTTTCAATGCACGAGGGTTATCCCTATCTTATGAGGGACGAAATTGCCCCTTGGGGTTCTTCTTCTCTGACAATCATTCTTCTTCTCCGACGATATGAGAGGAGCTATGGAGAAGACGAGAGAGTGGAGAGGGTGGTCCTTCTCCGGCGATCGTTCTTCTTCTCTGGCGATATGAGAAGAAGCCATGGAGAGGACGGAGAGAGTGGAGAGGGTTCTTCTTCTCCGGCGATCGATCTTCTTCTTCTCCGGCGATATCAGAGATGGTCCTTCTCCAACGATATCAGAGATCGATCTTTTTCTCCGGCGATAACAGAGATGGTCCTTCTCCGGCGATCGTTCTTCTTCTCCAGCGAGAGATCTGAGTTTTGAAGGATTTGACCTTGCAACTCCAAACCATCGTTACGGCAATGGTATAATAAAGCTTCTAAACTCATATCATTCTCTCTCCATGGCTAAACTCACCCCTGCAACTCCATACCATGGCTGTAACTTCTAGAAGCTTGTTTGTCGTTTCAGGGCGTAAATGTAATTTTCGTTTAAGAGGGTGTTGGATGGTTATAAAGAAAGGCACCCAATTATGTGGTAATAAAAAAAGGCACATGGCGCCATTTGGTACAAAGCCCATATAATTATCTATTTATGATAGGTTTTAGTTAGAAAGTATTTGATTAACAATACCTTGAGCACTTATGAAAAATGAGCACTAATGAAAAATGAGTGGAGAATAAGAAGCTGCCCAGACTGGTAGGGACGGGCTTGGAATGAGTAAGTCTAAGCCCAAGTTAGGGCAACAGAAGCCTAACCCAGCCCGAGCCGAGCAGGGCGGGGCTGAGTTTAACCTCAACCCATGGCTGGGTTGAGTTTAGAGCAGTGACAAGTATCACTCTAACCCAGCACGAGCAGCTGGACCCTTTTAGCCGAGTGTAATCGAGCAGCTGGACCCTTTGTGTGGGTCTCCTCTCAGTGTGCTCCGCCAAAAATATATCCTTTCTGTGTGCAAGTTTGCATAGACACCATATTTGGGTTGCCTTTTGATATCTTAAAAAAAAAAAAAAAATGTGCTATAAAACTCTTATCCTCATATCACCTTATCACAATATAACGAATTGCCTTACTAAAAAATAAAGATCAATGCTTAGATTGCTTGCCTTTATAGATTGTATGCCATAATTCATGACTTATCATTAGAATACCGTTATCACTATGACATATATCGTCTTATCAAGATACTGCCTAAAGTCTTATCAACTTATCAAATCTTTAGCATCTAAAAAATTTCTTACGATGTCTTTTAGGTGAATGTGATAAGACATCCAACTGCATGGTTCCATATCATGAAGTCTTTACATTAGGAATTTCTATCATAGCGTCTATTGGATATTTAACAAAATAAATATTTATTATTAATTTAATAATATTTATTTATTAGTTTACTTATCTTTAAATGGTTCCTTAAATTTTTTGTTTCATGTTGAAAAAGATGATTTTGCCAATATTTGAACCTTCAACCTTCGAGTCAAAGTGATTTGAATTTTGAATTAATATTGGAGGGAAACATTCCCACCACAAGTTTAAAAGTTTTGCAAAAGTTTTGTTCCACCTCACTATTTTACAAGAAAGATACATGCCATATATATGAAAATTTATCTTCCATATTGTTTGGCTTGAAAAGAGGAATATAACTCATAGCGATGGTTCGCCGCCGCACACGCGCGTGTGTGCGAATAGCGCAATTGATGCTTTTAAGGCGCACTTTGCATATTTCCTATTTGATCTGAGATGGTCCGATCGGTTGACTTGTTAACCAGGCACGGATTGCCTTCACACATGTGCACCAGGCAGTTTCCGACCGTTCATGGAAACAGTCGGATTCCGGATTCAGACGAGTCAGTTAATAACTGTTGACCAAAAGATGCAACTGTTCGTGTGTGAACCATCGGATTCTTGCAACCATTGATCAGATCGATCAAGGCCCTTGATTCCAAAAAATTGACAGACACAACCGCCCCTGAAAAGCTATTTCGAAATTTATAAATAGAGGTCAGAGAAGGGATTCGGAGCACTTGCAAATTCTGAATCCTACATCTGTGTCCTTAGAATTCGTGTGCCGACCAGAGAATTCTGTGTCTTCGTTTCGTTGGGTCGCACACTGCAATACAACGTAGTGTGTGATAGATCAGTGCCCCTGAAAAGGTGCTTCGAAAGTTATAAATAAAGATTAGAGAAGGATTAAAAGCACTTGTAAATTCTAAATCCTATATATGTCCTTAGAATTTGTGTGCCGACCAGAGCATTATGTGTCTTCATTTCATTGGATCGCACACTACAATGCAACATAGTGTGTGACAGATCGGTGCTTCACTGAGGCTTCATTGTATCTTGGAGGCGAATATGTCGTTATCCCGTTGCATATAGGGGCAATTATTATCTTAAAGACAACGATCTAATTGTGCCTTGAAACCTTTTCCGACCTATTTTCTATCACTTTTTGTGTAACCCGTCAACAATTTTAAGATAATATTTTTCATGACATAAAAGGTGATGGATCTCTCCAACACAAAGATCATAAAACTTGAGTGTTTTAATGGCACAAATTTCAAACAATGACAATCAAAAGTATATTTTCTACTCACAACCCTGAAAGTCGCATACGTTCTCACTATAAACTCACCACTATCGAAGCATAAAGATGAAACACTTGAAAAAGGTAGAATCCGTACAAAATAGAAAAGCGATAAGTACACGTGCGAAGGCTATATTTTAAACGCTCTCGCTGATTATCTTTTTGATATCTATCAATCTTACAAGACTGCAAAGGAGATATGGGAAATTCTTGAACGAAAATACAAAATCGAGGAAGCCGGCGTGCTGTGACGGGGCCAATACTCGAGCTTGCAGCATAGTGTGTGTGGCACGACATGTGGTGCTAGGAGGGCACGCGACATGGGGCCAAGTGGGCCTGGCGACGTGGTCGCGCTGCGAGGACGCGACACGGTCGCATGGGGGTAGGACGCGGGACGACGCGGTCGAGACATGGACGTCACATAGCCAAGGTGGGCTAACGATGCAGGAGGCATTGCGGTATGTCAAACCAAGGGGTTTGAGGTCCTCCCGCCATTCTGGCTGAATGACTGTTTTACCCTTCTATGTGAGAGAGGAGCTGGAGAGTTGCCTTCCACCCACACGGGGCCTTGCGTTGCCAGAGGGGGCGCAAGTGTCTCCTAGGCCTGAAAGGGTGGGCCTAGGACGTTGATGCAGCGATGCCGTGTGGAGCCCAATAGAGGTTGAAGTATGGCTCCGGACTACGCGTCGCGGTGCATACAGCTGGGCAACCTCGTGAAAGCACCAACGCTGCGTGGGACTCAAGTTGAGCACGACAGCACGTGGGCCTAGGATAAACGGTGCCAGTAATTCAGAACGCACATGAAGGCAGGCTGCGTGGGACTCAGTTGAGCACGCGAGCGTGAAGCACAAGGCTGTGGGCCTGGTTTGGTATGTGAGCAAGACATGGTGGCTTGGGGAGCTGCTTGCCAAGACTGTTGGGAAGCGAGGTACTAGTGCAGCGCGCATCGGTGCAGATGGCGTGTCGTAAGGGGCACGATAAGTCGGATGGTAGGCCGTGAAACAGAGGTAACCATGTTGGGGGGAGTTCCCGCCTTCTAAGCGGGTGGTATAAGAGCTGATGTGTAGATGGGTTGGCTTCGTTGCACGCGGTAGCGAAGCACCGCGAGGGTTAAAAGCGCGTCGAAGGACGCTCCCGCGACTGTTGGTATCAGAAGTAAGCTGACCTAGCGAAGCGTGCGTTAGGTGTCGCATGGGACTGAGGGTGCGGAAGTGTGACCCCGTGACAATGCGCACATATTTAGTAAGTGACTTATTTAATTTTAAGATGTATTATTCTAAACCTATTTTGGAGCAAGTGCACCAGATGCAGATTATCTTTAATAATCTTGTGGCGGAAGAAATCACAATAGACGAAAGTTTTTAAATCTCTGTGATTATTACAAAATTATCGTTGGGATGGAAAAATTACCGTAATAGTTTAAAACATACAAAAGAAGATCGTACTATAGAGAAACTCTTAACTCATCTTCGCATAAAAGAAGAGGCTCGTCTACGTGACGAGGAGAAAATCGAACTCGTCTCCAACGCTAACATGATTGAAGATGCATCTACATCAAAGAAGAAGAATAAAGAGAAGAACTTCAAACTGAAGCTGAATAAGAAGGATTTGAAGAGAGGAAAAGACAAGAAAAAGGCAAAGAATGGTACTTATTTTTATTACAAGAAATCCGGTCATTTCCTACGTGATTGCTGAGAATTCTTGAAGAATAAAAATCAGGCAAACATTATGGGTGAAGAAGATCTCGTAGCGGTGATCTCTGAAGTCAATATGATAGATGGCGAAAATGAATGGTGGCTCGATTCTGGGACTACTAGGCATGCGACCTCTGATAGGAATAATTTTGTATCCTATGAGAAGACTCATGATGATTATGAATTATTCATGGAAAATTCCATTACTGCCAAAGTGGTAGGCCAAGATAAAGTTGTTCTAAACTTTACTTCAAAAAAATCTATCACCCTGAATGATGTACTTCATGTCCCTGAAATCCGAAAGAATCTTGTATCGACTTGTATTCTTAACAAACATGAATTTAAAATTGTAATCGAATATGATTCCATTGTACTTTCTAAGAAAGTGATGCTTGTAGGCAAGGGGTATGCCTCTTATGGAATATTTAAGTTCAATATTAATGAGAAATTTAATTCTTCGATTTATATGTGTGAGTCAATTTATTTATGGCATAATAGATTCAGACATTTAAATTTACATTCTATGGAAACTATGGTTAAATTAGAACTTCTTTCTAGAATACATACAGATTATGATAAAGATAGATGTAGTATTTGTGTCCAATCTAAAATGACTAAAAAGCCATTTAAAAGTGTTGAAAGATAATCTAACCTATTTTATTTAATTCATACTAATTTGTGTAGTTTAAATAACATTACTCTACTAGAGGAGGAAAAAAATATTTCATCACTTTCATTGATGATTGTTCTAGATTTACATATGTTTTCCTTTTTCAATTAAAAGATGAAGTATTTAGTAAATTTATCTCTTATAAGGCTTTAGTGAAAAATCAATTAGATTTTAAAATCAAGGCATTACGATCGGATAAGAGAGGTAAATACACATCACATAAATTTTCAGATTTTTGTGACAAGTATGGAATTATTCATGAAGTCACCGCTCCATATTCTCCTCAATCAAATGAAATTGTCGAAAGGAAAGATCGAACTCTCGTAGAAATGGTAAATTTCATTTTAACAAATTCTGGTTTGAATTTAAATTTATGGGAAGAAACATTGCTAACTACATGTTATATTTTAAATCGGATACCTTTTAAAAAGTCTTCTAAAACTCAACATGAAACTTGAAAGAACAAACCTCTCAAATTATATTATTTAAAAGTATAGGATTGTAGAGCATTAGTTAAGGTACCCGATTATAAACGTATAAAATTAGGTCCTAAAGTCATTGAATGTATTTCTGTGCGATATTCTATTAATAGTCATTCATACAGATTTCTAGTATATGAGCATAATAATATTTTTGAAAAATATTCAATTTTTGAATCAAGAGATGCAATATTTTATGAAAATAACTTCTCTACTATTCCTAAACCTCTTGCATCCTCTGATTTAGAAGAATCTTCTGCTTCTCTACATCTTTCTAGTAGTGAAGATGAAGAGATGGAACCTAGAAGAAGTAAAAAACTTAGAAAAGCCACTGTTTTTGATTCATGTTTCTATGTTTATCTTGTAAAAGGAATTAGAAATGGAAAAACTAAGAAAATAAAGTTTATTTTGAATATCGAAGAAGATCCTAAAACATTTGATGAAGCTATTAAGTCTATTGATTCCATATTTTGGAAAGAAGTCATTAATGATGAAATAGATTCTATTATGTCTAATCATACATGGGAATTAATAGACTTACCACAATGATCGAAACCTATAGGTTGTAAGTGGATATTCAAAAAAAAATTTAATCCTAATGACACTATAAAAAAGTTTATGGCTAGACTTGTTGTCAAAAGTTTTAGACAAAAGCATGATATTAATTATTTTGATACCTATGCTCCAGTGACTAGGATTTCTTCAATCAAGATATTATTTGCTCTTGCTTATATATATAACCTCAAGGATTATCAAATGGATGTTAAAAAAGCCTTTTTAAATAGTGAACTTAAAGAGAAAGTATATATGGAACAATCAGAGGGTTTTATCATGCAGAGACATGAAAATAAAGTTTATAAACTCATTAGGTCCCTATATGGTCTAAAACAGACTCCTAAACAGTGACATGAAAAATTTGATTATATTAGTTTATCATATGAATTCAAGATTAATGAATCAGATAAATATATTTATAATAAGATATCAAACGATAAAGGTGTAATAATTTATTTATATGTGGATGACCTTTTAATTTTTGGTACAGACTTAGAAAGTATTAAAAATATAAAAAGTTTTTTTGCTTCAAAATTTGATATGAAATACATGGGTGAAGCCGATGTAATTCTTGGAATAAAATTGTTTAAATAAGATAATAATATTATTTTACCTCAGTCATACTACATAGAAAAGCTGCTAAAGAAATTTAAACATAATGAAAAATTAGCACCAACACCTTTTGATCCAACTATAAAATTAAAACCCAATGATAGAAGAAGTCTATCACAATTAGAATATTCTAGGGTAATTAGCAGTTTAATGTATGCTACTCATTGTACTAGACCTGATATTGCTTATGCAGTAGGGAAATTAAGTAGATATACTAATAATCCTAGTCTTGAGCATTGAAAAATAATTGGTAGAGTATTAAGTTATTTTAATAAAACTAAGGATTATGTAGAGTATTCAGATGAATCAAAGTCTACGAGTAGATGGATATTTACGCTTGGAGGTGCCACAATTTCTTGGGGATCAAAGAAACAAGCATACATTACACATGCAACTATGGAATCATAATTTATTGCTCTTACAGCAGGGAGCAAGGAAGTAGAGTGGTTAAAGGATTTATTATTAGAAATTCTTATTTAGCCTAAGCCTATGCCACCAATATCTTTATTCTGTGATAGTGAAGCTGCATTATCTAAAACTTATAGCAAAATTTATAACGAAAAATCTAGACATATAAGTCTTAGACACAGTTATGTTAGTTAATTACTTCGTAAATGAGTAATTACTATAAATTTAATAAGGGCCTTTGAAAATTTAGCGGATCCATTTACGAAAGGTCTTGCAAGAGATGTGATAATTAAAACATCGGAATTGATGGGTTTAAAACCTAATAAATTACATCACCTATAATGGTAACCTGACTTATTTTCTGCAGTCCAGAAACTAAAGGTTCAATGGGAAAAATAAGTCATAAGTGATTACACATTATTAAAAGTGTGAGTATATAACTCAAACCATCTCAAATAATTATGTGGTACTTGTAACGTAAGGAAGATATTAAGATAATTCTCTTAATCAGTCTATAACATATAATGTTAAAATGTCTAAGTTACAAGGGCATTTATGATAGAACTGACTTATATGAGTTACGAAGTGTGCCCGCTTCGAAGATAGATAAAGACTTTTCTTAAATACAACTTATGAATATCGGGGTATAAGTACAAGGCTATAAAAAATGCTGGCTGTAGGAATGAAATGAAACTTAGATTACTTATGTGTGTGATATATCCGGTTGATTATACAAGAAATTTAGTTCAAAAATTTAGATCACTAAAGTTGTTTATCAATTTTGATGTATTATCACTAAGTGAAGGTTCAATTCCTTAAAACACCTTCATTTATGCATGTCGTAGTCAAGAAGTGCTCAAAGTATTTGGTACATATATATACTGTCTTTGATTGTCAGATTTCAGATTGATGCTAAATACCTATTAAATAAAATAGGGGAGAAATGTTGATATTTATTTTATAAATAGGGAGGAATGTTGGATATTTAATAAAATAAATATTTATTATTAATGCAATAATATTTATTTATTAGTTTACTTATCTTTAAATGATTCCTTAAATTTTTGATTCCATATTGAAAAAGATGATTTTGCCAATACTTGAACCTTCAACCTTCAAGTCAAAGTGATTTGAATTTTGAATTAATATTGGAGGGAAACATTTCCCACCACAAGTTTAAAAGTAAGTTTTGTCCTACCTCATTATTTTACAAGAAAGATCCATGCTATATATATAAAAACTTTTCTTTCATATTGTTTGGCTTGAAAAGAGGAACATAACTCATAGCGATGGTTATTTACACATTACTGACGAAGGCGCATCTTTTTATTTGATCTGAGATGGTCAGATTGGTTGACTTGTTGATCGGGCACGGATTGCCTTCACACATGTGCACCAGGAAGCTTTCGTCCGTTCATGGAAACGGTAGGATTCCGGATTCGGACAAGTTAGTTAATGACTGTTGACCAAAAGATGCAGCTGTTCGTGTGTGAACCGTCGGATTCTTGCAACCGTTGATCGGATTGATTAGGGCCCTCGATTGCAAGAAACCGATAGACACAACCGCCCCTAACACTTGCAAATTCCGTATTCTACATCTGTGTCCTTAGAATTCGTGTGCCGACTAGAGCATTTTGTGTCTTTGTTTCGTTGCGTCGTGCACTACAGTGCAATGTAGTGTGTGACAGATCGGTGCTTCACTGAGGTTTCATTATATCCTGGAGGCGAATTTGCTGTTATTCCGTTGCATATAGGGGACAAATATTATCTTAAAGACAATGATCTAATCGTGCCTTGAAGCTTTTTCCGGTCTATTTTCTATCACTTTTTGTGCAACCTATCAACATCCCATACCATCATGTAATAACTACGTGATATCAACATGGCGAAGGAATATCTTAGCACCTTACTTTGTGAATAAAACATGAATTTTTTTATTTTTTCATTTTATTTCAATTCTTTCCTATTTTTTAAATCTTTTTCACTTATATTTATAATTAATATTTTTTTCTTGTTTTCCTTTTTTAATTTTATTAAAATTTTATGATTTTTTTCTTGAATTTTGTTGGATTTCTTCCATATTTTCCTGACCCAATTTATTCATGAATCTCGATTTGGTCACTATGGATGCACCATGGGGTTAGGAGAGGTTGGGTCGTCGGGTTGAACATATACCCTGGACCTCTCAGGCAACCAAAATACTGCCCCGACCCGTCTCGACCCTTTGACAACCATAGGTGACTCATAGAGACATCTATGCTTTTAAATATCGGCGATATCTGATACATATTGGCTAATATGAAACACATTAGGTTCAGGTCCCCTTCGATTCAGTCTACAACCCCAATTTGATGTAGGGTCAATTACCGGATCATAAATATCAGCCCGATATGAGCTAGTCATATTACAAAAATGCCATTTGGATAATTTTTTTATTTATAATTATTTAAGGAGGCTGCTATTAACTCCCTACAAAATGTTGAATATCTCTCCGTAAGTAGAACTCAAATCAGTTGATTGCTTTAAATTAAGCAATGTAGATTGTTTTCTATTCCAATCTTTCAAACAACTGATCTTAATATTATGGGCATATCATTAGACGACCAATTTTTCAAATGACCCTTTGATGATATACTCATGATCTCACGATTAGTTCTCTGCAAGATTGGAATAAAAAATAATCTCCCTCATCCAATTTGAAACAATCAATCATTTTGAACTCTACTTATGGGAGGATATTTAGCATTTGATGGGGTTAGGAGGAGCCCACTTATTTAAATGAACTCGACTCTCATGACTGTCATTTGAACACAAAAATGGGGTTTAGAGGATCTTACACTATCAAGTGTTTATTTAATGGGTGATCCATACCGTCAAAGCGTAAATCATAATTTGAAGTGCAACAACTCTTAAAGTGGTGTTTTATGGAGATTTGAACCATCCGATATGTAAATTGCGATATTTTCGGTTGTTTTTAGTTTTAATGGCTAATATTAAAATTCCTCAATTGGATGTAGGCCTCTTTATTTGGACTGACGAATGTTCCCATAGATTACCACTTGGAGATTTTAGGTTGGCCATAGATGTGCGCCTCACTGCATAATATGATATCACACTTCAATGGTGGGAGATAAAATTCTAATTTTAATGGTGTAAGATCATTAAACACCGGATACGAGCCATTATCCTCTGAACGGTTAACGAAAAGCAGCTTCTTGATATGCTCCGTCTCTCTTTCTCTCGCTTGTCTTGATATGCTCTTTCTTTCTCTCTTGTCTTAGCCAGTAAGGGGCTTCTTGATATGCTTTGTTTCTCTCTCTCTTGTCTGTGTCTAAAAGATCCATCCATGTCTTCTTCACAAAGCATACTGTAATGTTCAAATTTTAGCAGCATTTCTAAATCTGCTAATAGAGACGTAGCCGCATTTCTAAATCTGCTATTAGAGACGTCGTCATCTAAAATCTTGCAATGGGTGCAGTTGATGTGGAATGCGAAAAAGGAGTTGGAAAATTTGAGAAAAACTTTAGGAGCCATTCAAGATGCAGAGGTGAACGAAGCCCTCTAACCGCAGTTGGAGCTTCATGTTGGGGCAAGGTTCGCAACTTCTTTTCGATTAACAACCCTCTAAAGTTTTTACCCAATGATGTATATGGGTCATCTTTGACCAAATCTTGATCCATTAGAGATTTATGGAGGGGTTGACAATCAGATAGCCCAACTGCTACTCAACAACCCAATCCCAGGTCGAGGTAAGACCAAGGATCAAACAGTTGGAATTGGGATACTTGACGATGCAAATTTTGAAAATGTAAAGGATTTTGAAAATGTAAATGGTTGCCTTTAGCAACAGAGACGAAAATTGGTTTTCAGTAAGAAAATGTGAACTCTATTCCTAAAGAAAGAAATGGAATCATATGTGCTTTGATTGAGTTACAATTATTTACAATCACATTTGAAGCTGACGAGGATGACTTGATTCAACAATGGATGACACATGGATTCATTTAATCACATGAAATCAACAAGCAAATTGAGGATACTGATAATGAGAGCTTCACTGATTTGGTGTAAAATTTTTTGGTTGAAATATAAAAAAAAAAGTACGATAATGATGACGACAGTCGACAGTAACCCTATAGGTGGTATCGAATGCATAACTTCATTAGTGATCTCGCACGATTCGTTGTACAACATTCACACTTGAATGTAAAAGCTAATCGCAGCGAAGACATTCCAATTATAACCCGTCACTTGTAAGTTGATTTAGGAATAACATCAATAATTTTAGAGTCATAGCACAGAGATAATAAGTCAACATCAATAATTTCAGAGTCATAACACAGAGAAAATAAGTCAACATCAATAATTCCAGAGTCATAACACAGAGAAAATAAGTCAACATCAATAATTCCAGTCTCATAACACAGAGAAAATAAGTCGCACTTTATTTTTTGGAAGAACGTGAAAAAAATTGTATTTGTCTCTGAAAATATTTTAATGATTTTGAAGTGCTTCATTTAGAAAATCCTTAATAATTAGTTTGGTAAGGCGAGGGAGTTCCACTTGTGCTCCGTCGTCTCCCCACTACTTCTCTAGACTAGGCATTTCATCCCATGTCAGTTCTTCCGGTGACTGAAACAGGCTTCCTTCCCCTATACCATCAATATATTGGACAACATACATTTTTTAAACAAATGAAGTATTGAGGTAGAATAATTTTCCAAGTGGTGGTAATTGTTTACAATTTATGCATTTTTTCAATGAGACCTCGACTAGCTTTGGAAGCGACAATTTCATGAACCAACTTGCAAATGTTACGTCACAATAGTCCTCAATATAAAACCTTTTTAGTGTGTGATGTGGTTTGAGTCCTTCCATCACTTGTTTTGCTCATTTCGCTGAATTTTCTTCATCGTCGTTATCCCATGATAGTTTTTGAGTTTTTCAATTTTCATTTCACCTCTAAGGTTTAAGCCTTTTAACTTTCCTATATTGCATCCCTTTTTCAGAAACAATAAACCTTCAGAATATCTGAAGGTAACCTATTTTTGCAATCTTAGCCGAAATGTGACTTAATGAGTTACATGTGTCAGTATAGAAATGTCTTAGGCTAATCATCTTGTTTAGGCTTTCTGGTAATTTCCTTAGATGACTACAACTAAGCTTTAGCATTTGCAAAAGCAATTATTTTTTAATACTCATTCAACTCAAGTCCAACACACATAAGCACCTCAAAGTCATGAAAATATTTTCAGTGACAAGTACAATGTTTTTCATATTCTTCCAAAAAAATAAAGTGCGTGAGTTGTTTTCTCTGTCTGTGCAATGACTATGGAATTATTGATGTTCCTAAATCAACTAACAAGTGACGGGTGTAATCGGAATGTCTTCGCTGCGATTAGCTTTTACATTCAAGTGTGAATGTTGTGCAGCGAATCGTGCGAGATCACTAATGAGGTCATGCATTCGATACTACCCTACAAAATTACTATTGTTATCATTATCATACTTTTTCTTTATATATTTCAACCAAAGAATTTCACACCAAATCAGTGAAGCTCTCATTATCGGTATCCTCAATTTGCTTGTTGATTTCATGTGATTAAATGAACCCGTGTGTCATCTATTGTTGGATCAAGTCATCCTTGTCAAACCTATAACCATTACTGAAAAGTGAGTAATAGGAAAAGCAAAGCTTCTAATGTGATTGTAAATAATTGTAACTCAACCAAAGCTCATATATGATTCCATTTCTTTCTTTAGGAATTTGCCAGAATTCACATTTTCTTACT
This sequence comes from Chloranthus sessilifolius, assembly GCA_021018995.1. Taxonomy (NCBI): domain Eukaryota; kingdom Viridiplantae; phylum Streptophyta; class Magnoliopsida; order Chloranthales; family Chloranthaceae; genus Chloranthus; species Chloranthus sessilifolius. The sequence continues at coordinate 144,909,148 of CM037590.1, read as the reverse complement.
GACAACCAATCATTTTCGTCTCTGTTCATACACAACATTTGACCCAATGCCTTGGCTGCTAAAGGCACCCCTTTACATTTTTTATCAATCTCCTTTCCAATTGCCATCTTCAAGTATCCAAATTCCAACTGCTTGATCCTTAAAGACCATCCAACAATCACTATCTAATAAACCCTTCAAACAATAGACATCATCAATTGTCCAAAGAGATGCAACTTTCTCATTGCGAGTAGCCTTCAAGTCGACAACGAAACAGTTTTTTCAAAATTTTTTTCTATCCTCACTCCAGACTTCATCTAGTATAAGTAAAAACTGTTTCAGGGTTAAAAACTGACGAAGGCGAGACTCCAATACATCTAAGTTGGATAGAATAAATTTGATTTGTTGTGTATCATATTCTAAAATATTCTCTATCACAGTCTTTACATTGAGTTGATAAGATGAATGAATCCAGCATTTTGGATCAAAATGAGCCATCAACCTGGGATCATGGTAGGCTAATTAGGCAAGAGTATTTTTATTTGACCTACCATGCCGACTATGGGAACTATTGAAGGATTGGGTTGTTGAAATATCAAAAAAAGAGATGATGATGACAATAATTCTGTAGGGGTGATATCGAATGCATGAACTCATTAGTGACCTCGCACGATTCGTTGCACAAGATTCACACTTTGATGTAAAAGCTAATTACAACTTGCCAAGTTCGATAGACAAGTTGTTGCATCTAAGCTACCTTAACCTTTCTCAAAATGATATGGAACAGTTGCCTGAAAGCCTCTATAAGCTATTAATTTTGCAAACGCTAAAGCTCTCAGATTGTGGTCATGTAAGGAAATTACCAGAAAGCCTGAACAAGATGATTAACCTAAGACATCTCTACAGTGATGGATGTAACTCATTGAGTAACATTCCAGCTAAGATTGCAAAACTGAGTCACCTTTAGATATTGTCAATGTTTGTCGTTTCTGAAAAGAGGATGCAGTATAAGAGAGTTAAAAGACCTAAACCTTAGAGGTGAATTGAGAATTGAGAAACTAAAAAACTTAAAATACGCGGTGTAACATTTGCAAGTTGGTTGATGAAATTGTCGCTTCCAAAGCTAGTCGAGGTCTCATTGAAAAAATGCATAATTGTAAACAACTACCACCACTTGGAAAATTACTCTACCTCAAGACTTTGTTTAAAAAATGTACGTTGTCCAATATATTGATGGTACAGGGGAAGGAAGTCTATTTCAGCCACTGGAAGAACTGACATTGGATGAAATGCCTAGTCTACAAAAGTCGTAGGGAGATGACAGACCACTTGTTCTACCCATTTCACTGAATTTTCTTCACCGTCGTTATCCCATGATAACCTTAACTCGTGAAGATGACACTTTTCCTTTAAGCATGCTTCCTTGGCTTCTGTAGCATCTTTTAAGTTTTTGAGTTTCTAAATTCACCTCTAAGGTTTAAGTCTTTTAACTCATCTATACTGCATCCCCTTTTTCAGAAACAACAAACATTGACAATATCTGAAGGTGATTCAGTTTTGCAATCTTAGCTGGAATGTGACTCAATGAGTTACATCTGTCATTGTAGAGATGTCTTAGATTAATCATCTTGTTTAGGCTTTCTAGTAATTTCCTTAGATGACTACAACCTAAGAGCTTTAGCGTTTGCAAAAGTAATAGCTTATAGAGGGTTTCTGACAACTGTTCCATATCATTTTGAGAAAGGTTAAAGTACAACAACTTGTCTATCGAACTTGGCAAGTTTTTAATGCCCATACAACTCAAGTCCAACACATGTAAGCACCTCAAAACCATGAAAATATTTTCAAGGACAACTACAATTTTTTCCATGTTCTTCCAAAAATATAAAGTGCGTGAATTGTTCTCTGTGCAATGACTTCGAAATTATTGATGTTGTTCATAAATCAACTAACAAGTGACGAATTGTAATCGGAATGTCTTCGCTGCGATTAGCTTTTACATCTAAGTGTGAATCTTGTGCAACGAATCGTGCAAGATCACTAATAAGGTCATGCATTACCACCCTACAGAATTATTGTCATCATCATCATCATACTCTTTTTTTTATATTTCAACCAAAGAATTCCCCACCAAATTAGTAAAGCTCTCATTGCCGGTATCCTCAATTTGCTTGTTGATTTCATGTGATTGAATGAATTCGTGTGCCATCCATTATTGGATCAAGTCACCCTTGTCAAACCTATAACCATTACTGAAAAGTGAGCAATAAGAAAAACAAAGCTTCAAATGTGATTGTAAATAATTGTAACTCAGCTCATGTATGATTCCGTTTCTTTCTTTAGGAATCTGCCAGAGTTCACAGTTTCTTACCGGCAACCAATTATTTTTGTCTCTTTTCATGCGCAACATTTGACCCAAAGCCTTGGCTGCTAAAGGCACCCTTTAACATTTTTTACCGATCTCCTTTCCAATTGCTTCAAAGTTTTCATCTTCATATATCCCAATGTCAACTGCTTGATCCTTAAAGATCATCCAACAATCACTATCTGATAAACCCTTCAAACAATAGGGATTATCAATTGCCCAAAGCGATGCAACTTTCTCATTGCAAGTGGTTATAATGATTTTACTACCTTCAGCTCCACAACGAAAAAGTTTTTTCAATTTATCAATATTTTTTCTATCCTCACTCTAGACGTCATCTAGTACAAGTCAAAAAAAATTTCGGATTAGAAACTGACAAAGGCGAGACTCCAATACATCTAAGTTGGATAGATTGAATCTGATTTGTTGCGTATCATATTCCAGAATATTCTCTATGACAATCTTTACATCGAGTTGATAGGATGAATGAATGCAACATTTTGGATCAAAATGAGTTACCAACCTGTGATCATGGTAGGCTAATTGTGCAAGAGTGGTCTTACCTATACCACCCATGCCGAGTACATGGATCTAATGGATCCACAGAAGAGGTTGTTGGGTCTCTGTGGATGACAAGATGGGTGTTGGCGACTTACAAGTTCAAGCCATAACTGATCCCTAATTTTTCGATTCCATCAAGCTTGTCCCTAATGCCCTTAATCCGAGAAACAACAAGAGGGTTCCTGATAGAAAAGAAGTTGCGAACCTTGCCCCAACCATGAATCTCCAGCTGCTGTTGGAGGGCTTCGTTCATTAACTCATCCAACAGGTCGTCGGCATCGTAGGCTGCATCTTTAAGTTTTCCAATCCAATCACTCAGGGCACACCCTACCCTTTATTTCCCCTCCGCATCTTGAAGTAGCTTTTGAATGGTTCCTAAAGTTTTCCTCAGATTTTCCAACGTCTTCTTTGCACTCCATCATTAGCCTGTTAAACTTGCAAACACTGAACCTCGTAAGTTGTAGTTCTCTCCGGAAATTACCAAAAGACATGTTCAAAATGCTTAGCCTACGACATCTCGACATCAGCCTGTGCGACTTGTTGACTCACATGCCAGCCAAGGTTGGGCAATTGAGTTGCCTTCAGATGTTGCCAAGGTTTATTGTTTGTAAAGGAAGTACAACAATTTAGGAAAGCTAAAAAGCTTAAATCTTAAACATGAATTGAACATTGAGAAGCCTGCAAATTTGAAGAATGCAATAGCAGCCAAGGAAGCAAACTTGAAATCCAAGCCTCAACTTCGCAAATTGAGGTTATCATGGGATGATGAAATTGATGGTGAAGCAAACTCTATAGAAGATGCAGAGAAAGTAATGGAAGGACTCCAACCGCACCGAAATCTGAAAAGGCTGCATGTTGAAGACTATGGGTGTGTGAGATTTCCAACTTGGATGATGGATTTGTTGCTTCCAAATCTAGTCGAGATCTCATTGATCAAGTGCAACAGATGCCAACAACTACCGCCTCTTGGATACTTATGCTTCTTGAAGGTTCTAATTTTGAAACAAATGGATGTTTTGTAATATGTTCACGGTATGCAAGGGCCATTTCCATTTCCACTACTAGAAAAATTCATCTTAGAAGGGATGCCTTGGAAAAATGGGGGGAAGTGTACGGAAAACAAGTGATGCTCACTCACCTTACCAAAATGACCATCAAGAATTGCCCTAAACTGATTGCTCTGCCTAGCTGTCCCTCACTTGAACAATTAGTGCTGCAAGGGAGTAATACTACTGTTTTTACTGCAGTAGCAGACTTCACATTTCTTTCATTTCTTAGCATTCATGAATTTCAGGAGACATCTCTATTTATAGGGCATCTAACCCATCTTCAAACTCTAATAGTTGATAGCTGCCCTGACCTTGTCCTCGTGCATCTCAAAGAGTTCACTACTTTGAGAGTAATGCATATTAAGTGGTGCAGTAACCTCTTTTCTATCGTGAACCTCAAATCTTTTGAAAAACTGCTCTTGTCTGGGTGTGAGAAACTAACAAGGAATTGGTTAACAGAGGAGGAGTTTATCCTAGGCTTGACCCATCTTAAGAATTGTGCATTGATAACTGTCCTAGCATAAAGTCTTTGTCTGACGGCGTTCAACACTTGACTGCCCTCGAAAGTCTGGAGGTTTGCATTTTGTCGTTGGTTAGAGTCTCTTCCTGAGGGATTACACGACATGGCTGCATTGCAATCGCTACTTATTCACAAGTGTCCTTCTCTCTTGTCATTGCCCATGGGATTGCAACTCATCACACTCCAAGAACTACAGATTCAGCAGTGTCCACATCTGGAGGGACGATGCAACAAGTATATAGGCAAGGATTGGCACAAGTTCGCTCACATCCCAAATATTTTCATCAACGAACAAGAGTTATCGTAAAAATCTATGGATGATTCATATCCCTAGCAAGGACCAACAACTCTGATTCGGTTAGTATTCATTTCATTCACCCATCTGTTGTATCTATTTCATTATTATAACCAGGGATATTCAAGTGGCAGTCCATCGTTTAGTATTCATTTCATTCACCCATCTGTTTTATCTGTTCCATTACTATAATCGGGGATGTCCAAGTGGCAGTTCATCGTTTAGTATTCATTTCATTCACCCACCTGTTTTATCTATTTCATTATTACTATAATCGGGGATGTCCAAGTGGCAGTCCATTGTTTAGTATTCATTTCATTCACCCATCTGTTTTATCTATTTCATTATTATAATTGAGGATGTCCAAGTGGCAGTCCATCAAAAGATGGGACATCCCAATGGTGCTGATAAGAGAATTTTAACCATATAATTAAAGCAGTTTTTGTGCATGTGGTATGTATCTTGCTTATAGATGCTTTGACCTTTCACTTGCAGGATCTCACACTTCTTTGTCATTAATATTCCAGGATTTCAATGCATCTCGTTTTCTTTTCTTTTTTGTTCAAAATTCGCTCTTTAATAATTATTTGCAGATGCTTTTATGATGATATTCTACTATCAATTTATCATGTAGTCATAATTTATATCGAGCTTACATACATCAGTAATATATGCTTATCTTCATTGGAAATTACAGAAATTTAGATTTTATAAATGATTTTTGGCAATCATATCTTGGTGCAATTCTTTTCTAACATGCTCTGCAAATCCTGCATACATGATGAAAGTGTTGGAATGAGACAGCATATGGTATCAGGTCCTCAAGGCTTTATGTTATGTTTGGTAATGCTCCCTGGGGCTTAGGAGCCGTTCATGGCTCCACTGAGGAGCTCTGAGCTCTGGGAACTGAAATCATTAGCTAGCGAAGAGCGGCTCAAAGCTGCTCTTTAAATTGATTGCAGGTCATTCCTTGACGCCGGTTCAAAATATTGTGGGGATCAAAATATCTCTCAGCTTCTTCTATAATTCCATGTTTACCTTCAATATACATATTTCTTAAAATTTTAGGATTTATTATGCTGAAACATTGTACTGGGGTTTCTCTGCTACAACACTCCTGACATCTCTGACAATTGAAACAGTTCCCCTTCAACTTTCCCTCTGATCATTAGAACAATCTCATATGTAGAATTGATTCTCCGCCAAGTCCTATTACAAGCGGATGGTGGTGCAAGAAATTCTCATAGCCGTCTTTTTTATCTGAATTATCATGGCATCCATATCTTTTTTAAGTAAAAGAGAACATAATGAATCAATATCCTGTAAGAAACTACATAATATCTGTAGAGAATCTCTGATAAATATTCATTAAAAAAAATGGATTATGCAACTACTATAACTCTGTTAAGCATAGTTTGCAATGAAATATTATTGTATTCTGTTTTTGTTAAGTTTGTCACTAAGGGCTAATTTCTTGTTTGTGAGATGTGTGAGTTGAGGGGATGCCTTCAGTACAAGAAGCAGTTCCAATATGCCTGGTTATTTTATTAGGCTTTGCTTATATGTGCTGATTTTTTGTTCTTGATTCAATCTCTCTCTCTCTCCCTCTCTCTCTTCCAATCAACATAAAACAGCCAGTTTATTAGTTCTTTCTCTGTTCAAAATTTTGTGGTCGTATATTTTCAGGTTTGACTCCGTTGGGTCAATGAAAATTGTTAATTTGTGATTTGTGGAAAGCTAAATTCTATAAAATTGTAATTGGGACTTGTACTTATAAAATTGCATGAGAGAAATATGTGAATCTCAATAGAGCAACAAGCGGGCCAATGAGCTGGGATCCAGCATGCCCTTTCTTTGGAAAAAAGATTTCGTGTATTGAATCAAACGTTTTCTGTTAACTCTTAGTACTACTTAAAAATGTTAAGAGAATTCAACTCTGACAGTGAAACCACAATCCCTCCTGATCAGTTGAAATCCATAAATTGATAACAAAATATTTATAACAGAGAAAGTGAGTTGTTTGGAACCGAAAGAATTTTACCATGGGCTTTACTACTGTTACTGACCTCACAAGCACGGAACTCCAATTTCCACGACCTCACAAGCACCATAGTTTGGGATAAAATTCTGAAGAGATGTGTCAGTATGACATTTAGTAAATTGAGGGTGCATTGTTGATAATGATAATCAGTTACAAAAAACAAAAACTGCCTCTCACTCCCTGTTGAATTTTTATGAAAATTTGAGGGATCAAACTGATCTCATCTTCTTTCTTGGTGGATCTTAATAGTATCCTATCTATCAATGGATCAAACAAAAGTAGACAACTAGAAGCCCAAACTTTGCAAATATAAATAAACATGTAAACCCAAAGTTTACATATCATCTTAACACTTTTAAGTCAAATGGTGCCAAGTGACACTCATTCCTCGATCCAAGGAGAACATCTTCTAACCTTGAGCACTTATGGCCTTTGCCCAATGAAAAAAATATACTGATTGGAAAATTGGTACCGTCTAATCCGAGTTCTTCAATATGAAGCGTACCATAGACATGAGCAAGGGTCCATATTGAACTTCCCAGATCTAGAAAGTTTGAACTCTTTGATCAGGTTCAACCAGTTGGGCCATTAGTCTAGCCTGCCATATTTGCACTATAGAAGGCCATTAGCTCCATTGGGTTTGAAAAACAGTTGAACGTATATGTTTGTAAGTTGTTGGACATGAACACAACCCTTCTAAAATATTCCTCTACAGTAGACATCAGACTTATATATAATGCTTACATTGTGGGTTTGGTGGTGGTTTTACCATCTGATGCTAGTTGTCATTTAATTCACATTATGTGATGGATTAGTCTAGCACCTCTAAAAGGAAGCCTCATGTCTGTCTCAAGCCTTACAAGAAGCTTTTGAATTTACTATTATTTTTTTACTTTGATTTTGGTAAATTTTTTTATGTAAGTTAGCTGTTATCTCCATGTCATATCAATGATGTCTAATTGATGGGTGATATTTTTTGTTGCAATTATGAGAGTGGAGCCAGCATTCAATCAAATAGAAACGCTTCCTTTTGTGGTATTACAACCTGTATTCATTTATTTAAAAAGCTGTTCATAATATCACAATTAGACTCTTCACAATTCCATAAACTTAACTATATCCTTTCTTGATACCCTCACATCCACCATAGCATACACATCTCAGCACTTTGCCCCATATAGTCATGCAGCCTCATAAAAATGCCCATTCAATCAAAATGGCACTCGCTGATCACACAACACATCACTTGTCTGTTACTACTTTGCCCACCCTACTCCAATTTTGCTTGAGATATCCTCCGATTGCTTAGTAGAACTCACATACCCAAATCTATAGGAGCAATAAAGTATCAATGAGACTAATATGAGTAAAGAAAACTTATATCTGTAGGAATCTATAGGAGAGTTCAAAAGAGTGATTTAAAATCATGGGTTAAAATATCGGGTTATCGATATGTATCGTCCGAACTCCAAAACGATACGTATCGGACGATACGTATCGGTACCGGTCTGTATCGGACGATACATTGAATGTATCGTTCGAGTCCAATACCGATACGTATCGGTATCGGACGATATTTTGATCCATGTTTAAAATGTTCCATGCATGTTTTTTGAGGTATTCTTACTACCCAGTTGTCTTCTTATTATTGACAATGAAAAAGAATTGACAGCCACTAGACAAATTCATCGAAAGGGCAATTTTATATCGTTGAATTTGAAATACTAGGATGAAGATGTGGGGTAGAATATATAATAATATTGTGGACTGATTTTCTAGTTGTGAAGAGGTGATTATATGCCATGTTTTGACACTGTAAAACAGGATTCTAGTGGGTTTTCATCGACTAAACCCTACTTTAAAGTATAGAGGGCTTCCTAACCTCAGCTGTAAGCACAACTGAATCGAATATGTGGAACTATGCTCTGGGAAACTGTCTCAGGTCATAATTAAATCTCATAATACTCTCCCCGAAGATGGTACTCTGGAGGTGGATCCATGTACGCCTCTTTCTTCAATTTTGCATGAAGGAAAGCATTTTTGACATTGAGCTGATATAAGGCCAATGATGATGGATAGATAATCACACGAATAGAAGCCAGTTTGGCTCTTGAGACTAACGTGGTCGGGAAATCCAAACCTGGCATCTGAGTAAAGCCTTTCGCAATCAAACAAGCCTTATACCTTTTAATTGTTCCGCCCTCTAGATATTCTACGGCGAAGACCGAACGGTACGCTTACTAGGGGGGAGATCAACAAGTTCATAAGCCATATTCTTCTCAAGAGCAACATTTCCTCAACCATATGTCACGAACCTAGCGTCGCCCCTCGACTATCTGTGCGGCTCTTGCAATGATTCACTCCCTTGCGATGTAAGACCAACCTTACTTCGAAACCAACAATAGACTAAGAGAGTAGAATAAGAATAAGAACACTTGTATTAAGAACTCAAGAGTGCTTCACAACTGCTGAGGTTTCTGAGGAGCCTTGCAAATGAAGCCCTCTACCCTATTTATAGAGTTTCTAGTGTACAAAGAATGGTAAGAGATTTAGACATGTGTCATCCATCCAACGGTGGTGAATACTCTAGAGTTTTCTCTAAATGCTTCCGCACCTTTCGTAGTTTCTACACATTTCAAAGTGCATTTCTTTATAATATTCTGATTCTTCCTTATTCTAGAGTCTTCTTTATCCACACTCTTCTATTGGTCTAGACTCTTCCTTGATCTAGAACCTTCTACGAAGCCTCCTCAATAGTTCTACGTATATATCAAACAAATAAGGTGGGAAATATCTGGTGTTGTGCGTGGGGCGTGGCACATAGCTGTCGACCAAGAGGGATGTTTGAGAGCTTATCCCACAGGGGTGGAACGGTAATCGTATAAGCCCTGGCTAGAGCAGCTTGATAGGAATGCGAGAGAGCCTGATATGAAACTTACTGAGAAATGCGCTGAGTAGTGATACAACTCTTATCTTTATGAAGAGCATTAGGTAGGAAGAGGTCATCAATAGTGGTAGAGGAAGGAACAGTAATAAGAGAATCCAAAGATGGAGGTGTGTAGGTATGCCTAAGGGATCCAAGTTTGAGTGGGCTAATGGCGTTGAGACTTGAGGAGGATAGCGTCATCGACTGATCAACTCCAAAGTAGTACAATCCAGCTCGCTCATGCCCCATGCCAAAAGTCCGCCTCGTAGCCAAGATTTGCAAAATATAATGGGTGGGAAAGAAGGTTACAGAACAACTTAATGATCTGGTAAGACAAGTGACTGATAAAAGGTGAGTGTTTGAGTGAGGGAAATATAGGACATCAGAAATAAAAAGGTTGGTTGATAAAGGAATACTCTCCTTAGTAGAAATGGCAGTGAGAGAATCATCAACTAAATGTACCTGCCTAATGTATGGAAAGTGGAATAATGGAAGAAAATAATTGAGACTAACCCATTATATGCTCTAAAGCTCCTAGAGTCAATGACCAAAGTAGGATAGGAAATAGACGATATGGCAACATGGTAGGTGGAAAAAGGACCTGGTGGCGCAGAACAAGTAGGTTGGGTTACTTGGAGACGACCTACAAGATCAACAACCTCAGTACGAAGGGCGACAAGATCATATGCATTGTCAGTAGAGGCACTAGTAGACTAGTAGTAGATGTAGGAGCATCAGAGGAGGCAATATTAGTGGAAGTAGCAAAATGCACAGCTGAAGATGATCCTAGTTCCCTAGGGCATCACCTTGCCTAATATTGGGCATGCGGATAAGGAGGAACTGGAAAAGCCGTTCTCTGAAACTGAAATTTGGGAAGAGATTAAGCGGAGCGGGAAAAATAAGTCACCAGGTCCTGATGGTTTTAACATGGAATTTTACACTACCTTTTGGAATTGTTTAAGATCTGATATCTTAGAAATTTTCAGCGAGTTCCATTCGGGCGCCGAGATAGGTAGAACTCTAAGCTCGACCTTCATCACCCTTATTCCAAAAATTGAAGGGGCGTCCGATATTCGTGATTTTCGCCCAATCAATCTCATCAATGGCTTATACAAAATTCTGGCGAAGGTCCTTGCCAATCGCCTTAAGCTGGTTCTTCACTCGATCATCTCCAAAAATCAACGGGCTTTTATTAAGGGTCGCCAACTTACCGTTATGGTTGTTATCGCCCATGAGGTGGTCCACTCGACTGCCTTATCCCGCACGCCGAGCTTTGTTTGGAAAGTGGACATGGAGAAGGTGTATGATCGGGTGAACTGGGAATGTCTTGATTATATGTTGAAACGATTTGGTTTTGGCAAGGTATGGAGAAAATGGATGAGAGGTTGTGTCGAGTCTCCCTGGTTCTCGGTGATAGTTAACGGTACTCTTGCGGGGTATTTCAAAAGTTCGCGGGGCTTGAGGTAGGGCGATCCGCTTTCCCCTCTTCTCTTCAACCTGATCGGAGAAGCGTTGGGGGCCCTCATTTGCAGAGCCCAAGAGATAAACAAAATTACTGGTATATTAGTGGCTATGAATGATTTCGCGGTGACTCATCTCCAATACGCCAACGACACTATTTTCTTTGGTACAACTGAGCAGGAGAATGTTGCGACCTTCGCTAATATTCTTACAATTTATGAAGTTGTTTCAAGGCAAAAGGTGAACCTCATGAAATCTACTATCTCGGGCATCAATATGGAACCTCGGGAGGTGGTTGACCTGGCTGCAAGGACTTCTTACTCGGTTTCATCTCTCCCCATCGTCTATCTGGGTCTTCTGCTTGGGATTGGGAAACCGAAAGCTAGAGACTGGGAGGTAGTCATCCGGAGATTTCAAAAGAAGTTGGGAACTTGGAAAGGGAAGTTCCTTAGTTCAGGGGGGCGCCTCCCATTACTGAACTCGGTTTTGTCTAGCCTGCCGACTTTCTTCATGTCAGTGTTCAAATGCCCAATGGCGGTCATCCACACCCTCGAGAAAATAGAAAGAGATTTCCTATGGGAAGGCGCCGATGGGGATAGAAAATACCACCTAGTTGCTTGGGAGGTGTGTCAACTACCCAAGATTTTTGGAGGGCTTGGCATAAGAAATCTGTATTGTGCCAACATAGCACTTCTGGGCAAATGGCTATGGCGGGCGGGATGTGCATCTGATCAGAATCGGCTATGCAAGGGCATTCTTCTGTAGAAGTATGGTAGCCTACCGGGAGCATGGGGGATTAATACCAGCCGAAGTAGGAATTGTTCTGCTTGGTGGAAAGACATCAGTTCGATTTGGGATGCTTTTTCTAGATGGATTCAATTCAGTTGGGGGGACGGTTCCCTAATTTTCTTCTGGGAGGATTCGTGGCTTCGATTAGATCCTTTAAAGGTGCTGTTCCCTTCGATTTTCGGGATCTTGACGGCACCTCAGGACCTGATCACGGACTTCTTATCTTCGGATGGGAACAATCTTGTTTGGGAGATCACTACTAGGAGGACTTTGAGAGACGTGGAGATCGAGCATTACCTTAGGTTGATGGCAGAGATATACAAAGCTGTTCCAAACCGATAGCGATGCGATGCCAGGATTTGGTTGGGCAACATAAACGGAATGTTTTCGGTGAGGTCATTTTACCGGGTCCTCTCCTACAGACCGCTGATTAGAGCTACATGGGCCTTCATTTGGAGAGCACCGATACCCCCAAAAGTCCACTTCTTCGTCTAGGCAGCGTTGAGAGGTCGCATATTGACTATGGATCAACTGATCAAGCGTGGAAAAAATCTTCGAAACAGATGCCCTATGTGCCTGCGGGTGGAGGAATCGATTGCCCACTTGTTTTTACATTGCGAGGTCGCCTCTAAGATCTGGGAAACTATTCTAAGTTCTTTCGATCTCAGCTGGGTTGCCTCGGAGAACTTATCCAAAATTTTGATCGCATAGACCCCCACCCTATTGGAGGGTGGGGGTCTATGCGGTCCTGTGGGGATTTGGCTGGAAAAAAATGCTGGTCTTTTGTTGCAAACGGCGTCCAATCAGCACCATTCTGAACCATATTAAAGACCTAATGTGTCATTGGGTTGTGCTGGACAAGTGTGAGGGGCAGGACTTCGGGGACCCTTTCCTGTGACGCTCCTGTCTTTTCTTGTGGGAGGCGTGGGGAAGAGATCTTACGAAAGCTGGGGAGGGGTCTTGGACTCTGGTTTTTTCTGTTCTTTGTGGTGTTTTGGCAGTTCTTTTATCTCTTTGTAATTTTTCCAGCTTCTTGCTGATTATTATGAATGGATTCATCTTTTTACCGATAAAAAAAAAAAAAAAACATTTTATCAGTCGTGTCAGCCTGTGGCAGAAAGAACAAACAACATTAAGATCTCCATGGCCACGACTACTCCCCTACTCTGAGAATCATAAGCTAAATCGGTGTGCACTGTAAGAGGGGATGAAGAAGCCATACTAGCATGACACCATTCATCACTATTAATCGTGGCATAAACATTTTGCAATGGAGGCAAAGCATCAGTTGCAAGAATTGAGCACACAACTACTCAAACTCTGGTTGGAGTCCTGTAAGAAAGCAATATATCTACTGGCGTTCAAGACGATGTGCAGCAATCTAGGAACTCCGTACTGACAATGGTCATCCGATCTCCATTGAAGGTAGCGAAACTACTTTGAAACTGTTCAGTGGCACTGCTTGGCACGTGAGACCTCTCTAAACAACTGATAAATCTGAGTGTCATTCTTAGCGTGAGCATACATTTAGGTTAATGCATCCCACAATTGTGCACCTGTCTCATGGAACATAAACATGCTATATGTGAGTTCCTCCATTGAGTTGAACAACCATCCCAACACCGTATAATTTCAATTTCCCATTGTGAAAAGAGGGATCAAATGGGGTAGGTCTGGCAACAGTCACAAGAATGTGTCATAATTTTTCACGGCTTCCTAAATAAAGTTTTACAGCTCTAGACCATAGGTGAAAATTCTGACCATTGAGCTTGGTACTTATAATCCCATGGGATGGGTTGGAATCAAGGGACCAATAGAGGATGGAATATTTCGGTTCCATAGTATAGAAAAAAAGAAGATAGCTATTCGTGATAAAATATCACCACATTGATATTAATGCCAAAAAGTTGCACAAAAATCGAGGAGCTGGAAAGATGGGTTTTAGTGGAGAAAAATGGTTCAAGTGAAAAATTGAGATAACTAATTTAATACTTGATCAAATCCACTAAAATTGAGTGGAAATGTCTAAAATCTGAATCAAACCATACCATGTACAATAGGTCTCTATAACGTGATGATGCAGGCTGGAAAGGTGCTAACCCTAAAGTAGCGTAAATCCTGCACGATAGGATTAGGTTTCGATGTCCGAGATAAACAAAAATTTAAAATAAAGTTATAAGGAAGAAGATATAGTAAATCAATGGAATTTCACCAACGGAAATGTTGGCCTCACACCAAAGGATAGGAATCACTCTTCCTCCGAACAAGAACTCATCTCAAGTCTTCAAGGGTTGCACAAAGCAAAATTCTCATTAATTCATCACAAACTGTTTTCTCAAAAGAGATTACAATATATTTATAAAGCAAAGAACCTCTAACAATACTACTATAATTAAAACTCCTAATTAACCATTAAAACTTTCTAATCTAACACTCACAGCTAATTTCCCTACTAATCCCTTGTTTTTACTGCGCGACCACTTTTGAAGGGTTAAACGATGTCCGATTAACGCAAAATTAGTCTTGTTTGAAAGCTTATCGAAGTAGCTTTCCAACAAAACAAGAATCACACAATTCCGACATGTATTAAGGGACTTATGACCATTTTTCCGATGGCTGTACTAAAAGTGACGAAATTGGTAGTCACATGTAATATATGTGTCTGACCTCTAAATAATTTAAATAAGGAAACTAAGCTTAAAGCAAATTGCAAAATAAAGACTCGTAACAAAAAAAAGGAAACTAGACCTAGATAACGTGCACGCTGGTCTTCAACGCCTCTTTAACGGGCCTTTTAAAAACACATTCGCTGGTTCACTTTGTCTTTCGCTGTCTCCTCTTTACCCGGCCATGATCTCGGTGTGTAGGCTTTAATTCCGCATCACTTGAGGGTAAGATCTGCTTAGAAAATTGTGAAATAGATCTGATCAAAGATTTGTTCCAGAATGTCTCCACTTGTTACATGCCAACACTTCTTTTATAAAAGATGATTGATTCAAAAGAAATTTCAAGATGGTACCCTTTTCCTTTAGGTTTAAGGTCAAAGAATTGACCTTATTGATGTCAGTATGATTTCATCTTGATGTCAACACACGCTTCGATGACATTAGCAAGCAGAGAGGTCCAGGTAATGGACCAACATGGCTACAATGATGGGGTTAAGGTTAGATTGTCAGGGTTATGGTTAGGTTGAAGGGAGAGAGAGAGAGAGAGAGAGAGAGAGAGAGAGAGAGTCCATCACAATACATTCCTAACAATATGATCAACACACCACTATTACAGATATACCCATATACATACATATGCCCCAGTAGTTACCTTTCTTCCTTTTTACCTATAAAAATATGAAAATTTGCATGAGTAATTTTGACAAAAGACGAATAGTACGGGAAATAAGAAGGAAAAATAATAGATTATGGGAATAGTATGGCAAGGGACAAATTTGAAAAAGGGCCAAAAAAACAAGTATGGGAAAAAAGGGAAAATCGAGAAAATATAAGAAAGAAAAAATTAATTATAATTTTTTTCTTTTAAAAGGAAAAAGCACATTTAAAATGCAAGAGACGCTTTTTGAACTTTTTGAAAAAGATGGGTTTTATGCACCTTTTTTCCACAATAAATGGAGTTTTTTTGGGACTACCCCTGCAAGATCACTCCCTATAGGATAATTCCGCAGGAGCTGCTCCTTTAAGGAGCAGGGTATGCCAACGCAGCTTTAATCTTTTGTAAGAAGCAACCACACTTCAGGCTTCTGCTGTTCATTTAGTTACAAAGCAAAAAAAAATTTCAATTGATTGTCCAGATGGCCATGCTTCACATATCTCATTAAATTGTGTGGTGTAATTAGGATGAATTTGCCATATTTGTGTTTTGTGATGTGAATTTTGACCAACTTTTAATTTGCTCTCTTATACAAAAAGGAGTCACTCATTGTTTATATCTAGAATGCAAATCCAAATGCAAATGTTTTCATTTGGTTTCTTTGGGTGATCATATTATCTTGCCCCCTTTCATATTCCATGAAAAGCATGGATAACGAACTCTAAATCATGCATGAGATTAAAGATAGTGCCCCTAAGTCAAACGGAAAGTAGGTTTACTAGTATTCTGCACCTGATGTATTTTCTATCGGAGATGAACTTTGCATGCTTTGAGCAGAACCTAAAGTTAAAAGTTGTTTCATACTCTCGAACAAAATCCACCATAAAAAATGGCCCGAGTTTTGGTTCGTATGTACGGGGTGTTGGAAGGGGTGGACATGATATAGACCCAACATGTGGCTTTTTATGCACAAAGTAGCTACTCTGGAGTCGAACCCACATTTTCACGCTTGATAGCCCAATTCTTTTACCATTGCACCAAGCAATGGGCCCTGAACAAAACCCAACATCTATAAAGATGATAGTTGTAGTATAAATATATGAGTCTTTTGTATGAATATGAATGGAAATCCTATTTAAGGTAGTATGATTCGATTCGGTTGGAGCTTCCGGAGGCATTTTGGTGGCTTGGAGACCGTCGGCTTTCAAGAAGATGGACGAAGAGGTGGAGATTTTCTTTGCTTTGGTGGTACTCCAGAACAAAGATAATGGGAAACGGTGGGTCTTCTCTGGTATTTACGGACCTGCAAACTACTTGTTACGCGGGGATTTTTGGGATGAATTGGATGCGGTTACTACCAGGTGGGACTATCCGATTTTCCTGGGAGGCGATTTCAATGTGATAAGATGGGGGGCATGAAAAACAGGGGGGACCTCCGGATGTGGCGCTGATGATGACCTTCAATACTTGGATTTCGGACTAGGCTTTGGAGGATGTCCCGCTAACTGGATCGTGGTTCACCTAGTCTAATCTTCAAGATCAGCCCTCATTTAGCAGATTGGACCAATTTTTATACAACGCGGAGTGGATGGAGATGTTCTTGGCTGCCAGGTTGGAATGCTTAGCAAGTGCCACCTCCGATCATAGGCCGGTGCTGCTGACGTGCGAGGCCAGGGGAAAAGGCGGGCCAAGCCCGTTTCATTTCGAGCACATGTGGCTGTTGGACGACCGGTTCCGCGCTGCGGTTCCGGAGTGGTGGCGCGAATTGAAACCTAGTGGAACTGCAGCCTATAGAATCATATCGAAGTTAAGCTGGATCAAGAGGAGAGCCACAGATTGGAATAGAGAGGTGTTCGGAAACCTGCAATCCAACAAATATGCTATTCTTCTACGGCTGCGGGAACTTGACGATTTGGAGGAAAACAGGGCCCTGACACCCTTTGAGCGAGAGGAGTGTGCTCAGATCAGAAAGAATTTCAACTCTATTGCTAGAGCTGAAGAGGTTGCTTGGAATCAAAAGGTGAAGGTTCGATGCTTGAAAAAGGGGGATCGAAATACTAAATATTTCCACGCCATTGTGAACACGAGAAATAAAAGGAATTTTTTGGGCTTGGTGACTGTGGAGGGGGTGATGTCCGTTGGTTACGAATAGGTTCGCGAGCAAGTGGTTAGTTTTTACTCGAAGCTTTTTGAGGACGAAGGAGGACTGCGGCTTGAGTTGGATGGGGTGCCGTTTAGTTCAATCATGGCTGAAAACGGTGCTGATATTAAAAGGCCGTTCCTTGAAGAGGAGGTTTGGAATGCCATTAGGAAAGGGGGGAGGAATAAGTCTCCAGGACCCGATGGGTTTACATTCGAATTCTTTCGGTCATTTTGGCCGGTAATCAAAGAGGAGTTGATGGAGGTTTTCCATGAGTTTCACAACAATGCTTATATTGGATGCAACCTCAACTCCACGTTCATCACCCTAGTTCCTAAGAAAGATGGGGCCCAGGATCTCACCGATTTCTGCTCAATTTGCCTAATTAATTGCCTATATAAGATCCTTTCTAAGGTGCTATCGAATAGGCTTAGCCCATTAATGGGGAAGTTGATTTCCGACTCACAGGGGGCCTTTGTGAAGGGAAGACAATTTGCGGATCAGGTGGAGATTACCCATTCTGCTCACTCGGACCGAATACCGGCTGCACTTTGGAAGGTTGATATGGAAAAGGGGTATGACCGTATCAGTTGGTCCGGTCTCGACTACATGCTTCGCAGATTTGGCTTCGGTGTTAAATGGAGGAACTGGATGCGGGGATGCTACGCTACGCCTTGGTTTTCTGTGTTGATCAATGGTACTCCAGCGGGCTATTTCAAAAGCTCGCGTGGCATACGTCAGGGAGACCCTCTCTCCCCCTTTCTTTACAACCCGATGGGGGAAGCCCTTGCGGGGCTAATTTCTCGTGCGAGACAACTGAACCTCATCTCGGGGATCAGAGTGGGGGCTCACGATAGAACCATTGCAATTCTTCAATATGCCGACGACGTCATCCTTTTTGGCAAGGCTGAGGTGGAGTTTAAGAATCTGGCAGAGGTCTAACCGTGTTTGAGGCTGTTTCGGGGCAGCGCATCAATCTCCACAAATCCAAAGTAACAGGCACCGGGATCGATAATACTAGTCTTCAGGATCTGGCGCGAACTATCAATTGCGGCAACCAAGACCTGCCTCTCAAATACCTTGGGTTACCTTTGGGCCGGCGAAAACCAACGGCCAATGCTTGGGAACCGGTGATTCAACGTTTCCAGCAGAGGTTGTCTACTTGGAGAGGCAAATTCCTCAGCAGTGGTGGCCGACTAATTCTGCTCAAGGCGGTCCTCTCGAGCTCCCGATCTTCTACATGTCAATGTTCAGGTGCCCATCCGACGTCTTACGTCGGATTGAACAAATCCAGCGCTATTTCCTATGGGAAGGCTCGGGCGTGGAGAGAAAGTATCACCTGGTTAACTGGGACACTTGTCAATTACCGCTGAGTAGTGGAGGTCTGGGGATCCGCAGTGTGAAGTGGGCCAACATAGCCCTACTTGGCAAGTGGTTCTGGCGTGCTGGAAACGCGGATGAAACAGACAGTTTATGGCGCAAGGTGCTGGTAGAGAAGTACGGTCCTTTTGGAGTCCAATGGAATTAGAGTGTGGGATGTGGCCACCTGGTGAAACCTGCGTATTGATGAAGGTGAAGAGTTTGCAAGGCTTCTCCAAGTGTTGTACGAGATGAAATTGAATTCGCACAACCAAGACTGACAGAGATGGGCCCCGAGTAACAATGGCATGTTCAGTGTTAAATCGTACTACCGGATGTTGACGCGTCGGCCGCTTATCAAATTCCAAGGTGCTACGCTTTGGAAGGTTAAAATCCCGCTAAAGATTAAGTTCTTTGCCTGGTCTTTATTCAAAGAGAGAGTTCTCACGATGGATACACTAATCCGAAGGGGAAAGAATATCGCGAACTGCTGCGTCATGTGTTCTAGGGAGGAGGAATCGGCCGTGCACTTATTCTTACATTGTGCGGTAGCTTCGGAGATCTGGGGTATAGTACTAAATTTGTTCCAGATGAAGTGGGTCATGAATGCTACGACATATGACCATTACCTCTCCTGGACTGCTGTGGATATGGACATTCAGATTAGGAATAATTGGAGAGTATTGTTCTTTACGGTCATCTGGAGTATCTGGAAAGAGAGGAACTGGCGAATTTTCGAGCAAAAGAAGAAACCGGTGGGGTGTATTGTAAAGGCGGCCAAGGACCTAATCGCTCTTTGGGTTTCTGACGGAGCTGAGATGACTTCGGAACCTTGGGAACCGGGGTAACTCCATTGCGAAGAGTCATGGGGGGATGTTTAGAGTGTCTTGGCTGTTTGCTTTCTCCTATGTTTGATGTTTTTGCGGCCCTTTTTGTTTGACCTTTCCTTTGTATTGGTTCTCCTAGCACCTTGCTGGCTTTTCTATTAATACAATTTACCGGAAAAAAAATAAATAATAATTATAATCTACGTATTTTTACCATATAGTGCTCGAGGAATGCCAAAAGTACTCATTATATTTTACAATAATACACCCCAAATGGTTTAAAAACTATTCACCTGTGGCTGACAAAAATTAGGTAGATAACAACATAAATAGCAATATAAAACCTAAAGAAGCCATAAAACCATTCCACTGCTCCAAGAGTTGCAAAAAACGGCTGATCATCCTCGTCTCCCTCCTTTCTCACCGTTCTGCATCATCTCTAACTGTTGAAATCGGTAAATTCAATCGATACTGTTATTTTGAACTCGGTTTCTCCTCAATGTTTAAACCGTGAAATGGGTTAATGGCTTTAGCTGCAAAGAGCTGTTTGACATCCATTTGAATGGATTTTGAATTCAATCTTACAAAACTTTTGAATGTAGAGGATCTCTGTATAGTGTAATTCCAAGATTTATAGTATATTGCAATCCCGCAACCTCCAGGTCGCATGTTCAATCCCAGCTTACCTATAAAAAAAAGATATATAGTATATTTCTAACAACCAATGTTGTAATAAATCATGTTTTTTCTGACAGATTTACCCCTCTCTTGTCGTATCAAGTGGCCCCTGATGTAACCTATTGTCAAGGGTCCCTTTTTTTAATTCTATTTTGTAGGAAAATCTAAAATGAATAGGTTGCGTTTTCAGGTGGAATGCAAGGAGGACAGGATTTGAACTAGTGACTGTGGAAAGAACCGACTGTGGATGGAACTGAAGGATAAAGGGTAACTGATAAGACTGAGAAACCATGAGTCGTGTTGATAGCTTAGTTTTTTATGTGACTAAGAAACCATGAGTCTTGTTGATATTTTAGGTTTCTATTAGACTGAAAAACATAAGTCTTGTTGATGTTTGTTTAAAAACTTACCTTTTATCTTTGACAGCAATCAAACACCTTTTTTTTTATCTCTAAAGTAATATAAAAATATATAAATAATTTTTTAATTTTTTTTTGTAAAATGGGCAGTTTCGGTGTTTTGTCTGAGTCATATCCTATACTGATATGCCCGATATGGTCCGTTATTTGACCAATTTGACCTAATATAAAATAAAATCGGGTTTCATATCCGTATCGGATATGGCTGATATTTAAAACCATGGTGTCGGCCAACCAGTCCTGTTGTCAGCCCCTAGCATATAACATAACTCAAACGAAATTGAAGATTCTGTGACCCAAATCTAAATAACGATTCCGCATGAATTTTCGTGATGCAGCCTTATTGTCCTACCATGTGGTTGCATATACTTATCTAAAAATGTATGCGCTTGACAAGAGATCTTTGATTTTAACTAAAGAATGCATGATTTCGCTCGGAAACGCAAACCGCTCTGATCAGCTTCTTCGATTGACATGTCCAAGTTTCGAGCACTGTGGCAAGCTTCTCTCAATGCAACTAAAAGAGGTAACCTTTTCCGATTTTTGATATATATAGAAGAAATCATCGATTATCATCAAATGTATTCATGGATGTGGGTATATTAACGTGGTTATCTCGAATTTTTATTGATTTGGGTTTTTTTTGCTAATAAAATTAAAATTGAAATCAAATCCATTTGGGTTTTCTACTATCTTATATATACAGTTTATTACTTTTTATATTGTGGAAGAAATAGCCTAGCATTTAATAACTATTCATGAATTTGGACGTATGTGCTCTGCTTCAAATTCTTCGAATAGCTGGTCTACCGAACATTGTGCCAATTCATCGATTCTTCGAATTTTTCTCATTTGTTCTGAATATAACAAATTTTGATCATTGTGATACATGTTGTAATCATACTTCATTTTGTTTTTTTAATGATTGTAAATTGTTAATGCATGTGGATTATGTAATCATGGTTTTAAATATCGGCCATAGCCGATATGTGTCGGGTTAGGGCCCTTCTGATACCATATAGACTCCCCATTCGATATGGGGTCAAATATCAGGTCAAATATCGGGTCATATCGGCCAATAGTATCTAATATGAACCGGGAAAATAACAAAAACTGCCCTTTGGGAAATTTTTTAATCATTTTATATGTTGTTTAATATTTTGAAAATACTAAAATGCCAGACGGTTTGGCCGATACAAATCCGATATGTATCGCCCTGGGACCCAACAGATATTCTGATATATATCGGTCTTTAAATCCCTGTATGTAATACTCTTATTTTTATTATTTGAAGCCGCTGTTTTAAACTTCAAATAGGCTAACAAATATTTTGTAAATTTTTAATAATTTATCCAAATTATACAGAACTGACATCCTGCCAAATGATTTCTGAATCAGAACTTGGTTACTATGCATATGAGATTGGACTGTTTGAGGTTCCCATGATTAGTTAAATTATTGATATAGGTATTGCTTATGTTTAGAATGGAATCGGTTCGGGTGGTCAACTATCTTGTTCTTTCTATTCTAGAAGATGTGCATACAATGACGCTATTGTTGAAACAAATGGTAATTTATGACTAGTTTATTTTGATCCCCATATTAGTTTGATTATTGAAATCTGTACTTGTTAGGATTTAAAAAATAATCCAATTAAGTAGGTGTAGACCGTAGACACCCCTCCACTGGTGAGAGAACTCAGTTCGATTTGTTAGTTGAACTCGAGGCTCCGGTTCCTGATCACTGACCCAAGCCAAAATTCTTCTCGCATGCTCTCATTCTTCCCTCATTCATCTTAGTTGAGCCTTGTTTTTGAAGGGCCACCTTTTTTTTTTCTTCTTTTAAAGTAGCGGTTTTTGAGGCTAAGTGTAGAACTTTTGGATGCTCGATGACTGCTCTGTTTTAACAGTTCAGTGTATGGGAAATGAAAGGGTGGTTGACCATTTTTTATCCATTGACCACAGTTTGATATTAACCCTAATCTAATCTGAATTTTACCTCATAGACATCCAAACCAACCAACTCCCATGATGATTGAAACATTGACTTCACTTGATCAACCTAATTTTCTGCTTAGAATCCTTTAGGACACAATTAAACTCTTCATGCATACTCTCAAGTCTCATCTTATTTAATCTAACCCGATCAGTTCATTATTTTACTTCTCAACCCGACCTTTTCAAATATTTTCCTCTGTATCCCAATCCAGTATCTTTTAGAAACACCTTCAATGAGTGGCAAATGCTACTTATTCAATGAACCCATCTCTTTGACAAAATCCTAACCCTAATTCATCTAGAAGCCCCCCTTTGGACACTTATCAAGTACCTAAAGTACCTATATTTCCATCATCATCAACTTGTCCCATCTATTTGGAGTCAACTTTGCGAGTCTTATTTCTCCACTCAAGTTTGTTAGGGTGATATTGTTATTTCACGATGGACATGTCCAACCCATTGTTACAAAGTTGAGATACAACAATAATTCGGGAAAATACAATAAAAGAACAAAAAGAATGTTGTGTCCATATTCCTGCTGTTGTACAAAGGGATTTTGAGCATCTAGTTCATGCCCATCTTGGCTTAATAGTTATCTTTGCACAGTATACTTGAATAAACTCCTATACAGAATCAATTTGAGTTTGGAATGGGTTGGTTACCCAATTCAAAATCAATGCATAAAACGTCTAAGAAGAGGAGCGTTTCATTAAGTTAAATCCCTAAGAGAAGAGGTTTGGTTTGACTATTAAAATCCCAACTCTTGGGGTTAAAATATTTAATGGGTTTCAATAAGTTAAAATCCTAAGAGATGAAGAGGAGTGGTTTTCATATTAAAATCCCAATGCTTGGTATTAAAATATTTGATCCCTCTCATCTCATATTCTTATTTTCTTATCAACCCTTTGAGGAGAAGAAAGGGATTTAATTATTAAAAATTCGACTATTAGGTTTTACACTTTACCCCCCCGCTTTTTTTATCGGTAAATGTTCATCCAATTTATTAATAAACAACGAGAAGCTGAAAGAGTACAGAGGGACATACAACGGATCCGAGAAAAAACAAAAACAACGGATCTGCAAGAATGACAAGAACAAAACCAAGACACAACAACATAAAAGACGGATAGGGGGCCAGAGTCCTAGCTCGGGCCCCATATCTGATTAATCCCTGCAACACCCTCCTTGTCTAGGACTACCCAATGGCACATCAGGTCTTTGATGCCCATCAAGATCATTCCAACCGGCCGTCTCTTCCGGTTGAATATGCGGGGTTTCCTTTCAAGCCAAAGGCTCCAAATCATCGCAACGATACCGACTCTCCAAAATGCCCCCAGCTGGCCCTCCAACTTAACCCCAAACCAGGCTAAGATAGGTGAGAAATGGAGACCGGAGATGCCCAACTCATATCGAAAGACTTGAGGATCACCCCCAAATCTTATTGGCCATCCAACATCAAAGAAAGAGATGGGACGCCGACTCTTCCGTATGAAGACACATGACGCAAACGTTTGGTCAATCTTTTCCCCTCCTAAGTAGCTAGTCAATAGTGAGGATCTTTCCTCTGATCATCGACCACGCAAATTTTTTTACCTTGGGGGGAACTGGAGATTTCCAAAGACCCGCCCACTCCCACCTGATTAAGGGTTGACTCGTTAAAATCTGGTAATATGACTTGACACTGAAAACTCCTTTTTTGCTGGACACCCAAATCCTCTCATCGGAGTCGCGAGGATTCCTATTTAAACCATAGAGCATAGCCAGCAAACGTTGAAATGGGGCCACCTCCTCTTCTCTGAGCAGTCTTTTGGTAAAGAGGTTTCAAGTAGCCTCCTCGGCACCATCCTCAAAAAAGGCAGCCACCATCCCACGAGAATCAGCCACAATGTTTAAAATTTCAGAAAAATGACTCTTTAAGCGGCCTGATCTCCGCCTAAGAATCCTCTCAAAACCTAGTACGGATACCATTGCCCCAACTGAAACGCACCCATTGGGAGAACTGAGGCCAGGTCTCACAGATAGCCCTCCACCAGCCCGAGACCGCGCTATATATGGTAACGTTAATGCCCCAATTGCCTTCCAAAGCCCTGTACTTCTCTGCCAACACCGACACCCACAAACTGTCTCTTTCCCTATCCAAACCAGCACGCCAAAACCATTTTCCCAGCAAGGCAATGTTGACCCAATGTAAACTACGGATGCCTAGACCGCCGCAGCTCATGGGAAGCTGACAAATATCCCATCTAACAAGGTGATATTTTTTGTCGCACCTCGATCCTTCCTACAAAAAGTCACTTTGAATTTGCTCAATCCGATGCACTACAGCCATGGGACACTTGAACAACGACATGAAGAAAATGGGAAGGCTAGAGAGGACAGTTTTGATGAGGAATCTACCTCCACTACTGAGGAGGTTTCCCTTCCAAGAAGCCAACCGCTGCTCAAACCTTTGAACGACGGGGTCCCAAGTCCTGGCTGTAGGCTGACCAAACCCAAGGGTTAGGCCCAAGTAGGAGATGGGAAGTTGGGCGATGACCCCATCTACAATCTCAGCCAGCTGGATCAACGACTGGTCCTCAACACCAGTGCCCGACATGGTTGATTTTTGCATATTTATCTGCTGCCTTGAAACCCCCTAATAGATGGCGAGAACATCCGCTAACCTCTGAAACTCGACCCCGTCCGCCTTGCAAAAGAGGAGAGTATCATCCGCATATTAGAGATGAGAGATGTGCCAGCCAAATCGACCCACTTGCATGCCGAAAATGAAACTAAGTTGTTGAGCCCGAGAGATAAGTCCATCTAGAGCTTCACCAATCATATTAAATTGGAAGGGTCTCATCTGATATATGTAAAGCCCACAACCACTCCTCATTTGGTACACATGAGGAGTGGATGGAGCTGGAATTGTCGTGCTCACAGGAGAAAACCTTCTCTCAAGTTGAAAGCTCAAATAAGGTACGATTAAGATAGGGGTTTTTGCTTTTTGCTTATATGTTTTCAAGAGATGCTCTTTACAGACAACGACACAACAACACAAAAGTTGTCGCTTAATCGACGAGTTTCTGAACTTGCTGATTAATTGGTGACCCATTTGGCATCACCTCAAGCCAGCCAATTATTTTTTGTTGTTGTTGGGTTTTTGTTTTTTTTTTTTGCGAAAGTAGGCAACTTTTGTGCCTATGTCCAAACCATCTCAAGCGCCATTCTTTAGTTTTTTCTTTTATTGAGATCCCCCTGTACTTCCTCTTATGCATTCCTTTCTTGTTACTGTATGCATCCATCTCAAAATGCACGCCTCAATCTTATGTACTCTCCCTCCTTGCTTCTCAATAGCCTAAAATCAACACCATATAACTTAAAATCTTATCACTACTTTATAGAAGTGCCCTTTCAATTGAAGTGGCAGTCTTTGCTTACACAGCACACCACTTGCCAGTCTCCTACCTTATCTATCCTACATTTTTCCTACTTAAAGTTTCCTCCTCAAACCCATCATCACATTGTCTAATAAAGCCTAAATATCAAAATACTATGACATTGAGGCATTAAATTGTTTTTTATTTGGACAAAGTCGTCGTCTAGGATCTCGAGTTCATTGAACTTGCACTCCATGTTCTGGACTTAGTTCATTGGTACACCTCCCATCCATTTGAGGGCATGCATGCACCCTTGCACCGATCTCGTTCTGATCGATGGCTTGACAGCTAGAAGTGTCTTTCCTGCCCGCATAAACAGACTAGAACTGCCAAGTCAAATGCTAGTTATGAAACCTGTCTCATCAGCCTATACACCATATGACCACATCTTGTATTTTTATTGTCAATTCATCAATTACAAATTCAAACAAATAATCACTCAAAAGTTCCTTGATGCATCTCAACTCTGTAGAACTCAATTGTCTCTCCACAAGTAATTCTTACACCATATATATATGGATATTGAATAATTTCAATAATCCATTCATAATGCCTTTCCTCTTTTAACATTCGCCAGGTTATCTCTCTCAGTCACTATCCTAGGCCTTCTCCAACTCGTTAAAAACAATATGTAAAACTCCCTCAACTTTTTCACAAGTTGCTTCAACAAGGAAAAGGTTTTAGTTGTTGATTTTCCTAGCATAATCCCGATCTAGTTCTGAAAAATATTTGATTTTTGTCTTAGATGCTGCTCTCTCCCGTAGTTTCATAGTTTGGCTCATAAGTTTAAAACCTCAATAATTAGCACAATTTTGGATATTCTCTTCATTCTTATAAAAAAGGATAATAAAGCTCTTTCCATTATTTGGGCATTTCTTGTTCTTAGTATCTTGCTGAACCATGCTCCATGGAACTGTAATAGAAGATGGGATATGCAAGAGCAAGATGGCTAGTAGGGCTGTCAACGGGGCGTGTTTAGGGTTTAGGGTTTGAGTCTTTTCGTAAACGGGTTGGGCCGGGCTAAGCTCGAATATAAACGGTTTCGGGTTCTGGCTTTGATGTATAAAATAAACGGGCCATAATATATGCCCAAATTAGCGGGCCAGTAAGCCCGGCCCGAACCCGACTTGTTGTAATTACACTTGTAGCCCCCCTTATTACCGTTCAACGGATTAATAAGGGGGTAAAAGAGTAATTTTCCTTCTCTTTACTGCCCTTTATAAGAATAACTTAGGGATTTCTCCATTTCATCTCTTCTCCATTGTTCTCCTCTCCCCTCCGAAACAACGCCCTACCTAGGGTTCCATTGTTCCAACTTCCAAGTGCTAGGCCGGCAGCCCTCTCTATCTTTCTCTCAACTTTTCTCTCTCTCCCCGCTTCTCTCTCTCTCTCTCAACCAACTCCCAAATCCCAATCCCATTCCCAGCAGCCGCCCAACCCTCTCTCCAGTGCATCCCTCTCTCTCTCTCTCTCTCTCTCTCCCATGCTCCCAATCCCATCCCATTTCCAGGCTCCCAGCCCAGCCCTCTATCTCTGCCTTCTTTTCTTGCCGCTTTACCGGTTGCCGCCGATCTGATTAGGGTTTCTTTGTCGACGATCTGATTAGGCCCAAATGCAAAAACTATTGGGTAAAACTCATAAAATGCCTGTCCGGCCCGATTAGTATTGGGCTGGGTTTATCAATGGCCAAAATGGAAAAAATTTAAGGCAAAATACACAAAACGCCCGCCCGGCCCAAGTTCCGGTCTGATTAGTACCGGGTCGGGGTTGTTCGGATCAGGCTCAAATATTCTACAATCGGTTGCGTCGGGCCAGGCTAGGATAGGATATCGGACCGGGCTCGAGCCTCACTTTTACTCTAAAAATTAACTAGGCCTATAAAAATTGGGCCTGAACTGGCCCATTGACAACCCTAATGGCTAGGGTTTATCTGCATGTAACTTAATAAATATAATGGCTAGGGTTTATCTGTATGTAACTTGATAAATGTAACTCCTATTATGAACGTAAATCACACTCTACTAATTCCACAAACAATGGGTAAAAGTATCTTCTCTGTGAATCCTTTTTTGAGCAATGAAATCAGTAAGTTAAGTACCAACTTTGTACTGTTTCTAATTGTTTGTCTTAATCTCATCTATAGTGAATAAATCAAATCTGGAATTCATCTGTTAGATATTTGATCAAAATTTCTATAAATAGGACCCCTTGCCTTCATGAAAATGCTCTTGAATCCTTAGAATTTATAGCGAAATTCCGAGAAAATCACCCCATTAATCAGTTAAGCCTCAGTTGAAGTCTATAATCCTTCAATACCTCTCCACTGTTCTAGTCAAAACGAAACCCAATTAATTATAGGATCGACATTAGAATCCAGACACCATTCGATCAAGGTCTGGAGCTTCAAAGAGCAATGTATTGGTGGTCCAAATAAAATGCCTGCCACATTTCCATTTGATATATCTCGTTTCTGTATCATTTATTGGTCTGGGGTCCTTATCGTGGTCTTTTGTTACACTGGAAAACTAGAGTTTATATTTATAATCGATTGGGTTTCCCACTATAACCCTAAAATCCATGTGGCGACTCCTTAAATGAGTTAGTAAGGTGTTCAATGCAAACACAGGGAAATTCATAAAGTATGATAATACTAAGGGTGTGTTTGGATACATGCATTTAGATGTGGAAAAGGAATTTAAAGCATTTCAAACCCGTCATTTCATATATTTAGATTTAAAAATCCTCTATTTGGATCAATAAATAGTGTATTCAATTTGAACCGAGAATTTGTAAATGGTTCAATTGGCCATCTTAATAAAACTCATTTTTAGCGTAATGTAATCCATATCATCCAATCACCCACCTAAATTAAAGTCTATTTCCAATTCAGATGGCTCAACGACAATAATGGCCCCAACAAATTCACAATAATCTGACGGTTACAAAATGTGGATCATGGTCAAATCAAAGGTTCTAAAGCCCAAAGTAAAAGTCAAATCACATCACGCAGTTAAAGACCCATATTACAAACTGACATATCATCCAATCCCTGCTAAACACATATGGGCTGTGAATGGGTGGGGTTAACCCGACACCCGATCCGGAAGTTTTACTGGGTCGGGCACATAAACTTAAATTGTCGTTTCAGGTCGGGCATGAGACATCTGGCCCGGCCTTCAAGTTTGGTCGATTAAGTGGTGAGGTCGGGTCATTGGGCCCGATATTTTCTATATAAAAAATCATGGAAAATAGGGAGTTATTTGGATCGGGTAGTGTTCTTAAAATCGTTGGGCGGGTTCGGGCGGTCTGGGGATGTTTGGGCGGAAATCGTTGGGCGGTGCCCGGGTGGGCGCCCCAAGATCCGGGCGACCGCTATATATATATTTGTGCCACTTGCCAGAATAGGAGGAAGAAAGAAAAGAAAGAAGAACAAAAAAAGAATTGTGCTCACTGCTCAGTTGCCGAAAAAAAGTGTTGTGCAAGATCATAAAAAACTGAGGAGGAAGAAGAAGAAAAATAGAGGGAAGAAGATAAAAATAGAGAAGAAGAAAAAAAAAAACTCAGGAAAAAGATGAAAAACAGAGGGAAGAAGAAGAAAAAAAAACTAAGGAAAAAGAAGAAAAAAAACTAAGGAAAAAGAAGAAAAACAGAAGAGATAAAAAAATTGGGAACTGGGGCGGGTCTGGGGTGGCTCGGGGTTGCCCAGGGCAGGTCCAGGCTGTCCGGGGCGGCCCATGGCGGGTTCGGGGCGGCCTGGGCGGGCACTCCAAATCTGGTCCGCCTTGGAGTCCGCCTAGGCCTAAATCGGGGCGCCCGGGTGCCCAAACCGCCCAGGTGGCCGCCCCAAGCGATTTTCAGAACAGTGGGATCGGGTATCGGATCGGGCATGAGACACGTGGCTCCGACGTTCGAGTCCGGTCAATTAAGTGGTCACGTCGGGTCGTACCAACCCGATACTTTGTAAATTAAAAGTCATGGTTATTTGGATTGGGTATCAGGCCTGGTCGAGTTTTCAGGTTGGGTAGGGTAAAGCTTATGCCAGTTTCTTATTGGGCAGCCAAATATTTGGCTCAACCCAACCATTGACTGGCCTACACAAACGACTCCCATCGCCTAATGCTTCTCAAAGAGCTCCATTTATTTTGTTGCAAGAGCAAGGTAAGAGAGAGAGAACCCATGCGATTCCACTTAGAGAGAGAAAGTAACAAGCACTTACAGAGATAAATTAATAAACTTTCTCCTGGGAAGTGAAACGGTGAAAAAGGAAGGTGCTGATGATATGTGTGGTTTCATGCTTGGGTGATTTTTTCTTTGCTGACCAGAACAAGCTAGATGAAGTTCATGGATTTTTTTTTATTTATGTTAGGGGTTACTTTATTAGATTAAAATTTTAATAATGTGAGGATTTTTTTAGATTGTTGATCTTATTGGATTGTAATCTTGGGTGATGATATTGATTTGAGTTTCGAAGATAAACAACTGATCTAGAATTTGTTTACATATCATGATTCCAGTGTATGTTGTTTGTTCAAGTTTAAAGTAAAATTGCTAGGACGGCAAACGGAGTTCCTTCTTGTGTATAACTTTTATGTAGCTTGTGATTATCTTTGTTCCTTACATATTAAATGACAGCTCTTACATGGAATCTTGAAGATCTGATGCCACCAAGTGAAAGAATTCTGTTCCATTTCAATTCAAAGGAGGAGCTGAAAAGGTGGCATCTGTATTCAGACTCTGAATATGGAGGTATAAGTTTGTTATCCTGGTCATTTCTCCATATGCTTATCGATAGCCTTGAACTTTTCCACTCCCGCCTTGAGGCCATCCTAGGGATTTATATCCCGTGCTGACCTGGCATGTGTTAATTTGGGGTGCGCATGTGCCCCTGGGATTAGGCGGGTGCTCTAAGAGGCCTGGATACCCAGGTCTTCAAAAAAAAAAAAAAAAAAAAAAATATATATATATATATATATATATATATATATATATATATATATATATATATATATATAGCCTTGAACTTTGCCCTCAGATGGTATTACTTTTACGGTTGGTTTTGTCAATGTAGAATTAACTTGTCAAGTATAGAACGTAATGTTGATATTTACCTCCTGTAGTAAGTTTATATTCCATTCTTATGTAGTATTCTACTTCTTTATTACTTGGAAATTAATATTCATCCCGCTCGTTGTTTCTGTAGTAAACTCCGAATGAATGGCTTTGAAATGCCACTCTTTTGAGTTTCATTTTATTTATTTTTTTTGGATTTTTGGAGTCTAGGTTAATAACTTTGAGATCATTCATTGAGAGGTTGCAAAATCCCAAGATGAGTCATACGAGAAAAGAAACATTGTCAATGGTATGAGTCTAAAGTAACCATCTTGTGGAACTAAATCTTTTTGGTATAGTAACTATTAGTTCCTGTAATGCACCTGGTTTAAATTCAAGCTTCTCTAGCATGTATTATATTCACTTTTCTTTTGCATGATTTTTTGGATTTCAGCCAAATATTTGTTAGAGAGGCTTATAAATGGGAGGAATGCAAAAAAGGGCTCTTTAGCTGGCTCTGTATGTGTGTGAAAAAATGAACAATTTCTCTTTGCATAGGTAACAACGAAGCTTCATTGTTGAAGAAGAATTTGTTCCCTACACATGTTCCTGACACGCCACAATTTTTAGAACAAGATTTATATATATATATATATATATATATATATATATTTTTTTTTTTTTTGTTTATATTAGGTATTACTGTTTAGATCCTATTTTATAGAATTGTTGTTATGTTCCTTTATATATTTAGAACTTATTGAACTAATATTTAGGTTAAAAAATCTTTCATATTTATAGCATGATTGTATCAACGTGTCAGCATCTCAGTTTGCTAAGGTTACCATTTCTAACATGTCATCTCCATGATTGATCTCCACAACTTACATGTATATGCATGAAAAAGCAACAAATTTGTGGCTAGTTATATAATCGACAATTACTGTGTTCAAAACTTAAATACTAGCGTCAGATCTGTGTCGAAAGCCCATACCCCTTAATATATAATCCAAGAACCTCCAATCCACTCAGTCGATTTCCATTTCTATATTGACTTTACATATAATTCCTGCTGCGTGAGAATGGTGCCTAGAATGGAGACATCCATGGGAAAGGACAGCCACGTCAACGATCTGTCTGCTCCAAACAAAGCCCCTTCAAACGGAAAAATATTTGCCCCCATCGGAGAGATCAATCTTTGAGTAAGCACTTTGGCCAGAACTTTGTATATGCTGCTCAATGCACTGATTGTTGGCCTTCCTACTATGGATAGGAATTTTCACTTATTTGTATGTATTTCTTATATGGTATATATACAACATGCATTGAGGTACTATGTTCATTGTTTATATAATTCCTTATTGAGTGTAACTTGGTCTTCTTTCTTTCTCGAGTGATTTGTTGTACTATTATTGTGAAAGCTTTTGCTTTTGAGTTACCTATAAAATCTCTCTTTCTATGTTGGCGCATCGGTGTTAGTATTATAGGTTTCTGTGCTACATTTCAGGTTTATCCTCAGCTTCCTTAGAGATCAAAGATGCTGACGCTGGACTAAGTGGTGTGTTGCACAGCATATTTCCCCATGTAACTTTTGCAGCCGATATTATCCTTTGCAAATAATGTGTTCTTTTTAACTTTGGTAGTATTATGTTTCATTATATCAGCAGTTTAATGTAGTCCTAAAACTTTGCTAGAATTTGGTAGTAGAAGAGAAGCTTTAATTTTAAGAGCAGCAGGACTCTTGTTTCTGGTGTAGAGACTGTACACTGCACCGGGACAGATCACAACCATGTGGCTCCCAAACACAAGTTTGGGTGGCACGTGGATATTTGCAGGGTCGATCCAATATCGTTGAAAAAAAAACACCGGCTCCTCAGATCAATGGGCTTGAAATGAACAGTAAACATTTTTATTATTTCACCATTCATTTTTGGACTATTAGATCAGGGCCATAGATTTTTATTTTAATCTTTAAATTTTAAAAGCTGCTAGGGAGTGGTGTACCTAGGGGGATGGGTGCCACGTGGCACCCATTGAAGGAATTGGACCAGACTAGGGTCTCCGGGGAAGGTAAAAGAGATCCTTTTTATTATTTTACAGAGTTATGAGTGGAACTAATTATAGCCTAAGAAGCATGGACACGGGTACGATACGATACAGGTACGACGATACGATAATTATAAAAAAAATAAGGATACGATACAGGGGGATACTTGTATTTAAAAATTATATATATATATATATATATAGAGAGAGAGAGAGAGAGAGAGAGAGAGAGAGAGAGAGAGAGAGTTATATTTTAGGTTAATAAACGTAAGAAAAAAAGAAGAAAAAGAAAAAGAAACAAAAAAAACATATAGAGATTGATTTCAAATGGGTAGGCTGCACGCTGGTAGGCTCCTTTGATTTCTTCTTCTTTTCCGAAAAATCCTAAATCCCATACTCACAGTCTGATTTCTTCTTCTTTTAATTTTTTTTCCCGGGAAACGCTCAGGATACACTTGCAGCCGTATCCCTCAAGTATCGGTATGTGATACAAATACATTACGAGTACGTTGCAAAAAATGGAGTATCCGTGCTTCCTTGGTTATATCTGATTATTTATCCAAAACCTTTTCTTTTCCTACTTAGTGAAACTTTTTGTTAATTTTTGCATGTAAGTAGCTACTATTTAATTGTTTGAGGTACTATAGCATTTCTTCCATTTGAATTTTATCTGTTTAAGTGTTCAGTATATTTGCACTTCTGCTAGTCAAAGATTCAATGATAGGAAGATAATGAATTAATGATGTAGTAGCTGGCACTTGGCAGATAAAAAATCAGAGCTAGTTAACCAAAGAAAAAAGATAATAATATTCTTTTATGGAACGCCTAGACAGGTTTATATGAGATGCAAATTCCCACTTGATATTCATTTGCAAAATCAACAATACAACTGAGTTATATGATTTCGTGATAATTTTTGGTTGTTTGATGGGGATTTTTTTCTGATTAAATATCTTGATATTTCTTAAAAGTCTGGAAAAAAAGTGTTGAAGATTTGGAAACCAATCGAAAAAAAGAAGGCTAGATTATTATGTGTGGCCCTGCTCGGAAAATGGTGGATGATCTTTGATCCATTCAACAGTTCTAACGCCTGAGCATTGTTTGAATGTTGTATTTAAGCAGGACTTCCTACTAAAGCTAGATGGATGTAAATCAAGAGGGTCAGCTCCATGGTTGGATTGGAATCTATATGTGAGAGTAGTCGAAGAGTTGCTTAAGGAATAATCTTGGTAATAGCAATTTCATTCTGTTTTTGGCAGGATTTGATGCTTGATGATGCCTTTTTGTGCCATATACAAGCTTTTGTTCAGGACAGCTACGAATTGTAAAGTAACAGTTAATATCTTTGTTTTATTGGGGATTGCTCGGTTTGGATCCCTGTTTGCAGATTTAGAGGTTTGGGTAGATTATTTTTTGGATTTATTATCTTCTGTTAGAACTCAGATCAGGTTGCCTGGGGCCTCTAGGCTCTTGAGCCCCTTAAGATATTTTTTTTGCTTTATAATTACTTTAAGTTGCCTTAAGACGAGACTATGGCACGTATATGGATTCCATTTCTCCCCTCGGGATCAACCCTCTCCTTAGAGAACTTTTAAAAACAAAATCTAACCCCTTGATCGCCTTATTATCTAGAATCATAATTATTAAAACACCTAGGCAACTCAAGGTTGCCCGAAATTGACTTGGCTTCTCCAAAAGGCCTCATCTCTAGAAGCCCAACTCGTGAGGCCTCCCTCTCGTAGTCTCCTCTAATTGCCTAAGTTCCTAAGTTGTTGCCTTTACAATAATTTTGTATATTATATTTGACTTGCTTTTATTATATATTATATAAATATGCTTGTAATATTATGTTATATATAAATCATCATCATCACCCTGTCCCATCTATTTCTCGCCGAATAAGCCAATGGTGGTGAAGGTTTCTCCGCTCCTATTTATTTAAGGCTAAAGTCTCTATTACTTTGCAATCCTTCATGC
Source organism: Chloranthus sessilifolius (assembly GCA_021018995.1). Classification (NCBI taxonomy): domain Eukaryota; kingdom Viridiplantae; phylum Streptophyta; class Magnoliopsida; order Chloranthales; family Chloranthaceae; genus Chloranthus; species Chloranthus sessilifolius. Next base: position 144,873,930 of record CM037590.1, on the reverse strand, counting down.
CGTTTCTCACTACTTCTCTCCAAGTCTTTATTATTCTTCCCCTTCTAATTCCCTATGCTTATACTGTTTCAATCCTTGTAAAAGCGAGCTTAAGGTCTCTAATGGACATGGCCAAACCATCCCTCCCCCACTCCAAAACTTAATCTTATGTACTCTCGTTCCTAATTCTAACCTTTCTTGTTTACCCATGCATCCAGCTTAGCATAAACCTCTCAGCTATGTGTGCTATATCTTCTTGTTGCTTCTTCATATTACAATGCTTTGTGTCATGCAGTGATGTAGGTCTTCTTGTTGCTTTATATAAGTGTCCCTGTACTCGAAGTGCACTCATTAGCAGCCCAATGCACCACTTGCTTCTCCCACTTTGTCCATCCTACATTGATCCCACTAGAGATGGTCCCTTCAAAATTATGATCCAGTTTTACAATAGAGCAGTTTTTTTTTTTTGACCAAAATATCCTTTAGTTCTCATGTTCGCTAAACTTGCACTTCATAGATTCCATCTTTTTTGTGCTAAATTTTGATACATGTAATATGGTATACTTATGCATATAATATCTTATCATATGTATATTTTATTCGTTCGCACATATATTGATCTTTTTCTAACCACTTCCTATATTCCCTACGTGTACTTTTTTTTTCTTTGTTGTACTTCGGAAAAGTAAAAAAAAATTGGTTTGATAACTTCATTTAACCTTTGGTCTTACTGGTGTAGTCTGAGTGGAAAAGTTTGAGCAAAGAGCTTATAGTTAATAATATTTTTTAGTGTTGAATGAGAAAAATTGTAGGGTTTTCCAAGGAACTTTATCAAAGCTTGGTGGTTATCTGTAAGATTGTATACAGTGCGGTTGAGACTGAGGAATAGATTGCTCAATTGTTTTTCGGAATTCTTTCTCGACTCTTTTGGCAGACTGGATGGGTGCATGCATGGGAGATATATAGAAGCCAGCTCTTGTTACCTTGGTCCCTCCCAATCATTGATGGAAAGTTGACTTCAATTGTTGTATTGATGCTACCTGGGAATATTTGGTTTGGGTAGGATGTTCACTAATGATCTCTCGGTGGAGATTGATACATGTTGGGATGCTTGGTTAGGAGATGTAAAATATAAAATATTAAATGAAAGAAACTTTACAGTTGAGTAGCCTCTTTTAGGTCTGCCAGAAAAGTATGATAGTTTTTTGTTCAATCAGATTAGCTGCAAGAGGTTGGTGAAAGTTTTAAGGTAGTTCTAAAAGCGCCCACTCTACTTGTGGCATCCATCTTTGTTAATGCTTGACAGAAAGGAACCTTATTGCAACCTCTTAACTAGAGTTGTCAACAGGTCAGGTTGATCCATTACCTAGGTCTGTCAACAGACTGGCTAGGGCTGGGCCAGGGTTGGTCCGAGCCCTGGCACTAAGCTGGGCTTCCATGCACCTAGCCCTAGTCTGCCCTAGACCGAGCCGCCAAGCAGCTATCCTAGCCCGGCCCTATGCAGGACCGTGCTGCGGGCCAGAGTTTATATGTATATAATGTCCTTTACATAAAAATAAGGGTAAGGAGCAATTTTATCCATCTCTGAATGTATGCCCAAGCGAAGGAGCCTACATACAGAATGAGAGCTACTCGCCCTAGCAAAAAAGTAAGGGGCAGGGATTCAAGTAGCCGATTTGACGATCTCTGACCGCCTATTAACTAACATATCATTACATTTGTATATTTGATCATTAATTTAATAAACTTTGTTCTCTGCCCATTCTCGCTCGAGTTGCGTTGTTAAACTCACCCGAGCAAAGTCTAATCTCGCTCAAGCAAGATTGACCCGAGAGCGAAAAAGTTGTGTTTTTAAACTCGCCCGAGTGAGATCGACTTGAGGGCAAAACTTAGTTTATATAATCTTGCCCGAGCGAGATTCAGACTCGCTCGAGCGAGATCGAGGCGACTCTTAAGGCGGTTTAGCGAAAACTGGTAGAAAATTTATCCTTTTGAGTCATGTTTAGACTAGGATTTTATATTTCCGAGTTGATTGTTAGGTAAGGGCATGGGTCAAAATATCGGGTTACCGATACGTATCGTCCGAGCTCCAAAACGATACGTATCGGACGATACATTGAATGTATCGTTCGATACATTCAACTATATTGAATGTATCGAACGATACATTCAATGTATCGTTCGATACCAATACCGATACGTATCGTCCGATACGTATCGGTATCGGCCGAAATTTTGATCCATGGGTAAGGGTTTATTTTCTTATTTAAAGTATTGTAAAGACAATTTTAATAGTTTTTTGATGAATTAATGAATGGTTTGCTTTGCGACTTGTACAGAACTTATGAAGAGTTTTCAAACGAAAGAGCGATTCTTTCACCCGAAGAGCGATTCTTCTCCTTGGGGTTTGGTGTGAAGCCAATTCCTTGCTTGGAGCAATTCATCGGATCTTCTATCCTTTATGTTTATTTTTCTTATCTGTCAGGTAATTTATTTAGTTTGTTTCTTCAATGGAAATCATAAAACCAAAATATCATTTCTTCTAGTATTGTTGTTGGGATTTTGATTTCTGATTCCCAATCTTAATCCGTTGATTCCCTTTGAACAATTTTAAACCCGTCGGGGCTTAAATTATGCAAACTCTAGCAAGGATTCAAGAGATAACATCGAGATTGTTGCTTGGTGCCCTGAACTAGATCGAAAATCGAAGCCTTTCATTGGACCCTACTTTCTAGATCGGGAAGGATCATACACATACAAACAGTAAATCGGATTATTCAAATTGCCTAAATTAAATTGTTGAATATTTGTGTTTTATAGGGATTTTCTTATAGGTCCGCTGCTCAATGAAATTTAAAATTGATTCTAAATCGCCTAGTTAGGGTTTTAGCATTTTTCTTGCATCACTACTTGCTCGGTGACGGGGACGCCGACATTGTAGACATCTGATATGGACCTTTTCGCGTGTACCGACGTCGGAAGAAGATGAATGGAAATTAAAACTAGGCGAGAGAAGACATTCTGGAAACCACAAGGAGAAGTGCCGCAGCAAGCCCTCGCTCGAGCGGTTATAATCCTCGCTTGAGCGGGCCCTCGCTCGAGCGGCCACTTAAGCTCGCTCGAGTGAGCCCTCGCTTGAGCGGTTATAATCCTCGCTCGAGCGGGTCCAGTGACGAATTTTTTTTTTTTTTTTAGTCTTTTATTATTTTAGAACTCTTTTAGTGCGAGTTTTATTTCGTTTAGGGTTTTCTTAGCCTATATAAAGGCCTTGTAAACGCTCTATTAAGGAGATTATTGATTATGAATGAAAAGAGCTTTTGCTTATGTGTGCTTGAGATGAGCCTCTACGAAGAGTGAATCTTCTTTCCGAGAAGGGTTTGGTGCGAAGCCAAGGGTGTGAAGCCTACAATTCTATCTACCTCTTTTATCTTTGTTTGCGTGATTCTACAACCCTAAACCGACCATCTTCTTGTGAAATCCTAAACCCTAAATTTATCTAAATCCTTGAATCGATCCGATTCAACAACCGTAGAGCCCAGTAGAGTTATTAAACCTTCCTTTGATATTCGGAGAAAATCGGTGATCCCATCATTGAATCGTGAGCACCTAATGCGGAAAAACCTAGAGTTCTATCTCTAGGATCGTCTGTATTCTTCAACTAACGGATCTAAGCCTTTTGAACCACACAATTATACGTGATTCTCCCAAGGAATACTACGAGACCCTGAGGTATTCGTTATATTTTGCAAGTTTCATTGTTTAGCTTAATTCCAATTTAATTTCGGCAAAAATTCAATCATATCATTCACGTAGTTTAGGGTACCGACCTGCGTCAGTTTTGGTATCATAGACCTAGGTTCTAGATTAGGGCATACTGTGTGACATTGCATTCATTGCACTTTATTTTCATCACATATTATTTCAGTTTTGGCCAAAGTGTTCATCTTGCATTCCATTCTAGAGCCCGTCAGTAGTAAACTGTATCACCATGGACATGAGTGGGATTACCGAAGCTCTTAACAGCCTGAGGGCTGACCTAAAATTGATCAACGATTGAATGACTACCTTAGAGGCAGCCCAAAGGACTCTCGAAACATCCAGTGAGAGATTGTTAGACCGAGCCAATCGGTTAGACGAGGGTGATGAGTACTTTGAACCACACCGTGAGCGTAATGGTCCACGTTTTGAACGAAATGGCTACCAACATAATCGGAGCCGGAATCATAGGTTTGATCATCATGGAGATGACTACGACCCGGAAGGGAGGCTCCTCAAAAATGTCCGAGTTGAGTTCCCGACTTTCGATGGAAGGCTAGATCCTCAAGTCTTCCTTGACTGGTTATCCGATATGGACCAGCACTTTGAGTGGTTTGGCATGAGCGATGAGAGGTGTGTTAGACTTGCTAAGATGAAGCTCATAGGCCAAGCCCGACTCTTTTGGGTCAACGTTGAACGCATCAGAACGAATGCGGGTTGTGCTCCCATTACCCATTGGGAGGACATGAAGGAGCGACTTACAGAGAAGTACGTTCCTTCTTCATACTACCATCGTCTCCTTGACCAATGGCAAAATCTGCGCCAAGGTAGTATGCCTGTATCGGATTACATTGGCAAATTTGAAGAGTTCATGATGAGAGCCAAGGTATCCGAAGACCCCCAAGTCACTCTATCCAGATTTCGTACCGGATTGAGATTTGACTTGCAGAAAGAGTTAGTCTCCCACCCTGTTGAGACTCTCGCCGAGTGTTACACCGTCGTTCAAGACCTTGAACGATATTTGAAAATGACGATGACTAGGCGATCTGATTTTCACACTAGTCAATTCCGTACTGGCGAAGTGAAATCTAGTGCTGGAAACCCGCCTGCCAAACCCACGCAACCCACATCTATCAATGTGAGGTTTGACAAAGGTAAGGGTGTAGCCGGAGAATCCTCGAAGAGTGGGTCTCATGTCAAATGCTATAAATGTCAAGGGTTGGGATACTTTGCCGCCCAATGCCTTACGAGAGACCCACAAAGGAATCTCTTCATTGATGGGGAAGGAGAAGAGAGTGAAGGAGTTTATGAGGAAGAGGTCTTTGAGCCGAATGCCACACCTAGTGACGAGGAAGGTGATAGCATGGGTCGCACGCTAGTTGTGAGGTGTGCCTTTGCACAGCCTCAACGGGATGAAAAGGAGGATTGGCGAAGGGAGAACATCTTCCACACCTTTGCCACATGTGGGACAAAGAGTTGTAGGGTAATCGTGGATAGCGGAAGCTGCACCAATGTGGTGTCAGAACATACCGTCACCCGCTTAGGGCTTACACCTGAAGCCCATCCGAGACCTTACAAAGTCGCATGGGTTGACTCTTCATCCATTCCCGTATCTCAGAGGTGTCGTGTACCCATACAGTTGGGTTCATACACTGACACCCTATGGTGCGATGTGGTACCAATGGATGTGGGCCACATTATCTTAGGGAGGCTATGGCTCTATGATTTGAACGTGGCTATTTTTGGGCGATCTAACATTTGTACGTTCAATTACAAGGGCAAGAAAATCACTCTTAACCCTTTGGCTCCCAAAGCACCATCAGTCAACAGAGTTGAGAAGAAGGGAGGTCAATCCAAGGCCATCAATATTGTGACCCCTTCAGAGTTTGAGAGAGCATCGAAAGATGAGAGTGTTGTGTATGTCGTTGTTACTGTTGAGAGTACTTCTGAGTCAGTCTGTGAGTACCCCAAGGAGGTAGAGCCCATCCTGAATGAATTTGTGGATGTCTTCCCCGAAGACTTACCTAGTGAGCTCCCTCCCATGAGTGACATTCAACACGCAATTGACTTAGTTCCCGGATCGACATTACCGAACCTGCCCCACTACAGGTTGAATCCGGTTGAGCATGCCGAGTTGACTCGGCAAGTCAGTGAGCTCCTACAAAAGGGATTCATAAAAGAGAGTCTGCAGTGTCTTTGTACTCACATTACTCATGCCTAAGAAAGATGGTACATGGCGATGTGTGTGTGGATAGCCGAGCGATTAATAAGATCACTGTTAAATATCGGTTTCCCATACCGCGGCTCGATGACATGCTTGACATGATGGTTGGAGCCACTATCTTTTCCAAGATAGACCTTAAAAGTGGCTACCATCAGGTGCGTATTCGCCCTGGCGATGAATGGAAAACCGCCTTCAAGACCAAAGACGGTCTTTATGAGTGGATGGTCATGCCTTTTGGGCTTTTCAATGCCCCGAGCACATTTATGAGGCTCATGACCCAAGTGTTGAGGCCATTCCTTGGCAAATTCCTTGTCGTATACTTTGATGACATCCTGATTTACAGCCCAGACAAGGAACAACACATCATCCACCTAAGGTTGGTTTGCGAAACCTTGAGGGGAGAGAAGTTATACGCGAATCTCAAGAAGTGCACCTTCATGCAAGATTACATTGTATTCTTGGGATTCATTGTCTCGGTGAGACGGGATGGTTGTGGACCCTACGAAGGTTAAGGCCATTGTGGAGTGGCGAACCTAATATTCATGAAGTCCGTAGCTTCCACGGTTTGGCCACATTTTCTGTCGCTTCATCCAAATTTTAGACGATCATGGCTCCCATTACCGATTGCATGAGAAAAGGAGTTCTATGGAGCAAAGCATGACGAGGGCCTTTCGAGATAAAGAGAAAATGGTTCTTGCACGTCATGCGCCTACCGGACTTTTCTAAAGTCTTGAAGTAACATGTGACGACGGTGTAGGCATAGGCGATCTTGAGCAAGAAGGCCACCCTGTGGCCTATTTTAGTGAGAAACTCAATGAAGCAAAGCAGAAATACTCCACCTATGACAAGGAGTTTTATGCGGTCGTCCGATCTCTATGGTATTGGAAACATTACCTGAGACCGCAAGAATTTGTGTTGTTTTCTGACCACGAAGCCTTACGTTTCCTTGCTTCCCAGAAAAAGTTGAACCCGAGGCACGCGAAGTGGGTCGAGTACCTTCAAGGGTTCACATTTGTTTTGAAGCATAAGGCTGGTGCCGAGAACAAAAGTTGATCGCTTAGTCGTCGAGTCATGACTTTGCGTCTATGAGCACCGAGGTCATCATTTGAGGCGGTTTAAGCAAGATTATCCTCGATTGCCCAGATTTGAGAGAATCGCTTTGAAAATTCGAACAACAATAACTCCGAATATACCCTGCTGGATGGGTATTTGTTCAAAGGGAATCGTTTGTCCATCCCTCGCACTTCATTTCTTGACTTCCTCATCTGGGAGTTACATGCCGGAGGGATTGCCAGATATTTTGGGCGCGATAAAACCAGTGCGCTTGTTGAGGATAGGTTCTATTGGCCTAGCCTTGTGAGAGATGTCTCTAGGGTCGTAAAACAATGTCGTACATGCCAAGTTGCAAAGCATATAAAACAAAATACGGGCTTGTACACCCCTTTGCCCGTGCCACACACCCCGTGGCAAGACATCTCCATGGATTTCGTGCTAGGACTTCCAAAGACTCAACGAAAGCACGATTCCATTTTTGTGGTAGTGGACCGCTTTTCTAAGATGGCCCACTTCATACCCTGCTCCAAAACCTCCGATGCGGCTCACATAGCCAAACTATTTTTCGGGGAGGTTGTGCGTCTACATGGTTTACCCCAGACGATTGTGTCGGATCGAGATGTGAGATTTACCAGTTACTTCTGGAAAACTTTATGACACATGATGGGTACCATGCTCCAATTTTCTTCGACCTATCATCCTCAAACAGATGGTCAAACGGAGTCCACCAATAGGAGCTTAGGTAATCTTCTCCGTTGTCTTGTTGGTGATCACCCTAGGACTTGGGATTCTATTTTGCCTTTAGCCGAGTTTGCATATAACAATTCAGCCAATAGGTCCCTAGGTATGAGTCCTTTTGAGGTCGTCCTTGGTCATAGGCCTAGAACACCAATTGATCTAATTCCCATGTCTGCATCTCATCGAGTTTCCGAGTCAGCCGATTCATTTGCACAACATATACATGAATTGCATGCCGAAATTAGAAAAAGAATTAATGCTAGCAATGAACAATACAAAATATCTGCGGATGCGCATAGGCGCTTCAAGGAATTCTAGGTTGGAGATTATGTCATGGTTCGGGTTCGGCCTGAGCGGTTCCCATTGGGAGCCGTAAAGAAACTTCAAGCCCGTGGCGCTGGGCCTTTTAGAATTATGGCAAGGAGCGGCCCTAATGCATATGTTCTCGAGCTTCTACCTGATATAGGGGTCAGCTCTACATTCAATGTGGAGGACCTGGTTCCCTCTGTAGCCCCAGCCCCACCCCCTCACAACCCCTTCCACGCAGCCCCGAGCCCACATTCCAGCCCCACCCTGCAACCCCTACCCTTCCCTTCCCCACACAAGCAACACAGAGAGGAGATCGAAGGAATACTAGATGATATGGCGATATCCACCCATGATGGTGGAATTCAAAAGTACTTGGTCAAGTGGTTTGGAAAGTCGGACTCCGAGAACTCATGGGTAGCTAAAGACGAAGTTCGACATTTGAACCCCGACATACTCGAGCGCTATCACGACGCCGCTTCATCGGTGATGAAGCCTTTTCGGCCCGGGAGAATTGACGGGGACGCCGACATTGTAGACATCGGATATGGACCTTTTCGCGTGTACCGATGTCGGAAGAAGAGGAATGGAAATTAAAACTAGGCGAGAGAGGACATTCTGGAAACCGCAAGGAGAAGTACCGCAGCAAGCCCTCGCTCGAGCGGTTATAATCCTCGCTCGAGCAGCCACTTAAGCTCGCTCGAGCGGGCCCAGTGACGAAATTTTTTTTTTTTTTTTTTTTTATAGTCTTTTATTATTTTAGAACTCTTTTAGTGCGAGTTTTATTTCGTTTAGGGTTTTCTTAACCTATATAAAGGCCTTGTAAACACTCTATTAAGGAGATTATTGATTATGAATGAAAAGAGCTTTTGCTTATGTGTGCTTGAAATGAGCCTCTACGAAGAGTGAATCTTCTTCCCGAGAAGGGTTTGGTGCGAAGCCAAGGGTGTGAAGCCTACAATTCTATCTACCTCTTTTATCTTTGTTTGTGTGATTCTACAACCCTAAACCGACCATCTTCTTGTGAAATCCTAAACCCTAAATTTCTCTAAATCCTTGAATCGATCCGATTCAACAACCATAGAGCCCAGTAGAGTTATTAAACCTTCCGTACCTGATATTCAGAGAAAATCAGTGATCCTATAATTGAATCGTGAGCACCCTAATCTGGAAAGAAACCTAGAGTTTTATCTCTAGGATCGATCTGCGCTGCAACCTAACGGATCTAGCGCCTGGACTGAACCCTACCTGAATTATGCGTGATTCTCCCACGGAATACTACGAGACCCTGAGGTATTCGTTATATTTTGCAAGTTTCATTGTTTAGTTTAATTCCAATTTAATTTCAGCAAAAATTCAATCATATCATTCACGTAGTTTAGGGTACCGACCTGCGTCACTCGGCCTGTTCTAACCGTGCTGGGCTTGCAGGATATTTTTGCCTGATTTTTTCAGGCTGGGCTGCCGATCCAGCTCAGCCCATTGACACCCTAGCATTACCTGACCTAGGACACAGCGTTTGAACCGAGCTGGGTCTAAACTTTATTTGTCGGGCCGGGTCAGGCAGGCCCTGGAAGCATCCAACCCAACCTTTAGGTTGGGTCGGTTCAGGCAGATTTTGGCCTACACCGACACGACCCTCAAGTATATATATAGTTTTCTCTTGAGAAAATGTATCTTTTATATGTATATTGTAAATTACAAATATTGTTTTGAACTGAGTTGGCCCACCCAACCTGACCTGGTTTTTTGGGTCAGGTCGGGTATTTACTCTTGGCCCGTCAGTTTGGGTTGGGTCAACCTAGATTTTGGCCCGACCTGACGTGATCTGTTGACAGCTGAACTCTTTAGCATAAAACCCGTGACCTGGGTTGTCCTTGAGGCTGTCGTTATTCATTGAAATTAATTCTCAGTGACCATTAAGAGAAAGGTACAAAAATCAAGTTCCGGATGTGTTCCATGATGCATCTGTTTGATGAAATCAACTCCATTATATTATTTTAGCTAAAGTAGTTACCCTTTGGCAGGTTAGGGCCATTAGATTCAAACCGACTCTGTGGCCTCTGCTGAGCTTTATAATAAGGATTTGTGTAAACACTTTTAAGTAATTTTTATATGAAAAATTATAAACGGAGGACAGATTTGATGCAGACAAAGTGCAGGCGGCTGATGTGGCACGATATAACTGGCTGCGCCGACCTGCATTAATTGAGCCCCACCACCCATGCAGCCGATTGTGTCATGCCACATCAGCCGCCTACACTTTGTCTGCATCAAATCTGTCCTCCGTTTAACACTGTCCTTTTTATATGGACTTCTTTGTAGTATTTGATTTTGTTTAAGTACTCGAATCAGTAGTCTCATCTGCTAAAGTAGAAGAGATTCAAATAATCCACAATAAAGATTATATACATTATAAGTGATGGCTGCAAATCTGTATTTTTTTACTAAATTTGCTGCAATGTAAGTTTTCACCCTTAATCTATTTGTACTATTTTGAGAATCTGGCTACCTGAATTCATATGTTATTCCAAGCATGTAATTTTTGCCTGTCTATTCCTTCTGTAGTTGTAACTCTTATGTCCTTTTTGTTTTAAAAAGAAAATCTAAATTGCATTACCTATACTGAGATCCTTCATCTGAATCTGATCTGTAATAATGGTATGTGCAAGCTGAAAAGTGTGCATGGTAAGCATCTATTATTATTAATAATATTGTAGTGAACTAGCTGGGCTTGGTGTTTGGTTTTTGCCTGGAGTCTTTTTGTTGGGTTTATGGCGCTAAAGATTATTACTTTGCAGGAGACGAAATGCTCTGTGGTGAAGGCCATCAGAGACTATTCTCCAACCAGTCACTTTGCAGGGGACGAAATGTGATCGACGTGATAGATGCATTAGCAGTGGGTACTAGAGGGATTGTGGTGATCTGGGACAGGCTCACTGTTTCTAAGATTGACAACACCTACAGCAAGAGATCAATGACCCTGTTTTTTTCTTGTCCTTGAAAGATGTCGGCTGGGTTTTCATTGCTGTTTTTGATCCCGACGATCCGGAACTTAGAGATGGGTTTTGGAGGAACTCTTGGAAGTCGTAAAGAAATTGGGGGCGACTTCAATGTCATAAGATTCATTGATGAAAATTCCTGCTAGGGAGCACATTACCCATGTATGAGGAGATGGAGGAACCGGAACTTATTGATCTTCCTATGGGACGATGGGCATACATGGTCTAATGGTTGTATCGATTTATTTTTTCTATGGATCGGGAGGTTCATTTCCCAATCTTAGTACGGAAGGGATAACATCGAAGGTGTTCGACCACATTCCAGTTCTTTTAATTGCCTGTGATGGAGGATGGGGGCCGACGCCGCTCGAACATGAAGAGGTTTGGCCTTTGGATGAAGGATTAAATAAGCTAATCTTGGATAAATGGGAGTTGTGGCACTCCGAGGCAATGCTGAATTCATTTTCTGCTAAGCTGGGAAGATTTGAAGAAATTTATCAAGTGGTGGATTCAAACTTTCGTTTTAAGGAATGTGCTATCTTGGAGGGAAAAGGGAGATCTGTAGGTCAAATTCTTTTTATTAATAAACACAATATTAATTTTTCTGTCGTAAATACTAATATGGGCTTGCTTGAAATCTCATTTTGTGCAAAGAAAAGCTCAAAAGCACCATGGACTGTGGAAGGACGCACACTCCAAGATGTTGAATTAAGGCTTCCGTCAAAGTGTGACTAGTTACTTTGACTAGTTTCAACAATTCAAATTTCAAGGCTCAAAAAATTTATGGTGGAGATTGGTTTTTGATTTTTTTTTTTTTTTTTTCATGTGATCTAAGCTATGTACCGATACTCTATGTATCATCAATTTGGTGCCCTAATCTTGGAGGATGCTTGAGCCTCCTCTAAGGGAGGAGTTAGCTAATAAAGATTCAAAACATGCATCACTTTTTAAAACTGTTTTTAAAGCAGCTTTTGAGTGCTGCTTTCGGTTGAATATAGAAAAAAATTTCTAGGGCATACAGTTTTATTAAAAGCGCCTACGACTGAAATGCGACGATGGAGATGGTTTTTCACCTCAATCTTTCACACAAAAAATCTTGAGACCAAGTGCTTACAATCATACAATCTGTTTTTATTCCCACTTGTCCCAAATAATTGGGAAACTATACGTTGAATAAAAAAATTTAGCATTTGATGGTAAGATCACGGTATCAAGGTCCTTTTTTTTTTGAAAGATTGGAGTGAAAAGTGTTGTCCATCGTCTGATCCCAATGAGTCAATGGGTTTCACTGGTTTCAGACATAGGCACTGTCAGTGAACCTGTAGGCGTGAACAGAGGTACCTATTTTCTTTTCGGTAATTAAAAACCGGGGTTGAATCAGAAGATGGAGATTGCTTATTCTATTTTTCTCAATCTTCCAAAAAACAAATCTTAAGATCATGTCACATCTATCAGACGGCCAGATGTTGATTTCACATGGCATGCATCTCCAAAATGTGAGTGCCGTACCCTAAAAAAAAATGTTGTGTGACTAGCATCCTCAAATTACAATGTTTTTTAAACAAAGATCTCCGGCTCAGGGTCTGCGTTTCTCATATTCTCAAGAATATGAATGTTCGGGCTCTGAGAGGACCGGGCTGCCCAAATTTCAGCTCGGACACAGCCCAGAAATAGCAGGCTTTTTAGGTGTGTAAGCTCCGCCTAGGATTCAACCTGGGCTTTGCATGATCCAGCTAGGGGTAGATCGAGAGGGGTTGGACTAGGTATCCCCAACACCCTGGTAGGCCCCCACCCATTTTGGTGTTATATGATAAAAAATTATATACAATAATTATCCATTTATGACAGGTTTTTTTTTTTTTAATGATAGGTTTTAGTTAGAAGGTATTTGATTAAAAATATCTTGAGCGCTTATGAAAAATGAGTGGAGAATAAGACCTGCAAAGCCGGCACGGCCAGGTAGGTACGGGTTTGGATTGAGTTAGTCTACGCCCAAGTTAGGGCAACAGAAGCCTAACCCAACCCAAGCAGGACGGGCTGAGTTTAGAGTAGTGACAAGTATCACTCTAACCCAGCCCGAGCAGCTGGACCCATTTAGCCGAGTTCAATCGGGCTAGGGTAGAGGCCCAGTGACAAGTAGCACTCTAATCCAGCTTGAGCAGTTGGACCCTTTTAGATCTAATCTCACTCAATATAGAAATTGACTTTCCTTTAATATAACCTTAATCTATAATTAGAGTTTATATCTAATATAAAATATAATCGTCCAATATAGAATATGACACCCTAAAAATATTCGACCCGTATAGCTTTGGCTGGGTGTACATTCCAATCAGTTCAATCACTACCATCAACATAATTCAAGGCACTACTTATTTTCTAAGGCAGCCCAAAAAAGAATCACTTTAATTGGTTGCCTATGATTAACTCTAGGAACCTACAATTTGCACTATTCCACATAAGTTAAAAATAATGACTAGGTGCTTTTTTTGGACATGTGTCAGGTGGAACACCTTCTGAGCAAGGGCGTAATCAGAAAATTTTGTCGGTAGAAACTATAAATGATAAAAAAATTGTACTTAACAGAAACTCTAGAGTTAAATGGGGACTTTAAGCTTATTTGAGAGCTTCTACATCATAAATTTGGAGACTTATATACAAACAAAGGTTGTATAAGAATCACACTTAATAGAAACTCTATAGTTAAATGAAAGCTTAAGCTCCCTCACCCTTCCATGTGGCTACGCAAGTGCATCTGAGTAATCTATGATGCCAAAAATTAGCACGAAAACAATCTCTATGAACAGTTAACCATGAAATCAAATGGACTTTGATTGTCTTGATAAACATCGTTTTTCATACCAATCTTAGAGACTAAAAATCGCACCCTAGTGAATAAGGCCTTCAGCGGGGTAGGCAGCGTTACCCTGATTTTTGGAGAGGCTGATTCCTGGACTCGAAGGAGAGAGAACTAATCATTTTTGGAGAGGCTGATTCATGGACTCGAAGCAGAGAGCACTAATCATCGTACTAACAATCTCAAACACAAATTATCATTAAATCATTGCCTTCAAATCAGGCGATTTAGATGGTGTTCCACTTCGCATCTCAATAAAACTAAGTCTTTCTTTTTAACCTATGTGCAACGGTACGAATCTCATGTGCATTGAATCAGACAATGGAGATCCTGTTTTTATCCCAATCTTCTTTACGATGAATCTTTAAACAATGGGCATACCATCGTATAGCTATTGTTTCATTTCCATGTATGACGTATCCTTAAAAATGATCCTAAAATCATGTTTGAGCATGATGTGTGGCATGTGATTTAAGTCACTTTTTTGGGATCTGTGTCATGTGGAATAAAAAAAACTTGACTGTTTGATGCTACACCACAAGGTTTCAAGATCCATTGTGTGGAATATTGAGATGAAAATTGATCTCGCCTGATTCAAAGTAGTCAATGATTTTTCAGTGTAGGTGCCCTCAGTAATTTGGTAGGTACGATTAGAGGCACTCTCAATTTAATATTGGGTACGTCTATTCGCCCCTACCCAATTACTGAGGGCACCTACACTGACGTACTTACGTTGAATTGGATAATGGAGATCGATTTTCATCCCAATCTTCCACACGATTGATCATGACAACATGAGCGTGCCAACAGCCCATTAGTTTTGTATCCTACTTGGAAAAAAATTCCCAAAAGTGATCTTAAAATTCCATTTGAGTGTGATGTGCCCCACATGATCTTTGAGTCACCTTTTTAGGATCTGTGTTACGTGGAATACAAAATTGAGATTGTACGCCCATGGTGTCAAGATCAAGATGAAAATCGATCTCTATCGTCCGATTTAACACAGTCAACTACTTTACAGTGTAGGCGCCCTCAATAATTGCATAGGCACAAACAAAGCTACCCTTTAATATTTTTTCAGTAAACTACGCAAAATTTTACAAAGGGAGTAACACTTGCACACAATAGTTGTGCAACTACACAGTTAAAAAATAAATGACTTGGTAACTTGACACTTGTGTCATGTTGAACACCATTTAAGCCTTCGGATTTGAATGCCATGATGTAAAGATCTTTGGTCAAAGATTGGCACGAAACACCTGTCATCTGATTTAACATAGTCAACTATTGAATGAGATGATGAGCTTTGATTTGACTTTATTAAAGTAGATGATAGAGATGTGTTTCATGTCGATCTTTGGCATCAAAGATCTTTACATCATGGTCTTTAAACCTGATAGCTTTGATGGTGTTCAATGTGGCACAGGTCTCAAAATATCAAGTCTATTTTTTTAAAACAACCTGTACCTGCACAAGTCTCATGTGCAATTATCTCTCCCTTCCTAAAATTTTTCTTAGTTTACTAAAAGAGTACCTCAGTTCGCACCTATAGATTACCGAAAGCGCCCACACCCAAAACCCACTCAATCCCATTGACAGCTCAAAATTAGATGATGGAAAATCATTTTTCACCCTAATTTTCCATACGATGGATATTGAGACCATGAGGCTGGGGGCAACCGTTTAGGGAATATAGCTCTTCTCGTACCCTATGCTTGGTGGTTTTCCTGGTCCTGACTTCAGACAATTTGGAATACTGGGAGGATTGGTAGCCATATAAAGATCCAACTAAGGTGCACCCCTTACCTGAGAAAGGAAGGACATTGACTATTAAGTGCGAGAATCTGTACCTAGAAGTGGTCATAAAAACACCAAAATTGTATTTAGAACGAATTTGAAACCTTCGGGTGCTAGTTTAGATCAGATGGTCCTCGCAACTCCATCATCTCCAGTAGTCAGTCTCCCATGGTTTGCTTTGATTTTCTCGAACAGTGCCAGTCCGCATCAGGGACGCTTGTGCGAGCCATGCAACGGGCATGAACTGTTCCTTTCCTTTAGCTTAGCTCTCCCTCTGGAGTTCCTTCCAGGCATTAATCTCGCTACGGCCTCCAACACTTAGTAGGGTCTGGGAAAGGTAGATGGTAGGCACCCTTACCTCCATTTTGGACAGGCTAATTCCAAGGCACAAACCCGCGACCTATCGCTTTGGGCAGACAATATTTTTCATATCACCAAGGTCTGACCTCTTCATATCATCATCATCATCATCATGGTATGAATTAAAAAAAATCACAATCCAAGGTGAATACAAATATTATGAGTTCCATTTCGTTGCTAGAAACATACATATGATTCTTATCATCTTAAGCAATTCTTATCGATTCTTCTTATCACATGTAACTGAAGACCATAACTTAAAATAGCTCATTATCCATATCAATGGTAAGAATATGATTCATCGGTGTTTGCGAACAAGGACGTGCCCTATAAAGTGTGTTTTTTAAATCAGGTAAAATGATTTTATTAGAATAAAGAAAGTACTAAATAAAGTGCAACCATGGATCAAAATCTCGATTTCGATTTCGGTTTCATTCATGACCCGAACCGTAAATTGGTCAAAATTTTGCTAAATTTCGGTCAAAATTTCAGATTTTTTTGAAAATATGTTCTGAACTTTGCCAAACTTTATTTTATTGGATTTTTTAAACTCTTTTACATTATAGTCCACAAAATAGAAGGCTTAAAACTGCCTACAATGCCTTTTTGAGCTATTTATGATGGCTTAAATCTCCCTACAATGATTTTTTATCTTACACCATTGAAGTTTGATTTATCAGCCATCAATCTAAATTGTCCAAGTAGCAATCTATCATTGAAATGACAATTTCAGCCCAATGAAATATGCAGATAATTGAATGTCAACAACCCAATTGACGAACTTTGATATCAGCCATTAAAATTAAAAGTAATAGGTGGTATTTTAGTCAATGGATCGGATGGTTTAGATCTCCTTAAAATATTATTTTTAAGCATGTTGCACTTCAATTTATGATCTGCCACTTTGATGGTTCGGATCACTGACATCTTAAACCATTGATGGTGTAAGAACATTTAAACACCAATGATGGTTAGGACTCAGGAGAGTCAGTCCTTTAAAAATTATGAGTTTCAATATTTTAAAGCATAGCCCATCTTAAACAAATTTAAAAATTTGTACATTTAGGGTCCATCTTAAATCATTGATTAATGGTCTTTAATATGAGTCATTAAATTGAAAACATTGGTTGATATTAACTTTACAAATCATGACTTAAATCTCTATAAAATAATATATTTTTGAGCCCATTATTGATTAATGGTCTTCATATTCCACCAGTCATTTATCCAAAAAAGGCCCTAACTCACATTTCGGCATGATGTGTCATATGATTTTAGGGCCACTTTTTGGATATTTGTGTCATGTGAAATAAAAAAATGACCGTTTAATGATACGCTTATGGTCTCAAGATCCATTATGTGTAAGATCGGGGTGAAAAACTATCTTTAAGTGAGTTTTAGACATTCACGCTTTCAAAAACCTTATTAGATAAGAGCATACATGCGGCTTGTACCCACACCACAAACAATAGACTACACAAAGAACAGCCGTATGCAATCCACACACCATATCATAACTACTTTTCTAGTAAAGGTTTAAAACAACATAAATATAAAAACAACCGAAGAGGAGAAGAAAGGAGAAGAAGAAGAAAGAAAGGAGCCATGTAGGTCCTCCGTCTTTTTTTTTATTCTTTTCTTTTCTTCTTCTCCTCCTCCATTTTTTTTATTTTTTTGCAATTAAAAAAGCAAGCAAAGGAAAAAATAAGGGGAGAAAACATGAATTTCGGCAAGATACGGTGAAATCCGGCAAGTCTCCGACAAGAAGAAGGGTATTTGGGGAAGAGGAAGAAAATAATTTAAAAAATCCGGGCGATTTTTGCAAATATGAGTTGCCCATTAAAAAATCCCTTCAAGAGGCATAAAAGACAAATCCCCAGCATTATAATTTGAAAATCTAAATTACCTCCGATAATTTCAAAATTCGACTGATAATTTGCTATTTTTTAATGTGTGGCGATGATTTATAAATTTTCATTTCGGATCTGATCGAAACCGAGATGTCTTGGCCGAAAATTTCAAATTTCGGCCGAGATTTTGATCTATGGCTGCAACTAGTTGACCAATACCTCAATTGGTATCCTCTTCCTTTATGGAAGTAACAAGTCTCATGGGTTCTAATCCCTACTTCTGCTCCCGCCCTTTGTGTGGGTCTCTTCATAGTGTGCTTTATCAAAAATAGATCCTCTTTGCGTACAAATTTATACAAACACTACATTTGAGTTGTCTATGTCGTATGACATCCCGAGGGAAGAAAATATCGAATTGCCTTATTAAGAAATAAAGATCTAAATTGCTTGCCTTTAAAGCTTGGATGCCATAATTCCCAGACTTATTAGAATACAGTTATCACTATGACATATATTGTCTTATCAAGATAATACTTAAATTCTTATCAACGAATCAAATCTTTAGCAACTAAAAAATTTCTTACGACATTCATATGTGACCTGACCTCCAACTGCATGGTTCCATGCCATGCAGTCTTAATATTAGGTTCTATCATAGTGTCCTGGACCATCATGCAATAACCATGCGATATCAACATGGACAAGGCATATCTTAGCACCTTTTTTATCTTTTTCACTTATATTTATGATTAATATTTTTTTATTATTTTCCTTTTTAAGTTTCATTAAATTTTTACAATTTTTTTCTTGAATTTTGTTAGATTTCTCCTAAAATTTTCCAACCTAATTTATTCGTGATTCTCGACTTGGTAACTATGGATGCACCATGGGGTTAGGAGAGGTTGGGTCGTCGGGTCGAACATATGCCTTTGACCTCTCAAGCAGCCAAAATATTGTCCCAACCCGACTTGACCCTTTGACAACTAGAAGTGACTCATGAAAAAACCTATGATTTTAAATATCCGTCATATCTGATACACATTGACCAATATGAAACAGGTTAGGTTCAGGCCCCCTCCATTCAGTCTACAACCCCAATTTGATGTAGGGTCAATTAACAGGTCATAAATATCAGCCCGATATGAACTAGGCATGTTACAAAAATGCCATTTGGACAATTTTTTTATAATTATTTAAGGAGGTTGCTACTAACTCCTAAAGTGACAAATTTCATTTTCGGTCATTTTTCGGTGGGGGGGTCCTTTCGATGCATTTTGGATTAATTTTGATGCCTTTCGAAAAAAATTCGGGAAAGTTTTGGGGATTAAAAATATTGAATATATATTTTTTAAATTACTACAATATATACTAAATTACTAACATATTTAATATATATATATATATATATATATATATATATATATATATTGAACATAAAAAAAATATTGAAATTTTCATTTGACGCCCATTTTAGCGAATTTTGCAAAATGTTCGTCGAATTCGGCAAAATTTGTCACTATTCTAACTCCCTACAAAATGTTGAATATCCCTTAGTAAGTAGAGCTCAAAACAATTGATTGCTTCAAATTAGGCGATGTAGATTGTTTCTATTCTAATCTTTCACACAACTGATCTAATATCATGGGCATATTATTAGTCGGATAATTTTTTAATCCACACGATACACATTCCAAAAAAGTGACCCAAAGAGTACACGACACACATAATGGTCACAGGTCACTTTTTGATATGTGAGTCATGTGGTGTGGAATATAAGAATGACCCTTTGATGATATACTCATGATCTCACGATTAGTTGTGTGAAGGATTGGAATAAAAACCGATTTCCTTCTATCCGATTTGAAGCAATCAATCACCTTTGCTCTACTCAACAGAAGATATTCAACATTTGGTGGGGGTTAGTAGGAGCCCTCTTATTTAAATGGATTCAACTCTCATGACCCAACTCTCATGACCGTTATTTGAACACAAAAATGGCGTTTAGATGATCTTACACCATCAAGTGTTTATCTAATGGGTGATCCACTCTGCCAAGTCTATAAATCATAATTTGAAGTGCAACAGCTCCAAAGTGGTGTTTTATGGAGATTTGACCTTAGGATGTTTACGGTTGTTTACGTTGACCACGAGCCATTATCGATTGTGTGAGATAAAAATCTACTTTTAATGGTGTAAGATCATTGAACACCATTTTTGGTGTTTAAACGACGGCCACGAGCCATTATCCTTTTTAATGGTCAACGAAGACTGATATGCTGCCTCTCTCTTTTACTCTCTATGGTTCGGTTTCTTAATATGCTCTCTCTCTCTCTTATCTGGAAGATCAATCCATATCTTCTTCACAAAGCATACGCTAATGTCCAGTTGAGGAAATGGCTGAAATCATTTTAGAGGCATTTCTAAAAGTAGTAGTAAGGAAGTTTTCGTCTGAAATCTTCAAAGGGTTGAAGTTGAGTTGGGATGCGAAAAATGAGTTGGAAAAGCTGCGGAAAACTTTAGGAATCATTCAAAAGCTGCTTAAAGATGCGGAGGGGAGACAGAGGAGAGGGGATGCGGTGAGTGATTGGATTGGACAACTTAAAGATGCAGCCTACGATGCCGACGACCTATTGGACGAGTTAATGAACGAAGCCCTCCAACAGAAGTCGGAGATTCAGGGTTGGGGCAAGGTGCGCAACTTCTTTTCGATCAGAAACCCTCTTGTTGCCTCTCGCATTAAAGACATTAGGGATAGGTTTGATGGAATCGAAACATTAGGGATCCGTTATGGTTTGAGCGTGGAAGTCGCCAACACCCATCTTGATGTCAGAGACCCAACAACCTCTTCCGTGGATCCATCAGAGACTTATGGACGGGTTGACGATAAAAACAAGATAGTCCAACTGTTGATTGCACCCACTACTCAACAACTCACAATCATTCCCATACTCGGCATGGGAGGTCTAGGTAAGACCACTCTTGCCCAATTAGCCTACAATGATCCCAGGTTGGTGGGTCATTTTGATCCAAAATGCTGGATTCATTCATCTTATCAACTCGATGTAAAGACTGCCATAAATAATATTATGGAGTATGATACGCAAGATACGCAACAAACCACACAGAATCTATCAAACTTGGATGTATTGGAGTCTCGCCTTCGTCAGTTTCTAACTCGAAAAAAGTTTTTAATTGTAATAGACAACGTCTGGAGTGAAGAAAAAATAAAAATAGATAAACTAAAAAGATTGTTTCGTTGTGGAGCCGAAGGTAGTAAAATCATTATAACCACTCGCAGCGAGAAAGTTGCATCTCTCTGGACAATTGATGATCCCTATCGTTTGAAGGGATTATCAGTTAGTGATTGTTGGAAGGTCTTTAAGGATCAAACAGTTGGAATTGAGTTACTTGAAGATGGAGGCTTAGAAGCAATTGGAAAGGAGATCAGTAAAAAATGTAAAGGGGTGCCTTTAGCAGCGAAGGCTTTGGGTGAAATGTTGAGTAGGAATAGAGATGAAAATTATTGGTTGTCAGTAAGTAAATGTGAACTCTGGCAGATTCCTAAAGAAAGAAATGGAATCATACTTAAGCTGTGGTTGAGTTATAATTATTTACAATCACATTTGAAGCTTTGTTTTTCCTATTGCTCACTTTTCAGTAATGGTTATAGGTTTGACAAGGATGACTTGATCCAACAATGGATGGCACACGGGTTTATTCAATCACATGAAACCAATCAGCAAATTGAGGATACCGGCAATGAGAACTTCACTGATTTGGTATGGAATTCTTTGCTTGAAATAGGAAAAAAAGAGCATGATGATGATGATGACGACAGTAATTCTGTAGGGTGGTATCGAATGCATGACCTCACTAGTGATCTCGCACGATTCGTTGCCCAAGATTCACACTTGAATGTAAAAGCTAATCGCCATGAAGACATTCCGATTACAACCCGTCACTTGTCAGTTGATTTAGGAACAACATCAATAATTCCAGAGTTATTGCACAGAGAAAACAAGTCTCGTACTTTATTTTTTTGGAAGAACATGAAAAAAATTGCAGTTGTCCCTGAAAACATTTTCATGGTTTTCACCTGCTTACGTGTGCTAGACTTGAGTTGTATGGGCATTAAAAACTTGCCAAGTTCGATAGACAAGTTGCCGCATCTAAGGTACCTTAACCTTTCTCAAAATGATATGGAAAAGTTGCCTGAAACCCTTTGTAAGCTATTACTTTTGCAAACACTAAAGCTCTCAGGTTGTAGTCATCTAAGGAAATTACCAAAAAGCCTAAACAAGATGATTAGCCTAAGGCATCTCTACACGGACGGATGTAACTCATTGAGTCACATTCCAACTAAGATTGCAGAACTGAGTCAACTTCAGGTATTTTCAATGTTTGTTGTTTCTGAAAAAGGGGGATGCAGTATAGGAGAGTTAAAAGGCTTAAACCTTAGAGGTGAATTGAGAATTGAGAAACTCAACAACTTAAAAGACGCTACAGAAGCCAAGAAAGCATGCTTAAAGGAAAAGCGTCTTCTTCACAAGTTAAGGTTATCATGGGATGACGAAGGTGCAGAAAATTCAGCGAAATGGGCAGAACAAGTGATGAAAGGACTCAAACCATTTAAAACACTAAAGAGGTTGCATATTGAGGACTATTGTGGTGTAGCATTTGCAAGTTGGTTCATGAAATTGAAGTCGTCGCTTCCAAACCTAGTCGAGGTCTCATTGAAAAAATGCATAACTTGTAAACAACTACCACCACTTGGACAATTACACTACCTCAAGATTTTGTTTATTTCAAAAATGTACGTTGTCAAATATATTGATGGTATAGTAGAAGGAAGTCTGTTTCAGTTGCTGGAAGAACTGACCTTGGATGAAATGCCTAGTCTAGAGAAGTGGTGGGGAGATGCCGGAGCACAAGTGGAACTCCCTCGCCTTGCCAAACTAATTATCAAGGATTGCCCAAAGTTGACGAATCTGCCAAATTGTCCATGCCTTGAACGATTAGAGTTGTTTATGAGTAACAGAAGTATTGTTACATCCGTAGCCAACTTCAACTTACTTTCATTCCTCAAAATTGACAATGTATCTCAAGACCTTGGGTGTCTTCCAATAGGAAATCTCCCCAGTCTTCACACTCTAGTAGTTTCCAATTGTCCGAAACTTACACTTCTACAGCTACAAAATTTGCCCACTTTGAAAGTAGTACATATTGCGTCTTGCCATGAACTCTTTTCGATCATGAACCTCAACAATCTTGAGAAATTGGTCTTATCTCAGTGTGACAAACTAACAAGCAATTGTTTAGCAGAGGAGCTTATGCAAGGCTTGGTTCATCTTAAGAATTTGTGCATTAAAGGCTGTGGCCAAATAAAGTCTTTACCTCAGGGTATTCAACACTTGACCGCCCTCGAAATATTGGAGATTGGGTTCTGTCCTAATTTAGAGTGTCTTCCCGAGTGGTTGCTACAGATGGCTACATTGGAATCACTATTTATTAGAGGTTGTTATAAATTGGTGTCTCTACCAGAATGGCTGCGTAACCTTGCGTCCCTTAAATGTGTGAGGATTCAGGAATGTCCACAGATACTGCCTTTGCCCAGGGGGTTGAAACACCTCACCACACTCGAGTAACAAGTGGTGTCATCAATCCGTGGATGATTCGAATCCCAGCCAAGGACCAACAATTCTATTTCGGTTAGTATTTAATATTTACAGTTATATTTTTTTTTCAATGTGATCTCTTCATTCTCTAGATAATCTCTCTTTCATAATATTTTAATGTTAGCTCTTCAATCGTTTACACCTTTTGTTTAATGGTGTGAATTTAGACGAGCATTTAGTTCATGTTCAGTTGCTCATAGTATATGTTGAGAATGCAAATAAGATTTTATTATCTTTATCTTATCAGATTTGTGATCTTCATCTTTAGGTGTTACTGTTATGTTACTCAGGTCAAAGTGATGTCGGTTAAGCTCAGATCTGTTTCAGGCTGTAATAGAAATGCTAGGGTGAATCAGTGATCTGGATAATGGGCTTAGCCCTTTATAGTCCTTGATGTGCTGGGTGAACTTATCAAAGCTAAGTTCAGTCACAGCTGGTTGACACGTGAGTCTCTGTTGGGTGTGTACGTTAAATGAAATTTTAAGCTCCCTAATTTGCTTCCCTTTTGCACTTAATTTAATTTATACTGAAACCATTGATCTTGATCTTTAAACATGCATAGAGAAGTTATCAATACCTAGCATCTCTCTGTTTCTTATCACATAGCCGTTTACTTTTGCTCCTTCAATTCTTTTTATGCGAGTGATATAAGAAACTTGTCACACTCTCCAGAGAACCGCTGATAATTTCATGCTTTGGTATCTATCTTAGCATCATACATGCAATCCGGGTTCCAGAGAGGCATTCCCAAAAATAGTTTTTGAAAAGTAAAATAAAACTGCAACCCGTCTTCACAGCACACATGTTGCTTTTAAAACAGTAGTCCTCTTGGTCTTCATGAATAGAGTTCATAATGTCTGTCACCAAGGGCAAGAACCTTACTGCCCACCGAACTAGTTATACCTCTTCTGTTGCTGCTGAGAAAATTCACATTTCCCAAATCTTGAATATTCAACCATGACTATGAAATTTGAAGAATTTGTTCAAAGTCATTGCCATGTTTTTTCGTATTTGAGAAATGAGTTTTTACTTGTTCATAATCTATATGAGCAAGTCAAAAGGTGACATGGTCACTGTGAATTACCTTTTCAGGAGCAGGAATGACTCTGATTTTCAATGAGATGATGGATTTTTGAGTGATGAACTTTTTAAGGCATGTTCCAACTGACTTGTACTTAAATCCTGAGGGGAGCATCTACTTCCACCTAAATTGTGATTTTAAGGCATGTTCCAATTTAGATTGCTGTGTACTGTTGGAGGTGCAAAAACAAATCGTAGTCAGTCTAGATGGGCTGAGGTGCCCTCCGTACATCCGGCACTGTGGGACCGGTCTGTCTAACACACTCAACTATGCCTTATTTTCCCCTGAAATACCATATTTGCCGCCTATATCTCTTTTGAAAACACTAGGATAAATCCATTAAAGGTAAAACAGTAATCTCGGAAGTAAATTAACTATTTAGAATTATTCTTAATCACTTTGACAAAAATAATCTCCGAACTTTCCTTATTATCATATTTCAAGACAAACACATGACATACCATTTCCTTAACTACCATATTGGAGATAACCATAAAATTTATCATGTAAATCTGAGAACTAATGAAGAAAAGAGTTACTATATCTTGTTTTTTTGCAACACAAATTGTTTGGTGTGTCTCAATCTACATGGTCAAATTAGTGGATGTTATTATAAATCTAGACTCTCCAATGGATCAAGATTGATAAAACCAGAATATGACTCACTGTTAAACCCGATGGAAAGTAGGACCACTCTGGTTCCATGTTGTTTGCAAGTTAAAAGTCAAGAGATCCAAAACAGATTGGATAGACCAGACCAATAGGAACGTGTACCAAACTATGGAAAAGCAGGAGATTGGATGCAAAATTTAATATATATTAAATTGATCTAGTAATTTATTACAGCGACAGGGAAAGAGCATTAATAATGAAACTGGCAAATTTGAATAGTGAGGGGAGAATTTGAACAAGCTTGCGCCTAGACATGACATGAACCTTATTGTAGAAAGTGACGCTTTTTCATATGAGCTGATATTAGGTATCCAATCAGAAGATTTTTAGGGATTTAAGTAGTGGTGGTGTTAGGGTTTGTACTATGGTATTAAGGTTTGTAGGTGGTATTAGGTTAGGGATGAGAGAAGAGAAAAAGAAAGGGAGAGAGAGAGAGAGAGAGAGAGAGAGAGAGAGAGAGAAAGAGAAGGCTTAGTGAGTTAGATGACCTCACTAGCATTTATATTAAGTGAATAATAATATACATACACACAACATATTCTTATATACACCCCACACACTAATACCACTAATATACTAACACTCCCCCTAAAGCTCGAGCATGCATATTGACCATGCCCAGCTTGACGATAACATCACGAAGTGTGCTAGGCCCAATGGCCCTTGCCAAAATGTATGCAAGTTGCTGATAAGAAGTAACATCAATCAAAATTAGTGTCTTGTCCCACACTTTCTTGCGGACAATATGAATATCGACCTCAATATGCTTGGTCCTCTCATGGAGAACAGAATCAGAAGCAATCTTCTCGGTTGCCTCGTTGCACAATGAAGAGGAGCAAAATTTGAAATGGGATAACCAAGTTCAGATAGAAGAGAGCGCAACCATAAGACTTCGCAAGTTCCATGTGCAATAGCCATGTACTCGGCTTTTGCACTAAATTTAGACACAACGACCTGCTTCTTACTCTTCCGGGTAACCAGGTTGCCTCCCAAGAATACACAATATCTTGAAGTGGACTGACAGTCAGTAATGGATCCAGCCCAATCCGCATTAGTATAAGCAGAGATGCTCAAAGGACCGCAAGCACAATATATCAAATCAAATCCCGGGTTGGATTTGATATATCTAAGAATACAACGAAGGACAACGAGGTGGACTGTGCGAGGAGCATGCATAACCTAGCCAACAAGGCTGGCAGCAAATGTAATATCAAGTCTTGTGAGGATGAGATAAATTAATCTCCCTCCCAATCTCTGGTACTCATGAGGATCTTGAAGTAAGTCGCCATCCTTCTCATGAATAGAAAACTTCTGATCCATAGGTGTGTTGCTGGTTTGCAACCCAACATTCCCATATCATGTAGCAAATCTATGGTAAACTTCATTTGAGAGACAAATATTCCTTTATGAGATCTAGTAATTTCTCACCCAAGGAAGTACTTGAGATTTCCCAAATCTTTGACTTTAAATATTCTGCCCAGTTCGATCTTAGTCCAACTGATAAAAGCATGATTGTCACCAGTAAGAATAATATTGTCTACAGAGACAAGGATGACACGGTCGGAAGACTAGAGTGAATGAATACAGTATGGTTTGAGTGACATCTCTGAAATCCCAAGTCAACTACAACATTGCTAAAGCGGTGAAACTATACCCTAAGAGACTACTTCAACCCATATATAGACTTCCGAAGGTGGCAGACATTGCTAGTCTCCCCCTGACACAGGAAACCAAAGGAGGATCCATATACACCTCTTTTAGTAAATCACATGAAGGAACACATTCGTCACATCAAGTTAATAAAGGGGCCAACTTTGCATGGCAACCCGGAATAAAATAACGCGAACTGAAGTCAACTTGGCTATTGGAGCAAAGGTAGCCTCGTAATCGATTCCATAGGTTTGAGTAAACCCTTTTGCAACGAGTGGAGCTTTATACCGAGAAACAGAAACGACTATAGTATCGTACACATTGCATATAATTATATACACCCCACAATATGGTATTAAGGTTTGTAGGTGGTATTAGGTTAGGGATGAGGGAAGAGAGAGAGAGAGAGAGAGAGAGAGAGAGAGAGAGAGAGAGAGAGAAGGCATTTATATTAAGTGAATAATAATATACATACACACCGCATATAATTATATACACCCCACACGCTAATACCACTAATATTACTAACAGAATCTCGTGCAAACACCCTAAGTACTAGGGTCACCTTTTGGAATGTTTGTCATGCGGAACCACTACATGTTACATGTTATTTACTGCCCATGATCTCAAGATATATGATGCAAAAGAGGTCAAAAGTCGATGTCAATCAGCTGATTCAAAGCTGTCAAAGTCCATCTTTAATTAGTGGCATGTTTGATTTACTTGTAGCCATTAAAATTTAGAATAATGGAGTGACTCTCTTAAAGGTCATGTGGCTATTTTGGTATTTCGTAGCAATCCAAGCCATCAAAGTGATAGCTAATTGAACTCAAGTAGGCCTAAAGGTGGCTTGGACCATGGTTAAAAATTTCGCTGAAATCTTAAGATTTCGGTCGAAATGCATCGGTTTCAGTGGCCCCCGAAATGAAATATACAAAATTTCGGTTTCGGTATACCGGTAGCATATTATCGGCCGATAATTTGCCCGAAACCAAAATTTTGACCGAAACTGAAATTTTGGCTGATATTTTGCTTCTTCGAAAATTAAATAAATAAATAAAATTCAGCCAAAATTTTGGCAAGACCGAAACCGAAACCAAAACTGAAATTTTGATCCTTGGCTTGGACAACTCAAAAATGCATTCTACGATGCAAGCAATTTATTGGACGAATACATGACTGAGGCTCTGTGACGAACAATGGAGATTCATGATCGCAAGATATATTTTATTATTCCATATTCAAATCCACTTGTTTTTTGCATTAAGATGGGATATGAGATGAAGTCGAAGAGAACTAACAAGCTCTTTTGTAATTGAATCAGAAATATATGGACGAGAAGAAGGTAAAAAAAAAGCTAGTGCTGTTGTTAACCCAATCGTGTTATGAATGGGATCTTTCAGTCATTCCTGTAGTCAGTTTGGGAGGTCTAGAGAAGACCATGCTTCCCAATTAGCCTATAATGATGAATGGGTATTGAGCTATTTTGACCTATGAAGGTAAACAATGGCTCTCTACCGATCCATCATTACAGGCTAATTGGGCAAGCGTGGACTTCCCTAAGAAGCTGTATTCATGTGTATGATCAATGCGACTTAATGTTCGAATGCAAAAGATTTTACAAAGTAACCAATACCAAATTCAATCTCTTAGATATGAACAACTCCAGTCCCACGTCTACTAAAGTCTAAGAGAAATGATTTTTACTGGTGTTAGATGATGTGTGGAGTGAAGATCATGACATGTCTGCAAGATTAAAAAAATGTTAAGATGTGGATCTGGAGGAAGTAGACGCATTGTAACAACTTGCAGCCAAAATGTTGCAGCCATCTGGGGCACAATATAGTCGTACCATTTGAAGGGCTTATTAGATAATGATTGTTGGATGGCGTTGAACCAATAGGCAATTGGAGTCGGGATAGAAGATACTGGAAACTCGGTGGTGGCAACTGGAAGGGTGATCGGGAAAAAGTGTAAAGGGATGCCTTTGGCAGCCAAGACTGTTGATAGCCTGTTGCACATTAACTGTTATGAAAAGAAGTGTTTGTTATTTAAAAACAGTGAAATCTGAAGTGTTTTTCAAGAATCAAATAAAATCATGTCTGAGTTTGGTTGAGTTATAAGTATTTACCATCACATTTAAGGCACCAATTCCTCCCTCTATTTCATCCTAAGGTTGTGGGTTCGAGGATTGGTAAAACCTTCCCCAAGTAGATGGGATAAGGCTATGATGATGATGATGACCATGACATTTAAGGCAGTGCTTTACATACTGCTCAATTTTTTTAACGGTCAAGAGTTTAGACAGAAGAATTGCTTAAACAATAGATGGCACTATTGTTCATTCAATCATGTGAAGCAAAGTGACAAAGTACAAATACGGGTTTCAGACATTGGGTGTCAAGCAAAAAATTTGATTAAAAAGGTGAAATGTGGAAAAGTTAGAAAAAGGAGAAAACCAGTAGCTAAAAAAAACGGTCAGAAAAATGAAAAAAGTTGGGAAAAAGTCAGGGGAAAAAATGTGTATTTCACGTTCGAAATACACGTTTTAATCTAGAATATGCATTTTTTAAAAATATGGGTGTAATAGGGGTTAATACGTTGTACCAATATTACGCTTATTAAATGAGGATTTTTTTTGGAAAAAATAGGAATTTTTTGGTCACTATGATGTAATGCAAGCAAGCAAATGGAGGATACTGGCACTGAGTATTTTGATTGTTTGGTGGAGAGATCAAATATTTCAATTATTTGATGCATGATCTCATCGTTGGTCTTGCACGATCTGTTGCAGCCCTTACAGGTGATGAAAACTTGAATGTTGTGGCTAACAACATCGGATTCATTCCGACAACAACCCTCCATTTGTCATTGCATTCAAGAGCAAAATCACCAATTCCAGAATCATTATGCAAAGTAAACAACTTATGCACTTTAGTTTTTCGGGGTTCCCAAAGAACTAATCAGAGAGGTTCCTGAAAATGTTTGCATAGGTTTAAGGTGCTTACATGTGTTAGACTTGAGTGGCATGGGCATGGGCATTAAAAGCTTGCCGAGTTCAATAGGCAAGTTGAAATGTCTTAGATTCCTTAACCTCCCCAAAACGGATATTGAAATGTTATAAACATCCATTAGCCTCGTAGGTTGTAGTTCTCTCCATGAATTACCAAAAACATGTGCAAAATGATTAGCCTACAACATCTCGACATCATGGGTGCGACTTATTGACTACATGCCAGCGAACATTGGGAACTTGAGTTGCCTAAGGCTGTTACCAAGGTTTATTATTTGTAAAGGAAACATGCCAGTTTACCTCAGTATGACTTTCCAATCTTTATGCATCCCAGTGACGGCGAGGGAGGAGTTGCTAGTAATGTGATTTCTTCCACCACCATAGCTTAAAACCGTATCTAGATCGTGAACGGAATTCATCTTCTTCAAGGGTTTCTGTACTAGTGTACTCCATCTCCGACGATTGAAGCACTTCTCAGTCAACTTTGACCATCGAACTATCTCTCATATGTAGAATTAATTCTCCCCGAAGTTCTATCATAAGTGATTGGTGGTGCAATTACAAAGTATATTCTCTGAGCTGTCTTTTTTATCTGAACTTTCATGACATCTGCATGTTTTTTAACAATTTTCTTATTTTTTCATTTGAAGAGAACAAAACAAATCCATCCATTAGAAACTACACTAAATCTCTAGAGATTCTCTGGTAAAATATTCATAAAAAAAAAAAAGTATTATGCAACGATTTTTACTTGTCATGCAGAGTGTGAAATGGAATTGTATTCGGTGGTGTTAACTTTGTATCCAAAGCCAAATTTCTTGTTTGTGAGATATTTAAGTTGAGGACATGCCTTCAGTACAAGAAGGAAGAAGCAGTTCCAATATGCCTGGTTATTTTATTAGGCTTTGCTTATATGCACTGATTTTTGTTCTTGATTCAATCTCTCTCTCTCTCTCTCTCTCTCTCTCTCAATCAACTCAAAAGTACGGCCAGTTTATTTTTTCCGCTGTTCAAAAATTTTGATTCGACTCAGAAAGTAGTCTTAGATTTTTAGGGTTTGACTCGGTTGGGTCAGTGAAAAATAGTGAATTGGTGATTTAGTGAAAAACTGAATGCTATAAAAATATAATGGCTGATTTAGTGAATCATTTTCATGAATCCAATGTGCTGGGATGATGGCGATGCCGAAGCTCTAGTATATTGGGATATGAAATCGAGTTTTTTATGTTCTCTATTTTACCTCTTTGTAATGTTTTTTTATTGATTAATGGAAGGGTGAGGACCCTCCAACCTCGAGCGTAATTATCGGAAAGAAAATCTTTTATAAAAAGCAACCACACTTCAGGCTCCTGCTGTTCATTTAATTACAAAGAAAAACCTTTTTCAATTGATTGTCCAGATGGCCCTGTTTCATATATCTCATTGAATTGTAATAGCTATTTTGAGTGGTGAAATTAGGATGAATTTGCCATATTTGTGTTCCGTGATGTGAATTTTGACCAACTTCTAATTCATTCTCTTACACAAAAAGGAGTTATTGATTGTTTAGATCGAGAACGCAAATGCAAATTTTTCCATATGGTTTTGGGTGATCATATTACCGTATCAGACTGTAATATTTGTCTTTTAGTTGATTTAGTTCTGATCAACTGTGATGCTTTTTTAATCGGCAAACAAGAAATACATACATATATATATATATATATATAGAGAGAGAGAGAGAGAGAGAGAGAGACATAGAAAGAGATACAAGCAGGCTAAAGCCGAAGCTTCAGCGAGAGGCTAAGACCACGGGCAGCAACCAGGACCGAACAAGCCAAGAAAGAGTAAGAAAACAAAGACACCCCCCCCCCCCCCCAACCACCAAAAATTTAAAAACAAAGGAGACCTAAACCCCTGAACACGCCAAGATCAAAGAAACCATGAGAGCAAGCATCACATGAGAAGATCCTCCCAAGCGTCCCCAACACCGATCTCATCTTCCACGATTACCACCTTATCGAGGCTAACCCAATTAAGCACCAATTCCCTACCATTATGGATCATGAAAGGCACCGGCATCAACACCTTGCTAAAATCTCTTATCCGTCTAACACAACACTCCCCCCCGGGGAATAATATTCTGTGACCAGCAGGCAAAGGAGTTCTCCCATATGTACCCATCACCCCCTCAAGCATGCTAGAATCCCACACAGCAATAACCTCACCACAAGACGTAGTAACAACCCATGCCACCCAGAGAATTCTGAACACTATACATACTCCAAATTTCTCTGGACACCCAATAGAAAATGGATAAATCATGGTTGTCAAGGCGATGCTATAGCCTCTTCATGACCTCACCATGGCGAATGGCGATGGGAAATGCTATATGCAACCAAATAACCATGATGGCTACATAGCGACGCCATAGAGCCGCGATGGCGGAATAGCGCTATGGCGTAGCTATGCAAGCTATTCAATTTTTTTTTAATAACGTATAATATTTATCAGTTATGACATTTAATAATATATAAGTTACAAAAGCTAACTTACAAGTTACAAAATCCACGACTCTCTCTCTCTCTCTCTCGAAACCTCGTCATTTCTGACGACACGCATCGATGCTTGATATTTCATATTTTTTAATTTTCTATATTTGTTGATATTTCATATTTATTTATTTATAATTACCATGTTGCAAATTTGTTGATGTTTCATATTTGATTTGTGTTTAGTGATATTTGTTTATGCCTAGAGCATGAATTCCTCAATATTAGAATCAAAGTATGATACTTCAATAGAACAAATAAAAAAAAAAAATACTACTAATTAATAGATATAATAAAATTTTAAAAATTAATAAATAGCCTCTCCATGGCGTGTGAGCCTCTTCGGCATGACCTCGCCACACCGCCATGGGTTAAAAAAAGTCAAAAACCCAGACGATCGGGAGCGATGAGTGTCGGACGATACATTGAATGTATCGTCCGGTATTTGCAATACAAATGAGCGATACGGTACATTTAATGTACCGTATCGTTCACGTCTGATACCGATACGTATCGTCCGATATGTATCGGTATCGGACGATATTTTGATCCATGCACACCGCCTTAACGACCTTTGGGAAAAATAACTTGCCAACTCTTTTCCTTGAAAGCACATGAAACATCTGTTTGTCTTAGATTTCCGTCTTTTAATCGCTTCATCAATCATGTGGATCTGACCCCATGCGAGATTCACCCAAAGATCCGCAAACGAGGAGGGGTGCATCCCTTACAAGCCACAAGCCAACTATGAAACATCAAGGGTTGCCGAACCAAGAACATATAGATGGATCTGACAAAGAAAATTCCCTTTCACTCTAGAGTCTAGACGCTACAATCAAGCGCCCTACTATTTGGTTTACACCTCCCCAGCAAGGCCAATAAATCAACCTGCATACCCAACCTCTGATAAGAATGTCCCAGGTGAGAGTGAAACCCACTCTATTGTAAGTATCCCTGACCAAAACTTTAGGGTTTTTTTTTTTTTTTGATCAGTAATAGAGGATTATATAGAAAAACCAGCAAGGCGCTGAAGCCGTATACAATCAAGTGACATAGATCAAAAAAGGAGAACACCCACTAAGGACAAAACAAATAACCCCCACACTCAAGCACAGCCCACACTCACATCACTCTACCAAACAGGCCCCCCTTAACCCGGCTCCCAAGGGAAAATAACGGTGCGATCCCCCTGACCGCCCCGGGCTCCCCAAAAAGTAGCGAGCTCGAGAGTCGCCCTGATAACCATGCTAACAGGTTTGGTTTGACCCTCAAAGATTCTGTGATTCCTCTCGCACCAAATACACCAGAAAGCGGCGAAAAGGGCAGCCATCCAAGCTCCCCTACTGTCCCCCTTCAGCAAGATTGCCTCCCAGTTCAATACGAAGGCATACGGGGACAAAGGCATGACCCAGGAAACCCCAAAGGCTCTAAGAATGGCTCCCAGGACCTCGAGGCCGACGACAATGAAGGAAGAGATGCGTGAGAGACTCCATCCGTCGAGCACATAGCACACGCATAGCGGGACTTCAATCCCACGAATTAGCTGGTCCCTAGTAAGAATTTTATCCTTACAAACCGTCAAATGAAAAATCTGATCTTGAGAGGAAAAGGTTCCTTCCCTAACCATCGCCTCGGCGAGATAAGCTACCGTGATAGCCAGCAGTATAAGGCTTTGACTTGAACTTCTCCTCTCATTGAAAGTCCCAAATCCTCCGGTCAGCCCTTAGAGGTCCGCTGGCCGCAAAGCCACCTCAACAACTCCACATAGCTTGCCTCTCACCATCCCTAAGACGTCTCCCGAGGACCACGTCCCCAAGTACATCTATCACTCTCACAGTGACAAATTCATCGATCCTACCACCGATTCAAAGAAAGGGCGAGATAGTCGGGAATGTAACTCTAAGCGGACTCACACCCACCACGGGTCTTCCCAAAAAGAATCGGGACCCACACCCCAACTCAGATCGCACCCTCTAGCCCATATCTCCTGTGCACGTGAGATATCTCTCCACCACGACGACAATTCCGGTGGGTAGACACTATCCCCAATTCCCTAGAAAGGCCATACTTGTCACAAGAAACCATCCACGAGACAACCTCTCTCCTCGACCCTTTCCGCCTCCAAGTCCACTTCCGAGCATCGCCAAATTTGTTCTCCTAAGACTCAATCCCCAACCCTCCATACGCGATCGGAGCCGATAAGTGTCCCAATTGACGAGGTGATACCTCTGCACGAGACCCTCCCATAAAACGACCTTTGAATACGTTCCAATCACAATGATTTTAGCGGGCACCTATACATGGAGAACCGTAAGATGGGTATCAAGAGAGCACCGCCTAACCAAGACCAACCTCCCCCAACACTAAGGAGCCTCCGCCATGCCGAATAATCGCCAAATCTGCACCATCGGAAGCCAATCGCGACTCGAAAGTTTTCTGATCCCGAGCGGCATACCCAAGTATCTGATGGGTAACCCCTCAATGCGGCACCCAACCGACCCAGCCAAGGAAGTCAGAACCTGATTCTCCACCCTTATACCCGATAATGTGGATTTAAGATGAACACAGAAAGCACATCGCAATTGTGCTTGATTGTCCCATCGACCTTCCCGAGCAGAATCGTGTAATCGCATACATCGCGGATGCGTAATAAACCTCCCCCGATCACCGACTCTGATGCCTGTAAGCATGCCCAAATCCCGTGCCTTCCCGATCAAACCAGATAGAGCCTCCCCCACCATATTGAAAAGAAAGGGGGATAACGGATCACCCTGCCTGAGTCCCCTAGAGCTCTTGAAATACCCCGCTGGAGTCCCATTAACCAAAACCGAGAACCAAGCAGAAGAAATACACCCGCGCATCCATTTCCTCCAAATCACACCAAAACCCATCCTTTCCATCATATAATCCAAGCATTCCCAACTAACCCGGTCGTAGGCTTTCTCCATGTCCACCTTCCAGATCACAGCCGGCGTACGCCGAACATAGGCCGCGTGGATGGTCTCATTAGCAACTACCGCAAGATCCATCAATTGTCTCCCACGAACGAAAGCCCCCTGATAGTCAGAGATGATGGAACCCATAACCCACTTAAGTTAATTGGCCAGCACCTTCGCAATGATCTTGTAGACGCAGTTGGTCAAACTAATCGGACGATAATCAGAGATATTCTCGGCCCCCTGAATCTTGGGAATTAGGGTAATAAAAGTAGAATTTAGAGCTCTCCCAATAAAACCCGAAGAGTGAAATTCATGAAAAACCTCCATGAGATCCACCTTAATACACTCCCAGAAAGCGCGGTAGAATTCCATGGTAAATACCGGAGATTTATTGGTCCCACCGCCTAATTCGGACCACTTCCTCTTAGTAAAGAGCTTTCCAACCCCCGCTAACCTCGTCGGAAATAGCATGTAGAATCGCATCCAACATGACCTCGGTACCCCTCATCCGTGATACAACCGTTTGTAATGGCAAACAATACTATTAGCACCTCCTCGTGGCCCGAGTACTCGACTCCTTCCACTGTAATGTTCCCCAAATACTTGGCTTTGTTGCGGGCATTAGCAATCGCATGGAAGTACTTCGGAATGGCGTCCCCCTCTTTGAACCATCTCGCTTCGCATCCAAAAGTTCCTCACCTACAACTCTCAATTTGAACTCCGCCTTAGCTTTCATTCTAGCCTCCTCTCATCCATCGTGAGAATTGATTTCCTCGGTTATCAAACCCTTCAACTGTAAAAGCAGGCTCCTCTTTTGAACGTGCACCATGCCATACACCTCCTATTCCAAGTCTTGATTCGATCCTTCACCCGCAGCTTATTGATAAAACAATAGGCGATTCCGAACGGACAGCCCACCACTCCCTAACCTTCTCCAAAAGCATCGTCCAACAACCACATATTCTCAAAGCGGAAGGGGCGGTCCCTTCCGAGTCTAAGAACAATGGCGGTGATCAGACGCTGCAGCAAAAAGCTTCCAACTTTGGCCCTCGGAAAGCCTTCCAACCACTCAAGAGTGCAGAAACCCGTCCCAACGGTGAAAGTGAGTGACGGAGAGTCTGCAGACTAGACCACGAAATCGCCCCCATCGGAGGTATATCAATCAGCCCCAATCAGCAATGAAAGAGTTGAAATCTCGCATGACCGAAGGTTGGCGGACCCCACCGCTTCTCGAAATCGGTATGGCATTAAAATCTCCATGAAGCAAATTGGGAAATCCCATCGACCGCCAAAGCATTTATTTGAGCCAAAACTCCCCCTATCGCGGTCCAACACGAGGTCCATAGATACGCGAAGCTCAAATATTCCACGATCCTTTGTCCATGACACCACAGAGAAGACCCCAGTTCCTCATCCACCTTGTCAAGCAGGCTGACCAAGCTACGAATTCCACGGGCGCTTGCAAATAGAGTCAATCGATCCAATCCCAAGTGTTCCCCCAAGATCGATGCCACCTTTCTTTCATCGCACCTTCCCACTTGGTTTCTTGGAGAGTGACGACGATCGCTTCAGGCGCTCTGATGGCTCATTTAACCCCTGATCGCCTCCGCCGATCAGAGATACCTCTAACGTTCCAAGACACCATCTTCATAAAGGAAACTAATAATCTCCCTCCCAGACCCGAGACCAGCCGGTCAGAACTCCCCCTCCCTTCTCCCATCCAACATACTCCGGTCAGAAGTCAACTCATGATCTACCCCGTCTCTTGCGCTTGCAAGACAGTCGACCTGATATAATGGATCGAAACACCTCCCGAAGCTCAGCCTGAGACCCTTTGAAGGTCATCCCGAGGTTACGTCCAACGTCGATCAGCCGGTCAATCTCCACCACCAATTCTGAGTCAAGACCGTCATCACCGTCAAACAGCTCAGGAGGAGGAAGGCTCTGCATAACTGGCCACACACTCCTATGCAACACCAGCTCATTCCCGGCATACCCCACCTCTCCCTTATCATAGACGACAAGCTCACTCCCCCCAGCTGAGTCGGAAGACCGGCGGAAGTCCTCGGATAAGCTACCGGAAGGCCCAGCCCCCATATCAAACTCGACACCACCTCCATCAAGACGGCCCCTCAGAACCATCTCGAGAAGAAGCTCAATCTGCTCAGAAAGGAGAGCCGAGACCCGGGCCATCTGAGTCGAAAGTGGGTCGGCAGGAACCCGGGCCGTCACGGTTGCAGACCCAAAACTTGGCAAAACCGACACCCCAATCGGGTCATAAGTAACACCCGTCGGACCCGACAGGTGTCCCCCACTATCTCGCCTCCACCTACAAAAAGCATTAGTTACCCCCCTCACGTGAGCCACCGTAGCCGAAATCCCAGAGTCAATCCCGCTTCCAGAAGCGTCCGACGCAGCACCACGTGTCAAGATCG
Source organism: Chloranthus sessilifolius (assembly GCA_021018995.1). Lineage (NCBI taxonomy): Eukaryota > Viridiplantae > Streptophyta > Magnoliopsida > Chloranthales > Chloranthaceae > Chloranthus > Chloranthus sessilifolius. The sequence continues at coordinate 144,836,012 of CM037590.1, read as the reverse complement.
TAGGAGATCGACGACTGCACCCCCCCATAAAGTCCTTTCCTCTTCGGTGAAAAACCCTAAGGGTTCTATTCGCCTCGCAACTTGAAGCCCGACAGGCGATCAAGCTTCAAAAGCCATCGGATCCTGTGCACGACGCCTCGTCAAATGTTCTGAAAGGTCCCCATCATCCTGAACCCCCGTACAAGCCAGGTGTCCTTGGTCGACGCCGAGGAACGAGGAGATCCCCACCGTAGGCTGTCTCGACGGTGAGAGATGAAGGTTTGGGGCATGGAGGGCCCCCAGGCCGGAGGCGGAGAACAGCGCCGGATCTTCGAAGCCCACCGACAGACCCTCCGGCACCCGAAGCCCCTCCTTATCCCTACCTTCAACATCCGCGATCCCTCCATTAGCCAACCCCAACGCAGAGCTCTCAGGGATTACCTCCCCTTCTTCAAAGTCCTCCGTCCCCCCATACACCCCAGCATGAGTATGAGGGCATCGAAGCTGAACCGTAGAAGGGATAAAAGGGAGGAAATCGTATCCCAAGGCCTCCGTCGAGTAGGGCAAAGTCGCCGGAACCGCCGAAGATCTCCCCCCCTCACCAGGACCAACCAGCAGTCCACGAGTAGGGTCGCCGAGAGAGAATTGGACCGGGACATGCCCCTGCTCTAGCAACGCCAACTCAATAAAAATCTGGAATAAATGCCCACCAATGCAGACCTCACAACTTCTAGGATAGTCACGAATCGTGAACGAAACCGGCAGCAGTCGTGTCCCAAAGGTCTTCCGAACGTCGATCGAATAGGATGAACGTACCGCATCGGTCGCCGATCCCCTTGAGCACCTCCAAGGACCAAGCATGGAGCGGAAGGCCGATAATCTTTAGCCATAGTCCTCCCTGTTCCCGGTGAATTTGCAAATTCCCAACAGAGGGGGTCCAGAACCGACACTCGACCGGAACCTCATCAATAAGATGCACCTTCTGTATACAAAAATCGGCGGCAGCCTTCTCCGTCTGAAATCGAAGTAAGAATTTGGTACCGGAGATGATCGAAAGAGCAGGCCTGACAGAAAACTCCCAAGCAGCATTAATCCATCGATGAATGCGTAGCAAGTTCAACGCATCATTGATAGTATAAATCACCACCCAAAATCTATTCAAATGCTGCATAAGCGATAAGTATTGAGCGTCCGCGAACTGGATCGGATCAAGGCTTAGGCGAGAGTCCGGAGAGCCACCATCTCCAGAGAAGGCAGCACTGCTTCCTGCAGTCCCAAGCATCCCCCCCGGCCTCCTTGCAACCTCAGCATAGGACCTATCCGATCTGAGAGCACCAACATTTCGGGTGGCCGCGTGGACTCTTTTGAACCTCTTCCCAGCAATCATCCATCCCTTCTGTAAGTCACTTTCCTGTGTCTCGGTTAAAATCGACTGATGATAATCTCCCAGCCGATGACCAATGGCGTCCCCCTTAACAATGATACCGTTCAGCCTGGAAGCATCACACCCAAAACGGTGACACAATGATCTACGCCGGAAGTTGACATTATGGCACCGGCCACATATCCAATCCCCCACACGTAAAACCAGAGAAGACATTTAGAAGCTAGGATTCTATGGGTTTTCTGGGTATTAGTGTCTCGATATTGCGTAGGTATGTCCTCTCTAAACTTTAGGGTTTTACTCGATAGTATAGGTTCAGCCACACGCTATCCCAAAAGACGATTCTATCCCCCAAATGTGATGCATTGATTGAAAACAAAGTGATGATTGCTTCCTTGATCCATATAAAATTATATAATCGGAACACTAGATCCAATTAGTGATCTCCATTTTGGGTTTATTCTTTTAGTAGACCGATGATCTATGGTGGATTTGCCAAAGCTCAGTCCAAGCACAGCCCTTTGCGTTCCACGTGGGCTGCCCGTTGCTCTATTGCATGCTACCTTGTTTTAGGGCCTGTTGGATATCTTGGAAAGTGAAATTCTCTATGAAAAAGAAATCCAATTTCCACTCATTTCTGTTTGATAGCATTTTAAAGGGATGATGGAAAGGAAAATCAGTGGGTCTCACTTTGAAATTCACTAATTAAGGAGAAATTAATTCACCCATCAAGGCTGCTCAAACTGATTTGCAGCTTGGGTAACCTCTCTTTCTCCTCTAAATCCTAACAACTCTCCTCTGCTTCTCCCTCTACCCTCTTTTAAACTTATGGAGAAAGGGTTCAAAAATCCCATAGAAATCTAGAAGAACGACTTCGATAGACAACAATCGCCAACACGGTTGGTTCGCCGGACCGAAAACCAGTGAAACTGACCTGAAAAAACCAAACCGAAACTGATTCAAACCGGAAAACCCGCAATCAGTTTTGGATCAGTTCGGTTTCAGTTTTGGGTGCTGAAAAACAAAAACCGGTTGAGTAGGGAGAGAAAACCGACCCTAAAACTGGAAAAGCGAATAAAAACCACCAAAAAAATAAAAATAAAAAGATTCTCTTTAAAAAAAACAGAAAAACCAAAAACTGATAAAACTAATTTTATTTATCATTGCTCTTTAATTACACTTTAATTTCAGCCAATTTGCATAGTTAGGGTTTTAGAGTGTTGTCCTGTATCAGAAATTATGGATGGAAAAAGAAATCCAATTTCCATACGATTGAAATTCACTTTCCATCCATCAAGTTAAGTTAGGGGGAAATTAATTCACCCATCGAGGCCCCTAAAACTGATGTGTAACCTCTCGTTTTCCTCAAAATCCTAACAACTCTCCTCTCCTTCTCCCTCTTTTCTCTTTATAATTTTTGGAGAAAGGGTTTAAAAAGTGCCATAGAAATCTCGCAGAAAGACTTCCATAGGCAACCATCACCAACACGGTTGGTGTACCGGAGCGAAAACTGATGAAATCGAGCTCAAAAAACCGACCCAAAATTGACCCTAAAACGAAAAAATAGAAAAACCAAAAATAAATAAATAAAAAGATTCTATTTAGAAAAAATAGAAAAACCGAAAATCGAACCGAACTGAAACCAGATCAGTTCAGTTGAGGGGGGTGGGGAGTTCGTTCAACCGAAACCGAAAATTCTCAGTTCGGGTTCGGTTTAGGTGAATCAACACCGAAACCGAAATTTCAGTTTTTGGATTCGGTTTTGGTTTGGTGAACCGAACTTCCACCCCTAGTTACGAACAACGGCAACCCCTTAAAATAGGTGAGTAAAATAGGAGTTTTCATGCTTCTCTCGAAACCTTGAGCAGCCATTAAAATCCCAATATGACATAGCCATTACACAAGATCCCTCTAATCTTCGACTGCAAATACCAGTGCAATTTTATTTTTTAATGATGATACTTCCTAGACAGAGAGGGCCTTTTCCATGTTGTTTTCTAGAGGAACTAAACAAACAAGAGAAATCATATTTTATTGGAAATTATTTCTCAACAACCAAATCAAACAACAAACTTAGTATTTCAATTCCCAGGAAATCGCTTCTGAAATTGATTTCATTTCCTGTTGGGAGTTTCACTACTACCAGACAGCCTTAATGACAAGCTCCTTCCCCCTTTCATTATTCCATGGATTGTGCATGCGATTGCAGATATTGCTCGTAAGTTAAAAGACAAACTTCGAATGCTTTGAGCAGAACCTAAGCTTAAGCTGTTCAATTGTTTCGAACAAAACCCTACATTTGAAAAAGGCCATTGTAACGACCCGAAATCCCCCTTAAAGATAGAAGTGAAATTTCAAGTCGCTACTCCCCAAAACCAGACAACATCGTTGGAATGTGGGTCCGGGTTGTCACAGAATTGTATCAGAGCCAGGGACAACACTTCTATAAGGCGGGGGGTTTGTAATATCCCACATCGAATAGAGAGAAGTCCGGAGCCTGGGTTATGAGGTGCTACCAGCCATTTCATGTAACCACGCGCTTTGGGGGACGGTGAAATGTAACGCCCATGCCAGGAACAAAACTGGGGACCTAAGCCCAAAACCAGACAATATCGTTGGCATCTGGGTCTTGGGCGTCACAGCCATTGCCAGTGCTGTTCCTGTATGTACAGGGTGTTGGGAGTGGTGTGCGGGATGCAGACCTAATCTCTTGCTTTTTATGGCTGGCTGGCTTTTCCCTGGATTTGAACACATGTTTTCACACTTGACAGCCCAAGTCTTCTACTAATGCACCAAGCAGTGGCCCCTGAACAAAACCCAACATCTGTAAGATAATATTTGTACACAACTACCAACCATCCTGTGTATGAAGATGAATGGAAATCCCATCTAGGGTAGTATAGTTATAATCTAGGGATTTTTACCATATAGTGCTCGAAGTAAACCAAAAATATCTCAGTATCCTATTTTCAAACCAATACACACCAACTGGTTTTGAACTATTCACCTGTGCCTGACGGAAATTAGGTAGTTACCCTAAACAAATAACAACATAAAACAGTTAAAGCCAAAAAAACCATTCCATTGCTCCAAGAGGTACAAAACACAGCTGGTCATTCTCGTCTCCATGCTTTCAACGTTCTGCAGAATCTCTAGACCGTTACCCTTGGTTCCTTCAAGGGAGGCTGGTACTTGTTTCTTCCAAGATGACTGGCTTGGTTGTTGAGATCTTAAAACCTATCTAACAAGCAAGTATTCGTTAACAAGCAGGGCAAGAAAAGAAAAAAATTAACCTATAAACTCTACTCGTTGTCGGTCTGTCACCCCCTCTCTCGTGTGCTTGCTCACCCTCCCTTTTTGGAGTACGGGTTGAACGACCTATGAGGAGCAAGACACCCACCTCTAAGTACAATTCCATTTGGCAATAGTCCCAGAGAAGCTTCACCTTCAGTAATTGTGATCTAAACTGTTATATTGAACTTGGTTTCTCCTCAATGTTTAAACTGTGGAATGGGTTAATGGCTTTAGCTGCGAAGAGCTGTTTGACGCCTATTTGAATAGATTTTGAATTCAATCTTATGAAACTTTTGAATGTAGAGGATCTTTGTACAGTGTATTTCCAAGATTTATGCTATATTTTCCAACAAACAATGTGGTTCTAAATCATGTTTTTGCTGCCTGATTTAGCCTTTTCTTTCTGTATCAGGTGGCCTCTGATGTAACCTATTGTCAAGGGTTCCTTCTTTTATTTCTATTTTGTAGGAAATTCTAATAGGAATTGTTTGGGTTTCAGGTGGAGGAGAAGAACAAGATTGGAACTCTTGATTGTGGAAGAATTGAGTGTGGACGGAACTGAAGGGTAAAAGGTGATGATCAGACTGAGAAACCCATAAGCCTTTCTGATCTTTTTATCTTGAAAAACTCAACGGATAATTTGGTGTTGGCAGATACATTGTTGTTGGTTTTTTCTTGTTGTTTTATGGTTTTTGTTTTGTGACTGTGGATTCAAAGGGGGGCCCTAGTGTGTGTATTCCTGCATGCCAAATTGAATATTTGCATCAATGTCTGGAAAAAGGCACTTATACCAAACAATGAACCTTTTGTGCTTCAGTCGAATTCACTGCTGAGTTGTGTTTTCGATGTCCATTTGAAGGCCACTTTTGTTTTGGAGGATCCTGGAATGAATATACAATAGAAGTAAGGGATGCTGTCCCAAGCTGTTTTGCCTCCCTAGGCAGTGTATTCCAATGGAGTATGCAAGATAGATGCACCAAGCTCATGCCGACCTCCCAGCGAGGCCTCTAACACTGTTGTGGTGTCATGTTGAGCTTTAACAGGCTGTATACTTTAATTATAAGAAAAGAATTCAAAATGAAAATTAATTATTAAACCCAAAATTTGATTGTGACTACATGGTCCAGATCTTAAGCCTCAAATATGTGGTTGAGATGATGTTTTGATTATTAATTTTTGTTTGTGGGGTCTGTACTGCTCATTTTGTAACTAATCTAAAAATAGTTACCTTGCTCCACGAGGCATGGGTGCCATGTGGAACTCCATGAGATAGAGTATGGTTAAGGTACTCTGTTGGAGTACCTTCCCAGCTCCGATACACACAGACGCACAAATGGACGGTACTGTTGAAGGTACCATATTCACCCTACCGTGGATTGCTAGATCATTTGCATGTGAGTGCGAGTTACATCAAATCCTCTAAGAGTAGGGTCAGTCCCCATTACCTTTGAATCACAGGTCAAAGTTTGTTCTTTGTTGCCCAAACATAGTGCATAAAATTTTTGCATTTTTCACCCATTAAAGATAAATGGTAATCTCGGAAACATAAAGTAAATTAACAATTTATAAGTTATATTCCTTAAAAAATATACATTATATAGCTTTATAATAATAAAATATAGTAAAAATCGGTCCAACCACAAGAAATGCGGTCGAACCGGCCCTGAAAACGGTCCATATTACGGTTCCTGCATCGATGACTGATCAAAGAACTGTGGTCAATGTGGTTCATTGACCGGTTGAACCACTAAAATCGGAACCGGAACAACACGGTTCAGAACACTGGTGTAGACTCTCCAAATGATGGATCATGAGTGTTAAAGCCATAATAAGGCTGTGTTTGGGTTAGCTCTTATAAGAGCAGAAGCAGCTCTTTACCTGCTCTTTGTTAGAGCAGATTAAATCTGCTTTGAAATAGAGCAGGCATAGAACAGTTTTATCACTTAAAATAGCTCTCCGTCAGAGCAAATGAGTTAAGGAGCTGTATTACCAAATGAAAAAGTAGTTTTCCGTCGGAGCCAAAAAGTGAAAGAGCTGCTCTTTGCCCCGAAAGAGCTAACCCAATCGCAGCCTAAGACTCGCTGTTAAGCCCCATGGACGGTAGGATGAGATAAAAAACTGATTGGATGGACCAGATCAATGGGAACGTGTACCAAACGGTGGAAAATCAAGAGAATTTCAAATAAATTAAGGGGGACTGCTACTAACCCCCCACCAAATGCAGAATATCCCCCTTTAATTGTTGGCTGTTTTGAAATGGACGATTGAGATTGATTTTCGCTCTAATCTTTCACAAGGGCAATGGTCAGGTCTTACTATGTAGAATCGGATTTTCAGTCCTATCCCATCTGCTGCCCTTGGAAATAGGATAATCTTGACTGCATGTCATGCTATAAAAAATGAAAACCAAGAAAGTCAAAATTTTATGATTTTCAAGGGCAGCAGATGGAGTAGGACTAGAAATCTGATTCTGCCTGATAGGACCTGACCATTCCCCTCTTTTCACAAATATAATCTTGATATCATGGGAATATCACCAAATGGTGAGGTTTTATTTTCATATGGCACACATTCCAAAAAGTGACCTGTGGCACATGATCTTTGGATCATTTTTTGGGATGTGTGTTACATGGAATCAAAAACATTACATTCTGATAGTGTGCCCATGATCTGAAGATGGGTTGTGTAAAAGAATGGAAAGAAAAATATCTTTATCATCTGCTTTAGTGGAGTCAACGATTTTTAGTATTGTAGAGAAGGGTTTGATTTGGAGGGTTGGTATTGGTGAGCCAATAAAAATATGGAAGTATAAGTGCGAGAGCCTCTACTTTGAAGGTGATTATGCCAAGGTCTACTTTCAAAAGGTGTTGATGCACTAAGGGACTGTCCAAAAGGGTAACTATGCTGGCTCCAGTATTCTCTGGTTGGTCAGAACACAGATGTATGGGGATCTCAATTTCAAGAATGGGCGTTGGAGTATTATAAATCTTTTGGAATGATCTGAAATGAATAAATTATTTATCATAGCATTGGCTATTTTGGAATGAGAGGAATCGAGTTATTCATAGTGTGATTCGTGGGCAAAAATCACGCGATATGTTTGCAATCGCATATTCCGCTAAGAAGTACCTAATAGAGGATATATACTTGATCCAAACCTTAAAATCAATTCGAAATGATCTATGAAGATCTCCAAAAATTTTCTTGTGGTGTCATTTTCAGCTATTAGCTCTAAGTGATAAGATTGATTTGTTGTACTTTTTATAGTTGTTGTAGTCGAGATTGCTAATAAAGTTCCCAAAATCAAGGAACAATGATCACTTGTAATATCTATATATACTCATGTCATAAATGAAATGAAGCATGGTAAAGTCTTTTAAAATATTTTGTCCTTTTGTCCTTAGTCGAAAGACAAACTTTTTTTTAAATCATGTCGTCACCTTCTTCATTCAACCATTCGATCGGTAACATATCTCATATGGTGTCGATCAAACTAGATCGAACCAATTACTCTGTCTGGCTGACACAAATATGTGCTTCGTAGCTTGGGTTTGCTTGGAATTGCCATTGGTGCAACTCCATGCCCGAGTCAATTTGATATGGGCAACGATAATTTGCCTACAACTACTGTGTCATCTGCCTATAGGGAATGGCATCAAAAGGACCAATTGGTATTAGTTGGATCAATGCCACATTGACTCCAACCATTCTGTTCAGCTGTTACATAGCTTTCAACTGCTCAAGCCGTGTGGTCCTCGCTTGAAAAATGCTTGGCCGCTCAATCTAAAACTCGTATCCTTCAATTCAAACATCAACTCCAAACAACTAAGCGTGGTGATATGTCAGTTTCCGACTATAACCTTGCTCTTGCTGGAAAGCCTGTCGATGATGATGATTTAATTTCAATCATCATGAATGGTGTTGGGCCTTTATACGAGGCCACTGTGATTTCAATATTGGCACGTGACAACCCAGTCACATTGGATGATCTCATCGGCTTGCTCTTGGGTACTAAGATGAGAATTGAGAATATTTGCATGCTCCCCACTGAACAAAGCACTATTGCTCTCTATGCTCTCAAAGCCAAAAATAATCAACGGAGGCATAATATTGGTGGTTGGTTGAAGACCAATTCGGCCATGAACCCGACTATGAACCCCTCAGGTACTTTTAATTGGGACAATAGGAAGTCCTCTGCATATGGATCCACTCCCAATTCCCATTTTGAATCCAGACCACCTTGAACTATGTGTCAGATCTGTGGTCGGCCTAGTCACTTGGCTATTGATTGCTATAATTGGCTAAATCTAGCCTATGAAGGACGGGTACCCACTAAGAAACTTCAAGCTATGGCCGCAACTACCTCCACTACCCAAAAGCAACGATGGATCGGAGACACCGAGGCATCAACCCATATTACACCCGATCTCGCCAATCTCTCTATTCACAATGAATACAAAGGGGGTGATAAAGTGACCGTTGGAAATGGATCAGATTTGCTCATTTTACACATTGGATCATCTATTTTCAAAACAAATTCCAGTAAATTTCATATGAATAACTTGTTTCATTGCCCTGATGTCTCTGTTAACTTACTTTCTATTAATCAATTTGCCCGTGATAACCGATGTTATTTTATTTTTTCTATTAATCGGTTTTGTATGAAGGATCTTACGACCGGGAAGACAATTTTCCAAGGGCAGAGTAAAGATGATTTATATTCGATGCATCTTCATCGTACCTCATTGAATAAGAATAACCCACCGATTGCATTTATAGGCGATCGTGTCTCTTCAACTAAGTGGCATCTCTGTTTGGGCCACCCTGCATCCCAAATTGTCTCTCGTTTAATTTCTTTAAAATGTGTTTCCATTAAAAATTCGTTTAGTAGGAATAAATTTTGTGATCCTTGTCATATGGCTAAGAGCACTAAATTATCATTTAATTTATCTAATTCTATTGCATCTTCGCCATTAGAACCAGTTTATACGGATGTGGGGTCGTCTCCTTGTTCATCCAATTATGGATCGAGATATTATTTATTATTTGTGGACGATTATTCAAGGTATTCATGGATCTATCCAATGAGATATAAACATGAAACCTTTGACTACTTTGTTCAATTCAAAGCCTATGCTAAGAATCTTTTATCTCATCCAATTAAATTGTTTCAAAGCGATAGTGGGAGAGAGTATACAAGTGGTCGTTTTAAAGAATTTCTTTCACGTCATGGTATATCTCATCGTTTGGCATGTCCTCATACTCCGAGACAAAATGGAGTCTTGGAACATAAACATCGTCACATAGTTGATATGGGCTTAACTCTTTTGGCCATTGCAAGTATGATACTACCTTATTGGATAGATGCCTTTATTACCTCGGTTTATTTGATCAATCGGACACCTACCAAAATTGTTATGACCCGAGTTTTTGTAACGCATCTAGCGGTAGTAGATGGGGTGGAGCACCGAGTCCAATATGGGTACTACACAACCGTTACTTTCTCAAAAGAAAATAGAAAGAATTTTAATTTAGAATTTTGGTGTTGTTGACACTGATTTTCCTTCCTTTCTCTTTCTCTCTTTACTTAGCATGTAGACTCTATTTAAGATTCTAATTTGTTGTAAGATTTCCTTGCCATTTCACTCTCTTTCTCTCTCTAGCCACCTTCTCACTCTAAATGGAAAGACCTAATTGATTAGGATTTATTAAAATGTGTCATGTGGCACACTTGATCTGATATGGCCTTTTAAGACCTTATCTAATGGTGATAGATGGGGTGGAGCACCAAGCTCAACAAGAGTGCTCCACACTCTAACCCACCTTATGTGCTAATATAGCATCTCATTACTTTTTGGAAAGAACCTCCAAGTCAATTGGCCCAATTTGTTTGGGCTCTACAAACGTCTCTACCCCCCATCTCTCTCTCTCTCTCTCTCTCTCTCTCTCTCTCTCTCCATTAAACAAGCAGCCCCCATGCTCTCCATCCTAAATGTCCATCTCTCTTCCTCTCTCTATTTGTGCTTGAGATTGCAGCAACAACACATGATCAAGGCTTTCTCTCTCTTCTCTAACTCTCAAGAAACCCTCACACAATAGCAACCCAAGCCCCGCTAATGCCACCGTTACACACGGAGCAATGCCACCACCAAACACATGATTGAATCAACACATGCAAGCAATAATACTTACGTAGTGAATCCGAAGCAATGAGCGGAAGAACCTTGGTTCAACTCAATCCGACGCATTGGAGTCGATCTACACTAGCTAGAGCCCATCGATCCGAATCAAACGAATCTTCGAGAAATCGGCACGATCATGCTACAACAAGTGGGTTTCCTTCTGATTCTACTTCGATCTATTTTGTGGCCTCTATAAAGTTAATCGACTCCGTTCGATTGACAAAAACCATAAAAATCAGGTTTTATGAGTTTTGACACACTTCAAGAGGCCATAAAAGTCAAAGGGCTGATCCGATGGTCAAACCCTCTGACCCCGATGTAGGGTACTGAGTACCCTTCATTTTTTGTTTGAAAGTGATTCGGCGAATAGACCCTTATGGGCTCAAAATTGGGGTCAAAGACCCCCAGCCGCAATAGTACACAATACTACACACATGCACCAACACACGTTTTAGACCAGGGTAAAGGTCATGGTTTAACCTTCCCAATCTCAGACCCATGGACATTTTTGGTAAAATATCAGTAGAGAGACCCTCCATACTCTCTGATGTACTACCTATCTAACGGTTCAAATCACCTTTTATCACGTTTAATATACCATTGTTAGTGCCCCCAAAACCAGTGAAAATTTCTAACACTTGGAGAAATTTTGTTCTTGTTACTTGTTAAAATGCATACATGTGATAAAGGGGGGCACTTTGACCACATAAATCTAGAGGTCTTGACCTTATCAGCTTTTGGTCAAAGACTAGACCCCACGTACATTCTGACCGACTTCCAATTCGACAGTTTAGATTCCAATAAATAGTTTATTAAATCATTCTTTACATGCTATAAAAATAGGAAAAATATATAAAAAATTTATATACTACTCTCACCACTTAGAATAATTTATGTTCCAATTTGTTTATACAAATCTATATATATATACATAGATTAAACTGTCCAATTGACTCCGTGTATTAAATAAACCTTGGACCCATGGGCCGACACCCTTGAATCAAATTAACAATCATCTGACCATCTATCAAATCGGTGGTCAGATTTTCATCACAGTGAACATATTGCAGTTTTTGTGTCACCTAAAGAGGTGCACTTGCACACTTAAAAATACTGCACTTTCATATGGTATTCAATATTCCCTCTTCTCATCCAACGGATGAAATTTTTGGCCCTCTTCACATCCAACGGAGGAAATTGTATGAAAGAATTTCTATCTAGATTCAGGGGGTGTTCAATATTCCCTAAAAGTCAATGCCCATAAGAATCTAGAAAATGGGTAACTTTGACCCTCTGCTAGACCTCAAAATGAGTCAAACCAATGAGGGGTCCGAATAAAAATCCCTCTCATTTTCTGGGACACTATATGGTTACCAAACCGGATGTGCTATAATCAGTTTATTTAAACTCTTAAAGTGCGTATCAAATTTAGCTTAAGCATTGATGGAATTTGGACCTTGGGCCCGTCTAGTCTATGGACCCTTAATGGGCTCATGTATCCAATGTAGCCAAACACCTGTTTTGAGAAACCTCAGACCGATTTGCAAAGAATGGCCTAAACTCAACTTCTAAGCTTACAATAACTTGTTAGGTGTATATTTTTCTCACACCATGAGAATGTAGACACCTCGATAATCGTGTTTAACATGATTTTGACCCGAATCGATGACTTTCTAGATGTGGGTCCAAAGGGCCAAATCAAGAGTTGAAACTTCGAGAGACCCAAATATCCTATTTCCCGACTATATCTATAAGTTTAAATCAATTTAAATTGGATTATATATACCATGAAAACCGTGTAATAAGGATTCGACGGTCAAAACTTGTGTGAGTCACACGAGAGTCAATCCTTAGCCAAATTTCGTAAATGACCAGTCGATTTTCATCAGATCAACAAGATCTATCTGATGAAATTAGTCTAACATCACCTTGTGATACGTATTATTATACTTACGTATCTTGATTGTAGGTCGCCTCCTCTCTCTTAATGATGAGCGAGGCATTTGAATTACGAGTAATATTAGTTCCCTTATGGTTAAATATTTTTTTATTATATGTTTCATTTGTATTATTTAACATTCATCACTTAGAAGTACGTTAGGGCATATGTATGTTAAGAAAAAGGAATAAGATACGACACACGACTTTTAAGCCTTCGTCACGGTGGGGTTTCTTTCACAGTCATGTGAAAGTTGAAATATAGGCATTCATGTACGGATGTAACACCTCTATGAGAGTATGGGCTGCCACACGAAGTACATTCAGGTTACTACGGAACCCATCCCTTGAAAAGCGTGATTTGTGAAGCCTATCGTACCGTGACCCACTCTAATTTAGTTTAAGAAAAGATAGAATATAAATCTATTAAGCTACGAGATGTTAAGAAAGTGGGGACTTAAGCCCACACAAATATGATATCGGGGCGGGGACCTAAGCCCAGAGCCGAATAATGTTACGATATGTTAAGATACGCTGTGAAGGCCAGCTAAATGTGAATTAAGTTTCTACACGTGCCATGTCTTGCATGTCACCGCAAGATTTAACATCTGCAGCCAAGACGGGTCTTAAGGACAATATGATACGACAGTGTCTCAACTTAAGGGGACACTAATTTTTATGCGCGTAACTTCATCGAACTGGATGGTGATTTATATTATGATATGGAGGTTAGGTGGTTATCTACACGTGGACCTCGCGTGATAGGCTGGAGTAGCGATCCTGACACAGATCATTTAAATAAGATAAGTAAGATACGAAGTACGTTGTGTACGCATATGGAGTAATAATAAGACTTTCGATATGTCAAATAAGTTAAGTTGACAAGACAAGTAAGAAAAGTATAAGTATTAGAAGCATCATATGCACTGATCTCGGTTACGTTCTTTCAATTTTATAGTTATGCAATATTTATGAGAAATTTTATTATGTTATTTATATGAAATTGTAAAGGTTTCACTTCCACTCACAAGGTTGCACCCACGATCACCCGGATAGATTATGGTAGATCAGTTGTGTAACCCACTGAGTTTACGTGACTAAGTAAACTCACCCCCTCCCAAAATCTAACAGCTGCAGGTGAAAATATGGATTACACTGCCCAGTGGACTTGATGTGCTAGTAGACTATGCGGTTTATGAGGGTGATGACATGGAGGACCAGTTAGACGATGTCAAATATATATTAATTGTTTAGAAAGACTTTCCAATAGTTGATCGAACTTGTATTTTTGATCATTTAATATTGTGGACTCCAATTTCAATGTAAGTTTAATAAAGAAAATTTTGATATGAGAAGAAGATTTGATTCATGATTTTGGAAGCCCTATTTTATGTAAGATTAAGTAAGATATATATGTCCGCTTATCGCCTTAACAAGTGTGTGGTGTCATAACACGAAATTCTAGGCCCTTGAGATCGGCTAGGATTCTCGATCGTGACAAAAATATTTAATTTCGTATCACCTTATGAACGTTTGTTCTCCACACCACCAAATTATTTGTCTCTCCGTGTGTTTGGATGTAGTTGTTATCCATTGTTATGTCCATATAATAAACACAAACTCGAAATACGTTCTAAACAATGTGTCTTCTTGGGGTATTCTATCAATCATCGTGGTTATCATTATTTGGTTCTCAACACGAATCGCGTGTTTTTGTCAGGTCACGTTGTTTTCAATGAAGATTGCTTTCCGTTTAAAAATCGGATGCCCATCGTGCCTATGGAAGTAGTGGATCATGTGGTCGAGATTGCCTCTCCATTACCCAAGCCTTTTCAATTGAACCTGAGCCCTGACCTGGATGTGTCACCACCCGAGCGCAACCAACTCACTACAGGCCTTGACTTGGATATGCCTCCACCTGACTTAGATATGCTTGACATAGCTTTTGCGCCTATCAGACCAGTGTTATATTTTGAATCATGGATTGACTATGATAATTCTTTCACAGTTATATTTGATTCATACTGAAGTACTGGAGGCGACGACGCTTCGTAGTTGAAGCGGCGTCGCTTCGTATTTAAAGCGTGGGCATTTTGTTATGGATGCGTCGACGCCTCCTTCACAATGCACAGGCGCTTCTTGAATGAATCCTATGCGCATTTGTAAAAAAATTATTTCTTTATTTATCATGCAAAAAACTGGACTATTTATTCATTTATCAAGAAAAAAAATTGTTTCTTTATATTTTCTTTCTTTACATTGTTGAGAAAAAAAACCTATAAAAGAATTGGAGTTTGTTATGATGGATGTGGTGGAGGCGGAACTGGAGTTCTTGACGCTAACAATGGAGATGGTGGCGGTGGTTGTGGCTGGGGTGGAAGAGGAAGAAGTAGAGGCGGAAGAAGAAGCATCGGCTCTAGACCTAGGAGAAGAAGCACCGGCTCTTGAGCCGGGAGAAGAAGGGGTTCTTGTCGTGACACTATAGCAAGGTTGTCATCTGTCAGAATGACGATAACTTCGCCGGGGGGAGGAAAAATCACATGCTCGTTGTGGTCGGGGACGACAACCAGCTCATTGTCGTCGGGGATGTCAATAACCGAACCATCGTAGGAATAGATGAAATGCTGACACGTGAGCCGGTGGCTCCTCCTTAAACCATTGCGACGCACTTCGGTATGGCCTGAGGAAGATGAAATACTAATCTAAGGAGATATACACAAGATGAAACAAATCGAGCGCTATGATGCCCTTTAAATAGCAATTTATCACTAAACCTCATTAAATAGACAGTTGTAGTCATTATTGTGCGTTGTCGCCACAAAAGGATTTCCTAAACCTTTGCGCTTCAAATTTATTGCATCAGCTTTTCCTATCCCACGAAGTTATCTTGAATTACGATAAGAATCGCGTTGTTTCATGGTGGGGCAATGTCGCTTATTGTTAGAAGCGTCAGCGCTTCAGTTGGACGCGTTGTCGCTTCTTGTTTGAAGCGTTAACGCTTATATTTAGGGTGTTGTCACTTTTTTATAGAAGCAGTGCTTCGTTAATGACGAATTTCGAGTTACAATAAAACTATGGAGTGGGCTGTCTTTTCACGCTGTCTTTTCCAGCATTATTACAGCAACAATTGTTTCTATTCCATCATTAAGGTTTTTGCGCATTTTTGAAATGAATGCCAATAAGGTTTCCAATAAGACGCGCCTGTAGACACCCCAATTTTGCCCTCTCGGAGTATACAAACTTGTTTGGTCAACCTTTGACCTTGTCCATGACTTTCAGAAGGGACTTACCTTCTCTGAAAGCTTTAAAACACCCTAATACCGGGACTATATACTGAAACAATAGTATGTAATCGAAGCACAGGCTGAAACAATAGCCTTGTGGTTCGAACCCAACCTAACCCAGGAAAAGTCTCGAATTGCATTCCCTTCCCAGCGCGCTCAATTTGATTGCACGCTTTCCACCTGGCGCGCAATTGGTCTCACTTGGACCCAGACTGTCCTTCCTGAGGGACGCCTTAGGAGTGGATTATATATGTGCGCCTGAGTGACTAGGATAAGTCAAAAGGTTAGAGCGGGCGACCTATTAAGTGGTAGGGCGAGTTACCTTAAAGGCACGGAGTTTAAGTTCTTAACGCGCTCGCTGAGGCAACTTTCGCAAGCCAAAATTTTCGAGTGGACAGCGCCCGGGCGACTTTAAGTGGCGTTTTGGCTTTTTAAGAGAAGCCGTCGAGCGACTTTAGGTGCCTTTTAAAAGGGACGACTTTAGGTGTCTTTTGAAAGTGCAACTTCAAGTGCCACTTGAAAGGGGCAACCTTGTGTGCCACTTGAAATTGGTAATGGCAACCAAACGACCTTTCCTTTCGCCTGATCTAGTTTGATCACGACCAGATCCTTTTGAAAATGACCCAGTTGGGTTTTGAAGGCCTGATCATGTATAGGAACTTACGAGTCTATTATGAATTAGGTGTAGCGAGGAATTCTCGGACACGTTTTTTAACAGGTATTATCAGTGACTAAGGTAGGGAATAACCCTATGCAAAATTTTTTGTTTTTCCTCGAATTCCAGTCATCGATGTACATGGTATATATATATATATATGCAAATCTAGTTATATTCTTCAAAAATTTTAAATGTGAATCATGCAGGCTTCGTTTTAATGCTTTAGTAAATGACATCTTGCTGCATAAATGTTCATTCGACTCCATAAGCATGTGTCATTTATATTTCGCTTCGCTGCATTGTTATCTACCTTGCTCACATATTCGACTTTGATACTTTTGTCGTGTCTCTAATCTAGCGACCCGGTTAACGTAGCTCATGGGCTTGATGGTCTCAGTGCAAGTGACCTATTAACTTAGCTCAGGGGCTTGATGTTTCATTTCAAGCGACCTTGTTAACGAAGCTCAATGTCTTGAACTCTTATCCCAAGTGACCTTGTTAACGTAGCTCAATGGCTTGAATTCTCGGCCCAAGCGACCCAACTAACATAGCTCAGGGGCTTGGTATTTAACACGTTGTTGTAAAACTCTCGTTGTGCGTTTGAAGTTCGTTGATCGATATGTCTCCAAGCACATTATATGTTTCTGTCTATCTGATGTGCATTATTTTGAATACATTTACTAGCATCCTTGAAAAGATATATTTTGATAATGTAACCAAAGCCATGATGTTTTGCTTATTTATTTCACTTATTTAAAGGATTGCTTTTATATTTAGTTGCATCAAGATTTATGAATTTGAATATGTTAAATAAGCAATTTCACAAAATCTTACTCTCTATTGAGCTTGGATGAAGCTCACCCCTTAACTATACGTCACAGCTGCAGGAGTAGACGTGGAACGTGACTCCGGCGAAGAGGAGGATTTGGATTACACTCCTGGGGAAGAGGAGGATCAGCCCGAGAAGTATTTCCCATAGTAGTGGAGATATTTTGAGCTGGTATATGGACGGGATATTTTGGGTTTGTTTTGGGTTATTTTGGGTTTTTGATAAATGCTACCGCATGATATGTAATCGAATGTACTAAACTTTGTGATCCACTGTTTAGATGAAGATCGGCTTTCATCGGTGGATGAATATCTCTTGATGTATAGTTTCAATAGGTTATTTTGTGGGTTTGCATATACTTTTATAGCCCCGTTGCTGCCTTGCGTACTTTGCTTCCGTTTTTCATGCTTACCTTAATGGATGGCTCAATCCTTTAGATTTCTTATTGTGGAAAGATCGAGCTGTTGTGAAGTGATGGTCGCATTTCGATACCATAGTATCACTGCAATTCAGATCATGCTCGATCTGATGGCGCAAATTTTAGGTAAGGAAATTCAGGCTGTCGCAAGTTTACATTATATCAATCATATGTAAATCTTGTGTACATTGTATCAATCTAGTACATGCTATGTATAACAACAAATGTTCAAGTACATTTATGTATAACAAAAAATTTTAAAAAACGATGCAACATCGTCACTGGCATCCCATTTCTCTTCCAGGTGCGTAGCGATCGCGTGCCCAATCTCGGCCCTGAAAGGAATGATGTCTTCCTGCATGAATGTTGGCTCGAGGTTCTTGCTGAAATAATCAATGTACTTCATCATGAAAACCCCACAGTCCAAATCCTTTAGTTGGCGTGACGCGTTGCTAACACCCTCACAATCCCAAGAATATTTATCAGAAATTGCATCGGTTGCACCGTGCATATAAAACAGAGCTGACAAATAATGCGTTTGTCAAAAAAAAAAAAAAAAAGAAGTTGCATGTACATTTAAAATATATAAGGGGGCGCTGGTGTAACTATACAAAAGCGCTGGGATCGCTGACACCCCAAGATCAAAGCATCGGCTGTGATAGCCCGAATTTTCCCCAACACGATATTCTGAGATTTTTTTTTTCTTCAACTTTAAATCAAATGGGAAAACCCGGATTGTGAAATTGCAGATCACAACTTCAATACAGAGTCATCCTTGGTACATCCACAGAATGCGGAAGTTAAAACAGATATAACATATGGCAAAACATGATTCCTATTTACATTGTAGACAAAAAGAAAAATACCCAAAACAAATCAACCACCGGCGACGGCCGACCATCACCTAAATAGTGATGGCAACAACTCTACACAAAATAAACTATTCCCAAAATGTACCAAGTCTAAAGTATGAAGTTCACAAAATAACCAATCTGATATCAATAAACTATGGGTAAAATCCCCAATGCGGAAGATCCGCCTCCTTCTCCAGTACCGACTTGGGGTTTTCTCCAAGCCCAAGGTTCTAATCACAATTTGTACATGTGACGTATAGTCAGGGGGAGCTAACAGTCTAAGCTCAGTAGAGAAAAGATCAATACCATTTACAATTTATTATATCAACGTATAGATTAGTGACAGAGTTCACGAGTCAAAATAGAGTAGTAGATTCAATGATAGAACAAAGTGGAAAAAATATGAATTTGATGACAGAATTAGTTCAGATACAGGAGCAGAAACAAGGCATGGTTCCATAATAGGCTTAATATTGAAAACAGAGCATAGGTGAAACAACAGATATAGTAGCAGAGATAAAAGACAATTTCATGCTAAAACAGAAGTCTAGTGACAAAACTCAACAAAACATTTTCGTATCCAAACATGCAATTTCTTATCTTAATAAATAACTTAAATAATCTCCCAAACAATTATAGCTTAGAAGCCGGAGATTTTTCGATGGGAACCCCTACCTAACCATCGTCGTTCAATGAACAATTTTCGGGAGTGTGACAAGCCCCTGTGTTAGGAGGAAAACTTGTGCCTTTCAAGTTTTCCGTCAACACGGTTCAAGGAGTGAGGGGGTTCGTTCGAGTGAACCTTAAATCAACATGCAAAGGTGTTCATAATTATAGTTAATTCATTCTCAGGCTTATCGCTTATCCGTTGCGGACCAAGAATTTCTATATAATCGTGTCGGTTTGGGAAGTATACGAATAACTCCCGTACAGGTGAAAAGAGCTTACAGTCATGCAGTCAGTGTCAACTCAAATTCCAAATGTTTACAACATGTAGTATTCAAGATTCAAAAGATTTTAAGCTTCAAAAGCAGTTAGACTCACGAGTTTTAAATCAAGTTCAATGATCAGGTGCAAAGAAAACAATGATTTCCATGACCAAGTACATAGAGATCAGAATTTCAAGGATCAAGTATAAAGAATGCTATAATATTAGCGTGCAAGTACAAAGACATTTCTTTCAATTGAATCACTACGTGCTATGAGATCAAGTCAAAAATGCAATGAGTAGTGAGTTTCCCCTACCTAATGTTCGGAGCCTTTCAAAGCGATCCAAAGATCCTCATCTATGATCCCCCATTCTTAATCTAGATCACATTAAGATCGTACTATGTGTCAATACTGTTGAAAAACGGATTGGCTAGAAGTTTCACAGAGTTTTTCTAAGAAAATTAAACCAAATTAAAACAGAGCAAATTGATCAATCGATTTCCAAAGCAGGGAAATTCGATCGATCGATTTCCCAGAATATATATTTTTCAATCCCTGTTTCACACGATTCGATCGATCAATTTCCAAATCAATCGATCGATTTCAACTTAGATCGATCAATTTTTGAAATCGATCGTTCGATTCCTTCAAAAATCCTACATCTCTCAGTCCTATCAAAATTGATCGATCGATTTTGACAAATTTTATAGCCCATTCAGGCTCCTTTTTCTTGGTTCATCTTTTCCCAAATTCAAAGGATCTTCATTCCTTTTACACACACTCATCAATCAAAGTCTAAAATAACTAATATAACATCAAACACACTAATATGCTCACCTTTCCATGGCTGATCATGCGGCTTTCGAGAAGGTTGCCCAAGAGGGTTTCAGTGATGAATTCATGGATTCTCACGGCGATTGAATCGGAACGAAGCTCAAATCGAAGCTCCTCACTAGTACATGCTACTCCTCACCTTCTTGACCCGCAGATCCTCGTGTATTTTGAGCGAAAATCGAGTATCAGTTCTTTCATCTCTCGCACGTGAAATGGTTTTGGAGAAGACGGAACTCTCATTCTTCACGGATTATGATCACGTTGAGCATCGTCGGTCTCTCACAGCACACAAACACAATAAAGTTAAACGCGTAGAAGATTAACGGTGCCGATTCAAGTTCCGGATAGTTACGATCTCCTTTCAAGCTCTCTCTCTCTCTCTCAACAACCCATGTAAATGCAAATCAGGTGAAACTTCTTTGAGAAGTTTGCTTATAAAGAAACTTTTGCTTCCATGTGAAGCATATACACCCATTTGGGTGTTAGTTCTTATCTAAATAACTTAGTTTCTGCGTGAAATGGACACACCTCAATAAGGTGTTATTTCTCATTCGAAAAGACTTTTGGTCCGGTGTGGAGCTAGCACACCCAGGTTAAGTCTTAGCTCACCTACCAAAGGCCCAAAGTCGGCTCAAATAGTTGGCTCAATCAGTCGGCCAAACTTGTCGGCTCAAATGGTCGGCCCAACTGGTTGGCTCAATTAGTCTGCCCAATCAGAAAAATAAGTTTTGATCATTAATAACTTTAATTTTTCACAAAAATTTTACCTCAAGGTTGCACACATGCACAGTGTGTCGTATGCCTTGCCAAATACGTATACTTGGTTGGGTGCCACGTGACAGGTTCAGTTATTGGGCTCGGGTCTACTCTCGGTTCGAGTTGAAATCCGGGTTGAGGCCCAGTTCAAGCTTGGGCTCGGGCTCGTGCGCAACATGCACAAACATGCATACGCTCCACATAGGGTACGAGTTGGGATTTAATGTGCTTGGCGCGTACTCAAATCATAATCAGTGGGGTTTCGAGACCACGTTACATAGGTCAAATGTTCGACTTGGGTCAAATCAGTCAAAAGGTCGCCTTCTCGTCAATGGTCAACGATTTAACATTTTCAAAAATTTCAAGCTATTACATTCTTCCCACCTTAAAGGATTTTCGTCCTCGAAAATTTACGTACTCTATTCGAGGAGGCACAATTACATGGTAATCGTCAATGCTTCAACATCCTTGAAAAAATCAGGGTTATTACATTGACGCTTTTGATTAGAAGCGTGGACGCTTTAACTAAGATGTGTAAGCGCTTCCAGCTCTTCTGTTGGCGGTCTTCGATCGTACTAGGGTCCTTATCTCCACACCAAATTTGGTTTTCGGAGGTTGATCCGAGCACAGGTCAAGGACAAGGATTTTATGGTTTGAGGGGATGGCCACGACAAGCATCTAGTGGAGTGCCTTGTCGATGTGAATCAAAATAAAAAAAATTTCACAGTCCATCATAGACAAGGTGCGATTCTTATTGATGAGGAAACACTGCATCAGCTTCGTGCCATTATGCACCTCAAAAAAGTTGGCATAAGCCATGCTCTGTCCCGTAATGTCGGGTGACAGGAAAGCTGCATTCTCATTATTATTCTTCTCAAATTTTTTAAAATTGAAGGTCATGCATTTGAGTGCAACGGGGGACATCCAAAAAGTCTTCTTCTTCTGTCCAGGTTGCATGTTCTCCCGCTTGTCCACAACCCTAAAGTACACGGATATTATCTGCATCCAATGGTTAAAATATCAATATGAAATCAGGAAAACGATGCGGTTCAATAAGGATTAATATTTATTGAGTCTTCTATTTATTGTGGGGATCGCAGGTTGCGCATCAACTCTACGGTAATACGCTAGGACCCAATAGTTGAGATGACTGTCCTACATTCAAATTAAGACAAAAGGGGATGTCGGTCCAGTAAGGGGCACTGATGCTTCCTGCTAAATGCGCCAATGTCTCCAATAAGGAGCACTAATGCTTCATGCTAAACGCGTCAGCGTCTCGAATAAGGGACGTTGGCGCTTCTTGCTAAACGCGTCAGCATATCCAATGAGGAGGTCTAACACATTGATATATAGGAGAAAATGCTTCAATAACGAGGTGTTAATGCTTCCAAAGAGATGTTAAAAGTCTAGAACGATAAATTGTATGGAGGGGATATACTTGCTCGCTCTCACTGATGGGCTTTTCCCAAATAGCATTCATATAGCTCCGAGCTGATGCCACCGAGGGCCCCCTCATATTTCGCTTCTTTTTGCAGGGCTAAGAGACCAACTCTCCCTTTCTTTTAGGGAGAGCTTGTGAGGGAGGAATTGCAGCAGGGCCTTTACCCCGGCTCCTCTCACTTCTCCTGAAGATGATTGGGCCGCCTTCGTCGTCCTCTTCTTCTTGCACCGAAGACCTCTTCTCGATGCATGGTTGCGTGAGGGGCATCTCAGGACCAGAGTCATGAGACGCACAGTTGGCAGTGGTGGTGCAAGCAGAGGTCTCAATATGAGTTGGGGTTTGGACTTTGTAGGAGGTTGAGTTTTGAACTTAGCTGGAGGTTGGACTTTCGATTGGGTAAGAGGTTTGGGTTGGGCTTTGGGTTTGGAGGGAGTAAGAGGCTAGGGTTTAGCTGGGGGCTGAGGCTGGGGCTGGGACTATGGTTGGGGTTGGGGTTGGTGCTAGGGTTGGGACTGAGGTTGGGGTCGGGTCCGAGGCAGACCTTTTCCGTTGGGGAACAATTGTCTGATGTTCCCCAGTGAGCCCCATCAGACTTTTCGTCACACCACGGACTTACAATATGAGAAGAAGACGAGTTAATATTTAGTAAATAATTCTCATGGAAGCGTCAACGCTTCATATTGGAAGCGTCAACGCTTCATATCACGCTTCATAGTGGAAGCGTCGACGCTTCATAGTCGAAGCGTCGACACTCCATTTAGACATAGCTTCGAAGCATACCTAGATTAATTTTCTCAAGTTCTCCATCAGAGACGCCTGATCCTTCTGAAAGATGGCAAACTGCCTCTTAATATAACCCTGATCCTTCAAAATTTTGGCAGTCTGATCCTTCAGTACCTGGTTTTCCTGTTCCAGCTTGAGAACCTTTAGTCTGAGGTTGTCGAAGCTCGTGCTTTGTCCTCTTAATAACCTCTGGCAGTCTGCAATTCTTGAATCTACAGACTGCATCCATTTTTCATCGATTCGCGGTATTGCAGACTTACAGGCTTTGGGAGCCTCTTCTTCTTCGTCGTCTTCATCTTCCTCTTCTTCTTCTTCTTCTTCTTCTTCCTCTTCCTCTTCCTCCTGGTTAATAACATCAATGCTCATTTTCTTCCTCCGTAAAGTAATGGGAGGGACCACTGACGCTTCAACACCTTTCGCAGATCTCTGCCTTGGTTGCAGTATTTCTGCTATTAGAGGCCACCCTGTTCATAGAGAGTGCACTCTAATTCCCGAAAGGCCTACAAGAAGATAGATTTTTCACATTATTTTCTGCATCATTGTCCAAAGAATTTAAGGAAGTGACAACACTTCGGTAGGAAGTGATTCTGCGTCATGTTAGAGGTCCCATCACTTATAGAAGCGGTTGCGCCTCCAAAAAGAAGTGCATGGAAGTAACAATGCATCTACTTGGAAGCGATATCGCCTCATAAAAAATTTACCTTGTTCTCAAAGTACGAGATGTAGATCTTCCTTGTACTCTCATTTGCTTCCCATTTTAGCAGCCTTGGAAAGTAGACGGGGCCAGGAATCCTCATTGGGGCGCACCTCGGGTTGATCTCGTACGCCCAAATTTGAGGAAATAAAACATTGACGAGTTTTTTTATGGGCGACATTCGTAGGAAATAAAACATGAAATTATTGGAAAAAACACTACCTGCAGGACAATAGTGCAACCGTAAATGTTATAGTCTACACAACCTTTGCCCTCTCAGCTATTCCCCGGTTCCTCTACGCTTTGTCCACACACTGTAGAAAGTGCTTGTAAGCGTCGGCGCCCCATGAATATTGGTTGAAATTGTGGAGATTATCAACGTGTTCGAGGTAGGGCTCGTCGAGGGTGTATTTTGTGTTTGGGAAGAGGACGGTGGTTAGGATGAACAATAGACAGAGTTTCAGAAAGTCTTCGTCAGCACCCTGTTCGATGCTGTTAATGGCAACAAGAATGTGTCCCCTCTTTCAGAATGCCTTTGTCAGCGCCTTGCTCGATGCTGTTAAGGCTCCTGAAAAACCTATCTCTAATGGTCTGTTCTTTAGGAAGGGGCTTGGAGGGAAGGTAATGAGGGGGGAAGTCATTCGAAGACCAGTTATTAATCTAAAATCAAGGGACCTAAATCTGATAAAGACCTCAAAATTCTTAATGTTTTTCTCAGCCCAAAACTTGATGATTACGTTCAGGAGGCCGTTGACGCTTTTCAAGTCCTCCGGTGCCAAAAAGAATGCCCAGAAGACACTGCAAAAGCATATTCTTCCTCTGTTCAGATGCCTCCTCATATATCACTCGACACTTCTCAATGGTGGATTTAGTGGCAGGGGTCTTGAGAACCATCTTAAAAATCTGTGAATAAAAAAAAGAGAATTTTATAGAAGAAGAAAAAATCAAATAGAAGCGTTGTGGCGTTGAACTCGAGGAGCTCGCGCCTTGGGTTCGATGCTCAGACGCTTCACATTTCTTGCTCGTGAAAGCGTTTGCGCCCCCATAAGGAGGCACAGAGGCGCTTACGCTTCTTATAAGGAAGGGATGATGCCTCTATTTGGCGGCATATTTGAAGCAGAATGAAAATAAAGGAACACTCACCTTCTTACTAGATGCTGGAAAATAATTTCGTTGCTTCAATGTTTCTTACTGTGCTCTGAGAAAATAAAAATTAGGAGGGCAAAGATGAAAAGTAATTTGTGAATTTTTAATTCACAAATTTTTTGCTTTAAATAGTTTGTTCGAATGGAAACGATGGTCATTGTAAACCACGATATCACGCGTCGTAATCCCATCCGCCTCGCCCCGCTTCTCCTTTAATGTTCTGACAATGGTAATAAATGTTATAAGGTCAGACGCCGCTTCACACAAAATGATACTACGTGTCAACATTTTAAGGCATTTCGTGTCATATATAAGGCGCTTCCCTCCTTGACGGAGCGCTAACGCTTCATGATAGTTGCTCTAGAGCGCCCTAAAGAAAGCGTCAGCGCTTCTTCATGGAGCGCTTCGCACAGAAGAGTCAAGCTCCTCTGACAGAAGCGCCATTAATGTTAAATATTCGAGCAATAAATTCTAAACAATCAATAAATGATCTCCACGAAGAGGTGCCTCAAATATTCATTTCAAATGGTAATGATTACTATTGAAACTACGAAGTCATGCCCCGCTTCTTATTTAATGTTCTGACGATGGTAATAAATGAAATGAGGTCAGACATCGCTTTGCACAAAATGGTGCTATGTGTCAATTTAAAGGCGTAACGTGTCATATGGAAGGCGTCTTTTATTCCTTGATGGAGCGCTAACACTTTGTCATAGTCATGCTAACGCATGGTAAAGAACGCGATTGTGCATCTTATATGAAGCGTAAGCGCTTCTTACACAAGCGCTAGCTCTTCTTTCACAAGCGTCATTAATGCGAAACATTTGGGCAATAAATGATCTCCCCGAAGAGGTGCCCCAAATAGTCATTTCAAATGGTAATGATATCCATTGAAAATCATGATGTCATGCGTCCCTTCTCATTTAATGTTCTGACGATGATAATAAATGATGTTATGTTCGGCGTCGCTTCGCAAATAGGTGATGCAAAAAAGATGCTACGTGTCATTATCTTGGAGCTACCATGCCTTGAGGGAGCTCAGCCGCTTCATGAAAGAGACGCTAGTGCGCCATATAGGAAGCGTAACCGCTTCCTTTATGAAAGCATAAGCACTTCGAAGACAGTACGAAATATAAAAAAATTTAAGTTGGGGTAATAATGGTCCTTTCGAATGTCAGGAACGTATCCCTTACGCTTTTAACTGCCTTGCCTTTCTGATTCTATCAGTGGTAATCATGGTTAAAGCGTGGTTAAATGAAGAAAAGGGGGGAATGTCGCATCAGCCAAAAAAGTGCTACGTGTCGAGCTCCTATCAATAAGCGCAGAGACTTCTCTACACCAGGGCGCATATCCCCGACCCTCATACAAATATATGTGACTTCTCTATGCCAGGGCGCATATCCCCGGGCCTCATATAAATATATGTGTGTGTGTGTGTGTGTGTGAGTTTAGGAAGAATGCATTCAAACCCAATAATGTGCGATCGTGTTGATTGGAGAGAGAGAGCGATGGATAGAGAGGAGATAAACTGTTGATTGGAGAGAGGAAGCATCATCGCCACAGAGTGAATTGTGAATTGATGCTATTGTTGTAATATTTGTTGCGGATTAATTGCGATTTGGTGCTAATGACTATGGATTGGTGCTTTTGACAGCTGTCGTCGTAGAGGGGAGAGGGCGTCCTCGTTGAGAGAGAGAGAGAGAGAGAGAGTGTTTGATTTCCTAGTTGGATAAGTGGCATCTTATTAAAGCTTAGCTGACTCCGATTGTAAGATTTAAATTTTACAAGGGTAGCATTATTTGCAGCTGTTTTTCCTCTGAAGAAAACACGAAATAGCACGTGCTGACCTAAAAATTAAGCTATTTTTTTTATAGATAGCCAACAATCTTGTATAGAAAGCTCATTTACATCATGAGAAATTATATTTTTTTTAGGGATTTCGAATTCATCCCGTCTCACGCCATTTCTTTAACTTGCCGTTGTTCTTCTTCCTCCTCCTCCCAATTGGTCGATGGCTTAATCTCACCTATTTTGTCATTTCTCTTCATCATCACCTTCCATTTTAGTACTATTATGAAAAAAGATAAAAATAATTTTTTAAAAAAATAGAGATCCAGATCATGAAATGGGCCTGAGCATTCATACCCTATCGTACAAAATACCATATGTTATCAATCATCTCCTTCATTATAGGATAAACGGTGGGCCTAACCTGATACACAAAATAATATTTTAATACATTCTCAGAGTATTATTCGTGTAAAACTCAACACAAGCTAATTGATAAGAGAGAGAGAGAGAGAGAGAGAGAGAGAGAAAGTAGAAGACTATATGTGCCCTTCCAACAAAAAAGATTGTAAAGATAACCCTTCAAAAGAATACTTACTCGGGTGCTCTTTACAAAATAAGTGTGCTAAAGAGAATTGTGTGTTCTTCACAAGAAATACAAATAACGCCACTCAATATTCAATTGTAATTAAAATTGGGTTAAAAAAATTCACAACATGTCATTTATGAGGGCCTAGATGCAGCGCTTAGCGTTGTGTTCGGACGCATTGTTTCGAGCTTATATATATATATATAGATATATATATATATATAATTTGTTATTTTCTTTTTTTTTTTGATAAATCACAAGAGAAAATATATTAAGGAGAAAACCAAGGAAATCCAAACAAGAAGGCCTCTCTCTTGAGTGAGAAGCTAAAGAGGAGAAGGCTCAGGCCCAAAAAGGCAAACGGTAGCTTTAATATCGCCCACTCCAACGTCTGATTTAAGCAATCAAATCGCGGGTTCAATTAAAGCTACCCAAAAGAAAAGAAAACCTCAGCATAATGACAGACCACATACCAACCCAGGAATTGGGAGCACTATAAAACCCCTATAAGATTTTGCCCTATAGCGAATAAATAAGAGGAGAGGCTTGTGGTCTGACGTAGGTCTAGGGAGAGCCTCAACAAAATAATCAGGCCATATCCGTTCCCACTCGAGAGAGGTAAGAAAGCAGTCCAACTTAGAAAGGGAGGGGGTTTCCTGCATATTAGACCACGTGAAGTCTCCCCCGCAAAGGGGCACATTAATTAAAGAATTATTGTGAATAAACTCAGAGAAAGCTCTGGCACCTGCCACTCCTCTGGAAACCTAGTAGCATTGAAGTCTCCAACGATACACCATGGAGCTGCGATAGGGAACAAATTGGCATTAGCGAATTCCAGTTCCAACCAAAGCTCATCTCTGATGTTGTCGGAACGCCCGCAAACATTAGAAATGAGAAAATAAGGCCATACAGTGAGGATTCCTCCAGAGTCCCTGACCAAATTGATCACTTCCCACTCGACCGATCTCCCAAGCCCTAGCTGATTCACTATGAAGATGTCCATAGATGACGCTTTTGTTTCTTGTAACATAAGAATGCCGACTTTATGCAACCTGACCAATTCCAGGATTTTACGCCTCTTTCTGGGGACCTCTAATATTCCAAGATAAGACAATCATTAAGCACGAGGCCCCCACCTCTCCACCATACCTCCTTGCTTTGGCCTAGAGAAAGAAACCGACGTCTCTAACCTTCTAAGTTCCCTCAATGCCTTTAGTTTTTTTAGATTGTGTAGGATTCCTAGAATAGGAATCCGGCATTGACGTATGCTCTTCAATAAATTGAGCGATCTTTCTAAAGTCCCCATCCCCTTCAAAGGAAATGTCCAAATTTCTGCTAAACTCCATGGCTTGCTAGACTTGAACACTATCTGGAAAAGGGGGAGCTTGAAAATGTGCTAGAGTTCTATCCCCTTCTTCAGAGGCCCCAAATTCATTTTTGTCAAAAATTGAATCTTGGCCATCCTAGGCTTCCTCGAAAATCCCATTCCCTCACGAAAAGTCTTCAAATCCAAGCGGCCATAGGTGGGTGTTATGCTCATCTGCATAAGCTATTTCTGAACCAGAATTAGGGAACTGCTAGTTGGAGAAGACTAGGGCTGCGAATGGCATTGCTCTTTGGTAGCCCCTGCTATAGCAGAGCTCACTGGCTTTAGCTAGTTACCATCCTCTTTGTTAACATCTTGCTACCTGCTTTAGCAAGTACCCATTCTCCTTGATAACTCCTTGCATAGCAAGATTTTATGCATGATTTACCTGTTTAGCAATTCTACCTTCCTCTCTACTCACTCCTTGTCAGAGCTGATTCTATTTGCTCTGATAGGGAGCTAGAAGAGAGCAGGGAGGTTGCTGCTAGTGCAGGTAAATTATGCATAAAATCTTGCTATGCAAGGAGTTATCAAGGAGAAGGGGTACCAACTAAAGCAGGTAGCAGGATGTTAACAAAGATGATGGTAAACTGCTAAAGCAGGTGAGCTCTGCTATGGCAGGAGCTACCAAAGAGCAATGCCATACGTAGCCTAGATGATTATTATGAGGCCTTGTCCCAACAGATACTGAAAGGAGGTCCGCAGGCTTTTTATAGAGAGGGGGACACAACTGGCACACTTTGTAGAAGAGCCAATCTGCCCCTCCCATCGTTGAGATCCACGTGCTGCTCCTTCAAACAAATAAAAAAGGGCCCCTCGTTCAAAATTTGAAATAGAAGCCTTAAGGCTTATTGTGACGAGGGCATGCGGCGTGGCTAGCCGCAAGGCCACTCGTCCCACTTGTGTTTCGCGTGAGAGCACATGGCATGGTGGAAGTATGGTGGTCATGGGTTAGGAGGGCACGCGATATGGTGGCATGAAGGGTTTGGTTGTATTTTAGGTCGAGGAGGTTTGCGATATAATCGCTCCGAGGAGGCCTTAGCAGCGATATAATCACGATACCTGTTGCATGAGAGAAGATCTTGCGAAACGTTGGGCGTATTGGGTGTGAAGATGGCACCGGTACTACCGCCAGTATACATGTGCCATGGTGGTATGTCAAACCAATACCTTTGAGGTCCTCCCATTCCTTTCCCCCAGATGGTGTTTAACCCATCTATATGGGGACTTAAGCTTAGCAACTACGCACCGTGCTACTGGAAGTGTCGCTAGCCTAAGTGTGTCCCCTACCCAAACACGTACGA
Organism: Chloranthus sessilifolius; assembly: GCA_021018995.1. NCBI lineage: Eukaryota > Viridiplantae > Streptophyta > Magnoliopsida > Chloranthales > Chloranthaceae > Chloranthus > Chloranthus sessilifolius. The sequence continues at coordinate 144,805,561 of CM037590.1, read as the reverse complement.
TAGTCTCGGTAGCTTGAGTTCGTGCATCCGGGCCTTGCTTGGTGCTTAGTCGCTCTAAGACATACCGTATGCACTAGGGTCATCGTGTTTGGAGTGGATTCCAACCACCCCTGTGGTACGGGTCTACTCCTAAAGGGGGCTGGCAATATACTCATCGCTGCTCATCACATTCTCCGTCGTCTCCAACATTCTCCAACATTCTCCAACATTCACAGGGTTGTGAGCAGATAAAGTAAATTTTTATAAGTGGACACTGTAAGGACCTGTTTGTCACACTCTACTCCAATCTACGTGTAGATCTCCTTAGGATATGTGTGTGTCAAGATGAAGGTGTTCTTACTTGATTGGATCAAGGTTATCTGTCTTTTTTCTCTGACGTGTCCTTAAAACTGAGTTGAAAAATCGACTAAAAACAAGATTGTGTTTTTTGCATTTCTGTGTGGTGTCCTACATCGCTGACGGTCGTAGTGATACCTATCATGGCCGTGTGATATATGTCTAGCGTTGTGGTGACAGGGACAACACTTGGACAAGTTAGCTTGTCTTTTGCAAAAAAGTGTTTTTTGTCTCTTTTTTCCAATTTTTAGAGTTTCTGGATGTTTTAATATAAAAGGTCAGTTTGAAAATCAAGGGTTTAAGAAAGCTAGCTAGAGCTTCTTCCTCCTTGAGCCTAAACCTTTGATCATCATCTTCTTCTCTCTTTGAATCCTTTTGAAGGTTATGCAAAAGGACTTTTACTCAAAGAGATTTATTCTTTTTTACCATCATTTTAAATCATTTTGCTCAAGTGTTTTGAGTGTTGGTTATCCCTAGAGATTAGGGTATGTGATAGAGAACCTTATGGGTTTTAAGGTGATTTGTTGTGTGATCATCAACAAAAAAGGAAAGCGTTCGAATTTGAAGCTATGTAGGTGACCCGAGAAGGGATGTAGTTTTGCATTGGGGTTTGATAGGACATGCGCATTTGTCGGTATATCATTCAAACTCATTGTAATATTTTATTTTTATAGTGGATTTGGCTTGTGGACTTAGGTCCCGTGATTTTTGTGTTGTGGTGAATATTGACGTAATATTGTGTAATCACTAGATTAATTAGAACTAATCGAATACTCGTGAAATTTCTTAAATAGTAGGAATTTCACACACCAACTTTTTCCGCCAGAAAACGACATAGTTTTAGTTTATTTAGTGCGAAAGAAAAAATTGCAGTGCCCGTAGCATCCTTATTTTAATAAGAGATAATGGCTCCTCGGCTACATTTAAGCACCAAACTTACTACCTACCACTACTAACTTAGAATTTCTTATCTCACACAGTTGAGGTGTGGTTTTGTGAGATGTGGTTTTGGGCTACGTCGTGTGGCATGAATTTATGAACCATCTAAATGGTTTAAGCCGAAATCTATGATTGAAAAATATTTTAGCCAACAAATTTTTTGTCCATAAGTAAAAGTGTAGCATCCCATTTAAAAACAGCCATTAAGATTAAACACAATGGTTGGTATGAGAGTGTATAAATGGGGATGGTTAAAATCTCTAAATTTTTTTTATATTTGAACCCACTCCTTATAACTTATGATAAATCACTTTGACCCATCAATCAATCCGTTTCAAACTCTGATAAATCACTTTGACCCCATCTATCAATCAATGGTATACGATCATTTAAGCACCGTATATGGTGGTGCTTAAAGGCCCTTTTAAATAATCCATCCCCTTGACCCGATGAATCTCTCTATCTTGCAAAACCAAAACGAAAACCAAAGAATCATTTCCTTCTTCTTCGTTGATCTCTGTGTCGCAAAACCAAAACGAAAACCAAAGAATCCCTTTTTTCCTTCTTCTTCTTCGTTAATCTCTGTGTTGCAAAACGATAACGAAAACCAAAGAATCCTTTTCTTCTTCGTTGAGATCAATCCCTCCGCTAGCGTAGTCCCATGGGAGAATCATATATAACCCCCCTTGTTCTTACCCTTATCGAAAAGTCGTCGCCGTCGTCGAATCCTTTCTTCCTAAAAAATCCGTCGTTTTATCGAAATCTACGGACTTGTTTGTTTTCCATTCATACCCTTATTCAAGATGCAGAGCAGATACAAGTTATGGACTTGACGGCGAGAGGTTGGCTTCGACAACTCAAAGATGCTCTCTACGATGCCGATGATCTATTGGACTATGAGGCTCTCCCTCGCATTCATCATTGTAAGCCCTATTTTATCAGTCGCATTTATATGATGTATAAGATGAGGGCGATGATCGATAGATTACATTCAATTTTAAAGATGGCAATGGATGACAGTTTGGCAGCGGGTTTCGCCGCGAAAAGGCATCTTTACGACGACACCAGCACCAGCCAAACAAGAGAACCAACGGGCTCTTTCGTAATTGAATCAGAAATTTATGGACGAGATGAAGATAAGGAGAAGATAGTGAAGCTGTTGTTATCGCCGGAGGATCTTCTTTCAGTCATTCCTATAGTCGGTATGGGAGGTCTAGGGAAGACGACGCTTGCCCAATTAGTCTATAATCATGAAACTGTACGGAGCCATTTTCATCTAAGAAGCTGGATTCATGTGTCTGCTCAATTCGACTTGACGCATCTGATCCAAAAGATTTTACAATCAATAACCGATACCAAATTCGACCTCTTAGATATGAACAAACTGCAGTCCCACCTCTACCAAAGACTAATAGGTAAAAGATTTTTACTTGTGTTAGATGACGTGTGGAGTGAAGATTATGACACCTCGGTAAGATCAAGAAAATTGTTAGGATGTGGAGCTAGAGGTAGTAGAATCATTGTAACAACTCGAAGCCAAAAAGTTGCATCCGTCTGGGGCACAATTGAGCCGTACCATTTGAAGGGCTTATCAGATAATGATTGTTGGATGGTGTTCAAACAATGGGCGGTTGGAGTTGGGAAAGAAGAAACTGGAAACTCTGTGGTAGCAATTGGGAAGGAGATAGGGAAGAAGTGTAAAGGAGTGCCTTTGGCAGCCAAAACTGTCGGTAGCTTGTTGCACACGAAAACTGATGAGAACGCATGGTTGTTGGTTAAAAACAGTGAAATTTGGAATGTTTCTCATCAAACAAATAAAATCTTGCCTGCGCTTTGGTTGAGTTATAAGTATTTACCATCACATTTAAGACAGTGCTTCGCATACTGCTCAATCTTTGATAACGGTCAGGAGTTTGGGAAGGAAGAAGTGATTAAACAATGGATGGCACAGGGGTTCATTCCATCATGTGAAGTTACCAAGCAAATGGAGGATACCGGTACTGAATATTTCAATGATTTGGTGCAGAGATCATTATTTGTAGCTGTAGAAGAAGATGATACTGGGAATGCAATAAGGTGCAGAATGCATGATCTCGTTGTTAGTCTTGCACGCTATGTTGCAGGAGAGGAATGCTTAAATGTTGTGGCTAACAGCATCGGATATATTCCGACAACTACCCGCCATTTGTCCTTGCATTTAAGAGCAAAATCGCCAATTCCAGAATCATTATGCAAAGCAAAGAGCTTACGCACTTTAGTTTTTCGGGCTTCCAAAGAAAAATTCAGAGAGGTTCCTGAAAACATTTTCTTAGTTTTAAGGTGCTTACGTGTGTTAGACTTGAGTGGCATGAGCATCAAAATCTTGCCGACTTCAATCAGCAAGTTGAAACATCTAAGATACCTTAGCCTCTCTAGAACTGATATTGATATGTTACCAACATCCATCAGTAACCTGTTAAATTTGCAAACACTGAACCTCGTAGGTTGTAGTTCTCTCCGGAAATTACCAAAAGACATGTTCAAAATGATTAGCCTACGACATCTCGACATCAGCGGGTGCGACTTGTTGACTCACATGCCAGCCAAGATTGGGCAATTGAGTTGCCTTCAGATGTTGCCAAGGTTTATTGTTTGTAAAGGAAACAAGTACAGCAGTTTAGGAGAGCTAAAAAGCTTAAATCTTAAAGATGAATTGAACATTGAGAAGCTTGCAAATTTGAAGAATGCAATAGAAGCCAAGGAAGCAAACTTGAAGTCCAAACCTCAACTTTGCAAATTGAGGTTATCATGGGATGATGATTATGATGGTGAAGCAAACTCGATAGAAGATGCAGAGAAAGTGATGGAAGGACTCCAACCGCACCAAAAACTGAAAAGACTGCATGTTGAAGATTATGGGGGTGTGAGATTTCCAACTTGGATGATGGATCTTCCAAATCTAGTTGAGATCTCATTGATCAAGTGCAACAGATGCCAACAACTACCGCCTCTTGGATACTTACGCTTCTTGAAGGTTCTAATTTTGAAACATATGAATGTTTTGGAATATGTTCACAGTATGCAAGTACCGTTTCCATTTCCACTACTAGAGAAAGTTATCTTAGAAAAGATGCCTTACTTGGAAAAATGGGGGGAAGTGGACGGAAAACAAGTGATGCTCACTCACCTTACCAAAATGACCATCAAGAAATGCCCTAAACTGATGGCTCTGCCTAGCTGTCCCTCACTTGAACAATTAGTGCTGCAAGGGAGTAATACTACTGTTTTTAGGGCAGTAGTGGACTTCACGGTTCTTTCATTTCTTAGCATTCATGAATTTCAGGAGCAATCTCTACTTATAGGGTGTCTACCTCATCTTCAAACTCTAATAGTTGATAGCTGCCCTGACCTTGTCCTTGTGCAGCTCAAAGAGTTTACTACTTTGAGAGTAATGCATATTAAGTGGTGCAGTAACCTCTTTTCTGTTGTGAACGTCAAACCTCTTGAAAAACTGCTCTTGTCTGGGTGTGAGAAGCTAACAAGGAATTGGTTAACAGAGGAGGAGCCTATCCTAGGCTTGACCTATCTTAAGAATTTGTGCATTGATTACTGTCCTAGCATAAAGTCTTTGCCCGACGGCATTCAACTCTTGACTGCCCTCGAAAGTCTGGAGGTTGCGTTTTGTCCTAAGTTAGAGTCTCTTCCTGAGGGATTACACCACATGACTGCATTGCAATCGCTACTTATTCGCAAATGTCCTTCTCTCTTGTCATTGCCCATGGGATTGCAACACATCACACTCCAAGAACTACAGATTCAACAGTGTCCACATCTGGAGGTACGATGCAACAAGCATATAGGCGAGGATTGGCACAAGATCGCTCACATCCCAAGTATTTTCATCAATGAACAGGAGTTATCGTAAAAATCTATGGATGACTCATATTCCTAGCAAGGACCAACAGCTCTGATTCGGTTAGTATTCATTTCATTTACCCATCTGTTTTATTTATTTCATTATTATAATCGGGGAAATTCAAGTGGCAGTCCATCGTTTAGTATTCATTTCATTCACCCATCTGTTTTATCTGTTGCATTACTATAATTGGGGATGTCCACATGGATGTCCACGTGGATGTCCAAGTGGCAGTCCATCGTTTAGTATTCATTTCATTCACCCATCTGTTTTATCTATTTCATTATTATTATAATCGGGGATGTCCAAGTGGCAGTCCATCATTTAGATGGGACAGCCCAATGATTCTGATAAGAGAATTTTAACCGTATAATTAAAGCAGTTTTTGTGCATGTGGTATGTATTTTGATGCTTTCTGACCTTTCACTTGTATGATCTCACACTTCTTTCTCATTAATATTCCGAGATTTTAATGCATCTCATTTTCTTTTCTTTTTTTTCTTCAAAATTCTCTCTTTAATAATTATTTGTAGATGCTTTTATGATGATATTCTACCATCAAGTGTTCTTAAAGGCGGCCGGGGCGGCCGCCGGGGTGGCCGGCCGGGCGGTTCAGGCCCCCTGGTGCCCCGGTTTAGCCCCTGGGCGGCTTCTCGAGCGGACCGGGTTTGGGGCGCCCACTTGGGCGGGGCGATTTTGTTAGTAGAGGCACTAGTAGACTAGTAGTAGATGTAGGAGCTCAGAGGAGGCAATATCAGTGGAAGTAACAAAATGCACAGCTGAAGTTGATCCCAGTTCTCGAGGGGCACAATGAAGCTTGGAACATTTTTATCAGTGTTGTCAAAAGCACTAGGCGCACCCAAGGCGACAAGGGTCCCTAAAGCCTAGGCGAAAAGGCGTAGGCTTTTTTTTTCATGGTGCATTTTCATTTTAATTTTTTAAATATATTTTTATTACATATTTAAACATTTATATATTAATATAGAATGATATGTCATTTCATTTTACATTTCTTTTAATAATTTTAAACATTTCTATATTAATATAGAATGATAATTTGTGACAAATTGAAATAGTAAATATATTTATAAATTAAAATTATTAATTTTTAAACATAAACATATATATAAAGAACAAGAAATAAATAAACATCATAAACAGTTGAACGTTATGGGCACTAAAAAAATATAATTTAATAAACTAGCAAGCTGGCAACTAGTATAACTTTCTAAAAATGAACTCATGAACTAACAAGTAGGGATTTGAGCTGTAGCTTAGTAGAAGGTGCACGGTGAGGCAACTTTGAGCTTGCAAGTTCGAGAACTAATGAACTAGCAATTGAGTACTTATTACACTTATATAACTGATGACTATATAAAGTAACTTTTTTTTTTTGATCGGTAATAAAAAGATATATTGATAAGCAGCAAGGCGCTGACGAGACCAATACAAACGACATGACCAAAAAATAGAGAAAGTACAACCAGACCAACAAACTACTAAAACAACTCATAGACCCCACCTACATAGCCCGGATCCCACAAGAAACATCCCCACCAGCCCCATCCCCTCCTTTAGCAACCCAGAGCCACAACAAATCGCGGACCTGTTTCATGATCATCCCCACCAGATGGTTTTTACTCTAAAAAATCCAACGATTCCTCTCGCTTCATACACTCCAAAACACAGCGAAAGGGGCAACCCTCTAATATTCACTAATTGGGCCCTCCAATCTAACGGACTCCCACATCAGGAACTGAAAATTGAGCGTCGCTTGCTTCACCCAACACATTCCAAAAGAATTAACGACAATACTCCAAATCTCATGGGCCACCTTGCAGTGAAGCAGAAGATACGCAGTGGATTCCTTCTCATCGTTACACATAACGCAGCGATTCGGGATCTCCTTCCCCCTACGAATAAGTTGATCTATAGTTAAAATTCTCTCTTTGAACAGGGTCCACGTAAAGAACTTGATTTTAGCCGGAATGGCTTCCTTCCACAACCCGACGCCGCTAAACTTGACAAGGGGGCGACAGGACAACATCTTATAGTAAGATTTGACAGAGAACAAACCCTCTCTACTCGGAATCCACCTAAGCTGGTTACGCCCAATTTGGTTGCGCTGAGAATCATAGATCAACTGCATAATATTTGAAAACAAAACCACCTCCTCATCCCTCAGAAGTCTTCTGGTAATAACATTCCACATTCTACCCCCCTCAGTCTCGAAGACAAACTCGTCAATCATGCCATGAGGATTCAACGAAATAGCATAGATATCTGGAAAAGATGATTTGAGGGGATCGTGGTCCACCCATGCATCCTCCCAAAAGCGTATCCGTATACCACAGCTCCAACTGAAATGCAATCCGCTAGTGAACGACTCCCACGTGCTGCACATAGTTTTCCACCAAGCCGAAAAGCCCTTGTGAACCGTGATATTGTTGCCCCAGTTACCGACATAATTACCATACTTTTCACTCAACACCACACGCCAAAGGCTATCCCTTTCCTCTACCCTCCCCGCTCGCCAAAACCACTTGCCGACCAGCGCAATATTGGTTCACTTCAAACTTCGAATACCCAGTCCCCCACAACAAACTGGTAGCCGAATAGTGTCCCAATTTACCAGGTGATACCGTTTGGATATACCTGAACCCTCTCACAGAAAGGATCGTTGAATTTGTTCTAGGCGCTTGATAACTTCCATTGGACATTTAAACATTGACATGTAAAAAATGGGCAACGACAACAATACCGATTTAACCAACACTAGACGCCCTCCACTGCTTAGCAATTTCCCTTTCCATGTCGACAACCTTTTCTCAAACCTTTGCACTACCGGACCCCACTCTCTAGTTGTGGGATATCTTAGGCTAAGGGGGAGCCCCAGGTAACGAATAGGGAATTTACCGCCCACACAATTCACAGTTTGTGCTAGCTCCTCTAACAAAACATCATCAGTGCCAATACCCGTTATCGCAGACCTAGACAAATTGATGCGTTGGCCCGAAACTGCCTCATAAATGGATAGAACATCAGTCAAGGACCTAAATTCCTGAACATCGACTTGTCCAAAAATTAAGGTATCATCCACAAAGTGGAGGTGCGAAATGTATCTACCTTGAGATCCCACCCTAATACCAGTTATGAGATTAGATTGCCTGGCCCGAACAATCAACCCTGGTAACGCTTCTCCCACCATATTAAAAAGGAAAGGGGATAGCGGGTCCCCTTGACGGAGACCTCTAGAGCTTTTGAAGTATCTAACTGGAGTACCATTGATCAGGATCGAGAACCATGCCGAAGAATAGCAGCCCTGCATCCATCTCCTCCAAGTCGACCCAAAACCCAGCCTGCCAAGCATATAATCAAGGCAGTCTCAGCTAACCCGATCGTAAGCTTTCTCCATGTCAACCTTTTAAAGGGCAGCAAGTCTGCGATTTTGATAAGCCGAATGGATTGTTTCATGAGCCACCACAACCAGGTCGAGAAGCTGACGACCCCTCACAAAAGCGCCTTGATTATCCGAGATGATCGTACCCATAACCGGTTTAAGTCGTACCCATAACCGGTTTAAGTCTATTAGCAAGGACCTTGGATATAATCTTATAGAGGCAATTTGTAACACTTATATGTCGAAAATCAGCAATATCATTAGCCCCATCCTTCTTGGGAATGAGGGTGATGAAAGTAGAATTAAGATTGCGCCCTATAAACCCGGAAGTATGGAACTCATGCAGGACCCCCATCAGGTTTGCCTTTATAGTCGACCAGAAACACCTAAAAAATTCCATAGTGAACCCATCAGGCCCCGGTGCTTTGTTCTTAGCCCCATACCTGATAACCTTCCACACCTCCTCTGCCCTAAACGGCTGTTCCAAACTCGGTCGTTCTTTGGCTGCGAGAGATTGGAAAGGAATCCCGTCCAATTCTGGTCGCAGCAGGCCTTCATCCGTGTACATCTTCTTATAGTAACCCACTATATTCTCCCTAACCTGCTCCTCCTCGATATATGTCACCCCATCTACCACAATATTGCCCAGGTAGTTCGCCTTGTTTCACGCATTCACAATCGCATGGAAGTATTTGGTATTAGCATCCCCCTCCATGAGCCATTTCCCCTTGGATTTTTGCTTTCAGCTCACCTCTTCAGCCATGCAAGCATTGTTGAACTCTATTTTTTTAGATAGCGTTCTTCACACTCTTCCGCCGTAAGGTTTCTCGTCTCCTCCACATTGTCCAATTCGTTCAGCTGTATTAATAGAGCCTCCTTAACTTGAACCATCCCGTACTCTTCCTTGTTCCATAATTTGATATTTTCTTTAACCCGCTGAAGTTTGGAGATGAAACGGTAAGCATCCGTCCCGGAAGATGTCGATGCACTCCACCACTCCGGTACCCTTGCCCGGAAACTCCCCTCCATCAGCCACATGTTTTTGAAACAAAACTGGCTCGACCCTCTCTGACGTGCCTTGCACGTAAGAACAAGTGGTCGGTGGTCAGAAACAACCCTTGCCAAACACTCTAATCTCGCACCCGGGTAATGACCCATCCATTCCACATTGCAAACAAACCTGTCCAGCCTGCTAAGAGAAGGAAATTCCTGTAGATTCGACCACGTGAAGCGCGAGCCCGTTAACGGAACATCCAACAAACCCCAATCTGAGAAAAAAGAATTAAACTCCCGCATCACAGCAGCGTCCGACAGCCCACCCTGTTTCTCGAAACCCCACCTTATGGCATTAAAATCTCCCCCAAACAAAAAGGTAGGTCCCATCTGCCCGCGAGGGCAGCCAACTCCATCCAGAAGTCAGGCTGGTCCCGATCAACAGTCGAACCATAGATTCCAGCAAACATCCACTCTTTCCTTGAATCTTTGTTACGAAGTACCACTGCAGCTGAAAAAAGTCCCACTTCATCCAATTTATCGAAAAGCCGAGTATCACAGGTGACCAGGATGCCCCCTGATGCACCCTCAGAATCGACCCCCATCCACTCCCAGTATTTTCCACCCAGCACCAACGCGACTTTCCTTGTATCGCAATTGCCCCATTTGGTCTCTTGCAACGTAATAACAATTGGCTTGAGTGTGGCGATCACCCGCTTCACCCGGCCCGTTTACGTCCATCACAGATCCCCCTAACATTCCAGGATAGCATCTTCATGAACCGCACGACAAAGACCCGCCCATACCTGAAGCTGGGGAACTAGGTCCCCCCCCACTCCCTTCCCATTCGGCATCCCCCACTGTAACCAAGCAAGTTCCCGCGCCCCCCTCGTCGCCTCCTCTTAGTCGCCGTATGATTCGCCGAAATGGACCGAAACACATCCCGGAGCTCCTCATTGGATCCTTTGAATGACATCCTGAGATCATGCCCCACACGAATCAGGCGATCGATATCTTCACTCAGGCCCAACTCACCATCAAACCCATCACCCATTCCCACTATTAGTTTGCCCTCATTATTGGATCCCGGAACATCACCCCCACTCAGTGCTCCAGATTCCATATGATCGTGCCTGAACAAAACCCTTGTCATCCTCTCCAAACAAGAGATAGACGACTCAGCTTTGAGACCACGAGTCAAATCGCTGATCTGTCCCGACAACTCGCCCACCTTCATAGGGTTATCCTCAGTCCCTAGTTCAACCAACAAGAAAGTAAAAGCCGGACCGAGTCACAACTCGTCTTCATACGTCTCCCCCCTTCCCTCCGCTAAACTCATTCCACCCCCTCTGCCAAGAGTCCACGGTCTCAGGTCCAACAACTCCGGCCCAAACGAGAGATGGAACATCTTTAGGATGGGCCCCATCATGGGTCAAAATCTCGGGTATTGTCCGAGCTCCAAAACGATACGTATCAGACGATACGTATCGGTATCGTCCGATACCGAATGATACATTGAATGTATCGTTCAGTATCTGCCATACAACTGAACGATACGGTACATTGAATGTACCGTATCGTTCATCTCCGATATCGATACGTATCGTCCGATACGTATCGGTATCGGATAAAAATTTTGATCCATGGGCCCCATACCCGAAAACAAACTTAAACCCCCTGGATCAGAGCTTATAAGGGCCCACAAATAGGTCCTCCATGTGTCGAGAGAAAGAGGTACCGACAACATGTGTCGGCCACGTGATAAAACAGTATCTGATTCGAGCACACCCCTATTGGTATAACCCCCGTCCACCCAGACCCGGCTTGTAAAAGGATTTCCAGATACTTCCAAAGACTTATGACGTGTCGCAATCCCAGCGTCTTTCGAAACCCGAAACCCTATATAGACTCTCTTCTTGCGCTGGAAAACCCTAAAGCTCTTGTTGTTACCAGCTACCTTCTTCCTTAAAAAGTAACTTTGAGCTTCGGTCACCATTGGATCCCAGGTACGGCTACAGACGTCGACCCTCAGCGTTGGCATCTCCGAAATCTCACCTACCTCCCTCTCTAGCAGTTGTCCTTTGTCTAGACAAGAGTACGGCTCGATCTTGACTGTCGGAAACACCAAAGGTGATAGATCCCCCTCGGCACCTGCAGACGTAAAGCTGATCTCAATCTTCTCCGACCACCCTTGCCGTTTCGACGACAGAAAAAATTTTTGATCAGCACAAACGACACTCTTCACAACCTTTGGATCGCCTCATAGTTCCAGACTCTCACCGACAATCTCCCGCTCTTCAAGATCCTCTGTTGGACAATGAGTAGTGCTAGCAGTTCCAAGAACCTGGGAACTCCCCGTCGATGTGGACGACTGCCGATATATATCGCAGCCTGCCGTATTTGAGGACGAGCCCCTCTCCGGGCACCTCGATACATCCCCTTCGGGCCCTACTACCCCGTCCCTCAATGGCTTGATGACCGGCGTGAATTCTTCTGCGGACCACTGAATACGTCTATCCCGACGTTCCAGGCCCTCGCGGCTTCATCGCTCGACTCCTGTGGCACGAGCACCTTGTGACGGAGGTACGCAGCATGGCTACCCGGGTCATTCGCAGTGTCACTCGGGCCGCTTTTACTCCGCGTAGAGGCAGTGGCGACTTGGTGCATGGGGCAAGCGATGTGATGCCAAGCGGGTACGTGACATCTTGGTGCCGGGAGGGCACGCAACATGGGGCTAAGAGGGCCTCGCGACGTGGTCGTGCTGCGGTGGTCGCGACACGGTCGCAGGGGAAGACGATGCGGGGAGTCACGGGCGTGATGGTTGGGACTTGACACTGTGTGCCACGGGCAGAAGACGTGTGCCATGGGGGTATGTCAAACCAACGTGTTTGAGGTCCTTTAGTTGTTTACCCATAGATGGTGTTTGGTCCATCTATGTGGGAGAGGTGTTGGAGAATGCCTTCCACCCACACGGGGCCTTGCGTCACTAGAAGGGGCGCAAGTGTCTCCTAGGCCTGAAAGGGTGGGCCTAGGACGTCGACGTAGCGATGTCGTGTGGCACCCAAGGTGAGGTTGAAGTATGACCCGAGCTACGCGTCGCGGTGCATACGGCTGAGCAACTTCACTAGAGCTGTGTGGGACTCAGTTGAGCACGACAGTATGCGGGCTAGGTATGGATGTGTGCTAGTAATTCGGAACGCACATGAAGGCGGGCTGCGTGGGACTCAGTTGGGCACGGTAGCACGAGGCACATTGGTGCAATCGGGCGTGTCGTAAGGAGCATGATACATCGGATGGTAGGCCTTGAAACAGAGGTAACCACGAGGCGGAGTTCCTGTCCTCTCGGCGGGTGGTATCAGAGCTGATGAAGAGATTGGTTGGCTTCGTTGCATGCTGTAGCGAGGCACCGCGCGGGTTGATGGCGCGTCGAAGGACGCCCCCGTGACAGTTGGTATCAGAGATAGACTGACTTAGCGCATCGGGTGTTAGGTGTCGCACAGGCTAACACTGCTGGAAGAGTGACCTCGTGACATTTTGTATCAGAGCCATGTTCGATCCAGAAGGGATGACACTAATGAGCTAAGTGGTGCCAGCGGGGCACGCGATGTAGTGCCAAGAGGGCACGCGACATCCCCGAATTAGTTAAGAGGTGAGGGCCTTGCTACTGAAGAACCAGGTTGACTCAGACCTAAGAACTCAATTGGGAGTGAGCTATCTAGTACCACAGAAAGGTTAGTGACTTATTGCTTTGTTATGCAATGACAGAGCGTCGATGGAGTGTAGTGAAGACATGGAGTTCAAGGACTGCAGCATCGAGTGAGGGCACATTCAAGGTTAAGAAGTGTCTTCACGTCAACGAGGACGTTGACGATTTTGAGTGGAGGAGGATGTGATGAAGGTACGCAGCATGGCTACCCGGGTCATTTGTAGTGCCACTCGGGCCGCTTTTACTCCGCGTAGAGGCAATGGCGACTTGGTGCCTAGGGCATGCGACATCTTGGTGCCGGGACGACACGACATGTGGTGCTAGGAGGGCCTCGTGATGTGGTCGTGCTGCAGTGGTCATGACACGGTCGCAGTGGAAGACGATGCGGGGAGTCACGGGCGTGATGGTTGGGACTTGACACTGTGTGCCACGGGCAGAAGACGTGTGCCATGGGGGTATGTTAAACCAACGTGTTTGAGGTCCTTTAGTTGTTTACCCATAGATGGTGTTTGGACCATCTATGTGGGAGAGGTGTTGGAGAATGCCTTCCACCCACACGGGGCCTTGCGTCGCCAGAGGGGGCGCAAGTGTCTCCTAGGCCTGAAAGGGTGGGCCTAGGACGTCGACGTAGCGATGCCGTGTGGCACCCAAGGTGAGGTTGAAGTATGACCCGAGCTACGCGTCGTGGTGCATACGACTGGGCAACTTCACGAGAGCTGCGTGGGACTCAGTTGAGCATGACAGTATGCGGGCCAGGTATGGATGTGTGCTAGTAATTCGGAATGCACATGAAGGTGGGCTGCGTGGGACTCAGTTGGGCACGGTAGCACGAGGCACATTGGTGCAATCGAGCGTGTCGTAAGGAGCACGATACATTGGATGGTAGGTCTTGAAACAGAGGTAACCACAAGGTGGAGTTCTCGTCCTCTCGGCGGGTGGTATCAGAGCGGATGAAGAGATTGGTTGGCTTCGTTGCATGCGGTAGCAAGGCACCGCACGGGTTGATGGCGCGTCGAAGGACGCCCCCGTGACAGTTGGTATCAGAGATAGGCTGACTTAGCGCATCGGGCGTTATGTGCCGCACGGGCTGACACTGCTGAAAGAGTGACCTCGTGACAACCCCGCTCCACGAGCGCCATTTCTATGAAGATTCGATATTTTTGTCCGTTGAGGCACAGCTCGCAGAACCTAGGGATGTGCTACCAGGAATCCACCGCAATGAGGATACGGCCGCGCTGGTATCTTAGAGATTAGCAGAGCACCGGTCAGCGAGGATGAAACGACCGCACCGATCGTCGATGCCCTTAAAAATTTCAGTAGTCCACGCATGGATTGGCAAGCCTACCAGCCGAATCCAGATCCCTCCTTCCCACCATTGTAGCTGACTGTCTCCAATTGAAGGTTCCCATGGGCCACATTCCACTGGAGCTCCATCAATCCTGAAGGACTTTTTGCGACGGAGCTCCCGAGCACCCTCCTCCGTCAAGAACCTCAGAAGGAATTTAGTAGAAGAAATTGTAGATAGAACTGGTCTTTCTGTGTATTTCCACTCCCTTTGGATCCATTTATGTAAATGATATAAAGATAGAGTATCTTTAATGCTTATATAAAACGACCCAAAACTGCGGAAGATTTTTAACCATGGCCCCAAACTGAGGGGAATCAAACTCCAGCCGATTATTGTCACACCCCATGTTGCCGGAAAGTGAGGGATCCGAACGAGAGGTAGCCGCAATGACCTGCGACACTCCCTTATTCACACCATGACTTCCCACCACCTCGGCAAACGACACCAAGGATCAAAATTTCGGTTTCGGGCATGACCAAAACCGAAAATTTGGACCAAAATTTTGGCCGAAAACCGATAATTTGGCCAAAATTTCGGTCGAAAAATTGAGTCCCATACAAAATATGACCGAAATTTCGGTCAAAATTATCGTTTCGGTGAGGACTGAAACCGGTAATTTGGACTGAAATTTCGGTCATTATGGCCGAAATTTTGATCCTTGAACGACACCCCATGACGGAGGTCCCTCCTTCCACCCAACAAACTCGAGGCTCTTCTAAATCTTCTACCGGCTTGGCACTTGTTGATAGACCAACCATTAGTTAGGTCTCTGGCTTGACACTCGTTGAGTACCGGCTGATGATAGTTAGACCTCCAGAGACCCGATTCATCAGCAGATTTTACGAGCAGACCCTTATCTCTGGATGCGAGACACCCCACCCGGTGGCACACTAACCTTCTCCGGAAATTAAGATTCCCGCAGGAACCACAAACCCAATCACCTGCTCTTAGCACCAAAGCCATCATAGCCACAAATTCTAGCCACTCATCGTTACTCTTATAATTTTTCTTTTTTTTCTCTTTTAAAGAAAAAAGGATAAATACAGAAGAAGGAAAAAAGCATATATATATATATACACACACTAAGGCTCACCTAGGCACATTTCTGTGCCTTTGCCCTTAGCTGCACAAGGCGCACGCCTAGGTGCGTCTCTCTGCACCTGCGCCTAAAACGTGAGGCGCAGGCGCAGAGAGTGCACCTTTGACAACACTGATTTTTATTAGTCATGTCAGCTTGTGGCAGAAAGAACAAACAACATTAGGGTCTCCACAGCCGCGACTACTCTCCTACTCTGGGAATCATAGACTAAAGCGGTGTGCACTGTAAGAGGCAATGAGGAAGCCATACTATCATGACACCATTCGTCACTATTAATCGTGGCATAAACATTTTGCGATGGAGGCAGAGCATCAGTCGCAAGAATTTGACCACACAACTACTCAAACTTTGGTCGGAGTCCCGTAAGAAAGCAATATATCTACTGGCGCTCAAGATGATGTGCAGCAATCTAGGAACCCTCGTACTGACAGAGGTCATCCCATCTCCTCTGAAGGTAACAAAACTACTTTGAAACTGTTCAGTCACACTACTCGGCATGTGAGACCTCTCTAAACAACTGATAAATCTAAGTGTCATTCTTAGCATGGGCATACATTTAGGTTAATGCATCCCACAATTGTGCACCTGTCTCATGGAACAAATACATGCTATATAAGAGTTCCCCCATTGAGTTGAACAACCATCCCAACACCGTATAATTTCAATTTCCCATAGTGAAAAGAGGGATCAAATGGGGTAGGTCTGGCCATAGTCCCAAGAATGTGTCATAATTTTTCACGGCTTCCCGAACAAAGATTTACAGCTCTAGACCATAGGAGAAAATTTTGGCCATTCAGCTTTGTACTTATAATCCCACGGGATGGGTTGGAATCAAGGGACCAATAGAGGATGGAATATTTCGGTTCCATAGTATAGAAAAAAAAGAAGATAGCTATTCGTAATAAAAGATCACCACATCGAGGAGCTTGAAATATGGGTTTCAGTGGAGAAAAACGGTTCAAGTGAAAATTTGAGATAACTAATTTAATACTTAATCAAATCCACTAAAATTTAGTGGAAATGTCTAAAATCTGAATCAAAGCATACCATGTACAATAGATCTCTATAGCTTGATGATGTGGGATCGAAAGGCGCTAACCCTAAAGTAGCATAAATTCTGCACAATAGGATTAGGGTTTCAATCTCCGAGATAAACAAAAATTTAAAATAAAGAAATAAGGAAGAAGATATAGTAAATCACTGGAATTTCACCAGCAGAAATGTTGGCCTCACACCAAAGGATAAGAATCACTCTTGCTCCGAACGAAAACTCATCTCAAGTCTTCAAGGGTTTCACAAAGCAAAATTTTCATTAATTCATCATAAATTATTTTTTCAAAAGAGATTACAATATATTTATAAAGCAAAGAACCTCTAAGAATACTACTAGAATTGAAACTTCTAATTAACCATTAAAACTTTTAATCTAACACTCACAATTAATTTCACTACTAATCTCATTTTTTTACTATGTGACCAATTTTGAAGGGTTAAATGATGTCCGATTGACAAGAAATTAGTCTTGTTTGAAAGCTTACCGAAGTAGCTTTCCAACAAAACAAGAATCACACAATTTCGACATGTATTAAAGGACTTATGACCATTTTTTTGATGGCTGTGCTGAAAGTGGCGAAATTAATGGTCACGTTAATATATGTGTCTGACCTCTAAATAATTTAAATAAGGAAACTAAACTTAAAGCAAATTGCAAAATAAATACTCCTAACGGAAAAACGGAAACTAGACCTAGACAAGATCACCTAAAATAACGTGCGCACGGGTCATCAATGCTCTTTAATGGGCCTTTTAAAAACACATTCGCTGGTCCACTTTCTCCTCTTTATCCGGCCACGATCTCGGCTGTAGGCTTTGATTTCGCATCACTTGAGGGTCAGATCTGCTTCGAAAACTGTGATGTAGATCTGATTAACAATTTCTTCCAGAATGCCCTTTCCACTTGTTACATGCCAACACTTCTTTTATGAAAGATGATTGATTCAAAAATTTTATCAAGATGGTATCCTTTTTCTTTAGGTTTGAGTTCAAAGAGTTGACCTTGTTGATGTCAACATATGCTTCGATGATGTCAACAAACAGAGAGGTCTAGGTAATGGCTCTAATACCAACATGGCTGCAATGATGGGGTTAGGGTTAGATTGTCAGGGTTAGGGTTAGGTTGAAGAGAGAGAGAGGGGGGGGGGGGGCATCACAATACATACCTAACAATATGACCAACACACCACTATTACAGCTATACCCATATACATACATATGCTCCAATAGTTACTTTCTTCCTTTTTTTTATATCGGTAAAGGCGAATATATTGAAGAACCAGTGAGAAGCTGAAAGGATACAAAGAGGTCCGACCAAAAAGGACTAAAAAGAAACAGAAAACAAAAGAAAAAACACCCTCAAAGGAAGAAGGGCAGACTAAGCAAGAAAAAGAAATAACTAGTCAAAATCCAACAACTCCAGGAGAGCCCCATTCCCAAATTTATCCTGCCTAACCCACAAGCACATCAAATCCAGAATTCCTTTCAGAATCAAACCCACCAGACGACGCCTCCTTCGGAAAATATGGGCATTCCTCTCCAGAGCCAGATGCTCCAAAGGACTGCGTAGAAACCCACCTTCCAAAAAGCCAGCAGCTGACCCTCCAAGTGGGCTCCAAACCAGGACAGAAAGTGAGAAGGGATATCGCTAGTGTGAACCTAGACCATACCGAAGGATCGCAAAATAACAGCCCATATCTTTTCCGCTATCCAACGCTGAAGGAAGATATGGGATGCCGTCTCTTCCGACTGCAAACACATGACACACCTACTTTCTTCTATTTTACCTATAAAAAGAAGACAATTTGCATGAGTAACTCTGAAACTATTCTCTTATAAAACATCAATTCCTGCAACAACACTCCTTGCAAGCACAGTCACCAAACGGAGTACATGATTAAGAGTTCTGACGACGAGGGAAAAATTTGGAAAAAAAATGACGAAAAACAAAAAGTACGGGAAAGAAAAAGGAAAAAAAATTGTTTATGGGAATAGTATGGCAAGGGACAAATTTGAAAAGGGGCCAAAAAAAACAAGTACGGGAAAAAAGGGAAAATCGAGAAAATATAAGAAAGAAAAAATTAATTATAATGTTTTTCTATTAAAAGGAAAAAGGACATTTAAATGCAAAATACGCTTTTTGAACTTTTTGAAAAAGACGGGTTTTATGCACCTTTTTTCGACAATAAATGGAGTTTTTTTGTGACTACCCCTGCAAGATCACTCCCTATAGTGTAATTCCACAGGAGCTGCTCCTCTAAGGAGCAGAGTATGCCAATGCAGCTTTAATCTTTTGTAAGAAGCAACCACACTTCCGGCTCCTGCTGTTCATTTAGTTAGAAAGCAAAAAAAATAAATTCAATTGATTGTCCAGATGGCCCTGTTTCATATCTCATTGAATTGTGTGGTGTAATTAGGATGAATTTGCCATATTTGTGTTCTGTGATGTGAATTTTGACAACTTCTAATTTGCTCTCTTATACAAAAAGGAGTCACTCATTGTTTATATCTAGAATGCAAATCCAAATGCAAATTTTTTCATATGGTTTCTTTGGGTGATCATATTATCTTTCCCCCTTTCATTATTCCATGAAAAACATGGATCATGAACTCTAAATCATGCATGAGATTATAGATAGTGCCCCTAAGTCAAACGGAAAGTAGGTTTACTACTATTCTGCACCTGATGTATTTTCTATTGGAGACGAACTTTGCATGCTTTGTGCAGAACCTAAAGTTAAAAGTTGTTTCATTCTCTCGAACAAAATCCACCATAAAAAATGGCCCGAGTTCCGGTCCGTATGTATGTGGTGGACATGATATAGACCCAACATGTGGCTTTTTATGCACAAAGTAGCTGCTCTCTGGAGTCGAACCTGCGTTTTCACGCTTGATAGCCCAAGTCTTTTACCATTGCACCAAGCAATGGCCCTTGAACAAAACCTAACAACATCTATAAGATGATAGTTGTAGTATAAATATATGAATCTTTTGTATGAATTTGAATGGAAATCCTATTTAAGGTAGTATAATTATAATCTACATATTTTTACCATATAGTGCTCGAGGTATGCCAAAAGTACTCATTATATTTTACAAGAATACACCCCAAATGGTTTTAAAACTATTCCCCTGTGGCTGACAAAAATTAGGTAGATAACTACATAAATAGCAATATAAAACCTAAAGAAGCCATAAAACCATTCCACTGCTCCAAGAGTTGCAAAACACAGCTGATCATCCCGGTCCCTCCTTTCTCACTGCTCTGCATCATCTCTAACCGTTGAAATCGGTAAATTCAATCGATACTGTTATTTTGAACTTGGTTTCTCCTCAATGTTTAAACCGTGAAATGGGTTAATGGCTTTAGCTGCAAAGAGCTGTTTGATATCCATTTGAATGGATTTTGAATTCAATCTTACAAAAGTTTTGAATTTAGAGGATCTCTGTATGGTGTAACTCCAAGATTTATAGTGTATTGCAATCCTGCAACCTCCAGGTCCCATGTTCAATCCCAGCTTACTTATAAAAAAAAGATATGTAGTATATTTCTAACAACCAATGTTGTAATAAATCATGTTTTTGCTGACAGATTTAGCCCTCCCTTGTCGTATCAAGTGGCCCCTGACGTAACCTATTGTCAAGGGTCCTTTCTTTTAATTCTATTTTGTAGGAAATTCTAAAATGACTAGGTTGGGTTTTCAGGTGGAGTGCGGGGAGAACAGTATTGGAACTAGTGACTGTGGAAAGAACCGACTGCGGACAGAACTGAAGGATAAAGGGTAATGATAAGACTGAGAAACCATGAGCCGTGTTGATCGCTTAGTTTTTTATTTGACTGAGAAACCATGTGTCTTGTTGGTTGATATTTTAGTTTTTTATTTGACTGAGAAACCATGTGTCTTGTTGGTTGATATTTCAGTTTTTTATTTGTTGGTTGATATTTTAGGTTTCTATTAGACTGAAAAACGTGAGTGTTGTTGATGTTTGTTTAAAAACTTAACTTTTATCTCTGTATATGGTTTTTAGAAACTATTTTTTTTTTCGTGATTGTGCATTCAATCGGCGCACTTCCTGTATGCCAAATTGAATAATTGCATCAAGGTCTAGGTAAGTAATTTCTGATATGCTGTTTAGATGTCCAGTTGAAGGCACTTTTGTAGGCTCCTGTATATACAATGGAAATAAGGGATGCTGCACCATGCCCTTGGCCTCCCAAAATGGGGTCGTATTCCAATGGAATACGAAAATTACGTATACCAAGCTCATGCGGAGGAGCTCCACATGACACCCAAAACACTTTTGGTGTCACATGGAGATCCAACAGGTTGTAAAGATCAATTCAAGAAAAAAAAAAGCAGGAATTTATGATTAATGTAAAATTTGTATTGCGGTTAAA
Organism: Chloranthus sessilifolius; assembly: GCA_021018995.1. Classification (NCBI taxonomy): domain Eukaryota; kingdom Viridiplantae; phylum Streptophyta; class Magnoliopsida; order Chloranthales; family Chloranthaceae; genus Chloranthus; species Chloranthus sessilifolius. The sequence goes on along the minus strand of CM037590.1, from coordinate 144,784,393 downwards.
TGGTTGTGATCTTAAGCCGTAGATATGGAGTTGAAATCATGTTTTATTTTATTTTTGTTTGTTTGTTTGTAAATTATATAAACAACACTATTTTGCTCCACATGGTGCTCAAAACATGTTTTCGATCGAGATGTGGACTATCAAAGAAATGCTTCGTCTCTGCTTTTCATGAAGGTTCACTTGTGTAGATTGGATTATTTTAAGGGTTTTGCAGGACATCAAAGGTGACCATCTTCTTGATGGATCTGATGAAGATCATTTCTTTGTGTGCAATTAAGCACCAACAAAAGCCTAAAAACTGAAAATTATTTAGGAATAAGATAAACTAAACTAGCAATAATTGCTTTTATCATTATTTGTTGGTGTTAATATTTCTCTATTTGGGTATGCATGTAAGAGCCCGACGAACGGGCCTAAGAGATTAAGCCCAAGCTCGGCCTGTGGGCTTTATTTTAAGCCCAAACTCTCTTTCAAGCGGGTCGGGCATACCGGACTACACAACCCCATTGCCACCCTTGTAATACTCTGATTCCCTGTTTTTATTTTTTGATCCCCTGTTTTTACCTGGGTAGATTTAGGGTTGTTATTAGTACCACTATTTTGTGAAGAACAAGTAATTTACGATCTGAACAATGATCAAAGATTGATAAATCAGATGAGTCAAAACATATATATCTTTTTTATTTTTTTGGTAACCTGGGTATCCGAGCCTCTTAGAGCACCCGCCTAATCTCAGGGGCACATGCCGGGTTATTATAGGATATAAATCCCTAGGGTGGCCTCAAGGTGGGGAGGAGATTCGAACTCAGGTCTGCTGCTTTTGAAAGTAGGTACCGGGCCAACTCACCTAACTCTTTGAGGTTAGTCAAAACATATATATCTAATGAACTTTAAATCAGACGGCTCAGATTGCGTGTCAAAACATATAAATCTAATAAACTTTAAATCAGAAGGCTCATAATGCGCTTTCACATGTCACACATCCTTAAAATATTAAGTCTTTCTTTAAATTCAGAGCACGGGCCAACTCTCCGAGACCAAGTAATGGCTCTCAAATTAAAACCCTCTTAATGTTGGCCTTCCTTACTGGTTTTAACCTCATAAAATTATGTGAAAATTAAATTAAGGGCCAACTCTTAAGGCGCGTTTGAATGCCATCCATCCAAAACACATTTAGTCCATTATAATTGTACGGCTGACTTAGAAAATTGTTTGATTGGCTTTCACAAAACACGTTTTCTCACTTTAAGAGTTGCAAATAGACATTTTTGCATGTGAAGCATAATGAGCCTTGTATGCCATCACCGTTATATCTCACCAAGCATAACTTTTCTCATCGATTGGCTTATTTTGGTATTGCTGATAAAGATTAATGCATATGATTGATGGTTTTCTATAAATAAATAAGTTAATAACATCTGTAATTAAAAGAGATGTACGGATCGGTCCGAGCTTACCGGCATTCCCTTTTCACGCCCTTATCCAGCCTGGTATATGGCAGGCTTTTTGTTTTGAGGCCCTAGTGAGAAGTTCTTACCCCATTTTGAAGCCTTAGCGTAAAACGTTTGGGGTGGGCTAGGTGGGCTGACGGGCTTGTTGGTAGGCGCTTTTTCTAGAGTCCTTTCAGTCCGAATATGGGGTGTCTACAGGGCTTACATACAACCCATACAAAGTTTATTCTAATTGATTATTACATCTTCTTGAAAAAATATGTGTTGAAATAACAAGTGATTTTTTACCTTAAATATAAAAAAAATCTCCCTAAAGCCCAAATGCTCTCCCAATCTTCATCTTAATGATTTTATGTGTTTCAAATTTCAATATAAACTAAATGTCATTTCAGGTGACATTGTTCCATCCTGCATTAGTATTTGGGATTGCTCTTTGGAGTCAAAGAGCGCCACTTAAAAAGAATAGATTTAAATTGTTCTTACAACTAAACACAATCTCATATTAAAGTACTTTTTGTCGGATCATAGAGCTGTTCTCTGCCTCCAAAGAGCAATCCCAAACACAACCTTAGTCGTTAATATAATTGGTTGAAATTGCCTATGAATGAAAGTTTGAACCCGATATATGATATATCATTTTAAGGGCTTGGATTGCTTACATCTTTGACTCTTGATGGAATAAGACTATTTACACAACATTTTGGTGTTTACATATTTGGTCATTACCATTATTCTCTTCATAAGACAACGGGTCGGGCCAAAAATTTGGCTGGCTAATAGGAAAATGGCATATGGCCAGCCCGTCTCTACCCGGTAAGATGGTGCACTGGACCCGACTTCGCCAGCAAATCTGACGCTTCTCTTGACCTGATTGATTTTACCTGACCCAAAATTTTTCCCGACCTTTTAGGCTGATTGGAAAATGGCTTATGCCCAAGCTAACTGGACCTGACCCGGCCCGACCAGAAAAATTGACGCTTGCGCTGACCAAAATTTTCCTGGCCTGCCCGACTTGACACAACTCAATGTTCGGGTTGGATGATTGAACCTGAAGGGTCAAGTTTATGTGCCTGACTCGATAAAATATCAGGTCGGGTAAAGTCAGTTGCCAGTCAGAGATTTAGTCTAATATATTTTGGCATAACGGCTCAGTCCAGGCTGATACATATTTGATATTTTGGATATGCATTGGCTAAACCAACTTATATTCAAACATAGGGCTGCCAATGGGCCGGGCTTTTATGTTGACCTGGCCATAGCCTTAGGTGGGCCTTAATATAGTTGACTCTAGCCCTAGTTCTAGCGCTCTTTAATGGTTGGCCCTAGCGGGCTTGGGCGGTCTTTGGGCTTTCAAATACTACAATTTTTACTTTTTGTTGTTCACATGCTATTAAAATTATATATGATTTCTAAATAATTTTAAATATAAATTATAATATAAACATGAAATAAAGATAATTATATTTTTAGTCCGTCCCTAAATTTCAAGGGGTCATTTTAAAGGTCCATGCCCTACCTAGGCCCTCAAAGCTTGGCCTTAGCACTAACATTTAGGGCCAGGCGGGGCGAGGCTTTTAGGGCTGGCCGGACCCTTTGACAGCAATCAAACATTTTTTTTTTTAATCTCTAAAATAATATAAAAATATAACAATAAATTTTTTTATATTTTTTCGTAAAATGGGCATTTTCCGTATTTCGTCTGAGTCATATCCTATACTAATAAGTCCCCATACGGTCCATTACGTGACCAAGTTGATCTAGCATAAAATAAAATCGGGTTTCACATCTCTATCGGATATGGCCGATATTTAAAACCATGGATTTTCGTGATGCAGCCTTATCATCCTGCCATGTTGCATATACTTTTCTAAAAATGTATGCGTCTGACAAGGGATCTTTGATTTTAACTAAAGAATGCATGATTTCGCTCGGAAACGCAAAGCGATCTGATCAGCTTCTTCGATTGACATGTCCAAGTTTCGAGCACTGTGGCAAGCTTCTCTCAATGCAACTAAAAGAGGTAACCTTTTCCCATTTTTGATATATATATATAAAAGAAATCATCGATTATCATCAAATGTATTCATGGATGTGGGTATATTAAAGTGGGTTATCTTGAATTTGTATCTAATAAAATTAAAATTGAAATCAAATCCATTTGGGCTTTGTACTATCTTATATATACAGTTTATTACTTTTTATATTGTGGAAGAAATAGCGTAGCATTTAATAACTATTCATGGATGTCGACTTATATGCTCTGCTTCAAATTCTTCCAATAGCTGGTCTACCCAACATTTTGCCAATACTTCATTTTGTTTTTTTAATGATTGTAAATTGTTAATGCTTGTGGATTATGTAATCATGGTTTTAAATATCGGCCATAGCCCATATGTGTTGGGTTAGGGCCCTTCCGATACCATATAGATTCCCCATTCGATATGGGGTCAAATATCGGGTCATATCGACCAATAGTATCTAATATGAACCGGGAAAATAACAAAAAACTGCCCTTTGGGAAGTTTTTTAATCATTTTATATATTGTTTAATATTTTGAAAATACTAAAATGTCAGACGGTTTGGCCGATATATATCCGATGTATCCGATACGTATCGCCATGGGACCCAGCTGATATATATGAGTCTTTAAATCCATGTATGTAATACTCTTATTTTTATTATTTGAAGCCGTTGTTTTTAAACTTTAAATAGGTTAACAAGTATTTTTGTAAATTTTTAATAATTTGTTGATATTTCCGTAATTTATCCAAATTAAACAGACCTCAGAACTCCCTGCCGAATGATTTCTTAATCAGAACTTGGTTACTATGCATATAAAAAAATTGGACTATTTGAGGTTCCCATGATTAGTTAAATTATTGATATCGGTATTGGTTATATTTATAATAGAATCGGTTCGGGTGGTCAACTATCTTGTTCTTTCTATTGTAGAAGATGCGCATACAATGAGACTATTGTTGAAACAAATGGTAATTTATGACTAGTTTATTTCGATCCCCATATTAGTTTGATTATTGAAATGTGTACTTGTTAGGATTAAAAAATTAATCAAATTAAGTAGGTGTAGACTGTAGACACCCCTCCACTGGTGAGAGAACTCAGTTCAATTTGTTAGTTGAACTCGAGGCTCCGGTTCCTGATCACTGACCCAAGCCAAAATTCCTCTCGCATGCTCTCATCCTTCCCTCGTTCATCTTAGTTCAGCCTCATTTTTGAAGGGTCACCTTTTTTTTTTCTTCTTTTAAAGTAGCGGTTTTGGACGCCAAGTGTAGAACTTTTGGATGCTCGAGGACTGCTCTGTTTTAACAGTTCGGTGTATGGGAAATGAAAGGGTGGTTGACCATATTTGATCCATTGACCACAGTTTGATATTAACCCTAATCTAATCTCAATTTTACCCCATAGACATCCAAACCAACCAACTCCCATGATGATTGAAACATTGACTTTCACTTGATCAACCCAATTTTCTACTTAGAATCCTTTAGGACAAATTAAACCCTTCATACATACTCTCATCCTATTTAATCTAACCCTATCAGTTCATTATTTTACATTTTACTTCTCAACCCAACCTTTTCAAATATTTTCTTATGTATCCCAATCCAATATCTTTTAGAAACACCTTCGATGAGTGGCAAATGTTCCTCATTCAATGAACCCATCTCTTTGACAAAATCCTAACCCTAATTCGTCTAGAAGCCCCCCTTTGGACGCTTATCAAGTACCTATATTTCCATCATCCATCATCATCAATTTGTCCCATCTATTTGGAGTCAACTTTGCGAGTCTTATTTCTCCACTCAATTTTGTTAGGGTGGTATTGTTATTTCACGATGGACATGTCCAACCCATTGTTACAAAGTCGAAATACAACAATAATTCCGGAAAAGACAATAAAAAAACAAAAACAATGTTGTGTCCATATTCCTGCTGCTGTACAAAGGGATTTTGAGCATCTAGTTCATGCCCATCTTGGCTTAATAGTTATCTTTGCACATAATACTTGAATCAACTCCTACACAGAATCAATTTGAGTTTGGAATGGGGGTTACCCAATTCAAAATCAATGCATAAAACGTCTAAGAAGAGAAGAGGGTTTCATTAAGTTAAATCCCTAAGAGAAGAAGAAAATTGGTTTGACTATTAAAATCCCAACTCTTGGGATAAAAATATTTGATGGGTTTCGATAAGTTAAAACCCTAAGAGAAGAAGAGGAGTGGTTTTTATATTAAAATCCCAACTCTTGGGATTAAAATATTTGATCCCTCTCATCTCATATTCTTATTCTCTTATCCACCCTTTGAGGAGAAACAAGGGGTTTAATTATTAAAAATTCAACTGTTAGGTTTTACACTGTAACCCCCCCTTTTTTTTGATCGGTAAATGTTCATCCAATTTATTAATAAACAATGAGAAGCTGAAAGAGTACATAGGGACATACGACCGATCCGAGAAAAAACAAAAACAATGGATCCACAAGAAAGACAAGAACAAAACCAAGACACAACAACAACATAAAGGACGGATAAGGGGCCAGAGTCCTGGCCTGGGTTGCATATCTAATTATCCCCTGCAACACCCTCCTTGTCCAGGACCACCCAATGGCACAAAAGGTCTTTGATACCCTTCAAGATCATTCCAACCGGCCGTCTCTTCCGGTTGAATATGCGGGCTTTCCTTTCAAGCCAAAGTCTCCAAATCACCGCAAAGAAATCAACTCTCCAAAATGCCCCCAGCTGGCCCTCCAACTTAACCCCAAACCAGGCTAATAACAGATGAGAAATGGAGGTCGGAGACGCCCAACTCATATCGAAAGACTTGAGGATCACCCCCCAAATCTTATTGGCCACCTAGCATTGAAGAAAGAGATGGGACGCCGACTCTTCCGCCTGAAGACACATGACGCAAACATTTGGTAGATCTTTTCCCCTTCGAAGCAGTTGGTCAATAGTGAGGAATTTTCCTTTGATCATTGACCACACAAAAATTTACTTTGGGGGCAACCAGAGATTTCCAAAGACCCGCCCACTCCCACCTGATTAAGGGCCGACTCGTTAAAATCTGGTTATACGACTTGACGCTGAAAACCCCTTTTTTACTGGACACCCGAATCCTTTCATTGAAGCCGCGAGGTTTCCTATTTAAACCATAGAACACAACCAACAAACGCTTGAATGGGGCCACCTCCTCTTCTCTAAGCAGTTTTCTAGTGAAGAGGTTCCAAGCAGCCCCCTCGGCACCATCCTCAAAAAAGGCAGCCATGATACCACAAGAATCAACCACAATGTTAAAAATTTCAGGAAATGACTCTTTAAGTGGCCTGATCTCCACCCAAGAATTCTCCCAAAACCTGATACGGATACCATTGCCCCAACTGAAACACACCCACCGGGAGAACTGAGGCCAGGTCCCGCAGATAGCCTTCCACTAGCTGGAGACCACGCTGTTTATTGTAACGTTAATACCCCAATTGCCTGCCGAAGCCCCGTACTTCTCCGCGAACACCGACACCCACAAACTATCGCTTTCCCTATCCAAACCAGCACACCGAAACCATTTTCCTAGCAAGGTAATGTTGGCCCAATGTAAACTACGGATGCCTAGACCGCCGTAGCTCATGGGAAGCTGACAAATATCCCATTTGACAATTGATATTTTTTGTCGCACCCCGATCCTTCCCATAAAAAATCCCTTTGAATTTGCTCAAGCCGATGCACTACAACCATGGGACACTTGAACAACGACATGAAGAAAATGGGAAGGCTAGAGAGGACAGTTTGACGAGGAATCTACCTCCACTGCTGAGGAGGTTTCCCTTCCAAGAAGTCAACCGCTGCTTAAACCTTTGGACGACGGGGTCCCAAGCCCTGGCTGTAGGCTGACCAAACCCAAGGGGTAGTCCCAAGTAGGAGATGGGAAGCTGGGCGATGACCCCATCTACAATCTCAGCCAGCTGGATCAACGGCTGCTCCTCAACACTAATGCCTGACACGGTCGATTTTTGCATATTTATTGAAACCCCCTCTTAGATGGCGAGGACATCTGCTAACCTCCGAAACTCGACCCCGTCCGCCTTGCAAAAGAGGAGAGTATCATCCACTTATTGGAGATGAGAAATGCGCCGGCCAAATCGACCCACTTGCACGCTGAAAATGAAACTAAGTTGTTGAGCCCGGGAGATAAGTCCATCTAGAGCTTCACCAATCATATTAAACAGAAAGGGTCCCATATGATATATGTCAAGCCCACAACCACTCCTCATTCGGTACACATGAGGAGTGGACGGAGCTGGAATTGTCATGCTCACCAGAGAAAACCTTCTCTCAAGTTGAAAGCTCAAATAAGGTACGATTAAGATAAGGGTTTTTGCCTTTTGCTTATATGTTTTCAAGAGGTGCTCTTTAAAGACAATGACAAAACAACACAAAAGTTGCCGACTAATCGACGAGTTTCCGAACATGCTGATTAATTGGTGACCTATTTTGCATCACCTCAAGTCGCCGATTTTTTGTTGTTGTTGGTTTTTTTTTTTCTTTTTTTTTTTTTTTGCAAAAGTAGGCAACTTTTGTGCCTACGTCCAAACCATTGCAAGCGCCATTCTTTAGTTTTTTCTTTTATTGAGACCCCCCTGTACTTCCTCTCATGCATTCCTTCCTAATTTTTTCCTTTCTTGTTACTGTATGCTTCCATCTCAAAATGCACGTCTCAATCATATGTACTCTCCCTCCTTACTACTCAATAGCCTACAATCAACACCATATAACTGCAAATCTTATCACTACTTTATAGAAATGTCCTTTCAATTGGCAGCCTTTTCTCACACAGCACACCACTTGCCAGTCTCCTACTTTATCTATCCTACATTTTCCCTACTTAAAGATTCCTCCTCAAACCCAACATCACATTGTATAATAAAGCCTGAATATCAAAATACTATGACATTGTGGCATTAAATTGTTTTTTATTTTGACAAAGTTGTCCTCTAGGATCTCGAGTTCGTTGAACTTGCACTCCATGTTCTGGACTTAGTTCATTGGTACACCTCCCATCCATTCAAGGGCATGCATGGTATCACCCTTGCACCGATCTCGTGCTGATCGATGGTTTGACAGCTAGAAGTGCCTTTCCTGCCCGCATAAACAGACTAGAACTGCCGAGTCAAATGCTAGTTATGAAACCTATGTCTCATCACCCTACACACCATAAGACCACATCTTGTATTTTTATTGTCAATTCACCAATTACAAACGCAAACAAATAATGACTCAAAAGATCCTTGATGCATCTCAACTGTGTAGAATTCAATTGTCTCTGCACACATAATTCTTAGACCATATATATATATATATATATATATATATATATATATATATTGAATAATTTCACTAATCCATGCAGCATGCCTTTCCTCTTTTAACATTCTCCAGGTTATCTCTCTCAGGCCCTATCCTAGGCCTTCTCCAACTCAATAAAAACAATATGTAAAACATTTCCTCCCTCAACTTTTTCCTAACTTGCTTCAACAAGGAAAAGGTTTTAGTTGTTGATTTTCCTAGCAATCTAGTTCGGAAAATATTTGATTTTTGTCTTAGATGCTGCTCTCTCCCGTAGTTTGATAGTTTGGCTCATAGGTTTAAAACCTCAATAATTAGCACAATTTTGGATATTCTATCCATTCTTATAAAAAAGGATAATAAAGCTCTTTCCATTATTTGGGCATTTTCTTGTTCTTAGTATCTTGCTGAACGACCATGCTCCATGAAACTGAAATAGAAGATGGGATATGCAAGAGCAAGATGGCTAGGGTTTATCTGCATGTAACTTAATAAATATAACTCCTGTTATGAATGTAAATCACACTACTAATTCCACAAACAATGGGTAAAAATATCTTCTCTGTGAATCCTTTTTTGAGCGATGAAATCAATAAGTTAAGTGCCAACTCTGTACTGTTTCTAATTGTTTGTCTTAATCTCATCCATAGTGAACAAATCAAATCCGGAATTCATCTGATAGAAATTTGATCAAAATTTCTATAAATAGGACCCCTTGCCTTCTTGAAAATGGTCTTGAATCCTTAGAATTTATAGCGAAAACTCCGAGAAAATCACCATAGACATTAGAACCCAGACACCATTCAATCAAGGTCTGGAGCTTCAAAGAGCAATGCATTGTTGGTCCAAATAAAATGCCTGCCACATTTCCATTTAATATATCTCATTTCTGTATCATTCATTGGTCTGGGGTCCTTATCGTGGTCTTTTGTCACTCTGGAAAACTAGAGTTTATATTTATACTCGATTGGGTTTCCCACTATAAACCTAAAATCCATGTCGCAACTCCTTAAATGAGTTAGTAAGGTGTTCAATGCAAACACAAGGAAATTCATAAAGTACGATAAAAGTAAGGGTGCATTTGGATACTTGCATTTAGATGTGGGAAAGGTATTTAAAGCATTTCAAACCCATAATTTCATATATTTAGATTTAAAAATCCTCTACTTGGATCAATAAATGGTGTATTCAATTTGAACCGAGAATTAATAAAACTCATTTTTAGCATAATGTAATCCATATCATCTAATCACCCACCTAAATTAAAGTCTATTTTCAATTCAGATGATTCAACGACAATAATGGCCCCGACAAACTCACAATAATCTGACGGCTACAAAATGTGGATCATGGTCAAATCAAAGGTTCCAAAGCCCAAAATAAAAGTGATGCGGGACAACGACCCTAAAACTCGTGAATAATGATGAAATGTTGATTAGTCGAAATCAACTTGATTAATTAAACAAAAATCTCAGAATTAGTGTGATACCTTAGAATTTCGTAGATTTCCGTTTGACTGATCATGTGAATTTCGGCTAGACTCCAGTCCAATGTGCAAGTCCCGTTAATTTCGCGGAAGGGGTGATCCTAGAGATAGAACTCTAGCATCTTCCAGATTAGGGCGTCCGCTCGTAGGTTCAATGTAAAATCACTAGATCTCACTAGGGTTTGTTGAATCAAATCTATTTACTGGCTTAGATGAAATTTCGGGTTTGGGTTTGCAGAATGATCAAATAGAAATTGGCTGTAATAGGTTTAATGTATCGGAAAGAAAGCAGAAAATAGAGGAATAGAGATAAAGATAGAAAATGATTAGAAAATTGTGGGTATCGCACCCTTGGCCTCACACCAAACCCCCCCGGAAAAGAAGAATCACTCTCCTTGAAAGCCCATCTCAAGCTTGAAGCAAATAACTCTTTCCATTAATAATCAACTGCCTCCAAAAGACTTACAAAGGATATTTTATAGTAAGTATAAACAAACAAAACCCGAAAACAGACAAATTACGAAACTACCCTAAATTGATTACACTCGACTCAAAAGAAAACCTAGGAAAAATACTAAAATTGTCAAAGCTCAACGTCGAGAGACAACCGATGCTCGCTCGAGCGAGTTGTTCCAGAGAGAAATCTTCTGCGCTCTTCGATGTCTTGCTCAAGCGACAACCGATGCTCTCTCGAGCGACAATCGATGCTTGCTTGAGCGACTTTTGGCCAAAAGCTAGGCCTAATTTCCGAAGCCTTTTCGCTCGAGCGGGAAGTGAGGTTGCTTGAGCGACTTTGGGCAGTGTGTCCTCCTTTAGGCCTGGTTCTGGTTTCCTTTTCGTTTCTTCCGACGCCAGTACATGCAATGTGGTCCAAAACCGATGTCCATAGTGTTGGCGACCCCGTCAAAACGTCATGTCACATTACACAGTTAAAGGTCCATATTACAAACTAACATACCATCCAATCCCTATTAAACACACGCATATGGGCTGTGAATGGGTGTGGTCAACACGATACCCGATCCGGAAGACTTACTGGGTCGGGCATGTAAACTTAAACCGTCGTTTCAGGTCGGGCATGAGAAATCTGACCCGACCTTTCAGTTTGGTCGATTATGTGGTGAGGTCGGGTCAGTCCAACCCGATATTTTCTATATAAAAAACCATGGAAAATCAGGTTATTTGGATCGGGTATCGGATTGGGCATGAGACACGTGGCTCCGACGTTCGAGTCTGGTCGATTAAGTGGTCACGTCGGGTCGTCCCAAACCGATACTTTGTACATTAAAAAATCATGGTTAATTGGGTCGGGTATCAGACCTGGTTGAGTTTTCAGATTGGGTAGGGTAAAGCTTATGTCAGTTTCTTATTGGGCAGACAAATTTTTGGCTCGACCCAACCATTCACTGCCCTACACAAATGACTCCCATCACCTAATGCTTCTCAAAGAGCTCCGTTTATTTTGTTGTAAGAACAAGGTAAGAGAGAGAGAGAGAGAGAGAGAGAGAGAGAGAGAGAGAGAGAGAGAGAGCCCATGCGATTGCACTTAGAGAAAGTAACAAGCACTTATAGAGATAAATTAATAAACTTTCTCCTGGGAAGCGAAATGGTGAAAAAGGAAGGTGCTGATGATATGTGTGGTTTCATGCTTGGGTGATGTTTTTCTTTGCTGACCGTAACAAGCTAGATGAAGTCCATGGATTTATTTTTTTAATGTTATGGGTTACTTTATTAGATTAAAATTTTAATAATGTGAGGATTTTTTTAGATTGTTGATCTTATTTGATGGTAATCTTGGGTGATGATATGGATTTGAGTTTCGAAGATAAACAACTGATCTAGAATTTGTTTACCTATCATGATTCCATTGTAGTCGGTTTGTTCAAGTTTAAAGTAAAATTTCTAGGAGGGCTAACGGAGTTCATTCTCGTGTATAATTTTTATGTAGCATGTGATTATCTTTGTTCCTTACATATTAAATGGCAGCTCTTACATGGAATCTTGAAGATCTGATGCCACCAAGTGAAAGAATTGTGTTCCATTTCAATTCAAAGGAGGAGCTGAAAAGGTGGCATCTGTATTCAGACTCTGAATATGGAGGTATAAGTTTGTTATCTTGGTCATTTCTCCATATGCTTATATATAGCCTTGAACTTGTCCTCAGGTGGTATTATTTTTAGAGTTGGTTTTGTCAATATAGCATTAACTTGTCAAGTATAGAACGTAATGTTGATATTTACCTCCTGTAGTAAGTTTATATTCCATTCTTATGTAGTATTCTACTTCTTTATTATTGGAAATTACCCCGTTTGTTGTTCCTGTAGTAAACTCCAAATGAATGGCTTTGAAATGCCACTCTTTTGAGTTTCATTTTATTTATTTTTCGGGATTTTTGTAGTCTAGGTTCATAACTTCGAGATCATTCATTGAGAGGTTGCAAAATCCCAAGATGAGTCATACGAGAAAAGAAACATTGCCAATGGTATGAGTCTAAAGTAACCATCTTGTGGAACTAACTCACTTTTTGGTATAGTAACTATTAGTTCCTGTAATGCACCTGGTTTAAATTCAAGCCTTTCTAGCATGTATGATATTCACTTTTCTTTTGCATGGTTTTTTGGATTTCAGCCAAATATTTGTTAGAGAGGTTTATAAATGGGAGGAATGCAAAAAAAGCCTCTTTAGCTGGCTCTGTATATGTGTGTGAAAAAATGAACAATTTCTCTTTGCATAGGTAACAACGAAGCTTCATTGTTGAAGAAGAATTTTTGCCCTACACATGTTCCCGACACACCACAATTTTTAGAACAAGACTTTTATATATATATTTGTTTATTCTAGTTATTACTGTTTAGATCCTATTTTATAGAATTGTTGTTATGTTCCTTTATCTATTTAGAACTTATTGAACTAATATTTAGGTTTAAAAATCTTTCATATTTATAGCATGATTGTGTCACTTGTTGGTAGGCGTTTTCGAGGTTCCTTTCGGACCCAGGAAAATGGTTCCAAATCGGTCGCAATGGGACTCTGTCTGCGAAGGGAAGTGGGAGGGTAGCAATTCAATAAATGGAAAGGGTCTTTTTAAATGCACTTGCAAGAGAGAGATCGTTAGTTGCAACCGAATATAAATATACCTGAATGTGTGATCGCCATCTACAGATTTATCGACATTGTAGAACCTCATTGGTCAATTGCAAGGATGATCTCCTATGCTAAACGTCGGCTTGCCGACTTTAGCAGCTATGGTTACCTAAGGTTTTAGCTATTTTCTATCCTATTTGGGCTTAGTCTAAAAAAGGGGGTGTTAGCCCGGTATGCTCAGGAGGATCGACCCCGTTCTCGGGTACCCTCCGTTGGCTCCCTTAGGCAAATCAGGTTTAAGGCTGTAGCAATTTTGTAAATATGGAGAAGGGTTATGGACCTAATTGGCGCTAGACTAGAGATTTCGGTAGAGGTTTCCTAGGGATTGAGTCTAAGGTTAGCTTTTCTTCCCTCCGTACTAACTTGAGAGTTGGAGCAAGTGGGTTCATGGGTCAAAATTTCGTCCGATACCGATATGTATTGTCCAATACGTATCGGTTTTGGACGTGGGCGATACAATAAAATGAGTTTTTATCGTATCCCCTTTAAAATGTAGTAGTTATCGTTCGATACGAGCAATTTATCGCCCGTATCGGATGATAACTTCAAATTATAGGACGATAATTTGGAATTATCGTCCGATAAGTTGAAATTATCATCCGATAATTTGGAGGATTCCCAAGTAAAAAAAGAGAGCAAATTATCGTCCGATACGAACGATAATTTGAAATTATTGGACGATAATTTCAAATTATCGTCTGATAATTTGAATTTTCTGCAGTGGGTCCCCCTAGCTCCTTTGACATGTGAAAGAGGGTTTTTAACCCCTCTATCTTCATTTTCAACTCCAGCAGCCCCTTTTTTAGTTTATCTTCTTGCTACTCTTGCACGAGAGAACTATTTTTTGCATTTTTGGTGACGAATTGACGCCGAATCAAGTGCTGAATCGCCGAAGAATGTGTATAAGGTACGTGTTTTACTATTTTAAGTCATTTTCTCCTCATTTTCTTATATTTTAGGGTTTAAAATTTCAAGATCTACCCTTAAATATGGTAGATCTACCCTTGAATTTCAAGACCTACCCATAAAATTTGAAGTTCTACCCTCTAAAGTCGAGATCTACCCTTAAATTTCAAGATCAACCCTTAAATTATTTATAAGAATTAAAATAAGAAATATTAAGAAAATAATTAAAATAAAGAACTTCTCATAGTTTTGCCATTTTCTCTTAAGTTTTTTTAATCAAATGGTGCAAATATATTTAATTATTGACGCATTTTTGAAGCCTTTTCTATATCAAAAGTAGTTTAAAATATTAATTTTATATTAAAAAGTCCTAGTTTACTTCGGATTTTATATTAAAAAGTCCTAATATTTTATATTAAAAATATTAATTACACGTGTCATGACACATGCAATTGATGTGTCACACATGTGACACATACCCCATGACACATCAATTACCCTTGTAATTAATGTGTCGAATGTAGCATGGGGTATGTGTCACATGTGTCACACATGTGGCACATACCCATGCCACATATGACACATTAATTACACGTGTCACATACCCCATGAGACATCAATTACACATGTATCGCATGTGGCATGGGGTGACACATGTGACACATCAGTTACACATGTCACACATACCCCATGATGCATGTGGCACATCAATTTCAAATAAATATGATTTTGAAATATTTTAAAAATCACTTTTTGAAGTAAAAGTAAAAAAAAATAAATTAATTTGGTATACTATGAAAATAACTTTCAAAAAAGATAAAATTAATTTGGTATGCCCTAGACTAGCTGGAAGCAAGATCTATCATTAGGATCCTTGTTTCAAAATTTAGAAGGGACCGTGTTGTAAGATTGAACACTATTTAGATTCAAATATATTTATAAGGAAGTTGTTGGGCATGATGGGTCACGGGTCGCACTTCGCAACCTCGATCCGTGGCACCTAGCATGCAACGCTCGAGCCTCGCCTACGATACCAAATAGTCGCGGGCGTCCTTGCGCTTTTAAACTTCTTGTGATTAGCGCTACTGCAGCAAGCCAACCCATCTACACATCAGCTCTGATACCACCCGCCTAGAGGACGGGAACTCCTCCAACATGGTTACCTCTGTTTCATGGCCTACCATCCAACTGTACCGTGCCCCTTACGACATGCTCATTTGCACCGCTGCGCTTAACTTGGCCTGCTCAAGCTTCACCCTGTGCACCGCACTAGTACCTCGCTTCGCAACAGTCTTGACATGCAGCTCCCCATGCCATCATATCATGCTCACATACCGAACCAAGCCCACAACCTTGTGCCTCGCGCTCGCGTGCTCAACTGAGTCCCACGCAGCTTGCCTTTGTGTGCATTTCGAATTACTAGCACCGTTTATCCTTGGCCCACGTGCTGTTGTGCTCAACTGAGTCCCACGCAGCGATAGTGTTCACACGAGGTTGCCCAGCCGTATGCACTGCGACGCGTAGTCCGGAGCCATACTTCAACCTCCCTTGGGTGCCACACGACATCGCTGCGTCGACGTCCTAGGCCTACCCTTTCAGGCCTAGGAGACACTTGCGCCCCCTCTGGCAACGCAAGGCCCCGTGTGGGTGGAAGGCAACTCTCTAGCTCCTCTCCCACATAGAAGGGTAAAACAGTCATTCAGCCAGAATGGCAGGAGAACCTCAAACCCCTTGGATTGACATACCGCAACGCCTCTTGTATCGCTAGCCCACCTTGGCTATGTCGCGTCCGTGTCACCCCGCTGCCCTACCCTCATGCACCGCAGTGCCCTCATCGCTACGACCACGTCGCCAGGCCCACTTGGCCCCATGTCGCGTGCCCTCCTGGCACGACATGTCGTGCCCCAAGCACCATGCTGCAAGCTCGAGTATTGGCCCCGTCACATCCTCCACCACTCCATAAATGTCAACGTCCTCGTTGACGCATTATCGCAGTGAATTGACCCCGCCAACTCCTCCCAGCCTGTTAGCATCACATTTCTAGTTCTTAGGTCCGCACCTTCCCACTAGCTCCCCACTGTCACCCCGGCCGGGTCAACTTGGTTCTGCTGTCACAAGGCCCTCACCTGTTAACTAGCTCAGGGATGTCGCGTGTCCTCTTGACACCACACCGCGTGTCGCTGCTGACACCAATGTTCATGGATGTCGCGTGCCCTCTTGACACCACATCACGTGCCTCCGCACCAATTTGCTCAATAGCATCATCGCTTCTGGATCGAACTTGGCTCTGATACCACGACCTAACGACGCTTCGCTAGGTCGCCTTCGATACCATACAATGCGGGCGCCCTTCGACACGCTTTTAAACCCATGGTGCTTTCGCCATCGGCAACGAAGTCAACCCATCTACACATCAGCTCTGATACCACCCGCCTAGAGGACGGGAACTCCCCCAACATGGTTACCTCTGTTTCACAGCCTACCATCCAACTGTACCGTGACCCTTACGACACGCTCATTTGCACCGCTGTGCTTAACTTGGCCAGCTCAAGCTTCACCCTGTGCACCGCACTAGTACCTCGCTTCGCAACAGTCTTGGCATGTAGCTCCCCATGCCATCATGTTATGCTCACATACCGAGCCAAGCCCACAGCCTTGTGCCTCGCGCTCGCGTGCTCAACTGAGTCCCACGCAGCTTGCCTTCGTGTGCGTTCCGAATTACTAGCACCGTTTATCCTTGGTCCACGTGCTGTCGTGCTCAACTGAGTCCCACGCAGCGATAGTGTTCACACGAGGTTGTCCAGCCGTATGCACCGCGACGCGTAGTCCGGAGCCATACTTCAACCTCCCTTGGGTGCCACACGGCATCGCTGCGTCGACGTCCTAGGCCCACCCTTTCAGGCCTAGGAGACACTTGCGCCCCCTCTGGCAACACAAGGCCCCGTGTGGGTGGAAGGCAACTCTCCAGCTCTTCTCCTACATAGAAGGGTAAAACAGTCATTCAGCCAGAATGGCAGGAGAACCTCAAACCCCTTGGTTTGACATACCACAACGCCTCTTGCATCGCTAGCCCACCTTGGCTATGTCACGTCCGTGTCACCCTCGCGTCCTACCCTCATGCGACCGTATCGCGTCCTCGCAGCGCGACCACGTCGCCAGACCCACTTGGCCCCATGTCGCGTGCCCTCCTGGCACGACATGTCGTGCCCCAAGCACCATGCTGCAAGCTCGAGTATTGGCTCCGTCACAAGCGGGTAGGCGGTCTAAAGAGTAAGGCGGGTGGAGTTCCGGTGGTGGTGCAGAATGGGGATTGGATGTGTAACGGTTGTGGCAACCTCAACTTCCGACGTCGGATTCGGTGTCATGCTCACTGTTTTAAAACTCGCCGAGTTGACTCGAAACTCGGGCGAGTCGACTTGACCCAGTTTCGGGTCGACTCAGCTACTGACTCGATTTGGGCTGAGACTCGGTCGACTCGTCGAGTTGACCGAGTTGACTCGAAAACTCGGCCAAGTTTGTTGACTCGGTGAGTCGACTTTAGTGACCTAAGAAGAAAGAAGAAGAAAGAAGAAGAAGAGGAAGAAGAAAGAAGGAAGGAAGAAAGAAAGGGAGAAAGAAAGAAAGGAAAAGAAAGAAAGAAAGAAGGAAATGAGGAAAAAAGGAGGGAGAAAGAAAGGAAAGGAAAAGAAAGAAGGAAAGAAAGAAAGAAAGAAAAAGAAGGAAATAAGGAGGGAGAAAGAAAGGAAAAGAAAGAAAGAAAGAAAGAAAAAGAAAGAAATAAGGAAAAAAGGAGCGAGAAAGAAAGAAAGAAAGAAAGAAGGAAAGAAGGAAAAAAAGAAAGAAAGAAAAAGAAGGAAAGAAGGAAAAAAGGAAAGAAAGAAAAGAAAGAAAGAATCAAAGAAGGAAAGAAAGAAAGAAGAAAAAAAAAAAAAAAATCTATATATATATATATATATATATATATATATATATATATATATATTAAATAACCCGAGTCGGAGCGAGTCGAGTCGGACCGATTTTCCGAGTTGGCTCTACTCAGATGATTTTCGAGTCGAGTCGAGTTTCCGTGTTTTAAAACTATGGTCATGCTAAAGGTTGCGACGAGCATTGGAGCACGAGAATCACCATCAATAACTGTATAAATGTCAATACTGACACCGGAGGAACGAAATGTGGTGATACGCAGATGGTTATTTCCACGTGCCAACAAAGAGATCTTCGCAATGGTTGGACTATTGAGGGGAGGCAGTTCAAGAGAGTAATTCAGTTCTATCAATTGAGCGTAGGCATTGATGGAAGGCAGATGCAATAGACTACCGCTGGTGGCCGGAAGGGGTCATACTACTCTCACGAGAATGGAAAGGAACATGTCGCGGGGTCACTGCTCCCAAAGCGGAACCAGATAGCAGCCAGATTGGGGCCCTGGCAACCTGTTGAGTCTTTCCCATTGTTGGTTAATGGCTCCATTTATGAAGACAATAAATTGCTCAACCACCGGAGGATGGTTATGTTAATTATAGACTCATTCACGGATAGTTGTAACTTTGAATACAATTACATTAAAGAGTCGTTACTTCGACTGCTTGGCAGACAATACAAAACGGGATTTACAATGTCTAAGATAGCTTCAGATTGCATGCTGCTGGTATTTGCAGAGGAGGCGGTTCCGGTGGTCAAGATCTTACACAAGGTTTGGACGGTCCGGTGGGGAGCTTCGAGGGTCCGGTTTATGCGCTGGGAGGAGGATATGTACAAAACATCGCCTCTAAATGGGGAGAGCGATCTATGGAAGCGCATCCATGGTTTACCTCCGCAAGCTTGGACCAATGAGGTTCTCAGCAGAATTGGACGAAGGTGCGGGACTTTCCTCGGGACCGACAAGCCCACTGCTGCTGGAGAGGATATCCAGTTTGCGAGGATATTAGTGCGCTCAGACAACGCTAGCCTCATACTGAGGAGGGGCGATGTTCTCGTTAACGGCTGCCGCTACAGGTGTTGGTTCAAGTTGGAATGTGGTAAAGGGAAACTGGCGAGTCATAACAGCGTAGTTACAGCCGGAGGGGTAAATGCCGGTAAGGTACAAAACTCGGCGATCAGTCGGGAGGAAGTTCTCCGCGAGCACGGGGATGTTAGCGGGCAAGGGGAACGACGACAACAAACGGAGCTCCCACTTTTCAATCGCGCGAGGATCGGTCTCCATTCCGATAGGGGGACTGATTCCGGTCGTGGATGGCACCGTCAGGGAGGCCCATAGCTTACCTGATTCCACGTGGCATTGTCAGCTGGATAAATTGGATTGGTTGGTCTTAGACCGGTGGAAACTTGCTTTCTCTGATGCTCACTTGGCCAAACAAGGGAACCGTAGGACTCATAGCCATAAGGAGGAAGATCGGGCGTCTCTGGCGCCGTCGAAATCGACTGCTTTAATGGTGGAGGATCCGGCGCTGAGGAAGGATATGAAGGGACAACTCGACGCCTCGGTGATCCCAGTTGTGTCTCCTTTAAAGCAAGGTTGTTGGGATGCAACATGTGGAGGGTCTAGTCTAAATGGCACAGGAGAGTACAGCAAGGACACGTGCCCAATAAATGGAGAGGAGGTTGCCTTAATTAGGGATGGGGCGGTGGTAGAGTCGGCTGACGTTTCGGTAAGGGGAACTGGAGGGTGGGCGCAGGTTAAGGCGACACGTGGAAGGAAGATTGTTAGGGCGCTGGACACATCGGGAAAAGACAAAGGTCGTATGCTAGTGGACCCCATGGTTAGGAGATTAAGTATGGCGAATGATCTGGGCGATGGGAATGAGGACACGTCAGATGGGAAGGAGAACACGTCAGCTTTGTCAGGTGGTCAAAGGGGGGCTTGGAGGAACATTCATGCCAAGGGAAAATATATCACATGTGATAATTACCTTGGTGGGAATAAATCCCCTGGTGATGTTGCTACTTGTTCGAGGGTGTGTGAGACGATCGTTACGAACGACGTGCAGGAGGTTCAGGTGGGTGCTACTAGGCCGTCTGGGAACATCCTATGGCCCATGGGGTCGTGGCCCCCTATTGATCCCAATATCCCAGGTGATAGATACAGTGGAAATGCAGCTGACTCCATGTCGGGACGGAGGTTTTGGCATTTTCGACCCGGTTGTAATTGCAATTATAATTCTTCTCTGGGTTCGCAGTGTGGGCCCTTGGGTCTGGTCTGAAGCCTTGTTTTTATAATTTATCGGCGGGTACTGTGTGCAGGTGTAGCGGAACTCTGTGCGGACCCGAGTGTTTGCTAAACCCCCCACTGCAACAACCACCTCAGGCCGAGAAGATGAACCATCCGGCCGATAGTTCAGGCTCCGATTCTATTGAACAGTTCTATTCTGAAGGAGAAACCGTCCTTCTTCCCCGAGCAAAAGCGCTTGGGTCAGAAGGGGAAAGGATAGCCAAACTTGGAGAACTCTGGGGGTCTCTTTCAAAGGGCCTAGGCAGGCACTGGTTAAAGTGTATCAGGAGATTATGGGGAAGGGCATGACGCGACCTACAGTACAGCGGAATAGCGGATCCAAGGGTAGGGTCAGATCCAAATGGGGACTATTCTACAGCCGACGTAAAAAGGGAAATAGAAGAACTAAGGGGAAAAGTGCACAGGCTGCAGCATGCCAATCTCCCTATGGGACACCGTAGGAGAGGTGTTAACTGGAGGACGTTAAGGGGCTGCTTGATCTTATCGGTTTCTCTTATGTTGTATCTCAGCTGGAATGTGAGAGGTTTGGGGAACAAGGATAAAAGGGTGTTGGTGAAGTCGTTTGTAAAAAATCAGATGGTTCAGGTGATCGGTTTGCAGGAGTCCAAGTGGGAGTCTGCCAATGACTCACTGGTTAACTCTGTTATTGGCAAAGGGTTGTGGGAATGGCTGGCAATCGAGGCGGACGGCAGTAGGGGTGGCGTGCTCCTGGCATGGGACACCTCCACATTCAATTTGGTGGATTCGGAGATCGGTCGCTATGCAATTGCTGCCCTTCTGCTTGATAAGAGGAACGGGCAGCAGTGGATGGCCATTACGGTGTACGGGTCTACGGTCAACTGTCTGAGGCGCAAGTTCTTCTTCGAATTGAGTGCTTTGATCAATAGATGGGACTACCCCGTCTGCGCGGGGGGAGATTTCAATGCCCTTTCTAATGGGGGAGAGAAAAACATGGGTTGGATTGATAATACGGCAACAGATCTATTTACGAACTGCATCTCGCGGGATGCTCTAGTTGATTTGGGAATGGCTGGGGGGAGATTTACTTGGTCAAACGGGCAAGATGAACCCACTTTGTGCAGGCTGGACAGATTTTTATGTGGGCCAGATTTTTTGGACCAATGGGTGAACGCCTTCGTGTTGCTTCTCCATACCTCCATCTCGGATCATAAGCCCAACATCCTCAGCTGTCCGGATAGACAGCCACCGGGGTTGGTACGGGGCCTTTTGGGTTCCTCAATTCTTTGTTGCGGGATGATGACTTCAATGGTTGGCTGGAAGGATGGTGGAATAACATGAATATTGTTGGCACACCTTCGTTCATCCTTACTACTAAATTAAAATGATTGAAAGGGCACATCAAGGATTGGAATAAGGATAGCTTCGGGGCAAGGGGGTGTATGACGGATGGAATTATGGAGGAAATCACGATCCTAGACCAATTGGAAGAAGGTGGGCCGTTATTGAAGGAGGATAGGGAGGTCAGATTGGCTCTGAAGGAGGCTTATAACAAACAGGTTTTGCAAGAGGAACACACTTGGCAGCAAAAATCTAAGGCCCAGTGGCTGCATGAGGGAGATGGGAACACCAAAATTTTCCATGTGATAGCTAACGGTCGGCGGAACCATAACCGGATCACGAGCATTGAGGTTGATGGGGTTAGGTACACAAAGGAGAAGATGGTGCAAGCTAAAATCGTCAATTTCTATAAGGGGCTTTATGATATGGACTGGATGGAGAGGCCATCTTTGGAAGGTTTGGCTTTTAATTCTATCAATGTGGAGAAAGTTGCGAGCCTCAAGAGGAGGTTTACGGAGGAAGAAGTGAAGGACGCTTTGGGGAAACTGGGGAGTAATAAGTCCCTAGGACTGGATGGGTTTACCATCGAATTTTTCATATCGACGTGGGATATCATTCATACGGATTTCATGGCATTTATGGGTGAGTTTCACAGGTATGGGAAGATGGCCAAGAGCATTAACTCCTCGTTTATTGCTCTTATTCCCAAATGTAGTGGGGCTAGCGACATAGCAAACTTTAGGCCAATCAGCCTAACAAGATGCACCTACAAGATTGTCGCTAAGGTGCCAGCTACTCGGCTCAAGGGTGTGATAAGCCCGCTCATATCCAATGTGCAAGGTGCATTTATTTCGAGTAGACAACTCCTTGATAGTGCGGTTACGGCGGCGGAAACTATCGACTCGGTTATGAAAAAGAAGGACAAGGGCTGGATCTTCAAAATTGACATGGAAAAGGCGTATGATAAGGTTCAATGGGGCTTTCTTGATTATATGTTGGGCAGCATGGGCTTTGGTGAGGTTTGGAGAAAGTGGATGAAGGGCTGTTATGTGTCGATTAGGTTATCGGTTATATGATAAATGGGGTGCGTCACGGATACTTCAGAAGTAAGAGAGGTCTTCGGCAGGGATGCCCGCTTTCACCATTGCTATTTAACTGTATTGGGGAAGCTCTCCACAGACTCTTTGCGAGGGCGGAAGATATTAACCTCATCTCGGGCTACACGGTGGAGGACAGTGGTATGCCCATCTTGCACCTTCAATATGCGGATGATATGATGGTCTTCTGTAATGGCGCTCGGGGTGACATGGAGGTCAAGGCGGTCACCGACATTCTAGTCCTTTTTGAAGCCGTGTCTGGCCAGAAGATTAACCTGTACAAGTCTAGCCTAGCCGGTATTAACATCCCCAATGAGGAATTCGAAAGAGTGGCTGCTATGGTGGGTTGTAGGAAAGAATCTCTGCCTATTACCTATCTTGGGTTACTGTTGGGTATCGGGATATGTAGAGCTAGGAGCTGGGAAGGGGTGGTTCACAGGTTTAGAAAAGGTTGGCCATGTGGAAATCAAAGATGCTTAGTAATGGGGGTCGGCTAACTCTCATCAAATCGACTCTTGCTTCCATTCCGGTATTTATGATGTCGATGTTCTGGGCTCCGATCAGCATTGTCAAGAAGCTTGAGAAGATTTGTCGGGATTTCTTATGGAACGACATCAGGGAGCGAAAAAAGTTCCATCTCGTGACGTGGGTGGAGTGCTGCGAGCATAAGAACAATGGAGGATTAGGGATTAGGAGGCTCAGAACTATGAACACAGCCCTCCTCGCCAAATGGCTTTGGAGAATTGGTGAAGGCTCGGAATCGAATAAGCTTTGGTGGCAGGTGGTCATCAACAAGTACAGGGCCTCGGATGAGCCGTGGCACTACACCTTGAGGGCCTGTACTCAATCAGCCTGGTGGAAAGAGGTGAAACAGTGTGCGACGCTCATACACAACGGGACAAGGTTCAGCTGGGGTGACAGGCAAAGGATACGCTTTGGAAGAACATTTGTGTAGGGGATCAGCCGCTACAGGAGAGGTTTCCTTCGGTCTACATGCTTTTTGACGAGAAGGACGTGGTGGTCAGTCACTTCTCGCAATTGGTGTAGGGCTCTTGGGTTTGGAATATCCAAACTAGGCGTGGACTTAGACATTGGGAAGAGGCGGACTACAGGAATCTTATGTGCCTCATCAGGGGCGTGACACCCAACGAAGGCAACAGGGACAAAAGAATTTGGAAGTATTCTGCTAAAGGGACATTCTCAGTTAATTCTATGTACAATCAGCTCTTAAAGCAACATAGGCTAGGGAGCAGGGGTCGGTGTTGGGCTGGGTTTTGGAGGATAAAGATCTCGCCTAAAATAAAATTCTTTGCATGGACGGCGGTGAGGGAAAGACTTCTTACGAGGGATCAATTGGTGAGGAGAAACATTCTGATTAATAACAAATGTCTTCTTTGCATGAGGGATAGAGAGTCGATTGCGCATATTCTTCTTCACTACCAGTTTGCGCACAACATTTGGTGTAAGATCTTCGGGTTCTTCAATGTGGTTTGGGTCATCTTGAAAGGGCCTGCCCACATGATGGAAATGTGTTAGGTGGTGGAGGTTGACGAGAATCGGGACTTGTGGGTGTTGATCGTGTATGCGACGTTCTGGGGTCTTTGGATGGAAACAAACCATAGAGTGTTTCGACGAAGGGGCAAGCCGATTGGGATGGTTATTTGCGAAATCAGGGATCTTGTGGTGTGTTGGAATGCTGCGAAGTCGGCAGATTTTCAAGAAGGTGTCTCTCATTTCTTGCTGCTCTGGGAAGGCTGAGTTGGGTGAGGTTGCTGGGTTGCGGCTCGTGGTGGTGGTGCGTGGGGGTTTGGCTTTGTTGCGGCTTCGCGCGAATTCCCGGGTATGGTATTTTTGGGGTAGCTCTCTTTTTAGGTAGTGTCTTGCTACCCGCGAAGGTGTGTTTTCCTCTTGTGCTTTGATTTTAATATATATGCTTTGTTACCGTCTCAAAAAAAAAATAAAAAAATAATTAGAATAATATGATTTTCTAATATTTTCAAAATTAGAATAAAATCAACTGAATACTATTTTCAAATGTAATCTAAAGTTTTTAAAAATTAGAATAATATGAAATAAATAGGGTAAAATATAATCTAATATTTAAAAAATAAGAATAATATCAAATAAATACTATTTTCAAATGTAATGTAATTGTTTTTTAAATTAGAATAATATGAAATAAATATGGTAAAATGTAATCTAATATTTAAAAAATAAGAATAATATCAAATAAATATTCTTTTCAAATGGCTTGAGGCTTGTTGAGGAGATGGAGCGCGTGCTAGGAGAGGGCGCCGGTGATTTGATTGGTCTGATTGAAGGTGCTGCTGTGGTTGAGGTGGTTTATCATGAGGTCGCTCCTGGTGCTGGTGTGGGTGCGGTTTTTGAGGCTCGGATATCGTTGGTGGCGAGGTTGGCCTGCAAGAGGGCTTACATCCGTCCCTGTTGTTTAAACGTTGGACTCCCGACCTTGAATATTTGAAGAGCTTAACTTTTTCGATGGAGGTGGTGAAGATGAGATTTGTCTTAGAACTTGTTCACCTCAGCGAAGCAATAAATGCGCATCTAACCACACTTTTCAATTGGATGGGACGCTAAAGGTCTTGCAAATGGATGGAAAGGTTTCTATGAGGCATCGACGGAT
Source organism: Chloranthus sessilifolius (assembly GCA_021018995.1). Lineage (NCBI taxonomy): Eukaryota > Viridiplantae > Streptophyta > Magnoliopsida > Chloranthales > Chloranthaceae > Chloranthus > Chloranthus sessilifolius. The sequence goes on along the minus strand of CM037590.1, from coordinate 144,758,778 downwards.
GGGACGACGGGTGGAGTGAACTGTCTTGCATGTTTTCCTTTTTGTTGTATGTTCAGGGGGTATGCCTCCGGTGACACTTGTAAAAGGTTTCTTATATATATATAGATGACCCTTTTATTCCAATTATTGTGTCTTTTGTTTCTTTGTTTTCACGGTGGGGCTAAGATAGAAATTTTTTGTTTTTGTTTTTTCTGTGATGAGTGTAAAGGCCCCCTTTTTTTTGTCACACAACAGGACTTTGGGGGAGGAGAGTAAAATAAAAAAAATGCCCCAGTTTTAGGATATTGGTCTCGTGACCCGACTATCGTTGCTAAGGTGTTAGTGTTAAAATAAAATAAAATGCCCTAGTGTTAGGTCATGGTGGGGCTTTTATCGGCCTCACAGATATCTTGAAGTGGCCTGAGAATTATGAATGAGTTTGAAGAAAATATGCTTGTAATGATCACATGTTGGGAAGTAGTTCGATTATTTCGGTCATATGCCAGGATTGATTCTGTAAGCACTAAATGGTCATTATGTATCGTAGCTTTTAACAAGAATGAAGTAATGAGTGGTTGCATCGGTTGTCATTCAAAAGTTTTCGGTTTTATTCTTAAAAAGATTTTGAAAAAAAATTCATTTGACTCCATCTTCCGAAAACAAAAAAATGATCAGGTTTATTGATGTAGGGGTAACTTCTTATTCAACTAATTTTGGAAATAGTAGTCAACTACTTTCTTCTTGTGTGTGTAGTGCGGTGCCATAATTGAGCTCTTCGTCATAGTTCAACACCATCAAATCATTAAATTATATGGTTAGCAGGAGTTTTGTCCTCCCGCCACCGTACGACGACATCTAGAAGTGTGAAGATGCCAGAGATGCCCTCACAGTTTTGTTTATGTTTCCCTGGATTCATTGACTTGTTTATTCGTTGCATACTCTCGCTCGATTGTGCTTCTTTTCTCTTTTTTTTTTTGTTTCTCCTTTTTTTTTGAAGCATGCATATCTATTTTTTGAAACAACTTGCAAACGCAAGAATTACGAGATTTGATGGAACCTTGTATTTTCATTTTTTGTGCTCTAACATCAACTCCAATGGCAAAATATAGTGTGCGAGAATCCAAAGTTTTCTATATTTCAAAAAAATGAGTTTTATGAGCCATTAGTCCTTTCGATCAATTTGCCCGAATAGGAAGGTGGTTAATGAATCAAATAGTTCTTAAAATGATTTCGAAAGTATGACCTATGACGGATGAATGATTTGCGATGACTACGGGGATGATAAATTTATAGGTATGCTTGTTTAGGCTACGAGACATAATGATTTATGAATAGCATTCCAATGGTTAGGAAGTTCTTCCCCTGTAGCTGTTTCCTGAGCATGTTGTCAAATAATATAAGTTCTTCCCAAATGGGTTTTGATTTCCCTTACGCGAGGCGATTGTGTGGGGCATTATTTCCTTAGCACTAGCTCCCCAACTTCGAGTTTTCGGCCAAAATAAAAATTTTAAGTTTGAAAATTTTGGGCATAACATATGGGGTTGGAGACGCGGCAGGGTAAAAAAAATATTTTTTTGTTTTTAAGTATATATATATTTTTGATTTTTAGGTATTTATATATATATTTTTTATGTTTTTAAGTGTTTATATGTATTTTTTATATTTTTTTACTAGGATACAACATCAATTCCTTAAGAAGAGACTGACTCAGAATGTCCAACTAGTGGGACATATTAAACGGTTGGAGTGACCGCCCATTTCTGATTTCTTGATTTGCTTGGGGGCATCGATCACCCTCGATTTGATGAATTGAGGATGAGAGAATATTTTTACGTTTGTAATTTGGATGGTATAAGATTCATTAAATAAGGTGTGAAGTCTTTTGATTTCTTCTTTTGATAAATCTTTTATGGTTGGAGCCTCCTTATCGGGAGGGACCTTCTTTAGTCTCTCAATGGAGTGAGGCATTCTGTAAAGTTGGAGCACGGGACATGGTCCTTCCCATGAGGTTTTGTGTGCTATCATTTTTGGTTTTGGTTGGAGGTTATTAGAGAGTGTTTTTGGGTCGTGTTGTTTTGGATTTATAGGAGTCAACTGAAAGGGAGGGTGATGTTGACTTTGTAGAGAAAGTGATAGGGCGAGACAAAAGCAAAACAAAAGGAGAAGATAAGGAAGTGTAGACCATGGTGGACCCTTCCATGGCATGGGGGGAGTTACTTCTTTTCAATTTTTCTTGTCTGGTTTGATATTGGTATTAGGTTTATTGCGAGGTTTCTTTGAAATTTTGTTCATATTCTTGAGGAAGTTCAGTGTTAGAGGTCTGATGTTGTGGCATTGTTGTTAGTTGAACTTCCACAAGAGTCTTGATTGTGAGATCTATGGAAATTTGGACTCGAGAGTCCGAAGTAACCTTAGTTATAAGATTAATTTCGTGTCGGTGTGAGATTTGAGGATCATGCGATATGTTGATTTGGATGTTAATGGGAGTACTAGGTTCCGAGTTTTCTAAGATTGGTTTGATTCCATGAGTGGGAGGAGTGATAGATTTATGGATTTGTTTATTGATAGGTTTGGCGATTGATTCTAGGGTGAGCGAAATTGATGTCATAGGGATAGGTTTGACGATGGGTTCATGTTTGATGATAGGTTCAGGTTCGATGATAGGTCCAGGTTCAAGGTTTAGTTTTGAAGTTGGTGAGGTGATACGTTTGGTAGGGAGTTCAAGTTCTGAAGTGGGTGTGGAGGTTAATTTGAGGGCTGGTTTTGAAGTTGGTTCTAGGATTGGTGGGGCGATATGTCCGATGATGACTTTGTCTTTGGAAATGTGTTTTGGGATAAGTTCATTTTTTGAAGTTGATATTAGAGTGGGCGTGATGATTAACTCAAGGGTAGGTTTAAAGATTGGTGGGGTAATGTGCTCAATTTCAGGTTCGAGGGTTAATTTGAAAGTTGGTTCAGAAGCGATTTCAGAGATAAATTTGATTATAGGTTTCGGTCCAAAGTTTGGTTTTGAGATTTGTGGGGTGATTGGCTCGGGTATAGATGGTGTTAGGATGTGTTGATGAATTGGTTCGGGAGTTACTTCAAGAACCAGTAGGTGAGTTTGTTCAAGGATTGATCGTAAAGTCGGTTTAGGGAGCTTGGTAATTGATTCATTGGCGAGTAAGTTATTGGGTTTAAAGGTATGTTGGGTTGGTTTAGGAATATGCTTATTGATCTTAAGGATCGGTTGGGTTGATTCAGAATTGCATTTGATGATTTTGGTGATGGGTTGAGGCGTTTTGGGAATATGTTTGATGATTTCGGCGGTAGGTTGGGTTAGTTTAGGGGTGAGTGTGTCGATTTTGGTGATGGGTTGAGTCGAAATATGTTTGGTGATTGGTCGAGTGGGAATGAATTTGGTGATTGGTTGAGTCAGAATGAGTTTGGTGATAGGTTGAGTATGGAAGGTGATTTCAGGTTTAATGGTGTGGGTGACAGAGGTCGTTAGCTGCGAGTCGACAGCGTGGGTGTGATATGAGGGAGGTTCAATTATGCGGATTAGGCTAGCCGGGGGAATTGGGGCGGGAGTGAATGAGTGTATGGTATCGTATGTGAGTTGAGGGTTTGTTTGGGTATGGTCAGGTGAAGAGTTGTAAAGGACAGAGTTAGTTTGTATGTTGTTGGAGAGTCGATTTTGATCCTAGTTTGGGTGGTTCGGGTATGAATGTTGGTTTTGGTTAGGGTGTTGATGTTGGTTTTGGTTAGAGTATAGGTGTTGGTTTCGGTTAGGGTGTAGATGTTGGTTCTGGAGTTCGTTGGCGTATTGATTTTGATTTTGATTTTTTTGGTCATATGGGCAAAAGATTATTTGGCTTTGTTCTTGGTTTGCGTTGATTTGTCCATAGCTTAGAGTTTTGTTTGGGGTCTTTGTTTTAAGGTCATTGGAAGACAGTCCTTCGGACGTTAGTGTAAAGAGATTAAGTTCTCCATTTTTTCATGTGACGTTGTATCCGCGAAGCACGTAAGTAAAGGCTAGAGAAGTCAAGGTAGTCGCTTAGGATAAGGGCGCTCCAAAGAGGCTCTCGGGTATTATTGATCACGATATCTATCATGTCGCTTTCTTTTATTTGATTCCCTATTCAGGCTGCGAGCTTCCTCTAACGACTTACGAAAGTCACGAAGTCTTCCTCGTCCCCTTGTTTTGTGGTCATCAAGTCGGCGAGAGTGGTGTCTTCGTGAATCATGTGTTTGTATTAATCTAAGAATCTATCGGCTAGGTCTTCGAATGTCTCGATTTTGGACAAAGGTAAAGCAGTAAACCAGTCAAGGGTTTTTCCTTCTAGAGATTTTGAAAGTAGTGGATCAAAAGTTCATAATTATTGTGGATTGGTCGACAGTCGTTGCAGAAGAGTCCCAAGTGATGGCTCAGATTTCCGGTACCATTATATCTGCTGCATTTAGGTGGTTTAAAACCGGCAGGTATGGTAAATTCGATGTCTCTATAGAATTTGTCAAATCCAAATGGTTGTTTTGAACGTTCTCTCTTTGCCATGTAGTTGTCTAAAATCTGAGGGAGGTCGTCTATGTTTATGGTGGCATTTTTTTTGGTATCTCGAATTGTCTTTGGCAGTTGTTATTGAATGAGGTGTGGAAGGCGTGCCTGTTAGGCGTTGGGGGAATCGGGGTATGTGGAGTGGTCGATGATCTTTCTTCCTGTTTGCTTCTCGGAGTGACTAGTCTTCCGTCCATTAGCTTTTGGTCTACGACGGCTTTGTATAAACCGGCTAGGAATTATAGCAAGGCATCGACTTCTTCTCCCCCTTTTATCAGCTTTTTGGCAATGAGATCCACAATTTGGTCGGTGGTGTAACTCCGTCCAACGCTACTGCGATTAATATTTGGTGGAGTGGAGGGGGATTTTTCGCCTTCACTGACCATATTTATCTAATTACGTCATTGGGCAATTTGTTGAGACGCCCTAACATTATACTCGGGATTGTTATGACAGCCCCATGAGGATGAGTCATTATCATTAAAGTTCAATTTTCTGATGCCCGACTTTTTAACTTCGAAAAAAGCGCACTCTTAAACACAGGGGTTTTAGTGCTAGGGGGGGTAAGATTGCTCCTCTTCAGGTTTCCAGGCTTCCTTACCGAGTATGCAAGTGTTCTTCTCCAAGTCATGGGTGGTGGGTACAATCCTCACCTGATTAGGTCTTACAGGAAGGTCTGTAGTGTAGGAAGTTTCCCGGATCGAATCCCTGAAGAGATGATCACACCGGTCCTTTCACAACAGAGGAGGGGTAACAGAGACTGGTTTCTCGAAATGCCTAAATGCGTTTGTGGAAAGTGAGAAAAGACAAAAAAAACCCAAATTAACTACAAATGGGGCAACCCTAGCAAAAGGAGTCTCACCGTGATCGCCAGTCTGTTGGTACGCGTTTTCGAGGATCCTTTTGGACCCAGGAAAATGGTTCCAAATCGGTCCGAGGGGACTCTGTCTGTGAAGGGAAGTGCGAGGGGTAGCAATGCAATAAAGGGAATGAGTATTTTTAAATGCACCTGCAGGAGAGGGATCGTTAGTTGCAGTCGAATCTAAATATACTTGAATGTGTGATCGCCATCTACAAATTTATCGACGCTATAGAACGTCATTGATCGATCGTAAGGATAAGCGGGGGTTTGTGGGTTGGACTCCTATACTAAGCGACGGCCTGCCGATTTTAGTAGCTATGGTTGCCCTAGGTTTTAACTATTTTGAGTTTTCTATCCTATATGGGCCTATTCTAAAAAAGGGGGTGTTGGCCCAATATGCTCAGGAGGATCGGCCCCGTTTCCAGGTACCCTCTGTTGGCTCCCTTGGGCAAATCAGATTTAAGGTTGTGGCAATTTTGTAAATATGGAGAAGGGTTATGGACCTAATTGGCGCTAGGCTAGAAATTTCCGCAGAGGTTTCCTAGGGATTGGGTCTTAGGTTAGCTTTTCTTCCCTCCGTACTAACTTGAGAGTCGGAGCAAGTGGGCCAGCCCCACCGTGCTTGACTGGTCTTCATGAGATTCCTAGAGGAGAGTCGCAATTCTAAGAGCCAGAGACTTAGAGTGCAACTCTTCTCTATTTCGAAATCTCAGAGCCACACTCGAGTTTTTCAGAGAAAATTAGCAAAAAAATCGTGTTTTGAATGGGAGGGCAAGGGCCCTATTTATAGTATTCGGTTGATTATACACTAGGAGTCCAATGCATAATTCCCAATTATACGCTGGAAGTCCAGTGTATAATCCGAAATATATGCAGGAAATAAAGGGCATAATGAATTATACGCTGTGGTTCCAGCGTATAATTCGGAGCAGCCACTGGTTGGCTCGGTCAGTTGACCGGGTGACTGGATCGGTTTGGAAGGTAGAGTCCAAGTAGGACTTTCAGCAATTTTACACTGTGGTTACAACGTATAATCCGGAAGTCGGAGCGGTTGAGAGAAAGAAGCCCAGTCCAAACTGGACTGATTATACGCCGGGAGTCCAACGTATAATCAAATTGTACGTTGGGATTCCAGCATATAATCCGGGGGGTTCGGCATTCGAGAGGGAGAGTCCTGGTGGGAATCCAGGCGATTATACGCAGAGAGTTCCGTGCATAATCAATTATATGCCTGGATCCAGGCGTATAATCCATGAAACCACCGGAACCGAGTCAGGTCCGATTATACGCTGGAAGTCCAACTTGTAATCAATTATACGCTGAGACTCCAGCATATAATTCCTGAGGTTTAAGGGTTTTGGGGATCTTTGGAGAGGGTTGGCCTTTCCAAAAATCATGGGCATGGTCCATGGTTGACCGAACATTTTGTATACTCCAAGGGGACAAAAACGGGGTGTCTACATCAACGTGTCAGCATGTCAGTTTGCTAAGGTTACCATATCTAACTTGTCATCTCCATGATTGATCTCCATAACTTACATGTATGTATATGCATGACAAAGCAACAAATTTGTAGCTAGCTATATAATCGACAACTACTGTGTTCAAAACTTAAATACTAAGCGTCAGAGCTGTGTCGAAAGCCCATGCACCTTAATATACAATCCAAGAACTTCCAGTCCACTCAGTCGATATCCTTTTCGATATTGACTTCACATATAATTCCCGCCGCGTGAGAATGGTGCCTAGAATGGAGACATCCATGGGAAAGGACAGTCACGTCAACGATCTGTCTTCTCTGAACAAAGCCCTTTCAAACGGAAAAATATTTGTCCCCATCGGAGAGATTAATCTTTGAGTAAGCTCTTTGGCCAGCACTTTGTATATGCTGCTCAATGCACTGATTGTTCACCTCCTTACTATGGATAGGAATTTTCAGTTATCTGTATGTATTTCTTATATAGTATATATACAACATGCATTGAGGTACTATGTTCATTGTTGATATAATACCTTACTGAGTGTAGCTTGATCTTCTTTCTTTCTCGAGTGATTTGTTGTACTATTTTGTCAGAGCTTTTGCTTTTGAGTTACCTACAAAATATCTCTTTTTATCTTGGAACATCAGTGTTAGTATTATAGCGTTCTGTGCTACATTTCAGGTTTATCCTCAGCTTCCTTGGAGATCAAAGATGCCGACGCTGGACTAAGTGGTGTGTTGCACAGCATATTTCCCCTTGTATAATGCCATGTAATTTTTGCAGCCGATATTATCCTTTGCAAATAATGTCTTCTTTTTTACTTTGGTAGTATTATGTTTCATTATATCAGCAGTTTAATGTAGTCATAAAACTTTGCTAGAATTTGGAAGTATAAAAGAAGCTTTAATTTTAAGAGCAACAGGACTCTTGTTTCTGGTGTAGAGACTGTACACTGCACCGGGACAGCTCACAACCATGTGACTCCCAAACACAAGTTTGGGTGGCATGTGGATGTTTGCAGAGTCGATCCAATGTCGTTGAAAAAAAAATACGGGCTACTCAGATCAACGGGTTTGAAATGAACGGTAAACGTATTTATTATTTCACCGTTCATTTTTGGACTATTAGATTAGGGCCATAAATTTTATTTTTTATTTTAATCTTTTTTAAATCTTAAAAGCCGCTAGGGAGGGGTGTACCTAGGGGGATGGGTGCCACTTGGCACCCATTCAAGGAATTGGATCAGAGTAGGGTCTTTGGGGAAGGGAATAGAGGTCCTTTTTATTATTTTTAAAATACAGAGTTCTGAGTGGAACTAATTATAGCCAAAGAACCATGAACACGGGTACGATATGACAAAAGTACGACGATACAACAATCATGAAAAAAAAAAAATACGATATGAGGGGATACGTGTATTTAAAAATTATATATATATATATATATATATATATATATATATATATATATATATATTGAGGTATATTTTAGGTTAATAAACGTAAGAAAAAACGAAGAGGAAAACAAAAAAGATACAAAAAAAACATATGGAGACTGATTTCAAATGGGTAGGCTGCACGCTGGTAGGCTCCTTTGATTTTTTCTTCTTTTTCGAAACCCCTAAATCCCAAACTCACAGTCCGATTATTCTTTTAATTTTTTTTCCGGGAAACGCCTAGGATACGCATGCAGCTGTATCCCTCAAGTATCGGTAGCTGATTCCGATACATTACGAGTACGTTGCAAAAAATGGAGCATCCGTGCTTCCTTGGTTATATCTGATTATTTATCCAAAACTTTTTCTTTTCCTACTTAGTGAAACTTTCTGTTAATTTTTGCATGTAAAAAACTACTATTTAACTGTTTGATGTACTATAGCGTTTCTTCCATTTGAATTTTATCTCTTTAAGTGTTCAGTATATTTGCACTTCTGCCAATCAAAGATTCAATGATAGGAAGATAATGAATTAATGATGTAGTAACTGGCACTTGGGAGATAAAAAATCAAAGCCAGTTAACCAAAGAAAAAAGATAATAATATTCTTTTACGGAACGCCTAGACAGGTTTATATGAGATGCAAATTCCCACTAGATATTCATTTGCAAAATCAACAATACAACTGAATTATATGATTTAGTGATAATTTTTGGTTCTTTGATGGGAATTTTTTTCTGATTAAATATCTTGATATTGCTTTAAAGTCTGGAAACAAAGTGTTGAAGATTTGGAAACCAATCGTAAAAATGAAGGCTAGATTATTGTGTGTGGCCTGCTCAGAAAATGGTGGATGATCTTTGATCCATTCAACAGTTCTAACTCCTGAGCATTATTTGAATGTTGCATTGCAAAATATCAGAAGCAGGACTTCCTACTAAAGCTAGATGGCTGTAAATCAAGAGGGTCAGCTCCGTGGTTGGATTGGAATCTATATGTGAGTAGTCTTGGAGTTACTTAAGGAATAACACTTTCATTCTGTTTTTGGCAGGATTTGATGCTTCTTTTTGTGCCATATACAAGCTTTTGTTCTGGGCAGCTACGAATTGTAAAGTAACAGTTAGTATCTTTGGTTTATTGGGGATTGCTCGGTTTGGATCCCTATTTGCGGAATTAGAGGTTTGGGTAGATTATTTTTTTGATTTATCATCTTCTGGTAGAACTCCGATCAGGTTGCCTGGGGCCTCTAGGCTCTTGAGCCCCTTAAGATTTTTTTTTTTTTTGCTTTATAATTACTTTAAGTTGCCTAGACATGACTGTGGCACGTATATGGATTCCATTTCTCCCCTCGGGATCAATCCTCTCCTTAGACAACTATTAAAAACAAAATCTAACCCCTTGATCGCCTTATTATTTAGAATCATAATAGTTAAAACACCTAGGCAACTCAAGGTCACCCGAAATTAACTTGGTTTCGCCAAAAGGCCTCATCTCTAGAATCCCAATTCGTGAGGCGTCCCTCTCGTAGTCTCCTCTAATTGCCTAAGTGCCTAGTTTGTTGCCCGACGACTTTACAATAATTTTGTATATTACATTTGATTTGCTTTTTTTATATATTATATAAATATGCTTGTAATATTATGTTAGATAAAACTCATCATCATCGTCCTGGCTATTTGGCGCCGAATAAGCCGATGGTGGTGAAGGGTTTCTCCACTCCTATTTATTTAAGGCTAAAGTCTCTATTACTTTGCAATCCTTCTTGCCGTTTCTCACTACTTCTCTCCAAGTTTTTATTGTTCTTCCCCTTCTAATTCCTTATGCTTATATAGTTATATTGTTTCAATCCTTGTAAAAGGGAGCTTAAGGTTTCTAATGGGCATGCCCAAACCACCCCCTCCCCCACTCCAAAATCTGATATACTCTCGTTCCTAATTCTAACCTTTCTTGTTTGTCCGTGCATCCAGCTTAGCATACACCTCTCAGCTGTGTGCTATGTCTTCTTGTTGCTTCTTCATATTACAACTCTGTCATGCAGTGATGTAGGTCTTCTTGTTGCTTTATGTAAGTGTCCTTGTACTCGAAGTGCACTCATTAGTAGCCCAATGCACCACTTCCTTCTCCCACTTTGTCCATCCTGCATTGATCCCGCTAGAGATGGTCTCTTTAAAATTATGACCGAGTTTTACAATAGAGCAGTTTTTTTGTTATTTTTTGACCAAAATATCCTTTAGTTCTCATGTTCGCTAAACTTGCACATCATAGATTCCATCTTTTTGTGCTAAATTATGATACATGTAATATGGTTTACTTATGCATATAATATCTTATCATATGTATATTTTATTCCTATACATATATATTGATCATTTCCTGACCACTTCCTATATTCCCTACGTGTACTTTTATTTTCTTTGTTGTACTTGGGAAAAGTATCAAAATTTTGGTTTGATAACTTAATCTTACCTTTGGTCTTACTGGTGTAGGCTGAGTGGAAAAGTTTGAGCAAAGAGCCTATAGTTAATAATATTTTTACCGTTGAATGAGAAAAATCGTAGGGTTTTCCAAGGAACTTTATCAAAGCTTGGTGGTTATTTGTAAGATTGTATACCGTGCGGTTGAGACTGAGAGAACTAGATTGCTCAATGGTTTTTTATAATTCTTTCTCGATACTTTGGGCAGACTGGATAGGTGCATGCATGGGAGATATATAGAAGCCAGCTCTTGTCACCTGGGTCCCTCCCGATCATTGATGGAAAGTTGACTTCAATGGTTGTATTGATGCTACCTGGGAATATTTGGTTTGGGTAGGATGTTCACTAATGACCTCTTGGTGGAGATTGATACATGTTGGGCTGCTGGGTTAGGAGAGAGATAAAATATCAAAATATTAATGAAAGAAAATTTACAGTTGAGTAGCCTCTTTGTTGGTGAGCCATAAAAGTATGAGAGTTTTTTGTTCAATCAGATTAGCTGCAAGAGGGTGGTGAAAGTTTTAAGATAGTTCTAAAAGCGTCCACTCTACTTGTGGCATCCATCTTTGTTAATGTTTGACATAAAGGAACCCTATTGCAACATCTTTACTAGGGTTGTCAATAGGTCAGGTTGGTCCATTACCTAGGTCTGTCAAAAGACTGAGTTAGGGCTGGGCCAGGGTTGGTCCGAGCCTGGCACTAAGCTGGGCTTCCATGCAGCTAGCCCTAGTCTGCCGTAGACCGAGCCACCAAGCAACTATCCTAGCCCGGCCCTTTGCAGGACCGTGCTGTGGGCCAGAGTTTATATGTATATAAAAAATATTTAAACAAAGAAAATACCTTTTTAGTCGTAAAAAATATAATTTTTGAAATGTTGGCTGCCTTTAAGGAAATGACCTGGTGTCATACATTACAAATTTAAAATGTTGGGAACATAAGTTATATGGTTTTCCTCTTGTGGAAATTGATGGACCTATACTTGCTTTCACTCCCACTTGGACACGGTGAGTGAACATCCTAGGTATACTCGACTTGATTTCGTATAAAAACACAAAAAATGAGTGTTATTCTTGGGAGAGCTTTTGGCAAATAGATTATGAGCCATGTTGTTCATGGTGAAAACTTTTGCATCTTGCTTGTTGTCACATGGGATGGGTGATGTAGGACAAAACCCTAGACTACGTGAATGATGAAGAAATGATTATTTTGCCGAAATTAAACTCAATTAATTAAGCAAAACCAATACAAATAAGCGCGAATACCTTAATGTTTGTAGTTTTCCATTCGGATGATCACATTCGATTCGGGTAGGGTCCAATCCGTTGCGCTAGATCTGTTAGCCTCACGGAAGGAAGATCCTAGAGGTAGAACTCTAGCCGCTTCCAAATTAGGGCGCTCGCTCGTGGTTCAATGATGGGATCTCAGATTCCTCAAGGGTTTAGAGATCGGGTCGATTTAAGGGTTTAGATTGGTTAGATGACTGGGATGAGATTTAGGGTTTATGAGAATAAAATGAGAGCAGAAAATAGAGAAGCAAAAAGATATTAAAATGAATAGAACTAGAAAATAATGGGCATCGCACCCTTGGCCTCACACCAAACCCATCTCGGGGAAGAAGAATCACTCTCCGGAATTGCTCATCTCAAGCACAAAGCAAAGGTTTTCATTAATCATTAATCAATAATCATCCCTTACATTATTTATTAAGAGACCTTATATAGGAGGTCTACAAAAGAAAATCCTAAACAAATAAAGCACCAAAATAAGACAAGTTTGTCCCTAAAACTCAACTTCAAATTCTGAAGAAAACACATTTTCGCGAAAAGTCGATTGATCGATGAGTAGCGTCGATCGATCGAGCATATATATATATATATATATGTGTGTATATATATATATATGTGTGTGTGTGTGTGTGTGTGTGTGTGTGTGTGTGTGTGTGTGTGTGTGTGAAATATAACTCTTGGATCACTAAATAATCGACCAATCGAAACATACATATATATAAAACTTCGCCAAAATAAGTTCCCGTAGACCACACTCGATAGATCGAGATCTGGGATCGGTCGATCGACTGTGCATTGCTCGAATACGCAGATTCTACTCCTTTACGCTTGGTTCTGATTTCCTTTTCGTTTCTCCTAACGCTGGAAACCTGTTACACCCAAATCCAAGGCTCTCGATCTTGGCGTTCCCCGTCAATGGGTGTGCACTACTTTTGGTGTATGCATTGTTGAACTATCTCTAAGATCTGTCAAGACCTAAACAATGAAAGGTCATACATTGTATGAGATAGAAATCAATTTTTTTTTTTTATATCAGTAAAGAGAGGAATATATTAGAAGAGCAGTACATACCTTAGCAGTAGTGAGAAACTACTAAGTGCAAAAGCAACAAAAAAGGCATCAAGAAAAAGAGAAACCCACTCAAACCTGGGAGCAGTAGCCTCCTTTCGCCCACTAAAACTTGCGATGGGGGATATCGAGGAATAGGGAAGGCATGGTTTAGGCTGAACTATAAAGAGAGGAAAGGGGGGGGGGAGGAGGAGGCATCATGGGAAACAAGGGGATCAAGATCAGGGCCAACCTCTCCAACCGCCGAGATAGAAATCATTTTATATGGAAGGATTCTTGCCTTTCAAAGGCAAAGATGGAAGCGATTAAAGCATACAACTCATTTTTGTTAAAAAAATAAATATTAAGTATATAATATCCTTTATATTAAAATAAGGGTAAGGAGCAATTTTATCCATCTATGAATGTATACCCAAGCGACGGAGCCTACATACAGAATGAGAGCTACTCACTCTAGAAAAAAATAAGGGTCAAGGATTCAAGTAGCCGATCTCTAACCACCTATTAACTAACATATCATTACATTTGTATATTTGATCACTAATTTAATAACACTTACAAAAAATACAATTAATTTTATAACATATATTAATATATATTCCAACTCCGGCACGCCATGTGCCTTTATTCCTAACTTACCTGGTCTAGGCCGGACTACTACTTGATTGAGACATCAACCAATACGCCATGTATGGAGAGCACAAGAAACAGGTTCAAATCTTCGGAGTGTCTCAAAGACCCACGTGCATGCATGTATCCATCATGTGACAAGACCTAAGGTAAGGCATGTGGGAAAGGACTGAAAAGAAAGGAGAGAAGAAGAAAAAAAAAATGCTCTTTGCCCAGTCTCTCTCAAGCTGTGTTGTTAAACTCGCTCGAGCGAGTTCTAATCTCACTTGAGCAAGATCGACCCGAGAGCGGAAAAGTTGCGTTATTAAACTCGCCCGAGCGAGTTCTACTCTTGCTCAAGTGAGATAGACTTGAGGGTAAAACTCAGGTACAAATAATCTTGCCCGAGCGAGATTCAGACTCGCCCGAACGAGATCGAGGCGACTCTTAAGGCAGTTTAGCGAAAACTAGTTGAAAATTTATCCTTTTTAGTTGTGTTTAGACTAGGTGATGGGGACATAACACAAAGCATGACAGGTGAATAGTGCAACAACGTGTTGTTCAACAGCACATTGTGAACAGTGCCACAACGCGTTGTTCAACAGCACGCTGTGAACAATGCAACAACGCACTGTTGGGGACGATCAACGACGGAGTTTTTATTTTTTTACAAAAAAAATTATCCATTTTAGTTTTTTATTATTTTAGGACTCTTTTATTGCGAGTTTTAGGTTGTTTAGGGTTTCCTTAGCCTATATAAAGGCATTGTAAACACTCTATTAATTTGTTTTTGATTATTGAATGAAAAGAGAATTGCTTTTGTGCAAACCCTAGAGAGCTTGTGAAGAGTTTTCAATCGAGGGAGTGAATCCTTCAAACCTTGAGGAGTGAGCAATCGTTTCTTGTGCGACTTGGTGTGAAGCCGACATACAGCTGTGGTGTGAAGCTTCGGAAAACCCTTGGTGTGAAACCTTGGAATCTATCCTTTTATTTTGTCTTTTCTCTAGTTGTTGTCAGGTATTATCTTTCTTTATTTCCATTGATAAAAAGATCAAAAGTCCCAAATTGTTCCCCTTTTGTTGAATTATTTTAAGCCTTATTTCATTTACAATACCCGAGGAGTTAATAGACGATATTGCGATTGTCAATTGATGCCCTAAACTAGAACGAAATCCGAGTTCCTTTATCGGAGCCGTTTTTCTAGATCGGGAAATTTTCACGCATGCGAACGCTAAATGGATTAACATAATTGTTCTATTAATTTCATTGAATTAATTTTATGTGTTGCATAATTTTGAATATTTCCGCTATTCAATTCATTCTAAAGCTAATCCCAAATTCACATATTAGTGTTTTAGCGTGTTGTCCCGCGTCAGTTTTGGTATCAAAGCACAGTCTTAGCTTAGGGTTCTCCGTGCCATATAGATTTTAGGGAACTCATTCCTTATCCCAGTTCTCACAGCGTAGATAGGCAAGCCAAGAGTTGAGCTTCCGAAGTGTCATCCATGGGTTCCCTAACTCATCGGAGATGAGTTTTTCCCACCCGGGGAGTATTATGGAGACATCACACAAAGCAAGGCAGGTGAACAGTGCAATAGCGCATTGTTTAATAGCACATTGTGCAACATCACGCGGTTCAATAGCACGCTGTGAACAATGCAACAGCGCGCTGTTGGGGACCCCGATCAGCTACGAAATTTCTATCTTGTTACAAAAAAAATTATCCATTTTAGTCTTTTATTATTTTAGGACTTTTATTGCGAGTTTTAGGTTGTTTAGGGTTTCCTTAGCCTATATAAAGTCATTGTAAACACTCTATTAATTAGTTTTTTATTATTGAATGAAAAGAGAGTTGCTTTTGTGCAAACCCTAGAGAGCTTGTGAAGAGTTTTCAACCGAGGGAGTGAATCCTTCAAACCTTGAGGAGTGAGCAATCGTTTCTCGTGCGACTTGGTGCGAAGCCGACATACAACCGTGGTGTGAAGCCTTGGAATCTATCCTTATTTTATCTTTTCTCTAGTTGTTGTCAGGTATTATCTTTCTTTATTTCCATTGATAAAAAGATCAAAAGTCCCAAATTGTTCCTGTTTTGCTGAATTATTTTAAGCCTTATTTCATTTACACTCCCCGCGAGTCAAGAGACGATATTGCGATTGTTGATTGATGCCCTAAACTAGAACGAAATCTAAGTTTCTTCATCGGAGCCATTTTTCTAGATCGGGAAATTTTCACGGATGTGAACGCTAAATGGATTAACCTAATTGTTTTATTAATTTCATTGAATTAATTTTATGTGTTGCATGATTTTGAATATTTTCGCTATTCAATTCATTTTAAAGTTAATCCCAAATTCGCATATTAGTGTTTTAGCGTGTCGTCCCGCATCACTAAGACTTTCTATTTCCTAGTTAAGTGTTAGGTTAAGGTTTATTTGCTTATTTAAAGTATTGTAAATACAATTTTAATAGTTTTTTGATGAATTAATGAATGGTTAGCTTTAAGCCTCTTGTAAAGAACTTGTGAAGAATTTTCAAACGAAGGGGCGATTCTTCTTCTCCTTGGGATTTGGTGTGAAGCCAATTCCTTCCTTGGAGTGATTCATCGGATCTTCTATCTTTTTTGTATTTTTCTTATTTGTCAGGTAATTTATTTAGTTTGTTTCTTCAATGGAATTCATAAAACTAAAATATCTGTTCTTCTAGTACTGTTGTTGGGATTTTGATTTATGATTCTCAATCTTAATCTGTTGATTCCTTTTGAACGATTTAGAACCCGTCGGGGCTTAAATTATTCAAACCCTAGCAAAGATTCAAGAGACAACATCGAGATTGTCACTTTGTGCCATGAACTAGATCGAAAATCAAAGTTTTTCATTGGACCCTACTTTCTAGATCGGGAAGGATCATACGCATACAAACAATAAATCGGATTATTCAAATTGCCCAAATTAACTTGTTGAATATTTTGTGTTTTATACATATTTTCTTGTAGGCCCACCACTCAAGGAGATTTAAAATTTATTTTAAATCGCATAATTAGGGTTTTAGCATTTTTCTTGCATGACTACTTGCTTGGCTCATTCTAAGAACCGTGTCAGGCTTCCGACTGGGTGTAAACTTTATTCGTCAGGATGGGTCAAGCAGGGCCTAGAAGCATTCAACCCAACCTTTAGGTCGGATCGGTTCAAGCAGATTTTGACCCATCCCGACTGTAGACACCCCGTTTTCGCCCCCTCGGTGTATACAAAAGTGTTCGGTCAACCATTGACCCTGCCCTTGATTTCTGGAAAAGCCAACCTTTTCCCGGAATCCCAAAACCTTCTATCTCTGGGAATTATGCGCTAGAACTCCAGGATTATACGCTGGACTCCCAACATATAATTGGACCCAACTCAGCACCGGTGTTGTCGCAGATTATACGCCTGACTTCAGGCGTATGATTGGTTATACGCGGTACCCATTGCGTATAATCAGCCCGCTATTACACCAGGACTCCCTCTCAATGACCGAACCTCCTCGGATTATACGTTGGAATCCCAACGTATAATTAGTCCACTTGGACTGGGATTCTAACTCTCTCTCTCCTCTCCGACTTCCAGATTATACGTTGTACTTACAGCGTATAATTGAGGAAAGTCCTACCCGGACTCTAACCCTCCAGACCGATCCGGCCATTCTGTCACTTGACCGATTCCAACCTGTGGCCGCCCGAATTATACGCTATAACCATATTGTATAATTCATTATACATTGGACTCCTAGCGTAACTCGGATTATACGCCGGACTTCCACCGTATAATTTCGGATTATACGCTAGACTCCCAACGTATAATTGACTGTATACAATAGGACCCTTGCCCTCCCATGCAACACAATGTTTTTCTTATTCTCTCTGGAAAACTCGAGGTTAGCTCTGAGATTTCAAAATAGAGCAGAGTTGCACTCTATGTATCTGGCTCTTAGAACTATGACTCTCTTTTAGAGTCTCATAAAGCAGTCAAGCATTGCGGGGCTGACCATCTGCTTCGATTCCCGAGTAGTCTGAAAGGAAGAAAAGCTAGCCTTAGATCCAACCCTTCGGAAATCCCTGCCAAAATTCTCAACTTAGATCCAATTAGGTCAGTATCCCCTAATATTTTCAAAACCATCATAGCCTTTAAACCTAATTTGCCCAAGGGAGCCAACGAAGGGTTTAAGAGTGTATAAATGGGATGGTAAAAAAAATTTGATTTTTGGACCCACTCCCTTTCAACTTATGATAAATCACTTTGACCCCATCAATCAATCCCTTTCAACTTGTGACAAATCACTTTGATCCCATCAATCAATGGTATACGATCATTTAAGCACCGTATATGGTGCTTAAAAGGTCCTTTTTAATAATGCCCTTGACCCGATCGATCTCTGCATTGCAAAACCAAAATGAAAACCAAAGAATCCTTTTTTTCTTCTTCTTCGTTGATCTGTGTTGCAAAACCAAAACAAAAACCAAAGAATCCTTTTCTTCTTCTTCTTCTTCTTCTTCGTCGATCTCTGTGTTGCAAAACCAAAACGAAAACCAAAGAATCCTTTTCTTCTTCTTTGTTCGGATCAATCCCACCGCTAGCGTAATCCCATGGGAGAATCAAATATATCCCCCCTTGTTCTTACCCTTATAGAAAAGTCGTCGTCGAATCCTCTCCTCAAAAATTCATCTTCTTATTGAAATCTACGGACTTGTTTGTTTGCCATTCATACCTTATTCAAGTTGCATAGCAGATACAAGTTGAGGACTTGACGGTGAGAGATTGGCTTCAACAACTCAAAGATGCTCTCTACGATGCCGACGATCTATTGGACTATCATCATTGTAAGCCCTACCTTATCACTCTTCGACTTCTTTTTTGCATTAATATGATGTTTAAGATGAGCGCGATGAGTAATAGATTACATTCAATTTTGAAGATGGGCATTGATGACAGTTTGGCAGCGGGTGTCGCTGCGAAAAGGCATCTTTACGACGACACCAGCAGCAGCCAAACAAGAGAACCAGCGAGCTCTTTCGTAATTGAAACAGAGATTTATGGATGAGATGAAGATAATGAGAAGATAGTGGAGCTGTTGTTATCGCGGCCGCGATATGAATTGGAGGATCTTCTTTCAGTCATTCCTATAGTTGGCATGGGAGGTCTAGGGAAGACCATGCTTGCCCAATTAGTCTATAATCATGAACGTGTATGGAGCCATTTTCATCTAAGAAGCTGGATTCATGCGTCTAATCAATTCGACTTGACACATCTTTTTTTTTTTTTTTTGAAACGGTCACAAATGTATTTCTGTTAAAAAAGTACAAAAGGGTGCATACAAGGAGAAAACCGAAACCTTGACAGGTAGTAAGGAACTACCCAAAACAAGGAAACGAAAAAGAACAGAGAAACTGACAGAAACTACCAAAAACCGGACCCCGGAAAAGGAGTAAACCCATAGCTAACGGCAACAGTCTTCCCACAATATTAAGAAATCGCGCAGTCCCTGATTGAAAGACCTCAGCCTACAGGCGTTCCAGCTGATGATGAAGTCCCTCGCATCTCTGATAATCAGCGGGACAGTTTTCGCCTTGCGATTAAATATTCTGTTGTTTCTCTCGAGCCAAATTGCCCAGAAAACCGCATAAACAGTCATCGGCCAAAGCTCATTTCTCTGGTCCCCAAACTTGGTTACCTTCCATCCTTCCATGAGCTGCAACGGTCATTGCGGTAATACCCAATCAATCTTGAAAAGCTGAAATATCTGGTTCCAGATCGCGCGGGCAAAATGACAATGCAGAAAGATATGGTCCGCCGATTCGGACCGCATCGAACACAGCGTACATTTGTTGATGACCGGTATGTTTTTCCTGATTAGTTGGTCCCTAATAAGGATCTTTCTTTTGGCGACCAGCCACGCAAAAAATTTGATCTTGGGTGGCATTCTGATTTTCCAGAACCCAGTCCATAAGCTGTTTCCCGTATCCGATCTTTCCCGTTCTTTGAGGCTATTGTAGTAGGACTTAACCGAGAATCAACCATTAGCGTTGTACCTCCATTCCCTCGCATCAGTCCGACCCGGAAGAGGTAACATGTCGCCCACAACCTTCAGCAGTTCCTGATGCTCCTCCATTTCCCAATCCCACAAGTGTCTCCGCAGCGGAATGTTCCACTCCCACTTCCCATCGGCCCCCTGCGCGTGAGCATAGCTTCTCACGACCGCCTCTTTACTTCTCGCAAGCCCAAAAATAATGGGGAATTTCTCACTCAAAGGTCGTTCCCCGGCCCAAACGTGTTTCCAAAATCTGATTCTTCCCCCATCTCCCCATTTGAAGACCGTCCCTTGGATGGCATCCTGCGTACATCCTTTGATCGCCTTCCACCACGCCGAACTTTGATTGGGGTTAGAGGTATCCTGAATGATGGTGCCGTATTTAGCCCTGGCTATTTGGTACCACAGATTATGACTCTCGCCTTCATCGCCCATCTGCCAGGCCCACTTGGCTAACAAAGCGTTGTTAACTAATCGTAGATCCCTGATTCTGAGCCCACCATGATCCTTAGATTCGCAACATTGATCCCATCCGACTAGATGGAATTTCTTTCTATCCCCAGCCCCCTCCCATAAGAAATCCCTCACGATTTTCTCGAGTTTTGTGATGATACCAGCCGGTGCGCGAAGGAGAGACATCATAAAAATGGGGATAGATGCGAACATGGACTTAATGAGAGTGAGCCTTCCGCCATAGCTTAGCATTTTGCTTTTCCAAGTTGCGAGTCTTTTATGGAATCTCTGCAGGACTGTATCCCATAGTCTGGCTCTCCGCTTCCCAAAACCCAAAGGTATTCCAAGGTAGGAAATAGGCAGATCCGCCTGGACACAGCCACTGTTCCGAGCAACCATTGCTATAGCATCAGCTGCGATGTTAATTCCCGATAGGCTGGATTTATGGATGTTAATTCTTTGGCCCGAAACCGCTTTGAAAACTATCAAAACCTCCATAACCGACCTTAGCTCCCTTTCCCCATTGTTGGCATTGTAGAAAACAACCGTGTCATCAGCGTACTGGAGGTGAGAGATCGTGGGTCCCCCATCAGCCATGACAAAGCCTCCAATGAGATTTCTCTCTTCAGCTCTGTTCAGTAGCAAATGTAACGCCTCCCCAACACAGTTGAATAACAATGGAGATAACGGATCACCTTGCCTAAGGCCCCTCTTGCTTCGGAAAAAACCGTGCGGCTTGCCATTGACCAGCACCGAGAAGCGAATGGAGGCATAGCAGCCTCTCATCCACTTCCTCCATCGTTCCCCAAACCCCATCTTCAGCAACACATAGTCTAGAAAATCCCATTGAACCATGTCATAGGCTTTTTCCATGTCGATCTTGAAGACCCATCCTTTGTGGTTTCGCTTCTTGGCGGAGTGAATGGTTTCCGAGGCAGCGACCACGATGTCCAACAGTTGTCTTCCCGGTATAAAAGCGCCTTGGACATTGGAGATAACTTGTTCGATCACCCCCTTCAGCCGATTAGCAAGCACCTTAGATATAATCTTATAAGCACTTCCGATTAGGCTTATCGGGCGGTAATCCGTAATGGACGAGGCCCCCTCCCTTTTCGGGATCAGCGCAATGAATGTGGAATTCATGCATTTGTTAATTTTAACCGTGTTATAGAAGCCCTGAATCAGCTTCATAAAATCAGGTCCGATAGTAGGCCAGCATTGTCTGAAGAATTCGGTGGTGAACCCGTCCGGCCCCGGAGATTTATTAAAATCGGAACCCTTAAGCGCCCTTATCACCTCCGCCTATTCGAAAGGTCTTTCGAGATCCATGGCATCCTGGTAAGACAGGTTTTGAAACTGTATGCCCTCCATTCGTGGCCTGGATATCGTCTTGCAGTGGAATTGCTGCTGGAAAAAATCCGCAATTTTGTCCGAAACGATGTTGGGATCCGAGTGATCCTCGCCGTTAATGTTGATGGAGGATATGAGATTCTTCCTTCTTCTCCCATTAGCAATCGCATGAAAGAATCTGTTGTTCCCGTCTCCCTCCCTTAACCAGTGAGCCTTCGATTTTTGCCGCCATTCCTGTTCATCCTAAATTAGCATCCGATTGAATTCAATCCGAAGAGCGGTTCTAATCTCCCTCTCAACGTCAGTTAGCGCGACCACTTCCTCAGCCGCGTCAAGAACCGCAATTTCAGCCTGAATTATATCTCTAAGAGATCTAGTCTTCCCGTATACCTCCTTGTTCCATTCCTTGATTCTGGTTTTGAGGTTCTTATTCAATAGATTTTACGCATCCATTCCTTGACTTGACGCATCTTATTCAATAGATTTTACAATCAGTAACCGATACTAAATTCGGCCTCTTAGATATCGACATACTGCAGTCCCACCTCTACCAACGTCTAAGAGATGAAAGATTTTTACTTGTGTTAGATGATGTGTCGAGAGAAGATTATGGCAGGTCAGTAAGATTAAGAAAATTGTTAGGATGTGGAGCTAGAGGTAGTAGAATCATTGTAACAACTCTTTTTTTTTTTGATCGGTAAAAGAGATACCATTTCATAAACAATCAGCGAGAAGCTGGAATTGAACAAAACGATAGAAAAAAACCATCAAAAGCAAGAAAAAGAACAAAATAGAACCCAAGCCCAAATCACCCCCCAGCCCAACACCAGGCAAAGCACCCCCCAACCTTTCCCACATAAAAAGAGAAGGAGAGTGTCACAAGAATAGGTCCCCAACATCCTGCCCCCCGTATTTGTCCAGCAAAACCCAGTGGCACATCAAGTCTTTAGTATGATTGAGAATGGCAGCAATGGGGCAACGTTTATGACCGAAGACTCAAGCATTTCTTTCCAGCCAAATGCTCCACAGGACTGCGTAGGCCCCCACCCTCCAATAAGCACCAACCTGGCCACTCCAGCTTATCCCATTCCAGGCGATCAAAAAATCAGAGAGATTCTCCAAGGTTACCCAGCTGAGATCAAAAGAGTTTATAATAGTTCCCCAGATCTTAGTGGTGACCCAGCAATGTAAGAACAAGTGAGATAGATTCTTCCGTCCGTAGGCACATGGGGCATCTGTTTCGAAGAAACTTACCACGAGAGATCAACTGATCCATAGTCAAGAATCATTGTAACAACTCAGCCAAAAAGTTGCATCCGTTGGGAGCACAATTGAGCCGTACCATTTGAAGGGCTTATCAGATAGTGATTGTTGGGTGGTGTTGAAACAATGGGCGGTTGGAGTTGGGAAAGAAGAAACTGGAAACTCGGTAGTAGCAATTGGGAAGGTGATCAGGAAGAAGTGTAAAGGAGTGCCTTTGGCAGCCAAGACTGTCGGTAGCTTGTTGCACACAAAAACTGATGAGAAAGTGTGGTTGTTGGTGAAAAACAGTGAAATTTGGAACGTTTCTCATCAAACAAATAAAACATTGCCTGAGCTTTGGTTCAGCTATAAGTATTTCCCATCATATTTAAGATAGTGCTTCGCATACTGCTCAATCTTTGATAAGGGTCAGGAGTTGGGAAGGAAGAATTGATTAAACAATGGATGGCACAAGGGTTCATTCAATCATGTGAAGTAACCAAGCAAATGGAGGATATTGGTACTGAATATTTCAATGATTTGGTGCAGAGATCATTATTTGAAGCAGTAAAAAAAGATGATGTTGGGAATGCAATATGGTGTAGAATGCAAGATCTCGTCGTTGGTCTTGCACGCTTTGTTGCAGGAGAGGAATGCTTAAATGTTGTGGCTAACAGGTAACAACATCGGATATATTCCGACAACAACCCACCATTTCTCCTTGCATTTATGCGCAAAATTACCAATTCCAGAATCATTATGCAAAGCAAATAGCTTACGCACTTTAGGAATGCGAAGGAGTTGGAAAATATGAGGAAAACTTTAGGAATCATTCAAAAGTTGCTTTAAGATGCGGAGGGGAAATAGATGGCAGGTTATACTGTGAGTGATTGGATTGGAAAATTTAAAATGCAGCCTACGATGCTGACAACCTGTTGGATGAGTTAATGAACGAACCCTCCGACGGCAGTTAGAGATTCATGGTTGGGGCAAGTTTCACAACTTCTTTTCAATCAGGAACCCTCTTGTTGCCGCTCGCATTAAGGACATTAGGGATAAGCATGATGAAATCGAAAAATTAGAGATCGGTATGGTTTGAACGTGGAAGTCGCCAACACCCATCTTGTCATTCATAGAGACCCAAAACCTCTTACGTGGATCCATGAGAGATTTATGGATGGGTTGATGATCAAAACAATATAGTCCAGCTGTTGATTACACCTACTACTCAACGACCAAATCCTTCAATAGTTCCCATACTTGGCATGGGAGGTCTTAGTAAGACCACTCTTGCCCAATTAGCCTACCATGATCCCAAGTTGGTGGCTCATTGTGAACCAAAATACTGGATTCATTCATCTTATCAACTCGATGTAAAGATTGTCATAGAGAATATTCTGGAATATGATACGCAACAAATCATATTTAATTTATCCAACTTAGATGTATTGGAGTCTCGCCTTTGTCAGTTTTTAACTCGGAAAAAGTTTTTACTTGTGCTAGATGATGTCTAGAGTGAGGATAGAAAAAAAATTGATAAATTGAAAAAACTGTTTCGTTGTGGAGCTTAAGGTAGTAAAATCATTATAACCACCTGCAGTGAGAAAGCTGAACCTCTTTGGACAATTGATGATCCCTATCGTTTGAAGGGTTTATCAGATAGTGATTGCTGGATGGTCTTCAAGGATCAAGCAGTTGGAGTTGGGATATTTGAATATGCAAACTTGGAAGCAATTAGAAAGGAGATCGGTAAAAAATGTAAAGGGGTGCCTTTGGCAACGAAGGCTTTGGGTCAAATGTTGCGCATGAAGCGACAAAAATGATTGGTTGTCAGTAAGAAAATGTGAACTCTGGTAGATTCCTAAAGAAAGAAATAGAATCATACATGAGCTTGGGTTGAGTTACAATTATTTACAATCACATTTGAAGCTTTACTTTTCCTATTGCTCATTTTTCAGTAATGGTTATAGGTTTGACAAGGATGACTTGATTCAAGAATGGATGACACACTCGTTCAATCACATGAAATCAACAAGCAAATTGAGGATATCGACAATGAGAGCTTCACTGATTTGGTGTGGATTTCTTTGGTTGAAATATCAAAAAAAGAGATGATGATGACAATAATTCTGTAGGGGTGATATCGAATGCATGAACTCATTAGTGACCTTGCACGATTCGTTGCACATGATTCACACTTTGATGTAAAAGCTAGTTACAGCGAAGACATTCTGATTACAACCCATCACTTGTCAGTTGATTTAGGAACAACATCAATAATTCCGGAGTCATTGCACAGAGAAAACAAGTCACGCACTTTATTTTTTTGGAAGAATATGAAAAAAATTGTAGTTATCCCTGAAAATATTTTCATGGTTTTGAGGTGCTTACAGGTGTTGGACTTGAGTTGTATGGGCATTAAAAACTTGCCAAGTTCGATAGACAAGTTGTTGCATCTAAGCTACCTTAACCTTTCTCAAAATGATATGGAACAGTTGCCTGAAACCCTCTTAATTTTGCAAACACTAAAGCTCTCAGATTGTAGTCATCTAAGGAAATTACCAGAAAGCCTAAACAAGATGATTAGCCTAAGACATCTTTACACTGACGGATTTAACTCATTGAGTAACATTCCAGCTAAGATTGCAAACTGAGTCACCTTCAAATATTGTCAATGTTTGTCATTTCTGAAAAGGGGGATGCAATATAGGAGAGTTAAAAAGGCTTAAACCTTAAAGGTGAATTGAGAATTGAGAAACTAAAAAACTTAAAAGACGCTGCAGAAGCTAAGGAAGCATGCTTAAAGGAAAAGTGTCATCCTCACAAGTTAAAGTTATCATGGGATAATAACGGTGAAGAAAATTCAGCCAAAGGGGCAGAACAAGTGGTGGAAGGACTCAAACCACATTACACACTAAAAAGGTTATATATTGAGGACTATTGTGGTGTAATATTTGCAAGTTGGCTGATGAAATTGTCGCTTCCAAAGCTAGTCGAGGTCTCATTGAAAAAATGCATAATTGTAAACAACTACCACCACTTGGAAAATTACTCTACCTCAAGACTTTGTTTAAAAAATGTACGTTGTCCAATATATTGATGGTGTAGGGGAAGGAAGTCTGTTTCAGTCACTGGAAGAACTGACATTGGATGAAATGCCTAGCCTACAGAAGTCGTAGGGAGATGACAGACCACTTGTTCTGCCCATTTCGCTGAATTTTCTTCACTGTCGTTATCCCATGATAACCTTAACTTGTGAAGATGACACTTTTCCTTTAAGCATGCTTCCTTGGCTTCTGTAGCGTCTTTTAAGTTTTTGAGTTTCTAAATTCACCTCTAAGATTTAAGCCTTTTAACTCTTCTATATTGCATCCCCTTTTTTCAGAAACAACAAACATTGATAATATCTGAAGGTGATTCAGTTTTGCAATCTTAGCTGGAATGTGACTCAATGAGTTACATCTGTCATTGTAGAGATGCCTTAGACTAATCATCTTGTTTAGGCTTTCTAGTAATTTCCTTAGATGACTACAACCTAAGAGTTTTAGCGTTTGCAAAAGTAATAGCTTAATGCCCATACAACTCAAGTCCAACACATGTAAGCACCTCAAAATCATGAAAATATTTTCAAGAACAACTACAATTTTTTTCGTGTTCTTCCAAAACTATAGTGCGTGAATTGTTTTCTCTGTGCAATGACTTTGAAATTATTGATGTTGTTCATAAATCAACTGACAAGTGACGAATTGTAATCGGAATGTCTTTGCTGCGATTAGCTTTTACATCCAACTGTGAATCTTGTGCAACGAATCGTGCAAGATCACTAATAAGGTCATCCATTATCACCCTACAGAATTACTGTCATCATCATCATCATACTCTTTTTTTGATATTTCAACCAAAGAATTCCCCACCAAATCAGTAAAGCTCTCATTGCCGGTATCCTCAATTTGCTTGTTGATTTCATGTGATTGAATGAATTCGTGTGTCATCCATTATTGGATCAAGTCACTCTTGTCAAACCTATAACCATTACTGAAAAGTGAGCAATAGGAAAAACAAAGCTTCAAATGTGATTGTAAATAATTATAACTCAGTCAAAGCTCATGTATGATTCCGTTTCTTTCTTTAGGAATCTGTCAAAGTTCACAGTTTCTTACTGACAACCAATTATTGTCTCTTTTCATGCGCAACATTTGACCCAAAGCCTTGGCTGCTAAAGGCACCCCTTAACATTTTTTACTGATCTCCTTTCCAATTGTTTCCAAGTTTTCATCTTCACGTATCCCAATGTCAACTGCTTGTTCCTTAAAGATCATCTAACAATCACTATCTGATAAACCCTTCAAACAATAGGGATCATCAATTGTCCAAAGCGATGCAACTTTCTCATTGCGAGTGGTTATAATGATTTTACTACCTTCAGCTCCACAACGAAAAAGTTTTTTCAATTTATCAATATTTTTTCTATCCTCACTCCAGATGTCATCTAGTACAAGTAAAAAAAAATTTCGGGTTAGAAACTGACGAAGGTGAGACTCCAATACATCTAAGTTGGATAGATTAAATCTGATTTGTTGCATATCGTATTCCAGAATATTCTCTATGACAGTCTTTACATCAAGTTGATAGGATGAATGAATGCAACATTTTGGATCAAAATGAGTTACCAACTTGTGATCATGGTAGGCTAATTGTGCAAGAGTAGTCTTACCTATACCACCCATGCCGAGTACGTGGATCTGATGGATCCACGTAAGAGGTTGTTGGGTCTTTGTGGATGACAAGATGGGTGTTGGCGACTTCCACGTTCAAACCATAACTGATCCCTAATTTTTCAATTCCATCAAGCTTATCCCTAATGTCCTTAATGCGAGCGGCAACAAGAGGGTTCCTGCTCGAAAATAAGTTTCAAACCTTGCCCCAACCATGAATCTCCAACTGCTGTTGGAGGGCTTCATTCATTAACTCATCCAACAGGTCATCGGTTTCGTAGGATGCATCTTTACGTTTTCCAATCCAATCGCTCACGGAATACCATACCCTCTGTTTCCCCTCCGCATCTTGAAGCAGCTTTTGAATGGTTCCTAAAGTTTTCCTCAGATTTTCCAACTCCTTCGCACTCCATCTGTAGCCTATTAAATTTGCAAACACTGAACCTCGTAGGTTATAGTTCTCTTCGAAATAACCAAAGACATGTTCAAAATGATTAGCCTATGACATCTCGACATCAGTGGGTGCGACTTGTTGAGTCACATGCCAGCCAAGATTAGGCAATTGAGTTGCCTTCAGATGTTGCCAAGGTTTATTGTTTGTAAAGGAAACAAGTACAACAGTTTAGGAGAGCTAAAGAACTTAAATCTTAACGATGAATTGAACATTGAGAAGCTTGCAAATTTGAAGAATGCAATAGAAGCCGAGGAAGCAAACTTGAAGTCCAAGCCTCAACTTCGCAAATTGAGGTTATCATGGGATGATGATTATGGTGATGAAGCAAACTCGATAGATGATGCAAAGAAAGTAATGGAAGGACTCCAACCGCACCGAAATCTGAAAAGGCGGCATGTTGAAGACTATGGCGGTGTGAGATTTCCAACTTGGATGATGGATTTGTTACTCCCAAATCTAGTCGAGATCTCATTGATCAAGTGCAACAGATGCCAACAACTACCACCTCTGGGATACTAACACTTCTTGAAGGTTCTTATTTTGAAACAAATGGATGTTTTGGAATATGTTCACGGTATGCAAGGACCATTTCCATTTCCACTACAAGAACAAGTCATCTTAGAAGAGATGCCTTACTTGGAAAAATGGGGGAAAGTGGACGGAAAACAAGTGATGCTCACTCACCTTACCAAAATGACCATCAAGAAATGCTCTAAACTGATTGCTCTGCAAGGGAGTAATACTACTGTTTTTACGGCAGTAGCAGACTTCACATTTCTTTCATTTCTTAGCATTCATGAATTTCAGGAGACATCTCTACTTATAGGGTATCCACCCCATCTTCAAACTCTAATAGTTGATAGCTGCCCTGACCTTGTCCTCGTGCATCTCAAAGAGTTTACTACTTCGAGAGTAATGCATATTAAGTGGTGCAGTAACCTCTTTTCTATCGTGAACCTCAAATCTCTTGAAAAATTGCTCGTTTGGGTGTGAGAAACTAACAAGGAATTGGTTAACAGAGGAGGAGCTTATCCTAGGCTTGACCCGTCCTAAGAATTTGTGCATTGATAACTGTCCTAGCATAAAGTCTTTGCCCGACCGCGTTCGACACTTGACTGCCCTTGAAAGTCTGGAGGGTGCATTTTGTCGTAGGTTAGAGTCTCTTCCTGAGGGATGACACCACATAACTGCATTGCAATCGCTACTTATTAACAAGTGTCCTCTCTTGTCATTTCCCATGGGAATGCAACTCATCACACTCCAAGAACTACAGATTCAGTAGTGTCCACATCTGGAGGGACGATGCAACAAGTATAGGCGAGGATTGGTACAAGATCGCTCACATCCCAAGTATTTTCATCAACCAACAAGAGTTATCATAAATATCTATGGATGATTCATATCCCTAGCAAGGACCAACAACTCTGATTTGGTTAGTATTCATTTCATTCACCCATCTGTTTTATCTATTTCATTATTATAATTGGGGATATTCAAGTGGCAGTCCATTATTTAGTATTCATTTCATTCACCCATCTGTTTTATCTGTTTCATTACTATAATCGGGGATGTCCAAGTGGCAGTCCATCGTTTACTTTTCATTTCATTTACCCATCTGTTTTATCTATTTCATTATTATTATAATCGGGGATGTCCAAGTGGCAGTTCATTGTTTAGTATTCATTTCATTCACCCATCTGTTTTTTGTATTTCATTATAATAATCGGGGATGTCCAAGTGGCAGTCCATCGTTAGATGGGACAGCCCAATGGTGCTGATAAGAGAATTTTAACCATATATTTAAAGCATTTTTTGTGCATGTGGTATGTATCTTGCTTATAGATGCTTTGACCTTTCACTTGCAGGATCTCACGCTTCTTTCTCATTAATATTCCGAGAGTTCAATGCATCTCATTTTCTTTTCTTTTTTGTCCAAAATTCTCTCTTTAATAATTGTTTGCAGATGCTTTAATGATGATATTCTACTATCAATTTATCATGTAGTCATGATTTACATCGAGCTTACATACATCAGTAATATATGCTTATCTTCATTGGAAATTATAGAAATTTAGTGTTTATAAATGATTTTTGGCATTCATATCTTGGTGCAATTCGTTTCTAACATGCTCTGCAAATCCTGCATACGATGGAAGTGTTGGAATGAGACGGCATATGGTATCAGGTCCGCAAGACTTTAGGGTATGTTTGGTAATGCTCCCTGGGGCTTAGGAGCCATTCATGGCTCCACTGAGGAGCTATGAGCTCTGGGAACTGAAATCATTAGCTAGCGATGAGCGGCTCAAAGCTGCTCTTTAAATCGCTTGTAGGTCATTCCTTGACGCCGTTTCAAAATATTGCGGGGATCAAAATATCTCTCTACTTCTATAATTACATGTTTACCTTCAATATACATATTTCTTAAAATTTTAGGATTTATGGTGAAGCTTTGTTCTATTGTTTCTCCGCTACAACACTCCTGACATCTCTGACAATTGAAACACTTCTCCTTCGACTTTCCCTCTGATCATTAGAACAATCTCACATGTAGAATTGATTCTCCGCCAAGTCCTATTACAAGCAGATGGTGCAAGAGCTAAATTCTCATAGCCATCTTGTTTATCTGAATTATCATGGCATCCATATATTTTTTAATTAAAAGAACATAACGAATCAATATCCTGTAAGAAGCCACATAATATCTGTGTAAGAGAATCTCTGATAAGTATTCATTAAAAAAAATGGATTATGCAACTACTATAACTTTGTTATGCATAGTTTGCAATGAAATATTATTGTATTCTGTTGTTGTTAACTTTGTGACTAAGGTCCAATTTCTTGTTTGTGAGATGTGTGAGTTGAGGGGATGCCTTCAGTACAATAAGCAGTTCCAATATATCTGGTTATTTTATTAGGCTTTGCTTATATGTGCTGATTTTTTTGTTCTTGATTCAATATCTCTCTCTCTCTCTCTCTCTCTCTCTCTCTCTCTCAATCAACATAAAACAACCAGTTTATTATTTCTTCCTCTGTTCAAAATTTTATGGTCTTATATTTTCAGGTTTGAGTCCGTTGGGTCAGTGAAAATTGTTAATTTGTGATTTGTGGAAAGCTAAATTCTATAAAATTGTAATTGGGACATGTACTTATAAAATTGCATGAGAGAAATATGTGAATCTCAATAGAGCAACAAGCGGGTCAATGAACTTTGGTTGAACTAACAACGGGATCCAGCTTGCCCTTTCTTTGGAAAAAAGATTTCCTATATTGAATCAAACGTTTTCTGTTTACTCTTAGTACCATAGGTCAAAATATCGTCTGATACCGATACGTATTGGTTTTGGACCTCACCGCTACGAGAAATAGGCTTTTTCTCGGATACCCCCCAAAATAGCCAATTTATGGTTCGATACGGGCAACATTATCGCCTGTATGGGACGATAATATGGTCAAAACCCATCGGCCCTTAAAATCTTCAAATTATCGGACGATACGGGCAAATTATCATCCGTATCGTCCGATAATTTCAAATTATCGGTGTGGGGCCCAGCCACTTAAAGGACATGGGTTTGGGGTGTTTTTTAGCCAAAAAAACTCTTTTTTCCTCCCGTTTCTTTCTCCTTCTCAGGCTATTCTTCTTCCTCTTCACTTCTTAGCCATTAGGAGGCCCAAAATTTTACTACCGACCACCCGGAAAGCTCGGGATGGCCGCCGAATTGCCGAAGAACGTTTAGAAGGTATTGTTATACCATTTTAGGTCATATTTCCCTCATTTTCTTACATTTTAAGGGTTAAAATTTTAAGATCTACCCTTAAATATGGTAGATCTACTCTTAAATATGATAGATCTACTCTTAAATTTCAAGATCTAGCCTTAAATTTCAAGATCTACCCTTAAATTATTTATAAACATTAAAATAAGAAATATTAACAAAATAATTAAAATAAAGATTTTTTTAATCAAATGGTGCAAATATATTTAATTATAGATGCATTTTTTAAGCATGTTCTATATTTAATTATGGGGTATGTGTCACATACCCCATGACACATGCGACACATGTGACATGTGTAATTGATGTGTCACATTTGTATTTGATGTGTCACATGTCATGGGGTATGTGACCCATGCTAAAATTGATGTATCACATGTGACACATACCCCATGACACATTAGTAACACATGTGTCACATGTGTCGCATGTGACACATCAATTACATGTATGGCACATCAATTACACATGTGTCGCATGTGGCATGGGGTATGTGACACATCAATTACACATGTGACACATATCCCATGACACATCAATTACATATGTGGCATGGATCAAAATATCGTCCGATACGTATTGGTTTTGGACTTGAACGATACGATACATTGGGGTTTTATGGCGCCCCTTAAAAAACAGTCAAATTATCGTTCGTATCGTATCATTCAATGTATCGTTCGTACCAGACGATAATTTGAAATTATTGTCCGATAATTTCAAATTATCAATTTTTTTTTTTTTTTTGTGGGGGGGCGGGGGGGAAGCCAGAAATTATCGTCCAGAACCGATACGTATCGGTTTTGGGGTTGTACGATACGTATCGAAAATTCGAGATTTCGATCCATGGGTATGTGATACATGTGACACATCAATTACACGTGTCGCGACACATGTAATTGATGTGTCATGTGTCTCACATTTGTCACACATGTAACACATCCCATGACACATCAATTACACGTGTCGCGACACATGTAATTGATGTGTCACGTGTCTCACATTTGTCACACATGTAACACATCCCATGACACATCAATTACACATGTCACATGTGTCGCATGTGGCATGGGGTAAGTGACACATCAATTACACATGTCACGCATACTCCATGACACATCAATTACACATGTCACACATACCCCATGACACATCAATTACACATGTATCACGTGGCATGACGTATGTGACACATCCCATGACATATCAATTACACGTGTCATGAGGTGACATATCAATTACACATGTCACACATACCCCATAACACATCAATTACACATGTGTCACATGTGGCATGAGGTATGTGACACATCAATTACACGTGTCGCTACACATGTAATTGATGTGTCACATGTATCTCACATGTGTCACACATATGACACATACCCCATGACACATCAATTACACGTGTCGCATGTGTTATGGGGTATGTGACACATCAATTACACATGTCACACATACCCCATGATGTGACACATCAATTTCAAATAAATATTATTTTCAAATAAATATGATTTTCAAATATTTAAAAATTTAGAATAATATGATTTTCTAATATTTTCAAAATTAGCATAATATCAACTAAATACTATTTTCAAATGTAATCTAAATTTTTTAGAATAATATGAAATAAATATAGTAAAATATAATCTAATATTTTAAAAATAAGAATAATATCAAATAAATTTTTAAAAATTAGAATAATATCAAATAAATTTGATAAAATATAATCTAATATTTTAAAAATAAGAATAATATCAAATAAATTTAATTTTCAAGTGTAATCTAAATGTTTTAATTTAATCCAATCGTTTGCTCATTCATGCAGGTGCAATAAATAAATATGGTACGTGGACAAGGTCCAGCCTGGCAATACGGCATAGCAATAGATGGTGATAAACTCCAAATAGAATGCAAACTTTGTGGAAAAAAATTGTTGGGAGGTATGACACGGTTGAAGAAGCATTTGGGTCGCGTTAAGGGAGAGAAAAGGATGTCCCAATGTACCCAGAGAGATGAGAGAAGCTGTCAGAGCCAGTTTACAGACGACAAAGGGAAATAAAAAAGCAGAAGCCGACCGAGATAAAGAAATGTATGAGAGAATAAGGAAGGGAGATCCAGAGTTTCCTGCACCTGGACCTGAGGATGATGAGGATTCTGCATTTGTATCAATCATACTTTTGAAGTAAGGCGACTCCACAACCTGACTCGGAATGTGGTTGTATATCAGAAACTTTGCAATGAATTTTTCAAGCTTCTTTCCTACTGTTTTCAGCGAGATTGCACTCAATTTAGTTTGTTAGGAGCTTACTGTCCGATAGATGAACAGATCCATAGGACCTGTAGTACAACCTGTAGTAGACGGCCTAGTCTCCCTCACAGATGCTAGCCTACGCAACCCAACAATCTCCTGAATATCCTCATCATCATCAACAACATGTGGCCTATGACTAGATCCACCACCAGCAACAGGCATGGATGTGCCCCTCAACCTGGACCGAAACCGATAATCGGCTTCTTCCTAATCTCGTCGCTGTCGTACTTCTCTCGCACTCTCCCTCATGACTCTCACTGTCTGCTTATCTGGTCCAGGAAATAAAAAGCCTTCTGCATACGAGGTATCTTGGCCCCTACTAGATGATGAGTATAAGGAGATAGGAGTTTGTGTAGACAGCTTCCACAAAGTATGGAATGAGAGAGGTTGAACAATTATGTGCGATGGATGGACCGGTCTCACAAGAAAGAGTTTGATCAACTTTTTGGTCTACAGTGATGCCGGGACAGTATTTCTAAAATCAGTTGATGCTTCTAAACACGCGAAGATGGGTGATTACCTCTTCCACCAAATGGATAAGGTAGTTGAAGAAGTTGGAGAGAAGCGGGTTGTGCAGGTGGTAACAGACAATGTCGCCAATTACAAAGCTGCAGGAAGACAGTTAATGTTGAAGAGACGTCACTTGTACTGAACTCCGTGTGCCGCTCATTGCGTGATTCTCATTCTTAAGGATTTGGGAAAGAGAAGGCACATGCTACTATTCAGAAGGGAAGAACGATTACTTCCTACCTGAACAACAGTGACAAGTTGGTGAATCTAATGAGAGACTTCACTAAAAAAGAGCTGCTCCGGCCTACGATTACAAGATTTGCGACACAATTTCTAGCCCTACAGAGCTTGGCTAGATATACTCGTGAGCTGAAAAACATGGTCAACTCTGAAGAATGGAGAAAATATGAGTTAGAGCTCCCACGATCAAAGAGAGCTGCTTTGAATGAAGTTGGTGACCTGATCTACAACCCCTAGTTTTAGGTCGATGCTGACCATCTGATCGTTGTCACTACCCCGTTGGTACAAGTGTTGAGGTTGGTAGATGGTGATGAGAAATTAACGATGGGGTATATTTACGAGTCAATGGATAAGGTAAAATTGGCTATTAAAACCAAATGCCCTACAAAATATAAACGATATTGGGCAATTATCGAAAAGATGTGGGATGCACAATTCCACCAGTACTTGCATGCCGCAAGTATAACATGTAATGATTTTTATTTATTTATTATTTTTCATATTATTCAATGTTTTCATATACTGATGAGATTGCTCATATTTGTTGTATAGCACACTACTTGAATCCGACCTTCCAGTATACGCGACGCTTCGAGTTGAGTGAGGCTGATGAAGTGTACAGCGGTTTGCTCAATGTGATCCAACGAATGCTCCTTAAGTTGGCGGACCAAGGTCAAGCCATCAGAGATGTGAGTAATCATACCTTATAACTAATAAGTCAAATGTCATATGATTTGTTTATTGATATGTAGATTATTGTCAAATAAAAATTGTATGAACGATAAACCCGCTGATTAGTGGATGCTCTATGGAGGTGATGGTCCGATATTGAGGCGGGTTGCAATGAGGGTTTTATCGCAAACATGTTCATCGCCCAACTATGAGCGGAATTGGAGCACCTTTTCTCTCACTCATATGAAGACAAGGAATAGGCTAACTATGAAACGCTTGGAAAAGTTAGTCTACTACCACTACAACATATGATTAATAGTTAGGAATTGCAGAGAACCAACCGTGGTAAGCAATTATATGAAGTCTTAGTTCATACAATTTTTATTTGATCTAATTGATGAGGCATATACTAAATCATCTATCATATTCTACCTTATAGATAGTATTTTAATCCCATCCAGTTGGATTATATATTCACGGAGGATGACCCTTTGAATCAGTGGATCAAATAGAGAGAAGAGTCAGTGTTGGATACTGAGAGCACTGCATGGCTGGACAATGCTGAAAGAGTAGCAAAGGAGCAGGCTTCCCAACCACCGAGGCGGAAAAGAAGATTGAATCGTCATTCAGTGGTTGGATCTGATGACGAAACGCAGTCCAATAGTGATAATGACGATGATAGGGGTGATGGTGGAGGCGATGAAACCCATGTTGGTACTAGTGGTGAAGGGGATGATGTTGATCCTTTTTATTCTTATGGAGGTATTGCCGCATGAGATGATGAGCCGGTAATAATGTATGACACTCCTACATTTAGAGGTGGAGGGTTTGAAAGAAGAGGAGCGTCAGAATCTTACCAAACACCACCACCACTACATGGTCCACAAGATGATGTGGGTTATATGACTTCTAGCTTCGGGGGATTTAGTTTGCAAAATTTCGAAGATTTAGCAACTAGTAACCCATACTACTGGCCTCAACCAACCTACCCCGGGCCATATGACTTTGTTGGCCAAATTTTTGGAGGACCGACCTTTACCTATTACACTGAGTCATATTCGTCGCTAATGCCTTAGTTTCAAGAGGGCACATATGATCATGGGTATTATATGACCAACATTATAGGGAAAGCTCACCCACCGATGATGATGATCACGAGGGCCAAGAACCACCACGAAATTCAATGTGACTTTAAAGTAAGTTTTTCATGTATGATATACCTTTTAATTTTGATCATGAGTCATGTGCAATGTAATTTAGGTTATGCATTGATAAAATTATGAAAGATGCATCAAATAAGCCTTAAATAAATTTAAAAAAATGTTGAAATAAATAGAAAATCATTGAATTTATTTTTCCTAATTTTTTTAGTATTTTTTGGAAAAAAAAAATTCAATGTATCAAACCGATACATTCAATGTATCGCCTATACATTGAATGTATTGGACGATACCCAATATGTATCGTCCTGGAGGTCAGGACGATATGTACTAGTTTTCCGGTATTTTGACCCATGCTTAGTACTACTTAAGAAAATTCAATTCTGACAGTGAAACCACAATCCCTCCTGATTAGTTGAAATCAGTAGATTGATAACAAAATATTTATAACAGAGGAAGTGAGTTGTTTGGAACCAAAAGAATTTTACTATGGGCTTTACTACTGTTACCGACCTCACAAGCACAGAACTCCAATTTCCACGTTCTGTGTAACTGCCAAACTCTCAGTTAGATATATCCTGGCACCATAGTTTGGGATAAAATTCTGAAGAGGTGTCAGTATGACATTTGGTAAATTGAGGGTAATGATCAATTAGTTACAAAAAACAAAAACTGCCTCTCACCCCCTGTTGAATTTTTATGGAAATTTGAGGGGTCAAATTGATCCCATCTTCTTTCTTGGTGGGTCTTAATAGTATCCTATCTATCAATGGACCAAATAAAAGTAGACTACTAGAAGCCCAAACTTCGCAAACATAAATAAACCAAGTCAAATAGTGTCAAGTGACACATTCGCCGATCCAAGTAGAATATCCTATTACCTTGAGCACTTATTGTTGAAGATGTTAGAATTAGTGTCAATGTGTCGTGGTGTGTTCGTAGTAAAGTGTACTGTGTTAATAGTTTGTTTGTGGTGTGTCATGTTAGTAAGTGGGGGGTCATGAGTAATGTATGGTGTGTCATTAGTAATTTCGGTTGCTCCTTATATAAAGGGCACATTCCATCTAATTACACTGTAAATTAATGAAACAATGTAGTCTTTTGAGCATTTCTCTCTCTCTCCTCTCTCTCTCATAATTTTTATAGATGTTATCATGGTATCAGAGCATGTTAGTTTTGCACGTCCATTTAGTCTACGGTTTCTCTAATCGTCTAGTTTAGGATTTGTCCAACACCCTTTCGCCTCCCGTCTGGTTTAGGATTTGTCCAACTCGCCAAAATCTATTCGACCGGTGTGGAGTGTCGATGAGAGTCGCTTCGAAGTAAACCATCACACGATGGGAGGACATGAAGGTGAGACTTATCGAAAGTATGTCCCTTTCACACACCCTCACCTTCTACGATGTTTGAAAACCAAGACGGATAAGCGTCATAATCCCAACCAACTTGAGTCTAGGAATACTTACATAGACGAGAGGTCTAATTTCGGGGTTCAACCATCGAAACTCGTGAATACTCTTATGAATCACCAAATTGATAATGAGAAAGGAGATCAAGGAGAGCCCCGAAAATAGTGGTCACAACAAATGTTATAAGTGTCAAGAATTTGGACACTTTGCCTATCAATGCTCCACGAAAATTCTCACTCAAAAGTTATTAATTAAAGTGGAGGAACATAAAGAACAAGGAAAATTGAAAATAGAAGAGGCAGTGTATGAACCCGATACCTTGATGAGTGGGGAGGAGATAGAAGAAGCGGAAGAAAGTCTAATTTGTGTTGAAGGAACCTCTATTTCCGTTATAAAGGATAATTTTATGTTGGTCACACGTGAGTCGTTAGTGTCGAAGAGTCGGTCACACGTGGTTATAGAGTCCATAGAACTATGTTCTGAGTTGCATTCTGAATCATATCATGAGTTGCATACGGATTCACATTCTGAGTTTTGTTGTGAATCAAGTCTTGAATCACATTTTGCATTGCAATGTGAGTTACTGTGCGAGTTTAATTCCGAGTTGCATGAAATTAATGAGAAGATTATATTGAGCAATGGAAGTATTGAAATTTTTTCCAACTCACAAAATTTGGTTAATGAATTTAAGGATGGTGATTTTGTTTTGGTTCAATTTAGACCCGAGCAAATCCCGCAAGAAATTGTTGAGGGTTTGTTCAGATGCTATATTGGATTTTTTTCGATCTTTAAAATGGATCATTGTGATAGTGTAGATTTTCCTCTAGACATGGTTACTAATGCGGTGATTATGTTGGAAGATCTTACACAATTTTTTAGGTCCAACAACAAAGCCTTCAGACCCATTCCTTGATACCCATCCACATGAACCCTATCTTCTCTACCTACTGATTCCAAAATCATACATGAACAATATGTGAAAATGATAGATGGAAAGGTTTTGGGAGATCCATATTTTGTTACCAAGGTAAAGACACACCAAAAGCATCCAGAGTATCTTCTCAGGTGGAGAGGTAAACTAAAAATGAAGAGCACTTGGATTGTTAGGAGAAAGCAATCCGGGAAACATCAAGCATACCTTGTCAAGTGAAAGGGTAAGCTGAATGCTAAAGCTACATGGATAATAATAAGCAAACATACCGAAAAGTGTCAACAGTACCTTATGAAATGGAAAGGCAACCCAAAAGATGAGAGTACATCGATCGCGATGAGTAGACAACCTAACTCATTGGAGATGAGTTTCTCCCACCCGAGGAGAATTGATGGGGGGACATCAAACACTACAAGGTGTATAAGAAGCACAAAAAGAAATTCAAAGCTTTGGAGCGTTTTAGATGCCCATGTGCACACATTACGACATATGGTAGACGCGCACATGAGAACTAAGAAGGACCAAGAGGGCAAAAAAAGAACGAGTTTTTGTCCAGCTTCGCCCGAAGTTTTAACCTTGCTCGAGCGAGATTGACTCGGGTTTTGCTAGTTTTACAATTTTGTCTAAGTTTAATTTTTTTTTTCATTAGGATTCTCTTAGTAAGTGATTTGCTTTAGGATTAGTTTCATTATTTGAATTATTTAGAGGTCAGGCACATATATGTGACATGTGACCATTAATTTCCTTACTTTCAGTGCAGCCCTAGAAAGAGTGGTCATAACTCCTTCAATACATGTCAAAATTGTGGGATTCTTGTCTTGTTGGGAAGCTACTTCGATAAGCTTTCAAACAAGACTAATTTCGCATCAATCAGATATCGTTTGACCCTTCAAAAGTGGCCGCATAAGAAAAAGGGGATTAGTGGTGGAAGTAATTTTGACCGTTAGATTAGAAAGTTTTAATGGTTAATTAGGAGTTTTAATTTTAGTAGTATTCTTAGGGTTCTTTGCTTATAAATACACATTGTAAATCTCTTATGAGATAGTTAATGATTAATGAAATTTATGAGTTTTGCTTTGTGCGAATTCTAGAGAGCTTGAGATGAGTTTTCATTAGAAGAGTGATTCTTCTTTCGCATGCGGTTTGGTGCGAAGTGAATTATCTTCCTGTGAGCGATTCCTTAGATCTTTTATCTTTTTTTATTGTCAAGTAATTTATTTATTTTTCCTTGTCTGTTAAAAACCTATAAACCTTTTCTTTATATATTGTCGCTGGAATTTTATTTTCTAATTCCCAACCTAATTTATGGATTCCCTTTAAACAATTTAAACCCTTCGGGCCTTAAGTTATTCAAACCCTAGCAAGGAGTCGAGAGGCAACATAGAGATTGTCGCTTGGTACCCTAAACTAGATCAAAACTAAAGTCTAGCTTTAGACCTATTTTCTAGATCGGGAAAGTTATATGCTAATGGACCTTAAATCTAATTAATTAAATTGCCCTAATAAAGTTATTAAGTATTTTGGGGTTAATTTATATATCTCCTCTGCTCAATTAAATCTTAAATTGATTTCAAAATTACATAACTAGGGTTTTCGCGTTTCTCTTGCATCAATGGGCTTAAGTCCCCACCCAAAACGCGCCATGACATGTAAGGTCCGCATACACCTCATAGCCCAAGCTTTGGACATTTCCCTATCCGATGTGAGACTATTACACATCTGCAGTTCACCGATGGCTCCCTCCTCTTCTGTGACATCAATTAGATAAATCAGTGTTACATTAGGCTCATATCAGATGCTTTGAAGTTGCTACTGGGCAAAGGGTCAACATGGTTAAAACCATCCTCATGGTTACTTCGGAATGACATGGGCAATCTTCTTCTCAACTTTCTCGGCCTTCCACTATGCAGCGGTAACGCGAAATCCTTTATTTGGTATCCAGTCACCAAAACGGTGGATAAAAAAGTTGAGGTTTGGGAAGGTAAGCTGTTATCTTTTGCAGGCTGAGCCACTTCTAAACACCACATTTTCAGCCTTTCAAAAACACCTAAATCATTACGAAAACGTATCGAGAGAGATCCCCAATTCGGTCAAAAGAAGGAAGGAAGAGATCATACCGAAGTGGCAGAAAGATGGCTTAAATGACATATTACACGCATAACAAAGCTGGGCATAATCTCGCACCTAGAAAATCTAAAAGGGGACTACTGCGGGCATGGTCAACAGATGCATAATTGTGCCAAAAGGTCTGACACTAGTTGTTACACGTGGATAAAGCATGCGCGTAATTCTGAAGCAAAAAGGTTGTAGAAGCGACATACGTGCAGCCTTGATATGCATGTAATAGGTACTCATTACCTAAATCAGGTGGGATTAGGAACTTGATTACTCAAGTTTCGATGCAGATTCAAGGATTATGCGCCTGACTAGACCACACGTCATCGGCCCTGATCATGAAGCAAATCATGATTAGTCCACACTGTGGGGATGTTACGTGTGGTACATACGCTCACGTAATTAAAGTTGTGGAAAATATCCTAATCGAGAATTTTCAGAAATATTTAAAGGTAACCAAATCTGGATGTGCTATTGCCGTGGTACATGTGCGTGCATAATAACAGATTCGTTCTTATCCAAAATCAGCTATGCGCACACCATTGCTGTGTGCAGTTATACTTTTCTCCCTATAAATAGGACCTCCCGGAGGTCAGTAGGGGCATCGATCAAGGTGGAAACCTCGAGAGACATACTAGAAAGCCAGGATCCGCCTACTAGGTAATCAAGCTCAACCAATATAGAAAAAGAGAAATTTCAGAGAGAATTTACAAATCCAACAATCGTTCTACTCTAAGCCAAGATTCTGCCATAATCTTGACTTGTTTTTCCGGGAGTTAAGTGAGGGGATTCAGGTGATTTTGGAAGTGATCCCTGTCTGCATATGAGTATCTCCCATCTTACTATATTCTTTACATATTTTATTCAGGTTAATTTTTCATCACCATCACTTGATCTATAGAGAAGTTGTAGTATGGTAGCATGTGTAGATTGTAGCGAGAAATAATTAAAGAGGAAATCAACATCATTAGAAAGCTGCTAAGGATGTCCGACCATCTCTTAGGAAAAGAGAATCCGAATCAACTGTAAGCACACGATCATTTTAGACAGGTCTATGGGGTTTGTTAAAAATCTCTGGGCGGCAATCTCATCATGGCATGAGAACTCATCAAAAGGGCAAGTCGGAAGAGAAGAAATTTTTGGTATCGACACCACTCTCATAAAGAGTGCCCTATCCAATATCCCTATGGCTGTGTTTGGGATTGCTCTTTGGAGCCAAAGAGCAGCCCACTTAAAAGGGCAGGATTAAATTGCTCTCTTAAAGAGAACCAAATTCAGCTCTTTCACTCTCTGAAAGAGCTAAGAGCACTTACAACCAAACACCGTTCCATACTAGAGTGCTCTGAGCCAGAGCAAAGAGCTGCTCTTTACCTCCAAAAAGCAATCCTAAACACAGCCTATGACTATCTATCAATTTTTAAATGTCCAATTGGTGTTACCAATAGAATTGAAGGTCGAATTTGTGGTGTAGAGGAGAAGAACAGCATAAAACTCATCTCTTAAATTGGAATATGGCATGGCTGGACAAAAAGGATGGTGGCTTGGGCATAAGAAGCATCCGGACGATGAATAGAACCCTGCTGGGCAAGTGGCTTTGGAGATTGTTTTCCAATTGGGATTCTCTTTGGGCTAAGTCAATTCCAGCAAATACATGGTTTCTCTTATTTTGCCTCAATATTCTGAGGCTTGTTTTTTCTTTTTTAGTTTTGGCTGTCTTTTATTGCATTTCTTCTTTTACGGGTTTCTGAACCCCACTAAGCGCCTCACTTCTTGATCCCGATGTATTGTTATTTTCTTAATTAATTTACATCTTTACTAATAAAAAAATATATATAATGTGCTTCTATTCATTTGGACAGATATTTTCTGCTTGAATGATTCCGTCTTTTCTATTTGAAGGGATTTTCTCTGGCAGCCTTTCTTCGGATGTAACTGAGGGCTCAAGGTGGCGGATGAATCGTAGTGGTTTTTGTGGAATGCGGTCCAAAAAGGTGAACATTATTTTATGGATCTACATTTCAACACTCAGGGATTATCATAGAGAAAGTAGTGCACAATGTCTATTCTTGAGGTATCTCAAAAAGTGGGGTGACACCTCCTATTTGATCTTTTAATGGTTGTTTTATCGTACATCTCCCTCCATTATCTAATAATATAATTTTATGTCATCTTTCATTGTTATGCAAATCAATTGCCATAAATACTTTCTATGATTTCTTTGGATAATTTATTTTTTTCAATTTTCTATATTTATTTTTATTGATAAACTGGGACTGCGACTATGAAGTTGCAAAATTGTCAACCTTCCATTGAGCTACAGGTTATTTCATAAAGTAGGTAGGATATATAAAACTTCGGTATTAGATAGATACAGTACCACCTTGGCAATAACAATAATGAAGAATAAGTGAAACATTGTGAGAATCAAATGAAGGTAGTAAATCGGAGTTCTGGAAAACCTAAAACAAATATTTTTTTACGGAGTAAAAATTAAAAGATATAAGCTAGGAACTTAGCACCTTTTCATGCACTTTCAATTATCTCAGAGTTCCCTTCTTTTTTAACCTACTGAACCAGAAAATATAGCTTTGAAATGCTCTTATTCTTGGAAGAAAGGAATAGCCTCACTTATTTTGAAGAGAACGCTCAACTAAATAGACCTAAAAGAGTTGGCCTAAATTCAAAGCCTAATGTCCCCAAATTTAATGATATAATAGTGCTTAGCTAAATTTACTTAACATATTTTACCTCTTATAAAAAAAGATGCACCATTTCTCATTAAACCTGCCTTGAGAAATAAATTCTCCATGATAGTGGCTGATGCCTCTCCTATTGGTTTTAGCTCCTTAACTATTTTGACCTCCAATTTCGGTAATATGTTTCCCACAGTTGAAGTTCAACTCATTTCCAATTCTATAAAGCTGACCGATTTAGGCAATTTGAGAGAGTGTATGCTACAAAAATGGACCCGACTCTCCTGACCGTCATTTAAACACCAAAATGGTGTTTACATGATCTTACACGATCAATGGTTTAAGATATGAGTAGTCGGTACCGTCAAAGTGATAGATCATAGATTGAAGTGTAACTGGCTCAAAAATGGTACTTTAGGGAGGTTTAAACTATCCGATATGTTGACTATAGTATCAACCATTGTTCTTAAACTTAATGGTTGATAATGAAGTATATAAATTTAACGGTTGATAAACGGAAACTGAATCAGTTTCTGGGATGACGTGTGGATGGGATTCCGGAGTCTCAGGTGTACCTTCCATCTCCTTCACGGCATTGTGATCCTTGATGACAGATCCCTGGCTCAAGTGTACCAGGAAGTTAATGGGTCCCTCTTTTGGGCTATCCCCACTTGAAGAAATCTCGCAGAGGGCAAAATTCTGCAGTTTCTAGAGTTGATGGCTCTCCTTAACTCGGTCACTCATAATAGAAGCAACAGGGACCTCGGGATCTGGTTCCCCAATGCCAAAGGGGTGTTCTCGGTTAGACCATTTTACTGGGTTCTCGCCAACAGACCATTAGTCTATCAGATCTGGACTCTTCTC
Source organism: Chloranthus sessilifolius (assembly GCA_021018995.1). Lineage (NCBI taxonomy): Eukaryota > Viridiplantae > Streptophyta > Magnoliopsida > Chloranthales > Chloranthaceae > Chloranthus > Chloranthus sessilifolius. The sequence goes on along the minus strand of CM037590.1, from coordinate 144,714,102 downwards.
TGGTGAGCCCCTATCCCGACTAAGGTTAAATTTTTCGGATGCTGTCTCGATTGGGGCTGGATCCTTATGGTGGACCAACTGATCAAGAGGGGTAGAGATATGCCGAACATATGCGTTCTTTGTTTTCAGATGGAAACAGCGAGTCATATTTTTCTACATTGCTGGGTTGCTTATTTCATTTGGAGCATCCTCCTCAAATCTTTCGGGGTGGCGTGGGTGTTCCCAGACAGCATCCCACCAACGTTAGCAAGTTGGGATGGTTTCAGTTTCGGAGAGTTCAGGGATCCTTTTTGGAGAGATGGTCTTTTTGCAGTGTTCTGGGGTATATGGAAAGAAAGAAACGACAGGGTGTTCCGGAAAAGGCGTTTACCTGTGGGCATGATTATGAAATCCATCAAAGATTTGATGTTAGATTGGGAAAGGTTGGTACAAAGAGGGCAGGGAGGGCACCGAAACCGATTGGCTTGAGTCGTATGCTGTCGACTAGTCCCTCTCTTTTAGAGCTTTTTTTTGTTTTTTGTATTCTTTGCTTTTCATTGTTTTGCTGTCTTTGTGGTCCTCCGGCTGAACACTTCGCTATGCCTTTTGTATCTCTTTTTTGTTATTTATACAATTTCGCTTGGATGGTTCATGGTTCACATCCACTTATAAGCATATTTCTTTGGGCTGGGATATGTTCCAACGATGGATTGCCACTAGGACAATTTAGATTGGTTATAGATGTATGCCATGTGGCATAATGACAAATCACACTTCAATGGTATGAGATTAAAAAGAATCATTTTAATGGTGTAAGATCATTTAAACTCCATTTTGGTGTTTAAATGTCGGTCAGGGGCCATTATCCCTACACATATATTTTCTATGTGTGGGGCACTGAATTTATTTTTACAGGATCGATTTTCACGGGTTTCATTTCTACAAATTTACACAAACATGTCAAAGGAAAGTTACTCGGAACTATATATAAGTGATGGATCCTTCCAATGGCCATGTCATTGTCTACTTAATGTGCCTTTCTATTGTTCAAATTGGAAATCATCAAAAAGTTATTCTCTTAATGGTTTTTAACCAGTTGCCATATAGTCCTCAAAATTGGACATTAGGCCTGGCCTTAGTTTTATAGTAATACTAGGTTTTCAATTTGCATGTGAAACTTTTGATGAATCATATTTGAATTAGTATCAGAAAACAAGTACATGCCACCTCCTTTCTCCTGATGCTTTTTCTGCGCAGTTTGATGGCTTCATCGACTTGGATTCATATGATACCCTAGCCTTGAAACTTAAAGGAGACGGAAGATGCTATATTTCGACTGTGAGCATCTCTTCTCTGCACATTTATAAAACAATGTGCTGGTCAACTATCTCTCGGACTTATCGAATAATCTCTTGAATGCAGATATACACAGAGAACTGGGTAAATTCCCCAGGGCAACAGGAAGACAATTCATGGCAAGCTTTCGTGTTTGTACCCAAAGACAATTGGTATATCACCAAGGCAAGTACCATGCCCTTAGATCATTTTCACATATCTCCTCAACTTTATCATTTTATAGATTAAAAATTCTAGAAGCTCGTGATTCCGTGATCCAATCAGTTACTCTCAGGCGACTTTTTGTTATTTTATTTGTATGTATATTTAGGATTAATGAAATATGACCAACTTACAGATTGAGCCATGACTTTCCCATTTGTAGGCCATGTGGCACAATCTACGCCTAATCCAAGTTAACAAACTCGTGGCTCATATTGAGAGCTTCCCTGGGCCTAAATACCTCATTGATTGGGGGATTTGAAGTTTGAACCATCCAATCTAAGAACTCTAGTATTGATGGTTGCGCATATTTTTTACTGTTTGATATTAAACTACACCAATCGGATGGCTCCAATCCTCTGATAGGCATGCTTTTTTTTGCCAAATGGCAATTGACACTTGCAAAAATTTCAGATTCCTCTTGAACGATATCTGCCGACATGGAGAGGGAACGTGATAGATGCAAAAATGGAGATGAACCCATCACGTATTGTCGGCATGTCTCTCTCCGTCAATGCAGAAGGTGGCTTTCCCGGTGCTAAATCTGGACCTGGTGATTTCAGACTGGAAATTGACTGGATCAAGGCCTTAAGAACACAGTAATCTGCATTCTTGACTTAAACTCTGATTAGATACTCACTTTCATCTACTTGGAGCACAACTGGCATGAAAATCTAGTTACCAACTCCCATGATCTGGGTTCCATTATGAAGTATTTATATGTAATCATGGAAACAGATGGAAATGTTCCATCTTTAATGAGGCTTAATGATTTAATTGTGTGAACTCCTCCAATACTTTTTCTGTACGAAAACGAGGATTCCATGTTCTACTTGTCCACATGTTACTAGTTTTTACTGTCTTTGGGTATATTGAAGATTTAACCACTGCCATGCTTCTTGATTAACGGAATAAATCATTGTTTCTGTCGTAGTTTGGAGTGCGGCAGCAAACATGGAAATTCTCAATTTGTAATTTCATTTGGTTGTCAATGGATCAGTCGGTCCATTACCAACCCACCAGACCCGGTTGTTGAACCAGGCCTGGCACCTACCCATGGGGTCAAATCAGGCAGGTTGCATCCTATATCATAATACACACACAAATATATATATATATATATATATATATATATAATTTTTAGGTATCTTGTAATAAAGAATTACCTTTTCTAAGAAGAAAAGAAAATCTTACAACTTTCAAGAGAATTTTAAATAGATTGTTTTTAATTATGGTGTGGAGCCCAGGCCTTACGATGTAATATAGATTGATAGTGTTAAATTTTCATATCAATATTCAACTAACTAAAAAATTAATAAAAGATTTCAAAAAAATAAAATGAAGGAAATTAAAAGGAGACAACCGCATAGCTCTCTGTTAGCCCTGTCATAACAGAGTTCACCTGCTTTAGCAGGTTCCCATCCTCTTTGTTAATATCCCGCTACCTACTTTAGCAGTTATCCCCTCTTCATAATAACTACTTGCATAGTAAGATTTTACGCAAGATTTACCTATTCATTAGTTCTAACCTCCTCTTTACTCATTCCTTGTCAAAGTAAATTTTATTTGCTCTGGTACGGAATTAGTAGAGACAAGGAAGGCTACTGCTAGAGTAAGTAAATCCTCATTTATAGAGAGATAGAAAAGAGAATGAGAATCAACCAAAGCGGGTGAACTCCGCTCTGACAGGGGCTGATACAGAGCTATGTCATATGCAACCATAACAACCTTCAAAGAGAAATGAGTAACTGAAGAAATATGGTGGTATGTGAAGGGACATGAGATAAATAATACAATATTTTAAACGAGTCATTAAGAAGGTGCTCAATAAATCTAATCTAAAGGAAAAAATATAATATATATATATAGGATAGTGGATTGCAGACATTTCAAAGTCAATATAGAGAAATGATTTAGTCAAATGATCATCCAACTAAGCACCACCAAATTTGGCTTTGGGGGGTTATTATGCTATCATTTCCCTATGTACATGAATATATTACAAGTGGCAGTTTAATGTAAAATATGTTGGGATATGGTCTCCATCTCAAAAGCTAGTCCTACGCCACATGTTTAGTGGGGACTGGGGAGGTGGGGAATCACATGCATTCCGTCAGTGTCACAGATCAATTGATGGACATTGCCTTTCTTTCTATTTTATCCAAGATCAAAATTTCGGATTTCGTTTCAGTTTTGATTTGGGTGGCTATCAAAATTTTAAATCGAAATTTCAACCAAGATCTTCCCATAGCCCGAAAATTACCCATAATATGAGTTTTTATTTCAATTTCAGCTCGGTTCCAAAATTTCGGCCAAAATTTTGAACGAACGATGCATCTATCTATGCCCAAATTCCTAATAAACTATTAGTCAATAAAAGGGCCTTGGCAGATTCCCCCAAAAATTGGGAGACCTAGCCTTTTTCGGTTGCACTTTGTGCACCCTTTTCGGATAAGGCCGAGACAGAGGAAGCCTTAAAATATATATTTATTTTAATATATTGATGAAATAAATGAATAAAAATAAAGAAATATAATTAAAATAGTTAAAAAACTAAGAAAATAAAAATTTAGGTGAAATATAAAATAATAAAGTCCACTTAACTGTTACACCAATAAAGTTTACTTGATCATACAATTACGCCAAGTGACAGAATTCTGCAATCAATCTAAATAGTCCAAGTGATAGTTGATCTTTGAAAGATGTCTCAAAGATATAATCAATCCTACAAGGAACCATTTGATTGATGAACTCTAATATCGACTATTAAATAAATACTGACAGAGTGCACATGCACAGATAGAATATTGAGATCTCCCAAAACGTGGGGCCCATCATCGTCCATTAATGGGATGCTTGGGTTTGTCCCTATTTGTATTTTTTTTATCCCAATCTTCCCCACAATGGATCTTGCGATTATAGTTGTATCAATATACCGTCAGATTTTGATTCTATGTGACACTCATCTTGAAAAATATCTAATAATCATATTAGACATACACACATGATCCTATTATGTGAGCCGTAACATTAGTTCACATGATGTACTATTACTTTGATGACTAAGATTGATTAAAGATGTGTCACTTTTGAACTATTTACTATTGGCCAATGACCCTTTTATCACTCCGACCCACTTCAAATTTAATTGATATAAATTTTTTGTCGTTAATTTTAAAAAAAAATCTCTCCGAATAGGTGATTTATTGAACTCTTTGTTAATTATCGTTGATTTCAACAAATATTTTTAAAATTGTCAATTTTTAATGATTGTGTTAAATGCCTTAAACATGATTTGTATTGAAACTTGTTTTATGATTATGCATTTGTGTGATGCATATGGATTATGTAAATGCAACTATTTTATCATTTATCATTTTTAGGTTCGATAATAGATTTAGATAATCGATTGAGTGATAGCTCAGTTACTATATTTTCTTTTTTGTGAGGCTTAAGATTGTGGGTTCTATATTTCATGTTTTCTTCTTCCCTTATATTAATAATGCGAGAGTTGTTTGTTGTGTGGGATTTATACCCCAAGTGCTCCTCCGTCATGACACCATAAAAAAAAATAGATAATAGATTTAGATATATTAAATATTATAAAATTATTTTACCGATAAAAAAATATATATATTATTTAATTAACTGCTAAACTTTAGATTTTGAAGTAAAGATTATTTGTTAAGCCAAATGTATTTTACCAAAGTTGGAAGTAGTTATTACGATGGATTTAAAAAATAATAGGTTATAAGTATATCGGTAAAAGAATTTGGTTATAAGCATATAACACAAAGAATTTGGTTACGTCTTGGGCCAAGAAACCAAATTCTCCGAATTATTCAAAAGTTTACACGCATAATTCACGAATATGAGGTTCTCTAAATTAATTATAAATTATTCATGATTTTATAAAAAAAAAATCATACACTTTTTTATAAATTTGAAAAGTTCTCAAATAATTTGCGAATAATTCACAATTTTTTTTAATAAAATTTTTTTAAAAAGATTATTTTTAAAACTTTTTTTAATTTTTATATTAATTTATTTATTTATTTATATTTTCCTCCTAATTTTTCTCTCAATATTTTTTAAACTTATCAAATTCTATAAATTTTTTTCAAATTTCAACCTTGCCAAATTATTGCCGAATCGGTGAATATTGAACACTCAGTGGCAACAAATTGAACACTCAGTGGCAAAACCAGCTAATAGTAAAGTGCCTTCTTTTATGCTTTACAATAGGGAAATTTCCAAGATGACCCCTGTCAGATTTACCTTTTCTAGCCGAGACCCTATAATTTCACCTTTCTCATAACTGATCAGCTTTAAGCTGAGCCAGTTCCAGCTAGCACAAAAAAGTATCAAATACTCCTTACACTTTTTATCACTCTACATAGTTTAAAATTTTAAAAATTTGCACTTCTTTATATTTACGCTATGTGAAGTAATATCTATGTTGTCAAATTTGAAGGCCACAATATAAAGATCTATGGTGTCAAAGATTGACACAAAACATAATCTCTTTGCTAAGTTTAAATAATGAATCGTCATCATTCTACTAATCAGGAGTCACCTTTTACAAAAAAAGAAAAACTCAAAATATCATAACACTAAATCGAAATTAGAATATAAGATTCATCTTTAATAAGGAGGAGATATTGCCTCTTTAAAGAGGCGATATCACCTCTTTGAAATATAAACTGTCGAAAGAAGAAGAACAATTTCTACAATAGTGGAAGATAATGGAGAAAGATTCGAACATACAACAGATTTGGTAGCTTGAAGATTGAACAATAGAATGTCATCACCTTCGAAACGTCGTCGTCTTTGATAGGGCTGTGCATTTTTTGACCAAACCAAACCGAACCGTCGGGTTTGGTTTCGGTTTGGTTTAGTTTGGATGGGTACCGGTTTGGGTTTGGTTTGGAAAAACAAAAAACCAAAAAGTTTGGTTTGGTTTCCGTTCTAAGCCTCCCCAAGCTGAGACCAAATTGAACCAAACCGAATGTAGTTTGTGTGTGTGTATATATATATATATATATATATATATATATATATATATATATATATATATATATATATATATATATGTATATAGGCAGGAATTTTGATTAATTTTAAAGGGCATTTAAATAAAATGCATATTTTTATATAAAACTTTATCCTTGTCTTTAGCCTATTCTTAAATCCTAAAGTGATAAAATAGAACTTTTACAAAAATTGGTTGAGAAGTTGAAAAAAAATTTATGTGCAAATAGAACTTATAGAAAAACGGAAACTGGCCGAACCAAGCCGAACTGAATTGAATCGGGTTGGTTTGGTTTAAGAGTTGGATGGTTTGGTTTGGTTTGTAAATCTAAAAATCGATTAGGGCCGGTTTGGTTTGTGATTTTGGTCCAAAACCGACCAAATCGAACTAAATACACCCCTAGTCTTCTAACCAAATGTAAAAAGTAAAAAAGTAAAAAGTAAAATAATAATAATTTATAATTTTTTTACGACTATTTATTACTTTAGGGGCAATTTCAACAACTCATAAAAGCGGGCATTGGCTCAGCTTGAAGCTAGTCGGTTTGGTGAAAGGTGAAACTATAGAGGTTTTTACGGAAGAGATAAATCTGACAGGGTTGATTTTAGAAATTTTCCTCTAAAATATTAATAAAAATAATTTAAAATAATAAAAAAATTATTCAAATGTATATTGACTTGATATGAGCCAATATAACCCATTATGGGTTGATATGACCAAATATGGGATAATTTAACTGATATTTGACTGTTTTGACTCCAAATGACTAAATATTTGATAATTTGAATCCAAATATTTAACCTTTAACATACAGGTCATCGATGATGATTAAGAGGATAAATTCATAATAGCGATTACCAAATGTCGTAAAGTGATTCCCTTCAAAGACTGGCACCTATTGATATCAAGTCCCCCAAAATCTGTGATAGTCACTTTGCACGAATTCGGTTGCTTAGAACCGCTTCATAAGCTGTAAATGTTAACCCCTTACCTTATTTGGATAAGAGGGAATCAGCTCTTCATAGCCTCTATTCAATTGATTTTAGAACCGTCCGATAAGAGGGAATCTTGACTTTTATGACTTTCTTCTTTCTTATGTTGACCCAATATATTTTTCATTTGAAAAACTTATATTCAAACCAAACACCGAAACCGAACCAAAAATCGAGGCTCCCGAACCACATTAAAACTTAACACAAACCGAATCAAACCCGAATTCGGTTCAGTTTCAATTTGGGTGGCTCGAAACCAAAAACTGAAAGAGTAGATTGAGTAAATAAAAAAAACTGAAAAAAAAAAAAAAAAAAAAAAGTACGTATTTTACCTACACCGAATTGAACCACACCAAATCGAATGAGTTTCGATTTGATTTCGATATGGGGTGTACCGAACTGAACACCGAAAAATTTGGGTTCAACTCGATTCAGTTCGGTACACCAAACATTCTAAAAACTTATTATCCTAAAAACTTGTTGTCCTAATCATTACATATACATTTTAAAAACTAAATGCGCTTCACAGGTGATCTCTACTCTAAACACCTTTTTTTAATATAAAAGACCAGTGGAGTGTCGACATTTGTGGACAAAACAAAAACTCCACCATCAAAGCTCCACATGAAAATAAGAGAGAGCAGTTGGGAACTTGAAATAAATAAAATAAAATAAAATAAAATAATAAAAATAAAGTTTGTGAGGCACACATATATATATATATATATATATATATATATATATATATATAGATATTAAATATCTCTCTAATGTGTATGTGGTTTATACCAAATATGTAATAAAGAAAATGGTAGACACAAAATAAATATAAAGAGAGAGAAGACGCGTAAGAGGCTCTTCTTTCGCTTCTTTTTTCTTCCACCAAATCCACAGAATCAAAGCAAACCCAATCTCCATCAACAGGTAATAATATTTTATTCTACTTCACATATCTAATTAAAATATAAAAACCCTTTTTTTTTTTAAACTGAACTGTGTTTCAAACTTTGTTTTTCGATTGTTTATGATATATGTTGTAGAAAATTTCAATATTAATCTCCTTCTAATTCTTCTGTAATGGGTTCCTCATGCATTTAAATCTCTGCCCATTTCTTTTTGGTATCTGATTTTCTTGGTATATCATCATGTCTGGAGATGGAAAGATTTTATTTTGTTGTTGATTTCTTGTTAAAAGTTGGTTTTTCTAAAATGGGTAATCTTTGTTTTGAGTTTTGATTGCCTTGTATGAAAGAAAGGTATCTCCTTCTTGGCAGATTTTTATGTGTTGGTTTTGTAATTGCTGTGAAATTAGATAAAGAATTGCTTTTTAATTATGGACGTGATCTCGATTGCATGTTGGTTTAGCATATATCTGTTTGTTGTTTTGGATTTTGCTATGGAATTAATTTTTATTTGAAAATTTATAGAAGATGATAAAGTACTCTTTATTTTTTTTAGAGATTGCTTTCTGTTGGGTTGTTTATTGTTCTTGAATCCATGTACACTGGAAAATTAAAATATCACTTTTTATATCTGATTTGAGTCAAAGCTCATAACTTGTTCTTGATTTCTGATGCATAAAAGGGTATAAGGAAATAATATCTTGTTTCCAGCAATTTCTACCCTTTTGAGTTGTGAAATTTACAAGAACTTGTTCTTGAATTACTGCGGATTGGAGAAAATATCCCTGTTTTTTATGATTTCTGTTTGAGCTTGTTTTAGACTTCCTTATGCATCCAAGGAAGACGAGGGGATATCTGTTTGTTAGAATGAAATATTTAAAGGACCTTGTTCTTGATTTATCAATTTCTGAAGTCGGCTTCTTGGGTTATTTATTTGTTTGGTTGTGAAGTTGAAGAAAGAGAGATGAGTGAAGCTCTGGTTGCTAGGTATTGGTGTTACATGTGTTCACAGTGGGTGGATCCAGTTATGGAAGTTGAAATCAAATGTCCATATTGCGAAAGTGGGTTTGTGGAAGAAATTGATAGTAGAAGAGATGACAACACCGACAATCTGGAACGTGATAGATCTCTCCCTCTTTGGGCACCAATATTGCTTGGTATGTTGGGGGATCCATCTCGCCGCCGAAGGCATGAAAGAGAAGAAGAAGACCAACGAGGAGAGACTGATCATGAACGGTACTTTGAGTCGATACTTCGCAGGAGAAGAAGATCGAATGCAATTCTCCGATTGTTACAGGGCATTCGTGCATCCGAATCAAACAATACTGAAACCGAAAGGGAAGAACACGTAATTCTGATCAATCCTTTCAACCAAGCCGTTATCATTCAAGGATCTTTCGATTCGAATGAGACCCGAAACCACGACACTTCCGACTCTTTTGGTGATTACTTTGCTAGGTCAGGTTTGGAAATGTTGTTGCAACACCTCGCGGAGAACGATCCGAACAGATACGGGACACCACCGGCAAAGAAAGAAGCAGTTGAAGCATTGCCGACTGTGACAATCAAAGAGAATTTGCAGTGCCCGATATGTTTGGATGATTTCGAGATTGGATTGGAGGGTAAAGAGATGCCGTGTAAGCACAAGTATCATGATGGGTGTATATTGCCATGGCTTGAGCTTCATAGTTCGTGCCCGGTTTGTAGGTTTCAAATGCCATTTGATGGATCAAAAGATACAACTGGATCTAGAGATGGAGAGAGAGAGCGCGAAAATGGCACTAGTTCCTTGGATCCAATGCCATGGCATTTTAGTGGGTTGCTTTCGATGTCGGATTCTCGGAATGGTGATAATACTTCATCCCCATCGTCATCATCGTCATCAGGAAGTACTAATTCTCGTAGAGGAGATAACTGAAAGTTTCGATTTTACAGTGCACTCGTCTTGATTTGTTTCCAGCTCATGTAAATAATGTTGTTTTAGCTGTTGAAATTTGCCTCCTTGCAAGAGCTAACTTGTTACCTGCTTAATCTTAGAAAAGTTATGGTGCTTGTTTGTACTATAAATAATCAATTTAGTTGTAAGCAGATAAATCTAACATATTCTCTTGAAATAATTCTCTTGAAGGGTGATCAGTTTAAGAGATGTGGGTTTCTCCTTTTCTTTTCAGTTATATTATTATTTGTAAGAGTTAAAAAATAAAAATGGAGTCATTTGAATTTGAACATATTTGGCATTTTCCTATATAGTAATAGCTCATATTGGGAGCCACGATGGGCCAAAAATAACACTAGTTGGGAATTTGAAGGATCCATTTATGCACTCTAATATGGACAGTTGTGCATATTTTTTTAAGTGTCTATATCAAAGTGCACCGAATGGATGGTTCTAATTTCTACCACTCTCATATGCATTATTCTTTTATTGAGACTTGCCTAGGATGACTGCAAGTTAGATCACTTTTGATTCATATGGTTTCAATGCTCTAATAAGCATGATTTTTTGTTCAAGACGAGCTAATTATGGACTGCAAGTTGGACCACTTGTATTTTTTATGGGTAAGTTGGGCTCGAGTTTGTGACCTTGAATTTGCAATATTATCAATCTCCCATTGTCCTACAGGACTCGTGGTTAGTAGCATCCGGCGTTTTGAGCAATATTTCGTAGTGCCTCTAATATGGATGATTATACATGTATCTTTTTATATAACAGTGGATATAGTGATTGCGAATGGCTCCATCTTATTATAGGTGTGATTCTTTGGTTCAAGGATCAAAATTTCGGCTGAAATTATCGGTTTCTGTTTCCTCTGAAACTGAAACGAAACCTGAAATATTAATCCTTACTTTGATTGAGATATATACCGAGTGGTTCGAATTATTTAAAGAAGTGTCATTACTTGTACGCATGGTGCTGGCCCTTGCGTTACAGTTTAAACAAAAGACTTTATACTTTGGGGACATGTGCTATGCGAATTTATCATCTTAGCCACATTTGATTTGAAGGTTATGATTTAAAGATCTTTGCTATAAAAGATTTGCTTCAAACGTTTGTATCATATGATTCAAATAGTCAACCGATTAATCAAATGATAGCTTTTCAATGTGTTGAATCATATGATAGATATAGTGTTGTATAGAAAAAAACAAAAAATATAGATAATGATCTTAAAATCAGATGGTTTAGCCTATATTTGCATATTTGTTTTTATTGGCCAGCAATTGGACACTTGGTAGCCATGCCGGAAATGCTTCTGAAGCTACTTTGAAAAAAGAAACAAACAGCAGAGATGCTTCTGAAATTTTAAATTTTGAGATAATGAAGACAATAAAAAGAAGGGCAAACTACTTTGATGTCTTAAAGTTTGGCCGTTTGGCGAATATTGCTTCAATGCTTTTTCTAAATTTGAGAAATTTGAAGCACTCGCAAACCCTTTTGATTAAGTCCAACAGTAAATGCTTAATTTAAAATTTTTATCACACCTCTCTCTCTCAAGTCCTCAATTCTTATATTATTTCATCTTCAACGCTTCTTCTAATCTACCATGTCAGCATACATATTGAAAGATTTGAGCCATCTGATATGTCCACTCCAACATTAAACATTATTCTTATATTATATAAGGGTAGAGATTAAGATTCAATGAACCGACGGTATGCATAGAGGCATAATTGTTTAGTTGACACAGGTTACAAGGATGGACTCCCAATTGGACTATTTTGATTAATCACAGGTGTAAAAGTAAACTTTAATGGTGTAAGATCCAAAACCCATTGGCTCTTATAAATATTTTCTTGGGCTCGGATTGAATCAGATGATAAAAGTCGTGTTTGAATCTGATGATGGGCTTTGACTTGTATTTAATCATATGATAGAAATTGTGTTTGGTGTTAATATTTAGCACCAAAGACCATTACAATATGCCTTCAAATAAGACGGCTTAGATGATATTCGATTGGGCACAAATCCCAAAAATAACGAGTCTTTCTTTTTAAATTATCGGCAAAGAGAAACAAATTTCGTCTGTAAAAGTAGTCAATCCCCTCTAGAAATTGCCCATCCAATAGAACAAAACCCCATAACTTACCAGGCGAAAAACAAAAGGGAAAATATTACTTGCCCACGCAAATTTGGCTCCAACAAACTCTAAAAGAAAGACTTGTCCCAAGTGGAAACAATAGGTCGTCTTATTTGAAGGATATTATCTAAAGGTTTGACTCAAAAAGATAGGCCATGTTCTAAAGATTTTTGGTACAAAAGATGGCGGAAAACATGATCTTTACATGCAATCATGGATCAAAATTTCAGCCGAAATTCCAAAATTTTGGCTGAAGCACATCAATTTTGGACCCCACCAAAACAAAATCCCAAAATTTTCGGGCAAAATATCGAACCAGCAAATTATCTGCCGAAAATCTTGGGTTAAAATAAAAATCGGGCACCAAAATTTCTGTAAAAATTTTGATTTCGGTTGGGACCGAAACCAAATCCAGTATTTTGATCCTTGAACGCAATACAACACCCAACCGAAACCGAATCCGATATTTTGATCCTTGCATGCACTGCAACAGTTAACCGTGAATCAAATGATAGCCTTTGATTGCATTGAATCATATAACAGAGATTGTTCTTTCGTGCCAATCTTTTGCAATAAAAATCTTTAGATTATGGCCTTCAAATAAGCTTAGATGGTACTTCAACATAGCACAAGTCCCCAAAATATCACCTTTGTTTTAAATTGTGGGCGATGGGAAATTTTGTGTGTACAAATAATGGCTCCTAAACAAACAAGCCCAGTACCATTTGAAAGCCATAGATGGTTTAGAAGAAGTGATAGATAGCCTTCTCGAAATTTGTAAAAACATTCAAATCTCCAACGCATTGCTAGACCGTTTGAGATGCACCGAGATAGCTTCCTGCCTTAGTGGTTAGCAGGGAAACATCTAGCTACTCCTCGGTGTGAGCTGAATAGCTGATCTTAATGCACATCCGATCCCAAGCCCGAATTAGAAAGGAGGAGGGTTAGTGTTAGATTGATGGCCAGCTATAAAAAAAATCCATTAAACCCTTATGACAAAGGCTGTATGGACGCATGTTTTGTTACATTCCCTCACGACGAAATTTAACAGAAAGTCGACCCAACTGGATAGGATAAGGTTGTAGTAATGATGATGATGATGATGGTCGCAATTTAACCGAAAGCCGACCCAGTTGGATAGGATAAGGTTGTAGTAATGATGATGATGATGATGATGATGATGAATATGGAAATAAATAAAAGAGATTGAATCACTTCACCAGGAGCATACATTTACGGGTGAAATGTGTTTTTCGGTTAGAGAGATGGGTCAGGTCTTTGGGTGAAATGTGCTTTTCACCCAATACTTTTTCCTTGAAAAGTGCTTTTTGGAAAAAAGTTGTCCAATGGGGCCTAGTAATTAGTAACAACTTTCCACCAATGAATTCCCGCAAAAGCTAAACAAAAACATAAACTAGGTAAGTATCCCAAACCTGCTTTAACCCACTTGCGGGTTCTGGCTTTTGAGGGAATCAATCCGCAGAAGCGATGCTGCTCCATATAAAGAATTGGACCAATTGAAGCTTTTGGTAGTTTCCTTATCTCATGGATCTGACTGAGTTTTGATATTGATGATTTACGTCTGTAGTGTTTGGTGTAGCTTTGGAGCATGCTTTCGGGTTTGTATGCAGCGCCTCACGGTGGCCCTTTAGCTTCCCTTTAGCTTTGCTCCCAGGTGGCCCTTTAGCTTCCCTTTAGCTTTGCTCCCAGACCACAGTTTTGATATTGTTGATTTACGTCGGTAGTGTTTTGTACGGCTTTGGAGCATCTTTTCCTGTTTTTTTGTGCTGCCGTGCTGTGTCCCTTTAGCTTCCCTTCATCTTTGTCATAACAATTTCATGTTTTCAAATCAACCACCAAAAAAATAGGATGCCGCATAAAGGTGCTCAATGGATTTGAGTCCATGGAAGTCACAGAAAAAATGTTCTAAAACGAAGTACGATTCTAAAGAAATACCAACCACAAAAGGAGACACATTCCACATGTGAGAGGCTCTATGATTTCCAAACAGCAAAATGAGCTTGTAAGTCTTTGAGCAATCCAATAGTTAAGTTGTCCTTGCACAACCTGGTTAGAAGGGTAATGATTTTCTCTTTGCCCGAGTTCAAAAATCAAGTGGTCCCATGAAACCTAATTTACTCGGCTCAAATTTGAGGGATACAACACAAAATAATAAATTGGGATCACCTAATCGCCAGAGATTTAATGTCAAAATTATCCCAAGCTTCCAACTGATCTTTCTTGGAAAAATACAACTGTAACACAAATTGAACTTGAAAACTAAACATCGGGAGGCCATTTTACACCTCAAGGTCTTCAGTGGGCCCCGTGAAGTGAACTAGAATGTCTTAATCTCTATTTTTTCAACAAAAGATGGCCGTCATGAGAAGAACTAATGTCGACAGGAATCTTAGTTGGGATAATTCTTCAGTGTAGAACATTTTCTGGGTCAGTCCAAACTGTTTTAGACTTTAAAGTTCATCGTGGCTTTGAGGTTGGCCGGTATTCATTAGTTCCAGTTTATGTTGTAGTTCCTGTTGCAATGGCCAGTTTTTTTCATTGAAAGATATAAAACTCAAAGAAAATGAATGTATGCCACTTTGAAATATAAAAAACAGTTTTAAAAAAAATACCTTTAGCTTTTCTTCTTGGCAAAGGGCAGGGGTTGACAGTATAGCAACATATCTGTCACAAACAACATATAAGTGAGGAGTATGTGCGTATTAAAAAAAAATGATATAGGGTAACTAACCCATTCTCAATCTAGATTAGGATGGGTAACTTTTATGGTCATGTGGCACTATATTTCATCATCTGTACCATGTGATGCGAAGGCCACGATCTTAATGATCTGTGGTGTTGATGATTGCATAGAAAAAGCATCTCTATCGTGTGATTCAGTGTTCAAACGCCTTTCAAACCACTTTAAAGGCATTTGACTAGTTGAATCAGATGATCAAATCTTTGACCCACCAGATTTTCACACCGTATCCTTTGCTTGACTAGGCACACTTGATGAAAATATTGCTACATGTCCAAAATCAGTGATCAGTTCACAATCTAGATTGGAGATCGTGAAAGGGTTAGTTACCCTATACAAAATCTTCAAAAAAAACACACAGATTTCTTACTCGCAGCGACTTGGTTCATCAACATCAGTGAGCTCATTTTTCAACCCACACCGAAGCCTGACCTGTAAAAAGAATAATGCACAATGAGAATTGCAGACCCACATCTCTAGTTTTGATGCCAAAAGACGTATTATAGACTACCTTTATACTTCTGCTAGGGCCATTCCAGCATCCATCACCATGTGAAAATTTCATAGATCTGTATGAATCCTCAAATTTATCCCAGTGCCTGATGATTTCAGGAAATGGAGTGAGTTGGTCAAGGTTGTACACTTGGAAGAAAATATAATTTTTAGACCCTTAACCCTTCACCTTGACGAGTCACTACAAGCTTCTAAAATTGATTTCAAAACATTTATCTGGCTGAACAACCTTTTCTGAACCATGGAATGAAATGTTCCTTTGTTTTAATTTTTGTAAACTGGTTCCTGTAAAAGTAATTTTAGCATAGCTCTTCGATAATATGCATTAATTTATCGAGCAAATATTTGGCTCCATTCCAAATACATTTGTCATGTAGCTGTAAGCCTTTAACCTTGTTTTATTGGTAAATGATAACTTATATTAAGAAGTAAAGTAAAGGTACAAAGCCCAAACCAAACTGCTTCAGCACAAGACATAGCAACTGAACAGAACCAGAAGAAAAAATAAACACTGATAAAGATGCAAAAAAGACCTCCTTCAAGGAGAGACCCGACAGGTATTCCCCCAACTAGGAAACTGTGTCCAAGAGGCGAACAAATGAGCACATCTAGTGGGCATACAACACGTTACCCCCCAAAGGTACAAAACTGATCCCCATATTGCGCAGGACACCTTGCAGGGAAGGAGGAAATGGTTCACATTTCTTTTTTTGATAAATAATTGGGGTTGAGGGATGGTTCAATTCTCTTCACACTTAACGCACATCACACATCAGGTAACAAGACACAATCCCCTATGCTGAAGGTGACTTCTTGCAAGGATTTTGTCCAATGCAGCAGTCCAACAAAAAAACTGAATCTAGGAGAGGCACCTTTTTTTCCAGATAGAATTCCAGGTACAATGGACAATCGTCCTTCAAACTGAGGAAATTATAGAACCTGATGAAGAACTCATCTTTCAGCCCATAGGTCCAAATCCTCCTATCTTCATCTCTCCCACTAGGAGATGTTCCCTCAAGCATTGATGGTAGATCCACAAGTATCAGGCATTCAGACTCTTTGATTTCAGTGGAATTCTAACTGACTCTCTTGATTTGGATACCTGCCAATGCTGTCACGGGTGATCACCTAAGCAGAATGGGGACCACCTAGGCTAAGGTCAGCTAGGCTGCTAAGGCCATCTAGGCTGACCAGGACCCAGGCAACTGCTTGGGCACCTAGAGGCTGACTATGGCACAGGCAACTAGAGATGTCAATGGATTAGGCTTGTGTTGGGCTCTAAATGGGCCTTAAATAGACTGATTTTAAATTGGACCTAAGCGAATAGCAAAATCCTAGTAATTAAGACTAGATATCAGGCCTAGAACTGGCCCATTTATTAGGGCCTAGTGGGTTTGGGTTGGGCCTTAATGAAAATGCTAAATACGGTTAGGCCCAAGCTCCTCTAATTTAGTTCTCAGGTCTGAGGTGCCAGAAAAGACCCAAACCACAAAATGAATTAGACAAAGCCAGCTGAGGCACGACAAGCTACCCAACCCTGTGCAACCTTATAGCTAGAGGTCAAGTTCTTATTACTGTGAACTGATTTCCAAAACCCCTTCAGTAGCATCATGCTGAGTGTCATCACTCAGCAATTGCTTTCAAGGCTGCAATTTGAACGCCAAAAGGCCTAGATTTTTTAAGCTATTTTCTCTTTCATAAAGGGTAATTGAGTATAAGTATAAATTTTGTAATACATTACACCTCTAAAGTCTTCAAACAACAATTTCTGGGATTTTCAATGAGAATGAACGGATGGAAATCATAACAGATCCAAATCTTGAAAATTCTTTTAGGAACATTGAAGATCTTATTCCACAGTCAATTTGAACATTTTGCTTATGTATAAAAGTAGGGCTACAATAGAGCCGAGCCAGCTCGACAGCTCGGCCAAAAAATGAGAGCTTATGCTGTCTTAAGCTCGGCTTGGGAGCCAGAGGTGAGCTTTTTATTTAAATATATAATCCTTATGATTGTTACTTTATGACGGATAAATATGTAATATATATATATATATATATATATATATATATATATATATATATATATATATATATATATATATATAATCCTTATGATTGTTTATTGAAGTTTGCTCTCTCTCTCTCTCTCTCTCTCTCTCTCTCTCTCTCTCTCTCTCTCTCTCCACAACCATTAAAGGTCTTTCTCACTCGTCTCAATGAATAACCACTAGCACGGCAATTGACCAACCAAATGAATAACCTATGCTCTTAATCAATATTTAGTACATTAAATTTAAGCACCCTTTGCTCCAATCGATCTGTTAAATCCAAAAGAACTAAGGGATTAAAAAATGTTACGGCTTTCATTTATTAAATTTTATTAAACCTTTCATCTATTAAAAAAAAGAGATAATGTTTAAAACAAAATTAGGGAAAAATAATTATAATATAACTTATTTAGCTTGAAGCTCGGCTCGCCCCGACTCGAGCTCGATAGAGCTGAGCTAGAACTCAGACTTTTCAGGCTCGAAGGGCCTAGAGCCAAGTTCGAGCTCGGCTCGCATAAGGTAGAGACGAGCAGTGTTTCGAAATTCGGCCGGGGCAGCCGCCCGAGCGGATCAGGTCCCCAGCCGAACCAGCTTAGGGTTGGGTGATACTTAAGGCGGGCCGGGTCTTGGGCGCCCGCCAAGTACAAATACAGGTCA
This sequence comes from Chloranthus sessilifolius, assembly GCA_021018995.1. NCBI lineage: Eukaryota > Viridiplantae > Streptophyta > Magnoliopsida > Chloranthales > Chloranthaceae > Chloranthus > Chloranthus sessilifolius. The sequence goes on along the minus strand of CM037590.1, from coordinate 144,695,580 downwards.
AGTAGGAGAGGGGCGGGTCGGGCTACTATATATATATTTTTTGTGTTTCCTTCACTTTTCTAAGTCTAACCTAATTACCTACTCCTCTTCCTCTCTTCCACCGGCGACACATCTCCACAAGCGAAGCACTGGTGACCACCGACGATCCACCAGAAACCCTCCGGCGACTTTACGACGCAGCGGGTATGTATTTTTTATTATTTTTTCATTTCTAGAATTTTTTTTTCTTCCTCTCTATAATCATAGTGCCAAATTTCGTTTTCGGTAATTGTTCGGTGGGGGGTCCTTTCGGTACATTTCGGATTAATTTTGGTACATTTTGGATTAATTTCGGGAAAGCTTCGGGGATCAAAAATATATACAATAATATATTTAAGCAACTGTTGGTTGTAGATGGCATATAGAAAAGTTGGTTGTAGACGTCTAAGCACTAAAGCTTAATCAAAAAAGTTGGTTGTAGACGGCTAACCACTGAAGCACTGAAGCTAAAGCTAAAAAAAGATGGTATATAGAAAAATTGGAATTTTTTCTAACTTACCTTTAGTCCCACATCGATGGTTGTAGAATTTGGACACTCCTAGCCACCTATATATAGGAGGCAACTTTGCACTTAAGCACTCCAAACTCTAAAGCTGTGTGTGACTGGTGACTGGTGACCGTGTGGTGATTGGGCCAGCGATTTATTAGTAAATTACTAATAATAATAAATAAATAAATAATTTGAAATTTTCGAAATTTATCAAAAATTACGAAATTTCGTCGAAAAAACCGAAATTTCTGAAATTTTCGAAAAATACCGAAATTTCTTCGAAATTTTCGTTCGACCCCCATTTCGGCATTTTTCGCGAAATTTCACCGAATTTCGGCGAAATTTGTCACTATGTCTGTAATTCTTTTTTTTTTTTTCTGCATCTTCTTCCTTGACTCGGATTTATTTTTTCTAACATAAACCCTAACCCTCTTCCTCTCTGCCACCGGCGACACATCTCCACAAGCGAGCACCGGCAATGCTCCGACGACTTTCCAACGCAGCAGGTATGTATTTTTTTTCTTTTTTCATTTCTAGCATTTCTTTTTTCTTCTTCTCTGTAATTTTTTTTTCTGCATGTTTATTTCTTCTTCTTCCTTCACTCGGATTTTTTCTGGAATTTCTTCTTTTCTTTTTCTTCATTTTTTGATTTTTTTTCTGGGATATTCTTCCTTTTTTCTTCTTTTCTGGTTTTTTTTCCTAGCAATTTTTATTCTTTTTCTTTTTTCTAGTTTTTTTTTTTTGGCTTCCTGAACCATAGTGACAAATTTCTTCGAAACAGGGGTCAGGCGAAACATTGATGATTTCTCTGAAATTGCTGAAATTTCATTAATTTCGAAGAAATTAACGAAATTTCACCGAAATTATTAAATCTTTTCTAATTTTGATCATTTTTTAAATAATAAATAAATTTTTTATGAAGTTTAAATACAATTCATATTTAATATTTTTTGTACTCCTCGAAATTTTCCCATAACTTTTCGAATTTTTCTCGAAATTTATCCGAAATGACCCCCTACCGAAATGTTGCCAAAAAAGAAATTTGTCACTATGTCCTGAACTTTTTTTTTGGGATTTTTTTTTTTTTTTCTTTTTCTTCTTTTTTCTAGTTTTTTTCTGGTTTCCTGCATTTTTTTTTGGCATCTTTTTTTTCTTCCTCTTTCCTGGTTTTTTTTAGGCAATTTCTTCCCTTTTTTTCTGCATCTTTTCTAGTTTTTTTTTTCTAGCAATTTTTTTTTTTAACTTCTCTGTTTTTTCTGGCATTCTCTTCTCAGATTTTGGCCTTTGACCCAGAAAAATGGTACTTTCTATCAAGCAAACTGGCCCTGATCCTGACCCAAGCTAAACATGTTGCAACTCGATCAATCCGCCAACTCAGTGTTCCAACACGGCGGATATATATATATATATATATATATATATATATATATATATATATATATATATATATTTGTTTAAAGTTATTAAAAAAAAATCCTTTTAATTAAATATAATTTACTTAAATCCCATGAGATTAATCATTGTCCGTTTTAACCATTGTGCAACCGTTGTCGGTTATAACCATTGTGCAACAAACTAAAATGAAATATTTGAATAAAAGCATGTACCTAAGTTTCTATATTATTAATATAATTATTTAATTAAATTTGTAACCTTCTTCAAACTTTTATTAGAAAAAAAACAGCCCAAGCCTAACCAAATTTTATTAGAAAAAAAAGCCCAAAAAACAGCCTAAAATCAATAACTTAGAAAAAAAACAGCCGAAAAAAAGCCCGGAAAAAACACCCAAGCCTAGCCCGGCCCGGTAGGGGCTGGGCTTGGGCTGAGTACATCACAGCTCGGATTAGGGCTGGGCTGAAAATTTTGGGAACCCGGCCCCGAGTAGGTTAGGGCCTGGCTGAACCCCAGCTCACCCCTAATCCGGCCCATTGAGAGCCCTATATATATATATATATATATATATATATATATATATATATATATATATATATGTGTGTGTGTGTGTGTGTGTGTGTGTGTGTGGATATGTACAAGTACACACACACATATGTCTATACTAAAACAAATGTGTGTGTGTGTGTGTGTGTGCGCGTATATATATATATATATATATATATATATATATATATATATATATATATATATATATATATATATAAATAATATATCTATTTGGTATTATTCGGATGTGTAGTTCACTACTTTGAGATTCAAAAGTTCAAATGCCGTCTTCTTGTGCATTAACCGGTGCATCCAGAAAGAATAGTAGGGATCCTGGTTGGAAGGATTGCTTTCTGAAGGATCTAGCAAATCTAAAGAGAGTAACGTGCAGTTTTTACAAAAAGGACTGGAACGCCAACATTAATCGGTTGAAGAAATACTTTGCTGGTGTTCAAGGGGACATAGCCCCTTGTAAAGATGTGTCAGCAGAGGCTAGGGATGCGATGCGAAGCGCTCTCAACTTAATCAAAGAAAAGAAAGTCACCAAGGAAAAAGAAACCCAGGCAATACGGGAGTCTGTGTGGATTGTTAGTGATGTTGAGGACTTAAGTTCCGGCGATGAGGGTAATGAGGAGGTAAGTAGAAAAAGCCGTCGCTTCTTATCAAAGAAACCACATACTCACAGGCCGATGAATTCTTTTGTGCGCCGCAAACCAGCTGATGAAGTGAAGGGAAAAGAAAATATGGCAAACCGTCCTCCCAAAACACTTATCGAAAGAGATAAAGGGACGTATAGACCAACACGTTGCTAGATGGTTTTATGTCCACGACATCGCTTTTCACACTAATAAAAGCAAGTATTTTTTGAAAATGTGCGAAGCAATTGACCAATATAGGCTAGGATATATTCCCCCTTCAGACTATCCGTTGGGGGTTCTTTTGTTAGTGGATGAGGTTGATGGCATAAGAAAGAGATTAATCCCGCACAAGGAGGCATGAGACACTTTTGGTTGTTCTATCATGACAGACACAGGGACAGATAGAAAGACAAGGAGTATAATGAATCTTCTAGTGCATTGTCGTCTGGGAAGTTTTTTAAGATATGTTGATGTTTCATTAGAAATTCATGATGCATAGTTCATCTATGAGTTGATTGAGCAGTGCATCCAAAAAGTAAGGGAAAAGAGAGTCCTCCAAGTGGTCACCAATAATGCTGCAAACAATATTGGAGCTATAAAAATAATAGAAATTAATTATCCGAGTATTTATTGAACTCCTTGTGTGGCGCATTCGATTGACCTTATGTTTCACGATATGGGTAAGCTAGCACAAATAAAGAGAGCCATTGAAAGGGCAAAAAACTGTATCAACATTCATATACAATCATGTCAGAGTGTTCGCTTTGATGAGGAAGAAGACAAAGAAAAAGATCTTGTTAGAGCTGGGGTCACACGCTTCGCTACTGTTGTCCTCAGTTTATAGAGTTTTTTTACGTTGAGGCTCCCATTGAGGGACATGTTCTCCTTTGAATATTGGAAGAGATTCAAATGGTATAAAGACAGGGCAGAGAGGAAAGTAGAGAGTATCATATTGAGCAGTGTTTTGTGGAATGGCGTGATTTATGCTTTGAAGGTCCTCCAGCCGCTGTAAAAGTTCTACGAACGGTTGATTCGAATGCCCCTACCATGGGACACATTTATGCATCCATTGAAGAGGCAGAAAGAGAAATTAAGGCCTCTTTCCAAGACAAGGAAGCTTGAATTCAAAAGGTATTGGAGATTATCAAAAAGAGATTTGAAAAGCACCTAAAGCATCCCTTGGTTGCGGTGAGACCTCTTGAAATATTTCTACTACTATAAAGAAAGAAAAAATTCGCAGAGCACCATAGTTTATGAATGGCGTAAAAAATTGCATTAAGAAGTTCATTGATCCGGAATTCCAAGGTGCCAAGATTTTTCAAGAGATCAGTTATATGAATTTGGAAAAATCTTTTGGAGATTCTTTAGCAATCAAGCAAAGGAATGTGGATATGAAGGTATTGCATTCGGATAAGAGGCCTGACTCAGGTAATTTATAGTTCATTATTATTTTAATTATAATTTAAATTTAAGTTTAGAAGTTTCAATTAAGTAATATAGGCAACTAATTTTTTAACTTAATTCTCTTTTGAAATTAATTAATAGCTACTTGGTGGGTATTGTATGCTGTGGAAGCTCCATGGATCAAAATCTCGGATTTTCGATACGTATCGTCCAACCCCAAACGTATCGGTTCCGAACGATACTTTTCGATTTTTTCCCAAAAAAAAAAAACAACAAAACCGATAATTTGAAATTATCGGTTTAATAATCTCAAATTATCGTCCGATACGAACGATACATTGAACGATAATTTGACTGTTTTTTAAGGGGGGCGATAAAAACCCAATGTATCGTATCATTCAAGTCCAAAACTGATACGTATCGGTATCAGACGATATTTTGATCCATGGGAAGCTCCTAACTTGCAAAAGATGGTACTACAAATATTGAATTTAACATACAGTTCTTGATGCGAGAGAAACTAGAGTACGTTTGAGATGGTAAATATTAAATAGATTTATAGAGTACAAGCATATATTTATGTTATTGTATTTACAAAATCAATTATGTATATATCAATTAAAATATTTTTTGTTTTATATACGCAGATCCAGTAAAAAAAAAAAAGAAATAGAATTAGGACCCCAAAGTTGAATGATTTGGTATATGTCCAATTTAATACCAAACTACTAGACCGCTGGACTACTAAAAGAAAGGGGAAAGAGGAGATCTTGCTTTCTGAAGACAAGGAAGGGATACTTGAATGATTAGTCGACCCCAATGAAGAAGTATTTCCCGACAAGTCTTTGACTTGGGGTGTTGTTGGCGAGGCTTTAGGTGCAAATGAAGAAGCACAACCAAGGAGGAGCACGAGAACCGTCACACAGCTAATGAGAGAAATTAATGAGGAACTTGATGTAGAAGTCTTAGATGAAGGGGATGAAGATTTCGAGTGTATTCCTTCTGATAATGATGAACTTGACTTACAAAACGAAGCACATGAAGATGAGGAGGGACATTTAGAATGAACAATTATATGTTTTAATATATTTTTATTTTTAGACTGCCTGATTATGTGATATTATGATGGTTAAAGTTGAACTTCATATTTAGTAGTATTTACTTGAATTGAATCCAATTGTGTGTTTAAATTTAATTTCTAAACCTTCAATTTCCTCTTTTGATACTCTAGTATATATATATATATAAAATTTGTAAAATCAATATATGCATTATTGTGTGTGTGTGTGTGTATATATATATACACGCACATATATATGGTGACCCGCCCGGTTCTTGAGGCATCCGCCCAGGCACCATCCCCGCCCGATCTGCCCGAAAATCCACCCAACCACCCACCCGCCCGCCGACTTTAGGAACATTGGAGCTGAGCTAGAGCTGATCCAAGCCCGGGCTCGGCCCGGCTCGGTTGCAGCCCTATATAAAAGGTATTAGTATGTATGACGCATCTGTAATACTGGAATATACTATATACATATATAGTATGACATTAAATGTTCATATGCCCATATGACATAATGTGACAAACGTATTAATGAAATGTGCATAAAAAATATAGTATTTCTGATATGTGGTAAAGAAGTTGACAACTACCTAGACATTTAGGCGATTAGGAGGCTCTACTGCCTAGGCATTTTAACTACCTAGCATCTAGGTCATCTTGCTATTCTTCTTTCTTGCTTAGCCATGATGTACAGTCAACAAAGCATTAGCATTGCTTTGCTCATAATATCACCATGATGCATTTAACCTTATTTTTAGAACAAATAATCAAACTTATAGAACAAAAAATGCTATGCTACTCGAAATACACTCTGTTTTGAGGGTACTAAGGTTTTTAATCCCCTTCAGTTGAATTAGAACACTTTGTTAACAATCCATTATTAGACCATCCACTAAGGCCCCAATACCAATCAACTTAGACGCGATCATACTACGCGCCACGCAACAAGAACTTCTCTACGAAGTATGTCTCAATGGAACCAAATTGTAGTGTTCAAAGAAGAAAGTATGAATTATCGCTTCTAAAAATATTGAAATATACACGATTTCTGTCACCCTTGTGTAATTTCAGTTATATATTATTATCTCAATAATTTATCCATTTTCAATCCCTGATTGTAAATCTTAAAAGGCTTTACTAATCTAATAGAAGTAACTAGGAGGAAGCTTTAAGATGGTAAAACATTCACTAGTAACCAAAGGAACTGCTTGCTATGTAATAATGCCATAGTGCATATATATATATATATAAGCCCTGGGCTATGGGTTCCAACCCAGCCCGGGGAGCTGGGTTTGAATCAGGTGGGGTCCACGTGGCATCCATCCGAGGGATCGGGTTTTACGGCAACTTGCCCAAAGATGATCAAAGGCCACCCAAAAAATTTGGGCGTGATCCGATGCATATCCACCGTCCAAAATGTGATCAAAAGGGTGGAAATTTTAATGCACCAGGATGTGTGGGCAGTACCCAAAATTTGACCATAGTTTTGACCACCGAAAAAACTTTTTTTTACAAATCACATGGCACATGATCCCAAAACACGGATGTCGTTTTGGAATCACATGCCACATGCAATGTGATCGAGGGTTCAAACCCAACGCCCATGGCTTCAAACCCATTGTCCCATTTACCACACACACACACAGAGATATATATAATGTAATAATGCCATATCGGGATATATATTTCAGTTATCTACCCAGTAAAAAATGCAAAACACAATAACTGACCCCAATTGGGTGGTACTGTGGCCTTCCACCTGAGAAGCTTGTTTAAATGGACAAACCTTGTAGATATACCTGAAAGCAAGAATGTCAGTGCCACAGAAAAAACATTAAGGAAATGATGAGATTTGTACTGAAAGTTCATAAAAGTTTGAACAAAAATTCCACACGGTAGAAAGGAGAGGTTGTTTACTTATTCTGTGTGTTCTCAAAACAACGACCATAGAATGAATAAAACTCTTTATCCAACCCTGTCATTCGAAGATTACGGTTCAGCAACTGATTGGAAACCAATCTAATTAAATTCATAGTATCAACAGACTTTTTCCAGTAAATAAATAATAATAATATAAATTTTAAGTAACATATTGGTAAATAGATGAGAAATATACTCAATATAATAATATAGGCAATATCCGCTTTGTGGTCTTCTATGATTTACATGCATAAAAGTGCGCACTAGCGTACCAATAAACTACTGCCAAAATCTTGTTTCAAAGTACTTACCAAAATCAAGTTTTAGCTTATCAGTCAGAGATGATATCCTAGTTTGTAATTTGTACAACTTTGTGCTCGATTCATCATATTCCTTCCGAATGCGAGCAGCTTCTGCAGAAGTTGAGACAGATTAAAATGATAGATTATCACGATTACAATTTCAAAATCAGCACACCAAAAGTTGAATCTTCTAATGGCATTACCTGATTTGTCCACAGGAGTCTTAAATGGGTTAACCACCTGTAAAACATTTTGAAATGTCTGCCGAACTCTATCCAACCAAGATGGGCTGCTTCCCGTTGTTAAATCTGTATAGAAGGAAAAAAATCATGCTACCTCAGTAGCAGTTTCTTAAAATGCATTATGATATTTTAGTAATATAGATGAAACGTGAAATTGGATGATAGAGTACATGTGCAAGAAAACAATTCGTGCTACCTCAATGGTAATTACACAAAATGCATTTGGATAATTTAATTAGGCTGGTTTTACTACCACACGACTTTATGTTAGAGCCACCTCACTTAAACAAAGGAAAAATCCATTGACTGGTTTTAAATCACACACTGGAGATCATTTTTGGTCCCAATCTTCCATAAAATAGATCTTGAGCTCATGAACCTACTACTATCATATGGTCAGATGTTGCTTCCATGTGGCACACATCCCAAGATGTGAATGCGATCAATGTACCATCAAACGTGATTCACATTCACTTTTAGGGATTTGTGTCATATGGAATCAACATCACCCTCTAATAGTAGGCCCATGTTTTCAAGATCTTTTGTGTGGAAGTTTGGAACGAAAAACAATCTCCATCGTCCAATTTAAAGAAGTCAATAGTTATTTTCTTTGTTTAAGTGAGGTGGCTGTAACATAAAGTGGTGTGTTAGTAACACCAGCCTTTAATAAAACAGATGAGATCCAAGATAGTGAGATAATAAACCTGAAAATTCTGCATTGTCCTCTTGGTCAGGACTAAATGAATCAGTAGAATCACTGTGATCATCTTCTTCATACTCATCATCAACGTTCCCAGCTTCCATTTCGTCATCATCATACTTTCGATCATCATCATCAGCTTCTGAAGGGTATCCATCATCATCATCATCATCGGCATCTTGTGTATTGTCTGGAATTTCAGGGTTTTTTTCATGTTCTACCTCATTTGCACCATCTAATTCATTAGTTTGCTTCTCAGTATTTTCTCCAGTCCAGCGAGAAGCTACAAGGCGACCCAATTCTTCTCTTGACATCCCTTCAGTATTTTCGGATTTTTCTTGATCCTACGAGTCATATGCAAGCATTCACATGAAAAAAAGTATAGCAAGAGATTTTGTGCAAAGTAGAATAAAATATAAGTACCCCTTGAAATATATATAAGACTGAAATCATGGTTGAGTCAAACATGACACAAATCATAGAATAACCAAAGCTCCGGTAGAATGCAGTTAAAATGTTTCTAATTTCATCAAAGAACTTGATCGACCAAAAAGTAAGGAGACCTAAAATGATCTTTTTTAAGTCTGTAAATAAATTTAGTAATAGAGAAAAAGTACATACTGTGCGAGTGAGTACCTATAATGTTTCTATTAGAGGATTGCTACATATATATATATATATATATATATATATATATATATATATATATATATATATATAGAGTGAGAGAGAGAGAGAGAGAGGGCCGGGGATATGTGCTTGGGCGTAGAGATATCTCTACACCAATTGATATAGGTGCGACACGTAGCGCCCTTTTTGTAAAGTGATGGGTGGCATGGGGCCCACTTTACTAACTAGGGTTACACTTTTAAAATATTTTAAAAGCTAAATACCCTTTCAGTTGTCATTCTTGACTTTTTAAAAGTCTCTTTCTTCTCTCTATTTTTCTAAGAAAGTATCAGACTTACTTTTTCAAATATATTTGAACGAGGCACCGATGCCCCGATAGCGAGGCGCTAGCACCCCGGCGCCAGGGTGCCAATGTCGGGGTGTCGGCGCCTCTATATCAAGGTGTCGGAGCCTCATTGAAAAAATAAAAAAATTAGCAAAGCGCCGACACCTCTATATAGTGGCGTCGGTGCCTCAGCGCTTCGATAAAAAATAAATAAATAAATAAATAATCCGAAGCATCAGCTCCTCGGCTCTTTGCTATTTTTTTTATCGGCCAAGACTGACATAGAGGGCCGGCCCTAAACGCGCCTCTTTTTTTTTTTTTTAGCGAAGCACCAGCACCTCGATATAAAGGTGCTAGTATCTCGGCGCTGGCGTTTCGTTGCCGAGGTGCTCGTGCTTCACTACCAGGCGCTCACATTTTTTGAGTAAAACATACCTGAAAAAGTAAGTCTAACACTTTCTTAGAAAAAGAGAGAGGAGAGAAAAGAGAAAGACTTTAAAAAGACTTGTAAAAAAGTCAAGAATGACGGCTGAAAATGAATATAACTTTTAAAATATTTTAAAAGCTTAACCCTAGTTAGTAAAGTGGGCCCCATGCCACCCATCACTTCACAAAAAAGGTGCTACGTGTCGCACCCATATATATATAAGACTGAAATCATGGTTGAGTCAGGTGCCACGACAACTTCGACAAGATTGATCAAGTGCCACCCAAAAAATTTGAGCACGATCCGATAGATATCCCCCATTGAAAATGTCGTCAAAGGGGCCCAAATTCAATGCACCAGGACCAAAAAAGTCACAAAAAATATTTATTATTTTTTAAACCACATGCCCCATGGCTGATCCTTTTGGGTTGATCATGCCACGTGGCATGTGAAAATGCACCAGGTTGCAAGGATCAGCCCTGCAACCAGTCTTATAGGCATTGTGATCCTCTTTTCCAAAAAGATCATTAGGCATCAAGGATCTGCTTTGAGTCCTTAGGCATTCCACGGTACATGTTTGCAAATGATACAGTAGTTATTGACCAAACAGTAAAATAAGTAAATGGTAAGTTAGAACTATGGAGAAAAGTTTTAGAGCAATGTGACAAAAACCGAGGTATGTTTTAAAAATAAGCGTTTAATACGCCTATTTTTTTTTTCCTACAACGTACAAAACCCATACCAAACGTATATTTTTATTAAGACATGTTTTTCACATATTAAACGGTTTTCCCGTATTTTTTAAAATCCTTATAAAAACTTAGAAATTTTTAAAACTGCAAAGAAAAAAAAAAACATCTTTCAGTTTTTCCAAATTATATGTTCTATGTAACTTCCAATTTTTCTCGCTTTTTGGACAATTCCATTTTTCCAACTTACATGTTTTATACTTTTTTTCAACGTCAATGTTTTTCCTTTTCCAAACTTGTTAAATGTGTCTTGTCCCTCTGTAGCAGTTGGATCCCTTTGCATCTCTTGATCTTCCACATTACTTTCCGCTCCATCATCATTATCAACATCACTTTGGAGATAAGGTAACAGAGGTCTTCTCTTCCTTACAACCAGTCACAGACACAGTGCTCTCTTCCTTGGAACTCTCCCCCTGAAGAGGGAAATTTGCAGGGGAGTATAACGGAGTGGATTTAAAAAAGGTGATATCCATAGTCACAAACACTTTCTTAGAGATATGATTATAACAGATGTATCGTCTTTGAGTGGGAGGATAACAAATGAAAATACACTTCGTAGCCTTTCGAGGTAACTTGTCACGGGGAGGGAATGGAGTGTGAGCAAAACAGATGTACCCAAAGATGCGGAGGAAATAAGAAAAAGATTACTTTGAGGATATAAAGGTTTGTGAAGAGACTCACCCTCAAATATATGAGTTGGCATTCTTTTAATGATGTAAGTGGCAGTTAGGACAACATCAACCAATAGACGTTTAGGAATATGCAAACCAATCAATAAAGCTCGAGAAACTTTAAGAAGATGTCTATTTTTATTTCAGCTACCCCATTTTGTTATGAGGTGTATGGAGAAGTAGTTTGCAACTCAATTCCATGATTGTAAAGGTAAGACTGAAGATGGTGAGATGGATTGATGCAGGACAAAACACTAAACCCTAAATATGTAGTTTAAAATCAAATTGAATTTTAATTGATCTATAAAAATATCAAAATTATCCCTAAACACAAAAATATTTAATAAACATCAATTAAGTGATTAGATCAATCTGATTTAGCCTTCAATCTGCATTCAGTCCCTTCCCAATCTAGAAAATAGGGTTCTAATGATAGAACTCAATTTTCACTTTAGTCACCAAGCGACAATAAAGTTGACGTCTCTTGACTCCTTTATAGGGTTTGAAGAATTTAAGGCTCGAAGGAATTAAATTAATCAAAGGAAAAAAATTAATGGTTGGATTTAAATTAAAGGATAAAATTAAAAAAGTGGAAAATTTTAGAGAAAAGTAATTCTAGCAACATAAACTTGAAGAAGATGCTTATTTTTTGGTTTTAATCCAGGAATAAAATATCAAATGTTACCTAACAATTATCAAGAAGATAGAAGAAGATAAAGATAATCCAAGGAAATTATTAGCTTCGTATCAAACCCATCTCGGGAGATTGAAGAATCGCTCTTTCAAAGTAAAACTCTTCACAAGTTCTCAAGGTTTTGCTCAAGCAAAATACTCATTCATTAATTCATCAAGTCATCAAAATTGTCTTTACAAAGCTATTTAAAAGTTTAGAAACCTTAAACTAAATCTAACCTACTAAGCATAAAAGATTCCTAACCTAACTCACGAAAAGGAAGGTATGCAACTCACGTTGCGGGTGCTGTAGGCTCTGCCGGAGTTCTATTTCTCCCCATGGGCGCATCTCTTGTCGCATGGCCCCCATGTGCACATGCATCTTCAGTCTCCTCCCAAAGTGTGATGAGAGGCATAGATGCCTTGAGCTTCTTCTTGTGCTTATACACTTTGTATAGGTTGATGTCCCCATCAATTCTCCCCTGGTGGGAAGAACTATCTCCGATGAGTTATGCGACTTGCTCATCGTGATTAATGCATTCTCAACCTTCGGTTTTCCTTTCCACTAGACAAGATAGTTTTGATGCTACCCGACTTTCATAGTAACACTTTGATGTCCCACAATCTCTTCACTCAACCCTCTTTCTGATTGTGCAGGTAGCACTTGGGGGATTAATTGGTGAAATGGGTTGGGCTCAGGTGAAGGGAAATCAAGGAATGGATCATGGGGTATAGTTGTTGGAGATAGGCGTAATGTCCTCCAACTTGAAGATCGACCGAGTATCCATACTTAGAGGAAAATCTAAGCTATCAGAACCACCCCTTTTCAGAATTGTGAAGGGTTCAATATTGCGACTTTGCAATTTCTTGCAGGAATCGCTCAGGTCTAAATTGAACCAACACAAAATCACCATCCTTAAATTTACTAAACATATTCTTTGAATTAGGAAAAGTTTCAATATTTACATTGCTCAGTATAATATTTTCTTATATTTAATGCAACTCAGGATGATGATGCGTAACTGGGTCTACTGACAAACAACTCATGTGTGACTAACTCAGGATTATCCTCTTCGTTGGGACTAGAGACTTCTGTAATACAGACTAGAATTCTTTCTACCTCTTCGTTTTCCTCCTCACAGTATTAGGTTCATAAACTTCTTCTTCCAACTGTCCCTGCTCTTTGTTCCCCTATTTAATTATCAAATTTTGAGCAGGATCTCTCATGGGGCACTGAGCAACAAAGTGTTCGAACCCTTGATACCTATAACATTTGTTCTGGCTACCACCATTGGGACTCTCACTGATCAGTCCTTTCTCTTTATCAATCTGAAAATTCATAGGAGTATTTGAAGGTTTCAATGGCTGACCATCGGAACTAGACTTCACGTCGGTGTGAGGCGCAGATGATGATAGTAGGCCAGTGCGACATACCTCTCTATAAGTCTTTCTTTCATGTCTTCCCAACGTGTAATGGGTGGTTGCCTTGCGGAGTTTCACATGTGCTCCACTTCGGTCCAAAAAGTCCGGCGTGGCCCACTAACTCCATCTTAGGGATTCTAAACCCTTAGTTGCACGAAGCGGGAGCAGGAGCGGGTGCGGCGAAATGGCAATTTTTAAAATTCTAGGAAGCAAGAGCGCCTATATATAATTTTATTTTATTTTCTTAAAACTTCAACGTTTATATTAAAGTGAACAAATTGACTAAGTTCCGCTTCTTTGATGGCTACAATTTTTGGCTGAGCGGTACACTAATGATGGAATGGCAAGTGGACTACTTGGGTTAATCAATTATATATTCAACTTGCCATAACAGGTGGGGTACACATAACATGCACTTAAAACTACATGTACAGATGCTTAATGCCAGTCCTAAGGCACCGGCTAAATGATTCAGCTGTTTCTAGTGCCATTTTAATATTTTCAAAACTTGCTTGTAAAGTGCACCCGATGGGGCAGAGGCTTTGAAATCGTGGGACCGACTTGCATTTTAGAAGGGTACCGGTATTTGCAACTGAATATTAAAGGAAACTTGGGATTTACACCCTAAGAGTCGTTCTCTGGATTGACTCCAACGATGGAGATAATGTTTCGTCCCAATTGATCACACGATGGATCTTGAGCTCATGCAAAACATATCAGACGGTCAGATTTTGATTCCACATTGAATAAATCTCAAAAGTGACCCAAGAACCCTTCTCATGATATGCCCATGATCAGGGTCACTTTGGGGATGTATGCCACGTGGAATCAAGATCTGACCGTCTGCTAGCTAGGCTATGATCTCAAGATCTAGTATGGGAAATATTGGGATGAAAAGCAATCTACATCGTCTGATTAAAGGTAGTCGACATATCTCATCACTGAAAACACTAGTTGCACTCAAGGATCAAAATCTCGTTTTTTCGATACGTATCGTCCAGCCCCAAAACCGATACGTATCGGACGATACGTATCGGTTTCAGACGATACTCTCCAATTTTTTCCCAAAAAAAATATTAAAACCGATAATTTGAAATTATCGTCCGATACGAACGATACATTGAACGATAATTTGACTGTTTTTTCAGGGGGGCGATAAAAACCCATTGTAGCGTATCGGTGAGGTCCAAAACCGATACGTATCGGTATCGGACGATATTTTGATCCATGGTTGCACTTAAAAGAATAGACGACTGTAAATACCGCTACCCAACCTTACCAAAACCTATAGGGTCTTAATAATAAAAACTTTAGGTTCTTGAATTTGATATCCTCTCACATCAAAGATATAAGCAAAAGAGGATACTAATTTTAAAAACCCAATTTTTAGGGTTTTAAAATCTATACTCCTCTCCTTTTTTTTATTTTCTTCTTCGTCTCTAAAAAAAATATCTCAGAGAGAGAGAGAGAGGAAGAAGAAAAACCGCATGAATGGAGGAGATTCATCTGAAATCTTTCGGCCATCAAAGATGTGAAAAGTGAAAAAACAAGATTATAAAGTTGTCTGTGATTTCTTCCCAAGGTATGGTCCCTTGATTTTTTTTAATTTTTTTCTGATTTTCTGATTAATAAAACATATTTTTTTCAAATTGTTGATCAAAAACAATTTTTTTTTCTTCAATTATCTTCCCAAGGTATGCTCTTCTATTTGTTGCTAGCAACTTTTTCTTATTTTTGGCATATACCATATGTCAAAGTTGTATTAGAAAACAGTAAATACATATTTTTATTATTTTTTTCCTTTTTAAAATGGGAAACGTATGGACCGTGTTTCCCTTAAGAATCGTGGGGGATACGGGACGGTTCCTGCTACTAGGTCTAATCCTATGCGCCTCAGATATATTGTACAATCAAAATATTGGTTCATCCTCCCATCATAACTTGGAGTCTCGACCTGAACAAATTCTAGAAACTTCTCATCAGGGTCATACTTGGGTTCACGAAGATGATGGGGTCTTATATCTATCTCTAAGAGCATGAAGATTCGATCGGATATCATTGTTTCCCCTCGGTGATCAACACAAACACCAACACTGACACTTTCTAATATGAAAACTAGCACCTATATGCAACCTTAAATTAAGGTAATATGCAAACACCCTAAACTAGAACCTATACTCGGATACCAAATCTGATGTAGGACGAAACATTAAACCCTAAATATGCAATTTGAAATCAAATTGGGATTTCAAATGACCAGAGGAAATTTAAAAAATATCCCAAAACACATAAAAATATTTAATAAATATCATTTAGGTGAATAGGTTAATTCGATTTAGTGTTCAATCTGCATTTGGTCGTTTCCCAATCTAGAAAGTACGGTTCTAATGATAAAACTCAATTTCCACTCTAGTCTAGGGCACCAAGTGACAATCAAAATGACGTCTCTCGACTCCTTTTTAAGGTTTGAAGAATTTAAGGCTCAAAAGGGACTTAATTAATCACAGGGAAAATAATAGGTTGGATTCAAATAAAAGGATTAAAATCTGAATTGAGCAGTCTAAAGAAGAATTAATTCCAACAACAATAAATTTGAAGATATAGAATAAAAGATAAAATACTATCTGACAATTATCGAGAAGATAGAAAAAGATAAAGAGAATCCAAGGAATTTCACCAAGGAAAGTATTCATCTCGAGAGATTGAAGAATCACTCTTCAAGTTTGAAAGAATCGCTCTTTCAAAGGAAAATAGATGCGGAAACCAACACAATGCAATGTTAGGGCTGAGATTAATAGAAAATTAATATGAACAATTAAAAGACAATTCTCCTTAACAGTTTATCACAGAAAATAGCAATAGATTCAATTAAATAATTTAATTCTAGCCCGAACTAGTGTTACTTTCGCGTACATTCCCTATCAGATCTAAAAGATTATGTCCAACAATTTCAGTGTTTCGAACGAACTCATAAGTGAGTTCTTCCGATACCGTGCGAAAACAAAGGCAAATAGTAGATTAAATGATGAAATGGATAGGTTAGGGTTTTTATATTTACATAACTCGTAGATCAAAGACGATAGGGAGGAGAGAAAAGTTAGCCTCGCACCAAATCGCACGCGGGACGAAGAATCGCTCTTCAGTTGAGAGAATCACACCCTCACAGAAAGCTTAATAATAAACTCTCAAACTTTGCAAAGCAAATTTTCATTAACCATTAATAATAAAAGTGTTCTACAAGCCTTTAAATAGGCAAAGCAAACCCTAACTCAAAATAAAATAATCCTAAAAACTTAAAACACTAAAATGGCAAGTTTTGCCGAAGAAAATTGAAATCTCGTCATATGGCGGACGTATCTCGCGCGGTCGATCAATTATAGAATCGATCGATCGACTGATAAATAATAAATTCGCCCGAAGGCTCTGTCCACAACAAATCGATCGAAAGTTTGGAATCAATCGATCGACTGAGAAGACTAAGTTCGCCAAAAGCCCTTGTCCTCAATCGATCGATCGAATGTCTGGGATCGATCGATCAACCAAAGCACACATTAATTCTTCCGAGACACTTTCACATTTTTCTTTCACCTTCGATAGGTACGGGCAGCTGCTTGAATCAGATGTCCCCATCAATTTTCCTCGGGTTAGAAGGATTTATTCCCAATGAATATTGGTTGTGAGAGAGTTCGAGGAGATCCGGATCGATTTGTAAAAAATTTCCCTTGTTATCCACGTATTCTTCAAATCAGCTTTGTTCTTTCACTTAAGAAGGTACTTCTGAAGTCCCCCTTGGCTTGTGGACACAACCTGATCCTCTAAAATATATTCAATGATCTCACGAGATGGTTGTGTGGGTGGAGGTAATGGGATGGGGAGGGGAATAGGGGTAACATCGGATGTGGGAGGTTCAAACGGGCTGGATGGTATATGGAAATGGCCATGGAATGGAACGAGATCCTCCACGTTGAAAGTTTGTGCTAATACCTAATTCCGGCGGTAAATCTAGGACGTAAGCGTTAGAACCAATACGCTTCAAAATCTTATAGGGTCCAGCACCACGATCTTGTAATTTATGAGCAATCCCTTGAGGGAAGGGGTCAGGCCTATTCCGAACCATCACAAAACCATTCTCTTGAAACTCTTTGAACCTTCTATGAGAATCGGCAGAAGTTTTGTATTTTTCATTGTTCACATTCATTCGTCTTTTAATCTCAACATGAAGTTCATGAATGCAATGTGCAAATGCAGATGCAGACTCTGACGACCTTTGATGAACCGACAGCGGGATTAGATCTATGGGCGCCCTAGGTTTGTAGCCATGCACAATTTAAAACAGACTCATACCTGTGGTTCTGTTAACCGAATTATTATATGCAAACTCCGCGACAGGTAAGATAGTATCCCAACTCTTAATATGCTCACCTACTAGACACTGTAACAAGTTACCTAAACTCTAATAAACAACCTCAGTTTGCCCATCAGTTTGGGGGAGATATGCTAACGAAAACTGAAGTCTAGTCCCCATTTTGTGCTAGAGTGCCTTCCAAAAGTAACTAAAAAACTTGACATCACGATCAGACACTATGGTTTTAAGCAAACCGTACAGACGAACAACCTCATTAAAGAAAAGTGCAGCAATGTTACTTGCATCTGAGGTCTTCGAACACGCGATGAAATGGGTCATTTTCGAAAAATAATCCACTACGACAAACACTGAATCGTGCTTGCAGATGGTCTTAGGAAGGCCTAATACAAAGTCCAGAAAAAGATCTTGCCACGAGGTGTGTGGCACGGGCAAAGGTGTGTATAACCCGGTGTTTTGCCAGTTGGCAAACATGACACTGGTTGATGATTTTGACAACATCTCGGGTGAGATTGGGCCAATAAAATCGGTCTTCAACTAATGCAATGGTCTTGTTGCGATCAAAGTGGCGACAACCCCTTCAGCGTGTAATTCTCAAATAAGAAAATCTCGTAGAGAAGTGCGGGGAATACACAAGCGGTGTTTTAGGAATAAATACCCGTCTTGTAGGGTATATTTACTCTCTTTCACGGATTGTTCACTCAGAAGTAAGGTGTACTCTTCTCCAAAATCCGAACATGTAGGATGATCATCTATGAGACGATCGAATTCGGTCACCTTCACACTCAATGAGTGTAACATCGCCACTCTACGGCTAAGCACATTAGCAGCTCGATTCTCTACTCGAGCCCTATGTATCAGCACAAAGGTGAACCCTTGAAGTTGCTCAACCCATTTCGCATGCCACGAGTTTAACTTCTTTTGGGAACTCAAAAATCTAAGGGCTTCATGATCAGAGAACAAGACAAATTCATGTTCAGAGATTGCACTATTGCATAGAATTCTTTGCCGTAGGTAGAGTATTTCTACCTGACCTCATTTAGCTTCTCACTGAAATAAGCTATTGGATGGCTCTCTTGGCTTAACACTCCCCCAATACCTACGCCTGACGCATCACACGCTACCTCAAAGACCTTAGAAAAGTCGGGGAGGCGCATGACAGGAGCTTCCGTCATTCGAGACTTAATCTCCTTAAAGGCTTTTGCCTCAGCAGGTGTCCATTTAAACTCTCTTTTTTTTATGCAATCAATGATAGGGGATGTTACCGTACTGAAATTATGGATGAACCGCCTGTAAAAAGTGGCTAACCCATGGAAGCTATGAACTTCGTGAATGTTCTGAGGTTCAGGCCATTCCATAATAACCTTGACTTTTTCCGGGTTCACAGTTATTCCTTTAGAGGTTACAACAAACCCTAAGAAGACAATGCTCTGTGACATGAAAGTGCACTTCTTTAGGTTTGCGTATAACATTTCTCCTCTAAGAGCCATACAAATTTGTCTGAAGTGGCTTAAGTGTTGATCCTTGTTGTGGCTATAAATAAGGATGTCATCGAATAAACCACAAGGAACTTGCCTATGAAAGACATCAACACCTGTGTCATGATTCACATAAATGCGCTCGGGGCATTAGAAAGCACAAAAGGCATGACAAACCACTCATATAAACCATCCTTGGTTTTAAAGGCAGTTTTCCCTTCGTCCCCGAGAAGAACTCAAATTTGATGGTATCCACTCTTCAGACTGATCTTCGAAAATATAGTGGCACCGACCATCATCTCCAACTTGTCGTCCAGTCTCGGTACAGGAAACTGATACTTGACCGTGATTTTATTAATAGCGCAGTTATCAGCACACATCCTCCAAGATCCGTCTTTCTTGGGTGTGAGCAGCGTTGGCACGACATATGGACTCATACTTTCCTTAATGAATCCCTTCTGGAGAAGTTCATCAACTTGCCTTTTTAACTCCGAATGTTCGGATGGATTCATCCGATAATGGGGCAAGTTAGGTAAAGTAGATCCGGGAAACAAATCAATGGCGTGTTGGATGTTCCATAAAGGTGGTAATTCATCCGGAAGGTTTTTGGGAAGGACGTCCCGAAACTCACTCATTATCTGTTCAACTTCTTCAGAATCTCAACACTTGACTCTTTGGGTGTTTCAATTGTAACAAGGACATAGACAATGTCCTCTGTCATGGCACCTCGTTCAAACTCTAAAGGGCTAATGATGTGAATGGCCGTAGATGTCTTCTCTCTCTCAATTAGGCCTTTATCATTTGACTTGTTCGTTTTCACAGTAGGTGCTCTAGGAGATAAAGGATTGATCTTTATTTTATTTCCGTTGTACGTGAAAGAACACACATTCGATCTCCCGAACAATGTAACGTCCATATCATACAACCACGGCCTCCCAAGGATGATATGCCCCACATCCATAGGCATAACATCACACCATAAGGTATCCTTCTAGGAACCGAATTGTATTGGAACCTAACACCTTCGTGTTGTGAAACGGGGATTGATGATGAATCAACCCAAGCAATTTTATAGGGTCGCGGGTGAGCTACGGGTGCAAGCCTTAAACGAGAAATTGTACTTTCAAAAACAACATTGGTACAACTTTCACTATCGACTATGATTCGACAGGCTTTCTCACCACACTTGGCTATGGTATGAAAGATGTTATCCCGCCGCCAATCATCACTCTCCTTAGATTGGGCTAGAGCACATCTAACTACAAGAGCCCGCGATGTATTATCCTCCTCAACGGGGTAGGAGATTTCCTTAAGACAAGCCACAGTCCGTTCCCCTATAAAATCTTCCTCATCACTAGGGAACAATTCAGGCTCATAGACTTCTTCTCCCTCATTTTGTTCATTCTCAATGTCTTCGATTATAAACAAGTTTCGAGAGGGACATTATACTGCAAAATGCCCAATGCCATGTCACTTGTAACACTTGTTTTGACCACCACTCTTGGGGCCTTCAAGCATTGGGCCCAAGGATTAAAATATCGAAAAACTGATACGTATCGTCCGAGCCCAAAACCGATACGTATCGGTATCGGACCGTATCGGACGATACATTGAATGTATCGTCCGGAATTTGAATGGGAAAAACCGATACGGTACATTCAATGTACCGTATCGGTTAGGTTTGATACCGATGCGTATCGGTATCGGACGAAATTTTGATCCATGATTGGACCTTTACCCTTATCAACTCTGGCTACTGGTGTAGCAACTGAGTGGGCCTAACTGATAGGGTATTGACATTGGGTTTTGACTTAGAATAGTTAGACCTATAACCGGACCCACTAGTTTCGAAACATCTGGTTTGAGGAGTCTTGAGGTACCGTTCTAACTCTTCAACTCTATAAAAACATCCATCTAGATCGGTAACGGGGTATGGAATGAGTTCCATTTGTCATTATGGGCGAAGACCCGTCCGAAATTGGGATAAGGTAACTCTTTCCAGTTCATCCACATTGGCCTGGGACAGTAGGTCTTCAAACTTATCAATGTACTGTGACCGGTGAATTCCCTTGGCGCAGTGATTGCCATTGATCAAGAAGACGTTCATCATAAGAGAAAGGAATATACTTCTCGTTCAGCTGGATCCAGTGTTTCAAAAATCGGTTGCTGCGGCCACCCAGGGGGATTGAGTCCCCAATCGATCCGAATTAGGCTAGAGCGGTCATTGAGGCGGGATGGGGCTGGGGCGCCCACCTAGGCAGGTCCAAAATCGGTTCGGATCAGGTCGAGCGGGCCTATATATAAGTAACTTTTTTTTCCCATTTCCTAACCTAGGTCGGGCGATGAGACTTCCTATCCTCTCCTCTCTTCCACAACACAGCGATGGGTCTTCCACATCACCGCGGCCACCGGCAACCCTCCGGTGAGGGTTTTTTTTTCATTTCTTTTTTCTTCTTCTTCTTCTCTGTTTTTTTTATGCACCTTATTTTCTTTTTCTTTTTTGAAGCTCTGACAACCCTCTGTCACGTATCAAACCTCCGGCAAGCTCTTTTTTTTCTTCATTTCTTTATTCTGCTCTTTATTTTTATTTTTATTTTCTGTAGTTGTCTTCTTTTCTTCTTCGAAGCTCCAGCAAGGCGGCAGCCCTCTGGCAACAGCACTATAGCAGGTTTCTTTTTCTTTTTTATGGTTTTTTTCCCTTCTTTTTTTCTTTTTCTTCTTCGTTCCTGCACAGTGCACAGTATATATATATATATATATATATATATATATATATATATATATATATATATATATATATATATATAGCGACTACCCGGATCTTGGGGCGCCGCCTAGCGATTTCCACCCGAACATCCCCCCGACTACCAGAACCCGCCCGACAATTTTAAGAACATTGGTTGGATCTTCATGTCATCCCAGGTGGAAATGGGAAGAAGACCCTGTGACTGCCTGCAACGCTCTAAGCCCATCCAGTAAAGCCTAGCTTGACCTTGATAAACCAGACTTTAGGCTCCTCAAACGTGGCATACCACTCAAAATAGTTTTTCATGCCAGTCACCCACTCGAGATAGACTTTAGGTTGCCTTTTCCCATCAAAAGTAGGAGCGTATATTTTAACGAACTTCATGATTTTGTCATCCTGATTTGGTTGGATTTCGCACCGGTGAGGACCATCTCTTCTACAGTAATTAATGTGAACTCAATAATGATTTTCAATGATGACTTCATTCATCTCTTCAACACGGGTCACCGAAGCCTCATGTCAGGCCTGTTGATCACGCAATTGGTTTTGCAATTGATTATAGTGATCAGTCATTTGGGCTGGGAGGTCGGCTTGACTCGCAATCAACTTAGACGTAAGTTCTTTAATGAGGGCTTTTATCTTAATGGGATCCATGACTATGCAAGACAAAAACAAAATGAACCCTATAACCTACATGAACACTGACAACCCTAAACTAACAAATCTTTGTTACCAAATCTGATGCGGAAACTAAGACAATGCAATGCTAGGGCTGAGATTAATAGAAAATTAATATGAACAATTAAAAGACAATTCTCCTTACCAGTTTATCACAAAAAATAACAATAGATTCAATTAAATAGTTTAATTCTAGCCCGAACTAGTGTTACTTTCGCGTACGGTCCCTATCGGATCTAGAAGATTAGAGTTCTTAGCGAACGACTAGATCTCTGACAATTTTAGGGTTTTGAACGAACTCACAAGTGGGTCCTTCCGATACCGTGCGAAAACAAAGGCAAATAGTAGATTAAATGATGAAATGGATAGGTTAGGGTTTTTATACTTACATAACTCGTAGATCAAAGAAGATAGGGAGGAGAAAAAAGCTGGTCTCGCACCAAACCACACGCGGGACAAAGAATCGCTCTTAGGCTGAGAGATTCACACCCTCACAGAAAACTTAATAAAAAACTCTCAAACTTTGCAAAGCAAATTTTCCTTAACCATTAATAATAAAAGTTTTTTTACAAGCCTTTAAATAGGCAAAGCAAACCCTAACATGAAATAAAAGAGTCCTTAAAACTTAAAATACTAAAATGGCAAGTTTTGCCAAAGAAAATCAAAATCCCATTTTTTGCGGACGTATCTCGCGCGGTCGATTGATTATAGAATCGATCGATCGATTGATAAATAATATATTCGCCTTAAGGCTCTGTCCACAATCAATCGACCGATCGAAAGTTTAGAATCGATCGATCAACTGAGAAGAATAAGTTCGCGAAAAGCCTCTATCCTCAATCGATTCATCAAATGTCTAGGATTAATCGATCGACCAAAGCACACATTAATTCTTTCGGGAAGCTTTCACTTTCTTCTTTCGCCTGCGATAGGTTACAAGCGGCTGCTTGAATCGGATGTCCCCATCAAAAACTCTTCACATGTTCTCAAGGTTTTGCCCAAACAAAATACTCATTCATTAATTCATCAAGTCATTAAAATTGCCTTTACAAATCGAGTTTTTAAGTTTAGTAACAATAAACTAAGTCTAACCTACCAAGAATAAAAGCCTCCTAACCTAACTTGCAAAAAGTAAGGATTGCAACTCAAGTCGCGGGCATCGTCGTAGGCTTTGCCCTATTAGTCAGCTTATCCAAAACCAACATTTATCTGGCACTCCTAACCTAACTCGCAAAAAGTAAGGATTGCAACTAAAGTCGCGGGCGTCGCTGTAGGCTTTGCCCTATTAGTCAGCTTATCCAAAACCAACATTTATCTGGCACTCTTATTAGTCATAAACTTCTTTTGCTTACTTAGCTGGAGCATTTTCTAGATTGCTGCCTAACATGATTTATTGACTAGTGTGCAGTTCAAAGGATGACATGATTTCTCTCGATGTCATAGGGCTAATGAAAATTTATATCACAAGAACAGAAACAATAGGGATGGCAAGATTTCCGGAAGATTGATCATCTATTGGAACAAAGGATCAAACTCAACATTTATACTCACTATCCACTAGTAAACCAACATATTGCACAAATATATTAATATATATATATATATATATATATATATATATATATATATATATATATATGAGGTGTGAGAGTATGCATTCGTGTGCAGCATTTTGGCACTGCACACAAGCCAGTTGGGTGCCATGGCAACATGCCCAATGTAAATAAGCTTCCATTAAAATAAAAAATAAAAAGGATGTTTTCAACTATACGATTTTGGGCCAAAGTTGGAAACTTTCAATGTACCACGTTTGGTTTGCAAACCATGACGTTTAACCTGTGATTAACGAGTAAAACAATCTGAAAAGGAAAGTTTTTTTCCAAAACTCAAGGGAACAGGGTGAACCCTTAGAGGGTGTAGTGTAACAGGTGATCACAAACCATGTGGCACGTGACCTAGCGTTGCAACGCAGCGCGCAAGGGCCGCATTGCAACGCACAGCTCCCTTTTCCCATATATATACAATGCGGCCCTTTTTCATATATGTGTGTGTGGTTGGGGGGGGGGGGGGGGGGGGGGAGTCATGGGATTATATCCCATGACTCAAGCCCCAACTGCCTTAAAGGCAGTTGAAATGACATGCAGCCAATGGGACCTCGAGTCACGGGTTAAGTCCCATGATTTGAGTTAGGAGATCATTTCCATATATATATATTAGAGGGAATTAAAATTTTGGTACAACTTTGGTACTAGATCTGAACCATAATTAGAAAAAACTTTAATTACCTGTTTTACTAAATGTTCAAAAGATGCCTCACTTCCATCATCATGATTAGCTTCTGCTTCAACCTCAGTGTCATCATCGCCCTCTCCTTCGTGCTATAGAAAGAGAACAAAAGATGAAGAACTAATAGAACATAGCCAAACAATAGATGTTTAAAGTATGAAATTGGGAGCACAAATAAACACCATTCCATCCATTTATGTTAGCAGCATGAATTGAAAACACGTCACCATATTTCAGCTCATCAAATCGTATCGTCCAATACAAACCAATTTAGTATTGGACAATATTTATGTAAAAAATTGATTACAAATTTATGTGTCAACTGAATACTGGACATGTGTCCTTTTTTTGGAAGATAAGCTTGATCAAACCCACAACCTCAGCGCTGTAACAAGAGCACCATCTGGTTGAGGTAGGGATCAACCTTAAAAGAGTAAAGAACTGCATGATTGGTGGATTCATTAATTGTTCTACGAGTACCATAAGGAGACAAACTTTTCTATACCTTTTCTACTACATGATCAGTAGATTCCTCATTTCCAACGCTATGGCCATTTTCAGATTCAACTGCAATATCATCACTCTCCTTTGCCCCATTCTATTAAAGAAAACAAAATCTAGCATTAATAGAGAAAAATACTTGCAATAAGGGATAAATGAATTAATTCACGATAAATTGAAAATTTTGACAGTAACATTTTAACTGAAGTAGTTTACGATGAAGTATAGAAAAAGTAAACGTGTATTCGAAGGAGGTAGCATGACTAACAACGGGAAACCTTTGATAAAGAACAACAAAAGTAACAACATAATAGAATGATCTAAATACCCATCAAGATGAGTGCCGAATTGGATCAGCTACAGATTGCACTTCTCCAGTAGATAATGTTTTCCGATCTAGATTGACACACAGTAAAATCATAAGAAAATAGGGTAAGTGGCATTAACGCTCATGCATCACAGGGGGTTGTCGAGGAATCACGCACCAGGGAGAGGTCGCAACAGGATATCTGAACTGATTACATTAATGGGAATCATGAGAAGGTGCAAACAGCCTCGTGAAACACTAGGGGATAAGAAAAGGATCGCAATAATCTGGCATTCCTATGTATTAGATTGACTAGGGTTTTCATTCACATTAACAAGAATAGTAGAAATAATTGACTAAAATACAAATCAATTTTCGATTTAAAGGCACTTGCAGAATCGTGAAACACCAGGATTTTTAGATTGAAGAATCCTAGGATTTAGGTTCCCTCAAGAACGTAAAGTACAATTTGCATGGTGGCTGAAAAATCAATTTACACTTTTGAATATAAAAGAAAAAATTATACATTGGACATGTTATCTCTTAAGGAATTTAATTTCTTGGACGGGAACCCTCTAAGGAGGAATTGGACTGCAATACTCTCATGTTGAATGAAGAAGGAAAGACATGAGTAAAAGGGAGCTCCCATCCACTGGTTCTGTCAAGTGAAACTTCAATGGCGTTTCCATTGGTTGCCCTGGCTGCGGGAACAGGTTTACAGTCATAATGGCACGGCCATATTAGGATTTTCCACCTAAAACTGAACCCGAGCTGAAAAGTTTCGGTTTCGTTCTCGGTTAACTGAACTTCCCACCCCACGGAACCGAACCAATTATAAAATTGGACATGTTATCTCTTAAGGAATTTAATTTCTTGGACGGGAACCACTAAAGAGGAATTGGACTGCAAGACTCTCATGTTGAAAGAAGGAAAGACATGTGAGTAAAAGGGAGATCCCGCGCACTGGTTCTGTCAAGTAAAACATTGATGGCTTTTCTACTGGTTACCCTGGCTACAGGAACGGGTATACGGTCATAATGGCACCACTATATTAGGGTTTTCCGGACCTTTGGTATGGGCATAGGGGTGCAATTCGGTTAACCAAAACCGAAATTTCAGTTTCGGTCTCAGTTCACCGAACTTCCCACCCACCAGAACCGAAACTGAACCAAAACAATCAGATTCCGGTTTCGGTTGGTTAGGTTCAGTTTCGGTTTTTTCATTTTTTTTTTAAGAGAAATTTTTCGGTTTTTTCGGTTTTCCGATTTGTTTTCTCATCCTACTCAGCCAGTTTTCGGCTTTCGGCCACCAAAACTGAAACCGAACCAAGCCGGACCAGTTCAGTGTCGCTTTTAAGTCAGTTTCGGCCCAGTTCGGTCCAGATCGGGAGCGTTGATTTTCGGTTTAATTTAAACCTGTATATGGGCATGACTATAATGGAATTTATCTAAGCAGAACTGATGGACTTCATGACGGACTTTATGATACTTTCACTCTTCCTGCTGTTATTGAAGGAGATTATTTTAATATTACTGGATGGGCAAGATCCAGAGATGATGCACCATGGTGTTTAGCTTACATATTTCATTATGTTGGCAATATTCACGCTTTGGGGAGAACTGGGCATATTTTAAGGGAAGCAATGACCCGGCTGATACATTGTGAAAGGGAGTGGAATTGAATTGTCGAACTGTTGGAATCCCTTGTTATTAGTTGACAACAGCATGGTAAGTTGCTTAAACTGTATTTGTATTATGTATGGGAGTCACTGCAGTTCCTCTTTTCCATTTTTGTCTTGCTTTAATTTTTTGTACAGTTTTCATACTTTTATGACATTTCATTTTACCGATAAAAAATAATAAATAAATACCTGAATAGTAGATGGTTCACAGGTGAAATATCAGATTAAATATGGATATTAATTCCAGACTGGTTTAGGTGCAAAATCTAGAGATTTTCGGTGTTTCAAGTTTTACTTATTGGAGCATTTTTGCATATTTGAAACTTGCGATTGTATAATATGATTAGAAATTTCCCTGACCACATTTGCATCCCACAAAGAAAAATAATATAACTTTAGGAATATACTATGTAATTTAGCATGTAGAGGTTTGTTGATGCTAGAAATGGATATAAGGTTTCAAACACCCTGAGACCCATCCAAACTGAACATGTCCAAAAGGTTGACGAGATCAAGTTGAAAGATAATTTGACCTATAAATACCAGCACGTAAGCACAAAAATATAAAAAATGAATGCAGATAACTAAAAAAAGGACACAGAGAATGGAGTGACCTTGTTACTTTAATTTATTCTCACATATTGCATAATTAATAATGATGACCATAATAATCACGTAAAAGTACATATCAGCATAAGAATTAACAGCATATTATTAATACATCTATAGACATATACATGCTTGTAATTATGATTTTCAATATAATTACACACTTATTGTGCATTAATCAGCATAGCTTAGCATACATAAACAAATATAAATGACCAAGTAAACAGGGAATTCACAAAGAGAATGGTTTTGCAGAAGGTTAATGGGAGCTCATCTTAGGCCAAAGAAAAATCCTCACCGTCCCAGTTTTTTGGCCACATGAGGCCCTTTTTGGCCAATCAAGGATGTCAAATTAGCCACGCATCATAAGATCATTAAGCCAAAAAAACAAATGATTGTAAGAGGGTTCAACCATTCGATTTGTGAATTTTAATACCTATCGTTGTTCATATCAAACGTAGGGCTCATAATGAAGTGCTTGGATTTGATGATATGGATCCTGCAACAGCTATATGTTTTCGGCTGCACAAAGGTCATAAGATGTTATGCCACATGGACAACTTGGATCGGTAAAATCTGCATGCCACCTGGCACAATATGGCTCTAAAGTAAGAAGATGAGGATTTTATTAGGCCTAAGGTGATGAGAGTCAACCCCTTCGCAAAATGAGTTGGTAGCAGGCTCGAGAAGCAAGGATGATATTCAGGTCAACTACACGTATGACATCATTAAATATTGATCCAGGTCACCAAAATGGAATATTACCACTTGGACTGAACACTACCTTAAAATTGCAACAATCAAACAATCTTAACCATATGATCAATGCATTTCACATTCTATATGGACAATTGCCCATATCCATTATAGTGTCTTGATCAGATGGTTAGGAATGGTTGATCCATGTGATTTATGAGATGGAAGATCCATATATTGGCCTTCCTCATGGTCAGACTGTCTTGCAATCGACGATGTCATATGATAAGTGTGTGTGTGTGTGTGTGTGTGTGTAGGATAAGGGGTAGCTCCCTTAGAGGTGTAGCATTTGAACGCTACACTAGTGCCGAGATCACGTGGCATGTGATCCCAAAACAAACACCCGTTTTGAGATCATTAACCACGTGAGATGTGATCTAAAAGAAATATACATACATACATACATATATATATATATATATATATATATATATATATATATATATATATATATATATACATGACTGTTTTGCCCCTAAAGACATGGTCAAAGTTTGACTTCCGCCCACATAACCTGATGCATTGAATTTTTCCAACTTTGACCACATTTTGGACTGTGGATAAGATGTATTTTTTTTTGGGGGGGGGGGGGGGGGGATGGACCTGATTGACCATGCACATGTTGCCTCTGCGCCTAATTTGCGGATTTGGTGCCACTTGGCTCCCAAAGAGCACTAGGACAGCGTTGAACACTACATGGCTTATGTAGCGTCCCGCTGTCTATATATATATATATATAGCCCCAAACGCCATCCTTTTTGCTATGACCCAAGAACCTAATAACAATTGTTATAAACTAATTCATCATTCATCATTCATCATTCATCATAGCCTTATCCAATCTTTCTGAGGTCATCTTTGTGTGTCTTATTTCTCCATTCATTTGGCCTTCCCCTTCTAATTCCTTGTACTTATATAATCTCAATTACAGATGGACATGTCCAAACCATCTCAAACAACATTCCATTGTTTTCTCTTTTATAAGAGTCACGCCCAAATTTTCTCTTATGTACTTGTTCCAAATTGTATCTCTTCTTGTTACATTTTCCATCTTAGTACAGGCATTTTTTCCACATGTACTCTTATCTTCTTGTCGCTTCTTCGTAGCCCAACATTCTACACTATAAATTACTGCAGGTCTTACCCTCATCTTATAAACACGCCCTTTCAATCAAAGTGGATTTCTTGGATTGCAATTACCCTGCTTGCTTGTCTCCACCCAGCCCACATTGATCATATCTGAGATGCCCTTCTCAAACCCACCATCTGATTATATAATAAAACCTAAATATCGAAATCTATGATAAACATGCATTAAATAGTTCTCTTTCATTAAATCTTCTTCGAAGGTATCTTTTTCACTAAAATTACACTCCATATATTCTTACAAATAATTGTCGGGATTTATTTGGATGTAACCCTACATAATGATTTAATAGTGATTTACCTGAATTCATCAATAATTAGGGCCATAATCTGTTTGACACACCTAAAACGAACCAATTTGTGGCTCTAAAAGCTAACCAACTTGCTATTTTCTGACCACTTCCCTGGTTGTATGGCCAAACAACCCTAAAGGAGTGAAATAAAATGCAAGGGAACACTTCATTAAAGGGAGCAAAATATAATATAATTGGTGACATTTAAAGCTTACACTAGATGTGGATAGTCTTTTAGTCATCAACTCATCATACAATCAAACTTGCAAATTATAGATGGTACTTAAGTTCATCCACACCATCCATATGGCACAAGCAATCAATCCAAAGTGTCTGTATGGAAGGTAGCTCATGCAATCGGAAACAACCCAAATATCACCCGATCTAGTGATCTTGGCCTTTCTAGTTATAATCTAGAAATGAACGATTAAATGTAATAAGGGCAATGGTGAAGGTTAACATGCTGAAATGTATTGACTGGATAGTTATTAAGGGCCACCTCATCGGGTGAAACAATCAAACGGTAGGGATTGATGACAACATGTACCATATATGATAGAATCAGCAAAATGCCACCCATCACGCTTGAGGTAAGCCAAGTTTTGCTATAAACGCCCATTCTCTCCATCTTTTACAGAGTACACAAAATGATTATAGAGGATGGCACTTGGGTCATATATTGCACTCACCAATATGGATCAAGATCATTTATTTGGCAGTCCACATCCATCATCCAATAGTATTACAATAGCAGATATCATAATTAGTAAATGAGGTGTCCAACGGGTCGGACACGTGTTACACGTGGAATCAGCACACCTAAGTGAAGAATCCAGGCAACACTGGATAACAAACCTCATGTGTAACATTGGAGTTGGCTTGCATCCTATTGTCTATAATCACATAATCAAGAGCTTTCCAGGGGCACCAAATCCAGCAATGCTCAATCATTTCAGTGAATGGCCGAAAATAAAAAGAGAAATAACTTATTATACCCCTAGTAAATTATTTTAATGCAAAAACTAACAGATAACAGTTGAAATTTAGGCTTTACAAATAACATTGAAATATAGGCTTTACAAGAGTATTATAGATATATTGACTTCCGGCAGAGTTGACATCGGCACCTTGCAAAGCTCTCAGTGAGAGCAATCTAACAATGCTATATTTGCAGCAAATAGAGGTCCAAAGGGAGAATGACGACATTCTAAATTTTTTTAGACGTTTTCTGGTGGGTACCACAAAAAGAGTGTAATTTTCCGAAATTTATGTAAAGGAAAATGTTGGTTTTTTTTTGTAGTAATTTTCAACATTATTCCCTTTGTTTCCACTTTGTTCCGTTATTTTCATAATTTTGCAAACTTACAAAGTTGATACAATAAATAGGTTAGCTTCATTCAGTTGAGTACACAAGCTGATGCAAACTAACAAGAAATCAAAATAACAGATGGTTCTCCTTCATTCAGTTCAGAGGCAAAGTTGGTGCAAATTTACAAGTAACTAAAACATGAAAATGTGTATTATAATAGGAGGCCCGGGACTATGCACCCAGGTGTAGAGAAATCTGTACACAAGAGTCAGCCTGGCCATCATGTAACATCCATCAGAAGGATCAAATGACTCGGCAACTTCGATAAGATTGATTAAGTTCCACACAAAAAATTTGGGCACGATCCGATATAGACACACCGTTAAAAATGTGGTCAAAGTTTAATACAATCAATGCACCAAATATTTGGGGGGTTACCATATCTTTGACCCATGAAATGGAGGTCAAAAAAGTTATTAAAAAAAAAGTTTTTTTTTAAACCACATGTCTCATGGCTAATCAAGCCAAAACGGGAGTTGTTTTGGGTTGATCATATGCCATGTGGCATGTGAAAATGTGACTAGGTGCACGGGTCATCCCGTGCACCCAGGTGCATACTCCCCATTGCCTATAATACAGACTAAAGAAATCAATGAAGCAGCCAGGAAAAACTACTTATTGTCTCGAACAAGTGTTTCAATCACTTATTACCTATTTCATCATGAAAATACAACTTAGCTAAACTGTCCAAGAAGAAACAAAGAAAGTTCTAATGGCATGAGATTTAGTGCTCACTAAGTTATACAAGTATTAAATTGCATAAAATCTAGTGAAGGCAACTGGAATAATATATTTTTTACAAGAGAACTTGAAATTCTTCACTCAAGATATGTAAGAACTTACAGTTTAGGAACAATTACACATGACCACTGCTACACATATCTTTCCATGAACGTCCACTGCTTGGGCCATGTGGCAGATGGCTTTGAGCAATCCAAGTCATCAAGATGGTAGTTTATATATTGAACTAAAGTGCCCAAAAACATACTCATTGGACGATCTAAACCATCTGATCTATGAATTCTAAAATGTATGGTTGTTAATATTTTTTAACGGTTAAAATTAAAGTGCACGAATCAGAGGGTTAGAACTCTAATAGACATGATTATTTTTTGGCTGAGACATGTGCCAATGATGGCTGCTGGTAGACCTACTTGGACTGATCAAACATCTGTGCCACGTGGCCTGCAAGAGGACGATCTTGGACTAATCAGTTTAAAGGCGGTCATCGGAGTCGACCTCTAAAATTTATTGTTGCTCTTCCAGAGCTACTACGAGCATAGTTAGACTAGATAAATGGGCAGCAATAACTAGGTGAAATTAAAGTGTCACGATTAATTAGTTCCAACAACCTGTACCAATGACTCTGGTAGTTCGTCCAAAACCCCTTTTGTATCGCCTTCTGGAGTTTGCTTCTCTTGCTCATGGGCTTTACTTTCAGCTTCTCTTATCCTCTTCTCTTCCTTCTCTATCGCTAGGCGCTCTTGCTCCTCTGCCTTTTCTATTTGTTCCTTGAGCTCTATATAAGAGGCCAAGCAAAAGTCAGTTACAACTTAAGTGACAAAGCAACTCATATAATCAATGGATTAATCAAGAAAATCATGTTTTACTGCTTCTAAATAACTACGATTTTAAAATTCAATAAATCAAGAACATCATGTTCTAATGCTTTTAAATAGCTATAATCGGTTTACAACTATTAACGTTCTACCAGACTATAAGAGTATTAACCAACTACTAAAATTCAAATTCAATTAACTAAAGATAAGATAAAAGTTCAACTAAAGCCTTTATTAACTCTACTCCTCACTAATGGGTAAGGGCTGATTTAAACCCTAGCGTGTTGGTGATGAGACTCAATACTCCCCTCAGTGCAAACTCCATGCTTATCATGCCGAATTATTTTCTAAACTCTGCAAATTTTGGAAAAGGTATTCATTGGATAAAAGTATCTACATTCTGTTCATTTTTTCTCGCTAGAGTCAAAGTGATCCCACTACAAAGTACCTTGTCACATCCAGTGACGATGGACGTCAATGTGCTTCGTCCGTGTGCGAAAAATACACTTTTTGCTTTATATCGTAGTCAAATTACACTTTCATTATCACAATGTAGCCAACTGTGTAATCAATATGTTGATTTCTATATTCAGCTTCCATGAGCACACTGGAAATGCCATCTTTTTTGCTTTATATTTATGAGACCAATAGAGATGGTCTTGAGAGGGAATTTGAGGTAGAGCAAGTTACAAAAGCTATTTTTAAATATGGAAAAAACAAGGACCCGGCCACCGGATGGTTTCGCTACGGAGTTCTTTAGAGCCTCTTGGGAGATTGTTAAGGAAGACCTGATGGGTTTTTTCAAAGAGTTCCATGATCGGTGTTATGTGGGAAGATCTATGACTTCTGCATTCATATCTTGATTCTTACAGTGGTCGCCCATGAGGCGATTGATTCTCGGCATAAAAGTAGAATTTTGAGAGGCGTATGACAAGGTATATTGGGGAGTGTTTGGATTACGCGATGCAGAGAATGGGGTTTTGGAGAGAGATGGAGGTGGATGTGGGTATGTTATTCGTCTCCTTGGTTTTCAGTGGTGGTGAATGAACTCCTACGGGCTACTAAAAGAGTTCTAGGGATCGAAGACCCATCTTTACCGATCCAAGGGAAAAAAGGAAGAAATAAAAAGATAGGGGGATCTGCTTAGTTCCTATTTAATATGGTGGGGAAGGCTCGACCATAGTCACAAAGTCGGGAGTCAACAATAAATCGGCAAGCTTCTAGAAAAATCAGCAAAAATCAGTTGAAGCCGGTCAAAGTCAGATAAAATCAGGGAAAATAATAAAAAATTAAAAAATATAAAAAATACATTATAATATTTTTCATGTTAAAATCAATGATTTTTATGTACAAAATAGAACAAAATAGGTAAAACCTAAAGGTTCTTTATGAATAAACTGAAAAAAATAGTACAAAACCTAAAGGTTTTTTTCCCCTTAGGTATAAGTGACAAGAACAGAAAAAATAAATAAATAAATCGAACCACATCACAAACATCGCCAATTAATCAATCGAGTCACGACTTGGCCAATTAATTGGCGATAAAGTCGGGATGACTGCATGGCGCCAACTTTTTCCGAATTTTTGAAAATCTTTTATGACTAATAGCAATATGTCCAACAATGGGTGTTTTTCCGGGTTTGATGTTGCAAGGCAAGGGCCATCGATCGCTCACCTTCAGTTTTTAAATGATACTATGATCTTTTGTGGAACTTCTAGCAGTGAATTGTGGCATGTCAGACCGGTGCTTAGTGTTTATGAAGCCAAATCTGGGCCGGGTCAACCTCCATAAAACAAAAATCCTTGGGATAGGGTTGAGATGGGGTTGTTGGATTCTCTGGCAGGGGAAATGGGATCTCATGTGGATTCACTCCCGTCTACCTATCTCGTCCTACCCTTATGTGTGGGACTCTGGTTTAAAGGGTTGAATCTAGGTTGGTTGTGTGAAGGATAGCCTCCTAACAATTAGAGGTGCATTGATTCTTATTAAAGCCACTTTCACAAACCTGGCTATTTATTTCATGTCTAGGTTCAGATGTCTGATAGCTATCTTTGATCGGTAGAGCAGATTGAAAGAAATTTCCTTTGGGAGGAGAGGGGTGAGGAGAAGAGGTCTCACTTGATTAATTGGAAGGTTTACCATTTTTCAGACAAAACTGTAATTTAGGGTTAGGGTTTAGTAATAGGAAGGAGGAAGAAGAAGAGAGAGGAAGAGAAAAGTGGAGAGATATTAGGGTTGAGTCAAGATGACTCAAATCCCAATGCAAAATACTATATATATCATCTTAGCATGTTCATGTATTACATAGTTCCCGAGTTAAGTGAATTATACAACTTAAAATTCACTTAACTACACACACCCAAAGTTACTTACAACACACCCATACAATAGAAATAATATCACCAACACTCCCCCTCAAGTTGGAGTATAAATGTAGATCATACCTAACTTGAAGGAGATGTCATAAAGTCTTTTGCCACCAACACCTTTGGTCAAGATGTCGGCAAGTTGATCCTCAATTCTTACTTGAGGAATACTGATTTCTTTGGACTCGACCTTCTCGCGAATATAGTGACAGTCCACCTCAATGTGTTTTATCCTTTCATGAAAGACAAAATTCTCTGCAATATGATGAGCGGCTTCATTGTCACCTTACAAGATAATTGGAGAGAATACAGCAACTCACAAGTCTGACAAGATGAATTTAAGTCACATGCCTTCTCTCGCACCTTGGGACATGGCACGGTACTCCCCTTCGGCACTGGAGTTTGATACTACATGTTGCTTCTTAAATTTCCATATGAGCAAATTACCCCCCAAGAAGGTGCAATATCCGGTAGTTGAACTCCTATCATCCAGAGACCCGGCCCAATCAGCATCAGTAAATATCTCTATATCCAAATGACCACGATTTTTATAGAGAAGCCCTTTGCCAGGACTTCCTTTCAAATACCTCAGGATCCTGTGAACAGTCTCCAAATGTACTGTCCTTGGTGAGTCAATATATTGACTCACCACGCTTACTGCATAAGCAATGTCCGGACGGGTCATGGTTAGATAGATTAGTTTACCAACTAATCTTTGACGGGTACATGGATCCTTGAGAAGATCACCTTCTTCACCATTTAATCAGTGATTTTCTTCAATAGGGGTCACAGCAAGCTTACACCCCAAAAATCTCGTATCATGAACAAGGTCTAAAGCATACTTCCGTTGGGATAATGAGATGCCCTTCTTAGATCTCACCACTTCAATGCCAAGGAAATATTTCAAGCTTCCCAAGTCTTTAATTTCAAACACTCTGCTCAAATACTCATTCAGTTTAAGAATCTCAGTACTATCATCTCCAGTAATGATGATATCATCAACATAGACTAGTATGACAGTCATCTTGATTCCCCATTTTACAAATAGAGTGATCATAGTGACTTCTTCGGTACCCGAATCTCATAATAGCATCACCAAATTTTTGAAACCAGGCCCTTGGGGATTGTTTTAATCAATAGATAGATTTCTTCAATCTACACACTTTTCCCTTCTCCCCTTTTATAAATTCAGGAGGAAGGTCTATGTAGACTTCTTCCTTGAGATCACCATGAAGAAATGCATTCTTCACATCAAGTTGAGAGAGTGGCCAGTCTTTGTGGGCAGCCTGAGATAACAATACCCTTAATGTGTTGGACTTGGCTACAGGTGCAAAGGTGTCCTGATAATCAACTCCTTATATTTGAGTGTACCCCTTTGCTACGAGCCTTGCTTTATATCTTTCGACAGTACCATCAAGTCTATAGTTAACTGTATACACCCATTTGTAACCAACAACTCTTTCCTTCTGGGAGTTCAACAATTTCTCATGTTTGATTTTGTTTCAGAGCATTCATCTCCTGAATCATAGCATCATTCCATTTTGGTTGCAATAAGGCATCAGAAACAGTAGAAGAAAAGGTGATAGAATCAAAAGAACAAATAAAATTATAATGAAATTATGAGAGATTGTGATATGCCACATACTTACTGATGGGATGACAAGTACACAATCTAGGATGTTTTCTTTAAGTAATGGGTAGATGAAGATCAGAAACAAGAGGGCCCTCTTCGGGTAAGGGATCCTGATCGGTATTCTAAGAAGGTGACTCATCTACATTCTCATGTGCAGTGGCTTCAACAATACTTTTCTTATTCTTTCGCACATACATCTCTTTCCATATTTATCAAAGGTAGGTTGTTCGCTTTGTTATGGCTCAACAGCTTCATCATTCACTTCTTCACAATCTTCACCATCTCCCATAGGTAAAGCTCTAAACATCTCAGAGTGCTCTTCAGTTTTAAGTTGTTTCTCCCCGTGAGGAGGACTCGGAGGACTGAAAAAATAAGTGCCCTCAAAGAAGAATGTGACATCCATGGTGACTATCACACGACGAGTGAGAGGGTCAAAACACTTGTATCCTTTTTGAGAAAAAGGATACCCAATAAAAATACAATTGGTAGCCTTGGGATCAAGTTTACTCCACTGAATATTGAGGATATGTAAAATACAAGGAACCAAAGATACGTGGTGGCACCAATTACAGAGGTTGATGAGGAAACACAAGTAGGAAGGGAGAATGTCCTTCCAGAACAGGCGTAGGCATTCGATTAATGAGGTAGGCAGCGGTGAGGACGACTTCACCTCAGAGATGTTTAGGAACCTTCATATTAAAAAACAGAGATCGAGCAACCTCAAGAAGATGCCTATTTTTCCTTTTAGCAACCCCATTCTGTTGGGGGTATAAGGACAAGTAGTTTGCCACACAATTTCATGAGAGTGAAGATAAGATTGGAGAATGTGAAAGGAATATTCTCCACCATTATCCGATCAAAGAACCTTAACATGCCCATGAAATTGTGTGTTAACTAGTCTGTGAAACATAGGAAAAATTGAGGCAATTTCATCTTTAGCGCGCATAAGAAAGAGCATAGTGAGTCCAGTACAGTCATTAATAAAAGTAATAAAATAACGACAACCATTCAAAGCAGTAACAGGGGAAGGTCCTCACACATCAGAGTGAATAACTTTAAATGGAACAACACATTTACTACTACTCAAGGGATAAGAATTGCGAACATGTTTAGAGAACTGACAAATCTCACAATTAAACAAACTACTATCAAATCCATGAAATTTTTCTGGAAATAAAAGTTTCAAATGACTAATATGAGGATAGCCACAACGGAAGTGTCACAATTTAGCTTCATCAACATAAACCATCATAGTTGCAGGAGGAAATGCACCTCGTAAACCTTGAAAGAGGTAGAGTTCCTTCTCTTTAGTACCATGATCAAGGATCTTCCCCGATTTTAGGTCCTGGAAAACACAATATGAAGGAAAGAATGTCACACTCCAATGTAAGGAATTGGTAATTTTACTGACAGATAATAAATTCATAGGTACGCTGGGAATCAAAAGAGTAGAGTCAAGAAACAAGGTGCCTAATTGAACACTCCCTTTGTCCTTTACAGGAACAAGGGATCTATCAACAATGCGAATATGAATAGAATCATAAAGGCTAGACACAGATAAAAATAAATCAGTCATACCAGACATGTGATCTATGACCCCAGAATCGATGATCCATGAGGACTGAAAGGAGGAGGTCACATGTGTAGACCCATAGGTACCTGACTCAGCTATGGGGGTGGAATATGCATGTCCCTGTGTCACTGTCATGTGCTAAAGGTGGCCCTAGAGATCCTGAAGCTCTCTCTGTAAGCACTGGAAATCAAATGGAGGGGGAGAGGGAGCTGAAGCGGTAGGGATACTTTGACCACCAACTAGATTAGAAGTTTCCTCAGTAGAGGACTGGAATGCACTACCTTGAAGGAATTTCGGTTTCCCATGTAATTCCCAACATCTTACTCTGGTATGGTTCTTCTTGTCACAATAAGAACACAATAATTTCTCTCTTTCTTCACATGAGAGGCTCCCACGACCACCACCTCTACCACCAGATTTGCCTCCACCACAACCAAAAGAAGTGAAGGATGGCATGGCAGATCTCTCAAATATATCACCACCAGGAATATGTATAAACTATTGTTTGCTCTCCTCATGCTGAAGGAGGGCATACACGATACCAAGTGGAGGACACTCCTCTCTTCCTAGAATGTTTGATTTAACATTCTCATATTCAGGTCTAACCCTTTTTAGGAAGTCAAACACTCTCCTTCTTTCAGTACTTTAACTAGCCTTGCTAGCACACGAGCTGCACAGTTCTTCTTCTTGATACTAAGCTAGTTCATCCCACAAACTCCTCATTTGAGTGTAATACTCTCCAATAATTTTATCACTTTGCTTCATAGTGTTAATTTTATCACTAACTTGAAACATTTTTGCAAAGATTTATTTCTGCAAGAACGCATCCCTCACAGCCTCCCATAATTGTTAGCATCACCGGCATACATAAAAGAATCACTAATGTTTGGTTGCATTGAGTGTAGCAGCCATGTCATTACAGTTAGATTGTCACTTTCCTAATCAACATACTTAGGGTCATCTTCTTTGGGTTTGGGATAGTCCCGTAAATGTAACCCAATTTTTTCTTCATCCCTAAGTACATAGCAGCAGACCGTGACCATGAAAGATAATTGGCCTCATACAATTTCTTCATAGTAATTTGTAAGTTATGAGAGATATCTCCCCCACCAACAATCTCAGATTTATTCTCGTCCATGATTAAGAGATACCGAAATCAAAACAAATCAAAAAAAAAATAGAAGACCCACAGCTTCCAAACAAGGAGAATGCCTACACAGCCCACTGATTAATCCTAAAACAACATTCAAAAACACTGGGTAGCAATTTTTTTAATCAACAAAAAAATATTGACAAAACATGCGAACATAGCCTATAGCAACCACTAAAACATCCATAACTCATTCAAATGAACTCTAAATTCAACGAAACTTGAACCTTCAATCTGTAAATGAAACGAGCTTTCAAACAAGCCACATCTTGCCAGACAACAAGGCAATCAGCAATCGAACGGAGGAGATTTATGTGACTAGGCGGTAAAAGAAGGATTCAGGAGAATC
Organism: Chloranthus sessilifolius; assembly: GCA_021018995.1. Lineage (NCBI taxonomy): Eukaryota > Viridiplantae > Streptophyta > Magnoliopsida > Chloranthales > Chloranthaceae > Chloranthus > Chloranthus sessilifolius. The sequence continues at coordinate 144,655,101 of CM037590.1, read as the reverse complement.
GATTAAACAACATCAAAATAAATCCAAAATAAAAAAAGGAGTACACCATCAATCTTGCATGGTGATTCCGATCCAACCTGGTCCAATTCAGAGCTTCTTTAAGCCTTTACGGATCTCAAGGATTCAAAAAATGAAAACACACTTTTCTTTAGAAAAACCTTCGAAACTCCATGTTCCTGGCCTCAAATCACCCCCCCCCCAAAAAAAAAAAAAAACTAAAAGAGGTCAACGGCTGCTGACATTAGCATGATGACGTCAACGATGACGTGGATAGCTTTAATAGGGCTGTAAAGTTTTTAGGATTAGAGTTTTGTTGGCTCTGATACCAAGACAAAATTGTAATTTAGGGTTAGGGTTTAGTAATAGGGAGGAAGAAGAAGAAGAGAGGAAAAGAAAAGTAGAGAGATATTAGGGTTGCAATCCCAATGCAAAATACTATTTATATCATCTTAATATGTTCACGTATTAGATGGTTCCCGAGTTAAGTGAATTATACAACTTAAAATCTACTTAATTACACACACATCCAAAGTTACTTACGACACACCCATACAATAGAAATAACATCACCAACATTTTCTAGGCCGGTGGTTTGGGCATTCGTAGACTCTGAGAGACGAATAAAGCTTTGCTAAGAAAATGGTTATGGAGGATTGTGGGCAGATGGGAAGGCTTGTGGATTCGAGTGCTTGTGGCTAAGGATGGTCATGTCAATAGTAGTTAGGGCATTAATAGTAGAAAGAGTAGAGCTTCGGCTTGGTGGAGACTGGAGAGACATTTATTTGCTTAAAATGGAGTTTTAATGCATCAGAATTGAGTGAGGTGTGGGGTTTCTCCTAGGAGAGTATGTGGGTTGACAGTTGGATAGTTTTCCCGTGATCTATAATATTGTAGGGGACTAGAAGGTTTTTTACGGCGACGCCGACATCATAGACATCGGATATGGGCCTTTTCAGGTGTACCGACGTCGGAAGAAGCGGAATAGAAATCATCAGAACTAGGCGAAAAAGACGAAAGACGAAATTCTGGAGAAATTTGAGGAATATAGCAAATTCGATCGATCAAAGTCCTATTTCGATCGATCGAACATCAGCGAGTGAAAAAACACATGTTCTGGAGTATATAATTCGATCGATCGAATCATATACTCGGTCGATCGAGTTTCAGCAGCGAACTTTTGAAATACGTTTTTCGATCAATCGAGTTTCACTTTCGATCGATCGAATTTCAATTTCGATCGAACTTCAATTTCGATCGATCGAAATCGCGCAGTTCTTTCATTTTAGCAATTTTTTAATTTCGAACTTAATTTTTAGGGGCATACTTGTCCTTTAGGTAATTGTTTTAGGGTTTTATTTTCGTTTGAAAGAACTCCTATATAAGGTCCTTAAGTTAAACAATATAATTAGTTGATGATTAATGAAAATAGTTTTTGCTTGTGTGCTTGAGATGAGCCTCTACGAAGAGTGAATCTTCTTCCCGAGAAGGGTTTGGTGTGAAGCCCACAATCTATCCCTACTGCTTATCTTTCTAATCTAGCTTCCGTGCTTTACTTCAAACAACCTAAATCTAACATCTCCCATTCAACTACCCGATTCCCAAAACCCTAACTTTTCCCTACTCCATTGATTCGACCCAATCCTGTAAACCATAGAAGAACCTGAGATTCCATCCTTGAATCGTGAGCACCCTAATCTGGGAAAATCTAGAATTCTATCTCTAGGATCGATCCGCGCTGCAACCTAACGGATCTAACGTCCGGACTGAACCCTGCTCGAATCATGTGTGAGCCTCCAATGGAATACTGTGATCGCCAAGGTATTCGTTATATTTTGTGAGTTTTATTATTTAATTTAATTCAATTTAACTTCGGTAAACTCAATCATCGCATTCATGTAGTTTAGGGTACCATCCTGCGTCAGTTTTGGTATCAAAGCTCTAGGTTCTAGGTTAGAGCATATTGTGTGACATTGCATTCATTGCACTTTAATTTCATAGCATATTATTTATGTTTTGGTCAAAGTGTTCATTTTGCATTCCATTCTAGAACCCGTCATTAGTGACCCGTATCACCATGGACATGAATGGGATTGTCGAAGCTCTTAACGGCATAAGGGCTGATCTAAAATTAATCAATGATCGAATGACTGCCTTGGAGACAGCCCAAAGGACTCTCGAAACATCCAATGAGAGGTTGTTAGACCGAGTCAATCGGTTAGACGAGGGTGATGAGTACTCCGAACCACCCCGTGAGCGTAATGGTCCGCGTTTCGAACGAAATGGCTACTAACATAATCGGAACCGAAACCATATGTTAGATCATCATGGAGATGACTACGACCCGGAAGGGAGACTCCTCAAAAATGTCCGAGTTGAGTTCCCAACCATCGATGGAAGATTAAACCCTCAAGTCTTCCTCGATTGGTTATCCGATATGGACCAGCACTTCAAATGGTTTAGCATGAGCGATGAAAGGTGTGTTAGACTTGCTAAGATGAAGCTCATAGGCCAAGCCCGACTCTTTTGGGCCAACGTTGAACGCATCAGAACGAATGCGGGTTGTACTCTCATTACTCGTTAGGAGGACATGAAGGAACGACTTACAGAGAAGTATGTTCCTTCTTCATACTACCATCGTCTCCTCGACCAATGGCAAAATCTGCGCCAAAGTAGTATGCTCGTTTCGGATTACATTGGCAAACTTGAGAAATTCATTATGAGAGCCAAGGTATCCGAAGACCCTCAAGTCACTCTATCCAAATTTCAAACCGGATTGAGACTTGACTTGCAAAAAGAGTTTCTCTCCCACCCTGTGGAGACTCTCGCCGATTATTATACCGTCGTTCAAGACCTTGAACGATATTTGAAAATGACGGTGACTAGACGATCTGATTTTCACCCCGATCAACTCCGTACCGGCGAAGTGAGATCTAGTGCTGGAAACCTGCCTACCAAACCCACACAATCCACATCTGTTAATGTGCGGTTTAACAAAGGAAAGGATATAGCCGGAGAATCCCCGAAGAGTGGGTCTCATGTCAAGTGTTATAAATGTCAAGGATTGGGACACTTTGTCGCCCAATGCCCCACAAGGGACCCACAAAGGATTCTCTTCATCGACGGAGAAGGAGAAGAAAGTGAAGGAGTTTATGAGGAAGAATCTTTGAGCTGAATGACACACCTAGTGACGAGGAAGGTGATGACATGGGTCGGGCTCTAGTTGTGAAGTGTGCCTTTGCACAACCTCAATGGGATGAAAAGGAGGATTGGCGAAGGGAGAATATCTTCCACACCTTTGCCACATGTGGGACAAAGAGTTGTAGGGTAATCGTGGATAGCGGAAGCTGCACCAATGTGGTGTCAGAACATACCGTCACCCGCTTAGGGCTTACACCCGAAGCCCACCCGAGACCTTACAAAGTCGCATGGGTTGACTCCTCATCCATTCCCGTATCTCAGAGGTGTCGTGTACCCATACAATTGGGTTCATATTCAGACACCTTGTGGTGCGATGTGGTGCCGCTGGATGTGAGCCACATTATCTTAGGGAGGCCATGGCTCTATGATTTGAACGTGACCATTTTTGGTCGATCAAACATCTGCACGTTCAACTATAAGGGCAAGAAAATCACTCTTAATCCTTTGGCTCCCAAGGCACCATCAATCAATAGAGTTGAAAATAAGGGAGGCCAATCCAAGGCCATCAACATTGTGACCCCTTCAGAGTTAGAAAGAGCATCGAAAGATGAAAGTGTCGTGTATGTCGTTGTCACTGTTGAGAGTACTTCTGAGTCAGTCTGTGAGTATCCCAAGGAGGTAGAGCCCATCCTGAATGAATTTGCGGATGTCTTCCCAGAAGAGTTACCTAATGAGCTCCCTCCCATGCATGACATTCAACACGCAATTGACTTAGTTCCCGGATCTACATTACCGAACCTGCCCCACTACAGGTTGAATCCAGTTGAGCATGCCGAGTTGACTCGACAAGTCAGTGAGCTCCTTCAAAAGGGGTTCATACAAGAGAGTCTGAGCCCGTGTGCCGTACCAGCATTACTCACGCCTAAGAAAGATGGTACATGGTGCATGTGTGTGGATAGCCGTGCGATTAATAAAATCACTGTTAAATATCGGTTTCCCATACCGCAGCTTGATGGCATGTTAGACATGATGGTTGGAGTCACTATTTTTTCTAAGATAGACCTTAAAAGTGGCTACCACCAGGTTCGAATTCGTCCTGACAATAAATGGAAAACCGCCTTCAAGACCAAAGACGGTCTTTATGAGCAGATGGTCATGCCTTTTGGGCTTTCCAATGCCCCGAGCACATTTATGAGGCTCATGACCCAAGTGTTGAGGCCATTCATTGGCAAATTCCTTGTCGTATACTTTGATGGCATTTTAATTTACAGCCCAAACAACGATCAACACATTGTCCACTTAAGGTTAGTTTGCGAAACCTTGAGGGGACAAAGGTTATACGCGAATCTCAAGAAGTGCACCTTCATGCAACAATCCGTTGTATTCTTAGGATTCCTTGTCTCGGTAGACAGGATGGTTGCGGACCCTGCGAAGGTTAAGGCCATTGTGGAGTGGCCCGAACCCCGAAACATCCATGAAGTCCGTAGCTTCCACGATTTGGCCACGTTTTATCGTCGCTTCATCCGGAACTTTAGCACCATCATGGCTCCCATTAACGATTGCATGAGAAAAGGGGAGTTCTTGTGGAGCAAAGCCACGACGAGGGCCTTTGCAGAGATAAAAGAGAAAATGGTTACTGCACCCGTCATGCGCCTACCAGACTTTTCTAAAGTCTTTGAAGTAGCATGTGACGCGTCGGGTGTAGGCATAGGCGGAGTGTTGAGCCAAGAAGGCCACCCTGTGACCTATTTTAGTGAGAAACTTAATAAGGCAAAGCATAAATACTTCACCTATGACAAGGAGTTTTATGCGGTCGTCCAATCTCTGTGGTATTGGAAACATTACCTGAGACCACAAGAATTTGTGTTGTTTTCTGACCACGAGGCCTTACGTTTCCTTACTTCCCATAAAAAGTTGAACCCGAGGCACGCGAAATGGGTCGAGTACTTTCAAGGGTTCACATTTGTCTTGAAGCATAAGGTTGGTGCCGAGAACAAGGCTGTTGATGCGCTTAGTCGTCGAGTGGCGACTTTGCAGTCAATGAGTACCGAGGTCATCGGATTTGAGAAGTTGAAACAAGATTATCCTGATTGCCCAGATTTCAGGCAGAATACACTGTTTTCCTTGAAAATCCAAACAACATTAACTCCGAGTATACCCTATTGGATGGGTATCTATTCAAAGGGAATCGTTTGTACATCCCTCGTACTTCATTGCGTGATTTCCTTATCTAGGAGTTATATGCCGGAAGGATTGCCGGACATTTTGGGCGCGGTAAAACCAGTCCGCTCGTTGAGGATAGGTTCTATTGGCCTAGCCTTGTGAGGGATGTCTCTAGCGTAGTAAAACAATGTCGTACATGCTAAGTTGCGAAGCATATCAAACAGAATACCGGCTTGTACACCCCTTTACCCGTGTCGCACACCCCGTGGCAAGACATCTCTATGGATTTCGTGCTCGGACTTCCAAAGACCCAACGGAAGCACGATTCCATTTTTGTGGTAGTAGACCGCTTTTCCAAGATGGCCCACTTCATACCATGCTCCAAAATCTCCGATGCGGCTCACATAGCCAAATTATTTTTTGGGGAGGTTATGCATCTACATGGGTTACCCCAAACGATTGTGTCCGATCGAAATGTGAAGTTTACCAGTTATTTCCGGAAAGCTTTATGGCACATGATGGGTACCATGCTCCAATTTTCTTCGGCCTATCATCCTCAAACAGATGGTCAAACAGAGTCCACCAATAGGAGCTTAGGTAATCTTCTCCGTTGTCTTATTCGTGATCACTCTAGGACGTGGGATTCTATTTTGCCTTTAGCCGAGTTTGCATACAACAATTCAGTCAATAGGTCCCTAGGTATGAGTCCTTTTGAGGTCGTCCTTGGTCATAGGCCTAGAACACCCATTGATCTTATTCTCATGTCTGCAGCCCATCGAGTTTCAGAGTTAGCCGATTCATTTGCACAGCATATACATGAACTGCATGCCGAAATTAAAAAAAGAATTAATGCAAGCAATGAGCAATACAAAATATCTGCGGATGCGCATAGGTGCTTCAAGGAATTCCAGGTTGGAGATTATGTGATGGTTCGGGTTAGGCCTGAGCGGTTCCCATTGGGAGCCACAAAGAAACTTCAAGCCCGCGGTGCTGGGCCTTTTAGAATTGTGGCAAAGAGCGGACCTAATACATATGTTCTCGAACTTCCACCGGATATAGGGGTCAGCTCTACCTTCAATGTGGAGGCCATGGTTCCTTCTTTGGCTCCAGCCCCACCCCCTCACAACCCCTTCCAAGCAACCCCGAGCCCAAATGCCAGCCCCACCCTGCAACCCCTACCCTTCCCTTCCCCACGCAAGCAACGCAGATATGAGATCGAAGGGATCTTAGGTGATTTGGTGATATCCACCCATGGGGGCGGAATTCAAAAGTACTTGGTCAAGTAGTTGGGAAAGCCGGACTCCGAGAACTCATGGTTAGCTGAAGACGAAGTACGACGCCTGAACCCCGACATGCTCGAGCGCTATCACGACGCCGCTTCATCGGTGATGAAGCCTTTTCGGCCCGGGAGAATTGATGGGGACCCCGACATCGTAGACATCAGATATGGACCTTTTCGCGTGTACCGACGTCGGAAGAAGCGGAATGGAAATCATCAAAAGTAGGCAAAAGAGGCGAAAGACGAAATTCTGAAGAAATTGGAGGAATACAGCAAATTCGATCGATCGAACTACAATTTTGATCGATCAAAATTTTCGATCGATCGAAGTCCTATTTCGATTGATCGAACATCAGCGAGTGGAAAAACACATGTTCTGGAGTATATAATTCGATCGATCGAATCATATACTCGATTGATCGAATTTCCATTCGATCGATCGAGTTTCAATTTCGATCAATCGAGTTTCAGTGGCGAACTTTTGAAATATGTTTTTCGATCGATCGAGTTTCACTTTCGATCGATCGAACTTCAATTTCAATCGATCGAAATTGCGCAATTCTTTTATTTTAGCAATTTTTTAATTTCGAACTTAATTTTTAGGGGCATACTTGTCCTTTTGGTAATTGTTTTAGGGTTTTATTTTCATTTGAAAGGACTCCTATATGAGGTCCTTAAGTTAAACTATGTAATTAGTTGATGATTAATGAAAATAGCTTTTGCTTGTGTGCTTGAGATGAGCCTCTACGAAGAGTGAATCTTCTTCCCGAGAAGGGTTTGGTGTGAAACCAAGGGTGTGAAACCAAGGGTGTGAAACCCACAATCTATCCCTACTGCTTATCTTTCTAATCCATCTTCCGTACTTTACTTCAAACAACCTAAATCTACCATCTCCCATTCAACTACCCGATTCCCAAAACCCTAACTTTTCCCTACTCCATTGATTCGACCCAATCTCGTAAACCATAAAAGAACCTAAGATTCCATCCTTGAATCGTGACCGCCCTAAGCTGGGAAAATCTAGAGTTCTATCTCTAGGATTGATCCGCGCTGCAACCTAACGTATCTAACGCCCGGACTGAACCCTGCTCGAATCATACATGAGCCTCAAATGGAATACTGCGATCGCCAATGTATTCGTTATATTTTGTGAGTTTCATTGTTTAATTTAATTCAATTTAACTTCGGCAAAGTCAATCATCGCATTCACGTAGTTTAGGGAACCATCCAGCGTCAGTTTTGGTTAGGGACTCTTATAGTAGAACGGGACCCATCTATGTTTGGGACATTCACATTCACAAGAATCTTCGGGACGTTAAACTGGTAATGTTGGTGGAAATTTTGGATCTTTTGGGGAAATGTAAACCAAATAGAAGGGCCCCAGATAATAGAGTGTGGACTCTTGAAGATAAAGGGATATTCTCTATTAGATCCTTTCATAATCTTCTGGCTCGGCAGTTGTTGATGCTTCATAGTTGAGTTTCGATTTGGAAAGGTTATGCTCCTCCTAGAGTTCGTTTCTTTGGGTGGAGTCTTGATTGGGGTCGGACTCTCACGGTCGATCAGCTGATGAAGAGAGGGAAGATGATGAGAAATTCTTGCGTTGTGTGTCTCCAGGATAAGAGTCGGCTACTCACTTAATTCATTGTTGGGTTGCTAGAGAAATTTGGGAACGGTCCTTAAATCCTAGGGGTTGCCTGGGTGGTTCTTAATTCCTATAGGGAGCTAAACGTTGCTTGGGACTATGGTGTTTTTAATGGTAGTAAGGAGGGGTTTTGGAGGGCGACTCCTTTTATGGTCCTTTGGGTTGTGTGCCTTGAGAGGAATGATAGAACGTTTCACAAGGTTCAGAAGCTGGTGGTTCTTATTATCCATAATATCAGGACTTGGTTCTGAGTTGGGTTCACTTGGACAATGAGGCCGTGGGGGAGGATCATAGGGTTTCAGGGGACGTGTGGGATGACCTCAATCTCATGTAATTGGCTGCTCTTTGATTTTCCTTGGGCCTTGGGGCATCCCGAGGCCTTAGGTTGGGCAAGGTGTTTTTATTTTCTTTGGGTATTTTATTATATTTTAGTTTTGCCTTTTTTCTGGGTTGCGGCCTGCTACCTGTGGCCATTAGCTTCTCGCAAAGCCAAGGTTGAAGTATCTGTTTCCTTTCTAATACATTGCTTTTACTGATAGAAAAAAAGTAACTCATCATATAGTTGCACCCATCAACTATATAAGCCGACTTCATTCATTACGACCTGTCTGCTGACAATGTGTTCTTGTGAATCAATTGAAGACCAACAAAACCATATCAAGGAATTATTTGGATGATATTAGCAGATGGTATTGATAATGATACCAAGAACATTTCAGGAGATATTTTATAATCCAGAATCCGAAACTGTAACCAACAAAAAGAAAATTGTGTAGATATTGAAATGGCTATACCTTTGAGCTTTTGAACGTGCCCTTTGAGTATCTTTTCCTCATTTTTCAGCTTTAACAGCTCTTCTTCATCTTTAGCAATCGCTTGTTTTGCATTTTCTGTTTCCTGCTTCCGTATAATTACTCCATCCTGATATGTTTCAATCTTCTTCTTAAGTTTGTCTCTGGCCACTTTACCAGCCTCCCAGCATGTATTTTGACACTTTATTTGGCCATCATACTCATCACTCCCATCACAGCAATCTGCTCATTTTAGCCCAAAAAAATATATTTATACTTGAAGATGCACATTTCTAGAGAGAATTATCAGAACTTCTAGATTTTCCGAGACAGCAAATAATTAAAAAAAGAAACAGGAGACTAAGAAGTCAACAGTCAAAGCAGTATCCATTATGCACTAAATTGCTAAAGTGCGGATGATGGGCTAGACATCAAGGATTATTAGTTGACTAAAGCCGGTGATGAATAGGGTATGTAGTACTAAAACTTTAGACTTCTTTTTCTTATATTCTGCTAAATTTTTAATGTAAATGAAACAAAGTATAAAAACCTAGCAACTGCTCTTAAGCTGTTGTCTCCAACTAACAGTTATGGCAATGGGGACAGTCAATTCTAATTAACAAAACTACTCACCAATGAGTTTGCATGCCTTACTAATTCACTACTAATTCACTACCTTAACTTCCCCTAACCCTTACAAAAAGGTCACAAGATTCAAAACTTTCTGAGGAAAGTGAACCACTTTATCGTTCATGCCATAGTGACAAAATACGATATGGATATAATACAGCGAGCGAAAAAGTCAGAAAAAAAAGGGCAAAATACGGGAAAAATCGAAATCTAAACTGTAAAAGACAGAAGACGGAAAAAAAGGGAAAAATTCAGGAGTTAAATTTTTTAATCGTTCTAAGTTAAAGTTTTACAGTATCTATAAAAAAAGGTTTTAAAACAGTTTTTTTTAATACGATAAAATAAGGGAATAAAACGTCTAATACGCGAAAAACGTGTTTACCATGCGAAAAATGTGTATTATAGGAAAATACACGCATTATTCAATAATACAGGTACTATACGGGTTTAGTACGTTGTGGAAAAAAGACGTGTATGATGTGTATTTTTCAAAAAATGTTGTATTGTGTCACTATGGTTCATGCACTACTGCGAGAGGGATTAGGACCCAATTCTTTTCTCTATTATGGATTCTTCGAGTTCTACTAGCTTAAGGATCTTATTGAAGGTTGGCCATAACGATACGTTGGGTATTAGAGGTCAAACACTAAGGAGAGGGGGGGGTCTTTGAAAGACGAGAAATGACTGCATATTTAATAATGAGGTGGCTCAGAAAAGTTTTAATTAGAAAAACAAGGGAGCCCATCTTGGAATAAAGAGATTTATGCATGTGTGTTTAGTGTAGGTAGTATGTCTCATGGGTCAAAAAATCGTCCGATACCGATACGTATCGTCCGATACGTATCGGTTTTGGACTTGGGCGGTACAATACAAAGGCATTGTATCGTACCCCCTTAAAAACAATATACTTATCATCCGATACGGGCAATGTATCGCCCGTATCGGACGATACGGACGATAATTTCAATGTATCGTCCGATAATATGTATAAATATATTTTTTCCGATTGTCTACACAATCGATGGCGACTGTGTAGACAATCGCCATCGATTGTGTAGACAATCGGAAAAAAAAAAATATATATATATATATATATATATATATATATATATATATATATATTCCCGATTGTCTACACAATCAATGGCGATTGTCTACACAGTCGATATCGATTGTATAGACAATCGAAAAAAAAAAATTCAATGTATCAAACCTAGGGATGCAGGTTCGGTATACCAAACCGAACCGAAACCGAAGTTTTCGGTTTTCGGTTCGGTACACCACAAACCGAAACCGAACCGAACTATGAATCAGTTTGGTTCGGTGTACCGATTTGCAAGAAACCAAAACCGAAACCCATTTTTTCGGTATTCGGTTCGGTTCGGCTCAGTTCGGTCGGTTTGGGTTCAGCCCGATCCTGATTCGGTGTCTCAGTTTGGGTCTCCGCAACTCTCTGATCCGTTGTAAGGAGACGGTGGAGAGGAGAAAATAAAGAAAACTTACATGTAAGAAGCATCAGTGTTTCTGAGCAGATCTGCTATCTTCCCGGTCTGCGCAAGGACCTCCGAATGTGTGGTGTTGGAGAGCCGATACGCCTTCTCGAAGGAGCTCACCATGGATCAGATGGTGTGGAGATTGCCACGGGAACATCGGGTGGTGATCATTGATTGAAAATTAGGGTTTAGTGAAAGAGAAGGTTTAGAGAGAGAGAGAAGAGAGATGGATTTTGGGGAAAATGGCTGGGAGTTGGAGAAAGCGGGAGAAGAAGTGGGTTTTTCTGAGAGGAAGTGGGGGTTCGATTTTTGTGTTTTACCTTTTAAAGTGAGCTATTAAATCAGACGGCACATGGGAGTCTTAAAGTAGACGGCACATGCCCTAAGAATCTATATAGATCATATCTTTTTTATATTTATTTACTAAATTATTACCTGATGGCAGCAAGGGATATCACCTAATGCCTAAGACCAAGTTTTAAAGGCATTTACCATTGGTGAGTTAGAGTTTTATATATATATATATATATATATATATATATATATATATATATATATATATATATATATATATATATATATATACCAATTGATTATATTATCTGTCATTCCGTCAATTAATTTCTATCTGGGTATTGACTATATGATCATGGTGCCACGTGGAGATAAGATATGACTGACTGCGGTTCAATGAATCTGGGCAGTGTGCACTTAAATATCTTTGGCAACCCCTATATGGACTATTACTATATTTTCATAAAAAAATAAATAAAAAAAAGGAGACTATTAGTATATATATAATATATTAGACTAATATATTATATAATTTATATTAGACTATATATATATATATATATATATATATATATATATATATATATATATATATATATATATATATAATACAATTGTACATGATCATTAAAATGAGACAATTGTTTTGCTAAAGGAAATATAAAAAATTTATATTAATAAAAAGAATATGTATATACATGACATGTACATGATCATTAAAAATTATAAAAAAATTAAGAATAGAAAGAATTATAAATTAAAGTGCACAAAAAATAAATAAAATTACAAATCCACTTCCTCATCTATATTTCCTAACATATCCTCAATTGTGGTTAAGTCGAGGTCTTCTCCTGAGATTCCGCGCTCGCCTCTCTCCTGTGAGTTCCAATCTTTCAAACATACTAACAATTCAACCGTGGATTCCTTCAAGCGACTTTTGAACGTCTCTAGAATTCTTCCACCTGCACTAAACGCCGATTCCGACGCAACTGTAGAGATGGGAATTGTTAATATATCCCGTGCCATAACGGAGAGCACGGGATATTGAGAAGAGACATTATTCCACCACTCTAATACTTTAAATTTATTTTCGTTAGTTTCATTCCAAACAATCGGACGATTTTCAAAATAATATTCAAGCTCATCACTAGTACCCAAGGTTGGTGTAATTATATCTTCCACATTATATTGTGTACCATATTTTTCCATTATTGATGAAAAACCATATGTATTAGTTTGTTCATTAGAATTATTTGTATTTAATTTTCCTTTATAATAATTAAAAAGTTCAAAACATTTTGATTTATAGTTCATTAACAAGGTTTGCGCTTTAGTGGAGTCACCGTTATTTTGCATCCTTAAAAGAAGGTTTAGTACTACTAGTTTATATCTCGGGTCCATCATACTTGCGAAAGCCATATTTAATGGAATTTCCCTCCAATATTTATCATACTTTTCTTGCATTTTTAAATTGAGGGATGTCCATGTTCCCTACAGGAAAGCAATTGACCTAAAATTTCAACATTTTGAAGGACCCATAGGTTGGAGGTTGTATATAAAGAACCGGAAAAAAGGGTAGTAGAATTTTTAAAACATTCAAAAAAAAATTTGATCATTGATAGTTCTTCCCAAGTACTAATAGGGTCTTTGCCCAAATTGAAAAGAGTAGTGTTTACTTGTTCTTCCATAGGGAGGATTCCCTCCAACATATTAAAAGTGGAATTCCATCGTGTCGGACAATCCAAAATTAACTTCTTCGGTGTTAAATTCGCATCGATAAATAATTGTTGAAACTCTTGTAATTTGGTGGGTGACCATTTGATTAATTTCACAAAATCTCTAACTTTATCTATAATAGGACGAAAATACACAAGTCCATCGGTTACTATTAGGTTCAAAACATGTGCACTACATCGCATGTGAAAGATTTCTTATAAGATAGGTATAGTTACTAACCTATGTTGGCCGATTAGAGCACTAACTGTGGTGGTATTATTGCTCGCATTATCTAAAGTTATTGAGAAAAGTTTATCTTTAATCTCAAATTTTTGTATTATAGTAATTAGGGCCGCGGCTAAATTAACGCCCGCGTGGCGCTGAATAGATTAAAATAATCTTTATTTAATGATCATTTTTTGTTTTCAACATTATTATGCAGTTCTACTAATCGGATTAAATTGAGGCGATTAGTAGAACTACACTTAGTAGTGATATTGGAAAATGTTTTAAAGAAAAGCAAACTTCCTTAATTCAAATGTTTAAAAATATACCTGGTGGCATATGTCTTACTTCGGATGTATGGACATTCGTAACCGGGAAACCATACATATGTATCACCGCACATTTTGTTGACCTTAATTGGTCATTAAATAAAAGGATTATTGCGTTTCGAATCCAATCGACAAACCAATGGTTGTCGATCCAAACGAATGGCACCTCTTTCACTATAAAATTTTTTATCGTTTCTAATCTAGCCCTAACCGGGTCATAGGTCCAAGGGGTAAGTGAACCATCCTTGTTTTGAATTAATTTTCCTTTTTCTATTACTAATTTATTTTGGGCAGTTTTGAGACATCGACCCCAATGCCCTCGTAAGCCGCTAGTACCGGCTTTCTTCGGATCACAAGCGAACCACTGATTACAACCGGAGCATTGGGCTTTCTCTACACCACCTATTTTTATCGGTTTCCCATAATGGTCCCATATTGCGGCTCTTTTTTTATTTTTGCTCTCCGATAGCACTGTACTAAAATTTGTGGAGGTTTGTTGTGATTGTTGAACTTGATCATTAATTGGTGACGGTGGTGGTGGCGGATGTACCAATTGTGAGGCTTCATTGATGCCAACATTATCACCACCATCATCACTCAATTGATGATCAACCGGATGCACTATTGATGTCATTTTGATTAACAAAAAAAATATAATTGTAAGTAAAAAAATATTAATATAAAAGAAAATGTTACTAGTATGGCTTGGAGCTTGGAGGGTGGAGAGAGTAGCTTGAAGCTTTGATGGAGAGCTTTAATAGAGACTAGAGAGCTTTGATGGAAAGCTTTAAACCTTTAATGGAGACCTTGGAGCTTTGATGGAGGGTCTTTTATGAGAAATTAAATGGAGATAAATAGATAGTAATTGTGAAGGAAAATGGTAGGTGGGGGAGAGGTATTTATAAGGGGGTGGCAAAAAAAATAAATAAATAAATAAACATAAAAATAAAAAATAAAATAGGTGCAATTAGCAATTTCTGGTTGCACCCAAGACAAAAAGGGCTGCCACAGCCATATTCTAGCCGTTGGAAATGCAACGGCTAGAAAGCAGCCGTTGCAAGGAAAAAAGAAAACCCAGCTTTTTTTATTTTTTATTTTTTTTTATGCAAATGACACTTGATTACAAACTACTTGAGTACTTGAGCAGAGCAAGAGCCATTTGCACATTGACACGGCTTTTTTCTGCTTTCTTTTTTCTTTTTTAATGAATATAACACTTGTGACTTGACTTGAGTACTTGATTGAGATTGACTGGTGACACATAAAAGCTGGAACTATTGACTCAGCGGCCAACGCACAGTTTAAAGGAAAGGAAACATTACTTGCATTTGCTTGTTAAGTGACGGCACCAAAGTCAAAACTTGACTTTATATTTTAGGGATTTGTGACATGTGAAAACGCAATCTGAACCATCTGATTTAAAGTTCATGATCTATAGATCCTTAGTAGGTAATATTGGCACAAAATTCAATCCTCATCATGTGATTAAATATAGTCAAAGGATATTATTTGATTCAACAGTTGACAACAATAGATCATGTGATAAATATCATTTTTTGCTCCAATCTTATACACTAGGGATCTATAGATCATGAACTTTAAATCAGACGGCCTCGATTGCATTTTCACATGTCACATGTCACCTAAAATACAAAGTCTTTCTTTAACCTCGGTGAAATCACTTAAAAAGGGTATGCAAGTAATGGATCCCAAAACAAAATAAGCTAAAAGTTGACAGGAAACCGGTCACCATTGGTTCGGTCACCGCCGGTTCAACTTGAGCTTGGTTCGGTGTAGGTTCGGTTTGGGGAGCCGGTTCGGGTCGGTTTGGGCCCAAAAATGGGTCCGTTTACTCAACCTACCTAATCGGTTCTCGGTTTCCGGCCACCCAAACCGAAAACTGAACCGATTGAAGTTCGGTTCAGTTTAAGTCGGTTTCGGGGCGGTTCGGGCCGGTTTTCGGTTCGGTTTCGGTGTTCAGTCTAGGGTTTGCATCCCTAATCAAACCGATACATTGAATGTATCGGCCGATACCCGATACGTATCGTCCTGGAGGTCAGGACGATACGTATCAGTTTACCGATATTTTGATCCTTGGTATGTCTAGCTATGTTTGCGGGTATAGGTTTAATCCCATATGAAGTAAAAAATGTGTTTTGTACTTATATTGCCCTCTATAGAAGCCATCCCATGCAACTTAAATCAGCTTATTAATAGTAATGTAGACCCTGTTTGGCATGGCTCCAGCTTCTGGCTACCACTTAAACTAGATTCCTGCAAACGCTAAATCCAGAAGCTGGTTTTGGCCGCTACCAGCTTTTGTTAAGCATTAGATAGGGTTTGCAAGAAGCTGGTTAAGAGAAATCATAGCGGGAAGCTGTGTTAACCAAACAACATCTCAGACGGTAGTGCTGCTTTTCACTGTTAGCAAGTGGGGAGTGGACGAGTGGTCTCTAAAAGCCACGCCAACAGGGCGGGCCGTAGGCTTTATGTATCCATTTATTTCTCTTTCCGCTCTCTCTTCTTCTCCGTCTAGTCTCTCTTTAGTCAAGAAATCATAACTAGGGTTCCTCTTTTAGTTTATTTCATCTTTTTATATTTAGTTGCTTAGTTGTCTACCACCCATTACTCACGGATTATGCTTAGGAAAGAATTTGAGACTTTGAAGGTAGGCAGATCAAAAAGGATTGCAACGGGGGAAGGAGGTGGGGCAAAGCCCTAGATGGTTCTATTGAACTCATTTTTTCAATGGAAGAGCAAAAATTAGTGTTTATGTGGAGGGGCTTTGAATTCTCGCTAATAGGCATCATCTCAAAATCTAGTGCGTGGAGATAAATGGGAGTGGCTGATTTGTTGTTAAGGAAGGTGGTACTAGACTGACTTTATTTAAAGATTGTATAAGGCTTTTTCTATAAATAAAACCTATGACTAATCAAAAGATATCAATTGAACCAACATAGTACATACAACAGTAACATAGAAAAATAAATAAATGAAGTTAGTATAAATCATCAACTAACATGAGAGTGTCAAATTAATAGAACATGAGAATATAACAACAATGAGATTTTTTTATTTTTAATCATTGCAAAGGTATAACGTCATTATCTAAAAAAAAATTATGGCAGACCAAAAGTAGCATATCGAGCTGCTATGCGAAAGAAAAGAAAAAAAAAAAAATAGAAAAAAGATTAAACAGAAAAAAAAAAAAACTACAAAAAGGAGCAAACTGAAGAAACAGAGAAAAACTAAGGCTGTCTCAATTGTTCCTATTCTCTTAGCAGCTCCACTCTGGTGAGAGTGTAACACAATGGGGACTCCAAAAACGACCAAGTCGCCTCCTCGAGGACCCTACCCCATTCAACCTCCCATGTAAAAGAACTTTACTCTCCATGGATTGCCACCTACCACATAATAGTACAATATACATCATATAGAAGTCCCCCTGGTCACAAATGAGTAGAAAAACCTAACTTTAAATCTCCCTTTTTTCTCCCACAAGAATACTGGCATGTCCACTTTGTTTCTCTTTGCTCTAACTTTGTCTAATAACCAGCTTACCAATAGAACAATAAAAATAAAATAAAATAAAAATCTTGTTTAACTCTCCCAGCAACTCTATCCAAAGTGAAGTATGGGTAAACATTTAAAGCAGCGAGGAAAAAAGTCGGAAAAAAAGGTAAAAAAACAGAAAAGCCGGGGACGAGGGGGGGAAAATTGGAAGCTATTCAAAAACATATAAGCCAAAAGACGGTTTAGGGTTTCTTCTTTTTCTTTTTCTTTTCCTCTTAAGGTTTCATCAAGAAGATAGGCTTGTGGGTTCAGGGTTTCTGTTTTGACGAGAGAGAGAGAGATAGAGAGTAGCTTGGTTTTGATTTGAAAAAAGGCGGAGGGGATAATAACTTTAAAAAGTTTTTTTTTTTAAATTGAAAGGTTAAAAAAAAGGTTCTAAAAAAGATAATGTCTTTTTAATTTTTATTTTAACGATTCTTAAAAAAATAGGAAAAAGACAGAAAAAATGATAAAATGTGATCTAAAAGTGAAAAATGTGTTTTAATTAAAAAAGTATCTTTTAGAAGAAGAGATGCATCTAATACAGGATTTAAACGATGATAAAATGTGCTCTAAATGTGAAAATTGTGTTTTAATGAAAAAAGTGTCTTTTAGAAGAAGAAGATGCATATAATACAGGAATTAAACATCATAGCAAAAAACCAGTATTAAACACGCATTTTTCAAAAAAGACACTATTTTTTGGCACAATGACTCTATCAGCTCCAACAGCTATTTTTAGGCTGTATTTGGGATTGCTCTTTGGAGCCAAAGAGCAGCCCACTTAAAGCAGGTTTAAATTGCTCTTTTAAAGAGAACCAAATTCATCTCTTTCACTCTCCGAAACAGCTAAGAGCACTTACAACCAAACACAGTCTCATACTAAAGTTCTCTTCGTCAGAGCAGAGAGCTGTTCTTTGCCTCCAAAGAGCAATCTCAAACGCAGCTATAAACAATTTAAGATGTTCACAAATAGAAGATATTTTGTCATCAAACAAATGCTTTCGAAAAACAAAACTCTGACGATGAGAGACAATTTCAATGCCAAAGCTTACATATTTAAGAAACCTTAGAAAGCAATGAATTCTTCATGAATAAGGCTTTGCTGGGTAAGTGGCCAAAGAGAGAAAATTTGTGGCTGCAAGTGCTAGTTGATAAATATGGGTGGATGGAGAATGAATGGGGTATTATAATCTGTGATGGGGTTAAGTGTTTGTTGGGGGAAAGGAATTTGTGTTGTCTTGCCAGCTTTCAAGGCATAGGTTGGTTTGAGTTGAGGCAGAGGTGACAGAATATGTTTATGGGATGATGTTTGGACAGGGATTAGGGAATCACCCAGGGATTCATGAGCTTTCAGGGAATGTTGGGAGTAAGGTGGCAGATATGTGTCTGATTAATGGGGCCTCTATTTGTTGGAGTATTTGTACTCTCTATTGTCAAAAGTTGTGTCTAGGCCTCCGCATTGCCGTCTAGGCCCGCTTAGAGAGAGGGTGACTGCCTCCGGTTTATATGCCTTGGGCATCAAATGGAGAGATACTAGACTAGGGCATTTAGGTGAGCCTACTAAGGACCGTTACAAGGTATCAAGTGAGATGATAAACACTACGACCAAACATTTACAAATGATTCCTTTTTTTTCTTAACCAATTATAGTTAAGGGTTACAATTTAGACCCTTGATCTCAAATTATATGTGCATCACCACTTGCCCTAAGGCCCAATTCCTTACCGTTACAAGGTATCAAGCGAGATGATAAACACTACAACCAAATTTTACAAATGATTCTTTGTTTCTTCTTAAACAATCATAGCTAAGGGTTGCAATTTAGACCGCAGGACCTCGAATTACAGGTCCATCATCACTTGAGCCAAGGCCCAATCCCTTAAGAAGCCCAATTTTCTAATCTTCTATAAATTAATCAAAATGAAATTAGATCAAGTCACTATCTTGTAACTTTTTCTAAAAAATTTCAACCATATAAAATTCACTTTAGATTTGAGCATTATTGACCAATAAATGCCTTTAAAATCCAAAAACTCTAAAAATATTGGCTTTCAAACAAAAGATTTGATTACTATTATTTTCTATCTGTTTAAATTTTTTTAATTGTTGCTTACTAATTGTCATTTGTTATTTTACGCTTTTAACCTATAATTTTACATGATGATTGATACTTATAATAATGTTTTATCATTATTTTGTATTCTCACAAATTTATTATTTAATATAAAACCTCCATAGATTAATATAAAATGTAAAAAATAATTACAATATTAGCAAACCTCACCACCTAGGCCTGCCCCATAGGCTCTGCTAACGCATTTAACAACTATGTTTGTACTAAACATAACTTATCCGACGTGCAGTCTGATGCATACATGAAACTTTTCTCTCCTAAACAAGGTAACGAAGTCCAATAGAATGACGATGTCAGGATATGGAAGGGTAGCAAGAAGGGGCAATTTATTGCTATATCTTTTTACAGAATACCACCAGAATGCCTTTGATTAAGCATGAGTGGTCTTCAGTTTGGAAAGCTCCTATTCCCCCAAAAGTTAAATATTTTGGATGGAGCTTTGCCTGAGGCTATATCCTTATTGTTGACCAGCCTATATAAAAGATGATGAATAATGTGTGTGCAATGTGTCTACAAGAGGAGGAAAACATCAATCACCTTTTTATTGACAAATAATCTATAATTTGACAAACATCAATCACTAGGACTACGATGAAAAGTGCATGAATACTAATTCTATTAGTATTATATTGGCAAATAATCCATAATTCATAAGTCAGCAATGCTTGGAAAATAAAGATTAGTTCATGGAACAGGAGAAAAAAAAAAAAGCGCACCAAAACTGATTCTCACCGCAAATGCCATCATTAACTCTTGAAGAAAACAACGTAAGAGGAGCATGACCAGCATTCCGACAATAGAACTTTCCTTCTGGGCACGATGATGTTCCTGCATACAACATAAACTTCTACACTCAATTAAAACCCATAGACAGAAAAGGAAAATATATTTGATTGGTTTCTACTTTCTAGCCTTACTTATCTGATAAGATTCCAACATAGGAAGAATTAAACTAAATAACTAAAATCCATCAACTGAAAGAGCAGCTGAATATACATGGCTAACACAAAAATTTCATACCTTTTCTTTAAATTTATACAAATTAACCACAAACCCATTTGAAAAAATCCAAAACAAACAATAATAACAATAATAAGAATGATAATGATAATAACTTAATAAGGATAGTTATAATGATCCCCTCGCTCAAGTAACAAGAGACCTCTTTGTTACTCAGGCTGCGATTGGTCTAGAGCAGTTGCCCTTTGACTTTTCAAAAAGTGACTGCCGATGAGGACTAATCACAGTTCGAGTAATGGGGAGATCTCACTTTGCTCGAGTGCAGGGATCATTATTATTAATAATAATAATAATAATCTAGGAATTCTACTAATGATCAAATAAACTTAAATAAAAAAAGATTAAATATCCATACAAAAAATAAAATAATAATAGTAAAAACAAACAAACAAAGAGGACAAAACCCTAAACCCACAAAAAATAAGAATCCAATACCTCAGATTAACCAAAAATCAAATGAGATGACACTTCTATGATAGATATCAATCTGGCCCTTTTGAGGACTAAATTTTCCTCGAATTAGGGTTTTTAAATTGTAAGCCAACTGTTGCGTCTGCTTCAATAGCAAGTAAAAAAACTAATTCTACCCTAATGATCCATAAAATTTTAATCTAGCAAATACATGAATTAAACAGAGAAAACTGCTTTAAATTTGCACACACTAAAGTAAACCCATTTGGGAAAAGAAATAAAAACAGCTACTGGGTGTCCATTTTCTAGCCCTAGTGATCAATAAAACCCCATCAATTAAGTAATAAACTAAACAAACAAACCCCTCTGCCAATTAAAAAAACCCCAATTCATTAAAATGAAAACAATATGCAACTGTCTATTTCAAATTAAATTTTTTTAAAAAAAATACTAAATTTTGCAAACCTGGTTCATCAGTTCCATCTGGGCAGTCACAAAAGTCATCATTCAACTGGGCTTTGGTGAACTTCTTCGATCCGTCTTTGCATTTAATTATCTCGGATTTGTAGTACTTCTCATCTGATTAATAGCCCAAAAAAATTATGCAGCATGCAAACTTCAAATGTACTGAAAACAAAGAAAATATAATGAGATTTAAGAATACCCTGTGGAGCTATTCCCAAAGATTGCTTAGACAAGGTAGAAGCCGATCCAACAAAAACAAAAAGCAAATAAAAAGATGCAATTAAAAGAGAGAATCTATGAGCTCTCATTCTTTAATTAAATCAAATAACAAGTTACTGATGTGATTTCGTTTTCCTTCTTGAACCTGCTTGTCAAATTAGTAAGGATGTTTGAGAGAGTTTTATAGAGTAGGGGTATTACCTAACTAATGATGGTACTCATCTGATTTTTACCATCTGATAATAAAAATTAAAACTTTTATCTTAATTTGCCACGGGCACCTAAACTGTAAGAAATCCAACTTAGACCCCCAAAGAACACCCATGTACCAAATTTTGGTACTACCATTAACCTCTGTCTCCTATTCGACCGAAATCGCTGAGTAAGCACAAAACCATCGTCAAAACCTGTATATTTTGTTGACCTGCCCATCAGATGCTACGTGGCTTAGTGATTTCCGTCGAACAGGAGATGAACATTGACGATAGGGGCATTAAAATTTGGGACATTTATAATCCTTGGGGGTCTAGATTGAATTTTGTAAAGTTCAGGTACTTATGGGACATAACGATAAAAGTTCCGAAGGTTTTATGAAATTTTCCTCCGAAAAATTGGTCAAGCATCCATGCCATCAAACATGAAAAATCAATTGACTATTTATATATAATTAAAAAGGATCGTACTCTCCTGACTGTCATTTAAACACTAAAATAGTGTACACCATCAATAATTTACGATATGGGTGATCCGTACCATCAAACTAATAGATCATGGATTTAAGTGTAATATGTCCAAAAATGGTGTTTTAGAGAGATCTAACACATTCCGATCGTTGGACAACACTATCAAGCATTGTATTTAATTTAATGACTGATATTAAAGTTTATCAATTGCATGGTTCACATCCATTTATGGGCATGTTTCTTTAGGTTAAGAGATGTTCCAATGATAGACTGCCACTTGTGACACATGGAATAATGAAAAATCACACATTAAAGATTTTAAATACCAATTTGGTGCTTAAATGTCGGTCATAAACTATTATCCCAATTGAAAAAGGGAATGTCACTCAACTTTTTACACTACATGGCCCACAACTTTGATCAATTATGGGGCACGGTCAGGTCCAATTAGTTGAATATCATTTATGGACATGTAGTCAAGATTTTCTCAAATCCAATGACTGCAAACCTAGTTGAATACAAAAAGAGGTTCACCCTCAATCATTAGTCCAAATTAGAAACTTAACATTGGCATGTGTCTCAATTGAAAATCATGCTTAAGGGAGGATTGAAGTAATCCTTTCAGTGCACTTTAATGTTGCTAGTGCACTTTAATATTGCTAGTTAGATATTCATATAAGCTCCAAAATTAGAGTACATAGATTAGACGATTCGGTTTGATCATACTTTGACGAAAGTCGTGAACCCAGAATATAAAACACATGGTTTGCAGTTTGATCGATCCAATCGTGGTGAACCCAGAATATAAAATACATGGTTTGCAGTTTGATCGATCCAACCACGGTGGATCAATCCAACTGCGGTGAACCCAAAATATAAAACACATGGTTTGCAGTTTGACCGATCCAACCGCGGTGAACCCAGAATATAAAACACATGGTTTGCAGTTTGATCAATCCAACCGCGGTTCAAGTGGTCGGACTAGGCGGTTCTTGTAACTTATGTTATAGATATGTATAGGATACTTGTATTTGGAATTGGAGATTCTTGCATCACCACGAAGGGTTTCATGTTTGACATTGTTGACTGTTTTAATTTGGACGATGGAGATCAATTTTCATCCCAATCTTCCTATGAATAGATATGAGAACATAGGTGTGACATCAAACCTTTGGAAACAAATATAGTAGGCCTTCTAAGCCTAGCCAGTCTATATAGTCTGGGCTAAGTTAAAGATAGTTTAGCTGCCCTTTTTTAACTATGGCACGAGTGCTTTACTACAATAAATCACATAGAACCTAGATATATAGCAAGATGTTGTATACTGAAGCGTTTTGCATTGCATTATGCAAACAAATCACATGCTATCAACTCATCTTTTGAATGGGTGGCAGTAACAATAATTTTTTTTTTAATTTTTTTATTACCTAGATATTCGGGCCACTTAGAGCATCCACCTAATCCAAAGGGCTATGCATCCCAAATTAACACATGCCGGATCAGCACGAGATATAACAAATCTGAGTACAACTTTACTCCATCAATAAAGAAGGATGAACTTTGGTTCAAGGATGAAGAAGGATGAAAGCACTAGCCGCAATCCTTAATTACAAAGCTCCAACCACCAAGAAACTCACTATTAAAAACTCTCTTTAACTGCTCTTACATGACAAATATATAAATGACCTCTCAAAAGGATAAAATGAATTGAAGTTCTACAACTCCTCATAATTGGCATTATTATTTGTGCCCACTCATAAGTCTTCGCAGCAGCAGCAACAACCTCAACCTCGACCCCTTCGTTTCTTACTTGTGCCTCCAGCCTTTCATGCATCAGCTCAAAAAAGGGCTCCTGTACTACCACCAGTCCGTGCACCCGTCCCACCAATCGTTTTCGCTCATCGACCATTGAGAAGGAAAAACTACAATCGAGGGGGGGTGAGTTGGAATCCCGTGGTCTTAAGCTCGGACTCTTCTTCTTTCGATGAATGATTGTTCACGCACCGATGTCATGATTATTTGTACAGCTTGGACATTGCAACCGGGACCCCTGAGCGTACTGCGACTTCCACTCACTCGTCTGATGGTGATGGTGATGACGACGACGATGCCTCTTCCCCTATTGCATATTAGTTTGAACTTTTATAAATAACTTTAAAATTATGATGGTTTATATTATGCCAAAATGTTGTATGTAATGACATAATCGAATATGGTACAATAGGTACTACGAACTCGTTTCCTAGTTTACATTATGATGGTTTATATTACTAAGAGCTCGTTCCTAACATACGCATAACGTAGTAACGACCGCATTAGAGAACCCAAGATTGAAGTGGTTTGATCATAATCCGTCCGACAGAAGTCGTTAACACATTGCCGATCGGATGTCTATAAATTTTGACGATCATCCAATCAATATAACCACTTTGATGAAGGTCATAAATACGTGCGGCTATAAGGTGTAGAAGAACACAATGGACTTTCTTGACATTTTCTTGAGAAAGTGTGGAACACAATAAAATGTCAGAAATACTAAGAAAATGAGTTTTTGAGTAATTCAAGAACAACCCTCTAGGAAAGTGACTTTCCTCATAAATTGGGTTTCTGGGCAGAAACTGTGCTTGCCATTTTCTTGAGAAAATGGGTTTCTGGCCAGAAATTGTCGAACGAGGCCTTATAGAGCAGCTAGAATTTAGTGGTGGTACAAAAGTAGAACTCAAAAGTGAAATATAATTTATTTTTAGAATAAATATTTATTATCGAATGTTTTTTTTTATGGGAGCCATTACTTGCATACATTTTTCAAGCGATTGCACTGAATTTAAAGAAAGACATGGTATTTTAGGGACATGTGATATGTAAAAATGCAATATAGGCTGTCTAATTTGAAGTTCATGATCAATATCTCTGGCTCATAAAATTGGAGCAAAACACGATACTTGTCATATAATCTATTGTAGTCAACTGTTGAATTATATAATAGCCTTTGACTCCATTTAATCAAATGATGAAAATTATATTTTGTTCTAATCTTTGGCAATTGATATCTTTAAATCATGGCCTTCAAATTAAACATCTTAGATGATGTTTTCACATAATAGAGGTCGCCAAACTTGCAAGTCTTTTTTTTTTAATTCGTTGCAATCCGGTGCAATCACTTGAAAAGCATGTGCAAGTAATGGCTCCCTTTTTTTATACGCCAATACCAAATTTCGGTAGTATACATCGCATAATACAACCTAAGGGCTTTTATATCATGTTGCTTACCCCTCAACTTTTCATATTATCAAATAATCACTAGGTGGGCAATGATCTCAAGAGACAAATTACCATCTTAGCCATTCAATTGGTAATGATGATCTAAAATATTATTGAGATATTTTTTTAAGTACTCAATATTATATAAGTATAATTTCACAATTTTCTTTTAAAACATCAATCAAATTGATTTTCTTGGATAGTTACATTACATTTTATCATTCAGTAAATCAAATATACCTCAAATACCCAATGTATCAAGAATATTAGCTTCAGTTGGACTTATTCATTTAGAAAGTTAGTTCATTCTAGCCATTACTTATAGAAGATAGTAAGAATAATTTTGGGATCATGTGTCACATGGCATGTGATCTAAATTTTTTTTTAAAATAATAATAAAATTGGCCTTACAAAATATGGTCAATATTGAGTGACACCCAGCATACCTGGTGCATGTAATTTTTTTAACTTTGGCAATCATTTGAATGGTGGATAAGATATTTTTTCAATTTTTTTTTGTGGGGGTGATGGACTTGATTGATCTTGTGCATTTTGCCTTGACACATGGTCTTTAGATTAGGTACCACTTTGCACCCAAATGACACTAGTGTAGGGTCAATCCCTACATTGCTAACTTAGCATTTTCGGTTGAACCCAACTTGGGGTGTTAGTAGGAATCAGTTGGGTGCCACGTGAGATTGGGTGCTACGTTGACATGCCCAAAGTTGATCACTGATTGTCTAAAAAAAGGTCATTTTCTACCGCTGAATTTTAGGTTAAAGGTAAAGAATTTCAATGACCCCATGTTTAGGTTACGAACCAAAAACTTTGACTTGTGATTTTTAGGGCAAAAAAGTGTCTTTTTTCCTAAAACCTTTGATGGGTTTGAATCCTTATAAAATGTAAGCCACTCATGATCACATACCACATGGCACATGATCTAAGTGAA
This sequence comes from Chloranthus sessilifolius, assembly GCA_021018995.1. Classification (NCBI taxonomy): domain Eukaryota; kingdom Viridiplantae; phylum Streptophyta; class Magnoliopsida; order Chloranthales; family Chloranthaceae; genus Chloranthus; species Chloranthus sessilifolius. The sequence goes on along the minus strand of CM037590.1, from coordinate 144,628,701 downwards.
AACAAGATGAAGAAGAGAAGATATCTTGCTTACTTTTATTAGGGTTTCTCAATACAATATATAGACCTATCAGAATGTTCTAGACCATCCACTCGAATACAGCTTTAGGGCTAAGGTGAGACACAGACCCTAACATCATGGTTGATATGGCATGACCTCTGAGATGAGCTTCTGTTATGACTCGAAATTCTACCCCATCCCGAGGGCCTAGAATTCGGAGTTATGACCCACAAGCATCCCAGATACGCTAAGTGGATATACACATAATCAAAGTCCTCACGCAAAATTGATTTCATGAATCTGTGAATCCAACAAATAAGGGTGAAATATAAAAACAGTCATAAATACTGAATAAATGTGACAAAATTCAGGTAAACCACCAACAAAAGGGAAATAAAAGTCAGAGATAAATCTGATAAATGAAACTATAGAGTCAACAAAAGCAGTATAAAACGAAACTCAGCACCGAGTCTACAACTATCAATAACCGACGCTCGGATCAAAATCAGCACCAAATTCTTCTTGGTAACGAGTGACGTCGCCCTCCTAAGGCTCTTGGTACTCAGCATCCACGGGGTCAACGAAATCAATGTCAAAAGGATCAGAATAGCCCGCGTCAACTCCGCCAATATAATCACCTGCAACTGTTAGATTTCTGTGGGATGAGTTTACTCAGACACGTAAAGTCAGTGGATACACCACTAATCTATCATATTCTACTCAGGTTCATTGCGGGTGCATCACATGAATGATAATAATAATATATCAATGAAATTTAAAAAAAAAAGAATGGCAAACCAAGTACATAACGTAAAACTCATATCATAATTATAAATGCAGGACCATGATTTAGACAATCATATCTTAACGTACCCCACTATATCTTATTATTTTCACACATGCGTCTATACATAACATGAGCGCACCTAACATACTCATAAATCCTAAATGACCTGTACCAGAGTCGCCGCTCGAGCCTATCATGTGAGGATCACCATGGTAGCTTACCACCATATCATATCGCCCTCCATAACATACTTATACTCTCCACTCAACCTAATGGGGAGACATAAATGGCTAAACGTAACTCATAACATACTCATATTATCTCCCAAAGACCCGTCTTGGTTGTAAGATATTGTTGCCCTTACGATGGCTAAGCAAGGAACAAAACGTACATACCTAAGTTCATAATCTTTTATTGACCTACACAGCAGTGTCTTATTAACGTACTCATAACTTATCTTATCTTAACATACTCATATGATAACATACTCTTACCACTTACATCTAAGACGAGTTATAGTGAGATAACTTTACAAAATTACTATTTTCGAGAAAAGGGTTTCGTAGTAACCTGGATGTACTTCGTGTGACAGTAAAGAGACATTTCTATCATAAGAGTTCCAAATTACCATAGATGGGTTGCATCCATACATGGACGCATATATTTCGAGTTTCATATTACCATAAAGAGATCTCACTACAACTAAGGCGCAAGGCCCGAATCTCATATCATAACTCATATCTTGTCCTTGTATATTAACATTCGAGGTGATAAGATCACTGTTTATGCCACTGTATATGAGGCTACACTGAATTCACACTCACCTTACTCATCATGATGTCTCATACCACCCCCATGAGTTATAGGATATGTGAATGCGATATATTCCTCCCTTCGATACCATCTCGGCGAATCACTATGCCCAAGCATAGGTATGATCTCATACACTCGCGTATGTATGACCTAATATATCTATAACTCGTATACCATGATCATAATGAAAACATAAAAATATCATGCATACAGAAAAGGTTTACATCCAGGGTTTTGTTATGTTTATATATATACATATTTATTTACACCTCAACTCAATACAAATATAGAATATGATGGTTAACAGTGTGATTTTAATTATGTGAAGGACAGAGTTCGATTTTCATGAGGTATCGAATTTTTAACACTTCATATTATCGAAGTGGTCGCGTTTAAGCGATAAGAATGATATATATAGACTATTATAATTAAATGCTCAAATTGAAAAGTACAATAATTCTAAATTAGGTCAATCACGACCATCGATTGAAACATTCAAGTGATTAGCGTGTATTAAGTTTTGGTCGTGCTAAAGTAGAATTATGAGGTATATAAAGTCATTTGTTCGGACGAAAATCGATCGATCGGAATTTTTATATATGAGTCAGTGAATTCAAGTAAGAATCAATCAATCGATGGAATTTAAAATAATTTAAAGTACACAATGGTTCGGTTCTATCCAGAATCGATCGATCGAACATAAGAAATCGATCGATCGATAATAAAAAACCATCGAATTTGGGAAGGGTTTATGTGCCCTATAGAGCAAGGTGAGTTATATTATTAAAATTCTACCATTCATGTATTTTATAAAACAATTATATTAATATAATAGTATAGTACTTGAGTGTAATTGTTGTATGTAAGAATATAATAATATTAGGATATAAGTTATATATATAGTTTATTAAATCCATCATATTAGTTGGAGTATAAGACCCATGCTTTGAATATAAAAATAATATAAACACAAGCCTTCAACTACATTACCTAAATCAATCGATTGAATGTGTCATCAATCGATTGAGAAATGAAGAGTCCAACCTCCTTAAATTATTTCACAATCGATCGATCGGGTTGAATAAGTCGATCGATCGATTATTAACAACAAAGGTGCAAAATTAATATGTCCAAAATCGATTGATCAAAAAGTGGAAATTGATCGATTGACTGAGTAAAGAAAACATTATCTTGCTGCTTGGCCTGAAATCAATTGGTCAGAATAGGAAATTGATCTGTCGATTTCGAAAATTCTTGAGTCTCTACAATTATGAAATAAGATCTGAAAATAAGGATAATGATAAATAAAGCACAATTAAATGCAATTAAATCAAGGGCTAGTTAAATTATTCAATTAAAAATAATATTATAAAGAATATAAAATAAGATTCATTTTATTTAGCTCGTTGATACGCGATTGAACGTACCCTACACGATGAGATCTGAGAAGAACAAGATGGATTGACAGGTACCCACCTCTTAAACCATGAACAGTAGATCTATGATGATTAGGGTGAAAAGATCGACGTCCTATGCGATGACCCGTCCAAGATTTCTCCTTCTTCTTCCTCCTTGATCTTGATGGTGGAAATAGAATGCGATGGTTCTTGTGGAAGAACACACAAAATAGTTTAAAGAAGAGATTAAGGAATTTGAGAAGGGATGGGTTGAAGAAGAAAGATTGTAACGGCTAGGGTTTCTTAAGAGAATAAGAGAATAAGAGACGGCTAAAGTTTCCGAAAAAGAAGAAAAGTGAAAAGTGGTTTGCGTAACTTAAACTTAAATAAAATTTTCTCAAATATGGTGGGTTCCGGTGTGGAGTGCTACCGTCAAGTATAGTGCAAACACATATATAACACCACAAACAAGGTTTAAGAAAATTCGGGTCGTTACAATTTGTATCCGGTGTATCTCAAATACGCCCCCTCAAGTTAAGGGGGATTTTAGCCACCTTTAACTTTCCTTGGAGGTTCTTGAAAAGGTTGCTCGAAAGAGTCTTTGTGAAGATATCAGCCACTTGAGTGACGGTGGAAATGTGTCGCACTTGGGCTTCCTTGTTTACCACTTTTTTTCGGATAAAGTGGTAATCAACCTCAATGTTTTTGGTGCGCGCATGGAAAATCAGATTGGATGCAAGAGAGATTGCACTGATGTTGTCGCACCATAAGACAAGTGTGTGATCTTGGCCGATAAGGAGGTCTTTGAGGAGCATATGAATACATGAGATGTCAGCAGTTGTGTGAGCTAATGACCGGTACTCGGCTTTGGTAGAGGAGTGAGCTACAGTGCGTTGGTTTTTAGCACACCAAGAAATAGGATTTGAGCCAATAAAAATGTAGAAATTGATTGTGGAGCATCGATCACCTACCCAGTCTGCATCGGATGGCAAGGGGCTCCGGATGGAGTTTGAGGTCATGATTAAGAGTGCCTTTTTACAAAGTGAAGTATGCGCTTTACCACAATGAATTAAACGGTTGTTGTTTGTAGGGTTGTGCATGTGTTGACACGATGTTGCGGTAGAGAGATGGGTCTTGAAAGGCATGGTCATCAGTTGGGGTAGCAATGGTCTTAGAAGTGTAGGGGAAGAGTATGCTTTGCAGTCAAGCATGACAGCCTTCTCTAAAATTGACAGCACGCCTTTAGACTGAATGAGTGAATCCGAGAGGTGTGCGCAACACCTCGATCCTTCATTGAGAATGATTGTACCATAATAGTGATCATGTTGGTAATTTGAGTTGGCTCCCAGCGATTAAGATATCATCAACATAGATGAGGATGATGGTAATGTGTCCACCATGATGACGAACATATAGAGTTATCTGCCATGCTATTGCGGAAACCATTAGATAGCAGGAACCTAGAGAACATATTAAACCTAGCTCAAGGAGCTTGTTTCAGACTGTAGATCGCTTTACGAAGCTTGTAGACATGATGAGGTAAGGAAGGATCGACGAACCCAAGGGGTTGTTACATGTACAACTCTTCCTTTAAGAAGTCATGGAGAAATGCATTTGACACATCGAGTTGCTTGATGGGCGAGTTATAGTGTAGCGCAAGTGATAAAACCACTCTAATGGTAGGATGTTTAGCCATGGGGCTAAATGTATCGTGATAATCAAATCCTTCCTGATGGTAGCCTTTAGCAACATGTCGTGCTTTATAGCAAGACACGGACCCATTTGCATGAGTTTTGACCCTATAGATCCACTTGCGACCCACTATGGTGCGATCGACAGATTTAGGAACCAAAGTCCATGTGCCTTGCGTGATGAGGGCATGGTATTCTTCTAACATTTCCTTCCGCTAATGATGGTGTTTAAAGGCTTCATTATAGTTCCGATGTTCATTAGCTGGGTTGGTAGTAGCAGTGAGGGCAAACTGCTTATTTGGCTTGATAATGTCGCTCTTAGATACGGTGGTTATTGGATGAGTGGGCAAGGATAATTGGGCATTGATTTGGGTAGCAGGCATGTTGTCAGGTGTTTGGGTAGAGGTAGAGCAGATTGGGTGGGTGCACTTAGGAGGGAAGAATTCAAGGGGAGTTGGGTTTCTTGTTGTTGGGATGCGTGTATATGAGTGGGTGTGGTTGTGTTAGTTTTTGGTATAAAACCGATTGTATATTATTTCATTAGTTGTATATTATTTCATTAGTGTATATTATTCAAGGGGAGGTGGTGATTTTAAAAGACATTCATGATGGTTTTTTCCATTTAAAATTTTAGTAGGTAGCCGATTTATAAGGTATATAGTAGTTAAGATACAATCACTCCAGAAAAGGAGGGGTAAATGGGCTTGAAAGTGCAAAGCCATAGCCATCTCCATAAGATAATGGTATTTTCTTTCAACAATGTCATTTTGTTGAGGTGTAGAAATGCAAGAATGTTGATGGAAAATGTCATTATCTTTTTTAAAAAATTGCATATCATTAGAAAAAAATTCAGTTCCATTATCCGTATGAATGGATTTAATAAAGCATTGGAACTAATTTTTAATCAATGAAAAAAAATATTTATGTAGTGATTGGTTTCAGATTTGTGTTACATTAGAAACACCCAAGTGCATCTGCTAAAATCATCCACAATGGTTAAAAGAGCGAGCTCTTGAGAGAGGAGTCGAAAAACTTCCCCAAATATTAAAATAAACAAGTTTAAAAGGTGTAGTAGTAACTCGTGAACTATTAGAGAATGTAATACGAGTTTTCTTAGCTTTAGGACAAATATGACATTGACAATTATTTGAATAAAACATATCAGAGTACTGGTGAATAAGAAAATGTAAACGATCACGAGAAAGGTGACCGAGACGCCAATGCCATAAATCTACTTGTTGGGAATGTTCAACAATAGAAATAAATGCAGCATGAGAGGGTTGATAGAAACACTGCCCATTTTGCATTTCACCCGCTCCAATCATCTTCTTCGAGGACAGGATCTGAAAAATCCAATGATGAGGAAAAAAAGTGATAGAACAATTTAAGGTTGCAGTTAGTTTTGGAATCGATAATAAGTTATAATGAAAAGATAGAACATATAAAACATTATGTAAAGTGATATTATTAGAAAGGATAATTGAGCCTATGTGCAGAACGGGTGCCACCTTTCCATTCGAAAGTTGAACTGGATGAGATGGTGGTGAAGATGAAATGGAAGATAAAAGAGAAGGTGAGGAAATAATGTGGTCAGTGGCTCCACTATCCAAGATCCATTTATTATTAGGAGAAGTAAAAGATGAGCAACATAAAGTGATACCTGCAAGATTAGCCATTGGAGGTGTAGAATTAAAAAATATGGATTATTAGCATCCATATGAGAGGAAATTGCTGAAGAGGAAGCCATGAAATATTGGCTAGAGGAATAATAGAGGTGGTGAAAAAAGAACTGTGTAAATTTAGGCTTTGATACCAAGTTAGTTGTTTCTATAAAACAGATTGTATATTATTACATTAGTGTAACACATATATATAGATTACATATGGGACAAATATCTAAGGAATTTGAGGATATAAATCCAAAGAAGGAAGTATACCTAGAATACATATAAGACAAATATCCCAAGAATGTGGGGATAAAAATCTAAGGAATGAACTATGCCAATCAATAAAATCGGTACCCACAAATTCAAATTTGAAATCGGCCCTTGGCTGGCTGGATTGGATTGCCATGCTAACTTGCCATATTAACAGGTTGGGAGTGATGTAGAGGAAGGTGTTGTGAGGGTTATAGATGGGGAGTTATTGAGGTGGGAAAGGGAGGGGAATTTGGTGGGGATAATAAGTGGGAATGAGGAGTAGGTGATGGAGGAGGTACATGTTGTGGTAAGTGGGAATTAGGTTGATGAGGTGAGGTGTTGGTTGTAGGAGCGTGGTTGGGTATTTGGAGGCGGGAAAGGGAGTGAGGGAATTCTGTTGGTGGAAGTTTTGGGGTTGTGGAGTTGGTGAATGGTGATGTTAGTACATGGGTTTGGGAGGCTACAGGTTGGTTGGGTAGTAGAATTCGGATTTATGAAGGAATGACAGTTTAAGCAAAGGGAAAAACACCCTCAAAGAATTTTACATGTCGGGAGATAAGCACTGGACTAGTGCCTTGTTCCATACATCGATTGCCCTTGCTGGTTGGACAGTATCCAATGAAGATGCACGGGCGAGAGCTCAGAGATAATATGTGTTCAGCACAGGGTCTAAGCCAGGGAAAGCATAGGCATCCGAAAGATTTTAAAGTAGAGAAATCATGATTTTTTTTAACAGTAGCTCATATGGGATTTTAAAATTCAAGGCAGAGTTAGGTAATCGGTTAATGAGAAATACATATGTACAAAGAGCGTCCAGCCAGTAGGAGTTTGGAAGTGATGCATGACAAAGTAATGTTATTGTAGTTTCAATGAGGTGACAATGCTTTCACTCAACAACTCCGTTTCGTTCCCGAGTATGGGGACAAGAAGTTTGATACAATATGCCGTGAGAAGACAAAAATTGGGCAGGAGACCTGTTCACAAACCTGCCTCTGTTATTAGTGCGCAGTATTTTGATTTTTTATGAAAGTTGATTATCTATCAGGTTCTTAAATTCAACAAATTTAATTGTAACTTCAGTTTTTTTCTTTATAGGGTACAACGAAGAGAATCGATTGTAGTCATTAATGAACACCACATAAAAGCGATAACCATGAAAAGAAGGAAGTGGAGACGGGTCCCAAACATCAACATGTATTTTGATGTGGCAAAACGCATAGTGGTTGTTTTGACCACTGAAGTTGCAAACATATTTGGGTACACCACGACCACTGCCTCGACCTTTGCTGTGATTGCCTGCGTTGTTGTGGCTAGAGTTGTGGTCTCCAGAATGCCTTGTTCGAGTGAATGAGGTATCATTAATAGTATTTGAATTCCTACGATTGTCGGAGAAGGAATCGCCTAATTTTATAGCGGTGAAGTTTGTGGCAACATCAGACTAGATGGTAGCAAGGGACTCCATGGCCTGATTTACCTCCTTAGAGCCAAGCAGATAGTTTAGTTCATGGGGTTTTATGGGCTCAGCTAGAGTACGGATGGTACATTTGAATGAGGAGTATTCATGGGGTGATCCATGAAGAGTGAAGAAGACGATGTCTTCCTCAGATAGCAGAGCACCAGCGGCTACAAGTTTGTCAGTGTAGCTCTTGATTTTCTTCAGATAATCAACCATGATGAGATCAGCCTTTTGGATGGTGCAGAGCTTGATTTTAATCTCATGTATATGAGCTGTGGACAATGAGACAAAACTTTCGGACAGAGTGCTCACTATTTCTGAAATGTGATTAAGCCCAAATGTATAGGGCAACACCTTCAGAGTTGAGGTTGCAATGATGCAACTGATCAAATGGTTGGTTATCAATGAGGACCCATTTGTTGTATTTTGGGTTTGGAGAGACTTTGGGAGCTCTTTTGGAGGACATGGTATTGACCTATCGATGTAGACAAGTAGTTGATTGGGGCATAATGGGGGAGTTGGGTGTTCCATGTGACGAAGTTGGAGGAATCCAATTTGACAGTACTGAGAGAGGAGATGTTGGAGATGAAGAAAAGGAGGCCTGGGGGAAAATCAGGGAGGGAGGAGGGATTGGAAGATGAAGCCATTGAAGAGAAGATCATTTGAATAGAATAATTAATGTACTAACAAAGGTTGTAATAGAAAATTGCAAGATAAAATAAAAAGTCATTCAATTTTTTTTTTATATGGCCATACGGCAAAGACGAGAACCGAAGAGTAGGTACGCATACACATCTGACAATTGCGGAGCAGCGAGAGGGAGCATCAACTATAGTGGTGAGAGTTAATAATAGAACCCAACCCACACCTTGTAAAGACAATGGTGAGAAAAAACGTAGAGGACAAGAATCGAACCCACGACCTACTCCCCCACTTTGAAGGGAGCGTACAAACTGGGCTAACGCCTCTTTGGTAAAGTGATCCAGTTTGAAAGGCACAATAACTGGAAACTGACACTCATTTATATTAGTATTGTATAAGCGGAACCAGGAGATATGTGTTAGTAGTAGGTAAGCAGCACAAGCGCCAAGCGCCAAGTGACTTGATACTCATGACATTTTTGGAGTATTTGCTATGTAGAAAAAAACATGTAACAATTTTATTGCTACGTTATGGTGTAAAACATTGAGATGAAAAATAATCTTCGTCATTTGAGTTAAAGTAGTCAAATGTCATCTAAAATTAATAGCTACCCTGTAAATCCAATACATCATTAGTTTTGGATATTGATTGCATTAACTAAGATGATGGAGATCTCATTCCAATCTCTTACATAATAGCTCTTAAGATTATGAGAGTGAATCACATAGAATAGATGGTTCCACATAGTATACATCCCAACAAGTGATGCAGATAGCAAAAGCCGTAGTACTTGGGTTAGGTACCTAATATTAACTCAAAATTAAAATGGGACAAAAAAAATAAAAAAAATAAAAAGGAGAGACACCGACCTTTAACCTAATTAGCCCACGGCTTGATTGAGCCTAATAAGCTTATTACAATTATTTTTCTAAAGTTAGAATAGGGGAAGGGGAAACTATCTTCACTTGGCTCCCCCTTATTAAATGGGGTAGGGGTTCAGGCTCAGCGTAGAATTGATCATTTAACGATTTCATTCAATTGATCAATAGCTCACACACATGATAAATTTGACCATTTTCAAGATGCGGTCAACCTTGAATTAATAATTGAGCATCTCACCGATTGAGCAATAGCTCAACCGGCATCCTCTTTCCTTGTGGAAGCACAGGTCGTGGGTTCTAATCTTGAGCATCCCCTCCCAGTGTGCGATGCCAAAAGTTGATCCTCTCTACGTGCAAGTTTGTGAACCTGTAATTGGACAATTAAAGCAGGCATGGGAAACAATCTAGATTTAATGTAGTGTTTTGAGGAAATATTTTGAATCCTCTGTTGAGGCATTATGCTCTAAAGGAAGCTATCTTGGTGTGCCAAAATTTGTGCACTCTACTATCTGCTATTGTTCTTATTTTTAACGGCTAATATTGATGATCATTGATCATATGATATACAATTTATTTATAAGTGTGTCTCTTTAACAGATATAGGTTCCAATCATGGACAACCACTTGGGCTATTACGATTGATCATAGATATTTGCGAAGTGGCATAACAGTGAAGTGTTCTTCAATGGGTAAGATCAAGCACCTATTTTAATGGTGTTAGATCCTTTAAAAGACTATTTGCGTTTTACGCCGTATCACTGTGACGTCTTGCCGAGAGACGAGACGTCTCGATCTCAGGACTATCTAAGTCAACTTGAAAATCTAAGATTTCAAATGATGATTAGGTGTGCAACCTGTTGGCACATGTGGTACATTCCCCCCCCCCCCCCCCTCCGAAAAAAAAAAACCTATCCTAGCATCAATTTTAACTTAATGGGATTTGATATGCCCAACTCTACCTCTATGGCTCAAGTCAGGCTTCAGGATTTGTTATTTATCATTGCTCAAGTCAGGCTTCGGGCTTTGTTATTTATCATTATTTTTTATATTTGTCAAAAAAAAATTCGTTCAAGTTTGAGAGAAATTTTTCGAATGAGGAAAAACAAAACTCTAAGACATCTATAGATATTCAAACTCTAAGACACTATCAATGAATCTAATATTAATATTAAATATTATTTTGATAGTGTCACAACCCAGAATCCTAGCCGATCTCAAGGGCCTAGAATCCGGTGTCATGATCCCGCACGCTTGTTAAGGCGATAAACGGATATACATATCTTACTAGATCTTACATAAAATTGAGCTCCCAAAAATCGTAAATCAAATTTTCATCTCATATTAAAAATTTCCTTCAATAAACTGATAATGAATTTTGAGTCTAACATACAAAATGGCCATAAATTAAGGCACGACCATATACTGGAAAGTCCATTTGAAAATTTAATACATACTTGACATAGTCTATCTGGTCATCCATGTCGCCACCCTTATAAACTGCATAAACTACTAATGCATCAAGTTTACTGGGGCAATGTAGTTCATATCTTCACCTGCAACTGTTAGTTTTTGGTGGGGTGAATTTACTTAGTCACGTAAACTCTGTGGGTTGCACAACCGATCCACTACAATCTACCCAGGTGATCGTGGGTGCAACCTTGTGAGTGAAAGTGAATCTATTATGATCATACATAATACCAACATAATGAAAGATCTTATAAGCATTTAATATCAATTAAGCTGACAGAACGTAACATATTTCAATGTATATGATGCTTCTAATGCTTATCACTTTTCTTACTACTCTTTTCAACTTAACCTATGTGGCATATCGAAAGTCCTATTGTTACTCCATAAGCCTATACAACGTACTTCATATCTTGCTTATCTTGTTTAAATGATCTGTGCTAGGATCGCTGCTCGAGCCTATTACTCGAGGTCCACGTATAGATAACTATCTAACCTCCATATTATAATATAAATCACCATCCAATCCAATGAGGTTGCGCTCATAGTAACCACAATGTCCTCTTAGTTTGAGACAAAGCTATCATAGTGTCCTTAAGACCCATCTTGGCTGCAGACGTTGAATCTTGCGATGGCACGCAAGACATGACACGTGTAGAAACTTAATTCATGTTTAGTTGGCATTCACAACATATCTTAATATATCATAATATTATTCGATTCTGGGCTTAGGTCCCCACCCCGATATCATATTTGTGTGGGCTTAAGTCCCCACTTTCTTAACATCTCGTAGCTTAACATATTCATATTTCATCATTTCTTAAACTTAATTAGAATGGGCCACAATGTGATAGGCTTCACAAACCATTATTTTCAAGGGATGAGTTCCGTAGTAATCTGGATATACTTCGTGTAGCATCCCATACTATCATAGAGGGATTGCATCCGTACATGGACGCCTACATTTCAAGTTCCATGTGACCGTGAAAGAAACCCTATCATGACAAAGGCTTAAAAGTTATGTGTCGTATTTTATTCCTTTTTCTTAACATGCATATATCCTAACGTACTTATAATTGATCATTGTCACACAAATCAAATGAAACATATAATAAGAAAACATTTAACTATAAAGAAAACCAATATTACTCGTAAATCAGAACGCCTCACTCATCATTAAGAGAGAGAAGAAGGCGACCTAAAAATGAAGGTATGTGAGTATCAGAATGCATATCACAAGGTGATGTTAGACTAGTCTCATCAGATAGATCTTGTTGATCTAATGAAAATGGACCGGTCATTTGTGAAATTTGGCTAAGGATTAACTCCTATGTGCCTCAAACAAGTTTCAACCATCGGATCCTTGTTACACAGTTTTTGGAATATGTACACCTTCATAACGTGCGTAAAAGATGCCTCTAAACAGTTTTCCTAAACTTTGAAGGTGGGTTGGGCCTATTCCACCAGTTTGGGCTTCTATTTCTCAGGAGTCTTTGGCTTAAATTGTGTATTTGGCCTGCTTGGGTATTTAAGCCCATCAAGGGTCTGAAGGTCAAATAGGTCAATTGGTGGAATCTATGGACTCAATTAATGTTTTGTGAGCCTTATAGGATTCTTATGGTTAAAGATATGGACCTATTTTAAGGTTTAGGGTCCTTACGTCTCAATTTGAGAATTTGGCTATAAGGTGTGTTTTCAAGTAAGCATATGTGTACTATGCGAAGTGGCATAAAAATTGAAGTTCATTATCTAAGATAACCATTTGACCATTGATTTGATAGATGGTTAGATGATCTATAGTTAGGCCCATGGGTTTCGGCCCATGATTTGTTCAAGAAAGGGAGTCAAAGTGCACCCTTTGGCCAATGTGCACCTATTTGCAAATGCAGGAACAACAGAATTAATCTAAGTGTTAATACACCATTTTCACGGATTTTTAAGATATAGAAAGAAATTTAAATAACAACATCATGAGCAGTATGAGTCATCTAGATGGATAGACCGTCAAGAAGTATGTGCGTTTCGCCCACTTATATAAAACTCAAAATGGCTGAGATCATCGAAATCTAAGCAGTCAAACCGGGACCATTAAGCCTAGTGTGCACAAAATAAAAATAAGGCATTAGCCCATACATTGCCTGGGCTTTTTGTTGTGTCCGATTTATAGTCCTGAGGGTCTATTTTATCGGCACACTTTTGTGTCATATGGAAGGGTGTAGTACCTTCTGGTTCTTGATTGATGGGTTCAACCATAGGGTCAACCTTTTGACCATAACCGTCTTGTGAATCCACACAAAAACATAAGAATGAGAAACTGAAATTCTCATATAATCATCACAAAAGTGTAAAGCGTAGATTTGGATGGATAGAAGGGCACCCACCTTATATGAGCCTTTGAATGGTTGGATGGGCAGAAATCCAACTTTAGCATCCGTCTTCATATGATGATCGCTCGCGGTGGTGCACCTTGCTTGAAGCACGCCCGATCTATTGGCGGATTTTGTAAACGATTTTTCAAAGAAAATTAAGTCCGACACACATAAATTAAATTTTTCGGATAGCCGTTTCGCCTGTTGCTCCCATTGCAACCTGGAATTCGCTCCGAAACCATGGAATAAAACCAAGACTGGTTTGTGAAACCGCCAATGGTGAGGCACCTCAAGATGTATCACCGTTTCATGGTCAAGATCAAATGTGCAAGGGACCAAACCTAAATGCATGGAGCATAAGGTTAAAGCATGGTCCTTTATCTTGATGAAGCCGAAAAATCGCTTTAAGTTGGAAAAAATCAGAAACTGCTTGACGAAAAACTGCGATATATGGAGTACAAATAGGGGAACTAGAGGAGTTGAAGAAGCATTTATTTGTGGCCTGCTTGGTTAACGTGGTGAGGAAGGGAGAGGGAGGGCTGCTTCTTTAGTTTTTAAGATAGAGAGACGAGAGAGAGAGAGAGAGAGAGAGAGAGGTCCCTTCGTCTCTTTTGTTTTTCGTTGGATTTGAGTACGGGCTAAAGAGAGTCTATATGGCAATTTCACCAATAGAAAGAAATAGACAGAGAGGACTCTTCTACTTTAATTATAGGAAGTTGCCTTGAGTGGTTTCGGGTGCCAGATTGCATCGATTTTAATTTAAGTTGTTTCTCTTTTGGTAAAGAGGAATAGTTGGGTGTTGAGTTAGTGTGTTGGGCACCACCACTATAAAGCAGTGCATGAGGAATCTAGCCCCACACAGATATACATATATATATATATATATATATATATATATATATATATATATATATATATATATATATATATATATAAGTGTCGGGGTCTGGGCTTGGTGTTGGCTTTGAGTCCCCACTTGAGGATTCGGGTCATGCCTGGGTGCGTACGGTTGCACACATCATCGTTATCTATTACCATAAGATTAAATTTATTTTTATTTTATATATACAAAAGGAATGGCTTGAGTTAGTTATAGAGTGTGGAGCTTGCACACCGTTTTTGGTGGCCCACCCCATCTAAGGCCACAAGATTTGGGTTTTAAAAAAACTCGGGTCATGACAGATAGTTTGATTGTAAACAGTATAACATATATATGGAAAAGGTTTCCGTAGCGTCCTCCAAAATTGGGGAAAACCGCCAATTGGCAGTGGGACATCAAATTGATGATACACGGAGCATAGATGCATTTGCATAGATCATGTTTTTTTTAAAACAAATAAAAAACTAATCTTTAACATCTATTTTTTTAGCCTTGAAATCTAAGCCTCTAAAATCGACCAAACTTTGATGAAAGCCTTAGAAATAAATAAACTCTCTTTTATATAAAAGTTGATCTACCCTAATTCTCTGTGTTCCATATGCATCCAAACAATGTTTTGGGTACCACGTGGAGCTCCACGACATCTTGAAGGATGCCTGAGCATCCTCCCATGGAAAACGAAATCGGCTCCATATATATGCATATATATATATATATAGAGAGAGAGAGAGAGAGAGAGAGTATATTTACTTATAATAAAGTGTTTAATATATATAACTCAAAGATGCACAGGCAAAACCAGGCTTATAGCTTTAACTTGTTAAGCCCTTATCCATCCATCGGAAGCACAATAGGATTTTGGTTTTGATGCCCTAGCCTAGCTTTCTCACCCCCATTTTCCACTTTATATTTGGGATAAATTGGGTATTTTCACTTCACTAAGTCTTCTGCCGGAAAGAAATTATTTTCGAAAAAATAATTAAATATAATGACCAAATCCCGAGCTCTACGTATCTGCGACTTAGCTGCATGACTTGAGTGGGTCTTGATCTGAAACTCCGGACCCGATAACCTGCCCTCCCCAACCTGACCTGATGACCTTACTCGGTCTTATAACCCAAATACTCAGACTGCTTATAAGTTGTTTTCTAACGTTAATAGTTGCCTTGGATTGTGAGGCGAGTTAGCAGTGAGTGCGTTGATGCCGAGGTTCTTCCGCAAATCGTTGATGGATGCAGATTTGGAAAACACTTTTTGGTAGTGATCTTGTCAGATCCCACTATTTGTTTGTTCTTAAGAATTTAGGAAATAAGATAACTAGTAGTTTTTTAGAAGAATTTAAAAAAGACGATGATTAGTAGTTTTTGAGTATTGTGGGAAGAAGATGAATAGTAGTTACTATGCAAATAAATAGTATTTTGGGTCACTATTCACTCTAGTATTACTATTCCGACTTCACTATTCACATATGGAATTACACTCGTATTGGTATCACACCAACTCTCATTTTACTCTTTTTATTTTTAATTTTTAATTTTAAAAAAAAAAAAAAAACTGTTTAAATTTTTATAAATGTCTTCTTTAATTTTCAAAATCTAAAATCCATTTTTGATTTAGTCCCATGGACTAATCTGACAAATCACCAACAAGACAAGCAAACCATTGCTCCTGACACATTGAATCAATAAGAATGGGCTCATTGGTCTACTGACATGACCATCGACACTACTGAGCAACCTCTCAGTCATCATGAAGACCAAGAAGGTCTTAAACTAACATTAAAACCAAATCTCATACAAATGACAAAGCCAAACGACATTGTCATAAATCGAACATAAATAAATGTTGAATTTCAGCAAAAACAATATAAATTATTTCGTGAATGGTATTTCCAAAAAATTTCAAATGAAAAACTACAATAATTCAAAGAAAAATTCTATCAATCTATAGAAACATCTTATCAAATAATTCCTTTTGTAAAATGGTTCAAAGCAATCCAATACATAGAAATGACCCAAGAAGAAAGAAGAATACATCTCCTTGCAGATGTACAAAAGGCTTGGCAAAAGATAGATGACACAATCATTCAATCTATTCATCCTCCTGTTGAAGCCTTAAAACTTACTCAACCTCATTCATCCATAACAATTGAAGCTATTGCTTTAATTAGACCTGTTGAGACATCATCTCAGCCTATAAAACCAGATTTGTCCAGTTTATATAAACAAAATAATTTCACCAATATTAATCTTCAAACAATTGGACAACAATTAACTAGAATTGAAGAAATGATTTTTTTCCTAAAGAACCTCATATTCTTCATCTAGAACAATCAAATATGAAGCCACCTCTAAAAGTCACAGGAATAAATCTGTCTTCAAAATTACAACAAATCAAACAAGATGAATTCATCGATAAATTAACCTATCGGTTGTACAATTTATCTTCAAAAGATAAGAAAAGTCCTTTACAAATCAATATATTAACAGAAGATGAGGATGATCCCCATGTCAATATTGACATCGTTCAAACTAGTTTTGAATCCTTACAAAATGATATGGAATTCAATAAACTTCAACATTCTAGATCATCTCAAAATCGATGGGATATTTATTTTAGATATTATTATCATAGACCTACTCCACAAGATCTTCTTTATGAAGAAGATTATATGACGGTCCAAAATTCGTACAATCATAGATCCATTTATGAAAGAAATATTGATGGTAAATCTGAATATGCAATTTTTGAAGTTGTACATAAAATATTAATGCATAGCACTATTTTCAAACAAAGTAATAATAATGATCACCAAATTGCTAGATTTATTATTACTGGCTTTTCTGGTATCCTCAAAGGATGGTGGGATAATTTGCTCACACAAAATTAAAGAGATGAAATTCTTAATTTGACCAAACAAGTAAAAATGAAAACACTGGCCAAATGGAGGCCTATCAAGATGTTGTTTATACTTTAACTCAAAAGTATAATCTTGCATTTTATTGGTTCTTGGAAACACCAACAAGAATGAAGAAGAGAGCTTCTTCAAAATTTACGTTGTCCATCCTTAACCCATTTTAGATGGTACAAGGATGTCTTTTTGACTAAGATCATGTAACGAACTGATGCCAATAATAAATATTAGAAAGCCAAATTTATTGATGGTCTCCCCAGCTTATTTGCTGAAAAGGTAAGAAACAAACTCCGAACTCCTGAGGATCAAAGTATTGATTATAATCAATATACTTATGGTCAATTAATTAGTGTCATCATTCGTGAAGGCCTTACCCTGTGTAATGATCTAAAATTACACCAACAATTAAAACAACAATAACTCACTGGTCACAAAGAATTAGGAAAATTTTGTGATCAATTTGTCTATGATACAAAAATTCATTTTCCTCCAAAAAAGAAAGAAAAAATATTGAAAGAATCCTCACCAAATTATAAATCTTTTATAAAGAAAAAACATATATCTAAAAGAGACAATCAACCTTCTTCTTCTCGATAATTTTGAGAAAAACAACCAATAAACCCCAAAAGAGAAGTTAGGTGTTATAAATGTCATAGATTTGGCCATTATGCCAATCGATGTACACTACAACAAAAATTGAATCAAATACATGATAAAGGTTTAAAATTAACCCTATCCAAACTCTTAATCGATGATATTTCTTCTCAAACAGAAGAATCTGAAAATGATGAGACAAATAGTCTTCTACTTCTTCCTCTGCAGAAGACCATCATAGAGATTGCCATTTCCAACCTATTAAGACATCCAATGACAGTTGACAGACATTTGCTGCTATGAATAATCTCAGTATCAATGTTCTTAGTGACAACCAACAATCGCTATTAGATTTAATTGATAAAACTGAAGATCCAATAATGAAATCTAAATTAATCGAAGCCTCTATTTTTATGGCTAAAAAGGAAAATAAAAATGATTTAATAATCGAAAATCCTTATTCAATCAAAGAATTATTCACTCATCTTGAGGGTACAAATCTGAAAATACCCCTAGCTAAAGACTATCATCCCAATGAATCATTCCAACTTGAATTTACTACATTCAAACAATAAATGATAAATGGGGTTAATACCCTCAAAACAAGAATTCAGACTCTAGAAAGAGCTAGCTCTTCTAGTCACCAATCTATTCACCACTTATCTATCAAGGATAATTATTTACAGCTTATAAGTTATCCATCATCCAAGAAATGGTATATCAAGATTACTTTAATCATTAACCATGATTTCCTACTTCAAGATGTCATTGCTCTGATCGATAGTGGAACAGACATGAATTGCATATAGGAAGGATTCATTCCTTCTCAATATCTGGTAAAGACTCATCACAGTCTCATAAATGCTAGTGGTCATCGAATGACCATTCACAACAAAGTGAATATTTTCATCTATCATCATGGTATTACTATTTCTGCCACCTTTATGATTCTCACCAATGTCACCCAATTGGTCATACTTGGTCTACCTTTCATTATTTCCCTTCTACCACATTTTTAGGTAGATCATACTAGTATTCATACCCAGTATCATGATACCCACTTAACCTTCGAATTCGTCTCTCCTTCTTCTCTAGATTCTCATATTTGTGTGCTCCATAACTCCTATTGTGCAATTTTGGGGCCTCCTTATCCCTTATCTACTCCATTCACCCATAATTATCAAATTACCCAATATTTTAAGGCCACTTCCCCTTTATCTTTTTCATATTTTAATACTACTTCTAATGAATTCCTTCACAAACTAATATGTTTGTTTTTGCAGGAACTTTCCAACAACACCACTAACCAAGTGGGATCTTCAATTATTTTTTGTCTAAACAAAGACCTACTAATACCTTTTTCTATGTCTCCAGATGGCTAGTTGCAGCTTCAGTGGAGAAGATTATCTTTCTTATCCAAAACCTCAAAGAAATGCTTATATAGTCTTATGTGGCTTCCAACCAGGAATATATGTGACATGGCAAGATTGTCATAAACAATTTTTTAATTTTCCCAATGCTTATTACCAAATGTATAACTCCTTATCAAAAGCTAAACAGACTTTGTAGTTATACCAAAGAAAAAAGAAAAATCATTCATCAAGATTTGAATGGAATATGGAAAAACCATATTATTCAGAATCGCAAACGATTCAGATATCATATGAGTTCCTTAACAAACAAGTTAAGAGCTCAGGACATAAACATGAAAATATTATATGACAATCTTCTTTCCCTATTAAATAATTTCTCGTGGGAAGAAGAAATTTTTACTATTGAGAAAATTACCCATTTCCTTGAACTTATTGAACTTCTTGAGTCCTATTTTCCAGATCCCATTCTTCAACGTCTCAAAAGAATTTATCTTTTTGAGAAAATTAAAATTATTCTTCCTACCGACATTGCTCATGATATTTGGTCCCAAATTGAGGATCATGCCAATAAAATTAAACAAATTTTATTGCGCAACCATCGTTATATCAATCACAGCCAAGGATATCACCTTCCCAAGCTTTCTCTTTGTTCCTATGAATATCATCATAATCTTGTTGAATGTCTTGACTGGGGATTAATTAACCAAATTATTTTCTCAATTCATGTTACTCCTTCCAAGTTTCCTCGAATGATCAAATCTATGGTCATTCATGCATCCAAAAATCTGTCTCCGCATATCCATCTTACTTTCTGGATTACGAGTACTATTGGCTGGAGGTTAAAAAGAACAATTTTCCAACCATATCAAATTTGGATTCTCAAAAAGACCAAGCAATATGAATTCTCCTATGTCCAAATGGCAGACTCTACTTCAGCATCCAGTGTTCGAGCACTCTCTCCAAAATTATATTAGATTCAATCTTTGATGCATTTCTCCAAAGAAGCAAGAGAAATATCCAAAGCTCCATATGCTTTCAAGATTACAGATGGAAGAAGACTTTTCCTCACAGATCTTCCAATCGAGTATATGGTTACTCCTCAACAAGACATTGAAGCTGATAATTTGTTAACTCAGATGATGAGTAGAATTCATTTACATTTACCAGAATCCCTGAAAATTGAGGCCACAATCCGTGAAGAAGAACTTCAACAAGGCACACCAGATCCAGTTAGTCATGTATCAGAAGACTCTATCTATTACCATAATCTCAATAATAGATTAGAATCCTAATGGACCTCTTTAGATAAATTATTGTATGTCCCATTCAAGACTATTTACAACTGGCAGCAGTTACCTTATAACTGGCAGCAATCATCAAAGGCGATGACGACGTAAATCATGATGTCACCGTGCAATATCATGCATAGTTCTATCCAACTATCCTTATTCTTTAACGCACGCCATGACGTCACTTCCAATAATTCTCTTCTGACGCATATCCTTACGTCATATAGCATTACTTTGGGATGAAGCGACTGCAACAAATTAATCCAGCACACGTGTCCCTCCACTCACGGACTTCAACTGATTTCAAGTATGAAATTATGTATAAATGTGGTAGCTTGGGACCTATCCAAGCACCGAGTAATTTTCTCTTTTCTTTTTTTCTTTAGTTACTTTTCTTCTTAAGTTTGTATCGGAGAAGCCCCATATCGGTAAGCTTCCCCTTTCCTTTGTTTATATTTGTTTATGTGTGACATAGTAGTAGTAGAGTGTTATAATAGTGTCATAATAGTGTCTAGATTTCTTATGTTTTAAATTTGTTTTCAATTTTGTTTTATTAGGCATTTGTATATAAAATAAAAGTATTTTTTTCCCGTGTGCTTCTCTCTTTCCGTTACTACGCTTTCCAGTTACTCTGTGTTTGATATCAGAGCCATGTCCGATTAAACTCATGGTAATTCCATATGGGGGGTAGGGAACGTCGAAAGAATAGGAAACAGTGACTAATTTTCTGTATGCTATGCATCTGTAGATGGACTACTGTTCATCGTCTTCCCTGATTCTCACGTTATTATTCATTAACTTTTCTACATGATTCTTACATTACTATTTATTGACTTTCCTTAATTCTTAATATGATAGATAGGAGGATCTGACTATTACTACTAGGTGTTTTCTAGTGTTAATAGTCGCGTTGGATTGTCACTAGCAGTGGGAGATTCCCTCTGCTGTTGGGTGTATATCCCATGAGGAATCTATTGGTCAGACATATGGATTCCTTCAAGATTGATGTCAGGAAGAGCTGATGAAGCTACTTCTAAAATAGAAGATCGAATGGTCGAGGGTATATAGATTTTATAAGGATCTCGAGAACTCGAACCTTAGTCCGATGGGCTAATGTCAAAGATCAACTAGACCGATGGACAATTCCTCCCATCAATCCTAAAGTTCTGTATAAACAAAGATGGACTAATTGGTCTACTGACATGTCCATTAACTTTTCATCGTCTTCCCTGATTTTCACGTTACTATTCATTAACTTTTCTACATGATTCTTACATTACTATTTATTGACTTTCCTTAATTCTTAATATGATAGATCGATCTGACTATTACTACTAGGTGTTTTCTAGCGTTAATAGTCGCGTTGGATTGTGAGGCGAGTTAGTAGTGAGTGCGTTGATGCCGAGGTTCTTCCACAAATCGTTGACGGACGCAGATTTGGAAAACACTTTTTTGTAGTGATCTTGTCAGATCCCACTATTTGTTTGTTCTTAAGAATTTAGGAAAGAAGATGACTAGTAGTTTTTGAGAAGAATTTAAAAAAGACGATGATTAGTAGTTTTTAAGTATTGTGGGAAGAAGATGAATAGTAGTTACTATGCAGATAAATAATATTTCGGGTCACTATTCAGTATTACTATTCTGACTTCACTATTCATATATAGAATTACACTCGTATTGGTACCACACCAATTCTCGTTTTACTCTTTTTATTTTTAATTTTTAATTAAAAAAAAAAAACTGTTTAAATTTCTGTAAATATCTTTCTTTGGTTTTCAAAATCTAAAATTCATTTCTGATTTAGTCCCATGGACTAATCTGACAAATCACCAACAAGACAGGCAGACCATTGCTCCTGACACATTGAATCAATAAGAATGGGCTCATTGGTCTACTGACATGACCATCAACACTACTGAGCAACCTCTCAGTCATCATAAAGACCAAGAAGGTCTTAAACTAATATTAAAACCAAATCTCATACAAATGACAAAATCAAAAGATTTTGTCATAAATCGAATAGAAATAAATGCTAAATTTCAGCAAGAACAATATAAATCATTTTGTGAATGGTATTTTAAAAAAATTTCCAATGAAAAACTACAAGAATTCAAAGAAAATTTCTATCAATATATAGAAACATCTTATCAAATAATTCCTTTTGTAAAATGGTTCAAAGAAACCCAATACATGGAAATGACCCAAGAAGAAAGAAGAATACATCTCCTTGCAAATGTACAAAAGGCTTGGCAAAAGATGGATGACACAATCATCCAATCTATTCATCCTCTTGTTGAAGCCTTAAAACTTACTCAACCTCATTCATCCATAACAATTGAAGCTATTGCTTTAATTAGACCTGTTGAGACATCATCTTAGCCTATAAAACCAGATTTGTCCAGTTTATATAAACAAAATAATTTCACCAATATTAACCTTCAAACAATTGGACAACAATTAACTAGAATTGAAGAAATGATTTCTTTTCCTAAAGAACCTCATATTCTTCATCTAGAACAATCAAATATAAAGCCACCTCTAGAAGTCACAGGAATAAATCTGCCTTCAAAATTACAACAAATCAAACAAGATGAATTCATCGATAAATTAACCTATCGGTTGCACAATTTATCTTTAAAAGATAAGAAAAGTCCTTTATAAATCAATATAGTAACAGAAGATAAGGATGATCACCATGTCAATATTGACACCCTTCAAATTAGTTTTGAATCCTTACAAAATGATATGAAATTCAATAAACTTCAATATTCTAGATCATCGCAAAATTGATGGGATATTTATTCTAAATATTATTATCATAGACCTACTCCACAAGATTTTCTTTATGAAGAAGATTATATGACGGTCCAAAATTCGTACGATCATAGATCCATTTATGAATGGAATATTGATGGTAAATCTGAATATGTAATTTTTGAAGTTGTACATAAAATATTTATGTATAACACTATTCTCAAATAAAGTAATAATAATGATCACCAAATTGCTCGATTTATTATTACTGGCTTTTCTGGTATCCTCAAAGGATGGTGGGATAATTTGCTCACACAAAATCAGAGAGATGAAATTCTTAATTCGATCAAACAAGTAAAAAATGAAAACACTGGCCAAATGGAGGCCTATCAAGATGTTGTTTATACTTTAATTCAAAGTATAATCTTGCATTTTATTGGTTCTTGGAAACACCAACAAGAACGAAGAAGAGAGCTTCTTCAAAATTTACGTTGTCCATCCTTAACCAATTTTAGATGGTACAAGGATGTCTTTTTGACTAAGGTCATGCAACGAACTGATGCCAATAATGAATATTGGAAAGCCAAATTCATTGATGGTCTTCCCAGCTTATTTTTTGAAAAGGTAAGAAACAAACTCAGAACTCCTGAGGATCAAAGTATTGATTATAATCAATATACTTATGGTCAATTAATTACTGTCATCATTCGTGAACGCCTTACCCTGTGTAATGATCTAAAATTACACCAATAATTAAAACAACAACAACTCATTGGTCGCAAAGAATTAGGAGAATTTTATGATCAATTTGCCTATGATACAAAAATTCATTTTCCTCCAAAAAAGAAAGAAAAAAGATTGAAAGAATCTTCACCAAATTATAAATCTTTTAGAAAGAAAAAACATATATCTAAAAGAGACAATCAACCTTTTTCTTCTCGACAATTTCGAGAAAAACAATCAATAAACCTCAAAAGAGAAATTAGGTGTTATAAATGTCATAGATTTAGCCATTATGCCAATCGATGTACACTACAGCAAAAATTGAATCAAATACATGATAAAGGTTTAAAATTAACCCTATCCAAACCCTTAATCGATGATATTTCTTCTCAAACAGAAAAATCTGAAAATGATGAGACAAATAGTCTTACTTCTACTTCTTCCTCTGCAGAAGACCATCATAGAGATTGTCATTGCCAGCCTATTAAGACATCCAATGACAGTTGACGGACATTTGCTGCCATGAATAATCTCAGTATCAATGGTTTTAGTGACAACCAACAATCGTTATTAGATTTAGTTGATAAAATTGAAGATCCTATAATGAAATCCAAATTAATCGAAGCATCTATTTCCATGGCTAAAAAGGAAAATAAAAAGGATTTAATAATAAAAAATTCTTACTCAATCAAAGAATTATTCACTCGTCTTGAGGGTACAAATCTGAAAATACCCCTAGCTAAAGACTATCATCCCAATGAATCATTCCAACTTGAATTTACTACATTCAAACAGCAAATGATAAATGAGGTTAATACACTCAAAACAAGAATTCAGACTCTAGAAAGAGCTAGCTCTTCTAATCACCAATCTGTTCACCACTTATCTATCAAGGATAATTATTTACAGCCTATAAGTTATCCATCATCCAAGAAATGGTATATCAAGATTACTTTAATCATTAACCATGATTTCCTACTTCAAGATGTCATTGGTCTGGTCGATAGTGGAGCAGACATGAATTGCATACAGGAATGATTCATTCCTTCTCAATATTTGGTAAAGACTCATCACAGTCTCATAAATGCTAGTGGTCATCGAATGACCATTCACAACAAAGTGAATATTTCCATCTATCATCATAGTATTATGATTCCTGCCACCTTTATGATTCTCACCAATGTCACCCAATTGGTCATACTTGGTCTACCTTTCATTACTGCCCTTCTACCACATTTTCAGGTAGATCATACTGGTATTCATACCCAGTATCATGATACCCCCTTAACCTTCGAATTTGTCTCTCATTCTTCTCTGAATTCCCATATTTGTGTGCTCTATAACTCCTATTGTGCAATTTTGGGGCCTCCTTATCCCTTATCTACTCCATTCACCCATAATTATCAAATTACCCAATATTTTAAGGCCACTTTCCCTTTATCTTTTTTCATATTTTAATACTACTTCTAATGATTTCCTTCACAAGCTAATATGTTTGTTTTTGCAGGAACTTTCCAACAACACCACTAACCAAGTGGGATCTTCAATTATTTTTGGTCTAAACAAAGACCTACTAATACCTTTTTCTATGTCTCCAGATGGCTAGTTGCAGCTTCAGTGGAGAAGATTATCTTTCTTATCCAAAACCTCAAAGAAATGCTTATACAGTCTTACGTGGCTTCCAACCAAGAATATATGTGACATGACAAGATTGTCATAAACAAATTTTTAATTTCCCCAATGCCTATTACCAAATGTATAACTCCTTATCAGAAGCTAAACAGGCTTTGGAGTTATACCAAACAACTCAACTGGAACAAACTAGTATTGGGTCAATGCCCCCATATTCAAATACTGAAAGAGATAAATTGCAAAAAATACCTGATTTTTATAATCCCGATCTAGCACCAACCATTCATCAAGATTTGAATGGAATATGGAAAAATCATATTATTCAAAATCGCAAACGATTCAGATATCATATGAGTTCTTTAACAAACAAGTTAAGAGCTCAAGAGATAAACATGAAAATATTATATGACAATCTTCTTTCCCTATTAAATAATTTCTCATGGGAAGAAGAAATTTTTACTATTGAGAAAATTACCCATTTCCTTAAACTTATTGAACTTCTTGAGTTCTATTTTTCAAATCCCATTCTTCAACGTCTCAAAAGAATTTATCTTTTTAGGAAAATTCTGACATTGCTCATGATATTTGCTCCCAAATTGAGGATCATGCCAATAAAATTAAACAAAATTTATTACGCAACCATCGTTATATCAATCACATCCAAGGATATCACCTTCCCAAGCTTTCTCTTTGTTCCTATGAATATCATCATAATTTTAATGAATGTCTTGACTGAGGATTAATTAACTAAATTATTTTTCTAATTCATATTACTCCTTCCAAGTTTCCTCGAATGATCAAATCTATGGTCATTCATGCATCCAAAAATCTATCTCCGCATATCCATCTTACTTTTTGGATTACGAGTACTGTTGGTTGGAGGTCAAAAGGAACATTTTTTCAACCATGTCAAATTTAAATTCTCAAAAAGACTAAGCAGTATGAATTCTCCTATGTCCAAATGGCAGACTCTACTACAACATCCAGTGTTCAAGCACTCTCTCCAAAATTATATTAGATTCAATCTTTGATGCATTTCTCTAAAGAAGCAAGAGAAATATCCAAAGCTCCATATGCTTTCAAGATTACAGATGGAAGAAGACTTTTCCTCACAGATCTTCCAATCGAGTATATGGTTACTCCTCAACAGGACATTGAAGCTGACAATTTGTTAACTTAGATGATGAGTAGAATTCATTTACATCTTGCCAGAATCCCTGGAAATTGAGGTCATTATCTGTGAAGAAGAACTTCAATAGGGCACACCAGATCCAGTTAGTCCTATATCAGAAGACTTTATCTATTACCATAATCTCAATAATAGATTATAATCCTAATGGACCTCTTTGGATAAATTATTGTCTGTCCCATTCAAGACTATTTACAACGTAAACCATGATGTCTGTCCCAACTGGTAGCAATCATCAAAGGCGATGACAACGTAAACCAGGATGTCACTGTGCAATATCATGCACAGTTCTATCCAGCTGTCCTTATTCTTTAACGCACGCCATGACGTCACTATCTAATAATTCTCTTCTGACGCATATCCTTACGTCATATAGCATTACTTTGGGACGAAGCGACTGCAATAAATTAATCCAGCACACGTGCCCCTCTACTCACAGACTTCAACTGATTTCAAGTTTAAAATTATGTATAAATATGGTAGCTTGGGACCTGTCCAAGCACCGAGTAATTTTCTCTTTTCTTTCTTTCTTTAGCTACTTTTCTTCTTAAGTTTGTATCGGAGAAGTCGCATATCCGCAAGCTTCCCCTTTCCTTTGTTTATATTTGTTTATGTGTAACATAATAGTAGTATAGTGTTATAATAGTGTCATAATAGTGTGTAGATTCCCTATGTTTTAAGTTTATTTTCAATTCTGTTTTATTAGGCATTTGTATATGAAATAAAAGTATTTTTTTCCCGTGTGCTTCTCTCTTTCTGTTACTACACTTTCCCCTTACCCTGTGTTTGGTATCAGAGCCATTCGATACCATATGGGAAGAAGATGAATAGTAGTTACTATGCACATGAATAGTATTTCGGGTCACTATTCACTCTAGTATTACTATTCCGACTTCACTATTAACATATGAAATTACACTCGTATTGGTACCACACCAACTCTTGTTTTACTCTTTTTATTTTTAATTTTTAATTTTTTTTTTAAAAAAGGAAAAAAAAAATTGTTTAAAGGAAAAAATTATTGAGTGTCTCTTGAAGAGGTTTGGATATGTTCATTGGAGGCCAGAAGTAGACCTTATAGGAAGGGTTGAGATCTTCTCTCTCAACCCCAACAGCCAGTGGAAAGTCAGTTTCAAAAGAAGACTTTCCGATATAGAGATTTCGGAATTTTGCGCCCTCTCTGTCATCATTGACAAAACCAGTTGCAGATGGATCTAATCGAAACCCTTCTCAATTAAATCGGCTTACAATTCCTTGGGTTTTGTATCAGACTATGTCCTTTTTCGGGGTGGGGGGGTTTCTAGGACTATCCAGGTTCCTCCATTCGTAGGTGTTTTTCCCTTTTCTATTGGGTTTCCAACGTTGCCTGGTACCTATCTTGGTTTTCTCCAGGAAGTCCAATTTCCCAGATAGCAATGCCAGTGGCACTAGCATGAGGTTTATTCTGAGCCTCTCATCCAGTTTTTATATTAATAACATACACAATTTTCCAAAAAAAAAAAAATGTGGAAGGGATATAAAGGATTGCGAATTATAAAGAGCTTAGCTGCCCTCAAATCGATTGGATAAGGCTACAATGATGATGATGACAACTCAAGCTATGAGCTTAAGTTATAACTTAACTAAAAATATAAGCTATAAATATATATTATATGCTTAAGTTATATATGACCTGTCGACCCGATCCGAATGCCCAGCCTGTTGACCTGACCTGTTGAACCAACCCGTTGACCCGACCTGTTAGACCTGTTGAATTGAAGAGTTGAAGACCTAACGCACTCGACCTGAAGACCTGACCTCAACCATTGGGTCAGACGTGGGAAATTTGGGTCGAATCAGGCGCAAAATGCTCGACACGAACTAGGGTTGGGTCAAGTTGGGCGGGGCCTCAAAGAGTTTGGGCAGCCAAAATTTTGATCCGACCCGGCCCATTGAAAACCCAAATTCAACTGCTTATGTTTTGGATGTACTTTTCGGCCCAATTAAAATTTGAGTCACTTCAGGCCTGTTGCTGGTTGCAGTTTTCTTTTTAAAAATATTTCCCATTACATTCCATATGTCTGATTGCACTTCAAAATAATTGCATACCATACTTCTTTCTTTTTCTTTTTTTTTTTTTTTTTTTTTGGGGGGGTGGGGTGGGGTGTTTAACGGCAGAGATAAGAGATGAACGGCTTGGATGAAATTGGGATGAGGAGTTATTTATGAACTGGGCTCATTTTTAACAAAGATGGCCTAGATGGCCTGGCTTTTGACATATCTCTGCTTATGTTTCTTAGTTGCTTTTTGGATAGATTTTGGCTAGTTTTGGGCTGGAGGGCTGGTTTCGATGTGTTGATAAATGAAGCTCATTTGTTTATAGAAGTAGTGTTGATAAATGAATCTCAGTTGTTTATAGAAGTAGTGTTGATAAATGAATCTCATTTGTTTATAGGAATAGGGTCCTATTTGAGCTGGCTCAAATTACTAATTGCAGGTGGTTTTGATGACTTTAATAGTTGTTTGCAAATATGTAAAAAACTAGCCCCATAACTACTTCTAAAATCCATCCAAAAAAAAAAAACTAGTTCTAAAAGTTTCTGTTTAGGAGCAACTAGTTGCACAACCACTAATGAAGAAGTGCCTTGGAAATAGTTGGAGTTTTTAGATGGCATTCCAACTTCTAAAGGCTTGTTAATATTTGTCATTTTTCATAAATTATTTAGCACAATAAGATAATAAATAAATAAACAAAAAGTGTTTAGAAAAAACCTTCTTCATCTTGGCTAATTATTTTTCTGTCTCTGAGCTCTGCTATAGCATATATGTGCATGGTATAGCATCTTCACAAGCTTACTGCTGGTAATTATTTCATAGTTTATTTTCGGATTACCTTTGATTAAAATGTTGCAAAGTGTTGTGTTTATATGGAGATCTCTATTAGCGCCCACTCAATCTCGGAAAGTGCCCACGTGTGCAACCCCTTCAAAATCATTGATTACTTCAAATAACATGATGGAGATCGTTTTTCACCCAAATATTCTGTTCAATGGATCTTAAGATCATACTATCTATCAGACGGCCAATTTTTTATTCCATATGTCACAGATCCCCCAAAAATGGTCCTAAAATCACGTTTGAGTGTGCTCTATGCCATAGGATTTAAGGGGCATTTTTTGGGGATTGGTCACATGTGTAATAACAAACTGACCGTTTGATAGCTAGCTGAGACATGATCTCAAGATCTATTGTGTGGAAGATCTAGGTAAAAAAAAAATTCCTATAATCTAAACCAAAGTAATCAATAATTTTCAATGGGTTTTCGACATGGGCGGTTTCAGAGAATACATGGGCGCTAACAAAGGTACCCTCTTTATATTTCGAGGTACAAGAAAGACTATGGTTTTTGAGTCCAGCATGGGCCGCTAGACCGAGCCATTTGGATGCCATGACAATATTCTCAAGGTTGATCGCGTCTCAGTCTTAATATTTTTTTTTTAAAAAGAGTGATCTTTCACAATTGTACATGAAAGTTGAAATTTTTTAGTACACCATGTTTGGGATGTGACCCACTAAGTTTGAGTTATGATTGAAGGGGCAAATAAATTTTTTAGTACACCATGTTCCAATGCAACTATGCATAGAGTACGTTGCCAAACTCCTTCCCATTTGTGTTATAAAATTTATTTCCAAATTGAATTCCTCCAACCCACTATAAAGTTGTTTGGCCACCTGTATTGGAAACCAAGAAATAACTCTTATTCGAAAAGTTAAAATGATACCAGCACAAGAAAATAAGAGGGAAGGTCACAACTCAGAATTCTACCCAATTTTTGAGACCCTAATTTGTGTATAATATGGTAAAATATGTATGTTCGCTTATCATTTTAACAAACTTGCGGGGTCATATCACAAGATTGGAAAGGTGTCACAACTCAGAATTCTACCCGATTTTTGAGAGCCAAATTTGTGTATAATCCGGTAAAATATACATGTTCGCTTATCGCTTTAACAAATATGCGGGGTCATATCACAGGATTTTAAGCCCTCAACATCGAGTAAATTCTGGGCTGTCAGAGAAGGACCAATAAAGATTTAGAGGGAAGTAGTGAACTGTTCCATAAAGGAATAAAGAGTGATAAAATTTATAGGTAAATAACATTAAATGGAGAAATAAGATTCATCATTTTCTTTGGCGACAAAGGACGATAGTGATGACCCTTCAAACACCCACTGGCCAACCCACAAATGGGGCTGCATACACAACACTTTTTGTCCTTAAGCACAACTTTTTGAACCTGAAATGCCCATTTATCTTTTTCTTTGAAAATTCACACCCTTAGGCCTTATGTGTCAACGTTGATTTTATGATTTTTCCGGTAAAAAATAGGTTTTTTATACAAAAGTGAAATAGCCCAGTGTTTGGCTGCTCGGTTGGTCCCACTTTTCTTGGAAAAACGAGAAGAAAATAACTCAAATTAAAATTTTTAGCAAATTTTTTGCTGAAAACTTATTTCGCTTTGGACCATAGTGACAAATTTCGTTCTCGGCAATATTACGGGAGGGGGTCATTTTGGTTCATTTCAGATAAATTTTAAGAAAATTTTGAAAAGTTTCGAGAAAATTTTGGGGATTACAAAAAATATTAAATCATAAAATTTTTATTTATTATTTAAAAAATGATAAAAATTAGAAATTTTTTATTAATTTTGACAAAATTTCGTTAATTTCGCCAAAGTTAATGAAATTTCAGCGATTTCGGAGAAATCATCGAAATTTCGTCGAAAGTTTCGGCCGACCCCTATTTCGGTAAATTTCGAAGAAATTTCAGAGAAATTTGTTACTATGCTTGGGACTCGACCCAAAACAGAGGCGATGTCAGGCAGTGTATGGGGTACCTTGTTTACAATCCACGATTCTTCCTTGCCAAACCGAGTTTCATGTTCTTAAATAGTTTGACTGCTTTGAATTTGATGATGGAGTTTCATTTTTGGTACCAACCAATCACCAATCGATCTTGGGATCATGATTCTACCATCAGACGAACAGATTTTGATTCCCGATGGTATACATCAGAGAAGGTGAGCGTGGTCATGGCCATACATCAAACACAATTATTGGATCACTATTTGCAATTTTTGTCATGTTGAGTCAAAATCTGACGGTCTGATGGAAGGATCATGATCTGAAGATCTATTGTCTTAAAGATTGGGGCGGAAAAATGTATCCATAGTCTAATTCAAAGGAGTCAACTGTTTAACAACATGAAACCCAAGTTGAGAAAGATGAATTTCAGTTTAAAAGGCTGGTGTTACTACCATACCAATATATTTACACCCACCTCACTTAAATGAATAAAAAATCCGCTGACTTCTTTAAATTAGATGATGGAGATCATGTTTCGACCTAATCTTCCACACAAATGATCTTGACATCATCAGCCAACTATCAAACGGTCATATTTTGATTCGATGTGACACACATTACAAAAAGTGAACATGAGCATAGCATACCATCGAATGTGTTCATGTCCCGTGGAATCAACATCCTGATCGTCTGATAATAGGCCCATGATATCAAGATCATTTTTGTTAAAGATTGGGACAAAAAATGATCTTCATCGTCTAATTTAAAGTAGTCAATGAAATTTTCCTTTGTTTCAGTGAGGTGGTTTTAACATAAAGTGGTGTGGTAGTAACACTAGCCTTTTTTAAATAGGGAAACGACTTTTGCAATTCTTGTTGGGGTTCTACCGTTCACACCTTTAACTGACTTGAATCAGATGATAGAGATCGTTTTTCTTCCCCATATTTTACAAATTAGATTCTAATATCATGACCCACATATCATATGCTAAGATGTTGATTACAAAATGGCACACATCCGTGATCATAGTGCACCATAGCACGCCATGATCATGGTCACTTTGTGTGTCATCAACTTCCAAGCTTATGATATCAAGATCTAAGGTGTGAAAGATTGGGATGAAAAACAACCTCTTATCATCTGATTCAAGGTAGTCGACGGGATGAAAGGTGAAACGTGGCGCTGCAAGAATCTTTGGTTGCAAAACCCGATACCCTTTAAATATTGCCACAATTTTGGTTGATGGATTTACAATTATATTGCCAAACAGCTTTAAAAAAAAATAAAAAAAATCTTTCCTTCAGGTTTTATTTTCACCGGCCCATTTGGACATTAAAAAATAAAATCTTTCCCATGAGTTTTGACAAACAAGGCCTTATGCTAAGAAAAAAAAAGAGAGGCTCATTGGCTTTAAAAAATGAGCTGAAA
The DNA here is from genome assembly GCA_021018995.1 of Chloranthus sessilifolius. Taxonomy (NCBI): domain Eukaryota; kingdom Viridiplantae; phylum Streptophyta; class Magnoliopsida; order Chloranthales; family Chloranthaceae; genus Chloranthus; species Chloranthus sessilifolius. The sequence goes on along the minus strand of CM037590.1, from coordinate 144,595,658 downwards.
ATTAAATTTTTACTGAAAATTAGGCTTGCATACAAATATGCTTGCCTCCCAATGGTTTATTTTGTAAACTATATTGAATAAAAATAAATTTATTTTGCCCAAAGTTTTGTTGAAATACATCTAGAGATTTTCCTAATTCCTACAAATAAAAAAACAATAAAATGTGTAACTTTCATTCTCTTTCTCTCTCCCATCTCACGTGCCACCAATTAGTGACAACAAAAGCAGACAAATGGAGGGCATAGGTGTCCTAAACCCCCCAAAAGTTGGAAGCTACTTAATTAAAAATGGGTTAAGGCATCTAACTTGGTTAAGAGGTTGAGGGAATAAATTAACCAAATTTGAAGACTGGAAAATTGGTCCCATGGGTATCGGCTAAGCCTCTCGATTCCATCTATCTAGTTTTAGGGTACATATTCTGATGGAATCCACCTTTTTTTCCCTCACATGGACTCAAAAAATATTCCGTGGTCATCTCTCACTTTTCTTTCTGCAACCCTTTTATCACGTGAAGTCAACATGCCATACCAATCACCATCGTCCACTTGTACACCTCCATGATTGCCGACGATGCCGTTATTTAACAAGCGTTTTGAGGGAGAGAGAGAAGGTAATGCCCAGATGTGTTTCTTTTGAGATTGGCTTTTTTTTTTTTGGCTAAGAAGAATGATATTTGAGTTGCAAAGAAGTATTAAGAAAACAAGCAATGCGAGCTATGTTCTGATTCTTTTGCGGAGAAAATAGAGCCTTCATCCAGCATCAAATGTCTTTTAGACCATGACATTAACAAATTTTGTGGCCTTGTAATCCGTGAAGGCAAACCGTCCATAGGATTCAGTGGAGGGAGTAAACCATAGCTACGCCCAAATTGTGTTTTTTTTATATTAGGGATGTAGATTAGTTAATCATCATCATCATCATCATCAAAGCCTTATTCCATCTATTTTAGGTTACAATTTGAACTGAAAATAAGCTTCTAAATGGGGTATCTAAACTACCATACTTTACTAGGGTATTTTAACTACCCTTAATTTCGTTCTACGAAGTGCTAATCAGTAAAACATATCACCTATATATGTGTACTACTTCACGGATATCATGAAAAAGTACGATCACTGTAACACGTATATACAATGTATGTATAAGTATGAGATCAATGAAGTGCGAAAACAAGTACAGGAAGGAGAATCCAGGAAGCTGAAGGGCAAGTCAAGGGTGGGTCAGTGGTTCCGAAAACCCGGCCGGGGCCGACTTGTCATCTGAACCATGCAAGCATGGAAGCAAGTACAATTTTTTCTTTTCGAATCTCTCGGGTGTGGGCCCACCGAAAGCACGCCAAGTGGCAAATGGCAAGGCCCTCTTTTCCCTTCTCTACTGTATAGCTGAATAAGTGCTAAACTTGCCAAAGGGGACAAAAGGGAATTGAATACTTATTCCATTCCTTGCTTTCAAAGAGTCCCAAAGGGGGCATATTCCTACATTTTTTCTTTTTTAACATTTTCAAAGTAATCTAATTCCAATTCTGGATGCTCCAGTCAACAGAACACCATTTTACAATGCCTATATTCTTATATTTCATCAAATCATAACAATATTCTTCTATTTCTGATCTGAAACACACAGCTTGCAATTTTATAAAACTTTGAACAAAGAATTTATACCCATTGCAAATATCATTTACTGTTTATGACATCTTACGATGATCAGAGACAAGTTGCCATTCGGGTCTGATGCACGTGCAAAATACTCGAGTTGTAAGAGATGCCCATTTATAAATCTCGATAAGCAGTTTGGGAATCCGGGCACAGGCACGGTCACTTAAGGAAATTAAAAAAGATGTCAGATCATGGATCTCGGGTCCGAAAATTCCTCTCCTTGGGGGTATGGTATACGGTTCCTGCTTTTTCCACAGGGACCAATGTGGGACAATAAAAAAGGTTTTCAGGGATCTATTCTTGTACCAGCGTGGAGTCCTTTGTGCATGGGAATCTGAAATATGAGATTGGCACTGTCTGAGAAATAAAATTGGGAAGAAAAGTCTTGAGATGGGTTCCACAGATACCCATAGAAGGAAGGACAAAATCTCTTTTCGAGTCACTGCAAAGATCAGATAGAGGCTAGTGTTCCTCTGCTTGCATTTAAGATTCTATTCTTGTTCCTAAATTTCCTTTATAAGGGCAGTCATGGGAAACCCTGGTCTTTGTAAGAGCTCGTAAAAGGTGACAAGTAGGGGTGGTATTAAGCAATAGATCTTCGTTTCCCATACAAAGAACATAAAAGAAATCAACGTGTCGGAAAACGATCGCGTTTGCATGCGGAGCAGCACACGAAAGAGGAAATAGGTAAGAACTCGCTCATGACAGAAACTACAATTTGTCACTGCTTTGAAATTTTCTGTTAGCTAACTCAATCTGGTGTAATTAATATTTTTTTTTTTCTTAACAGAAATGCATCATCATCAAGTAAAGAACACCATTCCTTGTTCGAGGACATCAGGTCCTCAGGAGAGAAACTTGTTTCTGCAAGGCACAAACAATATGGGAGATATGGGACTGGTTCTCTCAACAGATGCTAAGCCTAGACTAAAATGGACGCCGGAGCTTCACGAGCGCTTCATAGAAGCGGTCAATCAACTTGGAGGCGCAGACAGTAAGTATACAATGCAAACAAAAAGAATACCCAAATCAAGATTTCTGTTTCGATAAGAAAATATTTATTTACAGGGTCAGCATCTGATTGAGAATTTAATGTTTCAGAGGCTACCCCAAAAACGGTCATGAGGCTCATGGGCATTCCAGGACTTACCTTGTACCACCTAAAGAGCCATCTCCAGGTAACAAACTCTTTTGTAAATATGGGTAAGCTTTGTTGGCCACCAAATCTATTCCTGAAATCTGTTTCGGCTTTAAATAGCCTAATAGACCTGAGAAACACCTAGCCATATTTAGAGTTAGGTGTTGAGAAACAACACAAACCACCAAACCCATTTAACCTGTTTTGATAACTACATGACAAAACTAAGCAATGTTTTTGGCTTGCAGAAGTACAGGCTTAGTAAAAATCTCCACGCACAAGCTAGCACTGGGCCTAACAAGAATGGTAAGAAGGTTATGAAATGTTCTATGTGATTGCTCAAAGTATTCAAATTAATCTTAAAACTCTATACCTATGTAATTTGGCTACCTGATTTAGGTTGTATGTCAGCAGCAGATAGGATGTCTGAAGTAAGCGGAGCTCTGTCAAGCAATGCAAACCTTGGATCCCAGACAAACAAGTGAGAGAACTGGAAGGAAAATAAAATAAAATTCTAGAATGCTTTCACAGGAGATTTTAACTGATTGTGGGTTCTTTTGAGTTTCAGAAGCTTACAGATAAGTGAAGCATTACAGATGCAAATAGAGGTCCAACGAAGGCTACACGAACAGCTTGAGGTAATGAACAACAAACAGAGTGGGCTAAAATATAATGTGATCTCAGGTTTTTTTTTTTAAATGTTATTTGCTTTTCAGAATATCTTTAATCATGCAAGATACAAGACTCCTGAGATCTTTAAAGATTTCCAAAAATTCAAATATACTCGAGAGACGATCGTATCTTTAAATATGAAATGCACAACGACAAAACTGCTGATGATTATTTACATGAAACTAATCTTTATATGACTGTTCTTCACTGTTCTTCAAAACACTTTGACGGAAAGTGAGGGAAGATAAACTGAAGAGCTTAGACATCCTCACCAATCCAAAATTCTATAAATGTTTCTGACAAAATCTTGTGAAAATAGCCTCAATCTTTCATGGAACAAAAAACATATGACTTCCGAATCAAAATTATAAGTTGATGGTGTTATTTTGTGAAACATCAAAATAGAGGAGCTATCAAACTGTTTTACAATGTTCTTTGAGAACGAACGATGTTTTAGTATTTATTACTCTTCCTATTTTAAGACTGATTCTTAATATGCTTTGCTTTCTAAAGTTTGTTTTAGACAGTTCATAACTGAAGTAAAAAAGATGAGACCTATGAGTTCCGATCAAAATGTTGTCCCTTTTTTTAAATAGGTACAACGACACTTACAGCTCCGAATAGAGGCCCAAGGGAAATATTTACAGTCCGTGCTAGAGAAAGCTCAGGAGACACTCACAAAACCGAATCTGGGTCCCAATGGACTGGAGGCTGCCAAAGAGCAAATCTCTGTATTGGTCTCAAAGGTATCCCCTGAATGCCTAAATTCTTCATTTTCTGGATTGAATGAAATGAGGGATTCGTGCAATCTGCAAATACAAACATCCCAGGTTGCAGATTGTTCAGTGGATAGTTGCTTGACTTCATGCGATGGATCCCAAAAGGGAATTGGAGAGGAACAGACTCCGCAGACATGGTTTGAAGACCTTACCGATAATAAGATGTTTTCCTTATCAATGGGGAAAGATGCAGAGCAGGTAATTTTCCCCGTAAAAAGGAAGTCCGGTGATTTATCTATGAGCATTAAAGTTGAAGGAGAAAAAGTAAGTAATTGCATCATTTCTGAGGCAAGACGGCAAGAAAGGGATGAGGAGAACTTCCTGGAACAGCAGAAGAGCAAAAAGCCCACGATTCAACTAGAGAATGGTAAGCAATCAAAAGGGTGTGGACTTCCCTATCTATCAGGAAGACTAGATCTAAATGACTGCGATGAAAATGATGCTGCTTTAAGATGGAAACAGTTTGATTTGAATGGTTTAAGTTGGAGCTGAGAGGTTGCACCAGGATACATGGTGCCAAGAGATGTGCACGAGCAAAAGACACTTTAATTTTCTATTTCACAATTTTCATCAACATCAAATTCCGTAACTCTGGAACTTAGCATGTTAATGTACACTATGTTAAAGCCAGATGAACATGACTGGATCAAATGTAGACATGAATAACAGAGATTTCACGAAAGAAATGGATGTTATTACTGCTTAAATGAGTATTTAGGGGTTATTTTAACAAAAGGCATCGCTGTTCCTTTTCCTAGTTACAATTGGCCGAATCTTAACCTATGAATTGAAGTAAAAAATTAATGCAATCTAGAGTTTCCAAATTTTACTTGGCTTGGCGGTAAGAAAAAGTAACATCTGCTCACCATGTGGCTTGGGAATCAAGCATTTAGGCAATGTAACGTGTAGTATATCTATGTAAACCTCTATGTTCACATGTACTTCCAAAAAGATGTACTAATCTAGGGTAGATGCAATTTTGAAGTAATTAGGATATATACATACATATGCGTTCCAAAATTGATGTAACACCGCTGCATCATGCATCTGCTGAACAATGATGGCTTTGTTGCTCACACCTGGAAAATACATTTACTTGAACTGCATGAGCACCATTTATGCCCCAATTGTAGTTCACAAGACTTTCACATCATAATGAATTCACATGATATGAGAAAATCTTCATCGGTCACTTTCTCAATCCCGTTTTATTGGTTCCCAAACCTGTGATGAGAAGTTTCAAACATCGAGTAGGATATCCTTGGCTTGATTGTTAACCATGTTAACCAGATACCACAAAAGATGGTACAGGTTCTGCCTCCGGTGTACAGCTTTCATACTTAAAAGTGAAGTGTAAGGCTTCATTGGTAGCATTGCTCGATAATTTTCTGTAATAGTTTGCATCCATCAGAAAAATAACAATTAAGAACATCCCAGTGATTTCTCCAAGTGTTTCATGGTTTCTATAGGAGCCCGAGATAGTAGGTACACCGTACACCATCAATTACTGCTGTAGACAGAGTTGCTTAAGAGTAAAGAACATTGGTAAAGCCTTTGAACAACTCTTCCACAAAAAGAATGAGGCGAATGAAACGAGCTTAGTAGATTACGATATAACTCATCTCCTTGTCTAAAATTTCAACAAATTATCAAATAGTAATTGGCTTCTAATTGGCTTCAGCAACGCTGTCAGTGTATAAATAGTAAAAAAGGGTCCCTCCTTAGAGTTGGGTTCTTTTTTAAAAAGGGAATCATGCCAATGGGTCCCGAGGCTGAACAAGTGTTACCTTGGCACTTCTACTTTTAAGATTTTTGTTGTGCTGACACTTGGTGGCACTTGGACACTCCTCAAACAGCACAAAACTTCTAGACATGTATGAAAATACGACATAATACCATCAAAATGCTCATCGTTTTGACAACGATAAAATGAACTTCATTTAAAAAAAAGTGTAAAATTTGGTAACTACGAAATAAAATATTTGGGTTGTTGAAAACGATTTTTATAATATAATATACTTTTATTTAGGTTAATGATATATGCTATATCTCTTTTCGTTACATATCTCAATTGGCTCTCTAAGATTTCCCTTCAATTCTTTTCTATATAGTTCTATTTATTTAATTTTATTAGTCTTAAGGTCGTGCCGCCGTATTGGAATCTTTAGAAATTGGCGTGCCAAATGTCTATTGGCACCTTGACACTTGGCACCCGCGCCACGTGTCTAGGTAACACTGTGAACAACTGACACAGTTCAGTCTCGAGATCCATGGAAGTCCATTCATTAGAGAATCGAATGGCTAGGAGTCCTGGAATCGACTCTAAGACCCATTGCCCAATAGTTGAAAAGAAGTTATTCTAAAAGGAAAAAAGAATACAAGGAGAGGGGCATAAATCGGCAAGCAAGAAGTTGCTTCTTAAGCAGACAAGTGCTGAAATGAATAAGATCCTTACCCAACTATTATACGGAGTCTAATGCAACAGAAAAAGATTCTATTGTTTGGAAAAAATTAAAAAAATAATGGAGCAGTGAATAGTACGATGATGATAAATGGAAATTCAGATTGAAGAGTTCAAGGAAAACATAGTGCATTGTGCAAGTTAAACAAAAAAAAATACTACTTGCTTGGTTATCTCCTTGCTGCACCTGTCTTTTTATGTTTTTTATGTTTTTTTTTGTTTCATTTTTTTCCTTAAATTCAGCAAAATTACCATTATCCATAAAAAGGCAACAAACAAAATCCACCATATAAAATAATTGGGCAAATAAGTAGCAACATTAAAATGCCACGGTTAATTAGGAACACCAAATGAATAATTAAATATAGAAGAGAAAATTAAAGAATGAGCTTGAGATGGTTTGATCATGTCCAACGGAGACCTGAAAAGTGAAAACACCTATACAAAGGATTGAAACGATAGAAGCACAAGAGATGAGGAACACCAACAAAGACTTGGAGAGACGTATTGAGTGGAGAGAAATAAGACTCGCAAAGCCAACCCCCAATAGACGGGACAAGGCGATGATGATGAGGAAGAATCATGGAATAGTAACTAACAATCAGATTGAGATAGATAGGATGACAGTTTATCAAGCTCACACAAATAAAATTGGGCATATTACACGGTTTAACATATCCCTCACCTATAAATGTCCAACACGATCATAATTAACTCAAATAACCGAAGCAACTTCACTGAAATCTTAACTCCTACGATGCATCTAATTAAAAAAGGCTCTGATATTTTTCTAGGAGAGTGGAACAAGGAATTAATTCCAAGAAAAATAGTATAAATAAATAAGAATGAAGCTTTCTCATTCTCAACATAAACAAAATGCATAGCAACATTAACTCATTACCAATGGAAATTATGCCTATTAAATTAAGGATTTCATATGTTCTTAGAGGTGACAAAGATATCCAAAATTACACCTAATTGAGAATTAGAGGAACAGTATCTAAAGAACAGTCTGCATAATACTTCATAGGTTTTTGTTTATTATTATAAAAAGAGAGAAATAAGCATAACAGCAGATATACAACTGAATCTACTTCTTAATTTTACGGGGTTTTTTCGGCCCCCAAACCTCCAATCTGCCCGTGGGGCACCCGCAAGGCTGTCGAAAGATAAGAACAGTACGGCCATTGAGCGGCGCCATTTTTTTCAGCTCTGCTTCCAATTCTTTGTGGTTTTGCCCAAGTTCTAACGGGCGGGTCCCGTAAACATCCTTTGGAACAGTAGGCAGGAACTTCACAAAATCTTCTGTTTCAAGCTGTATATCAATATCGACTGCTTTACGAAGACCCTTACAGTAAGGATTCCCGCATTTCCTAAATTCGCGATAAAAGAATTCCCACACAGCAATTACAGTAACTAACATTAAAAGCAACCCAATTACGTATGCAACAGGTGCTTCATACATAACATCTTTAGCGAGTGAAAAAGCTTCAGAAAGAAGTTCAAAAGCTTCGACAAACATGAATTTGAAGTATGGAAATGTGAGAATCCCAATTGCACCTAGTACGAAAAGGAATATAATGACGTCGATAGCAGCAAAAGGGGAGTGATCACAGAATGGGTGGGATAAAGGATTTAAGGACTTGCTTTGCTTCTTACTACGAGAACGATTATTTCTAGGATTGTCCACTATGGCCGAGGAGTCCGATGCATCCCTGTGCTGCTGAAACGCTCTGCAGAACTCAATCAAGCTGCGGCAATCAACCATCCTGATCACTGTGATTGAACCAATCTGAGACGTTCCGTAACCAATCACACAAACTGCAGATAGATCTTAATTCAAAACCAATCTGTAGGAAAAATCAGCTCCAAATAACAGCAATTTCGATCCTATTCCTATCAATAACTTGGCATATACTCGATTTGCACAAACTGCAGATCGATCTTAATTCAAAACCAATCTATAGGCAAAATCAGCTCCAAATAACAGCAAATTGCGATCCTATCAATAACTTGGCGTATACTCCATTTGCCAGTTCCTGATCACTCACACGATTTGCAACAGATTAGGTTGGATAATGGATCTCAAGACAAAATTAATTTCAAGTAAGTGAATTTGGATGGCGATTCATAAACAGCTCAATAATTAGTATATCTAAACCCGACTCACCAAAATTCATCAATATATCTCGTATCCTACTTCAGATCTCGATGAGGAAAACTCCATTCGACAAAATATCTCCACAATCTCGCGAATCAAAGACGTTTAAGCCTTCAAAACATCGATCAGCAGAACCTCCAGAGAGATCTATCGATTCAAGATAGATCGATCCAAAATTCCTCTTCGAAAGTATCTGATCTCTTCAAAGTTCAAACCGATTACGTTATCAACCGATCCAAATCCAAAACCTAAAATTTCTCAAATCTTCAGTAGACAGATTGCGAGATTCGATCTATAATCGCTTCAGAAACGACATCTCAGAGGACGAAATGTTAAAAAACGTAGGAATTCAAAGTGAACCTGATTGAATTTTGACACTTGAAATCAATGATTTCGAATCCGATCCAGATGTGCGTTGAATCTTTGTATCGTCTGGTTTGAAGCTAAGTTTAAGTCTCCAAAACCTCGATTCCTTCAATCTTTTCAAGCAGATCTGCCGATTCGATCTAGAAATAATAAAATTAAGGCCGAAATCTAACTTCTTCTGAACGATTGTATCCCGCAGATCGATGAATTCGTAACTCCTGACATGGTTTCCATGAAATTCTCCAACTTGAATTTGGAGAGAGAGAGAGAGATCAGAGATTGTCTTCTTCTCTTTGTTGTAAATGCCGGCGGTGAAATCAAATGCAAATGACGAGAGGGGGAGAGATTTATCGGTTAGGAAGCGACAACTTTTCCTATGAGATTAATATATCTTGTCGCAAACATATATTTAAAGATTATATATCATCATCTTATCCCCTTCATTAGAAATATCAAAGATTTAGGGATTTTAGGTGTTAAAATGAAGCCTAAATTGATAAAATATTTTTTCATTCTGTCTTTCAATCATTAAACACCGTTAGATCGAAGATGTTCGATACCGTTTAATTTTTTTTCTAATAGATAGATAATAATAGAACTGAATTTGAGACTTGAATCACTGATTATGACTCAGGATTCTATTTTATCATCAATTCAATCACCGCTTGTTTATGTGCCCTTTGCTTGATTTGATGCTCTATTGTTTCCAACATGACATGATCAAGTGACAAGTGGATGAGTAACCTTATGATCAGGATTCCTGAGAAGGGTACCTATAAGCGAGCCCACACGTTCTTTAAAAGCACCCACATCTCTCAAACCCCGTGAAAGCTATTTATTCATTCAGGTGATGGAGATCGTTTTTTACTCCGATCTTCCACACAAAAGATTTTGAGATCATGAAGGACCTATTCGACTGTTCATTTGTATTATTCAACTTGTCACGGATCCCAAAGGATATTTTTTTCGTATCTGTGTATGTGGCATCACAAATTGGTCGTGTGTCGTGATCTCAAAATTTGTGAAATAAAAATATGACCATTCTAAAAGACCCTTCATTTATCTATATTTACAAGTCACGTCATTAAAATTTGTCCTTTATATACAAGTCATGTCATTATAGATTACTACCATTCTAAAAGGAGTACCTTTAAATCCACCCACAAAATCTTTGAGTTCAGCTACGCTGAAACACATTAATTGCATTGAATCAGACGATGAAGATTATTTATCGTCCCGATCTTTCATGAGATCGATCTTTAGACTATGGGTGTACCATCAGACGATCGATTTTTTATTTTATGTGGTGTACACTCATAAAAGTGACCTTAAAATCAATTTTAAGCGTACACGTGATGTTAAGGTCCCTTTTCTAAGATGTGTGTCACGTGAAATAAAACATTGAGTGTCTGATGAAACGCCGATTATCTCAAGATCCATCGTGTGAAATATTGGTAGGATAAATGATCTCTGTCATTCGATTTAATTCAATCAACGTGTTTTAACGTGGGCGAACTAAAAGATTCAGTGGGTGGATTTAAAGGTACTCTTCTAAAAGGCTTTTTATTCACCCATCATATTCAAGACCCATCAGATGAGTGATTCCCCGATTAAAACATATCAACGTTTGGACGAATACTCATCTGATTCGTCCAGTTGGGTGCTTTGAACCCAACCTAATGGGCTATTTTTATGTCCCACATAGCTTAAATCGGGTTGGGTTAGGGGCCAACTAAGCAAGATTGCTTTCAGTTGAGCTCCGCCCCGACCTGATGAAAAAATGAGGAACCTACATGACAACAACCTAGCTGGGCCCTCTCTCCTAGATCGGATGGCTTGTCAAGGCTTTTTTCAGGCCCAATGAGCTCATTCGTTAGAGCTATCAACAGGTTGCCCTTATCAGTGATCAGTTTAATTCCCCAACTTATATTTGACCTTAAAACCCGAGCGCTGAGGTTGGGCCAGCACTTCTTTTTAAAGGGTCTGACACTTAGAGCTTTGAGACGTGGGCGCTTTGAGAAAACGCATACGCGTTATTAGAGTACCCTATTTAAAAAAATCTAAAAACTAACCGTCAGGGAGTGTAAATAGCGTGACTAATTATTTTTCACATCATTGATTCGAATGTGGATTTTTAGAATGTAATCTTCTAATAATTCTGATCATTATCCGCTCATCCATGTGATCAGCTGCCACGTCATAACACCCACGGAGACATCCAATATCAAACTAACTTTGGTGGTCCATAGGAGTTAGGATTTGAACACTAAGGTCAAGTTATATATATATATATATATATATGAAAAGGGACTATGAGCCGGAATGGGTGAACTCGTGTATTAGATCACGTGTTACGTGACAGGTGATCCCAAATTAATACTAATTTTCGGATATGTGCTATCTAGAAAAAAAATATTTTAAAAAGATTTTCTAATGGTTAAAATCGTGGTCAAAATTTGGATACCGCTCACATATTTTGGTGCATTCAATTATTTTGGATATGCATCATATCATATCCAATTTTTCTAGTGATCTCTCTTTAGAGCATCTCCAACAGAAATGCTATCCCACTTGGTAAAGCCATTTTAGCTATCCAAATGACAAAAAATGTGCTTCAGCAGGAAAGTTATCTTACCCATCAAAATAGATGGTTGCTATAGTAATAGCTAAATTTAACTATTTATGTAGCAGTAGCTAAACATTAAAATAATATTTTCTTTTAAGGATAATTCTCTTTCTCTCTTCTCTCTCTTCTCTCCTCTCTCCTCTTTATTATCTAGTAGTAAACTAATAAAATAAGAATAAATCAAAATCGCACCGAAACCCGAGAGTCTCAAGCTAGACCAAATCACACCGAAACCCGACACAAACCGAACCGAGCCAAACCCCAATTCGGTTTGGTTTGGGTGACTTGAAAGCAAAAAAAATAAAAAAGTAGGTATTTTACCTACACCGAATCGCACTGAAACCCGACACAAACTGAACCGAACCGAACTCCAATTCGGTTTGATTTTGGTGGCTTGAAAGCGAAAAAAACCTCCAAAAGCCAAAAAAACAAAAAAAAAAACCCTAAAAAAATAAAAAAAAGTAGGTATTTTACCTACTCCGAACCAAATCGATTTCGCTTTCAGAAAAAAATTAAACTGAACCGAAATTCAACACCAACCGAATTGAACTGAACCCCAATTTAGTTCGGTATCGATTTAGGTGGCTTGAAGTCGAAAAAAATCCGAAAAAAATAAAAAGATACCCTAAAAAAATAAAAAAAGTAGGTATTTTACCTACACCGAACTGAACCAAATTGGTTTCGATTCGGTTTCAGTTTCAGGTGTACCAAACCGAACACCAAAAATTTCGGGTTTGGTTCGGTTCGGTATACCGAACTTGCATCCCTAAGTGTGATTAATAAAATATAATAAAATAAGAATAAAAACTAATATTTTAAAGAAAGAAGTAGCTAAAATAGGGTGTCTGCTGGAGCGATTTTTACTGTAGTAGTAGCTAAAGTACTGTAACAATAGCTAAAGTGGTGTTTAGCTACCCAAATTTAACTCTCCTTACTGAAGATACTCTTATGTATTGACAAGTTACCACCTCACCTGACCCCCTTGCTATTTTCCATATGGACCCCGCTTGATTGGAATGCATGAATCCACCTTGCATTCCAACCCCTATTCCCGGCCTCTCTCTCTCTCTCTCTCTCTCTCTCTATATATATATATATATAAATATATATATAATTTTTTTTTTCTTTTATATAAAAAATTATATTACTTTTCTTTTACCAAAACATAATTTACTCGTATCTTAATCACAAAAAAGCAAGGCTATTTTCTTTTATGACGAGATCGTCTCACAATACAGGTTTACACGACTTAGATAATGTTTCAAGTGACACAGGTCCCAAAACTATCAAGTTTTTCTTTTAATTTATGTGCAACAGTATAAATCTCGTGTGCAAGTAATTGTTTTTTAATAAATGGGTACCTCTAATCTTAGCCATCTGTTTACTGAAAGCACCCACTTGATATATTTGGCTGTCTGTTGGGTGGTAGCGTGCGTCTTCATTAAGTGGGCGCTTTGAGTGTGGGTGCGAACAGAGGTAACCCTTTCGTACACCCCGTACGTCTTGGACAACTTGAAAATCATTGATTCTTTTAATAATATGTTCAGATCGTTTTTTACCCTATCTTCTACTACATTGATTTTGATATTATGGCGCATTTATTAGACGGTCAGTTTTTCATTTCATATATGATACACATCACGTGATTTTAAGGGCATATTTTTGGAATTTATGACATGTTAAATAAAAAAATGATCGTCTGATAGGTGCGTCATGATCTCAAAATCTATTAAGAAAATTTACAAGATTGGCCCTGTTAAGTGACCCTTTTCCCTCAGAGTCTACATTTTCTCTTTTTTCATAACCAACTAGCTTAAAGTCGAGCCATTTTTAACTACCGTAAAAAATCTGAAACACCCTTTCTTATAACTTTTACCGTTCCACATAGTTTAAAAATAAAATATCTGTTATTTTTCATATTTCCACGACATAAAGCATCATTTATGCCTGTCTGATTTAAATGTCACAATATAATAATCAATGGTGCCAAAAATCGACACGAAACCTGCTCTTTATTATCTGAATCTCTAAAATCAAAATCAACAGAGTATCCTACCAACTCAACTAGAGTGCACACTATGAAATAAATTTATAATACTTTTGACTATGTAAGCGGAAACGATTTGTTATCAGAGCAGGGACGGTTGGTTATGAGAGCAGTAAAGATTTGTTATAAAGGCAGTGGAGATCTGTTATCACATGGTGACGATTTATTATCAGAGTGGTGACAATTTTGATATCACAGTGGTGATGATTCATTATTTGATTCATTAGTTGAACTTTTCATCAAATTTGGTAGTTGAGTGTGAAAAATTAGGTGATAGAGAGCATGCTTCATGCCGTAAATTTCCCTTATAATAGATTTTTGGTGCACTCAACTGAAAAAAGCTATAGTATATGCTCTTTAACATTTATGTTGGTGTATATATTAGAGATCTGACGGCTACCATCAATGATTTGATTTAGCATATACCAGGCCTTAAGTACCAATTACGAGTACCTTTATTTGCACCCACTGAATCTTTGAGGGGACCTACACTAACAACTATTGATTGTTTTGAATAAGAAGATAGAAAATTATTTTTACTCCCAATCTTCCACACAAGGAATCTTAAGATCATTTGAATTTCATGTTGCCCAAATCTAAAAAATGGATGAGAAAACACATGGTACAAAACACAATCAAACGAGATTTTTAGGTCAGATTTTGAGATGTATGCCCTATGGAACCCGAAAAATAATACTTTGATGATTGCGATATCCATCGTGTGAAAGATTGGGACGGAAAATAATTTTCATCCTTGGATTCAAAGCAGCCAAAAGTTTTTGGTTTTGGTGTCATGAAAGATTTGGTGGCTGCAAGTAAAGGTAACCATCCAAAACTCCAAATGAAATGGCTTCTAAACTGTCCCATTCATAATCTAAATTAGGCTTGATGGTTATAATTTTGTGCAAGCATAATTACTTTTTATACAGTTGTACCATCTGATGATGTTTAGATTAAGGTATCAAAAATCTGCCAATAACGATACGTATCGGCGATATGTATCGGTTTTTGGCCAAACCGATACGTATCGGTATCGCCAGTACGAATCAACCGATACGTATCGGGTTTTGGCCGATATGTCTCGGTTTCGACCAAGATTTTAGTTTCTATTTTTTTTTTTTTTTAAATTGGCTGATATGTATTGGTATTGGCCGATTCGTATCGGCCTCGGGTAAACCGATACCCAAGACCAATACTGATTATAATACCTTAGTTTGGATTAATAGATATAAACCATTCGTTGTCAACCATTCTTTGTTAAAACTTAAAAGTAAAAGGTAGTGTGCTTAAGAGCATAGTGACAAATTTCGTTTTCGATTATTTTTCGGTGGGAGGTCTTTTTGGTACATTTCGAATTAATTTTGACACTTTTTGGAAAACAATCAGAAAACTTTGGGGATTAAATACATATAAAAAATATATTTATTGTTTTTTTTTTTAAAATTACTACAATATATACTAAATTACTAGCATATTAAAAAAAAAATATATATCAAAAATTTGAAAATTTCTCCGAAAAATACCAAAATTTTTGTTTGATCCCATTTTCGGCGAATTTCGCAAATTCGCCCACGAAATTTGTCACTCTGCTTAAGAGCCGTCAAAAGTCTTATAAAATGACTAACTAAATCAGATTAATATGGTAATTGATATTTTCATAGCGTTTGGCCGTTTTTAATCTCTATATTTTAATGAAATCTTGGGGCACCATTGATCTAATTAATCTGCTTTGCATCATGTAGAATAATTTAATGAAAAATAGTGCCATATGTATAAAATCGCGATGGCCTTTTAGTCTAAGATTATGGACGGCTCGGTTACCTATACCAGCCAAAGATTTAAATTTTAATATTTTATTAATTATTTTGCAAGTAATTGTATGCGTATATGATAGCCTTCTCAATGAGTAAATTTTTTTAGTACCTTTAAATCCACCCATCAAATCTTTGAGTTCATCCACCCCAAAACATATTAAATACATTTAATCAAATGATGGAGACTGTTTATTATTCTAATCCTTTACACGATAGATCTTCAGATTATAGGCGTACTATCAGACGATCAATTTTTTATTTTATGATGTACGCACCCAAAAAAGTGACCTTAAAGTCAATTTTGATCGTGTACTTGATGTTATGGCCACTTTTCTGAGATGTGTGCCACGTGAAATAAAACACTGACTGTATGATGGTACGCTCATGATCTCAAGATCTATCGTGTGAAAGATTGGGAGGATAAACAATATCCATTGTCCGATTCATCGCAGTCAATGTGTTTCAGCGTGGTGACTTTTTTTAAAGTGGAGAATAAGAAAATGAATTAAAATTAATTATTAATTTTAAAGTAAGTAATTTAAGCATTTACTCATCTCTTAATTCTTTTATTCATTTTTTGTTTCTTTTATCCGATTTTTCACCAACCATACCGATATTAAAATATAAGATATTATTATTTGTTTGGGAATTGAAAAATATTATTTTAGAAATAAATATAGTAAAATAGAGAAAGTTAGATTTTGGGTTGGTGAGACTTGAGAGAAATCTTAACCATCTCTATTATTGATCTAATATTTTTAGAATAAAGGTTGCTCGGACAATAACTTAGCCGTGGATTCACCCCAGGGTTGGCATCGGATCAAGTCGGTATAAAAAATTGGCCGATACCGATATATATCGGCGATACGTATCGATTTTTGGCCAAATCGATAAATATCGGTATCTCGTATCGGGTATCCGATATTATATCGGCTGATATATATTGATATTAGCCGATACTTCTCGGATGCCTCCGACACAGCTTGACGAGTCAATGACCTAGTAAGAAATGGGAGTCGGGTATCAGGCCGACCCAACCCGACAAGTCAACAACCTTGTAAGAAAAGAAATGGGTGTATGCTTTTAATAAGCCTTTTGACCCATGACTTACGGGCAATTGGTTGGGACTTTGGAGTCTCCTCAGTCTCTGCAATTTTCGTCTAATGTACGTTACATTTTTTTTATTTTTTTCGTGAATAAAAAGAGTCTTCCATCAAACTAATTAGTCACGGAGGGTTCTCCCAAAAATAATTAGTGTTGGAGAGTTCTCTCTTATAAATTCATCAAAATGAAGAAAATACCCTTAAAACATACTTTCACGTATATCATATAGCCGTTTAGTTTATCAAACATAGTTTTCTCTCTCAAGTATATCAGACGGTCTTCCAAGTTATCAGACGGTCCAGTATTTGACTTCCACCCAATATATCAGACAACCGTCCAATTTACCTTAATGGATGAGAGCCATTGAGGTTATCGTAACTACACCCAAGAGAAACACAATTTTCTGCGCCAAAGAAGAAATCTTTACCGGGTTAGTAGGTTAGTAGAGAACCCTTCATAAATTACCATTCTTGCTAAAGTACTCTTATTCAAGGTATAAAAAATCGGTCGATACTAATATGAATCAGTGATACGTATCAGTTTTTGGTAAAATCGGTACGTATTGATATCTTGCATCAGTATCACTGATACGTATCAGGTATTGACCGATACATTTGAATTTCGAACAAGATTTAAAAAAATAAAATAAAATTGATTGATCAATACGTATCGGTATCAATTGATACATATCACCCGATACGTATCGGCCTCGAGCAAATCAATATCCGATACCATATCGATTTTAACACCTTGCTCCTACTCTCTCTCTCTCCCTCTTTACCAATTTTAGTAATTAGGAGTATTGCGAATTCGTTCTCTCACATGCGTTACCAATACTCCTCTTATTACCAAACATGAATTATGAGAAGTTCTAGATTTTCAAGCATTATATTTGTTGCCCAAAAGTGTGAGTTATTTCAAAAGTCATAAGATATTAGTCCATTTTGTAGATTTTCAAGCAAGTTGGGTTCCACATAATTCAACACTCCGCCAAATCTCAGTGCGAAGACAATTGAATTCTATCAAAAAGTTGGGTTCCACATAATTCAACCCTCGTACTGTTTATTTCAATGAGCTTTTGCTCGTTTAAAAAGTGTTCCATATCTTACACATGTAGCTCCAAAATTTCATTATTAATCCCAAAATATCACCTCTTATGCGAGATATATGTGAATCGTTTGAAGTTTAAAAATTAGAGTTCCAACTTATTTCTTTGGAAAGGTAAAACCCCTCCCTTTATAAGATATTTATAAGATATACTCGGTAAAAATTGAAAATTAAGTTATGATTTTATGATTCTACTCACCAGAGTCCTTACACTTATTTTTCTGTTTTTTTAATTGTTTAAAACCAACCTCCATTTAAGAATTCATTTTATCATTGTTACTTGACCTGACTTTGGTGACATATCGTATTGAATCTCGCACTATAATGTTTGTATGTTTTTGCAATAAAATTCTTTGGCTAGCCTGGGGGGAGCCATTCGGAGAGGCCGTGATGCTAGTGCGTCTTTCATTATCCTCTTTCCTTCTAATGACGTCTATACCTTCTAATAATTTCATCATCCCTTCCAATGCGTAATCCACTAAGCGATTTAATTCTATCCCCAACTGATTTGACTTCAGTTCGGCTTTTCTCACCTTCCATATTTTCATTGTAGATACAGAATTGGAATCTGGTTTCTTATTGACCCCAAAACATATAGTACTGTATGTAACAGCTTTCGTCTATTAAGGTAGAATATACTTAAATGAAATTTGGTGTACCTTTTTGTAATGACTCAGATTTTTCTAAAATTTATTGTGTGGTGCTAGATGTATTTTACACTGTGCACGGTGTTAGTACTCCACACTAGAACCTACCCTATTTGAGAAAACCCTATTTAAGTTTAAGTTACGTAAATCTCTTTCACTTTTCTTATTCTTCTTTTAAGAAAGCCCTAGCCGTCTCCTTCTTAAAAATCCTAGCCGTCACAACTTCTTCTTTCCTACCCACCATTTTCTAAAAACTCTTCAATCTCTTTCTTATATATTTTGTGTTTTCTTTCACAAAGAATACCGTGTTTTTCTGCCGTTAAGATCAAAGAGGAAGAAGGAAAAATCGCAGACGGGCCATTGCGTGGGACGTCGATCTTAACATCCTAATGCCGTTGATCTACCAATCACGCTTTAAGAGGTGACTACCTGCCAATCTATCCGTACTTCTCAGATTCCGTCGCGTAGGATACGTCTGATCGTATATCGGCGAGTTATTAAATGAACCCTAGATTTATTTTCATATAAAATTACTTTTAGGATTGAAATAATGATTAATCTCAATTTTAATGTTATTTTAATTATTATTTTTTGTCATATTTTGGGTTTATTTCGGAACCCGGATCTGTTCTATAATCCCGACAGTCGATCGATCGAATTACACTTTTGATCAATCGATTAATTCGGAGAAGCTCTCCACTAATTTAAATAGCCTCTTTGTTAAGTTATATAGTTGATCAATCGACTTCCATGTTCGATCGTTCGATACTGAATAAATTGACCATTAAACGAGCATTGCTAATTATTCACAATCACTTCTAACACTTTAATACTGGTGGATACATTATAATATATTTTATTATAATATTATATTATAAGGTGTAATGATTATAAAATATTCTCTTATAATATTATATAATAAAGTGTAATGAGTACATATGACATATTTTTTTATAATAGTATATTATAAAGGGTGGGATTGTATATTATTATTATATGATGGACTCATTTTAATTTATAAGATATTATATAAGTTGCTCATTATATGATACTCAAGTACCGACCTTATTTTAATAATAAAGATTACTTTATAAGATATTTTCTTGGTATTGCTTTTGTTTCGAATTCGTTCCTTGGCCCATCTGATATTGGACCGTGACCCATCTGATTTTGGACCGTGACCCATCCGAAATTGGACTGTGACCCATCCGATGTTGGATCGTGACCCATCTGATGTTGGACCTTAACCTATCTGATGTTAGACCATGACCCATTTGATTCGATATCGTAAAAGAAATTTTCCGTTAATCGATTAATATAATTTACTTAAAGGTATAATGATTACCTTATATTTCAATATTATTATAATAATGATTACCTTATATTTTAATGTTATTATAAAATTCAAGGTACACTTGATTATATTATATTATATTTAAGGTACTAATTTTTTTAAACCTATACTAAAAAACCTTTTAAATATTATACATTATATAATTATTATATTGTCATATAAAATAAGGTACTCAAGTACCCTATTAATTAATAATATAAATAACTTATTAAGGTTGGGTATATAAACACTATCCCGAATTTTTTCGTTTTTTTTTTTAAGATCGATCGATCGATTTGCACTTTGTGATCAATCAATTTTGTACAAAATCGAATACTATGTATGTTAAATTGCTTTAAATTCGGTCGATCAAACCTTATGCCCGATCGATCGATTCTGACCAAAATTATATAGTTTATATTATATTTCGATTGATCGATTCTAAAACTGATCAATCGATTCTCGTCCGAACATACGACTGAACTTACCTATTTATTTCACTTTACTCATGACCAAACTTTATTAAACTATTCGATCGATGATTGTGATTCACTTAACCTTTAAAATAATAATATTTCTCTACTTGAGCATTTAATAATAATACGATATATATATATATATATATATATATATATATATATATATCACTTTCATTGCTTCAATGCGACCACTTTGATAACACGAAGTATTAGATAATCGATGACCTCGTTAAAATCGAACTCTTACCTTCACGTTATTAAAATCACATTAAACTACCCTATTCTATATTTGTATTGATATGAATGTAAATAAATATATGTATAAACATAACTAAATTTGGATGTAAATCTTTTTGTACACATGATGTTTTTGTGTTTCTATCTTAATCACATTATATGAGTTAAGTAAGTTAGGTCATATGTATATGAGTATATGAGATTATGCCTAGGCTTAGGAGTGATGATTTGTTGAGATAATATGGAAGCGAAAAATATATCGTATTCATATTTCTTACAACTCATAGTGGTATGGAACATCCTCATGAGTAGGGTGAGTACAAATTCAGTATAATCTTGTAATACGGTAGTATATGTGGTGACCCTATTACCTCGAATTCTAATATGATATGATAAGATATGAGTTAAGGTACGAGATTTGAACTTTTAAGCCATTATCATAGTAGGATTCATTTCACGGTCACGTGTAACTTAGAATATAGGCATTCATATACGGATGCAACCCTCTATGGTAGTATGGGCTGTCATATAAAGTACATCCAGGTTACTACAGAATTCGTCTCTTAGAAAGCGTGATTTGTGAAGCTTACCGCACCATGGTTTGATGTGGATTCTGGTCATAGGAGTATGATATGAGTCTGCAGGATAATATATGTTACGAGCATGATAATAAAACATCGCCGCGTAAGTTAACAAAAGATTAAAAACTTAAGTCTTTGTACGCGTCGTTTCTTATGCAGCCACCTGTTAGTATGCACTCTTTTTTGGGTTCCTTTCGATCTTCGAAAGAAGTGACCCAATTCAGTCTTATGGACTTTGGCTAGAGGAGGTGGAATAATAAGCTAAGAAATATTAAATTACTGAAATTAAAGAGGTGAATATTAAGTGGAGGATACCTATATTGATGCTATCGCTAGCTGTAAATATTTATCGATACTGTAACATATCACTGATCACGCTTTACGGGGTGTGGGTTAACTCATTTATTGAATATCGGCCTGTAAACTCTAGCAGCTATGGGTTGCCTTGGGGTTTATCTAGTTTGGTTCCCTAATCCTGCTCTAAGTCTAATTGATTTTATCTTATGATTCTCCTATGAGTTTGGCTGATTGGGGGTCTCCTAGTGTTATTCTAACTCTAGCTGACTGAGTTTTCTACTGCTACTCTAACTCTAATTAATTTAGTTTCCTAACATCTTTCTAACTAGAAAAGGGGGGTTGTGGCCCATTATGCTAAGGAAGATCAGCCCCGTTTCGGGTATCCTCTGTAAGCTTCCATGGGCAAATTGGTTGGCTAAGGGCTATTTTATAAATATTGGAAATTAAAGACTGAATTTGAACTTAGAATTAAAAATTTAAGGATAAAAAAATTAAGAATTTAAGAATTGAAAGTTAAGAAAGAAAAACTAGAACTAGAAATTAAGAACTAGAACTAAGAACTAAGGATTAGAATTAGAAATTAAAAACTAGAAGGAGATCACCTGAAGCCGAGCACATCTTTCTCCTTCTGGCGTCGTGGAGAAGGAACTCGAGCTTTTTGGGAGAGGCCTGAGCTCGAGAGAGGAGAGGTTGCTATTGAATTGGTGTGTTTGGGCGTAGAGCAGGAGGGTTTTTATAGGTATAGGGCTAATTTCGTGCGTGTGGCTATGTGTGCAATAAATGAATTGTGTATAACCTGCTGCGCTCAATTGAATTTCGCGCATAGTCTAAGGACTTAATTTAATTTGAGTCGGTCACTGACTGGGAAGTGACCGGCTGGGCGGGTGTCCTAGTTTCAGTATACCTTGGAACCAATTTTGTGTGTATGTATCTGCATGGAATATGATTCCGTTCACTGGAGTATGCTCGAGATCGTGGAGTTCGAGCGGTCTTGGGAAGTAGTGTCCCAGTTCAGTTTTGGATTAATTTCGCATGTGGTCCCACACGTGGGATCGATTCCACGCAAGAGTGCATGCGTGGAATCGTGGACTCTAGGGGGTGCACGACAGTCTATGCCCAGTCCAAGTGGGACTAATTACGCGCAGAGCTACTTGCGTGTAATTAAATTAAGTGCTTATTGGCCTGCGCATAATCCGGGTGTTAGGGCGGTCCGCGGGAAGAGAGAGCCTGGTCCAAGTGGGACCAATTGCGATGTGTATCCATGCGTATAATCTAATTTTATGCGTTTGTGGGTGCGCGGAATTCGGGATCTTCTCGGGTCAGATCGGGTCCGAGCCACAGAGCTATTGTTTCAGCCTGGGTCTCAACCATATACTATTATTTTAGTGTATGATCCCGCATTTAGGTTTTGAAAGCCTTCAGAGAAGGTCAATCCTTCTCTAGAGATCATGGGCAAGGTCAAAGATTGACCAAGCAGATTTGTATACTCAGAGAGGATAAAATTGGGGGGTCTACACCACTGTAAGGGTAATAACGTCTTCAGTCAAGATGGGTCTCTGAGAGACAGTATGAGTTATGAGTCACCGCCGCTGCCCCTGTGACTGGATGGGGTGTATGATATGAGTATGATATAGAGGGCGCTATGATACTATGGTGACCCTCACACGGTTGCTCGAGCAATGACTCTAGCATAGGTTAGTTAGGATTTATGAGTATATTAGCTACGCTCATGCGATGTACAGACGTGTGTGCGAGAATAATAAGAAATGATATATTACGAGTTATGGTGAGATACGTTAGGATATGAGTGTCTAGATTATGGTCTTGCATTTATGTTATGATATGGGCGCTATGATATGCACCTGATTGTCTTTTTTTCTTTAAGATTTCTTTGTTATACTATATTTATCACTCACATGATGCACCCACAATGCACCTGAGTAGTATGGGATAGATTGGTGGTGTTTCCACTCAGTTTACGTGACTAAGTAAACTCATCCCATGAAAATCTAACAGTTGCAGGTGATTATGTTGGTTGAATAGACGTCGACTATCCAAACCTTGCTGACGTTGACTTCATTGACCATGTGGACGTTGAGTGCCAGGAGCCTTGGGAGGGCACATAGCTAGTTACCAGGAGGACTTCGGTGTTGACTTCGACCCGAGTACCGATTATTGACAATTGTGGACTTGGTACTGAGTTCGTTTGTCATTATTATTATTGACTCTATGCTTTCTTTTATCGGATTTGTCTCTGATATTTATTTTCTTTTACTGGTGATTACCTGAATTTTTATCGCACTTATTTAGTACTTATGATCGCTTTTATATTCCACCTTTATTTGTGAGCTTTCATAGATTTTGTGGAATTATTATTGCATGAGAACTCTTATTATGTGTATGTCCGCTTATCGTATCTGGGATGTGTGCAGGTCATAACTCGAAATTCTAGGCCCTCGGGATGGGATAGAATTTTGGGTCGTGATACTCTTTCTTGAAGTAAACAAGGAATATGTGAGAACAGAACGAGCCCTCGGTCTCGAAGTGCTTGTAGTCACAAGTGGTCGAGGCATCTCCAAATTCGAAATGAACTTTGAATGTTCGACCTCTATCCTCTGTGCCATCTCTACCACTTCTACGCACTTCAAATACAATATCGCTCTGACTTCTTCTTCAGCCACCTTTTGGGACTTAAAAGAGGCAAACTTTTAAAACTCAGTGTGGAATCTATCGAATATGGTTATTGTGTACATAGTAGCAACATGCCTCTCGATTGAAATTTCGAGCAAGAGCTCAGGTGTCGTAGATAGTGAGACAAGATCCTCACTATTTTCTTTATCGTGGCGAAATTTGATTGTAAGATCATATTGCTTGACTAATTTTGTCAAACTCATCTGGGCATTGACATAGGTATCGAAGAAAGGATTTATACTTTCACCGCATTGCGTAGTGGTCATGCTGTCTAAAAAGGTAACGCTCAAGTACCATGGAATCTATTTCCTTCTAAGAGCATACATTTGTTTGAACACAGGTTGTCTTGCAATTGAAACTCCTCAACGAGTTCTGTCCATCTTCTTTCGAAATCATCACTCGTACGACTAAACTTGCATTGATTTTACTTTCTCTCAAAATTCTCAAACCTTAGCTTCAACTGATAGTGATGGTTCAATTCATTCCTCCCTATGTGTCATATGTAGAGGCAATGCGTGATTCTCGGAAGGACATCGGAGATGGCCTTGCTAATATCATTGCTTTGATTGGTGATGATTACATTAGGTTGCTTATCACCCATGCACTCCAGCCATGTGTTAAACAATCAAATGAATGTCTTCTCAGTCTCATTCGCGAGCAACGCACATCTAAAAAGTGTCGTATGCCAATGATGGTTGACCCTGTAAATGGGGCGAAAGGTAGCAATAATTTATTTCTTTTATAAGTGAAGTCGAATACCACCACATCACCGAAATGTTGATACACAATCTGTGACCTGTGAACAACCCAAAATATACTATGCATACGATATTTTTTATCTAGTTCGCCTTCAAAGAAGAAACCATCTCTTTTATTCTTCCTATCAATGAAGGTCTTGATGACGGTCATGCACATCGGAAGAATATTACTCTAATTTCTTATATTCTTTAGGTAATCCCGAGTTTATTGAGGGCTTACCGTTACACCAGCCTCTCTATCCAAACTTGACAAGATAGTAGAAATCTTCGAAGGAGGAATTATGCTATCAAATATTCTTATCAACGATTTACTTGCCCCACTCATCTTGTTATGCGATTATAGTTCCTTCACCTTCGTAGGAGTATACAACTGATGATTATGTGGCTCTCTAAATTTTATTACCTTCCACAACTTTTGCTTGTCGATCCTAATTTTTAACCTTGCCTCACATCTGTATCTGTTATCTCTTGAACACTTTATATCAAGGTGTAATTTGTGTTTTTTTGACTGCTTGAACCCTTCGAACGAACATACATATTTTCTCTTTATAATCTCTCCCTTTGTGGATTTGTAACTCTTACTTTTCCTAACACTGAAACCAACTTTTTTACTTATAAATTATAGAAGTTATATGCCTCGTCTTCATATTAGAATTTCAAGCTCATACGTGACTTCCATTCCTCGCGAGTATTCTCGAACCCTCTACAACAATCCAACATTTTGATATCGCTATCACAACCAAGTGAATCTCCTTCTAAAGAAACCGTCTTAGGGGTAAGATTTAAATCAATACCGCCTATATTGAATTCTCCAATCAAGTCCATTACTGTCCTTACATTAGACGAAAGATAAATCAACAACGGGCTAATAAGGAAATAAATTCATAATGAAGCGATGGCGGGACCATATGAAGTGCCATCGCTTCATGAAAGAAGCGATGGTGCTTCTAACTCGTTGCGTCGTCGCTTCGTATCGCTTCACATAAGAACCGATGGAGCTGGTATGCTCACTTCTAACTCTCCACAGAAGAAGTGTGTGTCTACGTCAATTATAATTTATATACTTTTGAACGCTTATAATTTTATGATCTCTACCCTATAAATAAATGAAGAGATCCATCAACTAGGAGTAGATGAAGACATCGCTTCACATACGAAGCGATGGCGCAGACCATCCGAGGCTTCGTCGCTTAGGTGCAAAAGCGATGATGCTTCTATTATGAGCCCCAACTCTTCACAGAAGAAGTGTTTGCGTCGATTATAACATACATATTTTGAATGTTTATAATTTTATGATATATAACTTGTAAATAATACATCGAAATGAGTTGCGAAGCGCCAAACTGGCCTCAAATGTCACTGTTACGCGCTGCTATCAAGTCAGATCTCCACAGAGAGAGAGAGAGAGTCGTCTCAGGGATTCAGCTTTTCCACAGAGAGTCTCGCAGAGAAGCGT
Organism: Chloranthus sessilifolius; assembly: GCA_021018995.1. Classification (NCBI taxonomy): domain Eukaryota; kingdom Viridiplantae; phylum Streptophyta; class Magnoliopsida; order Chloranthales; family Chloranthaceae; genus Chloranthus; species Chloranthus sessilifolius. The sequence continues at coordinate 144,569,249 of CM037590.1, read as the reverse complement.
AAACGAGAGAGAGAGAGAGAGAGAGAGAGAGAGAGAGAGAGAGAAAAGGAACTTGTAGCCTTTATTGAATTGTTTTACTGTCATATTATGAAGAGACAAGCCTCGGTGCATGCGCTACCTACCTCTATTAGGAGTAGCTGCCTGCGTTACCTACTCTACCTATTGTTGTTAGTAGCAGACCTCGCTGTGGCTAACCCGAGTTAGTGCAATTGCACTTTTCACATGTCAACTTCGCATTTGGGGGGGGGGGGGGGGAGGTATAGAGACATCTCTACGCCCGTGCGCATTTTCCCCTTTGCCATATATAGAAAAGGGAATAGAGGTTAGAATGCATGGGTGAATTTGTGGATTTCAATCCTGGATCACGTGCCACATGACAGGTGATCCCAAAACAATACCAGTTTTCAGATCATGTGCCATCTAGCATGTGATTTGGAAAGGTTAAACCATCTAGCAATCCCAAAACAATACCAGTTTTGGATTAATTTCGCATGTGGTTCCACACGTGGGATCGATTCCATGCAAGAGTGCATGCGTGGAATCGTGGACTCTAGGGGGTGCACGACAGTCTATGCCCGGTCCAAGTGGGACTAATTATGCGCAGAGCTACTTGAGTGTAATTAAATTAAGCGCTTATTGGCCTGCGCATAATCCGGCTGTTAGGGCGGTCCGCGGGAAGAGAGAGCCTGGTCCAAGTGGGACCAATTGTGCTGTGTATCCATGCGTACAATCTAATTTTATGCGTTTGTAGGTGCGCGGAATTCGGGATCTTCTCGGGTCTGATTGGGTCCGAGCCACAGAGCTATTGTTTCAGCTTGGGTCTCAACCATATACTATTATTTTAGTGTATGATCCCGCATTTAGGGTTTGAAAGCCTTCAGAGAAGGTCAATCCTTCTCTAGAGATCATGGGTAAGGTCAAAGATTGACCAAGCAGATTTGTATACTCAGAGAGGATAAAATTGGGGGGTCTACACCACTATAAGGGTAATAACGTCTTCAGTCAAGATGGGTCTCTGAGAGACAGTATGAGTTATGAGTCACCGCCGCTGCCCCTGTGACTGGATGGGGTGTATGATATGAGCATGATATAGAGGGCGCTATGATACTATGGTGACCCTCACACGGTAGCTCGAGCAGTGACTCTAGCATAGGTCAGTTAGGATTTATGAGTATATTAGCTACGGTCATGCGATATACAGACGTGTGTGCGAGAATAATAAGAAATGATATATTACGAGTTATGGTGAGATACGTTAGGATATGAGTGTCTAGATTATGGTCTTGCATTTATGTTATGATATGGGCGCTATGATATGCACCTGATTGTCTTTTTTTCTTTAAGATTTCTTTGTTATACTATATTTATCACTCATATGATGCACCAACAATGTACCTGAGTAGTATGGGGTAGATTGGTGGTGTTTCCACTCAGTTTACGTGACTAAGTAAACTCATCCCATGAAAATCTAATAGTTGCAGGTGATTATGTTGGTTGAATAGATGTCGACTATCCAAACCCTGCTGACGTTGACTTCATTGACCATGTGGACGTTGAGTGCCAGGAGCCTTGGGAGGGCACATAGCTAGTTACCAGGAGGACTTCGGTGTTGACCTCGACCCAAGTACCGATTATTGACAGTTGTGGACTCGGTACTGAGTTCATTTGTCATTATTATTATTGACTCTATGCTTTCTTTTATCGGATTTGTCTCCGATATTTATTTTCTTTTACTGGTGATTACTTGAATTTTTATTGCACTTATTTAGTACTTATGATCGCTTTTATATTCCACCTTTATTTGTGAGCTTTCATAGATTTTGTGGAACTATTATTGCATGAGAACTCTTATTATGTGTATGTCCGCTTACCGTATCTGGGATGCGTGCAGGTCATAACTCGAAATTCTAGGCCCTCGGGATGGGATAGAATTTTGGGTTGTGATACTCTTTCTTGAAGTAAACAAGGAATATGTGAGAACACAACGAGCCCTCGGTCTCGAAGTGCTTGTAGTCACAAGTGGTCGAGGCATCTCCAAATTCGAAATGAACTTTGAATGTTCGACCTCTATCCTCTGTGCCATCTCTACCACTTCTACGCACTTCAAATACAATATCACTCTGACTTCTTCTTCAGCCACCTTTTGGGATTTAAAAGAGGCAAACTTTTAAAACTCAGTGTGGAATCTATCGAATATGGTTATTGTGTACATAGTAGCAACATGCCTCTCGATTGAAATTTTGAGCAAGAGCTCAGGTGTCGTAGATAGTGAGACAAGATCCTCACTATTTTCTTTATCGTGGCGAAATTTGATTGTAAGATCATATTGCTTGACTAATTTTGTCAAACTCATCTGGGCATTGACATAGGTATCGAAGAAAGGATTTATACTTTCACCGCATTGCGTAGTGGTCATGTTGTCTAAAAAGGTAACGCTCAAGTACCATGGAATCTATTTCCTTCTAAGAGCATACATTTGTTTGAACACAGGTTGTCTTGCAATTGAAACTCCTCAACGAGTTCTGTCCATCTTCTTTCGAAATCATCACTCGTACGACTAAACTTGCATTGATTTTACTTTCTCCCAAAATTCTTAAACCTTAGCTTCAACTGATAGTGATGGTTCAATTCATTCCTCCCTATGTGTCATATGTAGAGGCAATGCATGATTCTCGGAAGGACATCGGAGATGGCCTTGCTAATATCATTGCTTTGATTGGTGATGATTACATTAGGTTGCTTATCACCCATGCACGCCAGCCATGTGTTAAACAATCAAATGAATGTCTTCTCAGTCTCATTCGCGAGCAACGCACATCTAAAAAGTGTCGTATGCCAATGATGGTTGACCCCGTAAATGGGGCGAAAGGTAGCAATAATTTATTTCTTTTATAAGTGAAGCCGAATACCACCACATCACCGAAATGTTGATACGCAATCTGTGACCTGTGAACAACCCAAAATATACTATGCATACGATATTTTTTATCTAGTTCGACTTCAAAGAAGAAACCATCTCTTTTATTCTTCCTATCAATGAAGGTCTTGATGACGGTCATGCACATCGGATGAATGTTACTCTAATTTCTTATATTCTTTAGGTAATCCCGAGTTTATTGAGGGCTTACTGTTACACCAGCCTCTCTATTGAAACTTGACAAGATAGTAGAAATCTTCGAAGGAGGAATTATGCTATCAAATATTCTTATCAACGATTTACTTGCCCCACTCATCTTATTATGTGATTATAGTTCCTTCACCTTCGTAGGAGTATACAACTGATGATTATGTGGCTCTCTAAATTTTATTACCTTCTACAACTTTTGCTTGTCGATCCTAATTTTTAACCTTGCCTCACATCTGTATCTGTTATCTCTTGAACACTTTATATCGAGGTGTAATTTGTGTTTTTTTGACTGCTTGAACCCTTCGAACGAACATACATATTTTCTCTTTATAATCTCCCCCTTTATGGATTTGTAAGTCTTACTTTTCCTAACACTGAAACCAACTTTTTTACATATAAATTATAGAAGTTATATGCCTCGTCTTTATATTAGAATTTCAAGCTCATACGTGACTTCCATTCCTCGCGAGTATTCTCGAACCCTCTACAACAATCCAACATTTCGATATCGCTATCACAACCAAGTGAATCTCCTTCTAAAGAAACCGTCTTAGGGGTAAGATTTAAATCAATACCGCCTATATTGAATTCTCCAATCAAGTCCATTACTGTCCCTACATTAGACGAAAAATAAATCAACAACGGGCTAATAAGGAAATGAATTCATAATGAAGCGATGGCGGGACCATATGAAGCGCCATGTCTTCATGAAAGAAGCGATGGCGCTTCTAACTCGTTGCGTCGTCGCTTCGTATCGCTTCACATAAGAACCGATGGAGCTGGTATGCTGACTTCTAACTCTCCACAGAAGAAGTGTGTGTCTACGTCAATTATAATTTATATACTTTTAAACGCTTATAATTTTATGATCTCTACCCTATAAATAAATGAAGATATCCATCAACTAGGAGTAGATGAAGACATCGCTTCACATACGAAGCGATGGCGCAGAGCATTCGAGGCTTCGTCACTTAGGTGCAAAAGCGATGATGCTTCTATTATGAGCCCCAACTCTTCACAGAAGAAGTGTTTGCGTCGATTATAACATACATATTTTGAATGTTTATAATTTTATGATATATAACTTGTAAATAATACATTGAAACGAGCTGCGAAGCGCCAAACTAGCCTCAAATGTCACTGTTACGCGCTTTTATCAAGTCAGAGCTCCAGAGAGAGAGCTCCTGAGAGAGAGAGAGAGAGAGAGAAAGAGAGAGAGAGTTGTCTTAGGGATTCAGCTTTTCCACAGAGAGTCTCACAGAGAAGCGTAAATGAGAGAGAGAGAGAGAGGGAGAGAGAGAGAAGGAACTTGTAGCCTTTATTGAATTGTTTTACTGTCATATTATGAAGAGATAAGCCTCGGCGCATGCGCTACCTACCTCTATTAGGAGTAGCCGCCTGCGTTACCTACTCTACCTATTGTTGTTAGTAGTAGACCTTGCCGTGGCTAACTTGAGCTAGTGCAATTGCACTTTTCACATGTCAACTTCGCATTTGGGGGGGGGGGGGGGAGAGGTGTAGAGACATCTCTACGCCCATGCGCATTTTCCCCTTTGCCATATATAGAAAAGGGAATAGAGGTTAGAATGCATGGGTGAATTTGTGGATTTCAATCCTGGATCACGTGCCACATGACAGGTGATCCCAAAACAATACCAGTTTTCAGATCATGTGCCATCTAGCATGTGATTTGGAAAAAAATATTTTAAAAAGTTTTTCTAGTGGTCAAAATCACGGTCAAAATTGGGTACCGCCCACATCTTTTGGTGCATTGAATTTTTTTCCCTTTGATCATATTTTGGACTGTGGATATGCATCATATCATACCAATTTTTTTTTGAGTGATCTCTGATTATGTATTGACAAGTTAACGTCTCACCCGATCCCCTTGCTATTTTCCACATGGACCCGCCTGATTGGAATGCATGGATCCACCTTGCATTCCAACCCATATCCCTGGGTCTCTCTCACACACTCTCTCTCTCTCTCTCTTTATATATATATATATAATCTTTTTTTTTTATATAAAAAAGTATATTGCTTTCTTTTTATCAAAACATAATTTACCTGTATTTTAATCACAAAAAAGCAGGGTTACTTTTTTATAACGAGTACGTCTCACAATATGGGTTTACACGACCCGTATTGTAAATTGAAAACTAGCTTTAGTGGGCTGGTTCCTAAGTATAAAAATCAGAGTCAGTTGGCTGGCCTCAAAACATGTACTCTAATTTCGATATAGTCCCACAAAAATAGCCTAGAGATATTTTAATTTAAAGGGAATAAATTGATAGGGCTAAACATGCTTTGGTGGGCTGGTTCTGAAGTAACTCGTATTTTTTCGGCATCAAAATATAACCCTACTTTTTTTGGAATTTTATATAAGGGCATAAGATGATTTGGTAACTTGCCTAAGTATATTCTTCGGATTTAGGAAAACTTCTAAGTATTATTTAAAATATTAAATAAAATAAATTTAACTTATGTTTTTAAAATGAAACTTTAAATCCCAACATGTTACTGGTCCGGGCGTAAAAGACCAAATAAGAGAAATTACATTTTCCATATAGGCTCTACACTATATGTCAAATAATGAACAAGGATATATATATGTATATATATATATATATATATATATATATATATATATATATATATATAAATTTGTGTTTGTATTAAGGAAACACTAAAATTGAGCCTCCAAAGGACCGATAAGGATCTAGAATAGCACTACAGGGCCTCCAACAAATGCAAATAAAGACAAATCCCTCTCCAGAATAGGACTAAGTCCAGTACAATACTAAGCCCCAATTACAAAGTAGAAATTAAAGAGAGGAGGTTATTAGCTTCAAAACTTCGAATAGTAAGGATTGAGGAGTCCTCAAGACCTTCAGAGACAGCCCAAGAGCACACTGAAAAGAGACTATCACGAATTAGGCTGCCATCAGAAAAGGCGCCATTGTTGCATCTGATGTGGTTTCTGATAAGCCAAATGTTCCAGGTGAGGGAAAAGTGAATATGAGACCATATCCATTTCTTCAAACCTCTAAACAAATTCGAATCCCAGCAGATGATTAGATCGACCACCCCTAAAGGCAAACAACTAGCTACATCGAACGCATTGAAGAGTTTACCCCATATGAGCCAGATCTTAGGACAATTGATGAAGAGATGGTCTGCATCTTCGGGCGACAAGTCGCACAAGAAACAATTCTGATTAATATCCATCCCTCTTCAATTAAGGTTGAGAACTGTGAAAAGTTTATTCCAAAGGATAGACCAAATGAAGAACTTAATCTTGGGTGGGATATTGAACATCCATATGCTGCACCACTCAACTTTGGGAAAACGCCGATAAGGAATGGAGAAGGCAGACTTGACGGAAAACGACTTGCTGATTTTATTATCCCAGGTGCGATAATCTTCACAACCACTATTTATGATGAGAAGATCGAGGATTGCTAAAAGATTGCTATATTTGATTATTTCCAGGTCGTGTAAACGCCTTTTAAATCTTATGTGCTAGCGAGAGTGGGTATCAGAGCTGAAAATATATGATATGAACGCAGTGGGATTTTCTGCTATAGCATATAGATTGGGGGACGATCTGCTTAAAGAATCGGCAAGAGAATCCCATCTATTTGTCCAGAATCGGATATGATCTCCTTGACCAATATAAAAAGAGATATTATTGATAAATTCATTTCTGATAGAGATTATACCTTTCCACTACCACGAAGAAATATAGTACTTGTCGTTCTTAGTTTTCCACCCATTAGCACTCATTCAATACTTATTAATAACCACATCTTTAAGACACCTATCTTTTTCGTCGCCAAGCCGCCACTACCATTTCATGAGGAGGGCTTGATTTATAGAGCTGATAGGTCTAATGCCAAGACCACCAACCCATTTTGGCTTGGACACGATGTTCCATCCTATAAGATGAATTTTTCGGGATACTCCCATGTCGTCCCACAGGAAATAGTGCTCAAGTCTTTCGATTTCCTCACAGACCTTAGTGGGGCACTTGTACATTGAAAGATAATAAGTGGGTAAGACATTGAGAATCGAGAGAATGAGAGTCATTCTACCTCCTTTCGAGAGAAGCTTGCTTTTCCACCCACCTAATCTGTCGTTGACTTTAACAATAATCGGATCCTAGGTGAATTTGTTCAGTTTGCCAACACCTATGGGGATCCCAAAGTATTTGAAGGGAAGAGAGGCGATGACAAAATTAGCTTCAGTGGCCCGTTGATGTAGATCGTGATCATTGACGTTAATGCCGTAGATGTTAGATTTCTCATAATTTACCTTCTGCCCTGAGACCGCTTCGTATACCCTAAATATATTGAGCACGTTGTTGATTTGAGTGGTCTAGCCACCACACATGGTAAGAGAGTCATCGGCATATTGAAGGAGGTTAGTGTTGAAATCACAACGGGGATTGGAGAAGCCGATGATATTGCCCTCGAGCTCTGCCTTTTGGAAAAGTAACGTAAGGCCTTCACTAGCTATATCAAATAAATATGGTGATAAAGGGCACCCTTGTCTTAATAATCCTCTAGAGGATTTGAAGAAGCCGCAGGCTTTTTCGTTAATAATGACGGAGAAGTGAGCACTAATTGACTCGATTTCTTATTATATATTATAATTATATTAAATTCAAGTCTTAACCTATTACAAGCGCACAATGAAAATTGTAGAGCTAGTATATGATCGATCCCATGAGAAAGTTCATCATCTAATTAATTTCTAGTTTATATCTTTTATCTAAATTCCTATCTTAAAAACTTTTATTTTCTTTAAGATTTTCTAATCTACTGGAGAAATATGAATAAAAGAATGGGTTATTAAACTAAAGTGCATAAAAATAAATCCTAATCCTCCTTCAGATTAAGGTTGTCAATCTTAATCTTCAGTTTTCGGATATTTATGAAAATAAACAGTATCGTTACACCATATTTCTAGTCTCCTAGCATTGGTCATCAATCAAGTCTAAGATCCTATCAATATAAATTTAATCTAATCAATAATCAACCAAAAATTTATGCGTCAATCAAACCCTAGAAAACTGAAGATGAAAAAGTAAAAATCATTACACTAATATGCAAATTCTAACCTGAGTTATCAATTCAAATTAAAACTTGGAAATGTTTACAAAACAAATAAAATCTAAACTAGAAAGTAAAGTAAAATATAGCCTTCACCCCTCAGCTGTACTCGTCAATTGCTCCTGAGAAATTACAGATATCTACATTAATCTTCAGCACTCAATTGCAGTCGTCAATTGCTCTTGAGAAACCTCTGATATCCAATCTACTCTAACTATATTACACTACTTTGATTGGAAGAAAATCCAACCTCAGGCATCAATTAATGCTGAAATTCTTCGATGCTTATTCCTATGTCAAGCCCTCTTATTTATAGATCATAAGGGATCGGTTTACAAAGATCCAGTTCTAATAAAAGAAACTATTAAAAACAAAAGATTCAAAATATAACTCTAATTTATAATTTTATCTTTCCTTGCTTTCCTTAGTTGATGTGCTTCTGGATTGTTCTTTCTTGAGCAACAACAGAGTCCTTCAGATTAGATCTTTATTAATCTTCTCAGATCCGTGGTTCACTAAACTTCTAATTGCAAGAGTCTTCTAATTTTGGATATGGCGGTGTTAAACTCTCACGTGATTCGCAACAATAGTGTGTAGCAGAAAGCTTTTATTTTTAGGAAATCATAAATAACGATTTCTTTCTTATTCTTTTCTGGAAAATTGTAATTCACGATTTTCTATTTTCAGTCGGCTTTCAGCTAACAATTTCTTATTTTGGATCGATCGCTTTCTTCTTTATTCGCTTTATGAAAATTCGTCTTTTGAAGAATTACGATTTTTCAGCCTTCTTGTTATTAGCGAATCGTCTTTAACGTTTAGTCGTCTTTTTACTGCTTTTTGAGTTCATTTTGACAAAGATTAATATTTTAGCTCTAATTTATTCCTTATCTTTAATATTTACACATCAGTAACTCATTTGTAGCAAAATAAGTCCTAGCATCACTAGTTAAGAGTGATAAAATAATAAATTATGTGACTGATCACACCCCCAAACTTAAGTTTTGCTAGCCCCTAGCAAATAAGGAAACATAAAATATTTAAAACTTTTAAATTTGAATGCCACTTTCATAGGAAACATGATTGCATTTAGCAGATGCAACAAGCCTTTAAACCCTTAGGTGATCCCTGGTGGAGGAATTGTAGTCTCTTAAAAGTTTTCAGAGAAGTTACCTACAAATTTCAAATATTGTTGGATTTTTCAAAACTAAAAATTCAAAATATAAACTAATTTTGGTATACTACTAATTATTCAGTTAGTAATTATATGTTCATTATTTCAAAATATTTTAAATCTTTTATCCTTATCTTCCCATCATTGCAATTATCTTTGATTATAACTCAATAATTTTAATTCTTGTATAGCGTGGAGTGTGTGCATATCAGTGAAAAGTTTATTCATCATTGATCTTTTTAAACTACAGTCTTTAGAAAATATTTTCATCCAAACCCTCACTTATTGGCCTACTCTTAAATAATCAAAATTTTAGGTTCTCATAATATGATATGTTCGTGATAAATTTAAAGGACAATCAGCTAAAAAGATAAACCTCATGAAAAGGATAATCAATTAATTTCATATAATTTCTTTATTTATTCATAGTATATATTTCATATATCTCTACTAGACCTATATTTTTGCAATTCGTAAATCACAAAGGTCTTTCCTTCAGCTTGTAATGGAGTATCGGATTTTCAGAAGGTTCCAAAGAAAAAAAGGTAAAGAGGATTCAAAATTATTTTCAAGAGTTTAGCTCTTCCTTCTCTTCTTCGTCTATTTTTGAGCTTCAGTAAGTATCCTTATTCTGGATAACTTCTTCCCATATCTTTTTCTTTTTGTAAATCTCATTTTTGTCTTCTTTTCAATTTAAAAGCTTTTTGCTTCTCTTTTCACAAAATCGTCTTTTATGATTTTTTATTCTTTTTCTTTCCTTTTCCCATATTTTTATACATTTATATTTCTTTTTCAGTTATACCCTTTTCAACAGATCCCTTATCTATTAACGCATACTCCTTTCACTCTCTTTTCTTCCATTTTTTTACATTCTAAACTCTCAAAAATTATAAGGGTTAAGGATAGAAAGTTTTAGGCAGTACATATGGTTAAGGATTTATAAAATTCTGGTACTAAAAAATTTAGTCTTTAGGCTTCTATTATGAGTTTAATAGTAAAATATTATGAGATTTTTAGCTTTTTGGCTATGATTTAACAAAAGATGGCCTTCGATCATTTTTACGATTTACTAATATGGATGCCTTATTGCTTTGATATATTTAATAGACAGTTTTAAATAAATAAATTATCATAATTATAGAATATATTGATTCTAAGTTCAGCATTATGAGATTTCATTTTGACAGCAATAGTAGAGCAGTTCAAAGAAAATTAAGCATGAATAAAAACAGTCTCTCTTTGTGACAGCCCGGATTTCAACACCTCAAAACCCGTATCATCAGCACGACTCTCTAGGCCGTGCCCCTGAAGTCCATACGGAACAATGGTATGACCAAGCAATAACTACTCCAAAACAAAACTGATAAAACTAAACGACATGAAATCAAGATATACTAATCTAAAACAGAAGCCTAAAAGACAGTTCTACTTCCATGCAAACACATGGACAGAAGAACCGACCCGAACCATCGGTGATAATCAGATCACCCCAAATGGTTCGCCCAAAAGAATTATAGCATTATTTACATTCCTCAAGATAAAAATCTTGACATACCAAGCCGTACAGTATACTCTCAAAATTTCCCTCAAAGTACGCAGGGGTCCTCTAGAAGAAGTCCTCAGGAGGAGGTTCCAACTCTTCCCCGGGCACGAAATCCGAATCCCCCGGATCAATGTCTCTAGAAGTCTCAGCGGCCGCTAGTAATGGACCTGCGATGTATAGTTTAAAGGGGTGAGCTCCATCCTAGCTCAATAGGGAAACAACAAGTGAACATATAAGTTAAGCTCTCACATATATTCTAAAATAGTTAAATGCATGGTAAAATATTTTAAACAACTGAAATGATGTATTAAATACAACTGTTACTTTACTTGTGTTTGTTCATTCTCAACTTACTGGTATTGTACACTGATTCGGCCTAATCACTTAAATCTTAACTTAAATAATTCTCAAGCAATATAGCATCGAGCCCCGATGAAATACCCACCATCGTCGTCTAAATAAACACTTGTCATATATGTTTCTTACTTGAATACTACCCAGGTCTCTTTCTCATAGGCGACGGGATTTCTAATCTCATAACTACATCCCTGGGATGTTAAAACTGGTGTACGGATTGGCCGCCGTACCGGTCATGGATATCCTGCCGAGTCAGTCGTGGGTATCCTGCCACGTCAGTGAAATATTCTATTTAAACCTTAAATAATAAAAATATCATGTGCACTACATATAGTTATTCACTGTGTGATCGTGCTAATTTTAGTATATTAGGCCTTATCAACTTTTCTTTCACCTCACTGATAGATTTCATCTGCATCCCTGGGATGCCACTGGCTCAACGCATCACTTAGATGCACATTTTCACATTTTCACGTCCCCTGGGGACCTTATGAGTTCATTTAACATTCACACACACATACACACACTCTTAGAAATCACAAGTTTGATGCATAAATATTCATTTGAATCACTTATATATATATACTTTTGAAGTTTAAAGTACATGTTCAAGGTGTTACCTACCTCACGCATTGGAATCACTATGCGTTAAAGTCCACGCGATTCCACATTCTCATTCTTTGCTCGTACCACCTATGATATATCATAACACAAGTAAGACATCAATAAGGATGCATCAAAGAAGGTATAAGACCTTCTAAGAACCCTCAAGGTCCAATACAAAAGTCAACATGAACTGACAAAATCGATTAATCGAAATTCCAAAATCGATTAATCGATCCTAAATCGATTAATCGAAAATCCAAAATCGAGTAATCGATCCCAAATCGATTAGTCGAAAATCCATACTTCGATTAATCGATTCCAAATCGATTAATAAAAAATCCAAACTCGATTAATCGATTCTAAAATCGATTAATCAAATTTTCCCAGTCTCCATTTTTCAGCCACTGGAAGTGCTCACACGATTAATCGATCAATCGGTTTCGGGCAATTCTGCCTAGCCTACTTCTGAACTAAAATCGATTAATCGATTTTCCAAATCGATTAATTGATTTGGTTAGAACACAACCCTTTCTCGGGCATTCTTCTAAATCTCTTTCTTCTCATTTTTCTTCATTTCCATTCTTTATTTCTTTAATTTAACTTCATTTAATTACCTAATAACATGTTCAAAATAATCTCAACATACTCACCTATAGATCAACCCTTGATTGATTTAATGGTTTGGCATGAAGGCTAGGGCTCCCAACTTTTGCTTCAACGATTCCAAACGCGTTGAATCCGACATTCAATGTCCAAACCCGTCTTTAATTTGCAGTGTGCATTAACCTTCTTGGCATTTACTCCACTCTCTCTCTCTCTCTCTCTCTTCTTAACTCCTCTTACCAACTAAAACAAAAGAAATAACTCCTCTTTAGGTTATTAAGTTCTTATAACTCTTCTTATTTTTGTGTTAAGCACATACATTAAAGATAGGTGTACGTGACCCTTAACTAACCTCTAACTCCATACTTAGGTCACATTTACATCACATTAATACATTCCTTCTTAAGTTCACTGACTGACCATCACTTGGTCAAACCTACGACCAATCGGGCATGGATCCTGAGGTTACTGCACATTGTCCAAATTTTGGGGATGTTACACTCTTTCTCTCAGAATAAAGAGGAATAAGCTCTATAGCTCACAGATTATATGATTTTGAAACTATAATCTAAAATATTTTACAGTTCAGATCAATCATATAGTTTTAAACATTCTTCTGATACAGTATTCTAGAGATGCTTTACTTTGAATTGTAATTATTTTAATTTTAATTTTTGAACTACTACTATGTTAGTAACCAGGTATATAATCTGTAAAAAAAATAAAAAATTCGTCCCCCAAACTTAGGAGAAAAATAATTTCGGTTTGAATAGAGAAGGTTAGTAAAAAAAATAAAATTTGTTAGTAATGTTAATAACGTAACAAACGCTGTTAGTAAAAAAAATTTAAAAATAATGAAATAGAAAGATTAGAATCAGCAATTATATAAAAAACTATTTCTATAAAGAAACTAGTTACAGTCATATGAAAAGAAAACTAATTACATAAATAAAAATTCCTAGAAAAATCTTGAGATACACTAAACTAAGACTCTGACAGCAACGTTCAAGAATAAATCTTCGATAAAGATTATTGAGTAGCTGCGTTTGAATATGGCTATGTTGCAGTCAACTTTCGTCCAATTGCGACAAGGCTTCCTCAATGTCAGTGTGGTCTTGGGTCTGTGTGAGGCAAAATTCAGGAGAGTGCTGAGGAACTTTCTGAATTAAGCTGCGGTTAGATCCAATGACTTCTCCTTGTTGAAATGTTGGGTGCGATTTTACACCCACCAGAGATTGAATTTTTGTCTTCCACATGTTTAACTTTGGAAGGTAATTCATCATTGACTTTAATTTGTATAAATCTCTCTGCCTAAGAGGTATACTCTTGGAAGTCTCAGATTCAATCTCACTCGGTGGTTGACATTGCACTGGTTCCTCGCTAAAGTTTTCAAAAAATTTCCAAGCAGCCTTAGCAGACATGGTGTGAAACATCCCCCTATAGGCAATATCAACTATGTACTGATTTTGATTATTCAGACCTTCATAGAAAGTGAGGACTATTTATCAACGGGATATCTCATGATGAGGACACCCATACAAAAGATCGTTGAGGTGCATCCACCCCTCTTGTAGAGATTCATCTGAGTATTATTTGAAAGTTGTAATAAGATACCAGATTTGATCCGTTTTATGTATTGGGAAGTATTTTATGAGAAACCTTCTTTCCAAGTCCTCCCAATCGACGAACAAATTATGACGCAAGGAGTGTATTCACTGCCTTGCTTCATCTCTAAGAGAATATGAAAATAGCCTTAGACGAAGAGATGTTTCTGACAAATTCTGGATTCAGATACAATTGCACACTTCTATGAAATGTCTTAAATGTGAATAAGGATATTCATCCCTTAGCCCACGGAATGTTGGAAGTGTTTGAAATATTTTGAGCGTAATTTTAAAAGTCTCATTACCGGTCATAGGGGTTATTTGTATACATGGGGGAAGTGCATAATATTCTCCTATCATTTTAGTCATATATTGTCTAAAACTGAATATTTCTAGTTTTGTTTTAAATTTTTGTAATTTTTATTTTAAAAAACAGGGAGAAAAATAAATATGAATTTCTAATTTTGGGGCCCGCAGAAGTGTTGGAAGTTTGGTCTGTTGCTCCCAATAAACTTGTAAAAGCTTAAGAAGTGATCAAAGAAAATAAAAATATAAAAAAAGAAAGATAAATATTAATTTTTAAAAGAATATAAATATTAGATAAAAACTTGAAAGAATTAGATAAATTTCGCTTCCCCGGTAGCGGCGCTAAAAAATTGACTCGATTGCTTATTATATATTATAATTATATTAAATTCAAGCCTTAACCTATTGCAAGCACACAATGAAAATTGTAGAGCTAGTATAGGATCGATCTCACGAGGAAGTTCATCATCTAATTAATTCCTAGTTTATATCTTTTATCTAAATCTTTATCTTAAAAACTTTTATTTATCTTTAGGATTTCTTAATCTACTGGAGAAATATGAATAAAAGAATGAGTTGTTAAACTAAAGTGCACAAAAATAAATTCTAATCTTCTTCTTTAGATTAAGGTTATCAATCTTAATCTTCAGCTTTCGAATATTTATGAAAATAAACAGTACTGTTACACCATATTTTTAGTCTCTTAGCATTGGTCGTCAATCAAGTTTAAGACCCTCTCAATACAGATTTAATCTAATTAATAATCAATAAAAAATTTGGGCGTCAATCAAACTCTAGAAAACTGAAAATGGAAAAGTAAAAATCATTATACTAATATGCAAATTCTAACCTGAGTCGTCAATTCAAATTAAAATTTGGAGATGTTTACAAAACAAATAAAATCTAAATTAGAAAGTAAAGTAAAATATATCTTTCACCCCTCAGCTGCAATCGTCAATTGCTCCTGAAAAATTACAGATATCTACATTAATCTTCAGCACTTAATTGCAGTCGTCAATTACTCTTGAGAAATCTCTGATATCTAATCTACTCTAACTATGTTATACTACTTTGATCGAAAGAAAATCCAACCTCAGGCGTCAATTGATGCTGAAATTCTTCGATGTTTATTCCTATGTCGAGCCCTCTTATTTATAGATTATAAGTGGTCGGTTTACAAAGATCTGGTTTTAATAAAAGAAACTACAAAAAATAAAAGATTCCTAATATAATTCTAATTTCTAATTTTATTTTTTCTTTCTTTCCTTAGTTGATGCGCTTCTGAATTGTTCTTTATTGAGCAACAGGAGAGTCCTTCGGATTACATCTTTATCAATCTTCTTAGATCCGTGATTCACCACTTCTAATTGCAAGAGTCTTCTAATTCTGGATATGACGGTGTTAAACTCTCAAGTGATCCACGCTAGTAGTGTGTAATAGAAAGCTTCTATTTTTAGAAAATCGTAAATAATGATTTCTTTCTTATTCTTTTATGAAAAATCGCAATTCACGATTTTTCATTTTCAGTCGGCTTTCAGCTAACAATTTTCTATTTTGGATCGATTGCTTTCTTCTTTTATCGCTTTATGAAGAATCATCTTTTGAAGAATTACGATTTTTCAGCCTTCCTGTTATTGGCAAATCGTCTTTAACGCTTAGTCGTCTTTTTACTGCCTTTTAAGTTCATTTTGACAAAGATTAACATTTTAGCTTTAATTTACTGCTTATCTTTAATATTTGCACAACAGTAATTCCTTAGTAGTAAACTAAGTCCTAGCATTACTAAGTTAAGGGTGATAAAAAGGTAAATTATGTAACTGTTCACTAACCAGGCACTCGTGGATCCAAGATCTCCATCTCTCACCGAATCCCATCTTCCTCAACATCCATAATAGATAATCCCAGCTCACTCTATCGTAAGCCTTTTCCGTGTTCACTTTAATAAGAACTCCCGCCTGCTTAGAAGAAGTTTTCGAATGAATGCACTCTTGGGCTAGGACAGCAAAATCAAGGATCTGTTTACCTTCTATAAGGGCCCCTTGAGATTTGGAAATGACGGATCTGATTATTTTTTTTAAGCGATTAGCAAGAGCTTTGGAAATAATCTAGGAAGATTTATATATTTAGGACCAATGTTATTTGAAACACCATCATAGTTCTATGACTCGAAGGCTATGATGTAAAAATCCTTCTTGCCTAAGATTGGCATGAACAAGGTCTCTATCATTGATTCAAGATAGTCAAAATCCATCATCTGATTCAATGATTGACAATATTTTATATGATCATAGAGATCATTTTTCATGTCAATCTTTGGCACCAAATATGTTTATATCATGACCTTCAAATCAGATGACTTACATAATGTTTCAAGTGTCACATGTCTAAAAAATATCAAGTTTTTCTTTTAATTTATGTGCAACAGTATAAATCTTGTGTGCAAGTAATTGCTTTTTAACAAATGGGCACATCTAATTTCGACCATCTGTTTACTGAAAGCACTCACTTAATATATTTGGCCGTCTGTTGGGTGGTAGTGCGCGTCTTCATTAAGTGGGTGGTTTGAGTGTGGGTGCGAACAGAGGTAACCCTTTCGTACCCTGTTACACTGCATGAGCCTTAATATATGCATAGTTTTTAAAAATGCATTAGGGTTGTACGTGATCATTTCCAAGTCAGTTGCGGATTGCGAATCTTTACCAGAGAGCTGTTGCATCTTCTCTTTTCGGTTTGGATTGACGCAGTACTACTTGATCTTCCACGAAATAGATTTTGAGATCATGGCACACTTATTAGAAAGTCAATTTTTCATTCCATATGTCATGGATACCAAAAAGTAGCCTTAAAATTATATGACACACATCACGAGATTTTATGGGCATTTTTTTGAAATCTATGACACGTTAAATAAAAAAATGACCATCTGATAAGTGCGCCATGATCTCAAAATCTATTAGGGAAATTTACAAGATTGACTACCATGTTAGATGGCCCTTTTCCGCCATATTCTCTACATTTTCACCTTTTCCATAATCGACCAGTTTGAAGCCAAGCTAGTTTCAGCTACTGTAAAAAGTTTGAAATACCCCTTATACGTTTTACCGTTCCACATAGTTTAAAAATATAATATCTGTTATTTTTTATATTTACACAATATGAAGCATTATCTATGCCGTTTAATTTAAATGCCACAATATAAAGATCAATAATGCCAAAAATCGGCATAAAACATACTCTTTATCATCTGGATATTTAAAATCAACAGAGTATCCTAACCAACTCAACTAGAATGCACACTATGAAATAAATTTATAATTTTAAATTAAAATACTTTTGACTATGTAAGACCGTTGGTTATGAGAGCGGTAGAGATTTGTTATCAGAGCAGTGGAGACCTACTATCACACGATGACGATTTTCTTATTAGAGTGGTGACGATTCATTATTTGGTTGCTGATGATTCATTAGTTGAACTTATCATTGTATTTGATAGTTGGTTGTGAAAAATCAAATGACAGAGAGCATGTTTCATGCTGATCTTTGGCACATTTAATCTCTACATTGTGACTTTTAAATTGGACATCATAGATGGTGTTTCACGTCTCACAATTATCGAAAATAGTAAATATTTTATTTCTAAATTATGTGAAATGATAAAAGGTATAAAAATGGGTACTTAAGCCTTTTTAAGCTAGCTGGAACTGCCTGAGCTCCAAGGTCGTCGATTATGGGAGGGGTGAAACTATAGTGTCTGGCAGAAAAGGATAACCTAATAGGGTCAATCTCATAAATTTCCCTTATAATAGTTTTTTGGTCAGATTATTTTTCCCTTACAACTATTGATTGCTTTGAATTTGAAGGTGAAAATTATTTTTCTGCCAGGAGTATCGGCCAATATGAGATACTGATATGTATTGGTTTAGCCAAAAACCGATACGTATCGGTAACCCGCCGATTTTTTTATACCTTGGGCTTGACCCAACCTGATTCGTTGACAGCCCTGGGGTGAATCCTGGGCTAGGTTATTGTACATGCAACCTTTATTCTAAAAATATTAGATCAATAATCGAGATGATTAAGATTTCTCTCAAGTCTCACCTTCCCAAAATCTAACTTTCTCTCCATTTTAATATATTTATTCCTCCCGTCAATATATATATATATATATATATATATATATATATATTCCTAAAATAATATTGTGAGATAGTTAGAGAAACATGCCCTAATATTTTTCAATTCCTAAAGAAATAATAATATCTTATATTTTAATTTCAAAATATGGTTGATGAAAAATCGGCTAAAAGAAACAAAAAATGAATAAAAGAATTAGGATGATGAGTAAGTACTTAAATTACTTAATTACTTTAAAATTAATAATTAATTTTAATTCATTTTCCTATTCTGAACTTTAAAGAAAGTGACGAGCAAGGGGCTTCTCTCATTGACTCCTTCATTGAGAGATATACACGCGATTAATTGCAAAATAATTAATAAAATATTAAAAGGGAGCCATTACTTGCACTTGTTTTTCAAGTGATTGCACCAAATTTAAAGAAAAACTTGATATTTTAGGGACATGTGATATATAAAAATGTAATATGGGCTGTCTGATTTGAAGTTCATGATCAATAGATCTTTGGTACATAAAATTGGAGCAAAACATGAAACTTGTTATATGATCCATTATAGTTTATAAAATAGTGTTCGACTCCATGTAATCAAATGATGAAAATGATATTTTGTTCTAATCTTTTGCAATTAATATTTTTAAATCATGACCTTCAAATCAAGCATCTTAAATGGTGTTTTCACATAGTAAAAATTGCCAAACTTACAAGTCTTTCTTTTAAATTCGGTGCAATCCGGCCTACCCAATCGGACGGATCAACAATCTTGTAAGAAAAGAATTGGGTGAATCCTTTTAATAAGCCTTTTGATCCATGACTTACGGGTAAGTTGTTGGGACTTTGGATTCTCTTCGGTCTTTGCAATTTTTCGTCCAAAGTATTAATTACGTACTGCAAGATGCTAATTTACGTTGGATTTTTTTGATGAATAAGAGTTCCTGAAAACAATTAGTGCCAGAGAGTTCTCTCCCATAATTAAATTCATCAAAATAACAAAAATACCCTTACGACTTACTTTTACTTATATCAGACGGCGGTTTAGTTTATCAAACATAGTTTTCTCTCTCAAGTACGGGTAAAACCTCTCCCTTGATAAGATAAACTCTTAAAATCAAGTCCCCGTTCTTTAAAAGTTCATGGTAAAAGCTTTTTAAAACCCTCTTAATTTTTTTAAAAAATGAAAGAATATAACCTTTGGTAAAAACACTTAATCTTGCAAACAAAAATTCTCTCTATACGCTTTAAATAAAAATATTGAAATATTGATTCTCTCTCAATATTCAATTACACGTGTCTCTCTTTCTCATCTCAAACGAAAATATTACCACACTGCAATGGAGGTAAGCAAGCCAATTATTGTTTGATCCAAGAGTTTCATGATTGAAGGGGCAATTTTATAAGACAGTGGTTAGACCTATCAATGGTCTAGAATATTGGCAAGAAAAATACGACAAGAAGATCAAGTATATGCCGCCATAGTGATAAAAAACGCATATTTTTTAAAAGGCATTTAATTAAAATCATTTTAAATAAAATAAAAAAACTGCGAAAAAACATTTTTTAGAATATATCTATTTTTTTTTTCTGGGAAAACATGTTTTAAA
Organism: Chloranthus sessilifolius; assembly: GCA_021018995.1. NCBI lineage: Eukaryota > Viridiplantae > Streptophyta > Magnoliopsida > Chloranthales > Chloranthaceae > Chloranthus > Chloranthus sessilifolius. The sequence continues at coordinate 144,549,084 of CM037590.1, read as the reverse complement.
CTCTTTTTTCGAAAAAAAAATATTCTTCACCATTTAAAACCTGTGCTTGGTCACTATGCATGCGGCTGAGAAGTAGATGTTGAGATGGATGTGTGGAGTAATAAGAACCCATAAATTCAGAAGCAATATAGAGAAAATTTGAGAGTGACAAATATAAAGGGAAAAAATTATGGAATGTCACTTGATGTGATTTGGACATGTTTATAGGAGGTCTGAAGCAATCTTTATACGAAAGGTTGAGACATTACAAGCACATAAAAGTAGAAAAAAAGGTAGACCGACAATGACCTGAAGGGAAGCCTTGAAAATAGATATGAAGGGTTGCAAAATTATAAGAAACTTATCGTTGGTAAAAATGAGAGGAAATAAGACTCACAAAGTTGACTCCAAATAGATGATGATGACTCACACGTATCTCTCTCGCCTAAATTAGAAACATTCACGCATATCTCTCTCTCTTGCTCTCTTTCTAAATATCACAAAAGGATAAGATAAGAGAAGCTTAAAGAGGTTCAGTGCCCGGGCAAGATTCCTATATGCCACTTAAGACTTATATATTCACTGGGACGTCTCTCTCTTTCTAATGTCAGAAGTGTATGTTTTTGTTTTTATTTGATAACTTAGGGTATCTCAAGCTTATGCTAAGTCCCTTAAGGGATGCCTTCGCTCCCACCAAGCATTTCATGAATTACGCACCTTGTGAGGCATCTTTTATTGTTGAATAACGAAGGTCTATACATGTATTTGTAAAAGTAAGCATTTTACGAAATTGATGGTGTAAAAAGGTTCTTCAAAAGTTTGACATTTGCCAGTGCGGTGCTACCTAATTGGCCACTTATTTTTCTTTGTGAGATTACTTGTGGAATAAGAAAGCCCGAAAGCGACATTCATGTCTACTTGATTAATTTTGATATATTTCAGAAAAATTTCAGGAAAATTTTAGAGATTAAAAATATATAAAAAATATATTTAATATTTTTTAAAAAAATTAGCAATTGATCCAAGCACTGCCGCCAAACTCAAACATAGAATTATAGAAGAAAAATTGATAAAGGGTACCATTATACTCACCCACCAGGCTGCTTTCTCACCCCACCTTTTTTAGTTGGCATGCATTGACCACCTTTAAATCAGATGGTAGAGGTCGTTTTTCATCCTCATCTTCTGCACAATGGATCTAAGGTTCGTGGGCGTACCATCAGACGGTTGATATTTTTATTACACATGGCACACATCTCAAAAAATGGACCTTAAATCATATGACCTCCATCACGCTCAAGCATATTTTAGCGTCACCTTTTGAGATGTGTCCTATGAGTAATAAAAAACAGACCGTCTGATGGTATGCCCACGATCCATAGATCCAGTGTGTAAAAGATGGGGATGAAAAATGACCTCCACCATCTGATTCAAATCCGATCAATGCATACCAAGTGGAGGTGCTGGGGTGAGAAAGCAGCCGTTTTGGGGGTGGGTAATGTACCCATTGGCAAACTAGAAGTGATTTTTAGTCCCACATCGTGTAGAAGAAAAACTACACACTTTATTCCACCTATAAAAGTTACTTTCACTTAAACAATTCAATGAGACTTGTGGTGCCTAGTGAGCAACCATTTGTTGTGGTGCCTAGTGAGCAACCATTTGCCAACACGTGGTGACTATTTATTGCCACATTAAATAAAAATTAAACTTTAAAAGAAAAATATTGAAAATTTGATGAAAATACCGAAATTTCAACAAAAATATCGAAATTCTCGAAAGTTTTGAAAAGTAACGAAATTTCGACGAAATTTTCGTTGAACCTTCATTTTGGCGAATTTCACGAAATTTCGGCGAAATTTGTCACTATGCTCGTAATAGACATTTAGTATGATGGATCCGCCTGACCCAATTTTTGAACTGGGTTAGGCATGTGCTTTGGCTTAACGAGTTAGCTAGGTTAAGTCAAACACAAAAAATCAGTTGGGTCGAGGATTGAAATTTTGGTCCGACTTAACCTAACTTGTTGATCAGTCACAGAATATGGCATTTTATGACCCTTAACTTAGTGATGCAAGACCCCAATTTATTACTAACTAGATAATGATGTGCAAATATTAATAACATGCAACAAAAAAGAGCTAAAGTATTAATCTTCTTCAAAATGAACTCAAAAAGCAATAAGAAAGATGATCGAGCACAGAAGAAGATTCAAATCGTACTTGGAAGCCAATAAAGTAAGAAATTGCAAAAGACGATTTAACAAGCTGAAGAGAAAACAAGAAATTGTAATTTACGATTCTTCAAAAGACGTTTCAAGAAGAATGTGAGACAAAAGGATTGCGATCGTTCGTATTGGAAAATCATACAGAGAGAAAGATGCCCAGAAAAGAGAAAATTGTATTCACTATTTTGCAAGAATGAAAGCTCCTGCTGCTGATCACGTGAGAACTACACAACCATGCACAAAATTAGAAGATCTCCTGAATTAGAAGTCCAGTAATCCACAAATCTAAGAAGATTGACGAAAGACTCTTAAAAGAACTCTGTTGCTGAAATAGAAGAAAAATCCTGTGCACATCTACCAATCAAAGCAAGGAAGAATTAGGATTAGAAGTAGAGTTATATTAAGAATCCTTTATTCTTAGTAGTTTTATTTTCTTAGGATTTGAATAATATAAACTGACTTCTTATGATTTATAAATAAAAGAGCTCGGCATAGGAGAAGAGTTATTGAAAGAACTCTCAGCATCAATTGATGACTGAGGTTGGATTTTCTTCTGATCAACTTTAGTTTAGAATAGTTTAGATATCCAAGGTTTCTCGAGAGCAATTGATCACTGCAATTGGGAGCAGGAAGATTAGAGTAGAGTATCCTTAATTTCTCAGAAGCAATTGACTCCTGTGACTGAGGGATGAAAGATCTTTTTATTACTTTCTAGTTTAGATTTATTTTCATGCACTTTATTACTTTGTAAATATCTAAAAGTTTTTTATTTGAATTGATGATTTAGATTGAAAATTTACAGATTAGTGTAACGATTTTACTTTTCCATCTTCAATTTTTTTGAGTTTGATTGACACAAAAAATTTAGAAAGATTGTTGATTAGTATAAATCTGTATTAAAGAATTCTAGTTTCTGATTGATGCCTAAATTCTAGAGGACTGAGATACGGTGTAACAATATTTTATTTTGTAAGTATCCGAGAACTGAAGAATTGCGATTGATGACCATAATATGAAAGGATTATGATTTAGTTTTATTTTCTGCAATTAGTTTTAAATAAATCATTCTTTTATTTATATTTCTCTAGTAGTTTAGGATCTCAAAAGACAAATATAAGTTTTTAAATAAACGAAAAACACATCAGAATAATCATTTTCCTTATGGGAACAATCCTATACTAGTGCTGTAATTTTCATTGTGCTTGCAATAGGTTAAGGCTTTAGTATAATTATAGTCACATCAAGTTTTTGGTGTCGCTGTCGGGGAAGTGAATTTTATTCTTTATTTTTTTTGTTATTTTGAAAACAAATATATGTCTTTCTCTTTTTATTTTTCTTTATATTTTTACTTTCTTTGATCACTTCTTAGTCTGTTGCAGATTTACTCAGAGTAGTGAATCATAGGTTTCAACACTTCCCCTGATCAGAGAAGCTAGAGGCTCAGATTTGTTTTCTTTCCCTGCTTTCTAAAATAAAAATCAGATAAATTGAAAAAAAAAATATACATTTATAATAATCGTTCTAGCCAGCCTTCTTTGTTTCCAATTCCATTCATTATGACAGGTAAAGACCAATTTGTGGCTATGATGTTGGGAGAGTATTATGCATTGACACCTTTTACTCCTCTATCATGTATTCAATTATCCCCTGTGGCCGGGGATGGAACCTTCGAAATCAAACCCAACACATTTCAATTCCTACCTATCTTTTATGGGTTTGGTGAGGAGGATCTGTATATGCATGTAATGAGTTTTCTAAAAATCTGTGCAATTATTAAAATTAAAAATATATCGAAAGAGGCCACTCATTTAAAGCTCTTCCCATTTTCCCTTAAAGAGAGGGCAAAGCAGTGGTTGAATTCTTTGCCCAACAATTCGATTGCTAGTTGGAAAGAATTGCAGACCAAGTTTATCACAAGGTACTTCCCAATTAGTAAAACGAATCGAATCCGGATGAGTCTCTGTAGGAGAGCTAGAAGCGTCTTAACGAGCTTCTGAATAAGTGCCCTCATCATGAGGTCCCGCGCTAGCAAATAGTGCTTGATTTCTATAAAGTCCTTAATGAATAAACTCGACACATGATTGATGCCACGTGTGGAGGAATGTTCCGTACATTGACTACAAAAGATTCTTGGGAACTTTTTGAGATCCTTAGCGGAGAGCCGATGTAAAATCATGCATCGAGTGAGACTGATTCAGAGACTTTAAGAAATGTGCCTCCTAAGCGAGGAGGACCAGATGAACTAAAGTTGATGATGAATTGCCTCCCAAAGCTTAAGCTTTGGAAGACAAAGATTCTGTTCCTGTTGGGTATAAAATTACACCCAACATCTTAGCAAGGAGAAGCTTGTGGTCCTAATCATGGCCCATCTCAGGGAGGCCCCCAGTACCCTTATGTACCTGTTTGCCCCACAATCACCCAAGACCATACTATTTCCATGAAGGACGCCATGCTGCAGACATGCGGAAATTGCCAGAAGCATTTCCTGAACCAATCGAAGCCACTCCTCGCTCTTCAGCGATCTATTCTTAGGTTAGAAGCTCAAGTTGAGCAGACAACTATCTTAATCAATAAGAGAGAGTAGCTATTCTTCATCATGGCGTGTGGGTACCCCAAGAGTACATATTTTTATAGGAGGCACATCAACTCCCCTTGACCTAAAGTGAGTTCCTCATGTCTGTTAAGCTACCGACTCACCCGTAGCAAAACCTTATAATATATGTACACTATTAGGAAATTTTGTTACAGAGTACCTTACGATCTAAGGTGTATGAAAGCCCATTCAATCTTAAGGTCCCCTCTTTCTAGTTATAATCACCTTGAGCGTATGGATTTATGATTATTTGTGAATTATAGGGTCGAATTGTAACAATTAGGAATCAAAGCGTCATAGAGCTCCAGGATCGTAAACGACAATTCTAGGGAACAGGCCAATCTAGTGATGAGTCTTATCAGTTACCTTGGATTTCGAGCCCACTTAAATTATAAAGGAAGCAAGCAAGCATCGCACTTATGACCACCAACTCTAGCTGAATCTAAGAAATTGAGGGATAAGATAAAAGAAAAACTTGCTGTCATTTGTAAACTTCAAGATGAGCTGAAAGAAAAAGAAAAAGTTACAAAAGAGTTGTAGGCTGTGAAAGACAAATATAATACATTGATAGTAGATAAAGAGAGTGCTGAGGTGCGCTACAAGAAAATTGGACCGGGATTACATGTGGAGCCCGTACCAGACAAAGAATCTGAATGCTCTACAGATGTGGTGTCCGACTCCGAGGAGGAATTGACAAGCAGTCCTTCCTCACTGCTAGCCTTAGCAGTACCAGAACCAGCTCCATTTGTATCAGTTATACCATTCCCTTCATCACCAAGTGAGTAAAATATTCCAGAACATCATGAACCTCACCAGGTATGCCATTAAGGTAATAAAATTTTGAGTGTCCCCTGTTTTTGCAACAATGAGGACATTTTTCTATTCAAGTTTGGGGGGGATACACCTCTCTGTGTATAATATTTTAGTTTATCTTCAAAATAAAATAATAATATATATATATATATATATATATATATATATATATATATATATATATATATATATTCTTTCTATTTTTAAGTTTAGTTTTTTATAACCATCATATATGAGTTATGATAGAAAAACCTATGAATCCATAAGCCTTACAATCCATCGTAGTAGATCCATCGTAGTAGAAGTTTAACCATAAAAATGGAGCAGTTACAATTCATGTTAACCCTATTGAACACTGTATCAGATTGAATATTTGAAAGTATACTTTGATTTAAACTGTAATATTTAGATTATAGTTTCAAAATTATATAATCAGTGAGCTTTTGGAACAATATTTCCTCTTTTATTTTGAGAGAGACTGTTTTCTATTTGAATCAAAATTTTTCTTTGAACTTCTTGACTGCATCATAATAAAATCTTATATTGCTGAAAATTGAATAAATTATTCTACGATTATGATAACTTATTTTTCTAGAACTGCTTATTAGATACATCAAAACAATATGACATTCATGCTGGTGAATTGTAAAAATGATAAAAGGCCACATTTTTATTGCATTTGAGCCAAAAAGTCAAAACCCCATAAATTTATCTATCTCTTGAACCCATATTAGAAGCCTAAACTGAATTTTTTTGTATTCAAAATTTTATAAAACCCTTAACTATATGTACTACCAAAAGCTTTCAATTCTTCACCCTTATATTTTCTGAGAGTTTAGAACGCGAAAGAGGGAAGGAGTAGGGAGTGAAAGGAGTAAAAGAACATATAAGGGACATGCAAAAAAGGGGCAATGAAAGAAATAATTTTCTAAAAAGAAATATGGGAAAAAGTTGAGAAATCGTAATTACGATTCTGAAAAAGAAGAAGCAAAAAACTTCCAAGCGGAAAACCAAGGGAGTATCTCTGAAAAGAATCAAGAAAAGAGACTTACGAAAGAAAAAAAATAAAAATAAATGGGAAGAAGTACCCAACTTTTTGGATACTTACTGAAACAGAAATAGAAGAGTAAAGAAGAAAATAAGAGAAAGAAGAGCGAAATTCTCAGAAACCTTCGAATCCTTTCTACCATTCTTTGGAACCTCTTAACCCAAAGCCCCAGTACAAGCTGAATGAAGACCTTCTTGATTTATGACTTACAACAACAAGAGCCTAGTAGAGATGTATATAATCAATACTATAGATAAATAAGGAAGCATAAGAATAGAATTGATTATTCATTTCATAAGATTTATCCTTTTAGTCAATTATCTGTTGAATTTATCATACATCTCATATAGAGAGAACCCAAAATTTTCAATATTATTTTTGAGAGTATGCCAATAGTGAGAGTTTGGATGAAAATATTTTTTAAATCTGCAATTTAGAAGAATCTATGAAGAATAAACTATTCACTGATGCACACACACTCCACGCTTATATGAATTGAAATTTTTAGAGTTCTGATCAAAGATAACCGCTAGGATGGAAAGTGTGGTTGAAAGAATCATATTTTCAAAATTCGTAACAATCATGTGATGGTTAAAACTTTTTAGTGTGCAAAAGTAGTTTAGATTTTTAATCTTTTATTTTGTTTTGATTTAAAATTTTTTGAAAATAAAAAAATATTTAAAGTTTGTAGGTAACTTCGGTGGAAACCTTCAAGAGACTACAACTCCTCCACTAGGGACCGCCTAGGGGGTTTAAAGGCTTGTTGCATCTGCTACATGCAATCGTATTCCCTACGAAAGTGGCATTTAAAATTTTAGATTAGTTTATTCTTTCCTTATTTGCTAGGGATTAGCAAAGCTTAAGTTTGGGGGTGTGATCAGTCACAGAATATGCCATTTTATCATCCTTAACTTAGTGATGTAATACCTCAGTTTACTACTAACAAGATAATGATATGCAGATACTAAGAATAGACATCAAACAAGAGCCAAAGTATTAATCTTTGTTAAAATGAACTCAAAAAATAGTAGGAAAGATGATCGAGCGCAAAAGACGATTCAAATCGTACTTGGAAGCCAGTTAAGTAAGAAATCACAAAAGACGATTTAACAAAGCTGAAGAGAACAAAAAATTGTAATTTATGATTCTTCAAAAGGCGTTTTAAGAAAAATGCGATATAAGAGGATTGCAGTCGTTTATACTGAAAAATCGTACAGAGAGAAAGATGCATAGAAAAGATAAAATTGTATTCACGATTTTGCAAGAATGAAAGCTCCTGTTGCTGTTGATCACGTGAAAACTACACCACCATGTACAGAATTAGAAGATCTCTTGAATTAGAAGTCTAGTAATCCACAGATCTGAGAAGATTAATGAAAGACTCCTAAAAGAACTCTGTTTATGAAATAGAAGGAAAATCCCGCGCATATCTACCAATCAAAGCAAGGAAGAATTAAGAGTAGAAGTAAAGTTATATTAGGAATCTTTTATTCTTAGTAGTTTTTTTTTCTTAGGATTTGAATAATGAAAACCGACTTCTTATGATCTATAAATAAGAGAGCTCGACATAGGAGAAGAGTTATCAAAGGAACTTTCATCATTAATTGATGACTGAGGTTGAGTTTTCTTCCAATCAACTTTAGTTTAGAATAGTTTAGATATCCAAGGTTTCTCGAGAGCAACTGACGACTATAATTGGGAGCTGAAAAATTAGAGTAGAGTATCCATAATTTCTCAGAAGAAATTGACGCCTGTGACTGAGGGGTGAAAGATCTTTTTATTGATTTCTAGTTTAGATTTATTTTCATGCACTTTACTGCTTTATAAATATCTAAAAGTTTTTTATTTGAATTGACGACTCAGATTGAAAATTTGTAGATTAGTGTAACGATTTTACTTTTCCTTCTTCAATTTGCTTAAGTTTGATTGACGCCTAAATTTTAGAAAGATTGTTGATTAGTTTAAATATGTATTAAGGAATTCTTGTTTTTGATTGACGCCCAAAATTCTAGAGGACTGAGATACGGAGTAACGGTATTCTATTTTGTAAGTATTCGAGAACTGAAGGATTGTGATTGACGACCATAATCTGGAAGGAGGATTTAGTTTTATTTTTTGTAATTAGTTTTAAACAAACTATTCTTTTATTTATATTTCTCCAGTAGTTTAGGATCTCAAAAGATGAATATAAGTATTTAAATAAATAAAAAATACATAGAATAATCACCTTCCTCGTGGGAACGATCCTATATTAATGCTGCAATTTCCATTGTGTGCTTGCAATAGGTTAAGACTTTAGTACAATTATAGCCACATGACCTGTTGATAAACCTAATATCATAATGGGTGGAGTTATTTGCACCTATTTTTCCTGTGAAGAAAACACACATTCCTCCCTAAAAACTCGTTGACTTCCTTGAATCGGATGATGAAATTTTTTTTTCGTTCCAATGTTCCACACCATAGATCTTGAGATCGTGGCCCACCTATTAGACGGTCACATGTTGATTCCATGTGGCACCAATTCCCAAAAGTGACCATGATCATTGGCCTACCATGAGAAAGGGATCTCAAGTGTCACTTTTGGGGATGTGTGCCATGTTGAATCAACATCTGACAGTTTGATAGGTGCTCTATGATATCAAGATCTATTATGTGGATGATTGGAACAAAAAATGATCTCCATCATCTGATTCACGAAAATAAATGGTTTCATGTTGTGAGTATGCGTGTGCTCTTCACAAGAAAAAATAACGCCACCCTACTAATTGATATGTATTTATAATATGGCTTGCTATAAGGAGTTAACAAAGACTTTTACAACTTGCTATTGACTCGACCAAACACATGTATTCTACATTATCATGGCTTCAAATATGAAAGTGATAAGTCACGATTTCATCAAATTGGAGCGATTTGTCAGGAACAACTTCATAAGATGGCAACAAAACCTATATTTCCTATTAACAACTTTGGGAGTTACTTATGTCCTAACCACTTCAAAAACCATGGAGCCTGAAGATTCCAATGAGGAATCTCTTGCAAATGCTAGTAATTGTTAGAAATGGGAGCAAAGTGATTATATTTGTAAAGGGGACATTCTCAATATGCTAGAAAATTCACCTTTCGATGTGTACCAAAGCATGACGTCTGCAATGAAACTTTGGGAGGCGCTGGAGACACAGTATAAAATTGTAACGTCTCAAAAAATTCATACTTAAATAGTGCACCTCGGGAAGTGGACCAACTGGTCACACGTTTGACCGGGTCAACTTTGACTTGATTAACTTAGGATTAGTTAGTTTGAGTTGAATAACTCATGTGAGAGGAGAGACGTTGAGAATAGATGAAGGTATGCTCACCCATACACTGGTTGGTTATAGGTGCTTAACACCCAGGTTAAGTACAAGGTTATAAGAAAAGGGGAAAGGGAATTTACTTCTTGTGATTGAGTAATTGAGAGGAGAGTTAAGAGAAAGAGAGAGAGAGTGAGAGAGTAAAGGAGAGATCATATGATTGCATTGAATGCAAATCATTGTCCTGGACTCGGAGAAACTAGCAGATCGAGCTCGGGATAGAAGTGAGATCATAGATTTAGGGATTGAGGAACTCTAGGGAGCTAAGGCTTGGGATCAAGGGATCCAATTGATTGAAGGTGAGCTGAATCTTTCATAATTATTCCCTTTATGTTAGTGTAGATTAAATAGCTAATATATGGGAAATTCATGATAAAGACATGGATGGGTGGGATGAGTTCAAGGAGTGATGAACTCGATCCATAACTGAGGATGGACAAATTCGTTCAAACGAAATGAGAAAACGATTGAATGAATTTGGCCAAAGAAGATAAATTGAAAAAAAAGGGTTTCTGAGAAAATTGTTCGAACGAAATGGAAATTTGTTTGATCGATTTTGGAAATCGTTCGAACGGATTGAAAATCGTTCGAATGGTTTTGCTAGGGGGAAACAATGTATTCTGAAGGATTTGTTCGAATGAAATAAAATCATTTGAACGATATAGAAATTCGTTCGAATGATTTAGAATCGTTCGATCGATTTGGGTGAATTTAGGGTTTTGGGTCTGTTTTAGCTTGTAAATTATTTATAGTTGAACATAGGCTTCTAGACCCAATGTTTAAACATTATAGTAATGTTCTTCATGTGCTGATCATACCTAGGTTAAGTCGGACCATTGGGTTGCTCGTAGTTTGAGGTAGGGGAATATCTAAACTGATATACTTTATTACGAGCATTTACGTAGTGATAGAGTATTGTTGCATGTTCCTTTAAACACCGTAGAGTAATGACAATGGTGTGCGTGGGTACACAAATAAATGAAGAAGCTGAGTTATGTAAAAGTTAAGTCATCCCAGGGATGGACAAGTATATGAGCATCGCAGAGATGCATCGGATTAATGTGACATCCCAGGGATGTATTGTGGATGTAAAAATCCACGTGATGAGATAGACAGTAAATGTGAATGTGCAGGATGGGCATTTATATGTATTAGCACAATTACACGGTGAATAACTATATGTATTTGCGCAAATTGATTTAAGGTTCAAAGAATACCTAACCGACGCGACGATATAACCGTGACTGACTCGGAAGGATATCCGTGACCGGTAAGGCGGCTAATCCATACACCAGCAGACATCCCAGGGATGTGTTGTAGTAGTATGCCCGTCGCCTACGAGCTAGGGACGTGAACGATTCCATAAAAAATAGTTTGATTAGATGACGATGGAGGGTATTCCATCGGGGCTCGATGCTATATTGCTCGGGGATTATTTAAGTTAATAATTTAAGTCATGGTATCAGCCTGTGTGCAACTATGGGAAACTAATAGTCATTATAAATTCATGAGTAGAGTAATGAATGCAGTATAACTATTTTATCGCATTTTCAATTACTTTTCAAGCAAAGATATATTGATGAGTTCATGTTTTATTCCTGTCCTGAAATATATGTTTGTAAGAAGGACATACTTGTTGTGATATTGCCCTATTAAGCTAGGATGTAGCTCACCCTTTGACTATATGTCACAGGTGACGATTTAGGAGTTGCCACTGACGAGTTAGGAGTTGCTACGGGAGAGGTTGATCCCGAGAATTCAGAGTACTTTCCAAGGGAGGAATTTGAGCCTCCTCCTGAGAGATTCTTTTAGAAGACTTGCTGCATACTTTGAGAATATTTTGTAAAAGAGAGAGATTTACGGCTTGGTACGTCCAGCCATATTTTGTAAGAGTAAAGACACATGTAATATTCTTTTGTCGAACCGTTTAGAGTGACCGCAGGTACGGCACTGATGGTTCGGGTTGGTTCTTTTATTCATGCGGAGGCATGGTAGAACTATCTTTTGGATTGATATTTTGGATTAGCGTATAGTAGAATTGGAGATTTATTTTGTATAAATTTCTTTGTGCGTTTTTTGTTGCTAATGGGATGTATCAAGTGTTCCGCACACTTTATGGGGCACGGCCTCGAAAGCTGTGCCGATGGTACGGGTTTCGGAGTGCTGAAATCCAAGCTGTCATAAAAACTGAAGATGCCAGTACAAAAACTTCATTATAAGTCAGTATTTAGATTACAAAATGACTGATAATAAATTGATTCTCGATCAAGTGCATGAGATTTAGTATATTATTGGCCAAATTAATCAAGAGGGCATAAAATTGGATTCCACAATTATGCGATTATTCATAAATTGCCTCACTCATAAAAGGACTGCAGGAAGATTCTCAATTATAAAAAGAAAAAACTTTCGTTTGAAGAGTTGTGCCACCATCTTCGAGTCGAAGAAAAACTTCGTGTTCGCGATAAGAAAGACGAGCAATCACAATTAATTTCAAAGACTTATAAGGTGGAAGTTAGCATGTCCAAATCATATAAAAAGCGAAAAGGCAACTTCAATTCTGATAAGGCTGACAAGAAAAATAAGAGCCAAAGTCATCAGGGATAAAAGAAAAAGGGCAATTGTTATCACTGTAGTAAATCCGATCACTTCAAAAGAGATTACAGACTTTTGAAAAGGGAGAAAGAATCTTAAGAGAATGTGACTGAAGAAAAGTTCGTAGCCATGATTTTAAAAATCAATATGGTTGAAAGTGAAAAAGACTTGTAGATCGATTCTGGTGCCACTAGGCATGTTTCTAACTGCAGATCTTTATTCGCCAACTACGTGAAGGATACGAACGGGTAAGAGCTCTTCATGAGGAACGCTTCAATTGTAAAGGTCAAGGGTTCAGGAAAAATAAATCTCAGGTTTTTATATGTTTGTAGTAGAATGGACAAGATTAGAAAAAGTAAAGGAAACAATATTTTCTTTTCATATCGAAAATGATTCTTTAACATTTGATGAGGCTATGAAATCATAATATACTATTTTTTAGAAAGAATTAATAAATGATAAAATAAAATTTATAATGGGTAATAAAACATGAAAACTAGTTGATCTTCCTGAAGGATCTAAACCTATAGGTTGAAAATGGATTTTCAAATGAAAACTAAAAGCTGATGGAACTATAGATGAGTTAAAGCCAGATTGATGGCAAAAAGATTTAGATAAAAGAAAGGCATTGACTTTTTTTATACTTATACACTGGTAGCTAGAATTTCGACTATTAGGATATTAATAGCACTTGCTTTTATTTATCATTTACAAATTCATCAAATAGATGTAATGATGACATTCTTAAATGGTGAATTAGAAGAAGAAGTTTATATGGAACAACCTGAAGGTTTTGTAATGATCAGATATGAGCACACAGTTTATAAATTAATTAAATCTCTTTATGGTTTAAAACAAGCTCCTAAACAATGACATAAAAAATTTAAAAGTGTTATTGTTTCTAATGATTTTAAAATGAATGAATTTGATAAATGTGTGTATAGTAAATTTTTTACAAATAAGAGAGTTATCATATGTTTATATCTAGATGACATGTTTATATTTAGTACTGATTTATATAATATAATGGATACTAAAATCTTTTCTCTCTTCTAATTTTGATATGAAAATATGGGTAATGCCAATGTCATCTTAGGAATCAAAATAATAAGAAATGATAATGAGCTTACTTTGACCTAGTCTCATTACATATAAAAATTTTTCAAGAAATATAATCATTTACATGATAAACCTGCATCTATACCATATGGTCCTCGCATCAAACTTTCTTATAATAAAGGTAAATTTGTAAATTAGTTAGAGTATGCTAGAGTAATTGATAGTTTGATGATTGCAGTGTACTATACTAGACTTGACTTAATATATGCAGTTGAAAATTTGAGTAGATATACTAATAATCCATGTCATGATCATTGAAATGCTATATCTCATGTATTTAGATATTTAAAAAGTACTGTAAATTATGGATTAAATTATTCTGATTTTCCTAATATTTTAGAAGGAAATAATGATGCAGGTTGGAACTCAGATTCAGATGAATCCAAGGCAACAAGTGGAGGGGTATTCACTCTCGGTGGTTTTGTGATCTCATGGGAATTTAAGAAGTAAATATGTATTGCTCATTCCATAATAGAATATGAGTTTATTGCCTTAACGACATGTGGTAAAGAGGCAGAATGACTTCAAAATTTACTCTTAAAAATTCTTATGTGGCCAAAGCCTATGTCACCTATTACAATAAACTGTGATAGTGAGGCTACAAGAGCTAAAACTTACTATTAAATTTATATTGGAAAAAATAGACATATAGGCCTATGAAACCATTATATTAGAGAATTACTCAAGGACGGAGTAATTGAAATAGACTCAATTCAGACAATAATTTGGTTGACTCGTTTACTAAATGACTTTATAGAGAATTGGTAAATAAAATATCTATCAGAATATGACTAAAATCATATAGTTGATCACCTATATAAGAAATCAAACTTAATATTTGTACATAAAATCCTTAATTTCAATGAAAGAGTATGACATAAGAGTGATGATTAGAAATACTTTAATTTAGTTAAAATATCCATCCCAAGATAAGTATATAGTGCTTGGAATCTGTAATGAAAAAAAGAAAGATGAGTATTTATTCTTAATAAGTCTGTAACACTTTATGTTAATATGTTTGATTACAGAAACACATTCGATAGACTTACTTATGTGAATGTAGAGGTGCAGTCGGTCTATTGAGATTATGGTTTTTCTCAAAAAAACATTCATGAAATCAGGAGATAAACATAAAGCCATAATAGTGGTAGCTTTATAGAAAACTCGATTTTAAGAAAATGTATGTGTTATGTATCCAGTCTTGTCACATAGGGTCCTCAGTTCAAGACCATGGTGATAAGACTTTGATAAGTTTGCACTAAGTGAAGGTTCAAGCCCAAAAGGTACCTTTCATGATATGTATATATTTTCAATACCGGTGTCTTTATTTTATTTGAACTTTGTGGGGGATTGTTATATTTATTTATTACTTTAGAATATAATAAATACTTTAATTAATTTCAAAGAAAATAAAATTTCCTTTTTGATTTCTTAGTTTAATGGGTTGGTTTTTAGGCAATAGAAGTTGTCATTTTTTATAATATTTTAAAAATTTTGACTTTAAAGAGTATACCTCGAGATGCGTGCCTGACTTTGAATAGTGTACCTCGGGATGCATGCCCGTCTGGTCATTTATTTGATCAAGTGAAAGTCAATTTGAGGAGTTAGGTTAGATTAGGTTTGGTGTAGAAATATACACTTGGGTGGTGTTAGATCTATTAGTAGGGATACACCTATCAATGTGTATGTGCGCTTTATACCCAAATTTGGGTTATAATAAAAGCTTAAGAGAAGCTATTCCCTTATGTTTAATGTGGGTTGTTGGGAATTTAAGAAGGGAGAGAGAGAGGTTAGAGAGAAAGAAGGGGAAATACTTGGGAGTAAATGTAAAAGATTTGTGGTTGAGATTTACGGATTGAAGACCGTACACGAGCTTTAAATTTGAACGAAATCGCACATGGGATCTCGTGGAGTTGAGGCTAGGAACCCTAGCTCTAGATCCAAGCCCTTGAATCACTCATACATTGGAGTTGAGGTAAGGTTTTGTTAATTGATGATGTGTGTGATATTTGAGCTTTGATTTAATGTAAAAAGGTTGGATTGAAAGAGGGAAGAGAAGAAAAATTGAGAAAAGGGTGAAAGCTAGATGTACAGCCGAAAAAGTGCTGTTTTGCTATCAAAATCGATTAATCAATTTGAAAATCGATTAATCGATTTTTGACAGAAAGCAAATTTGTGTACTGCAACATGAAACCGATTAATCGAATTAAATTTTGATTAATCAATTTTTGATTTCGATTAATCAATTTAGAATCGATTAATTGAATGGGTACTTCCAGTGGCTAGAAAAAAAGGGAGTTTGGGAAAACCGATTAATCGACTTTGAAATCGATTAATCGATTTTAAAATTTTGATTAATTGATATTGGTATCGATTAATCAATTTTACTGTGCTTGCCGACACTACTTTAGTATGTCAGCTGTAACTTCTTACTTCGAATTTTGATCGATACAATTCTTATGGCGTTAGAAAGAGGACAACGAACTCTACAACTTTTGTGATTTAACCATTTCATGAATCCAAAAATTTTAAGGTTGAAATTTAGAAGGAAAGTTGCATGAAACTTTATATTAGCATGAACTTGCCCATTTCTGTCTCATTTTTTAAAAGAAAAACTTAAATAAGTATAGGTTTTTAGTTAGTAGAGTTAATCTGTGATGCATCATGGTGTGTTTGTGATATAGATTGAGGGTGAAAAGCCGTTGATAAGGACTGCGGTGTCGCTTTGAACAACTCCTTGCATGAGATAGAGAATACTCTAAACATGTACCCTTGATTACGAAATCATGTATGTAGTGATGTAATATATATATGTGTGTTTTAAAAGCTTAGTTAATTGATTGTTAATCAAAAGTGAACTGAAGCATGTGAATTAAAGAGGTGTGTGTGCGTGTGTGTACACTAAGAAAGAAACCAATAAGCTTGTAAGTATACATCCCAGGGATGTGGATGAGATGTGAGCATCTAGGTGATGCATATGAGTATGTGACATCCCAGGGTTGTATAGTCAAATGAAAAATCATGTGAATGAGCCTTCAACAAACTTTGAATATTGTAATTAGCACAATTATACGGTGATAAACTATATATATTTTGTACAATTGATTTGAGGTTTATCAAATACCCCACCGACTCGGCAGTTACCCGTGACTGACTTGGCAGAATATTAGTGACTGGTACGGCGGCCAATCCGTACACCAGCATGACATTCTAGGGATGTATATGAGTTATGCGCCCCGTCGCCTACGAAAAAGAGACTTGGGTTATGTTACATTGAAACATAGTTCAATTGGACGATGATGGTGGGTATTACATCGGGGCTCGATGCTATATTGCTCAAGGATTATTTAAGTTTCAAAACCGGTCTTCTGACCCATGTGAACAAGTTGAAAACAAGTTAATACATGTAGAGTAACAGATACATTCAGTTCATGCTTTCAGTAACTTAAACTATTTTTCAGCTATCTTTTATTGATAAATTATATTTCTAATATCATAGAATATATGTGAGTAATATAGACTTATATGTTCATTTAGTTATTTCCCTATTGAGATAGGATGTAGCTCATCCCTCGACTATACGTCACAGGTCCAATGTTAGCTGTTGCAGCTTCGGGAGGTGTTGATTGGGATCCAGCTGCGGAGAAAGGCTTGGGATATCCTGTTTGGAAAATTTTACCTTAGGTGAGGTTTGGACATGAGTATGTTTTGGGTTTGTATAATGGATGTTTTGAGGTCTTTTGGATTATAGGCTTGGTATGTCTAGCCTTATTTTGAGAAAATATAATATTGAGAGATATTCTTTTGGCAAATCATCCAGGGTGACTATTGTATCGTCACTGATGGTACGGGTGGGTTCTTTTGCTCATGCAGTGGCTTAAGATCAGAACTATCTTTTGGGCTATGTATTTTGACTTTTCTATATAGAACTAGAGATTTAGTTTGGTATCAATTCTTATGCTTTTAAATTGCTTTATTGTTGCTTGGGTATACCAATGTTTCGTGTAGGCTTATGGGGCACGACCTTGAGGGTCGTGCCGATGGCACGAATTTCGGGGTGCCAAAATCTGAGCGGTCACATTTTTTATATGTAAATGAATAGTCCCACATTGGTAAATTTCAAAAATAATTCGTCGCAAGGAGCCCGTAGGAGTCCACCATAAGTTTGACTTTTTGATCGGGTAGATCCAACAGTTAGATTATTCATGGGCCGGGTCGAGTCTAATGGGTCACTAATCAGTGAATTAATTCGATTATATTGGGTCAAACGAATTGGCCAAATGTTGACCGTTGGACCTAACCTTTCATAATCGCTTATCAAAGTGTGAAACTTTTCGATATTTAAATTCGAAAAGGTGCAACGCTTCATATATCTGTTGGATGGAGCAGTTATTGAAAATGCACTTGAGATCAATAAAAGGAGATCATTGAACTCAGATTTAGATACTTTGAAATCTACTGAATTTCCTTGCATACAAATTTGAGAATGTTCTTGCTTTCTTCTTTTATTTGGTACTTCATCAGATCGAGTTTTCTGAGGCGATCCTCTACTGTTGCAAAGTAATGGATCGCATCCAAGAGACTGGGCTCATTGTATTCTGGAAATGTCTAGCTGGAACCCTTTTGTAAACTTAAGAATTTACTCGAGTAGGGAGCGGCTAATGTTTTAAAGATAGCGACTACGTGCCTTGAGTTCAATTTTTATTACGCATTTTATCATTTTTGAATTTTTGATCATAATATTTCTAACAATCTCTTGGATGTGGTTTGTTACTTTGCAACAATAGAAGATCGCCCTAGAAAAGTCGATTTGATGAAGTGCCAAATTAAAGAAGAAAGCACGAGAATTCTCAAATCTGTATGCAAGGAAATTCGATGGATTTCAGAGTGTCTAAATTTGAGTCTAGAGATATCTTTTTTATTTCTTCAACTTCTTCATCAGTATATGTTTCTTCCACCTCATCAGAGTTCAAGCGTCCGCTTTTGGTAGATAATTCTTCTATGCTTTGATATAGACGGTTAGGTCATGCTTCAAGGAAAATACTAGAGACTATGGTAAAAAATGTTATTCTTAAACCTCTCGATTTTAGTAATTTTGAAACCTGTGTTCAATTTATTAAATGAAAAATAATAAAACAACAGAAGTTTGATGCTTCAAGATCATCTGATTTATTGAATCTCATTCATACTGACATTTGTGACCCTTTCCCTACTCCTTCACGTGGTGGGCAACGTTACTTTATCAGCTTTATAGATGATTTCTCACGATATGCTTATGTTTATCTTATTCATCACAAATCCGAGGCATTTGACATGTTCAATATCTTTCAAACAGAGGTAGAGAAATAGTTAGATAAAAAGATAAAGACTCTTACATCAGATTGTGGAGGTGAATATTATGGGAAAATGGATAACGACGGTGTAAATCATGGAACCTTCGTCGAATACCTAAAGGAACATGGAATAGTTTGTCAATACACTGCTCCTGGCACACCTCAACAAAATGGAGTCTCTGAAAGGAGAAATAATACATATCACGAAGCCCTACGTAGTATGATGAGTCTTTCAAATGTTCCTAAGAGTTTTTGAGGAGAAGCTATTAAAATAACGGTTTACATTATACATAAGGAACCTTATAAAGCAGCTCTTACCCTCCACAAGATTTGGACTGGTCACAAGCCAAGTTTGAATCATCTTTATGTGTGGGGATGTTTAGCTGAAACAAAGCTTTATAATCCCGAGTTGAAGAAACTAGACCCTCGCACCGTCACAGGTTATTTTATAGGTTATCTAGAGCGTACTTGAGCCTAAAGATTCTATTACCCATCGAGACCACTAGAGATTGTGGAGACTTTCATGCAAATTTTTTTGAAGATAATATTTTTAGTGGGAGCTAAAAGCGAGGAAACATTGTCTTCTAAGAAGACCGTAATATTGTTCTTCCTATTCCCTTTGGAGCTTTTTTACTTACTCTTTCAATGACTCCTATTCCTCCTCCCATTATTGACCCCAAAGAAAACCTCATACCCATATCCGTTACTCATGACATGGGGACATTGAGTGCATCCACTTTGACTCCATCTACTCTTGAAGTGCATCCAATTACTTTAAGGAGATCCTCTAGAGAGCAAAGATCTGCCATTACATCTGATTATGAAGTTTATTTATAAGAGAATGACGATGTTGATCTAAATATTGATGACCCTCCTTCCTTCACAAATCCACGGAGAGTGACAAATCTCAATACTAGCAAGAGGCCATGAGAGAGGAGTTATAATCCATGGAGAAAAATTATGTTTGAAAACTCTCTGCTCTTCTTGATGGTCATAAAGAAATTAAATACAAATGAGTTTTCAAAACTAAAAGAGACTCGAAGGGAAATAATGACAAGTACAAGGCAAAACTCGTTGCCAAGGGTTTTACACAGAGACCTGGAATTGACTTTAATAAAACATTCTATCTGGTCTCATCAAAAGATTCACTACAGATCATCTTTGCAATCATTGCTCACTACGATCTTAAGTTGTATCAAATGAATGATAAGACGACATTCTTGAATGGTGATCTGGAAGAGGAAATTTATATATCTCAGCCAAAGGGTTTTGTAGCACATGGATAGCAAAGTTTGTCGGATGCCATGAGGCTACTTGCCATGTTATGTGATTGAAAAGCTTCCTTAGAGAACTAAAGGTTGTAGACTCTATTGATAGGCCTGCTGTGAATTATTGTGACATTAAGGCTGCTATCGATTTCATCAAGAGTGAGGGGATTACCAAAAATAATTGACACATTGAAATTAAATACCTTTTTATTCGCGAGAAAGTGGAGGAAGGAATTATTGAAATTTCTCACCTGCCAACTGAGGAGATGATTGCAGATCCTCTTACCAAAGGATTAGCTCCAAATTTTTTTAAGGTGCATGCGATTTGGATGGGTGTGTTAGAGACACTTGAGTAGACTATTTGAGAGGGAGTTTCTTTTTCCACAATGTTTTATTTTTTTCATGATAATTTTATTGCTGACATTATGCTTTATTTATTTGATGCATCTTATTTTGTACCATTATTATTATTATTTATGCATATGCAATGTTATTGTCTGGGACCATAAGTGCTCAACTAAGGTTGCTTGACCTATCATGATTAGGCACCACGATTTGTATAGCTTTTGCCCTGATAGGTGGGTGGTGATTTTCACATGGCAAATGCTTAATATATCAGGATAACATACCTTAGGGTATGAAGCAGGACGAATGAAGTGATATACACAAGAAGTTGCATTAAAGTATATATTTTTTGATGTCACTAAAACCACAGTGAGCTGTTAAGTTTATTAATGATATTAGTGTCTTGACTATGGAATCGTCATAGTGTGATTTGAAGAAATGATACATTATAGGTATTCATGATCCCACATTAAGATTGTTACTAAACTTGGGAGAATAAATGTTACATCGAAATCTTAAAAGTCAATATTTTTTACAAAACTTTAAAGGATAGCCATCCGTTTTTAAACTAAGTCAATCATGATATTTTCTTTGTTTACTATTTTATTTTATTTTATAAAATAGATATTATAGTTAATGTGTGGTTCAAGTAGGAGATTGTTGGGTATTTGTGACTCACACACTAACTTTAACTTTTTTACTTATTTATTTAAAACTTGATTGACAAAAGGCTTTGAGACTTTCTTTTGTAACGGGATCTTACTCCATGCGACTTTAGGAGTCGGTTTCAGCATGCTTGTTTTGTGGTAAACCAATCCTTATTTTCTAGTGATATGTCTCTCCATTGAATCCTTGAGGCGTTTAGGATTCAAGGGCATGCTATAAAAGAGGAAAACATCCTCTCTTCATCTCTGCTCAATGTTATCATGCCTATTGTATAGAGAGAGATAGAAGCGAGGTAGTTTTGTCCTCAAGCCATCTAAGTGAGCAGCTTATCGAAATTCTTTAGCGGATCATTCTCATCATAAAAGTATGTTCTAACCTTGAGATTATCCATCTTTGTTTCTGATTGAAATTGATTGCCTTTGATTCATTATATTTGCTCAACATTAAATACCAAAATGGTATTTAAATTTTTGTGTTTAAATGATCATGTGTTTAATGATCTTACACCATTAATGGATTGAGATATGAATAATATATAGCCATAAAGTTATAGATCATAAATTGAAGGGAAAATAAGAACACACCCCCCCCCCCCCCCCCAAAAAAAAGGGCCCAAAAATCACATTTTTGGAAGGTTTGAATTTATGACTTGTAGACACTAATACCAACCATTGTTCTTAGTTTTAATGGCTGATATTAAAGCTCGCAGAATTGGATTGTTCACATTTACTTATGGGCATGATTTTTTGGTTAAATGTTCCAATGATGAATTGCCGCATGGACAATTTAGATTGATGATAAATATACTGAGAAAGAAGGCACTCTTTTCGTTCGTTCTTAAAGGTGCTGCTGATTCATTACTAGTGGATCTATCTAGTTCTATGTTGGTGGGTCTTATGGGTCAATCCTTCGTGCAGTCTCGGTGACATAATAATAAATCACACTCCAATAGTGTAAGATAAAATATGTAATATCAATGGTGTAAGATCATTTAAACCTCAATATTGGTGTTTAAATGTTGGTCATTTCTTAACCGTCTTTGGGCACTCATGGGTGAGAAGTGGGATGGCCATGTAGAGTGTAATGACTTGGATTTTCATGTCGTTGATACACCCAAATAATCTATAGGTGCTTAATAACAAATACACCGCAAGCCTTGACTTTTCAAAATATTTCGACTAAAGGATACATGTATTGGTCTTCGAGGTTCTTATATTAATTCCTGCTATTACTTGATACAAGCTATGAGATAGCCTACTGGTTAAAGGCTTGAGTTATAGGCAAAAGGTTAGAGGTTCAAAACTTGATACGTAAGTTTTGAACCATTATTTTGGACCTTGAAGTAAAAGCCTAAACGCCCTTTCTTCGTGTGATAGCTTAACACCGGATGATCCTCAAATAGTTTTAAGAAGGGTGTTACGGAGAACCCTAAATCATAAGTTCTCCGCGAGTTCTTCTTAAGAATAGACTTCTTCTTAAGAAAACCCTAGCCGTCTTTTCTTTTTCTTCTCCTTAAAAAAACCCTAGCCATCACCACCTTTCTCCCTCAATCCTTCTTCTTCAAACCACCCTAAAATCTTTTGAGGTTTTCTTCCACGAGAAGTACCTTGATCTTTCCCACCATCAAAATCAAAGAGGGATAAGATAAGAACATCGGATGGACGATAGCATTGATCGTCAATCTCCTCATGCCTAGATCACTATAGAATCACTGCTCACGCTTGTAGACACCCCCATTTTTCTCTCTCGGAGTATGTAAGTTTGTTCGGTCAACCTTTGACCTTGACTGTGACTCTTTGGAAAGGATTTACCTTTTCCGAGGGTTTCGAGACCTTAACATGGGGACCATATACTAAAATAATAGTATATGACTGAACACAGGCTGAAATAATAGCTTTGTGGCTCAGATCTCATAAAGGTAGGGACCATATATTGAAATAGTAGTATATGACTTAACATAGGCTGAAACAGTAGCTTTGGGGCTTAGATCCCATAAACATAGGGACCATATACTGAAACAATAGTTTATGGCTAGACATAGGCTGAAATAATAGCTCTGTGATTCAGATCTCATAACCATAGAGGCGGGGACTATACACTAAAATAATAGTGTATACCAAAACATAGGCTGAAACAATAGCCTTGCGCCTCAAACCCGACTTGGATTTGGGACAATCCCGAATTACGCACACTGAACCATGCGCGCAATTCGATTGAACACCACACCACCAGCACTCAATCAGTCCCCCTAAGACCAAGCTTCCCTTCCTTTCAACCGCCTTGAGACCCGATCGCGTGCTCTCACAAGTGCGTGTAATCAGATTGAGCGTCTAACCGCCGACGCTCAATTGGTTTGTTTCAGATCTGGTCTCTAACTCCTAAGACCGCCAAAACTCCACGATTAAACACACTTAGTACAATGTTTAATTGGATTGTGCATTCCAAATAGGGCATGCAATTAGTCTAATTAGACTATGACTGGGACGCGCCGACTGAACTAGTTAGCCGATCACTCACTGAGTTGGTCACCGACTCAAAGTGGTTAAGCGCCTAATACAGGGCGTACAACTCAATTAAGCACCTCAGATAGGTGTGTAATTGAAGTTGACCGACTAATTACACGCACCCCACAGGGCACGTAATTAGTAAAATACCTATAAATAGACCCCCTTACCTCGACCCAAGAGGACACAACGACTTCGAGATTTGAGTTCTTTGCTTTCAAGCTTTGGATTTCGAGATTCCTCTCTGCAGCCCCGGCCTTAGGTATAATTTTCCTTCTAGTTTTAATTTTCAGTTCTTAGTTCTAGTTCTTAGATCTTAGATCTTAGATCTTAACTATTAGTTTTAATTTTTAGTCTTAGGCAGTAATACCCTTTTTAATCCATAATTTCAATACCTGGCTCCAATTCTTAGTTTTTGGAACTAGTTATTATCCAATCATTAAAATCAGCCTTACTTTAAATTCTACTTTTACCACCCCAAAATTTCAAGTTTCAGTCCTATCATTAATCTCTAGTTCTAATTCTTAGTCCCTATAACCAATCCTTAATCATACGGTCTGATTTTCAGATTTTGGTCCCGATTTCAGTCTTTAAATTTTAGGTTCTTGTCCTAATTTACCGATTCCTTATAGTTCTAGATTTTAAATCCTAATTTATTAATCCATAATGATAATCCAAAAATTATTGCCTTTTCAATCCAAAAATATAGTCTTATAATTCAAATTTAGTTTACTTTAATCCTAGCCGCTTGATTTGCCCAAGGGAGCTTACGGAGGGTACCTGAGAACGGGGCCGATCTTCCTTAACATTGCAACCCAAAACCCCTTTTCTTTAGATTTTCGGTAAAATTAGTATATTTATTTTTATTAGAGTTTTAATAAAATTAGTATTTTTCAAATTAGAGTTTCAATAGAATTAGTATATTCCTAATTAGTCTCTGTAGAATTAACATATTTGCACTCCTAGTAGTATTAGGAGACTCAGTTGACTAGATTTCTAATAAGATTATGACACTTAAATTAATTGCACTCCTAGTAGGATTAGGAGACTCAATTGGATTAAGATATTAATTAGACTTCTAGTAGAAATAGGAGAGTTATTTAGATTAGGATTAAAAGTAAAAAGATCAAAAACAACTAAAGTTAGAGTAGTATTAGGCATCTCACAATTAACTAGATTCCCAATAGAATTAGGATACTTGAAATTAATTAAACACCTAACAGAATTAGAGCACTTAAAGTAATTGGATCATAGTAGAAGTAAGACATCAGAAATAACTAGATTCATAACGGCATTAGGAAATTCAGATTAGTCAAATATAATTAAGAAAGTTACTCAAACTAACAGCAAAAGATCAAAAGAATAGTTAGAGTCAAGATAGTACTAGGAATCCTACGCATAATTAGACTCCCAGTAGAATCAGAAAACTTAACTTAATTAATCAACGCAATGAAAGAAGAATAGGTTATTTAGACATCCGAGCAACCCAGTGCTGCTAACGTTGGCAGGCCAACGATTCAGTAAAGAAGGAACCCTCACCTCCTCACAAGCGTGATCAGTGACGTGTTGATGCGTCGATAAATATCTGCAGCTGGCGATCACAATGAACTAGGTATTTTTGCCACGAATTTACCTCTTTAATTTTGACACTTTTTATTTTCTAAATAACTACTCCACCACCCATCGCCAGAGTCCACTTGGGACCGAATTGGGCCACTAATTCCAGGGACCGAAAGAAACCAGAAAAAGTGCGTACCAACAGACTGACAATCGCGGTGGGACCTCTTATTGTCCAAGTCGCTATTACCTAGATACTTAGTTTTATTTTGTTATAGTTTACGTTCTTTTAACCATTTGCAAACAGATAATATACAAAAAAATAAAAAATAAAAATAAAAGATAAAATAAAAAAAAGTGAAGAGTATATGAACTTCCACCAAAGAATCGAGATGTCCGGGATACAAAGATTGAGGTTAGGAGATCCTCCGCTATGGCGATACCACAATAATCCCGTATACGAGGAAGAATCACCCCATGATTTAAACCAACAACCAGAGATTAATATGGCCGGTGACTAAGAGAACCCCTTTTCTACCTCGAACCCTAACAATAACCATAACAGGGGGGAAAGCAGTAGTGGACAGAACCTCACGGCTCGACAGATTGTAGAGCTCAGCATTTAGAGAATACAAAAAGGAGACAATGATGCTGAAGAATTGCTTCTAGGATTGGCCGCTGCATATGAGACGGTCAAGGGATGAGAAGACACAGATGAACGAGAACGATAAGAGAGCGAGAGGTCGCCAACTATACCAAGCACGATATCAACCCACATGTCACCCCTAAGACCGGCCACTTGCACCCTCTTCAATGACAATTCACAAGACAGAGCTCACTTGCGGACTGCCCAAAGAGATGCCACTGTAAGAGTCGAAGATCTTCCAAAGATGCTTGACGAATATATGGCTAAGAGGGAACGCCCTGGCCTCTCATTCGGATTCAACAAGTTTTGTCGAGAACTCGAATTTAATTTACCAGCAGGATTTAAATCGCCAAAATTCAATAAGTACAACGGTATTGGAAATCCAAATCACCATCTGCCCTTTTCTGCAACGACTGTCAGCCCATATGCCATAATCAAGGGCTTCTCATCCACTATTTTCAGCGATCATTAGAAGGAGAATCTCTAGACTAGTTCACAGGACTACCACTGTATAAGATAGATATGTTCGACGACCTAGCCGGTCAATTCCTCGACCAATATAAACACCTGATCCAGGAAACGGTCAGCCTTAGCGATCTTATGGCCGCAAAGTAAGAATCTGACGAAGAGTTCGTTGATTTCGTTGCAAGATGGAGGAAACTTGCTGCTAGGACTGGTACCTCAATGAAGGAGAAAGACTCGGTCGA
This sequence comes from Chloranthus sessilifolius, assembly GCA_021018995.1. Classification (NCBI taxonomy): domain Eukaryota; kingdom Viridiplantae; phylum Streptophyta; class Magnoliopsida; order Chloranthales; family Chloranthaceae; genus Chloranthus; species Chloranthus sessilifolius. The sequence continues at coordinate 144,522,328 of CM037590.1, read as the reverse complement.
CATTATCATCGACAACACTAGAGAGCCCTTAAAAAGCACACTTGTTATAAGCGACTACCTCGATTTCACAGCACTTCATTCCCGAGCCTCTCGTTTGGCGCAACACATTAAAGGCGGGGACCTCGCCCTGTCCATAGTTACATCAAAAGCAGGCTCTTCAGGTGAACCGAAGTTGAAAAATAATAATAAAGTGTCAGGAATTGAGTAGGTTAATACTATTGCCAATCAGGGATAAAATTCAAGAAATGAAAACTTTCAGCCAAGGAACTTAGGACAGAACCAAGGCCAGCAACGATACACAAACTAGAACCAGCGCCTAAATCAATAGAGATATCCGAATCAAAACCAAGGCCAGAATTAAAATCAAGGGCAATATCAAAATAGGAACCAATATCCCAATGCTTACCAAAACTAGAATACGATGCAGAATTGGCCCGCCAACATCCAGAACTACAACAATGTACCTTTGCCATAAAACTTTAACCAACAAACCAGGGGCCCCTACCAGCCGAGACGGGAATACTATCCTCCATTTCCTGATACCATTCCCAACATTTTCTACCTCCTCAACACCCAGAACCTTCTTAGATTTTCACAGGAACGACCTCGACCTTAGCCGGCGAACTTGGATTATAGGAAGTATTGTGCATTCCATCGATATGCGGGATATAATTTAGAAGACTGTTGGGTCCTCCAGGATATAATCTATGACATGAACGATTGAAACCAAATCGACTGGGAAGCACTCAGGAACTCTAACCCCAACGATAACCAACCACCATAGAACCTGGAGATTATTAACAATCCCATGCCAAACCACAGCCAAGGTGGACCACCCACGCCACTATGGTAGACCTCCCCGGTCGACCCTCTTTCCAACCTTCCACCTTGATCACCCCCCTCCAACCTGTTAGCACTCCCACTAATCCTGTAGAAAATTTTTGACTCCCACATCCCTCGACCCTGATTACATGGGTCGCCCCTCCGAATCCACCTCCCTATTCGAATTTCACTCAGGTACAAGTTCAGTCCTTCAGGGCTCGAAGACCTTTCCTTCATAGTCACCCACCAGAACCTCCAACCCCAATGAATCTTGAGCCAACGCCGCCACTACTTCCCTCATCCGACTCTGAACCAGAATACGAGGACCATGTCCTTCAAACCGCATAATAGATCGCAACATGGGTAGACAGTGTCACCAAGAACACTGTCAGTCGACAACGTGAGGAGTCAACTGAAGAGCGCCCATCCGTGGTAGAGACAAAATGTTCAAAAAAAGAATCGGTTAAAGAAGAAATATTGATTTCCGCCTTCCTAGAGGAAGAAGATTACACACAGTACCTCCCACCGTAGAGCGACCTGGTACAAATACGCATCTCTTCTTCAAATTTTGCCCCATTCGCACCTAACACTAACACTAATATATCGACGCCAAGTGCTTGGCCCAATCAACAACCAACTTGCCCAATGCTTAAATCAAGAACTATCCCCCACCACCGTTTCCCCGGGGTACGGAGCCTATGAATGCACAACCACTGAAAAGAAATGCAAGAGAAAAAGATACTAATGTACCTCCCCCGCCTCACATCATTCCTCCACCAATTCTCGCACCTCAACCTTCCGAACCACCTGTACACAAGGCTCACCGGCTAGGTAAAGAGGCTACACTCAAAGTAGGACAGGAGTATGATCTCCTACAACATCTCCAGAAGATCCCAGTCTAGATATCAATCCTGGAACTCATCAAGAAGTCGCCTGATCACCATCGACTACTAATCAAGGCATTAGAAGACACACAAGTAGACAGAGATACTACCCTAGACGAACTGCATCAAATTGCCTCAGTCATGGCACAACCTCCAGTACTTACCTTCTCTGAGTCACTCCGAGGAAGTTCGGCTCCCATATATTTAACAGTTATAATAAGGAGATTCTCTGTACCCCATGCACTAGTCGACACCGGAGCAGGATTCAATATCTGTCCTATCACTACACTAAAGGCGCTCGAGTACACTAAACAAGACATTAGGCCCTCAGCTCTATCCCTCATAGCCTACGACGGCTCGTGTCATTTAGTCAAAGGGACTATGAAGCTTCAGGTCCGCCTCAGACTCGTAACGAAGGACGTCACCTTCCATGTATCCGACTCCTCTATCACTTACAATCTTATCTTAGGTAGGAAATGGTTAGAATCCATGAAGGCTGTGGCATCCACATACCATCAATATGTCAAGTTTCCATATGAAGATTCCATTGTCTGCATATACACCGATGCACCTCTCCAGGAGATAGACACTGATTACACAGCGAGTATCCCTACAACCCATGACTCTGTGTTGAACACCGGCCACATCAAGAGGACGCAAGTCCTCAACGAGGCAACCTTCGCAAAAGTCAGCCCTCCTAGCCCTCCTCCTATGCATCAACTGAAATTAATAAGAAGAGAGGCCGACCCCGACCTCGCCAAACTATATGACCTCAATCCTACCATGACAAAAGAGTGGGATCTCATGTACCAACAAGGATATGTCTCTCACACCAGACTTGGCAAGAACAAGCAAGGCCGCATAGGGCTTGTTGTCCCAAAGAAAATTCGTAAGTACATAGGATTAGGATACGAGTCACGCAACTAGCAAACTGATATATTGTCTACCTCTCTGAAATGGTCTCTGTACAACCACTTCGCCTACGGGACTATCGAAAAAACTAACATACAGAAACAAAAAGAAATACCCCTTACCAAATTGTAGGAAGCCGAGATTGAGCAAATGGCTAGGGCATTTGCAGATCTAACAAACCTAAATGACGACATCGATAAACCACTCGAAGGAGTTGGACCCCTGTTCGATACTGAGCAATCAACGAAAGAAAGAATGGAAGAATCTCTGGAGCTTAGGCCACACATAGAAGACTGGGGTCAACCGATGAGGAAGACTTCCACATTGCAGCATTAGAGAATGAGGGAGAATCGAAATCGTACACCCCCTAATCTCCCCAATTACCCTAGCCTCATCTATCCGCAGAAGAGGACTGTCTCTCGATGTCGAGTGAAGAAGAAGACCACTAGAGGAACCTTACTGACATTGAATTAGAAGATCACCTGAGGGCAGAACGCTTGAAATTGCTTGAGGAAATTAATTGATCCCAGAACAAAGATTCAAGATCTGATGATGAATTTGACTATCGACACGTACTTCATCATTGGCGGTGTCCACACCATTGTCCCTACCTAGAATCCCCGTACTATAACTTGTGCGCATCAGCCCTGACCCGATGCAAAAGGGCCATCCTGCGAGAAATTCAGCGGGCAACCATGGAAGAAGAAACTCACATCGCCCTTATAGAGTTCGAGGAGAAACTCAAACTAGACACTCCTCAATCCTAGGATGCACCGCAACTTCAAATATTTTGGAAATCTCTTGAGGTAGAATGGCAACCCCCACCAAGCGATGATGAAGACTATTGGATAGATCTCCTCGCGCTCGAATTAGCAGAACAAATTAACCAAGGCTATCAGGCACTATCAGACCAAGAAGATGAACTTAACACTAGTTCTGACCCCAATCCAGAAGGATGGGAATGCCCTTGGGGATCTTCCTGCATCTCTTACCCATACCAGCCTCGTTGCCGTGCATGCACACTCATCCTAACATAATATGAAGATTAGGGAAGAGAATTCTCCAGCTTCGGGGATCATCAAGAAGACGAGCCCCGACAGGAAGGACAACTTCACTCTACCTTAGAGGATGAAAGCCTAGCCGATTATGATCTCCAAATCCTTTTCGAAGAAGAAGCGGTTAACATGCTTGAAGAAGCGAGGATATTGAAAATGCCACCACTAGCGTCGCTCATTCAGAGGATTGTGCCCAATGAGGATTACAAAAAAAAATGCCAAAATCAGAACGAGTCCGCATTATCAGAAGAATCGCACAAACGGCTCCAGCAGCCGTATCGCCCCCTCAACTAGAGAAAATAACTTTATCGGTTCCTTTTTAGGCAATCGACCCTGTACCAAACATATTATCAAAAATAAAAAAAATAGAAAATCTAAAAGCCCATAAAAATCTAAAAATATAAAAGCCTAAAAAAGTAAAAAAATTTGGAAAAGAGAGGGAGCCTTTCATCCCAAGACCATCCAATGACCCACCAAGGGACCTTTCCCTTAAGGCTACAGGCATCGGTCACACCGGTAAGGGAGTAATAGTAGATATACAGATTCACCCTATGGAGCCTCACTCCGACTCCGACTGGCGTGACCCTACTACCTCTTCCTCACGAAGCCGCTGAGCGTCCCGACGAAGCGATAAGCTGGTAATCATACCCGACGACATACTCCATGACTTCGAGAGGAAAATCGATAGCCTCGATTTACACCTGACTAAGGATGCTGTGGTCATTAGTTTCCCCAATGAAGGGTTACCTCTTGCAAAACTAACTCCCCAGTTTAGCCATTTTTACAGTCTATGAACTCACAGATGATGAAGAAGGAGCGCCAGCCACTGAGAAAATACAAGACTTCCAACCGGTCATCAAGCACTTCGACGAGCAAACCCAAGCCACCGTGGAACCCACTGAAGAAATTAACTTCGGCACCCAGGAGAAACCCAAGAAGCTGCTAATCAACGCCATACTCAACCCCAAAGAACGACAACAGATTATCAAAGTCCTGCAAGACCACCTCAACTCTTTTGCATGGTCCTATGATGACATACCTGGCCTAGACCTAAGCCCAATAGAACACCGTCTGGTCCTGGAACCCGATGCGAAACCTGTTAAGCAGAAATTCAGAAGGATGCACCCACAAGTAGCACTTCAAGTCAAAGAGGAAGTTGACAAATTATACAAAGCAAAATTTGTCCGAGTCATCCTCTATCCCAAATGGGTCACCGACATAGTACCTGTAGCCAAGAAAGACGACAGAGTCTGGGTATGCATCAACTTTCGAAACCTCAACCAGACATGCCCAAAAGAGGACTTCCCACTCCCGAACATTGATACTCTAGTCGATAACACTATCGAACATGAGATACTATCCTTTATGAATGGCTTCTTTGGGTATAATTAGATTAGACTAGCAGAGATCGATCAAGAGAAGACTTCTTTCACCACACCATGGGAAACTTATTGCTACGTCATCATGCCTTTCGGCCTTAAGAACATAGGAGCCACCTATCAACACGCCATGATGGCTATCTTTCATGATATGATGCATAAATGTGTAGAAGTCTACGTCGATGACATATTAGTAAAGTCCCAAATGCGGCAGGACATACTGAAGCACTCTGACTAGTACTGTAAAGATCCGAGCAATATCAACTGAAGATGAACCCAAAGAAATGCGTGTTTGGAGTCACTTCAAGAAAACTACTCGGCTTCATAGTCAGCAAACGAGGAATCGAAGTTGACCCTGTAAACGTCAGAGCCATCCTTGAGATGCCATTGTCTAGCAACATCAAGGAATTACAAGGCCTGATAAGAAGATTATAAATTATTAGAAGATTTATCTCCCAGCACTCAGACAGATGCGACCCTTTCTACAGACTACTAAAAGGAGGAGCTAAATACAAGTGGGATGACTAATGTTAGCAAGCCTTTGACGGTATCAAGACGTACCTCTTCAATCCGCTGGTACTATCACCGCCAATCCCTAAAAGACCCTTGATCCTCTACTTGTCTGCCAATAAGAAAGTGATGGGGGTAATCTTAGGATAATATGAAGAAAACGACAAGAAAAAGAAGGCCATTTATTACCTCAACAGGACGATGGTCGAATACGACATTACTTCAGAGCACATAAGATATTAGTGTTAGCACGCATGAACCCGCTGAAGTACATATTTGAAAAGCTCGCCACATCCGAAAAAATCGCTTGCTGGCATATGCTACTATAAGAATTCGACATCACCTATGTTACGCAGAAATCAATCAAAGGATAGGAAATTGTCGATTACCTTGTAGATCTCCCCCTCCTAGGCAGCGAACCCGTACATGCAGATTTCCTTGATGAAGACCTACTCATGATTCACCATGAAGAGCCTGACAAGACCTCATGGACACTCTACTTCGACGATGCTCTCAACGATAAGGGAAAGGCATCGAAATAGTTCTGCTAAGCCCAGAAGGAGTTGTCATACCCAAAACTTTTCAACTAGACTTCCCTGTCACTAATAACGTTGTAGAATATGAAGCCTTCATAGCTGGACTACGAGCACCGTTGTAATTGCGCGTCAAGCAGCTAAAAACCATCGGCGACTCCAAGCTCGTAATATCACAAGTCATCGGAGAATGGAAAACCAAAGAAAGAAGACTGATGGCATACTTGGAAACATCTCAATACCTGATAAAGAAGTTTGATACACGCTCTGGCCATCGATCTACACTACATGACCACTCCTTGGTTATTTGCTACCTAGGGACTTGACATTGTCAGTTAATCTGAAAGCATCAAACAGACATCGATTCATCCTCATCGCCATTGAATACTTCACCAAGTGGGTAGAGGCAGCGTCATATGCCAACATTACGGCCAGTCACATCGAGAAGTTTCTCAAGAATAATATTGTCTGCCGATTTGGAGTATCCAAGGATATCATCATAGATAACGACACAAACTTTGTAAATAAGTGCATCTGAGCCTTTTGCAAGCAATACAAAATCAAGCACCATTGCTCGTCACCTTATCGGCCTCAAACTAATGGAGCCGTGGAAGCTGCGAACAAGACGAATGTTCGCATCCTAGAGAAGATGGTCGTCACTTACCGAGATTGGAGCGAAATGCTACCATTTTCTTTATGGGCCAATAGAACTTCAATCCGTACCGCTATAGGGGCAACACCGTTCTCCCTTGTGTATGGAACTAAGGCCATCCTACCGATTGAGGTTGAAGTACACTCACTCTGAATCCTTATGGAATCAGGCTTACCTGAAGCGGAAAGAGAGAGATGCCGTTTCGAATAATTGAACTTATTGGACGAGAAGAGACTCCTAGCCTTGTGTCACACTCAGGTTTACCAGGGGCGAATCACACACGCTTATAATAAACGTGTCTGCGGTTGAGATCTAAAGGTAGGAGAAACTGTGCTGAAGATCTTCCCATCCCTCCACGCCGATTCGAGAGGAAAGTTCAAGCCGTACTGGGAAGGACCTTACGTCATCCGAGAGGTGCTACCGAGATACGCCATCTGCCTCGCCACCATGGACGAAGATCATATTCCTGAGCCCATCAACGCTAGATACGTCTGACGGTTCTACTCTTAGTCTATCACGACAAGGTATGTATTAGTGAAACAGATACGTGACTACTTAAGAATCACCCAAAAGATTCCATCATTTCAAGCACAGTAGCCAAAAAGCATCCCTAAAATGATGATATCTTTTGCTACCCCATTTGAGCATGGGCCTTTCTTTCAATAAACCCCTTCCGCGAAAAAGAATAAATACATATATGAAAAAGAGAGGAAGTAGAATTACTATAAGAAAATCTAAAAATATCGGAAAAGTAAAACCTCAAAAAGAGATTGCCTGAAATAAGATGATAAAAAAAAGGGGAGGAAAAAATAGAATCGTGGGGTTTGTCCAGTAAAAATCCCCCAAGAAAGAAGAATGCTGAGAAAAAATTAAAGCTATATTTAGCCCAACATACCTTTAAATTCTAACCTGACCCATGGCCAAGCTACACCCTGAAGGAAGCCCCCTTGTTAGGCTCACAAGCAGTCATAGTATCTGTTAAGTCAACACGAGATGAGTAGTGAGACGACACCAGAGTCCCATCCAGTCGGCTATGACGGAATTGACGTCTATGTCGTGGCTTTTGAAAAAATAAATAAAAAAGAGAAGAAAAAATATAAGCTCAAAGCAAGATAAATATGGTGAAAACCCGAAAGGGCGCTACGGGTAAAAACAACGAGTTTGTGCGGACCAGGTGAAAACCCGAAAGGGCGCTTGGGGTAAGAGAGCTAAACCTATAGATGTGGTGAAAACTCGAAAGGGCACCACGAGTAAAAAAGGAGCTAAATAAAAAAAGAGAAAAAAAAAAGAAAAGAAGAAGGGTTTGAAGTGATTGTTTAAAGAGCCCTCTTGGCTACTCCCCCTGATCCCCTTTTCTGGGCCGCTCATGCTAGTTCTAATCGGGTCCCGACCAGAATTGTTTTTGTAAAACTGCTTTGTCAGATGTATGACTTGAGGTAAGGAGAAAGGTTGGACCCAATCCGAAAGGATTGACATTCCAATATTGGTAGAACTGTTGAAACTCTCTCAGAATCAACCATTCGAAGAAGGGTTTGACTATGCTCAAAAGAGGACCTAGGGTTTCACCCGGTGATTAAGGCACCGTACCTAAAAAATGCACAAAACAAAAAGACCAAAAAAGTCTATGTAGATATATATAGTAAACTGCTTTTCTTTTACAAAATGCATCGCTTGCACCACATCCCAAAAAATAGCCGGTGTGATGACTAGCTTTCTTTCTTCCCTCTTTTACAAAAAAAATAAAAACATAAAGTAATATATATACCCAAAAAATGTGTGTATCTGTAAAGGGGTTTCTTACACCCCTTTTCTGTGTATCTGATTTGTGCAAAAAGTTATGTGTGCAGGAAGGAATCAATGGCCAACTCGCACTTCAAGGCACTAATCTTAGCACGAAAATCATCTTCCTGGGCCTTTCGCTCGGTCAACCAATGACTATACAAGCTCTTATACCGCTTCCGAGAAGTATCCGCAGCTCCAAGGGCAACACTCAAGGATCCTTTCAAATAAAGGACCTCTCCCTCTGCATGCTTTGCTCTGACCTTTTCCTGCGTTAAGAGCTCATGCAAGACCCTCTTCTCATCCACTAGCATCTCAATGCGGGCTCGGAGAGTCGTCTCTTTCTTTAGCCAAGGGCCTCCAGTATCAATACTCTCAGCTGAATCTAGAAGATCAGCAACAGGCTACCCAGTCAATAGCTAGGCCTCATACTCAGGAGAAGACTGAACCAAATCTCCCTGCTCCATATCGCACATCAACGTCAACTAATGTGTCTCCCAAAGAGCGGCGATCTGATCCATGTCCCTAGAGGACCCTCTAAAAAAGATCAAGTCACACAGAGGGGGTCTTGCCTCGCAGGGCATTTGCTGAGTGCAACCGAACTGACCCAACACCCGAAATGGGAAGTAGAAGGTGCTACCAGTCAACCCCAGAAGGGTGATGCCCTCGTGGTCTCTGGAACGAATCACAGGGAAGGTCCGCTCTAGCCAAGGAAGTCTCCATATAAGATCTGCGCCAATCAACCAAAGCTTCAATTCTGAAAAATCTCCCTGAGGAATCATGTGACACCTACCCAAAAAGCATTAGACTACCTCTCCTCGAGCAAGATAGAAGCGGGGCACTGGTCCCAAAATGGCAAGATGCTCTCCCAACCAAACCTGAAGCAAGAGTGGGCAACCTCCAAGATTCCTGGTCTTCCCAAGGGAATACGCATCAAGACACCAAAAAAGCTCAATGACAACCAAATGCATCATAGATCGGCCCGCCTCCAACTCGGTCAAAATATCGCAAATTGCCAAAGAGAAGCTCTCTCCCCCAGTAAAGAAAAGGATTTCTGAGAGAATGCTTTCACGTTAAAGATGTTCTGAGTCAGCAATTTTTGAAGACTTTCGTCACCAAAAAGTTCTTTCAAGAATTTCATCGAACACCTAGCGGGCCTCCCAATGAGACTTTTCTCATATTCATTTTTCTTCAAGCGCAGGGTAAGGTGAACGATTTTGGCATAGCCCGACTTTGGTACAATTCTGGCAAGGCCCCTGTGAAGCCTCAAACCCGACAAGTTGGACAATTCCTCAAGAGTAGGAGTTATCTCCCGATCCCCAAATAGGAACACATGGCCACTCGGGTTCCAAAAAGATGTGGTGGCATGAAGAAGGTCCCACCGTGGGGGAACCTCGAGAAAGGAAGGAAGGAGAGGTAGCCCAAGGCGCTCCAAGTCAACAAGATCACTCTCATTCAAGCTCCCAATCCAATTTCGTAGAAATTTGGGTCCCAAGCCCAAGGAAGGGGGTAAATTGGTTGCGGACCCTCCATGTAAGGGAGGGTTGGAAGGCGGGTCCATAAACGTACAAGGATCTTTGAAGAATATAGAATTCGATGTATGTTGATGGACCCGCCCCTAGGAAAATTAGAACAAAAAGAAGCAGTCAAAGGACCAGGTAAAAAAGAAAAAAGAAGGAATTCTGGACTGGCTCGGGTATATAAGGTCCACAAGCTCCCCAGGCTAACACTGGCGCAAATATTTGTTGCGCCAAAACATTTTTGTCCCAATATTTTCCTGGCACAACTAATAGTTGCGCCAGTACAATTTTCCCCCAGGTTTAGCCTGGCGCAACTAATAGTTATGCCAAACTAAACCTCCTTCCCCATAAGCCATTTTGGGGCCTGATTTGGGGGGAATTTCGTTTGTTTCCAGCCCTTTAAAAAAAAAAAATCAAAACTGTTGGTAGTCATGAGCAACATTCACAAATATTTAAATGCCATTAACAGTTTGGAAACTACTTTGTGCAGGATGGATCCTACATCAAAACATGCAACCCAAAAGGTCGCTTTCTGAGAGCGTTTGGCAGACACATCCTGCAGAAAAATAAATACGGTGCACAGAAACCATGGCATGCAATCAAGATAAAAGCACTAAAATATTTCCAAAATAAAAAATCATCCACAAAGTGCCACATCATCCATCCCAAGTTGTCTAAAAATTCAAATCATCAATCCTAAGAGTGTAAAGGTTTAAAAACAGAAACTAAGGCCTATTCCTTGTCCGCGCCCTTTGATTTCTTTTGACGACGAGCAGAGCCCTGGTAAGTTCGCATATCCCCCACTAGGGACTAGGATTGAGAAATTCTGCTAAGCAAAGATCGCGACTCTTTGGCACGTGCGCGCTGCAAGTCATTAGTAAAGATCAGGACCGATCAGGGCACACAAACAAAAATGGGGAAGAATTGAAACCCATAAAAAAAAAAAGAGGAGAAAGCAGAGCAGCAGATTACTCACTGTCTCCACCTCCCGAAGCTCTGTGATGTTACGATGATACATCGCATACTCCATGGCCGAGTCGAAGTTCTACATTCAGAAAGATACAATGTTAGCTATCAGGGCAATCATAAAACATGAGCAAAAGGAGATCGGAACCAGAAAGAGATGGGTCGTTAGAGGACTTACCCCGGGGATCACCTCAGGAGGAGGGACACGGGCCGCTTTAGTGGAGAGACGTGCCTGCCTATCCACTGCGGTGCACAGACCTGAGAGGAAACTGTCGTCAAGGTGTCGAAAGGTCCCATAGACCATGGTCGGGTCGCCCCCAGGGGCACCAGCCTGAGAAATACCAGACGGTCCAACGCCGGAAGGACCCTCGCCGGAAGGTCCCGCACCAAAAGGGTCAATGCCAGAAGGACTTGCCCCTAAAGCGTCAGCTGTACCCGCCGCCGTCCCTCCTTCATCATCGGAGCCGTCCCTTGGAGCAAACTGTAAATAAAATAAAGATCAGGCAGGAAGGACAGAGGCCGAGATAAAACAAAAAGAGACTAATCTAAAGAGGAAAAGGTAATTACCTGCCCACGCGGGCTGCCAAATGCCAGAAAATTGACACAGGTACAAATCGTGGCAGGATAAATCGATATGGCAGGCACTCATACCAAGTGTGAGTCTCCGGGCATATGAAAAGTATGGATAGGGAGCCCATGGTTGAGAGGGGCCGCCGTGAGTTCCTCAACGCTGCCAACAGGATTCCAAATATCTGCAGGAGGGTCCACGGGAATGGCATAGTAGCCCTGGTACTGGTGCACCACCCGCTCTCCCAAGTAATAAGCCTTGGCCCGTGCCCCATAAAAGAAAATGACACAGCGATTGTTAAACAGGCGAGAGGGGCCTACGGCTGCCCAATCCCAGAAGGGGGACGTGATATACGGGTCGTGGAGGATCTGTCCAAGTCTAAAAGCGGTCAGTCAATTAAACAGGCAGTATAATAATCAAGCAGGATTTTCAAGCATGGGTAAACCAAGTTGTTAAGAGAGGCTTTACCTGCTCATAAACCATTAGGTCAAGTTGGGACTTAAACCCATCTCCAGATGCTTCATACCCACATCACGGCGCCGGGCTTGGTTCCAGTTGCTAAAAAGAGGGTAAGTAAGTTCCTCCAAGCGAAGAAGCGGGTGCCCAGGGTGAAAATGATGATATCTCCATACCTGAAAAGAGCAATACACAAGCACAAGTCAGTAGCATATAAAGATCATTCAAGGAAAATGGCGAAAGAAAAAGAATGAGGGATTACCTCCAAGGTGGCCCAAAAACCAATAACAGATTTGGAATCCCCGATCGTGACCCGAGCTAAGTTAAGAATCAACCACGCGTACCCAGCCCCACCCCAGTCATACCTATGGACATCACCCCAATTGTCCATAACGCTCAGCAATGCTAGGCTGACTCGGCCATCGCTTGCATTGGTAAATAGGGTCTTACCCAGTAGGATCAGAACAGTAATGCAGGCAAGGACAATCGCCCACTCGGGCGTAATATAGAGCACCCTGTCTGGTTGCCCTAGGTCCACCAACTCGTCATTTGTGAAAAGCGCGGTTAGCCAGGTCATCTTGACCTCAGTACCATGTGTCTTATCGCGAAGGGGATAGGCCCCTATCTGTCGGATGACGTCCTCTCTACTCGGCACCGAGAGGTCAGCTATCGGTATTCCTCCCATCGTGATACTCATAATCATTGCCCAATCAACGAGCGTCAGGGTCATCTCGGCATACGGCATATGGAAGGTCATCATCTCGAGGCGAAACTGTTCGATCAAGGCCTTCAGATGGCCAGCATCAGTCCTCATAGTAGGGCAGGTCAGAAACTCCCCAAAGCCCACCTGTGCCATTAGGAACTTCACTATGGGGGGGCATAGAGGTAGAAGTCTTGGAAATCAAGCCACCCCCCGTGGAATACAATTGAGGGCAAGTCCTGCATAAGAATAGAAAAGTACATTAGATACCCATGCACAAACAAAAATAATCCCTTTTTTGGAAAATGCAAAAAAATCTCTCTTCAAAAAAATAATAGATAAAATTTCCCCTTCCTATCTTTGGAAATAAAGCTAGTTAGAATCAAATAAAATCGTTCCTTTATATTTCTAAAATAAGGTAAAAAGGCCTTCTTTTACATTTAGAAAAACAAAAAATTATTCCTTTGTGTTTAAAAAAACAAAAAATCATCATCTTCATGCTTCTAATAAAGCCAAAAAATCTCTTTCTCTCTTTTACTTAGGTTCAAAAAAGAGGGGAGCAAACAATCATTTTCTTTGTGTTCCCAAAAGCAAAAAAAACAAACCAAAAAAGAGAAGAGCTCTTCCAAAAAAAAAAAAAAACTTAGTCTATGTCCACAAAACAAAAAAAAATCCTTAACTTTATTTGCACAAAATAAAAACCAAAAACAAAAAAATCCCTTTACTTCATAAGAACCAAAACCAAAGAAAATCCTTTACTTTACCAAAAAAATTCCTTTACTTGATATGCGAAGATAAAAAAAAAAAAAAAACTCCTTTACTTTATTTGCAAAAAAAAAACAAAAAAAAAAACAACAACAAATCCCTTTACATTATTTGCAAAAATAAAACAAGAAAATCCTTTTCAATATGCACAAATAAAAAAAATAATATATATATATATATATATATATATATATATATATATATATATATATATATATATAATATGTGTATATATTATGCAAAACCCATAAAACAACAAAAATAGGGCATCATTCATAAGAAACCATCCACACACTATCAATAAACATATACACCATGAAAGTAAACCATTACTCATAAAAGAATGCAAGAGCATGATCATATTTGCAAGGAAAAAATAAGAAAAGTCAAGAAAAATGAGTTTTTAATGGATACCTTGTGAAGAAGATGGGGCCTTTGATCTAGCACGGGCAGGCAATCGATCGATGCAAGCAAACAAAGGCAATGAGGCACGCATAGAGGCAACGTAAAGGAACCCTAAGGAGGTCGTTTTTCTATTTTAAGGAAGAGGGGGAAAAATTTTGAAAAATATGCCCTACTGCTCGAACTCAGGCTGTTTAATTTGCTCCCTAGCCAAGCCTGGAGCAACTAATAGTTGCGCCAGGCATTTTTGAGCCCTATATTTGCTTGGCACAACTATTAGTTGTGCCAGGCAATTTTAGCCCTCGCTAACTGGCAACTAATAGTTACACCACTTAGGTTTAGGTCTTGGGCTTGGTGATCTGTGACCGACCCCCTCTCTTCATTTTGTTTACTCCCGGCACATGCACGTACTCCTAAGTGGTATGCCAATCTTTATGTGACCTATCTGGGAAGCCGTGCTAATAATAAAATGGACCGAGAGCAATAGGCGTCCCGATCCTATATAGAAAAAATGACAACAAAAATATGAAAAGTCCAAAAAATAAATTAAAAAAAAAAAAATCCCACAAAAAAGCCAAAAGGATAGTTAAAAAAAAACCCCTAACCCTGAAAAAATTTAAAAAATCTATAAAATAATAAATTAAATTTTTTTTTTTTTTACATAATATGATAACTTTGAAAATCCAAAAAAAATCACATAAAATGACAAAAAAATTACAAAAATAAAGTACATAGTAACCTATTGGTGTTTCCCCACAGAAGACGCACATGCATAATGTGGTGAAACGTCAATGTTTTATCAGCAATGCAGCTGTGCCATATTAAAGTCTTGAGTCTAAGGTTCGCCTTGGATCTTTGGATCCTGCTTTAAGGTAGGAGCAATGATGTCGGTCCCGATCAAACAGTCAATGTTTTGATCAAGTCGACTCCACTGCTAAATCTTTGCGATGAGTGGTCTGTTTTGGACTCATATGAACTTAAGTGTCTTAAGCTTCAGATTCTCCATTAGAAAAGGTCAATCGTTGGTTGAGACCAACCTGTCGAGAATGAAATTACGTATCAATCAAACTATGTGCAACCATGCATCCGTTCATTTCCCCTTTATTTTCTGCAGGCTTAAAACCTGTATTGGCAGCGGTATCCCTATAAAGTATATGCCATGCGTCTAAGTATCCGTATGATGGTTGCTTATTCTCGTAAATTGTACCCGGGCAGGTCCGGGTCGGGGCTTCCATCGCCTTTGTTGCTTATCGCCCCTAATGGGTGCATGTTTATACATAGTTAAATGATATTTATGATAATTGTTGGCAGAAACCAGGATTGGATGTCCCTTTTGAGAGATGGCCAATATTTGGTTAGATCTGTTCAAGGTAGTTGAAGCTAGATGCTCTAGATCATGTTGATCCGGGGCACATCTTTGAAAATAGCACGTCCTCCCAAAAAGCGTTGTGACATCTATTCACTTTGCTCGGGCAGTCATGCTACATAAACTTTGAGATCGATGGGTTCGCCCAAAGACCTTGAACCCTGCTTTTAGCAGGGGCACCCGCGAATAGTCAGATGGGGCAATCAAATGCCTCATAGGATTGGACGCAAACTATGGAGCCTTGCAGATGTTTACTTCGTGCCTATCTTTGAATGTGGGTCGATCACCCCTCTTACGAAGCTGTTGCATTTAGAATGAATCTTAAACATCAAATACCTTTAAATCATCTCGAGAAGCGAATGTTTAGCCTGACATACAGGGCTTTCATAACTCGTTCCACCTTGGTTATGCCCAGTAATGTCGCTAAGCGCTTGGGGACCGATTACCTTGAGAAACGAATATTTAGCCTGACATCCAGGGCTTTCTTTTTCTCACCATGTTACTCATCTAATATTTGAAATTTGTTCTGAATGCAGTGGACCCATCAGTAATGCCTTGGGCCTCTTCGGATGTCTCTTTTCTTTGACATTCGATCATTAGTGATTGGATACCAAAGAGGGGCATCTGTAGACACCCAAATTTGGCTTAAGGCCTGATCAAAACACATTTCGAGAGAAGTGTGTTTCTGAGCATTTGATGGCATGTATGGAACCCTTAGGAACCACTCCAAACCCTTAGGAATCACCCTAGATCCCTTACGAACCTATCCCGAGCCTTTAGAAACCAATCCCAACCCTTAGAACCCCTTCCGGACCCTAAACCTAACCTTCCCGGGCAATGGATGAGGAGTGGTGCACCAAAATTAGCTACAGCCTTTTACTGTGATTAAATCTCATATCATTGAAAAGTAAATGTCGTCAGCATTTCAACAGTCTAAGAACCGCCCCAATCGGAGTTATACATCAAAAGATATGGCAGTCTAAACTCGGAGGGCAAAAGTGTAATTTGAATTGCCCCCCTAGGGATTTGGCGCAACAAATAGTTGCGCCAGGCCATTTCTCCCCAGAAATGGCTTGGTGCAACTAATAGTTACGCCAGTTATATTTTTACCTGGCGCAACTATTAGTTGCGCCAGGCCACTTTCCCCAAATTTTAAGCCTGGCGCAACTAATAGTTGCGCCAGCATTGAAGTGGACCCCACCCTCACGAAGCTAACTTCCAGGCCACTGTTCAACACTATTTTACTATACATTTGCCTGGTGCAACTAATAGTTATGCTAGACACATGAACAGTAACCTCTGGTTTTACCTCGAATTTCATGATTGGGGTTTGACTTATTGACCTCCTGGGTCTTTGGGGTGTGTTTTGATAGTTCTGTTGCACCCTCTTACACCCTATTTGCAACCCATTAAGTTACTTAAAGCCCCTCCCTATCATCTACCATTGGAGGCCCTTTTTACACATTTCAAGGCTCTAAAAATCCTAGGAATCCTTAGATGTGAGATTACCTAATTGCTAAACCCAAATAGCATCTAAGTGATCTCCTAACCCACCCATTTCCTATAAATAGAGCCCCCCTCCCTTTGATTTAAGGGTTGAGAAATTTGCTTAAGAGAGAAAGAGCTCAAAGTGAGAAGTTCTTCTTTCCTTTTGTGCACAATTTCCACATAAATTCCAAAATCTTCCGACCTCATTTCAAGCTTACTCTTGCATCCAAAACCCTTAGGCTAGGTGTGTGCTCCCCGTTAGACCCCTCACTTTACCTCTTAGTTTTAAGCTTTAGGAGTTAGAATCCTATTTTATACCATTCAAAGCCGTCAAGAGCTCATTAAAGCAAGCCAACGCAAGGCTCCCCTAAGGTGCTACATGGGCCCGAGGGCTCCGATTCTCCCCTTTCTTCTCCTACCTCTTTTAGCCCTTCCCATCCTCCCATTTGTGCCATTACGCCGTCGAATTTTTGATAGAAACAGAGGGATACAAATAGGATTTAAGGCCCATTTGGGCAAGAGGAAGTCATTTTCTTTTCTTTTACTTTATTTTTGTGTTGGCTATTAGTAGAGACCGCGTTAAACAGGTTGATCGGGTGCCTAACACCTTCCCGATCGATAACCAAAGCCCCTACCCAAGAGCCTTTGGTGTGGACTGGATTCAGAGTCATATTGTTAGCACTTCGATGCTCATAAAAATGAACTAGGTTTCTCAGGACACCAAAAGCTCCGAGTGGCGACTCTATATTTTTGCTAGCGGGTGCATCGCCGCGACGGGATCATCACAAATCCCACGATTGCACATAAGCATTTCGATGAGCAAACCCAAGCTGTCGCAAAACCCACAGAGGAACTTAACTTTGGTGTCCTGAGAAACCCAAGCTGTCGCGAAACCCAAGAAGTTATTAATTAGCGCAATGCTCAACCCAAAGGAACGTCAATAGATTGCACAAGTTCTATAAGAATACCTCGATTTCTTCGCATGGTCCTATGAGGGCATGCCTGATTTAGACCCGAGTTTAGTGGAATATCGCCTCGTCTTAGAACCCGATGCAATGCCTGTTAAGCAGAAACTCGGCAGGATGCACCCACAAACTGCCCTTCAAGTTAAAGAGGATGTTGACAAGTTACGCAAAGCCAAATTTATCCGAGTCGTCCTCTACCCTAAGTGGGTCGCCAATATAATACCTGTCGCCAAGAAAGATGACAGAGTACGGGTTTGCATCGACTTTCGAAACCTCAATCAGGCATGCCCAAAAGATGACTTCCCACTTCCACACATTGATACTCTAGTCGATAACACCGCTGGACATGAGAAGTTGTCCTTTATGGATGGTTTCTCTGGATACAATCATATCAAATTAGCAGAGTCCGACCAAGAGAATACTTCCTTCACCACACCATGGGGGACATACTATTACGTCGTTATGCCTTTTGGGCTTAAGAGTGCAGGAGCCACGTATCAACACGCCATGATGGCTATCTTTCATGATATGATGCATAAGTGTGTAGAAGTCTACGTCGATGACATATTAGTGAAGTCTCAGATGTGAGTAGGACATGTTAAAGTGCTCCGATTGGTACTACAAAGAGCTAAGAAGTATCAGCTAAAAATGAACCCAAACAAATGCGTCTTCGGGGTCACTTCCAGAAAATTACTTGGTTTCATAGTTAGTAAGCGAGGGATTGAAGTTGACCCTATAAAAGTCAGAGCCATCCTCGAGATGCCGCCTCCCGGTAATATCAAAGAGTTACGAGGCCTGATAGAAAGATTGCAATTCATCAGGAGATTTATCTCCCAGCATTCGGATAGATGCGATCCTTTCTACAGACTACTTAAAGGTGGAACTGAGTACAAATGGGATGATCAGTATCAGCAAGACTTCGACAACATCAAGAAATACCTCCTTAACCCGCCGATACTATCGCCACCTGTCCCAGGAAGTCTTCTAATTCTATACCTCTTAGTAAATGATAAAGCAATGGGAGTAATTCTGGGACCATACGAAGAAGACGACAAGAGAGAGAAGGCTATCTACTACCTCACTAGGGCGATGGTTGAATATGAACGAAAATATACTCCGATGGAGAAGACTTGCCTCACCTTGGTGTGGGCCTCTACCAAATTACGACACTACTTTGGAGCACATAAGATACTAGTACTAGCCCGGATGGACGCGCTAAAGTATGTATACGAAAAGCCTATAATATCAGGAAAGATCTCTCACTGGCATATGCTATTATAAGAATTCGACATCACTTACGTCACGTAAAAATCCATCAAAGGACAAGCAATTACCGATTACCTTGCAGATCTCCCACTCCTGAGTGATGAGCCCATACACGTGGATTTTTTTGACGAAGACCTATTATTCATAATGAAGAGCCCGATAAGACCTCATGGACCCTTTATTTGATAGTGCTTTAAATCACAAAGGAAAAGGTATCGGGATAGTCGTCCTAAACCCAGAAGGAGTCGTTATACCTAAAGCCTTTCAACTAGATTTCCCCGTCACTAATAATGTCGCAGAATATGAAGCCTTTAAAGTTGGACTATAAGCAACACTATAATTAGGTGTTAAACAGTTAAAAACCATCGGTGATTCCAAACTAATAATTTTACAAGTTATAGGAGAATGGAAAACTAAGGAAATGAGACTAATGGCACACCTAGAAATCGCTTAGTATTTAGTAAAGAAATTTGAAAGAATCACTTTCACACACATCCCTAGATTAGAAAATGAGCTCGCAGATTCCTTAGCCACGCTAGCCTCGGTCATCCAAATACCTATCGGGCAAAATACCAAAACCTTCTCCATCGAAAAGCTGACAGCACCTGCCCACGAGGTAGTATGGACCGTCAAGAGAGAACTACCCATCCTCCCCATAAGTACAAGACCAAAAGAAGCAATCACCTTGGAAAAGCACGTCAAGGCAAAAATCAAAATTGCTATGTTCAAATTTGAAAAATCATCGATCGACGATGGACAACTATGGTATTTCGATATTTGGAACTTCTTGAAACATCAACATGTCCCTCCATATGCCACGAAGATCGAACGGAAGACTATAAGAAACTAATATGCCCGATTCTTCTTACTCGGTGAAACATTATACAAAGAGGCATTCATTAAAGGAGTACTACTACGATGCGTCACGACTATCGAAAGATAATACATCATCCGAGAAGCACATGCCAGTGCCTGCGGCGTCCACTCCAGTAGATAGAGACTCACCGATTAAGTTACGTGATAAGGCTACTTCTGGCTGACAATGATAAGAGATTGCCACCTCTATGTCCAATCTTGCAACTAATGCTAAGAACACGCCGCACTCCTCAAAGCTCCATCAGTTGCATTGAATACTATGACTTTGCCATGACCGTTCTCGATGTGGGCTTTCAATGTCATTGGACTTTTCACCGACATAGTTGGGAACACTCACAAGCACGCATTCATACTTACAGCGATTGAATATTATACCAAATGGGCAGAAGCTGAATCCTATGCCCGAATCATTGCATCAACACTCGTAAGGTTTATTGTTTAGAATATTATCACCAAATTTGGAGCACTCAGGATGCTTATCACTGACAACAGACCACAGTTCATTGCAGAGAAGACAAAAAATTTATGCAAGAAGTACGGCATCAATCTATGCCACTCATCACCGTTCTACCCTCAAGGCAATGAACAGGCAGAGGCTATGAACAAAACGCTGGTTCGAATCCTGAAATATATAGTAGAAACAAGTAATGGGGCCGATTGGCTTGAATGACTACCAGAAGCACTCTAGGCCTATAGGACCTCTATTCATACGACCACTGGCCAAACTCTCTACCTCCTTACCTACGGGATGGAGGCAGTCCTACTATATGAGATATAAGTACCATCCTTATGCATTCAACTCAATGATGAACTATCCTTAGATGAGAGAAGAATTACCCTACTCACCCAGCTAGAGCAGCTTGATGAAATACGTCTATGGGCAACTAATCACGCTTAGGTATATCAGAGGAGAGTGGCCAAGGCTTACGATAAGAAAATCCTCGAACGAGCCTTTAACATCGGAGAATTAGTCTTGAAGAAAATTATGCCTTTCAAACATGCTCATCCGAAAGAAAAACTGAAATCGATTTGGGAAGGCCCAAATGTCATAACAGCCGCCTACCCTAGAAACGGCTACAAACTGGCGAACCAAGACGGGGAAGAACTCCCTAGCCCTTGGAACGTCATGTACCTTAGAAAATATTATCCTTAGCCCCGTGATCATCACATCCCATGGTTAAATACTTATACTTATCACCCCCCGTAGTCATCACGGCTCATTCATTGGTCGTATGTATGCCTTTAATTCTCAGAATATCCTTAAGACCTCCAATTTATTGCCCGCCTTTTCTCACTCGAGCAATTTGATTAAGGGCTAGCGACTTATCTATCCTCTTCCAAAAGCATAAGTAATACCTGATCCTCATTTCCCTTCCCTCGTCATTGGAGAAGATATTATACCAAAGAAAAAAATGAAGATGTTAGGTTCAATCAAAACTCATTATTCTTGCGCTAGCAGGATGCTTTAAAAAAAAAATACGCATTTGCATGTCAAAAGTTGAGTGAGAACATTACAATGAATGAATAAGTCAATAAGCTCAGGGAAGCATAAGCAGGCCGTGAGGACATCCCTGATAACTTTACTAGAAGTGTATAAGCAAGCTGCAAGGGCATCCCTGATTTCCCTATACTACTAGATGTCGTCGTAAGGTGGCGGGAGGAGGTTAAACTCCTGCTGACCATAGAATGTGAGATTTTGAAGGTGCTGAAATATGACGAAGAGCTCGATCATGGAATCCCGTATCCCCTATGAGAAAAAGATTGTTACCTATCCCTTTTGGGAAGTACTAGATATAAACTATTCCCCACATCACTAACCCTTACTCCCCTCTTCTATTTTTATTTTTAGATGTTATATCAGAAGCCTTGCAGGATATTCTTAGAAATGAAATCGAAAACTGATGAATGATGACTGATACAATCACCTACTATATCTATCATATTTCTCCCCGATAACTATGGGATAGGATGACCACTACCCATGGGATAACCCCCCACATATAACTGACCTAATCAAAGAGACCTCCCTGTTTCGGCGACAGTATCGATCAACTTTTCTTCAAAACTAACTCGCCAAATACCCATGACTGCTTATAGACCCAAAGTGTTCATCTCGAAACCCAAAAAAGCTCCATTACATCTTGATGCTGGGGCATTTTTTTAGGGATCAGAAGAAGAATCATATCAGAAGCGCCAATTTATCCACAAAGAAGATTAGAAATGACAAAGTTACCATTCAAAAAATGCTACCCAAGATATCATACTGCCAATCATACCACGCTCCTACACTGGGACATTCTTATTTTTATTTAATTATTTTATTATTATTTCTATCTTAGCCATTTACTTTCCCTGTTGCATTATTTTCATTTCAAAAAAAAAAAGAAAAAAAGAAAAAAAGAAAAAAAGAAAAAAAAGAAAAAAAAGAAAAAAAAAGGGCAAAAAAGTACATATCTATCTTTTATTACCAGATTTCAGACTGAGACACTTACCCCCTTGACAACTGGCAAGAGGGAGAACAAAAACTACTGACAGCATTACTCTAGCGTGTGCAGATACGCAAGCAACCTTCAACCATCACCGGGCCAGCTCAGGAAGCATGCAAGTCCCAATGACGGATGACGGCGCTAAAGCAACCAAAAGGCAAAAGTGGATGCAAGAGGTAACTAAAAGGAAAGGAAGCTAATCAGGTACATCTAAACCAAATCTCTATATATATCAAAGTTTTTTCCTTTATACACTTGTCTCCAGAGGCATCCCCCGATACATGTACAACTCACACACACACATGCCATGAATACAAAATAAACAAACACACACACCCCCTACTCCCTACGCTACCGCTGGGATGGCCGAGTGTTGCTGTCCCTGGTATCATCCGCTCGGAGGTCTATAGACTGGTCCTCTGAAAATACAATCCCAGCAACTAGAGTCGGCGGAACCTCTAAGTGACGAGGCCCTACTACAGAACCCCCCTCACTAGCCTGTCTGGCAGATCACCTCGATCGAGAACTAGGAGGATACCTCGCAAGAACCTCATGAACAACAGGATCCTCATGAGCATCATCCCTGGCATGACCATGTGACGTATGACGAGACTGCCCAACCGAGGAACTCGTAGCCCTCGAACCTGATCCACCAAGCTGATGAGCTAACCTATATATCCCTCTCTCACTCCTCATCAGACGATACTACAACTAGTCTAGGGATGCCTGCATCTTTGCCCATGTCGTCCGACGAGCTGCCTCTAACGCCTCATTCTACGTCTTCTGTATCGCCATCATCTCGACGAGCATATCCTCCCTACTCTGCGTCTCCCCAACGACTTGCCTCGCCTCAGGAGTGGTTCGCGCTTGCACCACCTCTAAACGTGCCTCCTCGAGTTGACAAACCTACATAACCGTACCAAGTCAAATGAAATCTAATATATATATATATATGAACAAAATAAGAAACTTTGAAAAGGAACAATCTCTCCCAAGAGCCACCGGGATCGTGGAGGCATGGAAGGAACAAACATAGGGCGTGCAATGAGAACAAGCAAATACATAAGAAATACTATAATAATAACTAAACTATGAACACAATAACTAAAATGTACCTGAGTAGGGATAGGAACGGACTCCTGAGGGGAGCCTCAGGAGCAGAGTCCGGAACAGCCTGCGCAAAGAACCAAACATACCAGCACATGACATGCCAGAATAAAATAAAGAGGAAATAACCTAAGCGGAATTATGTCACACAAAAAAAATATACCTGATTCTCGGGACGTAGAGAGGCAGCAGTTGCCTCCCTCGCCTGAAGTTCCTCGACAACTTGGTGCTAAAATATTACATAATGTTAATAAGCTACTAAGAAAAGCAAAACAGTAACACCCTACAAACTGCAATGATACAAACAAAATAGAAGATTGAATGCAACTTACCCAATGATCTAGCTCGGCTTGAAGCTAAGCCATCACTGAATCCTCCTGACTGGAGGAAGCAACTGAAGATGGATCAAACATCGGATGTAATCCTCTAGAATCATAATCTTAACAATGCTAGATTATATTTATAAAGACACTTACCAATTGATTAATCTTAGATCATAGGCTGACCTCCACCGCTCACCCGACCAGCTGCTGACCGTTTAACAAATCGATCATCGCCGCCTGACGAGCAACCTCACCCTCTCTCTGAGACTGTCCAAAACCAAATAAAGCGAGATACCACAACCATATCAGAACAACCAGAAGATTGAGTCCACATAATACGAAAAATTAAAAAAAAATGAATTAACTCACCAGGAGTCGTCGAGTCTCCACTAACCGAATCCCCAACTCGTCCTCCACTGCCCTAGCCTGAGCAACCGAGGACCCTAAGGAGTTCAGCATCTCCTCGTTTGGACGAGGAGCACACTCCATCCGTTCCATCTCCCTGTGGAGAGCGTCTAATGCCCCTCGCACGCTAGCAGTGACATGGCCCTGCTCCAGCACAGCCAACCTCTCCCTCAAAGCCGATGCCGACTCTGGCCCACCGATTGCGAAAGCGCCACTCCCTTGGAAGGGACGTGTGAAGAGGCGCCTGCCACCCAATGCACTAAACCAACGTACATACTCCCGAGCGTCCGCCTCATCATGCGCCCCTGTAACTCTGGTCCCCCTAGCTCTAAAATTCGTTATCTAAAGAGCCATCTGTGCTGCAAAATTCCGGCCAGGAGGGCCGATCATCCTCTTCGCCACTCTGTAGCGAATCTCTGGAGGGACTCCCTGAACGATCCCCAACTACCGTACTACCCGAGAAGTGTAGATCCTCTCCACCCTCTTAAAACAATGGACCCATATGCCCACATCAAAGAAGGGCCAGCCAGACTGAATCTCTAGCACGCCGGCATCCTCCTTATCCTCATACGGCCTCCAAATCACCTACAATCAAGCAAACAAACCAATCCTTCAATGAAGACTCATATACTAAAGACTAAAACACAAAAAATGTACACATGATGATCTATACCTGCCCCGCATGCATGTTCTCAAAGAGGCCACGCGCGGTCTGAAGATCTGAAGACCAGCGACGACCCCTCAATGCCTCCCTCCACACGTGCATCCACGGAAACGTGAATGTCACCTCCAGCGGAACTTCTAGGCGAAGGAAAGCGAAATGATCATACACCTAAAACTGAAAAGAAAAAATTAATAACAACAATAACAACGACACACAAAGAAGAGACACTAAGAAGATATTACTATTAAATGACCAAAAATTAACCAAACTAAGGACATCATTATGCCAATTAACTAAAACTCACATAGATGAACGGATGGAAACCTCCGATCGACGTGACACCCTATCCCAGATGGTAAAGCTGCTCATAGAGATGCGCCAATGTGGCCGCACCTCATGCATAGGAAGGGACTCGATCCAAGTCCTCGAGCACCATCAAAAATAGCCCGGTGATGCATCCCTGAGTCGAAGAAGAGAAAAGTACAGCATCAAAGAAGTGCATCAAGACCGCTCAAAGCACCCTATCCGCAGTCAACCCCGGCTCCACCACGGGCTCCCGACCCGCCACTACTGCACAACGCGCCTCATAAGTCGCCCTCGCTTCCGAATGGCGCCTCATGGGGACGAAGCCACTCGCAAACGTATCAAAAAACCAAGTGACTCGAACTACACTCGGCCCTGATCCGTTGGACCTATACGACATGCCCAAAATCTCCTCCACACCTTCAAATAATGACCCGCCATCTGCCTTGTGATCGACTCACCCTCAAAATGAAGATCAGTGATGCGGACCCAGTCCTCTGGAGTCGGTAACATCATACCCACTGGAAAGTGAAGCGCCTGATGCTCCTCCCTCCCACCTCTCTAGAATCGCCGCGATTAGGCCATGATCGACCTGAAAGGGCTCCAACTCTAGGATCAATCTGAAACCGAAAGACACTAGCGGTGCTTGCTGAAACTCCGGCAAGGCACGATACCAAGTATGAGACTCGGCCCATGTCGAGCTGATAGCCAGCTACGGGGGATCCTATTGAACGAAACACAAATAATAACAGTAAGACTAACACATACTTATGACAAAAGATAAATAAGTTTAAAACTAAAGGTAAGTCAAACATGCCCCAAACACAATAACAACTTATAATAAACACGCAAGACATGATAAGAACAAGTGAATACAAACAAGACCTATCTCTAGATGCCATCATGATGCATGAATGAGCACACAATCAATCACTAATGCAGGTTTGACATAAATTAGAAGGATTCCAAATCCTAATAAGCCTATGTCATAACCTAAGTCACTAAGAAAATAGAAGAACTCTTGCTCGTGAATGGTTACCCGGTCTCGAGCGAAGAAATCCTCCAGCAGGAAGTGCCTGCGATCCTGGTGCTCCGTAGCTGCATCCTCAGCTCTCTCACCCTCGGGTATCTCACCCTCAACTCTCTCACCCTCACCCTCAGCAACCCCCCACTCAATCTCGAGCACCTCCTCCCTAGCCCCCGACTAGTCAAACTCCAAGACCTCCTCTCTAACTATCCCCCCAATGCCTACCTCCCCGACAGCATCAGTCCGAGCCTCAGAAGTCTCACCTATCTCTACCCCTAACATCCTCTCTAACTCAGAAACGATAAGGTCGTGCCTATCACTACCCTTAGACTCTATCCTAGAACGAAGAGCTCAAAAAATTGAAGAAAATGGAGGAAACAACGCCTGAAACAAATGTCTGGATCATGAAATATCGTAAAAACACGAAAACTACGACACACAGGAACAAGGAAATAGAGAATCGAAGACTAACACGGATCGCACGACGAAAATGAAAAGTTTTGAACTATTTATAGGAAAAAGATAAATCGCGTGCTTAAAATCTGACGTGCAAATGAATCACGCACTACTCAGATCGTGCTTAATTCGGATTAAGCGCCTGGCACCAAGCATGTAATCCGAACGTCGCCCGCCCAAACTAACCCGACCATCTGATTGCGCGCGTCCATCTGAGCGCGTAATCACTTCAAGGGCCAACACATTGGCACGCGAATGCCAATGGCCATCCGTACAACAACCCCACCGCCCTAATTGCACACTCAGTACCCTGCGTTTAAACCGATCAAGCGACAGGAAATTGACGCTTAATTGTCCTCTGACGCTCTGAATGCGCGTTTGCCCTCAGGCGCACAATTAATTTATGCGCCCTAATTGAAGTGCACAATTCTCCATATACATAAAACAAAATTGCCCAGAACAGCATGCTTACAGGCTTAATTTGGTTGATTTCTAACACTAACTATTAGCCAAACCACGCTCTTGTTAAGCTCAACCCAAAACACTCCAGATCTAAAGAAAAATCTACCCCGATAATCAAAAGAAAATGCACCAAACCAAAAAAGAAGCCCCAACATCACCTATACACTCCAACTAATACCAAACAACAAAAAATATATAATAAATGCCCCGTCATCCATTCATTTGAAGTAAAACTAAATAATAAAAAAAACTTCCTCCAACTAAGGCGAAACTAAACAAGAAAAATATCCCCATCATTTATATACCCCAACTAAGACCAAACTACGTCAAAACGAAAAAAAAACGCTCCTAATATGCCCCGATCCAAAATAAATAAGTTAAACAAGTAGACCTCGCATTCAAAACACTTCAAATAAGCTACGAAATAAACTAAACTTGAATTTACAAAAGAAATAATTAAAATAATAATCACTTCATAAATAGATAAAAATAATTATAAAATGCACCGAGGGGATACCCTCTGAATATACAACTTGAAACAAGAAATTTAAAATCAGCCCGTTTAGGCGATGTCCGAATCCGAATTTATTCGAAACTAGAAATCTCGGAGAAGCCCGGAGGGGGGAAGCGCCCTGAACGAATCCTAACCGTAACAACCTCTTCCTCTTGCCCCGAACCGGCAAAAAAGAAAGAGTGGCTCGAGGAAAGCCACCTAGGACCTGCGGGACTCGCCCTTAGAAGCTCACCTTGGAAACCATAACAAGGAAGAGCAACTAATATGGGATCTGCAGAGCCTACCGAGGAAAGACATGCATCGATCACGAGAATTCTGACCCTGCCTTATCCTTGGGTTTTCTTTTTACCAACTTTTTCTCCTCCATCTCTTTCCTTAGCATGACAACAATTCGACCGCTACCCTGCATTCCCAATCCCGTCCATTCTCAGTAATTCTCGTAATAAATACAACTCTTCGGGTCCAACACCCGGGACACAAAAGAGAAAGAAAGAAAAGACATTAATAATAAAAAATGCCCTAAACCATAAAGAAAATACCCCAAAACTCTGAATCTCAAACTTGAAATAAAATTCAAAGCAACAAGAACCCAAAACTTTTAGCTCACATATTTATAAACTATACCTCTTGAATTACCAAATGACAAGTGTCACACCTTTAAATCATTCTAATCTAATTAAATGTAAACCAAACACATACCCCCCTTTGAAAGACCACAATCCATGACAAACCTAGATGAACAAATAATCGCACAACACTTAACCCCCTAAGAAACATTAATCCCCTAAGCCTAGATAAACCAATAGGAATTGAACACTTAACACCCATCTAGAACCTTTGAAAACTCACACCTTTTAAGCCTCATGTTGAATCAAATAAAAGACTAAAACTCAAGTTAAATCAAACCTTAAACCAGGCAAAACATTAAAAAAAAAAAAAAACTCTTTAAAGTGAGACCTTGACTTGTTTGGGACCCAAAACAAAATGCCCCCAACAAACCAAATAGAACCGAGTAAACCCTCTAAAGCAAACTCAGCAAAGCAAATTAGCCTAAGGATAAGCCCTGAGTAAATTCGAAATGAATCCTAAAACTCTAAATTAAATCCTAAAATAAAGTCAAAACAAATCAGATAAATCAATTAAATAAATCTAAATAAATAAACAAGCACAATAAAATAAAAGAAATGCCCCTTTATTCATAAATCAAAAGTTTTACAAATATCACCGGAGGCATACCTCCTGAATTTATGACCCAAAATGAAAATCTAAAACTTTAATCTACGAGCCAAAACGAAGATTGGGTTCGAAACTGAGATGAAGAGAGGAGTAGATTCTGCTCTGAGCGTCTAATTAGAGACTTCAGGGAGAAATGGTTAGGAAACACATCCCTCCACTTACAACACCTCCTCTTCCGCTATCTTCACCTCCTCCACCGCCGCTTCCTCAACACTGCCTTCACTGCTCAGAACACAAGATATGCAGAAAAAGGTCAAAACTCGAGACTAAACCAGAGAATGAAAAATAAATGATAGTTCTCTCGCTTATATAGAGTACAGACTTAATCACGCACTCGAACACGTGCGCTTAATTAAATCACGTGCCGCGAAAGCTGCGCACAATTCAAATTGCACGCCTTAACCAAAGCGCGCAAATAAACCATCGCCCCGCTCCAACGGCACGACTCTCTGATCACGCGCAGGCTGTAGGCCGTGTAACCCGATCAAACGACCAACTCACATCGCGTAATACAAAAAGCCACCCGTACACTAACTTGGTGACGCTCCGATCACGCGCCACAGTTGTAACGCGTAATACAATCCCACGCATACTCCTACACGCGTAAATGCCACCTCAAATCGACGATCGCACACCTGAAAACAGGCGTGCAATTATATTGAGAGACCTAAAATAGGCGCGCAATACCTAACTCTGGATGAAATTTACACCCCAAAGACCTTATTGCCCCATCGTGATTAAAGTTCTTTTGTCCCATCGCGTAGCCTCACAGGCTGCCCTACTGAAAAAAAAAACCACTCACCCGTCCCATCACTTACCCTTGCATGAAAAGAAAAGACCTACAGCACGCATCCCCATCGTCATAACGTGTACACATGCAATATCATTTCAATATCCAATACCATCACGATAAATTAACCATACCCTCGTGACCCATCGCGAAAAACCAAAAGTAAATCGCCTAAAGACGAAGCTGATCATGACGCAACCACAACGTAATTTCTTTTATAACCCAAGATCTGCCAAAGAAAGGCGCCAGCGTCTCATCGCACAAATATCCCACTAGCATGCCCCGCTAGTTACGCTCAGTTGTCCCATCACAAACATCATTACCTAAAAAAAGAAACAAAAAAAAGCTCTGACAGCACATGCCACGCCATATGACGAAAAGAGGGAAAGACCAATCATGTCTCCTTGCTAAAGCAAAGGGCTCTCTCTCTCTCTCCCAAATTGATCCCCACGCCCCACCAGGACTCATCCAGCACGCAGCCAAAGGAAGGGAGAATCCCTACATCCCATCACGACATCATTTCTCTCGGGACATCACATCACCACCGCTAAGCCTTGCTACAATCGATCCGAAGAGAGAAGAAATCCCCCAGGTCCCATCACGACATCATTTCTCCCAAGATATCACATCACAACTGTCAAGCCCTGCCACAACAAAGCTGAAGAGAATAAATCTCTAAAGTCCCATCGCGACACTACGGCGCCACTAGACCGTACAAACTACACACAATCCAGGTAAGTATCACCCCCAGGTAAGTACTACTCACTTTCCTTTTATTTTACTCAATATTCCTCACATAAATATATAGTTAGCTATGATTAAATCAAAATGTTTTCCAAAGCCCATCTCTCTCGACTCACGAATCACTGTAGTCCTCCCATAAGAGACAATCATCAATACTCGCCGAGAAGGTTAGACGGAGTATCCGACATGCCAAGTGTCGTCTTGACAACCATAATAATGGTCAGGTCCACAATTCCCGTACCGGTGGATTTGCTCAGCGACGTCTCGAAAGTCACATTTTTTGCCATTTTACCATAAAATTGATCTTAAGTTAAAATCCCTAAAATTTCAAAATTTCAAATTTCCTGAATTTTCAAAATCCCCTTACTTCTAAAAAAAATAAAATAAAAAAAGAGAAGAAAAGAAGAACAAAGCAACAAAATAAATAGACCCAAGTCACCTTTCTTTAAATACAAAAAAAAAGAAACAAAAAAAACCGATTAAGCGCTCTATCACCCGCGCACAATAAATTATACTTAAACCTGACCTTTAACTCCTAAGACCTCTGAACTCGCATCAAGCACGTATCCCACTGCGCAGAATTGGATCAAACGCATATGCCACTACGCAGGATCATTTGTTCAGACACATTAGGACTATAATTCCCAACTTACACACCAACCCCTGAACTCACGATCAAGCACATACGCCACTGCGCATGATCATTTGTTCAGATACATTAGGACTAGAATACCCAAGTTATAGGCCGACCCCTGAACTCGCAATCAAGCGCATATCCCACTGCGCAAAATTGGATCAAGCGCATACTCCACTGTGCAGAATCATTTGTTTAGACACATTAGCATTAGAATTCTCAACTTAGAGGTTGACTTCAGATGAATCAAGCACACGTGCCACTACGCAGAATTTAATTGAGCACACCTCACAAGACCCCTACCTCAATTACCAGCCCAAACTAGCCATTCCCCTGAGAAACTAAACATTGACTATATTTAATCTAAGAACTTATAAATGCCTATTGAAAAAAGAACGCCTGATGCACATTGGTGTGAGTAATGACGCGCCCGGTCTTACATGACTTGTAAAAGCTTTCGATTTTTCATGATGCACATTGGTGTGAGTAACTTATAAATGCCTATTGAAAAAAGCTCTCGAATTCAGAACCAGTCCTTAATTTATCAGTCTGATTTATCAAACCTAGGCCCTTAATTCTGTTCTAAAGTCTTAATCTATGGTCCTATCATTAATTTCTGGTTCTAATTCTCTGAATTCAGAACTAGTCCTTAATCATACGGCCCGATTTTCTAATTTCGGACCCGAATTCAGTCCTAAAATTTAGATTTTAATTTTAATTCTCTATTTTAATATCCCCAAAAATCTAAAATATTACTTTTAGTTTTTTTATAATTCCAATTCATAATTTAATTCATTATTATCATTCCGAAATCAACTCTGAAAAGCCTAAAATACTATTTTATGGTTTAAAGATTCAATTTGTCTTTAATCTCAGCCACCCGATTTGCCCAAGGGAGCTTATGGAGGGTACTCGAGAACGAGTCCAATCCTCCTTAGCATAGCGAGCTGAAACCCCCTTTTTTCTAAAATTTTTAGGATTAATTAATTACTTTAACTAGTTTTTTTATTATATAATTGATTAATTGCATTGATTAGGCTTTAATATAATTATTTAATTACTCTAATCAGATTTTTCAGTTAAGTTATTCAATCGCTTTGATTAGAATTTTGGGAAATTTAATTCATTCATGATTAATTAGACTTTGCCATGATTAATTCATTGATCATGATTCCAGAAAAATCAGTTCTTTTATTTCAATTGATATTTTTAAAAATTAAATTCATTGCTTTAATTAGAATTCTAGCCAAAGTCAGTCTTTTCATTCCAATTAGAATTATAGTAGAATTATTATAATTGCCTTAGTTAGACTTTCAGTAGAATTAACTTACTTGCTTCAATTAGAATTGCAATACAATTAGCATACTTGCTTTAATTAGAATCGCAGCACAATTAGTATATTTGCCTTGCTTAGAATCCCAGTATAATGAGCATGCTTGATTTAATTAGAGTTCTATTAGAATTAATACATTTGCACTCTTGGTACCAGTAGGAGACTGAAATTAATTGGACTTCTAGTAGCATCAGGACACTAAATTAATTAGAACTCTAATATGATTAGGGAACTAAGTTAATTAAACCCCTCATAGAATTATAACATTAAAATAGTTCCACTCACTTTGGCAAACTCACAATAGAACTAGAGAAATCTAAACTGATCAAAATTATAACAATAACGAGAAATAAAAGGAGAGTAAACTATCTAAAATATAAGAAAAAAACACTGCTACTGACGTTCATAGGCAGACGATTCAGTATAGAAGTAACCCATAGCTGCTCTCAAGTGTGATCATTGACGTGTTGCAGCGTCGATAAATATCTGCAGTTGGCGATCGCAACAAACTAGGAACCTCCCTAGAAAACCCTTTATTTTTAACATTCCAAACGCCGCATCGCTAGAGTCTACTTGGACAGAATTGGAACCCACTGATTCAACGGGAACGAGAGGAACCCAGAAAAAGCGCGCACCAACAAGCTGGCGATCGCATCTTCTCAGGTATTCTTTATTTAGAATTTGTCTCTTTAATTTCAGCATTTAATATTTCTTAATTTATTACTCTATCATTGCCATTTCCAAAGCCCGCTTAAGATAGAATTGGGCCACTTATTCTGGGGACCGAGAGGAACCCAGAAAAAGTGCGTACCAACAACAACCACTTACCCATCACGCAGCCCTACGGGGAACATTGACCGCCCCCTAGTCCCATCGCGATAAGACATACATCCCTTATCGTAACACCCTCACGAGCCCACCAGAGAGGGAGAACCCCATCGCGTAACCCCGTCACGCACATCCTATCACGATAAGGCACACACTTGACACCACCTCAATATCCAGTCCCCTCGTAATAAATTAGCCATGCCCTTATATCCCATCACTAAAAGTCAAAAGCAAATCTCCCGAAGACACGGGCACACTGCCCAAAGACGAAGCCAATCATGATGCAACTACAACGTGATTTTCTTTCACACAACCCAAGATCTGCCAAAGAAAGAAATGGGACACACCTATCACATAAATATCCTACCAGCATCCCATTTCTAACTACGTCCCATTGTAAACATCACTAAACAAAAAAGGCTTAGACAACACCTGCTATGCCGTATGATGAAAAGGGAGAAAGCTCGATCATGTCCCATCGCTAACGCAAGGAGCTCTCTCCCTCCCAAATTGATCCCCACAGTCCCGCCAGGACTCATCTAGCACACAGCCAAAGAAAGATATTCCTCAAGTCCCATCACGACATCACTTCTCCAAGACATTACATCACATGGGCAACTGCCAAGCTCTGCCGTAGCAGACATGAAGAGAGGAGGAGAAATCTCCAAAGTCCCCTCACGACACTACGCCATCACCAGACTGCACAAGCTATGCACAATCCAGGTAAGTATCACCCTCTGGTAAGTACTACTGACTTTTCAATTACTTGATATTGTTTATAAATATAGTTAGTCATGATTAAGTCAAATGTTTTCAAAACCTATCTCTCTCGACTCGCGAATCACTGTAGCCCTCCCATAAGAGACAATCATCAGTATTCACTGAGAAGGTTAGGCGGAGTATCTGGAAAGTCAAGTGTCATCTTGATAACCATATAAATGGTCGGGTTCATAAATCCCGTATCAGTGTGTAGACACCCAAATTTGGCCCAAGGCCTGATCAAAACACATTTCGAGAGAGGCACATTTTTGAGCTCTTGATGGCAAGTATGAAACCTTAATAATCACTCCAAACCCTTAGGAATCACCCTAGATCCCTTAGGAACCTACCCTGAACCTTTAGAAACCAATCTCGACCCTTAGAACCCATTTCGAACCCTAAACCTAACCTTCCCGGGCAATGGACGAAGAGTGGTGTCCCAAGATAAATTGAGGTCTTCTACTAATATCAAATCATATACCATTGGAAAGAGGACTTTTCCAGCTTTCCAACAAGCTAAGAATCGCCTCAATCAGAGTTATATAACAAAAGTTATGACATTTCAAATATTACACAAATTTACAAGATTTTGGCTTGGCGCAACTAATAGTTGCACCAGTTTTAAAGTGGACCCCACCCCTCGCGAAGCCAACTTCTAGGCTACTGTACAGAACTATTTTACTGTACATTTACCTGGCACAACTACATATAAATAGTACTTGTGGTTTTTTAATCCAAAAATTGAGATTGGGGAATTACTTGTTGACCATCTTGATCTTTGGGAGGTGTTTTACTAGTTCTATTACACCCTTTTAATGCTTATTTGCAACCCTTAAGTGATTTGAAACACTAACCTATGATCCACCATTAAAACTATTCCCACATATCTCCAAGCTCTCAAAACCCTAGGAATCCTTAGATATTAGATTATCTAATTGCTAAACTCAATTAGCATCTAAGTAGCCTCCTAATCCACCCATTTCTTATAAATAGAGCCCCCCTCCCCTTGGATTAAAGGTTGAGAAAATTATCTAAGAGAGAAAGAGCTTAAAGTGAGAAGATCTTTCTCCCTTTAGTGCACCATTGCTTATATAAATTCCAAAATTCCAAAACCCTCTTCCAAGCCTTACCTTTCATAAAAAGCCTCTAGGTTAGGTGTGTGCTATCCATTTGCCTTCCCTCTCTACCTCTTAGCTAGCAAGCCTTAGTGGTTAGAACCCATTTTTCTACCATTCAAGCCTTCAAAAACTCATCAAAGAAAACCAATGCAAGGCTCCTCAATGGTGTAACAAGGGCCCGAGAGCACCAGCTCTCCCCTCTATTCCTCTACCTTCTCGGTTATTCCTCCATCCTCCCATTTGTGTCGTTATGCCGCCGAATTTTCGGTAGGAACGGAGGGACACAAATAGGATTTAAGACCCACTTGGGCAAGAGGAAGCCATTTTCTTTTCTTTTATATCATTTTTATTTTAAATTTTAGTAGACACCGCATTAAGCGGGTTAATTGGGTGTCTAATACCTTCCCAATCGATAATCGAAGCCCCTACCCAAGAACCATTGGTGTGGACCAGATTCAGAGTCATATTTTTAAAATTTCGGTGCTCATAAAAATGAACTAGGTTTCTCGAGACACCGAAAGCTCCTGGTGGCGACTCTATATTTTCGTTAAAGA
Source organism: Chloranthus sessilifolius (assembly GCA_021018995.1). Taxonomy (NCBI): domain Eukaryota; kingdom Viridiplantae; phylum Streptophyta; class Magnoliopsida; order Chloranthales; family Chloranthaceae; genus Chloranthus; species Chloranthus sessilifolius. Next base: position 144,486,721 of record CM037590.1, on the reverse strand, counting down.
GCGCATCGCCGCAACGAGATCGTAAAAAATCCCACGGTTTTATAGATGGCAACTTTGCTGGGGACTAGCTAGTAGAGCTTCCCCTTGAACTAGGCCTCTTTATTTTTTTATTTTTCTAATATTTTATTACTGTTTTTTATTTTATTTTTTGCTCACCACTCTGATTAAGTCATTTTACTTACCCCAACTTTTACGTCATTTACGAGCCCTAGCTGATTGGCGGGCCTACTTATACATAGTCTTTAAATTTCTTTACTTTTTCGTCATTTTAAGTGTCTTAACCGATCGGCGGGCCTACTTGCACATTGTCATTTACTTTTCTTTACTCTATCGTCATTTAAAGTGCCTTAGCCAGTTGGCGGGTCTACTTGTGCACTTATATTCTAATAGTGGACACCGGCCCGTAGTGGCGGCACGAGATCATCACCCCCGGTCTTTGAACTAAACAAAACTTCCAAAAAAAAAGGGCTTTAAAAAAAAAAATTTAATTGAACCAAGAATAGGGAGCTTAATTTAACTTGTTTTACGGGATAGATTTTCAAAGGGTTGGGTTTAGGCACACATACAATCACCTAGTATCTGAGCAGGCGCTTGCGCCAGAGGTATATCGGGTGGGTTCCAATTTCAAAGCTTAAAACCCTTGGGGACCGCACTAGCGAGTTATACCGGACTCGAACCTTTAGGATTCGGTGAGGAGAGAATCGATCATATAAACAGATAGTTCCTGGAAGCCCAGCTTCCACAAAAAACCAAAAACAAACCCATTTCAGGCTATTGTTCCCTGTTGTCAAAGATTTTGGAGCCTCAGTTTTGCCTGGCGCAAGTATTAGTTGCGCCAGTGCAAAAATCGAGAAATTATAACTGGCACAACTAATAGTTGGGCCAGCTTTAAAATCCCCATTTTTACCTTGGCGCAACTAATAGTTGCGCCAGTGTAAAAAAGAGGCCTTACTAACTTGGTGTATGTATTAGTTGCGCCAAGCCTACCTGGACCTCAGTAGCCTGAAATTTGAGCCTTTTTCACCTCTCGAGTCCCCCGATTAGTGTGTTTAGTACATCTATTTAGGCCCTGCCATCTCTGACACCCAATACGCCCTCACCGATCAAAAGAAGGTAACTTCTTTTTTGGCTCATTCTGGGGGATCGAGTTGTTTGCCTAGATTTCCATGCCTTCAATAGATCGAAGGTCCTCCTTTGATTCTTCCGAAGTGCGTCAGAATCGTCGCCGCGAGTCTTAAATTAGGGTACGAATGCCACCCAAGAAGGAAATTCCAAGGCCTCGGAACCTTTTGTTTTACAAATTTTCTTCCAAAAATTAATTAATTATTTTTTTAAAAATCAAATCAAAACCTAAAAATAGAATCTTTGTGGTGCCGGCACAACGACATTATCTTGCCCTCCGTCGTCCCGTAGGGGAAGAACGAAGAGGATTTTTGGGCCTTATCCAAGGCACCTTTACGCAAGCTGTTCTCGTAGAATGTCGTGGGTAGTGGACCCGGCTTATGTCGATCCCGACTCATCCCCGCCACATTCTCCAACCCATTCCAATTCGGGGAAAGTCTTTTCCACCATCCCCATCACCCAATCACCCTTTATCGTTACTAGCTCATTTGGCGCCCCCATTTTCCCAACCGCTACTTCCCAAAACATCCAAAGTCCAACCCCCAACTCCCCATCTTTTGCCCAAACCATGGCCATGCCAAATCCAACACATTTCCCATCCACATTCATGACAAACCCAAACCTATTTTCCCAATCCACATCCATGCCCCATTTCCCATCTTCCCCCTATAGGCCCGACCCACCCACATTCATATATACCACTTCCGCCTTATCCACCCCCCCACAAATCCTCCCATCTATCCGGGTCATGCCCATTGGGGCCATGCCCGGTTTTTCTCATCCATCCATACCATACCCCCCATCATCCCAAAACATACCCAATACATCCCCTCATCCCTCCAATCCACCCCATATTCCATCACTTACCCGGGTCATGCCCGATTTTACCGAGGCCATGCCCAATTTATCCTCCACATCCATCCCGTTTATACCCCATTACCCCTTGAATCCACCCTCTCCATCCGACCCTCCTTCCATGACCATGATGGAGGAGATGTTCGAAGCCTATTCCATGTCCAAGACTTCCCAAAATGCCTTCTCTCCTCCCCACCCCATATCCATGAACTCATCCCATACCCTAGCCAATCTCCATGCCTCACTCCCTCATGAACCCCATCAACCCTCCATCATCCACACCATCCAAGACCCTATTCCCCACATGGCCCAAGACCCATTGGCCTAGATGCCCGCCATTTACCATGGCCCATTGGCCCAAAACCCCACCACCCATGATACCCAAGGGCCCATGGCCCAAACCCACCAATGGCCCATGGACCATACCCCTCAAAACCCAATGGGCCCAACCCACATACATCAAGGGCCCATGGCCCAAGCCCATTTTGACCAGGCCCAAACCCATCAAGGGCCCATGGTCCAAACCCACCAAGGGCCCATAGCCCAAACCTACCCATGGCCCAGACCCACTAAGGGCCCATGGGCTAGACCCACCAAGGACCCATGGCCCATACCCATCAAGGCCTAATAGGCAGACCCACTAAGGCCCAATAGGCCAGACCTACCAAGGCCCATTGAGCCAATCCCACTAAGGGCCCATGGCCCAAACCCACCAATGGCCCATGGCCCAAACCCTCCAAAGCCCAATGGGCTATACCCATCAAAGCCTAATGGGCCAAGACCCTCCAAATCCTTGGCCCTTTACCCAAACCCAACAAGGCCCAAACCTTGAGGCCCCACACCCATACCTTCCACAATACCCCCAACATTCTACCCATCCCCAACCTTCACACCCGAGTCAAACCCAAACCATACCTCAAACCCAATTTTCCCATGGCCCCACACCCCAAGGCCATCTCCAAACCTTCCCCCATGTCCAATGGCCCCATCAGGCCTCACCCCAAATCCAAACTACCACTCACCCCATCACCCCGCAACACTTCCCCCAAATCCAATGGTCTCACCCCAACCCTATTCAGACCATGCCCACCCAGTCCATGCAACAACAACTCGAGAATCTTGTCCTCACTGCACCTTACGTAAATCAGTAGTATGAGGAGGACGAGATCAGAAACAATGGGGCCTTCGTTGGGGCATTGACCAATGTTAATCCTCCACCTGTAATTGCCCCCACCCCTGGTAGCCCAGAGTGAGTCCAAACTCACAATTGAGAAGACGACCCCCATGTCCAAAGAATCAAAGCAATTGAGGAAACAGTTGGACAAAATCTAGAAGTAGCTGTTAAAGATGGGTGGTGCTAAAATTCATGCCACTGATTTCATGAACCTGTGTCTGTTTGCCGAGGTCTCCCTACCCCCAAATTTAAAATGCCAGTATTTGACAAGTACAATGGCACGGGCAACTTGATTGCACACCTCAAGTCCTATTATGAGGATATGTGCCAGTACGAGGGGGACGAGAGACTGCTAATAAAAGTATTTTAGAAAAGTTTAACCGGCCCAACTTTAAGATGGTTTACATCTCTTGAACCGTCCATGATGAAGACATGGAAGGACTTGACAAATTTGTTCTAGGAACAGTATGTCTACAATATTGATATTGAATCGCACATGTCCGATTTAGCCCGGTTGAAACAGAATCTCAACGAGACCTTCAGCGACTATTTGGGGCGTTGGAGAGCACTGGCAGCTCAAGTCAGAAATAGAATACCGGACGATGAGCAGATAGAGGTGATTTCAAAGAACACTCTACCAGTAATTTTTGATTTTCTTGTCTACCAACAGCAGTCCAGTTTTGCTGACTTGGTAAGGAACGCCAACCGCTGTGAGGATGCTATCAGGGAGGTCGCCTGAATAAAAATGTACCAAGTGAAACTAGTGGGGTTAGGAGATTTTCAAAACAAAGGAATGATAAGAGAACTGGGGTCGACGTCCAGAATGTCGCCAATACCAGGCCCAATAATAACATAACCCCGTTCCAATTTCAAGCCGCACCACCAGTGCCAGTCAGAACTGAGCAGGTACAGAGAATGGGGAATGGGCAAAGAATGCAAATGACTCTGAAAGAAAGGAGAGCCCGCTATGACCGAGTGTTTACACCTCTGGGGCAATCATTAAGTGTACTTTTACCCTTGTTAATAGAAAAGGGATTAGTCACTATTCGTCAACCGCAACCTCCTCATCCGATCCCAAAGAACTATGACCCAAATACCCACAGCAATTTTCATCAGGGTCTGGGTCACCCGACTGATCGCTGCTTCCCATTGAAGCACGTGATCAAAGATTTAATTGATGTCGAAAAAATATTCCCCCAGCGCCTTCATAAGCAAACCAGCATGAAAACATCCATCAAGTGCCGTTGCCCCCACATCCTATCAGAGGAGCAGGTCCCAGACCCACCATAGGGATGGTAGAGGAATATGAGGAGGAATTTGAATTTGACCCGTCCGATTACATTAGTGATCAGGAGAGCTATGTAGCACCATTGCCGAGAAATGTTGAAGAAAGGAATATTGGAGTGATTGAACCCCTAAATTTTATCAGATTATTTTCCTAATCCGATTCCACAAATTGAACCCTTGGATCTCAGGGCATACTTTCTATCATCTACACCCGTCAATTATGTGCACATAAATGTATGTCAACCATACATTTATGTGCACCAATCAATTACCCGGTAAACCAACAGGCCCCCAATCCTCCACCGCCAATAAACTACCAATGGCCTGCACCCACCCCATTACCTCCAGTTTAACCACCTGCAAACACCACCACCCCCATCAATTACCCAGTAAACCAATAGGCCCCCAATCCTCCACTGCCAATAAACTACCAATGGCCTATTTTCACCCATTTTCCTCCCGTGCCACCACCCTCAAGCTTCACCACCCCCATTTGGCCCAATTTTTCCACCCAACTAGCTACCGTCAAAATAAATCAAGTGTTGCCCACACCTCCTGAGCCCGCAGCGTAAGTGCCTCCGATACCGACAGCTATACCATTTCAAATCTCGGGACCGGCCTATGATCCTCACTAGGTCCCGCTGAGTTATGAATAAACAGATGTTAATGCTAGCAGTCACAGAGAAGGGGCAGTGGACTTCGTTGCCCGGTCTGGGAAGATTTCAAAGTAGCCAGAAGCACCGGCAGCAGTACAAAACCAACTTGACGAAAAGAAAAATAGTGCAGTGAATCCCTTCGAGAAGATGAGTCGAGAACATATACTGGAGACTCAGCTGAGAAGAATGCCTGCCCATATTACTGTATGGGATCTGTTGATGACATCCCAACTCCATTTTCAAGCATTAATAGGGGCATTAAAGAATGCGCATGTGTCACTCCAAGTTAGCCCAGACGAAGTCGGGCAAATAATTGGTCAAGTGATGGCCCCAAATGCCATTTCTTTTTCGAATGCCGATCTACCAGAGGAAGGAGGAAGTCACTCAAAATCCTTAAATTTAACTACTGAGTCTGGAAATATGGTGATTCCACTGGTCTTGATTGATAATGGGTCTGCATTAAACATATGCCTACTGAGAATCGCCACCAAGATCGGGGTAGATCCTAGCATGCTGAGCCCACGAGAACCAGTGCCCGAGGTTTTGATAATACCAAAAGAGAGATAATGAGAGAAGTTGATCTTGAGCTACTGATTGGGCCAATGACCTTCTCTATATTGTTTCAAGTGATGGACATCAAATCCTCATTTAATCTGTTACTGGGGCGCCCGTGGCTTCATGAAGTCGGAGCCATACCCTCCACGCTGCACCAGAAACTCAAGTTTACATCTGGGCACAAGATTATCACCATCATTGGTGAAGGGCACAGTGAAAAAGAGAAGGCCACCAATAGCGTTAAAAATCCCAATATGCTGGATGTGCCACACACCACTGAGGATGTTGACCTCCACAATTTTGAGTACGAGGTGTCGACAGTACTTCTGGAGCCCATCGAGGGCATCATTCCCAAAACCGGAGGTGGTATGGTAGTGGCTGTGGCCATGCTCCAGAAATGGGGCTATCAAAAAGGAAGAGGGCTCGGGCCTAGATTACAAGGAAGAAAGGAACCCGTCACAGCTAAGGGGGGTCAGAAGATCAGATTTGGGCTAGGTTACAAGCCCAAAGAAGAAGTAAGAGAGGCCAAAGAGAATGCTCGTGCACGGCGGCTGCGAAAGCCAGGGGGATCCACATAGAGGAGAAACCTCGGCCCAGGCCTCACATTCGGAATTCATACATAAGCGCCGAGGTCGTAAAAATTGATCGGAATGGGGAAACCTGATTAACCCCGCACAAGCCTACAACATCGGTTCACCCCACCAATCCTTATATTACCCTTCCCAACCTCGAGATAGATCTGGCTGCGTTATCCCTCTTTGAGGAACAACGTCCTGTACCTGAGCAAACTCCCCTGTGGTAAATCACCACAAAACTGTGTTAACGTTTGAGGATGTCATCTCAGACGAAATGAGGATCAATATGATGGAGGCTGACTCCAATGAGTCATATCAGTCAGCACCCTCCATCGAATCAGGTAAAGGAGCGGCCCCTCAGGCACGCATTTCCTAAAAAAAAATAACCTATAAAAAGTAAGATAAGCCCTTGGTAGGTAATACCCTGTATATACACAGACCCGTGCTGCCAAGGGTCCGTCTCCGAAGAAAATCAAAATCTCAAAAACATTGTAAAAATGCTAAATCCTAAAAATATTGAAAAAATACATAGTCTAAAAACATTGTCATTTAAAATTCTAGATAAAGTCCCACAAAAAGATGCATTAATTAAAATACCTGTCCCACGTAAAATCGACCCCTTTCCTATAGAAATATAAGAAGAGATAGGAGTTATGAGTCTGGACAAGGATAGTCCTTTGGAGGAGCTCCCCAATGAGCTCCTTGACCGGTTTGCCGAATTTGAGCATGGCCCTACCCCCATTGTTGAAGAAACGAAAGATATCAATCTAGGAATTAACGAGATTCCCCAAATCACCAAGATTGGAATATCGTTGTCTCCCGAGGAAAGAAAAAGCATGATCGACTTCCTTCGATCATACCAAGACATTTTTGTCTGGTCGCACGAGGACATGCCTGGTCTGGACACCGATTTGGTCGAGCATGAGTTGCCTCTCTACCCTGATATTAAGCCAGTTAAGTAGAAGTTGAGACGTCTCCGACCCGAGTGGATGCTGAAAGTCAAAGACGAGGTCATCAAGAAGTACGACGCAGGGTTTCTCATGGTCTCCAAATACCTGTAGTGGCTAGCCAATATTGTGCATATACCAAAGAGGATGGAAAAGTCTACATGTGTATCAACTTCTGCAATTTGAATAGGGCGAGCCCGAAGGATGATTTCCCACTGTCGCACATCGACATCTTGGTCGATAACACCGCGAAGCACGGGATGCTTTATTTCATGGATGTATTCTTAGGATATAATCAGATTAAGATGGCAGAGGTAGATCGAGAGAAGACTGCGTTCATCACTCCTTGGGGAACCTTTTGCTCAGAGTCATGCTGTTTGGGCTAAAAAATGTCAATGCAACGTACCAGAGAGCTATGACTACGTTGTTTCACGACATGATGCACTGAGAAATTGAAGTGTATGTTGATGATATGATAGCCAAGTCACTGGAGTGAGGCGACCACTTGGTAAACCTCCATAAGCTATTTAAAAGACTGAGAAAGTACAGGTTATGACTAAATCCACAAAAGTGCGCTTTTGGTGCTATGTTCGGGAAACTGTTGGGATTCATCGTCAGCAGGAGAGGGATCGAGGTCGACCCAATCAAAGTTAAAGCTATCACAGAGATGCCACCACCGTCTACTGAGAAAGAGGTTAGAGGGTTCTTGGGCAGAATACAGTATATTAGTCGGTTCATTACGCAACTAACTCCAATCTGCACGTCGATCTTCAAGCTACTAAGGAAGAACTCGCCCGTTGAATGGAATGATGACTGCCAAGCAGCATTTGATAAAATCAAAAGCTACCTCCTCAATCCACCTGTTTTGGTTTCACCCGAGCCAGGGAGACCACTCTTAACATACCTCTCCATGACAGAAGTTTCGATGGGATGTGTCATAGGCAGCATGATGAGGTGGGAAGAAGAGAGCAACCCATTTACTATCTAAGCAAGAAGTTTACTGACTATGAAACACATTATTCTCATCTGGAGAAAGCATGCCTGGCTCTTGTATGGGCTACTCAGAGGCTCCGCCTTACTTGCTATCCCAAGCCGTTCTACTTTTGGCCCGAATGGACCCATTAAAATACCTATTTGAGAAGCCCGCTCTCACTGGGCGGACTGCACGTTGGCAGCTCTTATTATCTGAGTTTGACATCACGTACATCAATCAGAAGTCGATTGAGGGGCAGGCACTCGTCGATCATCTTGCTGACAATCCTTTGCCAAATTATGAACCTTTGAGAACTGAGTTCCCAGATGAAGATATCTTGTTCATGACGGAAGACGAAACAGAAAAAGTAGAAGAATCATGGGTAATGCACTTTGATGGGGTAGCAAATGCCGAGGGTCAGGGGGTTGGCGCCATTCTGATTTCGTCGAAAGGATCCCATGTACCCGTCTCTATCAAGCTCAACTTCCCTTGCACTAACAACATGGCTGGTACAAGGCTTGTGCCGCTGGTTTGCAGGCGACTCTCGATCTGAATGTAACTCACCTATGAGTTTTTAGCGATTCACAGTTAATCATATGCCTGACGAATGGTGACTGAAAGGTGAAAGATGAGAAACTGATCTCCTATCATGAACACCTCGAGGATCTGATAGCTTACTTCCAAGACGTGACATTCTCATATGTCCCCCGGATAAGGAATCGCTTTGCCGATGTACTAGCCACTTTGGCGTTAATGATAGAAATTCCGTATGGTGCTAAGATGAAGTCGATCACGATCGAGCAAAGGAATGAGCCAACCTTCTGCCTCCAAATTGAGGAACCTATAAAGCTTGATGATGAGCCACCTTGGTTCTCAGATATCAAGAATTTCCTTGAGACCCAAACTTTCCCTGAGGGTACATCCAAGATGGACTAACGAACCATTCAACGTCTAGCGGCAGGCTAAGTCATTTGTAGGGAGTGCCTTTACAAGCGATCCTATAATAACATCTTACTCAGGTGCCTTACTGAACGTGAAGCGATTAATATCATGAAGGAGATCCACGAGGGAGTATGCTGAGTCCACGTCAGCGGTCACATGCTTGCTAAGAAAATTCTGCGGCAGGGATACTTTTGGACCACTATGGAATCGAATTGCTACAGACATGTTCAGATATGCTACAAGTGTCAGAAACACTCCAGTCTGATACATGCTCCTGCCATTGATCTTCACTGCATGACCACTCCTTGGTCATTTACTACTTGGGGCATTGACGTCGTCGGAATGATTAATCTAAAAGCATCAAATAGACATCGATTCATCCTCATCGCCATTGAATACTTTACCAAGTGGATAGGAGCAACATCATATGCCAACATCACGGCCAGTCACGTTGAGAAGTTTCTCAAAAATAATATTGTGTGCCGATTTGGAGTACCCAAGGATATTATCACGAATAACGGCACAAACTTTGTGAATAAATGCATCCGTGCTTTCTATGAGCAATATAAGATCAAACACCAACGCTCGTCACCCTATCGGCCTCAAACTAATGGAGCCGTGGAAGCTGCAAACAAGATAGTCATCTACATCCTCGAGAAAATAGTCGTCACCTACCGAGATTGGAGTGAAATGCTGCCATTTGCTTTGTGGGCCTACAGAACGTCAATTTGTACCACTACAGGGGCAACACCATTCACCCTTATTTATGGAACTGTGGCCATCCTATCGGTGGAGGTTGAAGTACCCTCACTCTGAATCCTCATGGAATCAGGCTTACTCAAAGCAGAGAGAGAAAATCCCGCTTCAAACAATTGAATTTACTAGACGAGAAGAGACTCCTAGCCTTGTGTCATACTCAAGTTTACTAGGGATGAATCGCACACGCTTACAATAAACGTGTCCGCGGTCGAGATTTGAAGATAGGAGACACCGTGTTGAAAAAGATCTTCCCATCCCCCATGCCGATCCGAGAGGGAAGTTCAAGCCAAACTGGGAAGGGCCTTACATCGTCCGAGAAGTGCTACCGGGATATGCCATCCGCCTCGTCACCGTGGATGGAGTTCATCTTCTTGAGCCCATCAATGCTGAATATGTCTGACGGTTCTACTCTTAGTCTATCGTGATAAGGTAATTATTGGTGAAACAGATACGTGACTGCTTAAGAACCACCGAAAAGAGACCATCATTCCAAACACAGTAGCCAAAAAAGCATCCCTAAAAATGATGATATCCTTTGCTACCCCATTTGAGCTTGGGCTTTCTTTTAATAACCCCCTTCCCCAAAAAAATGTGTACATATACAAAAAAAGGGAAGTAAAGTTACTATTAAAATCCCAAAAAATTGAAAAAGCAAAACCTCAAAAAGAGATTGCCTGAAATGGAATAAAAAGAATAAAAAAATGTAAAAGAATCATGGGGCATGTACAGTAAAAATCTCCAAAGAAGAAAGTATATTGAGAAAACTGAAGTCATATCAAGGAAACCCTTTTAACCTAGCATACCTTTAAATCCTAAGCTAACCCATGGCCAAGCTACACCTTGAAGAAAGCCCTCTTTTAAGTTTACAAGCAGTCATAATATCTGTTAAGTCAACACAAGCCGAGTTGTGAGACGACACCAAAACCCCATCCAGCCGGCTATGATGGAATCGGCGTCTATATCGTGGCTGTTAAAAAAAGAAATGAAAAAATAAATTAAGAAAAAAGAAAATAAAAATACAAGCTTAAAGCAAGATGGATGTGGTGAAAACTCGAAAGGGTGCTACGGGTAAAAACAACGAGTTTGTGCGGAACAGGTGAAAACTCAAAAGGGCGCTTGGGATAAGAGAGCTAAACCTATGGACGTGGTGAAAACCCGAAAGGGTTCCACGGGTAAAAAAGGAGACAAATAAAAAAGAAGAAAAAAAGAAAAGAAAAGAAAGGTTTGCACTAATTGAGAAGATTGATTCTTGAGGAGCCCTCTTGGTTACTCTCTTTGATACCCGTTTTTTGGTTGGGCCGCTCATGTTAGTTCAAGACGGGTCCCGACCAGAATTGTCTTTGTGAAATTACTTTGTCAAACGTATGACTCAAGGTAAGGAGAAAGGTTTGACTCAATCCAAAGGGATTAACGTTCCGGCCTTGGTAAAATCCAGAAACTCACTCAGGTTCGATTGCATGAAAGAGTTTGACTATGCTCAGAATGGGACCCGTTACTCCGTCTCACTGTCAAGGCATCAAAAAAAAAAAAAGAAGCCAAAATAAAAAAAATCCAGAAAAATCCAAATACAAAAAAATGTGCATATATTTCTACTCATTTCCATGTACATATTTCCAGCATCATATTTCAATTTCAAAAATGAAGAAAAATAACAAAAAATCTCCGAAAACAAAAATCCAAAAAATATCTTGAAATTGAAAAAGTGTAGGTACAAATTTACTTCTCCTTCTGTTATTTAGGATGCATTTTCTTTATATAGGTATAAACAAAAAAATAGCGTTTTCTTAAGAATGTGCAGGAACATCAAAGCGGTCTGAAGCCTCGAAGCTGGCAATCTCTCAGCGATGGACAAATCAGATGAAGCACCTCACCACCGACGTCAGGCCTATTAAAAAAAAAGAGAAAAAAAGAAAATCATTGTGAAAAAAAACAATAATAAATAAATAAATAAAATTATAAATCTATGAACTTTTTACGTAGCTATGCACTCGCGTATTTTCGATACGGTAAAATGTCAATATTTTATGGGCAACGCAGCTGTGCAAAATTAATGTCCTAGGTCTAAGGTTCGCCTTGGATCCATAGATCCTATTTCAAAGTAGGAGCGACGGTGTCAATTTTGACTAAACAGTCAATGCTTGGATCGAATTGATTCCACTGCTATATCTTCGCCATGATCGCTCCATATTTTGGTTTCAGGTGAACTTGAGTGCCTTGTACTTCAAGTTCGTCACGTGATATTTTGGGAGGTGTAGACTCTTGGTCTGCACTATCCGGGTGAGCGCCCTACGGGGTTTGAGGTACGAATAACTTTGTCCTCTAAAAGATCCATTATTGGATTGATTCCAACCTGTCAGATATGAAACTACGTCAGACAACTATTTGCAAACATGCATGCAAAGGGGCTCATTTCATTTATTTTTCTGCAGGCTTAAAACCTGTATTGGCAGCGGTATCCCTGTAAAGTATAAGCCATGCGTCTGGGTATCCATATGATGGTCATTTGTTCTCATAAATTATACCCGGGAAGGTCCGGGTCGGGGCTTCCATCGCCTTTGTTGCTTATCGCCCCTAATGGGCGCATGTTTATGCATAGTTGTTCATTTGTGACTTCATTGATGACGGAGGCCAAGATTGAGTATCCTTCGGTAGACACCCAATTCTGACCCGGTCTTTTCGATATCACATGAACTTGAGTACGTTGGCTTCAGTTTCATCGCAAACTATTGCGGAGGCACGGGCTCTTGGGATGCGTTGTCTGGGCATGCGCCTCTCGGGATTCAAGGTCCAGATAATGCTTGTTTAAAAAAAAAAATGAAAAAAGCAATCTTTGAAAAAAGAAAAAAGAGAAGAAGAATAAATTTGTGTTTCCCGAGAGAGCTACGCACAAGTATAAGGCGGTAAAATATCAATATTTTATCAGCAATGCAGCTGTGCCATATTAAAGTCCTGAGTCTAAGGTTCGCCTCGGATCTTTGGATCCTGCTTTAAAGTAGGAGCAATGGTGTCAGTCCCGGTCAAACAGTTAATGTTTCGATCGAGTCGACTCCACTGCTAAATCTTTGCAATGAGCGCTCTATTTTGGATTCATGTGAACTTAAGTATCTTAAGCTTCAGATTCTTCGTTGGAAAAGGTCAATCGTTGGTTGAGACTAACCTATTGAGAATGAGATTACGTATCAATCAAACTATGTGCAACCATACATCCAGATGGGTTCATTTCTCCTTTATTTTCTGCAGGCTTAAAACCTATATTGGCAACGGTATCCCTATAAAGTGTACGCCATGCGTTTGGGTATCCGTATGATGGTCGTTTGTTCTCATAAATTATACCCAGGCAGGTCTGGGTCGGGGCTTTTATCGCCTTTATTGCTTATCGCCCTAATGGGTGCATGTTTATGCATAATTAAATAATGTTTATAATCATTGTTGGCAGAAACTAGGTTTGGATGTTCCTTTTGAGAGATGCCCAATGTTTGGTTGGATTTGTTTAAGGTAGTTGAAGCTAGATACTCTAGGTCATGTTGATCCAGGGTACATCTTCGAAAATAGCACGTCCTCCCAAAAAGCGTTGTGACATCTATTCACTTTGCTCGGGCAGTCATGCTAAATAAACTTCAGGATCAATGGATTTTCCCAAAGACCTCGAACCCTGCTTTTAGTAGGGGCACCCATGAATAGTCAGATGGGGCAATCAAATGTCTCGTAGGATTGGACGCAAACTATGGAGCCTTGCGTATGTTTACTTCGTGCCTATCATTGAATGTGGGTCGATCACCCCTCTTACTTACGAAGCTGTTGCATTCAGAATGAATCTTAAACATCAAATACCTTTAAATCATCTCGAGAAGTGAATGTTTGGCCTGACATACAGGGCTTTCGCAACTCGTTCCACCTCGGTTATGCCCAGTAATGTCGCTAAGCGCTTGGTGATCGATTACCTTGAGAAATGAGAAACGAATGTTTTGCCTGACATCCAGGGCTTTTATTTTCTCACCATATTACTCATATGATGTTTGAAGTTCATTCTGAATACAGTGGACCCGTCAGTAATGCCTTAGGCCTCTTCGGATGTCTCTTTTCTTTGGCATTCGATCATTAGTGATCGGATACCAAAGAGGGGCATCTATAGACGCCCAAATTTGGCCCAAGGCCTGATCGAAACATATTTTGAGAGAGGCGCATTTCCAAGCATTTGATGGCATGTATGGAACCTTAGGAATCACCCCGAACCCTTAGAAATCATCCTAGATCCCTTAGGAACCTACCCTGAACCTTAGAAACCAATCCCGACCCTTAGAACCCATTTCGAACCCTAAACCTAACCTTCCTGGGCAATGGATGAAGAGTGGTACACCAAGACTAGTTGAGGTCTTCTACTAATAACCAATCATATACCATTGGGAAGAGGACTTCTCCAGCTTTCCAACAAGCTAAGAATCGCCTCAATCAGAAATATATAACAAAAGTTATGATATTTCGAAAATCGCACTGTTTTGTAGGATTTTGGCTTGGCACAACTAATAGTTGTGCCAGTTTTAAAGTGGACCCCACCCCTCGCGAAGCCAACTTCTAGGCTACTATACAGAACTATTTTACTGTACATTTTCTTGGCACAACTACATATGAACAGTACCTGTGATTTTTTGCTCCGAAAATTGAGATTGGGCTTTGACTTGTTGACCATCTTAATCTTTAGGGGGTGTTTTGTAGTTCTATTGTACCCTTTTAATGTCTATTTGCAACCCTTAAGTGATTTGAAATACTAACCTATCATCCACTATTAAAACCATTCCCATACATATCCAAGCTCTCAAAACCCTAGGAATCCTTAGATATTAGATTATCTAATTGCTAAACCCAATTAGCATTTAAGTAGCCTCTTAATCCACCCATTTCCTATAAATAGAGCCCCCCTCCCCTTGGATTAAAGGTTGAGAAAATTACCTAAGAGAGAAAGAGCTTAAAGTGAGAAGATCTTTCTCCCTTTGGTGCACCATTGTTCATACAAATTTTAAAATTCCAAAACCTCCTTCCAAGCCTTACCTTTCATAAAAAGCCTCTAGGTTAGGTGTGTGTTATCCATTTGCCTTCCCTCTCTACCTCTTAGCTAGCAATCCTTAGTGGTTAGAACCCCTTTTTCCACCATTCAAGCCTTCAAAAGCTCATCAAAGCAAGCCAACGTAAGGCTCCTTAATGATGCAACAAGGGCCCGAGAGCTCCGGCTCTCTCCTCTATTCCTCTACCTTCTCGGTTATTCTTCCATCCTCCCATTTGTGCCGTTATGCCGTCGAATTTTCGGTAGGAACAGAGGGGTACAAATAGGATTTAAGACCCACTTGGGCAAGAGGAAGCCATTTTCTTTTCTTTTACATTATTTTTGTTTTGGCCTTTAGTAGAGACCATATTAAGCGGGTTGATTGGGTGCCTAACACCTTCCCAATCGATAACCGAAGCTCCTACCCAAGAACCTTTGGTGTGGACCGGATTAAGAGTCATATTTTTAGCATTTCAGTGCTCATAAAAATGAACTAGGTTTCCCGGGACACCGAAAGCTCTGGGTGGCAACTCTATATTTTCGTTAGAGAGAGCATCGTCGTGACAGGATCGTCAAAAATCCCACGGTTGCACACGGTGGATATGCTCAGCGACATCTCGAAAGCCACATTTTTCGTCGATTTACCATCGAATTGATCTTAAATTAAATTCTTTAAATTTTAAAATTCAAAACCCCTTACTTACTCCTGAATAAAAATCTTTTACTTCTAAAAAAAAAGAAAAAATAACAAAAAAAAACCCTTTTATGTCTCAAACCAAAAATCTCTTACCTCCAAAACAAAAAAAGAGAAAAAGAAACCAAAATAATAATAAACAAAGAGACCTCACCTACTAAAAATCACTTTAATTACTAGCCTAAACCGGCCATTCCCTTGGGAAACTGAACAATGAGTATATTCAATCTAAGAACCTACAAATGCCTATTGGAAAAGGAATGCCTGATGAGCATTGGTGTGAGCAATGACGCGCCCGGTCTGACATGACTTGCGAAAGCCTTCGACATTATATTGCATTTTATTATTAGCCCCTGGACCTATTTATGGACATTTGTATGACACCCCCTGGTATCTCACTGCATCATACCCCTCTGTTTGACTGTCCCTTGGAGCAGGTCGTGACATGCGACGGGATGCACCTTGCACCCACAGATTAGGATATGATGTTTCTCCTTTCCGTTTGACTGTCACTCACAGCAGGTCGCGCCATGCAACAGGATGCCCCTTGCACCCACAGAATAGGATACGCTGACTTCCCCCGTCGACTGTCTATGACAGCGGGTAGTGATGCGTGACGGGATCACCCATGGGCATCCACGGCATGGAATATGCCTTTTGACAACTACCACTGGGCCCCCGAAAGCTTTATTTTAGCTTGCATTGATAGATAAGAAAGCCAAGTATTTCATGTCAGCATCCTCAGTTCACATTTGTGATTTTTCAAGAGAAACGAGAAGACACCTCGAATGAGGGGTGTCTACTTCTTCGACGCATTCTTACTTCGCAAGAGCGAGTCAAAGAGGGGCATCTGTAGAAACCCTCATTTTGCCCTCTCAGAATATATAAATTTGTTTAGTCAACCTTTGACCTCATAACCCTAACGTGAGAATCATACACTGAAATAATAGTACATGGCTGGACACTGACTGAAATAATAGCTCTGTGGCTCAGATCCTAACTTAGGGAGACTATATACTAAAACAATAGTATATAGTCGGAATGTAGACTGAAACAATAGTCTAACATTTCAAACCCCTTTACCCTAATGTGGGACCATATATTCAAATAATAGTATATGGCTGGACACGGGCTGAAATAATAGCTCTGTGGCACAGGCCCCATAACCATGACTTGGGAACCATGCACTGAACTAATAGTACATGGCTGAACGCAAGCTAAAATAATAGCTAAGTGGCTCAGATCCGAACGTAGGGAGACCATATACTAAAACAATAGTATACAGTCAAAATGTAGACTGAAATAATAGTCTGACATTTCAAACCCCCTGACCCTAACTTGGGAACCATGCATTGAAACAATAGTACATGGTTGGACACAGGTTGAAATAATAGCTCTGTGGCTTACATCCCAATGTAGGGAGACTATATACTGAAATAATAGTATATAGTCAGAATGCAAGCTGAAATAATAGTCTGGCATTTCAGATCCGACCTGAACCCAGATCGCCCCGAATTATGCGCCTAAAATCACGTGCACAATTCGATTGCATGTAAAATTACAAACATGCAATCAGTCCTCCTTTCAGACCAAACTTCCTTTCCCAGACCACTTCGAGACTTGATTACGTGCCTGACATGAGACGCGCGATCGGATTGAGTGCCCCACCACCGGCGCATAATTGGTCTACGCTCGACCTAGTCTTACCATCCTTGACCCCTAAGCTTCCTCGATCAAGCGCTTCGGATGAGACGCTTAATCAGATTGCGCACTTCACACTGGGTGCGCAATTAGTTCTAATGTGATTAGGACTAGGAAACTCATTGAGCAAGTCAGCCGGTTGCTCACTAAGTCGATGACCACCTCAAAGCGATTAAGCACTGAGAGACCGTCGCATAATTCAATTAAACGCTTGAAACAAGGCGCGTAATTAAAGAAAAACATATAAAAAGATTTTTTTATTTTGGCCCAAAAAATACCAAAAATACAACGAGAGAGAACGAAATTTTTTAGGATTTCGAAACTAGAGAACTCTGAGGACGAACCCATAGAGCAACATAGCCATGATTTCGAGATTCAAACTTCGAATCTTCGAGATTTCTCTCCGCAACCTCGACCTTAGGTAATTTTTTATTCCCGACCATAGTTCTCAGTTCTTAGACTTAGGATTTTCTTAGTTTTAATTATTAATATTAATTCAGTCTTAGACTATAGAACCCTTTTCCGGACCGTAGTTTTAATATCTGGTTCTAGTTCTTCATTTCTAGAACCAGTCCTTAATCTGATGGCCCAATTCACTGACCATAGACTCAATTCTATTCTAAAATCACAATCTTCAGTCCTATCATTAATCTCTGGTTCTAGTTCATAGTTTCTAGAATCAATCCTTAATCATACGGTCTGATTTTTCTGATTGTAGACCCGAATTCAGTCCTTAAAATTTCAAATTCTAGTTTTAATCTATTAGTTTAATATTTCTAAAATCCCAAACATTAATTTAGTCTCCTATAGTCCTATTTTTATAATTTAATTCTTAATTATAATCCCGAAAGTGACTCTGAAAATCTAAAAATACTATTTTAAAAATCTAAAATCCAATTTATTCTTAACCTCAGCCACCCGATTTGCCCAAGGGAGCTTACGGAGGGTACTCGGAAACGAGGCCAATCCTTCTTAGCATAGTTGGCCCAAAACTCCTTTTTTTTAGGATTGTTTTATTGCTTTAATTAGGATTAGAAAATCAAGTCCATAAATTTCTTAGATTCTTAGAATGAGTAATTGTGACAGCCCGATTTTCCCGTTTCCACAAAAACCAACAATATTTTTTTTTTCTATTTTTTTAAAAACTAAATCCAACAGGAAAATCGGACAGTCAGATCGTAGATCACAACTTAATATAGAATACTTGGTACAAAATATAGCATAAATAAAATCTCAAATTCTAATATTAAATATTACAATAACTAACAATGACCACCGATGATGTACCAACATCACCAAACAGTGGTGCACAACTAGTATATAATAACACTTTGTACCAAGCCACACTCACCAAACTCCACAAGGCACTCAATCTATGATCCCAAAAATCTCAGCACTCCTCAATTCCTCAATTTGCAAGTCTGGTGTCCTGATAGCGTTATACCTGTGACGTATAGTCGGGGTGAGCTACATCTAAGCTCAATAGAGAAAATCGATACCAATGTATATCTCATCAGTCATACATAGATTCAAAGACGAAGATCAAAATATTTTCATATTAAAAACTGTTGACATTTTTAAACTCACAATAGAAACTGAATTTCAAAAGCATTTTCTTATCAAAAGCGAAATTGATTTCGAAGGTATTTTCTTATCAAAACCGATGCTGATTTCAAAGGCAAACTAATTTCAAAGTTAAACTAAATTCAAAAGCAAACTAAATTCAAAAGCAAACTGAATTCACAGGCAAGCTGATTTAAAAAATAAACTGATTTCAAAGGTAAGCTGATTTTAAAAACAAACTCATTTTAAAGACATTTTCTTATCAAAACTGAAACTATTTTTAATTCGCTTACATGTCTTATCTTGATTTACTGAGTTCGCTTACATTCACTTACGTGTCTTACACATTCTTACATAGCTTCACTTACATGTCTTACACACTCTTACATCACTTACAAAGTTGATTCACGGATATCCCGCCGTGCTGGTTCAAATCACGGATATTCCGTCGTGCCGGCCTTACTTATTCTTACATAGTTTGTTTAGAGTTTCAGATTCAATGTTCGGATTCCAAAGCATGATACAAATAACAAATTATAATTAAACTGCCGTACCAGTTCAAATTACGGATATCCCGCCGTACCGATTCAAATTACGGATATCTCGCCGTACCGGTTCAAATTACGGATAACCCGCCGTACCGGTCAAATTACGGTTCTTATGCTCGATTTACATGTCTTACAGACTCGATTTATGAAGTTTGATTTGCTTAAATGACTTATACATCTGATTTGCGGAGTTCAGTTCATTTACATGGCTTACTTATTTGATTTGTTTACTTATAGTCCGCCCTAGTGGTCCACGATCCTACGAACAATCCGCCCTGGTGGTCCACAAATGCACATAATCCGCCCGTAGTTGTTTACAATATACTTATAATCTGCCCATAGCGGTCCATAGTGTACCTATAATCTGCCCATAGCGGTCCACTTCAATCTACTTGACTTATAGTTGGATTTACTTAAGTGATGTTCAATATTTCGTTTTTGATTCGATCTTTCTAAAACTTCGGAATAAAGCATTTTCGATCCTCCAAATGATTCGAAGTAAAACACATTTTCGATATTTCAAAAGGGTAGAAAGCACCATATATTTCAAAATCTCAAAAGTTCTAAGGCAAACACACAAATCCATATGTCGATATCTCAAAAATATTTCAAAGCAAACATGCATTTTATATTTCAAAGAGTGTAAGTACAATTCAAATATGGTCAATTTATTACATTCCGAACGATCATATCTAAGCCTATGAAAAATCAAACCGAAATGCAATTGTATATGAAACTTTTCCCACACTAAATTTTTGAGTTCTAAAACTATTTCAAGATCAAACAAGTCAAATACTAGTTCAAAAGTAGTAAAACTTATCTTATTTCATTTGATCATATCAAAGCATCAATGAAATCAGAATCAAGAATGAAATTGAGTGTCAAATTTTCCTCACCTTAACCTCGAAGTTGCGCGAAGCCAAGCTAAGCCTTATCGATAGATTCCCACCCTCAATCTACATAAAAAATATATGATGATGTATCCAGGATCAATTCTAATCACTAATCACTTAGACTATTTAAGTGTTTTCTCAAAATCGAGTCGGAACGGGCAAGTTCGCACCAACATAGAAATTGATGTAACCTTCCCCCTGAATTTTGACGTTTAAAAATTTAGATTCATAAGTTGGTCAAAACACAAAAGTTGTAGATTGCTTTGTTATCTTTCTAACGCCTTAAAAATAACATCAATCAGAGGTCGGAGCAGAACGTTATGGTCAAAATACCAAAGTAGTATTGGCGAGCACAGTCAAAATCGATTAATCGATCCCTATATCGATTAATCGAAATTCCAAAATCGATCAATCGATTTTCCCAAGCTGTACCTTTTTTTAGCCACTGGAAATACCCATTCGATTAATCGATTCCAAATCGATCAATCGAAATTCAAAAATCGATGAATCGAATTTAATTCGATTAATCAGTTTTGTTTCTCAAAAATCAGCATTTGACCCAGATTATTACTAACTTTTGAGCTTTAAAATGATTTATTTACAAGTTGGTCAATTCACGAAAGTTGTAGGGCTTGTTGTCCTCTTTCCAACTCAACATGAATCATATCAATCGAAGTTCGGCACAAAAAGTTATGGCCAAAATACTCCAGTAATGTCAGTAAGCCCAGGCAAAATTGATTAATCGATTTTCAAAATCGATCAATCGAATTTCAAAATCGATTAATCAAAATTCTCTTCGATTAATCAATTTCGTGAAGTTCCTTTTGAATTTCTCTCTTGTCAAAATCGATTAATCGATTTTTAAAATCGATCAATCAAGTTTCGCAATTTTTTTTTGAGCAGTTCTCGGGTTTGAACCTTGAAACCCATTTTTTCATAAAAATCATATCTATCATCCTTTTTCATTGATTTTCACACAATCAAACCTAAAGATCTTACACAACACATAACCAAAATTTCTTACCATGATTCGATCGACTCCTCGATCCACGAGCTCGCACAACGATTTAGGGTTTCAAAGTTGAAGTATTGGGGATTCTCTTTCTCACACGATCTCACCAAGCCTTTTTCACGAATCCCAAGGCTCGGCGCACACGGATCCGACACCTCTTCTCCTTCTTCTTCTTCCTTTCACAAGAAAACCCAAAACCCCTTTCTCTTGCAAACCGGGTAACCAAAGGAAACCCCTTGCCTTCTCTTATTATAAGCCAAAGGGCTTGCTTCCCTTACAAAGCATATACATGAATCCTTGGGTATTAGTTCTTATCTAAAGAACTAGCTTCTGCGTGAAACGAACACACCTAGTTAGGGTGTTATCTACCATAAAATACTCTTTTGATTCGGTGTGGGGCCAACACACCCAAACCATTTATCCATCGGATTCAGTGTTGAGCTAATACACCCAAGCTTGGTGTATATTAAGATCATCTAATGACTAACACATCATTTTGTCAATCTTTTCCACTTAAGACCTAACCCAAAGTAACTTAATTAATTAATTTCTCAAAGTCAGGTACGTGACCAGTCAGGCACGCACCCCAAGGCACACTATTCAAAGTTGAGCATGCATCCCGAGGTACACTATTTAAATTCGAAATTTTTAGTATGTTACAGTAATTTACATGCTTTATTTTGATCCTTAGAATAATTGATCGAATTCTAATTCCAATAAAATTAGTTCCTTTATTTTAATTAGATTTTTAGTATAGTTAGTTTACTTATTTTAATTAGTTTTTCTTAATAAAATTAGTTCATCTATTTTAATTAGATTTTAATAAAATTAATTCCTTGCTTTAATTAGAGTCCTAGTAAAATCAGTCTTCTATTTCAATTAGAACTTTAGTGGGACTATTATATTTGCTTTAATTAAAATTTTAGTCAAATTAGTATACTTGCTTCAATTAGAATTTCAGTATAATTAGTCTATTTACTTTAATTAGAGTTATAGTAGAACTAGTATACTCGCTTTATTTAGAATTTCAGTATCATAAGCATGCTTGATTTAATTGAAGTTTTATTAGAATTAACATATTTGCATTCCTAGTATAATTAGGAGACTAATATTAATTAGACTTCTAATAACATTAGAAAACTAAATTAATCAGACTTCTAATGGGACCACAACACCTAAAATTAATTAGAGTCCTAATAGGATTAGAATACTAGATTAAATTACTATAATAAACCTATACCACTAGACTCATAATAGAATTAGGGAATCTGAACCGATCCAAATTATAATAATAACAGGAAAGAAAAGGAAAACTAAACTATCTAAATTATAAGGAAGAGCCATAACTGCTGACGTTTGCAGGCAGACGATTCAATATAAAAGTAACCTACACTCGCTCTAAAGCGTGATCATAGATGTGTTGCAGCGTCGTTAAATATCTGTAGCTGGCAATTGCAACAAACTAGAAATCTTCCTAGAAAAACCCCTCTTTTTTATTTTACTTCTACCATTCCAAACGCCGCATCGCTAGAGTCCACTTGGACAGAATTGGGCCATTGATTCAACGGGGACCGAAAGGAACTCAGAAAAAGCATGCACCAACACTGGCGGCGGTGCTACAAGGGCCTGAGATCTCCGACTCTCCCCTATATTCCTTTACCTTCTTGTACTTTTCCTCTATCCTAGAATTTGAGCCATTATATCGTTGAAATTTCGGTGATTGTGGGGGGCTCAAATAGGATCACAGTGCTTTCGGGCAAGTGGAAGTGTTGTTTGTTTTTTTTCTTTATTTTATTTTTGGCCAGAGTAGAGACCTCTTATGAGCAGGCTAATTCGGTGCCTAGCACTTTCCCGATTGATAACCAAAGTCCCTACCTAGAGGCTTTGGCGTAGACCGGTGATTCGGAGTCAAATCTAGCACTTCGAGGCACATGATATTGATTTTGGGTATCCCAGGACACCAAAAGTTCTGGATGGCGACTCCATTTTTTTTAGTGAGCGCATCGTCGCGACGGACCCGCAAAGTCCATGGTTGCACAAATGGCGACTTCGCTGGGGATATTGCTTTAGAGCATCTGCTTAAATTATTGGCCCCATTGCATATGTTTTCATCTCTTTTGCTTATTTCTGTTGTTTTTTTTGGCCTAGTCATTTGACTGACTCCCTTTTTATGTTGGCTTGCTACCCACCCCTACGATTCCTTGTATTTTTATTCTATTTTTGTGCTACTCACCCCTACGATTCCACATTTTTTTTACTTAACCGTACGATTCTGTCATTTACCACCTAAGTCGTTTGGCGGGCTTACTTGATAATTTAGTTTAGTTTTTTATCATTTACCGCCTAGGCCGTTTTGCAGGCTTACTTGATAATTAGATTTAATATTCCCTCATTTACATTTCGACACTTTACATTTCCTCCTAGTCGCTTGACTGACCCAGTCTTTTTTCTTATTACTTGTGACATATTTCACCTTTGAACGCTGGCCCATAGTGGTAGGACGGGACTCTCATAGCCCGGTTTTGTGAACGGTGGCAAAGGCCCCATTTTGGACCTAAGTAAACTTCCCTTAAAATTGAATGTTAAAATGAACCAAGACGGGACATAATAAATTCATTTCTCACGGGTAGCTTTTGCGAAAGGGGGGAAATTTATGCAACAACATACCCAACCTGGTTCCTAGTAGAGCGGCAGCCCTAGTGGTGATGATCTAGAAAAGAACCATCTCATCTAGTATCTGAGAAGGTGGTTGCGCCGGAGGTATATCAAGTGGGTAACCAACTTGTTACGAAACCTTAAAACCTTGGGGAGACTGCTAGCAGAATCTAAAAAAGCCTTGTATACTCTAGGCATGGAAAGGAGGGTCCCGAAAAGTGAAGAAAAAGTCCCAAGGGGCATTCCCCCCTCCTGTTCGTTGGATTCAAGATTTCCAATATTTCCTACATTCTAAGTGCCCAAACACTTTCGCCGGTCAAAAGAGGTTACCCTCTTATTGGCTCTTTCGAGAGAACGGGTTATCGCATGAAAATCCACGCCTTTAAAGATCAAGAGATTTTTTCTCTTTGATTCTTAAGAGGGCATCCGGGTCCCGCCGTAGGAAATTTGGGAGTGCTGAAAGCCATCCGAAAAGGGAGTTCTCATCATCATCATTCAAAAATCACCAACCAAAAAAAAAAAATCAAAAAAGTTAAAAGGCTAAAAAAATCCAAAAAGAGAGCTTGTGGTGCCTAAACAATGACATCGCCAAATCCACCACCATCCCGTAGGAGAAGGAAGAAAAAATACTTCGGGCCATACTTGAGAAATCCATACCTCACCCGCCAACAAACCATGTCTTGGGCGGTCAATCCGACCTTTGCCGATCCGGACTCATCCCCCCCACATTACCCACCACATTCCCACATAGAAGAAATTCCCATCCCCAATCCCTCCACCCAATCCCCATTTAACGTCACTGGACCATTCGGTGCACCCATTTTTTCCTTTACATTAAACCAAAATGCATCCACTTTCCCTTCCACATTCACCCAAAACACACCCTCTTGTCCCTTCACCCAAAACACACCCTCTTTTCCTTCCACCCAACATACACCCAATTATCCACCCAACTTTTACCTTACATCAACCCAACATACACCCAAATTTTCACCCAGTTTTTCCGCCACATCCATCCAAAATATACCCATTTTTTCCTCCACATCCATTCAAAATATCCCTAAATTTCCTCCCACATCAAACCAAAGAATCCGCAATTTTCCCACATCAAACCAAAATATCCCAAATTTCCTCACAACATCAACCCAAGCATTACCACCACCACCTCATTCATCCCTCCCATTAGGTGAACCATCCATATCCGCTCCCATGACTGATCCTATGGTCATGATGGAGGAGATGATGAGGGCATACACGGGGAACCCAACATGCTCTCCAAAATCTCCACACCCCCTTCACTAAAAACTCCAATCCTAATCAACCACCAATAATCCACACCACCCAAGGCTCACACCATCAACCTTGGAGCCACCCAAGTGGTCCTCAAAGCTCCCATACCCAGCCACAAGCCCATTCTGGACCGAACCCAAGGACCACATTTTCAAACCCTCTACCATTCCTCCAATTTCCCACATACACCCACATCCATCTTCCCCCCAAACGGTAAATCCATTCCACCCAACCCACAAATCTGGCATGAAGCCTACTCATCCATATCCTTCATTCCCAACCCAACATGGGAACCCATCTCACCCAATCCACCCATTCAACTCAAATCCTATTCACCCCCATTCTTCATACCCAACCAAACATAGGAATCTGTCCCAAACCATCAATCATCTCCAATTCACACATCCTTTCACCCATCAAGCACAATGGCCTCACCAGACACCCGCCCAAAAATCTATAATTCACCCATCCCCTTACCCCACAAACCAATCATCAAAGCTTCCCACACTTATAATGGTCTCACCAAGCACCCACTCAACCCCTCCAAAATCTAACAGATCTTACCCCCTACCACCACTTACTGATGCGGGTCATCAATATAAAGAGGACGAGGCTCGAAATAGTAGGGCCTACCTGGGGGCATTCACCAACTTTAATCCGCCACCACCCACATTGACCAACCAATAGATATCTTAGAACAAATCAGGGAAGCCTAGTCGGGGAGCAGCCCCAACATTATCATCTAGGGAGTCCGAGCTCCTATGAGAGCAAATGAAAAAATATAATAGCAGCCGATGAAGATGGGGGTAGTTGAGATTCATGCCACAGATATCTCAGATCTGTGCTTGTTTGTCAAGTCATTTGACAAATATAATGGCATCGATAATGTAACATCCCGAAGATTTCATAACCAGAACGCGTTCGACCATGTGTATGTGTTCGGCATGGCCACCAATTCCGCTTAAACTTTTAGAATAAATGATTAATAAAAGTGTGATGTGTGTGAAAAGTGAGGTTGAAACTCATTTTAGCTTTAGATGAGGAACCGTACATCGACACACTGCGTGTGGGTATAACGCCAAAAAAAACCATGAGTGTAAGTGGTTAAGACCACTTGAAACAAATATCTTTGATATTTGTTTGGTTTGTAAGAAAGAGAGGAGAGTAGAGAGTTTGCATCCCTCCACAAGCCTCTCGTGAAATTGATGTGCTAAATTTGTACTAAAGTCGTAACCTATTGCAAGAGCACAATGGAAATTGCAGCACTAGTATAGGATCGTTCCCATGAGGAAGTGATTTCTTCTATAATTTTTCGTTTATTCTAAAACTTATATTTGTCTTTTAAGATCCTAAACTATTGAAGAAATATGAATAAAGAATGGTTTGTTTAAAACTAATTGCAGACAATAAAATCCTCCTCCTTCCAGATTATGGTCGTCAATCATAATCCTTCAGTGCTTGGATATTTACAAAATGAAAGTACCGTTACACTAATCTGTAAATTTTCAATTTGAGTCGTCAATTCAAATAAAAAACTTTTAGATATTTACGAAGCAGTAAAAGTGTATAAAAATAAATCTAAACTAGAAAGCAATAAAAAGATCTTTCATCCCTTAGTTATAGACGCTAATTGTTCCTGAGAAACTATAGATACTCTACTCTAATCTTCTAGCTCCCAATTACAGGCTTCAATTGTTCTCGAGAAACCCTTAGATATCTAAGTTAAACTAAACTATAGTTGACCGGAAGAAAACCCAGCCTCAATCGTCAATTGATGCTGAGAGTCCCTTCGATGATTCTTCTCCTATGCCGAGCTCTCTTATTTATAGATCATAAGGAGTCGGTTTACAAAACTTTAAATTCTAATAAAAGAAACTACTAAAATAAAAGGTTTCTTAATATAACTCTAACTCCTAATTTTATCTTTCCTTTGCTTTGAGTAGTTGATGCCCTCTAGATTGTTCCTTCTTTTAGCAGCAGTAGAGATCTTTAGGAGTCTTTCTTCTCAATCTTCTCAGATCCGTGGATTGCCAAACTTTAAATTTGAATAATCTTCTAATTCTGTGCACGACAGTATAGCTCTCATGTGATCAACAACAACAAGAGTCTTTATTCTGTAAAATCATAAATCATGATTTTCTCTTTTCAGCTCATAACTCTCGGTACGATTCTCTAGTACTAACGATCGCAATTCTCTTTTGTATCGTACTCCGCCTGAAGTATCATTTGAAGAATCGTATATTACGATTTCTCATTTTCTCTTTGGCTTCGTGCAATCACCAAGTACAATTTCTTGCTTTAAACATGCATCGAATCGTCTTTTACGCTCACTCTTCTTTCTTACTGCTTTATGAGTTCATTTTGACGAAGATTAATACTTTGGTTCTTGGTCGATCTTGTTATGTATATTAAAATTATGTTAAACTTAGGTCTTAACCTATTGCAAGCACACAATAGAAATCTTAGTACTAGCATAGGATCGTTCCCACGAGAAAGTTAATTTATCTAATTACTTCTTATTTACATCTTCTATTTAAATCCTTATTTTAAAAACTTCTATTTATCTTTAAGATCTAATCTACTGGAGAAATATGAATAAAAGAATAGTTTTTAAAACTAAAGTCCATAAAATAAATCTAAATCCTCCTTCTGCAGATTGAGGTCGTCAATCCCAATCTTCAGCTATCGGATATTTATAAATTTAAACAGTACCGTTACACCATATCTCTAGTTTCTTAGCATTAGTCGTCAATCAAGTCTAAGATTCTATCAAATACAGATTTAATCTACTCAACAACTTCCTAAAATCTGGGCGTCAATCAAACCTTAGAAAACTGAAGATGGAAAAGTAAAAACCGTTACACTAATCTGCAAATTCTAATTTGAGTCGTCAATTTAAATTAAAACTTAAAGATGTTTACAAAGCATAAAAATAAATAAAAATAAAATCTAAACTAGAAAGTAAATAAATATATTTTTCACTCCTCAGCCACAGTCGTCAATTGCTTATGAGAAATTAGGATATCTACACTAATCTTCAACACTCAATTGCAGTCGTCAATTGCTCTTAAGAAACTTCTGATATCTAATCTACTCTAACTATTTTACACTACTGATCGAAAGAAAATCCAACCTCAGTTGCCAATTGATGCTGAAATTCTTTGATGCTTATTCCTATACCAAGCTCTGTTATTTAGAGATCATAAGGAGTCGATTTATAAAGGCTTCTAATTCTAATAAAAAAAACTACTAAAAATAAAAGATCTCTAATATAACTCTAATTCCTAATTTTATCTTTTGTTTGCTTAGATGGTAGATGTGCTTCTGGATTGTTCTCCTTTATTTCAGCAATCGAGATTTCCAAAGAGCTTATCTTCATTAATCTTCTCAAATTCGTGATTCACCAGACTTCTAATTTCATATATCTTCTAATTCTGTTCATGGCGGTGTAATATGCACGTGATCAATAGCAGTAATAATAGTAGGAAAGCTTCTTTTCTGGAAAATCGCAAATCACAATTTCTCATTTTCTTCTCTTTCTTAGAAAATCATAAATCACAATTTTCTATCTTTCATAGCTTCCTCATAATTGATGATTATCTGGATTACAATTTTTCACTTTTCTTCTTTATTTCTTTTACAAAATCGTAAATTAAGATTTTCTGGCTTTTAGTAGGCAAGAAATCATATTTTTTGCTCAACCATCTTTCTTATTGCTTTTTGAGTTCATTTGATGAATATTAACACTTTTACTTTTTTTTACTGGTTATCTCTAATATTTGCACATCAGTAATTTATTAGTAACAAACTATGACCTAACATTACTAAGTTAAGGGTGATAAAATGATAAATTATGTGACTGATCACATCCCCAAACTTAAGTTTTGCTAGTCTTTAGCAAACAAGGAAACATAAAATATCTAAACTATAAATTTAAATGCCACTTTCGTAGGGAGTACGATTGTATTTAGCATATGCAACAAGCCTTTAAACCCCTAGGTGATCCCTAGTGGAAGATTTGTAGTCTCCTAAAGGTTTTTAGTGAAGTTACCTACAAACTTTCAATACTTTTAGATTTTTCAAAATTAAAAATTAAAAATATAGATTTTTATATACTAATTACTCAGTCAATCATTATATGCTTATTATTTTACAAAAGAATTTAAATCTTTTATCCTTAACTTTCCGTCATCGTAATCATCCTCTATCAGAACTCAATAATTTCAATTCGGTATAGCGTGGAGTGTGTGCATATCAGTGAAAAGTTTATTCATCATAGATTTTTTTAAACTGTAATTTTTAGAAAATATTTTCATTCAAATTCTCACTTACTGGCATACTCTCAAAAATAAACAAAATTTTTGTGTTCTTATAATATTGTAGATATATATGCAAATTTCATTGGACAATTAGCTGAGAAAGTAAATCTCATGGAAAGGATAATCAATTATGTTCATATAACTTCTTAATTTATTCATAGTATCTATTTTATATATCTCTACTAGACTCATATTTTTACAAATCGTAAATTACAAAGGCCTTTCCTTCAACTTGTAATGGCGCTTTGGGTTTTCAGAAGGTTTCAAATAAAAATGCAAAGAGGATTCAAAATTATTTATGAGAATTTAGCTCTTTCTTCTCTTCTTCTTCTATATTTTTAAGCTTCAATAAGTATCCTTATTTTGGATAACTTCTTCCCACTTCTTTTTCTTTCTAGTATAAATCCCATTCTTTTTTTTCAGTTGGAAGCTTTTTGCTTCTCTTTTTTCATAGAATCGTCTTTTTACGATTTCTTCTATTTTTGTTCCCATATTTTCATACAATTGTATTTCTTTTTACTTATACCCTTTTCATATACTCCTTTCACTCCCTCTATTACGCATATACTCCTTTCACTCCTTTATCTGTTACGCATATACTCCTTTCACTCCCTCTTCTCCCTTTCTTTTATATTCTAAACTCTCAAAAATTGTAATGGTCAAGGATAGAAAGTTTTGGGCAATACATATGGTTAAAGGTTTATAAAATTTTGGTATAAAAAAATTTAATTTTTTTGCTTCTAATATGGGTTCAAAGGATAAAATATTCTAGGATTTTTGGCTTTTTGGCTTTTTGGCTCTGGTTTAATAAAAGATGGCCTTTGGTCACTTTCATGATTTACTAATATGGATGTCTTATTACTTTGATATATTTAATAGATAATTATAAATAAATAAATCATCATATTTACAGAATATCTTGATTCTAAGTTCAACAATATGAGATTTCAAATAGTAGAAAAGTTCAAGAAAAATTTAGCATGAATAAAAACAGTCTCTCTTTCTTAAAATAAAAGAGGAAATAGGCTCTATAGCTCACTAGTTATATGATTTTGAAACTATAATCTAAAATATATGCAGTTCAGATCAATTGTATAGTTTCAAACATTCTCCTGATACAGTATTCTATAGATGCTTTACATTGAATTGTAACCTATTTTTATTTTGATTTTTGAACTACTACTATGATGGGTTGCTAAGAATTTTGGATTTTCATAAATTTTTTTTATTTATAATTCTTGTATAATGATTAACTTAAAAAAAAACTCTAAAGAAAATTATACTAATATATTTTTCAAAATTAATATGTATATCCCCCCCCCCCCAAACTTAAATAAGACAATGTCCTTATTGTGCAAAACAGGGGACATATAAAAAAATATTACCTTACTTTACTACTGCTAGGTTGGTTATCGAGTTTATAATCTGAAAAAAGAATAAAAATCTTCTCCCAAACTTAGGAGAAAAATACTACCAATTCTATGAAAAAAATGTTAGGTGTTAGTAACACTGTTAGTAAAAATAAAAATAGCAAAAAAACTTTTCATTTATATATGAACTAATTACAGAAACATGAAAAAAAAACTAATTACATCAAAGAAATTCTAGAAAATATCTAGACACACACTAGACTAAGACACTAGTAGCAACGTCCAAGAGAAATCCTTGTTGAAGATCGGTCCTCGGCTTCTAACTACTTTTAATCAAAGTCTCTTATTCCTTCCTACTAAAAAAGTGTCTACTCCTTTGCAGGGTCGCTCCCCCAAGAGCTGCAGAATACTCCTCTCTACCCTTCTTTATCTTGCATCCCCAAAAAGGAGCACCTCACATTCCCTCTTTGAAAGAAATAAAATGTCATACGGGGAGTGCTTTGAAGGGTGAGGAAGTGAACAAATCTCCAGATCACCCGTCACCTATACTGCTCCCTTGCGAAAACTATGTGAAGGGAATGTAGCGCAAGCGAAGGGAGAAGATAAGCAATGGAGAGGGGTGGTGGGAGACGGCTCTACCTACCATCATCATATGGGAGTTTGCATTCGGGGTGGGTTGTGATGGTGTAAAGGTTAGGAAGTGAGGGAAAATGGGTTCCTGATATATGGTTTCGAATTTGGGATAGGTTTAGGGTCAAGGGTAGTTTTAGTGGACGATTAAGCATTTCGAGTATGTTGTTGGTACTTCAGATTTTCTACTTTCTGTTCTGCAGCCAGTAGCTCGACCTTGTGTAACTTGAGAATTTGATCAAGTTGCTTACTAAAATTGCTCTGATTACGCTCTCCCGTCATAGGGTTTTTGGGTTAAAGATAGAGGACGAAAGAGATGAGTTGGTTTATGGATGAGTATGGATTTATAGGGAAGAGGCTTTCTTTTGAACCGTCACTTTAAAATAAATGTCTATGTATAGGTTCCTAGGCTAGGGTGGTTGGGAAGTGGTGAGATTGAATGCGAAGTTTGTTTGTTTCCCTTATGAGTTTAATGGGTTTGAATTCCAACTTAACCGATAAGATCGATCATAGGAGTTGCCTGTTCCCTAGAATTATCGTTTGCAATTCTATAAAATGAAAGTGAGACTTATTGACATTTCAAATCGTACTCACTATGATTTGACTCTACGTATCACTATAAATCGTAAATCCATATGCTTTAGGTGATTATGACCTAAAGATATTTTTACGATTGATTGGACTTTTACATACCGTAAATCGTAGAATACTCTTTTTCTAATATTATATATATATATATATATATATATATATTACAGATGTTTTGCTACCGGTGATTCGGTAGCTCGACGGGTTCTAGAGGGGATTAATTAGAAACAGAGGGAGTTGATGTACCTCCCATAGATATACATCCTCTAGACATACCAACTGTATATAAAGGTGATACGTTACTCTCTCCTCCCATAAGATTTTGCTGCTCAATTTGAGTTTCCAACCTTATGATAGATTGTCGTAAGTGATTGAGTAAGTTTGTCTGGATGCGACTATATTGCACCCAGTTGTTTGCTATTTGCAACAGGGCATCCTCATCAGCAGTGTGGTATTGGGCTTCTGTGGGGCAAAAAGGAGCAATAGGATGCTTTAGAGCTACTTGAGTTGGGCTATGGTTAGGACCACAAGCTTTACCTTGTTCAGATGTTGGGTACGATTTTATACCCACCAGAGATTGAATTTTTCTCTTTCAAAGCTTCAGCTTCGGAAGACTTTTCGTCATTGACTTTAATTTATATAATCCTCCATGCATAGGGGGTATATTCCTAGAAGTCTCCGAATCAATATCATCTGGTGCATGGTGTTGCACCGTTTCTTTGCTAAGTGTAGACACCCAAATTTGGCCCAAGGTATGATCGAAACATACTTCGAGAGAGGGACCCCGAGCTTCCGATAGCTTCTCTCATACCCTTAGGAAACTTCCCAGACCCCTAGGAACTTTCCCTAAACCCTTAGGAATTACTGCTAAACTTTTAGAAACCTCTCTGAAACCCTTAGTTAACCCTCCCGGGCCATGGTTAGAGAGAGATGAACTAGGGGACTGGGACCTCTACTAAAACTAAATCTTATTCTATTGAAAAGCAGAGGTTCTCATCTTTCCAACAAGCTAAGAATCACCTCAATCTGAGTTGTACTTCAAAAGTTACGGTGATCCAAAAAGAAACCAAATTGCACTTGGATGGGGGCACATGTGGCGCATGTATTTCATGCGCCAAGCCATTTTTGGGCACATGTGGCTCATGTATTACATGCGCCATGCCATTTTTCTCCAAAAATAGCTTGGTGCATCTAATACACGCACCAAGCATCTGTGGGACCCACCTCGGGCTTTGGACTTTCAGGCACTGTAGCTATGCTTGGCGCATCTAATACATGCGCCAGTCTTAGCTATAGTAATTGATGATTTTTTGCTCGAATTTCACTTTTGGGGCTTAACTTATTGACCATCTCAATGTTTGGGATGGGTTTCATTAGGACTATTGCACCCATGTTTACCCTATTTGCAATCCTTTAGTCAATTGAAACCTCACCCTATCATACACCATTGAAGTCCCTTGCCCACATTTCTAAGCTTTCAAAATCCTAGGAAACCTTAGATTAGGAAATTAACTAATTGCTAATCCCAATTAGCCCTTAAGCACCCTCCTAACCTACCCTTTTCCTACAAATAGAGAGCCCCTCCCTTTGGATTAGAGGCTTGAAAAAATTTCCAAAGAGAGAAAAGATTAAGAGCTTTCCTTTCCCCCTTTGGTGGACCATTCTCATCCAAATTCTAGAATTCTAAAACCATTTTTAGGCCCCCTTCTTCCATCAAAAACCTTTGAGTTAGGAGAGAGTTACCCCCTAGCCTTCTTCCTCTATCCCTTAGCCATCAAGCTCTAGAGGTTATAACCCACCATTAGACTACCTAAGTTATCGGAAGCCTATCAAGTGCACCTACGTGAAGGTCCACAGCAGTGCTACAAGAGCCCGAGAGCTCCGACTCTCCCCTCTATTCCTCTACCTTCTTAGCTTTTGCTCTATCCTCAGATTTGTGCCGTTACGCCGCCAAAATCTCGGTAGGAACGGAGGGGCACAAATAGGATCATAGTGCCTTCGGGTAAGAGGAAGTGCTCTTTTTTTTTCCATTTTCAGTTTATCTTTGGTCATAAGTAGAGACCACTTTATAGCGGGTTGGTTGGATGCCTAACACCTTTCTGATTGATAACCGAAGCCCCTATCCAAGAGCCTTTGGCATAGACCAGTGAATCAGAGTCACATTTTTGTCACTTCGGTGCTTATAAAATTGATTTAGGTTTTCCGGGACACCGAAAGCTCCGGG
The DNA here is from genome assembly GCA_021018995.1 of Chloranthus sessilifolius. NCBI lineage: Eukaryota > Viridiplantae > Streptophyta > Magnoliopsida > Chloranthales > Chloranthaceae > Chloranthus > Chloranthus sessilifolius. Next base: position 144,452,351 of record CM037590.1, on the reverse strand, counting down.
TGGCCACTCTATGTTTTAACGAGAGTGCGCATCATCGGGACGGGATGGTAAAAAATCCCATAGTTGCACAAATGGCGACTCTGCTGGAGAATAGATAGTAGAGCTTCCCCTTGAAATTTGGCTTTTTTATATTTTTTTACTAACATTTGCTTGTGTTTCTTCTCATTTTTATTTTTTTTCTTTCTTTTAATCACCCCTACGATTCGGTCTTGCTTTTACTTACCCCTACTTTCTTGTCATTTACGTGTCTTAGACGATTGGCGGGCCTACTTGAGCACCGTCCTTACGATTTCTTTATTTTTTCGTCATTTACATGCCTTAGCCGATTGGTGGGCTTACTTACGCTTTTACACGCCTTAGCGGTTTGGAGGGCTTAAAGAGCCTTTACATTTCCGCAAACATATTTCATCAGTGGACGCCAACCCGTAGAGGCGACACGGGACCATCACCACCCATTTTTGGACTTAAAAAAAAATTCTTCTAAATTCTAAAATTAAAATTGAACCAAGAGGAGACTTTAATTGAATTTTTACGGGGGTAGATTTTTTATGATTTAGGAATTTTAGGCAAAGATACAAATGTCCCGATTCTTAGTACAACGATCGCCCCTAGTGGTGATGATCCGAAAAAGAACCACCCCACCTAGTATCTAAGAAGACGCTTGCACTAGAGGTATATCATGTGGGTAATCTATCCTATTACAAAGCTTAAAACCCTTGGGGAGAGTGTTAGTAGTCCTGAAGCAACTTTGTATCCCTAGGTTCGGTGAGGAGAGACCCGGTGCAACTAAGAAATCAGTCCCCGGAAGCTTCGCTTCCAGAAAACTAAGAAAAAAACAAATTGAATTCGGGCTTGTTGATCTGCTATTAGAGTTAACTGACCCCATTATTTGCCTGACGCAATTAATACACGTGCCAAGTTTGGAAACCCCAGATTTTCTTTGGCGTTTGGCGCATGTAATACACGCGCCAAGTATTGGTTGACAATTGAGCAGAATAACCCAAAATCTAAGGCCTTTTTCACATCCTCGAGTTCCCTGCTTAGTGGTTTAGCACCTTAGATTAGGTCTGCACTACTCGACACCCAATATGCCCCCGTCGGTCAAAAGAAGGCAACTTCTTATTGACCCATTCTGGAGGATCGGGTTGGTTGCATTGATTCTCGTGCCTTCAATAGATCAAAGGGTTCCCCTTTGATTCTTTCAAATCGTGTCGAGATCTCGCCGCGGGATTTATTTAAGGTACAAACACCACCCGAAACGCGAATTCAAAGGCCACGAAATCCTTCATCATAAAAATCAAAATACAAAATTTCAAAAAATTAAATAAGCCAAAAGAAAATTTATGGTGCTAGCAAAATGGCACCACCTTATCCTCCATTATCTTATAGGGGAAGAAGGAGAAAGCTTTACGGCCCCATCCGAGGCACCCGTACCTCACCCGTAACCAAGCCATGTTGTGGGCAGTGGATTCGGCATGCATCGATCTCGATTCATCCCCGCCACATTCCCCAACTCATTCCCATACTAAAGAGGTTTTCACATCCATCCCCCTCACCCAATCCCCATTTGCCGTCACCGGACCTTTCGGTGCGCCCATTTTCCCGTCCACCACTCAAAACCCCCAAACTCCGACACCCCACTCCCTTTCGTTTTCACAAACATGGTCTACTCCCCCCGCCATGTCCATCCCAGATCCATCTCACATTTCATCCACATCCACCTGAAACCTAGCCCAATTTTCCACCTTCATCAATATACCCCATTTTTCATCCTCCCAACATATATCTGATCCACCCGCATTTACCCATACCACACCCAGTTTCTCTGATCCACTCCATATCCCCCCATTTACATAGGTCATGCCCAATTTTACCAAGGCCATGCTTAATGTTTTCCACACATTTACAACATCCACACCCCAAATACCCTAAAATGAACCACCTCCATCCAATCCCTCTCCAATGGCCATGATGGATGACATAGTCCAGGCTTACACTAGTTGGAAAGCCTCCCAAAACATCCCCCCTCATTCTCACCACACATCTTCCAACCCATCTTCCACATTCCCAAGCCTCCATGCTTCATTACCTCAAACCCACCATGCCCAATGGCCCAAACCCCCATCATCCACACCCATTAAGGCCCAATGGGCCAGACCCACCAAGGCCCAATGGGCCAGACGCACCAAGGACCAATAGGTCAGACCCATCAAGGCCCAATGGGTCCGACCCCTCAAGGCCCAATGGGCTAGACCTACCAGGGCCCAATAACCCAAAACCAACAAAGCCTAATGGGCCAAATTTTCTAAGGCCTTATGGCCCAAATCCCTTATTTAATACCCAAGCCCAGCAAGGCCCAAATCTTGGGTCCACATACCCATACCCTCCACAATTCCCTCAATATCTCCCTCACACACAAACCTCACACCCCGCCCTAGGCAGGAACCCGTCACATACCCTTCACCAATTCCCCCACCCTCATACACCTCAAGTATTCCCCCAAACCCAATGGCCTCATCAGGTCTTAACCCAAAATCCAAATTCCACTCATCCTAGCACTCCACAAAATTTCCCTCATCTCTAACGGTCCCACCAGACACCTATCCAGCCCAGCCAGCACTAATAAGAAAATCTCATCCTCACTGCACCATATGTAGACCCACAATATGAGGAAGATGAGATCAGGAATAGCGAGGCTTATGCTGGGGCATTTGCTCGCATCAATCCTCCAACCATAATCACCAACCCCCCGATAGCATAAAGTGAATCAAGGTCGATCGTTGAAAAAATAGCCCCGTTGTCTAAAGAGTCTGAGCAGTTGAAAGAACAATTGGACAAAATCCAAAAGTAGTTATTAAAGATGGGTGGAGCGGAAATCCATGCCACGGATTTCTCCGACTTATGTCTATTTGCAGAAGTCCCCTTGCCCCCAAAATTCAAAATGCTGGTCTTTGATAAATATAACGGTATGGGCAACCCCATCGCACACCTCAAGTCCTACTGTGGGGACATGTGCCAATATAGGGGGGACGAGCGCCTGCTTAAAAAAGTCTTTCAGAAAAGTCTAACGTGCCTGACCTTGAGGTGGTTCACGTGTCTAGAACCATCCATGATAAAAACATGGAAAGATCCGACGAATATGTTCCAAGAGTAGTATGTTTATAATATAGGCATCGAACCTTGTAAGCCAGATCTAGCCCATTTAAAGTAGAATTCTAATGAGACCTTCAGTGATTACCTTGGGCATTGGAGAGTACTGGCAGCTCAGGTAAGAAATAGAATAATTGACGATGAGCAAATTGAGATGATCTCAAAAAATACCTTGCTAGTCATCTCAGATTTCCTCATTTACCTACAACAGTCTAGCTTTCCTGATTTGGTGAGGAACGCCAATCGTTGTGAGGAGCTATCAGAGAAGGGCGATTAAGCAAGAATGTATTCGGTGGGGCCGGCGGGGTCAAGTTATTCTTTGAGCAAAGAAATGATAGAAGAACTAGGGCAGAGGTACAGAATGTCACGCATACTAAGCCCAACATCAGTATAATCTCATTCCAATTCAAAGCTGCACAGCCAGCCCCGGTCAGAAGCGAGCCGATACAGAGAACCGGGAATGGACAAGGGATGCAGATGACCCCGGAATAGAGAAAGGCCCGGTTTGATCTAGTGTTCACACCTTTGGGGCAATCACTGAATGTTTTGTTTCCCTTACTGATAGAAAAAGGGTTGGTCACAATACTCCAACCGTGGCCTCCACCAAATCCCATCCTAAGGAACTATGACCCCAACACCCATTGCAACTTCCACCAAGGGTACCAATCGCCGTTTCCCATTAAAGCATGTAATTCAGGATCTGATTGAGGTCAGGAAAATTATTCCCCCTGCACTTCCCCATGCCAACATTCACCACGTACCGCTACCCCCGCACCCACCTGGAGGGGCAGGTTGGCATGGTAGCAGAGGATGAGGAAGACTTTGACCCATCAGATTGCATCTGTGACCAGAAAAGTTTTGTGACACCAGCTCCCGTTAACTATGTCCAAATTAACTCCTATCAACCATATGCGACATCCTCCACCAATTACCCAATGGCTGATTATGTCTCCCATCCACCTTCGGCGCCCATCAGTTATTAATGGCCTACTCCCATCACATCCCCCCCAATCCAGTCATCCGTGATCTCTGTCGACCCTATTTGGCCACCTTCTCCACCCTCCCAAAAGTTAACCACGCGATCCCCGCCCATCCCAATCCATTGGCACGGGCATTTCTAGCACCCCCTATTACCCCGTTCCAGATCACATGACCAACTTATAATCCTCATCAGGTTCCGTTTAGTTATGATCAGACGGATATTAATGCAGGCAACAGCAGGGAAGGGGTGATTGATTTTGTCACCAGGTCGAGGAAGATCTCCAAACAGCCACACACACTGGCGCCAGTGCTAGCCCAACCAGAGGGAAAGAAAGATACCATTGCAGCAAACCCATTTGAAAAGATGAGCCGTGAGCACATACTTGAAACCAAACTCAGGAGAATGTTGGCCCATATCACAGTTTGATATCTGTTAATGACGTCCCTGCTCCATTTTTAGGCTCTAATGGGGACGTTAAAAAATGCACACGTCTCACTCCAAGTAAGCCCAGATGAGATAGGGTAGATAATCAGACAGGTGATGGCTCCCAATGCCATCTCCTTCTTGGATATGGATCTACCGGAGGAGGGAAATAATCATGCTAAATCCCTCAACATCACCATAGAGGCCGAAAACATGGTAATCCCACTAGTATTGACTGATAATGGGTCCACTCTGAATATATGCCCTCTAAGAACTGCCACCAAAATAGGTGTGGACCCTTGTATGTTAAGACCAACAAGAACTAGCGCTAGAGGCTTTGATAATACAAGGGAAATAATTGGAAAAGTTGATCTTGAGCTCGTGATCGGGCAAATGACCTTTTCCATACCTTTTCAAGTGATGGACATCAAATCTTCTTTCAATCTATTATTAGGATGCCCTTGGTTATACGAGGTTGGGGGCGATACCTTTGACCCTGCACCAGAAGCTCAAATTTGTGTCTGAGCAGAAGGTCTTCACCATCATAGGTGAAGGGCATGAGGAAAAAGAGAAATCTACCCGCAACATTGAGAACCCCAAAGTGCTGGACGAACCACACATGACCGAAGGTACGGACCTCCATAATTTTTAATATGAGGTATCGACGGTAGTCCCGAAACCTCCAGAGAGCATCACACTGAAAATTGGAGGCGGAATGGTAGCGGCGGTAGCTATGCTCTAAAAGTGGGGCTCTCAGAAAGAAAGGGGATGGGACCCCGATTACAAGGCAGGAGAGAGCTAGTCAAGGTCAAAGGCAGATAGCAGGTCTGATTTGGGTTAGGATACAAGCCCATATAAGAAGAGGTATGAGAGGCCAAGGAGAAAGCCCGAGCCATGACAGCTGCTAGAGCCCGGGGGATCAACTTAGAAGAGAAGCCCCATCTTAGGCCTCACATCCGAAATACCTTTGTGAATGCGGGGATTATAAAGATCGATCAGAATGGGACACTACAATTAACCCCACACAAACTCGCAGCCCTTGTCCACACCACCAATCCTCGAATTTTCCCTCCCAACCTGGAAATAGACTTAGCTACTCTGTCCCTTTTCGAGGAAGAGTCTTCCATACCCACACAATCTCCCCCTATGATATACCACCACAGGACCTTACTGACGTTTGAGGACAGAGTCCCAGACGAGCCCATGATCAACATAATGCAGGCTGACTCCGAAGAATCATATCAGCCAACCCCCTCCATCCAAACAGGTAAAGGAGTAGCACCATAGGTACGGAATTGGGTGTCTGTGCCCCAAACTCTAGAAGTGACGAGTGGCTTGAAATATGGCACCCATTTTCCAAAAAAAAAACCCTATAAAAAGTGAGATAAGTCCTTGGCAGGCAATACCATGTATATATAGGAACTTGTTTTGCCAAAAGCCCATTTTCGAGGAAAACAAAAATCCCAAAAACATAGAAAAAATACAAAATCCAAAAATATTATCTTTTAAAATTTGAAATAAAGTTAAAGAAATGATGCCTTGATAGTAAAGCCCGTCCCACGTGAAATCGACTCCTTTCCTGTAGAAATACAAGAAGAGGTAGGAGTCACGAGTCTGGATGAGGAAATCACTACTGAGGAGCTCCCCAATGAACTCCTTGAGCGGTTTGCCGATTTTGAGCATGGCCCTACCCCCATTGTTGAGGAAACAAAAGACGTCAATCTAGGGACTGAGGAGGTTCCTAGAATGACTAAAATCGAAACATCGCTATCCTCTGAGGAAAGAAAAAGCATGATTCATTTCCATCGGTCATATCAAGATGCCTTCGCATGGTCATACGAGGACATGCATGGTTTGGACATTGATTTGGTCGAGCATGAGTTGCCACTCTACCCTGATATCAAGCCAATCAAGCCAAAGATGAGGCAACTCCGACCTGAGTGGATGCTGCAAGTGAAAGATGGGTCATCAAGCAATATGATGCAAGATTTCTCATGGTCTCTAAGTACCCTCAGTGGCTAGCCGATATCGTTCCAGTACCGAAGAAGGATGGAAAGGTCTGCATGTGCATTGATTTCAGAAACCTCAACAAGGCGAGCCCGAAAGATGACTCCCCATTATCGCACATCGATATCTTGGTCGATAACACTGCTAAGTATAGGATGCTCTCGTTCATGGCGGGATTCTTCGGATACAATCAGATGAGGATGGTAGAGGTAGATCGAGAGAATACAACATTTATCACTCCTTGGGGAACTTTCTGCTATAAAGTCATGCCATTTGGGCTAAATAATGCTGGTGTAACGTACCAAAGAGTGATGACGACACTCTTCCATGACATGATGCATCGAGAAATTGAGGAGTATGTCGACGACATGATCACCAAGTCACTAGAGTGGAGTGACCATCTGATTAACCTCTAAAAGGTTTTGAGAGGCTGGGAAAATATAGGTTATGTCTGAATCCTCATAAATGTGCATTCGGCGCCATGTCAGGAAAGTTGCTAAGATTCATCGTCAGTAGGAGAGGTATCGAGGTTGATCCAATCAAAGTAAAGGCCATCACAGAAATGCCCCCACCGTTTATCGAAAAAGAGGTCAGAGGTTTCTTGGGCAGGATACAGTACATCAGTCAATTTATTGCACAACTCACTCCTATCTGCATGTCGATTTTCAAGCTATTAAGGAAAGATTCTCCCGTTGAATGGAACGACGACTGTCAGGCAGCATTTGATAAAATCAAGGGCTACCTTCTCAACACTCCTGTATTAGTACCACCTGAGTCGGGGAGACCACTCTTAATGTATCTCTCTATGATAAAAGTTTCGAGGGGATGTGTCCTAGGGCAGCATGATGAGACAAGAAGAAGAGAGCAGGCTATCTACTACCTGAGTAAGAAGTTCACCGACTATGAGACGCGCTATTCTCATATGGAGAAAGCATGCTTGGCTCTCGTATGGGCCACACAGAGGCTCCACCACTACTTGTTATCCCAAGCCATTCTACTCCTAGCATGTATGGATCCATTGAAGTACCTGTTCGAAAATCCAGCCCTCACTGGGCGGACAGCGCGCTGGTAACTTCTCTTATCAGAATTTGACATCACATTTGTCACACAGAAATCAATCAAGGGGCAGGCGCTCACTGATCATCTTGTCGATAACCCTTTACCCGAGCCTTTAAGGACTGAATTCTCAGACGAGGACATCTTGTTCATGACAGAGGATGATACAATAGAGACAGAGGAGTCTTGGGTGATGCACTTTGACAAAGCGGTAAATGCCGAAGGTCAAGGAATCGGTGCTATTGTGATCTCGCTAAAAGGATCTCACATATCAGTTTCCATCAAACTCAACTTCCCCTGCACTAACAATATGGCTGAATATGAGGCCTGTGCTGCTGGACTGCAAGCGGCACTTGACTTGAAAGTAACCCACCTCAGGGTATTTGGCGATTCGCAATTGATCATATGCCAGACGAATGGAGATTGAAAGATGAAGGATGAGAAGTTGATCCCATACCATGAACACCTCAAAGATATGATAGCATTCTTCGATGATGTTACTTTCTCCTATGTCCCACGGATAAGGAATCACTTCACCAACGCGTTAGCGACTTTAACATCGATGGTAGAAATCCCCTACGATGTTGAGATGAAGCTGATCATGATTGAACAGAGGAACGAGCCAGCCTTCTGCCTCCAGATTAAGGAACCCCCAAGGTTAGATGATGAACCACCATGGTTCTCAGAAATCAAGAATTTCCTCGAGACTCAGGCTTTCCCTGAGGGGACTTCCAGAGAGGACAGACAGACCATCAAATCTTTAGCAGCAAACTACGTCATCTGTGGTGAGTGTCTCTACAAGCGGTCATATAATAATATCCTACTCTGATGCCTAACTGAAAGTGAGGTAACGAACATCATGAAAGAGATTCACGAGGGAGTATGTGGGGCTCATGTCAATGACCACATGCTCGCTAAAAAGATTTTACGCCAAGGATACTTCTGGACCACTATGGAATCTGATTGTTGCAAACACATTCGCAAGTGCTACAAATGCCAAGAGCACTCCAGTTTGATCCACGCTCCAGCCATTGGCCTTCATAGCATGATCACTCCATGGCCATTTTCCACTTGAGGCCTCGACATCATCAAAAAAGTCAATCCGAAAGCATCAAACGGACATCAATTCATCCTGGTCGCCATTGAATATTTTACCAAATGGGTAGAGGCAGCATCCTACATGAACATCATGGCCCGGTAGGTTGAGAAATTCATCAAAACTAATATTGTTTATCGATTTGGCATACCCAAGGATATCATCACGAAAAATGGTACAAACTTCGTGAACAAGCACATCAAAGCCTTCTGTGAGCAGTACAAGATCAAACATCATCACTCATCACCGTATCGGCCACAAATCAATGGGGCCGTGGAAGCTGCTAACAAAACGGTCATCCACATCCTTGAAAAGATGGTCATCACCTATCGAGATTGGAGCGAAATATTACCATTCACTTTATGGGCCTATAGAACATCGATCTGCACCGCTACAGGGGCAACACCGTTTTCCCTTGTATATGGAACCGAGGCTATCCTACTAGTTGAGGTTGAAGTACCATCGCTCTGCATTCTCATGGAGTCTGGCCTACTCGAAGATGAAAGAGAGAGATCCCGCTTTGAGCAGTTGAACCCGCTAGACAAGAAAAGGCTCCTTACCTTGTGTCATACCCAAGTGTACCATGGGTGAATCGCACGCGCTTACAACAAACGTGTTCACGGTCGAGATCTAAAGGTAGGAGACACCGTACTTAAAAAAATCTTCCCGTCCCTCCACACCGATCCGAGAGGAAAATTCAAGCCCAACTGGGAAGGACCTTATGTCATCTGAGAGGTGCTCCCGGGATATGCTATCCACCTCGCCACTATGGACGGAGATCACTTTCCTGAGCCCATCAACGCTAGATATGTTCGACAATTCTATTCCTAAGTCTCCACGGCAAGGTAAGTATTGATAAAAATGGATACGTGACTGCTTAAGGATACTTTAGAAAGAGGCTATCATTTTAAAACTCAGTAGCCAAAAAGCATCCCTGAATACTCATACCCCTTGCTACCCCAGTTGAGCCGTTAGCCTTTCTGTTATCAACCCTTCCCCAAAAACAAAGTGTGTGGGTATATACCAAACAAAAAAGAAAAGAAAAACAGTTACCATCAAAATCTAAAAAATTAGAAAAGTAAAATCCCAAAAAGAGGATGTCTGAAAAAAGCAAAAAGAGCAAAAAATATAGGAAAGAAAATGGGGCATGTGCCGTCAAAATCCCCCAAGGAAGAAGTGTATTATGGCAGCCAGAACCCAATCAAGGAAACCTTTTTGAAGACCGAATACCTTTAAAATTCCTAACCTATCCCATGGCCACAATACATTCCAAGAAAAGGCCCTCTTTAAGGTCTATGAGTAGTCACAGTATCCACCGAGTCAGCACGAGCCAAGCTGTGAGACAACCAAAGAATTTCATCTAGCAGGCTATGACGGAATCGACGTCCATGTCATGGCCTTTGATAAGATAAAAGGAAATAAAAGAAAAATATACAGGCTCAAAGCAAAGGGGATGTGGTGAAAACCTGAAAGGGCGCCATGGGTAAAAACAACGAGTTTGTGCGGACTAGGTGAAAACTTGAAAGGGTGCCTAGGGTAAAAATGCAAACTCATGGATGTAGTGAAAACCCGAGAGGGCACTATGGGTGAAAAGAGGAAAAACAACGGGCACGACAGAAACCCACCTTGGGCATTGTGTGTAAGAAAGTTGAAAAAAAAGGGAAATGAAAAAGAGATCCCCTCGGTTCCCCTCCCGCATTACCCGATTCCCGACTGGGCCACTCATGTTAGCTCAAATTCGGGTTCCAACCAAGAATGTCTTCACGGGCCGCACTGTCAAACGTATGACTCAGGGTAAGGAGAAAAAGGTCGATTCGATCCAAAGGAATAAATGTTCCGACCTTGGTAAAAATTGCTGAACTTCACTCAGGACCAACCATGAAAGGGGGTTCGACCATACTCAAAAGTGGACCCGTCATCTCCCCGATAATTAAGGCATTAAAGCAAAAAAAAAATAATGATAATAAATAAAAGAAAGAGAGGGCAAGGAGACCATTTTTTCCTTCCCCATTTTCACACCCACACTGTGAGTGCACCACCACAGGGCAAGGAGACCCTTTTTACAAAAGATAATAGACTTTCTTTTCTATGCCCATGTTGTGAACTTGCCACCTCAAAAGAGGTCCATCAATTAAAGAAAGGAGAAATAACATAGTTTTATAAGATAATAAATTTCTCTTGCTCGTATAGAAACCTGTATACAGCTGACACCACATCCCAAAAAATAATATGCGAGATGTCTATCTTCTTTCTTTATTTACATAAGTCCAAAAACAACAAAAACATAAAGAAAATATGTATACCAAAAAGATGTATCTAATTAGGGGTTTCTTATGCCCCTTTCTATGGTTTGATCTGTGCAAAATATATATGCAAGAGGGAATCAACGACCCAACTCGTGCTTCAAGGCATGGATCTCTGCGCGTAGAGCATCATCCTGTACATCCCGCTCCGTCAGCTAGCGACCATGGAGACTCTTGTACTGCTTTTGGGAAGCGTCAGTGGCACCAAGAGCATCACTCAAGGATCCTTTTAGACAAAGGACCTCACACTCAGCTGCATCAGCCCTGGCCTCTGCCACCTCTGCTCTAACCATCTGTTTCTCTAAATTCTCATGTAGGATGCGCTTCTCGTCCATCAGTAGCTCAATACGCCTCTGAAGCATCGAATCCTTCCTTGGCCAAGGACCCGTTGTATCACTACTCTCTGCTTGATCTAAGTGGCCAACAACAGGCTTCCCAGATAGTAGCCAATCCTCGTACTCTGAGGAGGGCAAAATTGAATCCCCCTGCTCTAGATCGCACATGAGCGTCGACTGATGCGTCTCTCAGAGAGCATCTATCCTATCCATGTCCCCAGAGGACCCTCGAGAGAAAATCAAGTCACACAGGGGCGGCTTTATGACACAAGACACTTGCTGACGGCAACCGAATTGACGCAGCACTCGAAATGGGAAGTAGTGAGTGTTGCTGGTCAAACCGAGGAGAGTGATGCCCTCATGATCTTTGGAGCGAACCACCGGAAAGGTCCGATCTAACAAAGGAAGCCTCCACACCAACTCGGCTTTGGCCAGCCAAAGCTTCAAACCCTGCATGTCTCCTAGTGGAAGCATATGGCATCGTCCCATAAAGTAGCGGGCCACCTCACCACAAGCAACGTAAAAGTGGGGCACAGGTCCCAAGATGGCAAGATGCTCCCCAAGCCAAATTTGGAGCAAGATGGGACATCCCCGGAGGCCCTCCACCTTTCCCAGAGCAAAGACATCAAGGCAGTGATAAAGCTCTGTCAGCACCATATGCATCACAAAGTGACCTCCCTCTATTTCTACCAAGACATCACAAAGTGCAAGCGAGAAGCTCTCTCCCCCAGTATAGAAAAGAACCTCAGAGATAAGGCAAAGGGAAAAGGCTTTCACATTATGAGGATTTTTTATCGATAATTTTCACATACTTTCCTCTCTGAAAAGTTCTCTTAGGAATTTCACCGAACACCTGGTGAGTCCCCCCAATGAGACTTTTCTCATAATCATTTTTCTTCAAGCCCAAGGTGATCTAAGTGGCTCTGGCATAACCCAATTTCGGTAGCACTCTCGCAAGGTCTTTATGTAGCTTCAAACTTGATAGATTGGAGAGCTCCTCGAGAGTAGGAGTCAACTCACGATTCCCCAAATGGAAGACATGGGTGTTAACTCCCCAAAATGAAGCCACAATATAAATGAAATCCCAAAGCGGAGGAACTTCAAGGAAGGACGTGAGACGGGCCAGGTCGAGTCGATCCAAACCCATAAGCTCGCTCTCATTCATGCTCTCAAGCCACTTCCTTAGAAAACTGGGCCCCACGCCAAAAAAGGGAAGTATCGTAGACCCCCCATGAGAGGCGAGGTTGGAAATTGGGTTCATTGACATACAAAGATGTTCCCAATGATACAAATTCAATGTACGACGATGGACCCACCTTGGGAGCAAGAAAAGAAAAAAGGGGAGCAAAAAAAAAAATGCAAGTAAAAGTCAAGAGAGAAGAAAAAAAGGGCATCCTCAGGCTTAAAAAGCCCCACTGTCCTCTGGAAGCACTTGGCGCATGTAATACATGCGCCAGAGCAATTTTCCCTAGATTTGGCCTAGCGCATGTTATACATGTGCCAGGTCACTTAGGTCCCCACAAGCAAAAAAGTGAGGGTTGGGGAGGGAGTTTTTTACTGATCCCTTGACGGCTTTCTTGCACTTTATGCCTCTTATCTAAAAAGACAGACAATAGGCCCTATACAGAGGGGAAAATTTGGTTTTTGTTCACATCTAACTCGTATAAATCTTCGTGTAGGAAAAATCCACACCGTCATGGAAATAGTGGCCAAGTATTAACAAAGTATGTGGCCCCAGAGGCCATCCCTTATGACAAATCAAACTCATCCTGCAAGCAATTTGATATACTACAACAAGCAAATGAGAGATTGAGCAAGCAATTAAAAAGAAAGGCGCCAACATTCATCTAGAAAAGCTAAAAAAAACCATCCAAAAATAATAACATTGTCACATCATCCAGCACATATTCCAAAAATCCAAAAATAAAAGGTGTCCCAGAAAGTCTCAAAGTTCAAAAACCCAAAGACAAAGCCTAATCCTTATTGGCACGCTTGGACTTCTTACGCCTGCGTGAAGATCTTTGATATGTCCTAACATCTCCCACTCAGGCCCACACCTGAGAGAGTCTGCTAAGCAGGGAGCGCGACTCCTTTTCACGAGCATGCTGAAAGTCATACCCAAAGCCATCAGTCAAGATCAGTTGAAAGAGAAAAATAGCAAGGCAATGATCGAAACCAGTTAGTATGATACCCACCACTTCCATGTCCCGAAGATCGACTATATTGCTGTAATACTCCACCTGGTTCACCGCCGACTCATAGTCCTACACAAAAAGGAAAGAGACACTCAGTTACAGGCGCCAGCACATGCATTTTTTCGAGAAATAAGCATGCAGAAAGAGAAAACTTGCTTACCCCAAGAACCAATTAAGGAGGAGGGATCCAGATTGCTTCAGTAGATATACGGGCCTGCTCCTCTACGACCTTACGTAAACCCCTAAGGAAGGCATCATCGAGGAGTCTAAAAGTCCCCTGGACCTCGACAGTCAAACTATAAAAGGCACCAGTACCAGAGGTGCCTGAGGGACCAGGTCCCGTAGCATCAACGGTACCCCCCGCCGCCTCATCATCATCATCACAGTCACCTCCCTGCTCGAACTATGAAAAGGAGCAGAGTTTCAGTTAGTAGAAGTAAAAACTAAATTAGAACCACTAAAAATGTGCCTAAGGAAAAGAGAAACACCTGAGATCGTGGACTGCCAAAGGCCAGGAAATTGGCACCAGGTGCAAAGCGCGAAAGAATGGACCAGTAGGGTAGGGACTTATACCACAGCTGGTACCCCCGGGCACGAGAAGATCATTGATGGGGATCCCATGATGAAGAAACCAAGCAGAGAGCTCCTCAACAGTACCCCCAGGAGCCATGACATTCGCAGGAGGAGCCTGTGACACGACAAAGTGGTCTCGATACTGGTGGACCACTCTCTCTCCCAGGTAATATGCCCTGACCCAGACCCCATAGAAGAAGATGATGCGGTGGTCAACAAAGAAGCGAGATAGACCCACAATAAGCAGGTAGCATAAAAATGTCCCGTCAGCCAAGCAGGTAGCAAAAAAAGAAATGCTGGGACAGAAAAGGGAGAAATAACCATACTTGCTCCGGGATCAGCAGGTCGAACTGGGACCTCAGGTCCATCTCCAGATGCTTCATAGCAACGTCCCTATGGCGGTATGTGTTCCAGTTGCTCATGAGTGGATACGTGTATACGTTGGAATGTAGGAGGGGGCGGCCAGGCTGGAAGTGTAGATAGCCCTAAATTTGAAAAGAACAGTATACAGAAAGGGTGTGTCAGAAATAGGATGGATGACTAACCAATAAACCAAGGAAAGTAAAGGAGTCAGTGGTTACCTTAATCGCCGGCCAGAAGCCAACAACAGAAACTGAGTTCCCCAATGAGATTCGGGCTAGGCTAGACATCAGAACGGCATATCCAGCCCCACCCCAGTCGTATTTGTGCATGCCGTCCCAATTTACCATAAGACTGAGCAAGGACAATGAGACTCGGTCACCGCTGGAATTTGAGAGGGTCTTGCCCAGCAGGAAGAGGAGCGAAATGCGAGCCAACATCACCGCACGCTCTCGCTCAATGAAAATATCTACATTTGGTTATCCCAGGTCCACCAGTTCATTCTCTGCAAACAGATCAAACAACCAGGACATTTTAACCTCGGAGCCATGCAGGTTTGCAGAGGTGGGATAATCCCCGATTAGTTGAATCACCTCATCCTGACTGGGCACGGGAAGGTCAACCACTGGCATACCCCCTATTCGAATTCTCGTAGTCATAGACCAATCGACGGGGGTAAGAGTCATCTCCGCCATGGCCATATGAAAGGTCATAGTCTCGAGATGGAAGTGCTCGACCAAGGCCCTCAGATAGGCTGCGTCGGCCCGCATGGCAGGGCACGAGAGGAAGTCCCTGAAACCGGCCTGGGCAAGAAGGAACTTCACGACCGGAGGGAGGTAGAGATAGAAGCGCTAAAGGTCCAGCCAGCCTCCTCGGAAGGTGACAGAAGGCAAGTCATGCATCCAAATAAAGAGGTGTCGGATGCTGAAGATATAACAAACTCACATAAAACAACAAAGCCAATTTCATTACCTTGCCGGCGATACCAGCGTTGGAGACATGAACGTACTGCTGATGAAGGAGACTGGTACGGGTGGCCTCGCCCTGCATTTAGTACCAGGGACAGGGGAGCGTTGCACTATAAAAAATTGTTCTCCTCGGGAACCATAGACCGCTTCCGACCCCTCTTCTTGATCCTGCCCCTCCTGCACGTGCTCCTCCTCGCTCGATACTCTGAGACGGATGCAAGCTATAGAATCAAGACATATAAGTAGTAAGAAATCATTTGCTAACAGTCTAATAGGGAGGTAAGTAGGACCCTTTCTTTCCTAATCATCATCATTATTTTCAAAAAGTCATTACCAAATCACCCGCATTTTCAAAGAAAACAAGAGAACCAAAAAAATCCAAAAAACAAAACAAAAAATATATATGTATATGTATGTGTATTTATGCAACAAAAAAATCCAGAAAACAAAACGAAAAAATATATGTAAATGTATGTGCATTTATGCAACCAAAAAATCCAAAAAGAAAAAAAAAAAAATATATATATATATATATATATATATATATATATATATATATGTATATGTGTGTGCATTTATGCAACCAAAAAATCCAAAAGAGCACAAAAAAAAATACGAAGAAGTAAAGTATACATATGTGTGCACATTTGTGTAACCAAAAAAAAAACAACAAGAAAAGAATACAAAATAATTATATATATATATATATATATATATATATATATATATATATATATATATATATATATATATATCTGTGTGTGTGTGTGTGCATTTATGCAGCCCAAAAAAATCAAATAAAAAAGAAAAATGTATGTGTGAGCATTTATGCAATCCGAAAAATATCGGAAAAAAAAGAGAAAAGAAATAAAAAGAAAGAAGGAATGCCCTAATAAAAAAAATATATAATAACTCAAGAAAAAGAAAAATATAGGGCAGCATTTACATGGAATAAGATCAAACCAATCATAAATAATCACACTTGTAAGAAATAACATTCACTTAATATCTAGAAAAGCAAGAATAATAACTACATTGCAAAAGATTTCAAGAAAAATCAAAATAAAAATGGGTTTAGAGTGATTACTTTCAAAAGAAATTAGATCCTTGATACAGCGTAGAGCGGGTGTTTAATCGGAGCGAGCGAACACCGGCAGTGAAGCACACTTAGAATAAATCCAAAGGAACCCTAGGTAGGAGTCCCGTTTCGGTTTAGAGAGGGAGAGAAATTTTCAAAAATAGACCCCTTTTGGCTCAGGCTCGGGCGTTTTAAAAAGTCCCCAGTTTTGGCTTGGCGCATGTAGTACACGTGCTAAGCATAATTTGGCCCCGTTTTGGCCTGGTGCATGTATTACACGCGCTAGGCTATTTCAGGCCAGATTTGGCCTGGCGTGTCTAATACATGCGCCAGGCTATTCCTGGCCCATTTTGGCTTGGCTTTTGTATTGCACACACCGAGCCCGATCTTCCTTGGACCAGAGGAGCTGCACACGCCCCCAAACGATGCGTCGATCTCTATTTGACCTACTCAGGCGGCTGTACTAAAATAAACAATTTCGGATCAATGAGCTTGCTCAAAATCTCGAACAACAAAAAGTAAAAAAAATCCACATAAATCACAAAAAAAATTTCCACATAAAATAACAAAAAATTTCCACATATAATACCAAAAAAATTTTACACAAATATCCACATAAAATCACAAAAGATTTCCACATAAAAATTCATATAAAATGATAAAAAAAATTCCACATAAAACCCCACGTAAAATAATAAAAAATTCTACATAGAAATAACCAGAAAGTGACATGTACACCCAAAAAGTGTTGTGACATCAATTCGCTCTGCTCAGGTAGTCGTGCTACATCAATTTCGAGACCGATGGGATCTCCCAAAGACCTCGAACCCTGCTTCATGCAAGGGCACCAATGGCCGGTCAAATGGGGCAATCAATGCCTCACACGATTGGACACAAACTGTGGACCTTCGCACCTATCTTTGTCGATCACCCTCTCACTTACGGAGCTATTTTATTCAGAATGAAACTTGAGCATCAAACATCTTCA
The DNA here is from genome assembly GCA_021018995.1 of Chloranthus sessilifolius. Taxonomy (NCBI): domain Eukaryota; kingdom Viridiplantae; phylum Streptophyta; class Magnoliopsida; order Chloranthales; family Chloranthaceae; genus Chloranthus; species Chloranthus sessilifolius. The sequence goes on along the minus strand of CM037590.1, from coordinate 144,434,837 downwards.
ATCATCTCGAGGAGCGGACATTTTTCCCAGCAAATTGGGCTTTCGCAACTTGATCTATCTCAGTTATGCCCAGTAATGTCACTAAGCACTTGGGGACTGATCACCTTGAGAAATAGACATTTTTCCCGACATATAGGGCTTCCATTTACTCACCATATTTCCAACCCGATGTTTGAGGTTCGTTCTGAATGAAGCAGACCCATCAGTGATGCCTTGGGCTTCTTCGAATGTCTCTTGTCTTTGGCATTCGATCGTTAGTGATCGAATACCGAAGAGGGGCATTTGTAGACACCCAAATTTGGCCCAAGGCCCAATCGAAACATACTTCGAGATAGGCGTACCCCCAAGCTTTCGATAGCTTCTCCCATACCCTTAGGAAACATCCCAGACCCCTAGGAACTTGCCCTAAACCCTTAGTAATTACCCCCAACCTTTTAGAAACCTCTCCGAAACCCCTTAGTTAACCCTCTTAGGCCATGGTTAGAGAGAGATGAACCAGGGATGACAAGGGCCTCTATTAAAATTGAATCTTATACCATTGAAAAATAGAGGTTCTCAGCTTTCCAACAAGCCAAGAATCACTTCAATCCAAATTGTACTTCAAAAGTTACGATGATCCAAAAAGCAACCAAAATTGCGCTTGGATGGGGGCACATGTGGCGCATGTATTACATGCGCCAAGCCATTTTTCTCCAAAAATGGCTTGGCGCATCTAATACACACACCAAGCATCTGTGGGACCCACCTCGAGCTTTGGACTTCCAAGCACTGTAGCTATGCTTGTTGCATCTGTAACATTCCCGATTTATTGAATGTTGAACAGTGACCTCGGGATGCGTGCCCGACTGGTCGTAGGTTTGACCAAGTGATGGTCAAACAGAGGACTAAAAAAAAAAGGATTTATTAGGTGTGATGTGAATGTGTCCTAAGTATGGGGTTAGATATTAGTTAAGGGTCACGTGCACCTATCTGCGGTGTATGTGCTTTACACCAAAGCATGAAGGATTAAAAAGGGAGTAAATAACTAAGAGGAGTTATTGCCTTTAGTTTTGTTTGGTATAGAGAATTTATGAAGAAAGAGAGAGACCTAAGAAGAGAATGGAGTAAATGCTAGAAAGGTGAGGGTGGAATTCGAGTTGGAAGACGTGCAAGAGCATTTAATGTCGGATTTGACGCACAAGGATCTTGTTGAAGCCGAAGTTGAAACCCTAGGTCATTAACACAGCCACTTAATCAATCAAGAGATCGATTCAAGGTGAGTCTTATTTGATTTCAAATAAACATATTGTTGTGAATTTAATTGAGGTTTAAATGATGAAATAAAGAATAGAAATGAAGGAAAATAGAAAGGAATGAAGGTAAGAAGAAAGCCCGAGAAAGGGCTGAATTTATGACCAAATCGATTGGTCGATTTCTGAAATTGATCGATCAATTTTAGCCTGAAAGATTTCTAGGCAAAGTTGCCCAAAATCGATTGATCGATTTGAAATCGATCAATCGATTTGTAGAAATTGATTAATCGATCAGAAATCTATTAATCGTCTGGGCACTTCCAATGACTGGAAAATGGAGAGCTGGAAAAATCGATCGATCAATTTTAAAATTGATCAATCAAGTTTAGATTTTTGATTAATCGATTTGGGATCGATTAATAGATTTTGGGATTTCGATTGATCGATTTTGGGAATCGATCAATCGATTTGGACAGTTTCTGTGGACTTTTGATTTAGACTTTGAGGGTCTAGGAAGGTCTTGTACCTTCTTTAATGCATCCTTATTGATGCCTTACTTGTTCTATGGTGTATTATTAAGTGGTGAAAAATGCCACTTTTCACCCTTTAACCTGACCATTGATAGACCTATGAGCACACTAATAAGCCTCTGTCAAGTGCATTATGTAGACAATAATAAAAGATGACACTAATGCAGAAAACCACTCAAGAATACCCAGAAAGGGGTCATCTCTCAGCACAGGACAAACCCAGCAACAACACACCAGAGGGTAGCACATCACTGGACCCTTGGAGCGTGTGGCTACAGCAGGGCAAGGTGAAGGAAGTGAAAACAGGCTGAAAACATCCTATCGAGAGGTCACCTGAAGACTTCGATAGGAGCTGAAAGCAAAGAAAGGAGAAATTCGTGCAGTTGAAAAGGTTTCGATAGGATCTGAAAGCAGAAGAAAGATGGATTTGTGGGGATTGAAGAGTTCGATAAGATCCAAGAACCTATCGAGCAGCTGAAAGAAAGGGAGAAACCATCTTATCGAAAGCCTGCCTGAGGGGTAAAGGGAACCTATCGAATGGTTTTCTAAACCTATCGAGATGAAGACGCTGGAACAGAACCTATCGAAGGGTGCTTGAGCTTTTCGATAGGAGTGAGAGCAACCCTATCGAAATGATGGCATGAAGAACGGAATCTATCGAAATGGTTCTCCAACTTGTCGAATGCTCCAGGCCAAGGGCTAAGAATGCTGAAGCGCTAAGAGAGGGCTCATCCTATCGGAACCTATCGAAGAGATATAAGAACCTAGCGAAAGGACCAAAAGGCTCCATTTGAACCTGTCGAAAGCTTCCTGAACCTGTCGAAATTGTGTGCAGAACTTCTCAGAAATTCAGCTATGCACACGCATTGACTTCTTAGAAATTCAGCTATGCACTCTCACAACCAAAACATAAAAAAGATAGAAGACCATCTTGGTCAGTTGTCTAATGCATTGACTAGGAGAGAGGAAGGGAGGCTGCCTAGCCAACCCCCTGGATAACCCAAGGAGACAATATGTAGTGGGTGAAGTTTCCTCCACCTATGAGGAAGCCAAATCTATTACAACATTGAGAAGTGGTAGGCTAGTGGACAACCAACTGGACTGTGAGCCTGTGAAGAACTTGGAGAGAGAAAATGAAGAGATTCCTACAAGAATAGAATAAAGGCCACTAGTGGTGGACTTGAAAGAGAAACCAGCTATGAATAAAGAGGATAATGAGGATCCTCAAGAACAGAAAAAAATAAAAAAGAATGAGGCCCCATTGGCTAAGGCTGCAAGTGAGGGAGCAATCCCACATTTGCCATTTCCTAAGACACTACAAGCACCTTCCTCCTTTGATAAAAGGCAAGAAAGAATTGAGAAAATGATGGAGACCTTCAAGCAAGTAAAGATCAATTTACCCTTACTTGATGCCATTAAACAAGTCCCAGTCTATGCCAAGTTTTTAAAAGACTTGTGCACCCATAAAAGACAGTCTAGGATACACCTATCCAAGAAGGTTTTTGCTGCAGAAAAAGTTAAGCAAGTCCTGTCTATTGCAACTCCCCCCAAACTCCAAGACCCTGGCCTCCCCACGATCCCATGCATCATTGGGGATCATACCATTGACAAAGCCTTATTAGATCTAGGAGCCAGTGTAAATTTGCTTCCATATTCAACATATGAGAAGCTGAGCTTAGGCAAATTAAAGCCCACACATGTGGTCCTCCAGCTGAGTGACAGATTTGTAAGGAAACCTGTGGGGATAATCGAAGATGTTTTATTTGGAGTTGACAAATTCTTCTACCCTGCTGACTTTTTGGTGCTGGATATGGAACCAGGTAGGAGTGTCACTTCCATACCTGTGATTCTAGACAGGCCCTTTTTGGCCACAGCTAATGCTTGTATTCAATGCAGGTCGGGAATTATGGAAGTGTCATTTGGAAATATGATGGTCAAATTGAATGTGTACAATGCAATAAATCAACCTCATCTCGATGAGGACTGCTCTTTTCTTGATGTGATAGATGAGGTTGTCCAGAAAAATGTGAATATGCTACTGCATGGTAAGGAATGGTTCAATGAGTTAGCTAAAGTATAGAAGGAAACAGAGTTAGAGAAGGTTCCCACCTCTGAGATTGAGCATGTGAAACTTGTCTCTTCTGAAGCAGCACCAGCACAACACCATCCATGGAGGCCTACTCTCTTACCTCTCCCACCCCCCTCTAAGGCACCCTATTGCCCTCCCTCATCAGTCCCCCAGAGGTGGAGTTAAAGCAACTCCCCAAATATTTGAAATATTCCTTTTTAGGAGATAACACCAAATTGCCTATGATAATCTCTTCTTCCCTCACTCTTAAGCAGAAAAAAGAACTACTTTGTGTACTAAAAAGGCATAAGAAGGCAATAGGATGGACCATTGCAGACATTGGGGGAATCAACCCTGCTGTGTGCATGCATAAAATTCATCTAGAGGAAGGATCCAAACCTTCCAGATAGATGCAGAGAAAACTCAACCCACACATGCAGGGGGTTGTGATGAAGGAGGTAGTCAAACTCCTAGACTGCTGGGATAATTTACCCCATCTCGAATTCACAATGGGTAGCACCTACCCAGGTAGTACCCAAGAAATCTGGCATTAAAGTTATTAAAGTAGATTCGGGTGAGCTAATTCCAACCAGATAGACCACTGGTTGGAGGGTATGCATCGATTACCAAAAACTCAATGAAAAAATCAGTAAGGATCACTTCTCACTGCCCTTCATAGACCAAATTTTGGACAAGCTGGCAAGCAAGGCCTATTACTATTTTCTTGATGGATATTCAGGGTACAATCAGGTCCCTGTATACCCCCAGGACCAAGAAAAAACTACATTCACTTGCCCATTTGGAATCTTTGCATACAGAAGGATGCCATTTGGGTTGTGTAATGCACCTGTCACGTTCCAAAGATGCATGTATGCTATCTTCTCTGACATGATTGATAAGTTTTTAGAGATCTTTATGGATGATTTCTCCATTTATGGAGATGATTTTAGCCAATGCCTACACCATCTCAGCTCTGTGCTGCAAAGGTGTGAGGAGACCAACCTAGTTCTAAGTTGGGAGAAGAGTCACTTCATGGTGACTCAAGGCACTGTTCTAGGACATGCTGTCTCTCACAGAGGAATTGAGGTTGATCAAGTTAAGATCAATTTAATTGCTCATTTGCTCCCCCAAAAACTGTCAAACAAGTTAGGTCATTTCTGGGCCATGCTGGGTTTTATATGAGGTTCATCAAGGACTTCAGCAAAATCTCCAAACCCCTTTATCATTTGTTGTGCCAGGATGTTCCTTTTGACTTTAATGATGAATATCGAGCGGCTTTTGAATTGTTAAAGACTTGTTTGACCACAGCTCCCATCTTGCAAGCCCCTGATTTCTCTCTGCCATTTGAGCTGATGTGTGATGCATCAGACGTTGCCATTGGGGCAGTTTTGGGTTAAAGAAAAGACAAGGCACCTTCTGTGGTAGCATATGCCAGTAAATCAATGGTTGATGCTCAATTGAATTATACTACAACTAAGAAGGAGCTATTACCTATTGTCTTTGCTTTAGAGAAATTCAGGTCTTATGTGCTGGGATAAAAAATTATTGTGTTCACTGACCACTCAGCTCTGAAATACCTCTTGTCTAAAAAGGAAGCCAAAGCAAGACTAATCAGATGGATTCTTCTCTTGCAGGAATTCAATTTAGAGATTAAAGACAAAAAGGGAGCTGAGAACGTGGTGGCTGACCATTTGTCAAGGATCCCAGCAGCTCAATCAGAAAGCTTGCCCATTAATGACTCCTTCCCAGATGAGCAACTTTTCACTGTTTAGATAAGTATGCCCTGGTTTGTCAATATTGTCAATTACCTTGTTGTGGGTAGGATCCCTCCATATTGGAACAAGGATGATAAAAATCTGTTCTTCGCACAGATTCGATATTACATATGGGAGGATCCTTACCTCTTTAAGCATTGTGCAGATCAGGTGATCAGACGTTGTGTACCTGAAACTGAGTTTCAAAACATCCTAATCATGTACCATGAACATGCTTGCGGGGGCCACTTCAGTGGTAACAAGACTGTGGCCAAGGTTCTTCAAAGTGGTTTCTACTGGCCTACCCTATTCAAAGATGCCCGGCAGCACTGTAAAGCTTGTCATCAGTGCCAGTAAATGGGCAGTATTACAAAGAGAAACTCCATGCCCTTGCAACCTATACTTGTTATCGAACTGTTTAATATTTCGGGAATCGACTTTATGGGACCTTTTCCCCCTTCTGCTGGATACAATTTCATCCTTGTAGTTGTGGACTACGTGTCTAAATGGGTAGAGGCCATAGCTACGAGGACAAATGATCACAAGGTCATCATTCAATTCTTGAAAGACAATATCTTCTCAAGATTTGGCATTCCTAAAGCTAATATTAGTGATGGGGGAAGCCACTTCTATAATAAACCTTTTGATAAGCTGATGGAAAGATACTCTGTTACCCACAGAGTAGCCACTCCCTACCACCCACAAACCAGTGGGCAAGTAGATATTTCCAACAGGGAAATCAAACATATTCTCAAGAAGACTGTGAGAACTGACAGAAGGGATTGGTCTAGCAAACTGAAGGATGCCTTATGGGCTAATAGAACAGCCTATAAAACCCCCATAGGCATGTCCCCATTCAGACTAGTATATGGCAAGACATGTCACTTGCCTATTGAATTACAACACATAGCATATTGGGCCATTAAAGCAGTAAATTCTGACTTACACTCAACTCATATTCATAGGAAACTCCAGTTATCCAAGCTGGATGAATTGCGACTAGAAGCTTATGCAAATGCCCGGAGTTGCAAGGAGAGGACCAAAGCCTTCCATGACAGACATTTGCTACGAAAAGAGTTCAAGCCAAATGACCAGGTATGGATGTTCAACTCCAGAATAAAATTCTTTCCAGGAAAGCTGCAGTCCAGAAGGGATGGACTTTTCACAGTGGTACACGTTTCTCCATTTGGAGCTGTCGAAGTCATGCATCCTACAGATGGCAAAATCCTTAAGGTCAATGGTCAGAGGCTGAAACTTTGCGTCAACAACATTTGTGAGCCTGAAGAGACCATTGATCTTCAGGATCCTCCAGGTTAATACCTGACTTCGATTTGTATCATATGTATTATATTTGCTTTATCCCTTGATTCTTTCCCACGATATTCTTTCTGTAATAAAATGGCCATGTCAAGATCCAGCTTCATTTCAATAAACTAACTGGTAGCACAGCAAATGAGTTGCTGGGTGCTTAGGCTAAAGCCCTGCACACACAGGCCATGTTATTGAACTCATAGGACCTCTCGATAGGTCATTTGGACTTTTCGCTAGGTCAGCTGCTGACGACGATAGGATTGGTGAGGATTTCGATAGGTGTTGAAACTTCTCGATAGGTGAGAACAACCTTGCGATAGGTTCTAGACTCTTACCTGAAACCTATCGACAGGATTGACAAATGTACTACCCAACCTATCGAAAAGTTGTTTTCCCCCCTCAGCATCCTAACGAATTGAATGTTTTATCTACCCTGTGTTCGACAGGACACCGACCTAATCAAAGCGGCCATCCCAGCCCATCGAATGCAATGTTTATTCTTTTCGATAGGAAGGGTATAACCTATCGAAAGCATTCAATTGCCAGCCCCATACTTGTGCAACTTCGATAGGAAGCCTTAACCTGTTGACATTTTACACTCATCCTATCGAAATCGCCCCCACTCCTTTCATGCTTGTTGTGCACCTGTGCTACGCGGAAATTTTACCGCACGTGTACCATGTACAACTGCACACAGCACGGGCCTTAAACTCTGCACCCCCCTTGGGTTTCTGCACCACGCCGTAACTCCCAGCGCTAAATATAGGCTGCCAGTTAATGCACGATTTCGTTCCCCATGCTGATTGGTGGAATTAACCATTCATTCTTTCTCGTCGCAGCGACGATATTGAATGTGCCGCTTCATATTCCATCATGCATCCACCTTAAATAGATGTAGATGGCTCAACTTCGTCCCATTCCTCTCCTTCTACCCTCTGCACTCCTCCTCACAACTATGGCAAATGACAAGCCCACCTTCACTCTTGCTCAACTCTACCTCTTTTGGCTGGAGCCACTACCGCCCAAGGAATCAGACCCGTTGCAATTCCTCTGGGACGAATATGAAGAGGTACAGGGGATCCTCGCCAAGGAGGAAAAGCAAAAAGATAAGATGAAGAAGAAGAAGCAGAAGACCGAGCCACCGGCTTATCCGCCCCCATCCTCCTCCACCACCCCTTCCCCTACCCCCTGAACTTGCTCTTTTTCCTTTTCTTCCTCCCCCCTAGCTTGCAGCTCCTCTTCCACCTGACGTAGGCTGAGGATGTCCCTGAGCCAGGGGAAGGCTTTTCGTTTACCAAGGATATTTTGTCCACATGAATTTCATACTTTTCGCATCCTTGTGCTTGACCATTGTACTGACTAAAATAAAATGCTCTGTTTATGCTTTGTTTAGTCTCTTTTTAATAAAATGCTTTTTCCTTTTTTCTGGTTGCCTACTTTTTTTATTTTTGTCCCTGGATGACCGCACAGCTACATCCACTATTCTATACACAGTGAGGACACTGTTTCGTTTAGGTTTGGGGGTATGGCATGTATGCCAATAAATTAGTTAATTTCAGTGCAACTAGGTGTAAAAAGGAGTGTTTGAAATTAATTAGAGTAAATTCTCACTTGAATTTTTTGGAAAAGAGGAAATTAAAAAACTATTTGAAACTGAAATAAGCTGTAGTCCAACACACTTCATGAGGCAAATGTCAACAATTTGTGAAAAATAATTTTGATGTGTAGTAAACCGGAAATGAGAGAAGATTGTGAAGATACACCCTTGAAAATCTGATGGAAGGCCATACCCAGTGAGATTTGGGCCTGAAAAATTTTCTTTGAAGAGTGTCTTGGCAATTTTTTTCTGCTCTAAGGACTGATGGGATCTAATTTTAATCACTAGAAGTTAGGCAATTCCAAGTTGAAACAGCTTGACAGCATTCATGACATTGAAGACATGAAGTAAGGCTATCCCTTGGACAGTTTGAGCCTAAAATGCCCCCCCTTTGAACTGCCCTTGATACACACCAGTTGAGATTTTAAAATCATAGTTTTTCTTTGATGGAAACCAGAAATTTTGAACCCAAAACCTTCTGACCTGTTTCAATTCACCCTCCACCTGAGAAATCAGAAAATAAGAGGAGAACTGAGGTTAGAGGTGTAAGGTTCGATGTCTGGCCAAAAGAAGAAGAATATCTGAAGGCTAGTGTGATGCATAGTTGTGGCATTCCGATCCATTTAAAAAAAAAAAAAAAATTAAACAGAGCAAAAGGATGAGAAAGAGAAGTCACTTCATTTGAAAATCTACAAGAAGATAAGAAGTTGATGAAGCTGATCACTTTAAGTCTGAAATTCCATAAAGAAATTGAAGAGGTGCTGAAATGAAGAAGGTTGAGTTGCAGACCACCTCCTTACCTTTACTGATTTCTCATTTTGAACACCTTTTTACCCTTTCATTCTTTTACAAACCTCATCCCTAAGCCACATTGCAACACAATAAAAAGACCTTACTGATCTGAAATGAATTGAGCTGTCATGTGGAGATAAAGATTTGTTTAATCTATGGTGAAAAGAACTAGAAAATTTCAGAAATTAAAGCAATGCCTATGCTCATGCTTGCAATCCTATTTGAGGGCTGTAACTGCTCTTGAGCTGTGTGAAATGATGCACCCTTCTATTCTTGTTGTGAGTGAACAGCCCTGGTGAGACTTGGGTCTGAAATCTAATTTGAGGGTGGTAGTATCAAAACAGAATTCTCAAGTGAAAGGTGAGCTATGCATTCATTTTTAAGAGCACTGCCTTGACATGAGCTGAGTGATGGTGAAGGATTGCAGCAGACTTTTAAGTTTGGAACTGATTTTTTTTTTTTCTGTTGAAATTCCTCTAATGAATTAAAAAGACATGGTGTGAATTTATTCTATTTACTGAAACTCTGTTTAGCAGGGTGCACTACTATTAACTAACCTTATTGGAGAAGTTTGTGGGTACCTTCACTGAAAACCCTCAGGAGACTTCACTCCTCCACTAGGGATCACCTAGGGGTTTAAAAGGCTTGGTGCATATGCTAAATGCACCCGTGCTCCCTACGAAAGTGTCATTTTTAATTCATTTTAATCCTCCTTTGCTCAGGGACTAGCAAAGCCTAGGTTTGGGGGTGTGTTAAGTGGTGAAAAATGCCACTTTTCACCCTTTAACCTGACCATTGATAGACCTGTGAGCACACTAATAAGCCTCTGTCAAGTGGATTTTGTAGACAGCAATAAAAGATGACACTAATGTAGAAAATCACTCAAGAATGCCCAGAAAGGGGCCATCTCTCGACAGACAAACCCAAAGAACACACACGGTAGGGTAGCACATCATCTTTGGACCCTTTGAGCGTGGTACAAAGTAGGCAAGGCGAAGGAAGTGAAAACAGGCTAAAAACATCCTATCGAGAGGTTGCTTGAAGACTTTGATAGGAGCTGAAAGCAAAGAAAGGAGAAATTTGTGCAGTTGAAAAGGTTTCGATAAGATCTGAAGGCAGAAGATAGATGGATTCGTGTGGATTGAAGAATTCGATAAGATCTATCAAATGGTTTCTTAGACCTATCGAGATGAAGACGCTGGAACAGAACTTATCGAAGGGTGCTTGAGCCTTTCGAAAGGAGTGAGCGCAATTCTATCGAAATGATGGCATGAAGAACGGAACCTGTCGAAATGGTTCTCCAACCTGTTGAATGCTCCAGGCAAAGGGCTGAGAATGCTGAAGCTCTAAGAGAGGGTTCATCCTATCAGAACCTATCGAAGAGATCTAAGAACCTAGCGAAAGGACCAAAAAGCTCCATTTGAACCTATCGAAATTGTGTGCAGAACTTCTCAGAAATTCAGCTATGCACACGCTGTGACTTAGTGACCTGCTGCACGCAACTCGAGGCACTTAGTGACCGATACGATGGTTTCAAAAGATGCTCTAGGAAATCCTAACCGACCCATGTGCTCTAACAGGACCCTAACAAACTCTGAGGACCTTCTAGAAGAGATTTTTGGCAGGAAAAATAGAGGAGAAAGCTATATATAGAGACCCCCAATTGCAATTGGGGGGAGATCGAGATCTGAGCCAAATTCTAGAGATTAGAGCTTGCAGAAAAATTCTATTTTCCCTCTTTTAGCCCAACAATGGTTGGCTAATTCCCTTGGAGTAGCGAGGAGAGAGGTTAGATCTGTAATGGGGTAAGGTTAAGAGTGCTATTGTGGGTTCCCAGCTGCACAGACTACAGATCTGAGAGTATTTTCATTGTAGAGTGATTTTGATTATGATGCAAATGCTATTTTTAATGCTTTAATTAGATCTAAAGTTCCTTTGATTTCATTTGATGATCGATCGGATTTGTGTAGAGGAGTCCGTAGATCAGCTCACCCACTTAACTGGTAGGCCTCTTGGATACCATCCATTCTCCCTGGATCTGATACTCCTGTAATTCCCTGAGTCTGTAACCTTAGAATTAGAGCATCTGTAGTGGATTTAATTGTTCTAATTGATGCTTTAGCTTTGGAGGAGATCCCTAGGATGGTCTGTGACCATTAAAGTGGACAGATCATAACCTTAAGGTTAGTCCAAACTCAGGCTCCAATTGGATTCATCTGCTGTAAATCCATGGATCCGATAAAGTCTATACGATGGTTTGTGACCATTCAAGTAGACAGATCATAACCTTAAGACCAGGTGGATCCTGTGATTTGGAGTGGAGCCTTCTACCCTACAGCTGTGCTTATAGCCAATTGAGGGAATTGTGTGCTCTGAACCTCTGTAGCATGATTAATCGAATCTGATTTCAGTGAAGACCAATTTCCAAGCTACTCTTCTCCATTTTCTACTTTTTACTCTTTTCCCCTGCAAGATCTAAGTTCCCAAACTCGATCCAAGTTAGTCTATGTTTAATTTTAGCTTAGCTTAAGTGATAATCCATTTTAAACCTCTCCCCTGTCTTTTAGCTAACTTAGCATTATTTAGGGTGCCAGATCTCCTACAGATCTGGAGATTTATTACATTTTTAAACCAACCTCCTTGTGGACATTCTCTTATTCACCATCTTTTTAAAGCTTGCTACAACAGACCTTGATTACTTGCAGGTCTGTGTGAGTGTGTTCTGCCTAGTTTTATTAAGTGATTTTAGACTCCCATTTGAGAGAAGGCAAACACCCCAACATGTATCATAGGTGGTATGAGCAAATACAAGCATGTTGAGTCGCGTGGACCTTGATGATTGGTGATTCGAACACGTGAGGTAGGAAATACCTTGAACATGTATTTTAATTTCAAGAGCATGTATGTAGTGATATAGAAATGAATATAAATGCATAGTAAATGTGAATCCGTAAATGTGCGTGTGAGTGACACAAAGTAAGTAAGTGAATATGTGGCATCCCGAGGGGATAAGAATGTGATAAAGGCATCTGTGTGATGCATTGATTTAGACATCCCAGGGATGTATGTGAAACAGTAAAGCAAGAAATTCCCCACCTTGGGAATTTTTGTCCTTGAAAATGCACCCGAAGGTGTGTCGATGGAGTCCCCCCCCCCCCCCCCCACACACACGGACCCACTTAGTGACAATCTAAAATAACTACACAGCCTGCACGAAATGAATAGTCAAGACAATGATTTTAAAGGAATTAAGCACAAGTGAAGTAATTCACAACTTTAAATTTGATTCACTTTCGATACAAACAGGATAATCCCCCATATAATGGCATCCATGCCAAGATAGTTTCATACATGAGATTTTTAAAATAATTACAGCTCAAAATAATTATGACAAAACTCCAACAGTAATCACAACAAAAAGAAATGTGATAATCTGTAGCTCACATGGTCCCCTCTCCTGGCTGGTCTACTACGTCTAGCTACTGTGGTCCCCCGCCTAGCTGCTGTGGCCCCGAACTCGACGTACCCGCACCAGAAGCATCCCCAGCTGGAGCGTCAGGAGTCCAAGTTTGCTCCTCTGCGAGATGCTATTGGAAGTCCGCGAGATAGATGTACCGCATAGTATGGTACATCAGGAAATCTAAATGGCGGTTCATTTGCTGGTTGTTGGCTTCCATTCGGGCCAACACGTCGTTGATAGTAGGGGTGGGGCGAGTCAGTCGTCCATGGTGGGGTGGTGTAGAAGTAGCAGGTGATCATGAAGCTGGAGCAGGTGGCACAATGGGGTGCCTCTAAGGCTGTGCTAGGTCATGTGGTTGTGCTCCCTCAGCTGGTGTCACAACAGGTGGCTCCCTGTCTACTGGAGGATCCTGGGGTGGTGGTGGTACAGGGCCAACTTGAGCAGGCGCTGGCTCCTCAACTGGTAAAGTCTTCTTTAGCATACGGTAGCTGCGACCCCACGAAGAGATGGAGTAATGCTTCACGTGGTCGGTGGCCTTCGGTTCGATGGGTGAGATGGCATATTTGGGGGCGCTAGAATAGCACTCCAACATGCTAGAAATAAGTCGAGCATAGGGCATGCGCTTCTTAGGTTTCAAAGGCCCTTTCATCATCTTACCCTTAATGTAAATCATACCTCAAAGATGATCTTGGTGGCGTCATACCAATGGCCGAGGTATGCCACGTGTAAGGCCTGTTGGACCAACTCCACCCTCTCAGTGTTGTGGCACATTGGTAAAGGTTACACTTGATTATTGAATCAAGCATCCACATGTAATGGGGTAGGTCTACCCTCCTTATCGATGATCCGGATCCTCTAAGCCCTTTGGTCTACCCTCCTTGTCATGGCGCATTGGGGATGTTTAAATCGAAATTTTGATTTAGACGTCCCTGATTTATTGAACGTTGAACAGTGACCTCGGGATGCGTGCCCGCCTGGTCGTAGGTTTGACCAAGTGATGGTCAAATAGAGGACTAAAAAAAAAAAAAGAATATATTAGGTGTGATGTGAATGTGTCCTAAGTATGGGGTTAGATGTTAGTTAAGGGTCACATACACCTATCTCCGATGTGTGTGCTTTTACACCAAAGCATGAAGGATTAAAAAGGGAGCAAATAACTAAGAGGAGTTATTGCCTTTAGTTTTATTTGGTATAGAGAATGTATGAAGAAAGAGAGAGACCTAAGAAGAGGATGGAGTAAATGCTAGAAAGGTGAGAGTGGAATTCGAGTTGGAAGACGTGCAAGAGCATTTAATGTTGAATTCGATGCCCAAGGATCTCGTTGAAGCCGAAGTTGAAACCCTAGGTCATTAACACAACCACCTAATCAATCAAGAGATCGATTGAAGGTGAGTCTCGTTTAATTTCAAATAAACACATTGTTGTGAATTTAATTGAGGTTTAAATGATGAAATAAAGAATATAAACGAAGGAAAATGGAAAGGAATGAAGGTAGGAAGAATGCCTGAGAAAGGGCTGAATTTCTGACCAAATCGATTGATCGATTTCTGAAATCGATTGATCGATTTTGGCCTGGAAGATTTCTAGGCAAAGTTGCCCAAAATCGATTGATCGATTTGAAATTGATCAATCGATTTGTAGAAATTGATTAATCGATAAGAAATTGATTAATCGTCTAAGCACTTCCAGTGACTGGAAAATGGAGAGCTAGGAAAATCGATTGATTGATTTTAAAATCAATCAATCGAATTTAGATTTTTGATTAATCGATTTGGGATCGATTAATCGATTTTGGGATTTCGATTGATCGATTTTGGGAATCGATCAATCGATTTGGACAGTTTTTGTGGACTTTTGATTTGAACTTTGAGGGTCTAGGAAGGTCTTGTACCTTCTTTAATATATCTTTATTGATGCCTTACTTGTGCTATGGTGTACCATAGGTGGTACGAGCAAATACAAGCATGTTGAGTCGCGTGGACCTTGATGCTTGGTGATTTGAACACGTGAGGTAGGGAACACCTTGAACATATATTTTAATTTCAAGAGCATATATGTAGTGATATAGAAATGAATACAAATGCATAGTAAATGTGAAACCGTAAATGTGTGTGAGTGACACAAAGTAAGCAAGTGAATATGTGGCATCCCCAGGGGATAAGAATGTGATAAAGGCATCTGTGTGATGCATTGATTTAGACACCCCAGGGATGTATGTGAAACAGTAAAGCCAGAATGAATGAGAACTGATAAGACCTAATCTATTATATTTAGCACAATCACACGATGAATAACTATATGTAGTGCACTCAATACTTTTGTTATTTAAGGTTTGAACAAAATATCCCACCGACGTGGCGGGATACCCATGACTGAAACGGTAGGATATCCGTGATCGGTACATCGGCTAATTCGTACACCAATTGTACATCCCAGGGATGTTGATATGAGAATTAGACCCCGTCGCCTATGAGAAAGGGACCTGGGTAGTATTGATAAATGAAAACAGTCATATAAAAACTGTCTAGTTAGACGACGATGGAGGGTATTCTATCGGGCACCCGACTCTATAGTAAGTTGGGGAATATTTAAGTTACAGATTTAAGTCTTTAGGCTGAATCAGTGGAATGTCGAGAACAATGAGAACATGTGCATTTATTTTTTAGTCATTTAAACTGTTGTTTTCCCAGTAAACTCATAATACATCATGCTATTTAATATTATAGAATATATGTGAGAGTTTGACTTATATGTTAATTATGTTGTTTCCCTATTAAGCTAGGATGTAGCTCACCCTTTAGACTATACATCGCAAGTCCTGTGCTTGCAGCTGCTGAGGCTTCGGGAGACGTAGATCCAAGGGATTCGGATTACGTGCCTAGGGAAGAGTTACAGCTCCTGAGGACTTCTTCTAGAGGACCCCGTACGTACTTTGAAAGAGATTTTTGAGAGCATTCTATACGGCTTGGTATGTCAAGCCGTTTTGAGAGAAATGTAATTATAAATGATAAACTCTTTTGGAGAACCATCTGGGGTGATCCTACTTATCACCGATGGTTCGGGTCGGTTCTTCTGTTCATGCGTTGGCATGGAAGTAGAATTGCCTTTTGAGCTTTTGTTTTAGAACAACATATCTTTATTGCATGCTTGTTTCAGTTCACATGTTTTACTTTGATTAGTTGTTGCTTGGTTATACCAATATTCCGTACGGACTTTTGGGGCACGGCCTTGAGGGCCGTGCTGATGGCACGGGTTTTGGGGTGTCAAAATTCGGGCTATCACAGCATCTAATACATGCATCAGGCTTAGCTACAGTAACTGATAGTTTTTTGCTCGAATTTCACTTTTGGAGTTTGACTTATTGACCATCTCAATGTTTGGGCTGGGTTTCATTAGGACTGTTGCACCCATGTTTACCCTATTTGCAATCCTTTAGTCATTTGAAACCTCACCCTATCATCCACCATTGAAGCCCCTTGCCCACATTTCTAAACTTTCAAAATCCTAGAAAACCTTAGATTAGGAGATTGCCTAATTGCTAATCCCAATTAGCCCTTAAGCACCCTCCTAACCTATCCTTTTCCTATAAATAGAGAGCCGCTCCCTTTGGATTAGAGGCTTGAAAAAGTTTCCAAAGAGAGAAAAGATTAAGAGCTTTCCCTTCCCCCTTTGGTGCACCATTCTCATCCAAATTCCAGAATTCTAAAACCATTTTTAGGCCCCCCTCTTCCATAAAAAACCTTTGAGTTAGGAGAGAGTTACTCCTTAGCCTTCTTCCTCTATCCCTTAGCCATCAAGCTTTAAAGGTTAGAACCTACCATTCCACCACCTAAGCTATTGGAACCCTATCAAGTTAACCTATGCGGAGGTCCACAGCGGTGCTACAAGGGTCTGAGAGCTCCGACTCTCCCCTCTATTCCTCTACCTTCTTAGCTTTTGCTCTATCCTCAGATTTGTGCCGTTACGCCGCCGAAATCTTGGTAGGAACGGAGGGGCACAAATATGATCATAGTGCCTTCGGGCAAGAGGAAGTGATCTTTTTATTTTTATTTTCATTTTATCTTTTGCCATAAGTAGAGATTGCTTTAGAGCGGGTTGATCGGGTGCCTAACACCTTTCCGAACGATAACCGAAGCCCCTACCCAAGAGCCTTTGGCATAGACTGGTGAATCAAAGTCACATTTTTGGCACTTCGGTGCTTATAAAATTGATTTAGGTTTCCCGAGACACCGAAAGCTCTGGGTGGCAACTCTATATTTTAACGAGAGTGTGCATCGTCGCGATGGGATGGTTAAAAATCCCACGGTTGCACACTAAGGGTCTCATAGAGTTCCCAAGCATCCACTGCTATTAAATTATGAAACATACCACCACAGACAACATCAATCATATGCCTAGTTTGGTCATTCAATCCTTCATAGAAAGTGAGCACTATTTACCATTTCGCGACCCCATGATGAGGGCACATATAGAGAAGATCCTCGAGGCGACTGTTGGTTCTATTTCGAGACTCTTGCTGCTATTTTATTAAGAACTGTGGAGAGAATAAATCAAGAGTGGGGAATTGGAGATGGGTCAGCATAGCAAGTCTAAAATAAACATAGTCCTGCAAGATACAGGGCCCATTGTAGCAAGTTTTGATAAGTAAGAGCTTGTCCCATAGAGAAATTGATCTAGAATCCAAATGGGCTATAATAGTAGGCCTCCAGATCTGGCTACAGATCTAACAATCCTAAAGAAAGGGAGTTGGGTTTCACAACTATACTGAATTAATCCTAAAAGCAGAGAAATAAAATGTAGCCTTATCCTAAAGAAAGGGTTAAGAGGGAGATGGTGGTAGTGTGTGCCAAAATAAAATACAAAAATTATGAGAAGTAAGCAGGTTAAGCTAGAGTCAAAGTAATGATGTAACTCAGATTTAGTCTGTCTCTGTAGTGTTCCTTGCTGAGACGCTATTAAAAGCCTCAAGAAGGTAAAAATATCTTGTTTAACCCATGCCATTTGGGGTGCTCTTAGGGCTATACTCTGTCCACTCTAATGGTCACAGGGTATCTGACAGAGTTTGTCAAATCCCATTGGTTAAAACAAACATTGCCAATCTAACCCAGGGGAGTGGACTGATCATTCTCCAGCCACTGGGCCAGATCAAGCCATAAATACTATTGCAGTACTATGTAATGCCAGTGCTACAAGCTCCCCAAATATGTGCACAAACCTGGCTGACATCCATAGGGATTCCAACCCAAAAGATCCTAAGTGCTTTGCTAAGGGTAACTGCTCACTAGTGCCCACAAAAAGGACCATGCAATAGGTTGAATAAGGCTTTAGATTCAGTTGGTCATTACTACAAACGGCCTGCAATGACTCGACCTCAAGCTGTAATTACTACAAAGAGATCAGATCTAACATCTGATATCGGCTAGGTAAAACAGAGGGGAGTCAGTTCCTGTACAAACCTCCTCACAAGGCTCTAGAAGTTCATGTGCAGGGGAGAAGAATCCTTCTCAAACATATGAATGGATACAACCTTAGGGCTATACTCTGTCCACTTGAATGGTCACAAGGTATCCCATTGGTCTGTCCATCCCACAGAGGCTTGAGAAAGAACATGAAAACTGCTGCAACCACTATGGTCCACAAGCCTCCGAGCTCCCTGGATCTCACTACAGATTCAGCATTGCTTTTCATGGGGCTATCAAACCAAGGGAAATTAGATGGTAAGCAATAGATCTACTAGAAACTGAATGGGCTAGTCCCAAATACATGGATCTTATAGACATCTAAAAAAACCATAAGATCTTTAGACTCAATTAAGCATTAAAACGGCAATCCATTGATGAAAACAAAACTTACAATGAATTGTCTCCAAACTGCAGCCTGTACACAACTGCTCATCCGAATCCCAATATATACCAAAAACCTATTACAAACTAAAATGAAACTAAACCTAGCTTCTTACAAGGGGGTTAGCCAGCAAGTGTTGGGCTAAGGGAGAAGAAAAATAAGAAAAAGAGATGATCAAACCCTAACCCTAGCCTGCTAAAGTTCTCAGTCGGCAAAAGATGAAGGAAAGATAAAAACAATAAACTCTAAGTATAGCTTATATACTCTGTCAAAATGGCCTTGGCTCTAAAGAGATTAACCCTAATTTTTCCAACAGACGTGGCACTGTTTCAACCCTTGGATGCCTGGAGGTATACACCTCGAAATCTATGCCTCGAGAAGTGTGCCCTAGCCTTGGGAAATTCCTAAAAAGTCCTTAAATTAAAACTAAAAAGTGGAGAGCCCATGCTTTGAGGGGCTGGTATCTGCTTTTAGCTCATTCATGCAGCTGCTTTGCCTTCGTGGAGTTGCCTTTGTCTGGTGGGAAGTGCTTGCTCGCACAGTGAATCTTTAGTTCAGTGCACAGTTCCTTTACGCTGTAATGTTGTCGTTGAGATTATCTGGAGTGCCTAGACTTCTCACGCAGTAGAGCTTCAGAAGCTCTTTCTTTTGCTAAGTACTCGCGTAGTTATGCTCCTACACTCGCATAGTCAATGGTAAGGCTTCAGAGTGCGCGAGATCTGTGTGAAGAGAATTATGGGCGTCTCTCTCTTCCAGGGCTTGCGCGGTTACTTTGAGGCTTGATCTCTGCGAGAGCTTCGCAAGGGAAAATTCTGAGAGTTTAAACCTGTGAGATTTTCGCGAGGTCATTTTAGCTGTCCTTCTGACTGCACAGCGTGTCTGCGTGAGGGCCTCTTCCACTGCATCTTTAGATTCACGAGGAAGCTCCTCAACTCTGCGAGGTCTATTTTTTGCTGCTCTGGTGCATTACACTTGTTGCTGTCACAGTCTCCTCCTTTCTCAGCTAACTTCATTCATCTGCTAAACTTTAGTCAATGATGATCAGTAATAATGAGTCACCATGGTGAGCACTACCAAGGTGTTCCATCAGGCTTTGTCTCAGCTATCATCTTTGAGTGCATTCTCTTTCTCTTTTGGGCCAAAAGGCAAGGAGTTTGTATTAAGCTGCATATTTCATTGCTAACTATAAAACACACTTAACAAATGGTTATTAGTCTGCTTCAAGGTCCAACAAAGGCTAAGTTAAGAGGTGAAAAGTGGTACTTTTCAATGAATAACACACCCCCAAACCTAATCTTTGCTAGTCCCTGAGCAAAGGAAAAATTAAAATAACTACTCTAAGAATTGAAATGCCACTTTCATAGGGAGCACGGATACATTTAGCATATGTACCAAGCTTTTTAAACCCCTAGGTGATCCCTAGTGGAGGAGTGAAGTCTCCTGAGGGTTTTCAGTGAAGATACCCACAAACTTCTCAATGAAACAATTAACAAAGGTGTAACATTATCAAGTCAGTTGTCAAGAAACAGAGCATTAGTTCACCTTTGATTCAATAAAAATGTGAGGAATTTGGACATGAAAAGCATAGACATTTAATCATCCAACCTCTACCTGAGTGTACAATATTTCCAATTAGCTCACAACAAGGGGGACAATACATGTATATCAGCACTGAGCTCATCATTAATTCAAAAATTAGGTTATAGGCTATGCCTAATACATTCAACCTCAGACCCAATACTCACCAGGGCATACTCTCACAAGGGACCTGGAGGGTTTCATTTTCTCTTAAGCTCAAGAATAGTTACAGCCCCCAAATGGGTCTGTAAGCATGAGCATAGGCAAAGCACCTAAGTCCTGGCATCATTGGCAGGTCCTCACCATAGATTGGACAACTCCTTGTCTCAGCATGACAGCTCATTCGACTTTGGATGACAAGGTCTTTAGCTGGGTTGTGATGTGGCTTATGAAGTGGGTTCTAAAGAATGTAAGGTTGAAGAGGGATTCAAAATTGAGAAATCAGTAAGTGAAGGAGGTGATTCATGACTTCACCCATTTATAGTTCAATCCCTTTCATTTTCTTTCAAAATTTTCAGACTTGAAGTGGCTGGCTTCTCCTCTTCATTTTGATTTTTCCAATGAACTGCTCCTCTTGACTCCTCTCTCACTCCTCTTCATTATTGTTTTTCTTTCTTTTCTTGCATTTTTCTTTCTGATTTTGTTTTTATTTTTTATTTACTTTTGTATTTGTGACTTGCCACATCTTTCCTCAGCTGCTACATTGCTCAACTTTTAGGTATCTCTTCTCCATTCACCCAATGTTGACCCTATCTTGACCATCTTCAGCTCCTTCTCTTTTACCTTCTGAATTATAAGAGTGAGGATAGGTTTGAGTCAGGTCCATAGGTTCAGGTGTAAGTACTCAGGTGTATTTTGAAGAAAATTGGAAATTAAGGCTCAACAGGTGTGTGCACAAGGGCAGTTGATTAGGATTCGGTCTGTTTAAGCTCAAACTGTCCAAGAGAAGGCCTTGATCCTTTCCTAGGTTTCATGAGTGATGTCAGTTTTTTCAACTTGGAGGTGCCTAACTTCTAGTGAGGGCATTGCCTCAGCCAGTCCTTAGAGCTAGAAGAATTGTCTCAGTCACTCCTCGAAGGAAAGGAAAAAAAATAATTTTGTAGGCCCAACTCTCACTGGTTATGGTCTTCCATTGAACTTTAAAGTATGTCCTTACCTTTTTCTCTCTTTAATGATTCACTCAGTACTGATACAAGTGAGTTTACTTGGTGTTCACATCATGGAAAAGTTAAAATTTAAAAGCTTGTAATGCCTAAAGGTCTGCAAAATTTTAAAATTTTCATTTTTCTAATGATTCTTAGGTGAACATGGTTCTGCTTTTGTCTTACTCACTTGAATTTGCTGCACTTAGGTTAACTATTTCATTGGCAGAACCTGCCACACCCCCAAACCTATGAGGAGCAGTGTCCTCACTGATTCAAAGGACAATGGTTGTGCAGCAGTGAACAAACAGAGAAATTAACACTACAAGAGAGAAAAGCAAAACACATAACAAATAACAAAAAAGAATAAACATATATATAAAAAGAAAAACAAAAAGTGACAGATTGTCGGGAAAAGACATTTTATTATAGGTATAAAAACAAATAGATTACAAAAAAAAAAAAAAAAATTATAAACCTAAGAACAATCTAAGCAGAACATCCTGTTAAACAAAATGGTCCTTCCTCTTGGCTCAGGGATATCCTCAACCTGCTGTGGAAGAGGAACTGTAGACCAAGAGGAGGGGAAGACGAGGATCATGGAGATGGATGTTGAGTAGGTGGGGGGGTTTGAAGAAGATGGTGGGGGAGATGCAGGTGATTCGGTTTTTTGCTTCTTCTTCTTTCTCTTCTCCTTTTTCTACTCCTCCTTAGCCAGGATCCTCTGCACCTCCTCGTACCCAGAGGAATTGTAGTGGGTTAGGCTCCTTAGGCGGTGACGGTTCTATCCACATCGGGTAAAATTTGTTTAGCAGATTGGTGGGTTTGTCATCCACCATAGTTAAGAGTAGGGAGGGACTTCTAAGGTTAGAGGAGAATGGGTGAGATGAAAACTAACTGTCCCTGTATTTAAAGTACTTGGATGGTGGAATACATATGGGCACATTAACTTTCGTCTCTTTCTGAGCGTGACAATAAATTGTGATTGTTCTAGGAATGATAAATCGCACAACCTATTTGGGGAACGAGAGGTCACAATAAATGGTGGTCTAATTTTGGCATTGGAAATTAAGGCAATCCCGCATTTTGCGGAGTTTTCCGAAGTGCTCGCGGAGTAGAATTCTCACGTCGTACAGATGTACCTCCACGAAAAGGATAATCACACAAAAGAAAATAGCTCTGCGAGTACAAAATCAAGAACATTGTGTGCCTCGCGAAGTTACTTCGCGAAGTAGATGTTGGGATTGAGCATGCGAAGTTGTTTTTCATTTCTCGCGTAGCTTAGCTGGGGATCTCCGTGAAGAACATCCATTCGGAGTTTCAGAGGGCACCCCTATGACTCCACGGGAAAGTGGTGAAATAGTTCGCGACCATGAAAATTAGGCCATTTAACCCCGCGAGAAACCAATAGTCAACCTCTTTACACCATTTGTGCTCAGGCCTGTGCTTGCACAATGTCTTGCACCCATTCAGTGGCCATCAGCATCTACCCTTCACATGTATCCCTTTTTCAAATGATAATAGCCTCCCTAATACCAGCACATGCATAGCAAAAATTCCAAATGATAAAACACCTTGATGAACACAGATTCTAAACAGTTGTAGTGCTATTACTTTGCTCACACTTCAGTAAGAAGTATTCATCTCCTATGTTACTAACAGAAATGAACAATACTAAGAATCAAACCTATAAAGCAATTGAAAATAAACAAGCACACAGAATAGAATAGAACAAACACATAAAACAGATATGGCACACATAATACAAAGTTGTGGATCACTGATCAGTGGGAGGTTCATGTAGATGAATGGTCTGAGGAAGCTCCACTGGTTGTTCTACACAAATCTTGAGCCTCTGACCATTTACTTTCATGATCTGCCCTGACTTTGGGTCCAAGATCTCTACAACACCAGATGGGAAGGCTTCGATGACAGTATAAGGTCCATCCCATCTAGATTTCAACTTCCCTGAAAAAAATTTAAGTCTGGAGTTAAAAAGTCAAACCTTGGTGCCAGCAATGAAGTCCTTCCTTAACAACTTCTTGTCAAAGAATGCTTTTGATCTCTCTTTATACATTCTGGCATTGGCATAGGCTTCTAGCCTCATTTCATCAAGTTCTGCCATTTGCAATTTCTTTTGAGAACCAACAGAAGTTAGATCTACATTAATTGCTTTGATAGCCCAATAGGCTCTATGCTCTAACTCCACAGGTAGGTGGCAGGCCTTGCCATACACCAGCCTAAACGGGGACATGCCAATAGGAGTCTTATAGGCAATCCTATAAGCTCACAAAGCATCATTTAGCTTTGGTGCCCAATCCTTCCTATCAGTCCTCATAGTTTTCTCCAGAATATGCTTAATCTCCCTATTAGAAATTTCAACTTGCCCACTAGTCAGTGGGTAGTAGGGAGTTGCAATTCTATGTGTAACAGAATACCTTTTGAGTAGGTTCTCGAAAGGTTTGTTACAGAAGTGGCTTCCCCCATCACTGATAATAGCTATGGGGATACCAAATCGTGAGAAGATATTGTCCTTCAAGAATCTAAGGACAACTTTGTGGTCATTGGTCTTTATGGCAATGGCTTCTACCCATTTAGACACATAGTCCACTGCCACAAGTATGAAATTTAATCCCATAGATGAAGGAAAGGGGCCCATAAAATCGATGCCCTAGATGTCAAAAAGTTCTACAAATAAGATGGGCTGCAATGGCATGGAGTCTCTCTTCGAAATGCCTCCCATCCTTTCACATCTCTCACAAGCCTTGCAATGCAAGTTTGCATCTCTAAACCAAGAAGGCCAATACAAACCATATTAGAGCACTTTTGCTGTAGTCTTTTTGCCACTGAAATGACCTCCACAGACTTGCTCATGACACATTGAAAGAATGTCGTGAACGTCATTTTCAAGCACACATCTCCTAATGACCTGGTCTGCACAATGCTTGTAAAGGTATGGATCCTCCCACAGAAATTATCTAACCTGAGAGAAGAACAGGTCCTTGTCCACTGTTAGATCAGTGTGGAGGGATCCTACCAACAGCAAGAAAATTGATAATGTGTGTAAACCAGGGCGCACTAGACTGCACAGTAAAAAGCTGCTCATCAGGGAACAACTCATGAACAGGTGTTGCTGCACATTCTTCCAAGTTAATCCTAGAGAGGTGGTCAGCCACTACATTCTCAACTCCCTTCTTGTTTTTTATCTCAAGATTAAACTCTTGTAAGAGGAGAATCCATCTGATCAGCCTAGGCTTTGCATCCTTCTTAGCCAATAAGTATTTCATGGCTGAGTGATCTGTAAAAATTACAATCTTAGACCCTAACAAGTAGGGTCTAAACTTGTCCACAGCAAACACTACTACAAGTAGCTCCTTCTTAGTTGTAGTGTAGTTCAGCTGAGCTTCAGCTAGTATTCTGCTGGCATAATAGATCATTACAGGCATCTTATCTTTCCTCTGTCCTAAGACAACACCTATGGCTAAGTTTGATGCATCACACATCAGCTCAAAGGGGAGCAAGTAATCTGGGGCCTAGATTATAGGGGCAGTCGTGAGGCACTTTTTTAAAGCCTCAAAGGCCTCAAGGCATTCAACAGAAAATAAAAGTGGCACATCCTGACAAAGCAGGTGGCACAATGGTTTGGCAATCTTGCTGAAGTCCTTGATGAACCTCCTGTAAAATCCAGCATGTCCGAGAAATGATCTAATTTGCTTGACAATCCTGGGTGGGGGTAAATGTGATATCAAATTTACTTTAGCCCTATCCACCTCAATTCCTTTGTGAGAGACCACATGGCCTAATATAATACCTTGGGTCACCATGAAGTGACTCTTTTACCAACTTAGGACCAAGTGGGTCTCCTCACATCTTTGCAAAACTTTTTCAAGGTGGACTAGACATTGGCTAAAGCTATCTCCAAA
The DNA here is from genome assembly GCA_021018995.1 of Chloranthus sessilifolius. Lineage (NCBI taxonomy): Eukaryota > Viridiplantae > Streptophyta > Magnoliopsida > Chloranthales > Chloranthaceae > Chloranthus > Chloranthus sessilifolius. The sequence continues at coordinate 144,409,606 of CM037590.1, read as the reverse complement.
CACAAAGAAATCATACATGAAGATTTCTAGGAATTTATCAATCATATCAGAAAAAATTGTATACATGCACCTCTGAAAAGTGGCTGGGGCATTGCACAGTCCAAAAGACATCCTTCTGTAAGAAAAGGTGCCAAAGGGACATGTGAAAGTAATTTTCTCTTGGTCTTGAGGATCCACAGGGATTTGGTTATACCCTGAGTATCCATCAAAAAAATAATAGTATGCCTTCCCAGGCAACTTGTCTAGGATTTGGTCAATAAAAGGGAGAGGGAAGTGGTCCTTTCTGGTTTTGGGGTTGAGTTTCCTATAATCAATGCACACTCTCCAGCCAGTGGTCTCTCTGGCTGGAATCAACTCCCCAGAATTGGAAGTAACAACTGTGATGCCTGACTTTTTAGGTATCACCAAGATAGGTGACACCCATTCAAAATCTGAAATGGGGTAAATCACCCCTGCATCCAACAATTTTACTATTTCCTTAAGGACTACCTCCTGCATGTGAGGGTTTAGCTTCCTCTGCATCTCCCTTGAGGATTTTGCACCCTCATCTAGGTGAATCTTGTGCATGCACACTAAGGCATCAATGCCCCCAAGGTTAGCTATTGTCCACCCAATTGCTTTCTGGTGCTTCTTAAGGACATTTAGTAATTCCTCCTCCAGCTCACTAGTGAGAGAGGAGATAATCACAGGAAGCTTGTTATCTTGCCCCAAGAAGGCATATTTTAATGTGGCTGAGAGCTGCTTTAGCTCCAGCTCAAGGGGACATTCAATTGAAGGCAACAGAGGTGACTTAGTGGCTTGAGGAAGGGGCAACAATATGTGTTGCACTAGGCCCACAGAAGACTCAGTATTTGTGATGTCTTCTGTCATGGGAATTTGGGCCTCCCTCTCAAACAGACTCCAAACACTTTCCACGCTTTCAATCAGATTATCCCAATCCAACAGATTGGATAATTCTTCTTCTACCAGGCCATCTAGTATATTTACTACACAGCAGTCCTCAATGTCAATCTAAGGCACTGTAGTAGCATGGTACACATTTAAATGGGTCTTCATATTCCCAAAGGTAACCTCCATTACCTCTGACCTACATTGTATGCAAGTATTTGCAGTAGCCAAGAATGGTCTGCCAAGGATAACAAGAATTGGGATTTTGCTTTTGCAAGGGTCCATGTCTAAAACAAGAAAATCAGCTGGATAATAGAATTTGTCTACCCCAACTAAGACATCCTCTACCACACCCACAGGTCTCCTCTCAAACCTGTCAGCCAGTTGGAGCACAACTGATGTAGGTTTAAGTTCCCCCAAACCTAGCTCCTGATGCACTGAATAAGGGAGTAAGTTTACACTGACCCCTAAATCCAAGAGGGCTTTTCCAATGGTGTGGTTTTCAATTATGTAGGGGATAGTAGGTACCCCTAGGTCTTGTAATTTTTCAGGTGTGGCGATGGACAGAACTGACTCAACATGCTCAACAGCAAAAACTCTTTTAGACAATTGCACCCTAGCTTTCCTCTTTTTAGTGTAGAGGTCCTTTAAAAATTTAGCATAGGCAGGGACTTGCTTTATGGCATCAAGTAGGGGCAAGTTCACCCAAACCTGCTTGAAAGTCTCTAGCATTTCCTCCATCTGAGCATTCTCTTTGGAAATGGATGGGCTAGGCAAATAGCGATGCTAATGCTTTGCATGCCTACTGCCATCATGATCATATTTTTTTCTTTTTCTTTTATCGTCATTTATTTCTTTATGTTGGGGCTCAACATCAGCCCCATTATTTTACCCTAGCTGATCCACAGCAGGGAATACAAGCCTCGGCTCCTTAACACTAACAATCATTTCATTTTCAGTTTCATTTTTTATGACCTCCTCCTGTTCATTGCCCACAAAATTGTCAATCACCCTGCCACTTCTAAGGGTAGTTATGGCATCAGCATCCTCATGGGTAAAGAGTGTTTCTCTAAGCAAGAGCTGCCCTTTTGAATTGGCTAGGGGCTGATTGGGCAATTTTTCTTCCTCCCTCATGTTCAGAGCAATACAAATCTGTCCCATCTAGTCTTCAATCTTCCTGATGCTCTATCCATGAGAATTGACAGTTTGCACCAAGCTCGCCAAGTTCTGCATTGAAGCCAGCATCGCTTTTCAAATGAAGAGGATCTGGGCTGTTGTGGGGACAGGACCAATTGGTTAGACTGTGGGGCAAGGAACAGAAAATTTTGCCTTGGTGGGTAACCTTGATTAACCTGGTGCTGGGGTCTGTAGGGAGCTACCATTTGCTGCTACTGGGGTTGAGGATATGAGTCTTGTCTTCACCTCACATTTGGGTGATTCCTCTAAGAATACCCAGCAGGTTGCTGCCCAAAAGCTTAAGCAGCATTGGCATACTCCAAAATAAAATTTAAAAACTGGTTGGCAGATAGACAATCATGAATAGAATGTGTGGGGGATTAGCATAACAGACATGCTTCCTCCACCTGTGCAACCATCCGAAGTTGCATCACATTCATTAATTTATCAAACTTCAAGCACAGGTTGTCCACCTTCCTCTCCAGATCGCCTTGCACCTTCACTTCATATATTCCACCTCTAGGGGTGGCCTCTTTCACCATTTTAGCTAGAATCTGACTGTCATTGCATGACAGAGACTCCTGTTGCATGGAATTTTCCCCTATAATGTCAAACAACTCCCATGCCTCCTCAGCTATCTTGTGGAGGTAGCTACCACAACAGGAAGCATCCACTATATCCCTACTCTTGGCATTAATTCCTTGATAAAATACTTGAACAAGCTGCCACATTGGGATTTGGTGGTGGGGGCATTGTTTTAACCTCTCCTGAAATATTTCCCAAGCTTCATTAAAGCTCTCAGTTGAGGACTGAGTGAATGACAGAATATTTGTCCTCATCTAGCTTGTTTTGTTCATGGGGAAATTTTTTGTCACGAACTTGGTTTGAAGGTCACTCCATGACTGTATGTTGTTGGCTGGGTGCTTTGATAGCCATATGCTGACTTTGTCCTTTAATGAAAAAGGAAAAAGTCTCAGTTTAGTGGCCTCAAGCCCCAGGCCAGCAATGTTGAAGGTAGTAGAAAGTGCTAAAAACTGGTCGATATGCTTATAGGGATCTTCTTTACTTAGCCCATAAAATGAAGGCAGCATACTGATGGTGGAGGATTTAAGTTCATAGTTTCCCTCAATAGAGGAAAACTGAATGCAGAAGGGAGAGGTGTACTCCCCAGGTGTATTGTATTCCTTTAATGTTCTCTACCTCTCAGCAATAGTAGCTAGTTCAGTCTCAATTGCAGGGCCCTGTGTGGTGTGCCTAGGTTTAAGTATCCTTTCTACCTCCGGATTTGGGGGTTCCAAGTCAGAGTTTAAGGACCTTCTACCGAGCATACACTCACTAGCAGTAATGAAAATGCTTACAAGCACACGGAAAGAATTTCAAACAAAAAAAAGTAATAACTACATAGATTTATACTAAAACAAAATAACAGGGGAATCAACATAAATGGCATGAGATTTAGGGGAAAGAAAGTGCAAACAAAGCTAGCTACATTCCACTTACAGGTCTAGCTTTTCCCTTCTTCTACTGTCCATTTCTGCAAAATTCCACAAAGAATCAATAGTACTTTAATTCTAAATTAAACACAACTACAAAGATTTTGTTAGTCTAAGTTAAAGTACAACTCAGGTCTATTAAAAAATCAATATCCCTGACAGCGGCACCAAAAACGTGTTGGTTCTATTTCGAGACTCTTGTTGCTATTTTATAAAGAACAGTGGAGAGAATAAATCAAGAGTGGGGAATTAGAGATGGGTCAGCACAGCAAATCTGAAATAAATATAGTCCTGTAAGATACAGGGCCCATTGTAGCAAGTTTTGATAAGTAAGAGTTTGTCCCACAGAGAAATTGATCTAAAATCCAAAATGGGCTATAATAGTAGGCCTCAAGATCTGACAATCCTAAAGAAAGGGAGTTGGGTGTCACGACTGCACTAAATTAATACTAAAAGTAGAGCAATAAAATGTAGCCCTATCCTAAAGAAAGGATTAAGAGGGAGATGGTGGTAGTGTATGCCAAAATAAAATACAAAAATTATGAGAAGTAAGCAGGTTAAGCTAGAGTCAAAGCAGTGATGTAACTCAAATTTAGTCTGTCTCTGCAGTGTTCCTTGCTGAGACTATTAAAAGCCTCAATAAGGTAAAAATATCCAGTTTAACTCATGCCATTTGAGGCGCTCTTAGGGCTATACTCTATCCACTCTAATGGTCACAGGGTATCCGATAGAGTCTGCCAAATCTCATTAGTTAAAACAGATATTGCCAATCTAACCCAGGGGAGTAGACTGATCATTCCCCCAGCCACTGGGCTAGATGAAGCCATGAATACTATTACAGTTTTATATAATGCTAGTGCTACAAGCTCTCTAGATCTGTGCACAGACCTGGCTGACATCCATAGGTATTCCAACCCATAAGATCCTAAGTGTTTTGCTAAGGCTAACTGCTCACTAGTACTCATAAAAAGGACCATGCAACAGATTGAATAAGGCTTTAAATTTAGTTGGTCATTACTACAAACGGCCTATAATGACTCAGCCTCAAGCTGCAATTACTATAAAGAGATCAAATCTAACATCTGATGTCAGCTAGGTAAAATAGAGGGGAGCCAGTTCCTGTACAAACCTCCTCACAAGGCTTTAGAAGCTCATGTGCAGAGGAGAAGAATCCTTCTCAAACATGTGAATGGACACAACCTTAGGGCTATACTCTATCCACTTGAATGGTCATAGGGTATCCCATTGGTTTGTTCATCCCACAGAGGCCTAAGAAAGAACATGAAAACTGTTGTAACCACCATGATCCACAGGCCTCCGAGCTCCCTGGATCTCACTACAGATCTAGTATTGCTTTTCATGGGGCTATCAAACTAAGGGAAATCATATGGTAAGCAATATATCTACTAAAAATTGAATGGGCTAGTCCCAAATACGTGGATCCTATAGACATTTAAAGAAACCATAAGATCTTTAGATTCAATTAAGCATTAAAATGGCAATCCATTGATGAACACAAAACTTACAATGAATTGTCTCCAAGTTGCAGCTTGTACACAACTGCTTATCCGAATTCCAATGTATACCAAAAACCTATTACAAACTGAAATCAAACTAAACCTAGCTACTTACAAGGGGGTTAGCCAGCAAGTACTGGGCTAAGAGAGAAGAAAAATAAGAAAAAGAGATGATCAAACCCTAATCCTAGCTTGCTAAAGTTCTCAACCGGCAGAGGATGAAGGAAAGATAAAAATAATAAACTCTAAGTATAACTTATATACTCTGTCAAAATGGCCTTGGCTCTAAAGAGATTAACCCTAATTTTTTCAGAAGACGTGGCACTGTTTCAACCCTTGGATGCCTAGAGGTATGCGCCTCGAAATTTATGCCTCGAGAAGTGTGCCCTAGCCTTGAGAAATTCTCAAAAAGTCCTTCAGTTAAAACTGAGAAGTGGAGAGCCCGTGCTTCGCGGGGCTGGTATCTGCTTTTAGCTCATTCATGCAGCTGCTTTGCCTTCGCGGAGTTGCCTTTGGCTGGTGGGAAGTGCTTGCTCGTGTAGTGAATCTTGATTCGATCTTGTGATTCCTTTACCTTTGCAATCGTGAAGATTATCTGGAGTGCCTAGACTTCTCGCACAGTAGAGCTTTAGAAGCTCTTTCTCTCGCTAAGTACTCACGCAGTTATGCTCCTGCACTCGCGTAGTCAATGGTAAGGCTTCAGAGTGTGCGAGATCTACGCGAAGAGAATTCTGGGCGTCTCTCTCTTCTAGTATCTGCTTTTAGCTCATTCATGTTGCTGCTTTGCCTTCGCAGAGTTGCCTTTGGCTGGTGGGAAGTGCTTGCTCGTGTAGTGAATCTTCAATTCAGTGCGCAGTTCCTTTGCGCTGCAATGCTGTCGCGAAGATTATCTGGAGTGCCTAGACTTCTCGCACAGTAGAGCTTTAGAAGCTCTTTCTCTCGCTAAGTACTCACATAGTTATGCTCCTGCACTCGCGTAGTCAATGGTAAGGCTTCAGAGTGTGCGAGATCTGCGGGAAAAGAATTTTGAGAGTCTCTCTCTTCTAGGGCTACGCGAGAACTCTGCGAGGTGATAGTTTGTTCAGTGTACATATGGACTTGCTGGGTTCTTCGCGCGATTTCTTTGAGGCTTGATCTCCGCGGGAGCTTCGCGAGGGTAAATTCTAAGAGTTTTAACCTGTGAGATCTTTGTGAGGTCATTTCAGCTGTCCTTCTGACTGCGCGGCATATCTGCGTGAGGGCCTCTTCCACTGCATCTTTAGATTCGTGAGGAAGCTCCTCAACTCTGTGAGGTCTATCTTTTATTGCTCTGGTGCATTGCACTTGCTACTGTCATAGTCTCCTCCTTTCTCAGCTAATTGTATTCATCTGCTAGACTTTGGTCAATGATGATTAGCAACAATGAGTCACCATAGTGAGCACTACCAAGGTGTTCCATCAGGCTTTGTCTCAGCTGTCATCTTTAAGTGCATTCTCTCTCTCTTTTGGGCCAAGAAGTAAGGAGTTTGTATTAAGTTGCACATTTCATTGTTAATTACAAAACACATTTAACAAATAGTTATTAGTCTGCTTCAAGGTCCAACAAAGGCTAAGTTAAGAGGTGTAAAGTGATACTCTTCAGTGAATAACAGTGACTCCAACTCTCTTGAAGAGGTTCATCTGAAAATTGATGGAACGTTAAAATAAGATGTCGGATTCTTTTCGTTTTGCACATTGGGAAGTACTTCATAAGAAATTCATGTTTCAATCCCTCCCAATCAGCAATTGAATCTCAGGGTAAAGAGTGTAACCACTTCTTTGCCTCATCTCTAAGAGAATATGAGAATAGCCTTAAACGAATGGATACTCCTATTAGTTCTTTGATTCGAATAATGTTACACATTTCTATAAAATTATTTAAATGTCATTGGGGGTCTTCCTCAATTAGCCCGCAAAAAGCAGGAAGTATTTGAAGCACATTTGGCGTGATTTCAAAAGCCTCATAACTGGCAATAGGGGTGAGAATACATACGGGTAGTGTAAGAGGTGTCAATGCATAGTATTCCCCCATTGTTTTAGCCTTACTTTGTTTTACGCCTGCCAGATTCATATTGAATTAAAATTGAGGGAGGTTGGCTAGAATGCAATATATCTAGTTTTAGTTCATGTTTATATGATTTTTATTCTAGAAATCAGGGAAAGAAATAAATCTGAGCTTCTAAATTCTATGGCAGGCAGAAGTTGAAAACTTTTGATTCGCTGCTCCGAATAAACCTGTAAAAGATTAAGAAGTGATAAAAGAAAAATAAAAATATAAAGAAATATAAAAAGAGAAAGATAAATATTGGATTCTAAAAGAATAAAAATATTAGATAAAATAGAAATAAAGATAAATTCTGCTTCCCCGATAGCGACGCCAAAAACTTGGTCGATCTTGTTATGTATATTAAAATTACGTTAAACTTAAGTCTTACCGTATTGCAAGCGCACAATAGAAATCATAGGACTAGTATAGGATCGTTCCCACGAGGAAATTTATTTATCAAATTACTCCTTATTTATATCTTCTATTTAAATCCTTATTTTAAAAACTTCTATTTTTCTTTAAGATCTAATCTACTAGAGAAATATGAATAAAAGAATGGCTTCTAAATCTAAAGTGCATAAAATAAATCTAAATCCTCCTTCTTCAGATTAAGGTCGTCAATCTCAAGCTTCAGCTATCAGATATTTATGAATTTAAACATTACCGTTACACCATATCTCTAATTTTTTAGCATTGGTCATCAATCAAGTCTAAGATCCTATCAATACAGATTTAATCTAATCAATAACTTCTTAAAATTTGGGCATCAATCAAACCTTAAAAAATCGAAGATGGAAAAATAAAAATCGTTACACTAATCTGCAAATTCTAACCTGAGTCGTCAATTCAAATTAAAACTTGAAGATGTTTACAAAGCATGAAAATAAAGCAAAATAAAATCTAAACTAGAAAGCAAATAAATATATCTTTCACCCCTCAGCCGCAGTCGTCAATTGCTTCTAAGAAACTAAGATATCTACACTAATCTTCAGCACTCAATTGTAGTCGTCAATTGCTCTTGAGAAACCTCTGATATCTAATCTACTCTAAATATTTTACACTACTAAATGGAAGAAAATCCAACTTCAGTTGTCAATTGATGCTGAAATTTTTTTATGTTTATTCCTATACTAAGCTCTCTTATTTATAGATCATAAGGAGTCGGTTTACAAAGACTTAAAAGAAACTATTAAAAAGAAAAGATTCCTAATATAACTCTAATTCCTAATTTTATCTTTTCCTTGCTTAGACGGTAGATGCACTTCTGGATTGTTCTTCTTTATTTTAGCAACCGAGATTTTCTAAGAGCTTATCTTCACAAATCTTCTCAGATCCATGATTCACCAGACTTCTAATTTCGTATATCTTCTAATTTTGTTCATGGCGGTATAATATGCACGTGATCAATAACAACAGTAATAGTAGGAAAGCTTCCTTTCTTAGAAATTGCAAATCATAATTTCTCATTTTCTTCTCTTTCTTAGAAATTCATAAATCATAATTTTCTATCTTTCATAGCTTCCTCATAGTTGACGATTCTCTGGATAACGATTTTTCGCTTTTCTTCTTTTATTTCTTTTGCAGAATCATAAATTACAATTTTCTTGCTTTTAGTAGGCAGGAAATCGTCTTTTTCGCTCAATCATCTTTCTTATTACTTCTTGAGTTCATATTGATGAATATTAACATGTTTACTCTATTTGCTGATTATCTCTAATATCTATATATCAGTAACTTATTAGTAGCAAATTATGGCCTAGCATCACTAAGTTAAGGGTAATAAAATGATAAATTATGTGACTGATCAATTCTCTTTTATTGTTTATTCTTAATATATGCACATCATTAACTTATTAATAGCAAACTAGGGTCTAGTATCAGTAAGTTAAGGGTGATAAAATGGCATATTCTGTAACTGATCACACCCCCAAACTTGCGCTTTGTCAGTCCCTAGCAAACAAGGATAGAAATATTAAGCTAAATTATAAAGTTAAATGCCACTTTCGTTGGGAGCACGATTGCATTTAACAGATGCAACAAGCCTTTAAACCCCTAGGTAATCCCTAGTGGAGGAGTTATAGTCTGTGAAGGTTTTCAGTGAAGTTACCTACAAATGTCAAATATTTTTGAAATTTTCAATTTTTTTAAAACAAAAGTAAAAATTTTAAAATCTAAAATAATTTTGTACACTAGCTAATTTTTAATCATCATATGGTTATTATAATTTTTCAAAAAGTAAAAATCCTTTATCCTTAATTTTCCATTATAGCAATTATCCTTGATCAAAACTCAGCAATTTCGATTTAGTAAGGCGTGGAGTGTGTGCGTATCAATGAAAATATTATTCATCATAGATTTTTCTAAACTACAGATTTAGAAAACATTTTCATTCAAACTCTCACTATTGGCATACTCTCAAAACAATGCCAAAATTTTTAGGTTCTCTCAGTGTATGATATGTATGATAAATTTTCAAGGGATAATTGATTAAAAAGATAAATCTCATGGAAAGATAATCAATTCTATTTATATGTTTTCTTATTTTTTCATAGTATTTACTATAGACATCTCTACTAGGCTCATGCTCTTGTAAACCATAAATCAAAAAGGTCTTTATTTGGTTTGTAATTGGGTTAAAAGGTTCCAAGGAAAGGTAGAAAGGATTCAATTTTTTTTTTCTTCTGAGAATTCAGTTCTTCTTTCACCTGTCTTCTTCTTCTTTTCTAATTCAGTTAGTATATGGAATTGGATAACTTCTTCCCATTATTCTTTTTCTGTTTTCTTGTGTAAATTTCCCTTTTTTTTGTGTAAATATCTTTTTTTTTTCAATTATTTTTCTGTTTTCTTGTGTAAATCTCCCTTTTTTTCAGCTTGGAAGCTTTTTGCTTCTTTATCTTTTTCATAATCGTAATTACGATTTCTCTTCTTTTCTCATATTTCTTTAGTTTATTTCTTCTCAGTTGTACCTTTTTTCGGCATATCCCTTATCTATTTTCTTATACTCCTTTCACTCTCTCTTCTTTCCTTCTTTTATGTTCTAAACTCTTAGAAATTATAAGGGTTAAAGGTTGAATGTTTTGGGTAGTATATATGATTGATGGTTTATAAACTCTTGGTACAAAGAAATTTTATTTAGGCTCTAATATGGGTTCAAAGGATAAATGTTTTCTAGGATTTTAGCTTTTTGGCTTAAACTAAACAAAATATGGCCTTAAATCATCTTTTTGATTTACTAGCATGCATGCCATATAATTTTGATGTGTACAATAAATAGTTCTAGAAAAATAAATCCTCATACTCGTAGAATATTTTATCCTGATTTTCAACAATATGGATTTCATTAACACAGTTGAGAAGTTCAAAGAAAATTTTATTAATTTCGAATAGAAAGCAGTCTCTCTCTCAGAATAAAAGAGGAATTATGGCTCAAAAGCTCACTGATTATATAATTTTGAACCTATAATCTAAATATTATAGTTTAAATTAAAATATAGTTTCAAACATTCAATCTGATACAGTGTTCAAAAGAGCTAGACATGAGTTGTAACTACTCTACTTTGATTGTTGAACTTCTACTACGATGAATCGTAAAGTTTATGGATTCATAAATATTTCTATCATAACTAACATATGATGATTAAAATAATAATAATAATTATTATTATATTATTTATTATTTTTTTATTTTTTTATCAAAGTAAAGAGACTAAGGATTAATGAACTAAACAAAAACTAATAAACTAAACAAAAATAGAAATGAACCCCTTAACTTGAATAGGACAATGCCCTCATTGTGAAAAAATAGGGGATACTAAAAAATTTACCTACTACTCTGCTTTTACCGTGCATAGGATCTGCAAAAATATTCAAAAATCTCCCCCAAACTTGAGTGAAATTACTTTCGGCTTATTGAAACAGAAATTGTACCACAAAAGGATTAGAAACAATCATAATAATCAAAAGAAATTTTTATATATTAAAAGAAATATTTACAGAATTACTGAAAAAGAAAGGAAAGTGATTACATAAAAGGTTAAACCTAAGAAAAATCTAGACATATCCTAACTACGACACTTACAGCAACATAATGGTCTCCGCCCTCCACGGGTGGGTGTATCAAATAGAAGATGTAGAAGGAGAATTTAAGAAGGCGAAGGTGGAGGGGGTGTGGATCACTTCTAATGTTTGGTAGATAGAGGCTGTGTTTTGTCAGCGGGTTCTAGAACAGGGAGGAGAGATAAGAATTCCTCTATCAACCTCCTCTCCTCAAGCAGTGCAGAGATTACCTTGACTTCTCGTCGGAGGAGTCGTTCAAATGCATTAGCGATCTCATACCAACTCGGTTATTTTTCCATGAGGGAAGTGTTGCGGACAAGGAAAACAAACAGAATGTAAAGGATTTGAATGAGAGGGGCATTTGTATTAATAGGGACAACGATGGAGAGATGAAAGGTCGCTATTATAGGAGGGCGTTGCAAAAGTCGTACTGGTAGGTACAGACAATAAATGTGAAATGGTGAATCTGTGACTCTTTATATAATCGAGGTGTCTCTTCAGCTTTTTAGGAAGTTACTAGAACTTTGTGGTCGTTCATGCACAATGGGTGTTGGTTCACTATTAGTCGGGCCTTTTCATGCCTGCATTTACTTAAATGTAGAAAATCCTAATAATCTCGAGTGATCGTAATCACTACGATCAAGTTATAATACTAAATGAAATCGCGAGTATACGTAATGCTTTTACGTATGCCTCCTCTAAAATAACAAAGCAGTCCTAATATTTTGCAACCTAGAGTGATTACATACCCTATCAATAGTATACAAATGCACTATAGATGAGTCAGTAGCTTGACATTGCCTTGGAGTATATCAGTCATACTCAGGGTCTTTCAGTGATATTGTGGTCACAGTCCCTTTTCTTCTTGTGTAATCATCACTTTTAATCTCTGCCTATTAACCTTAAACGTACGACTGTCCTTGGGATCTTGGATGGTTACATCCCCGTGAGGATATGCTTCTATAACATTGTACGGTCCATCCCAACGACTTCATAATTTCCCTGGAAATAGTTTTAATCTCGAATTAAACAGTCAGACTTGTTGGCCTGGCCCAAAACTTTTTCGTAAAATATGCCTATCATGGAATGCCTTAGTTTTGGCCTTATAGATTCAAGAATTTCATAGGCATCATTACAAATTCTTCTAGTTCATTGAGCTCAAGTTTTTCGTTGTTCACCAAATGCGTCCAACTCGAAATTCAGTGCTTTGATAGCCCATAGAGCTCTATGTTCTAATTCTACAGGTAAATGGCAAGCCCTCCCGTAAACCAACCGATAAGGGGACATGCCGATGGGGTTTTATAGGCTATTCTATATGCCCACAAGGCATCATTCAATCTCTTGGACCAGTATTTTCTATCAGGCCTAACAATCCTTTCTAGTATCTTCTTTATTTCTCGATTAGAAACCTCAACTTGCCCATTGGTTTGAGGGTGATAAGGGGTTGTAATTTTGTAAGTAACACCATTTTTCTTGAACAAGCTATCAAAATATATGTTGTAAAAATGACTTCCTCCATCACTTTTCCTCCATCACTTATGATAGCTCGTGGGGTTCCAAACTGAGAAAGTATATTTTCTCTGATGAAAGAGATTACCACCTTATGATCATTTGTTCTCGTGGCCGCGGCTTCGACCCATTTTGACACATAGTCAACAGACACAAGTATATACATAAATCCGAACGAAGGTGGGAAGGGACCCACCTTCGGGACATGACTCCTACCCTCTGACATCGATCAGAGGCTTGGCAAAAATTCTGGGCATCTTTAAATAATGATGGCCAATAAAATCTCAATTGCAATACTTTGGCTACCATTTTCTTTCCACCAAAGTAGCCCCCATAAGTGTATGTGTGACAGAATTGTAGAATATTGTGGGTGTCACTATCGGGCACACATTTTCTAATTATCTAATTTGGACATATCTTAAATAAGTCAGGGTCCTCCCAAATATAGTATTTGACATTAGAAAAGAAAATATATCTGTCCTGATTGGTCTCGGTCGGGGGAATCTTACCTGTTGCCTAGCACTTCATGATGTTGGCGTACCATGGTATTGTTGTTTGAATGACAAAAAGCTACTCCTCTGGGAAGGTATCACGCAAAGTTTTTTGCTGATTGGTTTTGGTAACTCTATCCTAGACAAGTGATCTGCCACCACATTCTCTACTCCCTTTTTATCTTTAATCTCGAAGTTAAATTCCTGCAAAAGTAGGATCCATCTGATTAACCAAGTCTTAGCATTTTTTTAAAACAATAAATATTTCAATGCAGAATGGTCAGAGAAAATGATGATTTTTTATCCCAATAGGTATTGCCGAAATTTGTCTAATGCAAATACGACAGCTAGAAGCTCTTTCTCGGTGGTGGTATAGTTCACTTGAGCTTTGATCAAAGTTTGACTCACATAATAAATTACATGAGGCACCTTGTCTTTCTGCTCTCCTAAGACTGTGCCTATTGCGTGATGAGAAGCATCGCACATAACTTCAAAAGGTAGGGAATAGTCAGGAGGTTGAATGATTGGTGCAGATGAAAGAAGTCCTCGAAGTTTATTAAATGCGTCAAGACAGGCATCGTCGAAGTCAAAAGGTACATCATTTGCTAATAAGTGGCACAACAGTCTCGAGATTTTGAGAAATCTTTGATGAAGCGATAATAGAAGCCAACATGGCCAAGGAAAGATTGAATCTACTGTACCGAAGTTGGTGACAGTAGATTTACTATTATGTCGATTTTGGCCCTGTCAACTTCTAGTCCTCTTTTTGAGACAATATGCCCTAAGACTGCCTTCATGAACAAGAAAATGGCTCTTCTCTCAACTTAGCACCAAATTAATTTCTTTGCATCTTTCTAAGATGAGGGTAAGGTGATCAAGACAAGAATCAAAAGTTTGATCGAATACCAAAAAATCATCCATGAAAACCTCAAGAAACTTATCTATCATATCAAAAAAGATGGTTGTCATGCATCTTTGGAATATTGCTGGAGCATTGCATAACCCAAAATGCATGCGTCGATAAGTAAATTTTTTAAAAGGACACATGAAGGTAGTCTTCTCTTGATCCTTCGGGTATATCGGAACTTGATTATACCCCGAATATCCGTCTAGAAAGCAAAAAAATTCCTGACCTGCAATTTTTTCCAATATTTGATCAATAAAGGGAAATGGAAAATGATCTTTGCAAGTCATTGATTTAAGTTTCCGATAATCAATACATACGCGCCACCCTGTGGTTTAGCGCAATGGTACCAACTCACTGGCTGCATTTTCCTTAATAATCCCATACTTCTTTAGGACTACCTGGATGGGACTCACCCACTCATTATCAGAAATCGGGTAAATAATACCTGTGTCTAGTAGTTTCATGATTTCTTTTTGAACAACTTCCCTCATGTTTGGATTCAGGCATCGCTGAGTTTCTCATGAACTCTTGGCATTGTCCTCCAAATAAATTCAATGCATGCATATCGAGGGATCAAGCCCTTTTAGGTCAACAACAGTCCATCCTATTGTATGCTTATAGTTCACAAGTATGGCTAACAGCTTACTCTCTTGTTCTATGTTAAGAGCGGATGAAATGATTACTGAGAGAGTTTCATTAGGCCTAAGGAAAGCGTATTTAAGGGTGTCAGAAAGTAGTTTCAAATCTAAGGATGGTGCTCTTCGATAGATGGTTGTAACAGTTTGTTGGAAGTAACGGGTAAAGGTTCTATCCATGGCTTCCAAGTTCTGGATGGGGAATCATGGGAAGGAGTGTCAAGCAAATAAGTCACCTCCTCAGATTGTTGCTCAGATTCTCCCAAGTCTGTAGGCCATAGTGTAGTTTGAAGCGCCTCCTTGGATAAGACTAAAGGTAATGCTTCTTCTATCAGTTCTTCAATTTTGTCTATGCTGAAGCATTCCTCATCGTCGATTGAAGCCATTTGGTTGACTGCTAAGAAGACATTTAACTGTATTCACATGTCTCCAATAGAAACTTTTGTCACTCCGATTTTACAGTTTATGCAAGCATTGGCCGTGGCCAAGAATGGTTTACCGAGAATGACGGGAATTTGTGTTGGAGATTTCAAACTTGGTTCCAGGTCCAGTACTAAGAAATCAACAGAGAAAATAAATTTATCGACCCCAACCATTACATCTTCGATAATTCCTACCGGCCTTCTTTCTGATCTATCGGCCAACTGAAGAGTTACCAAAGTAGGCCTCATTTCTCCAAGTCCTAATTTTTCATAGATAGAGTATGGCAGTAGATTTACGCTAGCTCTCAAATCCAGAAGTACTTTATTTATTGCATGATCACCTATGATACATGGAATTGTGGGCACTCCAGGATCCTTAAGCTTAGGCGGAGTTCTAGCTTGCAAGACTGAGCTCACTTGCTCAGTCAAGAAATTTTTTTGCGAGACATTGTTTCACCTTTTTCATTTCTGAGTGCACATCTCTTTCAGGAATCATGCATAGGCTGGGACCTGCCTGATTGCCACCAGGAGGGGCAAGTAAATCTTCACTTCTTTGAAGATTTCAATGATTTCTTTCAACTTTTTAGGGTTTTTATCAAAAGGTGACAGTGCACTGAAGGCATTAGGAAAGGGTAACTTTGGTACATAAGGTACTTCGATTATAGAGTTAGGTGCACTATCTTTATTATTATTATTTTTTATGTTCTTTTTCTAATTTTTTTTATTTTCTGGCAGTGGGACTTCCTCTATGGCTTGCCTTTCTTTTTCCTCGGTCTCAGGGATGGCTACTGGTGTAGGCATCTATACCCTATTATCAACAGTTCTGCCACTTTTTAAGGTTTGAACAACTTGAATGTGAGATGTGGGAATTGGTGTATTTCCCTCACTGACTTGCCCTCCCAAGTTGTTCACTGTTAGTGGACACACTTGCTTATTTTCCTTCTCCACCCGTTGTGTGGCTAGTTGCCTAATTTGGATTTCTAGGTTCTTAATGGATTGAGTACAGGAATATAAGTCCTGGGAGATTTGGGCAAGTCGAGATAGCTCCTTAAAACATTGATGCGCTTGTTATTGTATATCTTGGAGGACCTGAACAATAGTAGCATCATTATCTTCCTTGGACTGTTGGTCAAAAGATTGGTTTGATGCATATATCTGTTGAAAATTTTGAGTATATTGTGGGTATGCATATAATAATACTTACTCAGTTACCCTTGGGAAGTCATAGTAGTTATCCCACTGAGGATTATAGGAATTCTCAGGAATACCCCAATGAGAGACAAAGGCTCGCTCTGTTTCCGTTGGATAAAAGGGGGTGGTCGGGTATTCCATCGGGACATAAGGCGACTGATAACTTGGCAAAAAAGGTTTGTCGTGGCCTTGCATAACTTTTTTTTTGGAAAGTAGGGAGAGAAGACAAATCTAAGCCTCTAGCTTCTCTTGTCGGTAGAAGTGTTGGAACCTCTGACTTGCTGCTTCGAATGAACCTGTAAAAGCTTAAGAAGTGATTAAAAAAATTAAAAATATAATGAAAAAATAAAAGACAAAGACAAATATTGGTATTTCAAACAAAAAAAAACAAAAAAAATCTGCTTCCCCGACAGCGACGCCAAAAACTTGATGTGCTCTAAATTCATACTAAAGTCAACCTATTGTAAGCGCACAATGAAAATTGTAGCACTAGTATAGGATCATTCCCACAAGGAAGTGATTTCTTCAATATAGTTTTGTTTATTCTAAAACTTATATTTGTCTTTTAAGATCCTAAAGTACTGGAGAAATATGAATAAAGAATGGTTTGTTTAAAACTAATTACGGAAAATAAATCTAAATCCTCCTTCCAGATTATGATCGTCAATCACAATCCTTCAGTGCTCGGATATTTACAAACAGGATGTATCGTTACACTAATCTATAAATTTTTAATCTGAGTCATCAATTCAAATAAAAAAGATTTAGATGTTTACAAAGCAATAAAAGTGCATAAAAATAAATCTAAACTAGAAAGCAATAAAAAAATCTTTCATCCCTCAGTTACAGACGTCAATTACTCCTAAGAAACTAGAGATACTCTACTCTAATCTTCTAGCTCCTGATTGCAGGCGTCAATTGCTCTCGAAAAACCTTGGATATCTAAACTAAACTAAATTAAAGTTGATCGGAAGAAAACTCAACCTCAGACGTCAATTGATGCTAAGAGTTCCTTCGATAATTCTTCTCCTATGCTGAGCTCTCTTATTTATAGATCATAAGGAGTCGGTTTACAAAACTTTAAATTCTAATAAAAGAAACTACTAAAACAAAAGGTTTCCTAATGTAACTCTAATTCCTAATTTTATCTTTCCTTGCTTTGAGTATTTGATGCGCTCTGGGTTGTTCCTTCTTTTAGCAGTAGTAGAGATCTTTAGGAGTCTTTCTTCTCAATCTTCTCAGATCCATGGATTGCCAAACTTCTAATTTGAATAATCTTATAATTTCATGTATGACAGTGTAGCTCTCACGTGATCAACAACAACAAGAGTCTTTACTCTGTAAAATCGTAAATCACGATTTCTCTTTTCAGCTCTTAAATCTAAGTACGATTCTCTAGTACAAACAATCGCAATTCTCTTTTGTATCATATTCCGCCTAAAGTATCGTTTGAAGAATCGTAAATTAAGATTTCTCATTTTCTTTTTGGCTTCGTTCAATTGTAAAGTACGATTTTTGGCTTTAAACTTGCGTCAAATCGTCTTTTACCCTCAATCGCCTTTCTTGCTGCTTTATGAGTTCATTTTAACGAAGATTAACACTTTGGTTCTCTTTTGCTATTTATTCTTAATATCTGCACATCATCAACTTGTTAGTAGCAAACTGGGGTCTAACATCACTAAGTTAAGGGTGATAAAATAGTATATTCTGTGACTGATCAGAAACCCAATCGGAGATCATTTCGCAAGCTCCACCTTTGTCCTCACGAGAAAAGTGTCATCTTCTTCTTCGCATGAGCTCCACTTTCTTATTGATTTTGATTACGAGTTAGTTCCAACCGCTAGAGATCCTCTAACTTCGACAAAGATAGATCGAGGAAAGGGAGAGAGCATAACTTTGATCTAGCTCAAATCGCTCATCGTGAGTGAGGTGTGCATGAGTTAAAAGGTGAAGATCGGCCAGTACTAGCATGGAGTTCCGTTTTGATCTTGATCGACGTGGAACGTCGTAAGATTTACTCTGAAACCCTCTTTGGAAATTATCATCACAAGCCATGTAAACGACCTAGAAAGTTGAGCATCATAATGTCATTATGTGATATTATCTATTCCTAAGCTTAGATTAATGAGTGTATAAAAATTGATGAATATCATTTGAAATTTGGGGAAAATGAACCAAAGAAGAAGAAGCCCGAGTGGGCTACTGAATTTATCAAAATCAATCGATCAATTTAAATTGATCGATCGTATTTGACAGAACAGGGATGTGTTGAATTTATGGAGAAATCCATCGATCGGATTTCTCTGCCTTTAGAAATCGATCAATCGATTTTCTCTGTCTCTGGCTGCTTTAGTTTTTCTTTGGAAAAACAAGAAACTTTGAACCATCCGATTTCACCATCATTGACATGTAGTATACGATCTTGGTGTGATCTAGGTTAAGAGCCACAGACATTAATAAGGACCTTCGCATTGATAAGGACCTTCATTTTGCACCGAAGCTAAGGTAGGGAAAACTCAATACTTAATTCTCGCCTTTGATTTTTATCCATAGATCACTTGATATGATAAACATGAATTTAATATGAAATTGATTGCATGCGTGATCGAAAATAGAAATTTGAACATGATCTTTGAATGCTAACCGAAATATTAGAATCTCGAACTATGAACTATTGCATTTGTACATCGATTATGAAAATTCGAATAATCAAATCTATGAATGGAGAAATATTTGAACTTTGAAATTAGTTATATATTATAATTTTGATTTAAGCATTGAATATCAGTATTGCATAATGATCTAAGGTTATGTGAATAAAAACCCCATAAGGACCGGTATGGCGGTTTATACCATCCATCGTAGACCGGTACGACGGTTCATACCATACACTTATAAGTGTTTAAGGACCAACGTTGGTTAGGGGGATTCCCATCGATAAATTGGCTCAACAATGCTATATTGTGTTGGAGTTACTTAAGTTACGATTTAAGTCATTAATGAATTAAGCATATCATCTAAGCATATCATTTAAGATAGGAGAAATGAATAGAAAAATGAAACCATATAAAAATTTGAAGTTTGTCTCAATAGCGCTTTAAAATTAAAGTTTTTTGAATTCTATTTGAACATGAAATGACATTTGAAAGTTCATTATTTGATTCAGTTTGATATGAAAATGTTGTTGATTATCGTCATTGAACCTATGTTTCGAATTAATACAATGTGAGTTAATATTGATCTTTTTCCTACTGAGCTTAAACTGTTAGCTTATCCTGACATTTCGTGTCACAGTTTTAGATTTGGATTGGGATCCTGAGTTAGAAGAGGATCTTGATTACGTGCCAGGGGCAGAAGAAGAGCTTCCACTTGAAGCCTATTTTCCTTAGTCAGCTAGTGATAGTTTTTGGCTTAGAACTTTCGGGTAGTTGTAAGTAAAACACTTGAACTAAGAATTATTTAACCTCGTATAGTTTTGCAACCACTGTTTAGGTGACAGTCAGCCGTCACCGGTGGTTATTTTGTTAGTCTTGAATTATGTTATGTATAGAACTGAAATCGAAGTAGTGACATGTGATATTTGCTTTGCCTTCTGTATAAGCACGTATGAATCAGAAAGCATTGGACAATCCAGTTCTTCCTAAGTTTTACGTATAGGAAGAATCAGATTTTCACTTGATGACCCGACCTTTCCTAGAAATTCATGTGGGAAAAGTCAGGCTGTCATAGTTTGTATCAAAGCAATGGCTTTAGATTCGGATTCTATAGGACGATGAGCCTGATTATGTCAGTACTGATCGAGAATTCTTGTTCGATTAATGAAGATCAGTATGGCCCCACGTGTCAGAGTTAAAGGCAGAGGCAGATCGAGGACGGTCCGCATGAGTGACGTCTCAAATTACGAGGGCATACCAAGTGGTGTCGAAATCACCACTGGTCCTAATACCATCTTATTGGAGGGAGGAAATAATGATAGGGGTCCTGACACTATCCCAATTGGTGGAGGAAGTAATGATGGACTGCATGGGTAATTGTTGGAGACCATGGTCAACACAATGGCCCAACTTGTAAGGAGATTCCCACCCTCGGGATTTCATGAGTTTAGGAGAATGAATCCTCTTAGCTTCCAAGGTCAACTTGACCCACTTGAAGCGGAAGATTGGTTAAATCAGATGGAGAAGCTCC
Source organism: Chloranthus sessilifolius (assembly GCA_021018995.1). Classification (NCBI taxonomy): domain Eukaryota; kingdom Viridiplantae; phylum Streptophyta; class Magnoliopsida; order Chloranthales; family Chloranthaceae; genus Chloranthus; species Chloranthus sessilifolius. The sequence continues at coordinate 144,389,071 of CM037590.1, read as the reverse complement.
TTTTGTTGATTTCGATCACCGAGGAAAAGAAAGTTAGTTGGGCTGCCTTCCAATTGACAGGAGCGATAGATGCTTGGTGGAAATTTGTAGAGAGGATTAGATTACAAGAGATTTCGATTCCCCCATGGACGTAGGTGCAATTTGTTTATGAGTTTAATGAATAATACTTCTCTGATGTAGTAAGGGATCAGTGGGAAGTTAAGTTTGTTTCGTTAGAACAGGGTCGGATGACCGTACGAGAGTATGAAGCCGAGTTCACGAGGCTTGCTAAATTCGCACCTCTTCATGTCACCACAAAACTTATGAAGACGAAGAAGTTCGAGTGTGGCTTGAAACTCACCATCAAAGGAAGAATTTCCTTGTTCAGAGCGAAGACCTATGCAGAAGTCATCGAATTAGCACTCATTGCTGAGTAGGACATTGAAGATATGTATCAAAGGAGAGAGATACAGAACAAGAATCGAGTGAGCTGGACGCAATCATATGGTTCTGAGCAATCGAGCAAGAAACAAAGGATGTTGATGGTGACACCGAGTTGACCTTCTCAGTCCACTTACTCAACACCAAGTTGATCTACGCATTCCACATATTCGAGCCCAGCTGGCTTGACACCCACAAGGCAGTTCCGCCCTTCCACTCCTGCTACTACTGGGATGTCTAGAGGGCAATTGGCTTCACGCGCTGCTTCATCCGCGTCGACTGAGAAGTGTACACAGTGTGGGAACCGCATAGAACAGAGGAATGTAGGTGGACAACTGGTGACTGTTTTAAGTGTGGCAAGCAAGGACATTTGATCAGAGATTGTCCTGAGTGGAAGAAGGAGCCAATGACAGTAGCAATGACTCAAAAACCTTGAGCATCAACTCAAAGGCCCTCACGACCTATAGTACAAGGTAGAGCCTATCATGTCTTGGCATAAGATGCTCAGGCAACAAACGATGTGATCCAAGCTATGATTTCACCATTAGTGGTTAAATTATTATCTTATTTCAGTTGATAAATATTTTAAAGTGTCTTTCTAATTAGAATAAGTTATGAATGCTAAGACGCCCTCATAGACATGCTAAACTGAACCACGTTCTTTAAAATGTAGGTACGTTACACTTGCACAAGAGAAGTAATATATATTATCAAGATGCACGAGTATTGATAAACCTAGAGTCTACTCACTCTTTTGTAACTTCTCAATTTGCTGCCGAATTGTGTATGACTCCTGAGCTACTGGACTTCATTTTGGCGGTGTCAGTTGTCCGAGCTTTTATCATACTAAGTTTTAACCTATTGCAAGCACACAATAAAAATTGCAGCACTAGTATAGGATCGTTCCCATGAAAAGATATTTTTCTTATATGTTTTCGTGTATTTTAAAAGGTTTTAAAAGCTTGTATTTGTCTTTGAAGATCCTAAAATACTGGAGAAATATGAATAAAGAATGTTACAGAAAATAAATCTAAATCCTCCTCGTTCCAGATTATGGTCGTCAATTACAATCGTTTAGTTCTCAGATGTTTACAAAATTAAAGTACCGTTATATCATATTTCAATCCTCTAAAATTTGGGCATCAATCAAACTCAATAATTCCTCAACACAGATTTATGCTAATCAACAATTTTCCTAAAATTTGGGCGTCAATCAAACTCAAGAAAATTGAAGATGAAAAAGTAAAATCGTTACACTAATCTGCAATTTCTCAATCTGAGTCATCAATTCAAATAAAAAACTTCTACATGTTTACAAAGCAGTATAGTGCATGAAAGTAAATCTAAACTAGAAAACAATAAAAAGATCTTTCATCCCTCAGTCACAGGCATTAATTGCTTCTGAGAAATTACAGATACTCTACTCTAATCTTTCAGCTCTCAATTGCAGTCGTCAATTGCTCTCGAGAAACCTTGGATATCTAAACTACTCTAAACTAAAGTTGATCAGAAGAAAACTCACCTCAGTCGTCAATTGATGCTAAGAATTCCTTCGATGAAGAATTCCTGTGTCGAGCTCTCTAATTTATAGATCATAAGGAGTCGATTTACATTATTCTAATTCTAATAAAAGAAAACTACTAAGAATAAAATATTCTTAATATAACTCTAACTTCTAATCCTAATTCTTCCTTACTTTTATTGGTAGATGCGTAAGATTGTTCTTCTATTTAAGCAACATAGTTCTTTTAAGAGTCTTTCTTCACCAATCTTCACGGATCCATGATCTGCCAGACTTCTAATTCAAGAGGTCTTCTAATTATATCCATGGCGGTGCAGATCTCACGTTCAGTAGCAATAACGAGCTTCTATTTTTGAAAAATCATAATCACGATTTCCTTTTTTCTGCACAGCTCTCTCTCATAATGACTCTTCGTTACGAACAATCGCATTTCTCTTTATATTGCCTTTCCGCCTAAAGCATTTCTTGAAGAATCGTACTTCACGATTTCTTATTCCTCTCTATTCATTCTATCGTCTTTTATGATTTCTAGCTTTCAGGAGCAACTTGAATCGTCTTTATGTTGAATCGCCTTTTTTACTGCTTTTTGAGTTCATTTTGATGAAGATTAATACTTTGGCTCTCTTTTGCTGTTTATCCTTAATATCTACACATTATCAACTCATTAGTAACAAATTGGAGTCTAGCATCACTAAGTTAAGGGTGATAAAATGATATATTATGTGACTAATCAGTCCCTATAGGAAACTCAGTTAACACAGACATGGTGTGGTGGTCGGTCATCATTACGATTGAGGACCACGAAATCGTGGATGATTTAATCTTGCTATATATGGAGGGATTTGATGTAATCCTCGATATGGACTGACTATCCGCTTATCATGCAAGCGTCGATTGCCTTCGAAAGGTGGTCACTTTTCGCCCTTCGGAGGAAAAATCTTTTAACTTTCACGACATTAAATCTAGTATCGCTCTATTTATTTCCGCCATCTGAGTAGAACGTTTGATGAACAATGAATGCCATGGATACCTCACGCTGGTGAAGAGCCAACAAGAAGGGGAAATTAACATCACCGATTTTCCCATCATATCTGAATTCCTGGACGTATTTCCTGAGGATCTCCCTGGACTACCACCGGATAGGGAAATCGAGTTCAAAATTGACTTAGCTCCAAGCACCGAACCATTATCGAAGGCACCATACTGTATGGCGCCAGGAGAACTGAAAGAGCAGTTGCAGAAGCTGCTGGATTAAGGATTTATCAGGCCTAGTGTGTCTCCATGGGGAGCACCTATTATTTTTGTCAAAAAGAAGGATGGTTTAATACAACTGTGTATTGATTATCATCAATTGAACAAGTTGACGATCAAGAACCGCTATCCACTTCCTCTTATCGATGACCTCTTCGATCAACTACAAGGTGCAAAATTCCTCTCGAAGATTGACTTAAGGTCTGGTTACCATCAATTGAAAATCAAAGTCGGGGACATTTCGAAGACCTCTTTTCGTAGGAGGTATGGCCACTATGAGTTTCTAGTGGTGCCATTTGGTATGGCCACTATGAGTTTCTAGTGACGCCATTTGGTTTGACAAATGCACCAGAATTATTTATGGGTCGATGAACAGGGTGTTCAGACCACACCTTGATAAGTTTGTGGTTGTCTTCGTAGATGACATCCTCATCTATTCGAAGATGAGAGAAGAGCATGAACAACATTTACGCACTACTCTCCAGACACTTCGTGATCATCAATTTTATGCGAAGCTAAGCAAGTGCGAGTTCTGGTTTGAACAAGTCAGCTTCTTGGAACATATTGTCTCTGAGGCTGGCATAACCATCGATCCAGCCAAGATCGAAGCAGTTATAAAATGGGAACAATCGAAGACAATGATGGAGGTCTGTAGTTTCTTGGGTCTGGCTGGATACTATAGGAGATTCGTCGAAGGTTTTTCCAAGATTTCGGGTCTGCTTAAACAGCTCACGAGAAAGGATGTCAAGTTTGAGTGGACCGAACAGTGTGAGAAGAGTTTTCAAGAACTCAAGAGTAGGTTGACCACCGCACCAGTGCTTACCATACTGTTAGGCAGTGGAGGTTTTACGGTGTACGGAGATGCATCACACAACGCATTAGGCTTTGTGCTTAAATGAGAGAGTCATTACTTACGGCTCTCAGCAACTCAAGGACGACAAAAAAATTTATCCAACTCATGACCTTGAGTTGGCAACAGTCATCTTTGCCCTGAAGATTTAGAGGCATTACCTTTACCGGAAAACATTTGACATATTTACGAATCACAAAAACCTTAAATACCTTTTCATGCAGAAAGACTTGAATATGAGGCAAAGAAGGTGGATGGAATTTCTCAAAGATTATGATTGCTCCATCTAGTACCACCCCGGGAAGGCTAATGTCATGGCAGATGCACTAAGCTAAAAGTCTTCTGCTCAGTTATCACACCTCATCGTAAGAGTGCACCAATAGCACTTACTCGAGCGTGTGACCCTAAGTGACACAAGGTTCGATGTTAAGGGTTCAGGAGCTTTAATGGCTATTATTGTTATTCGGTCAAAACTTTTCGAGAACATCCGCAATCTATAAATGATCGATTATGAACTCATGGCCATCAGAAAAGATGTGATTAGCAAGAATCAACCATATTTCTCCATCAAGGAGGACGGATCAATACTATTCCGAGGTCGAGTGTGCATGCCAACAAATACTGAGCTTCGAGATACCATTCTAGAGGAAGCTCATAAGTCGATGTACACCATCCACCCTGAAAGTACCAAGATGTATCAGGATCTGAATTAGAGTTTCCAGTAGAGGGGTTTGAAGAAAGACGTAGTGGACTATGTTTCGAAGTGCTTGGTTTGTCAACCCCATCTGGGCTATTGCAACCATTGTCGATACCAGAGTGGAAATGGGAAGCCATATCAATGGACTTTATTATTGGTTTGTCAAGAACAGTGAAGGGGCAAAATGCTATTTGGGTAGTCATTGATCGATTAACCAAATATGCACACTTCTTACCATACAGTATGAGGTATACAGCCAGCAAACTTATCGAGTTGTACCTCAAGGAGATTGTCAGACTGCATGGTATACCTGTCAGCATTATTTCAAATAGAGACCCACTGTATCTATTGCAGTTTTGGCAACGTTTTCAAGAAGGAATGGGTTCCAAGTTAGATTTTAGCTCGACGTTTCACCCTCAGACTGATGGGCAGACCGAAAGGGTGAACCAGGTAATTGAAGACATGCTCCAAGCTTGTATGCTGGACTTTCAAGGATCATGGTATAAGCATCTACCTTGATCGAGCTCGCGTACAATAATAGTTATCAGACGAGTATTGAAATGGCACCATTTGAAGCTTTGAATGGTCTTGAAGATGCAAGTCTCCACTCAATTGGGAAGAATTGGCGAGAAAGTCATTTTAGGTTCAGAGATCATGGAAAGCATGACCGAGACAGTTCGATTAATCCGCGAGAGGTTGCGAGTTGCACAAAGTCGCCAAAAGAGTTATGCCGATCTTAAGAGAACAAGTGTCAAATTCCAAATTGGGGACAACGTGTTCGTTAAGATCTCGCCCACGAAAGGAGTAATGCGGTTTGGAAAGCGTGGGAAGCTAAGCTCGTGTTATGTTGGGCCCTTTGAGGTATTGGGCCGACTTGGAGAAGTCACATATAGGGTTGCTTTGCCACAGCAATTATCCATCATGCACAACGTATTCCACGTATCGATATTGAAAAAATATGTGAAAGACCTGACTCATGTCATGGACTACCAACCTATTAAGCTTCAAGAAGATTTAACGGTGGCCGAAGAACCGATACAAATTTTAGACCATAAAGAGCGGACCTTACGGACTAAACAGATCCCCTTAGTATTGGTGAAGTGGTAGAACCACTACTTAAAGGAAGCCACTTGGGGACGCGAAGCAGAGATCTGCAATCAGTACCCACATCTATTTGAGTGAAGCTCTTAAAATTTTGTGAGTACTTGTAGATTAAGGAATAAAGTAATACTATGATAACAAATTAAGATTTTATGTATTCTCATTTTAATACAATTTCCTTCAACGTACGTGATGGATTATTTCAGTTTTATTTTAATTATTGCATGTTGTGTTTTGAGGTTCATTCTCAATCCAAATGAATGTGTTTCGACTGAATATTAGTTTCAAAAATATCATCAAATTGAGAAATCGGAATACCAAATGTAGATTCGGTGTCGTCGTAGGGGTATAAAGTATATATCCCAAGTGTGGTGTACAGTTACAAAAGAGAAATTGGGACCTAAAGTCCTCAAAACAGGTGCGAAGAGTGTCATTCAAAATTTCAAGCTTGAAATTTTCTGAGAAAACCAATACATTGAATTTTCTCTTTGGACAAACGAATCGATCGGTTTTGTCGAGCGGCAGTGTGTACAAAGAAACAGACCGATCGGTTTTGGAAACTGATCAAGCGATTTTGACAATATAAGAAGGGATCGTGGGTTATTTTCTCTCATTTGCACGACTCCACTTCAAAAATTTTAGGGCTTTTCTTTTCCTTCTCGTGAGAACTAGCCGCGCCTCATTCAAGCTCTGCAAGAATTTTGATTTATTTCTTGGGAAACTGATTCAAGTGCTCTAGAAGGTAAACCCTACCTTTTCCTTGAGTTAATTCTTAAGATTTTCAAGTTCCTTCTTCAAATTTTTAGTTTCAATGGCACCTAAAGAGAAGGTAGTCATTAAAAACCCACTTCCAAGGTGCCCGCTTCGAGGGCCACTTCCTCGAGTCGCACCAATGTTAACCCTCCGCCGCCACCACTAAAAGAGTAATCGAATCAATGATGGGGTGCGAAGGAGTTTGAGGTCAAATTATCTTTTGACCAAAATCTCTTTGAAAACCAAGAGACAACCGAATGGGCATTTGAATATATTGAAAAAGCCGGGTTAGAACCTTTGCTTCAACCCTTTCACGATTATTTCTACCCACGGATGGTGAAACTATTTTACCAAAATATGTACCTTGGGAAGGACAAGGATACACTATACACCAAGATAGACAACAAGGTCTACGAATTTACCATTGATCACATAGCCAAGGTGATGGAATGCCCCTCAACATTCAAACAAGACATGGGTTTATTGGCACCAAACCCCTTACCAGTACCGTTTCATATAGTTATTGAGAGGATGACTGATGGAGAACATGAATCTGGACAGTTGGTGACAAAAGCCTAGTTATTGGACAAAATGTGAATGATAGATACTATCTTCAAATGTAATCTATACCCATTGAGACACAAACATGAGAGAGTAGGAGTCATTTAGCAAGCTCTATTCTCGGCCTTTGAAGGAAAATAGTTTAGTGCGCCAACAGTAGTGTTTGAGGGGATAACTTATGCCCGCGAATGGATGTCGGAAGGGAAGATGAAACCTCTGAAGACAATGCCCTACGCTCGCCTTATCACCTGCATGATCGAGGAGTATCGGGCCAACCGAGACAATTATAAGATACCGCAGGATGAGCAACAGTGAACCGATTAAGTTAAGAGGTATAGGATGAAGGATTGGAGGAAAAGTTTAAAGCAATTGGAGAGAAGTGTTCAGGATAAAGAAAATCAAGAGGCGGTCGAGCGCGCCAAACGAGAACAGGCACAACTGAGACCTGCAACACAGCCTGATCAGGCAGCCCCACCTCATATGCCCCCACCTCAACAGGCACCAACAACCTCAAACGCCGATGTGCTTGCCGTGTTAGCGGAAAATAATCATCAACTTAACCGATGATTGGATTTCCACGAAGGCCTACTGATGCATCTAATGCGCGTACCCTACCTACTATGAACCATATGTCACTGAGGCATGCGACTATACCACGGTTGCATCTACTTCTAGAGCCAGAGGTACCACAGACCAAGGAGCTGGACCATCTGACGAGCCGACAGGTTAGTGAGGAGGGTTATTGGTAAAATTTTGGTTAACTTTTTTGAGAATTTTAAGTACTTTTCATGTGGTTGTCAAAACTATTGGATCATGGAGGCCCTACCTTTGCTTTTGGATATGATTTTGATTAAGTTTAGTTTTGGATATTGACAATATTTTACTTATCACATGTGGATGTTTAATTATAGACACTTGGTTCTTAATTATGGATAATCAAATTAGTTGTTGATAAATGGTAATAAGTAGTTGTGGATATATTAATTGTGGTTGTTCCATTTAGTTGTGGACATTTTAGGGTGATTTTATAGGTTTGTCTATTCCGTTACAATATGTAACGAGGAGTCATGATTGGCACTAGATGTACCTCTTCGTTAACAATAATGGTAGTTTAATGATGTGTGTGGATGGGTGTACTTTGCAATTTATTTCATTGTGCATAATTGATGTTTGTTGTGAATATAAATGGGTGGTAGTGGATATTTCATGTTTGATGATAGATATTTTGCATAAATGCATGGTTGGATGATTGACTGCAACCCTGATGTCCTTGTGAAAGGTTGTATACTTGATTGTCTGACTCTTGAATTAACGTCCTTGAGTTTTGTATGCATAAGGAGGTCTTCAGTTAAAGGATTGGGTTCTCTATCTATTGAGAATTTCGATTTTCTTAGTTTTACTATGTGTTCTCTTGCTGTTATGTAACCACCATCGACAGTCTTCATGCTATATATGTACTTAAGAAGATGTGCTAAGCATTAGAACTCTAGCTTATGAATTAAGAATTTTGATGGTGATGTGAGTGATTTGAGATGACAGGAGAGATTTGAAATGACTCTTGTTGAAAGTAACGATTGACTCTATGTCTCTGACCTAAAGACCACGTATTGAATTTTCGAGGACGAAAATTTCTTAAGGAGGGGAGAATGTAACATCCTGAAGATTTCTGAACCTGAACGCGTTCGACCACATGTACGTGTTCTTCATGGCGACCAATGTCGCTTAAACTTTTAGAATAACTGATTAATAAAAGTGTGATGTGTGTGAAAAGTGAGGTTGAAACTCATTTTAGCCTTGGAAGAGGAACCATGCACCGACACACTGCATGTGGGCATAACGCCAAATAAACCCATGAGTGTAAGTGGATAAGATCACTTGAAACAAATATCTTTAATATTTGTTTGGTTTGTAAGAAAGAGAGGAGAGTAGAGAGCTTGCAGCCCCTCAAACCCATCTTCTCCACAAACCTCTCGTGAAACCCAATCGGAGATCCATTCGCAAGCTCCACCTTCGTCTTCAAAAGAAAAGTGTCATCTTGTTCTTCGCATGAGCTCCGCTTTCTCGTTGATTCTGACTGTGAGTTTGTTCCAACCGCTAGAGATCCTCTAGCTTCGACAATGATAGATTGAGGAAAGGGAGAGCGCATAACTTTGATCTAGCTCAAACCGGTCATTGTGAGTGGGGTGTGCATGAGTTAAAAGGTGAAGATGGTCAATACTAATGTGAAGTTCCATTTTAATCTCTATCGACATGGAACACCACAAGATTTACTCTGAAATCCTCTTTGGCAAAGATCATTACAAGCCGCGTAAACGATCTAGAAAGGTGAGAATCATAGTGCCATTGTGTGATATTATCTATTCCTAAGCTTAGATTAATGTGTGTGAAAATTGATGAAGATCATTCTAAATTTGGGGAAAATGAACCAAAGAAGAAGAAGCCCGAGTGGGCTACTAAATCTATCAAAACCAATCGATCTATTTAAATCGATCGATCATATTTGACAGAACAGGGCTGTGTTGAATTTCTAGAGAAACCGATCGATCGGATTTCCCTACCTTTGGAAATCGATCAATCGGTTTGCTCTGTCTCTGACTGCTTCAATTTTTCTTTGGAAAAACTATGAGAAACTTTGAACCATCTGATTTCGCCATCATTGACACGTAGTGTACGATCATGGTGTGATCTAAGTTAAGAGCGGGGGACATTGATAAGGACCTTCGTTTTGCATTGAACCTAAGATAGGGAAAACTCAATACTTAATTCTCACCTTTGATTTTTATCCATAGATCACTTGATATGATTAACATGAATTGAATATGAAATTGATTCCATGCTTCATCGAAAATGGAAATTTGAACATGATCTTTGAATGCTAACCAAAATATTAAAATCTCAAACTTTGAACTATTGCATTTGTACATCGATTATGAAAATTTGAATCATCGAATCTATGAATGGAGAAATCATTGAACTCTAAAATTAGTTATATATTATAATTTTGATTTAAGCATGAATATCAGTATTGCATAATGATTTAAAGTTATGTGAATGAAAACCCCATAAGGACCAGTATGGCGGTTTATACCATCCACCGTAGACCGGTACGACAGTTTATATAGTACACTTGAAAGTGTTGAAGGAACAACATTGGTTAGGGTGATTCACATAGATGAATTAGCTCAACAACGCTATACCGCATTAGAGTTACTTAAGTTATGATTTAAGTCATTAACGAACTAAGCATATCATGATAGATAGGAGAAATGAATAGAAAAATGAAACCATATGAAATTCTAAAGTTTGTCTGAATATCGCTTTGAAATTAAAGCACTTTGAATTCTATTTGAACATGAAATGGCATTTGAAAGTTCATCGTTTGATTCAGTTTGATATGAAAATGCTATTGATTATCGTCATTGAACCTATGTTTCAAATTAATGCAATGTGAGTTAATATTGATCTTTTTCCTACTGAGCTTAGACTGTTAGCTGATCCCGACATTTCGTGTCACAGGTTTAGATTTGAATTGGGATCTTGAGTTAGAAGAGGATCCTGATTACGTGTCAGAGGCGGAAGAGGAGCTTCCACCTGAACACTATTTTCCTTACTCAACTTGTGATAGTTTTTGGCTTAGAACTTTCGGGTAGTTGTAAGTAAAACACTTGAACTAAGAATTGTTTAACCTAGTATAGTTTTGCAACCACTGTTTAGGTGACGGTCGGCCGTCACCAATGATTATTTTGTTAGTTTTGGATTATGTTATGTATAGAACTGGAATCGAATTAGTGCCATGTGATATTTACTTTGCCTTCTATATAAGTACGTATGAATCATAAAGCATTAGACGATCCGATTCTTCCTAAGTTTCACGTACAGGAAGAATTAGATTTTCACTTGACGACCCGGCCTTTCCTAGAAATTTGTGTGGGAAAAGTCGGGCTGTCACAGTTGGTATCAAAGCAATGGCTTTAGATTCGGATTCCATAGGACGATGGGCCTGATTATGTAAGTACTGATGGAAAATTCTTGTTCGATCAATGACAAATTAGTATGGCCCCACGTGTCAGAAGTAGAGGCAGAGGCAGATGGAGGATGGTCCGCATGAGTGACATCCTGGATTATGAGGGCATACCAAGTGGTGTCGGAATCGCCACTGGTCCTAATACCATCCCATTGGGGGGAGGAAATAATGATGGGGGTCCTTACACTATCCCAATTGGTGGAGGAAGTAACGATGGACTGCATGGGCAATTGTTGGAGACCATGGTCAATACAATGGCCCAACTTGCAACGAGATGCCCACCCTCGGGATTCCATGAGTTCAGGAGAATGAATCCTTCGAGCTTCCAAGGTCAACTTGACCCACTTGAAGTGGAAGATTGGTTAAATCAGATGGAGAAGCTCCTTCTGTTGATTCCGAACACCGAGGAAGAGTTTAGTTGGGCTGCCTTCCAATTGACAGGAGCGGCAGATGCTTGGTGGAAATCTGCAGAGAAGATCAGATTATAAGAGATCCCAATTCCCCATGGATGTGGGCGCGATTTATTTATGATTTTAACGAACAATACTTCCCCGATGCAGTAAAGGATCAATGGGAAGTTAAGTTCGTGTCGTTAGAACAAGGTCGGATGACAGTATGAGAGTATGAAGTCGAGTTCACGAGGCTTGCCAAATTCGCACCTCTTCATGTCGCCATAGAACTTATGAAGATGAAGAAGTTCGCTCGTCGCTTGAAACCCGCCATCAAAGGAAGAATTTCCTTGCTCAGAGTGAAGACCTATGCAAAGCTCATCGAATTGGCTCTCATTGTCGAGCAAGACATTGAAGATATGTATCAGAGGAGAGAGATACATAACAAGAAAAGAGTGAGCAGGACGCAATCATATGCCTCTGAGTAATCGAGCAAGAAACAAAGGATGTTGATGCCGACACTGAGTGAACCTTCTTAGTCCACTTACTCAACACCAAGTCAATCTACACATTCCATGTATTCGAGTTGACCTTCTCAGTCCACTTACTCAACACCGAGTCGGTCTATGCATTCCATGTATTCGAGCCCAGCTGGCTCAGTACCCACAAGGCAGTTCTGCCCTTCCACTCCTACTATTACTGGGATGTCAAGAGGGCAACCGGCTTCACCTGCCTGATAAATTTTGACCCGCTCCCGAGAAATTTTGACCCTAATTCACACTGTAATTTCCACCAGGGGCCGAGGCATCCAACAGATCAATGCTACCCATTAAAACATGCAATGCAAGACCGAATTGAGGCAGGGAAAATCATTCCCCCGACAGCTCTCCAAGCAAATCTGCACACCAATATACACCAAGCACCGTTGTTACCACACCCGCAAGGAGGAATGGGCCTAACGGCCACCATTAACATGCTAGAGGAAGAGATGAAAGAATTCAACCCATCAGAATACATCAACACAGGAGGAAGCGTCGAGTTACCAAGGAAGTGGAGCCAAGGGAATGAAGTCACAGGGGTAATCGAGCCTCTGAATTTAGCAGACTATTTCCCCAATCCCACACCCCAAGCGGCACCTCTAGATCTGAGGCAGTACTTTTTAGCACCAGCTCTAGCTAATCATGCCCAACCCAGTTTTACATCACCCCCACTATACCATCCATTTCTGACACCAACTCCCATCAACCATGTGCAGCCCAATTTCACCTCACCCCCGATATACCAACCGTTCTCGACACCAACAACTAACCACTATATGTCACCCAATCCACCACAACTGGCCTAGTTTTTCCACAACCCCACTAGTTTATCCATCTTCAGTACCAGTCAGCCATATTTGGTCTAATTTTTCCACACCATCAATCCAGACATCTCCAATACCCTCATCCACCCCATTCCAGATTCCCGGGCCAACTTATGATCCTCACCAGGTCCTGCTCAACTATAATCAAACAAATGTTAATGCTGATAGCAACAATGAAGGGGCAGTTGAGTTTATCACACGATCGGGAAGGATCTCCAAGCAACCAGAGGTATCGATACCGACCCAATTAGAAGAAACAAGAGAAGCAACAGCAGTGCACCCCATGGAAAGAATGAGCAGGGAGTATGCATTATAAACACAATTAAGGAGAACTCCAGCCTACATCACTATCTGGGACTTGTTAATAACATCTCCGCCACACTTCAAAGCTCTAATGGCGGCACTAAAAGGCACCCATGTATTTGATAAAGTATCCCCAGATGAGGTCGGATAAATGATTGGACAAGTATTGGCTCCCCACGCCATCTCTTTCTCCAACGTTGATCTTATGATTGAAGGAGCTAAGCATTCCAGATTCCTTAATATCACAGCAGAAATTAGGAATTTGGTGATACCATTGGTATTGATCGATAACGGGTCAGCTTTAAATATGCCCACTGAGAACTGCGACCAAAATAGGGGTCGATCCATCCATGTTCCGACCGGCCATGATAGGAGCCAGAGGGTTTGATAATACAAGGAGAGAAGTGATACGAAAAGTTGATCTTGAGCTCACCATTGGGAAAATGACCTTCTTCATTCCATTCCAGGTCATGGACATCAAATCCACATTCAATTTACTGCTTGGACACCCATGATTATGCAAGATAGGGACAATATCCTCAACCTTGCACCAGAAGCTCAAGTTCTTCTCAGAGGAGAAAGTTATAGCTATCCTGGGTGAGGGATGAGAAGAAGGAGAAAGAGCCGCACACAACATAGAAAACTTCAAAATGTTGGACGTGCCACACACAGTTGAGGACACAGATCTCCACAATTTTCAGTATGATGTGTTAGCAGTGGTGCTCAAACCCCTTGGAAAAGTCACCATGAAGCCTGGGGGAGGAATGATTGCAGCAGTTGCTATGCTCCATAAATTGGGCCACCAAAAATGGAAAAGTTTAGGTCCTCACCTACAAGGTAGGAGAGACCCAGTTAGAGCCAGAGGGGGGTAGCAGATCAAATTCGGTTTAGGATAGATCCCATTGAAGAAGAAATTCAAGAAGCCATGGAAAAGGCTCAGACCATTGCTGTAACCAAGGCTAGGGGGATAGACTTGGAAGATGAACCACATCTGCGGCCGCACATCAACAGCACCTTTATGACTGCAGGGGTCATCAAGATCAACCAGAATGGGGTAACTAAACCCCTCACAAAAGAACCGTTGTTCATGAAACCAGGCCCCAATCATTCCCCCTGAAATTGAAATAGACCTGGCCTCCCTGTCACTTTTTGAGGAAGAAGTACCCTTGCCAGTACAATCACTTGTCCTAAACCATCCCAAGCCCGTGTTAAGGTTTGAGGACCAGGTTCTAAATGAACTGATGGTGAGTATGTTGAAAGGTGATCATGGAGGACCATCTCACTCCCCCTCTTCCAAGAAAGGTATGGGTGCATCACCCTAGGTAAGGAATTGGGCATTAATGCCCATAACTCTGGAGGCTTTTGGTGGCCAAAAATAATAGAAAAATACAAAATCTAAAAAATTTGTCTTTCAAGATTCTCGAGGAAAAGAAAATTGATGCCTTAAATAAAGAAATCATCCGACGTGAAATCGACATCTTTCCTGTAGAGATACAAGGAGAGGTAGGAGTCACGGATTTGGATGAGGAGGTCCTAATTGAGGAGCTTCTCAATGAGCTCCTTGAGCAATACGTCGATTTTGAGAATGACCCTAGCCCAATTATTGAAGAAGTCAATCTGGAAACTGAGGATCCTAAAATCACCAAGATCGGAATGTTGCTATCTCCTGAGGAAAGAAAAGGCATGATTGATTTTCTTTGGTCATATCGAGAAATCTTCAAATGGTCCTACGAAGATATGCCTGGCTTGGACACCGATTTGGTCGAGCATGAGTTGCCGCTATATCTAGATGTCAAGCAAAAGTTGAGGAGTCTCAGGCCCGAATGGATGCTAAAAGTGAAAGATGAAGTCATCAAGCAATATAATGTCAATTTTCTTATGGTCTCTAAATACCCGCAATGGTTGGCCAACATCGTCCCAGTACTGAAGAAAGATGGAAAGGTTTGCATGTGCATTGATTTCAAAAATATCAACAAGGTAAGCCCGAAAGACGACTTCCCTTTGCCACACATCGACATCTTGGTCAATAATATTTCCAGGCATGGGATCCTCTCCTTCATGGATGGATTTTTCGGATACAATCATATCAAAATGGCAGAGGCAGACCAAGAAATGACAACGTTCATCACCGCTTGGGGAACCTTATGCTACCTAGTCATGTCGTTCGGATTAAAATATACTGGGGCAACATATCAGAGGGTAATGGCAGCACTGTTCTATGACATGATCCATCAAGAAATTAAGGTGTATGTTGATGAAATGATCTCCAAGTCACAAGAGAGAGGATCATCTAGTGAACCTCCAAAAGCTATTTAAAAGACTGAGAAAGTACAGGTTGTGTCTGAACCCACAGAAATGAGCCTTCGGTGCCATGTCAGGAAAGCTGTTGGGCTTCATTGTCAACTGTAGGGGCATCGAGGTCGATTCAGTGAAAGTGAAAGCCATCATTGAAATGCCACCGCCATCTATCAAAAAAGAAGTCAGAAGATTCTTGGGCAGAATACAGTACATCAGTCGGTTCATTACACAGCTAACTCCTATCTGCACACCGATTTTTAAGCTACTAAGGAAAGATTCACCCGTCAAATGGAATGATGGCTGTCAGATAGCGTTCGATAAGACTAAAATCTATCTTCGCAACCCTCCAGTGTTGGTACCACCAGTACCAGGGAGACCCCTCCTAATGTACCTCTCTATGACAGAATTCTCTATCTGATGTGTCCTGAGACTACATGATGAAACCGGAAGAAGAAAGCAGGCCATCTACTATCTGAGCAAGAAGTTCAGTGAATACGAGACACGCTATTCTCATTCAAAGAAAGGATGCCTAACTCTTGTTTGGGCTACACAGAAGCTTCGTCACTACTTTCTATCTCAACCAGTTCTCCTTCTAGCTGGGATGAATCCTTTGAAGTATTTATTTGAAAAACCAGCTCTCACTGGTCGGACTGCACGTTGACAGCTGCTTCTATCAGAATTTGACATCACGTATGTTACCCGAAAATCAATCAAGGGGCTAGCACTCCCTGATCATCTTACCGAGAATCCCTTACCTGATTATGAACACTTGAGAATCGAATTCGCTGAAAAAGATATCTTGTTCATGATAGAAGATGACACAGAAGAGATAGAGGATTCTTGGGTAATGCACTTTGATGGGGCATCGACTGTTGAAGGTCAAGGAGTCAGCATTGTTCTAATTTTGCCAAAAGGATATAGAGGATTCTTGCACCTTCTCGGAGCACTCCTGCAAAAAATGCAAAAAGAATAAAAGAAGAAAAAGAAAAATAATAAAAAAATAGAAAACATGTTTTGTTGCACACATTCCCAAAAGATGGTTTGACATGAATATTCGCTCCACCCGAGTCATTGTGCTAAATTAAAAGTTCTGGGTCGTTTGAGTTCGCTCAAAAAGCCTCGAACCCTACCTCGGTAGGGGCACCCGTGCCAATCAAAGTGGGGTAACCAATGCCTCATGAGATTAGGCACAAGCCGCCATTTCTTCGCTCTGGTCACTCGAGGATTTTTTAGATTCATATGAACTTGAGTGTCTTAACTTTAGATTCGTCACGAGATATTTCAGAGGAGTAAACTCTTGGTCTACGCTGCTCAGGCGTGCGCCCTACTGGCTTTGTGGTCCTGGTGCCTCTGTTATTAAGAATGTTGATCGTTAGTTAAGACCAACCTATCAAAAATGAGATTATATATTGAACAACTATGTTCAAACATGGATGCTGAGGAGATCTTTGTCCCGTGAGTATTCTCAGTGGAAGGCTTAAAACCTACACGGTATCCTTGTAAAGTTTACGCCATGCATCTAGATATTTGTTGAATGGTCGTTTGTTCCTGTAAATTGTACCCAGTCATGGGTTAGGACTTTTATCGCCTTGTTATTTATTGCCCCTAATTGGTACATATTTTCGCATGGTTGATTTGCTTAAAAGATTATCATAAAAAGTGGTACGCACTCCTAAAAAGCATTGCGACATTAACATTCACTCCGCTCAGCTAGTCGTACTTCGGGGTCGATGAGTACGCTCAAAAACCTCGAACCCTACCTTGGGTAGGGGCACCCGTGCCGATCAAAGTGGGGCTATCAATGTCTCATGAGAACGACACAGTCGTTAGATCTTCAAGTCATTGCTTTACGCCAATCTTTAAGTATGGGTCGATCACCCTCCCGATCGTGAAACTATTTTATTCAAAATGAAACATAAACAACATGCATCATCAATCATACCAACACTCGATTATGCCCAGTAATGTCGCTAAGCGCTTGGGGACCAATAGTTTTGAGTGACGAACGATTTCCCAATATAATGGGCTTACGTCACTATCCATACTTCTTTCTTTTCGATGTTTGAGGTTAGCTTTGAATACAGCAGACCCGATAGCATTTGCCTTGGGCCTCTTTGGATGTCTTTTTCTTTAACATGCGATCATTAGTGATTGGATACCAAAGAGGGGTATCTACAGACTCCCAACTTTGGCCCAAGGCTTGATTTACCTATACTTTGACAACTACGTACTCCCGAGCTTTCGAAAGCACCTCTCAAACTGTCACAACTCCAATTTTGGAAAGTGTGTAGACCGACTTGGTACACTTGTCGGTGCAACACACTGTGCCATTTCTGATTTGACAATACCACTTAGCATGAGTACAAATGAATGAACATATGAGTTGTGTGTATGGGGTTCACAAGTGAACCAAGTCATGTTTGAAACACCCAAGTGTGGTGTTTATGTTTTACAAGAAAACTACCTAGGTTATAAGAAAAGGGTAAACCCTTTGATTTACTTTTGCCTTTGAAGTTCTAAGAGAGAGAAGAGAGAAGGAAGGGAGAGAGCTCGGGAGAAATATGTGTCGTGAGATCGAGAATCGTGAATGACCTAGCGTACAAATTGCTCCTTCTCTTGTGATCATTGATTCAAGACTTCAACCTAGGGAGGAATTGGTGAGATTGTGAAGAGAGTGAGAGATTGAGGAGGAGAAGAACATTTCTTCAAGCAAGGATTGTTGATCTCCCTCTCAAGCTTCTTGTGTGAACTTGGAGTACTGCATAAGGGCACCGAACTTTCATGGTTGGAGTTCGTGAGAAGAGGAACCTCAAGCTTGGTCGATTCATGTGGAAGAGGCATCGAAAGATGCGTTCATTTGACCACAAATCCATGCAAAATAAATGAGGAAAGATCTTGTGATTTTGGATAAATTTGTTAGAGATTAATAGTCATAAATGAGGGCAATTAATGCCCTAAATGTGTGGTATTAATGTTACGTAAGAGTTAGGTGAAAGGGGGGATTGGATAGAAAATTTGATTTTGAGAAAAAACTCCAAAACCTCATAAGTCACTCACGCGACTTTGAGCCTCGCTCGTGCTACTTAGACTTGATCATGTGAGGAGCTTCAGAAAAGGTGTGAAACTCACTTTGTACAATCGCTCGCGTGACTGAGTATGAACATGTGAACTCGCTTGTGCGACCTTAGAACTCGCGCGCGTGACTTTCTCAGACTATGAACATAAGAGAAATAAGAGAGCATAGTCACTCGAGTGAGCTCGCGCGACTGTGAGATGCCACTGGACTCGCTCACGCGACCTTGAAACTCACACACGTGACTGATCAAGTTTGGGCAAAATTAGATTTTTCTTCAAGAACTCTTCGAATCTTTGGTGTGTGGTCTTTTAGGCATTAATTAATGACCTTTGAATACCTTGAAATGAAGGTTATGATTCAAAATTTTGCCTAAGGATCTTCACTCCCTCTTTACGTGATTGGGCATGATTTACGTAAGAGGTAGGGGAATTCAATATCATGACTTTCGATAAGAACTGTATAGATAATTTGAATGTGGCAAGCATGTGTGTGCGTGTGTGAACGTGATGTGCAACTGTGAGATTCGTGACGATCTTGTCGTGACGATGCGCTCACTAATAAAAATATAGAGTCGCCACCCGGAGCTTTTGGTGTCCGGGGAAACCTAGATCATTTTTATAAGTACTAAAGTGCCACAAATATGACTCTGAATCCGGTCTACACCAAAGGCTCTTGGATAGGGGCTTCGGTTATCGATTGAGAATGTGTTAGACACCCAATCAACCCCGCTTAATACGATCTCTACTAATGGCTAAAATAAAAATAATATAAAAAAAATGAAAAAGGCTTCCTCTTGCTCAAATGGGTCTTAAATCTTATTTATGCCCCTCCGTTCCTACAAAAAATTCAGCAGTGTAACAGCACAAATGGGAGGATAGAGGAAAAACCAAGAAGGCAGAGGAATAGAGGAGAGAGCCGGAGCTCTCGGGCCCTTATTGCACCGTTGTAGAGCCTTGCATTGGCTTTCTTCGGTGAGCTTTTGAAGGCTTATATGATGAGAAATGGGATTCTAACTCCTATGGTTTACTAGCTATGAGGTAGAGAGGGAAGGCTAGGGGGTAACACACCTGTAACCTAGAGCTTATGGGTGAAATGCTAAGGTCTAAAGGGACTTTTGAAGTTCTGGAATTTGTTTGGAATGGTGCAGTAGAAGAGAGAGAGAGAGAGAGAGAGAGAGAGAGAATGAATTCTTCAATCTCTTTAATGCAAATTTTTCAAGCCTTTGTAAAGGGAGGAGTGCCTCTCTATTTATAGGAAAAAGAGAGGTTAGGAGGGTGCTTAGAGGCTAATTGAGATTAGCAATTAGGTAATGGGCCATCTAAGGTTTTCTAGGATTTTTGGAGCCTGAAAAAATAGATTTTAAATCATGTAAGGGGTTGCACATAGGTAGTAAATGGGTGTAACAGAACTAGCATAACACACCCCAAAGGTCAAGATGGTCAACAAGACAAACCCCAATCTCAAAATTCGAGGCAAAGAACCAGGGTTACTGTTCATATGCCTGGAGTAACTATTAGTTACGCCAAGCATATACATACTAAAATAGTAATGTACAGTGGCTTTGGGAAGTTGACTGCCCGTGGGGGGACCCACCTATAACTGGCGCAACTATTAGTTGCACCAAGCAAAAAATATGTATTTCTGCCTGATATTTAAATCGTTGTAACTTTTGATATACAATTCCGATTGAGGTGATTCTTAGCTCGTTGAAAAGTTGAGGAAGTCGACTTTTCAATGGTATAATACTCAGCTCTAGTAGAGATATTTATAAACTTTAACACTCCTCCTTCCATCCATTGCTCAGGAGAGTTCAGAAACTTGTCTAGGACTGGTTCTAAGGGGTTCTAAAGGTTAGGGTTGGTTTCTAAAGGCTCGGGTTGAGTTCTAAGGGATCTAGGGTGATTCCTAGGTGTTCCATACATGCCATCAAAAGCTCAGAGATGCGCGATCGGGCCTTGGGCCAAATTTGGGTGTCTACAGATGCCCCTCTTTGGTATCCGATCACTAATAATCGAATGCCAAAGAAAAGAGACATCCAAAGAAGCCCAAGGCATTACTGACGGGTTCGCTGCATTCAGAACGAACTTCAAATATCAGATGAGTAACATGGTGAGAAAACGAATGCCTTATATGTCAGGAAAAATGGTCGTTTATCAAGGTAATCGGTTCTCAAACACTTAGCGACATTACTGGGCATAACCAAGGTGGAAAATGAGTTACGAAAGCCCAATAGCTGAGAAAAATGGTCGCTTCTTGAGATGATTTGAAGGAATGTTCAATGTTCATTATGAATACAACAACTTCGTAAGTAAGGAGGATGATCGACCTACATTCAAAGATAGGCGCAATGCAAGTACGCAAGGCTCCACAATTTGCGTCTAATCATATGAGGCATTGACTGCCTCATCTGACTGGTCACAGGTGCCCCTGCTTGAAGCAGGGTTCAAGGTCTTTGGGCAAACCCATTGATCCCGAAGTTTATTTAGCATGACTACCCGAGTGGAGCGAATAGATGTCGCAACACTTTTTGAGAGTATGTGTCATTTTTCTAACGTGCCCTGGATCATCATGACCTAGAGCATCTAATGTTAAATAAAACTGAACAGATCTGGCCAAAGTCGAGTGCCTACCAAAGGAGACATCCGATCTTGGTCTTCGCTGATAATGATCCTATAAATTGATTAACTATACATAAACATGCACCCATTATGGGTGATAAGCAACAAAGGTGATGGAAGTCTCGACCCAGATCCAGTCCAGGTATAATTTACGAGAACAAATGACCATCCTACAGATACCCAGGTGCAAGGTGTACACTTTACAAGGATACTATACAAATACAGGTTTTAAGCCTGTGAAAATAAAGGAAATGAACCCTTCTGCATGCATGTTTACACATAGTTTGATTGATATGTAGTTTCATTCTCAACAGATTGGTCTCAAACAACAATTGATCTTTTTCATAACGGAGTTATCCAGACCTCAAACCCCGTAGGGTGCACACTCGGACAGTGCAAACCTCAAGTCCACACCTCCGAAATAGCTCGTGATGAATATGAAATTAGACACTTATGTTCATATGAATCCGCCAACAAAACGCTTATCGTAAAGATTTAGCAGTGGAGTTGATGCAATCAAAACATTGACCGTTTGATCGGGATTGACACCGTTGCTCCTACTTTGAAATTGTAATGATCCGAAATTTCCGACCAAAAAATACGTGAAGATTTCGGATCGCTAGATCACAATTCATAATCTAAACACAGAAATTCTTTGGTATCGATTAAATAGCAACTAATATAAATAGATTGAATGCAAAAATATCCATGTGTAAATCAATTTGCATTAATGTCTATAACAAAAGTGTAAAAAATTTAAAAGTAAAACCACCGGTGACGACCGTTTGTCACACAAACAGTGGCACATAATGTTCAAAAATAATCTTAATTATCTCGAAAAGTTCATCTAATCTATACCAAGTCCAAGTCTCCAAAAGTATCTAAGGATAAAAATCCTCAGGTGGAAGATCTACTTCTTCTTCCGATACAAAGTTGGGATTTTCTTATTCGGGATCTGGAACCAATCCTGTACCTGTGACACATAGTGTCGGAGTGAGCTAACCATCTAAGCTCAGTAGAAAAAGTTCAAGGCCAAAATTACATTTTATCCAATCAATGCATAGTTCGATGATAAATTCAAACGCAATTTAAATGACAAAATAGAATTCGAAAAGTATCATGGTTTCAAAAGCACATATACTGAGTTCTAGTTTCATATGGTATTCGATAGCATCGACTCTTAGGTTTCATGTGAGTATTCATTAAATCATTTCATTATCAAATTTCAGGTGTAGTCTTCTTAATTTATGATGACTTAAAAGTATAACTTAAATATCACTAGTACAAAAATATAGCACTAGAGTCTTCAATTTCGGATGGGAATCCCCTCCTAACCCCTGCGTTGTGAGGGATGTTTGTGCGGTTCAATGGGCCATCGAAACGGTTCAAAAGTGCCGAAGCACAAGATTCGGTTCAAATAAATCTCTTTAAATCACATGCAAAATTCTAATACATCGGTACAATATTCATGGTTCATAAATAATTCTCATTCTAATTCAAGTTCAAAATTCAAAGGGTCTGGTGTTCAAAATTTTAATGATTTTAATTCAATGCAAGTTACATATCATTCAAAAAGGATTCCAATTATTTCGTTGCAATGCAAAAGATGTAATATTCAAACATTCAATAATTAATATAAGTTATGTTCATTAATTCTAATGTTTAGATATCGTACGATTCAAACAGTTCAAATTTAATTCTAATAATCATAGATCTGGCTCAAATACATCATTAAAACCTATGATTTAAGTCTAAAACATAAATTGGCATTGAAATTTCCCTACCTCGGGTCCTAACGTCACAAGAACAGTTGGTGCAAAATAAACTTTTCCGTCAAAGGAAAGATTTACGAAATTAGATCCTAATGATATATGGTGGCAATCGATCCCCTTGGTCTTGCCCAATGGTGGGGTTGCGTATCGTAGAAGATGGAGGCGAAGTTTAAAGGCGATTTGAGAAAGGAGGTGAGAGTTGTGGCTGCTCTTACTGGCTGTGCATGATCTTCAATAAGAGGTGCCAATCATCGGTTGTGGCTCCTTGTTGCTGCTGTGTTTATATGGTGTTAGGCGCAAATCGTAGAGAGAGATAGAAGGGAAGGCTTGTAGCTTCTGTAATGGACGAAGGCATAAAGAGGAGAAGGTAATGGTTCCGTCTATATTTATAGGATTGTATGATTATATATAGCCCTTTACGAGGGATGGAAGGCGAGAGATTTGTGGCGTAAAAATGGGAGGTTGGGATCCTTTTGTTTATATGGGTCGCCGCTTAATGGAGTCTAGGTAATACGACTCAATTAAAATAACAGTTTTAGTATAAGTAGAATTGGAAAGAAGTCGGAGTGGTCGGTGGTGTGAGTTAGGTGGTGGAGAATTGTGTTTCTAGTTAAAGTAAGGAGTTTGTAAGGTAAAGAGGGTCAGTTGGGTAATTTGCCGAGAGAAAGGGAAGTAATCACGTGGGCTACTCCATGATTTCTAATATAAGTCAATTGTGCATTGGTTAAAGTATTGGTGCTTGGTTAAAGTGTTGGGCATTCTCACCGAGTCCCTATGATGCTTTCAATTAAGACACATAAGTGTATTATCTATATTTCTATTATATATATATAATTATTTATTTATATTCAACGAAATAGAAAAATCCAAGGGCTTGGATTGGGTGTTGAGTACAAGCACCAATCCCCATGAAGGCTGCATCTACTCCCTTCATTTTTATTTTTTTTTATACCCATATCTAACCGTTATACATATGTAATTATTATACATTTAACCATGTTAGTTATTTGATACTGTAGCTAATCTTGAAAGGAGCCCAAGGTTGGGTTTGGACATTCCATAGTTGGGTAATCCACGTGGAGTCAAGAGGGGAGCTTGATACACTTAAAGGGATTATAGTGATGTTGGCGTGTAATGGACTCGGGTTTATTTTAAGTGTACCCACCCAATTAACATGAAAATCATCATCTATACCCAATACCTGCCACTTTTACAGGAGGGAAGGGATGACTCATGGTCATTGAACGCATGAGCTAAGTGTGTCGATTTGGGTGTTGTGTCTGGCCCGGGCTCAGGCTATGCATGATTGTTTACACTATACAAAAAGAACGAGTCTAAGCCGACGTCACATTGGTCAAAGATTTGACTTGGGTCAAATCAGTCAAAAGGTCGCATTATCGTCAAAAGTCAACGATTCAACGTTAATGAAAATTAGGATCGTTACAGAAATAGAATCTAAAAATCCAAGCCACACCTTAGACTTAGGACATTAATATAGCACAACTGGATTGCCGATAAAATATTGATATTTTACCGCATCGGAGCACGCATGTGCGTCCAATCATATGAGGCATAGACCGCCTCATTTGACCGATCAATGGTGCCCCTGCTTGAAGCAGGGTTCGAGGTCTTTGGGCGAACCCACTGATCCTGAAGTTTATTTAGCCCGATTACCTGAGCAGAGCGAATAGATGTCGCAACGCTTTTTCGGAGTACGTGTTGTATTTCTAAAACACACATTTTTTGTTATTTTATGTGAGAATTTTTTTACTTTTTATGTTTATCATTTTATGTGATTTTTTCTTAGATTTTGAGCTATCATTTTATGTGATTTTTTTAGATTTTAAGTTATTATTTTATGTGATTTTATTACTTTATTACTTCTATTATGTAAATTATTTTTGGGATTTTCTTAATATATATTTTTTTATGGATTTTCATATTTTTAAGTTATCATTTTATGAAAGTTTGTGGTTTTTAGAACTATTATTTTATGTGAATTACTCTATCATTTTATATGAATTATTCTATATTTTGTGTGAATTATTTTTGGCTTTTTCTGTGGGATGTTTTTGAACTTTTTCACGTTTTTATGTGTTAGATCGGGATGTCTATTGATCTCGATCAATTTTATTCTAGCACGGCTTCTCGGGCGAGTCGAAAAAGGATCGACACACCATTTGGGAGTACGTGCATCGGCTGGGAGTAATCAAAACGAAGAGAAAAGGGGGTATCGGACTATGCAGGTGACCCGTACCAGGCCCAAAACTCGACCTGTTAGTGGCTGGCACAACTATTAGTTGCGCCAAGCCAAAAGAAGGCTCAAAATAGCCTGGTGCAGCTAATCGTTGCACCATGCCTGGCTGGGTTTCGAATTTAAGCAACCCGAGTTCAGGCAACAAGGGGAAATTTTTTTTCCCCCCTCTTCAAATTGAAAACCAGCCTCCCTAGGGTTCCTTTACATTGCCTCCACGCGTGCCTCATTGCCAGCATTCGCTCGCGCCAATTGATCGCCGCCTCGTGCTAGATCAAAGACCCTGAGTATCCATCTTCAAATAAAACTGAACAGATCCGACCAAAATTGGGTGCCTACCGAAGGAGGCACTCAATCTTGGTCTCCATCAATGATGATCTTATTATCGAATAATTATACAAAAATATGCACTCATCAGGTGTAGATAAAATAAAGGGGAATGGAAGTCCTGACCCAGAACCCGTCCGAGTATAATTTACAAGAATAAATGACCATCCAACAGATACCCAGACGCAAGGCATACACTTTACAAGGATACCGTACAAATATAGTTTTTAAGCCTACACCCTAAAATGAGCACTTCGGAATGCATATTTAAATATAGTTGTTTGATAGGTAATTTCCTTTTTTACAGGTTGGTTTTAACCAATAATTAACCTTCCTCTGAGGAATCTGAAGCTTAAGACACTTAAGTTCACATGAATCCAAAAACAGAGCGCTTAGCTCAAAGATTTAGCAGTGGAGTCGGCCCGATTGAAATATTGACCGTTTGATCGGGATTGACACCGTTGCTCCTACTTTAAAGTAGGATCCAAAGATCCAAGGCGAACCTTAAACTCATGACGTTAATGTAGCACAGCTGCATTGCCGATAAAATATTGATATTTTCGCATGTGCGTAGTTGTGCGTGGGAGAAGTACCACAAAAATATGGCTATCTTTTTTCTTCTTTTTTTTTTTAAAAAAAAATAATTTTCTTCTCTTCCTTTTTGAATAGACTAGACGTCGGTGGTGAGATGCTTCATCTGATATGTCCATCGCTGAGAGGTTGTTTGCTTCGAGGCTTCGGACCTTTTGATGTTCCTGCACATCTCGGGAAAATGTCAGTCTCTTTTTTGTTTATATACAAAAAAATACATCCTAATCAACAGAAGGAGAACCAAACTTTTACCTCTATTATTATTTTTTCATTTTTCAAGATCTATATATATATATATATATATATATATATATATATATATATATATATATATATATATATATATATATACATACATATTTTTTGGATTTTTTTATTTTCAGACATTTTTTGTTCTTTTTCTTGAGATGGAAGAATGATGTGCATATGGAAAAGAGTAGAAACATATACAATTTTTTTGTATTTAGACTTTTCTTGATTTTTTTGTTCTCTTTTTTTTTTGCTTTTCTTCTCTTTTTTTTTTTGTGGTGCCTTAATCACCGGGTGAGATCTCGGGTCCCCTTTTGAGCATGGTCGTACCCCTATAAGTAGTCAGATTTTGGATGAGTTTCAATAACTTTACCAAGACTGGAACGTCAATCCCTTCGGATTGAGTCAAACCTTTCTCTTTACCTTGAATCATACGTTTGACAAAGCAGTTTCACAAAGATAAATCTGGTCGGGACCAGATTAGAACTAACATGAGTGGCCCAGTCAAAAAAAAGGTAACAAGGAGAACAACCAAAAGGGCTCCTCAAACATTAATCTTATCAATCAGTTCAAACCTTTTTTTCTTTTAATCCCTTTTTTACTCACAACACCCAAGGTGAGTTCGTCGTGCCTATTTTTGCCCTCTTTTTACCCGTGGCGCCCTTTCGGGTTTTCACCACGTCCATGGGTTTAGCTTTCTTACCCCAAGCGCCCTTTCAAGTTTTCACCTGGTTCGCGCAAACTCGCTGTTTTTACTTGTAGCGCCCTTTCGGGTTTCACCACGTCCATCTTGCTTTAAGCTTGTATTTTTATTTTTACTTTTTTTCAAAAGCCACGACATAGATGTTGATTCTGTCATAGCCTGTCAGAAGGGGTTCTAGTGTTGTCTCACTATTCGACTTATGTTGACTTAACAGATACTATGACTACTTGTGAACCTACAAAGAGGGCTTTCTTCAGGCTGTAGCGTGGCCATGGGTCAGGTTAGGATTTGAAGGTATGCTAGGCTGAAAAGGGTTTTCTTGATATGGCTTCAGTTTTTTACAACATACTTTCTTCCTTGGGGGATTTTACTGTACACGCCCCATGATTCTTCTATTTTTTTCCTTTCCCTTTATCTTATTTCAGGCAATCTCTTTTTAAGATTTTGCTTTTTCAATTTTTTTAGATTTTGATGGTAACTTTACTTCCCTTTTTTTGTATATGTACACATTTTTTTTTTGGAAAGGGGTTTATTGAAAGAAAGGCTCAGGCTCAAATGGGGTAGCAAAGGATATCATTATTTTTAGGGATGCTTTTTGGCTACTGTGCTTGGAATGATGGCCTCTTTTGGGTGGTTCTTAAGCAGTCACATATCTGTTTCACCAATACTTACCTTATCGCGATAGACTAAGCGTAGAACCGTAGGACATATCTAGCATTGACGGGCTCAGGAAGATGATCTTTGTCCATGGTGGCGAGGCAGATGGCGTATCTCGATAGCACTTCTCGGACAATGTAAGGTCCTTCCCAGTTCGGCTTAAACTTCTCTCTCGGATCGACGTGGAGGGATGGGAAGATCTTCTTCAGTACAGTTTCTCCTGCCTTTAGATCTCGACCACGGACGCGTTTATTATAAGCGCGTGCGATTCGCCCTTAGTAAACTTGAGTATAACACAAGGCTAGAAGTCTCTTCTTGTCCAACAAGTTCAACTAGTCAAAGCGAGATCTCTTTCTCTCTGCTTCGAGTAAGCCTGATTCCATGAGAATTTGGAGCGAGAGTACTTCAACCTCTACCGATAGGACGGCCTTGGTTCCATACACAAGGGAGAATAGTGTTGCCCATGTAGCTGTACGGATTGACGTTCTGTAGGCCCACAAAGTAAATGGCAGCATTTCGCTCCAATCTCGGTAAGTGACGACCATTTTCTCGAGGATGCGGATGACTGTCTTGTTCGTAACTTCCACGGCTCCATTAGTTTGAGGCCAAAAAGGTGACGAGCGATGGTGCTTGATCTTGTATTGCTCGCAGAAGGCTCAGATGCTCTTATACGCAAAGTTTGTGTCGTTGTCCGTGATGATATCCTTGGATACTCAAAATCGGCACATAATATTACTCTTGAGGAACTTCTCAATGTGACTGGCCATGATGTTGGCATATGATACTGCTTCTACCCACTTGGTGAAGTATTTAATGGTGACGAGGATGAACCGATATCAATTTGATGCTTTTGGATTAATCATTTCGACGACGTTAAGGCCCCAGGTAGCAAATGGCCAAGGAGTGGTCATGCAGTGTAGATAGATGGCAGGAGCGTGTATAAGACTGGAGTGTTCCTGACACTTTTAGCATTTCTGAACATGTTTACAACAATCTAATTCCAAAGTGGTCCAAAATTATCCCTGTCATAGAATTTTCTTGGCGAGCATGTGACCGCTGACATAGGCACCACATACTTCTTCAAGGATCTCTCTCATGATATTGATCGCTTCACTTTCCATAAGGCACCTAAGTAAGATGTTATTGTATGACCGCTTGTAAAGGCATTCGCTCGTAAATGATATAGCCTACCGCTAAACGTTGAATGGTCCGTCGGTCCGTCGGTCCGTCTTAGACGTACCCTCAAGGAAAGTTAGTGTCTCGAGAAAATTCTTGATATCTGAGAACCAAGGTGGCTCATCATCAAGCTTTGTAGGTTCCTCAATCTATAGGCAAAAGGCCGGCTCATTCCTTTGCTCGATCATGATTGGCTTCACTTCAGCACCATACGGGATTTCAATCATTGATGCTAAAGTGGCTAGTGCATCGGCGAAGCGATTCCTTATCCGGGGGACATATGAGAATGTCACGTCTTGGAAGCAAGCTATCAAATCCTCGAGGTGCTCATGGTAGGGGATTAGTTTCTCATCTTTTGTTTTCTAATCTCCATTCATCTGGCATATGATCAACTACAAATTGCCAAATACTCAGAGGTGAGTTATATTTAGATTGAGAGCCACCTACAGACTAGCGACGCAAGCTTCGTGCTCGGCCATGTTGTTAGTGTAAGGGAAGTTGAACTTGATGGAGACTAGTACATGGGATCCTTTTGGCGAAATCGGAATGGCACCAACTCCTTGACCTTCGGCATTTGCTACCCCATCAAAGTGCATTACCCAAGATTCTTCTACTTCTTCTGTATCATCTTCCGTCATGAACAGGATGTCCTCATCGGGGAACTCAATTCTCAAAGGTTCATAATCTAGCAAAGGATTGTCGGCAAGATGATCGGTGAGTGCCTGCCCCTTGATCGACTTCTGAGTGACATATGTGATGTCAAACTCAGATAATAAAAGTTGCCATCGTGCGATTCGTCCAGTAAGAGCCAGCTTCTCAAATAGGTGTTTCAACGGGTCCATTCGGGCTAGGAGTAGAACGGCCTGGGATAGCAAGCAATGGCGGAGCCTCTAAGTAGCCCATACAAAAGCCAGATATGCTTTCTCCAGATGAGAATAGCGTGTCTCATAATCAATAAACTTCTCGCTCATATAGTAGATGGCCTGCTTTCTTCTTCCCATTTCGTCATGCTGCCCTAAGACACATCCCATCAAGACTTCCGTCGTGGAGAGATACATCAAGAGTGGTCTCCCCGGCTTAGGTAGTACCAAAATAGGTGGGTTAAGGAGGTAGCTTTTGATTTTATCAAACACTGCCTGACAATCATCGCTCCATTCAACAGGCGAGTTCTTCCTTAGTAGTTTGAAGATCGGTGTGCAGATTGGAGTTAGCTGTGTAATGAACTGACTAATATATTGTATTTTGCCTAGGAACCCTCTAAGTTCTTTCTCTATAGATGGTGGTAGCATTTTGGTGATACCTTTAACTTTGACTGAGTCGACCTCGATCCCTCTCCTGCTGACGATGAATCCCAACAGTTTTTCGAACATAGCACCAAATGCTCACTTTTGTGGATTCAGACATAACCTGTACTTTCTCAGTCTTTCAAATAGCTTCTGAAGGTTTACCAAGTGATCACTTCGCTCCGGTGACTTGGCTATCATATCATCGACATGTACTTTAATTTCTCGATACATCATGTCGTGAAACAGTGCAGTCATAGCTCTCTGGTACGTTACACTAGCAATCTTCAGCCTAAACGGCATGACTCTATAGCAAAAGGTTCCCCAAGGAGTGATAAACACCGTCTTCTCTCGATCTGCCTCTGCCATCTTAATCTAATTGTATCCTGAGAATCTGTCCATAAAATAAAGCATCCCGTGCTTAGCAGTGTTATCGACCAAGATATCGATGTGCGGCAATGGGAAATCGTCCTTCAGGCTCGCTCTGTTCAAATTGCAAAAATCGATACACATGCGGACCTTTCCATCCTTCTTCGGTACAGGCACAATATTGGCTAGCCACTGTGGGTATTTGGATACCATGAAAAACCCCATGCCATACTGCTTAATGACCTCATCTTTGACTTTCAGCATCCACTCGGGTCGGAGTCATCTCAGCTTTTACCTAACTGGCTTCATATCTGGGTAGAGAGGCAACTCATGCTCAACCAAATTGGTGTTCAGACTAGGCATGTCCTCGTACCACTAGGCAAAAACGCCTTGGTATGATCGAAGAAAGTTGATCATGATTTTTCTTTCTTCGGGAGATAGCATCATTTCAATTTTGGTAATTCGGGGAATCTCCTCAGTCCCTAGATTAAGGTCCTTGATCTCTTAGACAATGGGGGTAGGGCCGTTCTCAAATTCGGTAAACTGGTCAAGGAGCTCATTGGGGAAATCAGTCAAGGAGCTCCAATTCGGCAAATTGGTCAAGGAGCTTAAATTCGGCAAACCGGTCAAGGAGCTCCTCTAAAGGGAGATCCTCGTCCAGACTCGTAACACCTACCTCTTCTGGTATTTCTACAGGAAAGGGGTCGATTTTATGTGGGACTGGTATTTCGATTAAGGCATCTTTTTATGGGATTTTATTTGGAATTTTAAATGACAATATTTTTGGACTTTATATTTTTTCAATGTTTTTAAAAATTTTATTTTCTTCGAAGACGGACCCTTGGCAGCACGAGTCTATGTATATACAAGGTATTGCCTGCCAAGGGCTTATCTCACTTTTTATAGGTTTTTTTTTTTGGGAAATTGGTGCCAAATGTTAGGTCACTCCCCGCTTCTAGGGTTTGGGGCAAAGATGCCCAGTTACGTACCTGAGAGGCCACTCCTTTACCTGTTTGGATGGAGGGTGCTGACTGATACGGCACTTGGGAGTCAGCCTTCATCATGTTGATCCCGATTTTGTCTGAGATGATATCCTCAAATATTAACATGGTCTTATGGTGATTCACCACAGGGGGAGTTTGTTTAGGTACTGCTCTTCATTTCTCAAAGAGGGATAGCGCGGCCAACTCTATCTCTATGCTGGGAAGGGTGATGTAGGGATTGGTGGGGTGTACTGGTGCTATAGGCATGTGTGGGGTCAATTGGGTCACCCCATTCCTGTCAATCTTCACAACCCCAGCACTCACAAATAAATTTCTGAAATGAGGCCTGGGATGGGGTTTCTCCTCTATGTGGATCCCCCTAGCTTTTACAGCTGCCGTCGCACGGGCTTTCTCCTTAGCCTCTCTCACCTCCTCTTCTGTGGGCTTGTAACCTAGCCCGAATCTGACTTTCTGACTGCCCTTAGCTATGATGGGCTTCTTCCTTCCTTGCAATCTAGGCCCAAGACCCCTTCCTTTTTTATAGCCGCGTTTTTGGAGCATGGCCACCGCTGTTACCATTTCACCTCCGATTTTTGGAATGATACCTTCGATGGGCTCCAGGAGTATTGTTGATACCTCGTACTCGAAATTGTGGAGGTCGGCATCCTCAGCTGTATGCGGCACATCCATCACATTGGGCTTTTTAACACTATTGGTGGCCGTTTCTTTCTCATTGTGCCCTGCACCAATGATGGTGATGATCTTATGCTCGAACATGAACTTGAGCTTTTAGTGCAACGTGGAGGGGATCCCTCCAACTTCATCTAGCCACGGGTGCCCCAATAATAGATTAAATGAGGATTTAATGTCCCTTACCTGAAACAATATGGAGAAGGTCGTTGGTCCAATCAACAGCTCAAGGTCAATTTCTCCCATTATCTCTCTCCTGGTATTGTCAAAATCTCGAGCACCGATTCTTGTGGGTCTCAACATGCATGAATCTACCCCGATTTTTATGGCCATTCTCAGCGAGCATATATTCAATGCCGACCCATTATTGATTAGAACTAAGGGGATTACCATATTTTTGGACCCAATAGTTATATTCAAATATTTTGAGTGACTATCTCCTTCCTCAGGTAAATCAACATCAGAATATGAAATGGCATTTGGAGCCATCACTTGACCAATTATCTGCCCAACCTCATCTAGGCTAACTTGAAGCGACACATGCGCATTCTTTAACGCCCCCATTAAAGCTTGGAAATAGAGTGGGGACGTTATCAACAGATCCCACACAGTGATGTGAGTTGGCATTCTTCTTAGCTGAGTCTCCAATATATGTTCTCGACTCATCTTCTCAAATAGATTCACGGCACTGTCTTTCTTTCCTTCGGGTTGGGCTTATGCTGCTTTTGGTTGCTTCGAGATCTTCTCGGATCGGGTCACAAAGTCCACTGCTCCTCTGTGGCTGTCAGCATTGATATTTGTTTATTCATAATTCAGCGGGTCCTAATGAGGATCATAGGTTGGTCCTGAGATCTGAAATGGTATATATATTGGTATCGGAGGCATTTGCATTGTGGGCTCAGGAGGTGTGGGCAACACTTGATTTATCTCGGTAATAGCTGGTTGGGTGGCAAAATTGGGCCAAATGGGGGTAGTGAAGCTCGAGTGTGGTGGCACTAGGGGAAAAGGGGTAAGATTAGGCCATTGGTAGTTGATAGGTGCTGGCGTGGGATTGGGGGTATGATGGGCTATCGGGTAATTGACGGGGGTGGTGGTGTATGGTTGGTATGCATTTATATGCACATAATTGACAGGGGTGGGTGACAGAAAATAAATCCGAAGATCTAAGGGTTCGGCTCGTGGTGTTGGGCTGGGAAAGTAGTCTGATAGATTCAAGGGTTCAATCACCCCAATGTTCCTTTCTTCACAGTTCCTTGCCAATGGTGCCACATAGCTCTCCCGATCACTGATGTAATCGGACAGATCAAATTCAAATTCCTCCTCATATCCCTCTACCATCCCGATGGTGGGTCTGAGACCTACTCCTCCAGTAGGATGTGAGGGCAACGGTACTTAATGGATGTTTGCATGCTAGTTTACTTGAGAAGGCGCTGGTGGAATAATTTTCTCGACATCGATTAGATCCTGGATTTCGTGCTTCAATGGGAAGCAGCGATTCGTTAGGTTATCCAGACCCTGATGAAAATTGCGGTGGGTATTAGGGTCATAATTTTTTGGGATCGGGTGAGGAGGAGGTTATGGTTGACGAATAGTGACTAATCCTTTTTCTACTAGTAAAGGTAAAAGTATACTTAGAGATTGCTCCAGGGGTGTAAACACTCGATCATAGCGGGCTCTCTTCTACTCCGGAGTCATTTACATTTCTTGACCGTTTCCTACTCTCTGTATCTGTTCAATTCTGACTGGTGCTGGCTGAGCTGCATAGAATTGGAACGGAGTTATGTTATTATTGGGCCTGGTGTTGGCAATGTTCTGGGCATTGGCCCATGTTCTCTTCTCATTTCTTTATTTCGAAAACCTTCTGACCCCCCACTAGCTCCACTTAGTATATTTTTATTCAGGCAACCCTCCTTGATGGCATCTTCACAGCGATTGGCGTTCCTCACCAGATCAGCAAAGTTGGATTGCTGCTGGTATACCAAAATGTCTGAGATCACTGGTAGAGTATTCTTAGAAATCATTTCGATCTAATCATCATTAGGTGTCCTGTTTCTGACCTGAGCTGCTAGTGCTCTCCATCACCCCAAATAATCACTAAAAGTCTCATTCGGGTTCTACCTCAGGCCAAGTCTGACTTATGCAATTCGATGTCTATATTATAGACATATTATTCCTGGAACAAGTGTGTTAAGTCCTTCCACATTTTCATCATAGATGGTTCCAAAGATGTGAACCACCTCAGGGCCAGACCAGTCAGACTCTTTTGAAAGACAGTCTTTTATCCCCTCCATATTGGCACATGCCCCCACAGTAGGACTTGAGGTGTGTAATAGGATTGTCGGTGCCATTGTACTTGTCAAAAGCCTGCATCTTATATTTGGGAGGCAAGGGGACCTCAGCAAATAAACACAAGTCGTTAAAGTCTGTGGCATGGATTTTAGCACCACCCATTTTTATCAATTGCTTCTATATTTTGTCCAACTGTTCTTTCAGCTGTTCTGACTCCTTGGATATGGGGGCCACTTTCTCGACAGTTGGTTAGACTTCACTTTGGGCTACCAGGGGGTGAGAAATGATAAGAGGAGGGTTAAGGCTGGTCAATGCCCAAGCATAGCCTCCGCTATTCCTAATCTCATCTTTTTCATACTGCTGGTCGGCATAGTATGCAATGAGGGCGGGATTCTCTTGCTGGTGTTGCATGGACTAGATGAGAATGGCATGAATGGGGGTTGGGTGAGTCCAATAGGGATGAGGGAAAGTTTATTGGATGATGGGATTTTAGAGTGGGGCCTGATGAGGCCATTGACAATGGGGGAAGGTTTGAAGCTGACTTTGGGATGTAGGGATATGGGTAAATTAGGGTTGATGTAAGGCATGGGTTTGAGCTGGGTATGAGGGTTGTGAATGGGTGAAACTTTGAAAGAATTGTGAATGGTATGGGTGTGAGGCTCCAAGGTTTAGTCAGGCTTTGGTTTGGGCCATGAAGCCATGGGAGGGTTGGGCCACAAAGCTTTGGTCATTATAGATTTGGGCCATGGGCCATTAACGGGTTTGGGCCATGGGCCCATACCCATTGGCCCTTGATGGGTCTAGCCATTGGGCCTTGATGGGTCTGGCCTATTGGCCCTTGATGGGTCTGGCCTATTGGCCCTTGATGGGTCTAGCCATTGGGCCTTGATGGGTCTGGCCTATTGGCCATTGATGGGTCTGGCTGGGCCTTGATGGGTCTAAGCTATGGGCCATTGGTGGGTCTGGGCCATGGGCCCTTGGTGGGTCTGGGCCATGGGCCCTTGGTGGGTATGGGCCATGAGCCCTTGGTGGGTCTGGGTCATGGGCCCTTAATAGGTATGGGTTATGGGGTTCCGGGCCATGGGGCCTTGGGATATATGGGTAGCGGGGGTTTGGGTGGTGTGGATGATGGGGGGTTGATGAGGGTCATGGGGGAATGAGGCATGGAGGCTTGCTAGGGTATGGGTTGGATCCATGGGTGTGTGGTGTGGATAAGAGGAGATGGGTTGGGAGGCCTTCCATTTGTTATATGTTTGGAACATCTCCTCCATCATAACCATGGTAGGGGGATCGGATAGAGATGGGCTATTTAATGGTTAGAGGGATATGGATGGGGTATGGGAAGAGGAAACATTGGGCATGGCCCTGGTAAAATTGGGCATGACCGGGTGAGGGGTGGGATATGAGTGCGGTTGAAGGAATGAGGTGGGGCAATGGTGGATGGAATGGGCATATATGGGGAGGATGTATGGAGCATGGAAGTGGGAAATGAGGGAGGAAAATTGGTCATGGCTTCGGGAAAGATAACCATGGCTTGGGTAAATGGAGGGATGTGTGGGGGATTGGATGTGGTATGGATGGACGTGGATGGATCGGGTTGGGCGGATGAAAATAGGATATGTTGGTTAAAGTGGAGGATGGGTTTTGAACGGGTGTGGAAGGAAGGTGAGATGGGTTGGAGATGGCCATGGATGAAGGCACGGCTTGGCAAAATGAAGGGAAATTGGGATTTTGGATATTTTGAGGAAAGGTGGAAGGAAAAATGGGAGCACCGAACGGGTCAGTTATGGTGAGGTTTGATTGGGCAAGGGGGATGAAATTGAAGACCTCTTCGATATGGAAATGGGTTGGAGAATGTGACGGGGATGAGCCGGGATCGGCGTAAGCCGGGTCCACGGCCCACGATATGTCTTGGGATCAGGTTGGGTACGGGTGCCTCGGATGGGGCCCGTAAAGCTTCCTCCTTCTTCCCCTATGGGATGATGGAGGCTACGCTGATGTCGTGCCGGCACCAATCAAGACTCTATTTTTTTGGGGGAGCTTCATATTTTAATTTTTTTGGACTTTTACAAGTGAAAAGAAATGAGGGTTCCGAGGCCTTTTGAATTCCCTTCTCGAGTGGCACTTGTACCCTAAATAGGCCCCGCGACAAAGGTTCCAAAGCGCTTCGAAAGAATCAAAGGGAAACCCCTCGATCTATTGAAGGCACGAAAACTAATGTAAATAACCCGATCCCCATAAATGAATTAAGAAGAAGTCACCTTCATTTTACTGGTAAGGGCGTATTGGGTGTCGAAAATTACGGGGCCTAAAGAGAGGCACTGAACGCATTGATTGGGGAGTCCGGGGGATGAAAAAGGTCATAGATTCGGACTGGGGCTGCTCAGAACCACACTGGCGCAACTAATAGTGGCGCCAGAGCAAAAGGTCCTAAATTAAAGCTGGAGCAACTAATAGTTGCGCCAGTGTTTGCATTGGTTCAACTAATACTTGCGCTAGAGCAAAATGGTTCTCTAGTTTGCTTGACAACAGCAAGCCTAGTCCAAAATGGGTCTCCAAACTAGTTTTTGGTGGAAGTTAGGCTTCCGGGGATTGACTGTTTATATGATCTGCTCTCATTCTCACCGAACCTAAGGGTTTAAGGCCAAATTGGGTTCACTAACGCTCACTTTTTCATAGGTTTTAAGCTTGGAATGAGAAGGTTACCCACTCGATATACGTCAAGTGCAAGCACTTTTCTTAGGTACTAGGTGGGCTGGCACTTTTCCATATCTTCACCACTAGGGGTTGCCGCCGTACTAAGACCCGGGTGGTTGTATGTGTGCCTAAATAATCCAACCCTTTAAAAATTTATCCCGCAAAAATTAATTTAGATCCCTCTTGTTGGTTTAATTTTATTTTTCACTTTTAAAGGAATTTTCTTAAGTTCAAAGACCGGGGGTGATAACCCCGTGCCACTTCTACTGGCCGACATTCACTGGCGGAATATGATTGCGGAATTAAAAGTGCAACTAGGCCCGCCAAACGGCTAAGGCACTTTAAATGATGGAAATATAAAGAAATTAAATGACAATGCACAAGTAACCAATCTGCTAAGGTGCTTAAAATGACGGAATCGTAAAGAAATTGAATGCGATGCGTAAGTAGGCCAGTCAATCGGCTAAGGGTGGTAAATGATGTAAAAGTAGGGGTAAGTAGAACAACGTAATCGGAGGGGTGAGTAATAAATAAATAAATAATAGCAAAAAAAAAGTTAGTAAAATAAAAAGGCCAAGTTCAAGGGGAAGCTCTACTAGCTACTCCCCAGCAAAGTCGCCATCTGTGCAACCGTGGGATTCGTGATGATCTCGTCACGACGATGCGCTCACTAATAAAAAATATAGAGTCGCCACCCAGAGCTTTGGTGTCCCAGGAAACCTAGATCATTTTTATAAGCACCAAAGTGCAACAAATATGACTCTGAATCCGGTCTACGCCAAAGGCTCTTGGATAGGGGCTTCGATTATCGATTGAGAATGTGTTAGGCACCCAATCAACCCGCTTAATGTGGTCTCTACTTGTAATATCCCCAAAAATTAAGCAATAAATAGTGACCTCGGGATCCGTACTCGATTGATCGTAGGTTGACCAAGTGATGGTCAAATAGTAGACTTGAGAATGGAAGTGTTTTGTGATATAGTATGACCCTAAGCATAGTGTATGGTGTTAGTTGGGAGTCACGTACACCTATATATGGTGTATGTGCTCAACACCTAAGCAAGAGGAGTTATAAGGGTTTTAATACCTAAAGAGAAGTTATTTCTCTTGTTTGGTGGGTAAGAGGAGTTAAGAAGAGAGAGATAGAGAGAGAGAGAGTAGAGGAGGGTGAATGCTAAGGAGGTTGAGGCATGCTGCGGATTTAAGATGGGATCAAGCAATATATATCGGATTCAACGTGATTGGAATCATTGGAGCAAGAGCTGGAACCCTAGTCATTAAACTAACCATTCGATCAATTAGGAGATTGATTTGAGGTAAGTTTTAGCTAGATTTAATTGAGTGCATTGTTGTTCATGAACTCTAGGAGAGATGGGTTAAATTATCAAATTTAAATCATAGAAAAGAAAGGAAAATAGAAAGAAAAGGATTTGGAAGAACAGCCCAAAAAGGGGCTGAGTTCTGGCCAAATCGATTAATCAATTTGGAGAATCGATTAATCGATTTTGGTCTGAAAGTTAAGAAGGCAAAAGAGCCCGTGTTCGATTAATTGATCTTAAAAGCGATTAATTGATTTTGAAATTCGATTAATCGATTTAGAAATGGACTAATCGACTGAGTACATCCAGTGGCTGGAGAGATGAGACTTGGGAAAATCGATTAATCGATTAATCGATTGTGAATTTCGATTAATCGATTAATCGATTGAGGACTTTCGATTAATCGATTTGGGATAGATTAATCGATTTTGGATTTCGATTAATCGATTTGAGAATCGATTAATCAATTTAGGGTTTCGATTAATCGATTTTGGGGATCGATTAAGCGATTTTGGCAAATTGAGTTGACTTCTTAGTTGAACATTGAGGGTCATGGAGGGTCTTAGACCTTCTCTATTGCATCTTTATTGATGTTGTGCATATGTTATGATGTACCATAGGAGATACGAGCTATGACAAGCATGAGGAGCCGTGTGGGACCTTGATGCTTGGACAGTCAAACACTTGAGGTAGGGAACACCTTAAACATGTACTTTGATTACAAGAGCATGTATGTAGAGATATAGAAATAAAATGAATCATATAATCTCCATGTGTGTGTGTGTGTGATACACAAATGAAATGAACATACTTAATCATATAATCCTTTCAGTATGTGTGTGTGTGTGACACCAAGTAAGCATATGAAAATGAGACATCCCCAGGGGATGAGAAAGTGATAAAGGTATCAGTATGATGTGAGTAATTTAGACATCTTAGGAATGTAAGTGAGATTGTAAAGATTGAACAAAGACTGATAAGGCCTAATTGAAATAAAGTAGCACATTTACACGGTGAATAGTTATGTAAAGCACATGATATTTTTGTTATTTAAGGTTTGAACAGAATATTCTACCGACGTGGCGGAATACCCACGACTGACTCGGCAGAATATCCGTAACCGGTATGGCGGCCAATCCGTACACCGGTACGGCGGTCTATCCGTACACAGTAGTACATCCCAGGGATGTTGAGATGAGATTAAACCCCGTCGCCTATGAGAAAGGGACCTGGGTAGTATTCAAAGTGATATATTTATAATAACTGTCTATTTAGACGATAATGGAGGGTATTCCATTGGGGCTCGATGCTATATTGCTCGGGGATTACTTAAGTTGAAGATTTAAGTTTCTTTAGGCCTATTCAGTGAGGTTCATGAACAGTTGATAAAAAAATGTAAGATGTAAACCACCAGTAAACTTCAATGCATATCGTAATCATTTAAACTATTTTCCAGCAAGTTCATAAATACATCATGTTATCATATCATAGAATATATGTGAGGATTTGACTTATATGTTCATTGTGTTGTTCCCTATTGAGCAAGGATGTAGCTCACCCTTTAAACCATATACCACAGGTTCTTTGCTTGCAGCCATAGAGGCTTCGGGAGACTGATGAGTAGTGAAATATGATGATATTTTACCCCTAAATACTTATGTTTAGCCGTCCGATGAAGGCTATCTGATGAGATTTACTAGATTTGAAGTGTTTCGGGTAAATATAGTCCAAGTTTCTAAAACTGCCACAGAATTCCGAAAATAATGTCAAAACACTGCAATTTTGAGTCATCGAGAACTTAGTGGGACTTGCAGCTCAATTTGAACCTTCAAGACGTCCAATTTAGGATATTACTAAAACATAAATGTTGTAGAGCTCGTCGTCCGCTTTCCAACACTGCATGAATCGCTTTAATCCGAGTTTAGGACCAAAAGTTATGGCTAAAATACCGAGGCAGTGTCTGATGTAAAGTTGGACGGGAGTTCACGAAAATTGCTCTTAGATGTCAATCGAATGAGAATTAAGTGTCAATCGATTGACACATGAATACAACTTTTTCCCTACTTAAAAGTCAATCAATTGAGATTTAAGTCTCAATCGATTGAGGTTATTAGGGTTAGGTGTGTTCGGCCATTATAAAAGGGAAGCTACGGCTTTAGAAGAGGGGGACTTTTAGAGAGGATTAACTAGGAATTATTTTTTACTTTTTAGGGCTCTTCACTTTGGGAATTTGGATAACTTCTTTTCCCCTTCTTCTAGGGTTTGATTAGGGTAGATTGTACTTAGGTTTGCATTATTTTTCTTTGAGAAAATCATAGATTGTATTTAGGAAAAATAATTGTAAAAAGATCTTTGGAAGAAATGAAAAGTGGAATGGCTTTGAATGAACAAGGAGATCATACACCAAAGATGAGCGGCTAAATCAGTTGATCGGGGAAGATGCGATCCCCAGATAAGTAGCAATTTTTTATGATTAATACCACAGTCTATTATTGTCATCATGAAATCGTTTTGCTAAAAGTTTGTGTTATTGAAAATATATTGAATGCTTGTTATGACCATTGATTGCGCGTATCAACGGCTATAATCGATGGATCTGGACCTGCAGACTGATCTAGGCTGCAGAGTGATTATGTACTTACTGTTATGATCTAAACATCATGAGATACGCTATGCTTCTTACATGACTCATACCGCAATGATAGGCTGAGTCATTATTTTTAGATAGGGTATGCCGGATTGATGATCATATTTTATTACGAATCATTTCTATAGACGAATGATGGTGTGAATGATGCTTTAATGAAACTGTGGGTTTTAATGATAGAAAAGGGGTACTAATCTGGGGTAGCATATTCTTTGATCATATTTATTTATTGTTCTTAGACTTATCAGTAATTAGTTGTTGAGATTAATTTATTTCTCTTGCATTTAGGAAAAGTGTGATAAATTTTTAGTAAATTAAATCTGCCCCTTGGTACTTCCTTGGGGACGTTTTTTAAATCTCTGAAAGAATTAATTAAAAATTCACGTTTCCCTGTGGGTTCGACACCTTTGTTCTTGCCATACTGCAATAGATCTTGTGCACTTGCAAGGGTTACATTTAAAATCGACCAAGTTTTTGGCGCCGCTGCTGGCGAAATTTTGATTAATTCGAATAGAGATTTTTTGTGTTTTTAACAGTCAATCGATTGAGACCTTTTCCTCAATCGATTGACTTTGTTCGAGGTTTGTGAAAACTGCTGCCTCAATCGATTGACACGAAAGATTCAATCGATTGACAGTAGTGAGTAATCAAAAAAAAAAAAAAAATCAAATCAAATTCTTTCCCTTATTTTTCTCTCTTAGATAAGATTTTGTGGAGTTCTTTTAGGAAATAGAGATTTTTAGGACTTCTTATTTTAGATTTTGTAGGAGTTTCTTTTTCTTTATTTTCCTCTTTTAAATATTTTGTAAGATTTTCTAAATTTTAGTTATTGACTTTTGTGGAACTACTTGTTTTAGGATTGGTAAGAATCTTTTAGAATCTTTTATTCTTCTCCTTATTTTTCTCTTTTAGGTAAGATTTTATACGATTTTGTAGGATTGCCTTTAGGTTTCAAATTTTTAAATTTTAATTTTTAATTTTTGAATTTAATTTTAATTTTAATTTTTGAAATTTGAATTTAAAAAAAAATAATAATAATAATAATTCAAATTTTAATTTAATTAAAAAAAAAAAAAATTCTTTTCTTCTGATTTTGGCTACTGTTTATCATAGCCTCAATCGATTGAGACTGGAATATCATTTTTTGTGGAATTTTTGGGTTTCTTTCAATCGATTGACACTTTTCTGTCAATCGATTGACAAAAATTTTGAGCTTGCCATTTTGGCTGAAATTCCTATGTTGACTTGCTTTGACTTTTGAACCTCAATCGATGGAAAACAGTTCTTCAATCGATTGACTGATAGAGTCATTTGTTTGAAACTTTGTGTGTGCCTATGGCAATCGATTGAGACACTTGTTTCAATCGATTGAAGCTGAATTTTGTGGGTTTGATTGTGGATTCTTCGATCCCTGTTTGTGAGTGTGGTGCATGAGCTTTACTCGTTCTCATCACCCACATCTGCTACCGTTTAATCTTGAGATCGAACGATCTTGTAGAGAGAATCGTAGAATTCAGAGGAATCATCATCATACTGATACCATGGCTGATCAAAGGCAAGAAATGAATGGGAACAATCAGAATGTCACTAATGGCAATAATGGAAATAATGGAAATAATGGGAATAACAATTACAATGAGGGCCCTAGAACACTCGAATATTATAATGTTCCTGGTTTTTACGAGGATCAGGATAGTATCATGCATGATCCCATTCCAGAGAACCACTATGAATTCAAATCAGCAATGATTCAAATGCTACCAATTTTCCATGGTTTGGCAAATGAAAATCCGCACGTTCATCTAAATGAATTCACTGGAGTATGCAAAATGTTCAGAGTCCACAATGTCACTGATGAGATAGCTAAGCTTCGACTCTTTCCTTTCTCTTTAAGAGATAAAGCAAAAACGTGATTCTATTCCTTAGAACCGCAATCTATTCAGAGTTGGGCAGAGCTACATCGTCAGTTTCTTAAAAAATATTTCCCCATGACCAAAACCATTGAGTTGCGTCAGAAGATCTAGTTCTTTTCCCAACAACTGACAGAAACATTTCATGAATGTTGGGAACGCTTTAAG
Organism: Chloranthus sessilifolius; assembly: GCA_021018995.1. NCBI lineage: Eukaryota > Viridiplantae > Streptophyta > Magnoliopsida > Chloranthales > Chloranthaceae > Chloranthus > Chloranthus sessilifolius. The sequence continues at coordinate 144,345,761 of CM037590.1, read as the reverse complement.
GAATTGATTAAGAGTTGCCCAAATCATCAAGTTCCAAGGTGGCAACAAGTCCAAAGTTTTTACAATGGACTGATTCCTGAAGAGAGACGCATGGTTGATGCATCTTGTGGAGGATCGTGTGCCACGAAAGAGGCTGATGAGCTGTGGGCATTGTTTGAGAAGTTATATCAAACTTCAATCCAAAATGCGACAATGGAGCGAACTAATTTGGATGTGTCAACAAAATCACATGTGTTGACCAGAAATGGATTATTTGATGTCAATAACAACACGTCAGATCTGTCAACAAAGGTTGATATGTTGTCCAAACAAATGAACATGCTGTTAGCTGCAACTAAGCAAGCTAAGAGTCCCATCAATCCCGTTGTTTGTTCAATTTGTGACCACCCTGGTCACATGGCTAACGAGTGCCCTACTACCTTGTCATTTCTTCCTGACGAACCTACTCCTCAAGAGTAGGTAAATCCGACTCAATCATATCAGCGACAAGGTAGGAACATGTACTCAAACACATACAATCCGGAATGGAAAAATCAACCCAACTTAGGATGGGGAGGATCGAACCAAACTGGACAGGTGAATCAGCAGTTCAAATCTAATCCAATGAGTGGACAACAAAATTTTCAGTAGAATTTTCGTCCACAACAGAATCCTAATTTCCAACAGAATTCCAATTTTCAGTAGAATGCTCCGTATTATCATCCAAATACTGAATACCGAAAAAATCATAATTTTAATCAATCTCAGGCCACCGTTTCAAAAGATTTTGATTTGGAGGAAAAGGTGATGTGAAGCATGCAATCTTTTCAGCAGATGATAATGGACCAAGTCAGTCAATTGGCCAATCAACTGAGTCAACGAGAGGAAGGTAGGCTTCCCAGCCAACTCGTCAACAATCCTCGCGGCCAAGCACCACCAGATGAAGGACCATCGAATAGTCAACAGTTGAAAGCTGTTAAGGTGTTGAGAAGTGGGCGAGAAGTTGATAATCAAGTGGAAATGCCTGTGGAAGTTGATGCAGAAAGAGAAGCAGCGAAAGAGAAAGAATCAGAGATAAGAAAAGATAAAGGAAAAGGAAAAGAGAATGAAAAGGAGAAAGAAAAAGAGTAAGGAAGAGAGAAGGGAAAAGAAAAAGAAATAGAGGAAGTGTCACTTCCAACTATCCAACAAGGACGTGAAAAAGAATCGAAACTTGAATCTGCACCTTATGTCCCAAAGGCACCGTTCCCTCAATGCCTAACTCCTCCATCTAGAATGGGAAAGGGACCGGCAAAAATAGAAAAAATCTTTGAAACATTCAAGCAAGTAAAGATAAATATTCCATTACTTGAGACAATCAAACAAGTTCCTGAGTATGCCAAGTTTTTCAAAGATTTGTGCACGCGTAAGAGAAAGGCACGTACTCATGTTTCAAAGAAAGTGTTCCTAACTAATCAAGTCAGTTCGATGTTGCAATTGGAAACCCCACAGAAACTGAAAGACCCTGAAGTCTCAACTGTTCCATGTGTCATTGGTGGGCAACCAATTGGAAAAGCGTTATTAGATTTGGGAGCAAGTGTTAATCTAATCCCATACTCAATGGACGAGAAACTCGGATTAGGTGAATTGAAACCCACGACGGTCACACTTCAACTGGCGAATAGGTCAGAAAGAAGACCTGGGGGTATTATCGAGGATGTTTTGGTTAGAATAGACAAGTTCGTCTTTCCAGTGGACTTCATTGTTTTAGACATGGAACCACCTGTTAAATCAATTAATCAAGTCCTCATCATCCTTGGACGTCCGTTTCTCGCTACTGCCAACGCTTGCATTAATTGTCGAATGGGAGTCATGGATGTTTCTTTTGGGAACATGAAGGTCAGATTGAACATATTTCATGCGATGAACCATTTCCCTAACGAGGATGAGGTCGAATGTTTTTACATCAATCAGATGGACGAAGTGGTGGATGAAGCATTACCATCAATGCTCACCAAAGAAGAATTTGAAACTGCTTTGTTAGCCATCTATGAGGAAAAGGTATATGAAAGGAAGCAACCAGAAGAGAATAAGTCAAGTTCATCATGTCCAGATGATAACTTATGTGAAGTTGTGACTAAGATAGAACCGTTACCCATTGAGGTAAAAGCTGAACCGACTCCATCAATTAAGAAGCCACCAACTATGGAATTGAAACAGTTGCCTGAATCGCTCAAATACGCTTTTTTGGGGCCTTGTGAGACGCTTCCGGTAATAATTTCATCTACATTATTGGAAGAACAAGAGAATGATTTATTGAAAGTGTTAAAACAGCACAAGGAGGCTATTGGATGGACCCTAGCCGATTTAAAAGGAATTGACCCATCAGTATGTATGCATAAAATACATCTGGAAGATGAAAGTAAACCATCAAGGGAACCGTAAAGGTGACTTAATCCGAATATGCAAGAAGTCATTTTAAAGGAAATCATTAAATTACTCGATGCTGGAATCATCTATCCGATCTCTGATAGTGAATGGGTAAGTCCAATCCAAATCGTTTCGAAAAAGTCTGAAATCACTGTGAAAGAAACGACTGAAGGAGAATTGGTCCCTACTCGCGAAACTACTGAGTGGCGTGTCTACATTGACTATAGAAAATTGAACACAGCCACCAGAAAAGATCATTTTCCCCTTCCGTTCATTGATCAAATTCTCAAGAAGTTAGCCAGGCAAGAGTTTTATTGCTTTCTTGATGGTTATTCGGGATACAATCAAGTGCCCGTTTTTCCACCGGATCAAGAGAAGACGACATTCATGTGCCCTTACGGTACTTTTGCATATCGAAGGATGCCGTTCAGCTTATGTAATGCGCCTGCTACTTTCCAACGATGTATGTTGGCCATATTTTCGGATATGATTGACAAATTCATCGAAGTCTTCATGGACGACTTCTCAGTTTTTGGGAAAACATTTGGTTCATGTTTGAACCACCTTGCCAAAGTTTTACAACGTTGTGTAGATTCTAAACTTGTTCTTAGCTAGGAGAAGAGCCATTTTATGGTTCAACAAGGAATTGTTCTCGGGCATATTGTTTCCAAGAAAGGAATTGAAGTTGATAGGGCCAAAGTCGACTTAATTGCCAATTTGCCACCACCGAAGAGTGTTCGTCAAATTCGATCATTTTTGGGTCATGCTAGATTTTATAGAAGATTCATTAAAGATTTTAGCAAGGTGGCTAAACCATTGTGTACCTTGCTTGGCAAAGATGTTCCTTTTGACTTCGATGATAAATGTATGAAAGCATTTATGAAATTGCGCGAGCTCTTATCAAATGCGCCAATAATCCAACCACCGAATTATTCTTTACCATTCGAACTCATGTGTGATGCATCTGATTACGCTATCGGAGCTGTCTTAGGGAAGAGGGCGAACAAATTACCTCACGTAATTTATTATGCCAGTAAGACATTGATCGATGCATAGCTTAATTACACCACCACCGAGAAAGAATTATTAGTTGTGGTGTATGCTCTGGATAAGTTCCGCTCTTACCTGCTTGGATCAAAAATAGTGGTCTTTTCAGACCACTCTGCATTGAAATATTTGTTGGCAAAGAAGGACGCCAAACCAAGATTGATCCGCTGGATCTTACTCCTTCAAGAGTTCAATTTTGAAATCAAAGATAAAAAGGGAGTAGAGAATGTTGTGGCCGATCACTTGTCTCGCATTTTGCTTGAAGAATCTTCTACACCTGAACCTATCCGGGACACTTTTTCGGATGAGCAATTGATGGCAATTGATGCGACTGCTACGAAAGCTCCTTGGTTTGCCAATATCATAAATTATCTGGTCACTGGCCGAATCCCTACTAAATGGGGTAAAAATGATAAGCATCTCTTTTTCTCTCAAATAAAATACTATTTCTGGGATGAACCACAATTATTCAAAATCTGTTCAGATCAAATCATCAGGAGATGTGTACCGGAAGAAGAGCAATTAAGCGTCATCAATTTCTGCCATGCTGGAGCCTGTAGAGGCTATTTCGGAGGACAGAAGACCGCATAGAAAATTCTTAAAGCGGATTCTACTGGCCCTCCATCTTTCGTGACGCTGCTCGATTTTGAAAAGAATGCCAAAAATGTCAGCAGCTTGGAAATATTTCAAAACGAAATATGATGCCCCTTAACCCGATTTTAATTGTTGAAATTTTTTATGTTTGGGGGATTGACTTCATGGGTCCTTTTCCCCCATCTTTTGGGTATTCATATATTCTTGTAGTTGTTGACTACGTTTCCAAATGGATAAAAGCTGTGGCAACCCGATCGAATGATCACAAGGTCGTTGTCAAATTCCTGAGAGAAAATGTGTTTAACCGATTTGGGATCCCGAGAGCAATCATTAGTGATGGCGGTTCACATTTCTGCAACAGCCATTTTACCACTCTCATGAAGAAATATGGCGTTACCCACAAGGTTGCAACGCCATATCACCCGCAGACTAGTGGTCAAGTGGAAGTGTCGAACTGAGAAATCAAATGAATTTTAGAAAAGACGGTACGACCAGATAGAAGAGATTGGTCTAACCGGTTATCTGATGCTCTCTGGGCCCATCGTAACGCATTCAAGACACCAATTGGAATGTCTCCATTCAGAATTATCTACGGGAAAGCATGCCATCTTCCTATTGAATTGGAGCATAAGGCATTTTGGGCTATCAAAAGATTTAACTTTGATATGCAAGCGGCAGGATCAAATCGACGGCTACAGCTGAGTGAATTGGAAGAGCTACGCTATCATGCGTATGAAAACTCCAAGATGTACAAAGAAAGGTATAAAAAGTTGCATGATGAATCGATCTCTCAGAAGGAGTTTCACATTGGGCAAAAGGTTTGGCTGTTTAATTCCAGACTAAAGTTTCACCCGGGAAAACTGAAATCTAGATGGGAAGGCCCGTATCAGGTTGTTTCTATTAGTGTGCATGGTGCAATTAAGGTCCGTAGTCTCAAGGACAATCAAGTTTTCAAAGTCAATGGGCAATGTCTCAAACCAATGATTGAGCCCATAACCCAATTCAAGATTGAGGCGATGCACCTCCGTGACCCTGGTGTTTGATCGATGAAGTGGTCGAGCTGTCGACAATTAAACTCAGCGCTTCCTGGGAGGCAACCCAGTGTGTTTTATTTCCGTTTTCATCTTTATTTTTGTCTTCATTTTTTTGTTTGTGTTAGAAATGAGTGTTTCTCAATCAATTGACTGTCACTTAGTCAATCGATTGACCTCTTTTTCTCAATCGATTGGCATTTCCCTGTCAGTCGATTAAGAATTCAAGCATCATCATCATTTTCACCCTTCTGTGTCAATCGATTGAGAATCTTGTGTCAATCGATTGACAATACCTATGGTTTTGTGCAGTTTTCAGAATTTGAAGCGCCACTCGACACATCTTTTCGTGGCGGCTAACTTTCAGGGCACGAATTGTGTCAATCGATTAAGCCTAACCTCTCAATCGATTGACTTGATTCAGTATTAACTTTGCCCATTTCCAAGGCACCTAATCGGTGCAGCTTTTCAAAAAAGGGTGTCCTCAATCGATTGACAGCACTGTGTCAATCGATTGACATTGAAAGAGAAGGGAATTGTGCCACGTTTTGTGCACATGCCCGATGACTTTCCAACTTCGCGCGACGTGGGCAAACCAACCATTCTCAATCGATTGAGGAGTCACTCTCAATCGATTGAGGTCTATATTATAAAAGGGGGATCACAACCCGTGGCTCCCTCATTCCGCCTCCTTTCCAAACCAATCAACATCAAGCTCCTATATTCTCCTCGTGCGCGATCAAATGGCGGCGCCTGGCCCACCAATATTCCACCCGCCGCGTCCTGCCAACGATCCGATGCGCATCCCTAATGAGCTCTATTTCGATCGCCAATTCCAAACATAAAACTTCTTCAACCTCGCAAAATACCGTCGCATCGCAGAATGTGCCCGCTCGATCGAATTCATTGAGGCCTTGCGATTGGAAATGTTGCTTGCCCCGCCACCCATCGATGTCTCTCTGCGCCTTATACGCCTATTTTATCAGAGAATGGTATGGGTACCGGAAACACTATCACCAACGGGAATGCCCTACATTACCATCGAGATCGACAACTGGCAATATAATCTGCATGCTGCCAATCTCGCGCGTGCCTTCAACTTTTACGTGGTTCGACCTATGAACCACCACATTAATCCGGCTATTGATCGTAGTCAGGATGACATGATCAATGATATGTGTCGAGGACGCCGCGGTATCAGTCAAGCCACTAAATGAGCTGTACTTCCGATGGACATTCTCTTTTGGGATATCGTCATGGCAAATAACCTCCTACGGCATGGCACAAAAAGCGAGAGGACAAAGAATAGGGTAATTGCACTTTACGCTGCGCATACAAACACTTGGTTCGATGCGCCAGGTTTGATGCTCGAGGAGATGTATCGATGCCACAGTGATATCGCCGGCACCACCGTACCCGCAAAGCATGCAGCGATTCTCCTCCATTTCCCACACTATGTGATGCACCTTTTGGATCACCTCGGCTGCCCCATTTATGATGATGAGGAGTTAGGCGACATGCAATTTTATCAGTATGGCATCAATGTATGGGATAAGAGCATCAAAGTGATTCTTCGTGTGCAGCCACCCCCGATTGCTGTTGACGATGTACCTCCTCCTCCCCGTCCAAACCCCGCACAACGCCAACGTGGTGGTGTAAGACGACCTCGTCCCGAAGAGGTCCCTGATTTTGATGCCGAGGCAGCTGTTGCTCGCCTCGAGGCACGGATGGATGGGCTGAATGTGAGGCTTGGTGGTGTTGATCGAAGATCTAGGTTTCAAACTTCTCTTCTCATGCGGATGGCCCGGGAATCGTTCCCTGGGCGTGCCGACGAGTTCATCGAAGGAGCGCGAGCGGCGATGAACGAGGAGAGGGACCCTGAATATGATGATGATGATGATGATGTTTAGTTTGTTTTTGTGTAGTTTTCTTTATTTTTATGTTTAGTGTTTAGTGTGTGGTGCTATATTTTGTTTAGTGTTTTCAGTTGTTTAGGGTGTTTTTAATTTTTGTTTTTCGTTAAAATCTACTAGTGGTGTAGGGATCGATGGTGTTATCAATTAAGACCAGTCAATGGAATTAACATTTCTTTTTGTGTTCATTTTTAAGGTACTTCTCGGTTTTGTGCACAAGTGCATCAGTCAATCGATTGAGGCTTCACTCTCAATCGATTGAGCACTTTACTTTTGAAATTCTAAAAAGCAATTCCTCTGAGTCAATCGATTGAGACACTGTTCTCAATCGATTGATTCCTGAATCCGAAAAGATAAACAAATTGCAAATTTCAGTCAATCGATTGACACTAAATTGTCAATCGATTGATTTCTACATGGTCAAACTTTCAACCTGACACGTTTCTGGAAATAAATCGTGTTGAGAGTGGATTTTGTGTCGTGCACCATCATCCTATGTTTACATATGTGTCAATCGATTGACACTAAACTGTCAATCGATTGACTGATGCTTAATTCCTTAAATTCACACCGACCCGTCCGAAAATAGAATTTTTCTTTAGAGTCCGTTTTGTAGAAGGTTTCTTAGAGTCCATCTTTTAAGAGGTTTTTCTCTATTTAAGGGTCTTATTAGTGTCCCTTTAAGTCATACTATTCCTCCTCCTTCCCACAAGTTTCCACCATGTCTTCCATCCGGTATCGTACCCGATCTATCAAGAAAAAGCTGACGGAGCCCGCGCGCAAACGTGCACGTTATCACACTCTACAGCCACCACTCGATTTGTCCAATCATGTCGTCATCAATCTTGATGATGAACTCCCTTTCAAAGTCAACTCAATTTTCACGCGCTATGCTGAGGCCGCTTAAGCCCCCTTTCCGCCTCTCGTAACACCACCTCCTACCCCACCATTATCACCACCCCGTGCTCCAGTACCATCTGCTGGCGAGGTTGGAATCACCGAGGAGATGTGGCGCTACGCGTTTCCAAAGCCGAGGGACGACAGTTCTCCCATGGAAGACTAGAGGATTAGGATTTTCTGTTTTAGGGTCTAGTTTTCAGAGTCTTTAGGTTATATTTGCTTTTCATGTTTTAGTTTAGGTTTGATTTTGATTAATTCTAAAGTAGAATTTTAATTTTGCACTATTTGTAAGAGTTTTTCTTTATTCAATACAAATTTATTTAAGTAAATAATTGTGTTTTTCTTTTTTATCACCTTCTCTTTCACTTGATCTAGTTCTTTTTGGTCCTCGAGTGCATCAAACAGGTTTGGGGGGGGTCTCCCCGCCTATTTCAACATCATCACCAATGAGGACATTGGACAGTTCAGGTTTGGGGGGGTAATTTCGGTCATTTTCATGAATTTTCAATTTTTATGAATGAAAAAGAAAAAAAAAAGAAAAAGAAAAAAAAGACTATTTTTTGGACCTTGAAATCTTATCAGTCAATCGATTGAGGTTGTGGTCTCAATCGATTGAATGCTAACCATCAAATATTCAATTGGAAATTGTCAACAATCAATCGATTGAGGCACTGGTCTCAATCGATTGATTGATGACAGGAAGGCTAATGAAATTTGATTTTTTTATATTCTAAAATTGTGAATGACCTGAATTTCTTTAAAGATTGTTATCATACCATGATTATTTTTATGAATGTTCATAAAGTTCAAAATTAATATAGCGATATTCATGATCTATGCCTGAAAATTTGTACACCACCACTTGGCTTCAATTCCAAGTTTGAGAATTAAGTGTATGACTTGAAATTTTTAGATCATAAGAAAGGCTTCAACCCAGTGAGTTTTGAAACCTTATCTTCGTTCTTGATGAGTGTGAAAATAAATTCGGAGTATCTTTGAATTCCTGCTTCAATTGTTAACATCTCATTTACTTTACTCTGATTTGTTGATTGTACCTGTGGTATACCATTACACTAGAAATCAATGTGTATTAACTCAAAGCAGATAGGCATATTTTACCATAATGAAAGGAAATGATCTAAGGCCATCTTTGGCTCGTTTTTGCTTAAAATGACCCACCTCATAAATGTATCATTCTAGTACCCCTTTGAGCCTATTGGAAAATTTACCTTTATACACTCTTCGATAAGCCACATTAACCTTTAACCCTTCACCATTTCTGAAAATTCAGCTTTACCCTTCTTATTTCTGAGAAATTAGGAACGAGGGATGAAAATGAGTGAAAAGAGAGTACGTGGAGAGATACTGAGTTGTGGTATTTACTAAGGGTGTATGACAAAAATATAAAAGAAAAGGGGGGAGAAAAATAAAATCCATTCATCAGGAGTGATTGCATTCTGAGTGTATATCTTTGGTAAGGATTGAGTCTCGGCATGTGATCTAAAGATTCCTAGTTTAATCTTCTTCTCAGGCCAAAGAATTTGAGCAGCGATGATTGCATAACATTAAGGCATAAAGTATGAGCATTGAAAAACAATGGACTGAATTGAATGAGCATTAATAAAACAAACATGGTCGGATGCATTTTAAAAGATTTTCCAGGGACATTTAACTGTTTAAGAGCATGACTAAAAATTCTGAAATTCATAAGCTTTGAAGTTTGTGGGTAACTTCACTGTAAACCCTCAGGAGACACAACTCCTCCACTAGGGGTTTAAAGGCCTGTTGCACATGCTAAGTGCAATCGTGCTCCCTACGAAAGTGACATTTATTTTCTTTAGTTTGCTTTGCTCGAGGACTAGCAAAGTGTAAGTTTGGGGGTGTGATGAGTAGTGAAATATGATGATATTTCACCCCTAAATATTTACATTTAGCCGTCCGATGAAGGCTATCTGATGAGATTTACTAGATTTGAAGTGTTTCAGGTAAATACAGTCCAAGTTTCTAAAACAGCCCAAGAATTCCGAAAATAATGTCAAAACACTGCAATTTTGAGTCATCGAGAACTTAGTAGGACTTGCAGCTCAATTTGAACCTTTAAGATGTCCAATTTAGGAAATTACTAAAACATAAACGTTGTAGATCTCGTCGTCAGCTTTCCAACGCCATAATAATCGCTTCAATCCAAGTTCGGGACAAAAAGTTATGACTAAAATACCGAGATAGTGCCTGATGTAAAGTTGGACGAGAGTTCACGAAAATTGCTCTTAGATGTCAATCGATTGAGAATTAAGTGTCAATCGATTGACACATGAATACAACTTTTTCCCTACTTTAAAGTCAATCAATTGAGGTTATTAGGGTTAGGTGTGTTCGGCCATTATAAAAGGGAAGCTACAGCTTTAGAAGAGGGGGACTTTTAGAGAGGATTAACTAGGAATTATTTTTACTTTTTAGGGCTCTTCACTTTGGGAATTTGGAGAACTTCTTTTCACTTTCTTCTAGGGTTTGATCTGGGTAGATTGTACTTAGGTTTGCATTGTTTTTCTTTGAGAAAATCATAGATTGTATTTAGGAAAAACAATTGTAAAAAGATCTTTGGAAGAAATGAAAAGTGGAATGGCTTTGAATAAAAAAAGAGATCATACACCAAAGATGAGAGGCTAAATCAGTTGATCGGGGAAGATGCGATCCCCAGATAAGTAGCAATTTTTTATGATTAATGCCACAGTCTATTATTGTCATCATGGAATCATTTTGCTAAAAGTTTGTGTTATTGAAAATATATTGAATGCTTGTTATGACCGTTGATTGCGCGTATCAACGGCTATAATCGCTGGATCTGAACTTGCAGACTGTTCTAGGCTGCAGAGTGATTATATACTTACTATTATGATCTAAACATCATGAGATACGTTATGCTTCTTACATGATTCATACCGCAATGATAGGCTGAGTCATTGTTTTTTGATAGGGTATGCCGGATTGATGATCATATTTTATTACGAATCATTTCTATAGACGAATGATGGTGTGAATGATGCTTTAATGAAACTGTGAGTTTTAATGATAGAAAATGGGTACTAATCTGGGGTAGCATATTCCTTGATCATATTTATTTATTGTTCTTAGACTCATCAGTAATTAGTTGTTGAGATTAATTTATTTCTCTTGCATTTAGGAAAAGTGTGATAAATTTTTGGTAAATTGAATCTGTCCCTTGGTACTTCCTTGGGGACGTTTTTTAAATCTCTGAAAGAATTAATTAAAAATTCACGTTTCCCTGTGGGTTCGACACCCTTGTTCTTGCCATACTGCAATATATCTTGTGCACTTGCAAGGGTTACATTTAAAATCGACCAGAGACGTTAATTAGGGGGATTCAGACTACGTGCCCAGAAACGAGTTAGAGCCTCCTCCCGAGGACTTCTTCTAGGAGACTCCGCTGTGTACCTTATTAGAGAGAGTATTGAGAGCATATTGTGCGGCTTGGTATGCCAAGTCTTATTTTTGGGAAATGTAATTAAATAAATATATTCTTTTGGTGAACCATCTAGGGTGACTAAGTGATGTCACTGATGGTTCGGGTGAGTTCTTTTACTCATGCAGATGCATGAGTTTAGAACCATCTTTTGAATTATAGATATTTAGAGTATATATATAGAACTGGAGATTTATTTCAGTATCAGTTCCTATGAGTTTCATTCTCTTTATTATTGTTTGCTATGCCAATATTTCGTACGTATCCATGGGGCACGGTCTGGAGGATCGTGCTGATGGCACGGGTTTCGAGGTACCAAAATCCGGGCTGTCACACTACTAATGGCTAAAATAAAAATAATATAAAAGAAATGAAAAAGGCTTTCTCTTACCCAAATAGGTCTTAAATCCTATTTGTGCCCCTCCATTCCTATCGAAAATTTGATGACATAACGACACAAATGAGAGGATGGAGGAATAATCGAGAAGGTAGAGGAATAGAGGGGAGGGTCGGAGCTCTCGGGCCCTTGTTGCACCACTGTAGAGCCTTGCGTTGGCTTGCTTCGGTGAGCCTTTGAAGGCTGGTATGATGAGAAATGGGGTTCTAACTCTTATGGATTACTAACTAAGAGGTGGAGAGGGAAGGCTAGGGGGTAACACACCTCTAACCTAGAGCTTATGGTTGAAAGCTAAGGTCTAAAGGGACTTTTGAAGTTCTGGAATTTATATGGAATGGTGCACTAGAGGAGAGAGAGAGAGAGAGAGAGAAGCAATTCCTTAATCTCTTTAATGCAAATTTTTTCAAGCCTTTGTAAAGGGAAGGGTACCTCTCTATTTATAAGAAAAAGAGAGATTAGGAGGGTGATTAGAGGCTAATTGGGATTAGCAATTAGGTAATGGGCCATCTAAGGATTCCTAGGCTTTTTGGAACCTTGAAAAATGTGAGAAGGTACTCCAATGGTGGATGATAGGGTGGGGCTTTAAATCACTTAAGGGGTTGTACATAGGTAGTAAATGAGTGTAACAGAACTAGCAAAACATGTCCCAAAGGTCAAGATAGTCAACAAGTCAAATCCCAATCTCATGATTCATGGTAAAGAACTAGGGTTATTGTTCATATACCTAGCGCAACTAGCCAAGCATATGCACAGTAAAATAGTAATGCACAGTGGCTTTGGGAAGTTGACTGCCCGCGGGGGGACCCACCTATAACTGGTGTTAGTCACTGTTTTATACCACATTTTACCCTTTAAATAGGCTTTTGCTAAGCCTCCGAGTAGTAATAATTAATTTTTAGTGTTGTTTTGCAGCAAGGAGGTAATTGTGTCCTTAGTGTAGTTTTCAGTTAAAAAGCGTCAATAAGGAGAGTTTTTAAATCAATCCGCAGCTGAGAGTGAGAGATAAATGGAGCAGTGCTAGGGCCTTGTGCTAAAGAAGAATGCATCAACAGTTCAGCAGATGCCACACTTCAGCAGCCCCTCATCCAAGCCATGCAACATTTCCAATGGCAGCAACACACTCTCAAAACTACTCCTGAATACTTCAGCAAGAGCACACCAACTGCACATTAGAACTCAGCAATGGTGGAAGGTGCATAATGGAAATCAACAGCTGCAGAATTACAGAACTATATATATATATATATATATATATATATGCCCAATTGGATTTAAAGATGTATGCAGGCAGTTGATGTAGTTAAAAGCCTGAGCATTGAATGCATTTATTCCCCTTCAAAGTGTTGTAATGAGGAACTGCTGAAAGCTCGAAGAGCAGTTTCCCAAGCCTTACACCTGTCAACCATCCTAGCAAGCAGCTTCTACACCATCTGATCCTATCGATAGCATAAAGCTGCAACCCATTATCCTCTTGAGCACTCCAAGTTCTAAAGATGTCGAGCAGATCACTCTTCCTTTCAGCCAGCTGACTTATCATTTGGATTCTCAATGCATTCAGCAAACCTGTCGAATAGATTGCTGCTCCTTTCATCCTATCGAGTGCACTGCAGCAGCCTTCAGAACCTCTCGATGGATCTTTAGAAGCTTCAACACCTGTCGAAGGTCTGCTGCACTTAAAGCTTGAACCTGTCGAGCTCTACCATTCCAGCAACCTATCGAGCTGTACAATGCTAAACCACATTTAAACCTGTCGAGCATTTCATTAGTTGGGTTTTAAACCTCACAAATGGTTCATAGCCATGCACCTCAAGCTCTCAACCATCATTTGCAGCTCCAAAATTTGAACCTGTCGAAGAGTTCAGCTAATGCTCTAAACCTGTCGACAGCATTACAAGGGCAGCTTGGGTTCATTTTGTTGACAGATTTTATAAAGAGGTGCAGCTGGATATTTTTGGTTAAACAAGGGCAGTTTTGGGGACTTTAATGCACAAGGAAGGCTGCACATGGGAATAAACTAATTTTTGGCGGGAATGCAAATTAGCTTCAGCTAAGCACAAAATCTTATCCATATCTACTCTCTAATTGGTTGGAATGCTAAAACAAGGATTAAGCTTAAACTGAAATTCTCTCCTCTGAATGGCCGAAATCCCAAGCACACGGATCACTGCACTTGTATAAATAGAACTCCTTGCTGCTGTAAATTCTTAGCAAGGAATCCATAGGATAGCTTTGGTTCTCCTTAGCTCATTTAGGTTTAGTTAGGTTTTATTTTTCCTGTTTTCTCTTTCCCCTTCTCGCCCTAATCTAGCCTATTGGATTAGATCTAGGTAGGAGTTCTGATCTGATTTTCAATTGTAATTTGGCATGAAGGTCTTGTGGATTGATGCACAGACTACAAATCTGAGAGCATTTCATTATACATTATATTTAATTTAATAAATTGTGGGTTCTATTGCTTAATTAGATCTATAGATCATCTAGTTTCACTTGGTTCTCGACGGATTTGTGTAGATGGGACCAGCCCACCCACTTAACTGGTAGATCCCTTGAATACCATTTGATCTTCCTAGATCACATAGACCTGTGGCCGCTTGTGCCTATGGCCTAGCATCCACAGCATTTGTAGTGATTTTATTTCAATCAAGACCATTGAATTGGGACAATCTCTGGGATGATCTGTGACCATTCGAGTAGGCAGATCATAGCCATAGGATTGCTTCAAATCTCTGGTTAAGAGTGAATTCTTATACCTTGCACTTAAGCTTGTAGCCAAGTGAAAGAAAGTTGTAGATTCACATACCTTGATCTATTTTGCAAAGGAAAATCAGGCCCTAGCTAGCTATTTCTCATCATTTTCTATTTTATTTCACCATCCATCTTCCTCAATCTCAGTAAATTTAGTTTTATAATTCTGTTTTGTAGATTAGATCTAGTGACACCCGAAAAGCTCTTTTTTTCTTAGAATTACCAGATCTAGATGTCTACTATATACCTTCTAGGTTTAGATCACTACTCCCTGTGGGACAAACTCTTACTTATTAAAACTTACTACAAATAGACCCTGTATCTTGTAGGTCTAGGATTATTTTAGTTGTGTTGAATCCATTCTTTTATTTTACTTTGATTTTAATTTGATTTTTACCACACAATAAATCAGCACACCTGAAAAATCTCACAACAAGTTTTTGGGCGCAACTATTAGTTCCGCCAAGCCATTTCTGGGGAGAAAATGGCTTGGCGCAACCATTAGTTGCGCCAAGCAAAAAATATGCATTTATGCCTGATATTCGAATCACCGTAACTTTTGATATACAATTCCAATTGAGGCAATTCTTGGCTTGTTGGAAAGCTGAGGAAGTCCTCTTTCCAATGGTATATAACTCAACTCTAATAGAGATCTTTATAAACTTTAACACTCCTCCTTCCATCCATTGCTTAGGAGAGTTCAGAAACTGGTCTGGGACGGGTTCTAAGGGGTTCTAAAGGTCGGGGTTGGTTTCTAAAGGCTCGGGGTGAGTTTTAAAGGATCTAGAGTGATTCTTAGGGGTTTGGAGTAATTCCTAAGGGTTTCGTACATGCCATCAAAAGCTCGGAGATGCGCCTCTCTCGAAATGTGTTTCAATCGGGCCTTGGGCCAAATTTGGGTATCTACACATGATAAGTGTGCATGAATATGAAAATAATGCATCTAAACGTGATAAGCATGTGAATATGATTAGAAATATGCTAAATGTGATAAGTGTGATAAGCAAGCGTATGTGAATGTGATAAGCGTCTACGTGACTGTGATAAGAGAATGTGAGCTATAATTAATCACACTGATCAAATACACGGTGATAAACTATAAGTTAGAATCTGCACTATGATTTAAGGTTCACATGAAATGAGTCCCCATCGTGTATCCGGTACGATGGGATATCCGTACGTGTGGACCGACCAATAGTCAATGTGGCTCAAGTGACCCTGTTAACTTAGCTCTGACAATGTGGCTTAAGTGACCCTATTAATTAACTTAGCTCAAGGGCTTGGTAATCGTGTAAATTGTTCATTCAACGATGGTGGTTCAGGGATTCCCATCAGTATTATTGTGTCTTTCAATGCTATATATGTTTAGGAGATTATTTAAGTTAAGATTTAATTCATTTGAAGTTCAAGAAGCACATAAGAATAAGCTAAGTCAGAATATGGGAAATAAGAAACAAGACATATGTGTGTACATGTTAAAGTTAATTATTTTGATTCAAGCATCTAAAGGTAAGTTGTGTAAAATGTGCTTTAAGTTCAGTTTAAGATCTATGCTTTGAAATATGTTATGCATGCTAGCAATATTCCCCTATTAAGCTTAGACTGTTAGCTCACCCTTTGACTATACGCCACAGGTACAGATGCGAATTTAGGTATTAAGGATTCTGGCCGAGAAGAAGAACCAGATTATATTCCTGAGGAGGAATCAGATCTTTTGTCAGAGGATTGTTCCCTTAGGGAGGTCTGAGGGATTCTTTTTGGGACATTATTGTGTAGGACTTGGTACGTGCAGCCATTGTTTAATTAGAAATGTGAACTATGTAATTATTTTTGGATATTATTTTGTGAACCACTGTTTGGGTGATGGTTGGTTATCACCGGTGGTTCGTTTTGGTTCTATCAGGCTTATGGTTATATAAGGACATAATCGTTATTTTATCTTAGTAAATAGAATTATATTATCTTTTGCCATATATATGATGACTCTATCTGATAATTTAGAGAGATCAGCTTAGTTCCGCTATGTGAGCTAACATCTTGTGTGTTCAGTTCAAGGATCGTCAGAAATGGCGACCCAACGGCACAGATTTCTGGTTAAGGAAATTTGGGTTGTCACAATTGGTATCAAAGCTATGGCTTTAGAAATTTCATACGAGACTTAGGCTTAGACTTTTAGTTTAAGATTTTGTCAGAGTATAGGGACCTTCTGTTAATGAAACTTCTATTTCATGATAACAGATTGAGATGTCAGCTAGGGGTCGACCAAGAGGTGGTCGTACTAGGAATACCAGGAGTGGTGAAGGGATTACCATGGGATCGAATCGGATTCCAATTGGTGACAGAGGTCCTCCAAAGGAGGAAAATCAAGAAAGAAATTAAAAAGAGAGAATGGCTCAAGCTATGGAGACTGTGGCCAATGCGATGGCTAAAGCTACGGAGGCAGTGTTAATGACTACGAATAATACTAATAATCATCAACAACCGCCTCCACCCCCTACTCCACCTACACTATCAACATTTATCGAGGTTAGGAGATTGAGACCTTCTAGTTTTTATGGCCAGACTGATCTGCTTGAAGCGAAGAAGTGACTAAATCAGATAGAGAAGCTTCTTTAGAGATTGTCATGTACTAAGGAAGAGAAAGTAAGTTGGACTTCCTTTTAATTGGAATGTGAAGTCGACCCGTGGTGGAAGTCTATACTGAGAATCAGAGAGCAGGATAATCCCAATGGGGTATGGACTTGGAAAGAATTTGTCGAAGTATTCAATAAGGAATACTTTTCCAAGCAGGTGAGAAGTCAGATGGCGGTGAAATTTATGAATTTGGAACAAGGGGGAATGTCTATACGAGAATATGGTATGGAGTTCGCAAGATTGTCAAAGGTTTGCCCCAGAATATGTAGCCACAAATCTGATGAGGGCCAATAAGTTTGAACACGGCTTAAGGTCGAATATACGAGATCGAATTTCAGTGTTAGAATTGGAGACATGTGGAGCCATGATAGGTAAGGCACTGGTCGCCGAGAAAGATATAGAAGGCATGCATAAAAGAAGGGACCAACAGAATAGGAGCAAAGCAGGTCAAGGGAGATCGGGTAACTATGAATCGGAAAATAAAAAGTCGAGACTTGCAGTACCAGTTCCAAGAGAACCTACCCAAACAAATTATTCTAGGCCACCTATGCCTAATTTAGCTAGACCTTTCCTCTATGAGGGCCTTGCTACTACTACAGGAGTATCAGTTACTCAGGGATTCTCAAGAGCTACATCATCTACTCTGCTGGAGACATGTGCCTAATGTGGTAAGTCACATAAGATGGCAGACTGTAGAAGGGTACGGGAGGATGCTTCAAATGCGATAAGATGGGACATATGATCAAAGATTGCCCGAAATTGAAGAAAGAGAGGATGACATCAACTGCCACACCTAGACCTACACGATCTACGGGGCCTATAGTTCAAGGACGTGCATATGAGGCCAATGCTCAGGATGCCCAAACCAATAATGAGATAATCCAAGGTATAATTGCCTATCGATTGTTGATATATTTCTTTAAGAATTTTTAGATGAAGAAGGTGCATAGATATAAATGATCTTTTAAATTCCTACGTACATTTGAATGTTAAAATTCTATCACGCATATCTGGTTTCGTAGTACATGTAACAATGTAGGTACCTTACAACTGTATAGAGAAAAAGATTATTGTTGTTATGAGGCACGAGTCTTGATGGACTTGGGGTCTATGCACTCGTTTGTGACTCCTCAGTTTGCAGAAATATTGAAGGTCATTCTCGAGTCATTGGAGTTTATTTTGGCCGTGCCAGTTCCTACGGGAAGTTTGGTAAACACGGATATGTTTTGCTGATCGATCGTGGTATGAGTTGAAGATCATGAGACAATAGCATACCTCATTTTATTAGACATGCAAGGATTTGATGTAATTCTTGGCATGGGCTGGCTCTCCACTTACCAAGCAAGCGTTGATTGTCTAAGGAAAATCATTACATTCCATCCTCCAAAAGAGAAATCATTTCGATTTATCAGTGACAAGGCCAATGTTGCACCGTTCATCTCTACAATACGAATCGAACATATGATGAGAAACGGTTGCAGTGGCTATCTCGCAATTTTGAAAGAGCAACGGGACGAGAAGAATAGCATCGCTAATATTCCTATTGTTTACGAGTTTTTGGATGTGTTTCCTGAAGAATTACCAGGATTACCGCCTGATCGGGAAGTGGAGTTTGCAATTGATTTAGCTCTAGGCACGGAGCCAGCATCGAAAGCACCATATAGGATGACGCTAGCAGAATTAAAAGAGTTGAAAGAGCAGCTACAGGAACTCTTAGATAAAGGGTTCATAAGACCAAGTGTTTCTCCTAGGGGAGCACCAATCTTATTTGTCAAGAAGAAAGACGGGTCGATGAGGTTGTGCATCAACAATCGCCAATTGAACAAGTTGACAATCAAGAACCGTTATCCACTTCTAAGGATCAATTATTTTTTTGATCAATTATAAGGAGTAAGGTTCTTCTCCAAGATTGACTTGCGATCCGACTACCATCAGTTGAAAGTCAAGGTCGGAGATATTTAGAAGATGACATTCAGAATCAGATATGGACATTACAAATTCTTGGTGATGCCTTTTGGCTTAACTAATGTGCCAACTTCTTTCATGGATGTCATGAATAGGTTGTTTAAGCCACATCTTAACACATGTGTGGTAGTATTTGCGGATGATATCCTTATATACTCTAAGACAAAGGATGAGCATGAGCAAAATTTACAAATGGCCTTGCAGACGTTACGAGAACACCAGCTATACGTGAAGCTTAGCAGGTGTGACTTCTGGTTAGAGCAAGTGAGCTTTGGGGGACACGTTGTCTCTAAAGCAGGTGTCAAGGTAGATCCAGCTAAGATAGAGGTCGTGGTACAGTGGAAACAACCAAAGACAGTCACAGAAGTGAGAAATTTTCTAGGTTTGACTGGTTACTATAGACATTTTGTAGAGGGATTTTTAAAACTCTTAGGTCCACTTACACAACTTATAAGGAAAAATATAAAGTTTGAATGAATCGAGTCATGCGAGAAAAGTTTCTAAGAACTTAAGAGGAGACTTACTTCTGCACCAATGCTTGTTATCCCAACGGGCAGTGGAGGGTTTGTTGTATTTAGCGATGCATCACATAGCGGATTAGGCTGTGTACTGAATCAGAACCAGAAAGTTATCGCTTATGGATCAAGATAGCTCAAGGATTATGAGAAGAATTATCCCACACATGATCTTAAACTAGCCGTGATGATTTTTATGTTAAAGATATAGAGACATTACTTGTATGGGGAGACTTTTGAGATATTCACAGATCATAAGAGCCTCAAGTACATGTTCACACAAAAGGATTTGAATATGATGCAGCGAATATGGATTGAAATTTTCACGGATTACAATTTCTCCATTACATATCACCCAAGTGAATGTCGTAGCGGATGCATTGAGTAGGAAGAGTTCAACTCAGTTATCTAGTGTTATCATAGAATTCGCTGATGGAAATCGTTGGAAGATATTTCGCTATATGACACGAAGATTGAGGTATAAAATTTAGGAGCCTTAATGGAAAATATCATTATCAGACTGATGATCTACGATGATGTTTATAGGCTTCAGATGAAAGATGCAGAACTAGTGAAGACTAGATAAGGTGTAACTGATGGTGCAAGACTAGATTTCTCCATCAAGGAGGATGGATCATTGTTATTCAGAGGACGCTTATGCATACCGATCGATGCCGATCTACGACATAACATACTAGACGAGAAACATAAGCCAAAGTATGTGATTCATCCAGGTGGTATTAAGATGTACCAAGATCTAAGAAAAAGCTTGTGGTGGAGAGGTTTGAAAAGGACATCGTTGAGTATGTTTCAAGATCCTTAGTGTGTCAACAGGTGAAAGTGGATCACCGATATCCACTAGGATTGTTACAACCTCTACCAATACTATAATAGAAGTGGGAGTCCATTTCCATGGATTTTATTTTGGAATTACCAAGGACGGCAAAAGGACACAATGCCATATGAGTTGTAGTAGACAGATCGACCAAGTCTACACATTTCTTGCCTTACAACTCTCAGTATACATCGAATAGACTAGCCGAGATGTATTTGAAGGAAATAGTTTGATTACATGACATGCCGGCGAGTATCATTTCTTATTGTGATCCGTTGTATACGTCACATTTTTTGCAAAAATTCCAGGAGGGAATGGGTTCAAAATTAGACTTCAGTTCAGCATTCTACTCTCAGACGGATGGACAGACCGAAAGGATAAACCAGATCATAGAAGATATGCTCAGGGCGTGCATGCTTGATTTTAGAGGATCATGGGATCTGCATTTACCTTTGATTGAGTTTGCTTATAATAACAGTTATGAGACGAGTATTGGTATGGCTCCCTATGAGGTGTTGTATGGGCGAAGATGTAGATCTCTAAATTAGGAAGAAACAGGAAAAAAATTTATTGGGTACAGAAATTCTTATAAATGCTACTGAAGCTATACGTTGGATCCGTGAGAGGTTAAAGATTGCTCAGAGTAGACAGAAGAGTTATGCAGATCTAAAACAAACGAGTGTGGACTTTCAGGTTGGAGACCATGTGTTCCTAAAGATTTTACCTATGAAGGGTGTAATGCATTTCGGGAAGTGTAAAAAACTTAGCCCATGATTCATTGGACCATTCGATATTTTGAGTCGAGTGAGTAAAACTGCATATCGAATTGTTCTACCTTCGCAACTAGAGAGAGTACACAATGTATTTCACCTATCCATGTTGAAGAAGTATGTAAGGGATCTGACTCAAATCATTGATGAGCAACCGATTGAACTCTATGAGGATCTGACAGTTAGAGAAGACCCCATACAGATTCTCGACAATAAAGAGCAAGTGCTACGTACTAAGCGTATTCCGTTGGTGCTAGTGAAATGACAAAATTATGCACCAGAGGAAGCTAGGGAACATGAATCGGACATACGTGACGCGTATCCCCAACTCTTTGCGTAATTTTGATGTAATTAACTTTGTAAATTTTAATGAAGATGAAAGGCCCCAGTGTGACTCATTAAATTCAAATGTGTTGTTGCAATTTAACTAAAGGATATTTGCATCGTAGTACGCTAAAGAAATTGGTGTGTGTACACCATAAACTCAACTAAAGAGTGTAGATGAAGTAGGAAAGGTTACGAAGCGATAGTAGAATGAATCGGAACAAAAAATAGAACAAATAAGAAGAAACTTCTGAACTTGCACGCGCGAGATTTAAGTCGCTTGCGTGACTATTTCAAAAGGTCACGTGAGGAGAATTGGACACCACAGTTGCTCGCGTGACTGTTTGGGGCTCCAGATTTCTAGAGGGTCCTTCGCGTGACATTAAAAGTCGCTCACGCAACTATCGGCTATAAAAGGCCTACGAGCCATCTTTCTCCAAAAATTTGGTCTTGAAAGAATTTTGAAAGCTAGGGTTTTCTTCCCAACCTTCAACCCTACCTTTCTCCTTCGATTCTCTCTTCGAATTCACTTCGAAATCTCCTCGGATTCACCAATGTGTTGCCGCTAAGGGTGTATTCGAGGTTTCTTTCATCAAAAGTGAGGTAAAATCTATCGATTAGTTTGATTTCCTTGGGATTCTAGTTAGTAAATCGTGGTAATTAGACCAAAGAAGGTTTCGACTTCTAAACCCTCAGCTTCAAAATGGCCCAAAGTGAATGCCCCACAAATCGTGAGGGAAGACCCTACCGAATTGTCGGATTCTCAGAAGTTTGAAACCGATTGGGTAATTGATGGTAGTTTATTTGATGGTCACGATTCGACCAAGTGGACCCTCGAATATCTTATCGCCGCCGATTTGAAATCACTCATGGAACCACTGCATACCCATTACTGCCCTAGGGTTGTACGCCTATTTTATCAAAAGTTAAAAATGAATGATGATCAAACTGAATTTGTGGTTGAGATCAATGGCCACAAATTTTAATTTGATTTCAATGATATTTTGATTGTGATGGGATGCCCATCGACATACGTAGAGGGTGGACCGTTGCAACCCCGAAATCTCGCTAAAATACCTTTTCACGAGATTGTGGCTGATATAACCAAAGGAAAGACCGGGTCTGAATTTTCTGTTAAGCATGTCCAACTGCAAGCCTATATGTGGCCACTAGATATAATCTTTAAGAAGAATCTGTTTTCAATGGGGCATGAGCAGGAGAGAAGAGACACACTTCTTCAGACCTTGTATTCGGCCTATCAGGAGAAGTGGTTCTTTGCTCCGATTATGGTAGCAAATGGCATGGTGTACGCTAGAAATAATGCTAGAGAGAATGCACAAAAAACTCCCCTCAGACTATTACCTTATGCTCAATTGATCACCTACATGATTGAGACCCACATAAACGCGAAGGGAGAAAAATATCTGATGTCCCTTACTGAACCATGCATGGCAGGCAACCTCCAAGTGTATAAGTATGATGATTTGAAAATAAGCTTGACGAGTTTGAGTGCGAGAGTTAAGCGCCGTCAAACTGAGGAACTAGCCCAACAAGCCCAGCAACAAGAACAACAACCACCTCAATAGCCACATATAGAGCCAGACCAATCAGCTCAGTATTCAATGCCACCACATCAAGCTCAAGGCTAGCCACCGATTCATCCTTATGGTGGTGCCAATTTCGCAGCCGAGTTATTCCGACAGATGGATTTGCAAGACATCGCACTCCAACAAATTCAATAGCAGAATGAGCTACACACATGTCAGCTCTACTAACATGAAGCGATGATTAGTGATGTGATGCAGTATGCTTACCCTTCGGACTACCTTCAGCGCATGGCTGCGGCCCGAGCTTATATGCCAAAGGCGTCGAGTTTCAGAGCCGAAGGAGGGTATCGTGATGGCGATGAGGACCAGTCAGGTGGTGAGGAGGATTAGTCGGGAGGCTATGGTTATGGGATATTTTCTTTTGGTTATGTTTAAATTGAAATGTTATAAATTTTGAGGATATTATGAAACTTGAACAATGGTTGAATATGTTTTGGAAAAATTGACTTGTCTTGGGGGAAAAGTAGTTATATATTTTGATAATTTATGCATCATAGCATGGGTATCATGCTAGAAAAAAAGTGTAACTTTTCGTAACTTTTTGAATGGTAATCAGTTGCAAGTGATTGTGTAGATTCTGATTAATGTGGATATGGTTTGTTAATGGATTTTTTTATGAATGAGTTTTTTCTATGATTTGTAATCGATGTGTGAATGGTCGAATGATACAAGTATGTCTATATGGTGATAAATTTTATTGTGAATGGTTTGATTATCAAGGATAACGCAATGTGTATGGCTTTTATGGTTCTAAAGGAAATGTGTAATGATGTGGATATGTAGGTAAATACATATGCGTCATAATGTGTGTGCTTGCAGGCTACATGAATGTGTATGTTCTATCTAAAATGGGAATACATGGGTACATGAACATGTGTCTCTTCAAAGTATAGTTAGATGTGTCTGTTACAGGTAAAATGGTGTGTATGTGGTCAATTTTTTAGGAAGAAAATTTTATAAGTTGGAGAGAATGTCACAACCCCAATTTTAGAAAGCGTGTAGACCGACTTGCTACACGTGTTGGTGCGACACACTGTGCCATTTCTGATTTGACCATACCACTTAGCATGAGTAAGAATGAACGAACATATGAGTTGTGTGTATGAGGTTCACAAGTGAACCAAGTCATGTGTGAAACACCCAAGTGTGATGTTTATGCTTCACAAGGAAACCACCTAGGTTATAAGAAAAGGGTAAACCACTTTGGTTTACTTTTGCCTTTGAAGTTCTAAGAGAGAGAAGAGAGAAGGAAGGGAGAGAACTTGGGAGAAATAAGTGTCGTGAGATCGAGAATTGTGAACGACCTAGCGTACAAATTGCTCATTTTCTTGTGATCATTGATTCAAGACTTCGACCTAGGGAGGAATTGGTGAGATTGTGAAGAGAGTGAGAGATTGAGGAGGAGAAGTACATTTCTTCAAGCAAGGATTGTTAATCTCCCTCTCAAGCTTCTTGTGTGAACTTGGAGTACCGCAAAGGTCACCGAACTATCGTGGTTGGAGTTCGTGAGGAGAGGAATCTCAAGCTTGGTCGATTCATGTGGAAGAGGCATCGAAAGATGCTTTCATTCAACCACAAATCCATGCAAAATAAATGAGGTATGATCTTGTGATTTTGGGTAGATTTGTTAGATATTAACAGTCATAAATGATGGCAATTAATGCCCTAAATGTGTGGTATTAATGTTACATAAGAGTTGGGTGAAAGGGGGAATGGATAGGAAATCCGATTTTGAGAAAAAACTCCAAAACCTCGTAAGTCGCTCACGTGACTTTGAGCCTCGCTCGCGCGAGAGGAGCTTCAGAAAAAGTGTGAAATTCACTTTGTACAGTCGCTTGCGCGACCTTAGAACTCACGCGCGCGACTGTCTCAGGCTGTGAATATAAGAGAAATAAGAGGGCACAGTCGCTCGAGTGAGCTCGCACGACTGTGAGGTGTCATAGGACTCACTCACGCAACCTTAGAACTCGTGCGCGTGACTGAGCAAGTTTGGGCAAAATTGGATTCTTCGAAAACTCTCCGAATCTTTGGTGTGTGTGGTCTTTTAGGCATTAGTTAATGAGCTTAGAGTACCTTGAATTGTAGGTTATGATTCGGAATTTCGCTTAAGGATCTTCACTCCGTCTTTGCGTGATTGGGCATGATTTGCGTAAGAGGTTGGGGAATTCAATATCATGACTTTCGATAAGAGTTGTATAGATAATGTGAATGTGAAAAGCATGTGTGTACGTGTGTGAACTTGATAAGCGTGCATGAATATTAAAATAATGCGTCTGAATGTGATAAGCATGTGAAAATGATTAGAAATGTGCTAAATATAATAAATGTGATAAGTGTGATAAGCAAGCGGGCGTGAATATGATAAGCGTGTACGTGAATGTGATAAGCAAATATGAAACTCTAAAACTAGCTATAATTAATCACGCTGATCAAATACATGGTGATAAACTATAAGTTAAAATCTGCACTATGATTTAAGGTTCATGTGAAATGAGTCCCCATCATGTATTCGGTACGGTGGGATATCCGTACGTGTGGACCGGCCAACGGTTAATGTGGCTCAAGTGACCCTGTTAACTTAGCTCAGGGGCTTGGCAATGTGGCTTAAGTGACCTTTCTAACTTAGCTCAGGAGTTTGGCAATCGTGTAAATTGTTCATTAAACGACAGTGATTCGGGGATTTCCATCAGTATTATTATAGCTCCCAATGCTATATATATTTGAGAGATTATTTAAGTTTAGATTTAAGTCATTTGAAGTTCAAGAAGCATGTAAGAATAAGCTAAGTCAGAATATGGGAAATAAGAAACAAGACATGTGTGTGTACACCTTAAAGTTAATTATTTTGATTCAAGCATCTAAAGTTAAGCTGTGTAAAATATGTTTTAAATTCAGTTCAAGATCTATACTTTGAAATATGTTATGCATGCTAGTGATATTCCTCTATTAAGCTTAGACTGTTAGCTCACCCTTTGACTATATATCACAGGTACAAACGTGGATTTAGGTGTTGAGGATTCTAGTCGAGAAGAAGATCCAGATTATATTTCTGATGAGGAATCAGATCTTTTGCCAGAGGATTGTTTCCCTTAGGAGGTATGAGGGATTCTTTTTGGGACATTATTGTGTAGGGCTTGGTATGTCCATCCATTTTTGAATTAGAAACGTGAACTATGTAATTATTTTTGGATATTATTTTGTGAATCACTGTTTGGGTGATGATTGGTTATCACCGGTGGTTCGTTTTGGTTCTATCGGGCTTGTGGTTACATAAGGATAGAACCGTCATTTTATCTGGTAAATAGAATTGTATTATCCTTTGCCATATATATGATGACTCTATCTTCCAATTTAGAAAGATCAGCTTAGTTCCGCTGTATGAGCTGACATCTTGTGTGTTCAGTTTAGGGATCGTCGGAAATGGCAACCCGACGGCACATATTTCTGGTTAAGAAAATTCGAGCTATCACACAAACCCTTGGAACTTAACCTAAACCTTTAAAAAACCCTTCTCAGACTCAGACCCTTCGGAATCAACCTAAACCCTTAGAACCCTTAAGGAATCAACCAAAATAGCAGATAGAAAAAGGAATGCTAAAGTTTATATAGATATCTGTAAGATAAAAGACCTATACCTAAATTCTACATTTATCTGTAAGATAAATGTAGGATTGAGGATTCAAAATCGTAAATAGGATTGAGGATTCAAAATCGTAAATCAGGATCAATCATAAATGGGATTTATGATTCAAAATCGTAAATCAGGATCAATCATAAATAAGATTCAAAATTCAAAATCGTAAATCAGAATCAATCATAAGCAAGATTCAGGATTCAGGATTCAATCGTAATCAGGATCAATCGTAAACAAGATTCAAAATTCAAAATCATAATGTTAGGATTCAAATCGTGGCTATTCTTATCATCCACCATTAAACTCGTTTCATCTTTTTCAAGCCCTAGAAATCCTCAAAAATCTTAGATCAAGCATTACCTAATTCTTAACCTCCATTAAAGCCTAAGAACCTCCCTTAATCACCCCCAACTCTATAAATAAAGGCCCCCACCATTCACTTGAGGCTTAGAAAATTTTCAGCAGAGCTAGAGAAAAATATCTAGACGATGGATCTAGAGCAGAGAAAATTTTCTAAAAGAGACAGAGCAGAGAAAATTTTCTAAAAGCTTAAACCTTCTGAGTCTTGAAACCCAAGTTCATCCTATACCTCCATACTTCCATCAATACCATTCCCAAGCTTTAGCTAGTTAGGAAATCTTAACCCATCCTCTATATTATCCCTCTTCCAAGCCTTAGAAGTTAAGTCCTCGTCTCTAACCCATGGTGTTATCAGAAGTTCATCAGAGCTAGTATCCACGCGAAGATCCGACGGCGGTGTTGCAAGGGCCCGAGAGCTCCGGCTCTCCCCTCTATTCATCTACCTTCTTTTGTTTTTCCTCTATCTTAAAATTTGAGTTGTTACACTGCCGAAATTTCGGTGATTGCGGGGGCTCAAATAGGATCGGAGTGCCTCCAGGAAAGGGGAAGTGCTATTTGGTTTTTTCTTTATTTTATTTTTCCAGGTGGCGACTCTATTTTTTTAATGAGTGCATCAGCACGACGAACCCCCAAAGTCCATGGTTGCACAAGGGTGGACATCTAAATAGGTAAATGTAAAAGTAACAGTTGAGTTTATAAAGATTTGATACCTTAACTTCAATGACAAACTCCAAAGCTCTCAACCACTAGGCTAATCAATAACTTATGAAATTGTTAACAAACAATAATATATATTAATGGAACTACAAGTAACAAAAAAAAAATATTTATTCCACTTAAATAATGTTGGAAAAGTCAGGTTGTTACAATTTTTCAGCTCAATCTTCGACACATTAGATCTTCAAATCATGGGCTTCCATCAGACAATCAGATTTTGATTTCATATGTGCACATTCCAAAACATGAATGTGATTATGAGCATATATCAAACATATTTCTCGGATAATTTATTCAAGAGTTGTGTCACGTGAAATCAATACCTGTCCATCTAATGATTGGACCATAATCTCAAGATCTATTGTGCCGAAGATCTAGGGGTTTGAAATGGTATTCGCGGTGACAACGAGACGTTCAATTATTTTATGTTACTTGTATACGGGTATTAGTAATAAAAAATTAATGTTTGCAACCTGTGGTTTCTACCATTAACACCATTGACTGTCTTGAATGAACACATGAAAATCATTTTTTTCCCAATATTTCATTGAACTGATCTTTAAATCATGACCCACCTATCAGACGGTCAGATGTTAATTTCAAGTGGAACACATCCCAAAAGTGACCCCATAACCCTTCTCATGGTACGCCCATGATCTCCACATGGAATCAAAATTTGATCGTCTAACGACAGACCTATCCCCATGATCAGTCATTTATGTGGATGGTCATTTTTGTAGATTATTCTTGTGGATGATCATTTTTATGATATTACAGCTTTTTTCAGTTGGGATGATCTTTTGTGGTATTATGGCTTTATTTGTTAAGATATGTTATTTTCCTATAATTTTCGCATATGTATCCAAACACAAGATTTCCTTAATCCTGCGTTTTCTTGACTAGCAATGTGGTTATCTAAACAACAAAAAACAAAGGGAAACAAAGGAATCCTATGATTTTCTATAACTCGGGTATTCATGGGAAAATATAGGAATATTATTTTACTTTCCTACATTTCCCGTATATGAATTTGGTGCAAGGTGTCAAATCGGGATTCAGTATCGGTCATTGGTTATCGGTCCATGGCGGACAGATACGAATCGGTCTGGGCCAATACACCAATACCTATATATATATATATATATATATATATATATATATATAGCAAAACTTAGTTTAGACATATAACCTAAATTATTAAATGATTTTTTTTTTATAAAAAGGATTTATTTCAAAAATAATAATAATAAAATTTCAAAACTGGTAGGCGTCGCACGTATCGATCGATACCAATACTGGTATCAGGGTGTTATCGGCATAGTTCAAAAGTTTGGCCAAAATGTTTCGGTTTCGGTCCCCACCAAAATCGAAACGAAATCCTATAATTTCGGTTCCACAGTAGTTTTCGGCCGAAATTTCGGTTCAAAATTTCGGTTTCAGCCCAGACCCAAATTTTTTATCCTTGGTTACCTGTATCGGTTGACCAAAATACTGATCGATCGATACTTGATACCATGATTTGGAGTAATAAAAAAGAAATTAAAAATGCCGCATATGTAACATGCCAAGTATTGAGCATAGATAGGTTGTCAATGGGTCGGGTCAAGAAATTTTTTTCATTGCCTGCGGGTAAAGAGGATATGCTCGACCCGACTCGATGTTGCATCCTGATCAAACTTGATCCAATCCGATGAGCAAGGGTATATACTTGACCTGAATGAAAAATTGGACTCCATCTGATGCTCGATCAAAAAACCCTATCCGGATATAAAAAAACCCCTTGATTTTCCTTGACTTTATAAACAAAATTTCGGGTAGTTGACCCGATCTGATCATTTTGCCTGACTGAGCCAACCTTTTATATGCTTAATGCCCAATCTGACCCGAGTGGTCAAGTTTATGTGCCTGAACTGGGAAAACCCCAAGTTGCGTGGGTCGGGTATTAGGTCGATCCAATCCAATTGACAACCTTAAGCATCATACATCAACCTTATCTAAATCTATCAGGGGTTCGCCTTAAGCAAAAATGAGACAATTTGCTATTGAGGTTTGTAATGGGTAAATATGATTTAAAGTCCGATTTACAATTTACAGGAATATCGGGTGGGTCCGAGGCCAATAGATTTAAAGTCCGCTTTACAGACATATCAGGTGGGTCCAAGGCAAATATATATCGGCTACATCGGACGCGTTTCGTCCAAATTGACTGATATTTAGGGACCTTATTTTATTCTTCTAATAATGAAAAATATACAATAGTAAAGTTTATTTTTAGCAAAATGGCATTTTAAGTATTTTTTTGGGTTCCTATCCAAAACATATCTGCCGATATTTGCTGAATGGGCCGATATTTGAATCGTTGAACTGATATTTTGACTCGATCATCAACATGTGGAAATGGACTATGGAGATGCGTGCCTTCTTTACTGGAAGCTGCAACCCTGCAACCCTCTTAAATGTTTTCCATTCATGAACTCCGCCACTCATATGACTTTTTGGGTACCTCTATTAGTGCCCATACAATCTTTGAAAGCCCTTCAAAATCATTAATTTCTTCGAATCAAATGATGGAGATTGGGGTTTGTCCCAATCTTCCACACAATGGATCTTGAGACCAAATCATACGTATCAAATGGTCCACTTTTTATTTCACATATCACAAATCTAAAAAAAATACCCCTTGAATCCTATGGCACACATCATGCTCAAATGTAATTTTAGGACAATATTTTGTGGATTTGTGGCATGTGAAATAAAAAGCGGACTGTCTCATATAAAAAGTGGACCGTCTGATAAATAAGTGCGATATGATCTCAATATCCATTATGTGGAAGATATGATTCAAAAGTTATTTCCATCATCTGATCGGAAACAATCAATGATTTTGAAGCGGTTGCACACATGGGCATTATTAGAGATTGTGTGGGTGCTAATAGAGCTGCACATACTCTTTAACCATTTTATTAAGGGTACCTCTAGGTACAATACAGATTTTATGCAGACAAAGTGCAAGCGACTGATATGACGTGATGCAATTGGCTGCAAGTGCGATGTTCTGGGACTCAATTAATGCACGAAGGTAAAATTAGAAACGTCGCACCATGTCAGCCGCCTCCACTTTATCCTCAACAAATCTGTCAACCCTTTATAATATTGTATTAGGGCCTCACCCGATCTATTTGCAGCCCTAAATTATTCTTGAGCACATGAATAAATCAGTTTTGCGTGCATGCATATGGCCAGAGATTCTGAATGCATGCTACTCTGAATTTTATTGCCTAAAGAAGATTTCATTTAGAAAACTACAATGTCCCTACGCTCCACACTTTTTATATACAAATGCTATTAGTTAATATATATATAGAGAGAGAGAGTGGTTGAAGAGAAAGAAAGTAGACCAAACGCTTGATGAGGCTAAGATCAGCTCCAATAAGCACACAAAAAAGAGTAAAAAAGAGATCAAGAGGCTAAGATCAGCTCCCTTAACAGACTTAGAAGAGCGATGCAAATGAGAAGTGTGGCTCAAGTTCTAACTGGAGGTTTAGGATCATGGCGGGTGTTTGCGCCCGAACCCTGATAGTCGTTACTCTCGATCGCCATCCGCCCATGTATGAACTCTTCCTCAGCCAACAAATCACCGCTGTCCATCTGTATAATTATAAGGTTAGCTCTCACACGCACACATATATTTATATATAAAACAATTTTTATTGTGGTCAGAGGATTGTGTCTATCTACAACTTTCTTTGACTTTTCAAAGGTAATTAAAATGACATGCAATCAATTACAATTTAAATCATAAATTTACATAGACATTTTTTAATAGATAATTTTGTATGCAGCTTATGTGGCTGCGACATGATTGGCTGAAGTGCTTGGACTACTATGTGTGGGGCCAATCATGTCGCATCATATAAGCTGCTTATAAAATTGTCTGCAAAAAATTATCCATTGTATAACATTGTTCATTTTATCCTTTAATGCATCATATATATGCGGGCATATATATATATATATATATATATATATATATATATATATATATATATATATATATATTATGCATAATGTTGCACTATTTTGCCACGTCGTGGTGTCATGTGGTGTACAGGCCATTGTCTAGAACAGATTTATACTTATGATTGCATCCAAAAGCCATCCCATGCTAGCGCATAATCATATGCTTTGTTCAGAGAGTCCAGAAGCACTTTGAATCTAAGTTGTTGACTAAGAAAGTAATGTTTTCAGACCTTTTCTGATCTTTTCCTTCGTTTGTGATCATCTACCAAACCATTGAATTCTCACTCATATGCACGCACATAGGAAGTGTGTTCTAGGCAAGCGCTGTGCCCAACAACTGCTGGGAGCCGGCGGGGAGCGTTACCAAACACAGCCATCTCTATTTCACTGGGTGTGATAAGATTTTAACTTTTACCCTTGATGAAAAATCAGAAAAGTACAACAAATGCATGACCTTGAAAATTATTTCGACATATGGTTTTTAGAAAACCAAAGAGCTAAAAAAGAAAACAAGATATCGAAACGGCAAAAGGCTGGAACTTTCACTTATTTTTTGATTTAATAACTAAATGTATAGTTTTCAGTTGGAAACTATCAAAATTTTGATGCCCATATCTTTTCATTTCCTCACTTTTAATCTAATCTCAATTCATCAAAACCAAGAGAAAGAATAGAAAGAAGACTAGTACCTGATCATCTTCCATTTCAGCTGGAAACAACAGATCTTGATTCCCTGCAAAACCAAATCCGAAGAAAGAAGAAAATTAGTGATTTGATCAAGAGAGAGAAAAATCATTTCAATAATCACTCATATAAGTTGAATAGTTGAACAAATCTATCCAAAACTATTCTAAAATCTATGAAACAAGAACCCAAAAGCTCCTTACTAGATGTTGCAAGAACACCCAGAGATATGAGACACGAAAAGACTAACAAAAAAGTGAGCAATTTAATAAAACTCTTATGTTCCATGTGATGCTAAAAGGGCTTCTGATCCAAAGAAATATAGTAGAAATCCTCCTCAATTGGTTTTATGTCAAAGCGGTGGTTGGAGTTGGTGGTGTTTATAAACAGTGGGAAAGCACCTTGTGAAAAGTCAACTTCTATCTCTTTCACGTGGCGTTAGTGATGGGTTACCTAACCCTTTTTTCGTCCGCTCTGCTTAGTGGGCCCAACGCTCTTGAACGCCATTTAATCGCCTGCTCTGCTTGTGTTTAAATGGTATTATTATGGATCCCGATACGAATCGTCCGATCAAAAAATCTCTACATATTGAATGATACATATTGATATCGGTCTGTATCAAATGATATATTAAATGTATCATTGGATACATATCATATATTTGAAACGATACGATACATTTAATATATCGTATCGTTCACATCCGATACTGATACGTATCGTCCGATATATATCGGTATCAGATGATATTTTGAACCATAGGTGTTCCGCCAATATTGGTTTAACATGAGAGTGGTATGGATTGTCAAAGTAATAGATATAGATTGAGGTGTGATGCGCTCAAAAATTGGTATTTCAGAGGGAGAAAAAAACTAATCCGATCGATAGATTCTAATATTAATTATTATTTAAAATTTTAATGATTGATATTAAAGTTATCAATGAAATGATTCACACAAATTTATAGGCATATTTCTTTGAGTCGAGACATGGCCCAATGATAGATTACAATTGGACAATTTAATTTAGTTAAAGATATTCAGCGCACCAAAAAATGATAATCCCACTTCACTAGTGTAAGATTAAAAATTAAAACTTTTATAGTATAAGCTGGTGTTTAAATGTCGGTGATCTGTCATTATTCCTTATAATATAAATGTCAACATAATTGTCAAAGGAATTTAAAATTCATAGATTTTTCCTCAAAAAACAATTCATAGATTTTGGGTGGTCAAATCTCCGATCAAACTGGTCGAGTGTCGAGAAGTGCACAACCATATATGAGCACGAATTAGGTGAAAGTACAATTTTGACTTGCGACTGATTTGTCGCTTAAAAATATCCGTAAGTCGGCTGACAGGACATGCATTAAGGCGTGCATTCAAGAAAACAGCCGTGACAAGTACGAAACAACTTTCCAAGGTCAACTTCGTCGTATCCAATTGTTTGGTCGTTGGATCACAATTTCATTTTATACCCAGAATACCATCTATATTGACAATTTTCGTTGTCCGAAATTTTTGGGTGTTGGTTGACACATTTCGGATTAATTTTGATACCTTTGAAAAAAAATTTGAAAAATTTTGAAGATTAAAAATATATTTAATAAAAATTTTAAATATATAAAAACAATTTACCTAAATTTACCGAAAAATATAAAAATTTATAGAAAATACCGAAATTATTGAAAAGTATCAAAATTTAATTTCTGAAAATTTCATTTGACACCCATTTCACGAAATTTCGATCATATATATATATATATATATATATATATATATATATATATATATATATATATATATATATATATATATAGATTGATAAATATATGATCACAAAGGAAAAAATGCGTCTAGGCGTAGAGACATCTCTACGCCCTCTCCCAATGGGGAGCGAACACGTGAAAAGTACAATTACACTAATTCGGGTTAGCCACAACAGGATTTCTTTCTAACATTGGTAGGTAAAGTAGATAGCGCAGACGGCTATACAACCTATAATTGATGGAGGTAGGTAGCGCAAAGCCCAAAGAGAATGTCTCGTCATGAAGAAGGCAGTCAAAGAATTCAAAAAATGTTATAGGTTCCTTCCCTGACTCTCTCTCGTTTTAGTTCCTCTCTATCATTTGCACTTCTCAACGAGACTCTCTGTGAAAAAATTGGGCGCTGTCCCAATTTCTCTTTCTCTGGAGCTCTGACTAGATAGAAGCGCTCTTTGTAGAAAGCATGATCCCTGAGACAACTTTCTCTCTCTCTCTTTGAAGCTCTAACTGGATAGAAATGCAGAATAGTGATATTTGAGGTAAGTTTGACATTTCGCAGCTCATTTCTATTTATTATTTACAGGTCACAGATTATAGGCATTCAAATATATATGTTATAATCGAAGCAGACACTGTTTCTGCGAAAAGTTAGTGTTGGTCATAGATGTGCAGTCGCTTCGGCACCTGGGTGATGGCGCTTCGTATGGTCTGTGCATTTGCTTCGTATGTGAAGCAGTATCCTCATCTGCTTGTAGATGATGGATCTTTTTTCTTATTTATAGAGTGGAGATTATAAAATTATAAACATTCAAAAATATATAAATTATAATCGACGTAGAAGCAGACGCTTTTTATGTGAAGCGATACGAAGCGACGGTACGATGAGTTAGAAGCGTCATCGCTTCCAATTTGAAGCGATGACGCTCTGCATGGCCGCGTCATCGCTTCGTTCTGAATCGATTTCCTTATTAGCCCATTATTTATTTATTTTTTCGTCTAATGCAGGGGCTGTAATGAACTCGATTGGAGGATTCAGTGTAGGTGATGGTGATATAAATCTCACCCCTGAGACGATTTCTTTAGAAGGAGTTTTACTTGATTCTGATAGGGATATCGAAATGTTAGATTCTTGTGGAGGGTTCAAGAATACCAGCGATGAATAGAAGCCATGTATCGGCTTGAAATTCCAATCTGAAAACGAGACATATAACTTTTATAATTTATACGTAAAAAAAGTTGATTTCAACGTTAGGAAAAGTAACACTTATAAATCCGCAAAAGCAAAGATTATAAAGAGAAAATATGTATGCTTGTTCGAAAGATTCAAGCAGTTTGACAAGCATAAATTATGCGTCAATATAAAGTGTTAAAGAGGTAACAGATGCGGATGTAAGGCAAGGTTAAAGATTAGGATCGACGAACAAAAGTTATGAGAGGTAATAAAATTTAGAGAGCCGCATAATCATCAGTTGTATACACATATGAAGGTGAAGGAACTGCAATCACATAATAAGATAAGCAGGACAAATAAATCGTTGATAGGAGCATTTGATGACATAATTTCTCCTTCCAAGATTTCTACTATTTTGTTGAGTTTGGATGGAAAGGCTGACATGACGATAAGCCCTCAACAAACTCGAGATTACCTAAAGAAGATAAGAAAGGGGAATAACATCCATCCGATGTGCATGACCGTTATCAAGACCTTCATTGATAGGAAGAATAAAGAAGATGGTTTCTTCTTTAAAGCTAAACTAAACAAAGAATATCATATCTGTAGTATATTTTGGGCAGATCACAAGTCACAAATAACGTATCAACATTTCGATGATCTGGTGGTATTCGACACCACTTATAAAACAAACAAATTGCTGCTACCTTTTGCTCCATTCACGAGGGTCAACCATCATTAACAGACGACGCTTTTTGGATGTGTGTTGTTTGCGGATAAGACGGAGAAGACATTCATTTGGTTGTTTAACACGTGGCTGAAGTGTATGGGTGTTAAGAAACCTAATCCAATCATCACTGATCAATGCAATGAGATGAATAAGGTAATCTCCGAAATTCTTCAGGAGACTACGCATCGCCTCTGCATATGACACATAGGGAGGAATGAATTGAACAATGCATCTCTATTAGCTGAAGCTAAGGTTCGAGAATTTTACGAGAAAGTACAATCAATGCAAGTTCAGTCAAACGGTTGATTTCGAAAAGAGATGGGCAAAACTCGTCGATGAGTTTCAATTGCAAGACAACCCTTGCTTCAAACAAATGTACACTCTTAGAAGGAAATGAATTCCATGTTACTTGAGCGATACCTTTGGGCCGGCATGACCACTATGTAACGCGGAGAAAGTATAAATTCTTTCGTTGATACCTATGTCAATGCCTAGAAGAGTTTGACGGAATTTATCAAACAATACGATATTGTCGTCCAATTTCATCACGATAAAGAAAATAGGGAAGATCTCGTCTCAATGTCTACGACACCGGAGCTCTTATTCGAAAATTCAATCTAAAGGTATGCCTCTGTTGTGTATTGGAGAATCATGTTCGATAGATTCCTCTGAGTTTCGAAAGTTTGCCTCTTTTAAGTCTCAAAAGGTGGTCGAAGAGGAAGTTAGGACGATTATTATATACCGAGTGCTTAGAAGTGGTAGGGATGACACGGAGGATAGCGATCGAACATTAGTTCATTCTGAATGTGGAGATGCCACGACCACTTGTGATTGCAAGCACTTCCAGACAAAGGATTTATTGTGTTATCACATATTTCATGATCACTTCAAGGAAGAGGTAGACCAAATTCCTTCTAAGTACATTCTATCTCGATGGACGAAAGATCCTAGATGTTTGGGGGTCACTGAGAAAGAGATTCCATTTTTGTATCTACGATGAAAATATGGAAGGTGAGAGAAGTCAGACTGAAGTTAATTCAATTAGAGTTAGAATCGAATAGCTTGGTGGATTACATGTTGGAAGGGATGATGAAATTATTAGAATGCGTAGAGGCCATTAGAAGGGAAGAGGATAATGAAAGACAGACTAATATTACGGCCTCTTAGGGCTGCTCCCCTCAGGATAGCTAAGGAATTTCATTGCAAGAAAATATCAATATTATAGTGCGAGATCCAATACGATGTGCCACCAAAGGTATGTCAAACAGCAATTATAGAATAAAGTCTAGAATGGAGGTTTATTTTAAATAATAAAAAAAAAAGACACCATTGTAAGGGTGGTGGTGAGTTGGGTTATAAAATCACAACTTGTCCGTTAAAGAGGGTCAAGATGATAGCGGCTAGAGCTGGATAGAGCCAAACAAAATAGGGGATGATGGAAAGTGCGATATCACTGAGTCATAGTGAATTAATTTTATGAACAAACGCTTCTCAATATGACACGTTAGCGCTTTGTATGAGAAGCGTGGGCGTCTCTTACATGGAGCGTCGTCGCGTCGCTTTAGAAGCGTGAGCTCCTCTTACATGGAGCATCGTTGCGTCATTTTAGAAGCGTGGGCGCCTCTTACATGGAGCGTCGTAGCGTCGTATTAGCGCTGGCGCTTCATCTAATGTGTTGGAGTCGTATTTTGAATCATGTGGATTAGCTATGGTAATTCTTTCATGCGTTAAATTTATATTTTTTAGACGCATTTATTCTCGAATTGAAGGGTTGATTCAGTTTCTCATGCGTTGAATTTGTCAAAATTATCTTTTATTCAGACCAAATAATTGAAGCGACTATGCTTCAATCACTGAAGCAACGACTCTTTAGTAACTAAAGTACTAGTGTTTATGGTGCTTTATGTTCGAAGCGTTAGCGCTTCTACTTCTGTTCCTATCATACCAGAGCTGTATTTTGAAACTGTAGATTTACTATGGTAATCCTTTCATGTGTTGAATTTGTGAATTTGTATTTTTTTTACGCGCATACTCTATTGGAAGCGTTGATTCACCTAACTTATAGGCATTTGTCATAATTATATATGATTCAGAAATCAGAACAAATCACTGAAGTGATAACACTTTATATAAGAGGCGACAACGCGTCGTATTGGAAGCAACGACTCTTCCCGTTAGAAGTGTGGGCGCTTCGTTATGGAAACGTCGACACCTCGTTCACGGTGCACATATGCTTACTTAATGGATCCTGTGCGCATTTGACAGTATTATTTATCACACAACAAGACTTTATTTATCAAGCAAAACTACTTTTTTTTTTTTTTACATTGTCTTTCTTTACATTGTACAATTATATGTGATTCAAAAGTTAGAATAAATTACTAAAGTAATAACACTTCATATAAGAGGCGACGACGCATGGTATTGGAAGCGACGACGCTTCCTGTTAAAAGTGTAGATGATTCGTTATGGAAGCGTCGACGCCTTGTTCACGGTGCATATACGCTTTGCAAAAAGCAACCTGTTCACATTGGTCAGTATATTTATCAAACAACAAGAATTCATTTATCAAGCAAAATAATTTATTTATATTTTCTTTCTTTACATTATCACAGTTATATTTGATTCAGAAGTCGGAATAAATTACTGAAGCGATAGCACTTCATACAAGCAGTGACAATGCGTCATATTGGAAGCGATGACACCTCGTTCACCATGCATATATGCTTTGCGCATTGTCAGTATTATTTATTAAATAACAAGAATTCATTCATCAAGTAGAACGATTTTTTTAAATTTTCTTTCTTTATAAAAGATACGCTGAGCCGATTGTGTAGGCAGTAGTACAGGCAGTGGAGGAGATGGAGGTGGAGGTGGAGGTAGGAATAGTAGCGAAAATGCAGGTAGAGGTGTAGGAGGATGTGGGGAGTTTGTTATGTTGGCAGTGGTGGATGAGGAAGTTGAGTTGGAGATGGTAGCAGTGATTGTGGCTGGGGTGGAAGAGGAAGAAGTAGAGGCGGACGAAGAAGCACTGGCTCTAGAGCCGGGAGAAGAAGGGGCTTTGGGTCTCCCACCACTGCCAGCATAACGGCAAGGTCGTCATTGTCCGGAATGACGATAACTTCGCTTGGGGGAGGGGGAACCACATGCTCGTTATCGTCCTCCTCCGGAATGACGATAACTTCGCTGGGGATGACAACCAGCTCGTTGTCATTGGGGATGTCGATAACCGAATCATTGCAAAATTTGATTAAACGTTGGCGCGCAAGCCGATGGCTTCTCCTCAAACCGTTTCGATGCATTTCGCTATGGGCTGAGGAAGGAAGATGAAATGCTAAGCTAAGGAGATACAAAAATGCAAAAAAATTGAGTGCTATGATGTCCTTTAAATAGCAATGTATCATGCAACCTCATTAAATAGAATGTTATAGTCATTATTGTGTATTGCCGCCACAACGAGATTTCATAAATTTTTGCACTTCATATTTATTGCATCGGCCTTGTGTATTCCACGAAGTTATATCGAATTACGATAAGAAATGTGTCGTTGTTTGATGTTCCTCATGGCGCTTATTATTAGAAGCGTCATCGCTTCTTATTCGAAATGTCATCGCTTCTTAATTAGAGCGTCAACGTTTTAATTAAGGACGATCACGCTTCTTGACTGTAAGCGGCGTTTCATTTATTACGAATTTCGAGGAGTTCGAAATTATGGAGTGTGCTATTTTTTCGCGCAATCTTTTTAGCACATTATTGCAGCAATGACTGTTTGTATTCCAATAGAAAGTGTTGTTTAACCTTTCGTCAATTTAATCTTTACTCCGTATCCATTCTTTTACCTTCTGTCTCCAAAACTCCTTTACTATGGTGGAAGAACCCAACTTCTTCGAAGTTAGTAAAGCCCTTGATTATATTATTGAAAGGGAGAAGATCAAGGTTCTTGAGCTAAATCTCGCGCTTCTGGCCAATAAAGAGAGGCGGATTCAAAGGGAGATGGACGAGATTCAAAGGGAGATGGCCGAGATTCAAGCGCTTTATGTTAAGTTAGAGAGATAGTTGCACCAACTACGACGCAGTCCGAAGAGGGAGTGGTCTACTCCAACCCCCCCTCGCCCTACACCCCCTCCTAACTCTCCACGCTCTTGATGACGTCTTAGGCGGCTGTGCTGGTGTCTGTCTGTCTGAAAGCGCCCATGTTGGAAATCCCTTCAAAACCATTAATTTCTTCGAATCAAATGATGGAGATTGGGTTTCACCCCGATCTTCCAACACAATGGATCTTGAGACCATATTGCACCTATCAAACGGTCCACATTTTATTCCCCATGTGACAAATATCAAAGAAATGCCCCTTGAATCCTATGGCACACACCATGCTCAAACGGGATTTTAGGACCATGTTTTGGGGATCTGTGACATATGAAATAAAAAGCGAACCGAATGATGTATAAATGCGACATGATCTCAAGATCCATTTTGTAGAAGATATGATTCAAAAACAATCTCCATCATCTGATCTGAAGCAATCAATATTTTGAATGGTTGCACACATGGGTATTGTCAGAGATTGCGTGGGTGCTAATAAAGGTACCCATACTCTTTAATCATTTTATTAAGGGTACCTCTATAGACACTTTTATATGGAGGACAGATTTTATTCACACAAAGTGCACAGTGCAATTGGCTGCGGGTACCTTGGGGTTCAATTAATATAAGTCGGTGCATTCCATGCAATTAAATACGTAGCACCGTGGCACCATATAAGCCGCCTGCACTTTGTCCTCAACAAGTCGGCCATCCCTTTATAATTTTCCGTACTTCTAATAGCGCCTGATCCCTTTGCAGCCCTAAATTAAACTTCAGCATATGAATAAATCAGTTTTGCGTGCATACGTATCGCTTCCGAATGCATGCTACTCTGAATTTTATTGCCCAAAGAAGATTTCATTTAGAAAACTACAATGTCCCTATCGTAGGCTTTTTACATACAAATGCTATTAGTTAATATATACGCTTGATGAGGCTAAGATCAGCTCCAATAAGCACACAAAAAAGAGCAAAAAAGAGATCAAGAAGCTAAGATCAGCTCCCTTAACAGACTTAGAAGAGCGATGCAAATGAGAAGTGTGGCTCAAGTTCTAACTGGAGGTTTAGGATCATGGCGGGTGTTTGCGCCCGAACCCTGATAGTCGTTACTCTCGATCGCCATCCGCCCATGTATGAACTCTTCCTCAGCCAACAAATCACCGCTGTCCATCTGTATAATTATAAGGTTAGCTCTCACACGCACACATATATTTATATATAAAACAATTTTTATTGTGGTCAGAGGATTGTGTCTATCTACAACTTTCTTTGACTTTTCAAAGGTAATTAAAATGACATGCAATCAATTACAATTTAAATCATAAATTTATATGAAAAATTATAAATCATAGACATTTTTTAATAGATAATTTTGTATGCAGCTTATGTGGCTGCGACTGAAGTGCTTGGACCCCACTATGTGTGCAGCCAGTCATGTCGCATCACATAAGCTGCTTATAAAATTGTCTGCAAAAAATTATCCATTATATAACATTGTTCATTTTATCCTTTTATGCATCATATACATGCGGGCACATATATATATATATATATATATATATATATATATATATATATATATATATATATATCATGCATAATGTTGCACTATTTTGCCACGTCGTGGTGTCATGTGGTGTACAGGCCATTGTCTAGAATGGATTTATACTTATGATTGCATCCAAAAGCCATCCCATGCTAGCGCATAATCATATGATTTGTTCAGAGAGTCCAGAAACACTTTGAATCTAAGTTGTTGACTAAGAAAGTAATGTTTTCAGACCTTTTCTGATCTTTTCCTTCGTTTGTGATCATCTACCAAACCATTGAATTCTCACTCATATGCACGCACATAGGAAATGTGTTCTAGGCAAGCGCTGTGCCCAACAACTGCTGGGAGCCGGCGGGGAGCGTTACCAAACACAGACATCTCTATTTCACTTGGGTGCGATAAGATTTTAACTTTCACCCTTGATGAAAAATCAGAAAAGTACAACAAATGCCTGACCTTGAAAATTATTTCGACATATGGTTTTTAGAAAACCAAAGAGCTAAAAAAGAAAACAAGATATCGAAACGGCAAAAAGCTGGAACTTTCACTTATTTTTTGATTTAATAACTAAATGTATAGTTTTCAGTTGGAAACTATCAAAATTTTGATGCCCATATCTTTTCATTTCCTCACTTTTAATCTAGTCTCAAATCATTAAAACCAAGAGAAAGAATAGAAAGAAGACTAGTACCTGATCATCTCCCATTTCAGCTGGAAACAACAGACGATCTTGATTCCCTGCAAAACCAAATCCGAAGAAAGAAGAAAATGAGTGATTTGATCAAGAGAGAGAAAACCCATTTCAATAATCACTCATATAAGTTGAATAGTTGAACAAATCTATCCAACACTATTCTAAAATCTATGAAACAAAAACCCAAAAGCTCCTTACTAGATGTTGCAAGAACACCCAGAGACATGAGACATGAAAAGACTAACAAAAAAGTGAGCAATTTAATAAAACTCTTATGTTCCATATATGTGGCTGATAAAAGGGCTTCTGATCCAAAGAAATATAGTAGAAATCCTCCTCGATTGGTTTCTGTCAAGGGTGGTCGGTGTTGGTGATGTTTATAAGCAGTGGGAAAGCACCTTTCTAAAGAGTCAACTTCTATCTATTTCACGCGGTGTTAGTGATGGGTTACCTAACATTTTTGAGTAACTTTAAATCCATCCCCCGATTCAGAGTTTACGTGCTGAAACCCATTTACTGCTTTAAATTTGACAATTCAGGTTGTTTTTCATCCCAATCTTTTGACACGATACATCTTGAGATCATGCTCTTACCATTCATTGTCAGATTTTAATTTTACATGGTATCTAATAAAAAAAAGTGACCTTAACATTATATAGAACTCATCATATTCAAATAAGGTCACTTTTTGAGATGTGTACCACATGAAATAAAAAGTATAACGTCTGATGCCATACCTATTATCTCAAGATCCATTAAGTAAAAGATTGGAATAAAAAAAGAAC
Organism: Chloranthus sessilifolius; assembly: GCA_021018995.1. Taxonomy (NCBI): domain Eukaryota; kingdom Viridiplantae; phylum Streptophyta; class Magnoliopsida; order Chloranthales; family Chloranthaceae; genus Chloranthus; species Chloranthus sessilifolius. The sequence goes on along the minus strand of CM037590.1, from coordinate 144,302,417 downwards.
TACATCGTTAAATTCAAATCAGTCAATAGATTTCAATGTGGGTGAACTGAAAAATTCAGTGAGTGAAATTAAAGGTACTCAACCTTTTTTCATCCGCTTTTCTTACTTCATTATGATATGGGCCAGACTCTCCTTAGCCTCATTTAAACACCAAAATAATATTTAAATGATGTTACACCATCAATGATTTAAGATGAGGGTGATCTCGAACGTCAAAGTAATAGATCATAGATTAAGGTGTAACAAGCCCAAAAATGATATTTTAGGGAGAAATAAACTATCCGATATGTGGACTTTAATATCTACCGTTGTTTAAAGTTTTCATGGTTGATATTAAAGTTCATCAATCGAATGGTTCACATAAACTTGTAGACATGATTATTTGGGCTGAACATGGCCCAAAGATAAATTGCCACTTGGAAAATTTATATTAATTACACATGTTCACCACATGAAAAAATAATAACCACACTTCAATAACAATAGATTAAAAATCAAAACTTTAGTAGTATAAAATCATTTAAACACCATTCTGGTGTTTAAGGTTGCGTAAGGCATAGCTCTCTGCTAGCCTCATTTTAGTAGAGTTCACTTGCTTTAGCAGGTTCCTATCCTCTTTATTAACTTCCTGTCACCTGCTTTAGTAAGTACTCATTTTCCTTATTATATAGCAAGATTTTATGCAAAATTTACTTGTTTAGCAGTTCTACCCTCCTCTCTACTCACTTTTTGATATAGCAAATTTTATTTGCTCTGATAGAGTTACGTTGCGTATGGCATAGCTCTTTGGTAGCCCCTATTATATCAGAGTTCACTTACTATAGTAGGTCCTCATCTTCTTTGTTAACATCTTGCTACCTGTTTTAGCAGATACCCCTTCTTCTTGATAACTCCTTGCATAGCAAGATTTTATGCAAGGTTTATTTGTTCAATAGTTTTACCCTCCTCTCTACTTACTCTTTGTCAGAGCTGGTTTTATTTGCTCTGGTAGAGAGTTAGTATAGAGCAGGAAGGTTGTCGCTAGAGCAGGTAAATCCTCCCTTGCAACATGTTAGAAAAAAGAATGTGAATTAACTAAAGCAGGCGAATTCTATTATGGCTGAAGCTAGCAAAGAGCTGTGCCATACGCAGCCTTAGTGGACAATAAGAAGGTTGTTGCATAAATCCTCATTCGGAGGGAGTTAAAAAGGATAATGAGTATGGGTCAAAAAATCGTCCGATACCGATACGTATCGCCTGATACGTATCGTTCGATACAGACGATAATTTAATTTTTTAGATATTAAAAAAAAAAATGTATTAAAACGATACATTAAATGTATCGAACGATACGCGATACATATCTTATATATCAAAAATCGGATATTTTGACCTTAGATAATCAGAATTAATTAAAGCTGATGAACTATGCTCTTTCAAGAATTAGCAAAGAGCTATGTCATACTATAAGTGTCAAAAGGAATTAAAAATTCATAAAATTTAGTTGGTTGGTAGGATCAAATCTCCTGCCAAAATCGAAGAGTCTAGAGAACTGCACAACTATTTATGACCACGAATTAGGTGAAAGTACATTTTTGACACTGATTTCTCGCTCAAGTATATCATTAAGTTGGCTGAAGGGCCATGCATTAAGCCGTCCAGTCAAGAAAATCTGCCGTGACGAGTAAGAAACAACTTTCTAAAGTCAACTTCCATCCATTCCACGTGAGGTATCCGATTGTGGGATGATTTGATCACAATTTTTATGCTTTTTCATTTTATATGCATAATACCATCATAAATGCGAAGGCGACACGTGAAAAGTGTATTTGCGCTAACTTGAGTTACTCACAACAAAATTTATTATTGATAATGGTAGGTAGAGTAGGTAGCACAGGCGTAAATAAGTAGCCTACATGATCACTGCCCGAAGGGTGTACAAAAGCTTTATGTACCGCTAATATATGCCCATCAATTCGAATAGGGAAAACTCTTTGCAAATATTGAGCACCATGGATAATTAGGCTGGGCATAACATAGCTCTCTATTAGCCTATGTCATAATAGGGTTTACATGCTTTAGCAGGTTTTCATTCTTTTTTCTAACATCCTATTATCTACTTTAATAGACATCCCTTTTCATTAATAACTCTTTGTATAGTAATAATTTCTTATTTATTAATTTTACATTTCTCTTTACTCATTTCTTGCCAAAATAGATTTTATTTACTTTGATAGAGGGTTAGTAGAGAATATAAAAATTATTGCTAAAACAGATAAATGCTCATTTGCAGGGAGTTAGAAAAGAGAATGTGAACCAACTAAAACATATAAACTTTCGGTTTGAGAGGAACTAGCATAGAGTTATATCATATCGAGCCTTTTAAACCATAAACTATTATTAAGGTCAAGATAAAACTAAACACATTAAATTGTTTTTTGAGCTACTCATTATGGTAGTGAGGTGTGTTGCCTTCTAGATAGGCAATTTATGGAATAACTGTTGATGGGTGAATGTGATGGCAGTCCACCTATACAGACACTGCAATAAATGGAGGTCGGTGTAGCCCCCACAGACAGTTGGCTCTTCTTTGTTTTTAATGTATTTATTTTTAATTTTTTAATGTATGATGAAGAGCACCAAAATGATTACTATAGCCGTGGCATTAAATGTTGGCTATATCCCATATATTAGCTCAGATGTATCGGATTACGCCCCATTCAATACTATATATATATATATATATATATATATATATATATATATATATATGAAAAGGCCTCCATCCTTCATTGAACGACCGTAACCGACTTCCAACTTTTTACATGGAGCTCCATGTGGCACTCAAAACACTTTTTGGGTGTCACGTGGACTTTGAGTGCATTGCTTAAATCATCTTTAAAAATAAAAAAAAAATTAAAAAATTATCTCCACCATATATATTTTGAATTGTGAAATGTGGACCAATAAAAATTATTAAACTTTGACTTGTGAGTTTAAGATTTATTTTTCGAATTTTTTTTTTAATATTGATCTAAACCGTCTACTTATACTCCACGTGAATCTTGGAGGACGGTCACTGTCCTCCATTGAATGACCTAACCGGCTCCCATATATATATATATACCCGATTTGACATAGGGTCAAATATAGGTTCATATCTGATTATATCATACAATATGTATCCGTTGTGACCCGGAGATAATACCAAAAATGCCCTTTTAATGAAAATTTTAAATATTTTTACTATTTATACAGTTTTAATATATTTTAAAAAGGATCCTTTTATAAAAAGCAAAACGATAACATAAAAAGGGTCCTTTTATACCACAGCCAGTTTGGCCAATATGTATCCAATAGGTATGGGATTGAAACCCAGCCCATATGCCAATATATATCTGACTTTAAATCCCAGACTACAACTGTCAACCGTCCAGTTCGGGTTGGGTCGGGCCAAAGACCCGATCCTTTTGGCACCAGTCCCGAACCGGCCAATCCTTAGCATCGCCCCAGCCTGATCCAGCCTGATCCAACCTGATCCAACAGGCAAAGGGTAGATGCCCCGATCCAACTGATTCAGAAGCCTATAGAATATATATATATAATTTGTTGGGCTTGAAAGCCACTAAGCCCAATCAAATCCCTAAAAACAGAAATAATTTTTCAGCTCCCGACCCGATGGGTCCAGTTTATATGCCCAACCCAGTTAGAAAACTCGGTTAGATTAGTCAGGTAACGGGCCGGGTCGGTCTGTTGGCAGCCCTTAGTGATTACAACCCATCAATGGGAAGTTGTTTCTCTAATATAAAATCAAGCTAAGAAACTTGATTTATTGGTATGAGGGACTGTTCCTGAATCATCAACTCTACATTTTATAATTGAATTGCCGATGATGCCGCGTTTTTGGACTTGTTTTAATTTGATTTTTTTATGTCATTTATTAGAATTCTGTTTTATAATGATTTTGAACCATTCTAAGACTGGTTTTATTGTGTGGGGTACTTGTGATATTTGGCTTTCATTTATTAAGAATGTGAGATTTCTTTGGGAAATAAAAAAACATTAGCTGTTGTTATTGTTTCAGCTGATCACAATAGCTACATAAAACAACACTAAGCTACAAATCTGGTTGAAATTTTAGCCCTTTCATATGAAGATTTAGACCACTTGTTATGATTTTGTATTTTAAAATGATTAAATAGAGACGCCATGAATAGTTAATGGGCCATCTTCAAGGGATGCTTATCACTTAGGCAACTCATCAACACTTATCTGCTTCAACTTTTACAAGTGGATGTTGAGAAATCTAGATATGGTGGCTTCTCTGTTCACACTTACCACATCTATTGGTCATCTTGTCTGCCTTATTTCTTTGGTGCATTGAACACTGCAGTAGATCCCGAATCTCGTGGTCAGCCCCGTTAGCTGACCTGCCTGATCTGATTTTTGAACTGGGTTGGGACATAAACTTGGCTAGTCGGTGGATCTGGTGACCATATTATTTTGAACCGGGTTAGTGCGAAAACCGGGTTAGGTTGGACATATACTCTTAGCACCATTAGGTAGTGTCAGGTGAACAAAGGGTCCGGCCGACCTAGATATTGGCGATACTCAACCTGAACAGGATCATCTCTATCGAGCGAGGTAGGGGGGTCATCACCTATAGGAGGCACATTATAAAGAGCAGTTGACTCATCAGCAAGGGCAGGGGAAGATTCTGCCCCTTTCATTGAGAAAAGGCCCAAAGATGGTTTTCTCCTTCCTGATCTTACCTCTGGTCATTTGTTGGAGTGCTTCTCATCCCACGCATGGGGGTTCTTCAATCAAGAAAGCTCAGTCTCCCCATATCTTCGGGGTCAATAACTGGAACAGGGCGAAGGGTGCGTGCGATATAATGCTCTCTCCAAGGGCTTCCATTCAGACCTTTAGGGATGGGATACCTATCAAAAAAAAGAAAGCTATGAGTCTCACCTTTCATCTCGTATTATAGAACAAAAGCGGGTAGGGGAGTCTTTGACTCGCACCTGAGCCGCTTTTAGTAAAAAACACGGAACTCAGCCCAACTAGCATCACGCTTTCGCCCCCTCATATTGCTAAATACTTAATTGAGAATTCTCTTTCAGCAATGACTTCATTGCTGATGCCATTTTCGGGTTTTATGACATGGAGGATCGCATGTTGACCAATGTGTTATAAGTTTAAGAAAGTTCTCAGAGAAGGTCAATAATGGACTTTAAGCAAAATTAATCTAATAAATCCTTTATTAAAAGATCTACTGATCTTTAGAAGCAAAGTAAGGCTGTGTTGGGACTTGGGATTGCTGTTTGGAGGCAAGAGCAGCCCACTTAAAAGAGCAAGTAATTTAAATTGCTGCTTTAAAGAGACCCAAATTCAGCTCTTTCAGAAAGAGTTAAGAGCACTTACAACCAAACACAGTCACATACTACAGTGCTCTGCGCTAGTGCAGAGAGCTGCTCTTTACCTCCAAAGAGCAATCCCCAACACAGCCTAAACTGATCTTTTTATCTGTTCATCGAAGAGAAGCATTATACAAATTGTCTTCAAATCTTAAATGAATTCATATGTATAAAAATTGGTTATCTTATATATGAATTTAGAATTTGTTTCATTTAGTTTCAAGTACTACTCAGAGATGTACTACTCAGAGATGGCCTGAGTTCTACATGTTGGATGTTTCTCTAAAGTGTGGCCGTCACTGTGATCAATCCATTGACCGGTGTGGCACACAATCAATCTTAATCACAATAGAGCAATTATTCGGCGAATTAATGATTGAAAAAAGGGTCTTTTGGTTATGGTCTGATCGTAATTCCTGTTCACATTAGGACTAGTAATCCTTGATGGGTAGGGTTTGTAAAACACTATAACGGATGCATGGTCGCAGTACTCAGTTTCAATAACCGATTATCTCTCTTGTGGAATTTGCTCTCCATCGTGCCTATTAGTTGATCAAGAAGGAGAGGACTGAAGATCGTTGCACCCCACAGGATTATTCCCGAATCCGAACTTTGTTACTATGCATATACTGCCCGAAATTCAGCTTCATTGTTGGATATTTTGTCATAGGGCTTAGTGAAAAAATGCCCCATCAAATTAAGGACCTCTCTTTCATCGTTTATGCAACGACCAACAGGTTTTACATATTATGGATGGCCAATAATCATTTCTGTGTGGCGTTAACCATCCGATCAATGCTATGAGATGAACCTTCTATGTCCCGCTGCCTCCAATTGACTGGGCTGGTATTAGTGCTCTCAGTTGACCAGGGTGGCCCAGATTTAGGCTTGCACACGGCCTGAAATTTAAGAATATTTTGTGGTGTAAGCCTTGCTTGAGACCAGGACTGGGCTAAGCAAGATTCGCCTGAGTTGGGCTTGGACTAGGTACCTTTACACACAACTTTGGCGCTGGACAATTTAAAAAATAATAATAAATCATAAGTCAAACTTTAACTAATTTCAGTGGTCTAAATTTGACTAATTTCAGTGGTCTAAATTTTATAGCTAAAAAAATATATGGTGAAAATGAGTTTTCAAGTAAATAATAATGTCAAAGATGATCTAAGCAGTGCAGCAATGCTCCATCTGACATCAATAGAGTGTTTTAGTTATCACGTGGAACCTTTGATAACGGTCATTGTTCTTCATTAACGGAGGGAACCCTTTTCCATATATAATTATATTTAACAATTACTATATAAGGCATTTTAGTAAAATTGCCGAGACGAAAGCCACTCTCATCTCTTTGCTTTTCTTGTCTCTCGCTCTCAATGGTCGAGGCCGATCAGGGCCGGCCTCCTTGGACCAAGGCCAGCCAGGCAAGAGCCTTGGCCCCCAAATCCTATTTGTCCATTCAAAAATAGGATTTTTTATATAAAAAAAAAATTCTAGAAAGCTAAAGGGCCCCGAATTTGATTACCTTACTCTTATCCGATACCAATTTTTGAGTCTTTTTGAGTTAAAATTTTGTTTAAAATTTCCATCATTTTCATCACAGTAGTTAATTATTTCTTTAAAAGTCTATTTGACTGTTTGCACCCACACGTTTTCTAAAAGCTCTCACATGTGTAACCCCATAAAACTCGTTGATTGGGTCATATCAGAGTCCGATGGAGAATTTTTTAACCCTGATCTTTCACGCAAGGGATCTTGAGACCATATACCACCTATCAGACGGTCAGTTTTTGATTCCACATGTCACATGACATTTTCTCAAAAAGTGCACCTTGTGTGCAATGGCACACATCACGCTCAAACGTGATTTTACGGTCATGTTTTGGGGATGTGACATGTGGAATAAAAGTAATCATATGATAGGTGGGAGACATGGTCTTAAGATCCATTGTGTGGAAGATTGAGGTGAAACACGATCTCCATCGTCTAATCCAACCCAATCAATGAGTTTTAAGGGGATTAGGAAAATCCTTTTTCTATGTAAGTTCAGATCAAAATCTCCATGAAGATTTGACCACTTAAATGGTCATATGTATAAGTCTTGTTCTATTGACTTTTATTTAAAAAGTGTAGATTTGACCAAATACTAATTGATCTATTGGATTGATACATGTACAAATCAAGTGAACCTTGTTCCGTAGGATCTATAAAAGACAATAGGTATTAGGATCAATTTAGGACCATTTGTTGCATTTATAGTTTCATTATCATTATCATCATCATCATAATAGCCTTATCCCATCTATTTGGAGTCAGCTTTTAGGGAATTAATAGGGTCTTTTTACAACCGTCTATCAACGTGACACCAACCCCCTCTTTTCTCATCCGGGATTGGGATCGACAATTGCCTCATAAAATTGTTTAAAGGTTATTTGATTCAAGAAGAGAAGGCGTATGATAGATGACTTCCTTCAACATTTTCTTCTAGAATTTCTTACACAATTTGAATTTTTTTAGTATTGCATTTTCTTTTTTTTTATTGTATTTTCCTTTAATGTTTACTTGTATTAAATTTTTAGTTATATTTTCAAATTATGTACATAGTAAAATAGAATATGAGTACTATTTTATGGGAGCCATTACTTGCACACGCTTTTCAAGTGATTGCACCGGATTACACCGAATTTAAAAGAAAGACTTGCAAGTTTGGTGACCTCTACTATGTGAAAACACCATCTACGCCGTTTGATTTGAAGGCCATGATTTAAAGATATCAATTGCAAAAGATTATAACAAAATATCAATTTTCATCATTTGATTAAATGGAGTCAAAGGCTATTATATAATTCAACAGTTGACTACAATAGATCATATGACAAGTATCGTGTTTTGCTCCAATTTTATGCCCCAGAGATCTATTGATCATGAGCTTCAAATCAGATGGCCCATATTGCAATTTTACATATCACATGTCCCTAAAATACCAAGTCGCTTTTTAAATTCGGTGCAATCACTTGAAAAACGTGTGCAAGTAATGGCTCCCCTATTTTATTTGTCAAAAAAAATATGTGACGAATTTTTTGTATATTATAAAGTAATATGAAACAGAGGCCTCATTTTAGGAACTCGCTTTGGGCCCCCAAAATGTCAGGGCCGGCCCTATGGCCGACCTCCTCAAACCAGCAGTAATTAAGGGTGTGTATAGCATAGCTCTCTGCTAGCCTCTGCCATAGCAGAGTTCATCTGCTTTAGCAGGTTCCCATCATCTTTGCTAACATCTTGGTACTTGCTTTAGCAGGTACCCCTTCTCCTTGATAACTCCTTGCAAAACAAGATTTTATACAAGATTTACTTGTTCAGCGGTTCTACCCTCCTCTTTACTCACTCCTTACCTGAGCATATTTTATTTGCTCTGATAGGGAGTTAGTAGAGAGCAGGGAGGTTGCTGCTAGAGCAGGTAAATTCTCCTTTGCAGGGAGTTAAAAAAGAGAATGGGAACCAACTCAAGCTAATGAACTCTGCTGTGGCAGGAGCTAGCAACGAGCTATGCCATACGCAGCCTAAGATTTTGTGAAATCAGTCAACCCAAATTTTTTTTAATTGTCATAGTACTCTTTCATTCTGTGTCTAGTCATATCATAATTTGATATCATTTTCAGAGTGCCCACAATTATTTGATCATATAGTGTGATTATTTTGTGTTTGGTCAATCATAAACTATGATTATCTGATCATATATTGTGTTTCTTGTATATTTTGATTTTTAAAAAAATAATTGATTTTAATTTTTTTTTCTGTTAAAAATATACCAAATTTTTTAGCAAAAGAAAAAGGTGGCAACCCTGGCTGGACCTAGATCCTGCTTGTTAGGGCCGGGCTTGGGCTGAGTACATCTAAGCTCAGGTTAAGGCTGGGTTGAAAATAAAAAATCGTAACTTGACTTGAGCTGGGCCGGGTTTAACCCTAACCTGGCCCTAAGCGGCCTATTGAGAGCCCCACAGAAAATACTACTTTGCTTCATCAGGCATCAGGTGGAACTGATCTTTCTTGGCTTCATTTTTTTTAGTTTCTAAGCATTATATATATATAATGGCTCTACCAACATCTAAACAAAAAAATGGTGTTTAAATGATCTTACACGATTAAAATTTGACTTTTTAGCCCACACCATTGAAGTGTGATCTATCAATATGCCATGTGGCACACATATGTGATCGATCTAAATTGTTCAAGAGACAATCTATCATTCAAACATGTTTAAACCCAAAAAAATTACCTATAAGTGGATGTGAACCATACGATTGATGAACTTTAATACCAACCATTAAAACTAAAAACAACAGTTGATATTGTAGTCTTACAGATCGGATGGTTTAAATCTCCCTAAAATACTATTTTTGGGCCTAGCTATTGCATTTTAATCTATGATTTCTCACTTTGATGGTACAGATCACCCACATCTTAAACTATTGATGGTGTAAAAAATTTTAAACAACATTTTAGGGTTTAAATGACAGTCAGGAGAGTCGGATATATATATATATATATATATATATATATATATATATATATATGTGTGTGTGTGTGTGTGTGTGTGTGTGTGTGTGTGTGTGTGTGTGTGTGTGGCAAAGGGGAAAATGTGCTCGGGTGTAGAGATTTCTCTACGCTCCCCCAATGGGGAGCGGACACGTGGAAAATGCTTTTACACTAACCTGAGTTAGTCACATAGGGGTTTTCCTAGTGTCAGTGGTAGGTAAAGTAGGCAGTAGGTACATACTAGATGCTAAATCAGTCGGAAGATGGAAGCGCTGTCTCCAAGGGGAAGGTCTTGTCATGATATGACAGTAAAACAATTCAAAAATGATATAGGTTCCTTCTCTTTCCCTCCCTCTTCAGGTTTTCTCTCCCTCATTTCTTTGCCTCGTTTCTATTTCCTCTTTGTCACCGAACTCTCTCTCTCTCAGTGGATCACTAACGCTATAGAAGCGTACAACTTTCACTCTCTCTCTCTTACTGGATAGAAGTGCAGAAGAGACAACTATTTGTGCGAGGAGCTCTTACTAGATAGAAGGTTAGAATAGACAACTTTCTATTTTTAAAAAGGAGCTCATACTTGATAGCAGCACAAAAGAGACAACTTTCTATTTTTTTCTAGAGCTCGTACTAGATAGAAGTGCAGAAGAGATAACTTTATCTTTTTTTTTCTGGAGCTTGTACTGGATAGAAGCGCAAAAGAGACATATTTCTCTTTCTTTCTGGAGGTCGTATTGGATACAAGTGCAGAAGATATATATTTCTCTTCTTTTCTGGAGTTGGAGCTTGATAGAAGCGTAGAAGAGTGATATTTGAAGTACGTTTGGACGTTTCTGTGTATTATTTTCAGCTTACAGATCATAAAATTATAAATTATAACATATATATGTTATAAATCTGCTCGGGCAGCAGCGCTTCAAAATAGTTTGCGACATCGCTTCGAATGTGAATCGATTTCATCATCTGCTCGTACTTGATGGACCTCTTCACTTATTTACAGGGTGGAGATTATAAAATCATAAGCATTCAAAAATATATAAATTATAATCGACGTAGAAACACACGCTTTATATGTGAAGCGATAGGAAGCGACGATGCCTGGACATAGAAGTGACGACTCTACGATTGAGAAGTGCCATCGCTTTCATATTGAAGCGCTGATGCTTTTTATGGCCGCGTTATTGATTCATTGTGAATCATTTTCATGGACTCTATAAATAATTTGATTTTCGTCTAATGCAGGGTCTGTAATGGACTCTATCGGAGGATTTAATGTAGGTGTTATTGATTTAAATCTCACCCTTGAGACGGTTTCTTTCGAAGGAATTTCACTTGGTTGTGATGGTGATATGAAAATACTGGATAGTTGTGCAGGGTTCGAGAATACCAGCGAGGAATGGAAGCCATATATCTGCTTGAAATTTAAATATGAAGACGAGGCTTATAACTTCTATAATTTATATGCCAGGAAAGTTAATTTCAGTGTTAGAAAAAGTAACACTTATAAATCCGCAAAGGGGGAGATTATAAAGAGAAAATATATATGTTCGTTCAAAGAGTTCAAGTAACCTGATAAGCACACAATACACACCGATATAAAGTGTTCAAGAGATAACAGATGCGGATGTGAGGCAAGGTTGAAGATTAGGATCTACGATCAAAAATTATGAGAGGTAATAGAATTTAGAGAGCAATATAATCATCAATTGCATACACCTATGAAGGTGAAAGAACTATAATCACATAATAAGATGATCGGGGCAAGTAAGTCGTTGATAGGAGCATTTGATAGCATAATTCCTCCTTCCAAGATTTCTACTGTTTTGTCGAGTTTGGATGGAGAGGCTGGAGTGATGGTAAGCCCTCAACAAACTCGGGATTATCTAAAGAAGGTGATGTAACATCCATCCGATGTGCATGAACGCGATCAAATCTGTGACAGCCCGGATTTCGGTACCCCGAAACCTGTGACATCAGCATGATCCTCTAAACCGTGCCCCAAAACTATGTACGGAACATTGGTATAGTAAGCCAAAACCAATCAAGTAAGGTATATAAACTGAAAGAAAACATGCATTAATAATATATTATTCTCTAAATGAAAGAGCTCAAAAGCAGTTCTCATTCCATACCAATGTATGGATACAAGAACAGGCCCGAACCATCGGTGATAAAACCAGGTCACCCCAGATGGTTTGCCAAAAAGAAATATCGAAGTATAATTATATTGTTTATCCAAAATAAAGGCTTGACATACCAAGCCGTACCAATATGCTCACAAAAACTCTCTCTCAAAGTACTAAGCGGAGTCTCCTAGAAGAAGTCCTCGGGTGGAGGCTCCAACTCGTCCCCAGGCACGTAATCCGAATCACCCAGATCTACGTCTCCCGAAGCCTCAGTCGCTGCTAATAATGGACCTGCGACGTATAGTCTGAAGGGTGAGCTACATCCTAGCTCAATAGGGAACAACACAATGAACATATAAGTCAAAATCTCACATATATTCTATGATATTCTAAGCATGATGTGTCTATGCATTTGCTAGAAAACAGTTTAAAAGATAGCAATTTGCATTCAAGTTTACTGATAGTTTGCATATTTTACTTTACTGTTGATTTATTATGAATGACACTGAACATGCCTAAAGCAAAACTTAAATCTTCAACTTAAGTAATTCCCGAGCAATATATCATCGAGCCCCGATGGGATACCCTCCATCGTCGTCTAAATAGACAGTTGTTATAAAGTATTCCCTGGGAATACGACCCAAGCCCCTTTCTCACTAGGCGGCGGGGTTAAATCTCATCTCAACATCCCTGGGATATGCTTACTGTATACGGATAGACCTCCGCACTGATATACGGATTGGCCGCCGTACTGGTCACAGATATCCTGTCGAGTCAGTCGTGGGTATCCCGCCACGTCAGTGGGATATCCTAATCAAACCTCAAATAACAAAAATAACATGTGCTTTATATATAGTTGTTCACCGTGTAAGTGTGCTATCTTATATTAGTAAGGCCTTAACAGTAGTTATTCAATCTTATTTACATCCCTGGGATGTCTAATTTACTCGCATCACACTGATGCCTTTATTACTTTCTCATCCCCTGGAGATGTCTCATTATCATTTGATTACTTGGTCTCAGTTACTCGCATCAAATCGATTAATCGAAATCGAAAATCGATTAATCGATTTTCCAACTCGATTAGTCGATTTTCCCAGGTCTTGTTTCTTCAGTCACTGGAGGTACCCAGTCGATTAGTCGATTTCTAAATCGATTAATCGACCTTCAACATCGATTAATCGATTTCCAAATCGATTAATCGAAATCGGGCATCCATGAATTTTCAACTTCTAGACCAAAATCGATTAATCGAATCTCGATTTCGATTAATCGATTTGGCCAGATTCAGCCCCCTTTCGGGCTATTCTTCCAAAACCCATTCCTTTTCTTTTTCTAAGCCTTTAATCTATCCTTTAGCTACATTTGACTGATTTTAATCATCTACAATCTATGCATTCACTTCAATTAGAAACTCACCTTCAATCAATCTCAAATTAATCAATATCTAGGTTAGAATGGCTAGGGCTCCAGCTTTTGCTTCAACGGCTCCTCATGCGTTGAAATCCGACATTAAATGCTCAATTTTCCTTCCAATCCAACCACAATAACTCCTTGGTAATTAATTTCCTTCTCTTTCTCTCTTCTTAACTCTCTCTTCAACAACCAAACAAAAGGATTCTAGGGTTATTAAACCCTTATATCCTCTCTTCGGTTTCAGTGTTAAGTGCATACACCAGAGATAGGTGTGTGTGGCTCAAAACTAACACCATTCAGTACCCTTAGGTCATATTTCAATCATGTCAGTTCATCACTTCATGAGTTCACTGTTTGGTCATCACTTGGTCAAACCTACGACCAGTCGGGCACGGATCCCGAGGTCACTATTCAATGCTCAAAATTTTGAGATATTATAAAATCCTTCATTGATAGGCAGAATAAAAGAGATGGGTTCTTCTTTGAAGTCGAACTAGATGAATAATATCATATGAGTAGTATATTTTGGACTGATCACAAGTTACAGATGGTGTATCAATAATTCAGTGATGTGGTGGTATTCGACACTACTTACAAAAAAAAAATTACTTCTACCTTTCGCCCCATTCACGGAGGTCAACCATCATTGGCAGACGATAATTTTTGGATATGCGTTGCTCACGGATGAGACGGAGGAGACATTCATTTTGTTGTTTAACATGTGTCTGAAGTGCATGGGTCATAAGAAACCTAATGCAATCATCACTGATCAATGCAACAAGATGAGCAAGGCCATCTCCGAAGTTCTTCCAGGGATTGTGCATCGCCTGTGCATATAACACATAGGGAGGAATGAATTGAACCATCTCTCTCAGCTGAAGGTAAAGTTTAAAAATTTTGGGAGAAAATACAATCAGTGCAAGTTTAGTCAAACGGTTGATGATTTCGAAAGGAGATGGGCAGAACTCATTGAGGAGTTTTAATTAAAAGACAACACTTGGTTCAAACAAATGTACACTCTTAGAAGGAAATGGATTCTATGCTACTTGAGCGATATCTTTTGGGCCGACATGATCCCTATGCAATGCGGAGAAAGTATAAATTCTTTATTCGATACCTTTGTTAATGCCTAGACGAGTTTGATGAAATTTGTCAAGCAATACGATCTTGCCTTCCAATCTCGTTGTAATAAAGAAAATAGGGAGGATCTCCTATCAATGTCTACGACACCGGATCTCTTGTTCAAAAATTCAATCGAGAGCCATGCCGCTGTTGTGTATACAAGAATCATGTTCAACAGATTCCATTCTGATTTCTGAAAGTTTACCTCTTTTAATTCTCAAAAGGTGATGGAAGAGGAAGCCGGGGTAGTTATTGTATACCAAGTGCGTAGAAGTGGTGGGGATGGCACAAAGGATATCGGTCGAACATGCAAAGTTTATTTCGTATGTGGAGATGCACGGTCACTTGTGATTGCAAGCACTTTGAGACAAAGGGTTTGTTGTGTTCTCCCATCTCCCATGTTTACTTCAAAGAAGAGGTAAACCAAATTCTTTCTAAGTACATTCTACCTCGATGGACGAAAGATGCTAGATATAGTACTATACGTTTGGGGGTCGGTGATAAAGAGAATTCCAATTTTGTATCTACGATAAAAATATTGAAGCTGAGAGAAGTTGGGCTGACGTTAATTTAGTTCGGGATATAATCGAATCGCTTGGTGGATTACATGTTGGAAGGAATGATAAAATTATTAGAAGGTGTAGAGGCCATTAGAAGGAAAGAGGACAATGAAAGACGCATTAGCTTCGTGACCTCTTCGGGCGGCTCCTCCTAAGCAAGCGACAAAATTTTATTACAAGAGCATGCCAACACTACAGTGCGTGATCTAATACGATGTGTCACCAAAGGCAGGCCAAGCAATAATGATAGAATGAAGTCTGGAATGGAGGTTAGTTTTGAACAATCAAGCAAGAAGAGATACCATTGTAAGGGCTATGGTGAATTGGCTCATAAGATCATAACTTGCTCGCTAAAGAGGGTCAAGATGATGATTGCTACCATTGGACAGAGCCAAACAGAATAAGGGACAATGGAAAGTGCGATATCACAGATTCACAGTGAATCAATTTTATGAATAGTGTAATCGCTTTATGAGAAGTGATGATGTTAGAAAAAAGAAGCGTGGTCGCTTCGTTTTTGAATCATGGGCGCTTCTTTTTTGATGACCATGACGCTACGCGTGGGTGCTTTGTACAGAGTGTTCTATTTTATAAGTAGTCGTTCGTTTGTATTCCTGAGAATAAAAACAAACCTTAAAAATATATCATGGTGCGGAGTGTGTAGACACCCAAAATTTTCCCTCTCGGAGCATACAAACCTATTCGGTCACCTTTGACCTTGCCCATGACTTCTGGAAAGGGATTCACCCTTTCCGAAAGCCTTAAAACTCTAAACAGGGGACTATATACTGAAACAGTAGTATATGATCGAAGCACAGGTTGAAACACTAGCTCAGTGGCTCAGACCCAACTCAACCCAGGAAGGTCCCGAATCACGCGCCCTCACAGAGGCGTGCAATTGATTGGCTCGGACCAAACTCAACCCAAGAAGGTCCCGAATCACGCGCCCTCATAGAGGCGTGCAATTCAATTGCATGCCCCATAGCTGGCGTGTCATCGATCCTATTTGGACCAGGCCTGTTCCTCTTGTGGACAACCTTAAAACTTGATTCTGCGCCTTGTCTGACATGCGTAATCAATTGTACACCCTACCACCAGCACGCAATTGGTCCCACTTAGATCAGTCTTCACCTTTCTGCGGATCGCCTTATCACCTGATTACGTGCTCTGTCACCAGCGCGTAATTGGTCCCCAGTTGGATATGGTCTCTAATTCTCATGACCACACAAATTTCCCTATTAAGCACCTGTAATCATGCGCTTAATTAGATTGTGCGCGCTGTACAGGGTGTGCAATTAGTTTCAAATCAGATTAGAATTAAGACACCCAGCTGAGTCAGTCATCCGGTCAATCACCGAGTCAATCACCAACCCAGAGTGATTAAGCGTCCGGGATAGGGCGCGTAATCCAATTAAGTGCACCGGATAAGGCATGTAATTGGATTTGATCGGCTAATTACGCACCCCCATAAGGTGTGTAATTACCCGTATACCTATAAATAGACCTCCCTACTACACCAATTGACACATCTAGCAATCTAATTTTTGAGTTCCTCTCTTTCAAGCTTAGGGATTTTGAGATTCTCTCTTCGGCGCCCGACTTCTGGTAATCTCTTAGGTTCTAGTTTCTAGTTCTTAATTCCTAGTTTCTAGTTCTCAATTCTAGGTTCTAGTTCTTAATTTTGGCTCAATTTCTTAATTTTCATTCCAGTTCCTAATTCTAGCTCTTAATTCTTAAATTCTAGATTTCAGTCCTTAGTTCCTAATCCCTAATCTTTAAAATTTCAAATCCTCAATTTTAATAAGCTTTTAATCATCACTCTTTTTTAAAATTACTCTTAGCCATAAAAAATCAATTTACTATTTTTCTCTCTAAAAAACTCTTCCCTTTGAGAAAATTCAAGGTTCTCTTTGGGGCTTCCAAAACGTGTCGAGCTGCCTTCTAGACTTCAAAATTGCAAACTCTTTCCCGAGAGCCCCAGGTAGTCAAGCTAGTGACACTAGCCCATTAATTTCAATTCTCCAAGTAGTATCAAAGGAGAAAATACTTGGCCTAAAACCATTTAGGTTCCTTAGCCTCTCTGATTTTTAAACCCACTCACCCGATTTGCCGAAGAGAGCTTACGGAGGGTATTCAGGAATGAGGCCGATCCTCCTTAGCATAACGAGCCACAACTCCTTTTTTTAATTAGACTCTTAGTAGGATTACGAGACTAGATCAATTAGACTCCTAGTAGGATTAGGAGACTAGATCAATTAGACTCCCTGTAGGATTAGGAGATTAGATTCATTAGAATTCTAGTAGAAGTAAAAAAATCAAATTAATTAGACTATAAGCAACCCATACCTGTTGAAGTTGGCCGACTGACGTTCAGTAAAGGAGTTCAACCTGCAAGCCCCTGCTCTTCTTAAAGCGTGATCAATGACATGTTACAATATTGATAAATATCTGCAGCTAACGATCACATCAACCTAGGTATTCTTTATTTAATATTTGCCTTTTCCTTTTAGCACTTTAATATTTCCTAATTTATTATCCATCGCCCTTAGCTAGAGTCCACTTGGACCGAATTAGGTCACTTATTTCGGAGACCGAAAGGAACCCATAAAAAGCGCGTAATAATAGATTGGTAATCGCGATAAGACTCTTTTTCGCTAAGGTTGCCTCGATTTAATTAATTTGGTTTTCTATTTTCCTTGCTTTGTTTAATTTGATTTTTTTATTTCCTTCACTTTACTTTATCACTTTTTACACACACTCACCTGCATACTTAGTTTTACAAAAAAAAATATGCAAAACAAAAAAATGATTTTTTTTTTTAAATGTCAGGCATTAGGAAGTTAAACATTAATTACAGTGACCCACTTGCATGGGGCTCCCATAGCGACCCCCTGAGTATAACGTTAGGCCGTCTCTGTGGACAACCCAACATCGTGCTCGGGTAAACATGGTTAGTGAGAGCGAAGAATACCCCTTCGCTCCACAAAATGCAAATCACAGCAACAGTAGCAGGGCGAGTGGCAGTGAGCCAAGATACACCGCCAGCCATATTATGGACCTCACGGCCCAAAAGCTAAGGAAGGGAGGATAAGAAGCCAATGCCTTGTGACAAGCCCTAGCCGAGATATACGAAGCCGCCATAGATCATAAGTTGGTTGACGAATGCCAAGTTACCCCGAGAAGCAGGAGAGAAGAAAAGACACCGACACATAACACACATACCTCTCACACCTCCTACAACAACAACTACCGACGATAACCCTCCCCCGAGACACCTAGAAGAGACGCCACCATAAACATAGACGACTTCCCTCGACTTTTAGATGACTGTATGGCTAAGAGGGAACGCTCAAGACAGTCCTTTAGATTCAACAAATTTTGCTGAGACATCGACTTCACTGTACCTGAGGGCTTTAAACCTCCAAAATTTAACATATACAATGGTACAAGGAATTCGATCCACCACTTGGCCCTGTTCTATAACGATTGCCTACCGATCAGAACCAATCAGGAGCTCTTGATCCACTACTTTCAGAGATTGCTAGAAGGAGAAGCCCTTGACTGGTTCAATACTCTGTTTCTAGCCAAAATTGAGACCTTCGAAGACTTAGTCAACTGATTCCTAGACCGGTACTAGCACCTGACTCAAGAAGAGGTCAGTCTCGCTAACTTGATACACACAAGATAAGAAGACGACGAAGAATTTGCGACATTCACTAACTGCTGGAGGAGGCTCGTTGCTCGAACAGGGAATCGAATGAACAAAAATGATGCAATAGAAATCGTGATCAGTAATACCCAAGAGCCTCTTCGAAGCACTCTCATCTTAAGCGACTATCACGACTTCGCAAGCCTTCATCAACATGCTTTACACATAAAATATTGACTGAAGACTGGAGACCTTAATCTCTCCACACTGATGTCCAACAACCTTAGAACAAACACCCTAAACGAAGCTATAGACTTCTAACAAATCAACATGAACCAAGAACAAAACCAAACAAACCTCAATCATACCACCCATATGACCAAGCTCAAGATCTATATCCAAACCTATACCATGACCAAAACCAATCACCACAAACAAACCAAGATCAACACCCTTACCAACCTTTATACACCAACCAATACACAAACCCACACTATGATCAAAACCAACTCCCTGACACTACGCAATCTAACATCACCTGCTACAACCCACTCTTTGAACAAACTCCATCAAGTCTTCAACCCACATACGATATCATACACTCACTCACTCCTGCCCTATTCCACCCGGCTAGTCTAATCCGAAGAACTGAACCTCCCTCGGAGCACGTCCATACCATTCACTCACGACCATCTAACCTTGCCCTACGTACCTATAAACATGAAATTACCTTTCACCCTGAACCGGTCACCAAGATCACTAAAGTCCAGACTATCACTAAATCCACCCCTAAACTAACTCAACCCATCACCAAACTCATCGCTATGCTCAATGCACTCATCTTTGAACCGACTCAGCCCCCCCTTGAATTCGACAACCTACCAACAAATGAATCAACCCCCACACCCCTTGAATAGACGCTCAAACTAATGCCGTAAACTACCCCTGAACAGGCTCATGTGCTAATTCTAGAAGTAATTTTCGAACCAATCAATCAGTATTATACGACGCCATTCATACTTAAATAGATGACAAAACTAAACTTTGAACCCAAGCTCGTAATCCAATGTACCACTGAAATCACTAGCCCTCTCGCTTCCAAATCAACTATAAAACAAACCCCCAAAATTAAACACCTTGTCAAACACATTGCCCCACCATTCTCAAAACCAGTCCCTGAATCAATCCCTACACCTGCTTTAAAACTTGAACTCAATAAACACTTCACCCCGCCAACCTCGGAACTGGCTCTCGAACCAAATCCCATTTCAAAACCTAAACTCACAGTGCAATCTTGGGATTTCTGATGATCCCATCGCGATGAAGCGCACTTGTGAAAAAAATATAGAGTCGCCACCCGGAGCTTTTGGTGTCCCAGGAAACCTAAATCAATTTTATAATCACCGAAGTGCCAAAAATGTGACTCTGATTCACCGGTCTACGCCAAAGGCTCTTGGGTAGGGGCTTCGGTTATCGATCGTGAAGGTGTTAGGTACTCAACCAACCCGCTTAAAATTGGTCTCTACTTGTGGCTAAAATAAACTAGAAAAAATAAGAAAGAAAAGAGCACCTCCTCTTTCCCTAAGGCACCTTGACCCTATTTGTGCCCCTCCGCCACTATCGAGATTTCGATGGCGTAACGACACGAATTCAAGGGTAGAGAAAAAGCTAAGAAGGTAGAGGAATAGCGGGGAGAGTCGGAGCTCTTAGGCCCTTGTAACACGCATGCGGACTTTCGCATAGGTGCACTTGATGAGCTTCCGATAGCTTGAATGGTTAGAGAATGGGTTCTAAACTCTAAGGCTTGATAGCTAAGGGGTAGAGGAAGAAGGCTAGGGGGTGGGTCTCTCCTATCTCAAGGTTTTTTGGTGGAAGATGGGGTCTAAGGAGGGGCTTTTGAATTTTGGAATTAGTATGGAATGGGTGTACCAAAGGGAGGAAAAGTTTCTCTCTTAATCTTTTTCTCTCTTTAAAAATTTTTCAAGCCTTTGTAGAGGGAGGGGTGCCTCTCTATTTATAGGAAAAAGGGAGGTTAGGAGGGTGCTTAAGTACTAATTAGGGTTAGCAATTAGGTAATCTCATAATCTAAGGTTTCCTAGGATTTTGAGAGCTTGGAAATGCGGGCAATGAGCTTCAATGGTAGATGATAGGGTGAGGTTTTAAATAACTAAAGGGTTGTAAATAGGGTAACCAGGGGTGCAACAGTCCTAATGAAACCCATCCTAAACATTGAAATGGTCAATAAGTCAAACCTCAAAAGTGGATTTCGAGCAAAAACCCATGGTTACTGTAGCTGAGCCTGGTGTGTGTATTACACACGACAAATATAGCTACAATGTTTGGAAGTTAAGAGCCCGAGGTGGGTCCCACCTATACTTGGTGTGTGTATTAGATGCGCCAAGCTATTTTTAGAATAAAATGGCTTGGCGCATATAATACATGCGCCATGTATGCCCTAACCAAGTGTAACTCCTGGGCACTGCTCGGATCGTCGTAACTTTTGACGTATAACTCGGATTGAGGTGATTCTTGGCTTGTTGGAAAGCTGAAAATCTTTATTTTTTAGTGGTATAAGATTTAGTCTTAGTAGAGGTCTCTGCCAGTCCTGGAACATCTCTCTTTGACCATAGCCCGGAAGGGTTAGCTAAGGGTTCGAAGAGGTTTGGGGTGATTCCTAAGGGTTTAGGTAAGTTTCTAAGGGTTTGGGAAGGTTCCTAAGGGTATGGGAAATGCTATCAGAAGCTCGGGGGTGCACCTCTCTCAAAGTATATTTTGATCGGGCTTGAGCCAATTTTGGGTGTCTATAGATGCCCCTCTTTGGTATCCGATCACTAATGATTTGATGCCAAAGACAAGAGACATTTAAAGAGGCCCAAGGCATCACTGGCGAGTCCACTGTATTAAAAAATGAACCTCAAACATCAGGTGGGTAACATGGTGAGTAAACGAAAGCCCTGTATGTCGGGAAAAATATTCATTTCTCAAGGTTGTCTATCCCCAAGCGCTTAGCGACATTACTGAGTATAACCGAGGTGGAGTGAGTTGCGAAAGCCTAATATGCTGAGAAAAAAATTTGCTTCTCAAGATGATTGAAGATGTTCGATGTTCAAGTTTCATTCTGAATAAAATAGCTCCGTAAGTGAGAGGGTGATCGACTCATGCTTAAAGATAGGCGTGAAGCAGATACGCGAAGGTTCACAGTTTGTGTCTAATCATGTGAGGCATTAATTGCCCCATTTGACTGGCCACGAGTGCCCCTGCATGAAATAGGGTTTGAGGTCTTTGGGCGAACCCATCAGTCTTGAAATTGATTTAGCATGACTATCCGAGTGGAGTGAATTGATGTCACAATGCTTTTTGGGAGTACATGCCACTTTTCGTTTATTTTTATGTAGAATTTTTTGTTATTTTACGTGGGATTTTATGTGGATTTTTTTAAGGATTTTATGTGGATTTTTGTATTATTTTGTGTGAATTTTTTGTGATTTTATGTGGATTTTTTTATATTTTATGTGAATTTTTGTATTATTTTGTGTGAATTTTTTGTGATTTTATGTGAAAACTTATGTATATTCGGGATTTTGAGCAAGCTCATTGATCTGGAACCATTTATTTTAGCATAGCCTCTCAGGCAGGTCAAATGAAAGTTGACTTGTCGTTTGGGGGCGTGTGCACTTCCTCAGGTTCGAGGAAGATCAGGCTCGGTGTGTGCAACACACAAGCCAAGCCAAAAAGGGGCAGGAATAGTCTGACGTGTGTATCATACACGCCAGGCCAAATCTGGCTAGGAATAGCCTGGTGTGTGTAATACACGTGCTAGGCCAAAATGGGGCCAAATAATGCTTGGCCTGTGCATTTCACATGCCAAGCAAAAACTGGGGGGCTTTTAAAATGGCCGAGCTCGAGCCAAAAGGGGTATTTTCAAAATCTTTCTCTCCCTCTCTCTCGAAACCAAAATGGAACCTCCCTCTATGGTTCCCTTGGATTTCTTGAACCTTGTCTTATCGCTGGAGTTTGGTCGTGCCGATCAAACACACGCTCCACACCGGATCAAGGATTAATTTTCTTGAAGGTAATCATTGTTTAACCTCATTTTCTTGAATAATTTGCAATGTGGTTAAGATTTTTGATTTTCTGAATGATGAATGAGTGATTCCTCTTGCAAGTATGATTATTCATCTCTTCCTTGATCTATTCCATGTGCATTGGCCCCAATTTTGAGAAAAAATATGATTTTTTAGTGATGCCCTACTCTTTTTCTTCACTTGTTGATGTGATTAGGGGCCTCTCTTTCTTCTTCTTCTTTATTTATTTATTTATTTTGGATTTTTTGGTTGCATAAATGCACACACATATATTTTTTATTTTCTTTTGGAGTTCTTTGGTTGCATAATGCACACATATATGTATTTATTTGTTTTCTTTTTTTGGAGTATGTTCTCAGCACATATGTGCACACATTTATATATTTTTTTTGTTTTCTTCTTTTGGATTTTTTGGTTACAGAAATGTGCACACATTTTTTTTGCTTGTTTTTATCATTGTTTATATATATATATATATATATATATATATATATTGTACTTTCTCTTTTTGAAATGTGGGGGGGAGGGGGGGGGGGGTTGGGCCCTACCCCCTCTCTCCTTTTTTGATGTATTTATATTTTTTACAATGATGATGGTTTAAGATTGATGGAAAAATAAAATGGGCATACTTACCTGGTTATGTCTCGTTACTGACATATCTTGATATCATTGCTTGTGTCTGTCTCAGAATGTCGAGTGAGAAAGAGCATTGGCAAGCACAAGAGTAGGGGCTGAAAGTGGTCTATAGTTCTCGAGGGGAGCAAATTTTTATGATGCAACGCTCTTCTGGTACCTGGTTCGAAATGCAAGGTGAGACCGCTCGTACTGGTCTCCTTCATCAGTATTATGCTCATATCTCAAATTTTGGGATCGCCGGCAAGGTAAAAAGCTTTGTTGTTGTTCTTTGTACAAGCTTGCAATATCTTCAGAATCTGATACCTCTTTATTTGGATGCATGACTTGCCCTCCATCACCTTTCGAGGAGGCTGGTTGGACCTCTAGCGCTTCTAACTCTACCTCCCTTCAGTAGTGAAGTTCTTTCTTACCCAGGCTGATTGCGGGGATTTCCTCTCGTGCCCTATCATGTAGGCCAACACATCCTATCTGAGGGCCTTGATTGAGCACTTTCATCCCAAGACTATGAAATTTCACATGGCCATGGCGGAGATGACTCTTACCCTCGTCGATTGGTCGATGATTACAGGGATTCGGATGGGGGGTATACTGGTGCTTCGCGTGCCCGGTAGGGATGAGGTGGTTCAACTAATTAGGGATTATCCCACTTCCACAAATCTGCATGGCTCGAAGGTTAAAATGTCATAGTTGTCTTATCTATTTGAGGAGAATGAACTGGTGGATTTAGGCCAGCCTGATGCGGACGTCTTCATTGAGCCCGAGCATGCGGTGATGTTGGCTCGCATTTCGCTCTTTTTCCTACTGGACACTCTTTTTTCGAACGCTAGTGGTGGGAGGGTCTCATTATCTTTGCTCAGTCTTATGGTAAATTGGGATAATGTGCACTGATATGATTGGGGCGGGGCTAGATACACCATGCTAATGTCTAGCCTAGCTTGGGTCTCAGTCGGGAATGCAAAGTCTGTTGTCGGCTTTTAGCCTTCCGTAGAGGTAACCCCTAGCTTCTATGCTTTCCTTGGTTTATTGGTTTGTCATTCCCTACCTGTGACACCACTTTTATGCATGCCACTCTTTTTAGGTTTGGGGATATCTGCACTTCTAGCCTGGCCGCCCCCTCCTTCACTCTGATGTACCCACCTATCCACTCATAAACAACTGGAATATGCACCGCCACAGGGATGCTGGTATGAAGCACTTAGAGATGGGCCTGCGGTCCCAGTTCGATTTGCTGATCTCGGAGTAGGTGTGGCTATTTATCCCTCTTTTTCTCATAATTTACTTTTGTTATGCTATTTGGCTAATAAGACGCTTTTCTGTCTGGGCAGATTATCTATGATCCTTACATTGGTTCTCTTTTTTGGGAATTGTGGGTCTGTCTTAGTTTTTTGTCGACCGTCGCATCATCTTCTTTTACGGGGCCTGGGCTAGGGCATATTACCTGAGAGAGAGAGTGGTACATTAGTATCGAGACCACTTTACCGTGTCGCAGGCTCCTCTTGTGGATGTTATGGCTCCTGAGGGTACTGTTGAGGAGCTCTCTTCTTGGTTTCTTCATCATGGGATCCCCGTCAATGATCTCCTCATGCCCGGGGGGTACCAGTTATGGTATGAGTCCTTGCCCTACCAGTCCATTCTTCTGCGTTTCGTACATGGTGCTAATTTCTTAGCCTTTGGCAATTTGTGATCTCAGGTGGTTCTCCTTTTCCTTAGGTAAATTTTCAGTGGTTCTGATTCAGTTTTTTTTTTTACTTATACTGACTAAAACTCTGCTCCTTTTCACAGTTCGACCAAGGAGGTGAATCTGATGATGATGATGATGATGATGAGGCAGTGGAGGGTACTGCTGAGGCTACAGTAGCTGGTCCCTTAGGCTCCTTTGGTATGGGTGCCCTTGGTAGTTCGATTGCGGAGGTCCAGGAGACTTTTAGACGCCTTGATGATGCCTTTCTTTTAGGTTTATGTATGGCCGTAGAGGAGTGGCCCCCCTGAATTGGTTCCTGGGGTAAGCAAGTTTTTTCTTTCTGCATGCTTGTTTCTCAGGAAAATGCACGTGTTCGTGCCTGTGGCTCCTATAGTTGACGTATCTTTCCTTTTTGTGTAGGACTATGAGTCAATTGTGAGCCTGGCAGAGTATTACCACAATATTGTCAGTCTTTGAGACATGGAAGTGGTGAGTATCATACTGACCGGTTTCGATCATTACCTTGCTATTTTTATCTTTTAACCGATCTTGATTGATGGCTTTGGATATGACTTCTAGCGTGCTCGTGAAAAGGAGTCGTGCTCCCTGCTTAGCCGACTTTCTCAGGCATGGGTAGGAGTGGGAGATGTCAGGACATATCAGAGCTCTTCGTGCAGGCACAAGAAGTCCAAGGGTGCCAATAAGGATTAGGCTCTGCTTTTGGTTTGTTTAAATTTTGAGACTTTTGGGACATATACATTTTTTTTTATTTTGGAAATATGTAAGGGACCATGTGATGCTATATATATATATATATATATATATATATATATTTATTTATTTTACTCCTTTGGATGAATGCTTATTGTTTTCCCTCATTGTTGTCTGCTCCATCTTTGTTGTGGTATATCGGTTCTCTTTTGCAGGGCGGATTCAATAGAAAAAGCCTTGGGGCCATACCCTCGGTTAACACTTGGCCACCGTTTTCTTATCTGTGCGGGCCTTTCCTGCATGGAGAAATGTATATATAAATTAAATGTGACCAAAATTTGTATCCCTATATGTGGTCTAACATGCTCTTTTTTTTCATTTTTCTTAAGCAAAGGGCAGGAAATGCAGGCGGGCTGGCTAGGGGGCCAACAAGAATAAGCTCCCCCCCCCCCAAACCTTATCTTTCTTTTAGAGGCATTAGTGGTATGGCATGTGTATTTCACACACCAGGCATATCCTAGGAAAAAAAGGCTTGGCGCGTGTAATACATGCGCCAGGCCAAACCTGGGAGAAAATGCTCTGGCGCGTGTATTACATGCGCCAAGTGCTTCCTGAGGAAAGTGGGACCTTTTAAGCCCGATAATGCACTCTTTTCCTTCTCTCTTAACTTAGGCTTGGTACTTTTTGCTGCTGCTTTTCTCCTTGCTTTCTCAAGGGTGGGTCCATCGTCCTACATTGAATTTGTATCCTTGGAAATATCTTTGTATGTCAATGGACCCACTTTCCAATCCCGCCTCTCATGGCATGCCTGGGATCGCTATACTTCCCTCTTTAGGCGTGGGGCCCAGTTTCCTAAAGTGGTTAGAGAGTTTGAATGAGAGCAAGCTCGTGGGCTTGAATGAGCTTGGGTTGGCCCGCCTCTCATCTTTTCTTAACATTCCTCCACTATGGGACCTTCTTCATGCGGCGGCCTCCTTTGGGAAGTGGATACCCATGTCTTTCATTTTGGAAATCGTGAGTTGTCTCCCATACTTGAAGAACTCTCTAGCCTGTCAGGTTTAAAGCTGCACAGAGGCCTTGCGAGAGTGATGCCGAAGCCAAGTTATGCCAAAGCCGTCCACATGACTTTGGGTTTGAAGAAATATGAATATGGAAAAAGTCTCATTGGAGGGCCGACCAAGTGTTCGGTGAAATTCCTGAGAGAACTTTTTGGTGACGAGAGCCTGCGAAAATTGCCAGTTAAAACGTGATGGCTTTTGCTCTTGGTCTCATCTCTGAGGTTCTTTTCTTCACTAGAGGAGAAAGTTTCTCGCTTGCACTCTGCGATGTCTTAACCGAATTAGAGGGAGGCCGCTCGGTGATGCATCTGATCATGGTGGAGCTTTATCGTTGCCTTGATGCTTTTGCCTTGGGCAAGGTGGTGTGCCTTAGGGGATGCCCGCTTCTTTTTCAGGTTTGGCTAGGAGCGCACCTTGTCGTTTTGGGACCCGTGCTTCGATTTTATATTGCCCGTGGTGAGGTGACCCACAACTTTCTGGGCAGATGCCATATGCTTCCACTAGGAGACATGTAGGGTTTGAAGCTTTGGCTGACCGAAGCCAAGTTGGTGTGGAGGCTTCCTTGGTTAGATCGGACCTTCCCGATGGTCCGCTCCAGAGATTACGAGGGCATCACTCTCCTTGGTTTGACCGGCAACACTTATTACTTTCCATTTTGAGTGTTGCTCTAATTTTGTTGTTCTCAGCAGGTGCCCTGTGTGGCGAAACCTTCTCTATATGATTTGATCTTTTCTTGAGGGTCATCTGGGGATATCGATAGGATAGTTGCTCCCTGGGAGACGAGTTAGTCGACGCTCATGGGAAATTTAGAGTAGGGAAATTTGGTTCTGTCCTCCCGAGAGTATGAGGCTTGGCTACTATCTGAGAAGTCTGTTGTTGGTCACTCAGATTAGGCAGAGAGCAGTGGTATGGTGGGGCCTTGGCCAAGGAAGGAGTCGATGCTTCGGAGCCATATTGAGCTACTAATGGACGAGAAGCAAATCTTGCATGAGAATTTAGAGAAACAAACAGTTAGAGCAGAGGTGGCAGAAGCTAGAGCCGATGTAGTTGAGTGTGAGGTCCTTCATCTGGAAGGGTTGTTGAGTGACGCTCTTGGTGTTATTGATGCTTCCCGAAAGCGGTATAGGTGTCTTCATGGCCACTGGATGACGGGGAAAGATGTATGGGAGGATACTTTACGTGCAGAGATCCGTGCCCTAAAGCACGAGTTGGCTCTTTGATTCCCTCCTGCACATACTTTTTTACATAGATCAAAATCATAGAAAGGGGCATAAGAAACCCCTAATTAGATACATCTTTTTGATATACATATTTTCTTTATGTTTTTGTTATTTGTGTACTTTTTATAAAGAGAAAGAAGGGAAGAAAGAAAGAAGCTAGACATGCCACATATTATTTTTTTGGGATGTGGTGTCAGCTATATAGAGGTTTGTACATGAGAAAGGGAAATCTATTATCTTACAAAATAGTGTTATTTCTCCTTTCTTTGATTGATAGACTTCTTTTGAGATGAAAAGTGCCTAGTATGGGCACAGAAAAGAAAGTCTATTATCTTTTGCTAAAAGGGTATCCTTGCCCTGTGGTGGTGCACACAGTGTGGGTGTGAAAATGGGGAAAAAAATTCTGTTATCTTTGACAAAAAATGGTCTCCTTGCCCCCTCTCTCTCTCTCTCTCTTTTTTTTTTTACTTTTTTTTTTAGTTCGATGCCTTAATTATCGGGGAGATAACGGGTCCCCTTTTGAGCATGGTCGAACCGCCTTTCATGGTTGGTCCTGAGTGAAATTCAGCAATTTTTACCAAGCTCGAAACATTTATTCCTTTGGATCGACCTTTTTCTCCTTACCCTGGGTCATACGTTTGACGGTGTAGTTATGAAAACATTCTTGGTCGAGACCCGGATTTGAGCTAACATGAGCGGCCCCGTCGAGAATCGGGTAATACAAGGGAGGGGAACCGCGGGAATTTTATTTATCTTCTTTTTTATTTCTCCTTTTCAACTTTCTTAGTCATAATGCCTAAGGTGGGTTTCCGTTCTGCCCGTTGTTTTCATTTTTTTACTTGCAGCGCCCTCTCAGGTTTTCACTATGTCCATGAGTTTACATTTTTACCCAAGCACCTTTACAGGTTTTCACCCGGGCCGCACAAGTTCGTTATTTTTATCCATGGCGCCCTTTCGGGTTTTCACCACGTCCTCTTTGATTTGAGCTTGTATATTTTTATTTTATTTTATTTTGTCTTTTTTTTAATCTTATCAAAGGCCACGACATGGATGTTGATTCCGTCATAGCCGACTAGATGAAATTATTTTGTTGTCTCTCAGCTGGGCTTTCGCTGACTCAATGGATACTATGACTGCTTGCAGACCTTAAAGAGAGATCTTTCTTGGAATGTATCGTGGCCATGGGATAGGTTAGAAATTTTGAAGGAATTCTGGGTTTTCAACAAGGTTTCCTTAATTGGGTTTCGGCTGCCATAATACACTTCTTCCTTAGGGGTTTTGAATGTACATGCCCCACTTTTCCTTTTCTATTTGTTTTTATTCTTTTTTGCTTATCCTCTTTTAGGATTTTACTTTTCTGATTTTTTTTTGGATTTTAATGATAACTCTTTTTCATTTTTTTTTGTTTGGTATATACACACATTTTTGTTTGGGAAGGGTGTTGTTGCTTCTTAGTGTGCTTGATTTATGTGTGTTTTGAAAACAGGTTTGCAACTGCTAAATTATACTAAAAAAA
The DNA here is from genome assembly GCA_021018995.1 of Chloranthus sessilifolius. NCBI lineage: Eukaryota > Viridiplantae > Streptophyta > Magnoliopsida > Chloranthales > Chloranthaceae > Chloranthus > Chloranthus sessilifolius. The sequence goes on along the minus strand of CM037590.1, from coordinate 144,272,711 downwards.
AAATAAAGAAATATCAGCACAGGTAGAAGTGAATTAGCCTGCAAGATCAGGGTCAATTGTAGCAAGTTTTAAATGTAAGTGAGTGAAAGATCGTCCACAAAGAATTTGTCTAAAATGCAAGATAAACCTCCAGATCTGAGCTACCAGATCTGGCCTCTTATCCTATCTAGAAAGCACATAAGATGGGAGGTTGAATTTGTCACATTAACTAAATGATAAAAGTAAAAATTAAACTAAGTGATTCAGATCCGAGTTGGGGAAACGTTTGTGGTAAACTTATATAAAAAATGGAGAAGTAATATCTAACTTTGATTTGGTCCTTGAAAACTAATGAGAACGACTGCAGCTCAACTGAGAGATGATCCAATCTTCATCTGGCTACAAGCACAGATGTAAGAGAAATAAATCTAATTTAAGGATTAGGTTTAAGCTTATGGCTATGGTCTATCCACTTTAATGGCCACAAACCATCCAATAGTCTTTAATCCAAAGCCTTAGTTTAGAACAAGAAGCATCACTACAAATGCCGTGAGAGATTAGGTTACCAACACTAATTCTCACTGATTAATGAATCAATGAAAATCGCATCAAAAACAATAAATCCACAGGAGTCTAATGCAATAAGGAGATGAGGGGGAACCCTCAACATGAGTCCAATTTAGAATATACAGCTTTACAAAGAACCTTTTCTAATCCACCATTACAATTACAGAGCACTGCCTTAAACAAATCCTCGATTTGTAGTCTTGAATACAACTCTTTTGAATTACGTAGAATATCTCACAGCCTCCTCAATTGCAAGTCAAAGTGAAGCTATTACAGGATTTCAGATGAATATCCGGTTTGGAAATGGGGAAAAGGAATGAAACTCAAAATCTGGATGCTCCAATTGGGCAAATGGTCTGCCTATTTATAGTTTTCCCAAGTCCAAATTTCAGATGTGTATCAACCAATCGAGGTGCTCAGATCAGATTGACCAATGGTGGTCGAAAGCACGAGGATCCAGATCTATTCGCCAATCGTAATTCCTCGATCCGTTCACCAATCAGTGAAAAAGGCATCAATTCTGTTATGCAATCTGTTAGAGTTTCTAGAAGTTTCCGCCAAGTTATTTCATCTCTGGGTGCTCACGTGGGGTGGAATATGCCTTCGCTTTATGCTTAGAATCCTCTGGAATGTCCTTAGGTTTTTAAATGCATTGGGACGCGTGAAACAGATTACTGAATTACCCTTGCAAAAACTGAGAACCTCCAGAATACCTTTTCGCAAAGTTTAGGGGGCTTTTCGCAAGGTGTTGTAACTCCTGAAGCTCTTTTCGCAAGGTTCTGGTTCTGTTCGAATTGAGTTTTCTTCTTTTCGAAAAGGTAAATCATCTCTTCGAAGAGTTCAGATGCTCTTCGAAAGCTAAGCCTGGAGTTTTTGTTCTTTTCGCAGAGTTTTAGGTTCTTTGCGAACAGTTCAGGTTCTTTGCGAAAAGTACTCTGTAGTGCATTTTTCTGTTCAAATTGCTCCATACTTCTTTTCTCGGTTGAGACCACGTCTTTTCTTCTTCAATTCGGACCTTTCAACAGATAGTGAGGTTGTTTCTTCTTCTTCTTCCTTTGGATTGACATGGAATGTCATCTTTTTGGCACTTTTGAGCTACTTTCAAGGTTAAGCCTGCCTTTATTGTTAGTCAGAAACAAACACTTAAAACACTTATTTAGTTCTCTCAAGGGTCTATCAAGGCCCAGATTAAGGGTGAAAATGGTATTTTCGATTCTCAACACACCCCAAACCTAAACTTTGCTAGTCCCCGAGCAAAGACAAAATTTAAAAATAGAATGAAAAGCCATTTTTGTAGGGAGCACATTGCATTTAGCATATGCAACAAGCCTTTTAAACCCCTAGGTGATCCCTAGTGGAGGAGTGAAGTCTCCGAGGGTTTTCATGAAGGAACCCACAAACTTCTTCAATAAATCGCTTAAGATCAATAGCTCATAAAAGCAAACTTTCATCCAATTAGATTATTCACACTGCATCGGTTAGTGAAGAAGATTTTCAAGAAAACATCATTCAAAACTAAAATTCTGTCAGAATCCCTTTTACCATTCACTCAATTTGTATCAAAAGTTATTTACAAGAAAAATTAATGAACAACTTGCCTTCTATTTGAGAATCCGACTTTGATGTTACCCCAAATAAGTCGATTTCAAACCCAACTCTCACCGTGTTTTCACTCAACATGCAAGTAAGAGGTTGTAGTATTTCACACAAATTAAGAGCGATTCTGACCTCAAATAGGATCGTAAGCGAGCATAGGCATTACTTTTAGTTCTAATTCAACGCTTTTTTTCACCATAGATTACACAAATCCTTATCTCCATGTGACAGCTCAATCCATCTTTGATCAGTAAGGACTTTAACTTGGGTTGTACTGTGGCTTATGGGTGAAATTTATCAAGAATAAAAGGGTTGGAGTGGAGTTCAAAAGTTTAGAAGTCAGTCAAGGTAAGGAAGTGGTATGGACACCTTCTTTATTTCAGCACAATTTCATCTTCTTCTTTGAATTTTCAAAGCCAAAGTGGCCATCTTTTTCTCTTTCTTTTTCAAACTTCCAATGAAATGACTTCTCCCAATTTTCTCAAATCAATATTGACTGGAATGCCCCCCATTTCTTCTGCTGATACATCGTTGCCTTCAATTATTTATTTATTTATTTATTTATTATTATTATTATTATTATTTACCAAACTATTACCCAAATCACCTTTCTTCAGCTTTCTTTCCTTTACCTTCTGAATTCTCAGAGTGAGGGTTAGGCTAAATGAGGTTGATGAGGTTTCAAAGGAATCTTTGAATTATAAAGCTCAAATGGTGTGTATCAAGGGCAGTTTTTAAAAGGTGGGGCTTTTTGAAGTTCAAACTGTCCAAAAGAAGGCCCTACATCATGTCTTTAATATCATGATTGCTGTCAAACAATTTCAACTTGGATATATGTAACTTCTAGTGATAACAAGCAGGTTTAAACAGTCCCTAGAGCAGAAAAAATTGCCAATTCATACCTCCAAAGAATACATTTTCGGTCCAAATCTCACTGGGTGTGGTTTTCTATCAAATTCCTGAGGTATATCATCACTGTTTTCTCTCTTTTTAGGTTTACTGAAACATCAATTTTCTTTTGGAAAGTTTCTGACATTCATTTCATGAAAGTATTAGAATTACAGTAGAAATTAATTTAAAAAAGTTTTAACTTCCTCATTTTTCAAAACAACAGGTGTGAAATGACTTCATTTTCAAAAGTTCTACTGATCATAAGCTGCACCAAGCATTAACTTACTTATTTTATTGGCATACCTGCCATACCCCCAAACCAAAGGAGAGCAGGGTCCACACTGGTCCACAGTAGAGAAATGATAGAAGCAAGAAAGAAAAAACAAAACATTATGATGCCAAGAAGACAGACAGAAATGTACAGAAATTACTCAAGAAGAAATAGAATGTTATATTACAAACTCATAACACAGAAAAGTACAATGTGATCTAATAACTGGGGTCAAAATCTGTATCATAAGTTGGTTCAATTGGCTCAGAACTTGAGTCACTGTCAGAATCAAAACTGGAATCAGTATTGGAGTCCGAACTTGATTGAGCTTTCTCCTGGATAGTGTTTTGTAGCTCAGTGTATTCTTCTGATTTTATCTTTTTGGTGAGGCCAATGTACTTGCCAAGTCTAATGGTCTTTAGTTTTTCCTGGTCAAGCTGTGCTTGTTACATGGTCACCTTGTGCTGCTCACTCCTAACCATCTGAAAGGTTTGACCCAGCAAGTCCTTCATTTTCTCTCTCTCAAATTTCATAAATAACTCCAACTTCCGAATCTGGTTTTCATAAGGGGTTCGAATGTAGGCTTGTAAATCAGCTAACTTTTTTAGAACATCTCTACAGATATAGGGATTTTCTTCCAAGGCTCGTCTGAGGGAGGCAAATCGGGGAAGGGGAATGGAATGGTAGGGGACCAAAGGTATCCCAGCTGTGGGAGGGGGGAAGAAGTGTCCAAAAGGAGGACTTGAGTTGATTCGAGTGGCTTGCTGAGAAAGTGGGGAGTGGTGAAGGGATGCAACGAGGGGACTTGAGTTCATTTGGGTTGCATGGGTAGTAGTGGTGGGGGTGGGCAGATCAAGCAATACTACCTCGGGTTCAGTTTGGGTAGCATGGGAATCAACAGTAGGTAAAGGGGTAATGGTGGTTGTGTGTGATGTGGAGGCTAAGGTTTGGAGCAGGTCATTGGTCACAGACTGGTTTTCTGTGTTGATTTGGAGTTGGGCTTGGATGGATTGGAGGTAGGCAAGTATTTGGGTACTAGAGGCAGGTGGGGGAGAGGTGGGCATAGCAGAGATTGGTATAACTGAAGTGGAGGGTGGGGGTGCAATGGCTGTAAAGGGAGAGGTAGGTAAGTGAGTGAAATGATGAGGGTCAGGTATAGGGATAGGTTCAAGCCCCATGGTTTCAAAAATAGATTCCATTAAGGAAGAATAAGCCTCAGAGTGAAAGGCTCAGGTCGTGTGTATGGGATACTTGTGTGTTGAATGAGCAGGTGAATGTGAGGGGCTTTGGAGCAGAGGAGTACGGGGAGATGGGGCAATAAAGTCTGGAGCTAAATCATGGGCATTGGTGGGAGAAATTGGTGGGGTGAGTATGGTTGGAGTGATTGGTGTAGAGGGGGAATCTATAATTGGAATAATGGAGGGTATGGGGGAAGGGACAGCTGGGATAGATGAAGTGGCAGGGGCTGGAATAGGGGAGGGGGGTGAAAGGCCAACTTCCTCAAAAATTGGTGCAGCTGAAGAGCTGGTCACCATGGGAAGGAAAGTTTCTTCAATAATGGGTGCAGCTAAAGAGCTGGTCACCACAGGGTCTGGTAGAGCTGGTTCTAAGGGAACTGCAGGGGCAGGTTCAGGTTCATTACCTACTGCAGGAGCAGGTGCAGGTTCATCTTCTTCTCTCATTCGTCTCAGCATAGCTTGGCTTGTAGTCCAAGCCTTTTTCCCAAAATTGTGAGGAGCAATGACTTCAAATGGCTCCTCATTATCAATGCCAAACTTGGCTCTGAGGAGGGCTGTGATCAATCTACCAAATGGGAGGTCAGCTAATTTCTGCTCCTTTTTCAACTTGGCACTAATATCAGCCATGGCTTCAAAAATTAACATAGGGGCATTGAAAAACTGCCCCTTAGAAAAGTGAAAGAGCGCCTCCAAAATTGGTGTTCTCCTCTTGGTCGTGGTAACATAGAAACTTCCCCTCAAAATGGAGTCCATCAATAGAAATTGGGGGGCTAGGTCTCTCCTCATGATGGACTGTCCAGTGCCCACAATTCCTTGGGTCAAATGTGCAGCCATTTCTCTAAAGGAGGTCATTTGAGCGTAATGGCCCAGATCAAATTGGAAGGTATCCCCAAAGCATTCCCTATGTCTTCAAATGTGACCGTAAGATCACAATCATCAATAAAGATAACAGGTAGGGACATCAAGATCTCTTTCAAAGGACCTTGATTAGGTTTTGGTACCATAACTTCACCATTCAGGTAAATTTTCTCCGCAAAGGGGTAAGGATATTGCTTAGTGCGGCTTCCCTTATGTATCTTAAAGATAACAAGCACTCTGGTTTGTTGACGAAAAAAGTTTCGTCCACAATCAGCTCAGGAATTAACTTCTGAGCTTCAATGAATGGATTTGGCAGTACCAAATGTATAGGCAGAGGAGGAAGCTCAGGCTCAGGACTAGCAGCAGCAGAGATGGGTTCCTCATGTCTCACTTTCTTCCCTTTCTCCACCCTATCTGCTTTATCCATAGATAGTTTTCTTTTGGCTGAAGTTTTGGCTTTTCCTTTTGGGGTAGGTTTGCTAACTTTCTTAGCAGAGGATTTTGGGAACAAGGCAGGCAACGATTTCTCTGCTTTTCCCATTCGAAATTGATGTATGAAAATGCCACAGATTGAAAATTTTCAAATGATAAACAGAGAGAATGTGCAGAGAAATACCAAGATCTAGGGTTTTTAATTGAACGAGTTGTTTGCTTGCAGAAATCCCCCAAACTAGAAGCTAAAATCCTTCTCTGAAAACCCAAATGATCGAACAAAGGTGAAGAAAAATATAGCAAGCTTCTCAAATTGCGCAAGGAAAGAACGAAGTAGGGTTTCCGTGGAACAGGTCGCTCTTCAGAAAGCCTTCGAATATGAAACCCCTACTTCGAAAGGGTTTAAATATACTCAGAGTTAATTTTGCAAAGTTCTTTATAAGTTTTCGAAAAGTTCCAAAATAGACCTTTAGACAACTGTGAATGGCATCAGTACCATTCAAAAAGTTAAGAGCTTCAGAAACATCTTTTCGAAAAGAAATTAGCTTCATAACTATCTTTTCGAAAAGAAAATAGCTTCAGAACCAACTATTCGAAAAGCAAATCTTTGCTTTCGAGCAGTTCGTTACATATCTAGAGTCTTTTCGAAAAGTAAATTGAACTTTGCGAAATGAGAATTATTACTTTGCGACTTAACTTGGAGCATATTTAAACTAGGCGAAAAGAGACAAATCATGAATAAAAACAGAAACAAAGAAACTAAGCAAAAACTATGAAATCAAAAATATAATGTACAGTTATCCACCATCAGATTTTTGGAGGTTCGTGATGACAGATGGGCAGCACAGGCTCCTGGGTATTTTCAATGCATGGTTTGAGCCTCTGACCATTTACTTTCAGGATTCTTCCATTACTTGGATCAAGCAGTCAATGAATAAGCAGTATGGCCCTTCCCATCTGGATCTTAGCTTTCCTGGGAAAAACTTGAGTTTTGAGTTAAATAACCATACCTTAGAGCCAGCTGTGAACTCTTTTCTCAATAAATTTTTATCATGGAAAGTTTTGACTTTCTCTTTGTACAATCTTGAATTTGTGTACGCATCCATTCTTAGCTCCTCCAACTCAACAAGTTGCAGTTTCCTGTCATTACCAGCAGTAGTTAGATCCATGTTCAATGTTTTAATGGCCCAAAAAGCTTTATATTCTAACTCTACTGGTAAATGACATGCTTTGCCATAGACCAACCTGAATGGGGATATACCAATTGGGGTTTTATAAGCTGTCCTGTATGCCCATAATGCATCATTTAGCTTAAAGGACCAATCCTTTCTGTCCTTCTTCACAGTCTTTTCCAAAATATGTTTGATTTCTCTATTGGAAATCTCCACTTGTCCACTAGTTTGTGGATGATATGGAGCGGCTACTCTATGAGTCACAGAGTATTTTTTCAATAAAGTTTCAAAATGTTTATTACAAAAATGGCTTCTCCCATCACTTATAATGGCTCTGGGAAAACCAAACCTGGAAAAAATGTGATCCTTAAGAAATTTAAGAACCACTTTGTGATCATTTGTTTTAGTGGCTGTGGCTTCAATCCATTTGGATACATAATCCACAGCTACTAAAATGAAATTATTCCCATTGGAAGGAGGAAAAGGACCCATGAAGTCTATCCCCCACACATCAAACAACTCAACTACCAAAATAGGCTATAAAGGCATTGAGTTTCTCTTGGAAATGCTGCCCAATTTTTGACAGTTTTGGCAAGACTTACAATGCTGCAGAGCATCTTTGAAAAGTGTGGGCCAATAAAATCCGCACTGCAAAACCTTTGCAGCAGTTTTGTTTCCACTAAAATGACCTCCACAAGCCTGTTCATGGCACATAGAAAGTATTCTATGAAATTCTTGGTCAGGGACACATTTTCTTATTATTTGGTCTGCACAACTCTTGAACAGATGAGGATCTTCCCAGATGAAGTGTTTAACCTTTGTGAAGAAAAGATCTTTATCCATTTTATTCCAATGTTGAGGAATTCTTCCAGTAGCCAAAAAGTTGACTATGTTTGCAAACCAAGGAGTGTGTATACTAATGGCAAAAAGTTGCTCATCAGGGAAAGATTCATTGATAGGCAGCCTATCAATATCGTGTGATTAAAATTCTAGACAGGTGATCAGCCACCACATTCTCCACCCCCTTTTTATCTTTGATATGTAAATCAAATTCCTGTAATAGGAGAATCCATCTGATTAATCTTGGTTTGGTGTCCTTCTTAGACAGAAGGTATTTTAAAGCAGAGTGGTCAGTGAACACCACTATTTGTGAACCCAAGACATATGACTTGAATTTTTCTAAAGCAAAAACAATTGCCAGCAACTCCTTCTCAGTTGTTGTGTAATTGAGCTGTGCATCAATCATTGATCTACTGGCATAAGCTATGACATGAGGCAGTTTTTCTTTTCTCTGTCCAAGGACAGCTCCCAAAGCATAATCTGATGCATCACACATCAGTTCAAAAGGTAATGAATAATCCGGAGACTGCAATATTGGAGCTTAAATCAAACAGTTTTTTAGGAATTCAAAAGCCTTCATGCATTCATTATTGAAAACAAAAGGGACATCTTGACACAGCAAATGACAAAGAGTAACCATCTGATTGTACACAAGAATCTGATTGTACCCAGAGTAACCATCAAGAAAACAGTAATAAGCTTTTCCTGCTAGCTTATCTAAAATCTGATCAATGAATGGAAGGGGGAAATGGTCTTTTCTGATCATTGCATTTAATTTTCTGTAATCAATACAGACTCTCCACCCAGTTGTTTGTCTGGTTGACATCAGCTCACCTGAGTCTGCGGTTACAACAGTGATCCCAGATTTCTTAGGTACCACCTGTGTAGGTGCCACCCAAGCTGAATCTGAAATGGGGTAAATGACCCCTGCATCCAACAACTTAACAACCTCTTTCATGACCACTTCTTGCATGTGAGGGTTCAGCCTCCTTTGCATTTCCCTAGAAGGCTTTGCATTTTCTTCCAAATGGATTTTGTGCATGCAAACAGCTGGACTGATTCCTCCCAAATCAGCAATAGTCCATCCAATTGCCCTTCTATGTTCTTTCAAAACAACCAACAGCTCTTCCTCTTGCTCCTTTGTGAGGGAGGAAGAAATAATTGCAGGCAATGATTTATGATTTCCTAAAAACACATATTTCAAATTTTCTGGCAGCTGCTTTAATTCTAAATCAGGTGGACTGCGAAAAGAAGGTAACAAAGGTACCTTATCTGTTTGTGGAAGGGGAAGAGTAGCAGGTTTCCAAGAAGAGAAACTTGCTGATTGATTATGAGTTCCTTGCACAACATTTATTTCCTCAGAATTTGAGATACAAACTGTTTCTTCTTCAGAATTTTTCCAAGCATCTTCAACATTTGTGGTGAACTCTTCACACTGCAGAAACTGTTGAAAAGTCCTGCGATTCATCCAATAGATCAACATGAAAACATTCTTGAAATTTGAATTGAGGAAATTGTGTGTGCATTATAAACATTTAATTTTACCTTCATGTTTCCAAAAGAGACTTCCATAATTTCGACTTGTATTGATGCAAGCATTTGTGTAGCGAATGGTCTTCCCAAAATGATGAGGATGGAAGTTTTGCTTTTGGTTGGTTCCATGTCCAAAACTAGAAAATCAGGATAGAAAAATTTATCTACTCCTACCAATACATCTTCAATCATTCCAAGCTGGCTTCCTTTCAGATCATGCGCTGGTTGTAACACCACATGAGTGGGTTTTAATTCTCCCAAACCTAGTTTTCATATACGAATATGGAAAGAGTTGACACTAGCACCGGATCTAATAAAGCCTTTTCAATGGTATGTTCCCCAATAATGCAAGGGATTGTGGGGATTCGGGATCTTGAAGTTTAGGAGGTGTGGCAATGGATAACACACGATTAATTCTTTCCTGACAAAGACCTTCTTGGACAAGCTGTATCCTATTTGTCTTTTGTGAGTGCAAACATCTTTCAAAAATTTTGCATATCTTTGGAATTTGTTTGATTGCCTCAAGCAAAGGTAGATTTATCTTGACTTGCTTGAAAGTCTCCATCATTTCATCTATTTTTGTGTTCCCTTTATCAAGGGATCTGATTTCATTACATGAGGAAATGGTAAATGAGGAGCTGGTCCTTCATCTACAGATTTGGAAGCATTTTCAGAAACTTTTGGATTTTTTGTTTTTCATTTTTTTGATTTTTTAGGTCCATATTTTACTTGCTATCACTATCTTTGCTCTTCTTTTATCATTTTCCTCATTTTTTCTTCTTGATGCCACTTTGTTATTTATGATTCTTCCACTTCTCAAAGTGGTAACAGTTTTTACTTTTTCATGTGAATTAGAAGCTTCTCCAACCATGAACTGTCATTTGGGATTGTTCAAAGGTTGGCTGGGTAACTTTCCTTCCTCTCTTTTTGCCAAAGTATTTGAAAGCTGTCCCAATGTTTCTTCAATCTTCTTTATGCTCTGGCTGTGAAAATTCACAGTCTGAGTTAAAGATCCTAAATTCTGGAGTGAATTTAGGACTTGATCTTCAAAAGAAGGGGACCTGGAAGGGGTTTGAACTGGGGCAGATTGTTGCACAGGTTGTTGTGGAATGGGCTGCTTAAAAATTTGGTTTGGCATAAAAATTCTGCTGATAAGGCTATGCAGTTTTGAATGGCATTTGGTTCTTTGGTTGTTGTTGCTGTTGGGATTTATAATTCCCTTGATTCCACCTCAAATTGGGGTGTCCTCTCCATGGATATTCATTTGATTGCATCTGTCCAAATGATTGAGCAGCATGAGCTTGTTCCACCATTAAATCTGGGAACTGTGGTGCAGCAGGACATTGGTCAATTGAATGAGTGGGGGACTGGCATATCATGCATGCCTCCTCTACTCTTGCAACATTTGGATTTTTAAGTGAGTCCATCAATCTATCAAACTTTGTGGTTAAATTGTCCATCTTTCTTTCCAACTCATTCACCTCATAAATCTTCCCTTTGGTGGGTTGGTGATTGTTCAACCTAGCAGGATTTTCAATATCTCTTGACAGAGATTCCTGTTGAGTTGAGTTTTCACCAATTACTTCAAACAAGTCCCAAACCTCCTCGACTATTTTTTGCAAGTAAGTGCCTCCACAGGAGGCATCCACCATATTTTTGCCTTTTTGATCAATTCCTTGACAGAAGCTTTGAATCAGCTGCCATCTGGGAATTTGATGATGAGGACATTGCCTTAAAAGTTCCTTAAATCGTTCCCATACTTCATGGAAAGTTTCAGTTGAGTTTTGTGAGAAGGAAATGATACTTTGTCTCAATTGACTTGTTTTAGACATTGGGAAATATTTGGCTAAAAATTGACATTGCAAATCATTCCAAGAAGTGATACTATTTGGTGCTAACATAGATAACCATGCTCTAGCTTTATCCTTTAATGAAAAAGGAAAGAGCCTAAGCTTGGTTGCTTCCGGACCAAGTCCAGCTATGTTGAATGTGGTGCAAAGAGCCAAGAATTCATCCACATGTTTGTATGGATCTTCCTTACTCAACCCATGGAAGGAAGGAAGCATTTGGATAGTTGATGATTTGATCTCATAATTTCCTTCAACAGTAGGAAATTGAATGCAAAAGGGAGAATTATAAGCACCAGGTGCAAAGTAGTCCCTCAACGATGAGGTTCTTCACCCATAGTAGCAGAATTCTGTGTTGTTTGTTTGGTTCGTAATAGCCTTTCAACTTCCAAATTCAGTGGGACAATCTCAGGGCTGAGAGTCCTCCTACCAAACATACAACTCAGAACAAAAAATCTGATTATTCACAGCAAACCTTTAGAATTTCTTTTTAAGTAATTTCCCTTCCTCAAAAATTGGACATGAATAACTGCACAGGTATAAACAATAGAATAGTTTAGTAATGATATAAAAAATAAAAGTAAAAACATAGGTCTACCTATTTTAGAACAAGTTCCCCGGCAACGGTGCCAAAAACTTGTTGTTGCTTCTTAGTGTGCTTGATTTATGTGTGTTTTGAAAACAGGTTTGCAACTGCTAAATTATACTAAAAAAAAATAAAGAAATATCAGCACAGGTAGAAGTGAATTAGCCTGCAAGATCAGGGCCAATTGTAGCAAGTTTTAAATGTAAGTGAGTGAAAGATCGTCCACAGAGAATTTGTCTAAAATGAAAGATAAATCTCCAGATCTGGCCTCTTATCTTATCTAGAAAGCACATACGATGGGAGGTTGAATTTGTCACATTAACTAAATGATAAAAGTAAAAATTAAACTAAGTGATCCAGATCCGAGTTGGGGAAACGTTTGTGGTAAACTTAGATAAAAAATGGAGAAGTAATATCTAACTTTGATTTGGTCCTTGAAAACTAATGAGAACGACTGCAGCTCAACTGAGAGATGATCCAATCTTCATCTGGCTACAAGCACAGATGTAAGAGAAATAAATCTAATTTAAGGATTAGGTTTAAGCTTATGGCTATGGTCTGTCCACTTTAATGGCCACAAACCATCCAATAGTCTTTAATCCAAAGCCTTAGTTTAGAACAAGAAGCATCACTACAAATGCCGTGAGAGATTAGGTTACCAACACTAATTCTCACAGGATTAATGAATCAAGGGAAGTTGCATGAAAAACAGTAAATCTAAAGGAGTCTAATGCAATAAGGAGATCAGAGGGAACCCTTAACATGAGTCCAATTGAGAATATACGGTTTACAACAACCTTTTCAAATCCACCATTACAATTACAGAGCACAGCTTAAACAGCTCTCAGATTTGTAGTCTAGAATACAACTCTCTTTTGAATTACAGAAATGTCTCACAGCTCCCAATTTCAAGTCAAAGTGAAGCTATTACAGGGATTTCAGACAGACTATCTGGTTTGGAAATGGGGGAAAAGGAATGAAACTCAAAATCTGGATGCTCCAATTGGGCAAATGGTTCGTCTATTTATAGTTTTCCCCAAGTCCAGCTCAGATGTGTATCAACCAATCAGAGGTGCTCAGATCTGTATTGACCAATGGTGGTTGAGCACGAGGATCCAGATCTGTTCTGGCCAATCAGAATTCCTCGATCTGGTTCAGCCAATCAGGTGAAAAAGGCATCAATTCTGTTATGCAATCTCTTAGAGTTTCTAGAAGTTCCCGCCAAGTTATTTCATCTCTGGGTGCTCACGTGGGGTGGAATATGCCTTCTCTTTATGCTTAGAATCCTCTGGAATGTCACTAGGTTTTTAAATGTATTGGGACGCGTGAAACAGATTACTGAATTTCCCTTGCAAAAACTGAGAACCTCCAGAATACCTTTTCGCAAAGTTTAGGGGGCTTTTTGCAAGGTGTTGTAACTCCTGAAGCTCTTTTTGCAAGGTTCTGGTTATGTTCGAATTGAGTTTTCTTCTTTTCGAAAAGGTAAATCATCTCTTCGAAGAGTTCAGATGCTCTTCGAAAGCTAAGCCTGGAGTTTTTGTTCTTTTCGCAGAGTTTCAGGTTCTTTGCGAACAGTTCAGGTTCTTTGCAAAAAGTACTCTGTAGTGCATTTTTCTGTTCGAATTGCTCCATACTTCTTTTCTGGGTTGAGACCACGCCTTTGCTTCTTCAATTCGGACCTTTCAACAGCTAGTGAGGTTGTTTCTGCTTCTTCTTCCTTTGGATTGACATGGAATGTCATCTTTTTGGCACTTTTGAGCTACTTTCAAGGTTAAGCCTGCCTTTATTGTTAGCTGTAAAACAAACACTTAAAACACTTATTTAGTTCTCTCAAGGGTCTATCAAGGCCCAGATTAAGGGGTGAAAAATGGTATTTTCCAGTTCTCAACAAAGGGTTGATGAAAGAAATGCTAATGACTCAACTGGTGTAGCAAGGGATATGAGTATTCAGGGATGCTTTTTGGCTACTGGGCTTTGAAATGATGGCCTCTTTTTAAAGTATCCTTAAGCAGTCACGTATTCATTTTTGTCAACACTTACCTTGCCACGAATACTAGGAGTAGAATCGTCAGACGTATCCAGTGTTGATGGGCTTAAGAAAGTGATCTCCGTCCATGGTGGCGAGGCGGATGACATATCCCGAGATCACCTCTCAGATGATGTATGGTCCTTCTCAGTTGGATTTGAATTTTCCTCTTAGGTCGGCGTGGAGGGATGGGAAGATTTTCTTGAGTACGGTGTCTCCTATCTTCAAATCTCGACCGCGAACATGTTTGTTGTAAGCGCGTACAATTTGCCCTTGGTACACTTGGGTATGACACAAGGCTAGGAGCCTTTTCTCGTCCAGCAGGTTCAACTGCTCAAAGTGGGATCTTTCCCTTTCTGCTTTGGGTAGGCCTGACTCAAGGAGTATATGGAGCGAGGGTACTTCAACCTCTACCGACAGGACAACCTTAGTTCCATATACAAGGGTGTTGCCCATAAAGCGAATGGTAACATATTGCTCTAATCTCGATAGGTGATGACCATCTTCTCAAGGATGCGGATGACTATTTTGTTAATAGCTTCCACGGCTCCATTGTTTTGTAGCCGATATGGTGACGAGCGATGATGTTTGACCTTGCACTGCTCACAGAAGGCCTTGATGCGCTTGCTCGCAAAGTTCGTGCCGTTATCCTTGGGTATGCCAAATCGGCAAACAATATTGCTTTTGATGAATTTCTCAATATGCTGGACCATGATGTTCGTATAGGATGTTGCCTCTACCCATTTGTGAAGTATTCAATGGCAACCAGGATGAATTAATGTTCGTTTGATGCTTTCGGATCGACTTTCCCGACGATATCGAGGCCGGCCCCAAGTGGCAAATGGCCATGGAGTGGTCATGCTGTGTACAACTATAGCCAGAGCGTGGATCAGACTGGAGTGTTCTTGGCATTTATAGCACTTCTGAACTGGCTTGCAACAGTCAGTTTCTATGGTGATTCAGAAATACCCTTGCCGTAGGATCTTTTTGGCAAGCATGTGCCCATTGACGTGGGCCCCGCATGCTCCCTCATGAATCTCTTTCATGATGTTCGCTGCCTCGCTTTCAGTAAGGCACCAGAGTAGGATATTGTTATATGACCGCTTGTAGAGACACTCGTCGCAGATGATGTTGTTTACCACTAAACATTAAATGGTTCGTATGTCCTCTTGGGATGTCCCCTCAGGGAATGCTCGAGTCTCGAGGAAATTCTTAATATCTGAGAACCATGGAGGCTCATCATCTAACTTTGGGGGTTCCTCAATCTAGAGGCAGAAGACCAACTTATTCCTCTTTTCAATCATGATTGACTTCATCACAACACCATACGAAATTTCCACCATTGATGCCAATGTTGTCAGGGCATTGGCAAACCGACTTCTTGCTCGCGGGACATAGGAGAAAGTAACATCATCGAAGCATGCTATCAGATCTTCGAGGTGTTCATGGTATGGGATAAACTTCTCATCCTTCATCTTCCAATCTCCATTTATCTGGTATATGACCAACTGTGAGTCGCCAAACTATGTGAGGTGAGTTATGTTCAGGTCGAGAACTGCTTGTAAGCCAGCTACGCATGCCTCATATTCAGCCATATTGTTAGTGCAGGGGAAGTTGAGTTTGATAGAAACTGGTACGTGGGACCCCTTTGGCGAGATTAGGATAGCACCAACTCCTTGACCTTTGGCGTTTGCCGCTCCGTCGAAGTGCATCACCCAGGACTCCTTTGTCTCTATTGTATCATCCCCTGTCAAGAATAAGATGTCCTCGTCTGGGAATTCGATCCTTAGAGGTTCATAATCAGGTAAGGGATTATCGACAAGATGGTTAGTGAGTGCCTGCCCCTTGATTGACTTCTGAGTGACGTAGGGGATGTCAAATTTGGATAGTAGGAGCTGCCAGTGGTAGACACCCCCATTTTGTCCTCTCGAAACATATAAAATAATTAGGTCAACCTTTGACCTTGCCCGTGACTTTTTGAAAAGGACTTACCTTCTTTGAGAGTTTCAGAACCCTAATATGGGAACCGTACACTAAAACAATAGTACATGGCTGAACATAGGTTGAAATAATAGCTCTGTGGCTCAGACCCCTTAACCTTAATATGGGGACCATATGCTGAAACAATAGTATGTGGCTGAACACAGGTTGAAACAATAGCTCTGTCGCTCAAACCCCCTAACCCTACGTAGAGAGCATACACTAAAACAATAGTACATGGCTGAATATAGGCTGAAACAATAACTCTGTGGCTCAGATCCCTTAACGCTAAGGTGGGAACCTTACATTGAAATAATAGTACATGGCTGAACACAAGCTAAAATAATAGCTCTATGGCTTAGACCTCCTAACCCTAATGTGGGAACCATGCACTGAAATAATAGTATATGGCTGAACACAAGCTGAAGAAAATAGCTCTATGGCTCAGATTCCGACGTAGGGAGACTATACACTGAAACAATAGTATATAGTCGAAATGCCGACTGAAACAATAGTCTAGCATTTCAGACCCGACCAGGACTCGGACAAAGCGAATTAGCATCGGATAACTAGCTGTAGACACCCCCATTTTGCCCTCTTGAAATATATAAATCAGTTCGATCAACCTTTGACCTTGCCCGTGACTTTTCAGAAATGACTTACCTTCTCTGGAAGTTTTATAACCCTAATGTGGGGACCATGCACTGAAATAATAGTACATGGCGGCAAGGATCAAAATATTGCTTTTTAGATACGTATTGTCCAACCCCAAAATAGATACGTATTGGACAATACGTATTGGTTTCGGACGATACTGTCTGATTTTTTGCTTAAAAAAAAAAAAACATGAAAACTGATAAGTTGAACGATACGGACGATACATTGAATGATACGAATGATACAGACGATACATTGAATGATAATTTGACTGTTTTTTCAAGGGGGCGATAAATACCCAAATTATCGTATCGTTCACATCCCAAACCGATACGTATCGTCCGATATGTATTGGTATCGGATGATATTTTGATCCATGCATGGCTGAACACAGGCTGAAACAATAGCTCTATGGCTCAGGCCCCCATGACCCTAACATGGAGCCATGCACTAAAATAATAGTACATTGTTGAACACAGGCTGAAACAATAGCTCTGTGGCTCAGATCCCAACGTAGGGAGACTATATACTGAAATAATAGTATAGAGTCAAAATACAGACTGAAACAATAATCTGACATTTCAGACTCCTTAACCCTAAATTGGGAGCCATACACTGAAACAATAGTACATGACTGAACACAGGCTGAAATAATAGCTTTGTGGCTCAGATCCCAACGTAGGGAGACTATATACTAAAATAATAGTATATAGTTGAAATGCAGATTGAAATAATAGTCTGGCATTTCAGACTTGACTCAGACAACCCCGAATTATGCGCTTAAAACCACGCGCACAATTTGATTGCACGCAAAACCACAAACGTGCAATCAGTCCGCTCTTAGACCAGACTTCCTTTCCCCAGACTACCTCGAGACTCAATTACGTGCCCCATATGACACTTGCGATTGGATTGAGTGCCCCACCACAGGTGCATAATTGCCCTTCGCCCAACCTAGTCTTACAATCCTTGACCCCCAAGATTTCACGATTAAGCGCTTCAAATGAAATGCTTAATTAGATTGCGTACTCTAAACTAGTCACGCAATTAGTCCTAACATGGTTTGAACTAGGGAACTCGGTTGAGCCAGTCAGCCGGTCCCTCACTGAGTTGGTGACCGACTCAAAGCGATTAAGCACCGAGAAACCGGCGTGCAATTCAGTTAAACGCTTGAAACAAGGTGTTTAATTAGGAAGAAACCTATAAAAGATCTTTTTTAATTCGCCCCAAGGGGGGAGTAAAATTTTTGGAGAGCTTAGGGATTTCGAGGTTGGAGAATTTCGAGAACGAACACAGAGAGAAACAGAGCCCTGGCTTCGAGATTCAAGCTTCGAATTTTGAGATTCCTTTAGACCGTAATTTTTAATATCTGGTTCTAGTTTTCAGTTTCTATAACCAGTCCTTAATTTGATGGCCTAATCACCGACCTTAGACTTTAATTTTATTCTGAAATCTTAATCTCCAGTCCTATCATTAATCTCTGGTTATAGTTCTTAGTTTCTAGAACCAATCCTTAATCATACGGTCTGATTTTCTGATTTCGATCTCAAATTCAATCCTTAGATTTTAAATTTTAGTTTTAATTTCTTAATTTCGGATTTTCAAAATCCCAATTTATAATCTAGTTTTCTTAATTTCTAGTTTCATAATTTACTCCATAATTATAATCCAAAATCAACTTTAAAAATTCAAAAATATCATCTTATAATCCAAAATTTAATTTGCTTTAATCTCAGCCACCCGATTTGCCCAAGGGAGATTACGGAGGGTACTTGGGAAAGAAGCTAATCCTCCTTAGCATGGCGGGCCCAAAACCCATTTTCTTAGATTTTTAGTAGAATTAATTCATCGCTTAATTAGAATTAGTAAAATCAGTTTCGTTATTTCAATTATAATTCAAGTAAAATTAATTCCTTTATTTCAATTAGATTTTTAGTATAATTAATTCATTGCTTTAATTAGATTTTTATTAGAATTAATTCATTGCTTTAATTAGAATTAATAAAAATTAGTTCCTTTATTTTGACTAGATTTTAGTGAAATTAATTTATTGCTTAAATTAGAATCATTAAAAATTAGTTCCTTAACTTCGATTAGATTTTAGCGGAATTAACGTATTGCTTTAATTAGAATTAGGAAAATTAGTTCCTTTGTTTTAATTAGAATTTTAATAAAATTCATTGCCTTAATTAGAATTTTAGTACAATTAGTCTATTTGCTTTAATTAGAACTTCAGTAAAAATTAGTATAATTGCTTTAATTAGAATTCCAATAAAAGTAATATACTTGTTTTAATTATAATTTCAGTATAATTAGCATGCTTGATTTAATTAGAGTTCCATCAGAATTAGTATATTTGCATTCCTAGTGCAATTAGGAGACTAATATTAATTAGACTTCTGGTAGCATTAGGAGACTTTATTTATTAGACTTTCAGTAAGATTAGGGAACCAAATTAATTAGACTCTTAGTAGGATTAGGAAAATAAAGTAACTAAACTCATACTAGGATAGTAGATTAATTCACTATAACAGGTTCACACAGTTACTCATAGTAGAACTAGGAAACTTAAGCTAATTAGAATTATAGCAATAATAAGGAAAGAAAGAAAAACTAAACTTTTTAAATTAAAAGAAGAGCCAATACTGCTGACGTTCGCTGGCGGACGATTCAGTAAAGAAGCAACCCATACTCGCTCTAATGCGTGATCACTGATGTGTTACAGCGTTGTTAAGTATTTACAGCTGGCAATCGCAACAAACTAGGAACCTTTCTAAAAATCCCCTCTTTATTTTGTAACCTTCCAAAACATTGCATTGCCAGAGTCCGCTTAGGACAGAATTGGGCCACTGATTCAACGGGAAGTGAAAGGAACCCAAAAAAAGAGCACACCAACAGACTGGCGATCGCGATGGGACACTTTTGCTAAACTCTTTATTTTTTAGATAGTTAGGTTTTATTTTATTTTCCTACTTTTTCTTTCCATCGCATCATTTCGAATTCCCTTGAATATATGAGTCTTCGCCAAAGACTCGAGATGTCCGGTATACGAACAGTGAGTTTAGGAGATCCACCATTGTAGGGATATCACGACAATCTTGTATATGAGGAAGAATCACCTCACGATTCTAGCCTACGACAACCTGAGATTAACATGGCTGGCGACCAAGAGAATCCCTTCTCTATCCCATGCACTGGTGATAATCATAATGAGAGAGATAGTAACACTGGACAAAACCTCACTACTCAACAAATTGTAGAACTCAGTATTCAGTGAATGCAAAGAGGAGATGATGACGCCGAGGAACTACTTCGAGGACTGGCTGCTGCATATGAGACCATTAGGGCACGACAATATTCCAAAGAACAAGAACGATGGGAAAGGCTACCTCTTACCTCGAGCACGGTGTCAGCCCGTGCCTTACCATTGAGATAACCTGCTCACACATTCTTCAACGATGATTCTCTAGACAAGGTTTGCTCGCGGGTTGCTCCGAAAGACAGCACCATCAAGATCGAAGATCTCCCCAAGATGCTCGATGAATACATGGCTAAGAGAGAGCGCCCTAGTCACTCATTTGAATTCGATAAATTTTATCAAGATGTTAAATTTAACTTATTAACAGGATTCAAACCGCCAAAATTTACCAAGTACAATAGCACGGGGAACCCAAACCATCACTTGGCTCTCTTTTGCAACGATTGTCGACCTATACGCAATAATCAAGGACTTCTCATCCACTATTTCCAATGCTCCCTAGAAGGGGAAGCTCTAGATTGGTTTGTAGGACTCTCGCTCTATAAGATAGATACATTCGACGATTTAGTCAGTAAATTCCTAGACCAATACAACTACTTGATCCAAGAGACAGTCAGTCCCAGTGATCAAATGGTGACAAAGCAAGGACCTGATAAAGAGTTCGCCGACTTCGTCGCCAGATGGAGGAAACTCACTGCCAGGACTGACACTTCAATGAAAGAGAAAGACTCGGTTGATATTATCATTGATAACACTAGAGAACCATTAAAGAGCGCGCTCATCATAAGTGATTACCTTGACTTCAGTGTACTCCACTTTTGGGCGTCCCGACTAGCGCGACACATCAAAGGCGGAGACCTCGCCCTATCCATAGTCACGCTGAAAGTAGGCTCTTCTAGTGAATCAAAGTAAAAAATAATAAGAAAGCCTCAGGAACTGAGCAGGTCAACACCGTTGTCAACCAAGGACAGAACTCTGGGAACCGAAACTTTCAATCGAGAAACTTCGGGCAAAACCAAAATCAGCAACGATACATAAACCAAAACCAAGGCGCAAATTAATAAATATATGCAAACCAAAACCAAGGCAAAACTAGAATCAAGGCCAATACCAGAATAGAAACCAATAACCCAACACTTACAAGAACCAGAATACCACACAGAATCAATCGGCCCACACGCAGAGCTACAATAACATCCCCCACCACAAAACTTCAACACAACTAGAGGCCCCTACCAGCCGAGGCAGGAACACTATCCCCCTTTACCTGATACAATCCCCAACATCTTTCATCTCCTCAACACTCAGAATCTCTTCTGATTCTTGCAGGAAAGACCTCGACCATGGCCGACGAATCTAGACTATAGCAAATACTGCACATTCTATCGATAGATGGGACACAATCTAGAGGACTGCTGGGTGCTCCGAGATGTAATCTATGACATGAATGAACAAAATAAAATCGACCGGGAAGCGCTCAGGAATCCTAACCCAAACAGTAGTCAACCCCAACAGAACTTAGGAATCATTAATAATCCCATGGCCAACCACAACAAAGGAACACCGGCCCAGGTCACCACTGTATCTCTCCGGTCAATCTTCTTTCCAGCCCTCCACCCTAATCACTCACATCCAACCCTCCAACACTTTTGCCACCCCTATGAGAGTTCCTTCACCCCCGCACCCCTCGGCCTTGATCACTCGCATTGCCCCGTCGAGCCCACCTCCTTACCCAAAGTTCACTCATATACGAGTTCACTCCTTCAAGGCCCGAAGACCATTTCTCTATAGTCGCCCACCGAAACCTTCAACCCCTCCAAATCCTGAACCAACACCTTTTTCGCTCCCCTCATCCAATTCTGAATCAGAGTATGGAGATCATGTTCCCCAAATAGTAGCCCAAATTGTTGGATGGGTAGACAGTGTCACCCGAAAGACTCCAAGCCAAGAGGACGAGACAAGGACCGAGTGTTTGCTAAATGCAGAAGAAAGTGAACCAGAAGAACATCCTAACATGTGTGAAACACTGATCTCTGCTTTCTTAGAAGAAGAAGATTACACACAGTACCTCCTACCTTGGAGCGGCACAATGCGAGTACACGCTCCGTCCTCGAATTTCACTCACTTCACATATACCTCAACGTCAAGCCACACCGGGTTTGGTCAACAACCAACTTGTCCGATCCTTAAGTCAGGAACCAATTATCCACCTCCGCCTTTCTCTCAAAATAAGAATTTCATGAATGCACAACAAATTATCTCCCCCCGTGACAACTAGCAAGGGGGAGAATAAAAATTATTGATAGCCTTGTTGTTACATGTGCAGACACAAAGCAACCTTCAACTATCACCGGGCTAACTCAAGAAGCATCCAAGTCCCGATGACAACTGACGATGTTGAAAGCAAAAGGAAAATACAAGAGGTAACCAAAAGAAAAGGAGCCAACATAGGTACATCTAAACTAAAAGGCTGCTTAAATATGTATATATCAAAATTTTATGTCTACATCCGTCACCGGCGGCATACCCCCCTGTATATACAATGAACACACACAATGAACACAGAAAAATACACATACACCCCTACTCCCTATGCGGTCATTGGGATCGTCGATCACCACTGTCCCCAGTATCATCAGCCTGGAGGTCCATAGACTGATCGTCCGAAAACACAATCTCGGCACCCGGAGTCACCGGAACCTCTAGATGACGAGGCCCCGCTACTGAACCCCCCTCACTCGCCTGACTAGCAGACTACCTCGATCTAGAGCGAGGAGGATACCCAACAAGAAACTCCTGAATGACAGAATCCTCACGAACATAATCCCTGACGTGATCACATGTTGTACGACAAGTCTACCCGGCCCAAGAACCCATAGCCCTCGACTCTAATCCAGCAAGCTGACCAACCATCCCGTGCACTCCTCGCTCCCTCCTCGTCAGATGATACTGCAGCTGATCTAGGGTTGCTTGCATCTCTACCTGCATTGTCCGACGCGTTGCCTCCAACTCCTCAATCTGAGTCCCCTGCGTAACCATCATCTCAACAAGCAGGTCCTCGTGGCTCTGTGTGTCCCCAAGGATCCGTCTCACCTCAGGAGTGGCATGAGCTCGTGCCGCCTCTAAGTGCGTCTCCTCAAGCTGATGAACCTGCGTTACCACATCGAGTCAAAGAAAGCCAATATATATGTATATATATATATATATACGAACAATTATAAGAAAAAAATTGAAAAGAAGAGAATCATACCAGATCCACCCTCTCTCCAAGAAGGCGCTCAATCGTTGCAGCGGTCACTGGATCAGCAGGCTGCATGGAAGGAACAGCAAACATGGGTGGCTACAACAAGAACAAATATATATATATATATATATATATATATATATCAGATAACACTACGATGACAGATAGCTACAACCATAATAATTAAAACATACCTAAGTAGGAATAGGGGCAGACCCCTGAGGGGGAGCCTCAGGTGCAAAGTCTGGAACAGCCTGCACAAAAGCAAAATAAACCAAAACAAGATATGTCAGAACAAAATAAATGAAATAGCTTGAATTGAATTACACCAAACCAGAAACTATACCTGACTCTTGGGGCGTAGAGAAGCAGCAGTCGCCTCCCTTGTCTGAAAATCCTCTGCGACCTAACGCTGAAATACCACATGATGTTAGTAAACTATTAAGAAAAGCAAAATAATAACACCCAACAAACTACTACAATCATATGGATAGATCGAGAGATTGAAGAAACTCACCAAGTGCTCTAGCTCGGCCCAAAGCTGAGCCATCGCTGAATCCTCCCGACTGGAAGAGGTAACTGAGGAAGGATCGAATGCCTGAGCAGAAGCCCTTGCGACGAAAAGCTCTTCCCTCTGTAAAAATTGAAAAATGCACCAGAACTAATAAGAATCCATAAAATACCAACAATTAATAAACCAAGGAAGATACTTACTAATCGATCAATCTCAGATCGCAGACTGGCCTCTACCTCCTGGCAGCAACATACCCATCGAAAAGAGAAGCGCCTGATGCTTCTCCCTCCATCTCTCCAGAATCGCCGTGATCAGACCACTGTCGGCTTGAAAGGTTCTAAGTCCAGGATCGGCCCAAAGCTGAAAGTTAACAACCGCGCCCGCTGAAACTCCGACAAGGCACAATACTAAGTGTGAGACTAGTCCATACCGAGCTGATAGCCAACTATAGAGGCTCTTACCGAACAAAAAATAAATAAAATATAATAAGACTGACACGCATACCAACAATGAGAAACAGGTAGATCTACTAAAAGCAAATAAAGTATATGAAAACACACAATAATAGTCCTTAACAAGCACACAAAACATGATAAAATGAGACGATGAAATAGAAGCATGACCTATCACTAGATGCAGTCATGATGCATGAATGGGCACACAATCAATAATCGGTGCACGTTCGACATAAATTAAAAGGGCTTTCAGAGCCTAATAAGTCTATCTCACAACCTAAATGCCTAGAAAAGTGAAGGAACACTTGCTCACTGGTACCTACCTGACCCCGAGCGAAGAAATTGTCCAGTGGGAAGTGTGTACGAGCCTGATGCTCCTCACCCTGACGCTCCTCATCCTCAGCCCAATAAGCCTCATCCTCGGCTACACCCTAATCAATCTCGGGTACCTCCTCCCTGACCACCACCTGGTCACCCTCTAGCACCTCCTCTCTAGTCCTCGCTTTGACATCCTCCTCCACGACAACAACACCGATCCGAGCCTCACAAGACTCACTGATCTTTGCCGCCAGCATTCGCTCCATCTCTGATACAGATGAGTAAAACCGATCACTACCCCCTGACTCCATCCTAGAATAAAGAGCTTAAGAAACTAGAAAGAACGCAAGAAATGGCACTTGAAAGGGACAACTGGATCGCAAGATATCATGAAAACACGAGAATTAGAGTACAAGGAAACAAGGAAACAAAGAATCGAAGATAAAAATGGATAGCACGGGAAGAATGAAGAATTTCGAAGTATATATAGAGCACGGTCAAATCGTGCGCTTGAACTGACGCGCTCAATGAAATTGCACACCATACTCCTCGCGTGTAATCTAAATTATACGCTCCCCTTTGAACGCGTAAACAGATTGTCGCCCGCTCAAAATAACCCGACGCCCCGGTTGCACTCCGCATACCAGACGCGTAATTATATCAAGCACCTGTACCACGACACGTAAATGCCAAAGGTCACCCGCTCACTGACCAGGTGTTGCTCCAATCCCGCGTCCTAAAACACGCGTGTAATATGTTTATCCGTAAACATACTGACGTGCAATGACCCTCCGAACCCTTAAAACGCGCGTGCTCATTTTGACGCGCAATTTAGTTGTGCGCCCGGTGTTAAGCGCGCAATTCCCCAGGTAAAACACAAAAATGTGTGCCCAGAACAGCAGGCCCAAAGGCTAAAATTAGGAGGTTTTAAATGCCAACTACTGACCCGAACTACACCCCAGTTAAGGCAAATCCGAAAACACTCAAAACTTAGAAAACATACACTCCGAAGACCCAAAAAAAAAATGCCCCCCAACATCCCCAAAGCGAATTACTTGCTTAGACCAAACTAAATTAGACCAAAAAAATGTGTCCCCAACACACCCCAAAACAAGCAAAAAATAAAATAAAATATCGAATAAAAACAAACCAAAAACAAAAAAAATATCACACTCAAAATAAGTAAAGTAAGCCACAAAGTAAACAAAACCAAAAATTCACCAAATATAAGCAAACACAAATGAAATTTAAAAAAAAAAACATGATCGCTTCACAAATTAAATCATTACAAATCACACCGAGGGCATACCCTCTGAATATACAACTTAAAATAAGAAATTTAAAACCAACACGTTTAGGCAGTGCCCGAATCCGGATTTATTCGGGAAACAAGAGATCTCGGAGAAGCCTGGAGAAGGAGCACACCTGAAAGAATTCTGACAATGCCAACCTTTCCTCGCCCCCGAGCGGGCAGGAAAGAAAGAGTGGCTCACAGAAAGCCACCCAGGACTTGCGGGACCCACCTATGGAAGCTCACCTTGGAAAGCATAGCAAGGAGAAGCAACTAACACTGAATCTGTAGATCCTACCAAGGAAAGATAGGAGTCGGTCACGAGAACTCTGACCTTGCCTTATCCTTGGGTTTTCTTTCCTCCACTTTTAACTCTGCCATATCTTCTCCCAATAGGGTGACACTTCGAGTTGGATTGATAGCACCAACCCTAGCGCCACCCTGAATTCTCAATCTCGTCCATTCCCAATAACTCACTTAATAATCACAACTCTTCGGATTTAATACCCGGGATACAAAATAGAAAGGAAGAAAAAATCATAAAATGAACAAAAAAAATGCCCTAGAACACAAACAAAACAAAAAAAATGCCCCAAACTTTTAATTCTAAGCTTGAAATAAAATTTAAAATAAAACTCAAAGCCTTTGGCTTGTACTTATAAACTATACCCCTAAACCACTAAGTGACAAGTGTCACATTTTTAAACCCTTTCAATCTAATTAAATCTAAACCAAACACATACCCCCTAGAAAAGATCCATAATCCACAATAAGCCTAGATCAACCAACCAAAGCACAACACTTACCCCTCCAAAATAGAAATCCTTCCAAATAGATGAACCAATAGGATTGAAGCACCTAACACCCATCTAGAAGCTTTGAGTTAAACCCCAAGTTCACACAATGCCAACAAGTGTCACCCCGAAAGCCAAACACGAGACTAAAACAAATAAG
This sequence comes from Chloranthus sessilifolius, assembly GCA_021018995.1. NCBI lineage: Eukaryota > Viridiplantae > Streptophyta > Magnoliopsida > Chloranthales > Chloranthaceae > Chloranthus > Chloranthus sessilifolius. The sequence continues at coordinate 144,246,203 of CM037590.1, read as the reverse complement.
CCAAACTCCAAACATAAGACTTACACCCTCACCTTGAGCAAAACAAACAAAGATTCACCTTAGGAATCCTAAAAAATAAACTCGGACTCCCCTAGACCACAAAAATAGCTTTAGAATAATTTTCTAAAAAAAAATGTCCCAACAACTTTAACAAATAAAATCTAAACCCACGTAAAATCCTGAGCAAACCTAAGATTAATTCTGAGTCAATTTTGAGAAATAAACGCGTCTAAAATTCCAAATTAAAACTCAACTAGCCAAGAATCCTAACAAACTAAATAAATCGAAAGAAAGAAGAAAGATTCTACACAAGACCAATTAAACAATAAACAAAAAAAAAACATTTTATTTACGTAATAAATATTTTTACATAAATCACCGGAGGCATACCTCTTGAATTTACAATCCAGACACAACCCCGCCACACATCCATGAATATGTCCCCTCGCGATGCAACTACGATTCGATCTCATCACGAACATGTCCCATCGCGACACAACAACTTCAGCTCGTCTTACAGCCCCGACACCAATCCTCATCATGAAACCTTGCATAGAATTAAACCTTCCTAAAAGTCCCATCGCTAACTTTGCTCAACCAATGTCCCATCGCGGAAGCAAAGAGCCTACCTCCCAGATCCCTCGCTATGCAGCAGTTGCTAGACTCCAACAGAAGAAGAGGGACTCCTCCCACGTCTCATCGCAAACATAAACAAATCCCACCAGGATCCGAATGCCCCTATTAGACCTACGACCAGTAACACCCCAGCATCTTAACGCAGACCCCCAATGTCCCATCACATCTATGATCCGATACAACAGGAAGGAAGAGAAAAGACTTTCTCACGTCTCATCTCGGCCTACAATCACCGGGACTCATCCCAGCATGCAACCATAATGGGAAAGACCACCACATCCCATCACAACATTTACCTCCCCAAAGCATTTCATCAAACTCCCCATCGCAGGCTACATAGGTAAGCATCACCACTTCAGGTAAGTATCACCCTCTCTTTTACTCGATATTGCTTTTAATATATATATAGCTAGGTATGATTAAGTCAAATATTTTCAAAACCCATCTCTCTCGACTCGCGAATCACTGTAGTCCTCCCATAAGAGATAATTATCAGTATTCACCAAGAAGGTTAGACGGAGTATCCGACATGCCAAGTGTCGTCTTGACAACCACATAAACGATCGAGTCTACAAATCTCGTACCAGTGGATCTGCTCAGCGACATCTCGGAAGTCACATTTTCTAAAGATTCATCACCAAATTGATCTTAAGTTAAAATTCCTGAATTTTTGAAACCCCTTACTTTCAAAACAAAAAAAAAAATCAAAAAAAGAAACTAAAATAATAATAAACAAAGTGACCTCTTACCTACCAAAATTCATTCCCCTGAAAAATTGAGCAACGAGTATATTTAATCTAAGAACTCACAAAAGCCTATTGGAAAAGGAAAACTTGACGCACATTGGTGTGAGCAATGACGCGCTCGGTCTGACCTGACTTGCGAAAGCTTTTGACATTATATTTTTTTATTATCGATCTCTAGACCTTATTTATGGACATTTGTATGACGCCCCTCGGTACCTCGACTGCGTCATATCCCTCTGTTTGACTGCTCCTTGCAGCAGGTCGCGACATGCGGCGGGATGCCCCTTGCACCCAGAGATTAGGATATGATGATTCTCCTTTCTGTTTGACTGCCCCTTGCAGCAGGTCGCGACATGCCCCTTGCACCCATAAATTAGGATACGCTGACTTCCCCCGTCGACTGTCTATGACAGCGGGTCACGATACACGACGAGATCACTTGTGTTCACGACATAGAATAAGCCTTTCGACAGCTACCACTAAGCCCCCAAATGCTCCATTTTAGCTTGCACTGATAGATAAGAAAGCCAAGCATGCCATGTCAGGATCCCCAGTTCACATTTGTGATTTTTCAAGAGAAACAAGAAGACACCTCGAATGAGGAGTGTCTACTTCTTCGACGCGTTCTTACTTTGCAAGAGCGCACCGAAGAGGGGCATCTGTAGACACCCCCATTTTGCCCTCTCGAAATATATAAAATCGTTAGGTCAATCTTTGAACTTACCCGTGACTTTTCAGAAAGGACTTACCTTCTCTGAGAGTTTCACAACCCTAATATGGGAACCATGCGCTGAAATGATAGTACATGACTGAATACAAGCTGAAATAATAGCTCTGTAGCTCAGATCCCTTAATCCTAATGTGGGGACTATATGCTGAAACAATAGTATATGGCTGAACATAGGCTAAAATAGTAGCTCTATGGCTTAGACCTCCTAACCTTGACGTAGGGACCATGCACTGAAATAATAATACATGGCTGAACACAGGTTGAAGCAATAGCTCTGTGGCTCGGATCCCTTAACCCTAACGTGAGAACCATGCACTGAAACAATAGTACATGGCTGAACACAAGCTGAAACAATAGCTCTGTGGCTCAGACCCCCTAACCCTAATGTGGAAACTATGCACTGAAATAATAGTACATGGATGAACACAAGTTGAAACAATAGCTCTGTGGCTCAAATCCCGACGTAGGGAGACTATACACTGAAACAATAGTATATAGTCGAAATGCCGACTAAAATAATAGTCTGACATTTTAGACCCGACCCGGACCTAGACAACCCAGAATTATGCACCTAAAACCACGCGTGCAATTCGATTGCACGCCAACTCACAAACGTGCAATCAGTCCCTTTTCAGACCAAACCTCCTTTCTCTAGGTAGCCTCGATACTCGATTGTGCACTCCACACGGAACGCACAATTGGATTGAGTGCTCCATCACAAGCGCACAATTGATCTATGCCCGACCTAGTCTCACAGTCCTTGATCGCCAAAATTCCACGATTAAGCGTTTAAAATGAGGCACTTAGTTGGACTGCGCACTCCAAAGTAAGCGTGCAATTAGTCCTAAGGTGATTCAAACTAGGGAACTTGGCTAAGCCAGTTAGCCGATCGCTCACTGAGTCGGTGACTGACTCAAAGCGAATAAGCGTTGGGTGACCGGCACGTAATTCAGTTAAATGCCTGAAACAGGGTGCATAATTAGGAAAAAACCTATAAAAAGACTTTTTACTTCGACCCAAAAAGAAGAGGCAGAGAGAGAGAGTGAATAGAATGAACACAGAGAGAAACATAGCAACGACTTCAGGATTCGAATTTCAAGTCCCCCGCATCCAAACTTCGAATTTCGAGATCCCTCTTTGCAGCCTCGGCCTTAGGTAAAATTTAGTTTTTAGTTTTCAATCCTAACTTTATTCTTAGATTTAAGTTTTTTTTAAATTTTAACTATTAGCATTAAATTTTTAGGCTTAGACCGTAGCACCCTTTTTTTAGACCGTAATTTTTAATATCTGGTTCCAGTTCTCAGAATTTAGGATCAGTGCTTAATCAGACTGCCTAATCTTCGACCCTAAGCCTTAATTTTATTCTCAAATCTCAATCTCCAGTCCTATTATTAATCTCTGGTTCTAGTTCTTAGTTTCTAGAACCAGTCCTTAATCATACGGCCTAATTTTCTGATTTCGGTCTGGAATTCAGTCCTTAGATTTTAAATTTTAGCTTTAATTTCTCAATTCAAGAGTTTTAAAATCTCAATTTATAGTTCAGCTCTTAATTTTTAGTTTCAAAATTTAATTCATAATTATAATCCAAAATTATCGACTTTAAAAAAAAAAAAATACTATCTTATAATCCGAAATTCTATTTGCTTTAATCTCAGCCACCCAATTTGCCCAAGGGAGCTTATGGGGGTACTCGGGAATGAGGCCAATCCTCAGCATTGGAGGCCTAAAACCCCTTTTCTTCAATTATTTTTTAGTGAAATTAGTATAGTTGCTCTAATTAGAATTCCAGTAAAATTAGAATACTTGCTTTAATTAGAATTTCAGTAAAATTAGTATATTTGCTTTGCTTAGAATTTTAGTACAATTAGCATACTTGCTTTAATTAGAGTTTCACTAGAATTAGCATATTGGCATTCCTAATAGGATTAGGAGACTAATATTAATTAGACTTCTAGTAGGATTAGGAGACTTAAATTAATTAGACTTCTAATAGGATTAAGATATCAATTAGACTTCTAGTAGCATTAGGAGACTCTTTAGAATCACAATAGAATTAAGACACCTAATCACAATAGAATTCTAATAAAAGTAGGACGCTCAAAAGTAATTAGATTTCTAATTAATTGGAACTCTGATAGAATTAGAATATTTAAACCAGATAGACTTATACTAGGATTAGGATATTAGAATAGTAGATTAATTCACCACAGTAGGTTCACATAGTTAGACTCATAATAGAACTAGGAAACTTAAACCAATTAGAATTACAGCAATAATAAGAAAACCAAACTATCTAAACTTCAAGAGCCAGTGTTGCTGACGTTGGCAGACCGACGATTCAGTAAATAAGTAACCCACACCCGCTTCAAACCGTGATCACTGACGTGTTGCAGCGTTGTTAAATATCTACAGCTGGTGATCGCAACAAACTAGGAACCTTCCTAGAAAAGCCCCCTTTACTTTCAACATTCAAAATATCGCATTGCTAGAGTCTGCTTAGGAGAGAATTGGGCCACTGATTCACAGGGGTCGAAAGGAACCCAGAAAAAGTGCGCACCAACACCAGCATGTAGTTCGCCTAGTGAGGGTTAGCTTTTCGAACAGGTATTTTAATGGATCCATGTGTGCTAGGAGTAGAACGGCTTAGGATAGCAAGTAGTGGCGGAGCCTCTGTGTGGCCCACACGAGAGCCAAGCATGCTTTCTCCAGATGAGAATAGCGCGTCTTGTAGTCGGTGAACTTCTTACTCAGGTAATAGATGGCCTGCTCTCTTCTTTCTGTCTCGTCATACTGCCCTAGGACACATCCCATCAAAACTTCCATCATGGAGAGATATATTAAGAGTGGTCTCCCTGGCTCGAGTGGTACTAATACTGCAAGGTTGAGAAGGTAGGCCTTGATTTTATCGAATGCTGCTTAACAGTCGTCGTTCCATTCAACGAGAGAATCTTTCCTTAGCAGCTTGAAGGTGGTGTGCAAATAGGAGTGAGCTATGCAATGAATCGACTGATGTACTATATCCTACCCAAGAAATCTCTAACCTCTTTTTCGATAGACGGTGGTGGCATTTTCGTGATGGCCTTTACCTTGACTGGGTCAACCTCGATACCTCTCCTGTTGACGATGAATCCTAGCTACTTTCCTAACATGGCGCCGAATGCGCATTTATGAGGATTCAGACGTAACCTATATTTCCTCAACCTCTCAAACAACTTTTGGAGGTTTATCAGTTGGTCACTTTACTCCGGTGACTTGGCGATCATGTCGTGGATGTACACCTCAATTTCTTGGTGCATCCCGTCGTGGAAGAGTGCTGTCATCGTTCTTTGGTAGGTTGCACCAACATTTTTCAACTTGAACGACATGACTCGATAGAAGAAAGTTTCCCAGGGAGTGATAAATACTGTCTTCTCTCGATCTACCTCCGCCATCCTGATCTAATTGTATTCGAAGAATCCGTCCATGAAGGAGAGCATCCAATGCTTGGTAATGGGAAGTTGTCTTTTGGGCTCGCCTTATTCAGGTTTCGAAAGTCAATGCACATGTGAACCTTCCCATCCCTCTTTGGTACTGGAACAATATTAGCTAACCACTGCGGGTATTTGGAGAGCATGAGAAATCCTGCATCATATTGTTTGATGACCTTGTCTTTTACTTTCAGCATCCACTCGTGTTGGAGTCACCTCAATTTCTACTTGATCGACTTAATATCAAGGTAGAGCGGCAACTCATGATTGACCAAATCGGTGTCCAAACTAGGCATGTCCTTGTATGACCATGTGAAGATGTCTTGATATGACCAAAGGAAATTGATCATGCTTTTTCTTTCCTCGGGAGATAGCGATGTTCCAATCTTAGTGATTCTAGGAACCTCCTCGGTCCTTAGATTGACATCATCTGTTTCTTCAATGATAGGGGTAGGACCATGCTCAAAGTCGGCAATTCACTAAAGGAGTTCATTGGGGAGCTCTTTAGTAGGGATTTCCTCTTTCAGACTTGTGACTCCTACCTCTTCTTGTATTTCTACATAAAAGGGGTCGATTTCACGTGGGATGGGTATTTCGATTAAGACATCATTTTCTTTGACTTTATTCAAAATTTTGAAAGACAATATTTTTGGATTTTATATTTTTTCTATGTTTTTGGGATTTTTATTTTCTTCAAAAATAGGCTCTTGGCAAAGCGAGTCCCTATATATACACAGTATTGCCTGCCAAGGGCTCGTCTCACTTTTTATAGGTTGTTTTTTTTTGGGAAACTGGTGCCAAATTTCAGGCTACTCGCTGCTTCCAGAGTTTGGGGGATGCCCAATTTCGTACCTGTGCTGCTACTCCTTTACCCATTTAGATGGAGGGGGGTGGCTGATATGATTCTTTGGAGTCAGCCTCCATCATGTTGACCATGGGTTCGTCTGAGATTTTATCCTCAAACGTCAGTAAGGTCCTGTGGTGGCTTACCACAAGGGGAATTGTGCAGGTATGACAAACTCTTCCTCAAACAGGGATAGGGCGGCTAAGTCTATTTCTGGATGGAGAGGAAGAATTTAGGGATTGGTGGGAGGACAGGGGCAACAGGTTTATGTGGGGTTAATTGTGTTGCCCCATGCTGATCATTCTTCATAAACTCGACACTCACAAAGGTGTTCCAGATGTGTGGCCTAGGACGGGATTCTTCTTCCAAATTGATTCCCTGGGCTCTTGCTGTAGCAACGGTTCGAGCATTCTCCTTAGTCTCTTGTACTTCTTCTGTGGGTTTGTATCCTAACCCAAATCTAACTTGCAGCCTGCCTTTGGATTTGACTGGCTCTTTCCTGCTTTATAATCAGGGTCCTAATCCCTTTCCTTTCTGATAACCCCATTTATGGAGTATGGCCACAACTGCTATCATTCCGCCTTTGATTTTTAGAGTGATGCTTTCTGGGGGTTCCAGGACTACCACTGATACCTCGTATTCAAAGTTATGGAGGTTTGTATCCTCGATCGTGTGCGACACATCCAGTACTTTGGGGTTCTCAATACTGTGGGTAGCTTTTTCCTTTTCCTCATGTCCTTCACCTATGATGGTGATGATCTTCTGTCTAGACATAAATTTAAGTTTCTGATGTAGTGTGGATGATATTGCCTCGACTTCATGTAACCAAGGGCGTCCTAACAATAGATTAAAAGAGGATTTGATGTCTATCACTTAGAAAGGTATGGAGAAGGTCATTGGCCTGATTACTAGCTTAAGATCGGCTGCTCCGATTATTTCTCTTTTAGTGTTATCAAACCCCCTGGCACTGGTTTTTATCAGTTTCAGCATACAAGGATCTACTCCTATCTTGGTAGCTGTTCTTAGAGGGCACATGTTTAAAGCGGATCCAATATCAATTAATACCAGTGGAATTACGACGTTTCTCGCTTCTACAGTGATATTGAGGGATTTAAAATGATTATTTCCCTCCTCAGGTAAATCAGCATCCGAAAAAGAGATGACATTAGGATTCTGCTTTAATCGGGCTAGATCTGACTTACGAGGTTCAATATCTATGTTGTAGACATACTGTTCTTGAAATAAATGAGTTAAATCCTTCCATGTTTTTAACATGGATGGTTCCAGAGAAATGAACCATCTCAAAGCTAGGCCCGTCAAAACTTTCTAAAAGACTTTTATAAGTAGATGTTCATCACCTCCATACTGGCACATGTCCCCACAATAGGACTTGAGATGTTCGATGGGATTGCCTGTGCCATTGTATTTGTCAAAGACCGATATTTAAAATTTTGGGGGCAAGGGGACTTCAGAGAAAAGGCATGGATCTGAAAAGTCCTTGGCGTGGATCTCAGTTCCACCCATCTTCATTAATTGCTTCTGGATCTTGTTCAGTTGCTCTTTCAGTTGCTCAGACTCTTTAGATGGTGGGGCTATTTTTCAATGACGGGCCTCGATTCACTTTGTGCTGGGGGTGGTGATTATGGATGGAGGTTTGATGCTAGCAAATGCCATTGTGTAAGCCCCACTATTGCTGATCTCATCTTCCTCGTATTGGGGGTCTACATATATAGTCAGGGTGAGATTTTCCTGTTGGTGCTGATTGGGCTGGATAGGTGCCTGATAGGACCATTGGACGTGACGAAGGTTCTGTGGAGTGATAGGATGAGTGGAATTTGGATTTTGGGTTAAGCCCTGATGGGGCCAATGTGTTTGAGGGAATGTTTGGAGATGACTTTGTGGTGCATGGGGATGGATGAATTGGGGTTGATGAGGGATATGTGCCTGGCTCCCGCCTTGGGCTGGGTGTGAGTTTTGTGTGTGAGGGAGGTATTGAGGGAATTGTGGAGGGTATGGGTATGAGGGTCCTAGGTTTGGGCCTTCCTAGGCTTGGGTATAAGGTAGGGAATTTGGAGGGGTTTGGGCCATAAGGCCTTGGGAAGTTTGGCCTATTGGGCCTTGTTGGGTTTGGGCCATTGGGCCCTGATGGGCCTTGGTGGGTCTCTGTTGGGCCTTGGTGGGTCTGGGCCATTTGGCCTGGGTGGGTCTGAGCCATTAGGCCCTAGTGGGTCTGACCCATTGGGCCTTGGTGGGTCTGGCCCTAAATGGTAGTGATGATGGGGATTTAGGCCATTGGGCCCTGGTGGGTTTGAGGTAAAGAAGCATGGAGACTTGGGAGTGTGTATGATGGATTAGAAGAAACTTGGTGAGGATGAGGGGGAATGTTTTGGGAGGCCTTCCAGCTTATATAGGCCCGAACCATCTCATCCATCATAGCCATTGGAGAGGGATTGGATGGAGGTGGTGTATCTAAGGGATGGTGGGGTGTGGATGAGATGGATGTGGTGGGAAAATTAGGCATGGCCCCGAAAAAAATGGGCATGACCTGGGTAGATGGGGGGATATGGGAAAAATTGAGTGTGGTATGGGTAAATACGGGTGGATTGGGTAGATGTTGGGAAGATAGAAAATGGGGTATGGTGGTAAAGGTAGGGAATCAGGTTGAGTTTTGGGTGGATGTGAATGGAGGATGGGAGGGATTTGGAATGGTCATGGAGGGGGAAATGGGCATGGTTTGAGAAAATGAGGGGGATTGGGGTGTCGGACTTTGGATGTTTTGAGTGGTGGTGGATGGGAAAATGGGTGCACTGAAGGGCTCGGTGACGGTAAATGGGGGTTGGGTGAGGGGGATGGATGTGAACAATTCTTTCGTGTGGAAATGAGTTGGGGAATGCGGCAGGGATGAATCGGGATCGGCGTATGCCCGATCCACTGCCCATGACATGGCTTGGTGGTGGGTGGGGTACAGGTGCCTCGAATGAGGCTCGTAAAGCTTTCTCCTTCTTCCCCTATGGGACAATGGAGGGTAAGGCGATGCCGTTGTGCGGTCACCACAATGGTTTTTCCTTTTTCGGGTTATTTTTTTGGTTTATATTTTTTTTTGAAGATTTTTTATAAGTGGATTTTTATGATGAAGGATTCCGGGGCCCTTGAATTCCCATTTCGGGTGGTATTTGTACCCTAAATAAATCTCGCTGCGAGACCCTGACGAGTCTCACGGGAATTAACGCAAACAACCCGATCTCCCGGAGCGAGTCGATAAGAAGTTACCCTCTTTTGACCGGCGGGGGCGTATTGGGTGTTGGATAGTGCGGGACCTAATCAGGGGTGCTAAACAACTAAGCGGGGAACTTGGAGATGTGAAAAAGGCCTCAGATTTTAGGCTGCACTATTCAGTTTGAACTTCGCGTGTGTATTACATTCGCCAGGCCAAATCTGGTCAATCAACGCTTGGCGTGTGTATTACATGCACCAAAGAAAACCTGGGTTTTTTTAAGCTTGGCGCGTGTAATATATGCACCAATGTAAACCTGGAAAAAAGTGGCTTTGCGCGTGTTTTACATGTGCCAGATACAAACAGTGGGGTCAAATAATCTTGACAGTAGACCAACAAGCCAGAATTTGGTCTATTTTTTTGGTTTTCAGGAAGCGATGCTTCCGGGGACTAATTTATTAGTTGCAACGGGTCTCTCCTCACTGAACCTAGGGATACAAGGCCGATTCAGGACTACTAACACTCTCCCCCAAGGGTTTTAGGCTTCATAATTGGATAGGTTACCCAACCGATATACCTCTGACACAATCACCTTCTCAGATACTTGGTGGGGTGGTTCTTTTTCGGATCATCACCACTAGGGGCTGCTGCCGTTCTGAGAACCAGGACGTTTATATCTTTCCCTAGAATTCCCAACTCAGGAAAATCTACCCCCATAATAATTCAATTAAGTCCCCCTCTTGGTTCAATTTTAATTTCAGATTTTAGGAGAGTTTTCTTAAAGTCCAAAAACGGGTGGTTATGGTCCCGTGCCACCTCTACGGGCCGACGTCCACTGATAGGATATGATTGTGATAAAGTAAATGCTCATGTAGGCCGGCCAAATGGCTAAAGCGTGTAAAAAAGCACAAGTAAGCCCGCCAATCGGCTAAGGCATGTAAATGATGAAAAAGTAAAGGAAATGTAAAGACGATGCTCAAGTAGGCCTGCCAATCGGCTAAGGCACGTAAATGACAGAAAAGTAGGGGTAAGTAAAAGCAAGATTGAATCATAGGGGTGAGTAAAATGACAAAAAAAAAAAAAAGCTAAACATTAGTAAAAACAAAGAAAAAGGCCAAATTTTAAGGGGAAGCTCTACTAGTTACTCCCTAGTAGAGTCGCATTCTGTGCAACCATGAGATTTTTGACGATCCCATCACGACGATGCTGTAGACACACCCATTTTGTCCTCTCAGAATATACAGATTTATTCGGTCAACCTTTAACCTCATACCCCCGACGTGGGACCATGCATTGAAACAATAGTACATGGTTGAACACAGGCTGAAATAATAGCTTTGTGGCTCAGATCCCAATATAGAGAGACTATATACTGAAACAATAGTATATAGTTAGAATGCAGGCTGAAACAATAGTCTTGCATTTCAGACTAGAGACCAGACCCGGATAACTCCCAACTAAGCGCCTGAAACCCCACGCGTAATTCGATTGCACGCCAGACCACAAACACGCAATCAGTCCTCCTTTCAGACCAAACTTCCTTTCCCAGACCATATCGAGACTCAATCATGCCTGAAATCAGATTGCACAATCAGATTGCACGGCCGATCACCAGCGCGCAATTGGCCTACGCCCGACCTAGCCTTACAGTCCTTGACCCCTAAGTTTCCTTGATTGATCGCTTCTAAACAAATGCTTAATTGGATTGTACACGTCCTAACAAGCACGCAATAAACCCTAATGCTATTAGGACTAGGAAACTCGCTGAACAGGTCCGCCGGTCGCTCACTGAGTTGGTGACTGACTCAAAGCGAGTGAGCGCTAGGAAACTAGCGCGCAATTCAGTTAAATGCCTGGAAAAGGGCGCATAATTGAAGAAAAACCTATAAAAGATTATTTTCTTAATTCGCCTAGGAAGGCTGGGCAATTTTCGAGAGAGAACGGATTTTTTTTGGGATTCTGAATCCAGTGAACTCCGAGGACAAACCCATGGAGCAACCTAGTCATGATTTCAAAATTCAAGCGCCGAATATTCGAGATTTCTCTCCACAACCCTGGTTCTAGGTAAAAATTTCAGTTTTAGACCTAGGATTTTATCTTTTAGTTTTCATCATAGATTTTAATTTTCAGCCCGAGACCGTAGCACCCTTTGTTTTTAGACCGCAAATATTTTATATCTGGTTCTAATTCTCCGAATTCAGAACCAGTCCTTAATCCGACGGTCTAATTACCGACCCTTGACTCAATTTCGTTCTAAAATCTTAATTTCCAGTCATATTATTAATTTTTGGTTCTAGTCCTTGGATTTTATAATCAGTCCTTAATCATACGGTTTGATTTTCGGATTTCAGACCCGAATTCAGTCCTAAAAAATTTTATTTTAATTTAATTCCTTAGTTTAATATTTCTAAAAACTCCTAAATATTAATTTCAGTCCATATAATTCTCGTTTCGCAATTTAATCCATAATTATTATTCCGAAATCAACTATGAAAAATCTAAAATACTATTTTATCATCAAAAATCTAATTTATCTTTAATCTCAGCCATCCGATTTGCCCAAGGGAGTTTATAGAGGGTACTCGGGAATGAGACCAATCCTCCTTAGCATAGCGGGCCCAAACCCCTCTTTTTTAAGAATTTCATAATTAATTAATTACATTTTTTATCTTTTTGGTGTGATTAATTAGTAGATTTATTTTATTTCAGCATAATTAATTAAATAAGTTAATTAGATTTTAGTAGGATTGATTAATTTCTTTAAATTAGAATTTAATTGGTCAATATCTTGCTTTAATTAGAATTTAATATGATTAATTCGTTGCTTTGATTAGATTTTTAGAATAATTAATTCATTACTTTAATTAGAATTTTAATAAAATTAGTTTATTTATTTCAATTAGATTTTTAATAAAATAAGTTTATTTGTTTTAATTAAATTTTAATAAAATTAATTCATTTTCTTTAAATTAGAGTTTCAGTAAAATTAGTTTTTTATTCCAATTAGAATTCTAATAAGACTGCTACACTCGATTCAATTAGAATTCTAATACAACTAGTATACTTGCTCTGCTTAGAATCCTAGTATAATTAGCATGCTCAAATTAATTAAAGTTTCACCAGAACTACTACATGTGCACTCCTAGTACAATTAGGAAACCTGATCATAATTAGACTTCTAATAGGATTAGGAGACTAAAATTAATCAAACTTTTAGTAGTATTAGGACACTTAATTAATTAAACTTTCAATAAGGATAGGAATAGTAAAAATTAATTACACTCCTGATAGAACTAGAATATTAAATTAAATAAACTACAATAGATTACCACCCAACCAAACTCACAATAGAATTAGGGAAGTCTAAGCTGACTAGAACTATAACTATAAAGGGAAATAAAAGGAAAATTAAACTATCTAAATTATCAGAAAAAGACATAGCTGCTGATGTTCGCAGGCGAATGATTTAGTATAGAAGTAACCCATACCCGCTCTCAAGCGTGATCACTGACGTGTTGCAGCGTCGATAAATATCTGCAGCTAGCGATCGCAACAAACTAGGAACCTTCCTAGAAAACCCTTTATCTTTAACATTCCAAACGCTGCATCGCTAGAGTCCACTTGGACAGAATTGGAGCCACTGATTCAACGGGGACCAAGAGGAACCCAGAAAAAGCGCGCACCAACAGACTGGTGATCACGATGGGACACTTTCGCAAATTTTTTTTTCTAGATAGTTAGTTCTCATCTTATCTCCCTATTTTTTTTCTTTCCATCGTGTCATTTAGATTCCCTTATATGTATATGAGTCTTCATCAAAGACTCGAGATATCTGGTATACGAAGAGTGAGTTCAGGAGACCCACAATTGTAGGGCTATCATAACAACCCCACGTACGAAGAAGAACTGTTTAACAATTCTAGTCCACGACGACCTGAGATTAACATGGCCGATGAGCAAGAAAATCCCTTCTCCACCTCACACACTAGTAATAATCATAATGGGAGAGATGATAACATTGGACAAAACCTTACTGCTCAATAAATCGTAGAACTCAGTATCCAAAGAATACAAAGAGGAGATGACGACTCTGAAGAATTGCTTCGAGGGTTGGCTGTTGCATAAGAAACCATTAGGTCACGACAATTTTCAGAAGAACAAGAGCAACAAGAGAGGCCACCTCCTACCCCAACCATGGTGCCGGCCCGTGCCACACCATTGAGACAACCTGCACACATTCTTCAATGATGACTCTTTAGACAAGGTTTGCTCACGGGTCGCTCCAAAATACAACATCGTTAAAATCGAAGATCTTCCTAAAATGCTCGACGAGTACATGGCCAAGAGAGAGCGCCCCGGTCATTTGTTCGGATTCGACAAATTTCGCCGAGACGTTGAGTATAATTTACCAATAGGATTTAAGCCACCGAAATTCACCAAATATAATGGCACGGGAAATCTGAATCATCACTTAGCCCTCTTTTGTAATGATTGCTGATCGATACGTGATAATCAAAGACTTCTCATTCACTATTTCCAACGCTCATTAAAAGGAGAAGCTTTAGATTGGTTTGCGAAACTCTCACTTTATAAGATAGAGACCTTCGATGAATTAGTCGGTCAATTCCTAGACCAATACAAACACCTGATCTAAGAGGCAGTCAGTCTCAGCGATCTAATGACAACCAAGCAAGGACCTGATGAAGAATTTATCAACTTCGTTGCCAGATGGAGAAAACTCTCTGCTAGGACCGACACCTCAATGAAAGAGAAGGATTCGGTAGACATTATCATCGATAACACTAGAGAACCGTTAAAGAGCGCACTTGTCATAAGTGATTGCCCTGACTTCATTGCACTCCACTCCCGGGCATCCCGACTAGCGCGACACATTAAAGGCGGAGACCTTGCTCTATCTATAGTCACATCAAAAGTAGGCTCTTCTAGTGAATCAAAACCGAAAAATAATAAGAAAGCCTTAGGAACCAAATAGGTTAATACCGTTGTTAATCAAGGACAAAACTCTGAGAACGAGAATTTCCATCCATGAAACTTTGGGCCAAATCAAAATCAACAACGATACACGAACCAAAACCAAAGCACTAATCAACAAAGATATGCAAACCAAAACCAAAGCCAGAACCAGAATCAGGGCTAGTATCAGAATAGAAATCAATATCCCAATACCTACTAGAATCAGAACACGATGTAGAATCGACCGGCCCACGAGCCAAATTACAATAGTGTGCCCCCACCGTAAAACTTTAACCTAGCCAAGGTGAGAACACTATCCCCCTTTATCGGATACGATTTCCAACATCTTTTATCTCCTTAACACTCAGAATCTCCTCCGATTCTCGCAGGAAAAACCTCACCCATGGCCTGTAAATCTAGACTATTATAAATACTGTGCCTTCCATCGATAAGCGGGACACAACCTAGAAGATTGTTGGGTCCTCAGGGACGTAGTCTATGACATGAATGATCGAAGTCAGATCGATTGGAAAGCGCTTAGGAATCCTAACCCTAATAATAACCAACATCAACAAAATTTAGGGATCGTTAATAACCCCATGCCCAATCACAACCAAGTAACACCGGCTCAGGTCACCACCGTAGATCTCTCCAGTCGATTTCCCTTCCAACCTTCCACCTTAATCAGTTGCATTCAATCCTTTGCGGCTTTCGTCACACCAGCAAGAGCTCCTTCACCCCCGCATCCCTCAGCCCTGATCACTCGCATCGCCCCGTCGAATCCGCCTCCTTATCTAAAATTTACTCAGATACGAGTCCATTCCTTTAGGGCTAGGAGACCATTCCTCCGTAGTCACCCACCAGAGCCCTCAACCCCTCCAAATCTCGAACCAACACCATTACCGCTCCCTTTGTCTGATTCTGAACCCGAGTATGGAGATCACGTTCTCCAAACTGTAGCCCAAATTACTATGTGGGTCAAGAGTGTCACCCGAAAGACTCCAAGCTAAGAAAACAAAATAACCACTGAGCGTTCACCAAATTTAGAAGAAAGTGAGCTAGAAGAACATCCTGAACCATGCGAGATGCTGGTCTCTGCTTTCCTAGAAGAGGAAGATTACACACAGTACCTCCCACCTTGGAGTGGCACCATTCAGGTACACATTCTAACCTAAAATTTTACCCATTTTACAAATACATCCTTGTCAAGCCGTGCCGAGTTCGGTCAACAACCGACTTGCCCGATTCTCAAATCAGGAACCAATTACCCACCTCCGCCTTTCCCTCGAAATAAGGATTTCACAAATGCGCAGCCACCAGAGGGGAATGTGAGAGAAAGAGAAGTTAATCTGCCTCCCCCACCTCACATCATCTCTCCGCCAATTCCTACGCCTCAACCATTCCAACCATCCGTACTGAAGACCCATCGGCCAGGCAAAGAAACTGTGTTCGAGCTAGGGTAAGAATACAACCTTCTGCGACATGTCCAGAAGATTCTGACTTAAATATCTATACTAGAACTCATCAAGAAATCACCTAATCATCACCAGTTGTTGATACGAACACTTGAAGACACGCAAGTGGATGAGGATACGACCCTAGATGAGCTCATCAAATCATTTCGATCATGGCGCAACCTCCGACACTCACTTTTACAGACGCAGACATGCCTAAAGAGTCACTCCGAGGGAGTGCAACCCCCATATATCTTATGGTCATAATTAGAGGATTCTCCGTACCACATGAACTCGTTGATATGGGAGAATGACTTAACATCTGCCCTCTCACCATGTTGAAAATGTTCGAATACACAGAGCAGGATGTCAGGCCCTTCGCGCTATCACTTATAGCTTATGATGGGTCGCATCACTTTATCAAAGGAACTATCAAGCTATAGGTTCGCCTCAGACCTATAACGAAAGACATTACCTTCCATGTTTCTGATTTTGCTAGTACATATAATCTCATTTTAGAAAGAAAATAGTTGGAGTCAATGAAGGCCGTCACATCTACATACCATCAATGCATCAAATTCCCATACGAGGATTCCATCGTTCTTATATACGCTAATGCACCCCTCCAGGAGATGGATACTGATTACGCGGCAATCATACCAATCTCTCACGATTATGTATTGAACATGGGTCATATTCAAAAGACTTGAATCCCTGATGAGACAACCGTTGCGGAAGTCCGTTCCCTTACCCTCCTAGTTCTCCCCCAACGTGTCAACAAAAATTAGTGACAAGAGAGGTTGGCCCAGACCTCGCCAAACTCTATGCCATTAACCCCACCGTGATAAAAGGGTGGGATCTTATGTACCAACTTAGATACGTCTCCCACACCGGACTCGGTAAAAATAAGCAAGGTCATGTAGGACCCGTTGTCCCAACGCAAATATGTAAGCATATAGGGTTAGGTTACTAATCGGATGGCCGACAAGTTGACTTGTTCCCTACCTCACCAAAATAGTCTCTATATGACCACTTCGCCTATGGGATCACTGAGAAAGCAGATGTGCCAAAGCACATGGAAGTGTCCTTCACTAGACCCCAAGAAGTGAAAATTGAGCGAATGACTAAAGCGTTCAATGATTTAACCAATTTAAAAGATGATATCGATAAACCGCTCGAAGGAGTCAAGCCCATGTTTGACACTAAGGAATTTACAGAAGAAAGGAGAGAAGAACCTCTAGAACTCGACCCACAAGTAGAAGACTGGGAATCCACTAACGACGAAGATTTCCACATAGCAGCCTTGCAAGATAGTGAAGAACACCTATGCTTAACATGGGAAAGAGATGATACTCCACAAGAAAATATTGAGTTGTGTAGCATCCACCTTGGCCTTGGCCTTGAGGGATGGGAATGCCCTTGGGACTCCCCTTATATCGCTTACCCATACCAACCCCGTTGTAGGGCATGTTCCAGCATATTAGAGCGCTTCGCTAGTTGGATCCCACACTCTATGATAGAAGAATCGAATCACTCCAACCTCGTGAGAACAGAAATAAGTAATGACCTACCAGCTTGGCCACCGATGCAAGAACCTAAAAATCCCAATGCTCATCTGGTTGACCTAGGGGAAAACACTCGCGTCACCCTCATAGACTTTGAAAAGGAACTTGAACTAGACACTTCTACATCCCCAGATTTGCCATAGCTCCAAATATTTTGGAAATCTCTAGAGGAGGAGTGGCAACCTCCCCCGAGTGATGACGAGGACTACTGGATAGAACTCTTGGCCCTCGAGTTAGCAGAGCGAGCCAATCTAGGACTTCAAACACTATCAGATCAAGAAGTTGAATTCGATACCATCTTCGACTCTAACCTAGAAGGATAGGAATGTCCTTAGGGATCCCCCTGCATTCTTCACCATCATCAACCTCGCTACCGAGAATGCGCGTTCATCCTAACGTATAATGAAGAGCAAGGAAAAGAACTCATTACCCCTGAGGATCCTTTGGGAGATCCCCCTCGGTGGGAAGAAGAACATTATTACAATCCAGAGGATGATAGTTCAATTGACTATGATCTTCAGAGCTTCTTCGAAGAAGAGGCGGTTAATGTGGCAGAAGAAATCTAAGCGTTAGTGTCGTTGTCACTAGCATCACTCATTCAAAAGATCTCATCAGATGAGGACTTCAAAAAAAAAATGCTAAATTCACAACAAGTCCGCATTTCTCGAAGAATCGCCCGAACGGCTCCCCTTGAGGCGACCGACCCTGTACCATAGTTATTGTCAAAAATAAAAAAAATTGAAAAAATAAAAAACCCTAAAAATTTAGAAATATAAAATCTAAAAAAATTAGAAAATCCCAAGAAAGAAAGGGAACTCTTCGTCCCAAACCAAATTTGTGGCCAACAAGGAGACTTTTCTCCTAGGGTTTTTATCCCACTCCCCACACAAGGACGTAAAGCATCCTGGCTAAACAACAAGCCAGTGATCATACTGAATTAGATACTTCATAACTTTGAGAGGAGAATCAGTAGTCTTGACCTTCACCTTACCAATGATCTCTCATTCACATATTGTGCCGATGAAGGATTACCTTTTGCAAACTCAGACCCCCAGTGTAGCAATTTCGTTGTATACAAACTTATCGAGGATGAAGAAAGAGCATCAATTACCGAGGAGGCACTGGACTTCCAACAGGTTATCAAGCATTTCGATGAGCAAACCCAAGCTGTCGCGGAACCCACAGAAGAACTTAACTTTGGCACTTAAGAGAAACCCAAGAAGCTACTGATTAGTGCAACGCTCAACTCTAGGGAACGATAGCAAATTACACAAGTCCTGCAAGAACACCTTGGCATGGTCCTACGAGGACATGCTCGGTTTAGACCCAAGTTTAGTACAACATCGCCTCGTCTTAGAACCCGATACAAAGCCTGTTAAGTAGACACTCCGCAGGATGCACCCACAAACTGCCTTCTAAGTTAAAAAAGAAGTCGACAAGTTACATAGCCAAATTTATCCGAGTCATTCTTTACCCTAAGTGGGTCACCAACATAGTACCAGTTGCCAAGAAAGATGGCAGAGTGCAGGTTTATATCGACTTCCAAAACCTCAACCAGGCATGCCCAAAAGATGACTTCCCACTTCCACACATGGACACCCTAGTCGACAACACCGTTGGACATGAGATGCTATCCTTTATAGACGATTTCTCTGGATATAATCAGATTAAGTTAGCAGAGTCTGACCAAGAGAAGGCCTCCTTCACCACACTATGGAGAACATACTGTTATGTTGTTATGCCTTTTAGGTTCAAGAATGCAGGAGCCACATATCAATGTGCCATGATGGCTATTTTTCACGACATGATGCATAAGTATGTAGAAGTCTACGTCGATGACATATTAGTGAAGTCCCAAATGAGAGGAGGACATGTTGAAGTACTCCGACTGGTATTACAAAGAGCTAAGAAGTATCAGCTAAAAATGAACCTAAAGAAATGTGTCTTCGGGGTCACTTCTAGAAAATTACTTGGTTTCATAGCTAGCAAGCGAGGGATCGAAGTTGACCCTACAAAAGCCAGAGCCATCCTCAAGATGCCGCCTCCCAGTAATATCAAAGAGTTATGAGGCCTAATAGAAAGATTATAATTCATCAGGAGATTCATCTCCCAACATTCAAACAGATGCGATCCTTTCTATAGACTACTTAAAGGAGGAACTTAGTACAAATGGGATGACCAGTGTCAGCAAGCCTTCGATAATATCAAAAAGTATCTCTTTAACCTGCCAATACTATCACCACCAGCCCCGAGAAGACCCCTAATTCTATACCTCTCAGCGAACAACAAAGCCATGAGAGTAATTCTAGGACAATATGAAGAAGACAACAAGAGAGAGAAGGCTATCTACTATCTTAGTAGGACGATAGTAGAATATGAACAAAAATATACTTCAATGGAGAAGACTTGCCTCACATTGGTGTGGGTCTCTACCAAATTACGACACTACCTTGGAGCACATAAAATATTAGTACTAGTCCAAATGGACCCTCTGAAGTACGTATTCAAAAAGCTCGCAATATCAGGAAAGATCGCTCGCTAGCATATGCTCTTGTAAGAATTCAATATCACTTATGTTACGTAAAAATCGATTAAAGGACAAGCAATCGCTGATTACCTTGTAGAGCTCCCACTCACGAGTGACGAGCCCGTACATGCGGATTTCCCCGACGAGGACCTACTCACAATTCATAATGAAGGCCCGATAAGACCTCATGGATCCTTTATTTTGACGGTGCTCTAAATCACAAAGGAAAAGGCATCGGGATAGTCCTCCTAAGCCCAGAAGGAGTTGTCATACCTAAGGCTTTCAACTAGATTTTCCTGTCACTAATAATGTCACAGAATACGAAGCCTTTATAGCTAGACTATGAGCAACACTATAATTAGGTGTTAAATAGTTAAAAACCATCGATGATTCCAAACTAGTAATTTCATAAGTCATAGGAGAATGAAAAACTATGGAAAGGAGACTAATGGCATACCTGAAGACTGCTCAATATTTAGTAAAGAAATTTGAAAGAATCTCTTTTACGCACATCCCTAGATTAGAAAATGAGCTCGTAGATTCCTTAGCCATGCTAGCCTCGGTCATCCAAATACCTATCGGGCAAAGTACCAAGACCTTCTTCATCGAAAAGCTGACAGTGCCCACCCACGAGATTGCATGGATCGTCAAAAGAGAATTACCCGTCCTCCCCACGAGTACAGGACCGAAAGAATCAATCACCCCGAAAAAGTAGGTCAAAACAGAAATCGAAGTTGCTATGTTCAAATTTAAAAAATCACCGACTGACGATGGACACCATGGTATTTTGATATCTAGAACTTCTTGAAATATCAACATGTCCCCCCATACGCCATAAAGATCGAACGGAAGACTATAAGGAATCGATGTGCTCGATTCTGCATACTCGGCGAAACATTATACAAAGAGGCTTTCACTAAAAGAGTACTACTACGATGCGTCACGACTGCTAAAGGACAATATATCATCCGAGAAGCACACACCAGTGCCTACGGCGCTCACTCCGGTAGACAGAGACTCGCCGATCAAGTTATACGACAAGGCTACTTCTGGCCGACAATGATTAGAGATTGCCACCTTTACGTCTAATCCTACAAGCAATGCCAAGAATACGCCACACTCGTCAAAGCTCCATCAATTGCATTGAATACCATGACCTTGCCATTGCCATTTTCGATGTGGGCCTTCGATGTCATTGGACCTTTCACAGACACCGTTGGGAACACTCACAAGCACATGTTCATACTTACAACGACTGAATACTATACCAAATGCTTAGAATCTGAATCCTATGTCAGAATTACCGTTTCAACACTCGTAAAGTTTATCGTTCAGAATATCATCACTAGGTTTGGAGTACCCAGGATGTTTGTCACTGACAACGGACCACAATTTATCACTGAGAAGATGAAGAAGTTATGCAAGAAGTATGACATCGACCTATGCCACTCATCACCGTTCTACCCTCAAGGCAATGGATAGGCAAAAACTATGAATAAAATGCTAATTCAAATTTTGAAACACATGGTAGAAATAAGCAATGGAGCCGACTGACCTGAACGACTACCACAAGCACTCTGGGCCTATAGGACCTCTATTTGTACAACCACTGGCTAAACTCTCTACCTCCTTACTTACGAGATAGAGGCAGTCCTACCATATGAGATATAAGTACCATCCTTACGGATTCAACTCGATGATGAGCTATCCTTAGACGAGAGGAGAATTGCCCTACTTACGTAGCTATAGCAGCTCAATGAAATGCATCTAAGGACAGCTGATCACGCTCAGGTATATCAGAGGAGAGTGGCTAGGGCTTATGATAAGCCTTTCAAGCACGCCCATCCGAAAGGAAAACTGAAACTGAACTGGGAAGGCCCTTATGTCATAACAGCTGCATACCCTAGAAATGCCTACCAACTGGAGAACCAAGACGGGGAAGAACTCTCTAGCCCTTGGATTGCCATGTACCTTAGAAAATATTACCCTAGAAATGCCTACCAACTGGAGAACCAAGACGGGGAAGAACTCTCGTGGTTAAATACTTATACTTATCACCCCCGTAGTCGTCATGATCCATTCATTGGTCGTACGCCTTCAATTCTCAGAATATTCTTGAGACCTTTGGTTTATCGCCCACCTCTTTTCACTCGGGCAATCTGAATAAAGGACTAGTGGCCTATCTAACCTCTTTCAAAAGCATAAGTAATACTTAATCCTCATTTCCCTTCCCTGCCATTAGAGGAGACGTTAGAGCAAAGAAAAAATGAAGATGTTAGATTCAATTAAAACTCATTATTCTTGCCCTAGCAGGATGCTTTCAAAAAAAAATATGCATTGATATACCAAAGATCGAGTGAGAGCATTATGACGAAGGAACAAGTCAATGAGCTCAGGGAAGCATAAGCAGATTGTGAGGACATCCCTAGTAATATTACTAGAAGTGTATAAGCAAGCTGCAAGGGCATCCCTGATGTCCCCATACTACTAGATGTCGTCATAAGGTGGCGGGAGGAGGATAAACTCCTGCTAACCATAGAATATAAGATTTTGATGATGTCGGAACATGACGAAGAGCTCGATCATGGCATCCTGTATTCCCTCTGAGAAAAAGATTATTACTCATCCCTTTTGGAAAGTATTAGATTCAAACTATTCCTCACATCACTGAGCCTTACCCCCCCTCTTCTATTTTTATTTTCGGATGATGAATCAGAAGCCTTACAGGATATTCCTAGAAATGAAACCGAAAACTGATGAATGATGACTGATGCAATCACTTACTATACCTACCATACTTTTCCCTAATAACCACGGGATAGGACGACCACCACCCTAGGATAGATCCCTGTATACAACTGACCTAATCAAAGAGACCTCCCCGATTCGATGATAGTATCGATCAACTTTTCTTCAAAACTAACTCACCAAATACCCATGACTACTTATAGACCCAAAGTGCTGGTCTCGAAACCCAGAAAAGCTCCATTGCATCTTGATGGTAGAGCATTTTTTTTAGATTAGAAGAAGAATCATATCAGAAGCACCGACTTGTCCACAAAGAAGATGAGAAATGACGAAGTTACCATCCGGAAAGTGCTACCGAAGATACCATACTATCAATCCTACCACGCTCCTACACTGAGGCATTTTTATTTTATTGTTTTATTATTATTTCTATCTTAGCTATTTGCTTTCCCTATTACATTATTGTCATTTCAAAAAAAAGAAAGAAAAAAAAAAGAAAAAAAGCACATATCCATCTTTTGCTACCAGACTTTGGTTTGAGACACTTACCCCCCTTGACAACTAGCAAGGGGGAGATCAAAAATTACTGACAGCATTACTCTCACGTGTGCAGATACGAAACAACCTTCAACCATGACCGGGCCAGCTCAGGATGCATCCAAGTCCCAATGACAGTCGATGGCGCTAAAGTAATTAAAAAGAAAAAGTAGACGCAAGAGATAACTAAAAGAAAAGGAGCCAATCAGGTACATCTAAGCCAAAAAAAACCTCTTTATATACACATGTCAAAATCTTTTCATTTCCTTTTACACTTGTCACTAGGGGCATCCCCCCTATATATACAACACACACTTGCTATGGATACAAACACACACACACACACCCCTACTCCCTACGCTGTCACTGGGACGGTTGAGCACTGCTATCCCCAGTATCATCAGCTCGGAGGTTCGCAGACTGGTCCTTTGAAAACACAATCCCAGCACCTGGAGTCCTCGGAACCTCTAGACGACGAGGCCCTATTACAGAACCCCCTCACTCATCTAGCTAACAGACCACCTCGATCAAGAACGAGGAGGATACCCTGCAAGAATAAATATCACGAACGACTGAATCCCTAAGAGCATCATTACTGAAGCGATCATGTGACGTGTGCTGAGACTGCCTACCTGAGAACCCATAGCCCTCGACTCTGAGCCATCAAGCTGACTAACCAACCTACACACCCCTCGCTCACTCCTCGTCAGACGATACTGCAGCCGATCTAGGATCACCTGCATCTCCGCCCATGTCATCCAACGTGCTACCTCTAATGCCTCGGTTGAGTCCTCTATGTGACCATCATCTCAATGACTAGGTCCTCCCAACTTTGCGTCTCCCCAAGGGCTCGTCTCGCCTCAAGAGTGGTGCGCGCTCGTGCTGCCTCTAGACGCCTCTCCTCAAGCTGACAGACCTGCATAACCACACCAAGTCAAAAGAAAACTAATATATATACATGAACCAAATAAGAAACTTTGAACAGGAGACAGTCATACCAGATCCAACCTCTCCTCCAGAAGTTGCCCAACCGTCTTAGCAGTCACTGGATCAGCAGGAGGTACAGAAGGAACAACAAACATACGCGGTTGCAGCACAAATAAACAAATACATAAAAAAATATTATAATGACAAATAAACTACGAACATAATAACTAAAACATACCTGAGTAGGGATAGGAATACACTCTTGAGGGGGAGCCTCGGGAGCGGAATCCGGAACAGCCTGCACAAAGAACCAAACAAACTAACACAAGACATGTCAGAACAAAATAGAGATGAAATAACCTAAACAGAATTACGCCACATTAAAAAAATCATACCTGACTCTCTAAGTGCAGAGAGGCAGCAGTCACCTCCCTCGTCTGAAGATCCTCGGCAACTCGACGCTGAAATATCGCATGATATTGGTAAACTACTAAGAAAGTAAAATAATGACACCCAACAAACTAATGCAATGACATAAATAAGATAAAAGATTGAATGGAACTTACCTAATGATCTAGCTCGGCCTGAAGCTGAGCCATTGCTGGAAGCAACTGAAGATGGATCAAATGTCGAAACATAACCTCCAGTAGCGAGCTCGGCTCTCTATGAATAACCATAAATACATCAGTTGGCAAGCTCACAATCCTAACAATGCTAAATTATATTTATAAAGGCACCTACCAATCGATCGACCTCAAAACGTAGACTGGCTGCTGCCTCCCGGTCAGCCAGCTGTTGACTGCGATAGACATCCAACAAGGCCGCCTGATGAGTAACCTCACCCTCCCTCTCAGACTGTCCAAAATAAAATAAAATTAGGCATCACAACTATGTCAGAATGACCAGAGGATCGAGCCCACCTAATATAAAAAAAGCCATAAATTAACTCACCAGGATTCGTCGAGTCTCTGCTAGCCGAGCCTCTAACTCATCCTTTACCGCCCTAGCCTGAGCAAGCGAGGAGGCTAAGGAGTGTAGCATCTCCTCATCCGGACGAGGAGCACACCCCATCTGCTCCATCGCCCTATAGAGAGCGTCTAATGCCCCTCGCACGCTCACAGTGAGATGACGCTGAATTAGACCCACCAATCGTGAAAGAGACACTCCCGTGAAAGGGATGTGTGAAGAGACGCCTGCCACCCAACACACTAAACCACCGCACATACTCTCGGGCGTCTGCCTCGTCAGTGCCCCCGTAACCCTAGTCCCCCAGCTTTAAAATCTGCTATCTAAAGGGCCATCTGTTCTGTAAAGTTTTGGCCAGGAGGGTCGGTCATCCTCTTCGCCACTCTGTGGCGAATCTCTGGAGAGACTCCCTGAGCGTGCCCTAGCTACCGTACCACTCGAGATGTATGGATCCTCTCCACGCTCTCGAAACAATGGTCCCATATGTCCACATCAAAGGAGGGCCGGCCAGACTGAATCACTGGCATGCTTGTGTCCTCCTCATCTGCATACGACCTCCAAATCACCTACAACCAAGCAAACGAGGCGACCCCTCAACGAAGACTCAGACCCTAAAAGACCGAAATGAAACAAAAAAATATGCATGATTATCCATACCTGCCCCGTGTGCATATCCTCAAAGACAGCGCGTGCAGTCTAAAGATTCGAAGACCAACAACGACCCCTCAATGTCTCCCTCCATACGTGTATTCGCGGGAACGTGAATGTCACCTCCAACGGAACTCCCGGACGAATAAAAGTGAAATGATCATATGCCCAAAACTGAAAAGAAAAAAAAATAACAACAAAAACAACGACACACAAGAAGAAACATTAAATAGATGTTACCATTAAACGACCAAAAATTAACCAAACTAAAGACATCATGATGCCAATTAATTAAAACTCACTTGGATGAATGGAAGGAAACCTCC
Organism: Chloranthus sessilifolius; assembly: GCA_021018995.1. Taxonomy (NCBI): domain Eukaryota; kingdom Viridiplantae; phylum Streptophyta; class Magnoliopsida; order Chloranthales; family Chloranthaceae; genus Chloranthus; species Chloranthus sessilifolius. Next base: position 144,219,894 of record CM037590.1, on the reverse strand, counting down.
AATCGATGCAACACCCTGTCGCCGACGGTAAAGCTGCTCATAGAGGTGTGCCAATGCGGCCGCACCCCACGCATAGGTGGGGACTCGATCCAAATCCCTGAGAACCATGAAAATAACCTGGTGATGCATCCTCGATTCAAAGAAGAGAAGAGTACCGCACCAAGGAAATACATCAAGAATGCTCGGAACACCCTATCCGCAGCCAACCCTGGCTCCACCACGAGCTCCCGACCCGCTACTATCGCACAACGTGCCTCATAGTCACCTTCCCCTCTGAATGGCGCCTTGGGGGGACGAAGCCACTCACAAATGTATCAAAAAACCAAGTGACTCGAACTACACTTGGTCCCGAGCCGCTTGACCTATACGGCACACCCAAAATATCCTCACACACTGTTAAGACCTGAAAAGTACCACTTTTCACCCCTTAACTTAACCTTTGATTAGACCCATAGCCACCTAATAAGTCCTTGTTAAGTATTTTATGTAGGTAATAACCAGCAGTGAAATAAGGTCAAGAATCCTGCTAAAGAGCCTGTTTTGGCACCAGAAGTCCCTCAGAAGGATGGACTCTGAATCCAGACCTGAAATCAGCCTTGCGCAGTCCAGCTGAGCTTCCCAAGACTTTACAATAACTTCTCACGCAGTTGATTGACTAAAGAGCTTCAGAAACATAAACTCGCGTAGCTCTCGTGAAGCTCAAGAGTAGAACACATCGCGTAATCTCGCGCAGTTCAAAGCAGACCTCTCTCAACCTCGCACAGTTCACTCACAATGGCTGAGAAGAGAGAGCTTCAGGAGACTCCTCGCGCAGTGGCTGCGGGATGCAATTATCAGAAGAGAATTCCTCGCGCAGTTCTCGCACCATTCAAGAAGAAAGCATCCTTGCGAAGGCAATGCCATCCTCGCGAAGATCAGTTAAGACCTAGAACCTCGCACAGTTCAGAACCCATTATAGCCTCGCGAGGTACCTCGTGAAGGCCAGTAAAGAGAAGTTCTCGCGCTATTCAAATCTATCCTCGCGAAGATCAACCCAATGATCACGCAGCTACCTCGCCTGCTCGAGCTCCAACCCCGCGACATCTGAGGCTCTGATGTCTACTCAACCTCACGACTGCCTGAAGAGCAAACCAAGCCAACCTCGTGACGGCTGAAGCTTCAATGTCAAACCATCCTCGCGACGAGCAAGAGCTACCACATGATAAGTCTGGGAAACAATGGCTACCTAGCGAAGCTCTGAACCCCAAACTTCCATCTCTTCAGTAGAGGACTTTCTGGGAATTTCCAGCAATTAGGGCATGCACTCCCACGCTCAAATCTCCATGCATGCACCCCAAGGCATCGAAGGATCACTATTCGGCCACGTGGCATCGTTAAAATTAGGGTTTCCTAACCCTAATGCGCCGCCACACCACTGCTATAAATACCCACACTTAGCTTAGGTTTAAAGGAGCTTAGACTTTCTTTTCTTTCTACATCCTGGAATAGCTCGGAACACGTCTCATTTTCTTGGAGACTTGATCTGAGATCGTTTTGTTTTTCTTTTTATAGTTGTAAGTAGTTTTCCTTTTCTTTTTCCTTCCCTCCATAGTCCAGCACTTGCTGGCTATGTCTTTGTATGCATTTTGAACTAGATTAATGGAAGTTTTGTAATAGGATCTGTACTTTGTGGGATTTGTGTTTGAATGTGAGATGCTCTGTGCAAGGCTGCTGCCTTGTGATCCACCATTGCTTTGGCTGTGTTTCAAAGCAATGGAGGACTGATTCTAAGGGCCATTCAGATCCAAGTGACCTTTGTGTCTGGGCTATCATGGTCCTATACAACCTTAGCCCCACCACAGGACCCACTAGATCTGAAATCCCCATGGGAGCTTGAGCTGGTAGCCTGGTAACCATGATGGTGGCAGCAATATTCTTGTTTTGTCTTGGGCTCCGTGAGGAGGATAGCCTCTGGGATAGTCTGTGACCATTCAAGTGGATAGGTTATAGCCTTAGGGTGATTCTAATCCACCGATCCAAGATGGATCCTTCTTCTTTACACCTGAGCTTGTAGAAGCCTGGTGGGAGATTGCATCTGAGGAGACTCCTGCATCGATATATAGATCCGCCATCAGATGTTAGATCTGATCTGGTTATAGAGATTGTAGGCTTGTGACTGGACCATTGTAGCCTCACTTAAGCAATGGACAGCTAGATCGAAGGTTGTACTCAATCGCTTGCTGGTTCTATGTGTCTGGGCTATCATGGTCCTATACAGCCTTAGCCCCACACAAAGCTTTAGAGGTTGAGGTTCCCTATGGATTCTTGAGCTGGTAGCCTGGATGAAATAGTGCCTGCAATGATTTACTTGTTATGTTTTGACCCATCCCTGAATTGTGGTTCCCCTATGGGATAGTCTGTGACCATTTGAGTGGACAGGTTATAACCTTAAGGGTTGAGTCATGGCAGAGTGATGGGTTGAATCCTTTCTCCTCAGTGGTGATAATGTAGCCATTGGACAAGATTTCTATAACATCAGATCTGAATTTGAGTTACAAAACTCCTTTGATCTGGGCTTAATAACATACTTCTCACCCTTTTATATTTATTTTCCACACTCCATCCATCCTCTCAACCCCTTCTGTAGTTTAGACATTAGAGTACCTTAGAATACTTAGAATAAGTGACCTTAAACTCCCCTCCTCTTAGGACTGCCAGATCTGTAGTCAGATCTGGAGGGACTACTAGAGATGGCTCCTTTGGAGCTGTAGATCACCTTTCCCTGTGGGACAAACTCTTACTTATTAAAACTTGCTACAATGGACCCTGTATCTTGCAGGTCTAGGATTTCTTAGTTGTGCTGATTCCATCCCCTGTTTTACTCTTTCTTTGATTTTTAAATGACTTTTACCACCAACCAATAAAGCACAGCAACTGAGAGATTCTGCAACACACACCTCCAAATAATGTCCTGCCATCTGCCCCGTAATCGGCTCTCCCTCGAAATGAAGACCGGTGATACGGACCCAGTCCTCTGGAGTCGATAACATCATGCCTACTGGAAAGAGAAGCGCTTGATGCTCCTCCCTCCATCTCTCTAAGATCGCCGCGATCAGGCCATGATTGACATGAGAGGGCTCCAGCTCTACGATCGGTCCGAAACCGAAAGACACTATCCGTGTTCGTTGAAACTCTGGCAAGGCGCAGTACCAAGTATGAGACTCGGCCCATGCCGAGCTGATAGGCAGCTGCGGGGGTTCCTATTGAACGAAACACAAACAATAATAGTAAGACTAACACATACCTATGACGAAAGATGAACGAATTTAGAACTAAAAGCAAGTCAAATATGCCCGAAACATAATAATAATCTACAATAAACATACAAAACATGATAAGAATGACTGAATGGAAATATGATATATCTATAGATGCCGTCATGATGCATGAGTGAGCACACAATCAATCATTAATGTAGGTTTGACATAAATTAGAAGGGTTTCCAGATCCTAAAAAGCCTATGTCATAACCTAAGTGGCTAAGAAAATGGAAGAACTCTTACTCATGAATGCTTACCTGACCTCAAGTGAAGAAATCCTCCAGCGGGAAGTGTCTGCGATCTCACTGTCCCTCACCCTGGTGCTCCTCGGCCGCACCCTCAACTCTCTCGCCCTCAGGTATCTCACCCTCAACCCTCTCACCCTCATCCTTAGTCCCCCCTGCTCAATCTCGAGCACCTCCTCCTTGACCACCGACTGGTCAACCTCTAATACCTTCTCTCCAACTACCTCCCCAACATCCACCTCCCCGATAATGTCGGTCTAAGCCTCGGAAGTCTCACCCATCTCCACCCCTAACATCCTCTCCAACTTAGAAATAGTAATATTGTGCCTACCACCACCCTCAGACTCCATTCTAGAATGAAAAGCCTGAAAAACTAAAGAAAATGAAAGAAACGATGCCTGAAACGGACAACCGGATCACAAAAACACAAAAACTAGAGCACAAAGAAGCAAGGAAACAGAGAATCGAAGACTAGCACGGATCGCGCGACAAAAATGAAAAGTTTTGAACTATTTATAGGGAACAACTGAATCGCGTGCATAAATCCTGACGTGCAAACTAATCACGCGTCCCTTTATCCGCACTTAATTCGGATCACACAACCAGTCCTAAGTGTGCAAACCAATCGTCGCCCGCCCAAACTAACCCGACCATCTGGTTGCGTGCAGCCTACTCACTGTGTAATCACTTCGAGTGTTCACATAGTGATGCGCGAATGCCAATGATCACCCGTACAGTGATCAGCCACCGCCCTAATCACGCGCCCAGTACCTTATATTTAAATCCATCAAATGACCGAAAACTGGCGCTTAAATACGTTCTGACGTTCTGAATGCGCGTCCACCCTATGGCGCGCAATTAATTTATGCGCTTGGAGTGAAACATGCAATTCCCCAAAAACACAAAAAAAAATGCCCAGGATAGCACGTTCACAACCCTAAATTTGATTGATCTCCGAAACTAATTATTAGCCTAAACCACGCCCTTGTTCGGCCTGGTCCAAAACATTCCAGACTTAAAGAAATATGTACCCCGATAACTAAAAGAAAATACTCCAGGCTAAGATCAAATTAAACTAAAAAATGCCCCCACACTGTTTACATACTCCAACCAAAACTGAAAAAAAAAAAAAAAAACTTGCCCCGACTAAGGCGAAACTAAACAAGAAAAATATCCCTAACATCACCTAAGCACTCCAACTAGTACCAAGACTAAAGAAAAAAAATGCCCCCATCCATTCACTTGAAACTGAAAAAAAAAAGAACTGCTCCAAGAATACCCTAGATCAGAATAGATAAATAAGATCAAACCAAATTTAAGAAAATAAACATCACACTCGAAACAAATCGAAGCAAGCTACCAAATAAACCAAAATTTACTAAATTGCAATAAATAAAAAGAAAAATATAATCACTTCATAAATAAATAAATAATTATAAAAAACACTGAGGGCAGACCCTCTGAATATACAACTTAAAACAAGAAACTTAAAACCATCACGTTCAGGCAATGCCCGAATCCAGATTAATTCGGGAAACTAAAAATCCTGGAGAAGCCCGTAGGGGGGAAGTGCCTTGAATGAATTCTAACCGTAATAACCTCTTCCCCTTGCCCTAAATCGGCAGAAAAGAAAAGTGGCTCACGGAAAGCCACCCAGGACCTGCGAGATCCACCCTTAGAAGCTCACCTTGGAAACCATAACAAGGAAGAGCAACTAATACAGGATCTGCAGAGCCTACCGAAGAAAAATAGGCATCGACCACGAGAATTCTGACCCTGTCTTATCCTTGAGTTTCCTTTATACCACCTTTTTCTCCTCCATCTCTTCCCTTAGCATGGCAGTAATTCGATTGTTACCCTGCATTCCCAATCCCGTCCATTCTCAAGAATCCACGCAATGAGCACAACTCTTCGGGTCCAACACCCGGGATACAAAAAAGAAAGGAAGAAAAGATATTAATGAACAAGTCAAAACAAAAGAAAATGCCCCAAAACTTTTAATCCCAAACCTAAAATAAAATTCAAAACAATAAGGACCCAAAACTTTTAGCTCACACATTTATATACTATACCTCCTGAATTACCAAATGACAAGTGTCACACCTATAAACCTTCCAATCTAATTAAATCTAAACCAAACACATACCCTCTTGAAAGACCACAATCCATGACAAACCCAGAGGAACCAATAATTACACAATACTTTACCCCCTAAGAAACACCAATCCCCCCAAATCTAGATCAACCAATAGGATTTAAACATTTAACATCCATCCAAAACTTTTGAAAACTCACACCTTTTAATAAGTGTCACCTTAAGTCAAACAACAAACCAAAACAAAGAACATTAAACTTTAAACAAAAAAAAAATTCTCTAAAGTAAGACCCTAACCTGTTTAGGACCAAAAAGAAATGCCCCCAACAAACCCCTCAGAACCAAGTAAAACCTCTAAATAAAATCATAAAAACAAACCAAACTCTAAGATAAATCAAAACTAAGTCAAACAAATCAGATAAATCCAACTAATCTGCTAATAAGCTCAAACGAACAAAACAAAAAAAATGCCTCTTCATTCATAACTCAAAAATTTTACAAGTATCACCGGAGGCATACCTCCTGAATTTATAACCCAAAATAAAAACCTAAAATTTTAACCTACAACCTAAAACGAAGACCGGGTTCAAAACTGAGATGAAGAGAGGAGCAGATTTCGCTCAGAGCGTCCGATCGAAGACTTCAGGGAGAATTGGTTGGAAACACATTCCTTCACTTTTTACTCATTCTCTTCTGCTATCCTCCACCGCTGCCTCCTCAACGCTGTCTTCACTACTCCCTAAAAAGGACCGATGTGAAAACAAGTGCCCTCATTCCCAATACCGCCCAGTCTCAAAACAACATTGTCCACGAGCATCACCTCGGGACGAAGATCACGCGAAATAACGAATATAGAAAGAAACGACATCCTAATCGGGTGGTTAGATAGCCCAATATCATTAAAATATGAATTTCAGAATACAGGATATCCAAAAAAATGTCAAAACTTGAGACTAAACCAGAGAATGAAAAACAAATGAAAGCACTCTCACTTATATAGAGTACGACCTTAATCATGAGTTCAGAAACATGCATTTAATTCGATCACGTGCACCACACATTCCGCATGATCCAAAACGCGCGCTACCACCCAAGCGCGCAAATAAGCCATCGCCCACGCCAACGGCCCGACTCTCAGATCGCACGCATTCCATGAACCATGCAAATTGATCAAATGACACACTACTACCACGCGACCTAAAAGGCCACTCGTACACTGACCTGGTAACACTCCGATCACACACTTCGATCATAGCACATAATACAATCAGAACCACATTCAGAAACGGCCCCTCAAGCCCCAAATCGCATGCCGAAAAATAGGCGCGCAATCGTATTGAGCGACCTAATACAGACGCGCAATACCTGACTTTGGACGAAATCTACATCCTCATGCCTTTTGTCCCATCGTAGTCAAGATTCTTTTATCCTATCGCATAGCCTCATAGGCTGATCCGATAAAGAAAAGAAAACTTGCTCATCAGTTCCATCGTATACCCTTGCATGAGAAGGAAGTATCGACAGCCCCCATTCCCATCGCGATAACGTGTACATATGCGATATCACCTCAATATTTAGTCCCACCATAATAAATTAACCATACCTTCATGACCCATCGTGAAAAGCCAAAAGCAAATTGCCCAAAGACGAAGCCAATCACACGCAACCACAACGTGATTTCTTTTATAACTCGAGATCTGCCAAAGAAAGACACCGACATCCCATCGCAAACATCACTACCTGAAAAAAGAGAACCTCAGATAGCACATGCCACGCCGTATGATGAAAAGAGGGAAAGATTGAACATCTCCCATCGCTAAGGCAAAGGGTTCTCTCTCTCTCTCTCCCGAATTGATCCCCACGTCCCACCAGGACTGACCCATCACGCAGCTTAAAAAAGGAAGAACCCCCAAGTCCCATTGCGATATCATTTCTCCCAAAATATCATATCACAACCGCCAAGCTCTGCCACAGAAGACCTGAAGAGAAGAAATCTCCCAAAGTCCCGTCGCGACACCACAACATCACCAATCCTACCACAAGCTACGCACAACTCAAGTAAGTATCACCTCCAGGTAAGTACTACCCATTTTTCAATTATTCAATATTACTCGTATATATATAGTTAGCTATAATTAAGTTAAATGTTTTCAAAACTCGTCTCTCTCAACTCGCGAATCACTATAGTCCTCTCATAAGAGACAATCATCAGTACTCGTCGAGAAGGTTAGACGGAGTATCCGACATGCCAAGTGTTGTCTTGACAACCACAATAACGGTCGGGTCCACAAATCTCGTACCGATGGATCTGCTCAGCGACATCTCGAAAGCCACATTTTTTGTCATTTTACCATCGAATTGATCTTAAGTTAAAATCCCTAAAATTTCAAAATTTCAAAATCCCCTTACTTCAAAAAAAAATAAAAAAATAAAATAAAAGATAAGAAAAGAAGAATAAAGCAACAAGATAAATAAACCCAACTCACCTTTCTTTAAATACAAAAAAAAAATGATTAAGCGCTCCATCACCCGTGCATAATAACTTACTCTTAAACCTGACCTTTAACTCCTAAGACCTCTGAACTCGCAATCAAGCGCACACTCCACTGCGCAGAATCATTTGTTCAGACACATTAGGATTAGAATTCCCAATTTACCAACCTCTGAACTCATAATCAAGCGCATATCCCACTGCACAGAATTGGATCAAGCGCACACTCCACTACACAGAATCATTAGTTCAGACACATTAGGACTCGAATTCCCAACTTAGAGGCCGACTCCAGATGAATCAAGCGCACGCGCCACTGCGCAGAATTCAATTGAGCACACCTCCCCTAATCTCATCTAAACCGGCCATTCCCCTTAAACTAAACATTTAGTATATTTAATCTAAGAACTTACAAACGCCTATTGAAAAAAGAACGCCCGACGTGTATTGGTGTGAGTAATGACACGCCAAGTCTGACATGACTTGCAAAAGCCTTCGATATTATATGATACTTTATTTTATTACTATTGGTCCCTGGACCTTGTTTTGGACATTTGATTGATGCCCCGGTATCTCGCTTGCATAAAATCCCTCTGTTAGCCTGTGCCATATGGCAGGATGCTCCATGCACCCACAGACATAGAATGTGTCCTTCAACAGCTACCATTTGCCCTGCAAATACTCCATTTTAGCTTGCGCTGATATATAAGAAAGTCAAATATGTCATGTCAGCATCACCAATTCACATTTGTTATTTCCCAAGAGAAACGAGAAGACACCTCGAATGAGGGATGTCTACTTCTTCGACGCATTCTTACTTCGCAAGAGTGCGCCGAAGAGGGGCATTTGTAGACACCCCCATTTTGCCCTCTCAAAATATACAGATTTATTCGGTCAACCTTTGACCTCATACCCCCGACGTGGGACCATATACTGAAATAATAGTACATGGCTGAATACAAGCTGAAACAATAGCTCTGTGGCTCATATCCCAACATAGAGAGACTATATACTGAAACAATAGTATATAGTCAGAATATAGGCTGAAACAATAGTCTTGCATTTCAGACTAGAGACTAGACCTGGACAACCCCTAATTAAGCGCCTGAAACCCCACGTGTAATTCGATTGCATGCCAGACCACAAACGCGCAATCAGTCTCCCTTTTAGACCAAACTTCCTTTCTCAGACCATATTGAGACTCAATCGCGCGCCTGAAATCATATGCGCAATCGGATTGCATGCCCGATCACCAGCGCGCAATTGGCTTACACCCGACCTAGCCTCACAGTCTTTAACCCCTAAGTTTCCTTGATTGAACGCTTCTGAACAAACGCTTTATCGGATTGTGCGCGTCCTAACAAGCGCACAATTAGCCCTAATGCTATTAGGACTAGAAAAATCACTGAGCAAGTCAGCCGGTCACTCACTGAGTCAATGATCGACTCAAAGTGATTGAGCGCTGGGAAACTAGCACATAATTCAATTAAACACCTGGAAAAGGGCGCGTAATTGAAGAAAAACCTATAAAAGATTGTTTTCTTAATTCGCCCAGGGAGGTTGGGCAATTTTCAAGAGAGAACAGATTTTTTTGGGATTCCAAAACCAGAGAACTTCGAGGACAAACCCATAGAGCAACCTAGTTATGATTCAAAATTCAAGTGTCGAATCTTCAAGATTTCTCTCCGCAGTCCCGATCCTAGGTAAAAATCTCAGTTTTAGACCTAGGATTTTATTTTTAGTTTTCATCATAGATTTAATTTTCAGCTCGAGACCGTAGCACCCTTTTTTTTTAGGCCACAAATATTTTATATCTGGTTCTAATTCTCCGAATTTAGAACCAGTCCTTAATCCGACGATCTAATTTACCGACCCATGACTCAATTCCATTTTAAAATCTTAATTTCCAGTCTTATCATTAATTTCTGGTTCTAGTCCTTGGATTTTAGAACCAGTCCTTAATCATACGGTCTGATTTTCTAATTTCGAACCCGAATTCAGTCTTAGAAATTTAATTTTAATTTAATTCCTTAGTTTAATATTTCTAAAAAATCCTAAATATTAATTTCAGTCCCTATAATTCTCGTTTCACAATTTAATCCATAATTATTATTCTAAAATCGACATTGAAAAATCTAAAATACTATTTTATCATCCAAAATCTAATTTATCTTTAATCTCAGCCATCCGATTTGCCCAAGGGAGTTTACGGAGGGTACTCGGGAACGAGGTCAATCCTCCTTAGCATAGCGGGCCCAAACCCCTGTTTTTTAAGAATTTTAGAATTAATTAATTGCTTTTTTTTTTAATCTTTTTAGTATGATTAATTAGTAGATTTATTTTATTTCAGCATAATTAATTAATTAAGTTAATTAGATTTTAGTAGGATTGATTAATTTCTTTAAATCAGAATTTAATTGGTTAATATCTTGCTTTGATTAGAATTTAATATGATTAATTCGTTGCTTTGATTAGATTTTTAGAATAGTTAATTCATTACTTTAATTAGAATTTTAATAAAATTAGTTTATTTATTTCAATTAGATTTTTAATAAAATCAGTTTATTTGTTTTAATTAAATTTTAATAAAATTAATTCATTTTCTTTAAATTAGAGTTTCAGTAAAATTAGTTTTTTATTCCAATTAGAATTCTAATAAGACTGCTACACTCGATTCAATTAGAATTCTAATACAACTAGTATACTTGCTCTGCTTAGAATCCTAGTACAATTAGCATGCTCAAATTAATTAAAGTTTCATCAGAACTACTACATGTGCACTCCTAGTACAATTAGGAAACCTGATCATAATTAGACTTCTAATAGGATTAGGAGACCAAAATTAATAAGACTTTTAGTAGTATTAGGACACTTAATTAATTAAACTTTTAATAAGGATAGGAATAGTAAAAATTAATTAGACTCCTGATAGAACTAGAATATTAAATTAAATAAACTACAATAGATTACCACCCAACCAAACTCACAATAGAATTAGGGAAGTCTAAGCTGACTAGAACTATAACTATAAAGGGAAATAAAAGGAAAATTAAACTATCTAAATTATAAGAAAAAGACATAGCTGCTGACGTTCGCAGGCCAACGATTTAGTATAGAAGTAACCCATACCCGCTCTCAAGCGTGATCACTGACGTGTTGCAGCGTCGATAAATATCTGCAGCTAGCGATCGCAACAAACTAGGAACCTTCCTAGAAAACTCTTTATCTTTAACATTCCAAACGCTGCATCGCTAGAGTCCACTTGGACAGAATTGGAGCCACTGATTTAACGGGGACCGAGAGGAACCCAGAAAAAGCGCGCACTAATAGATCCACACTCGTGAAAAAAATATAGAGTTGTCACCTAGAGCTTTTGGTGTCCCAAGAAACCTAAATCAATTTTATAAGCACCGAAATGCCAAAAATGTGACTCTAATTCTCTGGTCAATGCCAAAGGCTCTTGGATAGGGGTTTCGATTATCGATCCAGAAGGTGTTAGGCACCCAACCAACCCGCTTAAAAGCAGTCTCTACTTGTGGCCAAAATAAACTAGAAAAAAAAGAAGAGAAAAGAGCACCTCTTCTTGCCCTAAGACACCTATTTGTGCCCCTCCGCCACTATCGATATTTCGACGGTGTAACGACACAAATTCAAGGGTTGAGCAAAAGCTAAGAAGGTAGAGGAATAAGGGGGAGAGCCGGAGCTCTCGGGCCCTTGTAGCATGCGTGTGGACCTTCGCGTAGGTGCACTTGACAAGCTTCCGATAGCTTGAATGATTGGAGTATGGGTTCTAAACTCTAAGGCTTGATAGCTAAGGGGTTGAGGAAGAAGTCTAGGGGGTGGTTCTCTCCTAACTCAAGGTTTTTTGGTGGAAGATGGGGTCTAAGGGGGACTTTTGAATTCTGGAATTAGTATGGAATGGGTGCACCAAAGGGAGGAAAAACTTCTCTCTTAATCTTTTTCTCTTTTAAAATTTTTCAAGCCTTTGTAAAGGGAGGGATGCCTCTCTCTATTTATAGGAAAAAGGGAGGTTAGGAGGGTGCTTAAGTGCTAATTAGGGTTAGCAATTAGGTAATCTCTTAATCTAATATTTCCTAGGATTTTGAGAGCTTGAAAATGTGGGCAATGGGCTTCAATGGTTGATGATAGGGTGAGGTTTCAAATGACTAAATGGTTGCAGATAGGGTAACCAGGGGTGCAATAGTCCTAATGAAATCCATCCTAAATATTGAGATGGTCAACAAGTCAAACCCCAAAAGTGGATTTTGAGCAAAAACCCATGGTTACTGTAGCTAAGCCTGGTGTGTATATTACACACACTAATCATAGCTATAGTGTCTGGAAGTTCAGAGCCCGAGGTGGGTCCCACCTATACTTGGCCTGTGTATTAGATGAGTTAGGCCATTTTTGGAAAAAAATGACTTGGCGCATGTAATACATGCGCCATGTATGCCCTAACCAAGTGTAACTCCTGGGCGTGTGTATTAGATGCGCCAAGCTATTTTTGAAAAAAAATGGCTTGGTGCATGTAATACATGCGCCATGTATACCCTAACCAAGTGCAATTCCTAGGCCCTGCTCAGATTATCGTAACTTTTGATATACAACTCGGATTGAGGTGATTCTTAGCTTGTTGGAAAGATGAGGACCTCTACTTTTCAATGGTATATGATTCAATCTCAGTAGAGGCCCTTGCCAGCCCTGACACATCTCTCTCTGACCATGGACCTGGAGGGTTAGCTTTGGGGTTATTCCTAAGGGTTTAGGTAAGTCTCTAAGGGTTTGGGAAGGTTCCTAAGGGTATGGGAAATGCTATCGGAAGATTGAGGGTGTGCCGCTCTAGAAGTATGTTTCGATCGGGCCAATTTTGGGTGTCTACTATCGAACTCGTCACCTCACTAACTTCAAAACAAAACCCCGAATCCGGCTCTATTGCCAAACAGACGTCCAAACCACCCACTCCAGAATCACTCGTTAGGCCAATTTCAAAACCAACTCATGAATCAACCCTTTCAGAACTCACCACCGAAGTTATCATCCCCTCAACTCTGAAACAAGGACCCACTATCGAACTTATTGTTCCACCGACTACGAAACTAAACCTCGAACCTAAATTTATCATCAAACCGATCATCGAACCTGAACCTACGGTCGAACCTAAACCAATCACCGAACACATACGTGTCATCAAACCTCAAACTGTAGACACATCCAAACCTATCGTTGAACATGAACCCATCATCAAAACTGAGCCCATCATTAACCTTGAACCCATCATTGAACTTGAACCTGTCATAGAACACGAACCCATTATCGAAACTAAGCCTATCATCAAGCCCAAACCTATCATCGAGCCCATCCCTACAACCCCAACTTCAATCGCCTTCGGACCAACCACCGGACCTGTCAATACACTAACCCACCAAACCATCATTCCTCCCACTTTCAAAATCAAATCAAACTTGAATCTTATGACTCTAATCAACATCTAAATTAGCATATCGCCAAATTCTCAAACCTCACAACATAAAACTGACATCACAACTAGAATTACATCTGAACCCTAGATCAAAATCTCCATAGACTTCACGATCAAAACCTTCACAGAACCCCAACCAGCAATAACATTTCCACGTCAAACCTTTGACACTAAACCTCCTTAAAAAATTATAAATAAAACTTTAAAACAACTTTGCGATAAATCCAAAGTACAAATTAAATAAAACAAGCAGAATCAAACAAAACTAAAATCCCACACGCCAAGGAGGGGTCCATCATGGTTCACACTTCCTTATCTTCTCCCTTTGTTATGCCTTTGTCTCACCTTATCACTCTCTTTACGAAATAAACATCACACTCCCGCTCAACTGATTCCTTTCATCAAATCAAAACAATACAACCCAGAAATATTCTCGAATAACCACCGACTAAAAATAATAACATTACACAAAACCTCATGGGAAGGACCCTGTTTGCTACCCCAACTTTACAACATGCCCCACTCCATTGAGAGGTTAAAGAAGGTCCCTCCAGACAAGGAATCTCCAAACATAAAAGACTTATCAAAAGAAGAAATCAAATGACACCACACCTATTTCGATAAATTTCATATCATCCAAAACATAATCCTAAACATAACATCTCTCTTATCCCAGATCAATCAGATTGAGAGGGATCGAGAACCTCAAAATGGATTATCCGACTATCACTCCGTCCATCCGACCTTCGCTTAAGGAACTGATGTTGTACTATAGCACAATAATAATAATAAAAATAATATAAAAATATATAAAACAAAAAAAATATATATACATATATCATCTGCCCAACAATATCTTTGACTTATAACTCTTACTCGACCGACAACTCGAAGTCGAGGAGCTAGTGCTAAGGAAACAATGCCTACACAACCGCCTTTGTGGCAGCCCGAATCTTGGCACCTCAAAACCCGTGCCATCAGCACGATCCTCCAGACCGTGCCCTAAAGCTTAGCACGGAACATTGGTATAATAAGCATAATTAAATAAATAAAGCAATTAATCTCATTAAAGCGAAAGAAGTTAATATGCCCAACTGGCATATTCAAAAGACAGTTCTACCTTCATGCCACTGCATGAATAGAGAACCGACCCGAACCATCGGTGATAATCGAATCACCCCAGATGGTTCGCCAAAAGAATAATCTATTTTTAATTACATTATTTCAAAATAAAGGCTTGACATACCAAGCCGCACTAAACTGTTCTCAAAACTGACTCTCTCTATCAAAGTGCTCAGCAGAGTCACCTAGAAGAAGTCCTCGGGTGGAGGCTCCAACTCATCTCCTGGCGCGAAATCCGAATCACCCGGATCTATGCCCCCCAAAGCCTTAGCTGCTGCTATCAAAGGACCTGCGACGTATAGTCTAAAAGGGTGAGCTACATCCTAGCTCAATAGGGAACAAGCACAATGAACATATAAGTTAAAACTCACATATATTCCATGATATTCAGAGCATGATGAATCTATGCATTTGCTAGAAAACCAATTAAAAACAAATGTCTTATACTCGATTCACTGGTAAGTTGCATGTATCACTTTACTGTTGATTTGATCATGAATGACACTGAACAGGCCTAAAGCAAAACTTAAATCTTCAACTTAAGTAATCCCCGAGCAATATAGCATCGAGCCCCGATGAGATACCCTTCATCGTCATCTAATTAGACAGTTGTAAAAACATGTATTCCCTGGGAATACGACCCAAGCCCCTTTCTCACTAGGCGGCGGGGTTAAATATTACACAACATCCTTGGGATGTCCTTACGGTCACGGATAAACCTCTGTGATGGTGTACGGATTCGCCGCCATACCGGTCACGGATATCCTGCCGCGTTAGTCATGGGTATCCCGCCACGCGGTGGGGTATCCTCCAAACCTCAAATAATAAAAATATCATGTGCATTACATATAGTTGTTCACCGTGTAAGTGTGCTATCTTATATCAGTTAGGCCTCAACAGTAATTATTCAATCCTATATATACATCCTTGGGATATATACACACCCGCATCACACCTGATGCCTTTATTACTTCCTCATCCCCTGGGGATGTCTCAATTTCATTTGATTACTTGTTCTTAGTTACTTGCATCACACAGATGCCCTTATCACATTTTTGGTGTCACACACGCACCCATTTTCATAAAGCTTTTCACATTTAAAACAGCTTCAATTAGATAATTATATCACTACATACATGCTCTTGAAATTAAAGTACATGTTCAAGGTGTTCCCTACCTCAATTCTCTGAATTTCCTCGCATCAAGGTCCCACGCGGCTCCTTGTGCTAATGATCTCACGTACCACCTATGGTACAACATAACACATGTAACTCATCACTAAAGATATAATAAAGAAGGTCCAAGACCCTCCCTGAATCTCAAAGTCAAACTAAGAAGTCAAGCAAAACTGTCAAAGTTGATTAATCGATTCCCAAAATCGATTAATCGAAACCCAAATTGATTAATCGATTCTCAAAATCGATTAATCGAGATTCAAATTCGATTAATCGATCCCAAATCGATTAATCGAGTTTACAACATAAGGCAGTCGATTCTTAAATCGAGTAGTCGAGGTCTCAAAATCGATTAATCGATTAATCGAAATCTGAAATCGATTAATCGAAATCCCAATTCGATTAGTCAATTTCCCCAGATTTCATTTCTCCAGTGGCTGGAGCTTCCCAGTCGATTAGTCGATTTCCAAATCGACTAATCGAATTCCAAATCGATTAATCAAAATTCATTTCGATTAATCGAAATCGGGATTCTATGACTTTTTAACTTCTCAGACCAAATCGATTAATCGAACTCCAATTTTGATTAATCGATTTGGTTAGATTCAGCCCCCTCTCGGGCTGATCTTCCAAATCTTTTTCAACCTATTTTTCTTTCTTTTTCTAAGCCTTTATCCTATGCTTTTAAGCATTCTTAACCACACTTAAACTTCTACAATCTATGCATTTAATTTCCATAAAATTTACCTCAATCAAGCCTCAATTTGATTGGATCTTAAAGTTGGAATGGCTAGGGTTCCAGCTTTAGCTCCAAAGGATCTTCCGCGTTGAATTCGACTTTAATACTCGAATCCATCTCCCTTGGCTTGCATTTACTCCTTGCTTAACAACCCTCTTTACTTCTCTCCCTCTCTCTCTCTTCTTAACTCTTTTAACAACCAAACAAGAGTAAGTTAGGGTTCTTTAACCCTTTTATACTTGTTTTCTACGTGTTAAGCACATACACCTAGGTAGGTGTATGTGACTCTAGATCTTCCCTACACTCCACATACTTGCATAAATTTCTCATCACATCCGTTCATCACTCCTCGAGTCGACTAATGGACTCCTATTTAGTCAAACCTATGACCAGTTGGGCACGGATCTCGAGGTCACCGTTTAACGTGATTTTTCGGGTTATTATAGCCTTGCCTGGCGGAAATCAAGACCTCACATGAGAAGTACTTTCACTATTTTGGCAACACGCCCAAAAAAATAGCTACAAGGGAAAGGCTTCCTAACCCTTGGAACCACAACTCAATGATCATTATGTCTCGTAGCCTAAACAGGCATGCTCATACATCTATCACCTTCATAGTCATCGCAAGGCATTCGCCAGTCGTAGGTCATTATTTTCGAAATCATTTTGGGAATCATCTTACTTATTGACCACCTTCCTATTCAGGCGGATTGATCGAAAGGAGTAGTGGATCATAAAACTCTCATTTTGAAATGTAGAAAACTCTGGATTCTCATACACTCTCTTCCAGCCATTGGAGTTGATGTTAGAGCAGAAAAAATGAAAATACAAGGTTCCATCAAACCTCATAATTCTTGCGTTAACAGGTTGTTTAAAAAAATATACAGAAAAGAAGCATGACCGAGCGAGAGCAATACGACGAATGAACAGTCAATGAATTCAGGAAAGCATAAGCAAATTGTGAGGGCATTCCTGATAATCTTATTAGGGAAGTATAAGCAAGCCGCAAAGGCATCCCTGACATCTTCACACTACTAGATATCGTCGTACGATGGTAGGAGGAAGACAAAATGCCTGCTAACCATAGAATTTGATGATTTGCTGGTGCTAGACTATGACAGAGAGCTTGATTATGGCACCGCAGTATCGACCAGAGAAGAAAGTAGTTGACTACTATTTCAAAAATCGATTAAATAAAAAGCTACCCTCAGATCAATAAACCTTACCTCTTCTTCACCCTTATTTTTTTTTCTTTTCGAAAAATGAATCAAATAACTTTCAAAATCTCTATCAGAATAAAACTGAAAACTCTCGAATGGCAAGTGATGCAATCACACATTACCTACCATTCATCCCAACCTCGCTAAAAGACTATGATACATGATGATTGTTTAGCACTTACCTAGCATGTGGCCGAAATAATCAAACTACTTCCCAACATGAGATCATTACTAACACACTCTAAGATATCTTAGAGGCCGATAAAAGTTCCACCTGCACTTCACACTAGGGAATTGTTTTTTAAGAGCACTAGGACCTTGGTAGCGATACTTAGGTCATCAGACCAACACCCCAAACTGGGGCACTTTTTTTTTTTTTTTTTTTTCTTACTTTTCCACCATGGGACCCCAAAACAAACGTCCAAAAAAAAACAACAAGAAACACACAATAACTAGCATGAACAAGCATAAGCAAAGCAAACACCATAAAACCAAACATTTTTTTGTTCATATACCAAAAATTTGTACAGGTGTCATCAGAGGCATACCTCCTGAACATACAACCCAAAATGAAAACACATAATATAACCTACAACCAAAAACACAACGTAGAACACAAAACTGATACAAAGCCTAAAACAACACGCAGAATGTCTAATCAGAAGCAACAGCAAAGCGAGTGAAGGATTCGTTGGGTAACACCCTTTCCATCCATTTGGAGGACTTCTCTCCCACCATCTTCACCTCCTAATAATAATGATGGATGTATGCTGCGCCTCAATCCCAACACCCCTAAGCTATAGCTACACCTCCGTCAGAAATCACTTCCAAACGTAGAACGTGTGAAATGACGCTAATTGGAAGAAATGACATCGAAGTTGGACCATTAGATCCAAAAATATCAAGGAAACACGAAAATTAGGGCACTAGGAAGCAAGGAAACAAAGAATCAGAGAAGAAACCAAAAAGCATAGGTGAAATGAAAGTTTTTTTAGCTTATATAGAGTGCGGGCCAATCACGCGCTCGAACACAGGTGTGCAAGTTAATTGTGCGCAGGCACAATCACACGTATTCCGAATCAAAAGTGCTCCCTAGGTCGCGCAATTAAACTTCCGTCCGCCTAAAAGGTGTGACGAGCCAATCTCACGCCCTCCACCCTCCAATCATGTGCACTAATCAGAGCGTGCAATTGAATTGCACACGTACACTCTTACGCGTAATCAAACCTCTAATCCCCCAATTGCATGCGCCCAATTGGGTGCACAATTCAATTAAACGCCTTGTATCAAGCACGTAATCACCTAGCTATGATAAAAAATATATATGCAAATATCAAACGGCCAAAGATGAAGCTACTGACTTAGATACCTATACCAAACAACACCCATGACACATAACGCACACATGCACTCTGGCCCTAAAAATCAGAAGAAAGCCCTTACCCCTCTACACGTCCTATAAACTGAACCCATAATCGTGCCAACATAGTCCCATCGTAGTCAAGTCACCCCCTGACGACTTACTGCGAATTAATGTCCCACCACGAACAAAATTATTCCCCAGAGTCTCATCGCGTACTCATAAGTACAACAATCATTGTACGAAATAAACCAGCAAAGTGAAACAAAATAAAATAAAATCATTGCTCACAGCCCCATCGCTAAATATAAAAGCCCCCTGGCGACACAAAGCGAAAAGTAACAGTGACAAAGTAACCAATCATGCTATTCATCCCATCATGATCAGAATCACTCTCCCTTGACCCATCGTGTGACCTTACCCGCCGATCAGAGAGAGAGAGCCGCTAACACCTCATCACAGACCCTCATCGTGATGCTAAATCCCCGCCACATCACCAAGGCCAAAGGCAAGCCCCTCACGATCTCAAGATACCATCGTACAACCAAGATCTACCAAAGAAAGACACCATCATTATCCCATCACGATGTCGAAATAGCTAAGGGGTCATTAGACGGACATCCCATCACACGCTCATAAACACATCCTGCCGCGATGCAACTATAACCTGATCTCTTCATATAACCTAAGATCTATCAAAGAAAGAAATAAACATAGCTTTCTCATCGCATAACCACTAATGTCCCATCACTGATTACACTTTCTTGAAATTCCATCGCAACCCGCTACGGCACACAACAAGAAAGGGAGGCTCAACCAATGTCCCATCGCAAAGAGTTGAATCCCCATCCAAATGTCTTACTATGACAATCATCACATCCCATCACGATGACTCCCGAATGCCCCATCACACAGCAGTCGCCAGACTCCACCATAGCAGAAACACATGACCATTGATAGAAGAGGAGAGAAATTTCTCCAACATCCCATCGCACCCATCAAATATCAAGTCTCATCGCAAATAGCTCATCAGGCAGACCGAATGCCCCATCACACCGGCGACTATCAGGTCCCGCTACAGCAGAAATGAAGAAGGAGAGGAAACTCTCTAATTTCCCATCTCGACACCACCACAACAGCCGGCCAAGTCCCATTGCAAGCATAGGCCTCCTGCTGGCAACAAGTCAGGTAAGTAAGCACCCCTTTCTACTCGATATTCTCTGTAAAATATAAGTTATCTAATATTAATTCAAATGTTTTTAAAACTCGCCTCTCTCAACTCGTGAATCATTGTAGTCCTCCCATAAAAGAAAATCATCGGTATTGGTCGAGAAGGTCAGACGAAGTATTCGGCATACCAAGTGTCATCTTGACAACCACGCAAATGGTCGGGTCCACAAATCCCACTCCGGTGGATCTGCTCAGTGACGTCTTAGAAGCCATGTGTTCCACCGTTTTACCTCCGAATTGGTCTTAAGTTAAAACCCTAAAATTTTCAAAAAACCCTTTGTCTATCAAAATTCACTTCTCACTACTCCAATCCGTTCTTTCCCCTGGGAAACCAAATACTGAATGTGCTCAACTCTGAGAAACTCACAAATGTCCACTAGAAAGGGACGCCTGATGTGTCATTGGTGTGAGCAATGACGCGCCCGACCTGACATGACTTACGAATGCCTTCGCCATTACATTACATCTTATTATTCGGTCACTTGACCTTATCTTTGACATTCGTATGACGTCCCTCGATACCTCAATTGTATCAATTTCCCTCTGTTTGACTGCCCCTTACAGCAGGTCACGATATGCGGCGGGATACCACTTGCACCCACAGATGAGGATACACCTCTCGACAATTACCACTAGGCCCCCGAATGCTCTATCCTTAGCTTGCACTGATAGATAAGAAAGCCAAGCATTTCATGTCAGCCCCCCAGTTCACACTTATGATTTCTCAAAAGAAATGAGAAGACCCTGGGAAGAGGGGTGTCTACTTCTTCGACGCATCCTTATGATCGATCTTGTTATGTATATTAAAATTATGTTTAAACTCAAGTCTAAACTTATTGCAAGCGCACAATGGAAATCATAATACTAGCATAGGATCGTTCCCATGAGGAAGTTTATTTATCTAATTACTTCTTATCTATATCTTCTACTTAAATTCTTATCTTAAAAACTTCTATTTGCCTTTAAGATCTACTCTACTGGAGAAATATGAATAAAAGAATGGTTTCTTAATCTAAAATGCATAAAATAAATCCTAAATCATCCTTCTTCAGATTGAGGTCGTCAATCCTAATCTTCAGCTATCAGATATTTATGAAAATAAAAACCATTACACTAATCGGCCTGAGTCGTCAATTCAAAAACTTGGAGATGTTTACAAAGTTGTAAATAAAAGAAAAGAAAATCTAATCTAGAAAGCAAATAAATATATTTTTCACCCCTCGGCCGTAGTCGTCAATTGCTTCCGAGAAACTAGGATATCTACACTAATCTTCAGCACTCAATTGCAGTTGTCAATTGCTATTGAGAAACCTCTGATATCTAATCTACTCTAACTATTATACACTACTTTGATCGGAAGAAAATCAAACCTCAGGCGTCAATTGATGCTGAAATTCTTTGATGCTTATTCCTACACCAAGCTCTCTTATTTATTGATCATAACGAGTCGGTTTATAAAGACTTCTAATTCTAATAAAATAAACTATTAAAAATAAAATATTCCTAATAAAACCCTAATTCCTAATTTTATCTTTCCTTTCTTAGATGGTAGATGTGCTTCTAGATTGTTCTCCTTTATTTTAGCAATTGAGATTTTCTAAAGCTTATCTTCATCAATCTTCTCAGATCCGTGATTTACCAGACTTCTAATATCATATATCTTCTAACTCTGTTCATGGCAGTGTAATATTCACGTGATCAACAATAGCATCAGCAGTAGAAAAGCTTCTTTTCTGGAAAATCGTAAATCACAATTTCTCATTTTCTAGTTTTCATAGCGTCCTTAGAAAATCATTAATCATAATTTTCTAGTTTTCATAGCGTCCTTAGTTGACGATTCTCTGAATTACGATTTTTTACTTTTGTCCTTTTTATCTCTTTTTGCAGAATCATAAATTACGATTCTCTGACTTTCAGTAGGTAGAAAATGTCTTTTTCGTTCAATTGTCTTTCTTATTGCTTTTTGAGTTCATTATGATGAATATTAATACTTTTACTCTATTTTGCTGCTTATCTCTAATATTTGCACATCATCAACTTGTTAGGCCTATCATCACTAAGTTAAGGGTGATAAAATGGTAAATTATGTGACTGATCACCTTACTCCGCAAGGATGCATCGAAGAGGGGTATTTATATATACCCCAAATTTTTCCTCTCGAAGCATATAAACCTGTTCGGTCAATTTTTCACCTTGCCCTTGAATTCCAGAAAGGGACTCACCTTTTTCGAAAGCCTTAAACCCTAAATACGGGACTATATACTGAAATAATAGTATATGGTCGAAGAACAGGCTGAAATAATAGCTCTGTAGCTCGGACCCAACTCAACCAAGGAAGGTCCCAAATCACGAGCCCTCACAGATGCACGCAATTCAATTGCACGCCCCATAAATGGGTCGTAATCGGTCCCATTTGGACCAGGCTTGTTCCTCCTATGGACAACCTTAAGACTTCATTTCGCGCCCTACTCAACGCGTGTAATCAATTGCACGCCCCACCACCATCGCGCAATTGGTCCCACTTGGACTAGTCTTCACCTTTCTATGGACTGCCTTATCACTTGATTATCCGTTATGAATAGAGCGTGCAATCGATTACGCGCCCCATCACTAGCGCGTAATTGGTCCCCAGTTGGATCTGGTCACTAATTCTCATGACTGCCCAAATTAAGCATCTGTAATTAGGCGCTTAATTGGATTGTGTGCGCTGTACAGGGTGCGTAATTAGTTCTAAATTAGACTAGAACTAAGACACATGACTGAGCTAGTCAGCCGGCCAATCACTAAGTCGGTCATCGACTCGAAGTGATTAAGTGCTCAGGTTAGGGCGTGTAATCCAATTAAGCACACTGGACAGGGCGCATAATTGGATTTGACCGGCTAATTACACACCCCTCACAGGGAGCGTAATTAACCATATACCTATATATAGACCTCCCTACTACACCAATTGACACATACAACAATCGAATTGTCGAGTTCCTCTCTTACAAACTTAGGGATTTTGAGATTCCCTCTTCGGCTCTCGACTTCAGGTAAGCTCTTAGGTTCTAGTTTTTAGTTCTTAATTCCTAGTTTCTAAGTCTCAATTCTAGGTTCTAGTTCTTAATTTTGGCTCCAATTCTTAATTTTCATTCCAGTTCCTAATTCTACTTCTTAATTCTTAAATTCTAGATTTTAGTCCTTAGTTCCTAATCCCTAATTTTTAAATTTTCAAATCCTCAATTTTTATAAGCTTTTAATCATCACTCTTTTTTAAAATTACTCTTAGTCATTAAAAACCTATTTACTATTTTTCTCTCTCCAAAACTTCCCCCTTTGAGAAAATTCAAGGTTCTCTCTAGGGCTTCCAAAAGGGGTCGAGCTGCCTTCTAGACTTCTAGAATTGCACTCTTTTCCAGGAGCCCCACGTAGTTAAGCTAGCGGCACCAACCCGTTAGTCTTGATTCTCGAAGTAGTATCAAAGGAGGAGATACTCTAAAACCAATTAGGTTCCTTAACCTCTCTAATTTTTAAACCCAGCCACCCGATTTGCCCAAGGGAGCTTACTGAGGGTACCTAGGAACGGGGCCAAATCCTCCTTAGCATAACAGGCTGCAACTCCTTTTTTTAATTAGACTCCTAGTAGGATTACAAGACTAGATCAATTAGACTCCTAGTAGGATTAGGAGACGAGATCAATTAGACTCCCAGTAGGATTAGGAGATTAGATTCATTAGAATCCTAGAAGAAGCAAGAAAACTAAACTAGTTAGACTATAAGCAACCCATAGTTGCTGAAGTTGGCCGACCGACGTTTAGTAAAGGAGTTAAACCTGTAAGCCCCCACTTTTCTTAAAGCGTGATTAGTGACGCGTTGTAGCGTCAATAAATATCTGCAGTTAGCGATCACATCAACCCAAGTATTTTTCATTTAATATTCACCTCTTTAATTTTAGTAATTTAATATTTCATAGTTTATTGCTCCATCACCTTTGCCCAAGTCCACTTAAAACGAATTGGGCCACTTATTTCGGGGACCAAGAGGAACCCAGAAAAAGTGCGTACCAACAGAGTGCACCAGGCATAAGATCTGTAAAGAAAGTCAATAACGTTCCCCAAACTTGGGAGAAATCACGCCTGATATAATTACAAAGAAGCTTCAGAACTTTAGTAAGATGATTGTCGAAGTGTCATCGCTTCTAAATTGAAGCGTCATCGCTTCTAAATTGAAGCGTCAACGCTATTAAGTAGAAGCGTCATCACTTCTAAGTTGAAGTGCCATCACTTCTAAATTTAAGTGTCATCGCTTCTTGCAGTAAAAAAAAGTAGCGGCATTTTGGGAAGGAAGAGTCCGCGGTTTGTCTTTTGAAGCGTGGGCACTTCAATTATGAAGCAACGTCACTTCCCATCTGAGTGATGTGCGATTCAACCTAACACCATTGACTATGTAATTTTTTCGTGAACACACTCCTGTGGATTGGCGTTTTCATATTCTCATGGAGCTTCGTTTTTATTACTCAGAATTATTTATCAAGTAAAAAAAAATTAATAATCATGTAAAAAGATTTTATTCATAAATCAAAATTATTTCTTTACATCAAAATTATTTTTATACATCGTGTTTCTTTACACTGTCTTTCTTTACAGTCTTCCTTCGTATACACTCTCTTTCTTTATCAAAATTGGTTTGATATATTGGACGATCTAGTGAATCCTGATTCAGCCCTTAATGAGGTCATCACAAGGATCTGTAGGAGTAAGGATTATACTGTCGATAAAATATTACAAAAGATATGCCGAGATAGTGGAGATGAGGAGGCTGAGGTCGAGGGGGAAGAAGGAAAGAGAATGAAGGGAGGAGGAACGAGGAAGGGGATATGGTGGATGAGTGGATATGGTGATGGTGGTGGTTGGTTGGGGAAGGATGCAATATTTTATGAAAATGTTGGAGTTGGTGGTGGCAGATGGGTCGCGGGTGAAGAGGTGGTTGCGCATGCGGTGGGTGGGGGAGGCGATGGTGGAGGCGATGAAAGTGGAGGAGGTAGCGATGGAGGTAGAGGTGGAAATGGTGTCGAAAATCGAGGTAGAGGTGTAGGCGGAGGTGGGGAGTTTGTTATGTTTTCGGTGGTGGATGAGAAAGTGGAGTTGGAGACGGTAGCGGTGGTTGTGGCTGGGGTGGGAGAGGAAGAAGTGGAGGCGAAAGAAGAAGAACCGGCTGCGGAGCCTAGAGGAGAGGCACCGACTCTGGAGCTGGGAGAAGGTTGTCATTGTCTGGAATGACGATAACTGTTTCAGGGGGAGGGTTGACAACATGCTCATTGTCGGGGACGACAAGCAGCTTGTTGTCGTCGGGGATGTTGATAACTAAACCATCGTAGGTACTGATAAAACACTGACACTCTAGTCAGTGGCTCCTTCTCAAACCATTATGACACATTTCGATATGTGCTGAGGAAGATGAAACTTTTAGTCCAAGGAATAACAGAAGATGAAAAAATTGAGCACTATGATGCCCTTTAAATAGCAATTTGTCATGCAACTTTATTAAATAGACTGTTGTCGTAATCATGGTGCACTACCGCCGAAGCAATTTTATAAATCATTGGGCTTCATATTAATTATATCGGCTCTCCGTATTCCACCAACTTCTCTTGAATTACGATAAGAATGCTCCTCAATTTGATGTTACCCATGGCACTTTTTATTAGTAGTGTCAGCACTTCAATAAGACGTATCATTGTCTCTAAATTGTAGCGTCATCGCTTTAATTTTGAAGCGTTCGCGCTTCAGTCAAGGGCGATGATGCTTCTTGACGGTAATCGGTGTTTCATTTATTACGAATTTCGAGGAGTTTGAAATTGTAGATTGTGTTATCTTTTCATGCGGTCTTTTCCAACATAAATTACTATAGCGGCTGTTAGTATCCCACTAAAAATGCCTTATTTCCTTAAAAAAATAACCTTTGGAACTAAAAATAAAAAAGCCTTCTAGCCTTACAGCGATTTAATATTTTGACCATATCCTTTCTTTTACCTTCCATTCCTAAACCAAACTCCCTCCACCATGGCAGAACAACCCAACTCTGAGATTAGCCAAGCCTTCAAACTCCCCGATCGAACGATTGAAAGTGTGCAGGCAGATGTTCTGGAGTAACAGCTCGTGCTTCTGGCACAGACGAAGGCACAATTTTAAAGGGTGATGCACGAGATTAAAGTGCATGTGGCCACGATTGAAGATATTTCAATTTGAGGGGAGCTTACGCGAACTATGTCTCTGTCCGAAGGGAGAGTCGTCTACCCCAAAGTGACAGCTTCTTTGGCGACTGTGCTGATGTCTCTCTGTAGATTTTTCCTAGGTTTTTTTTTTGGGTCTTGTACAGTGTGTTGACTTTGTAACCTATTAATAAATATCTTTTTTTCATTTGATTTCGTGAGGAGGGAAAACGTGGAACAACTTTTCTTGTTTATATTAATACAATCCGTGCTTTTCTTGTTATGGTCAAAAACTCATATCCCTTATTGTTAGAAGCGGCAGTGCCTCAGCTAGCCCTAATAATCAAGCCGTCAACGCGAAGCGCTAGCCCTAATAATCAAGCCGCCATGTCGAAGCTCTAGCCCTAATAATCTGCATGCTTCATTTAGACGTGTCATCATTCCTAAATTGAAGGGTCGACACTTCAGTTAATGGAGAGGTCGCTTCTTGATGTAAGTGGAGTTTCGTTTATTACGAATTCCGAGTACGACGGACAACACTTTGGTTAAGGGCTACGATGTTTGTATTCCGTCATTACACTACACTCATATTTGGAGAACTTCTATCCTCATTGAACGGGAAGTGAAAATAATAATAATATCAAATAAAACTTTAACATCATATAATCATGGCGTTATAGTAACAAATAACTTTTTTCCAATTATAACCGATGTCTTGTGGTCCCTAACAAATCCAATGACTAATATTTAGGGCCCTATCCCTAAGCGTTATCGCTTCGATCTCAAAGCATTATCACTTCGATCTCGAAACATCATCGCTTTGTGGTCGATTCTAACTAGATGCATCGTCGTTTCAAGTTTGTAACTTTTGGGATAACTTTAGTTTATATGCAAAACTATACAGAAGGCGTGTACCCCTAAACTTAAATAGGACAATGTCCTCATTATGCACGAAACAAGGGATACCCAAAAATTTATCATGGTGTCGAGTGCACCAGATATGAGATTTGTAAAGAAAATCAATAAAGCCTCCCAAACTTGGGAGAAATCACATCTGGCATAGCTACAAAGAAACAACACTAAGAAGAAAAATCATTGCATAAAAGAATGTGTTATACACAAAAAGAAATTTTTTATTAATATGGAAAGAAATATTTATAGAAATTAACCAAGAAGCTGATTAAATAAAATATAAACCTAAAAAAATATAGACAAGGACTGACACGATAAAGTTTGCGATGGAGATCGATCTCCGGGTCTTCAAATTTTTGGCTCCGTCAAGAGAAATGGCTCCCTCTTGCTATAAATTTCCAACCCATCGTCCTCGTAGTGGAACTCGCACTGAGGATGTAACATTTGATGGTGAGGTTGGTGAGATTGTTAAGAAGTGGGGAAAGGTGGGAATTTAGAAAAAAGGGTCAGTTTGGGACAAGATTTATGGCAACGAGGGGTCTCGGTAGATGATTATGCTTTTGGAATGGGTCGCTGGCGCTTCAACTTTTCTAATATCTTTATTACAGCCAAAAGTTCGGCTCTTTGCTTTTCAAGGATTCGATCAAGCCTTCTACTTAGCTCGTCGTGGTCTGGTTCTTCCGCCATGAGGTTAGGGCTAGGAGATGGAGAAAGACGATAGGCTTGGAATGGGAAGAGTTTTTGACGGGACATGGCTTTAAAGGGAAAAAGGCTAGGGTTTGAAACATCACTTCGAAATAAATTTCGAGGATCGATGGCAACTAACGCATTCCACGAACTTCTCTCAAATACTGATAAGAAGGGGCCGCTGTTTGATGTTACCCATCGCTTCTAATTTGAAGCATCATCGCTTATAATTTGGAGCATCATCGCTTTAATTATGGGTGGTGACACTTCTTGACGTAAGCGGTGTTTCATTTATTATGAATTTTGAGGACTTTGAAAATATGGACCGTGTTGTCTTTTCTCGTAATATTTTCCAACATTATTTATTACAATGGCTGCTCGTATCCCAATAAATAAAACCCTTGATATCCTTTTAAACCCTCAGCCATAAACATTGAAACATGGCGGAATAACCCAACTGGTCTGATATAAGTAAGACTATTGATCGTCTTATCAAAAGGGAGAAGTACAAGATGTTTGTTCTTATGGCTAAGGAGAGGTTGATTCGAAGGCAGAAGGCCGATCTTCAAGAGATTTTGACCAAGAAGGAGTGGCAGTTGTGCCAACAAGAAAACATTTTAGACGACTCTGAGTCATCTACCACCACCCTCCCTCACCCTACAACCCATCCTCACTCTCCACCCTCTTCCCCATCTTCACCTACTCCTACCCTCCCGATCTCTACATCTTCAACGAAGACGGTAAGTTGATGACATCCCGGAGTAGGGAGGAGATTCTCTTTTTAGCGAGATAAATTTTTAAGACGACGCACAACTTTTCTTATTTTTCAGTCTAGTTTTATCCTAGGTTTTCTCCTCTTTGTACAATGTATTTTTATAATTAGTCTCAGTTTATATGAATACAAACTCTTTCATTTTATTTAATGAAGAGGGAGAACATAGCACATATTTTCTCATTTATATGAATACAATCTTAAGTGTGTTCTCATCGTGCGGGCACCAACGCGTCTACAAAATACATCAGTGCTTCGAAATGGCAGATTAACAATATATCCTTTGAATAAATCTAGTGTATTAAAAAAATTTTGTATAATATGATCAGTGTACATTGTATATCTATCTTACGTAAGTAGCCCTATGTACATATAATCTTCAGTACAATGCTATGTATGTTAACAAATGTGAAAGTATATTTATGTATAACAAAAAATTTATAGAAGCGATTCCATATCGTCACTGGTATCCCAATTATCTTCCTGGTGTGTACTGATGGCATGCCTAATCTCCGCCCTAAAAGTTTCGATGTCTTCCTACTTGAAATCTAGCTGGAGTTTCCTGCTTAAATAATCTACATATTTCATAACAAAAACTTTGAAGTCAGAATCATTTTTTTGGTGCGGCGCTTGGACACCCTCACTATCCCAAGGCCATTTGTCAAAAATGGATGTCGGGGCGCCGTGCATATGAAACAGGGCTGAGAGGGAATATATTTGTCAATAAAAAAAGTAAAATATCAGTTACACATGCATTTAGAAAATATAAGGGTGCACTGACGCTCCAATGTCAAAGCACTGACCCCCCATTTTAAAAGTGTTGACGCCTCATTTTAAAAGGGTTGATGCTCCATTTTAAAAGTGTTGACGCTCCATTAGCAAAGCACTGACACCCCATTTTAAAACCATTGACGCCCCATTTTTAAAGCGCTGACACCCCGTTGTCAAAGCGATGATGCTCAATTGTCAAAGTGATTATGCCCCATATTAAACACGACAATGCTTCTGCTAAGAGCCATAAGTGATTTCGTCGTTACCTTTGAAAGTAATTGAGCGTAGCTTACCATTGTCCTTATCACCTCGCCAAATTTGATTTCCGGAGGACGATATGGGAGGGGGTCAGGGACATCAACTTTATGAGCTGAGGGGGTCACCACAGCAAGCGCCCAATGTCCTGGCTTGTTGATGTGAATCAGAATATAGAAAAATTCACAGTCCATCGCATTCAAGGCACGATTTTATTTATGATGAAATGCTACAACGACGGCACGCCATGACGTGCCAAAAAAAAGTCGGTGTAGTATCTTCTCCGTCCTGCCATGTCGGGGAGCACGTATTTTCTACTCATTTCAATGTACCCCTCAAAATCTCTAAAATCCTTGCTCATGTAGTTGAGTCCAATGGCGGTCATCCGAAAAGTCTTCTTCTTCTTCTCAATGTCTTCCTGCTTGTCCATGAACTTAAAGTATGGGGTCATTATCTGTATACAAAAATGTAAATATTAATATAGAATCAGGGAAGCGATAGGGTTGAATAGGGATTAATACTTATTGGGTCTTCTATTTTCTGTTTGGATCGTAGATAGCGCATCAACTTGACGGTAATATGCCAGGACCCAACGGTCGAGATGATAGTCCTACGTTTAAATTAAGACATAAGTGGATTAGTCTCTAGTACTTCAAAGTAGATGCGTTAGCGCTTATTATACAATGAGCTGACACTCTCACCTAAAGGCGATGACACTTTGACAACGGCGCATTGATGCTTCGAAAGGCATGCTAAAATGTGAAACAGAATGGGAGGGACCATTTTCCTCCGCTCAGATACCTTGTCATAAATGATCCGACACTTTCGGATGGTGTGCTTAGCTGTTGGAGTCTTCAAAACCATTTTCAAAATATGTGAAACAGAAAAAAGGATAAGCTTAGAGAAGAAGGTACTAATAATAGGAGCGGCGTCACTTTCATATATAGGCGCAAGCACCTCAAATGTTGGAGCTCCGATGCTCCAAAAGCTAGAGCGGTGAGGCGCCCCCGCCCATATGTGAGGTGCAAACGCTTCATCTGTGAGAGGGATGGCGCTTATATTTGGCATTTTTAAAATGGAACGAAAATAAAATGACACTCACCTTATTACTATATGCAGAAATAAGGTTTCCCCGCTTTGATGTTTCTTACTGCGCTTTGAGAAGATGAAAATTTGGGGGACAAAGGTGAAATATAATTTATGAATTTGTAATTCACTAAATTCCTGCCTTAAATATTTTTCTCGAATGAGAATGATGTTCATTGCACAACACGATGTCACGCGCCGTAATCCCATCCGCCTCGCCCCACTCATTTAATATTCTGACAATGGTAATAAATGAAATATGTTTGGGCATTGCTTTGGACAGAATCGTGCTACGTTTCAAAATTTGGGACGCTTCATATCATCTACGGAGCACTAACACTTTCTTCTTATCGCGCAAGCGCAAAGAAAATAAAGCGTTGACGCTTCTTACCTGAGAGCTAGCACTTCTCAGTGGGAGCCAAGCTTCCTCTGATTGAAGCACCATTAATGCTCAACATTCGAGCAATAAATGCTAAACGTTCGGCCAATAAATGTTCTCCCTGACAGGGTCTCGCAAACGATCAATTCAAATGGTAATGATTACCATTGAGAACCACGAATTCATGCCCTGCTTCACTTTCAATTTTTTTGGCGATGGTAATAAATGAAATAAGGTCGGATGCGCTACATATCATAAGAAAGGCGCCTTCCATAGTTCCATTTCACAAATGCTTCGACATAGTGGTGCTAGCGCCCGATAAAGAAGTGTTTGTTCGTCTTGTACAAAGCGCAAGCGCTTCGTAACGAGGAGCTATAAATAGTAATTTCCAAAATTATTGATAACCATTAAAGAAGGTCATATCATGTAACACTACTCATTTAATATTATGATGATCTTAATAAATTATATTACGTTAAACGTCGCGATAGCACGCCATATAGGAAACGTAATCGCCTCCTTGATGGAAGCGTAAGTGCTTTGAATCAGGTAGTCTTCTCGTATATCATTTCGAATATAATAATGACAAAATTATGATATCAGACACATACCCCTAGCGCCTCGCCATGCTTTGCTTTTTTGATTCTGTCAGTGTTAGTGGTAACCATAGTTAAAGTGCGATGAAATAAGGAAAAGGAGGGACTGTCGCATCAGCGACAGAGGCGCTACGGGTCGAGCTCCTATCTATATGCGCAGAGAAATCTCTATGCCCGAGCGCATATCCCCGACCCTATATATATATATATGGCATACACTCTTGCAAAGGTTGGAGCTTTGAAAGTTCTTCACTCTGATGTCTGATATGCTTCATTCAGTTGATCAACATTTTGCTATAGATCACTTAAGGTTAAGATTGCCTAAATTTCGTAATAGTATTGTTGATACGCACATTTTATGGGTCCCTTTCGGTCCCCTGAAAGAGTGGCCCAATTCGGTCTGAGTGGACTCTGGCTAGGGACGATGGAGTAATAAACTATGAAATATTAAATTACTGAAATTAAAGAGGCGAATATTGAATGAAAAATACATGGATGATGAGATCACCAGTTGCAGATATCTATCAACACTGCAACACGTCACTGATCACGCTTTAAGAAGAATGGGGGCTTGCAGGTTGAACTCCTTTACTGAATCGTCGGCCGTCCAACGTCAGCAGCTATGGGTTACCTTGGGGTTTAGCTAGTTTGATTTTCTAATCTTGCTAGAAGTCTAATTAACATGGTCTCCTGATCCTACTAGGAGTCTAATTAACCTAGTCTCCTAATCCTATCGGGAGTCTAATTGATCTAGTCTCCTAATCCTACTAGGAGTTTAATTAAACTAGTCTCCTAATTTTACTAGGAATCTAATTAAAAAAAAAGAGTTGTGGCATGTTATGCTAAGGAGGATCGGCTCCGTTCCCAAGTACCCTCCGTAAGTTCCCTTGGGTAAATCTGGTGGCTAAGGATTATTTTATAAATATTAAATATTTAAAAACTGAATTTAAACTTAGAATCGAGGATTAGGAATCAAAAACCGAGATAAAGAATTAAGAATTTAGACCTAGAACGAAGAATTCGAATTAGCATTAAGAACTAGAAGGAGAATTAAGAATTAGAAAGAAAATTAAGAACTAGAAAGAAAATTAAGAACTAGAACAAGAACCTAGGAACTAAGAACTAGGAACTAGAAATTAAGAACTAGAACTAGGACTAGAACCTAAGAACAAAGAACTAAAACTAGAAAGAGAACTATAATTTAGAACTAGAAACTATAACTAAAATTTAGAACTAGATTTAAGAACTAGAATTTAGAACTAGAATTAAGAATTACAATTTTCTAAAAGTAAGAAGCTCAGAAGAGAGAATTGTGTAGAGTGGCTAGGGGGTAGGGGGGTTATAGGCTTTTACTAAAAATCTTAGTGTAATTTTAAGTCCTTGTAGACACCCAAATTTGGCTCAAGGCCCGATCGAAAGACCTTTCGAGAGAGGTGCAATTATGAGCTTTTGATGGCATGTATGGAACCCTTAGGAATCACCCAAAATCCTTAGGAATTATCCTAGATCCCTTAAGAACCTATCCCGAACCTTTAGAAACCAATCCCGACCCTTAGAACCCATTTCGAACCCTAAAACTAACCTTCCCAGGCAATGGATGAAGAGTGGTGCACTAGGACTATCTAAGTTCTTCTACTGATATCATATCATATACCATTAGAAAGAGGACTTCTCCAACTTTTCAACGAGCCAAAAATCCCCCCAATTGGAGGTATATGTCAAAAGATATGGCAAACCAAATCCAGAGGGCAGAAAGTTAAAGTCATGTGGACCCCCTTAGGGACTTGGCGCAACTAATAGTTGCGCTAGTAATAAACTTTACCTGGCGCAACTATTTAGTTGTGATAGGCCATTTCTCCCTCATTTTAAGCCAGACACAACTAATAGTTGTGCCAGATTCAAATGTGGGCCCCATCCTCGCAAGCTGACTTCCAGGCACTGTTCTGCACTATTTTACTGTGCATTTACCTGGCGCAACTAATAGTTGCGCCAGGCATATGAACAGTAACTATTGATTTTTGCCCCGAAATTTATGATTGAGGTTTGACTTGTTGACCACCTCGACCTTTGGGGTGTGTTTTGATAGTTTTGTTGCACCCATTAACTACCTATTTGCAACCCCTTAAGTGGCTTAAGGCCTCACCCCATCAACCACCATTGGATGATCCTTCTACATATTTCAAGGCTCCAAAAATCCTAGGAATCCTTAGATGTGAGATTACCTAATTGCTAAACTCATTTAGCTCTTAAGTAGCTTCCTAACTCACCCTTTTCCTATAACTAGAGCTCCCCTCCCCTTGGTTTAAGGGTTGAGAATTTTGGCCTAAGAGAGAAAGAGCTTGAAGTGAGAAGATCTTTCCCCCTTTGGTACACACTTCTCATACAAATTCTAAAACCTCCTTTGAGTGATATTTTTCACCTTAGATCCCTTAGTTTAGGTGTATGCTACCCATTCACCTTTCCTCTCTACCTCTTAGTTAGCAAGCCTTAGAGGTTAGAACCTCTCTTTCCACCATACAAGCCTTCAAAAGCTCATCAAAGCAAGCCAACGCAAGGCTCTCCTACGGTGCTTCAAGGGCTTGAGGGCTCCGGCTCTCCCCTTTCTTCTCCTATCTCTTTCTAGCTCCCTCCATCCTCCCATTTGTGCCATTACGCCGCCGACTTTTCGGTAGGAACGGAGGGACACAAATATGATTCTAAGCCCTTTTGGGCAAGAGGAAGTTATTTTCTTTTCTTTTACTCCATTTTATTTTTGGCCATTAGTAGAGACCGCGTTAAGCGGGTTGATTGAGTGCCTAACACCTTCCCGATCGATAATTGAAGCCCCTACCTAAGAGCCTTTGGTGTGGACCGGATTCAGAGTCATATTTTTAGCACTTTGGTGCTCATAAAAATGAACTACATTTCTCAGGACACTGAAAGCTCCGGGTGGCGACTCTATATTTTTGTTAGAGGGCGCATCGTCGCGACGGGATCGTCTCGATTCCCATGGTTGCACAGTCCTAATTCAAATAAAGGAAATATCCTAATTCTTAATCCTAGTGTAACTCTAATTCCTAATAAAGTCTTAAAGAAATAAGAAAACTAATCTTATTTCTAATAAAAGAAACAAAACCTGTAAAATAATGAAATAGACTAATCCTAATTCGATTAGGAGTCTTGAGATTCATCACTTTTTGTTCAACTTCTGAAAACTGACCATAACTTCTTCAATACTTGTCCGAATTGCATGTTTTTTGGCTTGTTGGAAATCTATTTCGATAAGTTTTCAAATGTGATCAATTTTGCATCAATTCAACTTTATTTGATATTTTAAAATAGGCCAAATATAAAAGTGATAGGATTTACAATTGGGAAAGGTTACTACCTGAAAAAAAGTCAAAAAAACCCCTGCCTTAAACAGTGGTTTGTTCAAAAAATCATTGCCCTAAGCAGTTGTAAAAAAAGCAGTGATTTTTTTTTTACCACTATAGAAGATAGTGGTTTATAAACTTCAACAATGACTGCCCTTAGTAGTCATAGAAACAACTATTGCTTTTGAGAGTGGTTTTTTTATGTAAATTTTGTTTAAAAAGTTACTATTTAAAAAAAATAAAAAAATTACGTCAATGATTTTTAATGCCGTCGACAATTTTTTATGTAATTTTTTCTTTAAATAATATTTTTTGATGCTTTTTGTGATGCTTTTTTTTTAATGATTTTTTTTTAATGCTTTAAAAAAAATTATATGATGAAACAAACTATTAATCACATATTTAAACACATCCATTCAACTCAAATGCAAATCATTCAATGCCATTAATAAGAAAAATAAATACCCAATTCTTTTATTCAAACAAAAGGTAGCATCTCAATCTATGATCCAACCTTTCAAATTAGCCAAACATTTTAAACACTATATGCCCAATCCTTTTATTCAAATAAAAAGAAGAGAAGAAAGAGAATTAACAATCCAAGGACCACATGGCCTATTTTCAAAATAAAATTAAAAAAAAATAAATTTACTTCGCCTCTCCTGCCAAGTGTCCCCTACTCCCCTAGTGATCCGTTTGAGGTGAGCTTCAAATCGGAAAGCTTCGCCTGAAATCAAAAGGAGAACATCATTAATCAAATAATAAAAATTGGAAACTAATCATTGCATACTATTTTCCAAGTTGACCTTGTTCACAAGATAAAAAAAAAAAGATTAGACAGATAAATATTCTAGTTTACAACATAGACATAGAGATCGACTGTCATTTAGCACGTCAAAAAAGTTCCCTATGTGAAGGAATTTGATTTAAATGCTTATGTCTTTAACTAAACTAGATGATTCTCAAGGCTTTCTCTATAGAGCACTACAAGGGCTCAAAAACAAGTTAGAACATTTTGTCATTACTACCGAACTAGAAAGGCCAGAGGTTTAAGAGATTTTTATCTAATTCCTCATCACATTTTTTTCTCACTTTTTTATCTCATGCCAGAAGGGTATTCAATAATGACATTTTTTATTTGTCATAATTATAATCAATGAGACTTATGACCCTAACATTTTTTACTATTGTTCTAGTCCCAAATATATTGAGAAGAGGATATCACAAATGGAAGGTTCTCAACTAGAAGGTCAAGCACGTTGGCACAACCTTGAGGTCACAGGTTAATTTCAGCTTACCTATCAAAAAAGAAAAAGATGTTCTCACAAACTTTCCGCTAAACATTCCTGAGCACCAAAATAGGCAAGTTCCGCTGCTTCATCAAATGTCAAAAATGGCACAAACTGTGCACATGGATAAATATTAGGATCGCACGTCAAAACACCATCCACATCCTTCCATACCTGTTTTGAATTAAAAATAAAATTGTGTGACACCTTTTATTTGTTGCTGAACATAATATCAGTGTGCCCTTGGGATTAGGCGGGTGCTCTAAGAGGCGTGCCAGGATACCCAGGTTATCAGAAAAAAAAAAAAAAAAGAGAGTAAAGAAAGCATCATCAATAATAGATTAATAAAAAGGTGAAGAAATGAAATTACATTTGGGCGACAATCGAAAAAGCTCACATGGAATTAATGTAACTAGAAAAAGAGGGATGCTGGTAATTTCCACATTAGCACAATGATTATGTGTACGAGTCAATGCATGCATGAAATGAACTAGGACTTTGCATGTACTTGAGTTTAAATATGACTGGAATCTCTCGAAAGCCCAAGGCATTACCAATAGTCGTAGCTGTCAAGTCACTATCACCCCTACCCAAGGTAGTTACAACACAAGATTTTCAACCCTGCAGTTAGAAGATCAAATTCAAAGATTTGATAGTGTACTGAAAGAACAATTTCAGCTGTATATATTAATTATAAAGTCAAATCATTTCCGTGAGAA
This sequence comes from Chloranthus sessilifolius, assembly GCA_021018995.1. Classification (NCBI taxonomy): domain Eukaryota; kingdom Viridiplantae; phylum Streptophyta; class Magnoliopsida; order Chloranthales; family Chloranthaceae; genus Chloranthus; species Chloranthus sessilifolius. The sequence continues at coordinate 144,182,428 of CM037590.1, read as the reverse complement.
AGCAATTCAGCTATAAAAGACCTTTCCAAGGAAGCCGGTAACAACAGGGATTGCAGGATCACTCATCCAATCTTTATGTAACCTCTTTGCAACAACATGATAAGTTGCTTCCAAAATGTCCGCATTTGCAAAATCATTTGTGGTTATAAAACCAATATCAAATGCATCATAGTACAAAAGATGAAGGCAGCTACATAATTAGATATGGTAGAACGAGAAAGGCAACAACAATTATAGACTTGGCCATATTTATTTTTTGACTGGTGCAATCCTCATAACATCCTATAATCCATCTTAAATTAAGGAGATTATCTCTGGAAGCACTACAAAATAATGTGTTATCAGGAAATTGTGAGTGAGTAATTGGGTTTGGTTTGTTGGCCACGTTTTTTTTTATTGGTAAAGAGCTATAATATCATTGATGAGAAAAAAATTACAGCAGATCAAAAGGCCGAGCGAGGAGCTCGAAAGTAAAAGAAAAAGAAAAAATAGAAGTGCAGTAAACAGAACTGACAAGGAGAAGAAAATTAAAACTGAAAATACAATGGTTTCACAGACTATATAGTAGGGAGAAGACCGACAGAATCCTAGTCAAAACCTCAAAGGACCTAAGGTCTCAACTGCTCCATCGAAGATGGTGAACACTTGAGTGAGATCAAACACCACCCAAAGAGGTCCACAACTTGATCCAAGGTTGATCAATAAGTTGTAACGTCCCTGAGTTCTGACCTATGAACTCTACACCTCGGTATGCATGCCTGATGATCCGTACGTCGAGGACCGTATCGATAGACTATGTAATGTCTATAGATCAAATCCGACGGATCATATTTCGTATAAGTAGGTTACATTATGAGTTAGTGAACACACATACACTAACCTTGGTGTAGCTATGCCATACCTAAGCCTAGGGCTTGGTTATAAATGGGATTAAATACCCTCATTTAATTTGCATTCAAAACCCTTGTTATTGCTGATCATTGAAGTTAAGAAGAGAGAGAGAGAATCTTGGGTGTTGAATGCGGATTAAATGCGTGACCGATCCGTTCTTGCGGCTTGCTGTTAAGGGTTTGGAACAAAGAACAAACCTCTATTCGTTTGGGAAACTTAGTATGGTCTAGAAGCAAAGATAGGAGGATTAGATCGAATCAAGGTATGAAATTAAGGATAGATTGTGAAATTTTGTTAGAGATAATTTCTATTCAATTTAAAAATCAAGGAATCACAAGGATTGAGGTCTTAATTGGGAAAGAAAAGAAAACAAGTGCAAAAACCCAAGAACAGATGAAGTCTGTTCATTTCGATTGATCGAAATTCAGTTCGATCAATCGAAATGGACTTAAGAAGGAATAATTTAAAGTCTAGAAGAATTCATTCTATCGAAATTCATTTCGATCGAACGAAGTGTATTTCGATCGATCAAATTTCACACTCGATCGATCGAAACGTATAGAACAGAGATTTTGGAAAAGTCTGTTGTGAGGATTCGACCGATCGAAATATCCTCGATCGATCGAATTAAAATTCGTTCGATCGAACTTTGAAGATGGTTATTTAGTTCCTGAGGAATTTGACCGATAAAAATAGTTTCGATCGATCGAATTATGTGCTTTCAATCGATCGAATCAGGATTCGTTCGATCAAACTGTGTTATAGTCATTTGGCTCTGTGAGGATTCGAGCGATCGAAATTATTTTTGATCGATCGAATTTGTGTTTGTTCGATCGAAAAGGCAAAATCGTTCGATCGAACTGAGAGGTGATATACGCTTCGAGGAGTTCGATCGATCAAAATGAGATTTGATCGATCAAAAATTGGTCTCAATTGATCGAAATAGGGATTCGATCGATTGAAATTGTCAAATTTTTGATTTTGTTAAGTTTTGACTGTGAGATTTTGAGAAAAGTTGTCAGAGAATGTTTAGCATAGTTCTAATGTGTGAACCATAGATTTTATATGTTTAGGTGACCTGGCATTTTGTAACGAAGGACAAGCCCAAACGGCGGATTGAGCGCGTGCGGGTTAAGATTTTGAGGTAGGGAACACTTCATATCATGTGCATTTACTATATTAGCATGTGTGTTATGCTATGATAAAAACTTGGATTCAATCTTGTGAATTTCGTTTATAACTTCAATTTGAAAAGGCATGTGTATCATTATGTTTCCGTAATTGTGCAAGTATGATAGAATCTTTCGAGATTCATTTCAATCTATGTATGTGTGTGTGATCTTTGTATTTTGTTTCGACCTTTGATATGAGCTATAATTATCACTTTACATAGCGATAAGTTATATGTATGCACATTGATTTAAGGTTCTATGTGAATACCCAACCGGTACGATGGCCAATCCGTACACCTTTGTGCTGTGTTTGTGACTCCTATCGTATGACAGTAATTATGTTCGGCCAAGTGTCCACCTTTTTGGGACCTTAGATATATGTGAAAAAGGGTTCATATGAGCGACGATGGTGGGTATTCCATCGGGGGCTTGAGGCTATAGTTCCTCATTCTAATACTTTAAGTAAAGCATTTTAAGTTTTCTTTTTATATGTTGGAATAAAATGAGAGAATGTATTATGAATTTCAAACAAGCATTGTATGTGCCTTGCATGTCATGATAATCACACGGTGCATAAGTTCTGATAAATTTTGTTTCATCATGCCATAAGATATATGTTGATGTTATATAAGCATGCTATGAGTTTTTCCCTACTGAGCTTGGATAAAGCTCATTCCTCGACTAAATATCACAAGTTCAGGTGAAGGCATTGGAAGAGAGACCTTGATAAGGGAGGATCCTGAGTTATCACCTGGTGAGGATCTAGAAAAACTTTCCTCTGAGTGATGTTTTCTTTGTGCGATGCCAAACATAACTGGCCTTAGGTTGAGAGAGTAGTATTTTGAGATGGTGTGAAGAATACCTATTTTGGATGATAATTGTAAATTAATTCTTTTTGGTGAACCATGTTTCGGTAAGGAATGCTCCTTACCAGTGGTTCTTATCGGTTCTCTTTCCATAAGCATTCATATGAAATTAGAACCGTCATTTTAAGCTTTTGAGGGATAGTACTAGTTTCTTTATTTTGTTATGATGGTTAGTTAGCATGGTTCTCCTTTGTTTCCGCTGTACAATGTGAGGCTGTATAATATGTTGGGGTTCGGCCTTAGCGTTAGCCCACTGATGACGCGGGTTTTGGGGTGCTGAAATTCGGGCTGTCACATAAGTAGTCTTTTCATAAGCTCATTGATACACCTATGGACCAGAACTATAGGATTAGTACTGAAGAAGGTGAGCCACTCGATGATTTCAGAAAATATCAAAGATTGGTGGGTAAAACTTATATCCTAACCATGACTAGACCAAAGTCCTTAGTGAGATTGATTAGACATGCACACATACCTTCTCGGTGACAACACTTCCATTGACACCAGCATTTTTAGCAATCAGCTTCAACGGATAGCTCAAAGCCCTTTTAACGATGTCTGTTCCAACCTGCCAACCATTAACGGCAAGAAGACCCGCAGATCACAAAGCATGCAAATATAGATAAATCAAGGCCATAAACTGCAACACAATTATGATTTGTAACACAATCTCACCTTTTGTTCCTCGTTATCAGGAGTGTCCTTTATGGTGTCGACTTGTGCTTCCAGTCTTAATAGAGTAAAACCCCACCGACAACAATTCCTTCCTCAACAGCTGCCTGAGATCATTGCAATAACTAAGCAAATCAACTTTTTGATCGGTAAAAGTGCTATATTAACATTAATGTAATAAAATATACAGTGGATCAAGGGAGCCAAGCAAGGAGCTCGGTCCAAGAAAACTGAACAAGTTATTTTCATCTCTTACTAAATAGTAATAAAAACAATTGAATCATATTTGCAGAAAAAATGTGATTTGCTTGATAGAATACTTTCAATGACTCACAAGTCAACTTGGAACCAGATTCTCATTAAATTGACACATTTAAAGTTTAACTTCATAGTAAATGTAACTAGCTCGAAATTGATTTATCTTTCTTGTACGATTAAAAAAATACCTTTGTTGCATTAAGAGGATCTTCTACTCCCAATTTTTTTATCTTTTAGCTCTGTTTCTGTTTGAGCTCCAACCTGTCAAAGGCTATTAAGATTGTTAGAAAACAGATCGGCATAACCCACATAAAGGTAATTGGCCCATATCCTTGCATGAGGTAAAGAAAATAATTCAAGAAATTACATGAATGGCAGCAACTCCACTAAAGAGTTTTGCTATTCTTTCATTAAGCTTCTCTCTTTCATAATCCTGCTCAGCAGCCTACAAAACCATATATCCGCTATTTAGATTTTGGATGATAGTCTTTGCACAATAAAAACAAAACAAGGGATTAAGTCACACCTCAATAAGGTTTCTGATCTGTGCAGCTCGCTTGCTCAGTTCTTCCTGCTTCCATCACCAACAATGGCTGTTGCATCCTTCGTAAGCACTACCTTTCCAGCATTGCCAAGGACTTCCTTCTCAGCCTTATATAGAGATAGCCCAACCTCATCTCTAATTACAGTTGCTGCAAACAAATTTAGGCCCCCCAGCAATTCAATAAATACCAATAAAACCAAACAATGGAAAATTAGAAAGACCGACTGACAATGTATAGGTCCATAGAGGAGTCCGATATGTATCAGCTGATACGGATCACTATCACCCAATACAGAATTAAAAAAAAAAAATCAAATCAAGAGGTCTTTGACCGATACCCAAGTCGTACCGAGCGATACGAGCCCGTATCAGCCGACACGACCACGATACTAGCATTTATTCCGGGATCCAGAATTCAGAATTACTTGCCTGTGTCAAAGATCCAAAACAGAAGCATATCTACCCTGCTTTCTCAGGGTTCATAAATCAAAACTTTTACTGGGGTTTAGAATTCAGAACTTGTCATATGTGTGCTAGCTATTTCAGAGTTTATCATACTTAGTATCATAGTATGGCACCATTCTCTGAAATCACCATTATTGGTGTGGCTGTTTTTCATATTTGTTATTCCAGTTTTGAATATCATGGAGCCATTAAATCTCAGTTTCCAAATTAGTCTTATGATCAGAAATATCTATATCATAAATCATTTTCAACTTTAGAATATACACAATACTTTAGGATAATTCAGAACTAGTCCAAAAATCATATCCGAATTAGAATTCAGGTGGGTACTAGTTACTTTCGATCTATTATCTCTTACTCTTGAATCCCCAAAACACTCAGAAACAAAGAAGCCCAACATATATATCACATTCATGGCCTATTCACTAACAGTTGCAAGGTTGCAAGGACATTGGACTAAAACAGGTCTTGGTAAAGAGCTCTGGAGCTAATTAATTCATAAAGGTCTTGATGAAGTAACTTAACTCCCTGAAACTGGTAATAGAGATTAAAAGTTACATATTTAACAAGATTGAGCACGGTTCTGTGAAGCTGCCAATTTGGTGCATGACGATGTTGAGTTTCCATCCATATAGAAGCACTTTAATGTTAGATTAATACTAGACTCCAAGTGACTATGGAAAACAGAACCGCTGCTCTGAAAATGGTAAGTAATAATTCAGTCTCAGCACCTAGACATGATCTCTCACGTGTTATTAGCCACTCAAAAACAAGGCATAGGAGCTGACTATTATTGGTATTGGTAGATATAAGTGGACGACCAATGACGTAGGCACCAAATGGGGGTGTTATGCTTGAATTTTCTTCATATATGGGGTCATGATATAGCTGAAGATAACATAACCATAGTGAACTTTCATTGTTTTGGACTTGGGAACCTTTGCTAGACATCTTCGGGAGACCAATTTATGGGTCGAGTCCAGGGAAGGACTACAGAAATTGGAGCCATTATCATGGATTTTTTATTTTCATTTAACACAATAATGACCAGGATTTTTTTATTGTCAATCAACACAATAATCACCACACATGAGATTTATCGTTATTCTACCAGTCTCGACTTGATTAAGAATTTATTCCTCCATATGCATAAAATAGAGTGATACTGTATATATCTCATTGTTATAAAGAGCATCGTATCAAAGTCACATCACAAGTAATAGCACATATTACAAAATAGACATTGTTTAAAGGAAGAGCAGTCACGGCATGAAAAAGATGATTTCCAGAACATGTGGAACAAAAATGTGACCATTTAAACTTTTATCATATAAAAGAAAGTCATTTTCATGTCATCTACATTCAACTATATACCATATCATTTCTTAAGCACTCTACAGCTGCAAGAAGAGCTTACTTAGATTTAAGTTCTAACTCTGCACCAGCATATACCAAGCTTTGATTCAAAATATTGTTGGCATCTTCCTCTATTGAAAATTCAACTAAAGCACTGCCGCTAAAGTATTTTTGGTCAGAAACATGACGTGGTAGCCTCACACTATTTACCTGTAAGAATACAGACAAAGCACATATGGGAGGTCAGATCCAAGAAAAATTGAGTCTCCTGCAGAAACAATATGATGAGAACCCATCATATGCAACTAACAAACTTATTTTTGAACTGCGATGAAGAAAAAAGTATGTGAAGTAAAAATATAATGAGAATTAGATAAAACTTGAGAAAACAACAAACTAATTAATCAAAGCATTCGTCATAATATAAAAACCATGAGATCCTGATTCACAAAACCGTTAGCATTCACTGACCGTATACTTACAACCATGTGATAAATCGCAAGAATTTGACCTATTAGTCATCATCATCATAGCCATATCCCATCTATATTTGGGTCGGGTTTGCGAGTCCTATTTCTATTTTCTTGTTCTTTTTATGAAGTATAAATTCCCAGTATTCATGGTGCTTTTTTGAGTTAATGTTTTTTGTAAAAAATATCAGGAAACTTGCGAACAGCGAATCCCAATCTATAGGAACCGCGGTTCCTGCACGAGTCCGATTTCGAAATGTGGAACCGTGGTTCCCACTAGAAATGTTGGGGCAGTTGCACAGTTCCTTCTTCTATGGCAACACCCCCTCCCCCCCCAACAACCTGCCCTGTTTGGAACCTCCAGCAATTCTTGTAACATCATTTACATGTTGGTTCTGATCTGTCTTCCTCTCTTTCTCGCACTGCATCTCACGAGAAACTCATCTCTAATCTATGAGTAACAGAGAATGGACCTAAGACGCAATTCATGAGGTAGCAAGCCCTAAAACATAATTTGATTAGTTGTGAATCACCATGGCACCATGAGACCGATAAGTTTGCATAGAAACTAAATGGGTTTAAATAGTTTTCTTCTTCCTCAGCTTGGGACTGTATTCACACCAGAGGCACTTATGCTAAAGTTTTAGAGGCTATGGAACTGCTCACTTCCAACTAATTCTAGCTTACTTTTTACTGCAAGTTAGAGTCCCAAATAAAGGAGTCCTAGTTAGGAAAGAAGTAGAAATAGCATGTTTCTTTTTTACTATATATATATATATATATATATATATATAGCTACATAATTTTTGGAGATGTGATGTGGATTAATTTTATGAAGTTTCCTTTGAGAAAGTTTGGGGAATTCGAGAGTTGTGACTCTCTTCCTGCTGTGGGGATTTTGAGTCACAGTTGGTGATCATTAGAGGGTTCTGATCCTCCATTGATTCCAGATCTAAAGGCTTTTTAGACTGCTGCTCTGTGGCTTGAACAATTTGTGATGACTGCTATTCTTATAATTTTCTTTTTTGTTGTTTTAGACTTATCTTATTACTGTTGCTGAGTGCTTAATGCTACAAGATATGAACATAATATTGGACAGAATGATACATATGTACTATTGATCATCTGTGCTAAAAATTTGACCCTACTATTATTAGTTCCTACTACCTGCTGCTATTCATCGAATATTCTGCTATTGCTGCTGCTGATATCCTTGTCACACGTGTTGTGACATTATTGCTGCCTTCTTCTCTGAAATCTTTGATGTAAGATGTGTTGCTGCATTACTTTATTTGTTAAATACTTATCGAAAGGGCAATTTTCATATAAATAGTAGAGAAATTTAAATAGTTTTGAAGGCAGGATTACAACCCTAATATCTATTAGAACTCGGAGGAGAGAAAATATGCCCCTTATATTATATAATCGGGAAGCTCTAGTGGTGTTTTTTACGCGGTAAGTCTGGAGTATAGTGGGTTTCATCCATGAATATGATATTATAGTATTGAGGACTGGCAGTCCTTATCAACATGTTTCATGATTGAATTGTAAATCTATTATATTTGTCTATCTCTACTTAGGCATCAAATGGTTAATACATATAGATTCACTACAAATGTCAAGTCTCAGTTGTTTGATTTCAAGTTCTCTCTCTCTTCCTTGGTAAGCAAAGGGGGTGAATCTCTCTATATTCACTTGTCATCATTCTTTCTCTACTTAGGCATCAAAAGTGATCAATGCTAGAACATGAGAAAAAAAATAGTTGAATTTGGTCTGAACTCAGAATCCTTAGTGTTACTATAAATGATCTCTACATTATGGCCTTCAAATTAGATTGCTCAAATGGTGTTTCGACATGGAACAAGCCCCCAAAATACAAGTCCTTTTTTAACTTGTGTGCTTGAGCCAACTTTGTGTTTGCAAAGAAGACCCATATAGATATATGATCAAGAGAGCTTGAAAACCATAAGACTGCAGTTGAGAATGCAATAAAAGGCAAATTGTGTGTGAAGGTGGGGACAAGAGGGCTTGATAGGTCTCAATCGGTTCTCTGCCTAGCCACCCATAGAAAAGACAGAGTTTAAGAGGTTCATACAGAGAGTGATTATGCCTTGTTGCTCAGGTGCTCAATGAGAGAAACGAAAGAGCTGTTTTGATGCTCTGCTTTCAGGTGTTGATGGCTGCAAGTAGCAGACAAGAGAAGGGTCGGATCTCGTTAGTGTTGCTGCTGTTTTATGTTCATTACTGCCGTGGCTTTTTGTCTGTTATTTGGTTTCACTTGCTTAATTCGGCTCTAATTTGTATAAGCTAGAATAATATTGAATAACTTCCCTAGTAAAAGTTGTATAATATTGCCTTAAGTATATAATACATCCTCGACTTCTGTCAAGCATAGGACTGACCTCTTCCTTCGGGTTTCAAATGTCAGTGTGCTTTGAGTCGCCGTAATCTAGATTATGATTGTTGGTCAAACAAAAAGCAATAAAATATTATAAAAATAACTCTAAGTCACTTGTGTCACTATTTGACATTCAAGATTGAATTTACGTGAAATTATTATCGGAGGGTGACAAGTGTGACCAGAATATACTATCAACTATCAATTGTATTCATGGAGTAATATGGCATGTAGGCTCTCACATCTTAGAAGGCCTATCATAGATTTGAAAAGGTGTCCTACTTACAACTTGACTGGAAATACTAAAGAATAAGAAAACAAAATAAAAATAAAAATAAAAAATAAAAAAATAAAACCTAAACAACTTGAATAATTCAAATGAAAGAAGCAATAATTTATATTACTAAGTGCATGATAAACCCTAGGTAGGGCAAATGAACTTAATTTGCATCAACAACAAACAGGCAAAATAATGGACCCATATTCCGAGTATATATAACCAGAACCACAAAAAAGGATCTTCATGTATACCTAAACAAACATGTTGAAACACCCTAGAAAACGAAAATAGAACTAGGAATAGTGGCACGGCTATGAAATGAGCATGAACAGAAAAATAATACTAAAATGTGTTTCTAAATGTTTTAAAATAGCTACAAAGGGGGGAAAATACATAAAAATCAACGAACTGATTGCAAAACCTTAAGTTCCTTAACAAATGCAAAGGGGAATCCTAGATATTTTCACTACAAATGTAGTATAAGCCCTAAAATCTATCTATCAGACGAAGAAGCCCAAATGAAGTCCATACAAAATCAGGCAAAAAAAAGGGAGGAAAAAAAAGGGAGTGATATCATGTACACCAGCCGTGTACTACCGTACGGATCTCAGTCCGTCTGCATAATCAATAGCTTCCCTGCACGGATTTCAAAGATGATAGAAATCTGCTTACTACCATTGAGTGGCTGAGATTGGCCCGTGTATAGCCTACAGTACACGGCTAGTGTACATAATAAAAACTCAACACAAAAAACCAGCTAAAAAAACACTAAAATGCAGCTTTAAGAAAATACTAAAGTGCAGCTTAAAAAAAGTCTAATACAGCACAAAATAGGAAGAAAATCTTAGCAAACCGAGTTCAAAAACCTAGAACTCTCTCAGCAACCATGCAAAAGAAACCCTAACTTTCCGAATGCAAATCGGACCCATGAAAAGAAGATTGCCTAAAAATCATTAAAAAAAAAAAAAATTTCAAAACATAAATGCACTTCAAACCCTAACTTCTCTACACATGCACTTAAATACCAACAAAATCTAGAACCCTAGAGTTTTCAAATATAAAGGCACTTAAATACCAAATGTCTCACTACAAAAAAAGCAGAAAATACCCTAGAACACACATGAAACGAATAAAGGTCTTAAAAAATAGCTTCAATAATGTTTCAAAGTTTTTTTAAAAAAAAAAATCAAGTCCAAAAATCTAGGATCAGTTGCCATAAATGCACGTAGAAACCTAGCTTCTTCCACGTAGAAACCCTACCAAAATACCTTGGGAGCTCTCAAGAAGCCTTCTTCAGCTCTCCTCGACCTCTCTACTCAATTGTTGAGTCTCCCTCTAGGGCGAGTGAAAAGTGGAAACACCAATAAGTAGACGCCTTAACAGATCCCTAAGAAATCGGAGAAACTGCAAATTCAATTCACAAAGCAAATATTATAGTCGAAGGATTCATATCTCAATCTTCTCCCTTCCACATGAATCCCCTACACAAAGCATTCAACAAATAAGAAACCCTAGTTTTACTATTTGGTAGATAGAAATCGAGATTGTGGATCAAATAAAAAATATTCAAAGATCTACCTTTTTAATATGCAATTTGACTCCGAAAACGTCGAAATCTCCTTCGTTCCACTCGAATTCGCCATTAACGAATTGATCATGATCAAAACTGGGTGAAAATTTGCAGAGATTTGAAGAAGGAGAAGAAGAAGATTGGGTAACCTTGATTTTCGGCGAGCTAGGGTTTCCATGGAGTTGCCTTGTAGAGATTTGAAGAAGGAGAAACAGAAGATCGAGCAACATCGATTTCTAGCAAGCTAAGGTTTCCATGGAGTCGTCTTGCAGATCTTTGAAGGAGGAGAAGAACATCTGGAGATCAGAGCTCAGAATTCACCGATCTGAGATTGAGAATCAGTTCGTCAATTTGCAATGGGTGGTCGACAATAGTTAGGGTTTTTGGCGAGGGAGGGAAGACGAGAGAAAAAGAGATCAAGAGAACAAAAAAAAAATCGTGGGAGCTTTTATATAGGCATTGTAGTGGTTTTTTTAAGCAGTCAATTTTTGGGCGTGGGATCAGGGTTAATCGAAATAAACAGCTCTCTTAATATAATAAACTATTGGTTTTGACAGAGGATTATTATACTACTGTTTGAGCAGTGGTTCTTTTGATATTGCAAAAAGTGGTTCTTTTATCATTTTGACGTAGTGGGTTGGGGGGACCTATTTGGCTCTAAGCTAGGCGCTTCTTTCTTTAATACTACTTCAAGGCTAATGGGCTGGTGCCGCTAGCTTGACTACCTGGGGCTCCCAGGTAGGGGTCTACAATTTTAGAAGTCTAGAAGGTAGCTCAAACCCTTCTGGAAGCCCCAGAGAGAACCTCGAATTTTCTCAAAGGGTGAACTCAGTAATTTTAAAATGACTGAGTTTGAATTGATGATTAAAAGCTTAAAAAATTAAGGATTTTTAATTTTAGAGATTAAGGATTAGGAACTAAGGACTGAAATCTAGAACTTAAGAATTAAGAACTGGAATTAGAAACTAGAATGAAAATTAAGAATTGGGATCAAAATTAAGAACTATAACCTAGAAGTTAAGAACTAGAAACTTTAATTGATGACTAGAAACTAGAAATTAAGAACTAGAAACTAGAACCTAAGAGATTACCTGAGGTCGGACACCGAAGAGAGACTCTCGAAATCCCTAAGCTTGGAAGAGAGGCATTTGAAAATTCAATTGCTAGATGTGTATTGTGGACGAGGTAGGGGGTGTCTATTTATAGGTGTATGGGTAATTACGCGCCCTATGGGAGGTACGTAATTAACCGGTCAAATTCAATTACGTGCTCTATCTAGTGCGCATAATTGAATTACGCGCTCTGTCTCATGCGCTTAATCTACTTTGAGTCGGTAACGGACTCAGTGAGTAATCGGCTCACTGGCTCAGCCGAGTGTCCTAGTTCTAACTCACTTGAAACTAATTGCGCATCCTATACAATGCGCAATCCAATTAGGTGCTAGTTTATAGGTGCTTAGTAGGAGAATTTGGGTGGTCATGGGAATTAGAGGCCAGGTCCAACTGGAGACCAATTACGCAGGTGGTGGGGTGTGCAATTTGATTGTGTGCGCTTAACATGGCGCATAATCAAATCCTAAGAGACCCACAGGGAGAATGGACCTGGTCCAAGTTGAACCAATTGTACGCCACTGTTAAGCGTACAATCGAATTGCACGTGCTATATAGGGCACGTAATTCCAGATCTTTTTGGGGTTGAGTCAAGTCCGAGTCACAGAGCTATTGTTTTAGCCTATTCTTCGACCATATACTACTGTTTTAGTATATGATCCCCTATTTAGGGTTTTAAAGCTTTCAGAAAGAGTGAGCCCATTTTTGGAAGTCATGGGTAAGGTCAAAGGTTGATCGAACAAGTTTGTTTGCTTTCAGAGGGCAAAATTGGGGTGTCTAAGATGCCCCTCTTCAGCGCATTCTTGTGGAATAAGAATGCATCGAAGAAGTAGACACCCTCTTCTGAGGAGCCTTCTCCTTTCTCTGAGAAATAATAAGTGTGAACTGGGGTGCTGACATGAAATGCTTGACTTTCTTATCTGTCAGCGCAAGCTAAAGAGAAACATTCGAGGGCCCAGTGGTAACTGTCAAGAGGTATATCCCCATCCACGGGTGCAAGTGGCCTCCCGTCACATGTCGTGACTTGCTGTAAGTGGCAGATAAACGGGACAAAATTGACACAATCGAGAGGTATATCCTCCTTTGCGGGTGCAAGTGGCATCTTGTCTCATGTCGTGACCTGCTGTAAGGGGCAGTCAGATAGAGGGTAAAGTGGTCATATCCTGATCTGAGGGTGTAAGTGGCATCCCGGGGATGATAAATTTGGTGGCGAGTTCTGTAGGGATTGATTCAAGGGTCAGGTTTAAGGTTGGTGGGGTGATGTGTTCGATCATGAGTCTAATAATGCATTTGGGCTCAAGGATTAATTCCAAAGTATGTTTGATTAGGGGTCTTGATTCGATTATGGGTTCAGGTTCAAAGTATAGTTTCGTGATCGGTTTAAGTATAAATGGTGTCGTAGTATGTTGGTGGATTGGTTCTGAAGTGAGAGGGCTGGTGATTTCGGGGATAGATTTGATTACGGGTTTGGGTTCAGAGGTTAGTTTTGTGATCGGTTTAAGTTTGAATGGTGTTGTAGTATATCGATAGATTAGTTTAGGAATTTCTTCTGGAACCAGTACATAAGTTTGTTCAGGTATTGATTGTAAGGTTGGATTAGGTATAAGCTCGGGGAGCACAATGGTTGACTCATTGGTGGGTAAGTTATCGAGTTCGAAGGTAGGTTGAGTTGGTTCGGGGGTAAGTGTGTCGATTTTGGTGATGGGTTGAGTTAGTTTAAGAGTGGATTAGGTGATAGGTTGGGTCTTAGTGATCTTGGTGATTGGTTTAGGGCGAAAGGTGATTTCGAGTTTATAGGTACATGGGACAGGGTTAGTTGGTCATGGATGGATCGTATGGACGTGGTCCGATGCAGGTTCAATTATGCGAATAAGGCTAGCTGGGTGGAATCGGGCAGGAGTGAATGAGTGTACGACATCTTATTTGAGTCGAGGGTATGATAGAGTTTGTTCACATAACAGGTTGTAGTAGGTGATGTTAGTTTGTGTAGTGTCGGGGAGTTGGTTTTGATCATAGTGTGGGTTTGTGTATTGGTTGGTGTATAAAGGTTGGTATGGGTGTTGATCTTTGTTTGTGTGCGGTAATTAGTTTTGGTCAGAGTATAGGTTGTATATAGATCTTGAGCTTGGTCATACGGGTGGTATGGTTGAGGGTTTGTTTGGTTTTATTCTTGGTTCATGTTGATTTGTTTGGAGTCTATAGCTTCGTTTAGGGTGTTTGTTTCAGGGTCATTGGAGGAGGGTCCGTTGGATGGTAGGGTAGAGAGATTGAGGTCCCCGTTCTTCCAGCGACGTTCTATGTGTGAAGCGTGTTCTCAGAGGCTAGTGAAATTGGAGCAGTTGCTTATGATGAGAACGCTCCGAAGAGGCTCTCGAGTATTGTCGATCATGATTTCTATTGCATCGCTATCTTTTATTTGATTACCCGTTCGGGCAGTGAGCCTTCTCCAGCGGTTGGCGAATGTCTAAAAGTCTTCGCCATCCTCTTGTCTTGTGTGTATCAAGTTAGCGTGACTGACCTCTTCATGGGTCAGGTGTAGGTACTGGTCTAGGAATCTGTCGGCCAGATCTTTGAATGTCTTAATTTCTGTTAGAGGTAGAGCAACGAACTTGTCAAGGGCTTCTCCTTCTAGCGATCTTTAAAAGTAGTGGTCCAGGAGCCCGTGATTAGTGCAGATTGGTCGACAGTCGTTACAAAATAGGGCCAGGTGGTGGTTTGGGTTTCTCGTACCATTGTATTTGTTGAATTTTAGAGGTTTAAAGCCAGCGGGTACAGTGAAGTCGATGTCTCGACAAAATTTGTCAAATCCAAAGGATTGTTTTAAGTGTTCCCTCTTAGCCATGCAGTCATCTAGAAGTCGAGGGAGGTCGTCTATGTTTATGGTGGTGTCTTTTCTAGATGCCTCAGGAGAGGGTTATCTTCGTCGATTGTTGTCGTAGGAGTTGTGAAGGGTATGCATATTATGTGTCGGCGTTCTTTCTTCTCTCTTGCTTCTCAGGGTAACTTTGTGTTCATCAACCAGCTTCTGATTCATGGTGGCTTCGTATATCTCGGCTAGGGCTTGTCGCAGGGCATCGACTTCTTCTCCTCCCTTCATTAGCTTTTGGGCCGTGAGGTCCATAATCTGGTCGGCGGTGTATCTTGGCTCACTGTCACTTGCTCTGCTACTATTGTTGTGAATTGTATTTTGGGGAACGAAGGGGTATTTTTTGCTCTCACTAACCATGTTTACCCGAGCACGACGCTGGGCTGTCCAAGGAGACAGCCTAACGTTATACTCGGGATCGCTATGGGAGCCCCATGTGGGTGGGTCACTGTAATTAATATTTAATTTTCTAATGCATGAAATTTAAAAAAAAATTTGTTTGTTTATTTATTTATTTTTTGTCATTTTTTTATTTTGTTATTTTTTGTTTGTAAAACTGAGTATGCAGGTGAGTGCGTGTAAAAAGTGATAAAGTGAAGGAAATAAAAAACCAAATTAAATAAAGTAAGGAAAATAGAAAATAAAATTAATTAAATCGGGGCAACCTTAGTGAAAAAAGTTCCACCGTGATCGCTAGTCTGTTGGTACGCACTTTTTGTAGGTCCCTTTCGGTCCCCAGAAAGATTGGCCCAATTCGGTCCGAGTGGACTCTGGCTAGGGATGATGGAGTAATAAACTATGAAATATTAAATTGCTGAAACTAAAGGGGCGAATATTAAATGGAGAATACATGGATGATGTGATCGCCAACTGCAGATATTAATCGACGCTGCAACACGCCACTAATCACGCTTTAAGAAGAGCGGGGGCTTGCAGGTTGAACTCCTTTACTGAATTGTCGGCCGGCCAATGCCAATAGCTATGGGTTACCTTGGGATTTAGCTAGTTTGATTTCTTAATCTTGCTAGAAGTCTAATTAACGTAGTCTCCTGATTCTATTGGGAGTCTAATTAATGTAGTCTCCTAATCCTATCGGGAGTCTTAATTGATCTAGTCTCCTAATCCTACTAGGAGTTTAATTAAACTAGTCTCCTAAATCTACTAGGAGTCTAATTAAAAAAAGAGTTCTGACCCGTTATGATAAGGAGGACCGGCCCCGTTTCCAGGTACCCTCCGTAATCTCCCTTGAGCAAATCGGGTGGCTAAGGATTATTTTGTGAATATTGAAGATTTAAAAACTAAATTTAAACTTAGAATCGAGGATTAGGAATCAAAAAGCGAGATAGAGAATTAAGAATTTAGAACTAGAACAAAGAATAAAATTAGCATTAAGAACTAGAAGGAGAATTAAGAATTAGAAAGAAAATTAGGACCTAGAAAGAAAATTAAGAACTAAAACTAAAACCTAGGAACTAAGAACTAGGAACTAGAAATTAAGAACTAGAACTAGGACTAGAACCTAAGAATTAAGAACTAAAACTAGAAAGAGAACTATAATTTAGAACTAGAGCTAGAAACTATAACTAAAATTTAGAACTAGAATTTAGAACTAGAATTTTCTAAAAGGAAGAAGCTCAGAAGAGAGAATTGTGTAGAGTGGCTAGGGGGTAGGGGTCTATTTATAGGCTTTCACTAGAAATCCGAGTGTAACACTAATTCCTAATTCAAATAAAGGAAATATCCTAATTCTTAATCCTAATGTAATTCTAATTCCTAATAAAGTCTTAAAGAAATAAGGAAACTAATCCTATTTCTAAGAAAAGAAGAAAATCCTGTGAAATAATAAAAGAGACTAATCCTAATTCGATTAGGAGTCTTGAGATTCGTCACTTTTTGTATATATTCTGATCATAACTTCTTCAATACTTGTTAGAATTGCGAGTTTTTTGGCTTGTTGGAAAGCTATTTCGATAAGCTTTCAAATGTGACCAATTTTATATCAATCCGACTTCATTTAATATTTTAAAATAGGTCAAAAATAAAAGTGAAGGGATTGACAATTTGGAAAGGTTGGGGAGACCTATTTGGCTCTAAGTTAGGCGCTTCCTCCTTTAATACTACTTTGAGACTAACGGGTTGGTGCCGCTAGCTTGACTTTCCTGGGGCACTCGGGGAAGGGTTTGCAATTCTAGAAGTCTAGAAGGCAGCTCGACCCCTTTGGGAAACCCCAGAAAGATCCTCGAATTTTCTCAAAGGGAGAAGTCTCGGAGAGAGGAAAATAGTAAATTAGTTTCTTATGGCTAAAAGTAATTTTAAAAAGACTGAGTTTGAATTGATGATTAAAAGCTTAAAAAATTGAGGATTTGAAATTTTAGAGATTAGGGATTAGGAACTAAGGACTGAAATCTTGAACTTAAGAATTAAGAACTAGAATTAGAAACTAGAATGAAAATCAAAATTAATAACTAGAACCTAGAAGTTAAGAACTAGAAACATGAATTGAGGACTAGAAACTCGAAATTAAGAACTAGGAACTAGAACCTAAGAGATTACCTGAAGGCACGTAATTACTCGTACCTCTCATAGGGCACGTAATTACTCGTACAGTGTGTGCAATCCAATTAGGTGTCAGTTTATAGGTGCTTAATAGGAGAATTTGGATGGTCATGGGAATTAGAGGCTAGGTTCAACTGGGAACCAATTACGCGCTTGTGGTGGGTCATGCAATCTGATTCCATGTGCTTAACATGACGTATAATCAAGTCCTAAGAGACCCACAGGGAGAACGAGCCTGATCCAAGTTGGACCAATTGCGCGCCAATGATGGGGCATGCAATCGAATTATGCGCGCTATACAAGGTGCGTAATTCAAGATCTTCCTAGGGTTGAGTTAGGTCCGAGTCACAAAGCTATTTTTTCAGCTTGTGCTTCAACCACATACTATTGTTTCAGTATATGGTCCCCTGTTTAGGATTTTAAAGCTTTCAGAAAGAGTGAGCCCCTTTCCAGAAGTCATGGGCAAGGTCAAAGGTTGACCAAACAAGTTTGTATGCTCTGAGAGGGAAAAATTGGGGTGTCTACAAGTATAACCTCTTGGCTATTAGGGGGTGATGGCATTGCCGAAGCTCCCAACGAATCTTGTTAGTCACCTATGCTTAAAACCATTGAATTCTTTAAATCAAACGACGGAGATCATTTTTCGAATCAATCTTCCACAAAAGGGATCTTGAGATCATGGTGCACCTATCAGACAATCAAATTTTGATTCCACATGGCACAGATTCCAAAAAATGACCCTAAAATCACATGGCACACATCACGTTCCAACATGACTTTAGGGCTATGGTTTTGGGATCAGTGCCATGTGGAATCGAAAACTATTTGTCTAATAGGTTCTCCATGATCTCAAGGTCCCTTATGTGGAAGATTGGAGCGAAAAATGATCGCCATCTTCTGATTTAAAGTAAGCAATAGTTTTAAGCGTAGGTGTTAGCAAGATTCGGTGGGTGCATTTAAAGCTACCCTTATTTTTTTCTATAACATACTATTGGGCCTCTTAGAGCACCTGAATAAATTCCCAATACATGCAACACCCGAAAATTATACGTACGGGTCATTAAGGATAAATTCCTGCCAGAGGCCAACAAAGGATGGGATTTGATCTCAGAACCTTCACTTCTTGAGTGTGGTCCTAACCACTGCTCCAACACCCTATTGGTTGACAATCACTGAAATTTTATAAGGAGTAAGCCCTTCACCTTCCCATAAAAAAAAGCTCCATGATTTGATATGAAAAAACTACAAAAAATTCTCATATTCAGAAGGTCATTATAAAAGGTTTTGATACGTATTGCAAGTAGTTGGCCTAATAGAAATAAAAAAGGTCTATTTGCTACTGATATTGAGCCATTTGCCCTACTTGGTGAATTACGAAATAAAGGACAACAAATACCAATGGTTCTTAAGCAGTTCTACCAGGAAACAACCTACCTATCATGGCCCATTTGTTACCATGCAATATGTGAGCATCCAAAAGCCTATCCTCTTCTTCCACACTAAAAGCTCTCTTGTTGATCCTTGGGTCAAGCTGGTTAAACCGCCTTAATCTGCAGTTCTTCCCTGTAAAAATTAAGAGCATAAGAAACCTATCAAGCCAATGTACTGATTCCATTAGCAACCTACAAAGCCATATATCCGCTATTTAGATTTTGGATGATAGCCAGTCATGCACAACAAAAACAAAACAAGGGATTAAGTCACACCTCAATAAGGTTTTTTATCTGTGCAACTCGCTTGCTCAGTTCTTCCTAAGTGCTTCCATCACCAACAATGGTTGTTGCATCCTTAGTAAGCACTACCTTTGAAGCACTACCAAGGACTTCCTTCTCAGCCTTATCTAGAGATAGTCCAACCTCATCTCTAATTACAGTTGCTACAAACAAATTTAAGCCCCTCAGCAATTTAGTAAATTCCAATAAAACCAAACAATGGAAAATTAGAAAGACCGTCTGACAGTGTATAGGTCCATAGAGGAGGCCGATACGTATCAGCCGATATAGATCACTATCACCCAATACAGAATTAAAAATATAAAAAAATCAAATCAAGAGGTCTTCGACGGATACCCAAGCCATACCGCACTAACTGCAGCTACATCAGCCAGTTCACTGTCTTCAACCTGCAGCACCACAATGGCTCAAGGCCTCAAACAATGCAACTGACCAACTCAACGTTTTGTAGAACAGGAAAGCCACAAACCTTAACACCTTCTGCAATCAGAGCCTGTGCAAGAACGAGCAACAGGTCGTAGTGCCATCCCCAGCCAAGTCATTGGTCTTTGCAGCGGCTTGCCTTGCCAACTTAGCACCAATGTTCTCAACAAGGTCCTCTAACTCCACCTAAGCCCTAAACCAAATTTTAAATAGTAGTTAGCATTAGTGACTGAAATACACCCACGAAAACAGAGCTTACCTTATCACTCGTTATCAATTAAATCAATTAAATGAAAATTTACCATCATTAGGACCTAGAATTGTTGAAAATTTACTATATCCAGCTGTTGATTTACCCCATGATGAATTCTGATTCGTACTTGCATTTTTATCCCAAGCTTCATATCATCACTAGCACTATCTTGATGCCATGATGAACCATCTCCAGCTATTGATTTACCCCATCTTGATCTTTCACAGCACCACTAGCACTATCTTTAGTTGTTGCTTTATCCTAATAACCCATGTGCATATATGCAGCAACAATTATCACATTTTTTGTGCTCACTGTCATATCAAAAAAAGTATACATTACGTGCACGAGATTATAGAATACAACAATGAATTGTATACTTCATCAGTCAAAGTGAGATATCAAAATAAACAGCGAATGAGACTCCCCAAGAGAAATAGAACAAATGCAATTAATATCCACAGCAGACCTAATAAACAATCAATTAACAATTTTTAGCCCATAAATCTAGAGCCTCATTCACGTTCCAATGAATTAGGTCATAAAAGAAACCACAATAGTGGGGCATCAATGATGGTTGACTTTACAAATTAAAGTGAATAATTAAAACCACAACAGTGGGGCAACATAATTCCACTACATCCATTGATCCCAAACACAAAGTTCAAAAGCCATGCTAATATCCCAAAAAATAATTTTCATCTCCATCAAAAATAATATCCCCTTTGACAGAATAACCAAATAATACATGCATATCTCGCAAAGTAATATCATGAATGATAGCCCTAAAATCAACTTGAAATGACATAGTTGCAACAATGGCAAGCCAAAAATCTGCATAAAATAGGTCTTTGCGAGCAGCTCTTTCAAAGGGTCTCTACAATTATAAATTTGTTGTATTTAAATAGCCCGCAAAGGGACTAGCATTACAACTCAGACTAGTATTGCATCCCACCTACAAGGCAAGCCAAAAAGGGAATGATATAAAGAAGATTAGAGATGTAACATAGTAAAATCAATAGTTTATAAAAATATAATAGCATAACCAAAAATACATTGCAAAAGATACAACTGATGCATTATACTTGCCTCATTAGAGCTTGGATAGTAGCTATATACTCTTCACTTTCCCTTTCTCGAATTTTCTCTCTTTCCTCATAGAGTTGCATTCTCTCCTTCAATGCAACGATCTCATCATTGGATGACGCAGAGCATGACCCATTGCAGTTGGAAGTTGACCCCCACAAACTGGTGCGGGTTGGTCCCAATTCGTAGCTCCGTACACGGCCACATTTGTCTTTTCCAAACAACTTTGAAACTGCATCCTTTGGACCGTCTGAATCTTGGTTAGTGTCCTTACTTAAAATGTTTTCTAACTCAATCTGCAATCATGCACATCGTTGTTTTCATAATTTTAAATATAACTCATTCAATTTAACTATATATGTCATTTATACTTACCATCTTCTCTGCCACTTCGTTATTTACCGATGCACCATCTTTACGCTTGTGATTTTTGTGACTCACTCTTAGCTCCCTATAAAACAGAGTTGAAGGAAAGCATAAACATTAATAACGAGATATACACAAATGTGAAAAACACATAATAGTGAAACACTTACCTCTTCATCACAGATTCTTGCGAAACTCTTCGATCCAGTTGTATGAGGTAATTTCTGTTTAGAGCGATTTATTTTATTCCTTCGACTTATTTGCTATATTTCAGTAATTATTTATTATTCAATAGTTTATAACTAAGTCAAATAGTTTTTTCAAAGACTATATAGATGACAAAATACCTTCCCTTCTTCCGAATTCCAAAAGTGGATAGAGCCTCTCATTGGTCCTTAACAACTTCTTTAAGGCAGTCATTAATTCGTTCCTCATCAGTTGAATGTTTTGTGAAGTGATTTGCGTTCAAGTAACATTTATAATCTCTCTACTTCTTTGTAATAGATTTCATTACAAAATCTCAAAGTCTTTCATCAATATCGAATTTCTCCTATAATACAAAAATATTCATATAGTTGTTATAGACAGGTGTTATGATGGAGGTAAGTTGAGAACAGAAAAAAAAAAGCAATTACCAAAATTATTTTCCATGATAGCTCTTTTCCTTTAGCATTGATATTATCCCAAGACGGTGAATTGAGGGATAACTTTTGTTCGTCTCTAGCCATTATGCCACAATAATTTGTTAATTTGCTAGCGTGTTTCCCAATCGCTTAGCCTTTATGATTGACACTAACTTTAAATTTTTCTCCCTCTCCCAATCCTCTTAGGTAGAGGCACCTTGTTCGACCACGTCCCTTCCTTTTTGGGGATGAGGCCCCCTCACTAGATGCTTCTTGAGTAGGTGCCATTTGAAAAATATTTATTAAAGAATTGATAGGAACATGTAACTTACAAAGAACTATTCAAATGTTAGCTATTGGAAAAATTATATTTATTCAATATATATGTATATATATTAAAAAATATTAGTTAAAAAAAATAAGTCGGGTAGCACCAAAGTAGAACCCATAAAAAACTCAAATAGCACCCACAATAATCATGTTTTCATCCTCTTAGTATGATTCTTTTATGATATATGTTCCATTGATGAACAATCATTTGGACTATTTATACTGATCATATATATGTGACAACTCAACATTAAAGGTATACAATCAAACACATATTTTAATGGTATGAGATCATTTGCCCGTTATATTTCGTATGAATCCCTTATCACTGAGACTATTGGATATCAGGATTTCAGAGATATAAAAGTATGGTTAAAACAGGGTAAGGCAAGAATCTGTAACCAATAAAAATATATTTAATTTGGTATCAAATGCATGAAAAAAAGAGAGTAGAATTTTGGGCTTTGCCGACGGCTTAGGTTGGTTTGTCGCGAAATGGTTGTCGATACAAGCCACAAATTTTGTAGTGCGTGTTTGCTCACTTATTATTGGAAAGAATTCCTAGTCAATTATTGTTGCATGTTTGCATCTAGCTAAATTGATATCAAATTGATCTAATGAATATCTGCAATAGTTTAGGTTGCTAACTTATTGTCCCAAATTAGGACCTCATGTTATTAGATGAGTGATCATTTGAGAGGAATTGGGTTACAATTTTGTTACTTATATTTTTATTTGTTAAGTGAAATAATGGCTAAATAGCCCTAATACATGAAACAAATTGATAAGATGAATCTAGTTTTTTTCCCGAGAGCTAGATGAATTGTGGTCATTACAAATGCAGGGTCATGTTGGGGTTTTTGGTCTAAATTAGTGGACATTAGAGCTCGGTCATTTGGGCAAGCATGAATTATTCGAAGGGAATCCAATATGTATGTAATCATGCGGGCTAAGAAAGGTGAGAATTATGTGGAGACAAGAGACCTCAGACCTCATTTACAGAGATTATGGATTCACTCTAATCCAACGAAAAAGGGTTGAGACCTCATATATTTCAGTCTAAATAAACTAATCCAAAGAGACATCAGCTCTTCGTTTATTCTAAGGTCCCCATAATTTTACTAGAAGGTGACTTATCTTCGAAATACCCAAATCAGCGTTCTGGGTTTCAATCAAAAATTACAGAAACGCCCTTAGTACTTGTAAGATTACCCCACCTAAAGCTATATTGGCACACTGGTTGATATATATATATATATATATCAATTAAGGGTAGGGATGCTAGTTTAAAACCAAAAATCGAAACCAAAAACAAAACCGAATCGGTTTCTAAGTCGATTTGGTTTTGGGTGCTGGAAACCGAAAATTGATTAGGTAGGATTAGAAAACCAAAAAACAAACCGAAAATTTTGAAAAAAATGAATAAAAACAAAATAAAAACCTGAAACTAAACCAAACCAAACCGAATCGATTTTTCTAGGTTCAATTCAGTTTTGGAACATGAAAAAAAAAATTGAAGACGGTTCATAGATCTCAATAAGTTATAACCAACCTTTACATTCAGCCACAAAACCAGTCTGGATCATACACTACAAAAAATAAGATTATTAGCGGCAGTTTTTTTAACAAAAAACTGCTGCTATTAGTCATGTCGCTACTAAAAACTGCCGCTATTAGTATTGTCGCTACCAAAAATTGCCTTAATAGCAAGTGCCGCTAAAAGACCTTATTTTTGTAGTGATACCACTGGGCTTTGTTGACTTTTAGCCAAAACAAGGTCCAAGCCGAACCTGGTTGGACTTCAAGCCTCAATTCTACTTGTGTAATCTTTATCCAATTACTATTATATTCTTATTTTATTCATTATTTGCCAAAAAGGCCTTGTGACGATATCATAGGTTGGAATCTAACATAAACCTTGTCAAATATGGCTATAGATCAACAACGGTGGAGAGACGTCTAAAAGTCATTGCTAGAAGTGCCTTAATCAGATCAATGTGATGTGAGGGTTGAGTCCTATAATTCCTATTCACTAGAAGATCTACTACATCGATGGCTTGGCTTTGTCTATTTCTGTAACATCCATGATTTTCGTCTACTGTGCAAGTCTACTGTGCCATGAATAGTGTTGTGGCATTGTGGTGCACAAGAAAATTAAAATCTATATATATATATATACTCTTAGGTATATAGGTTTGGCAAGTAGGTCAAGTGGATGCAAAACACTAAAGAAGTATGTGTGTGGTTAGCACCCTAGTGAAAGCAAGTGAGAGAAAAGGGAGAGGAGTCTCCCATACGTGTATTGTTTGAGCTTAGAAAGAGAGAGAGAGAGAGATAGGGAGAAAGAGGAAAGAGGTTTTATTAAAAGAAAAAAAAACTAGAAACAGGAAGTTCCTTTGAGAAGAAGGTGAGATTCACCTTATGGATTTCTAATATATGGGATAAAGATGATGGTGAGGAGAGTGAAGAAGATTCCTTAGTTTGAAGAGCTTGTGGATGATCAAGAAGGGGTTTTGAGGAATCGAATCTAAAAGAGATTCAATTGATTTAAGGTATGTTTAATGCTTGTATATATGCTTTGAATAAGTATTAATGATTAGTTGAATCTTTTTGGACATTTAAATAGGGTATTAAATGAGGTAGGATGTAGTTCTCGAACTGATCGAGCATTTACTGTGGTCGCTCCTTGCTCGAGCGAGGAAGGACAAATTATAAAAGAGAAAAAGTTATGTCCTCACTCAAGTGAGAAGCTTTGTGAAGGGGTAGATCGCTTGAGCGAGGGTCGCGTTAAGTCAAAAGGCATCATTTATAATCGCTCGCGTGACAATGCAAACCTCGCTTATGATCGCTCGAGCGAGGTTGAGTGATCGCTCGAGCGAGGTTGAGTAATCGCTCGAGCGATGAATAGTACTTGCTCGCGAGAGGTACTACATCGAGTTTTACTTAATTTTTGTTGTTCATGGGAGCTATGATTCTCAAGATTCTTAGGGACTTTTCTAAGAGTATATTGGTAAATGTAATGTAGGTTTGGATGTGTGATTTGATGCGCTTGATTCCCCAGGGGATGGCGATGCATAAATGATGGTTTTGCATTGAGATAGGGAATCTTTTGAACATGTATTTTGATTACGATAGCATGTATCTAGTGATGGAAAGAAATGTGCGTTACATGTAAGATTTAGTGCATAGAGGCACCTTAAGCTTTCTTGTTAAAAAGTAGTTAAGAAATATGGAGCTAAGGGTTGTGTGTGTGTACACAAAATAAGGGTCAAGCAAACTAATAACCATATGGCATCCCAGGGATGCATATGAGAGGAGGGCGTCTATGTGATGCGTATGAACATGTGGCATCCCCAAGGGATGTGTAGCTAAATGTGGAACTATGTGAAACAGACCAGCTTTGAATATAATATTTAGCACAAATGACACGGTGATAAAGTATATGTAAATTGCACAATTGATTAAGATTTGTAGAATACCCCACCGATGTGGCGGTATAACCGCGACTGACTCGACAAGATATTCGTGAGCGATACGACGGCCAATCCGTATAATAGTTGACATCCCAGAGATGTAAGTGAGAGTTTTGTGCCCCGTCGCCTATGAGAAAGGGACTTGGGTTGGTAAAACATGATGAAAATAGTCTAATTAGACGACGATGGAGGGTCAATGCTATATTGCTCGGGGAAGATAGCATCGACCCTCCATTGGGGAATATATGTGAATATATTCACATATATTCCATCGAGGCTCAATGTTATATTGCTCGGGGATTACTTAAGTTATTTGCTTTAAGTTTGAGACCAAAAACCTAGTCATATGTGATCAAGTTGAAAACAAGTAAAACATGTGTGGAGCAACAGTTCGCATTCAGTTTATGTTTCCAAATAAATTTCACTGTTTCTAATTGTTTAAATTGATCATTCATATGTTGATTATATCATGGAATATATGTGAGTAAAATAGATATATATGTTCTTCCGTTTTTCCCTATTGAGCTAGGCTGTAGCTCATTCCTTTTAACTATACATCACAGGTTCAGAGATAGCGGCTGCTTCTGGAGATGTCGATCTCGAGGACTAGGATTACGTTCCAGTGGAGGAATCTGAGCCCTCTCCTGAAGAGTTATTTTAGAAGACTCCTTGCGTACTTTGATTTTGAGAGATTAATTATACGGCTTGGTATGTCTAGCTATTTTGGTGAAGAGATATAATTAAACATATTTTTGGATATTCTTTTTGGCGAACCATCTTGGGTGACCCTGTTGTCGCCAATGGTTCGTGTCAGTTCTCTTGCTCATGCAGTAGCATGGGATGAGAACCGTCTTTTTGAGTTTGGTTATACATAACATTAATGCATAGGAGATTTGGTTAAGTTATGCGTCCGATATACATGCTTTGCCTTATGGTTGTGTAGCTATACCAAGTGTTCTGATTAAGTACTTGGGGCATGGCCCTTAGGGTCATGCCGATGGCACAGGTTTTGAGGTGCCGAAATCTGGGTTGTCATAGTTGGTATCAAAGCAATTTCTTTAGAATTTTTGACTAACCTTGAGTTTTGTCAGAGTATAGGAATCTTCTGCTAATGAAACCTTGGTTTCATGTTCCAGAGCATGATGTCTTCTGAAAGAAGGGGTCGACCTAGAAGTAGCCAGAGTATAAATGTGAGAAGTGAAGCTGAGTTACATGAGGGGTCTAGTAGGGACCAGAGGAACCCTCATGAGGCGACAGAGAGAATGACATTGACCATGGAAGCGGTGGCTGCTGCAATGGCCCAACAGACGCAGCAGACGGCGTTACTCGTCGAGCAGACCATGTTATTGGCTGCTAACAACACCCATAATAATCAACCACCACCCCCTCTGGCACTGTTACCCTCATCGTTCGTCAATTTTAGGAGATTAAGGCCTCCTAGATTCTATGGGCAAACAGATCCGTTGGAGGCGGAGAAGTGGTTGAACCAGATCGAGAAATTATTGGAGAGGTTGTAGAGTATCGAGAATGAGAAGGTCGGCTGGGCTTCCTTCCAGCTTGAGAGAGACGCCGATCCCTGGTGGAAATCAGTGTTGAGAAAAAGGGAGATTGAACATCCTAACCGTCCATGGACATGGGCGGAATTTGTTCGAGAGTTCAACAAGGAATATTTTCCCAAGTAGGTGAGGGTGAAAATGAGGAGAGAATTCGCAAATCTAATACAGGGGGGCATGACGGTAAAAGAGTATAGAGTGGAGTTTACAAGATTGTCACGATTCGCGCCTGAACTAGTGCCTACAGAATTCACGAAGGCTGCCAAGTTTGAGGAAGAGTTGAGACCCAATGTCCGTGAGCGAGTATCAATCTTTGAGCTTGAGAACTATGCGGAGGTGATGGGAAAAGCAATAGTCGCGACAAGAGATATAAACAATATGTACAAACGAAGAGAGAAACAGGACAGGGACAAGGCAGTTCAAGGGAGAGCGGGTGAGTATGACTCGAGGAACAAAAAGCCGAGATTTACACCACCAGCTCCAGTCCCCAAGAAGATTGTGTATACCAACTATTCCAGGCTACCGGCATCTACTTTAGCAAGACCGATCTAATACGAGAGCCCGACTGCCACCACAGGTGTAGCAGTTACCCAAGGTTTCTCTAGGTTTGCTTCTTCCACACCGAATGAGATTTGTGCCAAGTGTGGCAAGGCTCATAAAACAACTGATTATAGAAGAGGTACACGGGGATGCTATAAGTGTGGAAAAGTTGGCCACATGATTAAGGATTGTCCGAAGATGAACAAGGGAGAAACTGTAATATCCCAAAAAATTGAGCGTTGAACTTTAACCTCGGGATCCGTGCCTGATTAGTCGTAGGTTTGACCAAGTGGTGGTCAAACATTGAATACATGAAGTGATGAACTGATGTGATGCAAGTGTTGCCTAAGTGTAGTGAATGGTATTGGTTTAGAACTACATACACCTATCTCTGGTGTATGCGCTTAACACCAAAACAGGAAGGAAGATATAAGGGTTTAATAACCCTAAAATTTCTTTTGTTTGGTTGTTGAAGAGAGAGTTAAGAAGAGAATGAGAGAGAGAGGAACCAAGAGGAATTATTGAAGCTAGGAGTTAATGCAAATCAAGAGGAGATTAGAGCATTAAATGCTGATTCAGATTCAACGCTGAGGAGCCCAACCTAGATCTTGACCAATTTGAGATTGATTGAGGTAAGTTGTATTAGATTTCAATACCTAGAGAATTGATAAGTTAAATTTAGTCTAGCATAGTTAATATGATAGATTAAAGATTTAGAAAAAGAAAGAAAAAGAAAAGGAATGAGTTTTGGAAGAACAACCCGAAGAGGGGGCTGAATCTGGCCAAATCGATTAATCAAAATAGGGATTCGATTAATCGATTTGGTCTGGAAGTTAAAAAGTCAGGAATACCTGATTTCGATTAATCGATTTGTAAATCAATTAATCGAAGTTGAAGGTCGATTAATCAATTTAGGAATCGACTAATCGACTGGGTGCCTCCAGTGGCTGGAGAAATAAGACCTGGGGAAATCAACTAATCGAATTGAGAAATCGATTAATCGATTTTGGATTTCGATTAATCGATTTGGGATCAACTAATCGATTTTGGATTTTCGACCACTCGATTTGAGAATCAACCTCACTATGTTAGAGATTTCGATTAATCGATTTGGGACCGATTAATCAAATTTGAATCTTGATTAATCGATTAATCGATTCAACTTTCGATTAATCGATTTTGGGAATCAATTAATCGATTTTGGTTTTCGATTAATCGATTTTGGTTTTCGATTAATCAATTTTGGGAATCGATTAATCGACTTTGGGAATCGATTAATCGACTTTGGGAATCGATTAATCGACTTTGGTACTTTTACTTGACTTTCTAGTTTGACTTTGAGATTCATGGAGGGTCTAGGACCTTCTCTATTGTATCTTTAGTGATGTGTTATATGTGTTGTAATGTACCATAGGTGGTACGTGTGAAAGCGAGCACAAGGAGTCGCGTGGGACCTTGATGCTTGGACCTTTAAAGACCTGAGGTAGGGAACACCTTGAACATGTACTTTAATTGCAAGAGCATATATGTAGTGATATAGTTATCAGAATTGAAAATATTTTAACCATGAAAAGCTTTGTAAAAATTGGTGTGTGTGACACCAAGAATGTGATAAAGGCATCTAAGTGATGCGAGCAACTGAGACCAAGAAATCAAATGAAAATGAGACATCCCCAGGGGATGAGAAAGTAATAAAGACATCAATATGATGCGAGTAAATTAGACATCCCAGGGATGTAAATATGATTGAATAACTACTGTTGAGGCCTAACTGATATAAGATAGCACTTTACACGGTGAATAACTATATGTAAAGCACATGTTATTTTTGTTATTTGAGGTTTATTTAGAATACCCCACCGACATGGTGGGATACCCACGACTGATGCGGCAGGATATCCGTGACTAGTACGGTGGCCAATCCGTACACCAGTGTGGAGGTCTATCCGTACACAGTAAGCACATCCCAGGGATGTTGAGTTGAGATTTAACCTCGCCGCCTATTGAGAAAGGGGCTTGGGTAGTATTCCCAGGGAATACATATAACAACTGTCTATTTAGGCGACGATGGTGGGTATTCCATCGGGGCTCGATGTTATATTGCTCGGGGATTACTTAAGTTAAAGATTTAAGTTTTGCTTTAGGCCTGTTCAGTGTCATTAATGATAAAACAATCAGTAAAGTAAAACATGCAAACTACCAATAAATTTGACTGCAAATTGCCATCTTACTATTTTTCTTGCAATGCATAGCCATATCATGCTTAGAATATCATGGAATATATGTGAGATTTTGATTTATATGTTCATTGTGTTGTTCCCTATTGAGCTAGGATGTAGCTCACCCCTTTAGACTATATGTCGCAGGACCTTTGTTAGCAGCGGCCGAGGCTTCGGGAGACGTTGATCCGGGTGATTTAGACTACGTGCCTGGGGATGAGTTGGAGCCTCCTCCTGAGGACTTCTTCTAGGAGACTCCGCTCAGTACTTTGAGAGAGAGTTTTTGGGAGCAGATTGTACGGCTTGGTATGTCAAGCCTTTATTTTTTATAACAATGTAATTAAATTGACTTAATTCTTTTGGCGAACCATCTGGTATGTCATTAATTGCTTTATTTATTTATCATGGCTTGTTATACCAATGTTTCGTGCATAGTTTTGGGGCACGATCTGTAGGATCGTGCTGATGGCACGAGTTTCGAGGTGCCAAAATCCAGGCTGTCACAGTTGGTATCAAAATATTTTCTTTTAGAAATTCTGATAACCATTCTTTTTATCAGAGCATAGGGACTTCTGCTAATGAAAACTTTGTTTTCAAGTGCAGACCGTTATGTTTTCTAGAGGAAGGGGCCGACCCAGGGGCGGCCATAATAGAAGCTTGCGTAGTCGAGATGAATTTATCTCGGATGCAAATAGAGTACCTATAAGAGATGGAGGGGCTTTTGGCAGTGGTGGCCAAGGGAGCCAAGATCGGGCAGAGACTCAGGATCGAGATCGTCAGGATCAAGATCAAAGAGAACATGAGAGAGTCAGAGAAAGGAATGAGGATAGAGAGGAGTGTCAGAGGATGATACACACCATGGAGACCATGGCGGCTACTATGGCTCAATAGGCAGCATCCTTGGCATCTCATACTGCCCACGAGTAGCATCAGCCACCGACACCTCCAGTGGCTCCGACACCGCCAGTGTCTTCAGCTTTTACCGAGTTTAGGAGGATGAGACCTCCTAGTTTTTCAGGATAGGCAGATGACAGCTGAAAACTGGTTAGGTGAGATGGAGAAGGTTTTTAGTGTACTCACGTGCACTGAGGACGAGAGCGTCTGTTGAGCAGCCTACATGTTAGACGGGGAGGCTGGGCCTTGATGGAAGTCCGTTTCTAGGACTAGAGCTCAGGAGACCCCAGATATGCCCTGGACTTGGGACGAGTTCGTCGAGGAATTTAACAAGCAGTATTTCCCGGAAGTGGTGAGGAACCAAATGGAGATCCAATTTCTACAGCTTACTCAAGGGAAGATAACTATTAGAGAGTATGGAGTGGAGTTCATGCGACTCGCTCGCTTCGTGCCTGACTACGTCGTCACAGAGATGATGAAGGCGAAGAGGTTTCAGCAAGGATTGAAACCGGACGTGAGGGGAGGAGTAGCACCATTCCAGCTGAGGACCTATGGAGAGGTCATGAGCAAGGCCTTGGTGGTAGAGGAAGAAATTAACAACAAGTACCGCCAGAGGGAGCAGCAAGGAAGGTGGAGTACAGGCCAGAGCAGAATGGGAAATTACGAACCGGTGAACAAAAAGTCGATATTCGTACCAAACAATCAGAAGCCACCATTCCAAGGAGGTTATGGGAGACCGGTGCAACAGAGCAGCCATCAGAGATTTCCATTGCTCGCGTCGGGGAGACCAATACGCTATGAAAGCCCTGCTATTACTACCGGAGCTACAGTTACTCAGGGGTTCTCGCGAGTAGCTTCTTCCACACCTCGTGAGACTTGTGACAAGTGTGGCAAGTCTCATAGAACAACTGACTGTAGGCAGGGAACTCGGGGCTGTTTTAGATGTGGCAAGGTGGGACACTTGATCAAGGAGTGCCCTGAGATGAATAAAGGGAAGACGGCTTCAGCTCTTATTCCACGACCGATACAAGCAAGGAAGTCGATCGTCCAAGGGAGAGCCTATGCAGTCACAGCTCAAGAGGCTCAGAATACAAATGATGTGATCCAAGGTCAGTTTTCTTTTAAATAAAGAATTTCAATTCTTAAAAAATTTTAGATAGAGAAGGTGCATCCATGTAGAAAATAGGAAAGAACTTGCTTGTAATAAATTCTAGTGTTATGATATACACTATATACATGTGTATGTATGATTAGGTGCATTACAAATATATAAGAAGGGAAGCGACGTGACATACGAAGCTCGAGTGTTGATAGACCCGGGGTCTACCCACTCATTTGTTACCCCTCGCTTCACAAAGAGCATGAAAGTCGACCCAGAGGAGTTAGACTTCGTTTTAACCGTGACTGTTCCTACTGGGAAATCGGTTGATACCGAAAAGGGTTGCAACTCCATGATCGTGAGAGTCATGGATGGAGACGTCTTTGAACTACCGACGAATCTAATTCTATTAGACATGTAAGGATTCGACGTGATCCTTGGCATGGATTGGTTGTCGACTCACTGTGCGACTGTAGATTGCAAGAATAAGGGCGTCATCTTCTGACCCAATACGAGGAGATCATTTAGATTTAGAGGAGAGAGGTCGACACACATGCCACTTATCTCGGCAGTCAGGGCCGAGCGATTGATCAAAAAAAGATGTAGTGGATACTTGGCATTATTGAAGGAGCATAAGGAGGAGAAGAATGTCATCTCTGAGATAGCCGTTGTGCAAGACTTCGCCGATGTATTTTCGGAGGAGTTACCTGGATTACCTTCATAGAGAGAAGTGGAATTTGCATCGACTTAGCACCAGGAACGGAGCCTGTTTCTAAAGCACCATACATAATGGCTCCTGCTGAGTTGAAGGAATTGAAGGAGAAGCTGCAAGAATTAATGGACAAGGGATTTATTAGACCGAGCGTGTCTCCATGGGGAGCACCGGTCTTGTTTGTAAAGAAGAAAGATGGGTCAATGCGTCTGTGCATTGACTATCGACAATTGAACAAACTTATAATTAAGAATCGATACCCTTTGCCTAGGATAGATGACTTGTTGGAAGTATTTTTCCAAGATCGATCTGAGATCTGGGTACCATCAGTTGAAAGTCAAGGTAGAGGATATTCAGAAGACTACATTCAGGACTCGGTACGGACACTATGAATTCCTTGTGATGCCGTTTGGGTTGACAAATACTCCAACGTCATTCATGGATCTGATGAATAGGGTGTTTAAACCACACCTAGATACTTGTGTCGTAGTGTTTGTCGACGACATCCTGATCTATTCAAAATCAGAAGAAGAGCATGAAAAGCACTTGAGAGTAGCCCTACAAACTCTACGTGAATACCAACTGTATGCCAAGCTCAGCAAATGTGAGTTTTGGTTAGAAGAGGTTAGCTTTTTGGGACACGTTGTCTCAAAGCATGGTGTCACTTTAGATCCAACAAAAATTGAAGCAGTGGTGAATTGAGAGCAACCAAAGACCGTGAGCGACATTCATAGTTTCCTTGGGATAGCAAGTTACTATTAACGTTTCATTGAGGGTTTTTCAAAGATATTAGGACCACTCACGAGACTTACACGGAAAGATGCAAGGTTCGAATGGAGTGAGGCATGCGAGAAGAATTTTTAAGAACTCAAGAAGAGACCTACTTCAGCTCCAGTACTTGCGATTCCTTCAGGCAGTGGAGGGTTTGCAGTATACAGGGATACCTCATATACTGGTTTGGGTTGTGTGCTTAATCAACACAAAAAGCTGATAGCGTACGGATCGAGACAGTTGAAAGACCATGAGAAGAATTATTCGACACATGACCTGGAATTAGCAGTGATCATTTTTGCGCTAAAGATTTGGCGACATTATTTGTACAGTGAGACTTTTGAGATTTTCACTAATCATAAGAGCCTCAGATATCTGTTTACACAGAAGGAACTAAATATGAGGCAGTGTAGATGGATGGAGTTTCTCAAAGACTATGACTGTTCCATACAGTACCATCCAGGCAAGGCTAATGTAGTAGCTGATGCCTTGAGTCGGAAGGGTTCAGCTCAATTGGCTAGTTTAATTTTGGGTATGCACAGATGGAAGTTGTTTGAGGACCTGGCACTGTATGATGGGAATATTGAGTCGAAAGCTACAGGAGCCTTCTTGGCTAATATATCAGTGAGACCGGTAATATTTGAGCATATCCACGAGCTACAGATGAAAGACCCGGCGCTAACCAAGATTCGTCAAGATGTAACTGAAGGCATTAGATCTGAGTTTTTGACCAAGGAGGATGGTTCCTTATTGTTCAAGGGCCGTCTCTGTATTCCGGACAATGCCGATTTACGGCGAACAATTCTTGATGAGTCTCACAAGTCAAGCTATGCTATCCACCCGAGAAGCACAAAGATGTATCAAGATTTGAAAAAGAATTACTGGTGGAGAGGCTTGAAACAAGATGTGGCAGAGTACGTGTCGCGGTGTTTGACGTCTCAACAAGTCAAGATCGATCATAGACACCCTGCAGGTCTATTACAGCCTCTACCTATACCGGAATGGAAGTAGAATTGATCTCTATGGACTTCATCGTTGGGCTACCGCGTACTGCAAAGAGGTACAATGCCATCTGGGTAGGAGTCGATCGATCGACCAAGTCAGCGCACTTCTTGCCATACAACACGATGTACACAGAGGGAAGACTGGTAGAGCTGTATATGAAGGAGATTGTCTATTTGCATGGGATTCCGAGTAGCATTGTCTTAGACTGTGACCCATTATATACATCAAAGTTTTGGAAGAAATTCCAAGAAGGAATGGGAACGCGACTAGATTTTAGTACGACATTCCATCCATAAACCGACGGGCAGACGGAGAGCGTCAACCAGATTATCGAGGACATGCTTAGGGCGTGTATGCTAGAATTACAAGGATCGTGGGATCAGCACCTACCATTGATTGAGTTTGCATACAACAACAGTTTTTAGACGAGCATTGGGATGGCACCATATGAAGCTCTTTACGGACGGTGATGTAGATCGCAGATAAATTGGGAGGAAACCGGTGAGAAATTTGTTTTGGGACCTGAGATACTTGAAGATAATGTCACCTATGTTCGTATGATAAAGGTAAAACTCAAAGCGGCTCAGAGCAGGTAGAAAAGCTACGCCGATATCAAGCGGACGAGTGTAGACTTCAAGGTGGGTGAACATGATTTCGTGAAAGTGTCACCTATGAAGGGCGTGATGAGGTTTGGAAAGAGAGGGAAGCTAAGTCTCTACTATCTTGGATCGTTTGAAGTTTTGGGTCAAGTAGGGGAAGTTGCTTACCGCATAGGATTGCCACCGTTATTTGATCAAGTACACAATGTGTTTCCCGTATCTATGCTCAGGAAGTATCTTAATGGCCTTGATCATGTGTTGAGCGATCAATCATTTGAGATGCATGAGGATATGACTATGATCAAAGAGCCGGTGGAGATTTTGGATCGAAAGGAACAAGTGTTGCGAACAAAAGTGATTCCATTAGTGCTTGTTCGTTAGAAGTATCATCCAGCCGAAGAAGCTATGTGGGAACGAGAGGCCGACGTGAAAGAACAGTATCCGGACTTGTTTGCAACAACTTGAGAGTCGAAAATTGTATCACTGCAAACATGTTTGCGGATGTAAACCATCTGTTGTAATCCAATGTCGATCGTTTGAACATTTTATTCAAAGGAATCAGTTTCAATCTGTATGGTTTTCCAAATACAATGTTGAGTACGTGGTTAGAACTCTTCATAGCCACAAAATGGCTGTGAGAACATGTTTCACAAGATCAATGACCAACTGGCCTTGTGTTACAAGAAAAATCAAGGAGACATGAAAAATAAGAAAAACTCTGAAGAATCTGATCAAAAGTGATTAATCGATTTTCAAATCAATTAATCGATTTGAGAATTCGATTAATTGATTTTTGTCGATTAGTCGACTGGCATGCACCAGTGAGGGGAAATTTAATGAAGATTCAGGAAATTAAAGAAGGGAAATTTCGATTAATCGAATTGGGTTTTGATTAATCGATTTTGGATTTTGATTAATTGATCTGGAGATTCGATTAATCGAGTAACTTAAGAATTTTAGAAAAATTTGAAGAATTTATACGATTTCGATTAATCGAAGAATAATTCGATTAATTGATTTGGGATTTCGATTAATCGATCTGGAGGTTCGACTAATCGAGCAACTTGAGAATTTTGGGAAAAATTTGAAGAACTTCGCGATTTCGATTAATCGAAGTGAAATTCAATTAATCGATTTTGGGATTTCGATTAATCGAAGTGAAATTCAATTAATCGACTGGCTCGCACCAGTGAACTTGAAAAGTTAAAAAATTTAAATGACCACGATTTCGATTAATCAATTTTGAGTTTCGATTAATCGATTATGGAAATCGATTAATCGATTTCGTTTACTGAACCTAGTTTTGATTCTCGATTAATCGATTTTGGAAATCGATTAATCGAACTAGGGCCTATATATATAAATCGAGGGGGATTTCTTCCCATTCGAAATCAAATTGATTTTTGTTTCTTGCGTGTCTTTCCTTCTTCCTCCTCAAACGACTTGAAGACCTAGGGTTTTTGTGGTTTGGATCGATTTCAGATCAAAATCGTTTGCGTCCGGCTCAAACACCTAAGGTAAAACCCTAGATTTGGCTCTTCTTTTCATTTCTGGCTATATAAACCCTAGTTTTGCGATTGTATTACCAAGATGCTGCCCAAAACCTGGTTGTCTTCGAAGAAGGCAACATCTAAGCTACCGGTTCGGCGTAAGAATGCCGCACGGCCACCACCTACCCCATTGCTCGTGAGAACACCATCACCGTCGGCATCAGATACCACATTCGGTTCAACGAGCGCGTCTTCGCGCGAGTCTTCACCAATTCCACCACCGCCCGTCAATGTACTCCAACCAAATGAGTGGTGGGCAGCTAAGACCATCGAAGATGAGCTTATCTTCGATGTGGAACTATTTACAAACCCCGACGTGGTGGGCGAGACCCAATGGACTCAAAACTACCTAGTAAAGGCCGGCCTCGGCAACCTTTTGAAACCAATCTGCGGGTCCTACTACCCTAGATTGGTCCGCCTATTTTACCAAGGGTTGAAGGAGGGGCCTACTGACGACGTGGTCAGAACCACCATTGAGGGTCGTGACTATACCTTCATGCGTTGCCATATCCACGAAGTCCTAGAGTGCTATTTGGACTTCAAGCCCGAGACCACCCTCTTCACACCCTTTGCGGAAGAGGTGAAATTTGAAGAAATAATGACCCGAATGACCAAAGGGAAAAAGCGGTCGGGATCGTCCATTAGGAGGGTCGATCTCTCCCATTACATGTGGATGCTTGATTCCATAATCAAATGCAACCTCTACCCGATGCGCCACGACACTGAGCGAGTGGAGTTAGTGCAGCAGGCATTCTATGCGGCCTTCTGTGGCCGTTAGTCTACGAAGATCATCCTCGAGGGATGGCCTACATAAAGGGAAAGTTGATGAAGGGTAATTTGAGGCCCAAAGAAAAAATGTCGTATGCTCGCCTCATTTCGAGCATGCAGGAGTGTTACTCAGACACTCCAGAGTACGCCGTTTCGCCCCATGAGGAGAGGGCTACGGATCGCGTGAAGCATTTCTCCATTGCTTCATGGAGCCGTAGCTACAACTTGCTCAAGCGGACCCTACCAGCTCAGGGTCCAGCAGCACCAATAGCACCACCACCACCCCCACCACCATACCAGGACCCACACGTGAGAGCACACCGTCGATCCCACCGGTGAGGGCACCTCGCATGTACCGCATCACCTCTCGTCGTCATCGCGATCGGGCCGCCACCGACTTCTTCAGAGGATGTGTTGGCCCGGATGGAGGCCAACAATGAGAAGATGAATCGGCGGATGGACTTCTTGATGTACCACACCCTACGGTACATCTATCCGTTGGATTACCAGCAGCTCCTCGAGCAGGAGGCGGACAGGACTGCGGGTCGGACTGCTTTCCATACGGGTGCCGGTTTCCACGCGAGTATATCTGCCGATACAGCTCGGCTTGGCGCCCAAAGAGCCTTCCACGACGACCCACCACCACCGAGCCACCACCCCTAGAATCAGATCAGCCAGGAGAGGGGACAGCGTGAGCACCTGACGATGATTTATTTGGTGATCATTTTTTTGATATTTTATGCTGTTGTAATTAAATTGTAAATTGTAATTATCAGTAATAGTTAAAGGAACTTGTAAATTTTGAAAGTTTTATAATGAAATATAGATCAGTTTTTTGGATATACTTGCATTATTTCGGTTTCTTGCATTGTGTAATGTATGCGTCATCTTTTGCATGTGTGGGTACATGACACTGCAGTGTGTGGGGTCCCACTCCAGCGCACCTTTGAGTTATTTTCGATGACGAAAATTCCCAAGGTGGGGAGAATGTAATATCTCGAAAAATTGAGCGTTGAACTTTGACCTCGGGATCCGTACCCGATTAGTCATAGGTTTGACCAAGTGATGGCCAAACATTGAATACATGAAGTGATGAACTGATGTGATGCAAATGTTACATAAGTGTAGTGAATAGTATTGGTTTAGAGCTACATACACCTATCTCTGATGTATGCTCTTAACACCGAAATAGGAAGGAAGATATAAGGGTTTAATAACCCTAAAATTCCTTTTGTTTGGTTGTTGAAGAGAGAGTTAAGAAGAGAGAGAGAGAGAGTGAGGAACCAAGAGGAGTTATTGAAGCTAGGAGTTACTGCAAATCAAGAGGAGATTAGAGCATTGAATGTTGGTTCAACGCTTGAGGAGCCGTTGAAGCAAAAGCTGGAGCCCTAGCCATTCCAACCTAGATCTTGATCAATTTGAGATTGATTGAGGTAAGTTGTATTAGATTTCAATACCTAGAGAATTGATGAGTTAAATTCAGTCTAGCATAGTTAATATGATAGATTAAAGACTTAGAAAAAGAAAGAAAAAGAAAAGGAATGAGTTTTGGAAGAACAGCCCGAAGGGGGGGCTGAATCTGGCCAAATCGATTAATCAAAATTGGGATTCAATTAATCGATTTGGTCTGGAAGTTAAAAATTCAGGAATACCCAATTTTGATTAATCGATTTGTAAATCGATTAATCGAAGTTAAAGGTCGATTAATCGATTTAGGAATCGACTAATCGACTGGGTACCTCCAGTAGCTGGAGAAACAAGACCTGGGGAAATTGACTAATCGAGTTGAGAAATCGATTAATCGATTTTGGATTTTGATTAATCGATTTGGGATTGACTAATCGATTTCGGATTTTCGACCACTCGATTTGAGAATCGACCTCACTATGTTAGAGAATTCGATTAATCAATTTGGGATCGATTAATCAAATTTGAATCTCGATTAATCGATCTTGGGAATCGATTAATCAATTCGAGTTTCGTTTAATCGATTTTGGTTTTGATTAATCGATTTTGAGAATCGATTAATCGACTTTGGCAGTTTTACTTGACTTTCTAGCTTGACTTTGAGATTCATGGAGGATCTAGGTCCTTCTCTATTGCATCTTTAGTGATGTGTTACATGTGTTGTAATGTATCATAGGTGGTACGTGTGAAAGCGAGCACAAGGAGCCACGTGGGACCTTGATGCTTGGACCTTCAAAGACCTGAGGTAGGGAACACCTTGAACATGTACTTTAATTGCAAGAGCATGTATGTAGTGATATAGTTACCAGAATTGAAAATGTTTTAACCATGAAAAGCTTTATAAAAATGGGTGTGTGTGTGACACCAAGAATGTGATAAAGGCATCTAGGTGATGTGAGCAACTGAGACCAAGAAATCAAATGAAAATGAGACATCCCCAGGGGATGAGAAAGTAATAAAGGCATCAGTGTGATGCGAGTAAATTAGACATCCCAGGGATGTAAATATGATTGAATAACTACTGTTGAGGCCTAACTGATATAAGATAGCACTTTACACGGTGAACAACTATATCTAAAGTACATGTTATTTTTATTATTTGAGGTTTGTTTAGAATACCCCACCGACGTGGCGGGATACCCACGACTGACGCGGCAGGATATTTGTGACCGGTACGGTGGCCAATCCGTACACTAGTGCGGAGGTCTATCCATACACAGTAAGCACATCCCAGGGATGTTGAGTTGAGATTTAACCCCGCTGCCTATTAAGAAAGGGGCTTGGGTAGTATTCCCAGGGAATACATAGAACAACTATCTATTTAGGCGACGATGGTGGGTATTCCATCGGGGCTCGATGCTATATTGCTCGGGGATTACTTAAGCTGAAGATTTAAGTTTTGCTTTAGGCCTGTTCAGTGTCATTCATGATAAAACAATTAGTAAAGTAAACCATGCAAACTACCAGTAAATTTGACTGTAAATTGCCATCTTTTAAACTATTTTTCTTGCAATGTATAGCTACATCATGCTTAGAATATCATGGAATATATGTGAGATTTTGATTTATATGTTCATTGTGTTGTTCCCTATTGAGATAGGATGTAGCTCACCCCTTTAGACTATACGTCGCAGGACCTTTGTTAGCAGCGGCCGAGGCTTCGGGAGACGTTGATCCGGGTGATTCGGACTACATGCCTGGGGACGAGTTGGAGCGTAGAGTGTGATGAGTGAATGTGAAGTGATGGTTTGAGTAGCTATGTGGTGTATGTTGAAAATCTAAAGTCACATACACCTATTGAGGCGCATGTGCTCAACACACAAGCTAAGGGGGAGATAAAAGGGTTTAATAACCCTAAAATCAATAGTTTGGTTGTTGAGAGAGAAGTAAAGAAGAGAGAGAGGAGTAAAGAGGGTGATTAATACAAGGAGTAAATGCTAGTTGAGGAAGGGAGATTCGAGCAATAAACGTCGGATTCGACGCGAGGGATCCGCTAGAAGCAAAGCTGGAACCCTAGCCTTCCAACCACTTGATTTGAAATCAATTTGAGATTGATTCAAGGTAAACTTTTGTGAATGAAATGCATAGATTGTAGAGGTTAGATTGTAGTTGAAAATGGGGTAAATCATAGGTAAATGGTTTAGAAAAGTAGAGGAAAAAGTGTGGAAAAAGATTGAGAAGAACAGCTCAAAGGAGGCTGAATCTGACAATTTCGATTAATCGAAATTGAGTTTTGATTAATCGAAATTGGCCAAGAAGTTGAAAAGTCAGTGGACCCCGATTTCGATTAATCAAATTGGA
This sequence comes from Chloranthus sessilifolius, assembly GCA_021018995.1. NCBI lineage: Eukaryota > Viridiplantae > Streptophyta > Magnoliopsida > Chloranthales > Chloranthaceae > Chloranthus > Chloranthus sessilifolius. The sequence goes on along the minus strand of CM037590.1, from coordinate 144,141,190 downwards.
GTTCGATTAATCGACCTTGGATTTCGATTAATCGATTTGGGTATCAATTAATCGACTGGGAACCTCCAGTGGACCCCAGGGGCTGGAGGAAATGACTTGGGGAAAATCGACTAATCGAAATGGGATTTCGATTAATCGATTTCAATTTTTGACTAATCGATTTGGGATCGATTAATCGAATTTAGGAACTCGATTACTCGAATTGAGAATCGACTTGGCTAAACAGAGAATTTCGATTAATCGAATTAGGATTCGATTAATCGAATGAAAATCTCGATTAATCGATTTGAGAATCGATTAATCGATATTGACTTTCGATTAATCGATTTTGGAAATTGATTAATCGAATCAGTTTCGATTAATCGATTTTGGAGTTCGATTAATCGACTGAGCTCATTTATGTTAACTTTTGAGTTTGACTTTAAGATTCTTGGAAGGTCTTGGACCTCCTTTATTGCATCTTTAGTGATGTGTTTCACATGTTATGTGATACCATAGGTGGTACGAGTGAGCTAGTGCACAAGGAGCCACGTGGGACCTTGATGCATTGATCAAACAAAGACTTGAGGTAGGGAACACCTTGAACATGTACTTTATTTTACAAGAGCATGTATGTAGTGATATAGAATTCAGATTTAAATGTTTTATTGCTTAAGAATTATGAGAAGTGGGTGTGTGTGTGACATTCATAAGAGTAATTATAATGAACCATCCCCAGGGGATGAAGAAGTAAAGAGATAAGAGCATCAGGTGTGATGTAAGTGAATGGATACATCCCAGGGATGCATCCAAGATTGAATCATGCTTGATGGGGCCTAACTGATATAAGATAGCACACTTACACGGTGAATAACTATATGTAAGGCACCGATATTTTTGTTATTTGAGGTTTGATAGGGTACCCCACCGACGTGGCGGGATATCCACGACTGACACGGCAGGATATCCGTGACCGATACGGCGGCGAAACCGTAGGCCAGTGCGGAGGCTTATCCGTACACAGTAAGCACACCCCAGGGGTGTTGATTTGAGACAAGTGAAACCCCGCCACCAATCCCCAGGGGAAAGGGGCTTGGGTACTATATTGTATTCCCAGGGGATACGTTAAAAGTGTCTATATAGATGACGATGAAGGGTATCTCATCGGGGCTCGATGCTATATTGCTCGGGGATTACTTAAGTTGAAATTTTAAGTTTTGCTTTAGGCCTTTTCAGCATCATTCATGAGTAAACAAAAGACACGAGTAAACTACCAGTAAAAATGTAATACTTTTAACTGTTTTCATCAATAACTGCATAGACACATCATGCATGGCATATCATGGAATATATGTGAGTAATAATTTATATATTCAACTGTGTTTTGTTCCCTATTGAGCTAGGATGTAGCTCACCCTATAGACTATACGTTGCAGGTCCACTACTAGCAGCTGCCGAGGCTTCAGGAGTCGCTGACCCCGGTGAGTCGGACCTTGGGGCCAGCGAAGAGTTGGAGCCACCTCCTGAGGACTTCTTCTAGAGGACTCCGTTGTGCCACTTTGAGGGCTTTTTGAGAGAGATTGGTACGGCTTGGTATGTCAAGCCTTGTTTTGGTTAAACCATGTATATATTGAGTTGGGATTATTCTTTTGGGGCGAACCATCCGTGATGATTGCTATCATCGATGGTTCGGATCGGTTCTCCATTCATGCAGAGGCATGAGGGTAGAACTGTCTTTTGAGAAATGCTTTTATATAGATTTAAATTCCGCAGTTTCATTTACTACTTCATGTTGCTTGATATACCAATGTTCCGTGCTAAGCTAAGGGGCACGGTCAAGATGATCGTGCTGATGGCACGGGTTTCGGAGTGCTGAAATCTGGGCTGTCACAGTTGGTATCAAAGCCTTTTCTTTTAGAAATTTTGACAATCGTCCTTTTGGGTCAGAACATAGGGGCTTCTGCTAACGAAACTTTAGTTTCAAATGCAGCCGCAAATGTCATCTAGAGGAAGAGGCCAAATAGGAGAGGAGTCAACGTAGTGGAGATGATTACATCTCTCCTACTAATAGAGTGCCTTTAGGAGGTACTGAGGCCCTAGGGGGCAGTAGTAGTAGACAGCATAATGAAGAGGATCGAGATCGGCAGGATCAAGATCTAAGAGAACAAGAGAGAGTGAGAGAAAGACAAGACAGAGAAGCGACAAAGGATGATGCACACTATGGAGACTATGGCTGCCATGGCACAACAAGCCGCATCCTTTGCGCTCATGCATCAAGAGAACAAGTGACCACCTACACCACAGGACTCAAGCTTCTGTGCCCTCATCTTTTACAGAGTTTAGGAGGATGAGACCTCTTCATTTCACAATGGCCACGAGAACCTGATGGAGATGGAGAAAGTCTTTAGCGTGCTAACATGCACGGAAGATGAGAGTGTGAGATGGGCGCTTATATGTTGGATGGGGAGGTTTGGGCCTTGGTGGAAGTCCGTGGATACTGGACTCTCAGAGACCCTGAGTTGCCTTGGACTTGGGAGGAGTTTGTTGAGGAGTTCAACAAACAATATTTTCCAGAAGTGGTGAGGAACCAGCTTGAGATACAATTTCTACAGTTAATGTAAGGGAGAATGACAGTGAGAGAATATGGGGTTGAGTTTCTACGACTTGCCCGTTTTGCTCCGGATTACGTCGCTACTGAAGTGATGAAGTCCAAGAGGTTTCAGCAAGGTTTGAAGCCTGAAGTTAGGGGAGGCGTAGCTCCATTTCAGCTGAGGACCTATGAAGAGGTCATGAGTAAAGCACTAGTGGTTGAAGAGGAGAATACAAATAGATATCGACAGAGAGAACAGCAGAAAGGAGGAAATGAACAAGGAAGGACGGGGACCTATGAACCGGTGAACAAAAAGTCGAGGTTCCTAGCCCAAAATCAGAGACCACAGTTCCAAGGGGGTTTCGGAAGACCGGCGCAACAACAACACCAACAGAGGTTTCCATTACTTGCGTCGGGGAGACCTTTTCGCTATGAGAGCCCTGCCATGTCTACTGGCGCCACTGTCACACAGGGTTCTCGTACTATTTCTTCCGCACCTCGGGAGACTTGCGCGAAGTGTGGCAAGCCTCATAGGACGGTGGATTGTAGATTGGGAACTAGGGGTTGTTTTCGATGTGGCAAGGTGGGCCACTTGATCAAGGATTGCCCCGAGGCGGATAAAAGAAAGACGGCTTCAGTTGCAGCGCCACGACCCATTCAAGCAAGGAAGCCGATCGTTCAGGAGAGAGCCTATGCAGTCACTGCTCAGGAAGCAGGGAACGTGCATGACTCCATCCAAGGTTAGACTCGTTAAAAATTAAAGAGAATTTTCATTTCATTAAAATTTTAGATAGAGAAGGAGCATGCATTAGAAATTATATAGATTCTTTCTCAATATAAAAAGCTGTATGTGAATTAAGAGTGTAAATTGATGTGTAAATTATTGTATGTATGTATGTATGCTATAGGTACTTTAAATATATATGAAAAAGGATGCTTCGATGGATATGATGAAAGTGTTGATAGACCTGAGGTCTACCCACTCATTCGCCACTCCACGCTTCGCCAAGAAGATGAAGATTGTTCCAGACGTTGGATTTCGTCCCTATCTGTGTCTATTCATTTGGAGAGTTAGTAGACACGAGTTAGCTTGCAAATCCATCATTATAGCAGTTCGAGACTTAGAGGTGCATGAATTGGAAGCAAAGTTGATACTGTTAGACATGCAGGGGTTTGATGTGATCCTTGGCATGGACTGGTTGGCGCAGCATTGTGCAACCGTCGATTGCAAGAACAAGGTAGTCACTTTCAGACCCAACACAAGAAGATCATTTTGGTTTCAAGCGGCCATCGATCTCGATGAAGGGCCGAGAAAATGATCAGAAAGGGTTGCAGTGGATACTTAGCTTTCTTAAAGGAGGACAAGGAAGAAAAGAACGTCATTTCTGAGATAGCAGTTGTGCGAGAGTTCGCTGACGTGTTTCCAGAGGAATTGCCTGGATTACCTCCAGAAAGAGAAGTAGAATTCACCATTGACTTAGCACCAGGAACGGAGCCTATTTCGAAAGCACCTTATAGAATGTCTCCTGCTGAGTTAAAGGAGTTGAAGGAACAACTACAAGAACTTATGGACAAGGGGTTTGTTAGACCGAGCGTGTCTCCATGGGGAGCACCGGTCTTGTTTGTCAAGAAGAAGGATGGGTCAATGCGGCTATGCATTGACTATCGACAATTGAACAAACTCACTGTGAAGAACCGCTACCCTTTACCTAGAATTGACGATCTATTCGACCAACTGCAAGGAGCAAGGTATTTTTCCAAGATCGACCTGAGATCTGAGTATCATCAGCTGTGAGTCAAGGCAGAGGACATTCAGAAGACAGCTTTCCGGACGCGGTATGGACACTATGAATTCCTTGTGATGCCGTTTGGATTGACGTATGCTCCGGTGTCGTTTATGGATCTGATGAACCGAGTGTTTAAACCACACTTGGACTCCTGCGTCGTAGTGTTTGTTGATGATATACTGATATACTCCAAATCCAAGACGGAACACAAAGAACATTTGAGGATTGCTCTACAGACGCTACGTGAACACCAATTGTACGCCAAACTCAGCAAGTGTGAATTTTGGTTGGAAGAGGTTAGCTTTTTGGGACATGTCGTCTCAAAACATGGTGTCACTGTAGATCCAACAAAGATAGAAGCAGTGGTTAAATGGGAGCAACCAAGGACAGTGACCGATGTCTGAAGTTTTCTGGGCTTGGCAGGCTATTATCGACGTTTCGTCGAGGGGTTTTCAAAGATATCGGGACCTCTCACAAAGCTGACACGAAAAGATTCAAGGTTTGAGTGGAGTGAGGCATGCGAGAAGAGTTTTCAAGAACTCAAAACGAGACTCACTTCTCCGATGTTAGCGATTCCTTGAGATGGAGGATACGTGTCTGACGCGTCATACAATGGCCTTGGTTGTGTGCTCAACCAACCCAAGAAGGTGATAGCTTACGGATCAAGAAAGCTGAAAGAACACGAGAAAAATTACTCGACTCATGACTTGGAACTAGCAGTAGTCATTTTTGCGCTGAAGATTTGGAGACATTACTTGTATGGTGAGACTTTTGAAATTTTCACCGATCATAAGAGCCTCTGATACCTGTTTACACAGAAAGAGCTCAACATGAGACAGCGCAGGTGGATGGAATTCCTCAAGGATTACGATTGCTCCATACAATACCATCCTGGCAAGGCGAATGTAGTAGCCGACGCATTGAGTCAGAAAGGTTCAGCTCAGTTAGCTTGTTTGATTTTGGGTATGCACCGATGGAAATTATTGGAAGACCTGGCATTCTATGATGCGAACATTGAGTCAAAAGCCACCGGATCCTTTTTGGCTAACATATCAGTAAAGCCAGTGATATTTGAGCATATCCACGATCTACAGATAAAAGATCCGACATTAACAAAGATTCATCAAGACGTGAGTGAAGGCATTAGGTCGGACTTCTCGGTTAAAGAAGATGGTTCTTTATTGTTTAAAGGCCGTCTATGCATTCCGGACAATGCCGATCTAAGACGAACGATTCTTGATGAGGCCCATAAGTCAAATTATGCTATCCACCCTGGTAGCACCAAAATGTACCAAGATTTGAAAAAGAACTACTGGTGGAGAGGACTGAAGCAAGACGTGGCGTGCGTGTCGCGTGTTTGACTTGTCGAAGTGAAGGTTGATCATAGACATCCTGGACTATTGCAACCTTTACCAATCCCGTAATGGAAGTGGAATCGATCTCAATGGACTTCATTGTTGGATTACCCGTCGCCAAGAGACACAATGCCATTTGGGTCATCGTAGACCGATTGACCAAATCAGCGCACTTTTTGCCGTACAATACTACGTATACGGCAGGAAGACTGGCAGACTTATACATGAAGGAGATTGTGAAATTACATGGGATTCCAAGCAGCATAGTTTCAGATTGTGATCCACTATATACATCCAAGTTTTGGAAGAAATTTCAAGAAGGAATGGGAACACGACTAGACTTTAGTTCAGCTTTCCATCCTCAAACTGATGGACAGACAGAGCGAGTGAACCAAGTGATAGAAGACATGCTCAGAGCATGCATGCTTGATATGCAAGGATACTGAGATGAGTATCTACCGATGCTCGAGTTCGCATACAACAACAGTTTCCAAACGAGCATTGGCATGGCACCGTATGAAGCTCTGTATGGACGACGATGCAAGTCACCCCTCAATTGGGAGGAAACAGGTGAGAAATTTGTGTTAGGGCCAAAACTACTTGAAGACAACGCCACCGTCGTTCGAATAATCAGAGAAAGGCTGAAGTCAGCACAGAGTAGACAGAAAAGTTATGCCGATATGAAGCGGACAGGTGTCGAATATAAAGTGGGCGAGCACGTGTTTGTGAAAGTGTCACCTATGAAAGGTGTAATGAGATTTGGCAAGAGAGGGAAGTTAAGTCCACGTTATGTTGGACCATTTGAAATTTTGGGACGCGTAGGTGAAGTTGCGTATCGCGTTGGTTTACCACCGCTGTTTGATCGAGTACATAACGTGTTCCACATATCGATGCTCAGGAAGTACGTGAATGATCCATCTCATGTATTAGGAAAGCAACCTATAGAGATGTGTGAGGACATGAGCATGATAGAGGAACCAGTAGAAATCTTGGATCGAAAGGAACAAGTACTGCGCACTAAAGTGATTCCCTTAGTGCTTGTTCAGTGGAACAATCATCCAAAGAAGAGGCTACTTGGGAACGAGAGGATGATGTGAAAGAACAATATCCAGCCTTGTTTCCAACGACGTGAGAATTCAATGTAAACCACAAACGTGTTCGTGGAATCTCCACGATCCTTGTAATTCGATGGAAATTTTGCTCAAGAGTATGATTAAAGGAACAGATTTTTTCTTGTATATACATGACCAAGTGAATGTGTTTTTATGGATCTACGAATCACTTGATGTCATAAATTGTCAAAAAAAAAAAAAATCAAAGAACTTGAAAAATCTGCAGAAATTGGGCAAAACCGATTAATCGAATTTCAAATCGATTAATCGATTTGGAATTTCGATTAATCGATTTTGTTCGATTAGTCGACTGGCATGTGCCAGTGACTGGAAATTGAAATGAGAGTTAGAATATACATGGAATGCAATTTCGATTGATCGAGTTATAATTTCGATTAATCGATTTGGGATCGATTAATCGATTTTGGGAATTCGATTAATCGAATTGGAAATCCGATTAATCGAATTGGAAATCCGATTAATCGAATTGGAAATCCGATTAATCGAACTGCAAGTTTGATTAATCGAACAAGCTGGGAATGTTAGAAGAATTGGGAGTAAATTAATGAGAATTTCAATTAATCAAAGCAGTGTCGATTAATCGATTTTGGATTTCGATTAATCGAACTGGACCTCGATTAATCGATTTACTAAAGGGACTTGGAAGAAATTGAAGTTAGATAGACGATTTCGATTAATCGAAGTGAATTTCGATTAATCGATTTTGAAATTTCGATTAATCGAAATGGGTTTCGATTAATCGAATAACTTAAGGAATTCTGGAAATTTAGAAGTTACTGCACGATTTCGATTAATCGAAGTGAAATTCGATTAATCGATTTTGGAATTTCGATTAATCGAAATGGATTTCGATTAATCGACTGGCTCGCGCCAGTGAGCTCAAAAACTTAAATTTTTAAACGGATACGATTTCGATTAATCGAAATGTTTTCGATTAATCGAATTTAACTTTCGATTGATCGATTTGGGAAATCGATTAATCGATTTTGCGCGGCTTGACCTAGTTTTGAATCTCGATTAATCGATTCTGAATTTCGATTAATCGAGCCGAGGCCTATATATATAAATTTGGGGATTTTATTCCCCATTCGAAATCATTTTAGCTTGGGGTTGTTTGGGCGCTTCATCTTCTTCTTCTTCTCCGACCATCCGGCGCTCTAGGGTTGGGTTTTGCCATCGATTCGCTTCCGCAATCGCATCCAAAACCACAGTAAACCCTAAATTTGTGTTTTTCCCTTCAATTTGAGTTAGAGAAACCCTAGTTTAAGCTTATTTCACCACCATGCCGCCCAAAACCCGGTTGTCTTCGAAGAAGGCAACCTCTAAGTTGCCGGTTAGGCGTAAGAACGCCGCACCACCACCACCTACCCCATCGCCGGTGAGGACTCCGTCACCGTCGACATCGGAGACCACCTCCGGTTCGACGAGCGCATCTATGCGCGAGTCTTCCCGCGAGTCCACGCCCATGCCACCACCACCCACCAATGTGGTGCAACCAAATGAATGGTGGGCGGCCAAGACCTTCGAGGTCGAATACATTATCGACCCTACCCTATTCACAAATCCCGATTTACCGGGCGAGACCCAATGGGCTCGAAATTACCTCAACAACGCCGGTCTCGGCAACCTTCTCAAACCAATCCGGGGTTCTTACTACCCTAGATTGGTGAGATTATTCTATCAAGGGCTTGTGGACGGCCCGACCGACGATGTGATCAAGACCACTATTGAGGGTCGCGACTACACGATCACTCGTCGTCACATACACGAGGTGCTTGAATGCTACCTCGATTTTACCCCAGAGACCACCCTATTCCCACCCTTTGAGGAGGAACCTCGCTTTGAGGAGGTCATGACTCGCATGACCAATGGCAAGAAGGGGTCGGGATCCTCCATCAAGAGGGTTGACCTTCCCCACTACATGTGGATGCTTGATTCGATAATCAAGTGCAACCTCTACCCTATGCGCCACGATACCGAGCGCGTAGACAAAGTGCAACAGGCACTTTATGCGGCCTTCTGTGGCCGATGGTTTGATGCTACCATGGTCATCCTAGAAGGGATGAGGTACATCAAGGGAAAGTTGATGAAGGGCAACATGAGGCCCAAGGAGAAGATGCCATATGCTCGGCTCATCTCGAGCATGTTGGAGTGTTACTCCGACGATCCCTCCTACATCATCTCGCCTCACGAGGTGAGGGCTACGGATCGCGTGAAGACGTTTTCGAAGTCTTCATGGACCAGGCTACAATCACTAAAGCGACCCTACTGGCTGGGTCCCGCTCCGAGCCCCAGAGCGCAGCAGCAGTAGCACCGCCACCACCCCCACCACCACAGCAGGACCCACCCATGGGTGGGGCACACCCAGCCGAGCCTTCAGTGGAGAGGGTTCCCTCTCATACCGCAGCCTCACCGACGCCACCTACCCACTCCGCGCCCGCAACACCCACCTCTTCCTACCGTCGGCGCGCCGCATCATCTAGACCAACCATCGAGGAGGTGTTGGCCCGTATGGAGGCCAACAACAAAAGGATGAACCAGAGGATGGACTTCCTTCTCTTTCACACCCTCCGCCACATCTACCCGACTGACTACCGCCACTACCTCGCCCAGGAGGAGGAGTGGACAGCCGGACGCACAGCCTTCCACAGAGGACCCGTCTTCCATCCCACCACTGCAGACGCGGCTCCTTCCACATCTGCCTCCGCTCCACCGACTGAGACGCTTCCACCACAGTCGCCACCACCGTAGCCGCAGCCAGACCCGGCCACCACTCCAGATCACCTCGGAGGGCAGCTGCTCCGACCCGACCAGCTGGCGAGGGACGGCTGAGTCTTCTATATATTTCGAGTCGTCATTGTATACCTGTAGATTATTTTTGTACGCCAACTTATCTGGCATTGTAAATTTCCAAAGTTTAAATATAACTCAAACTTTTTGGTAGCAATTGTTTCATTTTGTTAATGTACTTCCATGCTTGTATTGATAAATACCTAAATGCGTCTGAGTAAACGGGACCACCTCACCTGAGAGTGGGGGGGGAGAGAGACCCAGACAGCCATGCCTTGGGTTATTTTCGCGGACGAAAATTCCCAAGGTGGGGAGGATGTAATAGCCCAAAAAATCACGCTAAACTATGACCTCAGGATCCGTGCCCGATCGGTCACAGGTTTGACCAATTAGGAGTTCGATAGTTAGCGTAGAGTGTGATGAGTGAATGTGAAGTGATGGTTTGAGTAGCTATGTGGTGTATGTTGAAAATCTAAAGTCACATACACCTATTGAGGCGCATGTGCTCAACACACAAGCTAGGGGGGAGATAAAAGGGTTTAATAACCCTAAAATCAATAGTTTGGTTGTTGAGAGAGAAGTAAAGAAGAGAGAGAGAGGAGTAAAGAGGGTGATTAATACAAGGAGTAAATGCTAGTTGAGGAAGGGAGATTCGAGCAATAAATGTCGGATTCGACGCGAGGGATCCGCTAGAAGCAAAGCTGGAACCCTAGCCTTCCAACCACTTGATTTGAAATCAATTTGAGATTGATTCAAGGTAAACTTTTGTGAATGAAATGCATAGATTGTAGAGGTTAGATTGTAGTTGAAAATGGGGTAAATCATAGGTAAATGGTTTAGAAAAGTAGAGGAAAAAGTGTGGAAAAAGATTGAGAAGAACAGCTCAAAGGAGGCTGAATCTGACAATTTCGATTAATCGAAATTGGCCAAGAAGTTGAAAAGTCAATGGACCCCGATTTCGATTAATCGAATTGGAGTTCGATTAATCGACCTTGGATTTCGATTAATCGATTTGGGTATCGATTAATCGACTGGGAACCTCCAGTGGACCCCAGGGGTTGGAGGAAATGACTTGGAAAATTTCGACTAATCGAAATGGGATTTCGATTAATCGATTTCAATTTTTGACTAATCGATTTGGGATCGATTAATCGATTTTAGGAACTCGATTACTCGAATTGAGAATCGACTTGGCTAAACAGAGAATTTCGATTAATCGAATTAGGATTCGATTAATCGAATGAAAATCTCGATTAATCGATTTGAGAATCGATTAATCGATATTGACTTTCGATTAATCGATTTTGGAAATCGATTAATCAAATCAGTTTCGATTAATCGATTTTGGAGTTCGATTAATCGACTGAGCTCATTTATGTTAACTTTTGAGTTTGACTTTAAGATTCTTGGAAGGTCTTGGACCTCCTTTATTGCATCTTTAGTGATGTGTTTCACATGTTATGTGGTACCATAGGTGGTACGAGTGAGCTAGTGCACAAGGAGCCACGTGGGACCTTGATGCATTGATCAAAGAAAGACTTGAGGTAGGGAACACCTTGAACATGTACTTTATTTTACAAGAGCATGTATGTAGTGATATAAAATTCAGATTTAAATGTTTTATTGCTTAAGAATTGTGAGAAGTTGGTGTGTGTGTGACATCCATAAGAGTAATTATAATGAACCATCCCCAGGGGATGAAGAAGTAAAGAGATAAGAGCATCAGGTGTGATGCAAGTGAATGGATACATCCCAGGGATGTATCCAAGATTGAATCATGCTTGATGGGGCCTAACTGATATAAGATAGCACACTTATACGGTGAATAACTATATGTAAGGCACCGATATTTTTATTATTTGAGGTTTGATAGGGTACCCCACCGACGTGGCGGGATATCCACGACTGACACGGCAGGATATCCGTGACCGATACGGCGGCGAAACCGTAGGCCAGTGCGGAGGCTTATCCGTACATAGTAAGCACACCCCAGGGGTGTTGATTTGAGACAAGTGAAACCCCGCCACCAATCCCCAGGGGAAAGGGGCTTGGGTACTATATTGTATTCCCAGGGGATACGTTAAAAGTGTCTATATAGATGACGATGAAGGGTATCTCATCGGGGCTCGAAGCTATATTGCTCGAGGATTACTTAAGTTGAAACTTTAAGTTTTGCTTTAGGCCTTTTCAGCATCATTCATGAGTAAACAAAAGACACGAGTAAACTACCAGTAAAAATGTAATACTTTTAACTATTTTCATCAATAACTGCATAGACACATCATGCATGGCATATCATGGAATATATGTGAGTAATAATTTATATATTCAACTGTGTTTTGTTCCCTATTAAGCTAGGATGTAGCTCACCCTATAGACTATACGTCGCAGGTCCACTACTAGCAGCTGCCGAGGCTTCAGGAGACGCTGACCCCGGTGAGTCGGACCTTGCGGCCGGCGAAGAGTTGGAGCCACCTCCTGAGGACTTCTTCTAGAGGACTCCGTTGTGCCACTTTGAGAGAGATTGGTACGGCTTGGTATGTTAAGCCTTGTTTTGGTTAAACCATGTATATATTGAGTTGGGATTATTCTTTTGGGGCGAACCATCCGTGATGATTGCTATCATCGATGGTTCGGATCGGTTCTCCATTCATGCAGAGGCATGAGGGTAGAACTGTCTTTTGAGAAATGCTTTTATATAGATTTAAATTCCGCAGTTTCATTTACTACTTCATGTTGCTTGATATACCAATGTTCCGTGCTAAGCTAAGGGGCACGGTCAAGATGATCGTGCTGATGGCACGGGTTTTGGAGTGCCAAAATCCGGGCTGTCACAGCACCGGTCTTATTTGTCAAGAAGAAGGATGGGTCGATGCGGCTGTGCATCGACTATCGATAATTAAACAAATTGACTATCAAGAACCGATATCTCTTGCCTAGGATCGACGATCTATTTGACCAACTATAAGGAGCAAGATATTTCTCCAAGATCGATCTGAGATTGAGATACCATCAGCTGAGAGTCAAGGCAGAAGACATCCAAAAGACGGCATTCAGGACACAGTACGGACATTATTAGTTCTTAGTAATGTTGTTTGGGTTGATAAATGTGCCGGTGTCGTTCATGGATTTGATGAATCAGGTGTTCAAACCACACTTGGATACTTACGTTGTGGTATTTGTGGACGACATCCTGATTTATTCTAAGTCAAAGAATGAACATGAGGAACATCTGACGGTTGCTCTATAAACTCTACGTGAACATCAACTATATGTCAAACTCAACAAATGTGAGTTCTGGTTAGAGGAAGTTAGCTTTTTGGGACAAGTTGTCTCAAAGGATGGTGTCATAGTGGATCCTACAAAGATAAAAGCAGTGGTACAATGGGAACAATCAAAGACAGTGATGGACATTCATAGTTTCCCTGGTCTAGCTGGTTACTATCGATGTTTTGTGGAGAGATTTTTAAAAATATCGCGATCGTTGACAAGGCTCACAAGGAAGGATGCGAAATATGTATGGACTGAAGAGTGCGAAAAGAGTTTTCAGGAACTCAAGAAGAGACTCACTTCAGCCCTAGTACTAGCAATTCCTTCAGGCAGTGGAGGGTTTGCGGTGTACAGCGATGCTTCACATAGTGGTTTAGGTTGTGTGCTCAACCAAAACAAGAAGGTGATTGCTTATGGGTAGAGACAGCTGAAAGATCACGAGAAGAACTACTCGACACATGACCTGGAATTGGTAACGGTCATATTTGCAATGAAGATTTAGAGACACTATTTATATAGTGAGACCTTTGAGATCTTTACTGACCACAAGAGCCTCAAGTGCCTCTTCACACAGAAAGAATTGAATATGAGGCAGCACAGGTGAATGGAGTTTCTCAAGGATTATGATTGCCCCATACAATATCATCCCGGTAAAGCTAATGTCGTGGCAACTGCCTTGAGTTGAAAGAGTTTGGCTCAGTTATCTAGCCTTGTTTTAGGGATGCATAGATGGAAGTTATTGGAAGATCTTTCCTTCTACGATGCAAAGATTGAGGTGAAAGCTCCAAGGGCCTTCTTGGCCCACATCACTGTTAGACCGACGATCTTTGAGCATGTTCAAGAACTACAGATGAAAGATCCGAAATTGGTCAAGATTAGATAGGGGCGATTGACGGCACCAGGCCAGACTTCTCTATCAAGGAAGATGGTTTTTGTTATTCAAAGGATGCCTCTGTATTCCGATCGATGCCGAGTTACAACAAACTATTTTAGATGAGGCGCATAAATCCAAGTATGCTATTCACCCTGGCAGCGCAAAGATGTATCAAGATTTGAAAAAGAGCTATTGGTGGCGAGGGTTGAAGTGGGATGTGGCTGAGTATGTGTCAAAGTGTCAGCAGGTGAAGATAGACCATCAACATCCTGCCGGATTACTACAGCCATTACCCATACCGAAGTGGAAATGGGAATCCATCTCGATGGATTTCATCGTGGGATTGCCACGTATAGCGAAGAGGTATAATGAAATTTTGGTCATCGTCGATTGACTTACCAAGTCAGTTCACTTTCTACCATACAACACGATGTACACGATAGGAAAGCTTGTAGAACTCTATATGAAAGAGATAGTAGATTTGTACGGGATTCCAAGTAGCATTGTCTCCGATCGTGACCCACTATATACTTTCAAGTTTTGGCAAAAGTTCAAGAAGGCATGGGCACGCGATTAGACTTTAGTTCAGCATTCCATCCGCAAACCGATGGGTAAACGAAACGAGTGAATCAGGTGATCGAGGACATGCTCAGAGCGTGTATGCTTGAATTGCAAGGATTGTGGGATCAACACCTACCGTTGATCGAATTTGCATACAACAATAATTTCCAAGCAAGCATTGGAATGGCGCCGTATGAAGCACTCTATGGACGGTGGTGTAGATCACCTATCAATTGGGAGGAGACTGGTGAAAAGTTCATATTAGGCCCAGAATTACTTGAAGATAATGCCATCATCGTTCGTATGATCAGAGAAAGGCTTAAATCAGCTCAGAGCAGACAAAAGAGCTATGCCAATATCAAAAGAACGAGCGTGGGCTTTCCCATGGGCGATCATGAGTTTGTGAAGATATCACCCATGAAGGGCGTGATGAGAATTGGAAAGAGGGAAAAGCTAAGTCCCCGTTACCTTGGGCCTTTCAAAGTTTTGGGTCGTGTCGACGAGGTCACACATTGCATAGGGCTACCTCCTATTTTTTATCGTGTCTATAATGTGTTTCATGTCTCCATGCTTTGCAAGTATGTAAACGACCCCACCCATTTTTTGGGAGATCTACCGATTGAGATACATGAAGACATGACCATGATTGAGGAGGCAACTCAAATTCTGGATCGAAAGGAACAGATTCTACGCACAAAGGTGATCCCTTTGGTGCTCATCAAGTGGGGAAATCATCCGGCCGAAGAAGCGATGTGGGAACGTGAGCTGGAAATTAGGGAACTATACCCGCATTTATTTATGCAGCAGTAGATGACCAATCTGATGCGTGGAGTCACATTCAATTTTAGCTTATAATTCAGAGGTTAGCCTCTCAAATTTTGAGTGTGTTATATTGAATTAAACCTTATTGTATGACAGTATGTAGGTGGTATGACTTTATTGTATAAACTTTATTCCATGATCAATGACTGTGATGCTTATTGTAAAGGAAGGTATATGCTAAGCAACTTTGGAGGTGTAGGCCCCATATATCTGGAAGTGGAGCAGAACTGAACCAGAAAAATGTTTTTGGGCTCGCTCGCACAATGACGCGCAAGCGTTATAAAAATACAGAGCCAAATTAGTTCTGGACTCGCTCGAGCGAGGACTTACTATCGCTCGAGCGAGGCGAGAGTATAAATAGGGGGCGATTACTGTTTCGCCCATTTCTTCACGCGATGGGGGTTGGAGCGCTAGGGTTTAGGGTTTCTACTTTGGGGATTCTTCTCTACGTGCGATTTCAAGGCAAAATCGAAGAATTCGATCCGTTCAAAACGCGTAAAAAGGTGATTTCTACACTAAATCCACCTTGTTTTCATCGATTTTGTTTCTTTTGACACCTAATGGCTTCTACAAGCCCTAACCCTCAACCTAGGAAGAAGATTGCGATTCGATCGTCATCTTCTCACAATAAGGCTCCACAACCACCACCACCACTTCAAACAGATACACCGACCCTATTAGATGATTGGTGGGGGGCCAAAGTCTTTGAAACCGAGTGGGAAATCCACCCCACTTGCTTTCGGGATCCTACGTCCACCAAATGGACTTCGGATTTTCTCACCAAAATTGTATGAGGTCCTTGTTAACGCCGTTTGAAAATCGGTATTATCCACGACTCGTTAAACTATTTGATCAAACTCTTAAAAGCACAAACGGACAAGGGCATTCTCATCGTTGAAATAGATGGAAGGTCATTTGAGTTTGGCGATGCCGACATTGTGCTCGCCATGAATTGCCCTCACACCTACCCTCATGAACCTAATTCACAACCACCTTTTGCCCAAGAAGTACCCTTCTAGACAATTATCGCTGACATTACTGGCGGCACCACTGCATCGGCACAATCTATCACTCGGTCCCAGTTGCCACCATATATGTGGCCTCTTAACATCATGTTTAAGAAGAATTTATACCCAACGGGACACGACCAGGAGTATTGTGACGCATTTTTGAGGGTGTTGCACTCCGCTTTTCACAATAAATGGTTTAGCGCACCTCGGGTGGTTCTTAAGGGCATTATCCATGCTCTTAAGCGAAACATGAAGGGTGCTATTCCACCACCCATAAATCGCCTACTGTATGCCTGCTTTATTTCCCGCCTCTTTGACCTGCGCAAAGGGAAAGAAGGCTTCCACATGAGAGAGGACGAGCCCGTCCTCACAGATAACATCGCCCCATTCCTTGGCTAAGACCTAAGTAGGAACTTAAAGAGCCTCCAGAATAGTCTAAACAGAAAGCGGGATCATCAGGTTGCCCAGCAAGCGGCACAACCACCAACGATTGGACCGACTACCCCCTCCGCTTCGTCTTCCCAGCCCTTACCTACCATCGACAACAGCATGATGAGGGAGATCCTCCTTCAAGGGTGGGAGATTCGGTTACATTAGCGGGTTCAGGAGTCACTCCTCATAGACCTTATGGGCCATGCATTTCCACAGACGTACCGAGAGTGCATCAACACTATGCGGGGTACTATCTTTGGTGCATCTAGCTCGGGTCCTGCTACTAGGGCGACTACAACTGGTGCCACCACCGCAGGGGAGGTTATTGATGATGGAGACGAGGAGGGCGATGATGAGGACGATGACGATGACGAGAAGTATGAGCAGGGTGACGATTAAGTCTTCATCTGTCATATAAATTCTTTTTGAAAATAGCAATGTAATATTTTTAAGTATTTTGATGTACATTTTGGGATGCAATCCTTTAAACTATGGTGACATGATTGTCATAATTTTGTTATTAGACATGGTGATAATTACATATATATACTTCTTCTATTATGGTTGAATGGATGAAATGTTTGTGGTCATATCAGAATATGTGGTTGTGTATAGTATTCTTTTGTAGGTACTTGTGACAGTGTGTAGTCATAATTGACTACTATTCGGTTCAATGCAATATGTTTAGTGTGTCGCATGGCAGGTTGTACCCACCCAAGGAAAACTCCATACGTGAGCTTTCAAGTGAATTTGAAATGGGTAGCACATTAGTTGTAATAATGGTTGCATATTGGTAGTTATATTTCACGTTAAATTCGTATAAGTGTATAATATGGTCTGTTATATTTCAGGTTGATTTGGAATAAGTGTTTATCTCTTGGTATGAGAGAATATGGATTACGTTTTGCCGTAATGCAGGTGTGATTATGGTTCACTTTCATCCAAATGCTTAATTAATTGATTCGACTAAATGGGTAGTTTGTTTGGATACCCTGTTGCTTGTGTGTAGGTTTGTTTTGAATACTCCTTTGGCAATTTTCGAGGACGAAAATTATATAAGGTGGGGTGAATGTAACATCCATGATTTTCATCTACTGTGCAAGTCACGTGTGCCATGCTTAGTGCTATGGCGTTGTGGTGCACAAAAAAACTAAAATCTATATATATACTCTTAGGTATATAGGTTTGGCAAGTAGGCCAAGTGAATGCAAAATACTTAAGAAGTATGTGTGTGGTTAGCACACTAGTGAAAGCAAGTGAGAGAGAAGGGAGAGGAGTCTCCCATACGTGTATTGTTTGAGCTTAGAAAGAGAGAGAGAGAGAGAGAGAGAGAGGGAGAGAGAGATAGGGAGAAAGAGGAAAGGGGTTTTATTAAAAGAAAAAAAATACTAGATGATGGTGTATTGTTTGAGCTTAGAAGGTGAGATTCACCTTATGGATTTTTAATATATGGGATAAAAATGATAGTGAGGAGAGTGAAGAAGATTCCTTAGTTTGAAGAGCTTGTCGATGACCAAGAAGGGGTTTCGAGGAAGAGTTTTGAAACCCTCATTTGGATAGTTGATCTAGAATCGAATCTAGAAGAGACTTAATTGATTTAAGGTATGTTTAATGCTTATATATGCTTTGAATAAGTATTAATGATTAGTTGAATCTTTTTGGACATTTAAATAGGGTATTAAATGAGGTAGGATGTAGTTCTCGAACTGATCGAGCATTTACTATGATCGCTCCTCACTCAAACGGTTAAAATAGCTCGCTCGAGCGAGAAAGGACAAATTATATAAGAGAAAAAGTTCTATCCTCACTCGAGCAAGAAGCTTTGTGAAGGGATAGATCGCTCGAGCGAGGGTCGCGTGAAGTCAAAAGGCATTGTTTATAATCGCTTACGCGACAATGAGAACCTCGTTTATGATTGCTCGAGCGAGGTTGAGTAATCACTCGAGCGATGAATAGTGCTCACGCGAGGTACTACATCGAGTTTTACTTAATTTTTGTTGTTCTTGGGAGCTATGATTCTCAAGATTCTTAGGGACTTTCCTGAGAGTATTTTGGCACATGCAATGTAGGTTTGGATGTGTGATTTGATGCGCTTGATTCCCTAGGGGATGGCGATGTGTAAATGATGGTTTTACATTGAGGTAGGGAATCTTTTGAACATGTATTTTGAATACGATAGCATGTATGTAGTGATGTAAAGAAATCTGCATTACATGTAAGATTTAGTGCATAGAGGCACCTTAAGCTTTCTTGTTAAAAAGTAGTTAAGAAATGTGGAACTAAGGGTTGTGCGTGTGTACACAAAATAAGGGTCAAGCAAACTAATAACCATATGACATCCCAGGGATGCATATGAGAGGAGGGCGTTTGTGTGATGCATATGAACATGTGGCATCCCCAGGGGATGTGTAGCTAAATGTGGAACTATGTGAAACAGACCAAACCAGCTTTGAATATAATATTTAGCACAAATGACACAGTGATAAACTATATGTAAATTGCACAATTGATTTAAGGATTGTAGAATACCCCACCGACGCGACAGTATAACCGCGACTGACTTGACAAGATATTCGTGATCGGTATGGCGGCCAATCCGTACAACAGTTGACATCCTAGGGATGTAAATGAGAGTTTTGTGCCCCGTCTCCTATGAGAAAGGGACTTGGGTTGGTAAAACATGATGAAAATAGTCTAGTTAGACGATGATGGAGGGTATTCCATTGGGGCTCGATGCTATATTGCTCGAGGATTACTTAAGTTATTTGCTTTAAGTTTGAGACCAAAAATCTAGTCATATGTGATCAAGTTGAAAACAAGTAAAACATGTGTAGAGCAATAGTTCACATTCAGTTTATGTTTCCAAATAAATTTCACTGTTTCTAACTGTTTAGATTGATCATTCATATGTTGATTATATCATGGAATATATGTGAGTAAAATAGATATATATGTTCTTCCGTTTTTCCCTATTGAGCTAGGATGTAGCTCATTCCTTTTGACTATACATCACAGGTTTAGAGATAGCGACTGCTTCTGGAGACGTCAATCCCGAGGACTCGGATTACGTTCCAGTGGAGGAATCTGAGCCCCCTCCTGAAGAGTTCTTTTAGAAGACTCCTTACGTACTTTGATTTTGAGAGATTAATTATACGGCTTGGTATGTCTAGCCATTTTGGTGAAGATATGTAATTAAATGTATTTTTGGATATTCTTTTTGGCGATCCATCTTGGGTGACTCTGTTGTCGCCAATGGTTCGTGTCGGTTCTCCTGCACATGCAGTAGCATGGGATGAGAACCGTCTTTTTGAGTTGGGTTATACATAACATTAATGCACAAGAGATTTGGTTAAGTTATGCGTCCGATATACATGATTTGCCTTATGGTTGTGTAGCTATACCAAGTGTTCCGCTTAAGTACTTGGGGCATGGCCCTGAGGTTCGTGCCGATGGCACGGGTTTTGGGGTGCCGAAATTCAGGCTGTCACAATATCTATAGTGCATAATGCCTAAACACCATCATTGAAGTTGGAAAAAGTGTATGGTTATTAATTCAAGTCTGAAAATGAATCATCAAATAGAGCATGTTGAACACAAACAAATACAGTGATCACATTTAGAAGAACAAATGCTTGCTATAAATTAAAAAAAATGAACTTTACCAAGTACCAACCAGCGATTTATAAATCAAGAAAAAACTAGGCTTTTGCGAGCGGCTTTCTAAACGATGGGTTTTTACCAAGTACCAACAGCGATTTGAAGACCTTATTGGGTTGTTTTGTGATTATAGCAGGAAATTTTATAAAAATTAAAATAATGCTAGCAAGATAGACGAGTTTGACCCGAAGTTAGGTAAGCTCATAAAGCTAAATATCTAGTCTCCTTTTCTTTATATTAATGCATAGATTCTCTTTTGGTTCAGGTTTCAAACTGGTTTATAAATGCCCAAGCGCGTCTTTGGAAGCCCATGGTTGAGGAGATGTACAAGGAAGAGATCAACAATGCTGAGATGGACTAAAACTCTTCATCGGAGAATGCAATGAAAGCAATGGATGAAATCAGGGCCTCTGAGGACGGGGAAGAGTCACAAAGCATGAAATCTGCATCCGAAGTATGCCACACGAGCCAATATAATGACTCGAAATCCGATATCACCTCTGACGTAGAGATGTCTGGGATGACAGCTGGAACTAACTATGCGAAGCTGCAATTAAGGGTCCAAAGCCCCCCAATGCAATTAAGGTTCCTCTGATGGATATGTTTGGACGCATCTTTAATCGATCAGAAAAACCTATAGACAATAGACCTCCTACATTGTCGAAGGCTTACTTGGATATATCAGGTGAGACTATATTCTTGAGAGTTCATGCATTTTGAATCACCAATAACTGTTATTTTAGTCCTTTTAACTGCTTTCTTTCTATACACCTTGTAAGCTCGTGCAAATGTGTTGCAGGAAGTTCTATCAATCCTACTGAGAGAACCTATCCTGAAGAGATGATACGGACGGCCAGGGATTTCCACAATTAAAGTCATGAACTCCATTGCCCGAGGACAAAAAATTCTCCTCTTTTTTGCTTTCGGACTTCCCCATAATGAAATAGCTGCTCAGATTTGTCGCCAGGCTGGTCTTGTAAAACTATCTGGAAAAGTCGGAAACCTCATGGAGGTAACATTGACTTGGCAATATCTTTAATTGTTTAAAACTCAATTTGGATCCACAAGTGCCTGGAGTAATTTTTTACTGACTGATTGGTTGACAAAAAGAAGTCAAACTAGACGTTCAATTCCATATTACATTGTAGGAAGCACGATATCAAAACTTGGCCGTTTCTAATAAGTATTGACAATACGTATCTGTTTCGCTAAGAATTGATAGCGAAACTACCCCGATACATGTATCGGGTGATATTAGTATCAGTATCGGGTCGATACAAGTCAGTACAGGCCGATACTGACTGATTCAAAAAAAAAAATTCCTTTCTTTTCTCCAAAAAAAACAGTGATACGGTATCGTTGGATACCGTATCTGCATCGGCCAATACTCGATACCTAAACCAAGTTTGATGACTTGCCTGAAAGTATTGTAGGAGTCTAAATCGGGTTGACTCCTCTAATTCACTGCCAACTTTTTAGCTAGTTAAAATGATTTGGTTGAAAGCTTAATAGTTGGGTACTTTTCAAAAAGAGGACTCATATTGATAAAGTTTCTCACCATTATACTGAAAGGGAAATTTTCTCATAATCAGGACTGCAAGGATTTTCTTGGTGCCAAAATTTGAAAAAGCAAGGTATCAAGGTCATTTCACTAATCACTAAACAGTATATTTCACGGATTTTGAGGACCCCAAAATACGGTGCATCCTGATTTTGAGAAACTTTTGGTTTCAGTATAATAGTGAGAAACTTTTTTTTTTCCCAATCCTATTTCTGTAAATTTCCCTTAATATAATAGTTTCCTGCTATGGGGTTACTAGTTGCACAAGAGTTCTTTTGCTTGGGGTGAATTTATGGAAAAGTGTCTTATTAGATCATTTCGATTTAAGCTAGATATGTAAGATTTTAAGCATTACTCACTTCAATCTGATGGTATTTGGAAGTGTGGAATTTATGTCTCATCACATGATTTTTATGGCACTTGATAGGGATGTCCACCCTACATTCCACTACCACTTTTGTATCAGGCATTTTAAATGTGTCTATCCTAGATATAATGTAGTAACATAGTGCTGCTGTCAAGTTATTTGTCAAGTCGCATAATACTTTATGGAATTAATATTATTAGTGATATGATTTTTCTTGTCCATTTTCATGACAGGATGGGCAAGAGGACAATTTTGCAATTGTATTTGCAGCTATGGGAGTAAACATGGAGGCATCACAATTTTTCAAACGTGATTTTGAGGAAAATGGTTCAATGGAGAGAGTGACCCTTTCCCTAAATCTGGTATCTTGAAATAAGTGAATCTTACCATTCATCATGGCATAATATATTAATTTTTTCTTGTTGTATCATAGAAGTGCCAATTTTATTGTTATCTTGCAATTTATGTATGTGGAGACGAGTTGGCAGTTTCTACTATTCTGAGTATTGTTCTTCTCTGATGTGCTCTTTTCACAGGCCAATGACCCTACTATTGAACGCATTATCACTCCTCGGATTGCGCTCACAACTGCAGAATATTTAGCATATGAATGTGGGAAGCATGTTTTAGTCATCCCAACGGATATGATCTCCTATGCAGATGCCCTTCGCAAGGTATAAATGAAACACGAACACTGTTGTAATATAACAGAGATGATACCCAGTTTATTGTCCACATAAGTTCCGATTCAAGGATCTCAAATATGTGACAAGAAATTTTGACCCCAAGAACAAGCTTGGACAAGGAGGGTTCGGAACAGTCTACAAAGAATTTTTGAACGACGTTAACAAGGAGGTTGTTGTGAAGATAATCTCAAAAGGATTCGTAATGAGAACACAATCAATAACTGGGAGGTTTTTTTGAATTGGGAGATGCAACACAAGATAATATGTGGAGTGGCTTCTGGTCTAAGTTATCTTCATGATGGTTGCGAGAAGCGGATTTTGCACCGGGACATAAAAGCGAGCAATGTGATGATTGATTCTGACTATATAACTCGATTAGGGGACTTTGGATTGGCTCGAACCGTTCAAAATGATCGGCTAGGGAGGTGTTAGCAGGGATGGACCTGATGTTGTTAATTTTCTTTTGCACTATTTGGGAAATTGAAGGACAAGTTGTTAATCATAGAAGTTATTTTCATGATTTGCTTTTTTCATAGAAATCCGTTAACAAATTTATTGCTTTTATTGAATAGTTTGGAGTTTGTACAGGTAGGTTTGCACCCTAAATCTAATCCAACCCTGTTTGTAATGTTGGTATAAACATGGTAGCGACAATTTTTTAATTGCCACTACTATTGACAAATCACTGGCAGTTGTAAAAACTACCGCTAAAATAAAGCAACGACAGCACTAGTAGCAACAGTTTTTACAACTGCCGGTGAGGGTATTGCTCTTCTCTTATGTGCTCTTTTCACGGGCCAATGACCCTACTATTGAACGCATTATCACTCTTCGGATTGCGCTCACAACTGTAGAATATTTAGCATATGAATGTGGGAAGCATGTTTTAGTCATCCCAACGGATATGAGCTCCTATGCAGATGCCCTTCACAAGGTATAAATGAAACACGGACATTGTTGTAATATAACAGAGATGATACCCAGTTTATTGTCCACATAAGTTCCGATTCAAGGATCTCAAATATGTGACAAGAAATTTTGACCCCAAGAACAAACTTGGACAAGGAGGGTTCGGAACAGTCTACAAAGAATTTTTGAAAGACGTTAACAAGAAGGTTGTTGTGAAGATAATCTCAAAGGATTCGTAATGAGAACACAATCAATAACAGGGAGGTTTTCTTGAATTGGGAGATGCGGCACAAGATAATATGTGGAGTGGCTTCTGGTCTAAGTTATCTTCATGATGGTTGTGAAAAGCGGGTTTTGCACTAGGACATAAAAGCGAGCAATGTGATGATTGATTCCGACTATACAATTTGATTAGGGGACTTTGGATTGGCTCGAACCCTTCAAAATGATCGGCTAGGGAGGTGTCAGCAGGGATGGACCTGATGTTGTCAATTTTCTTTTGCGCTATTTGGGATATTGAAGGACAAGTTGTTAATCATAGAAGTTATTTTCATGATTTGTTTTTTTCATAGAAAAACGTAAACAAATTTATTGCTTTTATTGAATAGTTTGGAGTTTGTACAGGTAGGTTTGCACCCCGAATCTAATCCAACCATGTTTGTAATGTTGGTATAAACATGGTAGTGACAGTTTTTAAATTGCCATTACTATTGACAACTCACTGGCAGTTCTAAAAACTGTCGCTAAAATAAAGCAACGACAGCACTAGTAGCGGCAGTTTTTACAACTGCCGGTGACGGTATTAACGGCAGTTTTTTTATTAATAGCGGCAGTTTTTGGCTGCCGCTAATAGACTTAGTTTTCTATTTCCAGCACTTGATAAATAAATAGAAAACACACCTTTATAGCAGATGAAGGTGAACAATAGCACAACAATCTAATATCAGCAGCTATATATGAGAAGACAGTAGATAGAGCAACGCCTATGATGCAGAACAGCAATCTACTAGATCCACAATAACTCACTTATACCAATCAATCACAGATAGTGATCAAATCTTGTAGCAACAGAAGGTGAAGAAAAAAGAAGCAACAGTTCTGAGTTTCAGCACAACACACTTGCAATATCAGTTTATAAACTGAATTAGATTGGCCTCCAGATCATTCTAACAAGACTATAATTACAGCGGAGATTAAGGTCTCAAAAGACTTTTAGAAACCCCCCATCTCAATCTAAAGAGATTGAGAAAATTTCTCAGCCATAATCTCAAAGGATCAACCCTCCAAAACAGGCTAGCACGTAGACTCAACATTCTCGATGCAATAAGGGTGAAAGCTCTCAAAAGTTTCCCAAAATAAGTCTCATAAAGAAAAAAAAAATCACGTCCATAATAATTTTTGGAGTATCAGATCTTTACATATGTAAATGAAAGTTAAACTTTTATTTTAATTAGGTGTCTTACCCTTGCGTTGACTCTAAGCATGTAGAAAGAAAATACTTTTCATATCATTTACCCCCTTAAAATCTAGGACTTAAATGTAACAGAGGAAATAAATAAATAAATAATTTGAAATCCCACTTTTAAGATTACCAAGAGTGGGATTCTCAGTAACTTGCCCGCACGTGACCACTAATAATTGGAGTATCGGTTCTTTACATATGTAAAAGAAAGTTAAAATTCTATTTTAACTAGGTGTCTAACTAACAGACATTTCCTTGACTTGTTAACCTATCATTCACTAATCACTGGTGCACAGCAACCTTTCCTCTAATCAACATCGCCACAAAATAGAAAAATGTTTGTTGGGATGGTTCAAGTCCACATAATAGCATGATTTTTGGGTCAAGACCCATCCAGATGGTGGCTATTCACCACAAAATCATAGTTGATGCCTCTTTTTTTAATTTTTTTTATGATAAAAAATTACAAATATTACCCAAGAAGTAGCAGCCAAAGTAGCTTTTTATGCCAAATTCCAACTCTGAAAGTAGGGGTGCAATTTTGGGTGCTCGATTTTTTTTATATTATTTTTGAAAAAATATAAGCAAGATGAACAATGTAAATATGAATCCACGATCACAAACCCTAATGCATTTAAATAAAAAATAAAAAATAAAATCTGTTTGAAATTTAGCTCTTATTCCTAAAATTACCCTATACATATTACAAATTGAAGGCATAAAATAAATAATCAAAACCCTAGATTTATATATATTAAAAATTAGGATTTCCAATTTACCTTCTTTTGTGAAAAATATGAAGAAAGCAGAGGGGGCTCCTGTGGCTTTCGAGATCTACTTTTGTTGCTGAAGAAGATGATACCAAAAGCAATTTGGATCGAGATCTTTTACAAATAGTAAATCTAGGTCGAGATCTTCGACAAATATCAACCTTCGTTTCTGGTTGGAGAAGAATCACTGTTCGATTAGAGAAGATGATTAAATAAATAAATAACTAAAAGCAATGAAACAAAGCACAACTACAAATGATTAGAGAGAACAGAGATTTACAGATCAGCGACAAAGAAGATTATTACGGATCAGCCACGAAGCAAGCCTTGATCACCTTAATCAGCCATGAGGAACATGTTGTCATGCATTTAGGGTTAGAATAGAGCTGGAGAGAAGATGGAGATGAAGCGTTTCCGCAGTTTGAGCATTTAGGGATTTATACGCGAGAGAGGAGACAAAGGGTTTCAAAACGATGGAGATGAAGTGTTTTCTTTTTTTCTTTTTGATGAAATAGATGAGCATTTGTTGATGGGCGATCTAAATGATAGGTTTTCAGTTGGCGCCCTTTTGAGTTTTCGATAGGCGCGCAAAAACTAGGCTTTTGCGGGCGGCTTTCTTAAGAACGCGGAAAAGGGTATCGGGGAAAGTCTAAAATTTTATAGTGTTAGAATTAAAATACTTATAAATAAGTATAACTCAATCAAACACCATAAAATTCACAAATGAGTATAATAATACTTGGCAACATATATGGGAGTGAATTACTAAGTGTGGGATGATTCCCATCCTCCATATTGTTTATCACCCTTATCTTTACAAAGTGTGGGATGGGTTCTGTTAGTTAACCCTCACCACTATAGTTGGTGTTCCCTCATGCTACTTCACAAATGTCACATATGTATGTGTGTCTGCTCCTTGATTCTCGACGCTGTCTCGGCCGAATGGTCGTATTAAAAAAAATTGTTTAAATAATTTGACGACTTTGAATTAGATGATAGAGAATTTTGAAATCAAATTTTTACATTTAAATTATTACATGGCCCATTTATTGGCTTTGCTTTAAAAGTCCGTATTTTTCAAATTCCTTGACTGCTTTGAATTAGATGGGGAATCTTTTACATGGCACACATTCTAAAGGCCACTTATATATATATATATATATACATTGCTTGAGTATATCCACTAATGCTAAAAAAAAATTGGCCCTCTTAACTTATTCAGCGATTCATGATTAATCATATTACATTGATGATTAATCATAGTAATGTAACAAGCTAATCTAAATGAAATTTAACCCGTCGTCAATGAGCGACTGTGGCCACACGTGCCAACACTAATATCTCTAAAAATGCAACTATCAACAAGTTTGAATTGATTCGAAAAAGGTCCCCGTATATATGATGAACCAAAACTCTAAAAGCACCCACCTAGTCCCTGCATCAGGGCCGGCCCTGACATTTTGGGGGCCCAAGGCGAGCTCTTAAAATGGACCCCTGTTTCATATTACTTTATAATAGTTACATTTTTTTTTTGACAAATAAAATTGGGGAGCCATTACTTGCACACGTTTTTCAAGTGATTGCACCGAATTTAAAAAAAGACTTGGTATTTTAGGGACATGTGATATGTAAATTTGCAATATTGGCCGTTTGATTTGAAGCTCATGATCAATAGATCTCTGGGGCATAAAATTGGAGCAAAACACGATACTTGTCATATGATCTATTGTAGTCAATTGTTGAATTATATAATAGCCTTTGACTCCATGTAATCAAATGATGAAAATTGATATTTTGTTATAATCTTTTGCAATTGATATTTTTAAGTCATGACCTTCAAATCAAACAGCTTAGATGGTGTTTTCACATAATAGAGGTCGCCAAACTTGCAAGTCTTTCTTTTAAATTCGGTGCAATCTGGTGCAATCAACTTGCAAGTAATGGCTCCCATAAAATAGTACTCATATTCTATTTTACTATATAGATAATTTGAAAATGTAACTAAAAATTTAATACAAGTAAATATTAAAGGAAAATGCAATAAAAAAAAAGAAAATGCAATACTAAAAAAATTCAAACTGTGTAAGAAATTCTAAACGAAAATATTGAAGGAAGTCATCTATCATACGCCTTCTCTTCTTGAATCAAATAGCCTTTAAACAAATTTATGAGGCAATTGTCGATCCCAATCCAGAAAAGAGGGGTTAGTGTCACATTGATAGACGGTTGTAAAAAGACCCTGTTAATTCCCTAAAAACCAACTCCAAATAGATGGGATAAGGCTATTATGATGATAATGATAATGATAATGAAACTATAAGTGCAACAAATGATCCTAGATTGATCCTAATACCTATTGTCTTTTATAGATCCTACGGAACAAGGTTCACTTAATTTATATATATACACTACAAAAATTATCGGATACGCCGACGGCTGAAATTTATATGCCGTCGGTGTAGGAGAAGATTTGGGCCAAGCCTCGACAGCTAACTCGCCCCTCCACTTAAGCCCACGACCGATCCAATCGGGCCCCTATATAAGTATATTTTTTCATCTCCCTTCTCCCGAACTCAAACCTTCTCCCATCTCCCTTCTTCCCTCATTCCCTCTCGCTCAAACCCTAAATCTCCCTCGTTTCCTCTCGCTCAAACCCTAAATCCCTCTCGCTCAAACCCCTCTTGCTCAAATCTCTCTCGTTCAAACCCTAGCTAGCATTCACTTCTCCATCAACGATACCTAATCTCCGAGATTTTAATGCTGTGAGACCTTTGGGATGACGCCATTGAATAATGCCATTGAAGAGCCCTGTTGAAGACGATTGAACAACTTCATCAATTTTTTATTTCAATTTTCAGGTACTCTCCTCTCCTTATTGAAGATGTTGAATTGTGCCCTGCTTTTCCAATCTTTGATTTTCTTTTTGTTCCTCTGATTTGACTTAGGGTTTTTATTTTTATTTTATTAGAGCTCCCTCTCACATTGAGACTCGGCCAATATGCACAAGTGAGTTATTTTTCCTATGCAAATTACTGCAGTGGGATTTGTTGTTGCTTTTATGTTGTTTAACATCAATGGTGAGGATGATGCTCATCAGAAAATGATTAGATTTATTTCAAATTTCTGGCATTTAAATTGGCAAGGGATTTTGTTTGAGTTTATTTTAGGCTTCTTCTTCCTCCCAAATCTATTTCAGACATAACTTTAGCTATGCATCATTATTTTTCTTGATGAAGATAATGGTAAATATGGGTTTACATTTTAACTAGATTTGTCATCAATTTTTTTATTGTTCATTATTGATAGATGCAGATTTTTTTTAAATGCTCAAAGGGTAGATTGATGATCTGTAGAGGGGTTTATCTTCATATATCTAAACATACATGGTTTTCCTTATTATTTTTGTGATTTGCATCTACATAGATGATTTTTACTTTTTAGCTTTTATGGCTTACAGTTAAAACTCGATTTTTCAGATGTTGACTGGCTTACATATAGTCGATCTTCCAGTTTTCTCGTACTGAGATTTATTAATAAACACTCTTGATCAAAAGCGCGTTTTCTCGTGTATGTTCTTGATGAACCAATTTATGTCCACAATTCTATGTAATGAATGCCCATAATTCTATAATTCTATGTAATTGAACCAATTTATGTTCACAACCGGATGCTACTTATTTATGTGCGTTTACTTTGGTCAAAATTTAGTCGTGGGAAAGAATGACTATTAAAGTAGGCGATCCTATCTACGTTCTTAAAAAGGTTTCATCATTTGAGGATGCGCATTTGAGTTCGAGACTATCTCAACTGTCTCAATTGCATGGTAATTTTTTTTTGTTCGTTATTAATAACTAGAGCTATCAACAGTCGACTTGGCCCATTACCCAAACCCGCCTAATTCATTTTTCTAATGGGGCACATAAATTTGATCCTCATTAATATTTCCGTAGTCTTTGGTATTCCTCGTCATAATTTGCTACCAAAATGACCATCAAGAAATGCCCTAAACTGATTGCTCTGCCTAGATGTCCCTCACTTGAAAAATTAATGCTGCAAGGGAGTAATACTACAGTTTTTCCTGCAGTAGCAGACATCACATTTCTTTCATTTCTTAGCATTCATGAATTTCAGGAGACATCTCTACTTATAGGGTATCTAACCCCTCTTCAAACTCTAATAGTTGATAGTTGCCCTGACCTTGTCCTCGTGCATCTCAAAGAGTTTACTACTTTGAGAGTAATGCATGTTAAGTGGTGCAGTAACCTCTTTTCTATCATGAACCTCAAATCTCTTGAAAAACTGCTTTTGTCTGGGTGTGAGAAATTAACAAAGAATTGGTTAACAGAGGAGGAGCTTATCCTAGGCTTGACCGATCTTAAGAATTTGTGCATTGATAACTATCGTAGTATAAAGTCTTTGTCTGATGGCATTCAACACTTGACTGCCCTCGAAAGTCTATTTTATCTATTTCATTATTATAATGAGGGATATTCAAGTGGCAGTCCATCGTTTAGTATTCATTTCATTCGTCCATCTGTTTTATCTAATTCATTATTATTATAATCAGGGATGTCCAAATGGCAGTCCATCGTTTAGTATTCATTTCATTCACCCATCTGTTTTATCTATTTCATTATAATAATCGGGGATGCCCAAGTGGCAGTCCATTGATAGATGGGACAACCCAATGGTGCTGATAAGAGAATTTTAACCATATAATTAAAGCAGTTTTTGTGCATGTGGTATGTATCTTACTTATAGATGCTTTGACATTTTACTTGCAGGATCTTACACTTCTTTCTCATTAATATTCCAAAATTTCAATGCATCTCATTTTCTTTTCTTTTTTGTTCAAAATTCTCTCTTTAATAATTGTTTGCAAATGCTTTTTTGATGATATTCTACTATCAATTTATCATGTAGTCATGATTTACATCGAGCTTACATACATCAATAATATATGCTTATCTTCAGTGGAAATTATAGAAATTTAGAGTTTGTAAATGATTTTTGGCTTTCATATGTTGGTGCAATTCTTTTCTAACATGCTCTGCAAATCCTGCATACATGATGAAAGTGTTGGAATGAGACAGCATATGGTATCAGTTTCTGTTTGTATTTTGACGAGTTCTGGGAATTTATGTTGCAAATGATTAAAAAATATAAAACAATAAAATTAAAATAACAGTATGAATTCTTGTTGTATGCCTCTCTTGCAATTAAAACCAGCGAGGAAGATCTTGTGGAGAATCTGGAGATGTCATTTGTGCATATCGCTCTGACTGGTGCCAGCACTGAAGCAGCTATGGTTCGAGAGGACTTCCTTTATAGTTGAAAAGGGTTTTGGCATTTGAGATTATGGACATGAGTGAAATCAAGGTTAAGGTTAGTGTTATGATTGGTTCAAAGAGAGGAACCCGGAAAAACAAGGAAGAAAAAGTCCAGAAAAGATAGAAAGTAGGCATTGAATGAAGAATGTAGGCTGACATCTCGATTCGAGATATTGACCCCTTTATGATCTACTTAAGACATAAATGGGAATACAAGTTGAGTCTATTTTTATGCTTTTTCATCTATTCATATAACTGTGGATCATTATATATTCAATCGTCATTCGAAGGTATAAATCGAATCCTTCAAGGCATGTGATCATTCATAATATAACAAGAATCCGTTGTTGATATATTTGGCATAGGTTGTAATCCCCCTTTATGTCTTGTACGTCATCATTTCAATGGGGTCTCATAATATGCTGTATAACGCCTTAGAAATCCACGAACCGAGTCAGTCCGTGTCTTGCACAAGTATCCTTTGTCAAGGGCAATCACCTTCTAATTTAGATCAAATCATTAAAATGTGCGGAGCACCTTCAAAGTCGATATACGTATTGAATTAAGTGATTAGTCACGTAAACCCGGGAGAATGCCCTGGTTAAAGACTTAAGTGATTGGTTTAAGGTCTAGAGATCAAATGGGCTAGGTACCTAATTATTTTTGAAGCTAGTTACATAAGGACCATACACGGTCTTGAATGTGCAGGTCACACATTGGATCAGTGCACATAACTATATATGCCAACTCACATGCATAACATTTGCATGCGTTTTGTTTTAGAGTTTTGAGAAAGAAAGAACCCACGAGAGCTTTCTCTATTCTTTTGAAGTAGAAACCTTTGAACTCCTTGCTCGATCAGTTATTTCACGCCACGAGAAACCTCGTGATGAATCCGAAATCAAGAGAAATACCGATCAGCAACCATCGAAATCAAGAATTGATCTATCGCGAGAGAAGGAATGATCTAACACTAATTAGAACTTGCGTTTTCACCCAAGTTCCCAAGTAGATCAGTGGTTATTACCGCTGTTTTCAACTGTGTTTTAACACAGAAAATCTGACCTTAATATTTATAAGATCGAGGACAATTTAGTGGTGTTTTGACACTGTGAAACTGGTTTCTAAGTAGTTTTTTATCTACTAACTTGAAGTTATAGCATTATGGGCTGCGGTTTGCATTAAAAAAAAAATTATATTTTCAGCGAGATTCTAGAGATCATTTGATTTTTTTGGTAGTTCTTTCTTGTGCTTCATCAGCATTGGATTGATTGTATGATGGTACATATAGAGATTCTGTCTATATGCTTTCTATTTGTTTTTCATACATTCGATTTATGACTGACTAGTTTCAAACTTGGAATTTGTAGGTTTTTGTGAAGCAAGCTGGTTTGAAGCTCCAAGAAAATGTAAGATTTTATTCCTCATTCTTTTCCCTTAGCCTTTCCATTCTATTGTGGAACTAGTTTGCGATTTAGTTCGCTTCGGTTCAGTTAGATAGAGAGAATTGGAAACTTTTAAAGAAAAAAACTTAATTTTGGTTGAATACTTCACTGAATTGCATATGCTTTAGCAAGTATAGGGGAGAAAAAAAACAAAAATCTGATGCTTCTCGGTTAAAGCCATCTGTAAATTTAAAAAAAAATCACTTAATTACAAAAGAAAGATTACCCTATTGAGTTTTTTATTAGAATTAAATTTTTGACTTTTTCAAAATAGGAAAGTATCAGCCAAACTTACTTACATAGCAACTAGGAAAGTATCAGCCAAACTAAAAAAATGTTCTTTATGGATTTTGCTTCTTAATGCAATATTATTTTAAAGCACGTTTTCCCTTCAACAAAGATCAATTTGCTGATTTACTGCTGATATCTGGTATTGCAGGAGTTATATCATAGGTATTTTTATTTGCTATTGTGCATTTATATGTTTGTTAACATGAGATTCATTGCATTTCTTCTCTTCTTTTGCACTTATATTAAGTTTTTCTGACAGCTGCTTCTCATACCTATATCATAGGTATGTCTATTACTTATTTTGTCGACCCTCCTTGTGATTGATAAAGTTGAATCATAGTGTTTGATCGTATTAGTATCACTAGTCTTTCTCACTTTCTCTCACTTTCTCATACTAGTCTCACGAGCTCAGCTCAAATAATCAATCTCTATTTACAAAGCTTCTTGCATAGACATTATGGATAAAAGCTGGATGCAGAAGCCTCGGTAAGCATTTTTTATTACGACTAATTAATATTCCTAAATAGCTAGTATTTTGATGAAGTGGTGAAAGTAATGACTTTTTGAAATATGTTGCTATAATAGAAACACTGAAGCATACTATGATGGGGCAAGAGATTTCATTAAATTAGCTGACTCTCGTGGAGCAGTTTATGATGGAAGGTTAAAATGCCTCAGATTAAATGTTGCAACGTCTACTATCAAGGCGTGAAGACAACATATGATCATATCATATGGCACGGAATTGGGAAGAGCTACACTACGTGGTTTTTCATGGGAAAATAACGCCATCATCGAAGTTTTACGAGATGAACCATTGGTGATGTAGTTGAAGAAGATTATGATACAACGATATGAGGAGCATGTTACATGATTTGTGGGGTTAGTGAAGAAGAAATTCATGATAGTCCGAGACAAGGCACAGAGAGTACATTGGATGACAATACAGCTAGATTTTTTTAATTGGCCGATGATGCGGAGTTGGCCCTCTACACGGGGTGTAAACATACAAAATTATCTTTTATCGTAAGACTATGGCATATCAAATGCCTTTGTGGATGGAGCAACAAATCCTTCTCAATGTTACTTGACTTGTTAAGAGAGGTGCTCCCTGAAGGATCGAAACTTCCAGATAATTTTACACAAAGTAAAAAGATAGTTACGGACTTGGGACTCAGTTATAATAAAATTGATGCTTGTCCAAATAATTGTATGTTGTACTATAAAGAATCGATTGACAAACAGAAGTGCGACATTTGTGGAACATCACGTTGGAAGATGCATGAGAACTACGCTCCTGATGATACCAAAAAGAAGACTCCAGCAAAAATTTTACGCTATTTCCCATTGAAACCACGTCTTCAAAGATTGTACATGTCATCTAGAATTTCTACTGATATGATATGGCATGACGTAGAGCGCGTTAAAGATGGTGTTTTAAGGCATCCGGCAGATTCTCAAGCCTGGAAGCATTTGGACCAGCTTTATCCTACGTTTAAAGAAGACCTCAAATATTAGACTTGGGTTATGGCGATGGATTTAACCCTTTCGAACAATGACTATCACTCATAGCACATGGCCGGTAAATGCTTGTTTTCATACAACTTACCACCATGGTTATGTATGAAACAACCAAGCATTATTTTATCGACTATAATACCGGGTCCAAAAAGTCCTGGAAATAATATTGACGTCTATTTGAGGCCATTGATTGATGAGTTGAAGGATTTATGGTTAGATGGGGTGGAGACATATGATGCTTTGAAGAAAGAGATGTTCGTTCTCCGTCTTTGCGTTGCTTTGGACAATCAACATTTCCTGGCTATGCCATGTTGTCTGGTTGGAGTACTAAAGGAAAGAAAGCTTGTCCTTCATGCCATAAAAATACATGTAGTCAAAGGTTGAGATACGGAAAGAAAGAATGTTATATGGGCCATCGTTGATTTCTACCGATGGATCACAAATTTCGAAGTCAAACAAAGACATTCAATGGGAAACCCGAGTATGAAGTTGCTCCAGAACCGATGTCCAGAACAGAAGTCTTGAATGAGGTAAACAAATTTGTACATAAGCTTATTCTTGGAGAAGAGCATAATTGGAGAAAAAAGAGCATATTCTTTGAGTTGCCTTATTGGGAGCACAATCTCCTAAGACACAATCTCGATGTGATGCATATTGAAAAAAATATTTGTGATAATGTGCTCTTCACGCTTTTGGACATTGATGGAAAAAGTAAGGATGGGATAAATGCGAGAAAAGACTTGGCTGAGATGGGATTGAGGAAAGAGTTGCATCCACAACAAATAGATTCAAACAAATTCAAATTACCAGCTTCAATTTACAATTTGGATAGACATGGAAAAGAACAGTTTTGCAGAGTCCTTAAGAATATGAAGATTCCGGATGGTTTCTTGTCTAATATCTCAAGCCATGTCAATGTCAAAGAACGAAAGATAACTGGATTGAAAAGCCATGACTCACACACCATATTACAATATTTTTTGCCTATGTGTATTCGACATATCTTACCAAAGTATGTGGCGAGGACTTTAATAGACTTGAGCACATTCTTTCGCGAATTATGTTCGAGAGTTTGTCGAACTGACGATTTGATCCGCCTCGAGAAGAACATAGCACTGACACTTTGCCATTTTGAGCGGATCTTCCTACTTTGCTTTTTTGACATCATGGTGCACATGTCGATACACTTGGCATCGATGTATTACTTGGTGGACCTGCACTATCGATGGATGTATCCCATTGAGAGGTTTGATGCCTTGTCACTTTTCAATTAAACATGAGAGAATATTAATGTGTTTCTGATACACAAAACTTAAGTTGTCGAAATCGGTACTTGTTCACTTTAAAGTCGTATGTAATAATAGGGCTCAACTGAGGGTCCATTGCGAAGCTTATTTGGCGGATGAATGTCTCACATTTTGCTCTCGATACTTGCACAATGTTGAGTCAAAGCTAAACCGACCCAAAGAAGTGATGAGGAAACATCAATGAGAAGCGCCAAAGTGTTCAATCTTACCGATTTGGAATGGACATGTGCTCATCGTTATGTCCTCTACAATAATGTTAACGCCACAAGATATATAGAGTATAAAGCGTTAACAAAAATTCCTATTATATTTAGAGAGTTGATTTATTCAAATGTTTTAATATATGAATCCTTTTATGTAGGGATCATAAAGAGTAATTCGACACAAGTTACATCGAAAACGCATACGCCGCATGATATAGAGAAAGAACGAAAGGCATTTTATCTATTGGATTAAGGATCGTGTATGTATATATTTCTAAAATCATCATCAATATAGCTCATTTTTCTCATGATTAATACTTTCTCCCTATTCTTAATAGATACGAGATGAAATGAAAATTGGATTTACATTGCCAAAAGAGCTTCAAATTGTTAGCCGAGGACCTCATCATATTGTGAAAGGCTGAAATGCTATCCTATTAATGGATACAATTTCAAAACAAGTTGCAAGAGAATCAAAGACTAAAACGCAAAATAGTGGAGTCTATCTATCTACTAGCTTTTCAAGTGCAAGGGATATCAATCCGATTATTGGCAATGTGGAATATTTTGGCCGATTGATCGACATAATTCGCAACATATTCGATAAATTGAAGGTTACAATGTTCAAATGCGAATGGGTAGATATTCGCGTAGAAGGGAGGGGAATAAAGAAAGATCATTTGGGGAACACACTTGTGAATTTCACACGATTGGCATTTTCTGATGAACCATATGTGTTGGCTTCCCAAGTCAAACAAGTTTTCTACGTAGATGATCCTATTGACCCAAATTGGAAGGTTGTTTTTAAAGTCAAGCCCAAAGGAGCTTCTGAGTTGAGAATAGAAGATCGTGAACTAATGAGTGACCAAAATTTAAATGATAGAGGAAATGTAAATGATGATTGTGACGATGACTTTGAGTGGATTAGAAACGGATCTGAGGGAGAAATTGTTGTAGTGATGGACTTCATAATGACAATGAACAATAGCATTTCAGATTATATGAGACAAAGACGATGGTCTAAACAATGGTTGATATTACATTAAACAGATTGGATGGTCTAAATCTCCCTAAAATGCCATTTTTGGGCTCTTACACGTCAATCTATCACTTTAATGGTACAAATCACCCACATCTTAAACTATTGATGATGTAAGATCATTTAAACACCATCTGGTATTTTAGGGAGATCCACACTGATACATATCAGGTATCACCCAACCCAAAAGAAAAGTAGGCTTTCAAGGGCCTCAAGATATCCACACCGATACATATCAGGTATCAGCCTCCCATAAGGTTACATATCCACACCTATAAGATTGTGAAATGCTGATTCCACATGTTACACATCCCCAAAACTGCCTGATCATGGGTGTACTAGAAGAGGTTCTGAGGTCATTTTTGAGATCTGTGCCATGTATAATCAATAGCTGATCTCATAAGTGAGCCATCATCCAGATGTCAGTTTTGTGGAAGATTGGGCAGAAAAATGATCTCATAAAATATTTACAAAAAGATACTGATTTCATAAAATATAGAAAAATGATGTACCATTTAATCAGAGCATATTTGGGACTTAATATTTTTTATTTATAGTGGTCCAATATGTATTTGATGTTTTTAGATGGACACATTATTTTAGATGCAGTTGAACTTGAGAACTGAACCCTCTAATATGCTCAATTATGTTACTACTACTTTGCAATAACTATCACTGATTTTAAACAGAAAGATAGTTGCTCTGCAGATGAACAATCTAATTCTGAGGAATCACTTGCCTCATAAAATATAGAAATATTGGATGATTGTTTTGCTCCATTCGGACCTGTTAAATTTTTTCACCATGCATTCAGCACATAAGGCTTACGATGTATGTTGTATGAAGTTTTAAAACATGTATGCTGTTTCAAGACAAAGATTGATTCTCAATCACTGGTGCTATTTATACCATTTGACTGTCATGATCAAGCAGCACTTGCATTCTTCTTTGTATGAACTTCAATACTGATTGTACACGTGAATAGCAAGTGTACATCTTACCTGGATACTGATGCAGATATCGGATACGGAAAGGATCTAGTATGGGGGGTTTCAATGTTGATGCAATATTAATGGTGCTAGGATATGGGGGATATTGAATACTGCAAGGATAGAGAGGCATGATCACGGTGAAGTCTGGGAAAACCTCGTCACTTAACCTTTTCGTCCTATCGCATTGGGTCCCCCTACTTTGGCTTGTATAGGTTGGCTTGAAAATCTGGGAGGAATATTGTTTAGTCAAGTGCGACATTCGAATTGGTATATTTTTATCAATGGACAACATGCTGTTGCTCATTTAGCTACCCTATTAAGAGGGTTATTTAGGAATATGATTGTTGCAATGCTCGACTCTAGTATTTTATTATACATATATTTAATATTTAAACAATTACTGAACTGATAGGTACTTTTCTTTCTTTTTCCTTATTCAGCGCCAGGCAGACCGAGTTAAGCGGGAAAAAGCACAAGCAAGAAGAGGCGATGACGCAGAACCTCAATTTAGACCTGAACTTCTAGTGCCAGTTGGTCGTTACCATGGTTTGCGTCTTGCTTCTGCTCCTTCTCCATCACCTTATCAACAAATGGGATCCAATTACAAGTCAGTATCTGACCACCCCCCACCCCCCCCAAAAAAAATTGTTAAAAAAAAAAGGGCCTATTATACTGGCCGTCAAGATAGATTATTTAAAATATTTTTTAAATATTTTTTAAAACACCTATGCCGACGGCATGAGCCGTCGGCGTAGGAGTATTTATATAAAATTTATATATATTTAAAAAAAAAATTAATTACCCTACGCCAACGGCATCCGCCGTCGGCGTAGATTCATGACTTACGCCGACGGCTGAAAACCGTCGGTGGTTAGATTCCCCGACGAGAATAGTACCGACGGTGTGTCGGCGCCGGCATAGATATTATAGCTGTCGGCGATTTGTTTTGCCGACGGCTTTGATACTCTACGCCGACGGCGGGGAGCCGTCGGCGTAGGTTACTATTTTTGTAGTGATACCAATCTAATGGATCAATTAGTATTTGGTCAAATCTGCACTTTTTAAATAAATGTCAATAGAACAAGACTTATACATATGACCATTTAAGTGGTCAAATCTTCATGGAGATTTTGATCTGAACTCACGTAGAAAAAGGATTTTCCTAATCCCCTTAAAACTCATTGATTGGGTTGGATTAGACGATGGAGATCGTGTTTCACCTCGATCTTCCACACAATGGAACTTAAGACCATGTCTCCCACCTATCATATGGTTACTTTTATTCCACATGTCACATCCCCAAAACATGACCCTAAAATCACATTTGAGCGAGATATGTGCCATTGCACACAAGGTGCACTTTTTGGGGAAATGTCATATGACATGTGAAATCAAAAACTGACTGTCTGATAGGTGGTATATGGTCTCAAGATCCCTTGTATGGAAGATCGGGGTTAAAAAATTCTCCATCGGACTCTAATCTGACCCAATCAACGAGTTTTATGGGGTTACACACGTGAGGACTTTTAGAAAACGTGTGAGTGCAAACAGTCAAATAGACTTTTAAAGAAATAATTAACTACTGTGATGAAAATGATGGAAATTCTAAACAAAATTTTAGCTCGAAAAGATACAACAATTGGTATCGGGTAAGAGTAAGGTAACCAAATTCGGGACCCTTTAGCTTTATAGAATTTTTTTTTTATAAAAAAAAATCCTATTTTTAATGGGCAAATAGGATTTGGGGGCCCCTAAAAATTGGGGGCCCAAGGCTCTTGCCTAGCTGGCCTTGGTCCAAGGCCAACCCTGTTAATAGGTACCAAAAGTATACATAAATTTATCAACTAAACCCCTACCGTCACTTTCCGTTAATATGCGAACGGAAAATATTGAGTTGGCATACAACACCCCAAATTTGAGTGCATGGCATGCCACTATGGCGAGGACTTAGTATGCGTGACTATTGATTTGGCATGCCACGCACGCTATTTTGGGGTGCTATATGCCAACTCAGCATTTTCTGCTCCGCATATTAATGGAAGGTGACGATAGGGGTTTAGGTGATGAACTTATGTGTACTTTGGATGTTTATTAGATAGGAGCAATAATTTATGTGCAATAGTTTAGGTGTGTTATTGATGACGGAGTGAAAGTTTAAGGGCTATTTTGAAATTTTTTCTTAATTTTTATTAATTTGGGTTTTACCATTATGATTTACGTTATTTTAGGTTATCGATTAATTTTATTGATTTGATTTTCCTAGTTAGAAACCTTATGTTTGTTAAATTTTTACTATTTTTGTGTCTTTATTCACATCTAAGGGTCTAAATTTCAAAAGTTTATCAACAATGTAGCTAGACAAAAATGCTCTTAAATAGAATGAGGATTGTAGCATCTCATATAGGTACTGATGATTGATGTATTTTTTTTTCCTGCGGGTGTTTGATATTGATCTGCAAGACATCCTTATCAGAGAAGGTCAAATTTTTTAGGAATCGATTCCCGTTAATAATAAAAATTGCTAGGAAGGTTGCAAATACTTCTATTCCTAACAACTTCCATTCCTAGCAGGGCTTTTGTTGGTAATTGGGTGATTAGATGGAACAAACCAAGGCATTCATCAATGTCTAAGTTTATAACTCTGTTTTCATTTTTTCCCTTATTATTTTTTAGATCTTCAATTTTCCTCATTAGTAGTGATGGACCCTTGAAGGAATTACTCCATATGTTTGATTATGGCATGGAATCTACCAAGTTGGGATTATTAACATGAGTGATATAAATATTGGTTGTTGGGTTTGTGTCATGGCCCGAAATTTTATCTTATCCCGAAGGCCTAAAATTTTGAGTTATAACCAGCACATATCTCAGATATGCTAAGCGGACATACACCTAATCAGAGTTATCGCGCAAATATGGTTCCACAAAATCTTTGAAAGCTAACAACATAAAAGTGGGATGTAAAACAATCATAAATACTGAATAAATCCGATAAAATGCGATAGAATACCATAAATCTACAAATAGCATGTAAGTCTAGTCGGAAACAAATCCGATAAAATAAACTATAAAATTCATAATACTAGTATTAATAAAACTCAATACCAAGTCCATGATGATCAGTAATTGGCACTCAGATCAAGATCAGTACTGTAGTCCTCCTGATAACCGGCAGCATTGCCCTCTAAAGGCTCCTGGTACTCAACGCCCGCGGGATTAAGATGGCTGGCGTCTACTCTACCAGCGTAATCACCTGCAGCTGTTAGATTGTCGTGGGATGAGTTTACTCAGTCACGTAAACTTAGTGGATACACTACCAATCCACTCCATACTACTCAGGTGCATTGTGGGTGCATCAAGTGAGTAATAAACATAATATCTCAAAGCAGATAGCAAAAGAAAGACAAATCATATGCATATCGTGAAACTCATATCATATCATAAATGTAAGACCATGATCTAGACACTCATATCCTAACGTACCTTACCATATCTCATAACATATTATACCATGTGTTATTATCATTTTCGCACATACGTCTGTACATCGCATGAGCGTAACTAACATACTCGTAAAATTCTAAACGATTTGTGCCAGAGTCGCTGCTCGAGCTACCATAGGAGGGTCAACATAGTATCATACCACCATATCATAACACCCTTGTGTCATACTCATACTCCACCATCCAGCCAATGGTGAGACATAATAGCCAAAGTCACTCATAACATACTCATACTCATAATCTCTTTCAGAGATTCGTCTTGGTTGAAAGATGTTGTTGCCCTTACGGTGGCTACGTAAGGAACGGTACGTACAGAGACTTATATTCTTAATCTTTTGCTGGCCTACACAGTGGTGTCTTATTATCGTACTTGTATCATAACTTATCTTATCTCAAACTCATATCTTATCGTACTCTTACACTTAATTTTAGGACAAACTATAATGGAGATAACTTTCTTAAATCACGCTTCCCAAGAAAAAAGTTTCATAATAACCTGAATGCACTTCGTGTGGCAGCATATACTACCATAGAGGTGTTACATCCGTACATGAACGCCAATATTCTGAGTTTTAAGTGACCATAGAAGAGACATCACCACAACTAAAACCTATGGTCGAACCTCATAATTTAACTCATAACTTATACTATCATATTTAAACTCGGGGTGATCGGGTCACCGTATATGCCACCGTATACGAGGTTACACTGAATTCGTACTCACCCGACTCGTCATGGGTCTCATTCAACCATGAGTTGTAAGATATGCGAATACAGTATATTTCTCGCTTCGATACCATTTCAGTGAGTCACCACGCCCAAGCGTAGGCATGATCTTATATACTCTCATACCCATGATCTAACATATCCTTAACTCGTATAACTTGATAAGGATGTAAACACAAAAGTATCACATGTATAGAACGATTTACACTTAGATTTTGATTATGTTTATACTTATATTTATTTACATAACACACTAATATAATTATAGAATAGGGTTATAAGTGTGATTTCGATAATCGTAAATGTCAGAGTTCGATTTCATAAAAGCATCAAAGTTCTAACACTTTGTGTTATCGAAGTGGTTGCGTTGAAGCGATGAAATGATACATATATAATATACTATAATTAAATACTCAAATAAAAAGGGGTAATCCAATTTAAAGTGGAGTGCATTACGACCATCAATTAAAACATCAATAAATTAAAGTGCATTGAGTTTTGGTCGAGCGAGTAGAGTTATAGGAGAAAATAATATTGATAATATTGTTTGATGTCTGTTCGGACATAGATCGATTGATTGAAAAATGTAATTTAATCGATTGAATTTAAATAAGTGTGCACAATCAATTCGGTTCAAAATCAATCGATTGAAAAGTGGAGCTCAATCGATTAAATTTAGGTAAGTGTACCCAGTCAGTTCAATTCAAAGTCAATCGATTGAGAAGTGGAACTCAATCGATTGAAGAATAAATTGAAATAAGGCTTTGAGTTTTTAGCCATTAAACAAAACTAATATTATAATAACCCTTTCACTATTACAATAATATATCCCCTACCAACAACCTCAATCGATTGATTATAAATCAATCGATTGAATATCCCTTCTTTCAAATTAAAGAAAAAGGCAGTAAGTGTTAAGAATATTATAATAACCTATTAAACGAAATTATTATTATAATCACTCATTCATTACTAAACAACCACAATCGATTGAATTTATAAAATCAATCGATTGAGACATCCTTTCATTAAAGTTGTCAGAAGCAATTAAAGTAACTTTACTTGTTAAAATCAAGCTGCTCAAATCAATCGATTGAATCATGTAAATCAATCAATTGGATTTATAAGGAAATAAAATATTTTCTATCGTGATTTTTAAATCGATCGATTGAAAAGTGTATTTCAATCGATTGATTGTCGCAGATTCGAAACGAAATAGGGTTCCGAAATAAAACTCAAAATACATCCAAAAAATAATTTATAAAAATAATATAAAATAAGGATTAATCATTATTTTAATCCTAAAAGAAATTTTATAATAAAATAAATTTAGATTCATTTTAAATAGCCCATCGATACTCGATCGAACGTATCCTACGCGATGAGATCTGAGAAGGACGAGGTGGATGGATGGGTACCCACCTCTTGAAGTGTGATCGGTAAATCGGCGGCGATTAGGGCGATAGAGAGCGGCGTCCACGCGATGACCCGTCTACGATTTTGCTTTCTTCGCCTCGATCTTGATGGTAAAAAAATAACCACGGTAGTTCTTGTGGAAGAACACACTATAATTTTTAGGGTGAATGATTAAGGTGTTTAGTGAAGAGACGGGTGGAGAAGAAGATGTTGATGGCTAGGGTTCTTTTAAGAAAAGAAAAGAAAGAGACGGCTAG
The DNA here is from genome assembly GCA_021018995.1 of Chloranthus sessilifolius. Classification (NCBI taxonomy): domain Eukaryota; kingdom Viridiplantae; phylum Streptophyta; class Magnoliopsida; order Chloranthales; family Chloranthaceae; genus Chloranthus; species Chloranthus sessilifolius. The sequence continues at coordinate 144,097,145 of CM037590.1, read as the reverse complement.
GGTTTTTAAAAAGATTAGAATGAGAAGAGTTGTGCGTACCTTATTTATTTTTTCTCAAATGGGGTAGGTTTCAGTGTGGAGCACTACCGCAAAGTTTAGTGCAACCATATATCTAGCACCTTTAAAATAAAATAAGAAGATTCGGTGTGAGGTGCTAACACCGTGCGTGGTGCAAAGCACATCTAACACCACAAGATTAAGCGCATTTAAAAATCAGGTCGTTATAGTTTGTCATCTTAGTATTGTCAATTTCTATTTTCTGCATATGTTGCATTGATTTATATTGCACCAGCCTTATGGTGGTGAAATATTAATTTGTTATGGTTGTGCTTTGGGCCAACAAAGATTTTTAGCCTTCTTCCCTTTCATAGCACATCACCATCTTTATTATTACCACCACCACATCCTTTCTTCAAATATTCCGTACCCTCTATTTTGGTTAAGTTCCATGTAACTATTCTTCATCTTCAAGCTTGCAGAGAGAGCTTAAATAGACGAAGGCTTCCACTTGTTATCACAGTGAAGGTTTCTGTAAGCTTGAGGATAAAATGGTTTCTTTCTTTTCCTAAGGTTTTGGTATTTTGATGGACTATTTCTCTTTATTTATTTATTTTTTTTTTTAAAGGAAATAGAACACTTATATCGAAAGATCCACAGCAATTGCATCATAAATCTGTGGAGGGGTGTCCTCCATCCAGATTTCATTACAACCATTGGAAAGCCCAATCTTAGATAGAAGATCAGAGCCCTATTTGATGACCTTTTTGTGAAAATGCAAGAACACTCTTCAAAAAATAAATGATCTTCTTTAATATCAGCAAATAGAGCTCCTAATTTTGATAGGTCGTCACCTGGTGTCGTCACATAGTTAATAACTCTTAAGGAATCACCCTAAAAAATAACCTTCCGAAAGTCACACTGCCACACAAAGGAGATAGCAGTTTTTAGATCAACAGCTTCACAATGATCCGGGCTTGATAGATTCAAATAATTTCTTATCATAGATGCCATCACCATTCTTTCATGATCACGTATCATAACCCCAATTCTTGCATTTACATCATTTTCGTGTCATGCCCCATCAAAGCTAACTTTAAAACTATCCATCGGAGGAGAAGACCAATGTCCCTGAGGCACCACAAGTGTCCTTTGAGCATCCACATGATTGGTACCCGCATTAGCGAGCACATATGATTGGAGAAATAATTCTGCAGCTGTAGTAATCGCTAATGAGTCTTGAGGAGATGAACCATGAACCACTCTATATCTTTCGTTTCATATTGCCCAGGCGATAGAGCAAAATGTATCAAAATTTTCCTTACCCACTGAGTCAAGGATCACTATCGACTAATCTTTGAAGGATAGGTTATTGAAGAAGCTAGAACGGAGACCCAACGAGGAGAGAAACCAACACTGATCATCCTTGTGGCAATCCCGTAAAGCATGTGTAACCGTTTCTAGAGTTTGATCACATAAGGCACAAATTGGATAGGCATAGTTAATTTTATTTCGGAGACGAGAAGACACGAGAAGATTATCATGGCAAGCTCTCTACATAAAAACTTTAATTTTATTTGCGATACAAAGTTCCCAAATACTTTTCCACAAAAACGTTTTCTCGAATGAATTTGACGACCCCACCTATATGATGTAGGTGTTGGGCCACCTTATACGCGCTTCGAACTAAAAATAAACCCCTTTTATCAAAGATCCATGCTCTCATATCTTCTCTTTCGTTGGTGGGGATAGGAATTTTCAGAATAATATAAGCATCTGCTTCAAGGAATAGATTTCTAATTTTTATTTCATTCCACATTCTTGGTCCCTCCAACATTAGCTCGAAAACAACATTCACCTGAGATGCACCCTTCTGAGATATAATCTTGTATGCGCTAGTCCTTGGGATCCACTTATCGTCCCATATATTGATGGAGTTACCATTTCCAACCCTCTAAATCAGCCCACCTTCTAGAACTTTGATCGCCGATCGAATGCTATCACATGTGAATGATGCATTCCCACATTTTCGTGCTTCGAGAAAATGGCCCAGTTAAAATCCAAAATATTTTTAAAGCCCATTCCCCTATTTTCTTTAAGCTTATAAACCTCATTCCAAGCTTTCCAGTGAATTCCATTTTCTTTGTCCATGTTGCTCCACCAAAAGTTTGTAATAAGAGACGAGATATCACGGAGAAGGTTAGTAGGTAACTTGAAACAACTCATAGCATATGATGGGATTGCTTGAATAATAGCTTTGATTAATATTTATTTACCCACTTTTGATTAAAGTCTTCCTTTCCAATCCGATAATTTTTTTTCAAACTCTTTCTTTAATGTTATCGAAAACCATATTCTTTGAGTGACCAATAGCCATGGGAAGCCCCAAATACTTTTCATGGCGGCTCGTATTCTTAATATTGAAAATATCAAGTATACGCTTTTTTGAACATTTTTACTAAAAGATAGCGTTGATTTGTCAAAATTGATCATTTGACCTTACGCATCTTCATAAAGCTTTAGAATGGTCATAATTTCCTCACATTCAGATTCATCCGCCCTATGGTAGATAAGACTATCATCGGCGCAAAATAAGTGAGAAATTATAGGTGCACCATGACAAACACGGATTCCAAAGATTTTATTTTGTAAAACAACCCGATTGAGTAAGTTGGAAAAGATTTCAGCACACACGATAAAAAGGTAAGGAGATAAAGCATCCCCTTGACATAGACCTCTACTAGGATTAACTTTACCCAGGACATGACCATTAACAGGAAACTCAAAAGACGTCGAGGCAACACATCCCATGATAAGTTTGACCCATCTGCAACAAAAGCCTAATTTGAGTAAGGCTTTTTCAAGAAAATTTCACTCAATATAATCATAAGCCTTACCCATATCCAATTTGAGAGAACACCACCCATACTTGTCATTTCTATTATTGTTTAAAAAATGAGAGATCTCAAACGCTACAAGGGTATTGTCCGTGATCAATCTACCAGGAACAAAGGCACTTAGGGATTCAGAAATAACGGAAGGAAGGACCAATTTAAGGCAATTAGCTAACACTTTTGAAATAATTTAATAAATAACATTACACAAACTAATCGGCCTAAATTGAGATAGATGGGTGGCATTTTTAACCTTGGGGATAAGAACAATATAGGTATTATTAACCGCATGAAGGTCCGAGTTCCGAGTTTCCATTTAAATAATCCAACACAAATTTAGAAACAGAATCACCTATAGTAGACCAATGAGATTGGAAAAGATCGGAGGAATACCATTCGGACTCGGAGATTTGATAGGGTGCATTTGAAATAGGGCTTTGCTAACCTCGTCCTTCGTAAAATCCTTCATTAGTGAATGTTTTGGTCCAAGGTGACTTTCGGTTGAATTCCCTCTAGAGCTTCATCGATCCTTTGGAAATGAGTTGCGGTAAAAAGTTTATTATAATGGGAAATCAGAATTTCTTCGATATCATCTTTGGATGATGGCCAAACCCCTGCTTCAACAACCAAGCCATCTATTTGGTCCTTCTTTCTTTGAGAGGCCTATGAATGAAAAAAATTGTATTTTTATCCCCTTGCCTTAGCCAAATATCCCTTTTCCTTTGCTGCCAAAATCATTTTTCATTTTCTAAAAGCACGTCCATTTGATTCTTCATCTCATAAACCTTCTGTCTACTAGTGCTACAAGACTGCATGTTTTCATGTTGGAGGATTCTATCTTGAAGGAGTCGGATTTTCTTATGAATATTTCTAATTGACGAATCACTCCATATAGTTAGTTTTGCATCTATACCTCCAATTTTCCCACAAATATTAGGTGATCCATTTGTGGTCCCAAGCAAGTCCCAGCTGTCACGGACGATTTCTTCACACTGCCCATAGTGAGTTCACATAGATTCAAAGCGGAAGATCTAGAAGATCCTTGTGTCCCTGCCCCATTTGGCTCGGTCATTGAGGGTTTCTGAAATTAGAAGGGGTTTATGATCAGATCTAGAGGAGATCATATGGTTCACCTTAAAATTTTGGAACAAATGAGCCCAACTATTAGATGCATATACCTGGTCTATCCGCTCTTCAACATACTTATCCCCTACTTTTTTATTGCTCCAAGTGAACTTAGGTCCCAAGTACATAAGATCTCGGAGTCCACAATCATTTATCGCTCATATGAATTTGTCCATTTGCCCTTGCGATCTTGGAACACCTCTTTTCTCATGATTGAATAAAATCTCGTTGAAGTCACCGGCGCAGACTCAAGGCAAATTTGAAAATCTACCCAATTTAGCCAACAATTCCCATGAATCTTTTCTCATATGGCTCTCTGGAGCACCATAGAAACCATTAAAACACCATTGTTGGATTCTTGAATCCTCTGTAACAAAGACATCAATATGATTTTTGGAATAAGGCTGAAACTCGACACAACTTGAATCCTTCCAAAATAGTCCCAGGTCACCAGATCATCTGACCGCCTCTACATCAAACCCATGTTGAAATCCCAATCTTACTTTAGTAATCTCCATATGATTCAAGTCACATTTCGTCTTCATCAAGAAGACGAGAGAAGGATCTTCATTCCGGAGCAGAAGCTGGAGCGCACGAACTATTTGGGGGTTCTCAAGCCCCCAACAGTTCCAACATATAATTTTCATGATAATTGGCGAGGCTGCAGAGCAGCCGTCTGTGACGGGGCCAATACTCGAGCTTGCAGCATGGTGCGTGTGGCACGACATGTAGTGCCAAGAGGGCACGCGACATGGGGCTAGGTGGGCCTGGTGACGTGGTCGCGCTGCGAGGACGCGACACGGTCGCATGAGGGTAGGACGGGGAGCGTCACGGTCGTGACACGGACGTGACATAGCCAAGGTGGGCTAGCGATGCAAGAGGCATTGCGGTATGTCAAACCAAGGGGTTTGAGGTTCTCCTGCCATTTTGGCTGAATGACTGTTTTATCCTTATATAGGGGAAGGGAGCTAGAGAGCTATTCCCCCACACACGGGGCCTTGCGTTGCCAGGGGGCACAAGTGTCTCCTAGGCCTGAAAGGGTGGGCCTAGGACGTCGACGCAGCAATGCCGTGTGGCACCCAAGGGAGGTTGAAGTATGGCCTCAGACTATGCATCGGGGTGCATACGGTTGGGCAACCTCGCCAGGACAACACCAAGGCGCTGCGTTAGACTCAGTTGAGCACGACAGCACGTGGGCCAAGGATAAATGGTGCTAGTAATTCGGAACGCACACGTAGGCCGGCTGCGTGAGACTCGGTTGAGCACGCTAGCGCGAGGCACAAGGTTGTGGGCTTGGTTCGGTATGTGAGTGAGACATGGTGGCATGGGAAGCTGCATGCCAAGACTGTTGCAAGCGAGGTACTAGTGCAGTGCACAGGGTGAAGCCTGAGCAGGCCAAGTTTAGCACAGTGGTGCAGATGGCGTGTCGTAAGGGGCACGATAAGCCGGATGGTAGGCCGTGAAACAGAGGTAACCACATTGGGAGAGTTCCCATCCTCTAGGCGGGTGGTATCAGAGCTGATGTGTAGATGGGTGATCGATTTTAAATGTAACCCTTGCAAGTGCACAAGTTCTATTACAGTATGGCAAGAACAAAGGTGTCGAACCCACAGGGAAACGTGAATTTTAATTAATTCTTTCAGAGATTTAAAAACATCCCTAAGGAAGTACCAAAGGGCAAATTCAATTTACCTAAAATTTATCACACTTTTCCTAAATGCAAGAAAAATAAATTAATCTAAACAACTAATTACTGATGAATCTAAGAACAGTATTTAAAGATGATCAAGGAATATGCTACCACAGATTTGTACTCCTTTTCTACCATTAAAACCCACAGTTTCATTAAAGCATCATTCACACCATCATTCATCTATAAAAATGATTCGAAATAAAATATGATCATCAATTCGGCATACCCTATCTAAAAACAATGACTCAGCCTATCATTGCAGTATGAGTCATGTAAGAAGCATAGTGTATCTCATGATGTTTAGATCATAACAGTAAGTATATAATCGCTCTGCAGCCTAGATCAGTCTGCAGGTCCAGATCTAGCGATTATAACCGTTGATACGCGCAATCAACGGTCATAACAAGCATTCAATCTATTTTCAATAACACAAACTTTGAGCAAAACGATTCCATGATGACAATAAATAGACTATGGTATTAATCATAAATATGGGTACTTATATGGGGATCGCATCTTCCCTGATCTACTGATTTAGCCGCTCATCTTTGGTGTATGATCTCCTTGTTCATTCAAAGTCATTCCTCTTTTTATTTCTTCCAAAAGATCTTTGTTTACAATGCCTTTTCCTAAATACAATCTATGCTTTCATGAACGTAAAGGAAAAATAATACAAATTCTAGGTACAATCTACCCAGATGAAACCCTAGAAGAAGGAGAAAGAAGAACTCTTGAAAAGATGTCAAGAGGAGTCTAAAACCAAAAATAATAATAATGAATAATAATCCTCTAAAAAAATTCTCCTCAAAAAAACTCTAAAAAAAGAAAAGCCAAAACTAACTCTCTAATTATCTATCTCTAATTCTTTTCTCTAATTATCTATCTCTAATTATCTATCTCTAATTTCTCCTTTTTTCTCGAAGTGTTTGATCCGCTTTAAATAGAGTCGAAGTTTCTCAGCCGCAGAGGTGTTCCAACTCGAAAATTTAGGGTCGATTAATCGACCCAATAGGGTCGATGCATCGACCTCCCAGATTTTAGTGAATTCCTGCCGAACTTTGCATCAGACACTGCTTCGGTATTTTGGCCATAACTTTCTGTCCTGAACTTAGATTGAGGCGATTCTTATGCTGTTGGAAAGCTGAAAGAATGCTCTACAACTTTTGTGTTTTGACAATTTCATAATTCGGCCGTCGTGAAGGTCCAAATGGATCTGCAAATCACACCAAGTTCTTGATGACCCAAAGTTACAGTGTTTTGACATTATTTTTAGAATTCTTGGGCTGTTTCTGCACTTGGCTTGTATTTACCTGAAACACTTCAAATCTAATAATTCTTATCAGATAGCCTTCATCAGATAGCTAAATGTAGGTATTTAGGGGTAAAATATCATCATATTTCACTACTCATCACACCCCCAAACCTACACTTTGCTAGTCCTCGAACAAAGCAAACTAAAGAAAATAAATGCCACTTTCGTAGGGTGCACGATTGCACTTAGCATGTGCAACAAGCCTTTAAACCCCTAGGTGATCCCTAGTGGAGGAGTTGTGTCTCCTGAGGGTTTACAGTGAGGTTACCCACAAACTTCAATACATTTTTGAAACCATCGATAAAATTGAGTTTTCAAAATATGATTTTGATAACATATATAACATTCAAAACTCAAAATCATTAATCAATTCAACATGCGAATCTGCAATTTTAAATAACAATGTTATACTAATCATACTGGCATCCATTAAAATTAGTCTAATGCTCAAATCGTTAGATAACTCATCCATCCATGCTTACTCGTGAAGTGTGTGCATACCCAAACCAAAATTCATTCATCTCAGAACTAGTTCAAACGGGAAACCGTCGGACCTGTTGTTTAGACTCAATCCTCACTTTAGGTATACTCCTGAAATAAAATCACTCCGATGATGGGTAAGTTTTCGCACACATGTGAGAGATCAATACAAAGCAAATAAAAAGGTCTCACATGATAAATGAAACACGATGCAATCAATGAACAAAAATAAATCTCATAAGAAGATACTTGTATATCCTAAGTATATCATATCAAGTGTCATAAGTATCACATATTCACTCTCCACAAGGCAATTACCAATACAAGATCAGATCATGAAGGTCTTTTTATAGGATTGTAATGGGGCTCAGGAAAGGGTAAGAAAGAAAGGAAAGTTGGGATTCAAAATTTTTGAGAAATTGGAAAGGAAACACCTTTTTGATTTTTCTATTTCTCTTATTTTTCTTTTCTAATCTCTCACTATTTTTCTCAACTTTCTTTTTTTTTTGAATTTCCTTTTCTTGAAGCACCTCATATTTTTCATTATTTTTCATAATTTTCTTTTTCTTTTTCTCCCCCCTTTTTCTTTTATATTTTTGTCATACACTCTCAGTAAACACCACAACTTAGTAACTCTCCACTTACTCTCTTTTCGTTCACTCTCATCCCTCGTTCTTAATTTCTTAGAAATAAGAAGGGAAAAGCTGAATTTTCAAAAATGGTGAAGGGTTAAAGGTTAACGTGGCTTATCAAAGAATGTATAAAGGTAAATTTTTTCAATAGGCTCAAAGGGGTACTAGAAGGATAAATTTATATGAGGTGGGGCATTTAAGCACAAACGAGCCAAAGATGGCCTTCAATCATTTCCTTAAAAGATGGTAGCCTTTCCTATTTGTCTTGAGTAGATATACAGTATGTTCTAACATAATGATATGAATTTGATTTCATGCAGAGTCACAAGCCAAAGTAAATGTATGAGATTATACAAAGTAATTCGTATTCAAAGAAAACTCCGAGTTTATGTATTCACTCATCAATGACGAGAAATTAGCTCTAAAGCTCACTGGGTTTAGTCTCCACTAAGAACCTAAGATTCAACATTCAAAACAGTTCATCGATTCTAAGTCTTAGCTTGTTATAAGTGTAAAAATTCTAAGCATGAATATCAAAATTACCCACAAAATATCACATTAAGCTTCATTATCCTAGATACAAGCATTCAAAATCTGACATCGATATTCTCAAAATTAAATTCACATGCATCATCAACTAAAGTTTGAAAACTATCAAAAAATAATTCATATATGATGGTTCAAAATTTTTTATTTATTTATTTTTTTTCATATAAAAAAAATAAGAAAGTGACGTAAGATAGAGAATCATACCTCCAAACCTAAAAATAACAATGTCCTCATTGATTGAAATAAGTAGCGCACCCCAAAACCTGTTGAAAAGTACCTCAACACAAAGATCAGGTGCAGAGAATATGTGCATCAAATTAGAACATGACCAAATATAGATTGAAGGTAATGTGGCTACACTAATTTGGAAATTAAAAACAACCTAAACTAAACTAAAAACTAATATTCTAGAACTAACAAAAACAAAAATGAAAATGAAAATAAATAAAACACATTGGGTTGCCTCTCAGGAAGCGCTGAGTTTAAGTGTCGACAGCTCAACCTCTTCATTGATCAAGAATCTGGGTCACTAAGGTGCATTGCCTCAATTCTCATCTGGGTCATGGGCTCAAACGCCGGTTTAAGACGTTGCCCATTCACTTTGAAAACTCGATTGTCCGTGAGACTGCGGATCTCAATCGCACCATGCACACTAATAGAAAAAACCTGATACGGGCCTTCCCATCTCGATTTCAGTTTTCCCGGGTGAAGCTTAAGTCTGGAGTTGAACAACCAAACTTTTTGTCCAATGTGAAACTCTTTCCGAGAAATTGACTCATCATGCAGCTTCTTGTACCGTTCTTTATACATCTTGGAGTTTTCATACGCATCATAGCGTAGCTCTTCTAATTCACTCAGCAGTAGCCGTCGATTTGATCCTGCCGCTTGCATATCAAAGTTAAATCTTTTGATAGCCCAAAATGCATTATGCTCTAATTCAACAGGAAGATGGCATGCTTTCCCATAGACAATTCTGAACGGAGACATTCCAATTGGTGTCTTGAAGGCGATACGATAGGCCCAAAGAGCATCAGATAGCCGGTTAGACCAATCTCTTCTATCTGGTCGCACCGTCTTTTCTAAAATTCGTTTAATCTCTTGGTTCAACACTTCCACTTGACCACTAGTTTGCGGGTGATATGGCATTGCGACCTTGTGAGTGACGCCGTATTTCTTCATTAAAGTAGTAAAATGGCGGTTGCAGAAGTGCGAACCGCCATCACTAATGATCGCCCGTGGAAACCCGAATCTGTTAAAAGCATTTTCTTTCATAAATTTGACAACGACCTTGTGATCATTTGATCGGGTTGCCATAGCTTCTATCCATTTGGAGACATAGTCAACAGCCACAAGAATATACGAATACCCGAAAGATGGAGGAAAAGGACCCATGAAGTCAATCCCCCAAACATAAAAATTTTCAACAATTAGAATCGGATTAAGGGGCATCATATTTCGTTGTGAAATATTTCCCAGCTGTTGACATCTTTGGCATTCGTTGTAAAATTGAGCAGCGTCACAAAAGATGGAGGGCCAGTAGAATCCGCTTTGAAGGATTTTCTGTGCAGTCTTTTGTCCTCCGAAATGGCCTCCACAGGCTCCAGCATGGCAGAAATTGATGACGCTCAGTTGCTCTTCTTCCGGTACACATCTCCTGATGATTTGATCTGAACAGATTTTGAATAATTGTGGTTCATCCCAAAAATAGTATTTGATTTGGGAGAAAAAGAGATGCTTATCATTCTTACCCCATTCAGTAGGGATTCTGCCAGTGACCAGATAATTCATGATATTGGCAAACCAAGGAGCTTTCGTAGCAGTCGCATCAATTGCCATCAATTGCTCATCCGGAAAAGAGTCTCGGATAGGTTCAGGTGCAGAAGATTCTTCAGGCAAAATGCGAGACAAGTGATTAGCCACAACATTCTCTACTCCCTTTTTATCTTTGATTTCGAAATTGAACTCTTGAAGTAGCAGGATCCAGCGGATCAATCTTGGTTTGGCGTCCTTCTTTGCCAACAAATATTTCAATGCAGAGTGGTCTGAAAAGACCACTATTTTTTATCCAAGCAGATAAGATCGAAATTTATCGAGAGCATACACCACAGCTAACAACTCTTTCTCAGTGGTGTAGTTAAGCTGTGCATCGATCAATGTCTTACTGGCATAATAAATTACGTGAGGTAATTTATTCACCCTTTGCCCTAAGACAACTCCGATAGCGTAATCAGATGCATCACACATGAGTTCGAATGGTATAGAATAATCCGGTGGTTGGATTATCGGTGCATTTAATAAGAGCTCGCACAATTTCAGAAATGCTTTCATGCAATCCTCGTCGAAATCAAAAGGAACAACTTTGCCAAGCAGGGTGCACAATGGTTTAGCCACCTTGCTAAAATCTTTGATGAATCTTCTATAAAATCCAGCATGACCCAAAAATGATCGAATTTGTCGAACACTCTTCGGTGGGGGCAAATTAGCAATTAGGTCGACTTTGGCCTTATCAACTTCAATTCCTTTCCTTGAAACAATATGGCCCAGCACAATTCCTTGTTGAACCATAAAATGACTCTTTTCTCAGCTAAGAACTAGTTTGGAATTCACACAACATTGCAACACTTGTGAAAGGTGGTTCAAACATGAACCAAATGTTTTCCCAAAAACAGAGAAATCGTCCATGAATACCTCGATGAACTTATCAATCATATCCGAAAATATGGCCAACATACATCGTTGAAAAGTAGCAGGTGCATTACATAAGCTAAAAGGCATTCTTCGATATGCAAACGTTCCGTAGGGACACGTGAACGTCGTCTTCTCTTGATCAGGTGGAAAAATGGGCACTTGATTGTATCTCGAATAACCATCAAGAAAGCAATAAAACTCTTGTCCTGCTAACTTCTCAAGGATTTGATCAATGAACGGAAGGGGAAAATGATCCTTTCTGATAGCTGTGTTCAATTTTCTATAATCAATGCAGACATGTCACCCAGTAGTTTCGCGAGTAGGGACCAATTCTCCTTCAGTAGTTTCTTTCACAGTGATTCCGGACTTTTTCGGAATGATTTGGACTGGACTTACCCATTCACTATCAGAGATCGGATAGATGATTCCAGCATCGAGAAGTTTAATGACTTCCTTTAAAATGACTTCTTGCATGATCGGATTAAGTCGCCTTTGCGGTTCCCTCGATGGTCTACTCTCATCTTCCAGATGTATTTTATGCATACATACTGATGGGTCAATCCCTTTTAAATCAGCTAGGGTCCATCCAATAGCCTCCTTGTGATCTTTAAGCACTTTCAACAAGTCATGCTCTTGTTCTTCCGATAACGTGGATGAAATTATCACCGGAAACGTTTCTCGTGGCCCCAGAAAAGCGTATTTGAGCGATTCAGACAACTGTTTCAATTCCACAGTTGGTGGCTCCTCAATTGATGGAGTTGGTTCAGCTTTTACCTCAATGGATAACGGTTCTATCTTAGTCACAACTTCACATAAGTTATCATCTGGACATGATAAACTTGACTTATTCTCCTCTGGCTGCTTCCTTTCAGATCCTTTTTGTTCATAGATGGCCAACAAAGCAGTTTCAAATTCTTCTTTGGTGAGCATTGATGGTAATGCTTCATCCACCACTTCGTCCATCTGATCGATGTAAAAACATTCGACCTCATCCTCGTTAGGGAAATGGTTCATCGCATGGAATATGTTCAATCTAACCTTCATGTTTCCAAAAGAAATGTCCATGACTCCCGTGCGACAATTAATGCAAGCGTTGGCAGTGGCGAGAAACGGACGTCCAAGGATGATGGGGACTTGATTAATTGATTTAATAGGTGGTTCCATGTCTAAGACAACGAAGTCCACTGGAAAGATAAACTTGTCTATTCCAACCAAAACATCCTCGATAATACCCCTAGGTCTTCTTTCTGATCTATCTGCCAGTTGGAGTGTGACCGTCGTGGGTTTCAATTCACCCAATCCGAGTTTCTCGTACATTGAGTATGGGATTAGATTAACACTTGCTCCCAAATCCAATAACGCTTTTCCAATTGGTTGCCCACCAATGACACATGGAACAGTTGGGACTCCAGGGTCTTTCAGTTTCTGTGGGGTTTCCAATTGCAACATCGAACTGACTTGATTAGTAAGGAACACTTTCTTTGAAACATGAGTACGTGCCTTTCTCTTACGAGTGCACAAATCTTTGAAAAACTTTGCATACTCAGGAACTTGTTTGATTGTTTCAAGTAATGGAAGATTTATCTTTACTTGCTTAAATGTTTCAAAGATTTCTTCCATTTTTGCCGGTCCCTTGCCCATTCTAGATGGAGGAGTTAGGCATTCAGGGAATGGTGCCTTTGGGACATAAGGTGCAGATTCAAGTTCCGATTCTTTTTCACGTCCTTGTTGGACAGTTGGAAGTGACGCTTCCTCTATTTCTTTTTCTTTTCCCTTCTCTCTTCCTTGCCCTTTCTCTTTCTCTTTTTCGTTCTCTTTTCCTTTTCCTTTATATTTTCTTATCTCTGATTCTTTCTCTTTCTCTGCTTCTCTTTCTGCATCAACTTCCACAGGTATTTCCACTTAATTATCAACTTCTCACCCACTTCTCAGCACCATAACAACTTTCAACTATTGACTATTCGATGGTCCTTCATCAGGTAGTGCTTGACCTCGAGGATTGTTGACGGGTTGGCTGGGAAGCCTACCTTCCTCTCGTTGACTCAATTGATTGGCCAATTGACTGATTTGATCCATTATCATCTGCTGAAAAAATTGCATGCTTCGCATCACCTTTTCTTCCAGATCAGAATCTTTCGAAGTGCTGGTATGAGATTGATTAAGATTCTGATTGAAATTTTGATTTTTTCGATATTCAGTATTTGGATGATAATACGGAGCATTCTGCTGGAAATTGAAATTCTGTTGGAAATTAGGATTCTGTTGTGGACGAAAATTCTGCTGAAAATTTTGTTGAAAATTTTGTTGTCCACTCATTAGATTAGATCTGAACTGCTGATTCACCTGTTCAGTTTGGTTTGATCCTCCCCATCCTAAGTTGGGGTGATTTTTTCATTCCGGATTGTATGCGTTTGAGTACATGTTCCTACCTTGTCGCTGATATGATTGAGTCAGATTCACCTGCTCTTGAGGAGTAGGTTCATCAGGAAGAAATGACAAGGTAGTAGGGCACTCGTTAGCCATGTGACCTGGGTGGTCACAAATTGAACACACAGTGGGGGTGATAGGAGCTTTAGCTTGCTTGGTAACAGCTAACAGCGTATTCATTTGCTTGGACAGCATGTCAACCTTTGTTGATAGATCAGAGGTATTATTGTTGACATCATATAATCCATCTTTTGTCAGCATATGAGATTTAGGTGCCAGGTCCAAGTTAATTCGCCCCAATATTGCATTTTGTATCGAGGTTTGATACAACTTCTCAAACAATGCCCACAATTCGTCGGCTTCCTTTGTGGCACATGATCCACCACAAGATGCATCAACCATGCGTCTCTCTTCAGGAATCAGTCCATTGTAAAAACTTTGGACTTGTTGCCACCTTAGAACTTGATGATTGGGACAACTCTTAATCAATTCCTTAAAGCGTTCCCAACATTCATGGAATGTTTCTGTAGGTTGTTGGGAGAAAATTTAAATTTTCTGACGCAGCTCAATGACTTTGGTCATGAGAAAATATTTTTTAAGAAACTGACGGTGTAGCTCTGCCCAACTCTGAATAGATTGCGGTTCTAAGGAATAGAACCCGTTTTTGCTTTATCTCTTAAAGAGAAAGGAAAGAGTCGAAGCTTAGCTATCCCATCAGTGACATTGTGGACTCTGAACATTTTGCAGACCCCAGTGAATTCATTTAGATGAATGTGAGGATTTTCATTTGCCAAACCATGGAAAATTTGTAGCATTTGAATCATTGCTGATTTGAATTCATAGTAGTTCCCTGGAATAGGATCATGCATGATACTATCCTGATCCTCGTAAAAACCAGAATCATTATAATATTCGAGTGTTCTAGGGCCCTCATTGTAATTGTTATTCCCATTATTTCCATTATTGATATTCTGGTTGTTCCCATTCATTTCTTGCCTTTGATCAGCCATGGCTTTAGTATGATGATATTGATTCCTCTGAATTCTACGATTCTCTCTACAAGATCTTTCGATCTCAAGATTAAACGATTGCAGATGTGGGTGATGAGATCGAGTAAAGCTCATGCACCAACACTCACAACAAAGATTGATGAATCCACAACAAACCCAAAATATTCAGCTTTAATCGATTAAAGCAAAGATTTTCAATCGATTGACAAAAGCGCACAAATTTTTATTTTTATTTTTTTTTAAAATTAAAATCCGAATTTAAATTAAATTAAAATTTTTTTTTTTAATTAAAATTAAAAATCGAATTAAAATTATTTATTTATTTTTTTTTTTTTAATTCGAATTTCAAAAATAAAAATTAAATTCGAAAATTAAAATATAAAATTTAAATTTCAAAACCTAAAGACAATCCTACAAAATCCTATAAAATTTTACCTAAAAGAGAAAAAGGGAGAGAATAGAAAGATTCATACAAAGCCTAAAACAAGTAGTCCCACAAAAATTAATAACTAGATTTTAGAAAATCCTACAAAATATCTAAAAGAGGAAAATAAGGAAAATAAACTCCTAAAAAATTTAAATAAGAAATCCTAAAAATCTAAACTTCCTAAAATAACTCCATAAAACTTACCTAAGAGAGAAAAATAAGGGAAAAAATTTTGACTTTTTTTTTTTTTTTTAAATTAAATTTAAAATTCGAATTAAAATTAAATTTTAAATTTTTTTTTTTTTTTTTTTTTTAAATCCGAATTTCAAAAATTAAAATTAAAAATTCAAATTTTAAACCTAATGGCAATCCTACAAAATCTTATCTAAAAGAGAAAAATAAGGGAAAGAATAAAAGATTTTTAAATTTCCTAAGGAAGGTATCTTAAAAATCTATACTTCCTAAAAAGACTCTTACAAAATCTAAAATAAGAAGCCTAAAAATTTCGACTTCCTAAAAGACTCCTACAAAATTTAAAATAAAAAACCAAAAAATCTCAACTTCCTAAAAAACTCCTAAAAAAAAAATACTTACCTAAGAGAAAAATAAGGGAAAGAAGATTTTGCAAAGCAAAAATTCAAAATTTGATTTTTTTTTTTTTTTTAATCAAAACACAAAAATCCCTAACCGAATTAATCAAAATTTCGTCGATCTCCCCGGCAACGGCGCTAAAAACTTGATCGATTTTAAATGTAACCCTTGCAAGTGCACAAGATCTATTGCAGTATGGCAAGAACAAAGGTGTCGAACCCACAGGAAAACGTGACTTTTAATTAATTCTTTTAGAGATTTAAAAACATCCCTAAGGAAGTACCAAAGGGCAAATTCAATTTAACCAAAATTTATCACACTTTTCCTAAATGCAAGAAAAATAAATTAATCTAAACAACTAATTACTGATGAATCTAAGAACAGTATTTAAAGATGATCAAGGAATATGCTACCCCAGATTTGTACCCCTTTTCTACCATTAAAACCTACAGTTTCATTAAAGCATCATTCACACTATCATTCATCTATAAAAATGATTCGAAATAAAATATGATCATCAATCCGGCATACCCTATCTAAAAATAATGACTCAGCCTATCATTGCGGTATGAGTCATGTAAGAAGCATAGCATGTCTCATGATGTTTAGATCATAACAGTAAGTACATAATCGCTCTGACCTAGATGGTCAATCAAGATCTTCATAACAAGCATTCAATATATTTTCAATAACACAAACTTTGAGTAAAATGATTCCATGATGACAATAAATAGACTATGGTGTTAATCATAAATATGGGTACTTATCTGGGGATCGCATCTTCCCCGATCTACTGATTTAGCCGCTCATCTTTGGTGTATGATCTCCTTATTCATTCAAAGTCATTCCTCTTTTTATTTCTTCCAAAAGATCTTTGTTTATAATGTCTTTTCCTAAATACAATCTATGCTTTCATGAACGTAAAGGAAAAACAATGCAAATCCTAGGTACAATCTACCCAAATGGAACCCTAGAAGAAGGAGAAAGAAGAACTCTTGAAAAGATGTCAAGAGGAGTCTAAAACCAAAAATAATAATAATGAATAATAATCCTCTAAAAAAATTCTCCTCAAAAACTCTAAAAAAAGAAAAGCCAAAACTAACTCTCTAATTATCTATCTCTAATTCTTTTCTCTAATTATCTATCTCTAATTTCTCCTTTTTTCTCGAAGTGTTTGATCCGCTTTAAATAGAGTCGAAGTTTCCCAGCCGCAGAGGTGTTCCAACTCAAAAATTTAGGGTCGATTAATCGACCCAATAGGGTCGATGCATCGACCTCCCAGATTTTCGTGAATTCCCACCGAACTTTGCATCAGACACTACTTCGGTATTTTGGCCATAACGTTCTGTCCCAAACTCGGATTGAGGCGATTCTTACCGTATTGGAAAGCTGACAGAAAGCTCTACAACTTTTGTGTTTTGACAATGTCATAATTCGGCCGTCTTGAAGGTCCAAATTGATCTACAAGTCTCACCAAATTCTCGATGACCCAAAGTTACAGTGTTTTGACATTATTTTCAGAATTCTTGGGCTGTTTTCTGTACTTGGCTTGTATTTACCTGAAACACTTTAAATATAATAATTCTTATCAGATAGCCTTCATCGGATAGCTAAATGTAGGTATTTAGGGGTGAAATATCATCATATTTTACTACTCATCAATGGGTTGGCTTCGTTGCACGCGGTAGCGAAGCACCACGCGGGTTGAAAGCAAGTCGAAGGACGCCCCGCGACAGTTGGTATCAGAAGTAGGCTGACCTAGCGAAGCGTGCGTTAGGTGCCGCACGGGACTGAGGT
This sequence comes from Chloranthus sessilifolius, assembly GCA_021018995.1. Lineage (NCBI taxonomy): Eukaryota > Viridiplantae > Streptophyta > Magnoliopsida > Chloranthales > Chloranthaceae > Chloranthus > Chloranthus sessilifolius. The sequence continues at coordinate 144,079,523 of CM037590.1, read as the reverse complement.
TGCGGAAGTGTGAGCCCGTGATATTTTGGTATCAGAGCCAAGTTCGATCCAGAAGCGATGATGCTATTGAGCAATTGGTGCGGAGGCACGCGATGTGGTGTCAAGAGGACACGCGACATCCTTGAACAATTGGTGCGGAGGCACGCGATGTGGTGTCAAGAGGACACGCGACATCCTTGAACAATTGGTGCGGAGGCACGCGATGTGGTATCAAGAAGGCACGCGACATCCCTGAGCTAGTTAACAGGTGAGGGCCTTGTGACAGCAGAACCAAGTTGACCCGACCGGGGTGACAGTGGGGAGCTAGTGAGAAGGTGCGGACCTAAGAACTAGAAATGTGTTGCTAACAAGCTGGGAGGAGTTAGCGGGGTCAGTTCACTATGATCATGCGTCAACGAGGACGTTGACATTTTATGGAGTGGTGGAGGATGTGACGGGGCCAATACTCGAGCTTGCAGCATAGTGTGTGTGGCACGACATGTGGTGCCAAGAGGGCACGCGACATGGGGCCAAGTGGGCCTGGCGACGTGGTCGCACTGCGAGGACGCGACACGGTCGCATGAGGGTAGGATCAAGGTGGGCTAGCGATGCAAGAGGCGTTGCGGTATGTCAAACCAAGGGGTTTGAGGTTCTCCCCGCCATTCTGGGCCGAATGACCTGCTTACCCTTATATAGGGGAAGGGAGCTAGAGAGCTATTCCCCCGCACACGGGGCCTTGCGTTGCCAGAGGGGGCGCAAGTGTCTCCTAGGCCTGAAAGGGTGGGCCTAGGACGTCTACGCAGCGATGCCATGTGGTACCCAAGAGAGGTTGAAGTATGGCCCCAGACTACGCGTCGCGGTGCATACGGCTGGGTAACCTCGCGAGGACAACACCAAGGTGCTGCGTTGGACTCAGTTGAGCACGACAGCATGTGGGCCAAGGATAAATGGTCCTAGTAATTCGGAACGCACACGTAGGCCGGCTGCGTGGGACTCGGTTGAGCACGCGAGCGCGAGGCACAAGGCTGTGGGCTTGGTTCGGTATGTGAGTGAGACATGGTGGCATGGGAAGCTGCATGCCAAGACTGTTGCGAACGAGGTACTAGTGCAGTGCACAGGGAGAAGCTTGAGCAGGCCAAGTTTAGCACAGTGGTGCAGATGGCGTGTCGTAAGGGGCACGATAAGCCGGGTGGTTGGCCGTAAAATAGAGGTAACCACATTGGGGGAGTTCCTGTCCTCTAGGCGGGTGGTATCATAGCTGATGTGTAGATGGGTTGGTTCGTTGCACGCGGTAGCGAAGCACCACGGGGGTTTAAAGCGCGTCGAAGGACGCCCCGCGACAGTTGGTATCAGAAGTAGGGTGACCTAGCAAAGCGTGCATTAGGTGCCGCACGGGACTGAGGTTGCGGAAGTGCGAGCCCGTGACACGTCGCCGTTGGATTAGAGATGTTTGAGAGCTCTGTCATAACATGGTGACATTTGTTTGAAACCAAGGAATCCGACTTCTCAATTTGACGTCGTCTTTTCTTTATTTCCAAGTTTGGTTTTTCTCCACCATTGTCATTTGGTTTTTCACTTTTTCTCCACCATTGTCATCTACATAAAAGCTACAGAAGACCCAGGAAGTCAATACTTTGGAAGACCTGCAGGAATTGCTGAGCAAAGGGTTATAGTTTTAAAATTTGTATACTATTCCTCGAGCTTAATTGGGATAATTAGAGTTTTCGGGCTATTTGATTTTCATGTATGCTTATAGAAATATCTATCCGTCTATACTTTTTTCTGTTAAGTACATGGATCAAAATGCTGGTATACTGATACGTATCGTTCGAGCTCAAAACCGATACGTATCGGTATCGAACAGTACCAGACGATATATTGAATGTATCGTCCGATAAACACCATATAAAAGAACGATAGGGTACATTCAATCCTTCAACTTCTTTATTGATGTGTTTTCTTTTCTATAAGAACAAATTGGCACAATTTTGATTGGATATATATAAAAGTAACCAGATTAATAGCTATATTGCCAAAGTTCCAGACATTAACATTAAGGGCCCTTTAGAAAACAATGCCTCAAAACAAACTCTGTAGCAAAAAATAGCCGACCTCAAATGTTCTAGAAAAACTGTGCTTTTACGGATTTTGGAACTTCAGAAAATCATGAAAGCACTGTTTTTTATTTTATTTTTTTAAACGGTGCTGTCACGATTTTCTGAAGTTTCAAAATCCGTGAAAGCACGTTTTTCTAAAACGTTTGAGGTCAGGTCTTTTTTGCTAAAAAGTTTTGTTTTTGAGGTATGTTTCTCTAATTATCCCTAACGGAAATCCAGTTGTATGTGTTAGAAGTTCCTATTTTGGTGGCCATCACTATGGTCAAACCCGTTGACCGGTGAATGGTATAAGATCAACCTTGAGATGTACAATTGCTATTCTGGTGAGTTTGAAGAGAATAGGCAACTGCTTATTGAGTCTTTCAGTTAAGGTATGATTGTGATTTCTAATCACACTATAATTAGCAATTTCAGTCCTTAATGAGATAGGACTCTTTGGCTATAAATATAAGGGGTGCCTGGTCCCAACGATAGCTCGACATAATTCAATCCTCCCTATTGGCGAGAGCATCCCCATTGTGCTAGGAGACATTGAATGCGAGAACATCGTTGAAGATCGGCAACCATCAATGGCTAACGCTCAAGGTGCGCATATTTATAGTTTGTATATTTATTGGTTTTTGATTGATCGTGCGCCTAGATCTCTAGGCTTAATTTTGGATGGTCGGATCGTCAGATCCATTTAGATTCCATCAATTGGTATCAGAGCCATGATTGGCATTATGATCGGTCAAAACTTTAAAATGAGCTTTTATTATTATTTTTTTTATATGGCTGTTTTATAAAAAAAAAAAAAAAAAATTTGGTCCGGCACTGATCAAAGTTTTTTTTTTTACTGTTTTAAAAAAAAAAAAAAACAAGGGGGGATTGCCGGTGGTTTTTTATTTTTTTTTTCCGGCCACCGGATTGACACCGGCGGCCGTCCGGCGTCGTGGCCGACCGGATGGCTCACACCTCGGGTCCAGTCACCGGCGAGGCGGTGGCGCAAATAAAAATAAAAATTTGGGGTTTTTGTGGCCGACGGTCCGGCGCCGGTGGCCCTTTCCGCCACCGGATTGCACTACCGACTTCCGTGCCGGCCGAATCTTGATCTGCCGGACCGTGCGCCGATCACCGGTGGAGGCGCGGTAAGCCGTGCTGGTGCACCTGCAACCGACAAATAAAAAAAAATTTGGTTCTTTGGGCCGGTCCGCGTAGTGAGTTCTTTCCATGACCGGAATGGCACCGGCCGACAACGACCAAGGCCAACCGGCGCCCGGACGTCGGCCGCGTGATGTGCGGGTGAGCCCGGTTTGGCGGCTGTTGTAACTTCAAAAAAAAACAAAAATATTGAAGAAGAAGAAGAAGAAGAAGAAGAAGGGGATGGGGCGGGTCCGTCGCCGGCCCACTGCCCGACCCGCCTAGCCCTTTTGGTCTTTGGCCCGACCCGCCTGGCCTATTTGGACCCCAGCCCGACCCATTTGGCCCCTGGCCCGTTTGGCCTATTTTGGCTTATGGCCCGACCCGCATGGACCCGCATGGCCCTCTGGACCATGGCCCGACCCGCATAGCCTTAGCCCGACACCGCCCAGACTATTTGGACCCTGGCCCGACCTACCACAGCCTATTTGGCCCCAGACCGTTTTGGCTCTAGCCACTGCCGTCGACCATGGACCCGACCCATTGGGCCCTATGCCCATTCGGCTCTTGGCCTATTTGGCCCAAGTCCGCCCGACCCACTGGGCCCTTGGCCCACTCGGTCACTAAGGCCCATGGCCCGGTTTTGGTACCCGGCCCAACATAACCACCCTATTTCCTAATCTTCTCGGGCCTTTTCTAGGCTATTTATAGGTCCGATTTTCGGACATTATATATGTATTTTGACTATCTCGGACATTCCGGATCCGTTTGTAAGGTCTATTTTTGATAATGAGCTCTCTATTATGATATTTTCATGACCTAATGTTATTTTTCCCATTTTTTAATTGTGTAATCAATTTTTGTTCAAGTATCATTCATTAGAATTGGGTAGTGGAGGTTGTGATCCACCACCATGGCTGGTACTTACACATTATAATGCTCGTTTGTTGTCTTTTTTGACACCTCATCATAACACGTTTTGTGATCATCTAAATTATTATCAAGCCTAATTTGAAAACATGGCTTAGAAAGATTCTTCTGCCCAACGGTGATGATCCTTCCTAGTGCCGTGGTTTTCATAGTGAGGTTTAATTTTGTTTAAAAATATGTTACAAATCCAGTGAAAGTGTGTAGTGAACGTTGGCGTTACAACATAAGGGATTCTTCTGCCCAACGGTGATGAATCACTTAATGTTATATGATGGCTGTGTTTCACTATTCATTATTTTGTGTGTGTGGGTACTGCTCGCGTGTTGTGACTCGACCCAACGGAGGGTCATAACGACGCAATTAGTACCACAATCATTAATATAGATTGAGGAAGCGACTAGTGTGTTATGGCTCGACCCAACGGAGGGTTATAATGACACAAAACGTTTCTCAATAAAATCACATTGGTTTTAATTTTTATATTCTTTGACATATTTTAACTTTCGCGTCACATACTATAATTATAATCTTGTGGAATTGATAGTTACTTCGATTGTATGTGGACATAATAAAACCCTTAATTATTGTGCAGCATTGAACCCGTCTATCATAACCAGTATGATTGGTGGAATTGAACTTTTGAGTGGATCAAATTATAAGAAATGGAAGGAACAAGTTGCAATTGTTCTAGGCTGCATGGATCTTGACTATGCTATACGATCTGATAAACCCAAGGTGCTCACCGCTGATGCCTCGGCTGAGGATCTGGCAGTGAACCATACGGATTTAGAAAAATGGGATAGATCAAATCGTATGAGCCTCATGATCATAAAGAGTTCCATTGCTGATGCGATTCGGGGAGGTATTCCTGACTCGCACACTGCAAAGGAATACATGCAAGCCATTAAGGAACAATTTCAAGGGACTTCTAAAGCCCTTGCCAGTAGTCTAATTGTTAAAATGGGAACCATGAAATATGATGGTCATAGCGGCGTCCGGGAGCACATTATGAAAATGAGTGGCATGGCCACTCAATTGAAAGAACTGGACATGGGTTTTTCTGAGGGTTATCTTGTTCACTTCATTATGACTTCTCTTCCTGCGCAATTTGGCCCGTTCAAGATCAATTATAACACGCAGAAAGAGAAGTGGAAGATGAACGAGCTAATTGCTCACTGTGTCCAAGAAGAAGAACGACTTCGGGCTGAAAAACCTGAAAGTGCCCATTACGCCGCTCTTGGCCCATCGAAATGAAATTTCAAGCGAAAACTGGGACAATATAAAGGAAAGAACGTGAAAGCTCCTCCACCGGAAACCAAACAAGGAGAAGCTAGCACATCTACTTCTGGCATCAAGTGTCACTTTTGTAAGAAGAAGGGACACATTAAAAAGAATTGTCAGAAATACAGAGATTGGCTAGTTAAGAAAGATAATGACCTTGCTTTTGTGTGTTTTGAATCACTTTATGTTGATGCTCCACGCAATACTTGGTGGATAGATTCTGGTGCAACTATTCACATAAGTAATTCAATGCAGGGATTTCGATCCAGCAGGAAGCTAAGTAAAGGCGAACGTACCATCAAACTCGGGAATGGAGTAGAAGCAGACATGGAGGCCATTGGGACTCTCCGTCTCATTTTAGATAGTGGTTTCATTTTGGATTTAGTTGATACTATTTATGTTCCCAGTATCACTAGAAACCTTTTCTCAATTTCTAAATTTGATTCATTAGGTTTTGAATTAAAATTTGGACATAATATGTTTACTCTATTATTCAATTCCGATATTGTGGGTGGTGGCTCATTAGTGGGCAATCTTTATCAGTTGAACTTGGATTCATCTTACGCCCAATCTTTAGTTTCTATGCATGTGAATGATAAAATAAGTAAGAAACGAAAACGAGCACTCGATAACTCCTCCATTTTATGGCATAAACGTTTAGGCAATATATCTAAGGATAGAATGGAGAGGTTAATTAAAGATGATATAATCGATGCGCTCGATTTCTCTGATTTCAATACTTGTGTTGATTGCGTTAAAGGAAAACTCACAAAGACTAATAAGAAAGGGGCTCTCAGAAGCACGAGTTTGCTGGAAATAGTCCACACTGACCAGGCCCTACACCTCTGTATGATAATAAGCATGGTTTTTAATATTGGCTTTATCTAATTTTTAATTTTTATTATTGCTATTTTGTTGTTAATTGATCATAAGATGGATTTTAAACATCGTCATTATCCGATCCATTATCGTCTGATGTGTTTCGGGTTAGCTCCAACCTGGTACAATATTAGCCCAATATGATATAGCATCAAATATCAGGTCAAAACATTCTGATATAGGGTCATTCAGCCGATATGCATCCAATTTGGATGTACATTATACCAAAAATTCCCTTTAGCCATATTTTTTTTAAAATTTTAAATTATATATATTGAATATTTTAAAACAAGAAGAAGGATCTATAATATCATTCTGTTTGGCGGATATGAATCCCATATATTCGAATCTTATCGGCTTGGGACCCAGCCGATATGCTAATATGTACCAGTTTTAAAATCCTTGATGATAATGCCAGCTTGAATACTCCTTCAGGCTTTTTGAAAAAAAAATTAGGCTCATTTTTATTATTTATTTCTTCAATTTTTAATAAAACTTCTATGTTGTTTTGGTTTGAAGGTGACGAGTCCTTTAAGGATTTTGATTGATTTGTTTTATTTTAATTTATTATTTGACATTTAGTTTTTATTTCTCTGTCTTTTTATTTGGATGAGACCCAAGTAAAAGATCATGCCGCCTCTTCTATCTGTAGAGAATCCTTCTGCATCAATGGCGTCATGAAAAGTAGATAACAATTAATTTCACCACAAAAAACAAGACTATTAGCGGCAACCAAAAACTGCCGCTATTAATCAAAAATTGCTGCTAATACCCTTGCCGCTACTAGTCCCACTACAAAAAAACATAAAAACTATTAAAGACTATTAGCGACAATTTTTGGTTATTAGCGGCAGTTTTTGGCTGCCGCAAATAGTTTTATTTTTGGTAGTGTCTTTAATAGTTTTTTGTTAATAGCGGTAGTTTTTTGCAAAAAACTGTCGCTAATAATATGTTTTTTTGTAGAATTTGAATGATATAAACAAGATATTTTAATACACTTATCAAATAATTGCCCATGTTAAATTTTATGTCAATATGATATTTTTTTGTTTTTAAAAAAATAGCCTTTATGTAAAGAAGAATTGGAGATGCTCATTGAAATTTCAGGGTAATCGATAATATAATTAGCAATAAAATAATTAACACGATATAAAAATGCACTCACAATCACAAATTGAGCATAGATGATTTTAAAGTGGAAAATCCTTTCACAGGTAAAAACTATGGGATCTATCTCAGATCCAAGGCAAATAATCCACTATGAAAAATAAATTCTTACAGTGATTATAAATAAAATGCTCTATTACTCAGCACACCAACAATGATTGCTTCCCACGATTGTCCCTTTCACAGTGTAGAGTTATCACCTTCAATCGTCATCTCTCACGATGGTCCACTCGATTCACACGAGCCAACAACAAACTTGAGACAAGTTTAACCTTAAATCACGGTGGTAATGTTTTCTTTGAGATTTAGACAATTCAGAATCATACTAGATTATCTCAAAGAGAAGGAAAAAAGGGATATCTGAAGAGATTTTTAGAAACTGAAAAAAATTCTCGGAAGTTGTAACTTTCCAAAACTAATTTCCCTTTTTAAATTGTCGGGGCACGGACATCCGTGAATCACTCACGGATGTCCGTGAGATCAGTCACGGACGTCCATCCGACCAACGGGGACAGTTGTTCTGTCACACTTAGTCTACTTGGCATTCTAAGACGTGATGGGAGCACTTTTATTAGGTTTAATCATGATTATGATAAAATAGCTAACAATTTCTCCCATTATCATAATCATGACAAAATCTAGCATATAAGGACTCAAAAAAAATACATCAAATTAGCTCTCATGTAAGTTTTATATATCAATCTAGTATGCAATAAAAAAAAATACAACTCTATTGTTCCCCCTAATTGATTTGCAAAGTAGATTAAATAAACTTGTATGATGATCATTGGCACATTTTCCACATTTACTTACTACCTAAAATAATAAAACACAACATCAAGTGTAGCAGGGAATATAAAAAATAACAATCATACCATAATTATCTCATCCATTTTGTCATAATGTGACAATGAGTATAATCAACAAGCAGCCATGAGATAGTAATAACACAGTAACACAAAATGATATATATATATATATATATATATATATAAAAGATTTGAGCATTCATAAACCATGATTACAAAAAGTTGCTTGTAGAAGATATCTTAAACATAAATTCACACACATCTAAACAACACACAAAACCAATAAAAATAATCACAAAACCAATAAAAACAACCAACCACAGTCATTGTGGTGGAAAGTGAGGACCAGGTGGTGGGTAGACATTGTCAAATCGAGCCATCATGACAGCGAATCCATTTTCCATTAACATCTGAAGAGAAGATAGCTACTCCTCGTATAAAGTAAAATTGGTCTCAACCTGAGAGGTCAATGCCTGGATTTCAGCATCGAGACGGTCAAAACGGGAATTGTAGTAATGCACCGCCGGGCTAGGAATTGGAGGAGGAACTTGAGAAGGAATGGTGCCAAAGCCAGACCCAATATCACCCTCTACTAGAGCATCAACACCCTCATCATCATAACGTTCATCACTATCGTCAACGAACTCAATGTCATCAATATCAACACGTACTCTTTTCTCAATCTTTGTAAATTTTCCAAGTGGAGCCATCATTCGAGTGGTCGTTAGGAGAGGAGGAAGCATCATCTGAGAGGCTACAACCTTTCCAATGAGGATTGGAAAGGGTAGAGAGACATCTTGGACATTTCATCGCACATACGACGGGCGACCATTTCAAAAATAATTGTCAAGACACACAAAGGACGTTCCTTTTCAAGTAGAAACATAAGATAGATGGTGTCTCATCTAACCTGATCTTTGTTCCCCGCACATGAAGTAAGTGTGGCAAAAAGAATATGATGAAGCCATTGTAGTCGCGGCTTGAGTAACATGTAATGTAACGCGACACTAGGAGGATGACCAAAATTTTCGTAGACAAAATCATAAACATTAGATGGTTGAAAAAGAGAGTATATATTTCTTTCCTTGACAGGGAAACTATAACTGTCAAGATTTAAGGGAATACCAAGTACTTCGAAAATAGTGAGAGGGGAGAAGCAGATCTCAGTACCGAATACGTACAAGGTGATGCACCATTCTGTCCGATCCTCTACGAAGTGACTTTTGATTAAATTTGAGTAGAAATACCGAACCATATCAGTTTACGCCGAATCTGAGAGAGATAAAATAGAAAGCTACCCACGACTCTCAGATATGGTGTAGAGATCGTGGTCTCGGAGAAATTGCTCGAGGATGACTCTTTCCACTATTAAAAACCTTGATGTGAAGAACTAATCAAATCGCTCTTCATGTGCTAGAGACGGAAACTGTCGAACATTTGAAGGAGGTGGTACCGACCCAGAGGTTGATGTCATTGCAGATTTTTCCCCTGAGTTTTTACATCCGAGAGGCAATGTAGAGCTTGAAAAATAATGATAAGCAGTGAAATCCTGGTGAAAATGAGAAGGAAAAAATAGCTTGAGGTGCTTTTAAACGATTGCTCACAGACGTCCATAAGTGAGACCACGGACGTTCGTCAGCGAACGAATCCGCGTGAAAAATAATCTCAGCCGTTCAAAGAAAACACAGAACACGAACGGACGTCCGTTGTGAAAACCACAGACGTCCGTGGAGACGTTTATCGATCATTTAAAAAAGTTGACCCACGTTTGTAGGAGTTGAACCATCAGGTTCACAATTGTCCATGGTGATGAATGGAAGTCCGTTAGAACTGAAATAGTGAGGTCGAAATATTACAAACGTCCATGAAGGACCTGTAGACGTCCGGCCATATACGAAGGCACAGAAACAGTAAGAGCTTGAAAGTGTGGACATTTGTGAAATGCCAACGGATGTCCGTTCAAAAACTTATGCACTGGATCAGTTTGATCTTTAAAAAGTGGAAGTCCGTGAAATGCAATGTGCACAGTTCCAGTTAGGTTATAAAACAACAAAGAATTCAAAGAAAAATTTGTGCAAAACTCAATTAGCCTCATGAAAAGAATTTTATAAAATCTAAACAACAAGAGAAAAACAAAAACTATTTATCCAAAGAGTCGAATAATCTTACATGTGACATTTCATAAATTATGTGATCAACAACATGATTTCAACATATGAAATGGATATAAACAAATATCATTAAATATCACTTAATATGCTAGAGATATTAAAAAATTCACACGTAAATATTTAATCCCTGCTTACTCATTATATAGAAATGGAGCCTGTAAAAGAAATATGTGCTTAAGTTGTATATGTCATTGGCAACCCATAAAAAAAACCTGTCAGGAAAGGAATTAAGGATGAAGATCACTTGCTAACAAGGATATATACTTTTGGGAAATAGCAACATGACTAGTACAATACTCGAACCTTTTTAAGCCTTGTAAGTGACCCATCTATCGAGCTTTAGAACAATCCCAACTAGATAGTTTAGGGCATTAAATGTTCAAACATCCCTACGGTTTTACTTGCTCGAGTACAAGAGGTTACAAGGTTGAGCGAGTCACATGGGTGGATTTTCACATACAATAAAGATGATATTGCTTTACCTTTACTTACTTTCTATTCGACCCATGTAACAAGTGTTAGATCAATGACTCCCAATCTAGTTGGCTCAGGGCATTAAGTATAAAATACTAGTACGGGTTTAATAACTCTAGTCAAATAGGCATGTTGTAGGCAGCACTCAAGAATAGACAATATAGTTTCTAACCAAACATGTATCAGGGTAGCATAATATTGAAGTAAAAGGGTAAAAGAAACAGTTTCCTATGACTAGTTTCAAAAGAGCTGCAATGGCATATGTGATCATGAATATAGTTCTTTACCAATACAAATGAATATAATGAATTAACAATGATTAATCAGAGACATAATTATAGAAAATTAACTCAAGACAAATTAAGTTATGTCTCATGACATCTGTCCATATGCATATCTTAGAATTATCAGGTTGTATCATACAGAATCATGAATCAACACATATTAATCAGAAGTTTCTTTGAACGAACAACATATAAAATAATCGTTGTAATCATCAAAGAAAGAAGCATATAAAATAATCGTTGAAATCATCAAAGAAAAAAAAAAAAATTTTTTTTTTAAAATCATACAGCAAAAACAAAAATAAAACAAAAATATTTACAAAAGATCAGCTGATAGATTATTCAAGAAGACATATACCAATGGATTTTCGAAGAAATTCGAAACGAACTTGATCTAATGGTTTTGTGAAAAGATCAACCAACTGAAGTTTCGTGTCTATGTGCTCAAGGAGAATGATTTTATCTTCAACCAATTCATGAATGAAATGGTGTCAAATATCAATGTGTTTAGTCCTCGAGTGTTGTACAAGATTTTCAAATATACAAATAGTGCTGGTGTTATCACAAAACAGGATTATAACACCTTTAGATATCCCGTAATCAGACAATATTTGCTTCATCTACAGAAGTTGAGTACATCCATTTCTAGTAGAAATATATTATACTTCGACAATTGATAGAGATACAGAGGTTTATTTTTTACTAAGCCAAGAAACAAGACAATTTCTTATATAAAAATACCCTCGACTAGTATTTTTACGATCATCAGAGTTACCAGCCCAATCAGAATTAAAGCATCCCACTATATGACATGTGATATCAAAAGGATACCAGAGCCCCAATTCCAAAGTTTCGTTAATGTAATGGAGGACATGTTTAAGAACAGTAAGATGAGATTCTTTAGGGGCAGCTTGAAATCAAGCACACATACCCACACTGTATGTTATGTCTGATCTACTCGTTGTCAAAAATAGTAAACTACCTATCATACTCCTTTAAAGAGTTTCACCAATAGGTTTACCAGACACATTTTTTTATAATTTCACTGAATTACTCATTGGTGTGCGAGCAAGCTTACTTGATTCCAAGGCAAATTTTTTAATCAATTCTCTAGCATATTTGGAATGAGTAACGAAGATACCAGTAGAACATTGTTTTATCTGAAGACCCAGAAAGCGAGTTAATTCTCCAATCAAACTCATTTCAAATTCTTTAGTCATTAGATTTTCAAAATTATGAGCATACCGATCAAGTGTGGAGCCAAAAATGATATCATCTACATATATTTGTGCAACAGTTAAATGAGACGATTCTTCTACATATATTTGTGCAACAGTTAAATGAGACGATTCTTCTTTTAAAAAAAGTTTTGTCCACACTACCACGTTTGAAACTGTTACTTATCAGGTATTTAGTTAACCTTTCATACCAAGCACAAGGTGTCTTCTTCGAACCATACAAAGCCTTTATTAGCCGAAACACATCCAGAGGTCGATGTGGATCATCAAACCCTTTAAGTTGTTCCACATATACTTCCTCTGAAAGAAAGGCATTAAGGAAGGAACTTTTGGCGTCCATTTGATACAACTTGAATTTCAAATGATAAGTCATAGCCAAAAGGATAAGAAATGACTCAAGTCTAGCCACAAGTGCAAATGTTTCATGGAAATCAATGCCCTCAACCTATGTGTAACCTTGAGCTACTAATTTTGCCTTGTTTCTCACAATTTTACCTTCTTCATTTATTTTATTCTTACAAACTCATTTGGTGCCAATGATTCGGATATGGGAAGGGCGAGGGACCAGTTGCCACACTTCATTTCTCTTAAATTGAGTGAGTTCTTTTTGCATAGCCATAACTCAATATTCATCAATAAGAGCTTCTTTGACATTTTTTTGTTCAAGAGAGGAAGTGTAGCACACATGACATAGGAGATTAGTCAAACTTTTAAACTTATGTTTGGTCATCATTTTGGCAGATGCATCACCAATGATGACACTAGAAGGGTGACTTTTCATGTAACATGCATGGGTGTGCCTATTTATAGAGCGAGTTTTAGAGATAGACTGATCTACTTCCTCTACATGAGAGTCTTCTATGCTACATGGAGGTGTAGGAAGAGAAGGAACATTTTCAGAAGGTGTGGTATTGTTCCCCTTATTATGTTTTTCACGAGTTATGGGAACAATAGGAGTCTCACCATCTCTATCTAGACAGTTGGTAGGCGTAGACATTGATTGACTCCATGATAGTTAGGGTCCTTAAATAAAAAACCCTATAGGATTGACTATTTAAGGAATAACCAATAAAAATCCCAGTGTCAGTTTTTGAGTTAAATTTTCTAAGGGATTCTCGATCCCTTAAGATATGAAAATCTCTCAAAAACATGAAAGTAGCTAACTTGGGGCTTCTTCCCATTCCAAATTCCATATGGGGTCTTAGATGTGCTTGGATAGACACAATTAGATATATAGCATGCAGTACTTACTGCCTCGGCCCACAAATTTTTTGCTACATTACTGGCATTTAACATTACGGGAGCCATTTCTTGAAGGATGTAATTTTTCCTCTCAACCACACTATTTTGTTGAGGCGTGTGAGGAGCATAGAACTCATGTTTTATTCCGCTAGAAGAGCAAAATTCAGTAAATGATTCATTATCAAATTCCCTTTCATGATCACTGCAGATTCTAATAATGGAAAGGTCTTTTTCAACCTGAGTTCTTTTGGCAATGATGACAAACTCATCAAAAGCTTGTGATTTCTCTCTCAGAAAGGCAACCCAAGTGTATCAAGAGAAATCATCAACCAAAATAAGAACATACTTCTTTTCCCCCTAGACTACTAGTTTGCATAGGACCAACAAGAACAAAATGTAATAGCTCAAGGATCCTAGAAGAAGTAGAAACATTTACCTTCTTATTGGGAAGACAAGTCTGTTTACCCATTTGATAGACACCACATATAGACCCGTTAGGTTTGCTCAGTTTTGGTAAGCCCCTAGCAAATTGATTAGAGGCCATTTTTGTTCATATGTCCTAGCCTTTGATGCCAGATGTCAAGATCATTTGTCCTAGTTACAAGACAAGTGGTCTTGAAGGGATCTTTGAAGGTATAACAATTATCAGATAATCTAGTCCCTTCAAGAACAACGTTTCCACTAGGATCAACAACAGTGCATGAATTTTTTGAAAAGTTTATGTTCATCCCATCATCGCACAAGTGGCTAATACTTATGAGATTAGCCTTAAGTCCTTCAACATAAATAACTTCATTTAACTTTGGACATCCAAGAGAATCCACTGTTCCTTTTCCTACAATCTTATAGGAGCTCCCGTTTCCAAAAGTGACATTCCCTTTCGAGCAAGGATTTAGGTGAGAAAAGAATGATTTCTCACCAGTCATGTGTCTAGAACACTCGCTATCAAGAAACCACCTTGATGCTTCACTTGCTTTAAGGGAAATATGGGCAACCTAAGCCAGCAAGTCAGATTTTCTGACCCAAACACATTTATATCTAGGATTAGGTAGTCTTCGACTAACTTGTTTCCTAACATTTCTAATAGAAGTTTTACACTGACCAATTTTATGATTCTTCTGTTGCCTAACGTTAGGACTAGGATAAAAAAAGTTCCCATGAGTAAAGGGGCAATTGATCAGTCACATAATTTATTATTTTATCACCCTTAACATAGTAATGTTAGGACTTAGTTTGCTACTAACAAGTTAACGATGTACATATATTAGGGAAAAATAGTAAAAAAGAGTCAAAGTATTAATATTCGTCAAAATGAACTCAAAAAATAGTAAGAAAGACGATTGAGCAAAAAAGATGATTTCCTACCTACTAAAAGCCAGAAAATCATAATTTACGATTCTGTAAAAGAGATAAAAAGAGAAAAGGGAAAAAATCGTAATCCAGAGAATCTTCCAAATAGGAAACTATGAAAGATAGAAAATTGTGATTTGCGATTATCCAGAAAAAAAGCTTTCCTTCCGTTATTACTGCTACTGATCACATGAATGAAGATTATCACCGCCAAGAACAGAATTAGAAGATATCTGAAATTAGAAGTTTGGTGAATCACGAATCTGAGAAGATTGGTGAAGATAAGCTCTTAAGAAATCTTGGCTACTGAGATAAAGGAGCATAATCCAGAAGCACATCAATCATTGAAAGTAAGGAAGAATAAAATTAGAAATTAGAGTTATATTAGAAATCTTTTATTTTCATTAGTTTCTTTTATTAGAATTAGAAGTCTTTGTAAACCAACTCTTTATGATCTATAAATAAGAGAGCCCGATGTAGGAATAAGCATCGAAGAATTTCAGAATTAATTGACAACTAAGGTTAAATTTTCTTTTGATCAGTAGTGTAAAATAGTTAGAATAGATTAGATATCAAAGGTTTCTCAAGAGAAATTGACGACTGTTATTGGGTGCTGAAGATTAGTGTAGATATCCTAGTTTCTCATAAGCAATTGACGATTGCAGCTGAGGGGTGAAAGATATATTTATTTGCTTTCTAATTTAGATTTTATTTACTTTATTTACATGCTTTATAAATATTTTCAAGTTTTAATTTGAATTGACGACTCAGGTTAGAATTTGAAGATTAGTGTAACAGTTTTTACTTTTCCATCTTTAATTTTCTAAAGTTTGATTGATGCCCAAATTTTAGAAAATTGTTGATTAGATTAAATCTATGTTGAGAAATTTTAGTTTTTGATTGGTGTACAAATTCTAGAAGACCGCAATACTGTGTAACAGTACTATTTATTTTTATAAATATCCAATGGCTGAAGATTGGGATTGACGACCTCAATCTGAAGGAGGATTAAGATTTATCTTCTACACTTTAGATTAAGAAACCATTCTTTTATTCATATTTCTCAAGTAGTTTAGAACCTTAAAAGATAAATATAACTTTAAAATAGAAATATATATATATATATATATAAGATAATATTTCTTCGTGGGAACAATCCTATACTAACTCTACAATTTTCATTGTGCGCTTGCAATAGGTTAAGACTTAATTAGACATACATAGTAAGCCGATCAGCAATACATAAAAGTATGTCTTTCCCAACGACAAGTATAGCAATCGAAACTCTTCTTCCAGAGGCTACGGAAACAGCAGACTTAGTGTTTTTTAAAAGAGGTTTGGAAATTACTTGAGTTGATTTTGTTGCCTTTACAAATTTTGGAGCATGACTGGTCTCGGGTTTAGACTTTTGAGTAGAAGAATGATTGTACCCAATACCAGATTTATCAGAAGTTCTTTGACCATCCCTTAAAAATTTCTCAAATTTTGCAATGCAAGAATATTTGACAGTAATGGAACCAAGTTCACTTTTAAAATTTTCATTAATTAAATTGAGAGAATTGACTTTATTTTCTTGTTCCATAAATTCAGAGTTTAGAAACCTCACTTTTTCCTTAAGAGATTTACAAGATATTTCAAGGGAAATTTTCTCTTGAATGTGGGTTTCAAGTTGAGAGTTAAGATTACTTATTGTACTTTTTAATTCAAAAAATTCCTTGGATAACCTTAATTTTTCTCTGGTGAGTTCTATAGATTCTAGGTATAGTTCACCATAGGCATTAGTCATATCCAGAACATTACCTTCATTTTCAGAATTAGAAGATGAGAAATTAACAGAACCAACTTGTTAGTAGAAGTACTTTTAGATTGAGGAGTATTCGACTCAACAATCGAGGCCACAAAAGCTCTAAAATCATGTGAGACTTGTTCAGATTCATTAGAAGATGACTCATTTTGTATTTCAGACTCGTGTGGCAGCCAATACTTTGGGCTTGCCCTTATCTTTTTTTCGATTAGGACACTCTACAACAAAGTGTCCATAGCCACGACACTTATAGCATTGCATTTTAGAAGAGACTTTTTGTGGTTTCTTCTCAAAAGCTTTAAATTTTTCTGACTTCTCAGTTCTTTGAAAAGGTTATTTCTTATTGTTATAAAACTTCTTGAATTTTTTAACAGAAAGAGTAAGCTCTTCTGATTGATTAGAATCACTACTAGATTCAAACTCATCTTTAGATGATTTGAAAGCAACACTTTTACTCTCATAAGTGTTGGTACGCGCTTTTTCTGGGTTCCTTTCGATCCCCTGAAAGAGTGGCCTAATTCAGTCTAAGTGGACTTTGGAAAAGACGATGTTTTTAGAGGTAATTAAATATTAAAAAAGAAGTGGTAAATCTCAGGGAAATATCTCATTCGTTGCAATCGCCAGCTGCAGATGTTTATCGATGTTGCAACACGCCACTGATCACGCTTTTCGGGATGGAGATATGGGTTGTTCTCTTTACTGAATCATCAGCCGACCGATGTCAGCAGCACTGGGTCGCTTGTAAGTTTAGTTAAGCTAGTTTTCCTAATTATCTTCTGACTACTTTTCGCCTTTCCTACTCTTGCTATGACTATCAGGGATGTAATCAATTTTAATCCTATTAGAAGTCTAATTAATCAGGGGAATCCTAATTCAACTAGGTCTACTGGGGGGTCAGATTAATTTGAATATCTTAATTCTATTAGAATACTAATTAAGTCTCCTAGCCCTACTAAGAATGCAAATCCGTTGATTCTACAGAAACTAATTAGGAGTAAACTACTTCTATTGAAACTCTATTTAATTTAAAATATACTAATTCTATTAAAATTCTAATTATATTAAATATACTAATTTTACTGAAAATCTAAAAAAAAAAGGGTTTTGGCCCGCTATGCTAAGGAGGATTGGCCACGTTCCCGGGTACCCTTTGTAAGCTCATTTGGGCAAATCGGGTGGCTAGGGATTATTTTAGTAATAATTTGGATCAAAAAACTGATTTTTTATTCTTGAATTATGGATCTGCGGATCGAAAATTGAGGATTTTGATAATCAAGTTGAAAATTAGAACTAAAAGATGGAAATTCTAAGACTGAATTTAAGACCGAAATTAAGGATTGATTCTAGAAACTAAGAACTAGAATAAAAAAAACTAGAAATTTAGACTACAACCTAAGATCTAAGATCTAGAGTTTAAGAAATAAAAGGCTAGAACCTAAATCTGGAATTAGAAAAAAACGGAAGAATTGGTTCTAAAACCTAAGAACTAGAACCAGGGAAGGAAAAGATAAGAATTGAGGATTAAAGAGATTTAAAATCTGAGATTCAGAACTAAAAAAGTAAGAACCTAAAGTCTAGAACTAAGAACTAAGAACTAGAACTAGAAGAATTAAAAAAACTAGAAGGGAGGTATACCTGAGGCCAGGGTCATAGAGAGAAATCTCAAAATCCTAAGCTTGGAGGCAGGAACTTGAAAATCTGATTGCTAGCTGCGTTGTGATGTGTTTTTGGGACGAGGTGGTGGGTCCTATTTATAGGTATTTGGTCAATTGTGCACCCTGTGGGGTACGCTCAATTGGTCGGTGAATTTCAATTATGCGCCTAGTTTGGTGCGCTTAATTGAATTATGCGCCCAATATCAGGCACACAATCACTTTGAGTTGGTCACTAACTCAGTGAGTGACCGGCTGACTGGCTCAGCCGGGTGTCTCAGTCCTAGTCTAATTAGACTAATTGCGCACCCTTATTAGGTCGCTCAATCAATTAAGTGCATAAATACATGCGCTTAATAGAAAATTTCAGGCGGTCTAGGGAGTTAGAGACCAGGTTCGCTTAGGAACCAATTATGCGCTTCTGCTAAGGCGCATAACCCGATTACACGCTCTAGGTAGGGCGTACAATCGTGTCTTAGGCGGTTTCTAGAAGGGTACAAGGTCAGCCAAAAATAGACTAACTGCGCATTGGTGGTGAAGTGTGCAATATGATTACCTGCGCCTGGTAGAGCTCATAATCAAGGCCTAAGGCGATCCTCAGGAAGGGTAATCCTGGTTCAAGAGGGACCAATTACACGCAGGCCATGGGGCGTGCAATCGAGTTACGCGCGCTAGACAGGGCACATAATTCAAGATTTTCCTGGGTTTGAGTTCGGTCCGAGCCACCAGGCTATTGTTTCAGCCTGGGTCTCAACCATGTACTATTATTTCAGTGCATGGTCCCCATTTAGGGTTTTAAAGTCTTTGGAGAAGGTTAGTCCTTTTTCAAAGATCATGGGCAAGGTCAAAAGTTGACCGAACAGGTTTGTATATTTTGAGAGAGCAAAATGGGGGTGTCTACAGATTATCCTCTTTGGCGCGTTCTTGCGGAATAAGAATGAATCGAAGAAGTAGAGACCCCTCATCCGAGGGACCTTCTCGTTTTCTTGGAAAATCATAAATGTAAACCAGCGATGCTGATATGAGATGCTTGGCTTTCTTATCTATTAGTAAAAGCTAAAATGGAGCATTCGGAGGCCCAGTGGTAGCTGTCGAAAGGCGTATTCTATGCCATAGATGCGAGTGACATCCCGCCGTATATCATGACGTGTTGCTAGTAGCTGTCAATGGGGGAAAAGAGGTATAACCTAATCCATGGGTGCAAGGGACATCTCGCCGCATATCGCGACTTGCTGCAAGGGGCAGTCAAACAGTAGGAGAGTTGATATCCTAATCTGCAGGTGCAAGGGGCAATCAAAGAGAGGGATATACAATACACTCGAGGTACCGGGGGCGTCATACGAATGTCTAAAGACTAGGTCTAGAGACCGATAATAAGATGAAATATCATGTAATGGCAAAGGCTTTCGCAAGTCATGTCAGACCGGGCACATCATTGCTCACACCAATGCGCGTCAGGCATCCTTTTCCAGTGGACATTTGTGATTTCTCAGAGTTGAATATACTTAATGTTTGATTTCCCAGGGGAAAGAATGGATTAGAGTGGTGAGAAGTGAAAGTTTGACAGATAGGAGTTCATTATTATTATTATTTTTTTTTTTTTTGAAATTTTGAAATTTTAACTTAAGATCAATTCGGTTATAAATCTTCAAAAAATGTGGTTTCCGAGATATCGCTGGGCAGATCCACCGGTATGAGATTTTTGGACCCAACCGTTTGCGTGGTTGTCAAGACGACACTTGGTATGCCGGATGCTCCGTCTAACCTTCCCGTGAATACTGATGATTATTTCTTATGGGAGGACTACAGTGATTCGTGGATAGAGCGACGAGTTTTTAAAATATTTGACTTAATTCTAACGAATTATATTTTATAGAAATATCGAGTATAAGGGGGGTGATAATACTTACCTGATTTATTTCCTACTGGAGTTTTTTGTATGTGATGGGACTCACTGGTTGTCGTAGTGGCGTCGTAATGGGACACAAGAGGGTTTCTTCTCTTTACTTCTGATGCAGTGGGACCTGATGGTCACCAATGTGGTAGGATGACTTGGGGAGGTGAGGTTCGCGATGGGACATGGTGGTCCTCTCCTTATGGTTGTGTGCTACAGTGAGTCCAATCGATTGTAAGTGCGATGGGACCTGAGGGGGTCTCTAATGAGATGTTCACGCTAGAACGAGGATTTTTTAGATGTAGGGGCTCTCTAATTATCGCGCGATGGGACGATGGAGGGTCTATCTTCCTCTACTGCCAGCCAGCGTGTGTTTCAGTTGCAGTGGAGTCTGATGATTGCTGCATGATAAGGGATTTGGGAAGTGGGCTCTCTGGTTTGGCGATGAGACATGATCAAGCCTTCCCCTCTGTTGGTTATACAAAGTTATGCGATGGGATTTCTAGGAGGTGTGATTTGCGATGAGGTTTGGAAGGTTCGACTCTCTGCGATGGGACGTTGACTGAGCCTTCCCTTCTTAATTGTGCATCGTGGTGAGATGTGTCCGAGCGTCTTGAGTAGTAGTGTCGTGATGGAATAGGTTGTGAGGAGATCAAGTTGAAGTTGCATCGCAACGGGACATGTTCGCAGTTGATGATTCCTTAGTTTCTTCAATGTCATGATAGGACAGTGATTGTGTTTCTTTCTTTAGCAGATCTTGCTTATATAATGGGTTGGAGTCAATTCGAATGGTGCTTGGATTGCTACGGGATTTGTCTTTGGTCTTGGTGGTATGATAGGATTTTTGAGAGGCTCATTCTTAACTCTTCGTGATGGGATATTAGGTCGAGCCTTCCTTAGGTTGCATTGGCATGTTAGGTTGCGTGGTGAAATTTTTAGCATTGCGGTGGGACATAGGTGTGGTCAATGGCTCTCTCCCTCTCTAAACGGCCCGTGAGGCTATGCAATGGGATGGAGGAGAAAGAGGTATTCTAATCAAGATAGGGTAAAGGGGTGTGAGGGTGTGCATTCTATTTGAAATGTAGTCATAGCTGAGTATTACGCATAGGTTACTGGGAGTATGATTAAATTGCGTGGTGGATCTCATGCCTGCGATTATATAATTAGAGAAGTGATTGCGCGTCAGTGTGTCTACGTGCAATGTCATTATGCGCTCCTTGAACAGCGCGCGATCGAAGAGTCGCGAGGCTGGCAGAGCAAAGGTGTTCGGGTGTCGACTCGAATTCCATGCATGAGTGCTAGCGTCTAATCCAATTATGCGCTAAAGTCAGTGTGCGCAATCGGAACGTCGCCAGGTCACTGTGCGAGTGTCCCTTCAAATTTTGCGCGACAATATAGGCGTATAATTACATTGTGCGCTAGCATAGCTGCGCGCGATGGTTTTGTCGGAGCTTATGTACAAGCGAAAGTTCAATTGAGCGCTCATTGGGATGCGCATGATTGTGTTAAAGCACTTTGTATATGCGCATAATTAAATTGTGCGTTTCATTTTGGTCGCTCAATAAAGCGAGTGTCTATATATAACCGAGTCTCTTTTATTTTTCTACATTCGTTCCTATTTTTCTCTAATCTCTGAGTTTTAGCAAAAACTTGTAATCCACCCATCGGATTTTGATGTTGTTTCTTCCTATATTTGTGGTTTCGTGTGATCTTCAGCCTGACGGAGCTTCGGACGATGGTATTACTTTGAGAATGGGCGGTATTGGAAAGGAGGAGGTTGGCCTTCACATCGGTCCCTTTTAGGGAGCAATGAAGGCAGTGTTGAGGCGGGGGCGGCAAAAGAGGTGAAGATGGGGGAAGAGACGGTTTTATAACTGGAGGGATATATTCCCCAACCAATCCTCCATCTCGCCTTTTCTTAAGCCTCCGATTGGACAATCCGAGCTTAGGCCTTCAGGCTTAGTTTTTGTTTTGGGTTGTATGTTAGGTTCCTAGATTTTTGTTTTGGGTTGTATGCTCAGGAGGCATGCCTCTGGTGATCTTTGTAAAGAACTTAATATAAAGCATTTGTTGTGTTTATTTGGTGCATTTATTTTAGATTAAGCTTTATTTTTATTTTAATTCTGCAATTGAGGGGGGTTTTAAGGTTTAAGGTATTATGTTTTAGTCCTATGTTTGATTTTGGATGTGAATTGTGTGAATTCAAGGTTTACCTTGGAGGGTTCTAGATGGATGTCAGGTGTCTTAATCCTATTGGCTTATCTCTTCTGTGGTGGATTGGTGTTTCTTGGAAGGATAAGTGTTGTTTGATTACTAGTCTATCTAAACTTGTTATGGATTAGTGTTTCTAAGGGGGTATGTATCTAGTTTAGATTTAATTAGATGGAGAAGGCTTGTGAGTGTGGCACTTGTCACTTTGTGGTTTAGGGAGCATAAGTTATAAATGAGGGGTTAAGGGCCTGGGTTTTGTTTTGAATTTTATCTCAAATTAGGGAAAGACTTGGGGCTTTTTTATTTATTTGAGAGTTAGGGCATTTTTCATTATTATTCTAGGAATATGAGGCTTTTTTTTTTTATTCGCTTATTAATGTTTTTCTTTTCTTTTCACTTTGTCTCTCGGGTGTTAAATCCTGGATGGACTGTAATTTTTATTTATTTATTATTGTTGAGGATGAGCGGCATTGGGAATACAAGGTATCACCAGGGTTGATGATGTTAATCTGACCCGAAGTGCTACCCCATTGGGGGAAGAGATGGAAAAGTCAAAGGAGGGGGAAAAGAAACCGAAGGAAGGAACTGTGCTAGAGTTCTCATGACCGACACCAGTTGTTCCTTGGTAGGCTCTGCGGATTATCCTCTAGTTGGCGTGCCCTTGGAAGTTTCCAAGATTAGCCTTCCATAGGTGTATCTGTCAGTTTCTGGGTGGCTTTCTGTGAGCCACTCTTTCTTTTCTGCCAACTCGGGAGAGGAAGATGAGATTCTTGTTGGACTTCGTTCAGGGTGTGCTTCCTCTCCGGATTTTTCTATTATTTTCCCTAATTTTGGGCACTTCTTCTAGGGTTACCTCTTCTTAGTGTTTACGGGCTCGGGTGTTTCTGAGTGTTTGTCTTGAATCGAAATTCATCTGTCGCTCCGAGATCGCAATTTTTTGTGAATTCAAAGGGTATGCCCTTGGTGTAATTTATAATAATTTTCCTAGATTTATAAAAGAATTATGTGAAATTTTTAATTATTGTTGATTCGACTTAGTTGATTTTTAGAATGGCTTTACTTTTATCAGGTGCATTCTTATTTTGTCAGGGTACCTTCATTTGGGAGATATTAGGTTGCTTTATTTGTATTTTTAATCTGGTTTAGCCTTAATTTGGTATAAGTTTTGGAAGGTCTTAGATGGTTTGTGGTGTTTAAGCGTGAGTGTACCGTTGAATTTTGCATTTTGAGAGTGCAAATGCCTAAGTGAGAGTGTGTGTGCGAAATCTGAACTGTGTGTGGTGTTTGGGGTATCGGCCATAAGTCTGAGTTTTCACCTTTGGGCTGCAGATGACTGGTAAACCCTTTTTTTGTGAACTTGGGTAATTGTGTGATGGATCTAGGGCGCTTAATACGATTGCACACTTGGTCAGATGCGCAGGAATGAGAGACCCAGGGGGTCAACTATGCACTGAGTTTGACATGTGCAACAAGCTTGCACGCTTCCCTAAGGTCGCATGATTCAGCCAATTTTTGGTCAATGTACGGGCGATGCTTGAGTTTGCACGCCTGTACCAGGGCGTATAATTCAATTGTGCGTTCTATTCAAAACGCGCGATCGGTGTGTGTGCCGGCGATGATTTGGTTATGCGCACGTTCAATGGTGCGAATTTTCATTTGTGCGCATGAGATAATGCACGCGATTCAATTGTGCGCCCGTCTTCAGGTGCGTGATTCAGCCGCGCTTTATATAAGCCTAAGGTTTCTAATTTAAATGCGCGTTTTCTGAATCTATTGTAATTTCAAGCTCTCTTGCCTCCTTCTTCCTGGTTTTTGTGTTTTCGTGATTTCTTACGATCTATTCATCCGTTTCAGACACCGTTTCTTATGTTCTCTTTTATTTTCTGAGCTCTTCGATCCGGGATGGAATCTAAGGGTATTGACCACATTTCATGGTCTGCATCAGAGGTAGAGCGGATGGTCGAAGGGGGAGGTGAGACCTCCAAGGTCCACACCAGTGGTGACGTTGAGATGGTTGTGAGGGAGGAGGTTCCTAAGACTGGCGACGGGGACGGTGAGGATGGTGGTCCTCGCGAGCCCGCGATCAGGATTCCATTGGAGGAGTTCTTTGTGCGAGATCAGGTAGGTATTCGTGAACAAGAGTCTCTGTTATATCTAGGCATTTAGTTTACGACATAGACTTCCTAGGATGGAAACCTTCTAATTTTATGTCAAACCTGCATACTTGTATCTAGTTTCAGATTATGTTTACTTTATTACTTTGCGTTATGTTTTGTGTAATTGTTGTGGATTGTCATTCTTATCAGTTTCGTTATTGTCACTTTTACCGTTATTGCTATTAGGTAGGTTTAGTCGTCATCTGTGATTGTGATTAAGGTTAGGGTAGGCCTGGGTTAATGTGTATTTTGTTTCAGATTATGTTTCTTGATTAAGGTTAGGGTAGGCTCCTGACGTGGTCGGACTCTCATGCCTAGTATCGTGCCCTGCCTGAGTTCCAGCAGGTGCGATCAGCGACTTTCAGCTTTAAGTTGATTTTGGAGTTGGACCCCTTTTCAGTTGACCGTGGTCTAATTGGGGTGATTATCGAGAGATAGAGGGAGGAGCAGCAGACATTGCTGTTCCCAGTAGGCATGTTGATGCCCACCCCTGAGGACTGGGTTCGTATGAGCAGCGGTTCGAGGGAGCACCTATCACGAGGCAGATGGAGAGTAACTATCAGGTCGTGTGTAGGGAGGTGTTCGGTGTTGAGTGTCGGCACAGTGGATCTGGGACAGGGATTGTTCGGACTATTTGGTTCTTTGATACTGTTGCTAGTGGTTTCATCCCTCTGAGGCGTCACTCAGAGGCGAGGACAACTTTCGATGCACACCGCGAGGCAATGGCGTGCAAGGCACCAATGACGGAGCCAGGAGTAGCGGCAGATCGAGTTCTCTCGGCATTCTTGATGCATTTCTTCGGTGCAGTCTTCTTCTCATCCTCGACCCGAGAGTGTGTTTCTTGGCATTACTGAGGGACCTAGATCAGGTGACTGCCTATGCTTGGGGGGTAGCGGCGCTGACGCACCTCTACGAGCAGCTTTACCATAGAGGGAGAGGCGTCACAGCCATCGGAGGTTTAATCCCTTTTATTCAGGTGAACTTGGTTGGCTAGTAGTTTCGTCGATAATGTCTTAGTGAGTTTAGTGTCTATTTTAGTGATGATTTCTGACATTGTGTGTTTATTTTTAGGCATATGACCACTTCTCCTTCTTGTGCCTGCGGGTCCCGATGGAGGTTACTCTTATGTTCCCACGGATGCATGTGTGGCAGCAGGTGCTGGGGTACCGTCGTCTTTCTTCAGATCTATAGACAGCGCGGGGTTTGTTTGAGGATATGCATGCAGGGCAGGTATATGTTTGTGTTGTAATAGTATTTTACGTGTTTTAGGTTGTAGACTTGACAAGCCGTTTTGTTTACTTTTGGTCACGGGTGATTTGGAGGCCCTATGGTGCAGGGCAGGGGAGGATGCAGGGCAGCCGGTGATTCAGTCCGGTCAGTCCTTCTTCGATGTGGACATTGGGTCAATTGTTTTGAGAAGGTGGAATGCATCCACCTCTCTCGAGCGATTCGTTAGTTGGGGCTCTCTCAGGGAGTCCCTCCAAAGATTCGCCACCGAGTGGTGAGGAGGATGACTGGTCCCTCTGGTCGCATCTTTTCGTCGAGGATGGCAGCCCAGATTTAGGACTTTAGAGCTGGGGGGACCAGGGTCACCGGGGCACGCGATGAGGTGGATGCCCGAGAGTTCTTGAGGTGGTTTCATGATATAGGCGGTGGTCGACTCTTTACCCGCCCTTCCATGGGAGCAGTTCTTTCGCGGTTGGTGGTCCTGAGTCTGCCTCCGCTTTGAGGGAGAGACTAGCCACATCAGAGTAGGGCCACTTGGGTGCGGGCGTCCGCAGAGCACTAGAGGCACTTCACAGGGTCATGGAGCGGGCCAGTTGTGCTCCTCGTCCAGATGAGGAGATGTTACAGTCCTTGACGAACTCGATTTTCCAGGCTAGGACTTCGGAGGACTAGCTGAGGGTTCAGCTCATAGCGATGCGGCGATCCCTAGTGAGTGTATCCGTTTGTAAATTTATTCATTTCTTTCTAATCGTTCCTAGTTTAATAGTCTTATTTGGTTCATGTTTGTCAGACTGAGAGGGAGAGCGAAGTCGCCAAGCAGGCGACATTGCTCGAGTCTTACCGTAGTCAGCAGCGGGCTGACCAGGCGGTAGCGCCTAGCCTACGCTCTGAGATTGGCTGACTGGTACGTGCTTGTCCATTTTTTTCTATTTTATTAATTATTAGCGTTTGGTTGACGTTGTCAGGTCTGATGTGTTCATTGATATTTGCAGAGGGTGGAGTTGTCCGCTGCTGGGGTTTCTGCTCCAACATTCGACCCATCTTCAGTCGCCTCTTCCAGTTGGGAGGATCCTGTGATAGCTCTGCTCTGAGCGGAGCTAGAGCACTGGGTAAGTTTTTTCGCTCTTTTGAGTTATCTGGCCTTGTGTCGTTTAGAGGCTTGTTGATGTTCGTCATGTCTTTTCAGCGCTGCCTTACTGAGGATCTCTAGACGAGGGAGGCGACCACTGCTTCTTTGCGTCTAGAGAGTCAGGTATATTTTGTGTAGTTTGTTTGGCTTTTATTTATTTTCTAATTAGTTTTGTCTAATGAGTTTTGTGTTTGTTTGGTTCACGTGCAGGATATTCCTGATTCTGCTCCTAAGGCTCCTCCTCAGAATTCGACTCCCGCTCCTTCCCAGGTATATTTGGTTATTGTGGTCATTTTTCATTCTCAATTTTGTAGCACCATTATATCTCTGATGTTCTTTCTCTGCTTCTTATAGCCTCCTGTGTCTAGGGCTCCTTCAGCTGATCCGGCCACTACTGCCACCATAGAGCGTCTTCTGCGGGAGCTTGCTGAGCTGGTATGTCTTCATTGTCTACACTCTTTGTTTTGTTATGCATATGCACTCTCTTAGACTTTGACTTGTAGAGGTACGTGAGTTGGAGCAGTCGCGTATGGAGGCACAGCGCGTCTTAGCTCGCTAGGAGATTCGTGAGATTCCTTTCGATATCATGGAGTGTCATCTCCAGGAGGTGATCGTGGACTTGTTGGTCGAGTGGAGGACTCGGACAATAGAGTTAGAGGGTGCTCGAGTCGTGGCTCATGTTGAGATGTAGTCGACGATAGATCTTTTACAGCACGAGTTGGCAAGAGTTGGTGGGAGAGTGCGAGGGATGATTGACCATTTTCCAAGGTCGGGGTCGAGGGCTAGTGGCTCACTGGCAGAGATTCGTCGAGAGGTTCGTGAGAGCATGAGGGCCTACGCTCAAGTAGACTCGGTCCTAGGTCCTATGCTTGCCTTTGGTCCTCTGCGTTCATATTCTCATTGGGCCTCTTGCTAGGCGAGCAAGGGAGGTTCTGTTGCTAAGCCTTCTCCTCGTAGGGAGTGTTCACCGACTCTAGGTGTTGGGCTTGAGTTGTCGGAGACCCCAGACCCGGGGGTTGAGGATATGGGAGATGGCAGTGAGCGACCTTTGCAGAGGCAACTGAGGGAGTAGGGCATTTTATTGTTTCTCTTTTTTGTTGTATATACAAGGGGTATGCCCCCGGTGACATATGTAAAGAAATTTTTTATATATATAAATAGATTTTGGTTTAGATGTACCTGGCTTCGCTTCATTTTCTTGTTACCTTCTTATTTTAATCGTCTTATTTTTGGTACTGTCGCTTGTTATTGGGACTTGGATACTCCTTGAGTTAGCCTGGTAATAGTCGAAGGTTGTCTTGTATCTGCGCATGAGCATAAAGGCATTAGTAATTTTATTTTCCCCCTTGCTGATGGTCAAGGGGGGAAGTGTCTCAGACTGGGGTCTGGTAATAAAAGAGGGGCATTTTTTTTTTCTTTTTTTCTTTTTTTTTTTCTTCTTTTTTTTTTTACAAGGAAAGGAAAATAATGCAATAGGGAAAGAAAATAACTTAAATATAATTCTAATACTAAAAAAATGCCCCAGTGTAGGAGCATGATGCAATAAGCAGTGCGATATCTTCAGTGATATTCCTCGAGTAGTGACTTCGTCGTTCCACATCTTCCTTATGGGCAAGTAGGAGCGTTTAACGCGATTCTAAAAAAAAAAATGCCCCAGTGTAGAGGTGAAATGGAGCTTCTCCGGGTTTTTGATAAGTACTTTGGGTCTATAGGTGGCCATGTGTATTTGGTGAGTTAGTTTTGAAGAAAGGCTTGCCTTGAGACTATCATCGAACCAGGGGGGGTTGTCTAATCATATCATCCATATATTGGGGGTCTACTTTTGATAGTGGTCATCCTATCCCGTGGTCATTGTTATAGGGGGCGTGCGATATAATAGGTGATTGTATCAGTCATCATTCATCAGCTTTCAATTTCATTTCTAGGAATATCCTGAGAGGCTTCCAACTCACTGTCCAAAAATAAAAAATAAGGGTGAAAGAGGGAAAAGAAAAGCTCGGTGATACGGGAGAATAGTTCGTATCTGACGCTTTCTAAGAGGGATGAGTAACAGTCTTTTTCTCAGAGTGGGTATGGGGTATCATGATTGAGCTCTCCGTCATGTTTCGACACCATCAAAGTCTCATATTCTATGGCTAGCAGGAGTTTCTCCTTCTCCTGCTACCTTACGATGACATCTAGTAGTATTGGGACATCAGTGATGCCCCCTCAGCTTGCTTATATATTTCTAGTAGAGTTACCAGATATGTCCTCACGGCCTGCTTATGCTTCCTTGAGCTCATTGACTGGTTTATTCGTCATATTTCTCTCACTCGATTTTTTTGTATATATGTATTTTTTCGAAAGCAACCTGCTAGCACAAGAATGATGATTTTTGATTGAGCCTAGCATCTTCATTCTTTTGCGCTCTAATGTCTCCTCTAATGGCAGGGAAGGTGGATGAGAATCAGGTGTTACTTATGTTTTTTGAAAAAGGTCAGGTACGTCACTAGTCCTTTGATCAAATTGCCTGAATAAGAAGGTGGGCAGTAAATTGGAAGTCTTAAGGATATTCCGGGAATTGAAGACGTACGACCAACGAATGGGTTGTGACAACTACGAGTGTGATAGGTATAAATATCTGGCTACGGGATGTGATAATCACAGGGTTAAGGGTAGTATTTTCTAAGGTACATGGCGTTCCAAGGGCTAGGGAGTTCTTCCCCATCTTGGTTTACCAACTTGTATGCATTCCCTGGATATGTAGTGTGTGACATGGTCACGACCCTGGTGCATAACGATGCACATCCATCCACTAGCAGGCAAGGTGAGAGGGCCTTGTAGCTAGGCTGAGCCATAGTCAAAGCGTGTTAGGCAAACTCTTGGGTGAAGACACACAGTGTCGAGGTACTAGAGTGAGCTACGATCACTAATGCTTAGTATATGCATAGTGATAGGTTGCGTGGGTGCAGAGCCACACGAAGCGACATAGTGATGGATTGCGTTGGTGCGGAGTCACTTGAAGGACTAGGGGAGTCCTTATTCGTAGGCATGGATGAAACCAAGATGAGCTAGCGAGGAGGTATTAAACCTCGGGGCTAGGTACTTGTGTGGACCTTGCATGGAGTGACGATGGAAGTCGAGGAACTAATGCAGGTCTTGGTGCCAGTAAGACGACACGATCGCCTTTGAACTAGTTGTATGGCTAGCAGGTAGGCGGGCAGACCTAGTAGCTAGTTGTGTAGCCCATGTGCGCAGAGGCACGTGGCCCTGCGACGCGTGCATGTGTCCCTTATGCATGATGCGACGGTGACACGAACTAAGTTGCGATCTAGTATGGTGACTAGACGCGTGAAGGGCTTCGAATGTGATGCTCCGTGTAGGGGGAACGTGACGTGGTGCCAAGAGGGCACAAGGCGTCCGGGTGCTACAAGGCATGCGAGGCGGTGCTATGACGGCACGTAATGTGGTGCCAAGAGGGCACGCAACATCTAGCTTGTACGACAGGCAATGCGGTGCTAAGAGGGCACGCGACATTCGGGTGCAATGACGGATCCGATATGGTATCGAGTGAGCACGAGACACAATCACGACTCAGACATAATGCGGTGCCATGAGGGTATGCCATGTGGTGCCATGAGGGCACCTGACATGAGGCCATGAGGGCCTTGCGACATGGTCGCGACACGGACACGACATGGTCACGACACGGTGCTATGTGGGCATGAGGCCATGAGGGCCTCGCGACATGGTCACGATGCGGATGTGATGTGGACGTGACACGGATGCGACACAGTCGCAAGTGACGCTGATGCATGACCTCACAAGACATGTGGGCTTGGAGGATGGCACTGTATGTCATGAACAGAAGTTTGTGTGCCATAA
Organism: Chloranthus sessilifolius; assembly: GCA_021018995.1. Classification (NCBI taxonomy): domain Eukaryota; kingdom Viridiplantae; phylum Streptophyta; class Magnoliopsida; order Chloranthales; family Chloranthaceae; genus Chloranthus; species Chloranthus sessilifolius. The sequence goes on along the minus strand of CM037590.1, from coordinate 144,048,546 downwards.
TTAATGACAAGACACCACCTTTACAAGTGTGTGCCATGGGCAGGAGGATGTGTGCCATGGTTGTATGTCAAATCAAGGGGTTTGAAGTTCTTTTGTTAGCTCAAGTTGGTGTTTAGACCATACTTGGGGGAAGGGAGCTGTAGAGCTATTCTCCCACACATGGGCCCTGCATTGCAGGACGAGCGCATGGACTTTCTAGGTTAGGGGTGGGCCTAGAACATCGCTACAGCGATGCGATGATGCCATGTGTCACCTGAGGTGAGTTTACCATGTGGCCCTGAGCCGGCGTCGCGGTGCACATGAGTCGGTGATATCACGAGGGCACTTAAGGGCTATGTGGGACGCAGTGGTGAGCACTAGCTGAGGGCCTGATGCGGACGTGTGCTGGTCGCGCAGGCCACACACGATGCCTCATTTGGGATAGCATGAAGAGCTGCATGCTACTCCAAGTGTGCTGGTCGCGTGGGCCACACACAACGGTTGGCTTGAATGACATGAAGAGATGCATGCTACTATCGAAAGTGAGGAACTAGTGCATTGCACAGGGTGAAGTTAGGCAGGCCAAGTGGCATTGAGGTGCTGGCATACGTGTCACGAGTAGACATGACGCATTGAGAGGGTTTGCCTCGAGTAAAGGCAACCACGATGCGGGAAGTTCCCGTCCCCTATGCGGGTGGTATCATAGTGATGGTGGAATAAGTTGGTCTCGCTGTGCGCGATAGTGAGATGTTGCACGAGTGTGATAGCCAGCATTAGGTTATACCTCGTAAAAAATTGGTATCTGAGTTAGGCTGGCCTCGCTGTAGCGGCAGTGAGGCGCCGCACGGGCATAAAAAAAAGTTACCTCGTGACAGGTTGCTATAACATATGGGCCCTCCCAGTTCGATTTCAATTTTTCCTTTGGATGAGCGTGTTTGGAGGGCATAATTTTCTTCAAGACTAATTCTCTAATGATGAAAGTTCGCTCGAGAAATTTCTTATCGTAAGCCCTGGTCACTCTCCTTTGATATACCTGAGCATGATCAGCTGCCCTTAGACGCGTCTCATCAAGTTGCTCTAGATCATCGAGCAGAGCAATTCTCCTTTCGTCTAAGGATAGCTCATCATCGAGTTGAATTCATAAGGATGGTATCTGTATCTCATAGGATAGGACTACTTTCATCCCGTATGTGTGGAGGTAAGGAGTTCGACCAGTGCCCATGCTAATAGAAGTCTTATAGGCCCAAAGTACTTCTGGTAATTGTTCGGGCCAGTCGTCTCTATTGCTCGTCTCCACTATTCATTTCAGAATTTGAATCAGCATTTTATTTGTAGCTTTTACTTGTCCATTTCCATGGGGGTAGAACAGTGATGAGTGGTGTAAATCGATGACAAATTTCTTACATAGCTTCTTCATCTTCTCTGTGATGAATTATGGCCCATTGTCGGTGACGAACATCCTGGGTACTCCAAACTGGGTGATGATGTTCTGAACAATAAACCTCACGAGTGTCAAGGTGGTGATTCTAATGTAGGATTTAGCTTCTGCCCATTTGGTGTAGTATTTGGTCGCAGTGAGTATGAGCACGTGCTTGTGGGTGTTCCCAACGGTGTCCATGAAGGGTCCGATGATGTCGAAGGCCCACATCGAGAATGGCCATGGTAAGGTTATAGGATTCAATGCAACTAATGGAGCTTTGATAAGTGTGGCATGTTCTTGACATTACTTACAGCATTGGATGTAGAGGTGGCAATCTCTTATCATTGTCGGCCAGAAGTTGCCTTATCGTATGATCTGATCTACGAATCTTTATATACCAGCATGGGCGCCGCAGGCACTAGCGTGTGCTTCTCGGATGATGTATTGTCCTTCGGCCGTCGTGACGCATCGCAGTAGTGCTCCTTGAGGTGTGTGTTGGGGTGTTTACCTTCCCTTCAAAGAGGGTCTAAAATCACTAATAAGACTAGGCAGAACACACTCACACAGACCTATAAGTAATCAGAGTCTGTTATAGCAAGTTTTAAAAAGATGGTGAGTAAGGAAATGTCCACAGGGAGGTTGGTTTAAAAATGTGATGAATCTCCAGATCTGTAAGAGATCTGGCACCCTAACTAATGCTAAGTTAGCTAAAAGACAGGGGAGAGTTTTGAAAGGGATTGTCACTTAAGCTAAGCTACAATTAAACAAAAACTAACTTGGATCGAGTTTGGGAATCTAGATCTCACGGGGGAAAGGAGTAAAAAGCAGAAAATGGAGAAGAGTAGCTTGGAAATTGGTCTCACTGAAATCAGGTTAGATTAATCATGCTGCAGAGGTTCATGGCACACAATTCCCTCAACTGGCTATAAGCACAACTGCAGGGTAAAAGACTCCACTCTGAATCACAGGATCTCACTGGTCTTAAGGCTATGATCTGTCCACTTGAATGGTCATAGACCATCCTATAGACTTTATCTGATCCAAGGATTTATAGTAGATGAATCCAATTGGAGCCTGGGCTTGGACTAATCTTAAGGTTATGATCTGTCCACTTTAATGGTCACAGATCATCCTAAGGATCTCCTCCAAAGTAGAAGCATCAATCAGAACAATTAAAACCACTACAGATGCTGCAATTCCAAGGTCACAAACTTAGGGAATTACAAGAGTATCAGATCTAGAGAGATCAGATGGTATCCAAGAGGTCCACCAGTTAAGTGGGTGAGCTGATCTACAGACTCCTCTACACAAATCCGATCGAGCACCAAATGAAACCAAAGGAACTTTAGATCTAATTATAGCATTACAAACAACATTTACATTGCAATCAAACACACTCTACAATGGAAATGCTCTCAGATCTGTAGTCTGTGCAGCAGTGAACCCATAATAGCACTCTCAACCTTACCCAATTACAGATCTAACCTCTCTCCTCGCTACTCAAGGGAATTAGCCAACCATTGGTGGGCTAAAAGAGGGAAAATAAAATTTCTCTGCAAGCTCTAATCTTCAGAATTTAGCTCAGATCTCGATCTCCCCCAATTGCAATTGGGGGTCTCTATATATAGCTTTCTCCTTTGTTTTTCCCGCTAAAAATCCCTTCTAGAAGGTCCTCAGAGTTTGTTGGGGTTCTATTAGAGCACGTGGGTCGGTTAGGGTTTCCTAGGGCATCTTCTGGAACCGTTGTGCCAATCACCAAATGCCTCGAGTTGCGTGCAGCAGGTCACTAAGCCACAGCGTGTGCATAGCTGAGTTTCTGAAAATTTCTGCACATGATTTCAATAGGTTGGGGAAGCTTTCGACAGGTTCTTGTAAGGCTTTTTAGACCTTTCGCCGGTTCTCCAATCCCTTCGATAGATTCTGATAGGATGAGCTTTGAGGCTTTATCTTCACTGCCCTTTATCTGGAGCATTCGACAGGTTGGAGGAGTACTACGATAGGTTGGGAGACCGTGTTGTCAGGTTGTAGCTTTGCATTTCATCACTTCGATAGGATGGCTCTCACTCCTTTGATAGGTTCTGTTCTAGCACCTCTATTTCGTTAGGTTCAGGCGGTCTTTCGATAGGTTTTGGAGACCTTTCGATAGGTTCAAAAACCCTTCGAAAGGTTCCCTTTTTCCTTCAGGTAGATTTCATCAGGATGAAATCTGTCTTTCTCTCAACTGTTCGATAGGTTCTTGGATCCTATCGATTTTCACAATCCTCACGACTTCTTCTTTCTGCCTTCAGATCCTATCGAAACCTTGCCAATCTGCATGAATTCCTCTAATTCAACTCTCAGCTCCTATCGAAATCTTCAAATGTCCTCTCAATAGGATGTTTTTGGTCTGTCTTCACTTCCTTCGCCTTGTTCTGCTACAGCCAAGCACTCTAAGGGTCCACTGATGTGCTACCCTCTGGTGTGCTATTGCTGGGTCTGTCTTGTGCTGAGAGATGGCCCCTTTGTGGGCATTCTTGAGTGATTTTCTGTATTAGTATCATCTTTTATTGCTGTCTACAAAATACACTCGACAAAGGCTTATTAGTGTGCTCACAGGTCTATCAATGGTCAGGTTAAAGGGTGAAAAGTGGCATTTTTCACCACTTAACAGTGTGCTCAATTGAATTTTGCACAGTGGCGCGCGCGCTTGATTCATCTGGAGTCGGCCTCTAAGTTGGGAATTCTAGTCCTAATGCGTCTAAATAAATAATTTTGTATAGTGGAGTGTGCCCTTGATCCAATTCTGTGCAGTGGAATATGTGCTTGATTGCGAGTTCAGGGGTCTTAGGAGTTAAAGGTCAGGTTTAAGTGTAATTTATTGTGCGCGGGTGATGGGGCGCTTAATCAATTATTTTTTTTGGTATTTAAAGAAAGGTGAGTTGGGTGTATTCAGTTTGTTGCTTTGTTCTTCTTTCTTTCTCTTTCTTTTTTTCATTTTTTTTTTAGCAAGGGGATTTTGAAATTTTGGGAGTTTTGAAATTTAAAATTTTAGGGATTTTAACTTAAGATCAATTCGGTGGTAAAACGGCAGAAAACGTGGCTTCCGAGATGTCGCTGAGCAGATCCACTAGTACAAGATTTGTGGACCCAACTGTTATTGTGGTTGTCAAGACGACACTTGACATGCTGGATATTTCGTCTAACCTTTTCGACGAGTACTGATGATTATCTCTTATGGGAGGACTACAGTGACTCGCGAGTCGAGAGAGGCGGGTTTTGAAAACATTTGACTTAATCATAGCTAACTATATATTTATGAGGAATATCGAGTAAAATAAAAAAAAAGTGGGTAGTGCTTACCTGGGGGTGATACTTACTTGGATTGTGCGTAGCTTGTACGGTCTAGTGACACGGTAGTGTCACGATGGGACTTTGGAGATTTCTTCTCTTCAGGTCTGCTGTGGCAGGGATTAACGGTTGTGATGTGATGTCTTGGGAGAAATAATGTCGCGATGGGACCTGAGGATTCTCCCTTTCTTTGGCTGTGTGATGGGTCAGTCCTGGCGGGACATGGGGATCAATTCGGGAGAGAGAAAGCTCTTTGCCTTAGCGATGTGACACGCTCAAGTTTTCCCTTTTTTCGTCATACGGCGTGGCATATGCTATCTAAGCTTCTTTTTTTCAGGTAGTGGTGTTCGCCATGGGATGCTGACTGAGCATAGTTAGCGGTGGCGTGCTCGCGTTCTCGGGAGATTTGCTTTCAGCTTCTCACGATGGGACATGTGGGTATAAATTTATTATGATGGGACTGAATATTGAGGTGATATCGCATGTGTACACGTTATCGTGATGGGGATGGGTGTTGTCAACACTTCCTTCTTGTGTAAGGGTACGCGATGGGACGGGTGAGTAAGTCTTTTTTTCTTTTTCTGTCGGAACAGCCTGTGAGGCTACACGATGGGACAGAAGAATTTTGATCAAGGCGAGGTAGAAAGATGTGAAGGTATAGATTTCATCCAAAGTCAGGTATTGCGCGCCTATTTTAGGTCGCTCAATAAGATTGCGCGCCTGTTTTCGGGCGTGCGATCTTAGGTTTGAGGGGCTTTTTATGCGTGTGGGAGTGCGCATGCGATTGTATTCTGCGTTAAAATAGAAGTGCATGATCAGAGCATCACCAGGTCAGTGTACGGGTGACCTTTCGTATTGCGCGGCTGGGGTTGGCCGTTTGATCAAGTTGCGCAATCTATAGCTTGCGCATGATTTGAGCGTCGCGCCGTTGGCGCGGGCGATGGTTTCATTGAGCGCTTAGGTCATAGCGCGTGTTTTGGATTGTGCATAGTGTGCATAGCGCGTGATCGAATTACGTGCCTGTGCTCTGGTGCGTGATTGAGTCCGTACTCTATATAAGCGAGGGAGCCTTCATTTATTTTTCATTCTCTGGTTTAGTCTCGAGTTTTGACCTTTTTATGGATATCTTGTATTCTAAAATTCGTGTTTTAGTGATATCGGGTGATCTAACCGTCCGATTGGGATGTCGTTGAAGACACTCCCATTTTTTCCTCGCGAAATATATAGTTTTATTTGATCAACCTTTGACCATAACCCTAAATTGGGGACCATGTACTAAAACAATAGTACATGGTTGAGCACAGGCTGAAATAATAGCTATGTGGCTTAAGACCCAACGTAAGGAGACTATATACTGAAATAATAGTATATAGTCAAAATGTAGACTGAAACAATAGTCTTGCATTTCAGACTAGAGACCAGACTCGAACAACCCCGAATTTCGTGCTTGAAACCCCACGCTTAATTCGATTGCACGCCAAACTACATGCGCGCAATCAGTCCCTTCTCAGACCAGACTTCCTTTCTTCAGACCATCTCGAGACTCGATCACGCGCCTGACACAAGACACGCGAACGGATTGAGTGCTCCACCACCAACGCGTAATTGGCCTATGCCCGGCCTAGCCTCACTATCCCTGATCCCTAAGTTTCATCGATTAAACACTACGAGAGTGGCGCTTAATTAGATTACGCACCCCAAAATGGGCGCGCAACTAGTTCTAACGCTATTAGGACTAGGAAACTCACTGAGCAAGTCAATCGGTCGCTCACTGAGTCGGTGACCGACTCAAAGCGATTAAGCATTGGGAAACTAGCGCGGAATTCAGTTAAACACCTGAAACAGGACGTTTAATTAGAAATAAACCTACAAAAAAAAAAATTCTTCACTCGCCTGAGGAGGCTAGCAATTTTCAACAAAGAACGGAATTTTTTTGGGATTTCGAAACTAGAGAACTCTGAGGACAAACCCATAGAGCAGCCTAACCATGATTTCGAGATTCAAGCTTCGAATCTTCGAGATTTCTCTTCGTAGCCCCAATCCTAAGTAAGGATTAACTTTAATTCATGACCATAACTTCTAGTCTATAGATTTAGGAATTCCATTAGTTTTAATTTTCAATCCAAGACCGTAGCATCCTTTTCAGACCGCAAATTTTTTATATTTGGTTCTAATTCTCTGAATTTAGAACCAGTCCTTAATCCGACGGTCTAATTTACCGACCCTAGGCTTTAATTCCGTTCTAAAATCTTAATCTTCAGTCCTATCATTAATTTATGGTTCTAGATCTTAGACTCTAGAACCATTCCTTAATCATATGGTCTGATTTTCTTATTTCGAACTCGAATTCAGTCCTAGAAATTTAAATTTAAATTTAAATTTCTTAGTTTAATATCTCCAAAAATCCTAAATGCTAATATTAGTTTCTATAATTCTAGTTCATAATTTAATTCATAATTATTATTCCGAAATAGACTCTAAAAAATCTAAAGATACTATTTTACAGTCCAAAATTTTTAATTTATCTTTAATCTCAGCCATCCGATTTGCCCAAGGGAGCTTACGGAGGGTACTAACGAACGAGGCCAATCCTCCTTAACATAGCGGGCCCAAAACCCCTTTTTTTAGGAATTCTAGAATCAATTAATTACTTTTCTTACCCTTTCTTAGTGTAATTAACTAGTAGATCTATTTAATTTCGGCATGATTAATTAATTAAGTTAATTAGATTTTAGTATGATTGATTAATTTCTTTAAATCAAATTTTAATTGATTAATTTCTTGCTTTAATTAGAATCAGAATATCAATCCCATGATTTATTCTTAGAATTTTAGTATAATTAATTTACATGCTTTGTTGTGATTAAATCCTTAGAATAAATTACTTCGATTAGAATTCTGACAAAGTTTGTTCCTTGATTTTAATTAGATAATTCTCACATAATTAATTCCTCGCTTTATTAGATCTCAGTACCATTAATCAGTCCTTTTGTTTAAATTAGAATCCTAGTATAATTAATTTATTGCTCTGATTATAATTCTAGTCAAATCAGTTCCTTTATTTTAATTAAAATTTAGTATAGTTAATTCATCGCTTTAATCATAATTTTACCAAAATTAGCTTACTTGCTTTAATTAGAATTCTAATCTAATTAATACATCGCTTAAATTAGAGTTTCAGGAAAATTAGTTTTTTATTTCGATTAGAATTCTGGTAAGACTGTTATACTTGATTTAATTAGAATTTCAATGCAACTAGCATACTTGCTCAATTTGAATTCTAGTAGAATTAGCATGCTCAAATTAATTAGAGTTTCACCGGAACTACCATATCTGCACTCCTAGTATAATTAGGAAACCTGATCGCAATCGGACTTCTAGTAGTATTAGGACAATTAATTAGACTTTCAATAAGAATAAAAAATAGTAAAAATTAATTAGACTCCTGATAGAACTAGAATATTAAATTAAATAAACCATAATAAATTCCCACATAATTAAACTTACAACAGAATCAGGGAAGTCTAAATTGACCCGAACTATAATAATAACGAGAAATAAAAGGAAAATTAAACTATCTAAATTATAAGAAAAAAACATAGTTGCTGACGTTCACAGGTGAACGATTTAGAATAGAAGTAACCCATACCCGCTCTCAAGCGTGATCATTGACGTGCTGCAGCGTCAATAAATATCTACAGCTGGCGATTGCAACAAACTAGGAATCTTCCTAAAAAAAAATTTATTTCTAACATTCCAAACGTCGCATCGCTGGAGTTCACTTGGACAGAATTGGAGCCACTAATTCAACGGGGACCGAGAGGAACCCAGAAAAAGCGCTCACCAACAGACTGGCGATCGCGATGGGATGCTTTTGCGAAGTCTTTTTCTAGATAGTTAGTTTTCATCTTACCTCTCTATTTCCCTTTCCATCGTATCATTTAGATCCCCTTTTATATATATATGAGTCTTCATCAAAGACTTGAGATGTCTGGTATACGAAGAGTGAGTTTAGGAGATCCGCCATTGTGGGGATATCATAACAACCTCATGTACAAAGAAGAACCATTTCACAATTTCAGCCCACGACAACCTGAGATTAACATGGTCGACGAGCAAGAAAATCCCTTCTCTACCCCACACCGGTAATAATCATAATGGGAGAGATGGTAATATTACACAAAACCTCACCGCTCAAAAAATTGTAGAACTCAGTATTCAAAGAATACAAAGAGGAGATGACGACTCCAAGGAATTGGTTCGAGGGTTGGCTGCCACATATGAAACCATTAGGTCACGATAATTTTCAGAAGAACAAGAGCGACAAGAGAGACCACCTCCTACCCCAAGCACAGTGTCAGCCCATGCCACACCATTGAGACAACCTGCCCACATATTCTTCAATGATGACTCTTTAGACAAGGTTTGCTCACGGGTTGCTCCAAAAGACAGCACCATTAAAATCGAAGAACTTCCTAAAATGCTCGATGAATACATGGCCAAGAGAGAGTGCCCTGATCGTTCATTCGGATTCTACAAATTTTTCCGGGACATCGAGTTTAATTTACCAATAGGATTTAAGCCACAGAAATTTACCAAATATAATGGTACGGGAAATCCGAATCATCACTTGACCCTCTTTTGTAATGATTGCCGACCCATACGTGATAATCAAGGACTTCTCATTCACTATTTCCAATGCTCATTAGAAGGAGAAGCTTTAGATTGGTTTGCAGGACTCTCGCTTTATAAGATATAAACCTTCGATGAATTAGTTGGTCAATTCCTAGACCAATACAAACACTTGATCTAAGAGACAGTCAGTCTCAGTGATCTAATGGCAGCCAAGCAAGGACCAGATGAAGAATTTACTAACTTCGTCGTCAGATGGAGAAAACTCGCTGCTAGGACCGTCACCTTAATGAAAGAGAAGGATTTGGTAGACATTATCATAAATAACACTAGAGAATCATTAAAGAGCGCACTTGTCATAAGTGATTGCCCCGACTTCACTGCACTCCACTCTCGGGGATCCCGACTAGCGCAACATATTAAAGGCAGAGACCTTGCACTATCCATTATCACATCGAAAGTAGGCTCTTCTAGTGAATCAAAATTGAAAAATAATAAGAAAGCCTTAGGAACCGAACATGTCAACACCGTTGTTAATCAAGGATAAAATTCTATGAACAAAAATTTCCACCCACGAAACTTCGAGCAAAATCAACAACGATATATGAACCAAAACCAAGGCACTAATCCGCAAAGATATGCAAACCAAAACCAAGGCCAGACCCAGAATCAAGGCCAGTATCAAAATAGAACTTAATATCCCAATACCTACCAGAATCAGAACACGACGCAGAATCGATCGGCCCATGTGCCGAATTACGAGTGTACCCCACCCATGAGAACTTTAACTTGACGAGGCCCCCTTTATCGGATACAATTCTCAACATTTTCCATCTCCTTAATACTCAGAATCTCCTCTGATTCCCACAGAAAAAACCCCGCCCATGGCCGACAAATCTGGACTATAGTAAATATTGTGCCTTCCATCGACACGCGAGACAACCTAGAAGACTATTGGGTCCTCAAGGACGTAATATATGACATGATGACCGAAATCAGATCGATTAGGAAGCGCTTAGAAATCCTAACCCTAATAATAACCAATCCCAACAAAATTTGGGGATCATTAATAATGTGACAACCCAGATTTTGGTACTCCAAAACCCGTGCCATCGGCACGATCCTCTAGGCCATGCCCCATAGATATGTACGGAACATTGGTATAACAAGCAACAACTATGCAAAATAAGATGATTAACTGAATAATGTGGAATCATATATACTAATCTAAAGCATAAGCTCAAAAGACAGTTCTTTCATGCCAACGCATGAACAGAAGAACCGACCCGGACCATCGATGATAAATGGATCACCCCAGATGGTTCGCCAAAAGAATTACATAAGTTAATTACATGTTTCACAAAAAAAGCTTGACATACCAAGTCATACAAATGTACTCTCAAAAATCTCCCTCTCAAAGTACGCAAGGGGTCCTCTAGAAGAAGTCCTTAGGAGGAGGCTCCCGAAGCCTCAGCAGCCTCAAGCAAAGGACCTGCGACATATAGTCTAAAGGGGTGAGCTACATCCTAGCTCAATAAGGAAACCATAATTGAACATATAAGTTAAGCTCTCACATATATTCTAAAACAGGTTAAAAGCATGCTTCATCCGATGTAACCTTTGAGAAATAATTTAAATGCACAGAAAAGATATGATAAATGCAATTTCATCTATTACTTTACATGATTATGTTCATTCTCAACTTACTGGTATTAGTTACTGATTCGGCCTAATTACTTAAATCTTAACTTAAATAATCCCCGAGCAATATAGCATCGAACCCCGATGGAATACCCACCATCGTCGTCTAAATAGACACTTGTCATATCTGTTTCTTACTTGAATACTATCCAGGTCCCTTTCTCATAAGCGACGGAGTTTCTAATCTCATAACTATATCCCTGGGATGTTAAAACTAGTGTATGGATTGGCCGCCATACCGGTCACGGATATCCTGCCGAGTCAGTAGTGGGTATCCCGCCACGTCGCTGGGGTATTCTATTCAAATCTTAAATAACAAAAATATCATGTGCACTACATATAGTTATTCACAGTATAATTATGCTAATTCTGGTATATTAGGCCTTATCGCCTTTTCTTTTACTTCACCGATAGATTTCATCTGCATCCTTGGGATGCCACTGGCTCAACGCATCACTTAGATGCTCATTATCACATTTCACGTCCCCTGGGGACCTTATGAGTTCATTTAGTATTCACACACACACACACACACACTTCCTTAGAAATCATATTTTGATGCATAAATGTTCATTTGAATAACTCTACATACATGCTTTTAAAAATTAAAGTACATGTTCAAGGTGTTCCCTACCTCATGTGTTCAATCGATAAGCATCAAGGTCCAATGTGATTCAATATGCTCATGTTTGCTCATACCACCAATGGTACATCATAACACAAGCAAAGCATAAATAAGGATGCACAAAAGAATGTCCAAGACTCTCCATGAACCTCAAAGTCCAAATAAAAAGTCAACTAAAACTGTCAAAATTGATTAATCGATCTCCCAAAATCGATTAATCGAAATCCAAAATTGATTAATCTATCCCAAATCGATTAATCGAAAAACCAAAATCGATTTCTCAAATCCTGATTTTTCCAACCACTGGAGGTGCTCAGTCGATTAATCGATTTCTAAATCGATTAATCGAATTCAAAAATTGATTACTCGAATTTAAAGTCGATTAATCGATTTCGGGCCTTCTTGCCCATTCAACTTCCAGACCGAAATCGATTAATCGATTAATTGATTTGGCCAGAAACTCAGCCCCTTTGTGGGCCTTTCTTCTAAATCCTTTCCTTATCATTTCTCTTCCTTTCTATGTCTTTAATTCACCATTTAACATTAATTGACTGTATTTAATCATCACAACTTATACATTTAAATCTAACAAAACTCACCTCAAATCAATCTCTTAAATGATTGAATGGTTGATTTAATGGCTAGGGCTCCAAGCTTTGGTTTCAACGGATCCCAATACATCGAATCCGATATTAATTGCTTAAATCCTCCTTAAATCTGGAACCCACATTAACTTCTCATGCAATTTCTCCACCTCTTACTCTCTCCCTCTCTCCTCTTAACTTCTCTCACCAACCAAACAAGAGAAATCACTTCTCTTTAGGTTATTAAGTTCTTATAACTCTTCTTGTTTTTGTGTTAAGCACATACACCAAAGATAGGTGTACGTGTCCCTTAACTAACCTCTAACTCTATACTTAGGTCACAGTTACATCACATTAATACATTCCTTCTTAAGTCCATTATCTGACCATCACTTGATCAAACCTACAACCAATCGGGCACAGATCTCGAGGTCACTGTACATTGTCCAAATTTCGGGGATGTTACATTCTCCCCACCTTGGAAATTTTCGTCCTCGAACTTAAACTCAAAGGTGTGTCGATGGGGTCCCCCACACACAGGTGAGGTTACATATCCGTTTATGAAAAACTTATTACATTAACAATATGCAACGTAAGAAGTAAACGTAATTACAAACGAAAAGAGACAATTCCAACAAAAATTTCGATTTCCTCAAAAAGTTTACAATTCCAAAGATAATTACAACCCAACATTTAATTACAACCAAATTTCTAAAAGAATTATAAAAAGAAACATCATCATCTCAAGCTCACGCCGTCCCCTCTCCTGGCTGGTCTAGTGTTGGCTGACCTGCATCACCTGGCTGCTGTTGAACCGAACCAGATGTGCCGGCATCAGCAGCACCCGAGTGAAAAGTGGTCGCTCCCGCAGTCCATGCCTACTCCTCCGCGAGATGCTGCTAGTAGTCCTAGGGATAGATGTACCGCGTGGTATGGTACATCAAGAAATCCATGCGCCGGTTCATCTGCTGGTTGTTGGTCTCCATCGGGGCTAACACATCCTCTATCGTAGGCGCTGGGCGAGCCGCTCGTCGGCGGTAGGAAGAGGTAGGTGTAGTAGCTGCTGATGGTGACGGTGCATGAGGTGGCATCAAAGGCTGTTGCTCAGGTAGAACTGAGCCATGAGACGGAGCACCCTCAGCTGGTGGATCATGCTATGGTGGTGGAGGTGGTGGTGGTGCTGCTATTGGCCCCTGAACTGGTAGGGCCCTCCTCAATAGTCTATAGTTACGACCCCATGAAGCAATGGAGTAATGCTTCACGTGGTTTGTAGCTTTTCTCTCAGCTGGTGAAATTACATACTCTAGGGCGTCAGAGTATCATTCTAACATACTCGAAATGAGGTGAGCATATGGCATCTTTTCCTTAGGTATCAAAGGACCTTCATCATCTTTCCCTTTATATATATCATCCCCTCGATGACAAGTTTGGTCGCGTCGAACCAACGGCCACAGTATGCTGAGTATAAGGCCTGTTGGACCAACTTGACCCGCTCGGTGTTGTGACGCATGGGGTACAGGTTGCACTTGATTATTGAATCAAGCATCCACATATAAGGAGGTAGGTCCACCCTCATTATAAACTTTCCCGACCCATTTTTCCCATTGGTTGCTTCGGCCATAATATCTTCAAACTTAGGTTCCTCGGTTAAAGGTGGAAACAAGGTGGTCTCAGGTACAAAATCTAGGTAGCATTCTAAGGATTTATGCACGTGTCAGAGTGTAAATGTGTAGCTACGACCGTCAATCTCGGTCGTAACCGTGTCATCAACCCAACCCGCCTTTAGGTTCTGGTAAAATAGGCGTACGAGTTGAGGATAGAAAGACCCGTGCAAGGGGTTCAAAAGATTGTCGAGACCCGCCTTTTGGAGGTATTGTCAGGCCCATAGGGTCTCGCCCTCCACATCGGAGTCGATAAATAAGGCTTCGTCGATGATGAACTCATCTTCGAACTCCTTGGCTGCCCACCACTTGTTTGGTTGGGGCAAAGTTTCGGGTGGTGGTTGGGGTACATCAACGTTTGGTGGTTGGGGTATCGGCGACAACTCGCGTGAAGACGCGCTCATCGAATCAGATCCTAGATCTGATGAAGAAGATGGTGATGATGGAGGTGATGGTGATGGCAGTGGCAGTGCGACATTCTTACGCCGGACCAGTAGCTTCGAAGCCGCCTGCTTCGTGGTCAAACGGATTCTAGGAGGCATTGGAATCAAAATTCAAAAGAAATTAGGGCTGTGATGGTTTAAATTGAAAAGAAATTCGAAATCTAGGGTTTACCTTACGAGTTCGATCTGGATGCCCTAAGATTTCGCTTTGAAATCGACTCAAAATCCTCAAACCCTAGCTCACTGTTGCTCAAAGAGGAAGGAAAGAAAATGGAACCCAAAAACTTTTGCAAACTGATTTTCGAATGGGAAGAAAATCCCAAACTTTCACATATAGTCCAAAAATCGATTAATCGATTTCAAAAAAATCAATTAATCAGTTTTCATAACTTAACTCAGTCGTGCGAAATCGATTAATCGAATTCATCTCGATTAATCGAATTTTGATGTTATTAATCTTCCATGTCTGTCATCTCACCGGTGCGTGCCAGTCGATTAATCGACCAAAAATCGATTGATCGATTTCCAAAATCGATTAATCGATTTTGACAGATTTTTCCAAAAAAATTTATACTTTATTTTCCTTCATTTCTTGGTAGTACTTGACCAATTGGTCATTGGCTTTGTGAAGCATGTCTTTACTAGGCATTACGTGGCCTAATGAATCATAGCCATGCATTCATCATCACATCATGGCAAGGTTTTGGTTCACACTCTTTCCATTGAATAGGTTGGCCAAAGTGCTCAACAATTGATTACATAAGTCATTTAAATTTACAGCATGCTTGTGATGAAACAATTAAGCCCTCAACTTGCCGCATACAAGTTCGGCTATTGCTCTCTCACATCGGCTTCTCTTTCCTACGTAGCTTCTTCGGCCGGGTGATTTTTCCATCGAGCAAGTACTAAGGGGATAACTTTGGTGCACAATACTTATTCCTTTCGATCTAATATTTCTGTCGGTTCCTCTATCATGCTCATGTCTTCATGCATTTCCAAAGGTTGACTGCCCAAAACATGATCAGGGCCATTAATATACTTCCTGAGCATAGATACGTGAAACACATTGTGCACCCGATCGAATAGCGGTGGTAATCCAATGCGGTAAGCAACCTCCCCTACTCGACCGAAAACCTCGAATGGTCCAAGATAGCGGGGACTTAACTTCCCTCTCTTTCCGAACCTCATCACACCCTTCATAGGCGACACCTTTACAAACACGTGTTCACCCACCTTATAGTCTACATTGGTCCGCTTGATATCGACGTAGATTTTCAGCCTACTCTGAGCCGCTTTGAGTTTTGCCCTTATCATCCAAACATAGGTGGCATTATCTTCAAGCATCTTGGGCCCCAAAACAAATTTCTCACCGGTTTCCTCCCAATTGATGGGCGATTTACATCGTCTCCCATAAAGAGCTTCATACGGTGCCATGCCAATGCTCGCTTGAAAACTGTTGTTGTATGCAAACTCAATCAACGATAGGTGTTGATCCCATGATCCTTGCAACTCTAACATACACGCCCTAAGCATGTCCTCGATGATCTGATTTACTCGCTTTGTTTGCCCATCAGTTTGCGGATGGAATGCTGAACTAAAATCTAATCGCGTTCCCATTCCTTCTTGAAATTTCTTCCAAAACTTTGACATGTACAATGGATCACGGTCAGAAACGATACTACTTGGAATCCCGTGTAGTCGCACGATCTCTTTCATATACAATTCTGTAAGTCTTCCCGCCATGTACATCGTGTTGTAAGGTAAGAAGTGTGATGACTTGGTCAAATGGTCTACAACTACCCAAATGGTATTATATCTCTTTGCAGTACGCGGTAGTCCAATGATAAAGTCCATAGAGATCGATTCCCACTTCCACTCCGGTATAGGTAGAGGTTGTAATAATCCCGCAGGATGTCTATGATCGACCTTCACCTGCTGACATGTCAAATACCGTGGCACGTACTTAGCCATGTCTTGCTTCAAAGCTCTCCACCAGTAATTCTTTTGCAAATCCTGATACATTTTAGTGCTACTGGGGTAGATAGCAAAGTTTGACTTGTCAGATTCATCAAGGATAGTTTGTCGTAGATCGGCATTGTCCAAAATGCAGAGACGGCCCTTGAATAATAAGGAACCATCTTCTTTCACTGAAAACTCTGGTTTGATGCCTTCAATCACATCTTGACGAATCTTGGTTAGCGTCAGGCCTTTCATCTGTAGCTCGTGGATATGCTCAAATATCACTGGTCTCACTGATATGTTAGCCAAAAAGGCTCCTGTAGCTTATGACTCGATATTTGCATCATACAGTGCCAGATCTTCAAATAACTTTCATCTGTGCATACCCAAAATCAAACTAGCCAACTGAGCTAAACCCTTCCGACTCAAGGCATCTGCTACTACATTAGCCTTTCCTGGATGATACTGTATGGAACAGTCATAGTCCTTGAGGAACTCCATTCAGCTACGCTGCCTCATATTTAGTTCTTTCTATGTAAACAGATATCTGAGGCTCTTATGGTCGGTGAAAATCTCAAAGGTCTCACCGTACAAGTAATGTCGCCAAATCTTCAGTGCAAATATGACCGCTGCCAGTTCCAGGTCAAGTGTCGGGTAGTTCTTTTCATGCTCTTTCAACTGCCTTGACCCGTAAGCTACCACCTTTTTGTGTTGGTTGAGCACGTAACCCAAACCATTATACGAAGCATCACTGTAGACTGAGAACCCTCCACTGCTTGAAGGAATCGCTAGTACTGGAGCTGAAGTGAGCCTCTTCTTGAGTTCTTGAAAACTCTTCTCGCACGCTTCACTCCACTCGAATCTTGAATCCTTCTGTGTAAGCCTCGTAAGAGGTCTTGATATTTTTGAAAATCCCTCTACAAAATGTCGATAATAGCCCGCTAGTCCAACGAAACTACGGACGTCGGTCACCGTCTTTGGTTGCTCCCAATTTACTACTGCTTTGATCTTAGCTGGATCTACCGTGACACCATGTTTTGAGATGACATATCCCAAAAAGCTAACTTCCTCTAACTAAAACTTGCACTTACTGAGTTTGGCATACAGTTGGTATTCACGCAAAGTTTGTAGAGCAACCCGCAAGTGTTCTTCATGCTCCGCTTTCGATTTGGAGTATATTAGGATATCGTCAATGAACACCACGATGCAGGAGTCCAGGTGTGGTTTAAACACTTGATTCATCAAATCCATAAATAATGTCGGTGCGTTTGTCAACCCAAACAGCATCACTAAGAACTCATAGTGTCCATACCGTGTCCTGAATGCAGTCTTCTGAATGTCCTCGGCCTTGACTTTCAACTGATGGTATCCAAACCTCAGATCGATCTTGGAAAAATACTTCGCTCCTTACAGTTGATCGAACAAGTCATCTATCCTAGGCAAAGGATATCGATTCTTTATGGTGAGTTTGTTCAACTGGCGATAGTCAATGCACAGCTGCATTGACCCATCTTTCTTCTTTACAAATAAGACCGGTGCACCCCATGGAGACACGCTCGGTCTTACAAACCCTTTTTCCATGAGTTCTTGTAACTACTCTTTCAACTCCTTCAACTCAGCAGGAGCCATTCTATATGGTTCTTTCGAAATAGGCTCCATTCCCGGTGCTAAGTCGATGGCGAACTCCACTTCTCTCTTTGGAGATAATCTTGAAAATTCCTCCGGAAATACATCTTCAAACTCTCGCACTACTGCTATCTCGGAGATAACATTCTTCTCTTCCTTATCCTCCTTCAGAAATGTCAAATAACTGTTGCACCCTTGTCTGACCAAGCACTCAGCCCTGACTAAAGAAATGAGTGGCATATGCGTCGATCCCTCTCCTCGAAATCGAAATGATCTCCTCCTGTTAGGTCTGAAGATGACAATCTTATTCTTGCAATCCACGGTCGCACATTATTGCGACAACCAATCCATGCCAAGGATCACATCGAATCCTTGCATGTCTAATAATATTAACTGTGCGTTCAGTTCATAGACTTCCCCATCTCTAATACTCACTACTACCGACTTTCAAATCAACTCCGTATCAGCTAATTCTCTGGTCGGGAAAGAAACTGATAGAACATAGTCCAACATCCCCGGAACAATCTTTATTCTCTTCGCAAACCTTGGAGTGACAAAGGAGTGGGTAGACCCTGGGTCTATCAACACTCTCGCTTCACATGCTACATAGCATCCTTTTTCGTAAACTTGTAACATACCTATAACATACATACATACATATTACACATACAGCACATACTCTATTTAGAGAATTTAACGTACAAATGGGTTCATAAGATTTTCTAATTAATGCACCTTCTTTATATAAAATTTCTTTGAATTGAAATTCTTTATTTAAAAGAAAGCTCACCTTGGATGACGTCATGTACGTTCCTTGCTTCTTGGGTGGTGACTACATAGGCTCTCCCTTGTACGACCGGTTTTCTCGCTTGTATCGGTCATGGAATAGAAGCAGAAGACATCTTGTCCTTGTTTATCTCAAGATAATATTTAATCATGTGGCCCACCTTGCCACATTTAAAGCAGCATCTCGTTCCCTGCCTGCAATCCGTCGTCTTGTGTGACTTGCCACACTTGGCACAAGTCTCCCTAGGTGTGGAAGAAGCAGCCCGTGAAATGCGTTGTGTAACTATAGCCCCAGTGGAAATAGCAGGGCTCTCATACCTCCTCGGCCTCCCCGACGCTAGCAACGGAAATCTCTGATGGTTAGTTTGTTGCACCAGTCTCCCATAACCAGCTTGGAATGGTTGCCTCTGATTTGGTGCTACGAATCTCGGCTTTTTGTTCACCGACTTGTAGTTCCCTGTTCTACTCTGGTCCACACTTCCTCTTCCTTGCTGTTCCCTCTGGCGGTAGCGATTATTATTTTCCTCTTCTACTACCAGGGCTTTGCTCATGACCTCTCCGTAGCTCCTTAACTGAAATGATGCTACTCCTCCCCTCACGTCTGGTCTCAACTCTTACTGAAACCTCTTTGCTCTCATCATCTCCGTGATCACATAATCGGGTGTGAAGTGAGCAAGTCATATGAACTCTGCTCCGTACTCCCTCACTGTCATTCTCCCTTGAAGAAGCTATAAGAACTGTATCTCCATCTGGTTTCGCACAACTTTGGGAAAGTATTATTTATTAAATTCCTCAACAAACTTGTCCACGTCCAGGGAACCCCTGGGGTCTCCTGAGCCCTAGTCCTAGAAATGGACTTCCACCAAGGCCCAGCCTCCCCATCTAGCATGTAGGCTGCCCAACAAACGCTCTCGTCCTCCATGCACGTAAGCACGCTAAACACTTTCTCCATCTCACTTAGCCAATTCTCAGCAGCCATTGGCTCTGCCTGCCCTGAAAAGCTAGGAGGATGCATCCTCCTAAACTCGGTAAATGCAAAGGGCACTGGCAGTGTCGGAGCTATTGGAGGTGTAGGTGGCTGTTGTTGATCATTGGCATTGTGAGCCGCCAAGGATGCTACTTGTTGAGCCATGGCGGTCGCCATGGTTTCCATCGTATGCATCATCCTCTGACGCACTTCTCTGTCTTCATTTCTTTCTCTAATTCTCTCCTGTTCTCTCTGATCTCGATCCTGACGATCTCAATCCCGGTTCTCTGCCTTATCTTGGCTCTCTTGGCCACCACTGCCTGAAACCTCTCTATCTCCCAAAGGCACTCGATTGGTATCCGAGATAAAGTCATCTCGACTACGTAAATTTCTATTATGACCACTCCTAGGTCGGCCTCTTCCCCTAGAAGACATCATGGTCTGCACGTGAAACCAAAGTTTCATTAGCAGAAGTCCCTATGCTTTAACAAAATGAATGATTGTCAGAATTTCTAAAAGAAATGGCTTTGATACCAACTGTGATAGCTCGGATTTTGGCACCTCAAAACTCGTGCCATCAGCACGATCCTCTAGGCCATGCCCCATGGATATATACGAAACATTGGTATTACAAGCAACAGCTATGCAAAATAAGACAATTAACTGAACAATGTGGAATCATATATACTAATCTAAAGCATAAGCTCAAAAAATAGTTCTTCTTCCATGCCAACGCATAAACAGAAGAACTGACCCGAACCATCGATGATAAACGGATCACCCCAGATTGTTCGCCAAAAGAATTACATAAGTTAATTACATGTTTCACAAAAAAAGCTTGACATACCAAGCCGTACAAATGTACTCTCAAAAATCTCCCTCTCAAAGTACGCAGGGGGTCCTCTAGAAGAAGTCCTCAGGAGGAAGCTCTAACTCTTCCCCGGGCACGTAATCTGAATTCCCCGAATCCACATCTCCCGAAGCCTCAGCAGCCACAAGTAAAGGACCTATGACATATAGTCTAAAGGGGTAAGCTACATCCTAGCTCAATAGGGAAACCATAGTTGAACATATAAGTTAAGCTCTCACATATATTCTAAAGCAATTTAAAAGCATGCTTCATCTGATGTAACCTTTGAGAAACAATTTAAATGCACAGAAAAGATAAGATAGATGTAATTTCAACTGTTACTTTACATGATTATGCTCATTCTCAACTTACTGGTATTAGTTACTGATTCGACCTAATTACTTAAATCTTAACTTAAATAATCCCCGAGCAATATAGCATCGAGCCTCGATGGAATACCCACCATCGTCATCTAAATAAGCACTTGTCATATCTGTTTCTTACTTGAATACTACCCAAGTCCCTTTCTCATAGGCGACGGGGTTTCTAATCTCATAACTATATCCTTGTGATGTTAAAACAGGTGTACGAATTGGCCACCATACCGGTCACGGATATCCTGCCGAGTCAGTCGTGGGTATCCCGCCACGTCGGTGGGGTATTCTATTGAAACCTTAAATAACAAAAATATTATGTGCACTATATATAGTTATTCACCGTGTAATTGTACTAATTCTAGTATATTAGGCGTTATCACTTTTTCTCTTACTTCACCGATAGATTTCATCTGCATCCCTGGGATGCCACTGGCTCAACGCATCACTTAGATGCTCATTATCACATTTCACGTCCCCTAGGGACCTTATGAGTTCATTTAGTATTCACACACACACACACACACTTCCTTAGAAATCCCATTTTGATGCATAAATGTTTATTTGAATAACTCCACATACATGCTTTTGAAAATTAAAGTACATGTTCAAGGTGTTCCCTACCTCACGTGTTCAATCGATAAGCATCAAGGTCCAATATGGTTCAATATGCTCACGTTTGCTCGTACCACCTATGGTACATCATAACACAAGCAAAGCATTAATAAGGATGCACACAAGAAGGTCCAAGACTCTCCATGAACATCAAAGTCCAAATAAAAAGTCAACTAAAACTGTCAAAATCGACTAATCAATCTCCCAAAATCGATTATTCGAAATCCAAAATTGATTAATCGATCCCAAATTGATTAATCAAAAAACCAAAATCGAATAATCGAAAAACTAAAATCGATTACTTGATTTCTCAAATCCTAATTTTTCCATCCACTAAAGGTGCTCAGTTGATTAATCGATTAATCGAATTCAAAAATTGATTATTCAAATTTAAAGTCGATTGATCGATTTCGAGCCTTCTTGCCCATTCAACTTCTAGACCGAAATCGATTAATCAATTTGGTCAGAAACTCAATCCCTTTTCGGGCCTTTCTTCCAAATCCTTTCCTTATCATTTCTCTTCTTTTTTTATGTCTTTAATTCATCATTTAACATTAATTGACTGTATTTAATCATCACAACTTATACATTTAAACCTAACAAAACTCACCTTAAATCAATCTCTTAAATGATTGAATGGTTGGTTTAATGGCTAGGGCTCCAAGCTTTGGTTTCAACAGATCCCAATACGTCGAATCCAATATTAATTGCTTGAATCCTCCTTAAATCTGGAACCCACATTAACTTCTCATGCAATTTCTCCACTTCTTACTCTCTCCCTCTCTCCTTTTAACTTCTCTCACCAACCAAACAAGAGAAATCACTTCTCTTTAGGTTATTAAGTTCGTATAACTCTTCTTGTTATTGTGTTAAGCACATACACCAAAGATAGGTGTACGTGACCCTTAACTAACCTCTAACTCCATACTTAGGTCGCATTTACATCACATTAATATATTCCTTCTTAAGTCCACTGTCTGACCATCACTTGGTCAAACCTACAACCAATCGAGCACAGATCCTGAGGTCACTGTACATTGTCCAAATTTCAGGGATGTTACAAATAATCCCATGCCAAACCACAATCAAGCAACATCGGCTCAGGTCACCACCGTTGATCTCTCTGGTCGATCCCCCTTCCAACCTTCCACCTTAATCACTTGTATTCAACCCTCTGCTACTTTCGCCACACCAGTAAGAGCTCCTTCACCCCCTCATCCCACGTCCCTAATCACTCGCATCGCCCCATCGAATCCACCTCCTTATCCAAAATTCACTCATATACGAGTCCATTCTTTTAGGGCTAAGAGACCATTCCTCCGTAGTCACCCACCAGAGCCTTCAACTCCTCCAAATCCTGAATCAATGCCATTACCGCTCCCTCTGTCTGATTCTGAACCCGAGTACGGAGATCACATTCTCCAAACTACGGCCTAAATTGTTGCATGGATAGAAAGTTTCACCCGGAAGACTCCAAACTAAGACACCGAAATAACCACCAAGCGTTCGCTGAATCTAAAAGAAAGTGAACCAGAAAAATATCCTAACCCGTGAGAGACGCTAGTCTCTGCTTTCCTAGTGTGCAACCGTGGGGATCGGGACGATCCGGTCGCAACGATGCGCTCTCTAACGATGAAAAATATAGAGTCGCCACCTGGAGCTTTCGGTGTCCCGGGATACCTAGTTCATTTTTATGAGCACCGAAGTGCTAAAAATATGACTCTGAATCCGGTCCACACCAAAGGCTCTTGGGTAGGGGCTTCGGTTATCGATCGGGAAGGTGTTTGGCACCCGATCAACCCGCTTAACGCGGTCTCTACTAATGGCCAACAATAAAATGAAATAAAAGTAAGGAAAATAGCTTTCTCTTGTCCAAAAGGGCTTAGAATCTTGTTTGTGCCCCTCCGTTCCTACCGAAAAATCGGTGGCGTAACGGCACAAATGAGAGGATGGAGGGAGCTAGAAAGAGATAGGAGAAGAAAGGGGAGAGCCGGAGCCCTCGGGCCCTTGTAGTACCGTAGAGGAGCCTTGCGTGGCTTTCTTTGATGAGCTCTTGAAGGCTTTGTATGGTAGAAAATAGGGTTCTAACTCTTGGGACTTAAAGCTAAGAGGTAGGGGATGGAGGCTAGGGGATCACACACACCTAAGCTAAGGGTTTTGGATACAAGAACAAGCTTGAAATGAGGTTGGGAGGTTCTGAAATTTGGGTGAAAATAGTGCACAAAAGGAAGGAAGAACTTCTCACTTTGAGCTTTTTCTCTCTTAGGCAAATTTCTCAACCCCTAAACCAAGGGGTGGGGGGCTCTATTTATAGGAAAAGGGTGGGTTAAGAGGCCACTTAAGAGCTAAATGAGTTTAGCAATTAGGTAATCTCAAATCTAAGGTTTCCTAGGATTTTGAGAGCTTGGAAAGGTGTGAAGGTGGTTCTAATGGTGGATGATGGGGTGAGGCTTTAAGCCACTTGGACGGTTGCAAATAGGTAAGGAATAGGTGCAACAGAACTATCAAAACACACTCCAAAGGTTGAGATGGTCAACAAGTCAAACCTCAAACACAAATTTCAAGGCAAAAACCCATTGTTACTGTTCATATGCCTGGCGCACCTAATAGTTGCGCTAGGCAAATGCACAGTAAAATAGTGAGGAACAGTGCTGGAAGTTAGCTTGCGGGGTGGGGGGCACCTTTTTAACTTGGCGCAACTATTAGTTGCGCCAGGCTTAAAATTGGGGAGGATTGGCCTGGCGCAACTAATAGTTGTGCCAGGCAAAATTTATACCTGGCGCAACTATTAGTTATGCCAGGCCATTTCTGGGGAGAAATAGCCTGGCGCGACTAATAGTCGAGCCAAATCCCTGGGGGGCCACCTCGAAATTACCTTCCTGCCCTCTAAGTTTGGATTGTCACATCTGTTGATATATACCTCCGATTTGGGCAATTCTTAGACCGTTGGAAAGCTGACAACCTCTACTCTTCAATGGTATAAGATTTGGTCATTGTAGAGGGTCGTAGCCAGTTCCGGTGTACCCCTCCTCCTTATTGCCTGGGAAGATTAGGTTAGGGTTAAGAAAAGGTTCTAAGGGTCAGGGTCGGTTTCTAAAGGTTCGAGGTAGGTTCCTGAGGGATCTAGGGTGATTCCTAAGGGTTTAGGGTGATTCCTAAGGATTCCATACATGCCATCAAGAGCTCAAAAATGTGCCTCTCTCAAAATGTGTTTCGATCAGGCCTTGGGCTAAATTTCGGTGTCTACAAATGCCCCTCTTTGGTATCCGATCACTAATGATCGAATGCCAAAGAAAAGAGACATCCAAAGAGGCCCAAGGAATCACTGACGGGTCCGCCGTATTCAGAATGAACTTTAAACATTGGATGAGTAACACGATGAGAAAATGACAGCCCTGGAGTGCCAAGCTAATCATTCGTTTCTAGAGGTAATCGGTTCCCAAGCACTTAGCGACATTACTAGGCATAACCGAGGTGGAATGAGTTGCGAAAGCCCAATAGCTGGGAAAAACGTTCACCTCTCGAGATGTTTTGAAGGTGACTGATGTTCGAGATTCATTCTGAATGCAACAGCTTCATAAGTAAGAGGGGTGATCAACCCATATTCAAAGATAGGCATGAAGCAAACATACGTAAGGCTCCATAGTTTGCGTCCAATCCTATAAGGCATTTGATGACCTCATTGGATTATTCGCGAGTGCCCCTGCTGAAAGCAGGGTTCGAAATCTTTGGGTGAACCCATCGATCCCAAAGTTTATTTAGCATGACCACTTGAGCGAAGTGAATAGATGTCATAATGCTTTTTAGGGGTGCGTGCCGTTTCAAAAAGCACCTTAGATCCACATGACCCAGAGCATCCAGCTTTGAATACCACTAAACAGATCCAACCAGTTACCGGGTGCTAACCCAAAAGGGACATCCAACCCTGGTTTCTACCAACAATTATCATAAGCTTCAATTAACTATGCATAAACATGCACCCATTAGGGGCAATAAGCAACAACAAAGGTTATTGAAGCCCCGACCTGAACCCGCTCAGGTACAATTTACGAGGACAAACGACCATCATACGGATACCCAGACGCATGGCATACACTTTATAGGGATACCGCTGCCCATACAGGTTTTAAGCCTGCGGAAAATAAAAGGGAAATGAACCCTTCTGAATGCATGGTTGTACATAGTTTGATTGACACATAATCTCATTCTCGACAGGTTGGTTTCAACCAACGATTAACCTTTTTTAACGGAGAATCTGAAGCTTAAGGCACTTAAGTTCACATAAGTCCAAGCGCTTGTCGCAAAGATTTAGCAGTGGAGTTGACCTGATCGAAACATTAATTGTTTAACCAAGACCGACACCGTTGCTCCTCCCTTAAGGCAGGATCCAGAGATCTGAGGCGAACCTCCGACTCAGGACTTTGATGTGGCACAGCTGCATTGCTGATAAAACATTGACGTTTTACCGCTTTATGCTTGTGCGTTGTGCGGGTTGATTTTTCTATCATTTTATGCAATTTTTGAATTTTTCAACTGTTATTTTATGGGATTTTTTTTAATTTTGAAGCTATTATCTTATGTGAATTTTTTGGGAATTTTGGAGTTATTATTTGAATTTTTTTTTGAATTTTGGAGTTATTATTTTATGTGAATTTATTGTGATTTTGGAGTTATTAGTTTATGTGAATTTTTTTAGGTGAATATTTCCAGCTTCTCTGTGGGGATTATAGTTTTTTGGATTTTCCTTGTGTGTAGGACCGGGATGCTCGTTGACCTCGGCCCGTCCTTATTTTAGCACGGCTTCCTTGGTAAATTGAAGGATGACCGAAAAGCCGCCTTGGGAGCATGCCTCTGTTAGAAGTGACAGAACGAACCAAACAAAAGGAAGTGGGGGGACCGGTCTTCCCATCTAGCCCGTACCAGGCCTAAGACCCTGCCTGAGTGCCTGGCGCAGCTATTAGGTGCGCCAGGCCATTATGGGCCAAAAAATAAGCTGGTTCAACTAATAGTTGCGCCACGCCAAAGGAAGGCAAACATTTGCCTGGCGCAACTATTAGTTGGGCCAGGTTTGGCTAGGTATTTAAAACAGCCCGAACTCGGGCAGTGGGGTCTCATTTCGAATTCTCCCCCCTCTCTTTCTCTTTGAACTCGAAAACCGCTCCCCCTCTCCTAGGGTTCCTTTGCGTTGCCTTTAGCGTGCCCATTGCCGTTGTTTTGCTTGTGGATCAATCACGGGCATACGCTAGACAAAAAAACCTTTTTTCTTCATAAGGTAATCTTTTAAACTCTCTTTTTTTTTTTTTCTTGCTTTTTGTTATGCAAATATGATCATGATCTTGCATTTCTAGATGAAGAATAGTTTATTTTTGTTGTAGGCATATTGGTTGATGATGTGTGAATGGTTTTTTTTTTTTTTTTTTATGAATAATGCCTTCTTCTTCTTTTATTTTTTTTTTAATTTTATGCGTAATATATATATATATATATATGCAAATAATAATTTTTCGTTTTTATTTGTGCCTAGAAAAGAGGTTTTATTTCTGTTATTTTTTGTTGTTTTTTTTTTTACCTCAAAGCAAGGATTTTATACATATTTTTTGACAACTAGTTTAGAAAAAGGGAATTTCTAATGATTTTTGGTTTCTATATATTGAAAACTAATTAAGGAGGAAGTTTTTTTTTTTCTCTTTCTCTTAACATTAAAAAGGGTTTTGCTTCTTTTTTTTTTTTTTTTTTTTTTTGAAAAGTATCTAAGGTATTGATTTATATATATGTACTATTTTTTTGTTTTAGTTTTTTTTTTTGTAAAAGAGGGATTGTTTTTTTGGTCACAAAAGGAGGATTTTTTGGTGTTTGTTCTTCTCTTTTTTTTTTATAGTATGCAAGAAGGATTCTTTTTTTTCTTGATTTTATGGTCCATGAAGAACAGGACTCTTTTGTTGTTTTGTTTTTTTTTTTGTTTCCTGATTTTAGAGGCATAAGGAAAGGATTTTTTTTTGTTTTTATGATTTTAGGAATGTAAAATGAAGGACCCTTTTTTAGTTTTTCTAAACAGAAAGAAAGATTTTTTTGTTTCCTATTTTTAGAGGCATAAAGAAAGGATTTTTTTCTAAGTGTGAGAGAAGGGCCCTTTTTTTTCCTTTTGGAGTGATAAAAGAACGATTTTATTTGCTTCTAACTTGCTTTATTTTCAAAGATAGGAAGGTAAAATTTTATTTATTATCTTTTTCTGAAGAAGAGATTTTATTTTTTGCAACTTCAGCCTAAAAAGGGATTTTTTTTTTGTTGTTTTTTTTGGATGTGTATCTCATTTTTTTTTTTTTAAATATGTGAAAAGAAAGGGGAAAGGTGAGCATACTTACCTCCCTTTTTGCAGCATAGGATATCATGGCTTTTTATCATTGATGATCTGTTCTGACATGATTGCTTTGTTGCCCCAGCATATCGGGCGGTGATGAGCACGTTCCCGAGGAGGGCCACGAAGAGGGGCCCGAGATAGTGTACGGTCCGCGAGGAGAGCAGTTCCTCTGGGTGGAGCAGAGAGCGGGTCCATGGCTCGAGATGCAGGGTGAGGCTGCCCGGGTCGGCCTCCTCCATCAGCAGCACACTCATATCTCCAATTTCGGAATAGCGGGCAAGGTAAAAGATAGGTTCAGTTTCTTTCCTTTGCGCAGTTTTTTTACCTCGCTATCTCATGTATGTGTATTTTTTTGGTGCAGACTGCCCAACATTGTATTCATGAGGGTGGCTCGACTTCCACGAGTTCTACCGTTATGTCCCCCCTGTGGTGAAAGTTTTGCTGGAGCAGGTGGGCTTCGGGGAGTTCCTATTCTGCCCTCCCATGAGGGCGGATGCCGCTTATCTGAAGGCCCTCATTGAGCGGTTCCGTCCCGAGACCATGACGTTCCACATGTCGTATGCCGAGCTGACACCGACGCCCGTTGATTGGGCCATGATTATTGACATTAGGATTGGCGGAGTCCCGATATCCACTTTGGCGGTACCGAGCCGGGAGGACATCATTCGGTTGATTGGGGCCTATCCTCCTCATGGGCAGACCCATGGCACAGAGGTCAAGATGTCCTGACTGACCTCCCTCTTTTCTGCTGATGATCTGGTAGACCTGGGCCAGCCAGATCGGGTGCTTGCATTGCGCCAGAGCGAGCGATCGTTCTAGCCCGCATCACCCTCCTAATCCTGCTGGGCAAGACCCTTTTTACAAATGCCAGTGGGGGACAGGTCAGCCTGGCCCTGTTGAGTGTGATGGATAATTGGGGAGATATTCCCAGGCATGACTGGGGAGGGGCGGGATACGCCTAGCTGATGTACAACTTATCCCGGGTCACGACCGGGGACTCGAAGTCTGCCGTGGGATTTTGGGCCGTTCTGGAGGTAATTCCTCACCCCTTCGCTTTTGTTATTGCTATCATCTACTCATTATTTTTCTTTTCTGACTGATCTGTTTATATTACTGACCTGCTCTCGTGCCATGCCCCTTTTTCAGGTATGGGGATACCATCACTTTCACCCTGGGAGCCCGCTCCTTTTCACGGAGGTGCTCACCTATCCCCTCCTCAGCAACTGGCATCAGGCTCGCCACCGTGACGTGGGCCTCAAGCACCTAGAAATGGGCCTAAGGTCCCAGCTTGATTTGATGGTGCCGGAGCAGGTGATGACTTTTCAACCTTTGTTCACTTTTAGCTTGGGCATTTCTTTTGACTGAGGTGTTGCTTACTTGGTCCCTCTTGCTTTTTGATTTTGAGCAGATCCTCCCCGATCCGTACCTGACATCCCCCTTCTGGGACCGAGCAGTCGTGGGTGCCTCCCGCCTATTCAACAACCGCCGCGTCGTCTTCTTTTATGGAGCGTGGGCCAAATGCTACTATTTGGGGGAGAGGGTGGTGCATCAGTTCCAGGGCTACTATGCCATTCCCGTGGACCCACTGGCTGACATTTGGATTCCTACTGGCAGTATTGAGGAGTTGACAGCTGCCTTTTTCAACAATGGGTTCCCCATTCGCGCTCTCCATGTGCCTGGGGATTATCATGCTTGGTACAAGTGCCACCCCTACCAGTTCATCTTGCTGCGTTTT
The DNA here is from genome assembly GCA_021018995.1 of Chloranthus sessilifolius. Classification (NCBI taxonomy): domain Eukaryota; kingdom Viridiplantae; phylum Streptophyta; class Magnoliopsida; order Chloranthales; family Chloranthaceae; genus Chloranthus; species Chloranthus sessilifolius. The sequence goes on along the minus strand of CM037590.1, from coordinate 144,018,904 downwards.
GTCCCTAGCGCTAATTTCCTTGCATTCGGGGGCCCACTTGGTCAGGTAACCTTCTCAGCTCGGATTAATTTCTCTTTCGCTTTTACTCGGCCTAAGTCTTATCTGAACAGATCCTTGTCTGGTTCACAGTTTGCTCCGAGAGATGGTTCGGATGATGAAGGTGGGCCGAGTGATGCTGACATGTCAGGGGTAGATCCCTCTGGTGCTGGTCCTTCTGGTGTGGGTCCCTCGGGCGAGGGTTCGTCAGGTGCTGGTCTGTCGGGTACCTCCCAGGCGGGTGTCCCTGGTGGGGGTCCATCTGTAGCTTATGGGACCTTTCGGCGTCTTGACGATGGCTTCCTCTCAGATCTCTGTGCCAACTTGGACCGACAGGCACGGCTCTCTGCCAAGGCTGCCCACGTTCCTCCTCCTGAGGTGATCCCTGGGGTGAGTTTTTAGATGAGTCACTTCTACTTTATTTTGGTTTCCTTCGGTACAAGCTTTCAGGGGTGTTCTAACAATTGAATTTTGTATCGTAGGACTTCAACTCGGCTATGGAATAAGCGGAGTACCATCGTCATCTGGCAGAGCTTCGGGAGGTGGAGACGGTGAGTTCCTGGCTGCTCAACTCCTCTTTTTTCATTATCATTGGCCCCTTGACTGATTTTGTCCTTGACTGTGCCTTGTAGCGTGCCCGGGCTAAGGAGTCGCCTTCCCTGCTCAGTAGGATTTCGCAGGCATGGTCTAGAGTGGGGGACATGAGGACCTATCAGAGCTCCTCTCGTCGTCGCAAGAAGTCCAAGGGAGCGAGCAAGGAATAGGCTATTAGTTTCCTTCAGCATTTTGGATTTTATTTTGGGATCTGTTTTTAAACAATTTGGAGAATGATTGGCATGGTACTTTTGGAAACAAATTTGATTTTTTTTTTTTATAATTATTTGGGAAATGGTCTTGCTTTGATTTTATGCTCCGCTTGCTTGGCATCAAATCTGTTTCTCTGCAGGACGTGCCTGCTTCATACCCTTTTTAGAAAGTGGCCTTTTGGGTCACATGCCTCAATGTAGGATCAACCCTGCACATAATAAAATAATCCACAAGTCATTGATGGTCGGAAGTGCCGACATATATAAAACCAACAAATAGGGCAGAAGTCCCCTCTTCAGTTCTGTCTCGAGATGGCTGGAGGGGAGATTTTAGTCTGGAGCAACTAATAGTTGCGCCAGGCTAAAGTGCCAAGGAAATTGCACTGGCGTAACTATTAGTTGCGCTAGCTTTGGCCTGCGGGCAGTGGGGTCTTATATGCCCGAATTGACCCAGAAATTATTTCTTTTTTGTTTGACTTGGCTCCTTTGACCGGCATCTTTAGCTCTTATTTCTCCAAGGCGGGTCCCTCTTCCTACATTGATTCTTATCTTCCCAAAAGATCCTTGTACGTTCATGGATCCGCCTCCTAACCTTCCCTTACGTGGAGGGTCCGGAGCCAATGTATCCTCTTTGTCGGGCTTGGGGCCCAAGTTCCTGACGGCTTGGTTTAAGAGTCTGAACGAGAGCGAGCTCGCCGACTTGGGGCGTCTTGGGCTATCTCGCCTTCCTTCCTTCTTAGAGATTCCTCTTCGGTGGGAGCTCCTTCATGCCGCCGCTTCGTGCTGGGATGTGAACCTCCATGTATTCCGTTTTGGGAAGCAGGAGTTGACCCCAACCCTTGATGAGTTATCCAATCTGTCTGGCCTGAAGCTTCATAGGGACCTTGCAAGAGTTATGCCTAGGCCCGGGTATTCCAGATCCGTCCACCTTACTCTTGGTTTGAAGAAATCTGAGTATGAGAAAAGCCTTGTCGGGGGGCCCACAAGGTGTTCGTTGAAATTCCTCAAAGAACTTTTTGGTGATGAAAGCCTCCGAAGATTGCCGATTAGGAGTGTCTTTAACGTGAAAACTCTAGCACTTGGTCTCATCTCTGAAATCCTCTTATACACCGGGGGAGAGAGCTTCTCATTGATAGTTTGTGATATTTTGATGGAATTGGAGGCGGGCCGGTCCATGATGCATTTGGTGCTTGCCGAGCTATACCGATGCCTTGATTCTTTTGCCTTGGGCAAAGTGGAGGGCCTTCGGGGATGCCCCTTGTTACTCCAGGTCTGGCTGGGTGAGCATTTTTCCATTTTGGGGCTCGTGCCTCGCTTCTATGTTGCTCGAGGCGAAGTGGCCCACTGTTTTTTGGGTAGATGCCACTTACTCCCCCAGGGTGAAACGTCAGCTCTGAAACTTTGGTTGGTCAATGCTGAGCTGACATTGAGGCTTCCTTGGTTGGATCGGACCTTCCCAGTGATTCGCTCTAGAGACCATGAGGGTATCAACCTCCTAGGACTGACTGGCAGCACCTTCTACTTCCCATTCCGGGTGTTGCGTCAATTTGGCTGCCCTCAGCAGGTGCCTTGTGAGGCCAGACCCCCTTTATGTGATTTGATCTTTTCTAGGGGGTCCTCTGGAGACATAGACAGGATTGCTGCTCTTTGGGAGATGAGACAGTCGACCCTGATGTGTGATTTTGAGCAGGGAGACTCAGTTAGAACTTCTCCTGAGTATGAGGCTTGGCTGTTGACTGAGCGGCTTGCCGCCGATGGCCTGGATTTGTCAAAGAGCATTGAGATTGGAGGCCCCTGGCCAAAGAAAGAAGCGGCGCTCTGGACCCATATCGAGCTATTGGTGGATGAGAAGACGGTCCTGCAAGAACTCTTGACCTATGAGAGGGTTAGAGCAGATGCAGCGGAGAGCGAGGTTCTCCGTTTGAAGGAATCACTGAGCGTTGCTTTTGGAGCCGCCGACTCTTCTCGGAAGAGGTTCAAGAGCCTACATGGTCGTTGGCTAACTGAGAGGAATGTCCGAGAGGATGATCTTTATGCTGAGATTAGCGCTTTGAAGCGCGAGTTGGGCCGTTGACTCCTTCCTGCACACAGAACTTTTTGCACAGATCATATACACAGAAAAAAGGGGCATAGAAAACCCCTTTACAGATACACACACATTTTTGGTATACATATATATATTTTTATTTTTATTTTTTTGTTGTTTTTTTTTTGTTTGTTTTCTGTACTTGTAAAAAGGAAAGCACGCCAGTCATCACACCGGTTTTTTTTTTTTGAGATGTGGTGCAAGTGATACAAAAGGCAGTTATATACATCTATACAAATCTATTTTTTTGGTTTATGTATTATCTTCTCTTTTTTTTCGCTTTTTTTTTTGTGCCTTAATCATTGGGTGATACTTTGGGAAACCTTGGGTCCACCTTTGAGCATGGTCGACTCCCCCTTTTTGGAGTCAGACCTGGATGGGTTTTCGAATTTTGCCAAGGCCGGAATATTGATCCCTTTAGATTGAGTTAAACCTTTCTCCTTGCCTTGGGTCATACGTTTAACGGTGCGGGTTTCACAAAGACAATTCTGGTCGGGACCCGATTCGAACTAGCATGAGCAGCCCAGTCGGACAAGAGGTTACAGGAAGAGTAACGAAAGGATTCCTAAAACATCAATCTTCTCAATCAATTCAACCCTTTCTTTTTCTTTCCTCAATCAATTTTTTTTTATCTCCCTTTTCTTACCCGTAGTGCCCTTTCGGGTTTTCACCACGTCCATGGGTTTAGCTCTCTTACCCCAAGCGCCCTTTCAGGTTTTCACCTGGTCTGCATAAGCCCGCTGTTTTTACCCGTAATGCCCTTTCAAATTTTCACTACGTCCATCTTACTTTGAGCTTGTATTTTTATTTTATTATTTTTTTTTTTTTTTCTTTTTATTATATCAAAAGCCACGACATAGACGTCGATTCTGTCATAGCCGGCTGGACGGGGTTCTGGTGTCCTCTCACGACTTGGCTCATGTTGACTTAACAGATATTATGACTACTTGTGAACCTACAAAGAGGGCTTCCTTCAGGGTGTAGCTTGGCCATGGGTTAGGATTTTGAAGATATGTTGGGCTAAAAGGATTTCCTTGATACGGCTTCAGTTTTCTCAACATACTTTCTTCCTTGGGGTTTTTTATTATACATGCCCAGTGATTCTTCTATACAGACATTTTTTTTTGTTATTCTTTTTCCTCTATTTTAGGCAATCTCTTTTTGGGGGTTTGCTTTTTCGATTCTTTTTTGGATTTGATAGTAACTTTATACACATGCATCTTTTCTCTCTTCTTTTTTTTGGTATACGTACACGTATATATATATATATATATATATTTTTTTTTTTTTGGGGGGGGGGATGGGTTTATTGAAAGAAAGGCCCAGGCTCAAATGGGGTAGCAAAGGATATCATAATAATTTTTTTAGGGATGTTTTTGGGCTACTGTGTTTAGAATGATGGCCTCTTTTGGGTGGTTCTTAAGCAGTCACATATCTGTTTCATCAATACTTACCTTATCGCGATAGACTAAGAGTAGAACCGTAGGACGTATCCAGCGTTGATGGGCTCAGGAAGATGATCTCCGTCCATGGTGACGAGGCGGATGGCGTATCCCGACAGCACTTCTCGAATGACGTATGGTCCTTCCCAATTCGGCTTAAACTTTCCTCTTGGATCGTCATGGAGGGATGGGAAGATCTTCTTCAGCACAGTGTCTCCTACCTTTAGATCTCGACTGCGGACACGTTTATTGTAAGCGCATGTGATTCTCCCCTGGTAAACTTGAGTGTGGCATAAGGCTAGGAGTCTCTTTTCATCCAGTAAGTTCAGCTGATCAAAGCGTGATCTTTCTCTTTCTGCTTCGGGTAAGCCTGATTCCATGAGGATTCGGAGTGAGAGTACTTCAACCTCTATCGGGAGGACAGCCTCGGTTCCATACACAAGGGAGAATGGTGTTGCCCCTGTAGCGATACGGATCGACGTTCGGTAAGCCCACAAAGCAAATGGTAGCATTTCGCTCTAATCTTGATAAGTGACGACCATTTTCTCAAGGATGCGGATGACTATCTTGTTCGTGGCTTCCACGGCTCCATTGGTTTGAGGCCGATAGGGGGATGAGCGATGGTGATTGATCTTGTATTGCTTACAGAAGTCTCGGATGCGCTTATTCGCAAAGTTTATGCTGTTGTCCGTGATAATATCTTTAGGTACTCCAAATTGGCACACAATATTATTCTTGAGAAACTTCTCAACGTGACTAGCAGTGATGTTGGCATATGACACTGCTTCTACTCACTTGGTGAAGTATTCAATGGCGACGAGGATGAACCGATGTTCGTTTGATGCTTTTGAATTAATCATTCCGACAACGTCAAGGCCCCAGGTAGCAAATGGCCAAGGAGTGGTCATGCAGTGAAGATCAATGGCAGGAGCGTGTATCAAACTAGAGTGTTCTTGACACTTGTAGCATTTTTGAACATGTTTGCAACAATCCGACTCCATAGTGGTGCAAAAGTATCCTTGCCGCAGAATTTTCTTGGCCAGCATGTGACCGTTGATGTGGGCTCCGCATACTCCTTCATGGATTTCTTTCATAATATTGACCACTTCACTTTCAGTAAGGCACCTGAGTAAGATGCTATTATATGATCTCTTATAGAGGCATCCCCCGCAAATGACGTAACCTGCCGTTAAACGTTGAATGGTTCGTCAGTCTGTCTTGGATGTACCCTCTAGGAAAGTTAGGGTCTCGAGGAAATTCTTGATATCTGAGAACCAAGGTGGCTCATCATCAGGCTTTTTAGGTTCCTCAATCTGAAGGCAGAAGGCCAGCTCATTCCTCTGCTCAATCATGATCGGCTTCATCTCAACACCATAGGGGATTTCAATCATTGACGCCAAAGTTGCTAATGCGTCGACAAAGCGATTCTTTATCCGAGGGACATATGAGAAAGCCACATCTTAGAAGCAAGCTATCAGATCCTCGAGGTGTTCATGATAGGGGATCAGTTTCTCATCTTTCATCTTTCAGTCACCATTTGTCTGGCATATGATTAACTGTGAATCGCCAAATACTCGAAGGTGAGTTACATTCAAATCGAGAGTTGCCTGCAGACCAGCGGCGTAAGCTTCATACTCAGCCATATTGTTAGTGCAAGGGAAGTTGAGCTTGATAAAGATTGGTGCATGGGATCCTTTTGGTGAAATCAGGATGGCGCCAACTCCTTGGCCCTCGACATTTGCTACCCCGTCAAAGTGTATTACCCATGATTCTTCTGCTTCTTCTGTATCATCTTCTGTTATGAACAAGATATCTTCATCGGGGAATTCAGTCTTTAGAGGCTCGCAGTCAGGCAGAGGGTTCTCAGTAAGATGATCGGCGAACGCCTGCCCCTTGGTCAATTTCTGAGTGACGTACGTGATGTCGAATTCAGATACTAAAAGCTGCCACCGTGCAGTTCGGCCCGTGAGAGCCGGTTTCTCGAATAGGTACTTCAACAGATCCATCCGCGCTAGAAGTAAAACGGCTTGGGATAAGAGGTAATGTCGAAGCCTTTGAGTAGCCCACACCAGTGCTAGGCATGCCTTCTCGAGATGAGAGTAGCGCATCTCATAATCAGTGAACTTCTTGCTCAGGTAGTAAATGGCCTGCTCTCTTCTTCCTGTCTCGTCATGCTGTCCTAGCACACAACCCATGGAAAACTCTGTCGTGGATAGGAACATTATCATGGGCACCGATCTTGTCAAATGCAGCTTGGCAGTCATCATTCCACTCAACTGGTGAATCCTTTCTTAGTAGTTTGAAGATCAGTGCCCATATCAGAGTTAACTGCACGATGAACCGACTGATGTACTGGATTCTTCCTAAAAAGCCTCTGACCTCTTTCTCTGTAGACGGTGGTGGCATTTCAGTGATGGCCTTGATCTTGGTCGGATCGACCTCGATGCCTCTCCTACTAATAATAAAACCTAATAGTTTTCCGGACATAGCACCAAATGCACACTTCTGGGGCTTCAGGTGTAGTCGATACTTCCTCAGCCTTTCAAATAGCTTCTGAAGGTTTACCAGATGGCCGCTTCACTCCGGTGACTTGGTTATCATGTTGTCGACATACACTTCAATCTCTCGGTGCATCATGTCATGAAATAGTACAGTCATAGCTCTCTGGTACATTGCACCGGCATTCTTCAGCCCGAATAGCATGACTCGATAGAAAAAGGTTCCCCAGGGGGTGATGAACGTTGTCTTCTCGCGATCAACCTCTACTATTTTGATCTGATTGTATCCTGAGAATCCATCCATAAAGGAAAGCATCCCGTGCTTAGCTGTGTTATCGACCAAGATGTCGATGTGTGGTAATGGGAAATCGTCCTTCGAGCTCGCTCTATTCAAATTGTAGAAATCGATACACATGTAGACCTTTCCATCCTTCTTTGGCACAGGTATGATATTAGCTAGCCACTGTGGGTGCTTGGATAACATGAGAAACCCCGTATCATATTGCTTAATGACCTCATCTTTGACTTTTAACATCCACTCGGGTTGGAGACGTCTCAGCTTCTGCTTGACTGGCTTCATATCAGGGTAGAGAGGCAACTCATGCTCGACAAAATCGATATCCAGACCAGGCATGTCCTCATACGACCAGGCAAAAAACGTCTTGGTATGACCGAAGGAAGTCGATCATGCTTTTTCTTTCCTCAGGAGACAGTGGCGTTTCGATTTTGGTTATCCTGGGAACCTCCTCAGTTACTTGATTGACGTCTTCGGTCTCTTCGACAATGGGAGTAGGGCCGTGCTCAAAGTCGGCAAATCGGTCAAGGAGCTCATCGGGGAGCTCCTCGAAGGGGACATCCTCATCCAGACTCGTGATCCCTACCTCTTCTTGTATTTTTGCAGGGAAGGGGTCGATTTCACGTGGGACGGGTATTTTGATTAAGGCATCCTTTTGTGGGACATTTTCTGGAATTTTAAATGACAATATTTTTGGACTTTGGATTTTTTCAATGTTTTTAGGATTTTGTATTTTTTCCATGTTTTTGAGATTTTGTATTTTTTCCATGTTTTTGAGATTTTTGTTTTCTTTGGAGATGGACCCTTGGCAGGGCAGGTTTGTGTATATACAAGGCATTGTCTGCCAAGGGCTTATCTCACTTTTTATAGGTTGTTTTTTTTTGGGAAACGGGTGCCAAATGTTAGGCCACTCCCTGCTTTCAGGGTTTGGGGCAAAGATGCCCAATTTTGTACCTAAAAGGGCTGCTTCTTTACCTGTTGGGATGGAGGGTGTTGACTGATATGGCTCATTGGAGTCAGCCTCCATCATATTGATCCCCATTTTGTTTGAGATTATGTCCTCAAACAATAACTCAGTTTTGTGGTGATTCACCACAAGGGGAGTTTGTTCAGATATCGATCGTCGTTCCTCGAAGAGGGATAACGCGGCCAAGTCTATCTCAAAGCTGGGAAGGGAGATCTGGGTGTTGGTGGGATGGACTGGGGCTATAGGTTTGTGTGGGGTCAAATGGGTTGCTCCATTTCGATCGATCTTCACGACCCCTGCACTGATAAAGGAATCCCTGATGTGCGACCTAGGGCGAGGTTTCTCTTCTATATTGATTGCTCGAGCTTTTACAGTTGCGGCGACCCTGGCTTTCTCTTTGGCCTCTCAGACCTCTTCTTCTGTGGGCTTGTATCCTAGCCCGAATCTTACTTTCTGTCCCTTAGCCGTAACTGGCTCTCTTCTGCCTTGTAGTTTGGGTCCCCGACCCCTTCCTTTCTGATAGCCCCACTTTTAGAGCATCACCACTGCTGCTACCATATCGCCTCCCATTTTAGACATGATGTCCTCAATGGGTTATGGGAGTATTGCTGACACCTCGTACTCGAAACTGTGGAGGTCGACGTCCTCGACGGTGTGCGGTACATCCAACATATTAGGTTTTTCGATGCTATTGGCGACCTTTTCTTTCTCACTGTGCCCCTCTCCAATGATTGTGATGATCTTATGCCCAGATGCAAATTTGAGTTTTTGGTGCAATGTGGAAGGTATGGCTCCAACTTCATGTAGCCACAGGCGCCCCAATAACAGATTAAATGAGGATTTGATATTCATGACTTGAAACAAGATGGAAAAGGTCATTGGCCCTATCAACAGCTCAAGATCAACTTCTCCTATTATTTCTCTCCTGGTATTGTCAAACCCTCTAGCGTTGGTTCTGATTGGCCTTAACATGCATGGATCAACCCCAATCTTGGTGGCGATTCTCAACGGGCATATATTCAATGCAGACACATTATCGATTAGTACCAAGGGGATAATCATATTTTCGGACTCAACAGTTATATTTAAAGATTTTGAGTGGCTACCTCCTTCCTCAGGGAAATCGGCATCAGAAAATGAAATGGCATTTGGGGCCATCACTTGACCAATTATCTGCCCGACTTCATCTGGGCTAACTTGGAGTGATACATGTATATTTTTTAATGCCCCTATTAATGCTTGAAAATGGAGTGGGGACGTCATTAACAGATCCCATACAGTGATATGGGCAGGCATTCTTCTCAGCTGAGTCTCTAGTATATGTTCTCGGCTAATCTTCTCGAAGGAGTTCACCGCGCTGTCTTTCTTTCCTTCGGGTTGGGCCTGTGCTACTGCTTGTATTTTTGGCTGCTTTGATATCCTCCCCGATCTAGTAACAAATTCTACTACCCCTTCTCTACTGCTGCTTTCGGCATTGATATATATTTGTTCGTAGCTTAGCGGGACCTGATGAGGATCATATGTGGGTCCTGAGAGCTGGAAGGGTGTGGCTGCCGGTTCTTGAGGTACTTGTACTGTCGGCTTAGGAGGTGTGGGCAATACTTGATTCACCTCGGTGGCAGCTAGTTGGGTGGAAAGATTGGGCCAAATGGGGGTGGTGAGGCTTGAGGCTGGTGGCATTGGAGGGAAGGAGGTAAAAGTAGGCCATTAATAGCTAGTGGGTGCTGGCGGCAGATGGGGGATCTGATGGGCCGTTAGGTAATTGATCGGGGTGGTGGAACTTGCCGGTGGTTGAGCTGGGGGTGATGGAGTGGGCGCAGGCCATTGATAACTAATGGGTGCGGATGCAGGATTGGGGGCCTGTTGGCTCATTGGGTAATTGATAGGGGTTGTGGTGTATGGTGGTAGTTGAAACAGGGCGGGCGTAGGCCATTGATGACTGGCGGGTGCGGATGCAGGATTGGGGGCCTATTGGCTCATTGGGTAATTGATGTAGGTTGTGGTGTATGGTTGGTATGCATTGATATTCACATAATTGACCGGTGTGGGTGATGGAAAGTATGCCCTGAGATCCAAGGGTTCAATTAGTGGAGTCGGATTGGGGAAATAATCTGACAAATTTAGGGGTTCAACTACCCCTATATTCCTTCAACGTTTCTTAACAGCGGTGCTACATAACTCTCCCGATCACTGATGTAATCGGATGGGTCGAATTTAAACTCCTCCTCATCTTTTATCATTCCGATGGTGGGTCTGGGACCTGCTCCTCCGGTAGGATGTGGGGGTAGTGGTACTTGATGAATATTAGCATGCTGAGAAGGTGCACGGGGAATGATTTTCTCGGCATCGATTAAATCTTGGATAGCGTGCTTCAATGGGAAGCAGCGATCAGTAGGGTGACCCGCACCCTGATGAAAATTGCAGTGGGTATTTGGGTCATAGTTCTTTGGGATTGAGTGAGGAGGAGGTTGCGGTTGGCGGATAGCCACTAATCCCTTTTCTACTAACATGGGCAAAAGTACACTCAAAGATTGCCCCAGAGGTGTGAAGACTCGGTCGTAGCGGGCTCTCCTCTTTTCTTGGGTCATTTGCATTCCTTGCCCATTCCCCGTTCTTTGCATCTGCTCAGGCCTAACTGGCGCTAGTGGGGTCACCTGAAATTGAAACGGGGCAGTATTATTATTGGGCCTGGTGTTGGCTATGTTCTAGACATCGCCCCCTGTTCTCTTCTCGTTCCTCTGCTCAGAAAATCTTCAGTCGCCCTTCCCTGATGGCATCCTCGCAACAGTTGGCATTCCTCACCAAATCAGCAAAACTAGACTGTTGTTAGTATACAAGAAAATCAAAGATCACCGACAGAGTGTTCTTTGAAATCATCTCTATCTGCTCATCATCCGGTATTCTATTTCTGACTTGAGCTGCCAGTGCTCTCCATCGCCCTAAGTAGTCACTGAAGGTCTCGTTTGGATTCTGCTTTAAACGGGCCAAATCAGACTTGTGTGATTCAATATCAGTATTATAGACATACTGCTCTTGGAACAAATGCGCTAAATCTTTCCACGTCTTCATCATCGAGGGTTCAAGAGATGTGAACCACCTCAGGGCCGGTCCGGTTAAACTTTTCTGAAAGACTTTTATTAGCAGTCTTTGGTCCCCCACGTACTGGCACATGTCCCCACAATAGGACTTGAGGTGTGCGATCGGGTTGCCTGTGCTATTGTACTTGTCGAATACTGGCATTTTAAACTTGGGGGGCAAGGGGACCTCAGCGAATAGGCATAGGTCTGTGAAGTTCGTGGCGTGAATTTCAGCACCACCCATTTTCATCAGCTATTTTTGTATTTTGTCTAACTGTTCTTTTAGCTGTTCTGGCTCTTTTGATATAGGGGCCGCTTTCTCGGCCGTCAGTCGGACTTCACTCTGGGCCACCAGGGGGTAGGCAATTACAGGTGGAGGGTTGAGGCTGGTCAATGCCCCAGCATAAGCCCCGTTGTTCCTAATCTCATCCTCTTCATACTGCTGGTCGGCACAATGTGCAATGAAGGTGGGATTCTCCTGTTGTTGTTGCATGGGTTGGACGGGAATAACATGAGTAGGGGTTGGGTGAGCCCATTGGGGGTGAGGAAAGGTTTGTTGGGCAATGGGAATTTGGTTTTGAGGCGGGGCCTGATAGGGCCATTGGGTATGGGGGAAGGTTTGGAGATGGCCTTGGGGTGTGGGGCCATGGGGAGATTGGGATTAAGGTATGGCATGGGTTTGACCCAGATGTGAATGTTGGGTTAAGTGTTGGGGGTATTGTGAAAGGTATGAGTGTGGGGTTTGGGTTTGGGCTATGAACCCTTGATCATTTTTGGCCATAGGCCACTGATGGGTTTTGGCCATGGGCCCCTGGTAGGTTTGGGCCATGGGCCCTAGATAGGTTTGGGCCAATGGGCCTGGGTAGGTTTGGGCCATGGGCCCTTGGTGACTCTGGCCCAATGGGCCTTGATGTGTTTGGGCCATGGGCCCTTAGTGGATATGGCCCAATGGGCCTTGGTGGGTTTGGCCCAATGGACCTTATTGGGTCTGGTCTAATGGGCCTTGTTGGGTCTGGGTCATGGGCCCTTGGTGGGTCTGGCCCGGTGGGCCTTATTGGGTCTGAGCCATGGGCCGTTAATGGGTTTGGGCCATGGGCCCCTTATGGGTTTGGATTTGATGGGTTTGGCCCAATGGGCCCTGGGGGATATGGGTAATGGGGGTTTGGCCCAATGGGCCTTGGGGATGATGGGTAGTGGGGTATTGGGCCATGGGGCCCTGGATATCATGGATGGTGGGGTATTGGACCATGGGGCCCTGAAATGTGTGGGAAAAGGGGGTTTGGGCCAATGGGCCTTGGGGTATGTGGGAGTTTGGAGGTTGGGCCATTTGGCCTTGGGGTGTATGGATAGTGGGAGGTTGGGCCATGGGGCCTTGGGGTATGTGGGTGACGGGGGTCATGGGGGAGTGAAGCATGGAGGTTTGCTAAGGTATGAGATGGATTCACGGATGTGGGGTGTGGAGGAGAGATATTTTGGAAAGCCCTCCATGAGGAGTATGCTTGGAACATCTCCTCCATCATGGCTATGGAAGGGGGGTCAGATGTGGATGGTGTATTTAATGGATGATTGGGTATGGATGGGGTGGAGGTGGTGGAAAATTTGGGCATGGTCCCGGTATAATTGGGCATGGCCACGGTAGGTGGGGGTGTATGGGGTGGGTGAGGGGATGTATTGGATATGTTTTGGGATGCTTGGGGACATGATGAGGATGGATGAGAAAAATTGGGCATGGCCTTGGTAAAAATGGGCATGTCCCGGATGGATGGAGGATTTTGCGGGGGGTTGGATAGGGTAGAAGTGGTGCATGTGAATGTGGGTGGATCGGGTCTATAGGGGGATGATGGGAATTAGGGCATTGATGTGGATTGGGAAAATGGGTTAGGGTTTTGCATGGGCATGGTTTGGGCAAAAGCTGGGGAATGGGGGGTTGGACTTTGGATATTTTGGGGGGTAGTGGTTGGGAATATGGGGGTGCCGAATGGGCCGGTAACAGTAAAAAGGGGGTTGGGTGAGGGGGATGGTGGAAAAGACTTCTCCCAAATGGGAGTGGGTTGGAGAATGTGGCGGGGATGAATCGAGATCGGCGTAAATCGGGTCCACTACCCACGACATTCTTCGGGAGCAGGTCGAGTAAGGGTGCCTTGGATAAGGCCCAAAAATCCTCCTCCTTCTTCCCCTATGGGACGACGGAGGGCAAGATGATGCCGTTGTACCGGCACCACAAACTAAATATTTTTTGGGTTTTGATTATATATATTTTTTAAATTTTATGAAAACTTTTTGAAAAATAAAGGTTCCGAGGCCTTGGAATTCCCTTTTCGGGTGGCTCTCGTACCTTAATTCAAGACCCGCAGCGACGGTTCCATTGCACTTAGGAAGAATCGAAGGAGAACCTTCGATCTATTAAAGGCACGAAAATCGAGGAAAATGACCCGATCCCCCGAAATGAGTCAAAAAGAAGTTGCCTTCTCTTGACCGGCGGGGGCGTATTGGGTGTCAGAGATGGCGGGGCCTAAATAAGGCACTATGCACACTGATCTAGCAACTCGGGAAGTTGAAAGGGCCAAGGATTCGGGTTAGATGTTGCCAAACAAACCTGGCACAACTAATACTTGCGCCCGGGTTGCAGGGGAGGACTTTTACACAGGCGCAACTATTAGCTGCGCCAAGGTAAAATTTGGGAGTTTAAAGCTGGCGCAACTATTAGTTGCGCCAGTTATAAAATCCAGTGTTTTTTACACTGGCACAACTAATACATGCGTCAGGCAAAAATTGCCTCTCCAGAACAGAAAGCAGCAGCCATTGATGCCCGAAATGAGTCTCTTTTTGGTTTTTTTGTGGAAGCTAGGCTTCCGGGAACTGAGCTGTTTTATGATGATCGATTCTCTCCTTACCGCACCTAAAGGATTGAGTCCGGTATAACTCGCTAGCGCGCTCCCCAAGGGTTTTAAGCTTCGGAATGGGAACCCACCTGATATACCTCCGGCGCAAGCGCCTTCTCAGATACTAGGTGGGCTGGGACTTTTCTGGATCATCACCACTAGGGGTTGCCATCATACTAAGACTCGGGTGTTTGTATGTGTGTCTAAACCAACCCTTTTGAAAAATCTACCCCGCAAAAAAAATTAATTAAGCTCCCTAACTTTGTTCAATTTTAATTTTTTTCAAAGCTTTTCTCTTTTTTTTGGAAGTTTTCTTTAGTTCAAAGACCGGGGGTGATTATCCTGTGCCGCCACTACGGGCCAGCGTCCACTATTAGGATATGAATAATAAAAAAGACAGGGCTAGTCAAGCGACTAGGCGGGAAATATAAAGTGCTAAAATTTTAAAGGTGTCAGTCAAGTGACTAAGCAAAAAGTTGCTGAAATTTAAAGCGGAAACGTAGGGGTGAGTAAAAGAAAGGTGCCAATCAAGCGACTAGGCAAAAATTGCTGAAATTTAAAGCGGAATCATAGGGGTGAGCAAAAAAGGTGCCAGTCAAATGACTAGGCAAAGATTGCTGAAATTTAAAGCGGAATCATAGGGGTGAGTAAAAAAAGGTGCCAATCAAGTGACTAGGCAAAGATTGCTGAAATTTAAAGCGGAATCGTAGGGGTGAGTAAAATGACGTAATCGGAGGGGTGAGTGAAAACAAAAATAGCAAAAATAATAAAAACAGCAATAAAATGTTAGAAAAATAAAAAATAAAAAAGGCCTAGTTCAAGGGGAAGATCTACTAGCTAATCCCCAGCAGAGTCGCCATCTGTGCAATCGTAGGGATCGGGACGATCCGGTCGCAATGATGCACTCTCTAACAATGAAAAATATAGAGTCGCCACCCGGAGCTTTTGGTGTCCCGGGATACCTAGTTCATTTTTATAAGTACCGAAGTGCTAAAAATATAACTCTGAATCCGGTCCACACCAAAGGCTCTTGGGTAGGGGCTTCGGATATCGATCGGGAAGGTATTAGGCACCCGATCAACCCACTTAATGCGGTCTCTACTAATGGCCAACAATATAATAAAATAAAAGCAAGGAAAATAGCTTTCTCTTGCCCAAAAGGGCTTAGAATCTTGTTTGTGCCCCTCCGTTCCTACCAAAAAATTGACGGCGTAACGGTACAAATGAGAGGATGGAGGGAGCTAGAAAGAGATAGGAGAAGAAAGGGGAGAGCCGGAGCCCCCGAGCCCTTGTAGCACCGTAGAGGAGCCTTGCGTGGCTTGCTTTGATGAGCTCTTGAAGGCTTTGTATGGTGGAAAATAGGGTTCTAACTCTTGGGACTTAAAGCTAAGAGGTAGGGGATGGAGGCTAGGGGATCACACACACCTAGGCTAAGGGTTTTGGATGTAAGAACAAGCTTGAAATGAGGTTGGGAGGTTCTAGAATTTGGGTGAAAATAGTGCACAAAAGGGAGGAAGAACTTCTCACTTTGAGCTCTTTCTCTCTTAAGCAAATTTCTCAACCCCTAAACCAAGGGGTGGGGGGCTCTATTTATAGGAAAAGGGTGGGTTAAGAGGCCACTTAAGAGCTAAATAAGTTTAGCAATTAGGTAATCTCAAATCTAAGGTTTCCTAGGATTTTGAGAGCTTGGAAAGGTGTGAAGGTGGTTCTAATGGTGGATGATGGGGTGAGGCTTTAGGCCACTTGGAGGGTTGCAAATAGGTAAGGAATGGGTGCAACAGAACTATCAAAACACACCCTAAAGGTTGAGATGGTAACAAGTCAAACCCTAAACACAAATTTTGGGGCAAAAACCTATTGTTACTGTTCATATGTCTGGCGTAACTATTAGTTGAGCCAGGAAAATGCACAGTAAAATAGTGAGGAACAGTACTGGAAGTTAGCTTGCGGGGTGGGGGACACCTTTTAAACTTGGCGCAACTATTAGTTGCGCCAGGCTTAAAATTGGGGAGGATTGGCCTGGCGCAACTAATAGTTACGCCAGGAAAAATTTATACCTGGCACAACTATTAGTTGCGCCAGGCCATTTTTGGGGAGAAATAGCCTGGCGCGACTATTAGTCGCGCCAAATCCCTTAAGGGGCCACCTCGAAATTACCTTCCTGCCCTCTGGGTTCGGATTGCCACATCTGTTGATATATACCTCCGATTGGGGCGATTCTTAGACCGTTGGAAAGATGACGGCCTCTACTCTTCAATGGTATAAAAGTTGGTCACTGTAGAGGGTCGTAGCCAGTTTTGGTGCACCCCTCCTCCTTATTGCCTGGGAAGATTAGGTTAGGGTTAAGAAAAGGTTCTAAGGGTCGGGGTCGGTTTCTAAAGGTTCGGGGTAGGTTCCTGGGGGATCTAGGGTGATTCCTAAGGGTTTAGGGTGATTCCTAAGGATCCCATACACGCCATCAAGAGCTCGAAAATGTGCCTCTCTCGAAATGTGTTTCGATCAGGCCTTGGGCCAAATTTGGGTGTCTACACCTAGAAGAGGAAGATTACACAGTACCTACCACCTTAGAGCGGCACCATTCAGGTACGCATTCCAACCTCAAATTTCACCCATTTTACAAATATATTCACGTCAAGTCATGCCGGGTTCGCTCAACAACCGACTTGCCCGATTCTCAAATCAGAAACTAATTGCCCACCTCCGCCTTTCTCTTGAAATAAGGATTTCACGAACGCACAACCACCAGAGGGGAATGTGAGAGAAAGAGAAGTTAACTTGCCTCCTTCACATCATCCCTCCACCAATTCTTGCACCTTAACCATTCCAACCATCCGCACCTAAGGCCCATCGGTCAGGCAAAGAAACTGTGCTCAAGCCAGGGCAAGAATATGACCTTCTGCGGCATCTCCAAAAGATCTTGGCTTAGATATCCATACTAGAACTCATCAAGAATCACATGACCATCATTGATTGTTGATAAGGACAATTGAAGACATGCAAGTGGATGAGGATACGACCCTAGATGAGTTTCATCAAATCACTTCGGTCATGGCGCAACCTCTGGCGCTCACTATTATAGACACAAACATGCCTAAAGAGTCACTCCGCGAGAGTGCGGCCTTACGATCATAATTAAAGGATTTTCCATACCACACGCACTCGTTGACACGGGAGCAGGACTTAACATCTGCCCTCTCACCACGTTAAAAATGTTCGAATACACAGAGCAGGATGTCAGGCCCTCCGCACTGTCACTCATAGCTTATGACGGCTCACGTCGCTTTGTTAAAGGAACTATCAAGCTACAGGTTCGCCTCGGACCTATAACGAAAGACGTTACCTTCCATGTTTCTAATTCTACTAGTACATACAATCTTATTTTAAGAAGAAAATGACTGGAGTTAATGAAGGCCATCACATCCACATACTATCAATGCGTCAAATTCTCATACGAGGACTCCATCGTCCTTATATACACTGATGCACCCCTCCAAGAGATGGATACCGATTATGTGGAAAGCATACCAACCGCTCATGATTATGTGTTGATCACGGGTCATATTCAAAAGACTCGAATCCCTGATGAGACCACTGTTGCGGAACTTCGTCCCCCTACCCCTCCTAGTTCTCCCCCAACGCGTCGACAAAAGTTAATGAGAAGAGAGGTTGGCCCAGACCTCACCAAACTTTATGCCATTAACCCTACCGCAACAAAAGGGTAGGACCTTATGTACCAACTTGGAGAAAAGGGTGGGACCTTATGTACCACCTTCTTCATACCTTGGATTACACTTTGTTGGTCTGGGCATCCTATGCGGTAACAACATACGCACACCCTTGCACAGTAGGCCTCGCAGTCCTTTTGGCATAACAACTGATGTTATTCTCTCTTTCCTTAATTCCAGGCAATCCTTATTCATATGCCTTACCTTACCACATTTAAAGCATCCTCTTGTACCCTGTCTACAATCAGCTATCTTATGAGACTTGCCACATTAGGCACATGTCACCTGTGGAGTAGATGATGCAGCCCTCAAGAATCCTTGAGTAACTGCTACTCCTGTAGTAGCGGCAGGGCCATCTGAATGGAAGGGTCTAACTACAATAGGCATAGGTGGCCTAGAATAAGTGGTCTTGGCAGGTTACCTTGGAACTGGTGCTACAAATTTCGACTTTTTATTCACTGATTCATAATTATCCGATCTCTCTTGACCTGCCTTGCCCCTAGTCTACTGGTCCCTTCTCTTATACATGTCCTCTATATCTTTCTCGGCAACCAGCGCTTTACCCATCACTACTCAGTAAGTCTCCAACTCTAGCATGGAGATTCTATCACGTATAATCGGCCTTAAGCCGCTTTCGAATTTATTGGCCGTCATCAATTTTGTGGCCACGTACTCCGAAGCAAACCTTGACAACCTTTTGAATTTCGTACCATATTCTCATACGGACATCCCCTCTTGCTCCAAGTTTAAGAACTTAGCCGCCATTTGACTTCTCACTTGCTTAGAAAAATATTCTTTATTGAGCACTTCGATGAATTCTTCCCAAGTTCATAACCCATCTAGATTTTATTATTCTCTCATCCTCAACACCGACTTACACCGGTCAGCTTCTCCCTTAAGATGAAAAGAAGCTCAACTTACTTTCTCCTTTTCAATACACGGTAACCTCTGAAGAAGCTTCTCGATTTGGTTCAGCCATTTCTCTGCTTCAAGTGGATCAATCTAACCGTAGAAATTAGGAGGTCTCAATCTCCTAAACTCAACAAATGTCGATGGTGTGGGTGGAGTCAGAGGTGGAGGTGGCTGGTGATGATTATGAGTATTTTGAGTAGCTACCAACGTCGTCTGTTGTGCCATTACATTGGCCACAACCTCCATAGCCTGAGCCATTCTCTCTCTTTCTACTCTTTCTTGATCTCTTTCTTTTGGAATAGTTCTTTCACCAAGTGGAACCCTATTCAAACTAGTAGGAATCTCGTCCCCACTTCTCAAGTTTCATCTACAACCGCCTCTCGGTCTACCTCTACCTCTCGTGGACATAGCATTCTGTAAACATGAAACAAAAGTTTCATTAGTAGAAGGTCCATATATTATGACAAAATCTTAAACATATGATCCATGCCTAAGGCTCGTCAGAAATCTCTAAAGCTAGGGCTTTGATACCAACTGTGACAACCCAGATTTTTGAACCCGAAAACTTGTGCCGTCAGACCGACGTTAAAGGCGATCCCCGAATTTCTGAATACTTGATACATCCACATAAGGCAGAAATCAAAGCAATTATTTCCAACTAAGCAGATAGTGTCATCATAGATAGACAAAGAAATCTCCATTTCTATATAAGACAAAATGACGGTTCTAATCCCATACAAACCTACTTGGGTAAAAGAACCGAAATGAACCACCGGTGATGACCGACCATCACTGAAATATGATTCACAAAACAATGTATATTATAATTACATGAGTTCTAAATTTCTAACAAAAACTGCTGGACATACCAAGCCTAATCCACACAAACCACAAAAATAATCTGACTAGTCTCTCAAACTATCAGAACAACTCCTATGAAAGGGGCTCAGTCTCCTCCTCCGGAACATAATATGAGTCCTCAAGATCAAGGTCCTCAGTACCCGTGCCTACACCTGTACCTATGATGTATAGTCGAGGGGTGAGCTAACAACTTAAGCTCAATAGGGAAAACATTTATAGCATGCATATTCTCACATCACACATATATCTTATGACATAATTCGAACATGCTTTTCAAGATAAGGAATCACAATTTAAAGGTGTTGGAATTTAAATAAGACTGATCTTGAATGTAGATTTCAAAGCTTGTTCACATGATTCTAAATCTTTTCTCATCACACAAAGAAAACTTAAATGGATCACTTAAATACAATCTCAAGCATATATAGCATTGAGAGTCACACATATTCCAATGGGTACCCCAACCATTATCGTTCAATGAACCATTTTCATGGTGCCCAAGCCCCTTCGTATGAGGAAGACTTGTGCCGGATGAAGTTTACCGCAGATCGGTAAGAATGAACGGATATCCAGCAGTGTCGGAGCACAAGGGGTTTGTTTCACATGAACCTTAATCAAAGTGCGAATTCTAACTTATTCACCGTGAAATATTGTATTTCATAACTAGTTTTGGAGTTTAGAATTTCAAAGTTCACACACACACACACATGAACAAATCCTTCAGAGTCTACACACACACACATATAACTTTCTTGTTTGAGTCCTTGTACGAGTTGTTCACACACACACACGTTTTCATGTTTTGAATCCATGTACTAAGCTCATGCTTTTTAAGTACAAAATTCATGGTTTTCACATTCATATTCTTCATATCACAACATTCATGCTAGTTGTATCAAATGCACATGGTATAGAATTTTCCCTACCTCAACTTGAAACTAAAGTGAGGAATTCCTCGCCTCAAGATAGCCCTCCTATCACGCACCCATGATCACACCTAGAACACAACAATTTTATACCCTATACGTCAAAAGTGATGAAAAATGGGAAGTCTTAAAGTCTCCTCGAGTCCTTTCTTCAAATATAGAATGAGCTCAGAAACAGGTCAAATCAATTGGTCAAATCCTAAATCGATCGATCAAATTGGATTTTGATCGATCGGTTTCTACATAAACTTCACATTTCTCTGTCTGAACAATCTGATCGATTGGTTCCCAAATCGATTGATCGAAATCAAAAATCGATCAATTGAATTCCATTTCGATCGATCGGTTCCTCCAGAAAACTCACTTTTCTCTGTCTAATAATCTGATCGATTGGTTCACAAATCGATCGATCGAATCCCATTTCGATCGATCACTTTCTCAAATCGATCAGTCAAATTCTATTTTGATCGATCGATTTTCTTTAGAAACTTTGCACATCTCTGCCCTGTCAAAATTGATCGATCGGTTATTGATTTTGATCGATCGATTTTGACTTATTTTTAGCCATACGGGCTTCTTCTTCCCTGACTCGTTTTTCCCCAAAACTTTTTCTTATACTTCTCTAATTCAAACACTCATTTACCAAAGCTTATCATGGCTACTTATCACAAATTTAACACACCTCACATACCTTTCCTTGATCGATCACACAATTTTTAAGAGTAATTGCTACGGAGGGTTTCGGAACCAAAATAGTGGATTCCTCTGGCGATCGTACTCCAAACGAAGCCTACTATAGCTCTCCACTTAAGCACACATTACTCTTCACTCTATCTATCACGTATGGCGCGATTAACGGTTGGTTCACACAAGAAGGCTAGGAGAAAAAGGAGTTTAGGTTCTCTTTCTTTCTTCTTTCAGATACAACAAAGCAAAAATTCGGTTTCAGCACTTCCCTAGTAAGGCCTCTATGCAGCTTCAAACCCGATAGGTTGGAGAGCTCTTCAAGAGTGGGAGTTATCTCATGGTTCCCAAAGCAGAATACATGGGTGTCCACGTCCCAATGAGAAGCCGCCGCATAAAGGAGATCCCAAAGAAAACGAATATCAAGGAAAGATGGGAGACGGGTCAGCCCAAATTGATCCAAACCTGCAAACTCCCCATCGTTCAAACTATCGAGCCATTTCTTCAAAAAATTGGGCCCCCCACCCAAAGAGGGAAGTATAAAGGTCCCGGACCCCTCAAGAAAGGTGAGGTCAGAGTGCGGGTCCATGGTCATACAAAGATATTTAATGGAATTACAATTCAATGTAGGACAATGGACCCACCCTTGAGAAAGAGAAAAGAAAAAATGAGAGCAAAAATCCAAAACCCAACTAAAGATAACAAAAAAGAGGTGCATTCTTGGGCCTTAAAGGCCCCACACTGCCCAGAAAGTACCTAGCGTATGTAATATACACGCTAGTTCAAAATCTCCCAGATTTTTCCTAGCATGTATATTACACAGGCTAAGCTAAGAAATCCCCAAAGAACGCCTAACGTATATAATATACACGCTAGGCCAAAAAATACTCAGATTTGCCTAGCGTCTATATTACACACACTAGGCCAGAAATCCAAACAAATAAGAAAGATAGGGGGAGATAGGGAGATTTTTCACTACCAGTCCCTTGACCAGGCAACCTGCACCTAGGCTTTGTTCATTCAAACCACCAGATCATGAGCTAGGGTACTAAAGTTCATCAGTTAACCTATTTATGTGTTTTTCTTTCAGGTGCCATCCACATAACAAATATGCAGGGTTTGGCTATTCTAACCAGGTACACAACTCGAGGAGTCATTTTTCAAAGTCAGGGCCTATCCTGCAAATGATCAAGCATGTCACATCCTAAAGAGAGATAGAAAAAGGGGGGAAAGCAATAACATTCATTCCAAAAATAAATCATTCAAAATGTGTTCAATCATCCATTACAATTACTTCCCAAAACAAAAAGATAATATTCAAAAGTCTCAAGTGTCTCTCAAAAGTAAAAAATGAAGTTGCTCCTAATCAATGCCCTTGGTCCTCTTTCAAAGGCATGAGATACTCTGATATGTCCGTGCATCCCCCACCCGTGACCATGCCTAGGAAAATCTACTGAGCAACGAACATGGCTCCTTTTCACGAGCACGTTGCAAGCATTGCGCCAAGAAGTCAGTTAAGGTCAGTCAAAAGTTAGAATAGTAAAGTGGCAAGCAGAACCAACCAGTGTCATACTTACCACTTCCACATCCCGAAGGCCAACAATATTACGATAATATTCCACCTGGTTGACAGCCGACTCATAATCCTACAAGGAGAAGAAAGAAAGAGAGGTCAGCTGCATGAAAATTGATATAAGAGCAAGCATGTCCCTAAGATAATAGGCAAAAAAGAAAACTCACCCCTGGAACCAACTCGAGAGGAGGGGCCCTGTTCACCTTAGCGGATAGACGAGCCCGTTCCATCACATTAGCACATAGGCCCGAGAGGAGCGCGTCGTCAAAATGCCTAAAGGTCCCCTGAGTCTCTACAGTCGAGCTCCCTGAGGCCCCTGCACCAAAAGGATCTGAAGGTCTGGCACCTGATGCCCTTGCAGGACCCGCTTCTGCTATGTCCTCATTAGAATCCTCTTCTCCCTCAAACTAAAGAAAGAAGCAGAAATCCAGTTAGTATGGAAAAATCAAGACAGACAGGAATTCACATATAGGAGAAAGAAAGAGGAGAAATACCTAAGATCGTGGGCCTCCGAATGCCAGAAAGTTGGCACCTGACACGAAGCTTGGGAGGATGAACCGATAGGGAAGAGATTCATACCACATCTGGTACCCCCCATGCTCGAAGAGATCATCAACAGGAAGCCCATGATGAAGGAGCACATCTGCAGGCTCCTCAATCATACCCTCCGATGACATAACATCCCTAGGAGGACCCTGCAGCAATGCGAAATAGTCTCAGTACTGATGCACCATCCTCTCCCCTAAATAATACGCTCTAACCCAGGAGCCGTAGAAGAAGATGATGTGATGATCGATAAATAGTTGGGACTGACCCACAGCAGCACGATCCCAGAAGGGGGAGCCGACATAGGGATCAAACGTAACTTGTTCAGAAAAGAGGCATCCCATTAAGTTAAACAACATCATCTAAACCACAAGATAGGAAAGAGAGAGAGAAAGTGGCAGTGTCGATACCTGCTCTGGGATCATCAAATCAAATTGGGACCTCAGGCCTAGTTCCAGATGCTTCATCCCCAAGTCCCTACGACGACTCTTATGCCAGCATCTTATGAGGGGGTATGTGAACTCGTTTGAGAAGAGGACGGGTTGACCCGGCTGAAAATGTAAATACCCCCAAATCTGAAAGGATAGACAAATAGGAAAATATGTCAAAGGAAAGCTAAAAGACATGAGTGATAAAAGAGTTCAAAAGTCACCTCGATCGCGGGCCAAAAGTCGAGAACAGAGGCCACATCCCCAACTGAGGCTCTTACCAAATTGGCCATCAATATAGCATACCCGGCACCACCCCAATCGAAACGATGCACGTTCTCCCAGTTTCCCATCAGACTGAGAAGGGATAAAGAGATCTAACCACCACTAGCATTCACAAGAATAGTCTTACCCAGCAGGAAGAGGAGTGCGATACGGGCTAGCATCAGTGCACGCTCGGGCTAGATAATAATATCCCTATCCGACTGGTTCAGATCCACCAACTCGTCAACATTAAACTAGTTTGCCAGCCAAGATAGCTTGACTTCACAACCGGTCATATCCCGGGAAGAGGGGTAATCTCCGATCAACTCAATCATCTCTGGACGATCTGGTATGTTGGGGAAAACCACTGGTATCCCTCCTATCCCGATCCCAGTAATCATAAACCAATCCACAGGGGTGATGGTCATCGCTGCTACGGACATGTGGAAGGTCATGGTCTCAGGTCGAAACCGCTCTACCAGGGCCTTCACATAGGCCTTATCCCCCCTCATGGCAGGGCATGACACGAAGTCTCCAAAATCAGCCTGAGCCAGGAGGAACCTCATGACCTGAGGAAGATGAGTGTAAAGGCACTGGAGGTCGAACCAATCGTCGTGGAACATGATAGGGGGCAGAGACTGCATTAAAAGAATCAAGAGTGTCAAATCCAAGAGCAAAGAGCTCCAAACAACAAAAAACAACCAAGAGATACTTCTTTTACTTGACTATCTATGTCGACGTTGGAAATATGGGTGTACTGTTGATGGAGTAACCCACTGTTGGCCGCTTCGCTCTACATCTCATGCCAGGCCCGAGAAGAGCGCTGCACCTGGATAAGGCGCTCCCCTCTGATTCCAAAAATCACATCCGGACTGCCTTCTTGACCATGCTCTTCCTCACTCGACAACCTAAAAAAGGGAACAGGCAGCAGGTAAATAAAAATCGTCATCATTATTGGTGCGCGCTTTTTCTAGATTCCTCTTGGTCCTCGTTGAATCAGTGGCCCAATTCTGTCCAAGTGGACTCTAGTGATGTGGCGTTTGGAATGGTGGAGGTAAAGGTAAAAAAAAAGGTTTTCTAGGAAGATTCCTAGTTTGTTGCAATCGTCAGTTGCAGATATTTAACGACGCTGCAATACATCAATGATCATGCTTTAGAGCAGGTGTGGGTTACTTCTTTACTGAATAGTCCGCCTGCGAACGTCAGCAGCTGTGACTCTTCTTTATAGTTTAGATAGTTCAGTTTTCCTTTTCTTTCCTATTATTATGTAATTCAAATCAGTTTTGATTTCCTAATTCTATTGTGAGTTTAGTGGTGTGGGTTTATTATAGTGATTTGATCTAATATTATAATTCTATTGAAAGTCTAATTAATTTAGTCTCTTAAT
Source organism: Chloranthus sessilifolius (assembly GCA_021018995.1). Taxonomy (NCBI): domain Eukaryota; kingdom Viridiplantae; phylum Streptophyta; class Magnoliopsida; order Chloranthales; family Chloranthaceae; genus Chloranthus; species Chloranthus sessilifolius. Next base: position 143,993,509 of record CM037590.1, on the reverse strand, counting down.
CCTACTAGGAGTTTAATTAATTTTAATGTTTTACTCTTGTTAAAAGTATAATTAAGTTAATTTCCTAATACTACCAGAAGTCCAATTAATATTAGTCTCCTACTTGTACTAGGATGCAGATATATCAATTCTAATAAAACTCTAATTAAATCAAGCATGCTGATTGTACTAGAATTCTAAGTAAAGCAATTATAATAATTCTACTGCAATTCTAGCTAAAATAGAGAACTAATTTTACTAGAACTCTAATTAAAGCAATGAATTAGTTTTATTAAAATCTAATTAAAATAAATAAAATAATTTTATTAAAATCTATTTAAAACGAAAGAACTAATTTTATTAGAATTAGAATCAGAGCAATTATTCTAAGGATCTAGTCAAAATAAAGCATGTAAATTACTTATACTAAAAATCTAAGAAAATTATGGACTTAATTTTCTAATTCTAATTAAAGCAACAAAATAATCCTTAAAAAAAAGGGGGTTTTGGCCTTGCTATGCTAAGGAGGATTGGCCTCATTCCCGAGTACCCTCCGTAAGCTCATGGGCAAATCGGGTGGCTGAGGTTAAAGCAAATTGGGTTTTGGACTATAATATTATATTTTTTAGGTTTTCAGAGTCAATTTCAGGATTATAATTATGGATTAAATTAAGAAACTAGAATTATATAACTAAATTAATATTTGGGGTTTTTAGAAATATTAAACTAAGAAATTAAAACTAAAATTTAAAATTCTAGGACTGCATTCGAGTTTGAAATCAGAAAATCAGACCGTATGATTAAGGACTGGTTCTAGAACCTAAGAACTAGAACCAGAAATTAATGATAGGACTGGAAATTAAGATTTTAGAATAGAATTAAAGCCTAGGATTGGTAAATTAGACTGTCAGATTAAGGATTGATTCTAGAAACAGAGAACTAGAATCAAATATAAGAGATTACGGTCTAAAAAAAGGGTGCTACGGTCTAAAACTGAAAATTCGATATTAATAATTAAAACTAAGAGAAATCCTAAGTTTAAAACTAAGATTTTTACCTAGGACCGGGGCTGGGGAGAGAAATCTCGAAGATTCGAAGCTTGAATCCCAAAATCATGGCTATGTTCTTATATGTGTTCGTTCTCGGAGTTCTCTGGTTTCGAAATCCCAAAAAAATCCGTTCTCTCTCAAAATTTCCAGCCTCTTCCGGGGTGAATTAGAAAAAATCTTTTATAGGTTTTTCTCCAATTATGCGCCTTGTTTTAGGCGTTTAACTAGATTGTGTGCCAGTCTCCCAGTGCTTAATCGCTTTGAATCGGCCACCGACTCAGTGAGCGACCGACTGACTTGCTCAGTGAATTTCCTAGTTCTAACAATGTTAGGATTAATTGTGAGTTTGGTTTAGGGTGCGCAATCGCCTCTTTCAAAGCGTTTAATCGAGGAAGCTTGGGGGTCAAGGACTGTACGACTAGGTCGGACATAGGCCAATTACGCGCCGGTGGTGGGGCGCTTAATCCGCGTCTCGTGTGAAGCACGTGATTGAGTCTCGAGGTAGTCTGGGAATGGAAGTCTGGTCAGGAAGGGGGACTAATTGCACGTGTGTGATTTAGCATGCGATCTAATTGTGCGTGTGGTTTTAGGCATGTAATTCGGGGCTATCTGGGTCCAGGTCGGGTCTGAAATGCCAGACTATTGTTTAAGTCTGCATCTCGACTATATACTATTATTTCAGTATATAGTCTCGCTACATTGGGATCTGAGCCGCAGAGCTATTGTTTCAACCAGTGTTCAGCCATGTACTATTATTTCAGTGCATGGTCCCCGTGTTAGGGTTATGGGGCCTTCAAGCTATTGTTTCAGCCTGTGTCTAGCCATATATTGTTGTTTCAGCATATGGTCCCAATATGAGGGCAAAGGGGTCTAAAATGCTAGACTATTATTTCAGTCTGCATTCTGACTATATACTATTGTTTCAGTATATAGTCTCCCTGCATTGAGATTTGAGCCACAAAGTTATTATTTTAGCCTGCGTTCAGCCATATACTATTATTTCAATGCATGGTTTCCACTTTAGGGTCATGGGGCCTGAGCCACAAAGCTATTATTTCAGCTTGTGTTCAGCCATATACTATTATTTCAGTATATGGTCCCAATTGGGGTTATGAGGTCAAAGGTTGACTGAATAGATTTATATATTCTGAGAGGGCAAAATGGGGGTGTCTACAAATGCCCCTCTTCGGCGCACTCTTACTAAGTAAGAATGCATTGAAGAAGTAGACACCACCCCTCATTCGAGGTGTCTTCTCGTTTCTCTTAGGAAATCACAAATGTGAACTGGGGATGCTGACATGACATACTGAGCTTTCTTATCTATCAGCACAAGCTAAAATGAAGTATTCAGGGGCCCAGTGGTAGCTGTCGAAAGGCATGTTTCATGCCGTGGATGCCCAAGGGCGATCCTATCGAATATCACGACCCACTGTCATAGACAGTCGACGGGGGAAGTTAGCGTATCCTATTTCGAGGGTGCAAGGGGCATCCCGTGGCATGGCGCGACCTGCTGTGAGTGACAGTCAAACGAAAAGGAGAATCACCGTATCCTAACTTGTGGGTGAAAGGGGCATCTCTCCGCATGTCGCGACCTGCTATAAGGGGCAGTCAAATAGAGCAGTATGACATAGTTGAGGTACCAGTGGGAATCATACAAATGTTCATAAATAGGTCCAGGGACCAATAATAATATAATGCAAAATAATGTCGAAGGCTTTTCGCAAGTCATGTCAGATCGGGCGCGTCATTGCTCACACCAATGCGCGTCAAGCGTTCCTTTTCCAATAGGCGTTTATAGGTTCTTAAATTAAATATACTCGTTGTTCAGTTTCCCAGGGGAATGGTCGGTTTGAGCTGGTGATTGAGGTGAGCTTTGGCAGGTAAAGTCTCTTCGTTTATTTTTATTTCAATTTCTTTTTTTTGTTTTTTTTTTTTTGGAAGTAAGAGATTTTTGTGCCCATTTTTTTTTTTGAGTAAGTAAGGTTTTTTTTTTGGGAGTAAGGGGTTTTTGAAAATTTGAGAATTTAAATTAAGATCAATTCGGTGGTAAATCGGCAGAAAATGTGGCTTCCGAGACGTCGCTGAGCAAATCCACTAGTACGAGATTTGTGAACCTGATCATTGATGTGGTTGTTGAGACAATAATTGGCATGCCGGATACTCCGTCTAACCTTCTCGACGAATACTGATGATTGTCTCTTGTGGGAGGACTACAGTGATTCGCAAATCGAGAGAGATGGGTTTTGAAACATTTGACATAATCGTAGCTTACTATATTTATAAGTAATATCGAGTAGTTGAAAAGTGGGTAGTACTTATCTGGGGGTGGTACTTACCTGAATTGTGCGTAGTTTGTGCGGTCTGGTGGTGCCATAGTGTCACGATGGGACTTTGGAGAGTTCTTCTCTTTTTTTCATGTCCGCTGTGGCAGAGCTTGGCGGTTGTGATGTAATGTCTTGGAGAAGTGATGTCGCGATGGGACTTTGGGATTCTCCCTTTCTATGGCTGTGTGTTGGGTGAGTCCTGGTGGGACGTGGGGATCAATTCGGGAGAGAGAGCTCTTTGTTTTTGTGATGGGACACGATCGAGCTTTCCCTCTTTTTCATCGTATGGCGTGGCAGGTGGTGTCTAAGCTTTTTTAGGTAGTGATATTAATGTTGGGATGTGACTGAGCATAGTTAGCGATGGGGCGCTGATAGGATATTTGGGCTATAGGTGTGTCTTGTTTCTTTCTTTGGCAGATCTTGGGCTATATGAAACCTTGTTGTGGCTGCGCCGTGATTGGTTTCGTCTTTGGCTTCTCACGAGAGGATGTGTGGTGGGCATTTGGCTTTTCGCAATGGGACATGAGGGCATGACTAATTTATTACGATAGGGTTGAATATTGAGCTGGTGTCATGTGTGTGCATCTTGTCATGGTGGGGTGTGCGTGACAGGGCTGCCACCCCCTCCTTCTTTCTCTCTGAATAGCCTGAGAGGCTATGCGATGGGATAGGAGAGTTTTGATCAAGGTGAGGTAGAAAGATGTGAAGGTATAGACTTTGTCCAAAGTTAGGCATTGCATGCCTTGTTTAGGTCGCTCAATATAATTGCGCACCTATTTTCGAGCGTGCAATCGCAAGTTTGAAGGGTTGTTTACGCGTGTCTGAGTGTATGTGTGATTGCATTATGCGTAATAATCGTAGCACGTGATTGAAGAGTCACCAGGTCACTGTGCGGGCGACCTTTCGTATTGCGCATCTGGAGTGCGTCATTTGATGAGGTTGCGCATTTTGTAGTTAGCGCATGATCGGAGCGTCACGCCATTGGCGAGGGCGATAGTTCAGTTGCGCGCTTGGATTAGAGCGTGTGTTTTAGATTGAGCGCAGTATGCATGGTGCGTGACTAGATTAAGCGCACGTGTCTGGGCACGTGATTAAGTCCGTACACTATATAAGCGAGGGAGTCTTCGTTTGTTTCTCATTCTCTGATTTAGTCTCGAGTTTTACTTTTTCTGGATATTTTGTATTCTAAAATTCGTATTTTAGCGATATTGGGTGATCTAACCATTCTGTTGGGATGTCATTTCTTCCTATGTTTGTGATTTTGTGTGATCTTCACCCTGAGGCGATGCTCGGAGATGTCGTTATTCTAGGAATGGCCAGTATTGGGAATGAGGATGTTAGTCTTCACATCGGTCCCTTTTAGGAGCAGTGAAGGCAGCATAGGGGAGGTGGAGGTGGAGGCGGAGGAGGTGAAGATGGCGGAAGAGAAGGAGTAACAAGTGGAGGGATGTGTTTCCCAACCAATCCTTCCTGAAGCCTCCGATTGGATGCTCCAAGTCTGGTGATAATCCTTCTGAGGCCTCCGATTGAGCGTTCTGCTCCTCGCTTTGTGTCAATTTTGAACCCAATCTTTGTTTTGGGTTGTAGGTTAAAGTTTTAGGTTTTCGTTTTGGGTTGTATATTCAGGAGGTATGCCTCCGATGATACTTGTAAAATTTTTGAGTTATAAATAAAGAGGCTTTTTTTTTTTATCATGCTTGTTTATTTGTTTAAACTTATTAATGGATTGGTTAGATTTATTTGATTTGTTTGATTTATTTTAGGATTTAATTTAGCTTAGAGTTTATCCCGAGATTAGTTTGTTTTATGGGGTTTGTTAAGAGGGTTTACTTGGTTCCGATGGGTTTGATGGGGCATTTTTTTTTGTGGGGTCCCAAATAGGTTAGGATCTCATTTTAGAGAATTTCTTTGAATTTTGTTTCGTTCAAGGTTTGATTTGATTTATTTTTGGTATTTTGGTTTGATTCATCATGATACTTGTTAAAAGGTGTGAGTTTTTTTTTCAAAAGTTCTAGATGGGTGTTAAGTGTTTGATTCCTATTGGCTTATCTAGACTTGGGGGTGGATTGGTGTTTCCTTGGAGGGGTAAGTGTTGTGTGACCATTGGTTCATCTAGGTTTGTCATGGATTGTGGTCTTTCAAAGGGATATGCATTTGGTTTAGATTTAATTAGATTGGAAGGGTTTAAAGGTGTGCGACACTTCTCATTTTATGGTTTAGAAAGGTATAATTTATAAGTGTAAGCCAAAGGCTTTAAGTTCTTGTTTTGAATCTTATTTCAAGTTTATAATTAGAAGTTTTGGGGCATATATTTTGTGATTTTGGGTATTTTTGTTCATTAATGTCTTTTCTTCCTCTCTATTTTGTATCCCGGGTATTGAACCCAAAGAATTATGATTATTGAGGATTATTGAGAATGGACGAGATTGGGAATGCAAGGTAGCAGTCGAATTGCTGCCATGTTAAGAGAAGAGGTGGAGGAGAAAAAGGTGGTAGAAAGAAAACCCAAGGATAAGATAGGGTAAGAGTTCTCATGACCGATGTCTATTTTTCCTCGGTAGGCTCAGCAGATTCAGTATTAGCTGCTCCTCCTTGTTATGCTTTCCAAGGTGAGCTCCCAAAGGTGGATTTCATAGATCCTTGGTGGCTTTCTGTGAGCCGCTCTTTCTTTTCTACCGGTTCAGGGTAAGGGGAAGAGATTATCACGGTTAGAATTCATTCAGGGCGTACCCTTTCTCCGAGCTTCTCAGAGATCTCTTGTTTCCTGAATAAATCTAGATTCAGGCATTGCCTGAACGTGCTAATTTAAATTTCTTATTTTAAGTTGTATATTCAGAGGGTATGCCCTCGGTGTATTTTGTAATTATTTTATCTATTTATGAAGTGATTATATTTTTTTTAATTCCATTTGTGGTTATTTATATTTAGCAACTTTTGGTTTAGTTGACTTTGTAGCTTATTTGACTTGTTTTGAGTGTGAGGTTTATTTATACAAGTCTGGTTTGATTTAGTTTGTTTATTTTGGATCTGGGGTATGTTGGGGACAGTTTTTTTTTGTTTAGTTTAGTTTAGGTTCAAGTGTATAAACCATGGGGGGCATTTTTCAGTTTAGTTTGATTTTAGTTGTAGTGTGTAAGTGATGGGGCATTTTTTCATGTTTTTGTTTAGTTTGGTCTTAGTTGAAGTGTATAAATGATGTTGGGGGGGGGGGGGATTTTTTTATTTTTGATTTGAGGTGTGTATGTCCTAAGTCAGTGGTGTTTTTGGATTAACTCTAACAATGGTGTAGTTTAGTTGGCAGTCAGTGTTGGAAGTCTCCAAATTCGGTCCTGTGAACATGCTGTTCTGGACACATATTTTATGTTTCTGGGGAAATGCGCGCTTCACTCCGAACGCATAAATAAATTGTACACCGGAACGGGAGCGCGCATTTCACAGGGTTGAAAGGTTATTAAGCACCGGCATCTAGTTGTTTAATCTAATTCAACGCAAATCATGGGGAACAAGATTAGGGCAGTGGCCGGAGTCGACATCGGCTTTAAGGGAGAGACTGGTTGTACTGGAGCAGGGGCATCTCACCGCGAGTGTGCCGGGGGCATTAGACGCCCTCCATAGAGCGATGGAGCAGATGGGGTGTGCTCCTCGTCCGTATGAGGAGATGCTTCACTCCTTAGCCCTCTCGGTTGCTCAGGCTAGGGGAGCGGAGGATGAGTTGGGGGCTCAGCTAGCAGAGACTCGACAGCTCCTGGTGAGCTAATTTATTAGTTTGATTGTTTATGTATTATGTTGACTTGGTCTCTCAATCATTTTTATATAGTTGTGATGCTTTTTTATTTTGGGCAGTCCGAGAGGGAGGTCGAGGTCGCCAGTCACGTGGCGATGCTCAGATTGTTACGCGATCAGCAGCAGGCCAGCTGAGAGGTGGAGGCCAGTTTGCGATATGAGATCGATCAATTGCTAAGTGTCTATATTAACTTGATTTGTTAATTATCAGTGATGGGGGTTTACTGACTGATGTGTTTATTATTATTCGTAAAGAGCCGAGCTCGCTGTCGGAGGTCCCGTTCCGACATTTGATCCATCTTCAGTTGCTTTCTCTAGTCAGGAGGATCCAGCGATGGCCCAGCTTCGGGCCGAGTTAGATCATTGGGTAAGTTTCATTCAATCCTTTAACTTGTTTGTATAATTATCACAGTTCGTTGGGTGTTATTGTTTCACTTTCTTAACATAGTTTACTAACATTATGTGGTATTTCAGCATCAGGTTACCGAGGATCTTCAGACAAGGGAGGTGGCTGCTGCCTCTCTACATCCCAAGAGTCAGGTATAGTATTTGGCATGGTGTAATTCAGTTTAGGTTATTTCCTTTTATTTTGTTCTGATATATTTTGTGTTGTTTTGTTTGTTTATTTTTTGTGCAGGTCATTCCAGACACCGCTCTTAAGGCTCCCCCTCAGGGGTCTGTTCCTATCCCTACTTAGGTATGTTTTAGTTATCGTGTTTAGGGTTTATTTTTTATTACAATGTTATTTGATGTGTTTGTTTATTCTCGTTGTAGCCGTCTACGTTTGTTGTCCCTTCCGTGCCTCCTGCCGATCCAGTGACTGCTGAGACGGTTGAGCAACTTCTGGAGGAGAGGCTAGATCTGGTATAATTCTTTCCCTTTCAAAGTTTTTTTTGTTCATGTATATATATTAGTTTTCTTTGACTTGGTGCGATTATGCAGGTTCGTCAGCTTGAGGAGGCGGGTCTAGATGCGATACAAGCGCGCGCCACTCCCAAGGCGAGATGGATCCTTAGGGAGACGCAGAGTCACGATGACCTGTTCGTTGAGATGATAGTTGCACAGAAGACTCAGGCTGAGGCATTGCAGGTGGTGCGTCAGACGATGCGAGCAGAGATGCAGGTGACCCTAGATCAGCTGCAGTATCTTCTGACGAGGAGTGAGCAGGGGGTACGTAGGCTGGCTAGTGAGCTTAGTGGATCGGAGTCGAGGGCCACAAGTTCCTCGTCCGGGCAGTCTCATCACACGTCTCGTGATCGTGTCAGGGGTGATGATCGTGAGGATTCTATTGTTCGGGAGATTCTTACGGGGTATCCTCCTCATTCACAATTGAGGTGATCTGTTAGTTAGACGAGTGACGGGGGTTCTGTGGCGGGGCCTCGTCGGCTAGAGGTTTCGAGGACTCCGATTGCTGGGATTGTGTTTTCGGAGGACCAGTCTGCGGACCTTCAAGCCGATGATACTGGGGACAGCGATGCTCGTCCATCCCAGTGGCAAGGTAGGGAGTAGGGGTGCGTGTGTGTATTTTTTTGTATTCATTGTTTGTGTGCATTGTATATGTAGGGGGGATGCCCCCGATGACAAGTGTAAAAAGAAAAGAAATTTTGATGTATATATAGAGAGATTTAGGTTTAGATGTACCTGATCGGCTCATTTTCTTTTGGTTACCTCTTGCGTCTACTTTTCCTTTTTTAGTTTCTTTAGCATCGTCGACTGTCATTGGGACTTGGATGCTTCTTGAGCTGGCCCGGTGATGGTTGAAGGTTGCTTTGCATCTGTGCATGTAATGGTAATGCTCTTAGCAATTTTTGTTCCCCCTTGCTAGTTGTCAAGGGCGGTGAGTATCTCAGACCGAGGTCTGGTAGTAAGGGTGGATATGTGCTTTTTTTCTCTTTTCTTCTTTTCTTTCTTTTTTTTTCTTTCTTTTTTTCTTCTTTTTTTTTGAAATAAAAATAATGCAATAGGGAAAGCAAATTACTGAAATAACAATAAATATTAAAAAAATTGCCCCAGTGTAGAAGCGTGGTAGAATTAGCAATATAGTATCTTCAGTAGCACTCTCTGGATGGTGACTTCATCATTCCTCGTCTTCTTTGTGGACAAGCTGGCGCTTCTAATGTGATTCTCCTTTTGATCCAAAAAAATGTCCCAGTGTGTAGATGCAATAGAGCTTTTCTGGGTTGTTGATGAGCACTTTGGGTCTATAAGCAATCATGGGTATTTGGTGAGTTAGTTTTGAAGAATAATTCATCAGTAGTGTCATCGAACCGGGGGGAGATCATTTTGATTAGGTTAGTTACATATGGGGGTCTATCCTAGGGTGGTGGTCATCCTATCCCATGGTTATCAGGGAGAAGTATGGTAGGTATAGTGGGTGATTGTGTCAGTCAGCATTTATCAGTTTTTAGTTTCATTTCTAGGAGCATCCTGTAAGGCTTCTTATTTATCGTCCGAAATAAATATAGAAGAGGGGGGTAGAGCTCAGTGATGTGGGGAATAGTTTGTATCTAATGCTTTCCAAAAGAGATAAGTAACAATCTTTTTTCTCAAAGGGATACGAGATGCCATGATTGAGCTCGTTGTCATGTTTCAATACCATTAAAATCTCATATTCTATGATTAGCAAGAGTTTCTCCTCCTCCCGCCACCTTACGACAATATCTAGTAGTATGGAGAGATCAGGGATGCCCTCGTAGCTTGCTTATACACTTCTAGTAATGTTACCAGAGATGTCCTCGTGCGCTGCTTATGCTTCCCTGAGCTCATTGACTTGTTCATCCATCGTAATGCTCTCACTCAAAATTTCGATATATGTATTCTTTGAAAGCATCCTGCTAGCGTAAGAATAATGAGTTTTGATTGAACCGGACATCTTCATTTATTTTGCTCTAACGTCTCGTCTAATGGCGGGGGAAGGGAAATGAGGATCAGGTGTTACTTATGCTTTTGAAAGAGGTTAGGTATGTCACTAGTCCTTTAATCAAATTGTGAGTGAGAAAAATGGGCGATAAATCGGAGGTCTTAAGGATATTTTGAGAATTGATGACGTACGACCAATGAATGGGTCGTGAGAACTACAGGGTGATAGGTATAAGTATTTAACCACGGGATGTATTGATCACAGGGCTAAGGATGATATTTTCTAAGGTACATGGCGTTCCAAGGGCTAGGGAGTTCTTCCCCGTCTTGGTTCGCTAGTTTGTATGCATTTCCAGGGTATGCGGCTGTTATGACATAAGGGCCTCCCCAGTTCGGTTTCAGTTGCCCATTCGGGTGGGCGTGCTTGGAAGACATGATTTTCTTCAAGACTAATTCTCCAATATTAAAGGTTCGTTCAAGGACTTTCTTATCGTAAGCCCTGGCCACTCTCCTTTGATATACCTGAGCGTGATCAGCTGCCCTTAGACGTGTTTCATCGAGCTACTCTAGCTGTGTGAGTAGGGCAATTCTTCTCTCATCTAAGGATAGCTCATCATCGAGTTGAATTCATAAGGATGGTATTTGTATCTCATATGGAAGGACTGCCTTCATCCCGTAAGTAAGGAGGTAGAGAGTTTGGCCAGTGGTCGTACAATAGAGGTCCTATAGGCCCAGATTGCTTCTGGTAATCGTTCAAGCCAGTCGGCTCCATTGTTTGTTTCTACTGTGCATTCCAAGATTCGAACCAGCACTTTATTTATAGCTTCTGCTTGTCCATTTTCTTATGGATAGAACGGTGATGAGTGATGTAGATTGATGCCAAATTTCTTACATAATTTCTTCGTCTTCTCCGCGATGAACTGTGGCCTGTTGTCGGTGAAAAACATCTTGGGTACTGCAAACCTAGTGATGATATTCCGAATAATAAACCTTACGAGTGTTGAAGCAATGATTCTGACATAAGATTCAGCTTCTGCCCATTTGGTGTAGTATTCGGTCACTGTAAGTATGAACGCATGCTTATGAGTGTTCCCAACTGTGTCTGTGAAAGGTCTGATGACATCGAAGGCCCACATCGAAAACGGACACGACGAGGTGATAGTGTTCAATGCAACTGATGGAGCTTTGATGAGTGCGGCGTGTTCTTGGCATTGTTTACAGGATTGAACATAGAAGTAGCCTTGTCGTGTAACTTGATCGGCGAGCCTCTATCTATCGGAGTGGGCACCGTAAGCACTGACGTGTGCTTCTCAGATGATGTATTGTCCTTCGACAGTCATGACACATCATAGTAGTACTCCTTTGGTGAAGGCTTCTTTATATAATGTTTCACCGAATATGCAGAATTGGGCGCATCGGTTCCTTATAGTCTTCCGTTCGATCTTCGTGGCATATGGAGGGGCGTGTTGATGCTTCAAGAAGTTTCATATGTCAAAATACCATGGTTGTCCATCATCGATTGGTGATTTTTCTAATCTAAACATAGCAACTTCAATTTCTGCCTTGATGTGCTTTTCCAGAGTGATTGCTTCATTTAGTCCTATACTGGTGGGGAGGATCGGTAATTCTCTCTTGACGGTCCACACTACCTCATGAGCGAGTTCTATTAATTTTTTGATGAAGAAGGTGTTGATACTTTGGCCGATGGGTATTTGGATGAATGAGGCTAACGTGGCTAAGGAATCTACAAGCTCATTTTCTAGTCTAGGGATATGCGTAAAAGAGATTCTTTTAAATTTCTTTACCAAATATTGAGTGGTTTCTAGGTATGCCATTAGTCTCCTTTCCTTATTTTTTCATTCTCCTATAACTTGTGAGATCACGAACTTGGAGTCACCGATGGTTTTTAACTGTTTAACGCCTAATTGTAATGCTGCTCATATTTCAGCTATAAAAGCTTTGTATTCTGCGACGTTGTTAGTGACAGAGAAATCTAATTGAAAAGCCTTAGGCATAATTACTCCTTCTGGGCTTAGGAGGACTATTCTGATGCCTTTCCTTTGTGATTTAGAGCACTGTCGAAGTAAAGGGTCCATGAGGTCTTGTCAGGCTCTTCGTTATGAATTGTGAGCAGGTCTTCATCGGGGAAATTCGTGTGTATGGGCTCATTACTCGAGAGTGGGAGATCTGTAAGGTAATCGGCGATTGCTTATCCATTGATCGACTTTTGCATGACGTAAGTGATATCGAATTCTTACAAGAGCATATGCCAACGAGCGATCTTTCTCGATGTTGCAAGCTTCCTAAATGCGTACTTCAAAGGATCCATTCGGGCTAGTACTAGTATTTTATGTGCTCTGAAGTAGTGTCGTAATTTGGTTAAGGCCCACACTAGTCTGAGGCAAGTCTTCTCCATTGAAGTGTATTTTCGTTCGTACTCGACCATTGTCCTACTGAGGTAGTAGATAGCCTTCTCTCTCTTGTTGTCTTCTTTATATTATCCCAGAACTACTCCCATTGCTTTATCATTCGCTAAGAGATATAGAATTAGGGTCTTCCAAAAACTGGTGGCGATAGTATTGGCGGGTTAAGGAGATACTTTGTGATATTGTCAAAGGCTTACTGACACTAGTCATCCCATTTGTACTCAGTTCCTCCTTTAAGTAGTCAGTAGAAAGGATCGCATCTGTCTGAATGTTGGGAGATAAATCTCTTGATGAATTGCAATCTTCCTATTAGGCCTCGTAATTCTTTGATATTACTGAGAGGCGGCATCTCAAGAATGGCTCTAACTTTTGTGGGGTCCACTTCGATTCCTCGCTAGCTGACTATGAAATCAAGTAATTTTCCGGAGGTGACTCCAAAGACACACTTCTTTGGGTTCACCTTTAGCTGATACTTTTTAGCTCTTTATAGTACCAGTCGGAGTACTTCAACATGTCCTACTCGCGTTTGTGACTTCACCAATATGTCATTGACATAGAATTCTACATATTTATGCATCATATCATGAAAAATAGCCATCATGGCATGTTGGTACGTGGCTCCTACGTTCTTGAGCCCAAAAGGCATGACGACGTAGCAGTAAGTCCCCCATGGTGTAGTGAAAGAAGTCTTCTCTTGGTCAGACTCTGCTAATTTGATCTAATTATATCCAGAGAAACCATACATAAAGGATAACATCTCGTGTCCAGCGGTGTTGTCGACTAGAATGTCAATGTGTGGAAGCAGGAAATAGTCTTTTGGACATGCCTGGTTGAGGTTTCAAAAGCCAATGCAAACTCGTACTCTGCAATCTTTCTTGGTGACAGTTACTATGTTGGCGACCCACTTGGGGTAGAGGACGACTCAGATGAATTTGGGGGTGCATCCTACGGAGTTTCTTCTTAACAGGCTTTGCATCGGGTTCTAAGACGAGGCGATATTCTACTAAACTCGAGTCTAAATCAGGCATATCCTCATAGGATCATGCAAAGGAATCGAGGTTCTCTTGTAGGACTTGTGCGATCTGTTGACATTCCTTGGTGTTGAGCATTATGCTAATCAGTAGCTTCTTGGGTTTTTCTTCAGTGCCAAAGTTAAGTTCTTCTGTGGGTTCCGCGATAATTTGGGTTTGCTCATCGAAATGCTTGATAACCCATTAGAAGTTTGGCGCCTCTTCGGCGATTGGTGTTCCTTCTTCATCTTCGGTAAGCTCGTATAGTGCAAAGTTGCTATACAATAGATTCGATTTTGTGAAAGGTAACCCTTCATTGGTACATTTTATAACTAAGAGATCTTTGGTAAGGTGAAGGTCAAGACTATTGATTATTCACTCAAAGTCATGAAGTATCTCATCCGGTGTGATCACTGGCTTGTTGTTTAGCATGGATGCTTTGGGTCCTCATGCGGGAGATGGGATAGAAGTCTTAGGAGAAAAGTCCCCATGTTAGCTGTAAAATTAGTTTGGGATGAAGGGTTTTCTTTCTTTTCCAAAGTTTTTTTATTTTTTCGGATTTTGTATTTTTGAATTTTTAGGGTTTTCTTCTTCTCCTATTTTTTTTATTTTTGATAGTAAATATGGTACAAGGTTAGTCGTCTCAAGAGGCGTCGGGAGAGTTGCTTCCTCTAATTGAGCGAGCAAGACAGCTGCTGAAGTCGTTCAGGTGATTCTTCGAGAAACGTGGACTTATTATGATTTTGGCCTCTTTTTTTTTTGGAGTCCTCATCTGATGAGATTTTTTGAATAAGCAATACTGGTGACAGTGGCACCAATGTGTGGATTTCTTCTCTTTGAAGAAACTCTGGAGATCATAGTCGATTGAACTATCCTCCTCTGAGTCGTAACATAATGGTTCTTTCGGCCGAGGGTGATCTCCTAAGGGATCCTCAGGAGTAGCGAGCTCCTTCCCTTGAACTTCATAGTATGTTTGGATAAGTATGCACGCTCGACAGCGAGGCTGATAATGGTGAGAAATACAAGGAGATCCCCCAAGGACATTCCCATCCTTCTAAACTAGAGTCAAAGACGGTATCGAATTCATCTTCTTGATATGACAGTGCTTGAAGTCCTAGGTTAGCTTGCTCTGCTAACTCGAGTGCAGGGAGGTCTATCCAGTAGTCCTCGTCATCACTCGGGGAGGTTGCCACTCTTCCTCAAGAGATTTCCAGAATATTTGGAATTGTGGCGCATTTGGGGATGAGAAAGTGTCTAGTTCAAGTTCCTCTTGAAACTCTATGAGGCCGATGTGAGTGTTTCCCCCTGGGTCAACCAGACGACTATTGGGATTTTCTGCTTCTTGTGTCGGTGGTCGAGCATGTAGGTCATTACTTGTTTCTGTTGTCACGAGGTTGGAGTGATTCGATTCTTCTATTGAAGAATGTCAAATCCAACTAGCAAAGCATTCTAATATGTTGGTGCATGCCCTACAGCGGGGTTGGTATGGGTGAGCGATACAAGGGGAGTCTCAGGGACATTCCCATCCTCCAAGGCCAAGGCCAAGGCGAATGCTATACGAGTTAATATCCTCTTGTGGGGCATCATCTTCTTCCCATATTGAGTGTAAGTACTCCTCATCACCTTGCAAGGCTGCTATGTGAAAATCTTCGTCATCAGTAGATTCTCAATCTTCTACTCGTGGCTCGAGTTTTGGAGGTTCTTTCTTCCTCTCTTCTGTAAATTCCTTAGCGTCAAATAAGGGTTTGACTCCTTCGAGGGGTGAAACCTCAATTTCTGCTTCTTGGGATCTAGTGAAAGACACTTCCTTCTGCCTTGGTACATATGCTTTCTTGATGGTCCCATTGACGAAGTGGTCATATAAAGACCATTTGGGTGAGGTAGGGAACAAGTCAACTTGTGGGCAGTCTGATTGATAGCCTAACCCTATGTGTTTGCATTTTTTTATTGGGACGACAGGTCCTACACGACCTTGCTTATTTTTATCAAGTCCGCTGTGGGGAACATATCTGAGTTAGTACATAAGATCCCACCCTTTTGTCGCTGTGGGGTTGATGTCATAAAGTTTGGTGAGGACTGGGCTAACCTCGCTCCTCATTAATTTTTATTGATGCGTTGGGGGAGAACTAGGAGGGGTAGGGGAACGGACTTCTGCAACAATTGTCTCTTCAAGGATTCGAGTCTTTTGAATGTGTCCCGTGTTTAATATAGAATCATGGGATATTGGAATACTTGCCACGTAATCAGTATCTATCTCCTGGAGGGGTGCATCAGCCTATATACAGACGATGGACTCCTCGTACGAAAATTTAACGCATTGATGGTATGTGGATGCGATAGCCTTCATTGACTCTAACCATTTTCTTCCTAAGATAAGATTATACGTACTAGCGGAATCAGAAAAATGGAAGGTAACGTCTTTCATTATAGGTCCAAGACGAACCTAGAGTATAATAGTTCCTTTGACAAAGAGACGCAAACCATCATAAGCTATGAGTGACAGTGTCGAGGGCCTGGCATCCTGCTCCGTGTATTCGAGCGTCTTTAACATTGTGAGAGGAAAAATATTGAGTCCCGCTCCCGTATCGACCAATGCATGGGGTACGGAGACTCCTCTAATTATGACTGTAAGATATACGGGGGCAGGACTCTCGTGGAATGACTCTTTAGGCATCTCTGCATCTGTTAAAGTGAGCGCTAGAGGTTGCACCATGATCGAGATAATTTGATGAAGCTCATCTAGGGTTGTGTCCTCATCCACTTGTGTGCCTTTAAGTATCCTTATCAACAACCGGTGATGGTCAGGTGATTTCTTGAAGAGTTCTAATATAGATATTTGGGCCAAGATCTTTTAGAGATGCCGCAGAAGGTCATATTCTTGCCTTGGTCGAGTGTCATTTCTTTGCCTGGCCGATGAGCCTTGGGTGCAAGTAATTGGATTGGTTGCGGCGCCGAAATTGGTGGAGGGATAATGTGAGGTGGGGGTGGCAAGTTAACCTCTCTCTCTCACGTTCCCCTCTGGTGGTTATATGTTCGCGGAATCCTTATTTCGAGGAAAAGGTAGAGGCGGATAATTGGTTCTCAACTTAAGAATCGAGCAAGTCGGTTGTTGACCGAACCCAGTGTGGCTCGACGTTGATGCATTTGTCAAGTAAGTTAAATTCGAGGTCAGAGCGCATACCTGCATGGTGCCTCTCTAAAGTAGAAGGTACTGTGTGTAATCCTCCTCCTCCAGGAAAGTAGAGACCAGTGTCTCACATGGGTCAGGATGTTCTTCGCACTCACTTTCTTCTATATTTAGCAAGCACTCAGTCTTTGTTTCATTCTCTCGGCTGGAAGTCTTTTGGGTGACACTTTCTACTCATGCAACAATTTGGGCTACATTTTGAAGAACGTGATCTCCGTACTCGGGTTCAGAATTGGACGAAGGAACTAGTAATCGCATTGGTTCAGGATTTGGAGGAGTTGAAGGTTCTGGTGGGTGACTATGGAGGAATGGTCTCCTGGCCCTAAAGGAATGAACTCATATCTGAGTGAGTTCTGGATAGGGAAGTGGGCTCGGTGGGACGATGCGAGTGATCAAGGCTGAGGGATGCGGGGGTGAAGGAACTCTCGCTAGAGTGGCGGAAGTATTAGAGGGTTGAATGTGAGTGATTAAGGTGGAAGGCTGGAAGGAGGATCGACCGGAGAGATCTATGGTGGTGACATGAGCCGGTGTTGCTTGGTTGTGGTTGAGCATGGGTTTATTAATGATCCCTAGATTTTGTTGGGGCTAGTTATTATTAGGGTTAGGATTCCTAAGCAATTCTCAATCGATCTGATTTTGGTCATTCATGTCATAGATTACGTCCCTGAGGACCCAACAGTCCTCTAGGTTGTGTCCCGCATATCAATGAAAGGCACAATATTTATTATAGTCTAAATTTATCGGTCATGGGCGAGGTCTTTCTTGTGGGAATCGGAGGAGATTCTGAGTGTTGAGGAGGCGGAAGATGTTGAGAATCGTATCAAGTAAGTGTTCCCGCCTCGACTGGTAGGGGCCTCTAGCTGGGTTAAAGTTTAGTGGTGGGGGTACGCTATTATAGTTCGGCGCGTGAGCCAGTCGATTCTGCGTTGTATTTTAGTTCTAGTAGGTGTTGGGATATTGATTTCTACTCTGATACTGGCCCTGATTCTGGTTTTGGCTTTGGTTTTGGTTTACATATCTTTGTTGACTAGAACCTTAGTTTTGGTTGGTGTACCGTTGTTGATTTTAATTTTGCTCGAAGTTTCGTGATTGAAAATTTCTGTTCCCAGAGTTTTATCTTTGGTTTACAATGATATTGACCTGTTCGGTTCATGAGGCTTTCTTATTATTTTTTGACTTTGAATCACTAGAAGAGCCTACTTTCGACGTGACTATGGATAGAGTGAGGTTTCCACCTTTAATGTGTTGTGCTAGTTGGGATGCCCGAGAATGGAGTGTAGTGAAGTCGGGGCAATCACTTATGACAAGTGCGCTCTTTAATGGTTCTCTAGTATTATCGATGATAATGTCCATCGAGTCCTTTTTTATTGAAGTGTCGGTCCTGGCAGTGACTTTTCTCCATCTGGCGATGAAGTCGGTAAATTCTTCATCAGGTCCTTACTTGGCCGCCATCAAATCGCTGAGGCTAACTGTCTCTTGGACCAAGTGTTTGTATTGGTCTAGGAATCGACCGACCAAATCGTCGAAGGTTTCTATCTTATAAAGCGGGAGTCCCGCAAACCAATCTAAAGCTTCTCCTTCTAATAAGCATTGGAAATAGTGAATGAAAAGTCCTTGATTATCACGTATGGGCCGACAATAGTTACAAAAGAGGGCCAAGTGATGATTTGGATTTCCCGTGCCATTATATTTGGTAAATTTCGATGGTTTGAATCCTATTAGTAAGTTAAATTCGACGTCCCAGCAAAATTTGCCGAATCCGAATGAGCATTCGGACCGGGGAGCTCTATCTTGGCTATGTACTCATCGAGTATTTTAGGGAAATCTTTAATTTTGATGGTGCTATCTTTTAGAGTGGCCCGTGAGCAAACCTTGTCTAGAGAGTCATCGTTGAAGAATGTGTGAGCATGTTGTCTCAATGGTGTTGCATAGGCTGACACCGTGCTCAGAGTAGGAGGTGGCCTCTCTTGTCGTTCTTGGTCTTCTAAAAATTATCATGACCTGATGGTTTCGTATAAAGCGACCAATCCTCAAAGTAATTTTTCAGAGTCATTATCTCCTCTTTGTATTATTTGAATGCTAAGCTATACGATTTGTTGAGCAGTAAAGTTTTGTCTACTTTTACCATCTCTCCCATTATGATGATTACTGATGCGTGGGGTAGAGAAGGGATTTTTTTGTTCGCCAGCCATGTTAATCTCAGGTTGTCATGGGTTGGAATTGTGAAGTGGTTCTTCTTTGTACGCGAGGTTGTTATGATACCCCCGCAATGGTGGGTCTCCTAAACTCACTCTTTATATACCAGACATCTCGAGTCTTTGATGAAGGCTCATATATTTAAAAGGAAATCTAAATGACACGATGGAAAGAAAATTAGGGAAATAAGATAAAAACTAATTATCTAAAAAAAAGAGTTTGCAAAAGTGTCCCATCGCGATCTCCAGTCTATTGGTGCGCACTTTTTCTGGGTTTCTCTCGATCCCCGTTGAATCAATGACCCAATTTTGTCCAAGTGGACTCTAGCGATGCGGCATTTGGAATGGTGGAGGTAAAGGTAAAAAAAAGGTTTTCTTGGAAGATTCCTAGTTTGTTGCAATCGCCAGCTGCAGATATTTAACAACGCTGTAACACGTCAATGATCGCTTTAGAATGGGTGTGGGTTACTTCTTTACTGAATCGTCCGCCTGCGAACGTCAACAGCTGTGACTCTTCTTTATAGTTTAGATCAGTTTTCCTTTTCTTTTCTATTATTATGTAATTCGAAGCGGTTTAGATTTCCTAATTCTATTGTGAGTCTAGTGGTGTGGGTTTATTATAGTGATTTGATCTAATATTATAATTCTATTGAAAGTTTAATTAATTTAGTCTCCTAATCCTACTAGGAGTCTAATTAATTTTAATGTTTTACTCTTGTTAAAAGTCTAATTAATTTAATTTCCTAATGCTACCAGAAGTTCAATTAATATTAGTCTCCTACTTGTACTAGGAATGCAGATATATCAATTCTGATAAAACTCTAATTAAATCAAGCATGCTGATTGTACTAGAATTCTAAGTAAAGTAATTATAATAATTCTACTGCAATTTTAATTAAAATAGAGAACTAATTTCACTAAAACTCTAATTAAAGCAATGAATTAATTTTATTAAAATCTAATTAAAACAAATAGACTAATTTTATTAAAATCTAATTAAAACGAAGAAACTAATTTTATTAGAATTAGAATTAGAGCAATTATTCTAAGGATCTAATCAAAATAAAGCATGTAAATTACTTATACTAAAAATCTAAGAAAATTATGGACTTAATTTTCTAATTCTAATTAAAGCAACAAAATAATCCTAAAAAAAAGGGATTTTGGGCCCGCTATGCTAAGGAAGATTGGCCTCGTTCTCGAGTACCCTCTGTAAGCTCCCTTGGGCAAATCGGGTGGCTGAGGTTAAAGCAAATTAGGTTTTGGACTATACTATTATATTTTTGGCTTTTCGGAGTCGATTTCGGGATTATAATTATGGATTAAATTAAGAAACTAGAATTATAGAAACTAAATTAATATTTGGGATTTTTAAAAATATTAAACTAAGAAATTAAAATTAAAATTTAAAATTCTAGGACTGAATTCGGGTTCGAAATCAGAAAATCAAACCGTTTGATTAAGGCTTGATTCTAGAACCTAAGAACTAGAACCATAGATTAATGATAAGACTGAAAATTAAGATTTTAGAATGGAATTAAAGCCTAGGGTCGGTAAATTAGATCGTCAGATTAAGGACTGGTTCTAGAAACGGAGAACTAGAACTAGATATAAGAGATTGCGGTCTAAAGAAAGGGTTCTACAGTCTAAACCTGAAAATTCGATATTAATAATTAAAACTAAGAGAAATCCTAAGTCTAAAACTAAGATTTTTACCTAGGACCGGGGCTGCGGAGAGAAATCTCGAAGATTTGAAGCTTGAATCCCGAAGTCATGGCTATATTCCTCTATGTGTTCGTTCTCGGAGCTCTCTGGTTTCAAAATCCCAAAAAAATTTGTTCTCTCTCGAAATTGCCAGCCTCTTCCGAGGTGAATTAGAAAAAATCTTTTATAGGTTTATCTCCAATTATGCGCCGTAATTCAGGCATTTAACTAGATTACGCACCGGTCTCTTGGTGCTTAATCTCTTTGAGTCGGTCACCGACTCAGTGAACGACCGGCTGACTTGCTCAGCGAGTTTCCTAGTTTTAATAATGTTATGACTAATTGCACGCTTGGCTTAGGGTGCGCAATCCGATTAAGCGCCTCTTTCGAAGCGTTTAATCAAGAAGCTTGGGGGTCAAGGACTGTCAGACTAGGTCGGGCATATGCCAATTGCGCGCCGGTGGTGGGGCGCTCAATCCGATCGTGTTTCTCGTGTGAAGCATGTGATCGAGTCTCGAGGTGGTCTGGGAAAGGAAGTCTGGTCTGGAAGGGGGACTGATTGCACGCGTGTGGTTTGGCGTGCGATCTAATTATGCGCGTGGTTTTAGGCGCATAATTCGGGGTTGTCTGGGTCGGGTCTGAAATGCCAGACTATTGTTTCAGTCTGCATCTCGACTATATACTATTGTTTTAGTATATAGTCTCCTTATGTTAGGATCTGAGCCACAGAGCTATTGTTTCAGCCTGTGTTCAGTCACGTACTATTATTTCAGTGCATGGTCTATGCATTAGGGTTATGGGGCCTAAGCCACAGAGCTATTGTTTCAGCCTGTGTCCAGCCATATACTATTTTTTTCAGCATATGGTCCCAATATGAGGTCAAAGGGGTCTGAAATGTTAGATTATTGTTTCAGTCTGCATTCCGACTATATACTATTGTTTTAGTATATAGTCTCCCTACGTTGGGATCTGAGCCACAGAGCTTTTGTTTCAGCTTGCGTTCAACCATATACTATTGTTTCAGTACATGGTTCCCAATTTAGGGTCATAGGGCCTGAGCCACAGAGCTATTGTTTCAGCCTGTGTTCAGCCATATACTATTGTTTTAGCATATGGTCTCAATAGGGGTTATGAGGTCAAAGGTTGACCGAACAGATTTGTATATTCCAAGAGGGAAAAATGGGAGTGTCTACAATCATCATCGACCAAAATTCAAAATCAAGTTATCAAGGGCATTGTTAAAAGTTATCAGATCGAAGGAAGGTAAGTATGTCTCATTCACACAAGAATTTTTAATTCCAAAAAAAAGCACACCCAACAATTTCATGTCAAAATCATCATCATTTTCATGTCAAAATTAGAGAGGGCATCGAATGATAGTCTCAAGACAGCCCCCACAGTTCGCTCATGGGGAAAACATCCTTTCTCCAAAGTCCTCTCAAAATTTTTGGTTAAAATCCCCACAAGGCATACACAGAGATTATGGGTGGGGATACATTCATAAAAATCCCCCTCTTTCCACCATTTACTTCAAAAATCATAGTCACATTTTGCATAGAAGGAAATCAAAACCTTTAAAAGAAAAGTCATCCATTTTCCCAAGAAAAAGAACAAAAAAGAGAAAAAAAAAAAATTCAGTATAAAAGATTAAAAATGCTCATTGTATTTAACAAAAAATCATGCAAAATGAGGCAATAATCTTCAAATGGAACACATATACAAAGAAAATCATCTAGAACAAAAAACCTAGCCACTTTGGAGATAAAGAAATATAAATCAAGGAAAATAGGTAAAATGATCACCTTGAATGCGAGTTTAGGTGGCAATGTTGAAAACCGGCACAATGTCGAGGTTCGATTCAATCAAGGGAACACAAAGAGGGTCTCCCGTTTTGGTTTAGGAGAGAGGGGGGGAAGAAAGAAGAGAAAAATAATGGCACAAGAAGCGCGTCGACTTTCATTCAACCCGTTGGAGGGATTGTGCTAAAATAAAATGTTAGGGACAATGAGCACGCTTAAAGTCCCAAACAAACATGAAAAAAGTGGAGAAAACAATAACAAATATGTGACTTTTCGCCTGCGGCACACACTCCCAAAAAGCGTTGCAACATCGATATTCCCTCCGTGGGGGTAGATGTGCTAAATTATCTTAGGGATCGACGAGTTCACTCAGAGACCTCAAATCCTATCTCGCGTAGGGGCACCCATGAACAATCAAATGGGGCAATCAATGCCCCATACGATTGAGCACAAACTGTGGATCTTCGCGTCTCTCTTTCGCACCAATCTTTAAGTATAGGTCGATCACTCCCCCCCCCTCCGGTCTTAGGGTTGTTTTGTTCAGAATGAAACTCAAACATCACACCTCATCAAATCATATCGAGGAGCGGATATTTTTCCCAGCATATTGGGCTTTCGCAACTCACACCATCTTGGTCATGCCCAGTAATGTCGTTAAGCGCTTGGAGACCAATAGCCTTGAGGAATGGACGTTTTTCCCAACATACAAGGCTTCCGTGTACTCACCATGCTACCATTTAATGTTTAAAGTTTGCTTTGAATACGGCGGACCTGTTAGCGCGCCTTGGGCCTCTTCGGATGTCTTTTTTCTTTGGCATTCGATCATTAGTGATCGGATGCCAAAGAGGAGCATCTGTAGACTCCCAAATTTGGCCTAAGGCTTGATCGAAACATACTTCGAGAAAACCGCACCCCCGAGCTTCTGATAGCATCTCTCATACCCTTAGGAACCTTCCCATACCCTTAGAAACCTTCCCAAACTCCTAGAACTCAACCTAAACCCTTAGAAGCCTATGCCCGACCCTTGGGAGTTAACCCTACACCCCTGAAACCCTTCTAGGACCCGCTTCGAACCCTTCCAGGCAATGGTGGGAAGGAGGTGTGCCGAAGTGTGTGAGGACCTCTATTAGAATGGAATCATATGCCATTGAAAAATAGAGGTTCTCAGCTTTCCAACGAGCCAAGAATCATCTCCATCCGAGTCATACACCAAAAGTTATGACGGTCTGAATTTGGGACAGAGTTGGGGGCATTTTGCCTAGCGTGTATAATATACACGCTAGGCCATTTCTGAAGGAATTTTGCCTAGCGTGTATAATATACACGCTAAGCCATTTCTGAAAGAATTTTGCCTAGCGTGTATAATATACATGCTAGGCCATTTTCTAGAGGAATTTGGCCTAGCATGTATAATATACACGCTAAGCCAAATGGGCCCGACAGCGGGCTCTGAACTTCTCAGGGGTATTGTACATATGCCTAGCATGTATAATATACACGCTAGGCTTCACTACAGTGATTATGAGATTTTGCCCGAAAATGAATTTTGGGGTTTGACTTGTTGACCATCCCAATGTTTAGGGTGGGTTTCTTTAAGACTGTTGCACCCCCATTAACCCTATTTGCAACCCTTTAACCCTTTGAAACCCCCCTATCATCGACCATTGAACCCAATTTCACACCAATCCATAACCTTGAAAAATCCAAAATCCTTAGATTTAGGATTACCTAATTGCTATTCACATTAGCTCTTAAATACCCTCCTAAGCGTCTCCTTTTCTATAAATAGAGAGCCACCCCTCCCTTTACAAAGGCTTGAAAATTTTTCCAAAGAGAGAAATATTAGAGATTTCCTTCTCCCCTTTGGTGCACCAAACTCATACAAATTCCAGAATTCAAAACCATCCTTTATCCCCCACCGTCCATCAAAAACCCCTTAGCCTAGGTGACAACTACCCTTTAGCCTTCTTCTTCTACCTCTTAGCTACCAAGCCTTAGAGATTAGAACTCATCTTTCAACCTTTTAAGCTATCAAAAACTCATCAAGTGCACCCATGCGAAGGTCCACATCGGTGCTACAAGGGCCCAAGAGCTCCAACTCTCCCCTCTACTCTTCTACCTTCTTTGCTTTTTCGTTATCCAAGGATTCAAGCCGTTACGCCGCCAAATTTTTTGTGTTTACGGAGAGCTTGATAGGATCATAGTGCCTTCGGGCAAGCGGAAGTACTCCCTTTTTATCTTTATTTTTCCTTTCATTTGGCCATAAGTAGAGACCGCTTTCGAGCGGGTTGATAGGGTGCCTAACACTTTCCCGATCAATAACCGAAGCCCCTACCCAATAGCCTTTGGAGTTAGACCAGTGAATCAGAGTCATGTTTTTGTACTTCAGTGGTTTTAATATTGATTTAGTTTTTTCGAGACACCAAAAGCTCCAGATGGGGACTCTATATTTTTTCTTACGAGCATATCGTCGCGACGAGACTCGTGATAGCTCTCACGGTTGCACACTAATAAACAATCTCCTAAAATTTGGGCGTCAATCAAATTCGAGATAATTGAAGATGGAAAAGTAAAACCGTTACATTAATCTTCAAATCTCAACCTGAGTCATCAATTCAAATCAAAACTTGGAGATGTTTACAAAGCAGTAAATTGCAATAAAAATAAATCTAAACTAAAAAGTAAAGTAAAAATATATCTTTCACCCCTCAACCGCAGGCATCAATTACTTCTGAGAAACTACGGATATCTACACTAATCTTCCAGCTCTCAATCCCAGTCATCAATTGCGATCGAGGAACCTTGGATATCTAAACTACTCTAAACTAAATTTTGATCGGAAGAAAACCTAACCTCAGTTGTCAATTGATTTTGAGAATTCCTTCGATGAAATTATTTCTATGTCGAGCTCTCTTATTTATAGATCATAAGGAGTCGATTTACAGTGTTCTAATTCTAAGAAACTACTAAAAACAAAAGATTCCTAATATAACTCTAATTCCTAATTTTATCTTCCTTACTTTCACTGGTTGATGCGCTTCTAGACATTCTCCTTAATTTCAGTAATCGATATCTTTAGGAGTCTTTCTTCATCAATCTTCTCAGTTCCGTAATTCGACAGACTTCTAATTTAAGAGTTCTTCTATTTTGGTGCATGACAGTGTAAATCTTCACATGATCAGCAGCAACAAGAGTCTTCTATTTGTAAAATCATAAATCATAAATTCTCTTTTTTCAACTTATAACTTTTCAGAATGATTCTTTATTACTAACGATCATTTTCTCTTTGTATCACCTTCCGCTGGAACGTCTTTTCTGAAGAATCGTAAATTACGATTTTAAATTTTTCTCTGTAGCGCTCCATCGTCTTTTGCGATTTAAGATTTCATTCAATCGTCTTTCTTACTGCTTTTTCAGTTCATTTCAATGACGATTAATACTTTGGTTTTCTTTTACAAATTTTTATTAATATCTGCACATCATTAACTTGTTAGTAGCAAATTGGGGTATGTTAAAGGTGGTAAAATAATATATTCTGTGATTGATTACGAGGGCGTCATATGAATGTCCAGAGACAGGGTCAAGTGACCAAATAATATGATGTAATATGGAAGAAAAGGCTTTCGTAAGTCATGTCAGACTGGGCGCATCATTATTCACACTAATGGCGCATCAGGGGTCCTTTTCTAGTAGACATTTATGGTTTCTCATAGTTGAGCATATTCAATATTCGGTTTCCCAGGGGAAGGAACAGATTGGAGTGATGAGAGATAAAATTTTGATAAATAGAGGGTTTACTTATTTTATTTTATTTTTGAAAGTTTGGGATTTTTAACTTAAGATCAATTTGGTGATAAAATGGCAGAAAAAGTGGCTTCCGAGGCGTCGCTAAGCAGATCCACTGGAACAGAATTTATGGACCCGACCATTTATGTTGTTGTCAAGATGACACTTGATATGCCGGATACTTTATCTATTCTTCTAGCAAATACTAATGATTCTCTTATGGTAGGACTACAGTGATTCACGAGTCGAGAGAGACGGGTTTTGAAAACATTTGACTTAATATTAGGTAATTATATTTGTACAGAGAACATCGAGTAGGGGAGGTTTACTTACCTGATTTGTTGCCGGCGGGACGCTTTTGCTCGCGGTGGGACTTTTGGTTGTTGTCTTCGCGGTGGTCACATGATGGGATTTCAAAGAGTTTCTTCTCTTTTGGTTTCTGTCGTGGCGGGGCCCAATGGTTGTTGGTGCGATGGGACATTTGGGGGTTCGGCTCTTGGCTTTTCGTGATGGGATATTAGTTGAGCCTCCCTTTGGTCGTACAGTGGGACCTTAGTGGTTATGAGATGGGACAGTTTTATTATGATCCTTTCTTTCTTTGGCCGGTCTTGGGTTATATGATGAGATCGGATTGCAGTTGTGTCACGACGGGACTTGTCTTTAGCGTTGATGGTGTAGTGGGGTGTTGATGATGGTGTGCTTATGGGTGCATGGTGGGCGCATGCTAGTCTACGTGGTGGGGTAGTGTCGCAATGGGGCTGTAAGGGGATTTATGGGACATTGGTTGAGTGCGTGATGGGACGAGGGAGTGATTCTGATCGTGGGGGGACATTATTTGTGGTAGCACATCAGGGGGTGATTTGGTTGTGATGGCACTACGGAGGAGGGAAATAGTCTTCCTGTTGTAACCCCAGGGTCATGGTGGGGCTGTGAGGAATGATTTCGTGTATGGTTGGAAATGGTCTGTATGTTTGGTAGGGGTGATGCTTGTGTGAATTTAGATGAAAGTCGTGTGGGCGTATCAAGTGCTGTATTGGGAATTATGCACATAGAGGTGGGCATTTAAATTCGGAATATGCGTGGTTATTCTTATATTGAATTGGTTTTTGTACTTTGTTTCTTGTGCTTTATGTTTATTTTGGGTTCTATGTTTTCATTTTAGGTTGTAGGTTAGGTTCAAGAGGTATGCCTCCGGCGATACCTGTAAAATTGTAGGTTATGAATAAAGAGGTGTTTTGTTTATTGTGTTCATTTCATTTATGTTTGTTCACGTCTGGCTGTTGTGTATTTCTTGGGTTGCATCGGAGGGTGAATGGGTAGTGCCAGGTGTAGACACCCCCATTTTGCTCTCTCGGAGTATATAAAATTGTTCAGTCAACCTTTGACCCTGCCCACAATCTTCAGAGAAGGACTAACCTTTTCCAGAGACCTTAAAACCCCGATACGGGGACCATATACTAAAATGATAGTATATGGTCGAAGCACAGGCTAAAATAATAGCCTTGTGGTTCGGACCCGACCTAGACCGGGGAAAAGTCCCTAATTCCACGCCCTTCCAGGCACGCGCAATTAGATTGCATCACGCCAACACGCAATTGGTCCCCTTCGGATTAGGACTCACCTTTCCACGAACCGCCTTAGGAGTGGATTATGCGCCCCATACAGAGCACGTAATCTGATTACACGCCCGATCACTGGCGCACAATTTATCGCCTTTTGACCTGTCCTCTAATTCCCTAAACCGCCTAAACTCCCCTATTAAGCGTCTGAAACGGAGTGCTTAATTGGATTACACACACTAATAAGGGCACACAATTAGTTCCAATTGGACTGGAACTAGGACACCCGGCTAAGCCAGTCAGCCGATCACTCACTAAGTTGTGACCGACTCAAAGTGTATTAAGCACCTGGAACAAAGCGCATAATTCAATTAAACGACCCATACAGGGCACGCAATTGAATTCCACCAATGAATTAAGCGCACCCCTCAGGGTGCGCAACTGCCGGAATATCTATAAATAGACCCCCTTACCCCATACATCAAACATTATCACAACGCATCTAGCCTTGGAATTTTTGAAAGGTTAGAGATTTCGAGGATTCTCTCTCCAGCACCTAGCTTCAGGTAATTTCCTTAGTTCTAGTTTTTAATTCCTTTCTAGTTCTAACTATTTAGTTCTTAATTTCTAGTCTTAGATCTTAGATTTTAATCCTAATTTTCAAAAGTTTATTTCTTAGTTTCTAGTTCTAGCTCTTAGGTTCTAGAACCAGTTCTTAATTTTAGTCTTCAAATTTCAAATTCTAGTTCTTAAGTTCTGATTTCAGTTTATAGGTTTTAAATTCCTAATCTTAGATTTGATTTTAAGCGTTAGTTCTTAATTTCTAAGTTTTAGATTGTGGATCTTAGGCTCTTTTTATCTTCTTTTTTTAAGTCCTAATTCTAGACTATAGTCATAACCTTCAACTCCAATCTTAATTCCAAACTCTAAATCTTATAAATTCACGGACTTTAATTTGCCAATCTATTTTTTTAATCCAAATTTAGTGTTTTCCAATCAGAATTATTTCCAAAATAACCTTAAACCAACCGATTTGCCTAAGGGAACTTATGGAGGGTATCCAGGAACGGGGCCGATCTTCCTTAGCATAGCTGGCCCAAACCCTTTTTTTTAGATTCTTGATATAATTAGAATATTTAAATTAATTAGAGTTCTAGTAGAATCAGGACATTTAAATTAATTAGAGTTCTGGTAGAATTAAAATACTTAAATTAATTAGAGTTCTAATAGAATTAAGGTATTTAAGCTAATTAGACTTCTAATAGGATTAGGACTTTTAAAATAATTAGATTGCTAATAAAATTAGGAGACTAGTCCAATTAAACTTTTAAAATAATTAGAACTCTTAAAATAATTAGACCCTCAGTAGAAGTAGGAAAGATTGAAAAGTAATCAGACTTAGAGCAGAAAAAGGAAAATAAACTAAACGTCTAGGAGACCCAGTGCTGCTGACATCGGCATGCCGATGATTCAGTAAAGAAGTTGAACCCACACCCCAGAAAGACGTGATCAGTGACGTGTTGCAACGTCGATAAACATCTACAGCTGGCGATCGCAACGAATCAAGTATTTTCTTCCTAGAATTTACCTTTTTCCCTTTTAACCTCTATACTTTCCATTCACCATCAATCGCCTTACGTCAGAGTCCACATAGACCAATTTGGGCCACTAGTATCGCTACCAAGGTGTTAGCGCTCTTAAAAAAATGTCCCAGTGTCAAGTGACGGTGGGACTCTTATCAGCCTCTCAGATTTCCTGGAGTGTGCTAATAATGATCTCATGCCGAGAAGTAGTTTGATTATTTCGGTCACATGCCAAGCTCGATTTTATAAGTGTTGAACGATCATCATGTATCATAGCTTTTTAGCAAGGTTGGGATGAATGATAGGTAATGTGTGATTGCATCACTTTCCATTCGAGAGTTTTTTATTTTATTTTGAATAGATTTTGAAAATTATTTGACTCATCGTTTGAAAGATAAATAAAGGGGTGAAGAAGAGATAAGGTTTATTGATCTGATGGTAGCTTCTTATTTAACCGATTTTTGGAATAGTAGTCAACTACTTTCTTCTCGGGTGGGTAATGCGGTCCCATAATTGAGCTCTCTGTCATGGTCCAACACTATCAAATCATCAGATTCTATGGTTAGTAGGAGTTTTGTCCTCCCGCCACCGTACAACGATATCCAGTAGTGTGAAGATGTCAGGGATGCCCTCGCGGCTTGCTTATACTTCCCTAATAAGATTACCATGAATGCCCTCACAATTTGCTTATGCTTCCCTAAATTTATTGACTATTCATTCATCGTATTACTCTCGCTCGGTCGTGCTTCTTTGCGGTATATATATATATTTTTTAACAACCTGCTAACACAAGAATTATGAGGTTTAATGGAACCTT
This sequence comes from Chloranthus sessilifolius, assembly GCA_021018995.1. NCBI lineage: Eukaryota > Viridiplantae > Streptophyta > Magnoliopsida > Chloranthales > Chloranthaceae > Chloranthus > Chloranthus sessilifolius. The sequence goes on along the minus strand of CM037590.1, from coordinate 143,963,449 downwards.
GCACTTTCATTTTTTCTGCTCTAACATCGACTCCAATGGCTAAAGAGGGTGTATAAGAATCCAGAGTTTCCTACATTTCAAAAAGGTTTCATGATTCACTAGTCCTTTCGATCAACTTGCCCAAATAGGAGGGTGGTCAATGAGTTAGATGATTCTCAAAATATTTTTTGAAAATAATGGCCTACGACTGGTAAATGCCTTACGATGGCGAATGCCTTGCAATGACTATGAAAATGAAAAGTATATAAGTATGCTTGTTTACGCTACGATGATCAATTTAGGGGTAGCATTCTGGGGTTTAGGAAGTCCTTTCCCTCTTGATATTTCCTAGGCATGTTGCCGAGATAATATAAGTATTTCTCACGTGGGCTTTGATTTCCTCCAGGCAAGGCAGTTGTGTAGGCACTGTTTCTTAGCACTAGCTCCTCAACTTCGAGTTTCCGATCAGGTAAAGAGATTTTAGGTTTGGGACACAAAATCTGGGGTGAGTCAAGAATATTTTGTGCGTTTAAGTATATATATATATATATTTATTTATTTTTTTATTTTTTTTTCAATTTTTGAGTATATTTTTTTGTTACAACATCAGTTCCTTAAGTAAGGGACTGATTCAGAAGATCGGATGGATGGAGTGATAGTTGAATAATCTATTTCAGGGTCCTCGATCCCTCTCGATTTGATTGATCAGGAATGAGAGAGATGTCATGTTCGGGTTTGTGATTGTGATGATGTGAGATTTGTCCAAATAGGTGTGACGTCATAAATAGGTGTGACGTCATTTTATTTCCTCTTTTGATTAGTCTTTTACGGCCGATGGCTCCTTAACGGGAGGGACCTTCTTTCATTTTTTGACGGAGCGAGACATCTCGTAGAGTTTTTCAGGGTTATTTACGGGTTGTTGGAAAGTTACTTGCGGGTGAAGTTGGAGTGGGAACCATTGAGAGGGAACGTCATGTTGTAAAGATAATGAGAGGATAAGATAAAGGTAAAGTAAGAGGAGTCGTGAGGGTGTAGGCTAAGGTGAACCTTTCCCTTGTGTGGGGAGGTTTAGTTTCATTTGAGTTTTCTTGTTTCGTTTAATTTGCACTTCGGGTTTATGGTGAGGTTGTTTTAAAGTTTTATTTATAATTTTTTGAGGAGGTTTAGTGTCGACTATCTAATGTAACGGTTTCGTTGCCTGTTGGTATTCTATGAAGGTTTTGATTGTGAGGTCTACAAAAAACTGGATTCGGTGGTTAGAATCAGTCTTAGTCATGATGTCAATTTTATGTTGTGGTGGGATTTGAGAGTTCTGCGATATGTCGATTTGGATATTGATTGGGGTCACAAGATTTAAGTCTGGTTTTATTTCGAGAGTGGGAGCAATGATCGACTCCTTGATAGGTTCGGCAGTTGAATCAAAGGTTAGTGGAGTTGACGTTGTAGGGATCGGTTCAGTTTTAGTGACGGGTTCATGTTCGATAATAGGCTCAAGTTCAACGACAAGTTTAGGTTTGACAATGGGTTCGGGTTTGATGGGAGGTTCGCCTTTGATGGTGGGTTTGAGCTTGTAGATGGGTGCAGGGTCGATGATAGGTTCAGGTCTAGGTTCGACGATTGGTTTAAGTTCAATGATAGGTTTGGTTTCGTGTTCGATGACAGGTTCAAGTTCAATCATTGGTTTAGGTTCGGTGGTAGGTTCATGTTTGAGGATAGGCTTAGATTCACCGATAGTTTGAGGCCTGATGTTAGGTTTGTATTTGATGATCAGTTTAGGTTTGACGATAGGTTCAAGTTTGATGATAGGTTCAGATCCGATGATAAGTTTAGGTTCGGTGACAAGTTTAGGTTTGATGATAGGTTTAGGTTTGGTGACAAGTTTAGGTTCGATGATTGGTTTGAGTTTGATGATAGGATTAGATTTGGTGTCAGGTTTATGTTCGATGGTGGATTTAAGTTTGGTGACAACGTCAAGTCTGATAATAGGTTTAGTGACAAGTTTATATTCGACATTAGATTTAGGTTTGGTGACAATGTTGGGTATGATAACAGGTTTAGGTTTAATGATAGGTTTGATTTTGATAATAGGTCTAGGGCTCAATTTCGTAGTTGGTAAGGTGATAAGTTTGGTGGTGAGTTCAAGTTGGTGTAGAGATTGATTTGTGAGTTGGTTCTGAGATCGGTTCGACAGTTGATTCTGGGGTGAGTGAAATGGATGGTTCGGGGTATGTTTGATAATAGATTCAGGTTTGAGATTTTGCTTTGAAGTTGGTGAGGTGGTAGTGAGTTTAGGTTCTTAAGTGGGCGTAGAAGTTAATTCGAGAGTTGATTCTAAGGTCAGTGGGGCGATGAGTTCATGTTTTAAAGTTCATGTAGGGATTAGTTCAAGGTCGGGTTTAATTTTGGTGGGGTGATGTGTTCGATCATGTGTCTGATAATGCGTTTGGGCTCGGGGATTAATTCCGGAGTATGTTTGATTAGGGGTCTTGATTTGATTACGGGTTCAAGTTCAAAGTTTAGTTTCGTGATCGGTTTAAGTATAAATAGTGTTGTAGTATGTTGGTGGATTGGTTTCAAAGTGAGAAGGCTAGTGATTTCGGGGATAGGTTTGATTACGGGTTTGGGTTCAGAGTTTAGTTTTGTGATCGGTTTAAGTTTTAATGGTGTTGTAGTATATGGATAGATTAGTTCAGGAATTTCCTCTGGAACCGGTATGTAAGTTTGTCCAGGTATCGGTCATAAGGTCGAGTTGAGTTAGTTTGGGGAGAAGTGTGTCGACTTTGGTGATGGGTTGAGTTGATCCGGGACTGAGTTCAGTGATTTCAATGATAGGTTAGGTTAGTTTAGGGGTAAGTGCATTGAGCTTGGCGATGAGCTTGGTGATGGGTTGAGTTAGTTTAGGGGGGACTTCGGTGATAAGTTGGATCTTAGTGATCTTGGTGACTGGTTCAGGGTGAAAGGTGATTTCATGTTTATAAGTACACGGGACAGGGTTAGCTGGTTGTAAATGGATGGTGTGGATATGGTCTGAAGGGGGTTCAATCCTCTAGATCAGGCTAGTCGGGTGGAATGGAGCAGGAGTGAATGAGTGTATGGTATCGTAGGCGGGTTAAGGGCTTGATGGAGTTTGTTCAAACAACGGGTTGTAGTAGGTGATATTAGTTTGCGCAATGTTGGGGAGTTGGTTTTGATCATAGTGTGAGTTTGTGTATTGGTTGTTGATCTTGGTTTTTGTGTGGTAATTGGTTTTGGTCAGGGTATAGGTTTGGGTATAGATCTTGAACTTGGTCATATGGGTGGTATGGTTGAGGATTTGTTTGGTTTTGTCCTTGGTTTGTGTTGATTTGTTCAGAGCTTAGAGTCTTGTTTAGGGTGTTTGTCTTAAGGTCATTAGAAGAGGGTCCATTGGATGTTAAGATAGAGAGATCAAGGCTCCCATTTTTCAGGTGACGCTCTATGCGTAAAGCGCATTGATAAAGGCTTGTGAAGTAGTGATAGTCTCTTAAGATGAGAGTGCTTTGAAGGGGTTCTCGGGTATTCATGATCACAATCTCTATCGCATCGTTTTCGTTTATTTGATTCCCTGTTCTGGCAGTGAGCCTCCTCCAGCTGTTAGTGAACGTCACGAAGTCTTTGTCGTCTTCTTGTCTTGTGTGGATCAAGTCAATGAGACTGATTTCTTCATGAGTGAGGTGTTGGTATTGGTCTAAGAATCTATCGGCTAAGTCTTCGAATGTCTCAATTTCGGCTAGAGGTAAGACAGCAAACCAATCAAGGGCTTCTCCTTCTAGCGATCTCTAAAAGTAGTGGATCAGGAGCCCATGATTGGTTCGAATCGATAGCCAGTCGTTATAGAACAGGGCCAAGTGGTGTTTTGGGTTTTCCATACCGTTATATTTGTTAAATTTGGGTGGTTTGAACCCGACGGGTACAATGAAGTTGAGGTCTCAACAGAATTTGTCGAATCCAAAGGTGTGGCTAGAGTGTTCTCTGTTAGCCATGTAATTGTCTAGAAGTCGATGTAGGTAGTTCACATTTACGGTGGTGTCCTGTTTAGGTGTCTCGGGGTGTCTTCGGTGATTATTGTGGTAGGAGGTGTGAAGGGTGTGTGTGTCATGTGTCGAGGGAGTCGGTATCTTTTCCTCTTGTCTACTTCTAGGAGTAACCTATCGTTGATCCATCAGCTTCTGATCCATTGCAGCTTCATATAGCTCGGCCAGGGATTGTCTTAGGGCATCAGCTTCTTCTCCTCCCTTCCTTAGCTTATTGGCAGTGACGTTCAAAATTTGGCTGGTGGTCTATCTTTGCCCGCTATCATCTCCATTGTTGCTACTGTGATTTGTATTATGCGGAGAAAATGGTTATTTTTCGCTCTCACTCACCATGTTTACCCGGGCACGACGCTGGGCTGTCCATGGAGATGGCCTAATGTTATACTCGGGGTCGCTATGGGAGTCCCATGAGGATTGGTCGATATTATTAAAGTTCGACATTTTAAAAGTTTTATTTTTTATTTATTTTTATTATTTTATTATATATATATTTTTATTTTCAAAAGGCTAGGTATATAGTGTGAGTGTGTGTAAAAAGTGATAGAATAAAGAGAAAATAAAAACTAAATTAAATAAAGAAAAAAAATAAAAACTAAATTAATTAAATCAGGGTAACCCTAGGGAAAGAAGTTCCATCGTGATCACTAGTCTGTTGGTATGTGCTTTTTCTGGGTTCCTTTTGGTCCCTGGAAGAAGTGGCCCAATTCGATCCGAGTGGACTCTAGCTAAGGTGGTGGAATAATAAACTTGCTGAAATTAAAGAGGTGAATATTAAATGAAGAATACCTGGGTTGATGCGATAGCCAGCTGCAGATATTTATCGACGTTGTAATACGCCACTGATCACGCTTTAAAAGGAGCGGGGGCTTGCAGGTTGAACTCCTTTACTAAACGTCAGTCGGCCAACTTCAGCAGCTTTGGGTTGTCTTTAATCCAACTAGTTTGGCCTTCTTACTTCTGCTAGGACTCTAACGAATCTAATCTCTTAATCCTACTGGGAGTTTAATTGATCTAGTCTCCTAATCCTACTGGGAGTCTAATTAAAAATGGGGTTGCGACCCGTTATGCTAAGGAGGATCGGCCCCGTTCCCGGTACCCTCCGTAAGCTCCCTTGGGCAAATCGGATGGCTAAGGCTTGAAAACTGGAAGAGGTTAGAGACGTAATCAGTTCTAAGCTAAGCGCTTCCTCCTTCAATACTTCTTCGAGAGTCAAAACTAGCGGGCTAGGGCCGTTAGCTTGACTACCTAGGGCTCCAAGGAAGAGTCTGCACTTCTAAAAGTCTAAAGGCAGCTCGATCCCTTTTTGGAAGCCCCAGAGAGAACCTTGAATTTTCTCAAAAGGAGAAACTTGAAAGAAAGAAGAATACTAAATTATTTTTGTGGCTAAGGTTGATTTTGAAAAGACTAAGTTTGAATTGATGATTAAAGGCGGAAGGATAAAAAACTAAGAATTTAAAATTTTAAAGATTAGAGATCGGAAACTAAGTGCTGAGATCTAGAACTTAAGAATTAAGAACTAGAACAAAGAATTTATGAACTAGCATAAAAATTGATAACTATGATCTAGACCCTAAGAATTAAGAACCATAAACTAGAAATTAAGAACTAGAGAGTAGAACTTGAAAGATTTCCTAAAGTCGGGAGCCAAAGAGAGTCTCGAAATCCCTAAGCTTGGAAGAGAGAAACTTGAAAATTCGATTGTTGGATTCCCTTTTTAGGGGAGGTAGGGGGTCTTTTTATAGGTAACGGGCCAATTTCGCGCATGTGGCAATGCGCGGGATTGACGAATTCCGCGCATAGAAGGTTGAGCTTAATTGAATTTCGCGCAAAGGTGTTTGCGCTTAATTCACTTTGAGTCGGTCACTGACGTGGGAGTGACCAGCTCAGAATCCTAGTTCCATTATGCTTTGGAACTAATTCCGCACATGTACAGATGCGTGGAATCCAATTCCGCGCATGGAGGTATGTGAGAGATAGGGGAGTTCGAGCGGCCATGGGAATTAGAGTCCCAATCCAAGTCTAGACGAATTCCGCGTGTGGAATTACACGTGGAATCAATTCCGTGCAGGTGTATACGCGCGAAATCAGGAACTTCAGGCAATATATGAAAGGCAATCCTAGTCCAAGTGGGACTAATTCCGTGCAACTGTGTCTACGTAGAATCGGATTACGCGCAAGTACTGCCTAGTCCAAGTGGGACTAATTCCGCGCAACTGTGTCTGCGTGGAATCGAATTACGCGCAAGTGTATCTGTGCGAAATCCGGGTCTTAAGTGGTCCGCGGAAAGAGTGAACCTGGTCCAAGTGAGACCAATTCCGCGCATGTGGCTACACGTGGAATCGATTCCGTACAAGTATATCTACTCGAAATTTAGGATTTTCCTGGGTCGGGTCGGGTCCAAGCCACAGAGCTATTGTTTCAGCCTGGGTCTCAACTATATATTATTATTTCAGACGGCTCCAAGCCAAACTATTTCCACGTCACCGCTGGCCAAGTGAAATGTTCCAAATACCCCTTATGCTTTTCATTTAAAAATTTAAATGAAACTTTAAAAGTTACTTTTTAGCTCGACTTTGTCTTCTTTGCGATAACTGGTCGGCGATTCATCGACCACAACTGTGCATTGACAATCATGTATTTTTTTTTCTAAAACAAGTAGAAGCAGTCATAAGATAACGAATACTAATTTATGGTAGCGTTTGCTAAGTTACAGTAGCGACACTAACTTAAAGTAACGTTCGTAAAGTTATGGTACCGACGCTAACTTATGGTTACATCCGCTAATATATAGTAGCATTCGTTACCTTATGGTAACGGTGCTTACTTACGGTAGCATACGCTACTTTATAGTAGCGTCCGAATGCTACCTTATATGTTAGCGGAAGCTTTTTTTTTAATCTACACTTATTTATCATTATTTCTTTTTCTTGTTATCCAAATTCCACCATCCTTGAAAGATGCGTAAGGTTCTAAAGGTATACAGTTTTAATGGTGTAAGATCATTTAAATACTATTTATTATATCAATTGCTATTATAACGTAAGTATCACTACCATATATATAATTTCTTCGCTATCATATCGTATATACCGCTATCATATCATATATATCGCTACCATATCGTATCTTTGCTACCATATCGTATCTTTGCTATCATATCATATCTCCACTACGATATCGTATATCCGCTACTATATTTGTATCTACCACTATCATATCATATCTTCGCTACCATATCGTATCTATTGCTATCATATCGTATTTTCATTACCATATCGTATTAACGCTATTATATCGTATTTCTGTTATCATATCATATCTATTGCTATCATATCGTATCTCTATTATCATATTCTATCTACCGCTATTATATATTTTGTATCTATCGCTATCATATCGTATCTTCGTTATCATATCGTATATACTGCTATCATATCGTATCTCCACTACCATATCGTATCTCCGCTATTATATCATATCTACCACTATCATAGCGTATCTACTGTATCGTATCTACCACTATCATATCGTATATCTACTATCATATCGTATCTCCACTACCTTATCGTATCTATCGCTATCAAAAGAGGGAGTCCTAGGGTTATGTACCAATTTTTTCATAAATAAATACCTTAAGTGAGCGCCACTACCATAAGGTAGCCAACGCTACTATAAAGTACAAACGCTACCTTAAGTTAGCGTCGCTATCATATCTTTGAGGACGTTACCTTAAGTTAGCACCGCTACCTTAACTTAGCAAACGCTATCATAAATTAGCGTTCACCATCTTATGATTAGGGCTGTCAACAGGCCAGGTTTTATCTCGGGCCCGGCACGGATGGGCCGGGTTCGGGCCCAAGATTTACCTAATTTAATAAACGGGCCGGGCCGGGCTAAGCCCGGATAGGAAACGGGTCCTGGTCCGGGCTGCTAAGTAGAAAATAAACGGGCCTAAGTATGTGTTAAAATTTTCAGGCCAGTAAGCCCGGCCCGAACCCGGCCCGGCCCGGCCATGTAAAATTATGCCCTTGCCCCCACTATATTACCGTTCAACCACTTGAACGAACTAATAAAGGGGGTAAATGAGTCATTTTACCCCCTTTATTAGTTTATTAATTTATTTAATCTATAAAACGGCTTTGGGAGCTAGGGTTTTTTCTTAATCTATCCTATTCCAAACCCAGCCGCAGCAAGCTCTTCATCTTCCTCTAATCTCTTCTTACTTCTGAGCAAGCCAAGTAGCAACTCTTCTCTCAGGCTCTCAAAAAACAAAAGAAGCTCTTCTTCTCTTACATTCTTAGCCGCAGCATTTGTGGATTGTGATCCCTTCTTCTCTCTCTATCTCTTCTCTCTCTCTAGGCCTAGGGTTACTTCACCACCGACGGTCGACCACTGATGGCCGATAGGCCATCTCTCTCCTAGCCGACGACTAGCAACGAGCACTACTGGTCTACTATCAGGCCGCACTGCAAGGGTTTCAATCGCTGAAATTCAATCCGTGCTCGACGCCCCACCACTACCAGGCCGCACACCACCGATTCACCACTATCGACTTGCCAATAAGTTTATTATTTTTATTATTATAAATCAGTGCATTAATCTTTTTTTTTTTAAATTAATTTTTTTTAATCCATTTTTTTAAATCAGTTTTTTTTTTCTGTTTTAATTTGTCTGTTTTAGTGTTTTAATCATTTTATCTCTAATTATTTATTAATCTGACTATTTTTTAAAAAAAATTTGTTTAAATCAATTTATTTTATTTAAATCAGTTTAAATCAGTTTAAAGCATTTTTTGTAAATCAGTTTAAATCAAATTATTTTAATTCAGTCTAAATCACTTTTAAATCAGTAAGATAGTAAGTAATCTTTGTGATTATTTTATGATAATCTACCTGATTATTTTATTGTAGTTTTAAATTCTGCCTTATTAATTAGTAATCTGCCTATTTTAATCTGTCTGTTTTAGTATTCTATTAGTTTTATCTTTGATTATTTATTAATCAGTCTGTTTTTTTTTAAAATCTGTTTAAATTAATTCTTTCTGCTTAAATCAGTTGAAATTAGTTTAAATCGTTTTATGTGAATCAGTTTAAATCAATTTTAAGTCAGAAAGTAATCTGTGTGATTATTTTATGATTATTGTAGTTTTAATTTTTGCCCGATTAATTAGTAATTTGCCTGTTTTAATCCGTCTGTTTTAGTGTTCTATTAGTTTTATCTCTGATTATTTATTAATCAGTCTATTTTTTTTTAAATCTGTTTAAATTAATTCATTCTGCTTAAATCAATTGAAATTAGTTTAAATCATTTTTTGTGAATCAGTTTAAATCAATTTTAAATCATAAAGTAATCAGTATGATTATTTTATGATTAATTAGTAATCTGTCTAATAAGTTTAAATCAATTTTAATTTCTGCCTGATCTTTTTGTTAGATATGCCTCACTACCTGATAATTTTAATTTTGTTTAGTTATTTTTATAAATCAGTCAAATCCCTTTGAACTATTTGAGGATCATGACAATGAGGAGATAGAGGCGGTGGACAATGATGTTGATATCATTATGAGTCCTTCCCTTGAAGGAAATTCATTACCAGCAGGTGGTGTGAGTCCCTCTGCCTCCACAATACCCGTTGATCTAACAATTCCGGCTCCCTCTACTTTAAACCCCGATGAATGCCTTAATCGTAAAAAAAGGAAAATGACGTCTGCTGCCTAGCATTATTTTAATGAAGTGACAGTGGGGGGAGTCCTCAAAGGCGAATGTAAGCTTTGTAAGACACAATTAGTCGCTGAAAGTATTCCTAATGGAACTAGCCATTTAAAAAGACATGCCGAAAAAACTTGTCCAAAAATAAAGAGAGTTAACAATGATAGTAAACAACAATAGTTGTGTGTGGATGGAAAAGGAGTTGCTAACTATAAGTTTGACCAAAGTAAAATTCGTGAGCTAATTGCTCAGATGATAATTTTACATGAATTACCATTTAATTTTGTTAGTCACGTAGGGTTTATTGACCTATGTAAAAGTCTACAACCCAAACATAAATGGTCTCTCGTAACACAATTAAAAAGGATTGTTTTGAAGTCTTCAAATAAGATAAAGTAAAATTGTGTAACTTATTTCAAAAAATACCAGGAAGGGTTAGCTTTACTTCGGATATTTGGACTTCAAATCAAACACTTGGGTATATGTGTCTAACTGCCCATTTCATTGATGAGAGTTGGAATTTGCAAAGCCGTGTGATTAACTTCCCTTTGATCACTTGTCCTCACACGGGTCAAGCTATTTTTGATCATATTTTATCATGTGTTATTGAATGGAAATTAGAGCATAAAATTTCTACTGTAGCATTAGAAAATGCATCTTATAATAAAAATATGGCTAAATTTTTAAGAGAGCATCTTACTAGAAGGAACTTACTTTCAATGGGTGGTAAGTTATTTCACGTTCGATGTTCCGCCCATATTCTCAATTTGATTGTGCAAGATGGGTTGAAAGCCATTAAAGATACAATTTTCAATATTAGGGAGAGCATTAAGTATATTAAATCATAACAATCCCGCCAACAAAATTTTAATATATGGGTAAAAGCGAATGCTAGGCACATTTCTGGAGGATTATCTCTATATGTCCCAACTCGATGGAACTCCACATATCTAACGGTTAAATCTGCATGTCCATTTAGAGATGGGTTCGCTTGGTTAAAAGAGCGCGATTCAAACTATTAATGGGCTCTATCGGTTGAAGATTAGTTAATGCCGAAGCCCTTTTTTATTATTTGAAACTTTTTTTTGAAGCTACAAATATTTTTTTCGGTACCAATTATCCAACCGTTCATTTATTTTTCCATCAAGTAATTGAGATTTATATACAACTTAAAAAACAAATGACGGATGAAAAGGTTACGTGAGCTCATAATATGGCTAAGCTAATGCTAGCTAAATTTGATAAATACTAGAAAAAATATTCTTTATTCCTTTCAATTGCGGTGGTATTAGATCCTCAATTTAAAATAGAATATTTGGTCTTTGTTTTTGGTATTTTGTATGAAGAGAATGGTGATACACATATGTAGAATGTATTCGGTGATTTGACGATCATGTTTAATGAGTATAATATTAAATTTGGTTCTATTGATGATGGTAATAATTGTGAATTACCTCCGAGTATTCCAATCAATGAGGGTGGTCCTCAAGTTTTTTCATTGTGGCAACAATTTAAAAATAAGAGTAAGCGTAGAGGGTCGACTACTTTAAGAACAAAGTCTGAATTGGACTTGTATTTAGAGAGCCCACAAGAACCTCAAACCAAAATTTTTGATATTTTAGCATGGTGGAAAATTAACTCAACTACATATCCGATTCTTTCCCGAATTGTGCAAGATGTATTAACTATTCCCCTTTCAACTGTTGCTTCAGAATCCGTTTTTAGTACCGGAGGAAGGGTGCTTGATCAAACTAGAAGTTCCTTACATCCGGAGACGGTAGAAATGCTAATTTGTGATCAAGATATGATACATCATGATTATGGTGGTGTTGTTGATGTAGATGAGAATGAAAGATTATGAGTTTTTTTTAGATTGGTTTTATTTGAATATAATTATATAAGTTATGTTTATAACTTATATAATGTATAAGTTCTAAACTTCTAATGCTTGTATATTTTCTATTTTGCAGGTTATTGAACATAGAGATTTTCATGAAAAATGATTGGAAAGAAGATGCATGGAAGCTATTGGAGATTATTATAGAGTTTATAATTTCATTATTGTAATTTATGATTTTTATGATTGTATAATTTCTAAATTCTAAGAATATATTACATAGTCATATTTTTATGATTTTAATGCTTGTATATTTTTTTGTTTTTGCAGGTTATTGATTTTCATGGAAAATAATTGAAAAGGAAATGCAGGGAAGTGATTGGAGATTTTTATGTAGATTATGATTTCATAATTATAATTTGTGATTTTTATAATTGTATAATTTCTAAATTTTAAGAATATAGCCATATGCCCCAACGTGGCATGGGATATTCTTTTATTTTTATTTTTATTTTATAACAGGGATATTCTATTTTCTATTTCTAGTATGTTAAATGTTTTATTTTTATAATAATTAATTAATTATAGCCTAAAAAAAACTATTGAAAAAAAAGTTACTGGAAAAAGCTCTTAGAAAAAGCTTAAAAAATTTATTAGTAATCCAGCCTGAATATGGGTCTAAACTCAGGCCCGAACCCAGGGTTTTTTACACAATTTATAACGGGCCGGGTTTTTCCAGGCCAAGTTTGGAGTTTTGACCCGATTTATAACGGGTCGGGTTTCTTCGGGCCGGGTTCAGGCCACAAAATTTAAAAAACGGGTTAAGCCCGACACGGCCCGGATAGCTATCAGGCCGGGTTCGGGCCTCCACTATATTTAAAGAAAAAGACGGGCCTATTAAAAAAACTCGGCCCTAACCCGGCCCGGCCCGTTGACAATCCTACTTATGATAGCGGAACGCTACCATAAGATAGCAGAAAATGAGAGTTATAACTTAAGTTAAGCTTAGCTTTTGTTTTTTTAGAAAAAAAATATATCTAATCGTCGATGCATTGTTGTGATTGCTGAATCGCTGCCCAGTCACTGCTAGGAAGGCAGGATCGAGGTATAAAGTGAAAAATAACTGTTAAAATTTCGTTTAAGTTTTTAAATGAAAAATATAAGGGGTATTTTGGACATTTCACTTGACCAATGGTGATGTGGAAATGGCTTGCATTTCTACACAAATTGAAACTATGGGGCCAAAATTATAAATTCGTAAAATATGAGAGCCAAAATTACAAATTTTCCATAAATAAATGTAAAAAGGTCAAAAGCAATAAAATTATAAACTACTAATATTTGTAAAAGGCAAAAGAATACTTAAATAGGCTGGCTACCCATTACCTAATTTAATCATATTAAAGGACAACGTACCCTAGTGCTTGATGCTCTTCAGTTATATAATAATGCATTAGGACTACCTTCCTGCATATGTTTTTAATGCTACATGTTTAGATGGGCCTTAATCAGGCCCAATATCTGTCCGGCCTACAATATAACCCAAACCTTTGGAAAGGGGGGATTATGAATTGCTATCAGCTGAAGTAGGTTCCATTCGTATGCTCGTCTTAGTCTGCCCAACTGTAAGTAGACCTCAACTGAGCCCTTAGAATTAGGGGTGCTAATGGGTCGGTGTTGGGCCTGGTCGTGTTTAGTCTAGTTGCACAAATTACCTTAAAATAAAAGAGAGGGAGTCGGATATAGTCGGGTCGAGTTTTGGGTCAAAAAACCTCAACCAAAACCCGATTTGTTTAGCAAGCAGGTTGGAATTTTTAACCCCATCCAACCTGACAGGCCGGAAATCTGAACCCAAACCCAACCCATAATGCTCCTTGAGTTGCTTGATCCGGCGGGTTGACCTGATCGGGCTGCACCCCTACTTAGAATGCAAGGGCTTTTGATGCATGTGAAACTTAATATTGGCCTAAATTAATGGCAAATGGTTTATAACTTAGGCCAAGCATGCAATAGTCGTTTAGTAATTGGGCCTTCATTTTAGACCTAGATTTGGCCCATTAGGAATGAACCTTGAACCAGGCCGGCATTGGCCCATTTGCCAACCTATCTTAACTTTAAAAATAAATAAATAAATAAATAAGAATAGAAAAATAAACCGGCAACTTTCACATGATAATTTATTTTTTTCTGAAGAAAACTTTAAATGTATCCCTAACTAGGTATGAATGTGAGTGAGTACTAAATCGGGTACGTAGGGTATAATCTTAGCTTATTTCTCTAGTCTAAAATGTAATCTCACAGATTGCATACCTCTCAAATTTTGCCACCGTCCTAAAGTTTGACCAAACTGCAGGAGTGAGATTGACCAATGCACCAGCAGCAGTGCACGGTCCGTGTACAAAATATCAACTCATTAAGTTGTATGGTGATACGGGTTTGCATGGAATGCATGCCTAATACCAAACTTAAAAAAGTTGACATTTTTTCTCTTTATTTTTCTTCCCCTCGCTTGAAGAAGGACAAAGTGGTTGGCCACCTCTTTTAGCTAAAGAGAAACGCTTTGCTTTTTGAACTTTATTATTATCTTTAGTTAAGTGAACTTTCTTTAATAAAAGTGGGGTAGCTTTAAAGGCAACTACCCAATCTTGTTGGGCTAAAAACCATTGATTGCTTTAAATTAGACAATCGAGATCTTTTTTCGCTCCAATCTTCCACACAAGGGATCCTCAGATCATGCTTCACCTATCAGATGGCTAGTTTTCAATTTCACATGGCACTGATCCCAAAAAATAGTCCTGAAATTATATGGGACACATCACGCTCTGAGCTTAGGACTGCATTTTAGGAATCGGTGCCACGTGGAATCAAGAACTGACCGTCTAATAAGTGCATTATGATCTCAAGATCCCTTGTGTGAAAGATTGGAGCAAAAAATAATCTCCATCATCTGATTTAAAGCAATCAATGATTTTTAGCATAAGTGCCCAAAAAGACTCGATGAGCACGTTTAAAGCTACCCATAAAAGTAAACCTTGCCTTTTTCTCTAGTGTGTAGATAATGGTCCCACAGGCCACTTATGGATATTGGAACTTAGCTTTTTGCTATCGACTTTGAGTAGGACCTCTTTGTCTCAGTTATGGAGGAGAATGATCCATCACCAATTATCTCCAGGCTTGAGCTACAACCATGAGTTTGGACTTTGGAGGGACCATTTTCATGAGATTTTTGTTGCAACTAATTAACGAAAATGAAGCTAAAGAAAAAAAAAAAAAAAAAAAAAAAAAAAAAAAAAAAAAAAAAGGAGAGTGGTGGGGATAGTTTGCAATTTAGATTTTTTTTAGCCATGCCGTTGATCACATACCATGTGAGGTTGAATAAAATTTTTAACTTAATATTAGATCATTTACATTAGAGAAGAAATCACCAACATAAATTTGGATGCTTAATGTTTTTTTTTTTTATAAGAAAAAGTCATTATATATATCAGATGCATATCGGCTGATATAACCAGATATGAGCCGATATGACCAGATATTTGACTTTTTTCACCCACCCTATCAGCTAATACGACCCCTATATATGGGCCGATGACCCAATATTTGACCCTACATTGAATCATAGGTAATATGGTATCGGGTGGGGGCCAACCCGATGCATACCGGCCGATTCGCCCCGACATATATAACAATGTTTGTGAGTTTACCAAAAAATACTTTTTTGGTGATGACATGACAGAATTATAGCCGTGACTTGAGGGCGGACGTGGAGTAACCATGTGCAGGTCAAACATGGGTTCAGTCCTCTCGATTATTAAGACATGGTTGCTGGGGCTTAAGACTTGTGACCAGTCCACCACTAAGCACCACAACTTCTAGGGAGATATGCTTTAATTTGTGTGGGAAACGCTTGGATGGGAAAATGGTTTATAACTTTACAACTTTTGGCATTGAAAAAGATGCTTAAAGCTAGGAAAAGAAGGAAAAGAAAAAAAAAAAAAAAAAAAGGCTTATTTATTAAGGGAACCCGTATTTACAACTCTAATATTTGCTCTCCGCAATTAGAATTTCATATGTAAAAATTGTTGACTAACTTGAATTAGATAATAGAGATAGTTTTCGGCCCAATCTTTCACACAACTGATTATTAGATCACGGATATCTTATCAGACAGTCAGATGTTAATTCCACACATCACACATCCCTAAAAGTGATATGAGAACCCCCTTCTCATGGTATGCCATCAATCTTTGTTGGGATGTGTGCTAGTTTGATAGGTGAGTCATTACCTAAAAATCAGTTATGGAGAAGATGGAACGACAACCAATCTTCACCTTCTAATTCAAGGTAGTCTAGCAAATTTCACATCTGAAAACCCTAGTGGCGAAGACCAAATCTTTGGTTGCAAATATAGTTGCTCTTTTATTAATAAGAAGAACTCAAATAAAGAGAAAAGGTAAGCCATCTGAAAGTCATATCAATGATCACTTGTAAAACATCTATTTTTATAAAATTATATGCACTTTTGTGGTCATAGATAATTTTAGATACCTAGATGTCAAAAAAATATGAATATAATTTTGGGACATTCATAGTCTTATTTTATCTATTTCAAATTTTCATACAGATTTAATGATTTTTAATTTCTAGTTTGACGGTTGACTTGGCGCCAACCCTCCTCTATAATCAGGGCTTCAGGCTAGTAACACAGAATTAAATGATAATATGGTCAAAAGTCAATGAATTATATGACAAATTTGTGCATCTAATTATTACATATATCTATATTTAATATTTGCTAATAACAAGGGATTTTTGAGCCAAAAGAAAAATATTAAAACGGATTCTAACAAAAAAAAAATAAAGAAATATTAAAACGGAAAGCGAAAAGAAACGCTACCTTTTCATATCCCTTTGCCTTTCCACTTAGCTTTGGCTTTTAGTCACTGACACGTGTTAGTTAAATCGTGGGGCACCGTGGTTTCCGTCCTGCCACGTGGACTGCAAGCGCAACTAGCAACTTGATAGATGATTCGTTCTTGACGTGTCACGTGTGCGAGGAATGGACACGTGTGGAGAATCACATGGCTCAAGGCTGATGACCAGCAGTTGATGACGAGCGGCTGATCGGCAAGAAGACTTTTGGGTTGCCCTTTTCGAGCGGGGCCCACTTTTTTAAAGGCATAATTTACTGACGTGGCTTTTGTGTTTCGTATTTCGGGGCAAGCCGGCCATGTGGTCACCGGCTATCGGCGGTTCGGTCTTGTTGTTGAAGCTTTTGTTTGCGGAAAGCGAACATTGCACTTTTTTACGAAAATGCCACTTGGTCTATTGCATTCCGTAAATGCCCCTAAGGAGGGTAGACTCTCTGTTCTTTTGAAGCACCGATGTCATGAGTGATAAAATATAATCGTCAGGAATGATCCCATGTATGTCTTACACCGGCAAGTGTGTATTTCTATAATTTATCATGGTTCAAAATTCCGTGAAACCAATACGTATTGGTTTCATATCAGACCAAGTTGATTCACGAATGTATCGACCAATGTATTTTTGGTATGTATTAGCCGATACATACTAGGTTTGAAACCGATATATTATCAAACAAAATATATCGATTTTGGCGCATTGTATTAATTTTCTGATAAATAGGCCTACAAATGAGTCAAAAATTTGTTAAAAAATAAAATCAATCGGCTCAATCTTCAGTGTCATTTAAATACCAAATGGCGTTTAACCGATCTAACACCATTTATTGACTTATGATCTTAGAATCCATACATTCAAAGTGATATATCATAATTGAAGGGCTATGGGTCCAAAAATACACTTTTGGGAGATTTAATAACCTGATATGTGCACTCTAATACCAACAGTTGTTCGATATTAAAATTCGCCGACCAGATGGTTCACATGCACTTAGAAGCATGATACTTTGGTTGAAACATGCTCCAAGGATAGATTATCACTTGCGAAATTTAGATTGATCATAAATCCGATAATTCACACTCAATGGTGTGAGATAAAACATGTGTAAGATCATTCAGAGCCATTATCCCAAAATAAAATTTTATTTACAATAAAAATATAATAAAATTTATAAAATTTTTAAAAATTAGTATAGTTGATTATGAATATAAAATTTATACAATGTATAATATATCTTTTAAATTATGATACATTTACATGTGTACAATATTATATAAATTCATCACAGTTTAATTTTTACTAAATATAAATGATTGCTCAAAAGCTACCCATGGTGGTATCGCTCAAGCACTGCCCACGAGTCAGCTTTACATAATGTGACCACTCGAAAATTGGGTGTCAACAACTTGCCTAAGCTTAATGAGAACGTACCATGTAAAGGAAATTAGAAAGAGTCTCATTATCCAAATGAAAAAAAAAAACTAAATTACATTTTCATAAATAATAATGCATCTGCCATAGATATAGAATTTAATTTCGCACCATTGACGAGAAAATGCATTTTGGTGTTTAAAATTATCATGTGGGTTTCGACGTAAGACATTAGAAATTATATTCAGCGGGTCCACAATAAATATCTACAAAAGGTGGGGTCCACAATAAATATCTACAAAAGAGGGCCCATTTGATAATGATATTTGAACTTTTCTAATTAGGGATGCAGAATGGGACATGACGACCTGTCTCAAAATAGATCTAAGGCTACTTATCGTTAATAATTCATTGGGCTTAACTCAATCTCACAAAATTAGCTTGTAAGGTGAATTTGTCCCACTTGTGGGTTGGTCTTTCTTGGGCTCTTTATATCTTAAACAAACTTCACCTTACAAGCCGATTTTTTAAAGTTGGGTTAGACCAATTAAATTTCTTGTCATGATATCAGAGCCGTTCTTTCTCCCGACATCACTCATTTCTTGTCCATGTGATTTGGCTCAATCTCGTTGACGTATAATCCGAGGAAATATAGTGATTGAAAGGGAGAGTCCAGTCAGTGGGGTGATTATACGCCTAAGGACAAGCGTAGAATCCGCGGGAACAGCGGGGCTAGGCTAGGTCCGATTATATTTCGAGAATCCAGTATATAATCAATTATATGCCGGGTCTCCAGCAAATAATTCCCAAGGTAGGGGATTTGAAAATTTTTTAAGAAGGTTAGCTTTTCCTGAAATTGTGGACAAGATTAATATTTGACCAAACACTTTATATACTCAAAGGGGGCGAAAACAGGATATCTACATTGACGTGTCCGATCTTTCCACAGTGATCACTTATGGGGCGAGGACGATGAGAGTCATGACCCTTTCTGATACTATTCTTTTCTCGAGGAACATGGTGAAAGTTTTTGGTATCTCCATAATTAGATGCATCAAGGCAGTAGATTTAGTATGGCTGGACGAATTTGGTAGAGCTATTCAAGACCGCAAGAGCAGCCAACAATGGGATAAGCATGTGAAGAATTTCATGGGCTTAACTCAATCTCACAAAATCAGCTTGTAAGGTGAGGAGTGCCCAGATTATATATAGCCTAAGACCTCCAAGCCGACAAGCAATGTGAGACTATTCTAACACATATAGGTCGGGTTCTACCTTGGTTGCAAATATTAATGGTTGCGATGCAAGAATCTCTGGTACCCAAAAATAGGTACCCAAAAATAGGTACCCAAAAATATTTGGCAGCACTCCATCCACACATTTTAGTTTCCATCCTTAGTTGAATTTCGAAAAATTTTAATCAATTCTTTTGGGAATAGCTCTATTTGCACCCATTGGAATTCCAGGAGCACCCACTCTCTACTACTAACATATAAGGAGAGAGGTGGGTGCTCTTAGTGTTTCAGTGGGTGCGAATAATTACTAATGACTAACCCATAAACCATTTAGATTAACCTTCCAAAACGATGAAACAGCTATATCCTTTCCTATAACCGAGAGAATCGCCGTTGGATCATACTCCAAAAGTGAAGTTCAGTTATTACACTTGTCCCAGGTTATATGAGACCTGCATCAGAACTTCTCTCACAGGGTCGAATGGATAGGGCAATTATGCCATTATCGAAGAAAGGAGGGCCAATTCGGGAAACTCAAATACCAATGAGGAGCGGGTTGGCTCTTTTTCTCCTTTTCGGTGAGATCGTCGGGTGACGTCATCAACTTAATCTACAGCCACGGGAACTGGTGGCTGAAAATCGCCGGTGATGCTGACTCGGATACTGACCTGGCAAGAAAGCGAACCGGCGTTTCCCGGTTAAAAAGCCCATCACGTTATTCTTGCTTTTGTTTTTGTATATGTGGGTTTTTGGAGGGTTTCTATTTTTATTTACTCATCTTCTCTCTCTCTCTCTCTCTCTCTCTCTCTCTCTCTCTCTCTTCATGCGATTCGATCTGTTCGATTTCGTAACGACGATATCAGACGGTCAGGAAATGTATGACACCAAAGATCCGGCAATCAAGCTATTCGGGAAGACCATCCCGCTGATGGAACAAGGAGAAACGTCTGATCATGATCCGATGGTGGAGGACGACGCTGACGAGAAGGTGAGCTTTTTTGTGGTTTTTATTATTTATTTTTTCTTGTAGTTTTTACTCTATTCTTTTGGTTTGTATGAAAAGGAGGTTTTAAAATGCTTCTTTATGTATTTAATTTGTTTTTATTTTAAAATTTTTTATTTTTTTAATTTCTAGTTGATGAGATCTGGTTTTTGAGTGTTTTATGTGTTGGATCCCTTGTGATACGCATATATTTCAAATCTTTGTGCGATTTTATTGCCAGAATTTAGACGGATTATATAAAACTCGATTTCTTTTTGGATATAAACATGCTATAAATTTTTTTTATTATTTTATATTAATACATGAATTTTACTAAGTGATTATCTGTCTATTTTATTTTATTTATTAATTTTAGTTATTTTTATTTTTTTTGTTAGTTTTAATAAAACTCGATTTCCGTGAAATTTTGAATTTTTAACCATGTTATTTTTATTTGTTTATATATTTTTTGTTTTCAGACTACATGAATTTTACGAGTGATTATTAGTTTATTTTATTTTATTTCGGAATTTTGGGTCATCTTTTTTAAAAAAATTGGTTTACTGTTGAAACCCTAGTAAGTTTGGATCTGCTTTATCGAAAAAAGTGTTTGAATCTGTAGATTGAGACCCTAACCCTAGGTCACAGATTCATTTCATTGCAGATTTGGAGTTTCAGTTAATCTGTTTTAAATCTGTGTAGAAAGCCCTATATAGCACGTTTTGCTTGTTCAGGGTCTATTTGGTGGATTCTAATTTGTTGGATGTATAAAGTTCAAATTTTGGAGATTGATGTCTTGTGCAGGGCTAGTTTATATAGATGATCTAGTGACCAAGTTTAATTAGTTAATTGTAAAGTTGGAATTTAAATATGAAAATATGTAGTTACCGATCTTTGTTGAAAACTCATCTAGCTAGCATATCTAATGAAAAAAATGGAAACGATGGCTATATAATTTTGTCTCCTGTGATAATTCAACGGTCATTTCTATGATAATTATGGATAAAAATGGATGTTTAATCCCCAATTATATTGATCTTTAATTATTTTTAGGATAATTTAATATGGATTTTATTTTTGATCATTTTACCTTTCTTATAATTTTTTCTTTTTTACGGTAAAATTTCCTTAGTGAATCTGCAATTTTTAGAAACAGTTTTGCTTTAAATTCATGAAAAATATTACCATTTAGTCCACGTTTTAAGTTTGGGTATAATCAAACTAGCCTTTAGCTTCTTCTTGAATGTTCCCGATTGTTTTACACTAGTGCAAAGACTTGAGTAACCTCCCTTGGTCTCTAAATTTATCAACAAAAGTCCATGAAAACAATGATTGATCGTATGGTTGATCATCCTGCGCGCTGAAATGGACCGTAACTGTAGGGATAAATTAGAATAAAAAACAGTTACTAAATGATATTAAAGGGGGAAGTAAAGCTATCAGGATAAAAGAATATATGGATGCAACTTCATTATGCTTTTTCTTTTTGCTCTCTAGCTGTTCTGTTACATTTTCCCCTTTCATTGCTCATATTGACCAGCTTATTGTTTTCTCTAACTTAGAAAGCCTTTGATTGAAGTTTTGGGAATTTGATATTTTTTGTGGAATTTATCCTGATTTCTTTTTTCTTTTTATTTTTTACTCGCAATTGGGGATTTTATCCTGGATTTTATTGGTACAGATGTGTACAAGACAACTAACATGCATAAATAATCGATTAACCCAGCCTTACGAGAAAATAATATGAGGGCCCATTTGGACAACCATTCAAAATGTTGATTGCGCCATATTTAAATGGGACAATCCACTTGTTTTTAGCGTGCCCGTTTGGGACATCAAAAGTTGATGGCAGATGGTGCCACTTGCCAATAGTACCGCCATCAAGTAAAAAACTTCATCATCATCATCATCATCATAGCCATATCTCATCTATTTGCAGTCAGCTTTGCAAGTCCTATTTCTCCACTCGTTTCTAATCAGGGTTCAGTTCTTTGTAACTTATCAATCCTTTCACTCTAAGTGGAACTCTTGTGTCGCACAATAATCCACTTGCTTGCTCCATTTCATCCAGCCCACATTAATCCTATTTGAGCGTCCTCTTCAAATCCACCATTTTGATTGTAAAGTAAAGCCTAAATAGAATGACAATGTGACACTAAATAATTTTCTATTTTAACTAACCCTCCTCTAGGCTATGATTTTTACTAAATTAGGACTCCATGTATTCCGTCTTTGTTCTACTAATTTTCAAACCCACCCCTTGACTCCAAAGCTTTTCTCCATAATTCCAGCTTGACATTTATTTATTTCCTTGTGGGCAATTAATACTATGCCATCCACAAATAGCATGCACCCAAAAGGTTATAATATATATATATATATATATATATATATATATATATATATATATATATATATATATATATATATATATAAAACTTGGTTTTTCAGAAAGGTGTTTTGCAAGGAGAAGGTTGTCCAAACTCGCCCTAACATAAACAACTTTTATAGCCAAAAAACTGATCTGCTAAGGGTATTTATGATTTTATTGAATCGGTGTTAGGGAATCCTACACTACTACTGTAGAATGTAAGAGCAAAATAAAGAGAAATGTAAACCATCAATGGACAGCATATGTACATGATGAACTCTGATGTTAAGGAATGTCCATGAAGAAGGGAAATAATATTTTGTTACGGCTTGGAAAATAAACAATTGTAAAATCCTACATATTCAAGGCCTAACTTATATGAAGATCATCATGAACACAGGAAAAATATCTCACTTTGATGATAGAATTGGTTAACGGAGCTGATAGAACTGATCAGTTGATTTAGTGTAAACAAGATGAGAAAATTCACATGGCCCTCCCACAAGAAAGAAACTAAAGATCACAAAAATGCTCCTCTTCTCTTCGTTTTCGGTTTTAAGTAAGGTATAAAAACTTTCAAATTTCGTTCTTTTTGTACTTCTATTTTCTCCTTCCTACTTGTCTACAAGTTTCTACATAAAATGAACACTTCATACTCTGTAGAAGATATATCTGTTGAGCTTGGTTCCTCCCCCATGTTCGTAATTAATTTGGGCTAATATTAGAATTTGTAAGATTAATATGAAGGTGACCGAAGGTGTAATAAAGCTGTTGTTTAAGATGGAGAATTGTTTCTCACATGCTGAATATAAATTACTACCTATTGAAAGGTTGATATTTTTCTGTCACTTATTTTTGTTTTAAGCTAAATGTTTTGTTTCCAAATTTCAGGATGCACACATGGAAACAACAAAAGAAGTTAAAGGTCCTGTACTAAATAATCCAGAAGAGTCGGGTCCAGGGGATCCAGATAGCTCTTCCTGTTTGAAAGAATGCAGAAAAGACAACCACCATGATCCTCCTCAAGATACCAACACAACTGCTGATTCAGATCCCAAGGAAGACCAGACCGAAATTGATGCCACCACCCAAGAGAAGGTTCTCAAAAAGCCGGACAAGCTTCTCCCATGTCCTCGGTGCAACAGTTTGGACACAAAATTCTGTTACTACAACAATTACAATGTTAACCAACCAAGACACTTCTGTAAGAACTGTCAGAGATATTGGACAGCTGGGGGAACAATGAGGAATGTCCCCGTGGGTGCTGGACGCCGAAAGAATAAGCACTCGGTCTCACATTATCGTCACATAATGGTGTCCTCAGATGGAATTCCCACAGCCCGATTCGACGCACCAGATTCAGCCCATCAGCAAGTTGTTCAGTGTGCAATTTCTCCTCCTGCAAGACCTTTGAAGGGAAATGGGACTGTTTTAAAATTCGGTCCAGATGCACCCATCTGTGAATCTATTGCGACTGTGCTAAATCTTGGAGAGTCTGTGAGTAACGGAGAAAACCGAGAGGAACCCTCATGTGGGTCTTCTTCTTTGACATCCTCTGTTTGCCAGGAGAACGAGTTGCCAGAAAAAATAGGTCTGATGGAGAAGGAAGGTAAGGTGACCTGTCGTAATGGGGTCACAGCTACACCACATCTCCAGTGTTATACAGGGCCTCCTTGGGCTTACCCTTGGAATCCGGGGTGGAACAATGTTGCTTCCATGGCGACAAGTCGCTGCTCTTCTGAAGTAGTTTATGGACCGGAAAAAGGCAATACCAATCCGGTTCAATGGAGTTCACCACCAATGGTGGCAGGTCCTGCCTTTTGTACACCAACCATTCCCTTCCCATTCGTGCCTGCTTCCTATTGGGGTTGCATACCCAATTGGGGTGGTGGACCATGGAATGTACCATGGGTTGGGTCTAATGGAGTCCCATCACTGCCGTCCTTTAATAGCAATGGTGGGTGTCTGGGTAAAGACTCCCAAAGCTTAGGTAAGCATTGTAGAGATGCAAATTTACAAGGGGAAGAGAAACCAGAGAAATCTCTTTGGGTTCCCAAGACTTTGAGAATTGATGACCCAGATGAGGCAGCAAGGAGTTCTATATGGGCTACTCTTGGTATAAAGCATGATAAGAACGAACCCATAACAAAAGGCGGTATCTTTAAAGCTTTCCAGATCAAGTCAGAAGGCAAGGTTCACACACCGGAAGCTGCGCAGGTCTTGCATGCAAATCCAGCAGCCTATTCTCGTTCTCAGACATTCCAAGAGAGCACATGAAAGGTTTATCAGGGAACTAATCAGCTATCTGTTTATATAAATTGGCATCTGTTGTTTAAAATATATTGGGATCAAACTGGCTCCATTATGGATGCATTTATGTGTGCTTTGTTTAAAGAATGAGACTGAAGAAGCTCAAAATTGCTATTTTGAGCTTCCTCTGGAGTTGCCAGGGGCAATCTGAGAAGGGTTGCTTTTCTGTTTGTTCGAGAGGTATGCTGTAAATAGTAGAAGAGAGAAACAGTGGAGATGTTGTTTTGTAGCTGCTACTTTGATATATAATCTGAATCATGCTTTCCAGAAGCCTTGTTTGTTCATTGCGGGTAGGAATCTGCGACATGCTTAGTGAAATGAGGATAGAAAGGGTCAGTGCAAAATTGAAATCAATAAATAAATCCCTGAGTATTCGTAGCTTTGATTTGTTTAGATGGAACAACATCTCTTCTGAAGTTGTATGAACTTAACCTTCATCTTTGTAAAATTGGGTGTTTTATTAATCATATATATTTTTTTGTTTCCCGAAATCTCATTATTCGACTCTAATCAATTCGACTGTTCATGCGGTTTTTTTTTCCAAGAATCTGAAGTTATACTATTTCCTGTTCTTGCCATGCCTTTAAATCTCAGTGTTCCAATATGTTTCGCCCTTGGTCGAAACTGAGATTACATTTATTGTTTCAGGTGAGAAACACATGGTGTGAGACATTTCGTTAGGAAGGATATCTTATACTGTGGTTCTGGCACTCGAATGCCCTTATTTTAAGACTTCGGTTGAATTGAAAACTAAGCTTGAATTCATTGCGGGATCAATACAGCATGATGTTTTGCGAATAGAGAAGTAAGCGAGATTCTTGGGATCACTTGTGACTTGTGAGCCTGCTTAACGAAGTTGGTACTTGAGCAAAATCGGAACCATAGTAGATGGCCATGCACCAGTTGGTGCGCAACTTCTTTATTGCAGAGCAATGTGAGTCACAAAAAGATGAAGTATCTAGAATAGGTTAGGTTGAGTAAGGTTGTGTGACTTGTGCTGGGTTAGGTTGGGATATTAGGTAAAAATCTGGTTGAATAGAGAAACCTAGGTTTGAACCTGAGTGATTATTAATAGAGACACTTTTTGGCCCGACACCACCTGGTAATTTCAGATCTATGTTACTTAGTTCACACTATTTTCCTCGTAATTCGCTTTTCACTATGGTCATGTGCACTCAATTCGCTAGGGATTGGATAAGTTTTTTATTTTTTATTTTATTTTGTTGCAAGATAGTGGGGATAGGATATTATTATTGTTATTTTTATTTTTTTTTATGTTTTTTTTTAATAAAATAGCTCTCAACTCACTTATTCTTGCCACGGATACGTACGATGTGTGCAGTATGCATTTGGTCGTGGCTTCCAGTCCTATTATATATATTTTAAAGTTTCAGCTTAAGCAATTTAGTCTGGTTTGCTCATCATGGTTCGCTACGAACAGGTTGGGATTATAGACCTGAACTATTACAGATTGTGCAGCTCAACTCGTTTGGTCATCCCCAACTTGCAACCCTAGCAATTGTTGCCAAATTTTGCTCAAATTCATGACTGAGATGACAAAAATGTCATCTATTTCATCCAATCCAGGAGGCAACCCAAAGAAAACTGCGATAAAAAAAGTCCGACCTACAGGTTGAATTTCATATGCTTAAATTGTTAGTATATTTAGGTTGTATAAACTTCTCATGGCTGATATGTTGACATTGACCAATTTTTATTGTCTGATGATCAATGCCCTTCAAATGGATGCTAAACAATGCATTGGAGAGCTCCAAAGATGCGGCACACAGGAAATGAAGAGAACTTCAAGTGAGCTCATATCAAGTAAACCGGCCCGATCCAAAAGGTCTTCGGAGGCCATATATGGATTAAAGCAAACACCTTGAAGATGGAATAGCAAAATTGATAGACTACTTTATCAGGATTAGATTCAAAAGGAGTCGAAGTGAATCATCTCTATCTATAAACAAAGGAGGTAGGCAATTATTTTTATATTTTTTTTAAGGGAGCTACAACTGGCACATGAGATTTGTACCCTGGCACAGCTAAAACGAAAGACTATTATTTTTGGGATTTGTGCCACGTGGAACACCATCTACGCCGTTTGATTTGAAGGACATGATGAAATATCTTTGAGGCCAAAGATTGGCATGAAACTCAATCTCTATCATCTGATTGAATACAGTAAAAGACAATTATCTGACTCAATCGTTGACTCTGACAAATCAGATGATAGAGATCATGTTTCATACTAATTTTTGGCTTCAAAGATCTCTACGTTATTTCATGTTGAACAAATCCCAAAAATAACGTAGTTTTTTTTTTAAAATCATGTGTCGCTGAACAAATCTCATGTGCAAGTTGTAGCTCCCTTTTGTGTATCTATCATATTTTGATGACTTAAAATATTATTATTTTTTGGATGTGGATATCCTGATGACTTAATTTGTACTACTAGCTAGCACAGGTGAAAATGAGGGCAGAATTCAAAAGGGCAATTATGAAAGAATATGAGATGATCGATTGTGACCTTTTGATACTTTCTTGGCATTCAAATAAGGCAAAAACATGGAGAAATTTTATTTTACAAAAAAACTATGAAAGAAATTAAACTTGTCAAATTGCAAACTAGTCGAAACCCCTATGACAAGGAGTCAAAGCTTTCAAAGAAAGGGAAATTTCTCAAATTGATCCTGTCAGATACACCTTTTTCATAAATATTTATGCGATGTGAAGCAACATCTATGCCAATCTTTTTTTTTTTTTGTTAAGTTGCATAGATGTCGCTAACTTTTTTTTTTTTCTTTTGTTAAATAGGTGATATCGCCTTTTTTGTGCCAATCTTTGGCACCATCGATCTTTATATTGTAACCTTCAAATTAGACAGTATAGATGTTGCTTCTCATCGCGTAAATATAAAATAGTGCAAATTTTAAAATTTTAAATTATGTAGAACGATAAAAATTGTAAAAAAGGGTATTTGGGACATTTTGTGCTAGCTGGAGCTAGCTCGGCTTAAAACTGGTCGGTTTGGTGAAAGGTGAAACTATAGGGTCTCTGACAGAAAAGATGTATCTAAGAGGGTCGATTTGAGAAATTTCCCTTCAAAGAAAGATGGAGAACAAAAAGTTAACGCTTCAACTTATAGAAAGTCTGGTGGGATCATGATAATAGACTCATCAACAATACTAACAATGAACGGTAGATGATAGAAAAAGTACTTCAGGATTTGTATTTTCCATAGAATCAAAGGGTATCAGGGAGTTACCACAATCTGCTGCTGGAGCAAAGTAGACATAATTTACTCTGCTTTAATGGCCCTTGATCATTTTTTTATTTTTTTATTTTCTAGGCAAAATTGGGGTATCAAATATCGTCTGCTACCGATACGTAATGGCGATATATATCGATTTTATGGCCAACTGATACGTATCAGATATCCAACTTGGTATCGATTTTCGTCGGAGCTTTTAAATAAAACGGCTTAGATGGTATTTTATGCAGCAAGGTCTCCAAAATACGGTCTTTCTAATTGATCTATGTGCAACGACACAAATCTTGGGCGCATGTAGTGGCTGTCTCACCAAAACAAATACAAGAAACAGGATTCTAGATAAGGCATGAAGGTTTTCAATTCTATAGTATACTAGATAACTTTCTAGAAAATAGAAATAAAATTGCATGTACTATAACAATACATTTTATTTAATTTTTTGTTTAATGTCCATAGTTACCAATGAAGATTTGACATCACATGACTCTTCTCAATAATCGTGTCTACTTAATATCCCTCTCCTAATTTTTATAGAGATATGTGAAATGGAGAAGCCAAGTTGGCTATTTTAATATGGATTTCACTGACACAAAACCTTAAAATCCCTCTATTAGGAATCTAATGTATTCATTATGGGTCAAAATTTCGGTCCGAACCATACATTCAATGTAAAGTGTCGAACGATATATTCAATGTATCGTTCGGTACTATCTGATACCAATACATACCGATTTTGGACTCGGACGATATGTACCAATTTTCCGGCGTTTTGATCCATGGTAATATGTGATGGCTTCTCATCAATTTCAAGAGGAGACTGAGTTTCCAACGGGAGAGTCCTCTAAGATAAGAAATATAATAATAAAATAAAAGCAAATTTTTTGTTTTGATGTTATGTAATGGTAACACCACTGAAAATAATATATTACTATGCTTGTGAAAAGCAAAGACTCATTCTCACGGTTTTGTGAGTTAGCAAGTAAAATCTATTTATAATTATATTTTGTTACAGTTTTACATTTTATAAGATATAAAAAGATAAACATTGACTAGGAATTGAGATCTTGGGATTAACTAATGTTTGGTTGCTGTTGACCAAGTTAGTTTGAGGATATTTCGGTGAGTTTGAAACTTGAATTAGAGATAAGATTCTGTGTTTCTCTAACACTCCCCTACAAGTATAGTGTTCCATCAGCAACACGGAACTTAGGCCATGATGTCGGCTATTTGGCAATTCATTGAGATGTATTGCACTTTGAGATTTTTTTAAGCTACTTTGTCACAGACGAAGTGAAATGCATTTTCGATGTGCTTCACGCGATTGTGAAAAACGGGATTGGCAGTTAAGTATGTTGCAACGATGTTATCAAACCACATGATGGGACAATGTGATTGAGGAATGCACAATTCTTGAAGAAGAGATTGGAGCCAGATGAGTTCGGCTGTTGCATCAGTGAATGCTCTATATTTTGATTCTGTACTCGATTGAGCAACTGACCGTTGTTTACGAGAGCACCATGAAATAATATTGGGCCCGAGAAAAACTATGTAGCCACCAGTAGATTTTCAATCATCAGGGTAGCCAGCCCAATCGGCGCCCGAGAAAGCAAAGAGTTGAAAGAAATTGGTTTTCTTCATGGTGATGCCATAGGTGCTAGTTGATTTGAGATATCGAAGGATCCATTTTACAGTTGCCCAATGATCTTGAGTGGGAGATTGCATGAACTGGCATACCTTGTTGACGACGAAAGAGAGATCAGGTCTTGTGATGGTGGCATATTGTAGCGCTCCCACAATGTTGCGGTAAAGAGTTGGAACTTCAAAAGGAGTGCTGCCATCTTTGGATAAAGTAATGGTTGATGATATAGGGGTGGAGACTGGTTTGGCACCATCCATAGTTGTTCGAAGTAGGAGATCTGCGACATGTTGTTTCTGTGAGAGAAAGAAGCCATTAGGAGTATGAAGAACCTCAATGCCCAGAAAGAAGTTTAGGCGACCCAAATCTTTGATGGAGAATTCATGGCCGAGATCACAAATTAATTCTTGGATTGCATTCTGTGGATTTCCAGTGATTATGATATCATCGACGTATATTAGCACATAAAGAGCGATGATCTTTGGTCGTCGAATGAATAGTGAAGTATCGGTCTTGGAAGCACGAAAGTCATTTTAGATGAGAAAGGTGCTGAGGTGAAAAAATCAGGCCCTGGGAACTTGTTTGAGACCATAAGTGATTTTCAAAGGCGACAAACGTGATTTGGGTTATGTTGATCAACAAATTCAGGAGGCTGCACCATGTATACTTCTTCAGAGACCAAACCGTGCAAGAAGGCATTGTGTACATCTAGATGTCGTATCGTCCAACCAAAGCTAATGGCTAGAGAAAGAAGCGTCCGAATTGTTGTTGGCTTGATGGCGGGGCTAAAGGTGTCAGTGAAATCGAGGCCTTCAACTTGGTTATAACCTTTTGCAACGAGGCACGCTTTGTAGCGCTCTATCTATCCATCTGAGCGTTTCTTAATATGAAAAATCCATTTGCACCCAATATTTAGTGCGATGGAGCTGGTTGGAGAGCCAATGTACTATTTTGTAGAAGAGCATTAATTTCATCACTCATAGCGGCACGCCATCAGGGATATTTGCTTGCTGCGGTGAAGTTGGTGGGGACTGAAGAAGGGGATGCGTCTGTAAGTAGGGCTAGAGGAAGTGGTATTTGGAGGATTTTGTGAGTACCATCTTGATTGCGGGTTACCATTGGATGGGGTATAGGTGGCAACTTTTCCTTTAATTGACAACACAGGTAGACTGTGATGATTTGGGGCAACTGTGGGTGAGGCATTTGGTTGTGGTGAGGGATGTAATGATACAAGTGGTGGAATTACACATTGTGGTATAGAATCCGGATGTGAGGCAATTGGATTAGGTGAATGGATGGGGGTAGGTGAGGGAGGAGAGGAGGAACAAGGTGTTATGATGGGTGGTGGGCTGAATGAGTTGGCTGTTGGTGAAGTGGTTTCGAGGGAGCGATGGATTGGCTAATGGAAAAAGTTGTTCATCAAATGCAACATTTCGAGAGATGAAAATTTTATGGGTTATAGGGTTTAAACAACGATATACCTTAGGGTGAGAGCTATAGCCTAAAAATACACGTTTGGCAGATCGATATTCAAGATTGTGTGTTCCATAAGGCCAAAGGCATGAGTAACAGGCACATCCCAAGGTTTTGAGAAGGTTGTAGTCGGGTTGGGCTTTGAAGAGGACTTCTAATGGGGTGAGGTTATTTAGGATAGGTGTTGGAAGTCGGTTGATGAGATAGGCGGATGTTTCAAATGCAAAGTTCCAATATTGAAAGGAAATGGATGTGTGTGCCATAAGTAAGAGGCCTGTGTCTACCACATGCCAATGCTCTCGCTCTGTCGCACCATTTTGCTCGTGGGTGTGTGGACATGATACGTGGTGGCCAATCCCACATGTCTCAATGTATTTAGAGACAACTCGATATTCACCATCCCAATCAGAGTGAATGTACTTGATTTTTTCTATCAAACAATCGCTCAACAAAAGTTTGAAAATTAATAAAGGTTGGAAGAACATCTAATTTCTTAAAAAGTGGATACAATCACGTAAATTTACTAAAAGCATTAATAAATAAAACATAATAAAGATAACCATCCACAGAGGGAATAGGGGTTGGTCCCCATACATCTTAGTGTATTATTTCAAGTGGCGCATGCACCTGAGTGGATGCAGTGGAGAATGACAGTGCATGATTCTTCCCTTTTTGACATGTTTCACAGAGATTGTTTATTGATGAGGAGACGTTGGGGATGCCCAACTTTGAAAGAAATTGACGAACAACTTTGAATGCAGGGTGCTCGAGACAGTTATGCCAATGTGCAACTGTCTTCGCATCCGAGAGGAGTGCCTGTTTATTTGGTTGGGCTTTATTGATGGCTAGTTGGTAGACGTTGTCACTGCTATGCCCGCTAAGAAGCTCCTTCCCCGTGAGTGTGTCCTTTACACAGAAGTAAGAAGGATGAAATTCAAAATAACAATTGCTGTCTTTGGTGAATCGTTGCACAGAGAGAAGGTCACGTTTAATTTGAGGAACGTGCAAGACGTCCTGTAAATGAAAATCCAAAGGAGTAGAGATGTGGGAAGAACCAATGTGATTGAGATTGCCAAAGAGAGAATAGGGATGAACTGAGATTGCCAAAGAGAGAAATTGGAACTGTCTAGTTTAATTGGTAGAAATGGTGAGTGGGAGGGAGTGGTTAATGGGAGATGAAGTGCAGATGCTGTGGTGCCATGGGTTGAGGATGTTGATGAGGAAGCCATGAGAGATAAGTTTGAAAGGGAAAAGAATTACAAGGTGGGTCGGATTGGCTCTGATACCATGTAAAATCTCCAATGAGATTGAGTCTATGCTTCTCACGGTTTTGTGAGTTAGCGAGTAAAATCTATTTATAATTATATTTTGTTACAGTCTTACATTTATAAGATATAAGAAGATAAACATTGACTAGAAATTGAGATCTTGGGATTGACTGTTGTTTGGTTGTTGTTGACCAAGTTGGTTTGAGGATATTTCGGCGAGTTTGAAACTTGAATTAGAGATAGGATTCGGTGTTTCTCTAACACTCCCCTACAAGTATAGTGTTCCATCAACAACACATAAGAACTTGAACCTGACAGTAGCAAGAGCTTTGGTCATGATGTCGGCTATTTGGTCCTTGGTTGAGATGTATTACACTTTGTGATCTTTTTGAGCTACTTTGTCACGGACCTATATTGCGCCAATTTTATCACACCACAAGATGGGACAGTGTGGTTGAGGAATGCACAATTCTTGAAGAAGATATTGGAGCCAGATGAGTTCGGCTGTTGCATCAGCGAGTGCTCTATATTCCGATTCAGTACTCGATCAAGCAATTGACCATTGTTTACGCGAGCACCATGAAATAATATTGAGCCCGAGAAAAACTGTGTAGCCACCAATAGATTTTCGGTAATCAGGGCAGCCCCCCCAATCAGCGTTTGAAAAGGTTAAGAGTTGAAAGGAATTGGTTTTCTTAATGGTGAGGCCATAGGTTATAGTCGATTTGAGATATTGAAGGATCCGTTTTACAGCTGCCCAATGATCTTAAATGGGAGATTGCATGAACTAGCATACCTTGCTTTCTGCGAAAGGGAGATCAGGTCTTATGATGGTGGCATATTATAGTGTGCCCACAATGTTGCGGTAAAGAGTTGCATCTTCAAAAGGAGCGTTGCCATCTTTGGATAACATAATGGTTGATGATGAAGGGGTGGAGACTGGTTTGGCACCATCCATGGCTGTCCGAAGTAGGAGATCTGCGACATATTGTTTCAATGAGAGAAAGAGGCCATTAGGAGTATGAAGAACCTCAATGCCGAGAAAGTAATTTAGGCGACCTAGATCTTTGATGGAAAATTCATGGCCGAGATCACAAATTAATTCTTGAGTTGCATTATGTGGATTTCTAGTGATTATGATATCATCGACATATATTAGCACGTAAAGAGCGATGACCTTTGTGCGTCGAATGAATAGTGAAGTATCAGTCTTGGAAGCATGAAAGCCATTCGAGATGAGAAAGGTGTTGAGGTGAGAAAACTAAGCCCTGGGAGCTTGTTTGAGACCATATAGTGATTTCCAAAGGCGACAAATGTGATTTGGGTTATGTTGATAAGCAAATCCAAGAGGTTGTGCCATGTAAACTTCTTGAGAGAGCAGACCGTGCATGAAGGCACTGTGTACATCTAGTTGCCGTATCGTCCAACCAAAATTGATGGCTAGAGAAAGAAGCGTTCGAATTGTTGTTGGCTTGATGACGGGGCTGAAGGTGTCATTGAAATCGAGGCCTCAGTCCCCACCAACTTGAATTAGAGATAGGATTCGGTGTTTCTCTAACACCCAAGGGGGTGTTTTGATGCTACCAACGAGCTAGATGGGCGCCATGTATAAAATCTTACAAAAACAAAGACTTGAAACTCAAAAGAATTGATGGGTTGTACGGTGGTCTTGATCCTCTATTTATAATGTATTGTTGATAACATCATATGGTAAGAATAAAAACTATAATTTAGGAGTTTATAATAATCTATAAAATTAAACACTTTAATACTACTCACAATCACCACACAACAAAAATAAGAATATAAGTCGTTTTTAACGTGGAA
Source organism: Chloranthus sessilifolius (assembly GCA_021018995.1). Taxonomy (NCBI): domain Eukaryota; kingdom Viridiplantae; phylum Streptophyta; class Magnoliopsida; order Chloranthales; family Chloranthaceae; genus Chloranthus; species Chloranthus sessilifolius. The sequence goes on along the minus strand of CM037590.1, from coordinate 143,929,199 downwards.
AATTCATCACAGGTAAAAACTACAGGATCTATCTCAGATCCAAGAAAGAATTCACTATGAATTAATAACCTTATAGTGCCACTTTGGAATGATATGCTCTATCACTCCTACTACCAATAATGACAGCCTCTCACCATCATTCTATCCACAGTGAACATTTCCAACAACCGTCATCTCTCACGAAGGTCCACTTGTCTCTCACAAGCGATACACTCTCAAACAAGGATTAGAGAAAACACACTCATAATTGAGATTTAGGATTGAAATGAGCAAATGGTAAATAATCTCAAGGATAAATTTTGGACCAGAAACTTGAAAAAAAAGAAGATTTTCGGATCAGTTATCAAACTGTCTGAACTTTCTAGAATTTATAAGACTTCAGGTCACTGACGTCCGTGAATCACTCACGGTCGTCCGTGATAACGGACGTCCGTGAGTGTCTTACGGACGACCGTGGGTCCAAAAATGACAAAATAATTGGTCAAACAGATTTATTTGGCAAGACCATTTTCCTAAGGAGCAACACTGATTTTTAAGTCATGATGATGACAAAAATTCTCACAATCTCCCCCTTTATCACAATCATGACAAAAATCAGTTTACAAAGACTCAAAAATTAAAAATTACAATATATTCATTTTTCATCTAAGTCCTATACATCAATCTAGAATGAAAATGCTGAAATTACAACTCTATTTGCTCCCCCTAACTATTTATCAAGTAAATAATAAAAATAGCCTAAACACTATTTTAGGATTTGATCTTTCACTTGTTGATTTTCACCTATTAAAAGAAACATAAACTTTTAATAGCACAGGTATAATATAATTGTAACAATTTATAGTATGAAGTATGAAGTTTATCTCCCCCTTTTTGTCATAATGTGACAAAGAATCAGGTAAATTAAAAAGCAATAGAAAATATCTCAAATTAATCACAATGTAAGATAATTTTGCACATGCATTTAAGATTTGAAAAGATTTGTACATACCATGCAAGTAGTTAAAAATTTCACCTATCTTCTTCAAATGCACTATAAAGAAAATATAACAAGAAACAAAATATTAAGATCATTATCATATTTCAACATGTCAGAGATCACATCATAGAAAATACACAATCACTCAGGCGGTGGAAAATGTGCTCTAGGAGGCGGGAAGACACTGTTAAAGCGATTCATCATCGCTTCAAAATCGTCAATCATAGTCATTTGTAAAGAAGAAATCTGCTCCCCATATATATTAAAACTAGTTTCTATTCTATCAGATAGGTTTTGAATATCTGAATTCATGTGTTGCATATCAGCGTGCATCCTATCAAAACGATGGTCATAGTAATGACCCTCTGGAGCTTGAAAAGGAGGAACTGGTGGAGGTACAAGAGCTTGGTGACCAATGTCTTCTTGAGCAGGAATGTCTTCTACGTCATCCTCGTCAGAACTTTTATCAATGAATTCAACATCATCCAAATCTATTCTAATCATTTTCCTAATTTTTTAAAGCTTACCTAATGGTGCCATGGCCCGAGAAGTAGCCAGATTAGGCGGAAGAGTCATTTGAGACTCTACAATCTTACTAATGATTATTGGAATAGGAAGAGACATTTTGGAAGAATCGTCCTTCATTCGGCGAACAATAATTTCAAAAATAATAGTTGACACACACAAAGGGCAATTTTTTTCTAAAAGAAACATTTGATAAATAATGTCCCAATGCACTTGATCCTTATTACTCGCTCTTGGTGTAAGAGTAGCAAAAAGGACATGACGAAGCCACTGAAATTTAGTTTTCAGAGAAGTGTAATGCTTTGCGGTTTCGGTTAGTTGACATGGATCATTGCACACAAAGTCGTACATCGTGGAAGGATGAAACAGTGAATGAATCTGACTTTCATTCACATGGTAGCTATACCCATCAAGATTTAAAGGTATACCTAAAATTTCATAAATAAGCAAAGGAAATAATTTTATTTGCTTACCAAATACATACGACACAGCGTAACACTCAAATATGCTCTCTATAATGTTGGAGTTTAGAAGATTTGCATAAAAGCATCGAATCACATCGGTGTAAGCAGAGCCAGATAGAGAGAGTAGAAAAATCCAATCCTGAGAAGCAAACATCTGAAACAAATCATGATCTCTAAGAAACTTTCCTAGTACCACTCATTCAACAATAAGGTTTCGAGTTGAAAAAAAATGAAGAAAATAATCTTCATGGCTTTGAGATGGAAATCTTTGAAGTGTAGGCGAAGAAGATGAGGAACCTTTAGATTTCTTTGAGTTTTTCCGATTTAGTGACATTTTCATGTAAAATGTAAGAGGAAATGGGGTTTTAGGAAGTAAAAACGAAGTGTAAAATGAAAGAAAATTTGAAATATTCGTTTTTATAAAACTTGTCGATGGAAGTCCGTAGGACATGTCACAGACGTCCGTAGGGAATTTGAGATCCGTGAAACCCATCTGCAACCGTTGAAAGAAAACACAAAAGGTGCTGGGTTTCGAAATGACGGACGTCTGTTGTGACATGCACGGGCGTCCGTAGTTAATTTGAAAGCATGCAATTACAGTAACTGCGAAAGGATTGTTTCGTTTCTCGAAAAAAAATTGACTTTTTTCGGACATCCGATGTGACATGCATGGACGTTAAAATTTGGCAGAAAGCTATTCGAGACACGGACGCCCGTGGTGATTTACGAACGACCGGAAGAAAATTTTCAGTGTAGCGTATTAATGACGGACGTCCGTGATAGGGATACGGACGTCCATGGTACTTTGAAAAAATTTTAAATTTTTTTGAAATTTTAATATTTTCTAAAATATTAAGAGGTTAATGTATTTTCTTAAAATTTCAAAACTTTCAATATGTCACATAATAAAGTTGTATGTGAATAAATAAATTAAATATCCTGAAAATATAATTTAGGAAGAATTAGAGTTGATCGAAATTAATAATTTCCAGATAAGATCATATGATTAATGATAGTTAATAAAGGATAATTAGAAAAAAATAAGGTCATTTGCAACAAAAAGAATTTACAGTCATATTGATAAAGACGAGTGACAAATTTTATTTAAAACTTTCACCGAATAAAATGTTTATCACTCACACTTATTTAAGCTTTCTAAAAGACCCTTTTAACGAGTTTTAGAACATTGACTCCCAACTAGTTAGTTTAGGGCAATGGATCTTAAAAATTCCCAACGATTTTACTTGCTCGAGTCAACTAGGTAACAAGGTAGAGCAAGAGCTTATATGAAAGTGCACACCTAAACTTACTTGCTTTCTATTCTACTCATTTAACGAGGGTTAGGCCAATGACTTCCAATTCAGTTGACTCAGGGCATTGAGTATAAAATACTCCAACGGGCTTATTAACTCGAGTTGAAAAGGCAAAAAAGTAAGGTATTCAGAAGAAGTTTTATTTAGGATATATTAATCATTTATCAACGTATATTCAGGACACAAATTTGTTGCAATGACCATTAAAAAAAATTTCCTTTATTATATACTAACAATTAATAAAAGATTTACCATGATAAGACTAAATTAAAGCTAATTAAGAGTAACTCAAGATTAGAGAAATGCAATCTCAGGAAATTTGATTAAATGTTCACATTTGAAAATTTAGAATGTATCATATAGAATCCTGAAACAACAAAACAATAATGATTTAAAAAAAATATGTGCAAATTTAAAACAAAACATATATACAAGTTTTGAAGAAATAATTAATCAATGAAGCATAAACCAATAGATTTGCGAAGAAATTCAAATCGAACAAAATCCAACGGTTTTGTAAAGATATCAACCAATTGTAATTGAGTGTCTATGTGCTCAAGGAGAATAATTTTATCTTCCACCAAATCACGTATGAAGTGGTGGCGAATATCGATGTGTTTAGTCCTAGAGTGTTGTACAGAATTTTCAGAAATACAAATAGTACTGGTGTTATCACAAAACAAGGTCATTACACCTTGAGAAATCTTATAGTCAGACAATATTTGCTTCATCCATAAGAGTTGAGTACACCCATTTCCAACAGAAATATATTCTGTTTCAGCAGTGGATAACGAAACAGAAGCTTGTTTCTTGCTTAGCCAAGACACAAGACAATTACCAATATAAAAATAACCACCACTAGTGCTTTTACAATCATCAGAATTATCGGCCCAATAAGAGTCTGAAAACCCGATGATATGAGATATGGTATCGAAGGGATACTAGAGACCTAACTCTAATGTCCCATTAACATAACGGATGACACTTTTAAGTACAGTTAGATGAGATTCCTTAGGGGCTGCCTGGAATCTAGCGCACATACCAACACTATAAGTAATATCAGGTCGACTAGCAGTTAGATAGAGAAGACTACCTATCATGCTTCTATATAGAGTTTCTCCAACAGATTTATCATTTACATCTTTTGTTAATTTCACAGATGTATTCATTGGAGTACGGGCTAGTTTACTTAATTCTAAACCAAAATTTTTAACAAGTTCTTTTGCATATTTGAATTGGGTAATGAAAATGCCAGAAGAACACTGTTTAATTTGAAGACCTAAAAAACAGTTTAATTCACAAAATAAACTCATTTCAAATTCATTGCTCATTAGAGTTTGAAACTTATGTGCATTTAAATCAAGTGTGGATCCAAAGATAATATCATCAACGTAAATTTGAGCAACAGTTAAATGAGATGATTCTTCTTTTAGAAATAAAGTCTTATCCACACTACCACGTTTAAAACCGTTATTGATTAAATATTTCGTAAGTCTATCATACCAAGCACGAGGTGCTTGTTTCAAACCATATAACGCTTTTTTAAGTCGAAAAACATCAAGAAGATGATGTGGATCTTCAAACCCTTTAGGTTGTTCTACATACACTTCTTCAGTTAGAAAACCATTCCAAAAGGCACTCTTTACATTCATTTGATATAATTTAAACTTTAAATGACATGTCATTGCCAAAATTATACGAATGGATTCAAGTCTAGCCACAGGTGTAAATGTTTCATGAAAGTCAATGCCTTCAACCTGTGTGTAGCCTTGAGCCACAAATCTTACTTTGTTTCTAATGATTTTACCTTCTTCATTAGTTTTATTTTTGAAAATCAATTTTGTATCAATGATTCTGATGTTTGAAGGTCTAGAAACAATGTTCATTAAGAAGAGCTTCTTTAATATTTTTTGGTTTAAGATTTGATGTGTAACATACATGACATAGAAGATTTGAAAGATTTTTAAATTTTCTTTTAGTCATCAGTTTGGTGGAAACATCACCAATGATTGCACTAGGAGGGTGACTTCTCACGTCATGAGCATAGGAGGGTCTATGTCGATACTCATTTTCAGAGATATTGTTATATGTATTTTCTACATTCATATCTTCAGTGATATTTGATGTAGGGTGTGTAGAATTTTCATTGTTAGATGAAAAATTAGTGTTATCAAGCCTGTATTTTTCATGATTAACAGGAACAATAAGAATTTCATCATCAATATCTCTCTTTAAAACAGTAAAAGAATATAATTTTTGATCTTCTACAATAACATTTACAGATTCAATGACAGTAAGAGTTCTTAAGTTAAAAACCCTATAAGCTCTACTGTTCAAAGAGTAACCAAGAAAGATTTCATTGTCAGTTTTAGCATCAAATTTATTAAGAGATTCACGATCCCTTAAAATGTGACACGTACTACCAAAGACACGAAAATAACTAACTTGAGGTTTTCTATCATTCCATATTTCATATGGAGTCTTAGTAGTGTTGGGTCTGTAGACACCCGAAGTTGGCCCAAGGCCCGATCGAAACACCTTTCGAGAGAAGCGCATTTCTGAGCTTTGGATGGTATGTATGGAATCCTTAGGAATCACCCTAGATCCCCCAGGAACCTATCCCGAACCTTTAGAAACCGACCCTGACCCTTAAAACCTTTTCTTAAACCCTAACCTAACCTTCCCAAGCAGTAAGGAGGAGGGGTATACCGGAACTGGCTACGACCCTCTACAGCGACCAACTCTTATACCATTAAAGAGTAGAGGTCGTCAGCTTTCCAACGGTTCAAGAATCGCCCCAATCGGAGATATATATCAGCAGATGTGGCAATCCAAACCTGGAGGGCAGGAAGGTAAGTTCGAGGTGGCCCCCCCCTAGGGATTTGGCGCGACTATTAGTCGCGCCAGGCTATTTCTCCTAAGAAATGGCCTGGCGCAACTAACAGTTGTGCCAGGTATAAATTTTGCCCGGCGCAACTATTAGTTGTGTCAGGCCAATCCTCCCTAAATTTAAGCCTGGCGCAACTAATAGTTGCGCTAAGTTTAAAATGTGGCCTCCACCCCGCGAGCTAACTTCCAGCACTGCTCCTCACTATTTTATTGTGCATTTGCCTGGCGCAACTATTAGTTGCGCCAGGCATATGAACAGTAACAATGGATTTTTACCCCGAAATTCATGTTTGGGGTTTGACTTGTTGCCCACCTCAACCTTTGGGGTATGTTTTGTTAGTCCTGTTACACCCATTCCTTACCTATTTGCAACCCTCCAAGTGGCTTAAAATCTCACCCCATCATCCACCATTAGAACCACCTTCACACCTTTCCAAGCTCTTAAAATCCTAGGAAACCTTAGATTTGAGATTACCTAATTGCTAACTCTAATTAGCATCTAAGTAGCCTCCTAATCTACTCCTTTCCTATAAAGAGAGCCCTCCCACCCCTTGGTTTAGGGGTTGAAAATTTTGCTTAAGAGAGAAAGAGCTCAAAGTGAGAAGTTCTTCCTCCCTTTTGTGCACTATTTTCACCCAAATTCAAGAATTCCAAAACCTCTTCCCAAGCTTGTTCTTACATCCAAAACCCATAGCCTAGGTGTGTGTGATCCCCTAGCCTCCCTTCCCTACCTTTTAGCTTCAAGCCTTAAGAGTTAGAACCACACTTACCACCATACAAAGCCTTCAAGAGCTCATCAAAGTAAGCCATGCAAGGCTCCTCTACGGTGCTACAAGGGCCCGAGGGCTCCAACTCTCCCCTTTCTTCTCTTATCTCTTTCTAGCTCCCTCCATCCTCTCATTTGTGCCGTTATGCCGCCGATTTTTCGGTAGGAACAGAGGGGCACAAATAGGATTCTAAGCCCTTTTGGACAAGAGGAAGCTATTTTCCTTGCTTCTACTTTATTTTATTATTAGTCATTAGTAGAGACCGCGTTAAGTGGGTTGATCGGGTGCCTAACACCTTCCCGATCGATAACCGAAGCCCCTACCCAAGAGCCTTTGGTGTGGACCGGATTCAGAGTCATATTTTTAGCACTTAGGTGCTCATAAAAAATAAACTAGGTATCCCGGGACACCGAAAGCTCCAGGTGGCGACTCTATATTTTTCATCGTTAGAGAGCGCTTCGTCGCGACGGGGATCGCATCGATTCCCACGGTTGCACAGGGTCTAAGGTACACACGATTGGATATGTAACAAGCAGTGCTAAAGGCCTCAACCCACAGATTTCTAGCCATATTGTTAGCATTTAACATAACCCTAGCCATTTCTTGGAGTACCCTATTTTTCCTCTCAGCCACACCATTTTGTTGAGGTGTGTGCGGAGCAGAAACATTATGTTTTATTCCATTTAATGCACAATATTTAGCAAAAGATGAAATTTTAAATTCTTTACTATGATCACTACGAATTCGAACAATAGAAAGATTTTTTTCAATTTGAGTTTTTTTAGAAATGATAATAAATTAATCAAAAGCTTGAGATTTATCTCTAAGAAAAGCAACCCAAGTATATCTAGAAAAATCATCAATCAATACAAGCACAACCTCCTAAACTACTTGTTCTCATGGGACCTATAAGATCAAAATATATTAATTCAAGTATCCTAGAAGAAGTAGGAACATTTACTTTCTTGTGGAAAACACGGGTCTGTTTACCCATTTGACATGCACTACAAATAGATCCATCTGGTTTACTTAATTTCGGTAAACCTTTAACAAGTTGATCAGAGGCTAATTTGTAAAGATCATTTTTATTCATGTGGCCAAACCTCTGATGTCAGATATTGATCTCATTTATTTTAGTGATAAAGCAATTATTTTTTAGAGGATCACTAAAGGTGTAACAGTTATCAGAAGATTTAATCCCTTCAAGAACAATTTGACCATTTGAATCAACTACAGTGTACAAATTTTTTGTAAAACTAATATTCATCCCATCATCATATAAATGACTAATACTAATTAGATTAGCCTTAAGTCCTTCAATATAAAGGACTTCATTTAATTTAGGACATCCAAGTGCTTCAACAGTTCCTTTTCTAGTAATTTTACATGAACTTTTATTTTCGAAGGTCACATTTCCCTCTGAGCATGGACTTAGGTGAGAGAAACATGATTTCTCACCAGTCATATGCCTAGAACAACCACTATCAAGGAACCACTTAGATGATTCACTAGCTTTTAGTGAAATATGAGCAACCTGAGCAGTCAAATCATATTTTCTAATCCAAACACGTTATATTTAAGATTTGATTTATTTTGAATCACATGTTTGTTGATATTATTATTTGAATACTCAACGAGATGATTTTATTTTTCTTTAAAGTTTGATAGTTAGGGACGTAGTACGAAGAGTATTCAAAGGCAAATGGGCAATACACATAAGTATGTCCTTCCCATCCACAAGTATAGCAAATTGGAACTCTCCTACTAAAAGATCTAGAATTGATAGATCTAAATTTACTTGAATTTGTTTAGAATTCTAGAAAATGATTTGGTTTCTTTAACAAATTTTGGAGCATGAGTTACCTCAAGTTTAGGATTTTTATTTGCTGCATGATGATATCCAATACCTGATTTGCCTGTAGTTCTTTGACCAGAATTGAGTAACTTTTTCATTTTCTCATTTGTCTTGTAAATGTTTGAATATTTTTTAGAAATGGAATCAAGTTCCCTTTGTAAATTTTTATTTATTAAAGTGAGGGAATTTACTTTATTTTCCTGTTCTATAAATTTAGAAGTGAAACAATTCACATTATCTTGAAGTTTACTGATAATGTTTTTTAACTCAGCCACTTCTTTGGTCAATTTAATTTTTTCTTTAGTTAGATATATTGATTCTTGATAGAGTTCACTGTAGGCATTTGTCATATCCAATACGTCGCCATCAATTTTAGTATAAGAAGATAATGATGTAATAAAGTCGGTTTCAATAAGGGATGGTGTTCGAGAATTATTAAATTCAATAATTGAGGCCACAAAAGCTCTAAACCCATATGAAACAGGTTCAGATTCATCAAAAGATGGCTCATTTGATATATCAATCTCATGAGTGGCTGCCATAACTTTAGATTTTCCCTTATCATTTTTCTTATTAGGACATTTATTAGTATAATGCCCATAACCATGACACTTAAAACATTGATTTGTGTCAGTAGATTCCTTTTTAGGTTTCTTCTCAAAAGATTTAAATTTTTTAAAAGGTTATTTCTTATTTTCATAAAAATTTTAAAATTTTTTAACAAACAAAGCAAGTTTATCTGATTGATCAGAATCACTGCTTGAATCAGACTCATCTTTAGATGATTTGAAAGCAACACTTTTAGCAACATGATGGTCTTGAATTTCATATTCATAAGTTTGTAATGACCCGACAAGTTCATCTGAGTTTAGATTGTCAACATCTTTAGATTCAATAATGACATTGACTTTAGATCTGAACCTTTTACGTAGTGACCTTAGAATTTTTTGCACAATTTTAGTATTAGAAACAGGTTCTCCTAAATTAAACGAGTCATTCACAATATCATTCAAGCGAATATAGAAATCAGAAAACTTTTCATCCTCATCCATGCGAAGATTTTCAAACTGAGATGTGAGCATTTGAAGTTTGGAAATCTTCACTCGAGGAGTTCCTTTATAAGTGGTTTCAAGAATTTTCCATGCATCTTTGGCTATAGTGTAAGTACTTATTCGACGAAACTCGAAAGCAGTAACTGCTCCAAATAAAGCATTAAGGGCCTTGGAATTAAAATCAAGATTATCATATTCCTGATCCGTCCATAAAGATCTGGGTTTGATAGTGGTATGTGGTATATTATCAACAACAGAGGTCGTAGTCGGTGGCGACCATCCGTCCTCAATAGAATACCATATATGAGGATCCATTGAACTTAAAAATGCTCTCATCCTTGCCTTCCAGTAAGGATAATTAGAGCCATCAAACAAAGGGGGTCTAGCAGTAGACGCACCTTCTCTAGGAAGATTGTGATATCCCAAATTTGACATAACACTTAATTTGTTAAAATTTACCAAGTGACCAGTCTTTGATACCAATTGTAATTTGGGAGTTTATAATAATCTATAAAATTAAACACTTTAATACTACTCACAATCACCACACGACAAAAATAAGAACGCAAGTCGTTTTTAACGTGGAAAACCCATCACAGGTAAAAACCACGGGATCTATCTCAGATCCAAGCAAGAATTCACTATGAATTAATAACCTTACTGTGCCTCTTTGGAATGATATGCCCTATCACTCCTATTACCAACAATGACAGCCTCTCACCATCATTCTATCCACAGTGAATATTTCCAACAATCGTCGTCTCTCACGAAGGTCCACTTGTCTCTCACAAATCATACACTCTCAAACAAGGATTAGAGAAAACACACTCATCATTGAGATTTAGGATTGAAATGAACAAATGGTAAATAATCTCAAGGATAAATTTTGGACCAGAAACTTGAAAAAAGAAGATTTTTGGATCAGTTATCAAACTGTCCGAACTTCCTAGAATTTATAAGATTTCGGGTCACGGACGTCCGTGAATCACTCACGGTCGTCTGTGAGTGTCTTACGGATGGCCGTAGGTCCAAAAATGATAAAATAATTTGTCAAACAGATTTACTTGGCAAGACCATTTTCCTAATGAGCAATACTGATTTTTAAGTCATGATGGTGACAAAAATTCTCACAAAAATAAAACTATTATAACTTATCTAAACTGCTCTAACTACTTTGATATATCATACACTAACTACTTTGACACATCATACATGCAACTACTTTGACACATCATAATTCACGTGGGATTATTAGACCCACTACTTCTATTACACCCCCGCAAGAGAATGGGTCGAGGGCGAACCATTAGCTTGTGTTAAAATAATTGAAATCTTGTTGTGCTCAAGCCTTTGGTGAAGATATCAGTGACTTGATCAATGATTTTAAAGTATCGAATATCAAGTTCATTACAAACAACCATCTCACGAATATAGTGATAATAGACTTCAAGGTGCTTTGTTCTAGCATGAAAAATGGGATTCGAAGTGAGAGATATAGAACTAATGTCGTCACACCAAATGAGAGATGGAGATGCAAGATAAATGTGAAGATCTTTAAAAAATAATCATAACCCTGAAATTTTTGTAGCCGTGTGTGCGAGTTGACAGTATTCCGACTTGGTGCTTGAACGATAAATTGTTGATTATTTTTTAGCACTCCAAGAGATAGGATTATATCCTAAATAAACACAATATCTTCCCGCTGATCTACTATCTACAGGACTACCGGCATAATCAGCATCTGTATAAGCTTTAACTTTTAAAGAGCCTGGTTGAAAAAATATACCGTGATCTAGCGTCCCTTTAACATATCATAAAATCCGTTTGACTGCAATCCAATGGACCTTAGTAGAACGATGCATGAATTGGCAAACTTGATTAATCGAAAAAGCAAGATCCGACTGTGAAAGAGTTAAATATTGAAGAGCATCGACAACACTTTGGTATTCGGTAGGGTCGTGGAGTGGATCACCATCTGATGGATGCATTTTTTTCCCAATAATGGTTGGTGATGCATAAGGCTTTGCATCCTCTATATGTGTCCTTAATAAATCGCGAGCATACTTAGCCTATGTGAAATGCATGCCTTGTGAGGGATAAGAGAATTTGATACCCAGAAAAATAATGAAGATTGCCTAAATCTTTCATGGCAAAAATTTTGCACAACTATATAACAAGCCATTGTACATGTGAAACATTATTGCCGGTGATGAGAATATCATCGATGTACATGAGTAGAAGTATGGTGATCTCGTCATGAAGATATGTATAGAGAGAATAATCTGCTTTAGATTTAATAAAGCCCAAATCTTCAAGATAGTCTGAAAAACGTTGAAACCAAGCCCGTGGTGCTTCTTTCAAACCATAAAGAAAGCGAAGGAGGCGACAAACATGATTTGGAAAAGTTGGATCACCCTTTGGGTTGGCGTATATAAACTTCTTCCTTTAAAAAACCATGTAAGAAAGCATGTTGGACGTCAAGTTGCTGAATGAGCCATTGCTGATGATTAGCTAAGACAAGAACAATTCGAATTGTGGTATGTTTTACAACTGGGCTAAAGGTCTCAGTGTAATCAAGGTCTTCTTGTTGATGAAAACCATTAGCCACAAGACGAGCTTTATAACATTCAATCGAGCCATCAGATCGCCGTTTGACTTTGAAGACCCATTTATTTGCCAAGATATTCATACCATCTTTGGTTGAAACCAAAGGCCAAGTGTCAGCCTTTTGAAGAGCATTAAACTCAGAATACATAGCAGTTTGCCATTCCAATGATTTGATAGCTTGTGTAAAGTAAGTAGGTTCAATAGCATCATTCACAAGAACAGCCCAAGCAGATTTGCTATTTTTTTGTGTGTACCAATCCGTTCACGTGTTAACATGGGATGTACTGAAGATGTCGAGGTAGAGGGCTCCATTGTGGATCTGATAGTGCCATCAGTGTTGGTGATAGGTGGTTTATAAAAAAACACAGAAGGTGATGGGATGGTCGAGTTTGCAGAATCAATATGGTGTTGAGGCTGCATGTGTGACAGCCCAAATTTCCACACCTAGAAATCCGTGCCATAAGGATCATACTCTGGATGATCCCTAGGACAAATCACGAAGTGTCTGCTTGTATAGCGAAAACCAAACAGACACTGTCCAACAGTGGTAGTTCGAGTCATCACATAAGGCATTATAAAAAGAATTAAACGGTAAATACAACATGTCTAATATATATCTCAAAAGAATATACATTCCCAAAAAGGAACCAAGAAGAATCACTGGTGATGGACACCCATCACCGAAACAATGGTTCCTGATAGTGGTTCCTATAGAATGTATAATAATACAAGAAAAGTAAAATATCTAAAGAAATAAATACAAGAAGTGGCCACCAGGCACACAACAATCCAAAGTTTTATACAAAATCCCAAAAGTAACATACTAGTATACCCAGATTAAGGATAAAAATCGTCCGCCTGGACGTCAGTCTCCTTGTCCTCAGCCTTAGCCTCTAGATCGGGCTGGTAGTCAGGGTCACTCTCGGTGCCGGGAACTCTAACCTTAGAACCTAAAATGTTAATAAAAATAGGGTGAGCTACATCCTAGCTCAATAGAAGAATTCCAACTAAAATGAATTGAATATACAGGACATGATATCTCAAAGTAGAAAATCAAATCAGGACATGTGAACAGGACTAATCAAATCAAATACTGAGTTTTAAAACAAGAAACAGATGTTATGCAAGTATATGATCAGTGACTTAAATTGTATATGTTTTCTAACTTAAGAAACTCCTGTGAATATATAACATAGAGTAAATAGGAATTTTCCGATAGGAAACCCCAACCAATTGTCGTTCACATGAACAATTTCAGGGTGCAACAATGCCTCATCTATGGAGTGCAATTATGCCGAGGGTTTATACAAAGCAGATGCACAAGTGTGTCAGGCACAGATATATTGCCGAGTCGGTGGGGATCATCTGGTTAAATCATCAAAATCACATACACACATAAACCTCACAAATCAGATAGCAGAAATCAGGAGCAGGGTTCAGAATACAAAATTAGAAAACAGGAATCAGAGTTAATAAGAATTCATGAGATGCTAACATGCTTGTTAAAACAGAAATCAGGATGCAGATATGAGAAAATCACGAAATCATAGTCCAAACCAGTTTAAGTTGGTTTTCCCCTACCTCAGGTCAGACCTCTTTCTAAGCAAATCCAAAGCTTTTTAAAGCGTCATGGTCTGATCCTAGACCATAAATACAGTATACTACGTGTCAGGTACATCAGAAAGTCAACTGGCGCAGTGTCCAGTAGTGTTCTATTTACAAAAACAAGACAAGACAAAAACAGGGGTGATTGATCGATCAACACCCTTATTAATCAATCAATCCTCCTTATTGATCGATCAATGTCCCCATTGATCGATCAATACTCTCAAATCACCTCACAAGCAATAGAGGTAGTTGATCGATCAATAACCTTTATTGATTGATCAATACCCTTCATTGATAGATCAATACCTTAATTGATCGATCAATAGCTCCTTTTTCTTCACACTTTGACAGAGCAAAATTGATCGATCACCAGCTCAGTTGATAGATCAATATGTCTCATTAATTGATCAATGGCCTCGTTGATCGATCAATGGCTTAAACTTTTAAATTTCCCTCTTTCTGTTCCCTTTTGTAACTTATACAGATTGATCGATCAATCTCCTTATTGATCGATCAATACAAACAAGTGATCGATCAATGCCTTCATTGATCGATCACTATCTCTGTGATCGATCAATACTCATAATTGATCGATCAATTCACTAATTGATCGATCAACACCCTTCGAGCTCTAAACTTTCAGGAATTTCAAGTTCACTGTTCCCTCTTAAATTTTATATGAATTGATCCATCAATGACCTCATTGATCAATCAATACCTCTCATTGATCGATCAATCCAGCATTGATTGATCAATAATGACAGCTCCTCTGTCATTAATGGAGGTCACTTATTTTTCTTATTTTTGATCTATCTTCATTAATGGTTTCTCACAACCATTAATACACACAAACACACATGCAAGGGGCTCTCATCTGCCCAATTTAAATGTATAGGCTCACCTTTACTTGGGCCCTTTCGGGGTCTCGGCAAACGCAATACGGGAAGAGGGTTTCGAATTTAATCTCTTCGATTCGTCGCCATCACAACCCGGAATAGCAGGTGCTTGGCTCCGTCTCCACTCACAGTGCTAGCTCATGTTCTCTCACTCCAACTCGACGTACCGACGTCGACTCCAAGCTCTTAAATCAAGAAATCTGTAACCTAAATCTCTCGTTCAACCGTGGCTTCCCACAGAACTATTCTCAACCTAAATTCCTTGCTAGGGTTTCTAAGGAATAAGAAGAAGAAGAAGAAGAATAAAGAAACTCCAGCTCTTCCTTCCCTTATAAGCCACTTAAACTGAAATATCTCTAATATTTCAGTTTAAACTCTAAGCTATACTCCGGTGTGAGGCGCGAACACAATCGCTACGGCGTAACGTGCCGCATTGACGCCCTATTCGACTTGGACCTAAGCGAGAATTCACATGTGAATTCATCTACACAAGGATTAATATTATTTCTTATAATATTAATTTCAAAATTTTTAAATATGTCTCGATTTCTGTGTTGTGCATGCATATCAAAACAGTCAGGTTCTTATTCATAATTTCAGGGTCTTTACATTATCCCCCCTTAGGAATTTTTGTCCTCGAAAATGTCAAGGTGGTTATATTGAACAGGAAGTAAAATGCAGGCAAAACAGAATGTATATGGAATGCAGAATAAATACAGTACAGTACACATAGAATAAATAACATAATTAAATGTTAGAGTAAAGCAATTAGCTGCCGGGACGTCAGATGGCCCGGTCTCTGCAGGCGTAGGTCTGCTCGGGCTGGATGGCGGCGTACAGTAATCACGAGGATCCACCATGTGCTGACGGGCATGGGCAATCATCGGCGTGGACGTAGTGGCGTACAAGTGCTGCATGACGAGCTCGTGCATGCTCTTGTGATAATCCAACCAGCGATGGATCTGTCGCTGGAACGCCTCCGTGCCGTCCAAACGCTCATGAATGCGCCTGTTACCCTTCACCAGCTCACGAAGCATCACTGCTACATTGACTGAGGAAGGAGGTGGGGGATGTGACATGGTGTGACAGGGCGGTCTACGGGGTGTGGCGGGGGTAGGATGAGTAGACACCTCAGGCTGAGGTGGTGGGACTGGTGGTGCCTCCCCCTCACCAAGTACAGGCGCACCCTTGGCAACGGCAGGCGCGACGGGCTCAGCTACGCCCTCCTCATCCTCAGGGAGTCGTCGAACCAGTAAGTTGTAGCTCTTGGTCCAATCTTTCAGGTAAAAGACCTTGGTGTTGTTGACCAAGCGCGGCTCATTAGGAGCCAAACTGTACGCCTCGCGTAGAGCAATGTATTGCTCCACCATTTTAGTAATGAAGCGCGCGTATGGGATCTGTTTCTTGACCTCGGACTTAACCTTCTCAGACATGAGGTCATTGGCATTGATGATGCCATCAATGACCAAGCCGGCCACAGAGAACCAATGGTTCTCAAAGGCCGAAAATAGGGCCTGCTGTACAACACCCGTCCGCGAGGACTTGTGCAAGAAGGGGTTAAGTGCACACTTGATATAGGTATCAAGCATCCATAGTTTATCAGGTAATTGGGCCCGTGTGATGGACTGCCCCTTCCCATGCTGACCTTGGGTCATCTTGGTGACTACATCAGTAAAAGGGACATCTTTAACATAGGGGGCATCCAGTCCAGTGGTTTCTATGTAAATCGACGAGCACTGTAGTGCAACCGCTACATGAAACTGGTTCAATTTATACTCGAACCTGTCAATGGAAGTGACGAGTCGATGGCGACTATCACCCCAACGGAGGTTCTGAAAGAAAAGCCTCACGATCCTAGGATAGTAATGATCGTGGAATGGCTCCAACAAAGGCTTCAACCTGAACCGTTGGATGTAACCTTTGGCCCAAACCATTTCGGGCCGATCCTCGTAAAGAGAGGAGGTGAACACGTACTCGGGAAGAAAGGTTTTGGACGTCCACCAAGGGTTGGGGACTTCACGTTCGATTGGGGTCGGGAGCGGGATTTGGAAGGGTGGAACCACGTCCGCAACAGGTGCCACAGGGGTTTGGGGAACCGAATCAGGGGGCGGTACAGGGGTACGAGCCCGGGAAGTGGGTACCTTAGGCGAAGGGTTCTTCGTGCGTGGTCCCATGGTCAAAATTTGCAAAAATAAACGATAACAAGAATCAAAATGAAACGAAAAGAAGGTGTTACCGAACGAATGGAATGAAATCCACTCAAATCATGTGGAAGGAGTTGAATGGTCAAAAACTCCGTCGGGAAGAAGGTTGAACGGTCGGTGCCAAAACCCTTTTGATCGATCACTTGTATTCGTTGTGCAAATGACCGTTCAAAACCTCAAATATTACTTAAAACCCCAGGATTGATCAATCAATGCTCTCATTGATCGATCAATGAAGCATCTTAATGCCCTAGCTCGAAGCATAGATCGATCAATCCACTCTGTTGATCGATCAATGACCTCTTAATTGATCGATCACTAAACCTGTTGATCGATCAATAGTCCACTGTGATCGATCAACCAACCTTGGTGATCGATCAACACCCTGAACATTGATCGATCAATACCATCATTGATCGATCAATCACCCAAAATGTGAGAACTAAACCTCACCATCATTGATCGATCACCACCCTGTGTTGATTGATCAATTACCAAATTGATCGATCAATCTCTCTATTGATCGATCAATGCTGATTGTGATGTGGTTCCGCAACACAGTCATTTTCTAAATGCGAATTGTCCGCATTTTGAAAACAAGGGCACACGTATCTCACATACTGCACCCATAATAATAGAATCCTCGAGTCAATGTTACTCGAATAGAGATAAGAAACACAGTCATGATGTCGAATCTTCAAACGAAAATGAAAATGTACCTCTCCTGTCAGGTGAACAATTACGGGTACTGCTCGCGAATCTCAGTTGCGCGTTCCCAAGTAGCTTCCGAAGCCGAATGATTCCTCCACTTGACAAGCACTAGTGGAATCAACTTGGTCTGCAAAACTTGATCCCGATGATCCAAAACCGCGATCGGTTCCTTAATCACCGTCAAGTCCTCTTGCAACTCAATCGATTGGAAATCCAAGACGTGAGTCGGGTCGCCCATGTATCGTCGTAGCATGGAAACATGAAAAATGTTATGTATGCTCGCCAACTACGGTGGCAAAGAAATCCGATAAGCGACTTTGCCAACCCGTCCGAGTATCTCAAAGGGGCCGATATATCGAGGACTCAGCTTTCCACGCTTCCCGAAGCGCATCACGCCCTTGGTTGGCGAGATCTTCACAAAGACCTT
Organism: Chloranthus sessilifolius; assembly: GCA_021018995.1. Lineage (NCBI taxonomy): Eukaryota > Viridiplantae > Streptophyta > Magnoliopsida > Chloranthales > Chloranthaceae > Chloranthus > Chloranthus sessilifolius. The sequence continues at coordinate 143,910,902 of CM037590.1, read as the reverse complement.
GTCTCCAACCTGAAAACAGTGGTTAATTTCATAGCCAAACCATTTAACTATGAAAAGTAACTTTTTAAAACATATTTGGGTATACCTGAAACTCGACATGCATCTGATGGAGATCGGCATAACTCTTTTGGCGACTTTGAGCAACCCTCAATCTTTCGCGGATCAACCGAACTATCTCGGTTGCATTGTCCACTATATCAGGTCCCAAAACAAGCTTCTCACCGACTTCTTCCCAATTCAAAGGAGACCTGCATCGTCGTTCGTACAAGGCTTCATAAGACGCCATCCCAATACTCGACTGATAGCTGTTATTGTAAGCGAACTCAATCAGAGGCAAATGTTGATCCCATAAACCATGAAAGTCCAACATACATGCACGCAACATATCCTCTATAATCTGGTTCACTCTCTCAGTCTGCCCATCAGTCTGAGGATGAAACATTGAACTGAACTTTTCAATTTAGAACCCATGCCTTCCTGAAATCATCGCCAAAATTGCGACATATAGAGCGGATCTCTATCACACACGATGCTGACTAGTATTCTATGTAACCGAACTATCTCTTTCATGTATAGTTCTACAAGCTTATTGGCTGTATATGTAGTTCGATATGGCAGAAAATGTGCAGACTTCGTCAGTCGATCTACAATGACCCAGATGGCATTGTTCTTCCTCAACATGCTCGGCAATCCTAAAATAAAATTCATAGAAATGGCTTCCCATTTCCACTCCGATACTGGCAATGGTTGTAACAAACCTGCTGGATTTCGATAGTCTACTTTCACCTGCTGGCAGATCAAACACCGAGAAACATAATCTGCAATATCTTTCTTCAGTCCTTTCCACCAAAAACTTCGCTTGAGATCTTGGTACATCTTAGTACTCCCAGGATGTATAGCATATGTAGACTTGTGCGCTTCCTTCAAAATTATATCTTTAAGATCTTTTGTATCAGGTATGCACATTCGATCTCTGAATAGCAAAGTACCATCATCTTTGATGATAAAATCAGGCCTAATCCCGTTAATCACATCCTTTCTAATGGCCATAAGCTCATCGTCAATCATCTGGAGCTTACGCACGTTATCAAACAACGTGGGCGGTATCACAATAGTAGCCATCAATGCCCCGAAACCCTTGACGTCAATCAGTGTATCGCATAAGGCCAGGTCCTTAAGTAGATGCCACCACTATACTCTGGTGATAAGGTGTGTCAACTGAGCTGAAGGCTTCCTGCTCAAAGCATCTGTTACAACATTAGCCTTCCTAGGGTGATACTGGATGGAACAATCGTAATCCTTTAAGAACTCCATCCATCTACGCTGTTGCATGTTAAAATCCTTCTGGGTAAACAGATACTTGAGACTTTTGTGGTCGGTGAAGATATCAAATGCCTCACCGTATAAGTAGTGCCTCCAGATCTTTAAAGCAAAGATCACTGCCACTAACTCCAGATCATGAGTTGGGTAATTTTTCTCATGCTTCTTAAGTTGTCTAGAGTCATACGCGATAACCTTCTTGTGCTGGTTGAGGACACAACCCAAACCACTATAAGATGCATCACTATAGATAGCGAAACCCCCTCTGCCAGAAGGTATAGCTAATACTTGTGTTGTAGTCAGAAGCGTCTTCAGTTCTTGGAAGCTCTTCTCACATTGATCAGTCCAATCAAACTTAGCATTCTTCTTTGTGAGCTGAGTAAGCGGACTTGATAACTTGGAGAACCCCTCTACAAATCGTCGGTAGTATCCTGCTAGCCCAAGAAAACTACGGACCTCTGTTACCGTTCTCGACTGTTCCCAATTCATGACGACCTCGATCTTTGTCAGGTCGACTGTTATACCCTTAGCAGAGACAATGTGGCCCAAGAAACTAACTTGGTCCAGCCAAAACTCACACTTACTGAGCTTCGCATACAATTTGTGATCTTTGAGGGTCTGTAAAGCTACGTGTAGATGTCCTTCATGTTCCTCCTTTGTCTTGGAATAGACAAGGATGTCATCTACAAAGACAACCACAGACTTATCCAAGTGTGGTTTAAACACTCGGTTCATCAGGTCCATAAAAGACGCAGGTGCGTTCGTCAATCCAAATGGCATAACCAAGAATTCATAGTGCCCATATCTGGTTTTGAACGCCGTCTTCTCGACATCTTCTGCTTTGACTCATAGCTGATGATAACCTGACCTCAAGTCAATCTTCGTAAAGAACCTCGCTCCTTATAACTGTTCAAACAGATCATCGATCCTAAGGAGCGGGTAACGATTCTTAATCGTCAACTTGTTCAACTGCCGATAGTCAATGCATAGACGCATTGAGTCATCCTTCTTTTTGACAAACAATAGTGGTGCTCCCTAAGGAAACACACTAGGTCGAACGAACCCTTTGTCAAGCAGTTCTTGCAGCTGCTCCTTTAACTCTTGTAATTCTGCTGGAGCCATCCGATAAGGAGTCTTAGATACTGGTTTAGTGCCCGAAACCAGATTTATCGTAAACTCAATCTCCCGAGCTGGTGGTAGTCCTGGTAAATCCTCAGGAAACACATTGGGATATTCGCATGCAACGTGAATATCAGATATCACATTCGTCTCTTCCCGTTGCTCTTGTAGAAAGGCCATATATCTACTGCATCCACTCTTCATCATCCTTTCGGCCCGAACAACTGATATTAACGGGGCTACCTTAGACTTCACCTCGAAGAATCTGAATGATCACTCCTTTGGAGGGCAAAAAACTTCGATCTTCCGTAGGCAATCAGCGCTCGCATGGTAAGCGGATAGCCAGTACATTCCCAGAATGATGTCAAATCCCTTCATATCTAACAAAATTAAATATGCCAGTGTCTCGTGATCATCTACTGACACAATACCGATTTACACACTGTGGGTGCATTCACTGCACTTCCCGTAGGAATGGACATTGTCAATATGAACTCTAACTGCTCAGGAGTGGCATCAATTCTTTCATAAATTGAGGCCTAACAAATGAGTGCGTAGAGCCTGGGTCTACCAAAACTTGTGCTCGGTGGAAACAAATATCACAACTTCGATATACTTTCAGCTCACCTATAAGTCAGTCATATATTTAGATCAAGCGTTTAAGATGTGTATGCATAACGTGCACTAACCTTCTAAACATTTAATCAAAACAACTTTACTTTTCTAAGCTCCAGTATATCCTACTAGATAAATAATCTCACTTACCTTGGATGACATCATTCAATGTCAGAGCATCGATCGCGGTAACAGCATACGCTCGACCTTGAACCACAGATCGAGAAGATCTCTGAGTAGATACTGATCCTGACCGCTCCTTGCCGTCTTTGCTCTCCTCTGGGCAGTTCCTAACCAAGCGGCCCATTTTGCCACACTTGAAGCACGCCCCTGTCTCCCTTCTGCACTCCTCTGTCTTGTGTGGTTTCTCATACTTTGCACATGACACAGCTGGAGTGAACAAAGAGACCCTTGAAGATCCCTGTGTCACTGAGGCCCCACTACCAGAAGAACCAGACGATCGAAATGGTCTGGAAAATGTAGGCACTGCTGCTCTCTGGTATGAACTCGGCCCTGAAGAGATCACCGGTCGGGAGTGTGTAGGGTATCTCGGAGGTCTGGAGAATCTAGCCCTCTTATTTTGTTCAGGGTCCTGAGATTGCCCCTGAAATGGCCTGTCTCTGGTCTGCTTGTCTCTCCAAGCAAACTGCTTCTGGTTCTCCTCTTCTGCTATGAGAGCCTTGGCCATAACTCTCTCATATGTCTCTATTTCCCACATGGCGACATCCTTATGTAGATTGAAACTTACGCTCTCATCATTTCGGTGACTACATGTCGTGCGAACCTAGCCAGTCGATCAAACTCAGCTCCGTACTCTCTCACTGACATCGCACCCTGCTTAAGCTCTATAAACTTCACCTCCCACTGATGCCTCACAATTTTTGGAAAGTATTTATTGTAAAACACTTCCGTGAACTCCTCCCATGTCCAAGGAGTGTGAGGAAACTCTCTCTGTCGATTCTGTGACACCGACTTCCACCAAGGTCCGGCATCACCATCTAACTTGAAAGTGGCCCAGCGCACTTTCTCTACATCATTGCACTGGAGCACTTCAAAAAGCTTCTCCATCTCCTCTATTCATCCCTCTGCCTCTATGGGATCTGTCTGACCCAAAAAGTTAGGAGGTCTCATTCTCCTAAATTCTGCGAACCCGCTTGCTGATGAGGTGGTCTAGCTGCCTGTTGAGTCAGAGCAGCTGTCTGCTGAGCGACGTTGGTAGCCAAGGCTTCCAATACCTGCTCCATTCTCTCCTCATTGTCTCTTCTACCTCCTCTCGGTCCTACTGGAACCGCATTCGCCTGTGTGAGAAATTCTAATCCCCGTGACGTACCAACAACGTCGGGGATCTCTCTCACTGGAACCTCTCTCTGACTTTCCCTACCTCCACTGCGCCCGCCTCTAAACCTAGGGCCCATACTGGTTTGTCATTGTGAAAATAATAACACTGATCACTACTAGATTGTGAAAACAATCCAACATGAACCCGCAGTTCAACCTAAAGCCTAGGCTCTGATACCAACTGTGACAGCTCGAATTTCCATGCCTGAAAATCCGTGCCATCAGGATCATACTCTGGATGATCCCCAGGATAAATCACGAAGTGTCTGCTTGTATAGCGGAAACCAAACAGACACTGTCCAGCATTGGTAGTTCGAGTCATCACATAAGACATTATAAAAAGAATTAAACGATAAATACAACATGTCTAATATAAATCTCAAAAGAATATACATTCCCAAAAATGAACCAAGAAGAACCACTGGTGATGTACACCCATCACCCAAACAATGGTTCCTGATAGTAGTTTCTATAGAATGTATAATAATACAAGAAAAGTAAAATATCTACAGAAATAAATACAAGAAGTGGCCACCAGGCACACAACAATCTAAAGTTTTATACAAAATCCTAAAAGTAACAGACTAGTATACCCAGACTAAGGATAAAAATCGTCCGCCTGGACGTCAGTCTCCTCATCCTCAGCCTCTAGATGGGGCTGGTAGTCAGGGTCACTCTCAGTGCTAGAAACTCTAACCTCGGAACCTAAAATGTTAATGAAAATAGGGTGAGCTACATCCTAGCTCAATAGAAGAATTCCAACTAAAATGAATTGAATATGCAGGACATGATATCTTAAAGCAGAAAATCAAATCAGGACATGTGAACAGGACTAATCAAATCAAATACTGAGTTTTTAAATAAGAAACAGATATTATGCAAGTATATGATCAGTGACTTAAATTGTATATGTTTTCTAACTTAAGAAACTCCCGTGAATATATAACACGGAGTAAACAGGAATTTTCCGATAGAAAACCCCAACCAATCGTCGCTCACATGAACAATTTCAGGATACAACAATGCCTCATCTATGGAGTGCAATTGTGCCGAGGGTTTATACAAAGCAGATGCACAAGTGTGCCAGGCAGATATACCGCCGAGTCGGTGGGGATCATCTGGTTAAATCATCAAAATCACATACACACATAAACCTCACAAATCAGATAGCAGAAATCAGGAGAAGGGTTCAGAATTCAAAATTAGAAAATAGGAATCAGAGTTAATAAGAATTCATGAGATGCTAACATGCTTGTTAAAACAGAAATCAGGATGCAGATATGAGAAAATCACGAAATCATAGTCCAAAACAGTTTAAATTGGTTTTCCCCTACCTTAGGTCAGACCACTTTCTAAGCAAATCCAAAACTTTTTAAAGCGTCATGGTCTGATCCTAGACCATAAATACAGTATACTAATTGTCAGGTACGTCAGAAAGTCAACTGGCGCAGTGTCCAGTAGTATTCTATTTACAAAAACAAGACAAGACAAAAATAAGGGTGATTGATCGATCAACACCCTTACTGATCGATCAATCCTCCTTATTGATCGATCAATGTCCCCATTGATCGATCAATACCCTTAAATCACCTCACAAGCAATAGAGGTAGTTGATCGATCAATAACCTTTATTGATCGATCAATACCCTTCATTTATCGATCAATACCTTAATTGATCGATCAATAGCTCATTTTACTTCATACTTTGACAGAGTAAAATTGATCGATCACCAACTCAGTTGATCGATCAATATGTCTCATTGATCAATCAATGGCCTCGTTGATCGATCAATGACTTAAACTTTTAAATTTCCCTCTTTCTGTTCCCTTTTGTAACTTATACAGATTGATCGATCAATATACACAAGTGATCGATTAATGCCTTCATTGATCGATCAACACCAGCCATTGATCGATCACTATCTCTGTGATCGATCAATGTTAATAATTAATCGATCAATTCACTAATTGATCGATCAACACCCTTCAAGCTCTAAACTTTCAGGAATTTCAAGTCCACTGTTCCCTCTTAAATTTTATATGAATTGATCCATCAATGACCTCATTGATCGACCAATACCTCTCATTAATCGATCAATCCAGCATTGATCGATCAATAATGACAGCTTCTCTGTCATTAATGGAGGTCACTTATTTTTCTTATTTTTGATCTATCTTCATTAATGGTTTCTCACAACCATCAATACACACACAAACACACATGCAAGGGGCTCTCATCTGCCCAATTTAAATGCATAGGCTCACCTTTACTTGGGCCCTTTCGGGGTCTCGAAAAACGCAATACGGGAAGAGGGTTTCGGATTTAAACTTTCCGATTCGTCGCCATCACAACCCGGAATAGCAGGTGCTTGGCTCCGTCTCCACTCACAATGCTAGCTCACATTCTCTCACGCCAACTCGACGTACCGACGTCGACTCCACGCTCTTAAATCGAGAAATCTATAACCTAAATCTCTCTTTCAACCGTGGCTTCTCACAGAACTATTCTCAACCCAAATTCCTTGCTAGGGTTTCTTAGGAAGAAGAAGAAGAAGAATAAAGAAACTCCAGTTCTTCTTTCCCTTATAAGCTACTTAAACTGAAATATCTCTGATATTTCAGTTTAAACTCTAAGCTATACTCCGGTGTGAAGCGCGAACACGATCGCTACGGCGTAACGTGTCGCATCGACGTCCTATTCGACTCGGACCTAAGCGAGAATTCACATGTGAATTCATCTACACAAGGATTAATATTATTTCTTATAATATTAATTTAAAATTTTTTCAATATGTCTAGGGCATGTATATGCGTGTTCTTGTTCTTAATTTGAATTTCGTGCATAAAGATGGGAAGAGATTCAATCGCCAATATTAGTTGTTAAGGGTTATGATGAACATGTGTAGATGCTGACGAGATTTTCATTGGTAAAAGAGTCATGGGGGAATAATTCTCTTCGGACTGAGGTGTTGTGGACTTTGGAATCTTGAATGAAAATAGTGGCACATTAAAAATAATGTGTCTAGATAAATAAATATGCCCATTTTTAACATCTAAACAACGATAATGCTTAGACTTTAATTGAAGTTTATTTTTGTTGTAAGGCCTTAGATAAGGAAAACATAAACAACCAAATGTTCGAAGAATTGAATAATTTGGAATTCTTTGAAATAATTTTTTGTAAGGGGCCACATGGGTTAACACTTTTGTAGGGAGGCAATTAATCCGATAAATAGAAGCATTGAATGCTTCTATCCAGTAATCTTTAGGCGTTCTTGCTTGAGCCAAAAGTGTTAATCCCGTGTCTACTATATGTCTATGTTTCCTCTCTACGACTCCATTTTTCTCTAGAGTGTGACTACAAGACATTCGATGAAAAATTTCACTCTGAGATAAAAGACTTTGAAATCGTGTATGAAGATATTCACCACCATCAATTTGTAGGGATTTAATAGTACAAGAAAATAAATTTTCAACACATCGTTTACATTTAATAAAATAATCAATGACTTTATGCTTAAATCTCATTGGAAATATCCATAAACATTTGGAATAGTCATCAACAAATAACAAATAGTACATAGAATCTTTAATGAAATAATAAGGAAAAGTTCATATATCAGAATGCACTAATTCTAAAGGAGTGGAAGCAACAGAAGGATGAAAGTTCAAATGACAATTTAGTACTTTTTCCTAATGGATAAGAGTCACATGAAAAGCTTTGAAGAGATCCTTTAAGCAATAGATGGTCTTGAGCGGCAAAGCGCTGCATTATTGAAAAAGTAGGGTGGCCTAATCGATGATGCCAAATAGAAGTGCAGCCATGTTCCCCAATAAAAGCAAAAAAAGTAGACTTTTGAGAATGAAGACAATGAGGATAGAGTCTATTTTCACTCGTCCCGTGGAAAAGCATCTTTCCTGTTTGTACGTCCTTTATATGGAAATCATCAAAGAAAAACACAAAATAACAGTTATTATCTCGAGAAATTTTATTAATGGAAATAAGATTTACGGAAGCGTTGGAACAATGTACAATATTGTTTAGAAAGAAATAAGAGGAATCATAATTCAAGGTGTTAGACCCAATATTTAGAGATCGTCAAACCTTCACCATTACCAACGGCGACTTGATCAAATCCATGATATTCTTGATGGAGTGAAAGATTTGCCAAATCTGAAGTTATATGATGTGAGGCGCTAGCATCTGTATATCAAGTTTGATTTTCATTTGAAGCACCAGATGAAGCAACCATGGCAACCAACTTTTTCGTAGGAACACGTCCTTTGTAAGAAAGATCCATCATGTGATAACAATTTATCATAGAATAGTCTGGCCGTTCACAAATTTGACAAGGAATACGCTGTATTTGTTGTTTTGGTGGTCCTTCTGAACAAGTAGAAGAACTAGCAGGTTGAAACCCCTTATTATTAGGACGACCATTGTTGTGCTGAAAATTCTGATTTCGTGGACCATAATGTCCGTTCTCATTTTCACGTTTCCCATTGCGTGAATTGGGAGTAAAAATGGCAATAGTATGTGATTCAAGATGACCCAAATTTTGTTCTTCAATGCACATTTCTGCACTTAATAGATGTCCCAGTAAATCATCAAGAGAGATGGGTGTCCCTTATGCTTGAATAGAGTTGACTGTGCTTTCATTTACTGGTCCAACGCCGTTTAAGATAAGAGTAATAAGGTTGTCTTCTTCCACCGATTTACCAGTAAGGGCTAGATCATCAGCAAGAGTATTCATCTTATCGATATAATCTGATATGTAATGGTTGTCGCCTTTTGCAATTTGTAGCTACATAATGGTGTTTGAGATTGGGATGCATAACGCTTCTCAAGAGTGCACCAGACATCTCGGGATGTGGTTAGGCGAGCAACCGTAGAAAGAACACTCGTAGTGAGTGTAGCGTTGATCCAACTAAGTAAGGCCTGATCTTGCTGTTGTCATTCTAAATTGCGAGGATCAATATCACCACTGATTTCATCATCAGTAGTGAGCATAAATTTTGGAGGAAAAATGTTCATGCCATTGACGAATCCTATAAGATTGTTAATTTTGAGAACCAACATAAATTGGGCAACCCATATTCGATAGATTGTTCGGTCAAGTTTGACCATAATAAGATGGAAGTGTTTGAGAAGGAAATGATGGTTGAGGTAGAGGACGCCATTGGTAATAAGAAGAAAAAAAAATAAAAATAAATAAATAAGTCAGTAGTTGACAAATGCTTTGAAACCATATAAAATCTAGCAAAGGCAAAAACTTGAAACCCAAAATAATTGATGGGTTGTACAGTGGTCTTGGTGCTCCATTTATAATGTGTTGTTGACAATATCACATGCTAAAAATAAAAACAAAACTACTCTAACCACTTGGACACATCATATATGCAACTACTTTGACACACTGCAAAAGACTATTAGCGGCAGTTTTTGGAAACCAAAAACTACCGCTATTAACAAAAAATACTTGTTGTTTCAATGACAAGACTAGTAGTGACAGTTTTTTTTTTTAATAGCAGCAGTTTTTGGCTGCCGCTGAAACACCTTATTTTTGTAGTGACATCATAATTCACATGGTATTATTAGACCCACTACTTCTATTACCATGTGGCCCCGAACTCGAAGATTGGGTGACACGGCCACTTGAACAAGATCAATGGGAAGGAAAAATGTGGTATTATTTTCTTTTCTTTTTTAACTGAATTAGCAATGTACATAAAAAATAAATAGAGTACAAGACAAGGTTGGATTTAAGGGAGCTTCGGCATTGCCATCACCCCCAAATAATCCAAGCCAAAAAAATGCACAAGGACAGAAAATCATAAGCTAAAACAAATGTTAGGGACAATACCAATAACTTGTGAGAATTCTTTGTTTTCTGCTGTGGTGACTGCATGAGAAGCTAAAGCACCAGCCACACAATTTCCTCCAAAAATAAGTGTATCTGACTAATCTAGATTTGCCAGACTTAAGAGCGCTTTGTTTTGCTCGTACTGTGCTTTCCGTGGGCATTTAGAACGAAAGTTGAGAGCACTGATGAGAAGGAAGGAATCTAATTTGATGATCCATCAATATTGACGGTGATATGATCAGTGTGGTTCTAACCTGTAAAGGGTTCCAATAAACAACAGAGATTTTCATGGCTTCATGCTTCAAGATAGGAATATGCAGCAAATTTTGATGTTTAAGAGAGGATTTTCTTTTAGGCTTCAAATTTTCCAGATTAACTTGCGGTCCATATGTTCGATCCTTTAACATCTGGGTCTAGATACCTGTTTAAACTTCACTGATTAGGGAGTCCTTAGAAAGGATCGGAGTTCCCACTATGTGAAAAAGCCAAAAAAACCATTGCCTTAAACAATGATTTTTTCAAAAAATCACTGACTTTGACAGTGGTTTTTTTTTATAAAAATCGTTACCCTAAACAGTTATAAAAAAAGGAGTAATTTTTTTTTACCACTATACAAAACAGTGGTTTATGAACTTCATAAAAGAGTTCTGCGAAAAGATTGCAAGCGATAGTTTAAATGGGGTCTGAGTTCAGAAAAGAGTTCTCACAAAGGAAATGTAAACGATACTAGCAACTAAAATTAAAAAGCTTAAATTTGGGATTAGAAAATGAAACAGAGAAATTTTTTGGGCTGGTAAAGGAGGGAAAAAAAAAGAACTCTTGATCAAGATTCAAAGCATTAATCTTTAAGGGGAATCAACTGCACTTAGTGATTCCAATGGCTCTCAGGTAGCATTTGCAGTGCTATGCATATTGCATCCAAATTCACTTTTTTTCTGAAAATTCACTAATTTGAGGTTCTCTGAATTAATCACGAATTATTCACAAATTTAAAAAACTAAAAATCACGAATTATCCACTAGAAAGATTGAAAAAATAAAATTCAATAATTAAAAAAACTGAAAATCAAAACGAAATTAGAGGGCAGAAAAACCTATTGAGAAGGCTTTTTGCAGAAATACAGAGATAACAGAGCAAAAAGATTTAGAATTGCTTTGACGAATTACTGAGATGAGGGAGTTTGAGCGAGAGAGAAGTCGTTGGAGAATCAACCCCTAATTTGTTTTTTCAGATCCACTAACCTTCCTTTTCTGTTTGCCTCCACCAGATTTAGCAAGCTTCAAAGACGGAGCCAACTCGTTTCCGAATTTGCTCTTCGAGTAGCTGGATCTCGCCTCTACAACTCCTCATAGTCTGAATCTCCAATCCTTCCATAAAAACCTCCTTCAATTCCACTAGATCTGACATCCGCCCCTCCTCAAATTGATCAATAAACGAATGAATCCGTAGTCGGAGCATTCATTCGCTGGATCAATAGAGAAAATGGATTAGGGTTTCATGTTTTAGAGAGAGAGAGAGAGAGAGAGACAGGCTACGGTTGAAGATGAAAACTAAAAACAGGGGAATAGATATAAAGAGAGACAAGAGAGGAGTTTTGGAATTAGGTTCCCGATGGAGTTGCACATGATGAGGCACGTGATAGCATTTTAACTTATACAAACCACTGTTTTACAAGTGACACCACTATTTTAAGCTGTGGAATATTATACCGTTATTTTAAGCAGTGATTTATTTTTTGTTGCTAAAGTGGTTTTTGCCTTATTTTGACGTAGTGTCCGATCGAGAGTAGCTATCAATAAGAGGAGTGTGTATTTGACTCCATAAATATTGGTGTAAGAATATGCAGTGGTGTCACATTTGTTTAGCCTCCAATTAAGTGAATTTTCACAAGCAATGTGAATTCCTGATGCAATTATACACTTCCAAACGTCTGAAGAACTAGCTTTTGCCTATCCATTCCAGTAGAATGACCCATCTATATATTTGTTATGTGCAAATCGGCTCCAAGCACTGTTTTCGATTATCAACTTCCACCCTGGCATAACCATTCCACTTTTGTGAGTGTCTTCTGGTTCTCTGATATATACCCAGTCCACCTTCAGCCGGGGGCTTTGTGATGGTTTCCCAGTTGACCCAATGAACTCGGTTTTTCACCCCAGAAAAAATTCCAAGTCTTCTTTAATTTATCAATAACATAGCGGGGAATCGCAAGAAAGGAGAGAGTATACACCGGCATGCTATTAAGGACATGATTAAGTAGGGTGAACCTACCCCCATCATAAAGAAACTTTGATTTCTAAATTGCAATCTTTTTGTTGATTTTCTCTACTAGGCCCTAACAAGATTCCTTAGTTAACCCGTCTGAGAAAATATGAACTTTTAGGGCCTAGGTGGGAAAATAAAATAATATGCCTATATTTTTCCATGGATACCTAAGTTGTAGGAAACCGTGTGATTCCTTTATTTTCCTTTATTTTTCGCTATTTAGATAACTACATTATTAGTTGGGAAAACGCAGGATTAACCAAATCCTGTGTTTGGATACATATGCAGGAAATTGTAGGAAAATAACATATCCTAACAAAAATAATTGCCATAATACCACAAAAGATCATTCAAACTAAAAAAACATTAGCTGTAATATCATAAAAATGATTCACAAAAATGACCAAAAAATTATATATGTATTAAGTTTTTTTTTTCTCTTTACATATCTTAGTGAATTGCTCTAATGGTTGACTCACTACAAAAAATAAGACTGTTAGCAGCAGTTTTTTGCGGCCAAAAACTGCCGCAATTAATAAAATAAGACTATTAGCGGCAAGGGTATTAGCGGCAGTTTTTTTTGTTAATAACGACAGTTTATGGCTGCCACTAATAGTCTCTTTTTTTTGTAGTGATTTTGTGGTTTGTCAAGTTTAGGTTCTAGGTTCAAACCTTATTATGTGTAATAAATTATTATTATTATTATTTTTTAATTAATTATACTAGAGCATATACACCGTATATATGAGCATATAGCTCTACAACATAGTAAAGCTCCTTGTAAGAGAAATCTCTCCAAAAACAAGTTGGTGCAACACCTAAATAGATGGAGAGTAGCTTAAAAATAGGCCAAAATTGTGAGATTTGATTAAAAAATTCAAAGAAGAAATATTTGTTATAAAAACAAATACCATAACAAGATTGCTTGAAGATTTTTGATAATTTTGGGTGGTCAAAATAATTTTGTGTAGATGAGAATCCACTGATGTAAATTAGGACCCCTAAAGCTTAGTAACAAATTTTTTGAAAGTTTGGCCAATTGACCACCCAAGTTATAATGTGGCTCTGCCTTTAATTTTTCGGGATGTGTACCATATAGAATCAACATCAGACCGTCTAATAGGGGTCATGATCTTAAGATATATGATGAGGAAGATTGAAAAAAAAAACAATCTTCATCATCTAATTCAAATCAGTCAATGATTTTTGTCCGTGAAAATATTGTATAGTATTACTAAACGAGTGAGAAGAGTTGTACAGATGAGAAGTCCAAAGGGTTGGAAGATAGAAAACCAAGGGACCTCTCGGCATTTGTTTTCGGATTTTAGCGAAAAATGTGAAGATAATTTCCGACCTTTTGGATGTCATCCAAACAACAAGAATCTCGGTAATTCATTTGTTGCATATGAGTTTTTCCTTATCTCCTCTTGTTTCCCTTGAAATCAAGCAGGTCCTTAAGTAATTTGAAAGGAGAGATCCTCAAGAGAAACCAAGACATTCATAGGCAAGATTTATTTTCGGCGCTGAAGTTTTCTTTGGAGCGAATAGTTACTTCTTGTTAGGTTAACTGTTTGACTTGAGACTTTCTCATAATTTTTGACAGAGGTAGATTACGGATACTTTTTCGTACTTCAGCTGAAAAACATTAAATCATCCCTACAAAAAGTAAGTGAGAGAGCTATATATATATATATATAGAGAGAGAGCTATATATATATATATATATATATATATATATATATAGCACTACATACCTAGTTATTAAAAGGTAGGTTGTGAGTCCTTTTACCTACTGTTGCTCCCCCATCTTCAGGTCGTATTAGATACCTGGTCATGCCGCTGACACTTTTAATACTCAAGTAACTTTTTGGGATTTACATCATATGGAATCATCATGTGCCTGTGACTAAACACAATATTCTCAAGATTTAATTTGTGAAAGATGAATGATAACAATGTTTATCGACTAACTTAATGCCCTCACAAGTTATCTAAAATTAATGATATGATGGATTTATATGGTAGTCACTAATTTTAGATGGTGTGTACCAGCTTTGAATCAAATGATGAAAATTAGTTTTTGTCAGTCTTTTAACGTGGAGATCTATAGATAATGATGTTGATGTTAATTTAATAAGGCACACATACCAAACATTGATCCGTAACAAGTCAGTTGACGCTCTTGATGCTTAGATAAAACTAATAGATAATATTAACTCATTTTCTTTGACGACCATAACTTGTCCTGCTTAAGAAGAATATTTTGGTTCCGCATATGCTAAGAGGTGGTCAATCGATTTGAACCCTCCAATTAATGTATCACCTAATTGATGGGCAATGACCTAAAACAAGGATTGACCGAGGGTCCATTTGGATTGCTAGATTAAAAATCCAAGTGCTTATTTTTTCTCCTAAAAGCTGCTCAGTTAGGAGACTTAAATTTTTATGCATTAAAAATCTTTAACTTTGTCTAAAACAGAGACATTTAATTCCACCAAGAGATGTTGAACTAAGTTTTCAAAATCAGAGACTTCCAAGACTCTAGGTAACAATTGTTAACGGATGAAGATTATCAAGCTGTTAATGGATGAAGATTATCAAGCTATCAAGCTGTAAATGGATGAAGATTATGCGATAATCTTCATCCGTTAACATATAAGATGGAAGGATTAATACATAGAATATTTTTTATTTAATTGATAATTATACAAAGCAAAAGATATTTTAGCCATTTGCATCAAGCTCTTTGCATCAAGCTCAAACTTTCTTCAACTCCTTGCGTACTCCTCCAAAAGCACACACCATAATAACAGGTAGGGATTTATTAAAAGCATCATTGATCAAGCGGGAGATTTCCTCGGGTTTTCAGATATGAACACTTTATCTACAAAGGTACCATTCAAGCCTTACCCTTAAGGCGGGCCTACCATTATAGTAGTAGCGTGGCAGGGCTGCATGTATTAGTCAACGCAATCCGTCAGTCCAATGTTGTGTCTTCTACTGCTGGTTCTTTGCCGGTCGGGGTACCCGCCACTCTCTCTGTCGAATTGTTCTAGATCTATTTCTATTGCACCACGGTCTCATCACACATCATTACAACCATGACCATGACCACCACCAATCTCAACTCCACCTCCCCCACTATAACTAAGACCACGACCACGACCTCCACCCCAACCATTGCCACACTAGAAGCGAACACCATAACCATCTCCACCATGACTACTATCACTACGACCACCATCAACACTATCACTATTTCCACTTCAACAAACACCACCACCACCATTGTTGTTTCCACCACAACAAACACCACCACCTTATCCACCATGACCATATATGACCACCTCCACCACAAGCACCACCACTATGACCCCCTATCCTCCTTCACCACAACTACTACCACCATCTTCTTCACCATGATCATAATCATAATCATGATTATTAGCTTGACCACGATCATGATCACCACCATCACCTCCTTTATCACAATCGTGACTACCACTCCAACATCATCACAAATAAGATTTATTTTTCGCGTTGAAGAATTTTTGGAGCGAATAGTTACTTCTTATAACTATTTGACTTGAGACTTTCTCATAATCTTTGACGAAGGTAGATTATGCAGACTTTTTCATACTTTTGGTGAAAACCATGAAATCATCCACAAAAAGTAAGTCAGAGGAAGCTATACACACACACACACACACACACACACACATATATATATATATATATATATAGCACTACATACCTAGTTATTAAAAGGTAGGTTGCCTACCCTTTTACCTACTGCTGCTCTCCGCCTTCAGGTAGTATTAGATACCTGGCCTGGTCACTGACACTCTTCATACTCAAATCACTTTTTGGGATTTGCACCATATGGAACCATCATGTGTTGCGTGTGACTTGACACATGTTCTCAAGATTTAATTTGTCAAAGATGAATGATAACAAATGTCGATCAGCTAACTCAATGCCATCACTAGTTATCTAAATTAATGATATGTTGGATTTACATGGTAGCTACTAAGCTTAAATAGTGTTTACCGGCTTTGAATTAAATGATGAAAATTAATTTTCGTCACAATCTTTTACACCAGAGATATGTAGATAATGATGTACCTAATAAATGATGCTGGTGTTAATTTTATATGCCATACATCCCAAAAATTGACTCGTATCAAGTCAACTGACGCTCTTGTTGCTTACATAAAACTAATAAATAATATTAACTCATTTTCTTTGACGACTATAGTTTGCCTTGGTTATGCCTCTGCTAGGAGGTGGTCAATCTAAATTAATGATATGTTGGATTTATATCACCTGGTTGATGGGCAATGACCTAAAACTAGGATTGACCTGAGGGTCCATTTGGATTGCTAGATAAAAAATCCAAGTGCTTATTTTTTCTCCTAAACAATGTTCAGTTAGGAGACTTCAATTTTTATGCATGATAAAATCTTTAATTTTGCATTCAATAATTGCACAGACAAATGCAATCTCTCCGATTTGAGAAGCATTGGGCAATTATGGTCATAGTCTAATAAAAAATGTTTCTCTAGATTCATCGCATGCAAGCTAGACCGTATCTTTATTAATCATGACTGAAAAAATTTATTCCTAAATATGATTGTGGATTATAAAGAGCCTAATCTTTCTGATCATTCTCTTCTTTTCATTCAGGGAAATCAATCCTATCCGAAAGGTCCTAAACCTTTTAAATGTTTTGATATTTGTAGCAAATAAAATGGATTCTATGATCTTGTTGAGAAGCGATGGTCTGAACCTATTAAGGGGCATCTGATATTCAAGAATCAGCAGAAACTAAAGTTTTTACGGGCAGATATCAGAAATTGGAACAAGACTTCCTTTGGTTCCATTCATACTCGATTCGATGATGCTCGAAGGGCCCTTCAAGATATTCAGCATAAAATCAATCTAGTGCAGCCCAACGATGATCTGACTAATGCTGAAAAAGATGTTGTGATCAACCTTAATAAGGAACTCAATATAGAGGAGATCTTTATACGGCAAAAGGCTCTAGTTCAATGGTTAGACGCTGGAGACTCCGATACAAAATTTTTCTATTCCATGGTCGCTTCCCGGATTTCTAGCAACACCTTCTTCGAGCTCCTTCTTCCATCAGGCAAAAGAATTGTTGATCCACATCTTATAAGGAATATTATGATCCAACACTATCAAAAAATATATTCCCCTTCTTCTATAGATCCTATTCCGATTATTCATTTCAAGAGCAAGCTCAGCACTTTACAAGCTACTATTCTATCACAAGAGGTTTCTGATGAGGAAATTAAACATGTTATCTTCAACTCTCCCAGGAATAAAGCTCCTGACCCTGACGGCTTCTCTGCTGAATTTTTCAAACATTCTGGGATATTGTTGGAGCTGATGTCATCAAGTCGGTATGCTATTTCTTTTTCAAAAGAAAACTCCCGAAATCTTTGAATTCTACTTTTTTTAACCTAATTCCTAAAGAGTTAGGAGCTAACACCATTGATAAATTTCGTCCAATTGCTCTATATAATTTTCTCTATGAGGTGATAACAAAATTCTTGTCTAATTGCCTTTCTCTGGTGCTTCCCTCCCTTGTAAGTTGGAATCAATCTGCTTTCATTAAAGGTAGGAAAATTACTAAGAATATTCTTACGGAAAATGAGTTGGTTAGAAATTTTCATCTTAAATCGGGGCCTAAAGCTTTTTGCGCAAAGATTGATCTTCAAAAGGCATTTGACAAAGTCAGATGGGAGTTTATTATCTCTATCTTTCAACAATTGGGCTTTGATGATATTTGGCTGCAATGGATCAAGGAATGTATAATGACTCCAATGTTCTCCCTCCTTATCAACGGCACCCCCCACGGCTACTTTGGAAGTAATTGCGGTATTCGTCAAGGAGATCCCTTATCTCCTCTTATATTCACTTTAGTGATGGAAGCCTTCACCTGCCTTCTTGACGAAAAGATTCAGCAAAAGAAAATTTTGCCTTTGAAGATTGCAAACTGCCCTTCGGCCTCTCACTTAATATTTACTGACGATTTATTCATTATTATGAAGGAAGATATAACATCGGCTACGATGCTTCGTGATCTTCTTGATAGATTTCACCTCATATTTGGTCTTAACGTGAATGATTCTAAAAGTACTATTCTTTGTAGTAAGGCATGCTCCCTCAAAAATCAAATCATCTCGGAGCTCTGTTTTACTGAAGGCACCCTTCCAATCAAGTATCTGAGACTTCCATTATTTTCTGGGAGGATGTCTTTCTCTATTTGCAATCCTCTGATTGAAAAACTTCAAAATCGCCTAGCAGGTTGGAAAAGCAATCTTCTCTCTTATGCTGGAAGAGTTGAACTCATAAAATTTGTGCTTAGCAATTACTAGATTTAATGGTCCGGAGCCTTCTTTCTTCCAAGGAAAATCATACAAAAATTAGAGCAAATGTTTTGTAGATTCCTTTGGAAAAGTCCTTCTATGGCCCAATCACTCAATCCAATCAGTTGGAACCGCATCTGTAAGCCGAACAATGAAGGGGGGTTTGGCTTGCATAGAATCGTCAATTGGAACAATGCAGGCCTTTCGAAGCTTTTCTGGAACCTTGTTGTAAAAAATTCCTTATGGCTCAACTGTGGTACGGTGAAATATATTCTTCCATCTGATGTCTGGAGCTACTCTCTCCCGCATAGCTGTTCTTGGGCTTGGAAAGGTATAATGAGAATTTGGGATACCATAAAATCGTAATTTCAGGTCATCATTGGTGATGGTACTACCACAAAATTTTGTAGTGATCCTTGGCTAGAGAGTGGTCCTCTCATTCAGAATTGTGGTCGACAATCCATGGTCCAATCTGGTATTAATGAAAATGCCCTTGTTGCGGATCTCTATGAGAATGGGGTCTGGACTCTCCCTAACCCACATACTAGAAGATTGGAAATAGCTTGGAAGGAAATTACAGATCATCCTCCCCCTCTAGCCAACATCAAAGATAAGCTCATATGGAAATCTCCCTCAAAGCTACTTGGCATTGCTTTAAACCGGAATCAACTATTGTTCCTTGAAATCCTTTATTTGACACCAAAAGAAAATTCTGAAACATGCCTTTTGTGCTTGGCTTGTCATCCAGGGAAAACTTCTTACTATTGATAATCTCAGTAAAAGAGGCCTTCTAATTCCTTCGCAATGTGTCCTTTGTTGGTCTCAATTTGAGGATCACAATCATCTCTTCTTTGATTACTCTTTCTCTAAGTGGATTTGGCACTCTATTCTTCAGAGGCTTCGAATAGGGAAAAGATCAATCAGCAATTTATCTTATGAAATTAATTATTGCATGAAAAAATATAAAGGAAACGAAAATCAAGCAACATTGATAAGGATTGCCTTCGTTGCAACACCTTGGCATTTATGGAAGGAAAGAAATAATCGCATTTTTTAGGGCTTGAATTCTCATAAACGTATCATCTTGAAAAGAATTGTTGAGGATGTCTCAGTTAAGAACCATAGCACTAATATCCTTGCTTCTTACACCACTGCCCATTGGAGGTGTGCGCCAAGTCCTCCTATTGTTCCTATTCTCTGCAAGTGGACCACTCCTTCGATTGGTTTTTTAAAATTAAACCCTGATGCCTCGAAGGTGGATGATAGATATAGCATTGGTGGCATTCTGAGGGATCATAATGGTAATCACATTACCAGTTTTCATGGCCCTACTTTTGTTCACGATATTATCCATATTGAAATTATTGCTATCCATCAAGGACTTGTTCTTGAGACTTTGCTTCAACATACAAATCTCATTGTAGAATCTGATTCTCTCCTTGCAATTCGCTGCATTACTAATTGTTGCACAATTCCATGGAAATATACCTTCTCTGTTCGATCGGTGAATTCCCTCGCCCACAACTTCCAAAGTTGTACATTTAACCACATCTGGAGAGAGATGAATTATAGTGTTGATCTTCTGGCTCGATTAGGGATGGATGTAGATGATGTTATTAGATGGTTTGGTTATGATATTTCTTTCCTTCTTGACTCTCGCTTGAGAGAGGATTTGATTTTTATTCAATATCGCATGTAATCTTCTCTCTTTTTAATAAATAGGGTAGGGACCCTCCAACCCCTTTACCTATCAAAAAAAAAAAAAATCTTTAATTTTGTCTAAAACGGAGACATTTAATTCCACCAAGAGAGGTTGAACTAAGCTTTCAAAATTAGAAAATTCCAAGACTCTAGGTAATAATTGTTAACAGATGAAGGTTATCGCTTGATAATCTTCATCCATTAACATACAATAATGATATCTCCTAACATATCAAAATTGGTTGTCACCCCATCGGTTGTAAGATGGAAGGATTGATATATAGAATGTTTTTTATTTAACTGATAATTATATGAAGCGGAAGATATTTTAGCCATTTGCATCAAGCTCAAACTTCCTTCTTCCTTGTGTGCTCCGCCAGATGCACACACCCTCCTGAAGTAGACACCATAATAACAAGTAGAGATTCGTTAAAAGCATATTGGTGATTTCCTCGGGTTTTCTGATAGGAGTTCTTTATCTATATAGGTACCATTCAAGCCTTATCAATAAGGCGGACCTGCCATTCTAGTAGTAGCGTGGCAGGCCTACCTATATTCGTCAAAGCAATTCACCAGTCCAATGCTGTGTCTTCTAATGCTGGTACTTTGTCAGTCTAGTTACTCGCCACTCTCTTTGTCGAATTGTTCTAGATCTATTTCTATTGCACCAGCATCACATCACACATCATTTCGACCATGACCATGACCATGACCACCACCTATTAGATATAGTTGTCGCTTTCTATTCTAAAAAACCCTTTAGATAGCTTAGGAAGTTTGTGTGCCAAGATGGATGGATCTTGCCTTGATTAACAAGGCTATCATTCACATATCTTGTATTTGCTTTTAACACATAAAAGTTTTTTCTCAAAATATTTTTTGATGTCTTGAAGTGATGTCCACAGCGAGTTGTGATTTTGACCACAACGAGTTGTTGGTTTGCTCACAGCTAGTTGTAGTTGTACTCTATATCAGTGTCAACAACGAGTTGTGATTTTGACCAACCCCAACTCCACCTCCCTCACCATAACCACAACCTCCACCCAAACAACCATTGTCGCACTAGAAGCGACCACCACTACCATCTCCACCATGACTACTATCACTACGATCACCATCAACACAATCACTGTTTCCACCTCAATGAACAACACCACCACCATTGTTGTTTCCACTAGAACAAACACCACCACCTTGTCCACCATGACCATGACCACCTCCACCACAAGCACCACCACTATGACCCCCTCCCCTCCTTCACCACAACTAGTACCACCACCTTCTTCACCATGACCACACTACAAAAAATTAGACTATTTGGGGCAACCAAAAACTGTCGCTATTAACAAAAAAAACTGCTGCTAATAGCCTTAATAGCCTTTAATAGTTTTTTTGTTAATAACGACAACTTTTTACAGCAAAAAACTATTAATAGTCTTATTTTTTGTAGTGCCACAATCATAATCATGATTATTAGCTTGACCAGTATCATGACCACCACCATCACCTCCGCTATCACAATCGTGACTACCACGCCAACATCATCACTATTACCACTCCATACACCACCACCTCCTCCATCATAACACCACGATGACCACTGCCACAACCTCTTATGACGTACAACAAGGTGATATACCATAAGGGTGGTGTAGTGTAAGGGTGATGTATTATAAGAGTGGTGTACCATAAGAGTGATATATTCTAAGGGTGATGTATCCTAATGGTGGTGTTCTGTAAAGGTAATGTGCTATAAGGTTCGTGTACTGTAAGGGTGATGTACCAAGGGTCAATTTCCACTACTAAGACCACCCGTATTGCTTCGGCACATTAAAGAGTTGTCAAGGTGGATTGATTTGATGGTTAAGATCATCATACACAGGTGCACTTGAGCATAGGTAGGAACATCATTCATTCTGTAATCAGCAAATCGAGGGGTTTCATTATCATTAAAACGAATAGATGCTTAGTCGTTCAACAAAAAAAAACATAAGGGTTGAAGAGATTCATTGACCTTAGTAACTAATACAAAACTACGATTACATGCCTCTCAAGTCTCCTCTGCAAGGACACAACTATAAAGTAGGACTGGGTAAGATGATTATATATATATATATATATAAGGTCGCTAGGCTTTCTATTCTATGCATCCAAATAAAAACACCCTTCTCAAATCCACATTGAAGGTCTCTTTCTATATATATATATATATATATATATATATATATATAAGGTCGCTAGGCTTTCTATTCTATGCATCCAAATTAAAACACCCTTCTCAAATCCACATTGACGGTCTCTTTCTATATATATATATATATATATAAGGTCGCTAGGCTTTCTATTCTATGCATCCAAATAAAAACACCCTTCTCAAATCCACATTGAAGGTCTGTTTCTCTCTCTTTCTTATGTCATTTGCAGCTTGAACCTCACCTAAGTTGGTCTGAAACCTGTGTAATAATTAGGCATAGAAAAACATTCAAAATTTAGAGAGAGAAAGAGGGAGGACTCCTTCAATATTTAAATTACAATAAAAGTTTAACTATTCATTAAAGGATTTAAACACCTTCTGGGAGAGAGAAAAGCCTGGGAAATTGAATAATTATAATAATATGTTTAGTTGTTTATATTTAAAAATCCTAAATACTATTTGAGAGTAAGAGAAAGAGAGAATAGTCTTCATTGAATTTTAAAAGTCCCCAATCGCTTAAAATTGATCATGAGACATGATTGAAGTATAATAAAATAACTGAACCATTTTTATAAAATTTCTCAAATAAACATAACATGTATTAAGACAAGGTTTTAACTTGATACTCTCTCTCAAGCCCAGAAGTGCTGACATATCTCTCATCAATATGCATGGTGAATACATGAAGGGTAAAACCACACTTTTTACTTTTTAGGTGGCAAATTTATAATTTTATTTTACTGTTACAAGTTTGACAGCCCAAGCTTGTAATTAACAGTTTGCCACCGAAAACAAATATAAAAAAATCAATTTTATCCTTCATTTATTTATCAAAATATCATCGTATGAGGGCACTTTGGTTCAGGGATGATGCTTAAAGTTAAATGTATAAACAACACAAAACAACCTAAACTCACCAAGAAATAGTTTTCACCCATTTCCAAGCCGTGGATTGAAATTCCATATTCATCTATAGGGACAGGCTGACCAGAGGAATGAACCAGAATCGAATCTAAACCAAACATAGCTTTCAAGTCAAGTGGCCCACTTGGAATCTCAGTAGGAAGACCATTTATGAACACAGTTATAAGCCCTGCAAATTTTTTATTATGTTCATAACATATCTATCAATCTCCACATGTAAGTTCACACAAAAAAGCATCAGGCACTTTTCAAAAAGAGGACTCATGTTGATAAAATTTCTCACCATTATACTGAAAGGGAAAATTTCTCATAATCAAGACTGCACGGATTTTTTGGTACAAAAATTTGAAAAAGCAGGGTATCAAGGTCATTTCACTAATCACTAAACAGTACATAAAATACAGTGCGTCATGATTTTGAGAAACTTTTTAGTTTCAGTATGATAGTGAGAAACTTTTTTTTCCCAATCCTGTTTCTAAATTTCCCAAACGCATAATATTAATATTTCAAGTATGGAAAATTTAAATGCATTTGGAAGAAAAAGGAGTAACCATCCTAAATTAAAAAATAATTAAGAGAAATAAGAATAATTTTCATTAAAGTCGACCACTAAAAAATTTTAAACATAAGAAAAATAGAAAGAAAAATCAGTTGCTAGAAACAATAGATTCTTTTTTTATCCAGACTAGATTCATTAGGTAAAATAAAAAAGTAGGATAATCTCAAATGCGCATATTGAGAAGCAGGAGACCCGAGTTGGAATGCCGCCTTAGAAAATTTTTTCCCTTGCTGACCAGACACCCACACGATAAAAAATAATGCATATTGCAAAAATAGACAAATGTAATAATTTGGAACCAATCTAACTTTTTCTAGCGATTTAGGTGGTTTTATGTTATTTCAATAAAATTCTCAACTCAAACCAAAAAGAATCCCCCTAACCCCTTTCCAGGTTGGTATAACATTGGGTCTAATATATGAAAAAAATAATAAAAATACAATAGTATCTCTATTTGTACCAACCAAATCATCTACCTATAGATGATTTGACAGGTGAGATAGATATATATGACACTCTAGAGTATTGGTGATGAAAGGAAAAGAACCCCAATATTAAGTTAGGGGCAACTTTTTTTACCGATCCAAAAGTCATCCAAGTAACTGAACATGATATGAAAATCCCTCAAACCTAAAAATAAATAGATCCTTCTAAGTTTGATTCAGTCAATCCAGGAACTTTTAATTTAGATTGCCGGGATCGGACTGAAGTAGTGCTCAGATTAGATGGTACAGGATCTCTCATGAATTATTCGATTTATATTTTAAGTGAGGTTCATATGGCAATCTTCAACTTTACCCAATTTAATTTGTTAAAAATATATGCCAAGTGGCACTACGTGGTACCAACACCAATGAAACCGTAATGGAAATTTTACAAAATATCTCCCTATTTTTTTTTAGTTAACTTCGATGGTTATCTAAGTAAAATTTTAGAATGAAACAGTAAAATTAACCAACAAAAGAAGAGTTTAATCATATTGAAGGAAACGATCAGTAATGCATGCAAATTACCAGATTGGTAGTCCAAATTGGAAGCATCAGAAGGGCACAAAAGTGAACTACCGATCGGACTTTGCTCCATCTCTGGTAAACCCATTTGACGAGAGATGGCAAAGAGATCCTCATCACCAACATCTCCAATTAACGAAGGCAAAGATGATGACGACGAAGAAGCAGAAGCATAAGTAGAAGCAGGAGCAGAAGCAGAAGCAGAGGCAAAGTATCCACTAGAAGAAGTCGGCTCACATTGAATTGCACCAGGAGGTGGAACCCCGGTTCGAGTTCGAAAATTGACAGCAAGCCCAGCTTGGATCATGCGCTGCCGACGACGCGATCTCGACCGTCGGTTTTGGAACCAGTAGAAGACATTGGCATCACCAACAGTTCCAAACTGCTCAAGGAGCTTCCTGATATTAACAGTTTCCTCTTTAGCTGGGTTCACCATTCCACTGTTGAAGATGGACTCCAATATTAGGATTTGTTCTGGCTTAGGGGTCCACCTTGACCTCACAGGCTCGCTTCTTTCTGAGCCCTCCTGGCTCGAACCATGGCTAGAACCATTTGTATCTTCAACTTTATCTTCCATGTGAGAGAGCTCGTAGTTGAAACAGAAAATTTAAGGTGAGAGGAGATAGAGAGAGAAAAAGAGGAGAGAGAAAGCTAGCACATAGAGACTGACTGAGTTTGAACACTAGGTATGCATGCTTTGAGGTATTTAAAGGCAGGGAGGGAATGTCCTCGAGGGTGCGTTGTGAAAATACCAAATTGCCCTCCTTCTCTATCTTCGAAAGTTTTACTTCGTTAGAGCTGCTCGGATGAAATGACTAAAATGCCCTTCACTAGAATTACTCATCCGAAATGAGTCAAATGGTAAGGGTACCTATGTATGTTCGCACCCAGGCCTTCTTTCAAAACCCCCATGTCTCAGACCCTTTGAAAACCGTTGATGCTTCAGATCAAAGGATAGAGATTCTGTTTTACCCTAATATTACGCATAATGGAACTTGAGATCATGGCACACCTATCATACGGTCGATTTTTCATTTCAGGTGTGAAAATTCTCAAAAAAATGAACCTAAAATCACATTTGACCGTGATATCATATGATTTAAGATTCATTATTTTGGGATATGTGACACATGGAATTAAAAAATGATCGTCTGATTGGTGCATAATGATCTCCAGATCAAGGTGAAGTATAGTTTTCATCATCTTGTTTGAAGCAATCAACAATTTTCAAAGTGTCTAAGACATAGGTGCTTTCAGAGAATGCGTGGGCGCGAATAGAGGTACCCTTAACCTAAATGTCCTTGATGTAATAGATATCTTGAGATTTGTAGGGTCCATTGTTTTTCTGCTGGTGTTATTGCCTTGTGGAATCAATATGTTGATTGCTTTGAATTAGAAGATGGTGATCATTTTTCACAATAATCCTCCACCTAATAGATCTTGAGATCATAAGACGTTCTGATGTTTATTCCACATGACACATATCCCAAAAAGTGAACAGAATCATAGCGTTCCATCAAATATATCCACGTTCACTTTTTGAGATGCGTGCCATGTGGAATCAACATCTGGCCATTTGATGACAGGCCCATGATCTCAAGATCTTTTTTGTTGAAGATTGGTACGAAAAATAATTTCGATCCTTTGATTTAATACGATCAATGGATTTTTCCTCTGTTTAAGAGGGGCCGTAGTGACATAAAGTGGTGTGATAGTACCACACTAACACCAACCTTTATTTTCTCTCTCCCGTAGTATGCACCGGCCCGTCTATTTATATTACTTGGGAGCCATTAGTTGCACTCATTTTTAAGTGATTACACTCACCTTAAAAAAAGACTTTGTATTTTAGGGACATGAGACATGTAAAACACAATCTGGGCCGCCTAATTTAAAGTTCATGATCTATAGTGAATAAGATTGGCACAAAATATAATCTTCATCATCTGATTAAATATAGTCAAAGGCTATTATTTGATTCAACGATTGATAACAATAAATCATATGATAAATATCGTGTTTTGCTCTAATCTTATCCACTAAGGATCTATAGATCATGAACTTTAAATCAGACGGCGTAGATTGCGTTTTTACATATGACATGTCCTTAAAATATTAAGTCTTTCTTTAACTTGATGCAATCACTTAAAAAGCGTGTGCAAGTATTGGCTCCCATATTAATTTTTCTTTTTAATTTCTTTAGATAGAAAATAAATATTCAATCTATCAAAAAAAAAAATAATAATAAATATTCAAACTTAAAATCAACTTTTGTCACAGCCACCGCACTTAAAAAAGCTCGCCAATTTTTCTACGTACGAACAAACTCATGTTCATTTAAAATCATCATCTAATCGTAAGATAAATGGGTCATGATCTCAAAATATTTTGTGTGGAAGATGGGGCCTTAAAACAATCTCCCATCTGATTTACAGTCAATGGGTCCCCCAATGAAAAACCAAGATGGAGCAAAGCGAAATGTAACAACCTCAATCCAAATAGGTTAGGAAAGCCCAATCTCTAGGAATGGTCATTAACTCATTATTTTTGGATAATTATGTTAATATTCAGAGAGTAAATCGACCTGCGTTTAGGCCTAAATTTTAGGGTTAAAAATAATCCAAACCTAGCTGGTTATGCCTCGTACGATTATTTAACCTTAGAATGGAGCATGAAAAAAAAAATAAAAACAAAAGAAAAGAAAAGAAAGAATAGAGCATATAGCGTCGAGAATGAGGAGGGGTGGTTTTGTAATGATACGCCGTTGTTCTTTCTAAAGACACTTGGGCCATTCTGACCTTTAGTGTCTTTGAAGTTTTGTGACAGTGTGAAAGGACAATTGCAGTGAGGTTGTACATGTATGTGGTACAGTATATCTGGGAAACTGGGTCTGATTAAAGATCATACTTCAAAAACGAGGAACAATCCAAGAAATGGTCAAAAAAATCGTGTCTAATTTATTAGTTGTGATGTCACAGGTGACAAGGTTCGTCAGTCGACAGCTTTCATAACTTTTAAATATTATATATAAAGGAATCGAGAGAATGGTGTCTGAGGGTTGGCTTAAGCATCGATCAACTCTTCGATCGTCGTCACGAGAGAGTAAAGAAAAGAAAAAGACATAAATGCTAAGATTCTTGTTCGTGGAAACTGTCAAGATTTTTTGATATACCTTTTTGTTGATTTCTTTTCTCTTAATGGCCTGTCACTCGTGTGATGTCCATGAAAAAGAGGGACAAAGTGGCGCGGTTGATACAATCTAATATAAATTGAAGATGATTCAAATGGCTTTAGAAATCACTTTTAACAATAGAGAGTTCTCATGTGAAAAGCATTTGCAAAAGACTAAAGTATGATTATTAATATACTAAAAATATTATATTGAAGCCTTTCTAAATGCATTCCACGTATATTATATATATATATATATATATAAATATGGGGTAATGATCACCATATTCGATTCAGTCCATTGCCTGTGTTAGGAGACTATACATGTCTGCAGCCAATGTTGACTGCGAAGATTTGAACCATCTCCTGGCTCAAGTCGTGTGTGCCTTTAGTTAAGAGATGATTCCTAATATATATAATATATATGGGTTCAAAGGCACGGTGGATTAGTGGGTTCAAATCAGTGGTCTAGTACATCAGGCACCCATACAAGGACATAAGTTAAAATGCATCTTGCCCAAGGACATCAAGTTCATTTATAATTATCTTTAAAAAAAAGGTAGACATCCATCGTTGAAAATGTAGTCAAAGGTTTTAAAATTTAACGCACAAAGTTTATCAAGCTTTAAGTAAACTTTGATCGGTGTTTTGATGCATTAGAACTCATATGCCCCTTTCTCACGCACACAAAATAATATATATATATATATATATATATAGGCAGGGCCGGCCCTGGACCAAGGCCAGCAAGGTGAGAACCTTGGGCCCCCTATTTTTAAGGGCCTCCAAATGCTATTTGCCCATTAAAAATAGGGTTTTAAAAAAAATATTAAATTTTTTTTTATACAGCTAAAGGGCCCCCAATTTGGTTACCTTATCCTCTCTCTCTCTCTCTCTCTCTCCACAACTCCACTATCCAACACCTCAATGACTTAGTCTTATTTATCTCTCTCACTGTAATTCTTTTATTTAATTATTTCTTTCTATGCTTCTTCCAGAGAGACCTGAGATTTCAGAAGAAGTTGATGGGGTGGGTAACCTTGTTGGACATACACCCGCATCCATAATTAATAATATATTTTTATATAATTGTATCTATTTTTAAATTTATTTATGTAATCAAGGCCCTTGAGCGAAGGCTCAAGAGGCGGCTACCTCTCGGGTCCCCAAATTAGGTACAGTTGTTTAATATAAGTTATAATTTTTAATATGCAATAACATTATATTCATCTAATTTTGTTCAAGTGGGTTGTGGGTTCAACTCTTCTCAGGTACTATGTTTACATTTTTTAATAAGTCATGGATCGGGTCTCGGCCGGGTCAGTGCAGGTCATTGATCAGGTCACTAGCCTCATTGGGGCAGGCCGACCATATGTATTAACCTAGTAGATTCTTTGACCCAATTTTGACCGAACCAGATTTGTTTGATCAAATCCTTTATATATAGGGAACCTCTAAACGTGCCTATACGTTCTCCAAAGTTCCCACCTCGCAAACCCTTTGAAAACCATTGATTCCTTTGAATGAGATGATGGAAATAATTTTTCACACCTATCTCTCACAAAATAGATCTTCAGATCATGACCCACCTATCAAATGGTCAATTTTTTATGTCATGTGTCACAAATCTCTAAAAAATACCCTTGAATCATATGGCACACTTCACGCTCAAATGTCATTTTCTGGCTATTTTTTGGGATCTATGATAGGTTGAATCACAAATTGACAGTTTAATTGGTGCACAATGATCTCAAGATTTGTTGAGTGAAAGATATGGGTGAAAAACGATCTCTATCATATAATTAGAAGGATTCAATGATTTGATTTAAGCCGTTCCCTTATGCTCCCTATCGCACTCAAATAGTGTTTTGAAAGCCACATTGATCTCCACGAGATCATGGAGGACGCTTGAGCGTCTTACATGGAGGATGAGACCGACTCCCACATATATATATATATATATATATATATATATATATATATATATATATATATATATATAGGAAAAAGCCTTCGTCCTCCAACCTTCCACGTGGAGCTCCACCGCATTGCTTAGATCATCTTTGAAAAAAATAATAATTAAAAACTCATCTCCACCATGTATATTTTGAATCATGAAATGTGGACCAATGAAAATCGTCAAACTCTGACTTATGGGTTTTAAATTTAAATTTTTTTTATTTTTATTTTTAATATTGATCTAAACTGTCTATTTGTGCTCCACGTGGATCTTGGAGGACGGTCACCGTCCTCCATTGGAAGACCTAACCGGCTCCCATATATATATATATATATATATATATATATATATATATATATATATATATATATACACACACACACACACACACAATTTTATTATTAGATGATCATAACTTAAAATAGCGATTTCAGGCTCATTAGAGTTCCATTTTTTGCAAATGATCTATCAATTTTGATCTATTCAATGAGACTTATCCAATGAACCGATTTTTAAAACTTTTTGAGATTGTTAAAATGCTAAAAAATGGCAGTGAAAAATTCAATAGCAGTTAAAATGATCAAAATTATTAAAATGTTAATAGCTGGGTTACTTGAATCGTCAGGTACGTTCTACCATTTTTCCTTTCTCGTTTTGGTGTTGTATTTTCTTTAATATATAATTTCGTTAATTTGTTAGTCGCATTTTCAAATTATAAATAATAGAATGGAAAATTGAGATATTTGTAATCTAAAAGCATTGAGTGTTATTTTATTTGTCAAAAAAAAAATTTGTGACAATTTTTTTTGAAAAATTAATATATAAGAAGGCCCAATTTTAGGATCTCGCCTTGGGCCCCTAAAATCTCAGGGCCGGCCCTGTATATGGGAAAAGGCCTTCGTCCTTCATGAAAGGATCGTCACTGTTCTCCAACCTTTCACGTGGAGCTCCACATGGCACCCAAAACACTTTTTAGGTGCCACGTAGACCTTTGGTGCATTGCTTAGGTCATCTTTGAAAAAAAATAAATTAAAAACTCATCTCCACCGTATATATTTTGAATCGTTAAATGTGGACCAATGAAAATCATCAAACTTTGACTTGTGGGTTTAAAATTTATTTTTCAAATTTTTTTTTTTTGAATCTTGGAGGACGGCCACTGTCCTCCAAGATCCACATGGAGCTCCACGTGAATCTTGGAGGACGGCCACCGTCCTCCATTTGAGGACCTAACCGGCTCCCATATATATATATATATATATATATATATATATATATAGTGTCATAATTGATCTAACGCCATTGAAAACATTACAAAAAATAAGACTAATAGCGGTGCCAAAAACTATCGCTATTAACAAACAAACTTGTTGTTTCAATAGCGACGGGACTAGTGACAGTTTTTTTTATTATTAGTGGCAGTTTTTGGGGCTGCTAATAATCTTATTTTTTTTGTATTGAAATAGAGAAGAGAAAATAAAAATAAATTGTAGATGAGGAGAGTGTGTTAGTGCTTGGATCTTTGGCTTGCACCTGCTGCCTGCTGGGCTCAGAGATTGGGTTGAGTCAAGCTATATGATAAAGAGATCAATGGTAGTAATTAACATTGATCATTATTAATCTCCTTAATCAAAATTTAAAATCAAAGATAATCTATTAGGCTTTTAACCCTTGATTAGAGTGAATCAAGTGATTAGAAAGACTCTTACCTGAAATCAGCAACCTCTTAATGAAGAGTAAATGGTGCTCTTAAATAGATTAATGAGGTTATCGGATGGGTTATACCTACCAAAAAATGGATGGCTAGATGAGCCCGGTTGGTTTTAAGCCGCACCTATTTTCACAGCATTGCCATGTCAAATTGGGTTGATTGAGGGAAGTGTCATACAATATTCTCACTCAGGGAAGTGCCACATCATTGTGATTTGATAGAACCGGAAGTTCCGAGGGCAGATTGGGTCAAGTGTTGAAAATTACGAATCGACAAGGTGCAGGTTCTGTTACGTGATTGGGCCTTCTTTACAAAGTATCGGATCGGATCAAGACTCGGATCCATTAAATGATCCTGATCCTTTTATCGTGCATTGCGCATTTTCGCATGCCTCGAAGAGGAGTGATGACAATGATGCATCCAATATTAGTATGCATAAAATTGGACACACTTAGATAGGATATAGGAAGATAAAATAGTGTTCCGTGTAGAAAGAGAATGAATAGTACATTCTCAATATTGTACAAGCCTAACATTTTATATAAATTATAATATTTTTAAGGTTGCATTTTGGAAGCTATAGTAAGTGCACAATTACATAGTTTTTCATAAAGCAAAGGCCTCAAAGAAGCCGTATAGCATAATCTCATCTCAGTAAAGCCCGAGACGTGAGACATCTCTCCCAAGACATCTCGTCTCGGGTGAGATTTCAAACCATGTGTCACTATAAAACATAAGACTATTAGAGGCACCAAAAACTGCCGCTATTTGTTTCAATAGCGATAGGACTAGTAGCAGCAGTTGTTAGTGTCGCTAATAGTCTTATTTTTTGTAGTGTGTGTGATATAGTGTGTATAATGATGTGTGCGGAGATTAATGGCATGGGTGTGTTGGAAATTTTTTTTGTGGAAACTAAAATTCTTATTTTGTGTGGCCCACATACATTAGAATTTTATAAAATCAATACTTTAATGGACGGTATTCTAGGCAGGGCATGACTCTTCATGCTATATATATTAGTGGACGTCCTCCGCTCACTACACACAAGCCTTTTGACATCTTCTCATCAAAAGAGTGTAGCAAGAGAGGCGAGTAGAGCTATCTTCTTCTTATTCCTTATAGGAAAGGCCTCGAGATTAATACATCGGATTAAAGCTAAAGCGACAATTACGATCTTTGCGATAAGGTACGCACATAAATATTTTAATATGTGATTATTGATTTATTGTTTTAATTGATCTTATGCCTAGATCCTAGGGCAATAATTTTGAATGGTCGAATCAATAGATCCAACAGGGTGCACTTAGGTGTGTGTAATTGCCTTGTGTAAAGATCAAAATCTCGTTTTTTTTATACGTATCGTCCAGCCCCAAAACCGATACGTATCGGGCGATACGTATAGGTTCCGGACGATATTCTCCGATTTTTTTCCAAAAAAAAAAAAAAACAAACAAAAAAAATATCAAAACCGATAATTTGAAATTATCGGACGATAATTTCAAATTATGATCCGATACGAACGATACATTGAACAATACGGACGATACAAATATTACATTGAACGATAATTTGACTGTTTTTTCAGGGGGGCGATAAAAACTCATTGTATCGTATCGGTGAGGTCCAAAACCGATACGTATCGGTATCGAACGATATTTTAATCCACGGCCTTGTGTGATGGTGGTGTATGTGTGGATGGCCTGTGCATGTATGGCGATGGGTGTCCACGAGGGTGTATTTTTTTTTAATGAATTGTTGTATTTTGTTTTAATTTTTTTGTGTAGATTGTTTTTTTATTTGTTTTATAAGATTGTTGTAGATTGTTTGATTCATTGGTTTTCTAGTCTTTGAATGTTTAATTTGTTTAGATTCCTTTTGACCGATTTATTGTGCATTTAGTATATACGTACATATGCCTATCGCTACACAGCGGATGATTAAGAAAACAAAGGTTGTGTGTACGGGTTAGCTCCTAATAAGATTAGAAGCAATTTTTTGTCAGCTCTTTATTAGAATAGATAAAATCTGTTCTGGGATAAAATTGGCATAGAACAATTTTATAAATTAAAGTAATTCCTCGTTAGAGCAAATGAGGCATGGAGCTATAGTACCAAATTCAAAAATAGTTCTTGGTCGAAAGCAAAAAGTGATAGAGCTGCTCTTTGCCCCAAAAAAGCTAACCCAAACGCAGCCAAAGAGAATCTCGGGTTAGAAAGTTTTTAATAAGTTTAGTAGGCTTTATACTTTTGGATTTTTTGCTAATACACCCCTCCAAAGATTTCGAGTCGGGCATTTCTAAGAATCAAAATTGAATTAATAGATCTTACAAAAATTTTATCCTTACGTCCTGTATAACTTTTGTCATTTAATTAACAGAATTAACCAACAAATTAGCTTAGTTTTGACTATATTTCTAAATAATGCGTGTAACAGCAGGGATGTAAAATAAGAAGGCTTTTTTTTTTATCAATAAAAGAGGTTGAGGGAGATTTTATAATTACAAACCTTTTGATGAGGTATTTGAAAAAAAAAACAAAAAAACTTCTCAACTTTCATAAGTTTAGTTTTAGAATTTGGATTGAATTAGGACTTCAAGGGACTACTTGGATAACAATTTCAAGACCTTATAAGGCCTTAAAAAATATAATTATTTTATTGTAAAACCATTTGGCTACTTTTGGTGTCTAGATGTCAAACCACTATCTTCAAAAGGTGAACGTGCTAAAAAGAGTTTAAATGTAACATTCTTGGAAAAATAATTATAATTACATTTCGGGAAATTTACAGGACCAATCCTGTCAAATACACCTTTCCCGCCAAAGACTATATTTTCACCTTTATCCAAACCGACCCGCTTCAAGCCCAGCCGACGAGCGCCTTTATGAAATGCCAAAATTACCCCCAAGGTAATAAATAGCTGTCAAAAATTTAAATCATTACTGTTGAATTCTTTTTACTTTTTACTTTTCGTTCGACGTCGATGGATAGGCGGTGTCGTTTCGTAGCCGGTGGCACTCCATTTTTCAATCTTCAAGCTACAAAAACTGTAAGTTAGAAATAAAATTATCTTCCATTGCTGTAGAATATTTTTCCCTTCTTTCGATGGCGTATATTTTGAATTAGTTTTGTAAGGTTACTTTATATATAATTGATATCGATCCTATAAACAATCGGTATCGACTGTGTATAAAGTCGATATTGATCCTATAAACAATCGTTAGCTACTATTTATACAATCAATATAGACTGTCTTGTCTAAAAATGCGATGAAATTTCTTAAAAAAAAATATCAAAAGTAGATTTTTTGTGTTGATCAGTTAATGTCCTGCAATAGGTACGATACCCCATATTAACACAGTCAAAGCCATAATTAGTCCCAGCCGAAGCCGTAATTAGTGCCAATCACTCTTATTAATTATCTTAATGGCATTTTTGTTGGAACTAATGACATTTTTGTTGGAACTAATAACGACCTTTCACATCTCGCCTCATCCCTTCTTTAAATTCCAAAACTTTCTACCATTTTCACATGCATATCCTCTTCGTCTTACCACTCCCAACAACCTCGTGGTCATGGCAGATGACAAACCAACTAATTTTCCAATCAAGTTTACCTTCAAGGAATCAAAACCGGAAAGGCCGTTGGATCTCCTGCAATGGCTGTGGGACGAATACAAGGAAGTCCAACGAAAATTGGCCAAAGAAAAAGAAAAGCAAGAAGACAGTTCCCGATACTTTCTACATCCTCACATCTCCCCCTCCTCATCCGCCTCCTACACCACCCCCTCCATCATCCTCTTGAACCCTTCCCCCCCCCTCCCGACTTGCAGTTCCTCTTTCAAGAGCAGCAAGTTGAGAATATCCCGGAGTCGAGGGGGTGACGTTCTCTTTTGGCGGGACAATTTAGCGAACATCTCTTCGTCCCGGTGTTCATGCTAGTCCATGTCTAGATTTTGCTAGGATTTCCTTCATGTAATTAGTTTGATGTAATTAGCTTTCTTTTGTTTGGTGTTGTGTTGTATTAGTTTGATTTCTCCCAAGTTTGGAGGAAGATTTTATTTAATTTACTTTGCAGATTCTATGCCCGATATCGACTGTTTAAAGGATTGGTATCGACCATTTCTGCAATCAGTATCAACTGTCTAAAAAGTCGTTATCGACTGTTTAGACAATCGTTATTGACTGTTTAAAGGATTGGTATCGACCATTTCTGCAATCAATATCAACTGTCTAAAAAGTCGTTATCGACTGTTTAGACAATCGTTATTGACTATTTAAAAAAAATTACCAATAAAATTTTTATATTTCTTATACTACACCAGTAAGAGACCCTAATAAACTGAAAATGGGGTTTACACTAGATGATCTGAACATACCTCGCATCGCAATAGCAAACTGCAAGGTCTTCTTCTCCCAAGCCTCTTTTTTCTTCTTCCAAATAGCATATCAGACCAGACTGAGGAAGAAGACGTCATCACTTTCGCCACCTCTAACTTTCTACTAACTATAGCAGATTAAAATGAGGAAGAAAAGGATGCTTTGTGAGTTAAAGAAAGTTATAGAAGGGGTAATCTTCGACTTTTTACTCTCCTTTGGGTCGGCTAAGCTTAGAGCTCGTCGATTTGGTCAAAGGTGAAAATATAGGGTCTCTGACGGAAAAGGTGTATCTGATAGGGTCGATCCTATAATATCCCGAAAATTTGACAGTTTAACTTTGGCCTCGAGAATCGTGCCCGATTGGTCATAGGATTGACCAAGTGATGGTCAAACAATGCACTCATGGAGTGATGAGCTGGCATGGTACAAACGTGACCTAAGCGTGATGTATAGTATTAAGTTAGAGTTACATACACCTATCTCTGGTGTATGTGTTTAACACACAAGCATGAGAGAGGATATAAGGATTAATAACCCTAAAATCCCTTTTGTGTTGGCTATTGAAGAGAGAGTTAAGAAGAGAGAGAGAGGAGTAAAGAGGAGTTATGGAGGCTAGAGTCTAATGAAATCAAGAGGAGGAGCTAGCATTAATTTCCAGATTCAACGTGCTAGGATTGTTGAAACGAAAGGCTGGAACCCTAGCCATCAAACCCAACAAATCAATCCCTTGAAGGGATTATTGAGGTGAGTTCTAATTAAAGTTAATGCATAGATTGTAAGTGATTAAATTTAGTCAAATGTGCTTAAAAGGATGGATTAAAGGCTTAGAAAAGAAGGGGAAAATTTTTGGAAGATTAGCCCGAAAGGGGGCTGAATCTGGCCAAATCGATTAATGAAAATTGGGGTTCGATTAATCGATTTTGGTCTGGAAGTTGAAAAGTCGGGGATGCCCGATTTCGATTAATCGAATTGGATTTCGATTAATCGATTTGGATGTTCGATTAATCGATTTGAAAATCGACTAATCGACTGGGTACTTTCAGTGGCTGGAAAAACAAGACCTGGGGAAATCGATTAATCGATTTTGAATTTCGATCAATCGATTTGGGATCGATTAATCGATTTCGGATTTTCGACCACTCGATTTGAGAATCGACCTTATTGTATTGGAGACTTTGATTAATCGATTTGGGATCGATTAATCGAATTTGAATCTCGATTAATCGAATTTGAATCTCGATTAATCGATTTTTGGAATCGATTAATTGAATTGGGTTTCGATTAATCGATTTTGGGAATCAATTAATTGAATTGTGTTTCGATTAATCGATTTTGGGAATCGATTAATCGACTTTGGCAGTTTCACTTAACTTTCTGGTTTTACTTTGAGATCCATGGAGGGTCTAGGACCTTCTTCATTATATCTTTAGTGATGTTTTACATGTGTTGTGATGTACCATAGGTGGTATGTGTGAAAGCGAGCACAAGGAGCCACGTGGGACCTTGATACTTGGACTTTCAGAGAATTGAGGTAGGGAACACCTTGAACATATACTTTAATTGTAAAAGCATGTATGTAGTGATATATTTATCAGAATTGAAAATATTTTAACCATGAAAAGCTTTGTGAAAATGGGTATGTGTGACACCAAGAATGTGATAAAGGCATCTATGTGATGCGAGTAACTGAGATCGAGTAATCTAATGAGAATAAGACATCCCCAGGGGATGAGAAAGTAATAAAGGCATCAGTGTGATGCGAGTATGTATACATCCCAAGGATGTATATGTGATTGAATAATTACTGTTGAGGCCTAACTGATATAAGATAGTACACTTACACGGTGAACAACTATATGTACATTACATGTTATTTTTGTTATTTGAGGTTTGATAGGATACCCCACCGACGTGGCGGGATACACACGACTGACACGGTAGGATATTCGTGACCGGTACGACGACCAATCTGTACACCAGTGCGGAGGTTTATCCGTAACAGTAAGCACATCCCAGGGATGCTGATATGAGTTTTAATCCCGCTGCCTATTGAGACAGGGGCTTGGGTAGTATTCCCAGGGAATACATTTTTACAACTGTCTATTTAGACGATAATGAATAGTATCTTATCGGGGCTCGATGCTATATTGCTCGGGGATTACTTAACTTGAAGATTTAAGTTTTGCTTTAGGCCTGTTCAGTGTCATCCATGATAAATCAACAGTAAAGTAAGACATGCTAATTACCAGTAAACTTGAATGCAATTCATCAGCTTTTAAATTGTTTTCTAGCAAATGCCTAGATACATCATGCTTTAAATATCATGGAATATATGTGAGTCTCAATTTATATGTTCATTGT
Source organism: Chloranthus sessilifolius (assembly GCA_021018995.1). NCBI lineage: Eukaryota > Viridiplantae > Streptophyta > Magnoliopsida > Chloranthales > Chloranthaceae > Chloranthus > Chloranthus sessilifolius. Next base: position 143,872,018 of record CM037590.1, on the reverse strand, counting down.
GTTTGTTCCCTATTGAGCTAGGATGTAGCTCACCCTTTAGACTATACGTCGCAGGTCCATTGATAGCAGCAGCTGAGGCTTCGGGAGACGTAGATCCGGGTGATTCGGATTACGTGCCTGGAGACGAGTTGGAGCCTCCTCCCGAGGACTTCTTCTAGGAGACTCTGCTATGTACTTTGACAGAGAGTAGTTTTTGAGAGCTAATTATACGGCTTGGTATGTCAAGCTTTTATTTTGATAAACATGTAATTAGATTGGATTATTCTTTTGGCGAACCATCTGGGGTAATCTGTTTATCACCGATGGATCGGGCCGGTTCTCTGTTCATGCAGTGGCATGAAAGTAGAACTGTCTTTTGAATGTGCCAGTTTGGCATATTAACTATTTCCGCTTTATGAAATTATTCGCTTTAATTATTTATCTTGCTTGTTATACCAATGTTTCGTGCATAGCTTTGGGGCGCGGTCTGGAGGATTGTGCTGATGGCACGAGTTTCGAGGTGCCGAAATCCGGGCTGTCACAGATCCTGTAAATTTCCCTTACATTTCACTTGAGGCTTCGTTGACAACTTGAAAATGTTAAATCAAGTTTTGGTGGACAAAAAAATTTTAATTTTCAAATATTTTTGTTTCACCACGTTATAAGGAGATACAAAGGAAAGTAAGTGGCCCCAATGGAGAAACTCAATTTCAATTCATCAATCTATTTTTGATGGCAACAATTCATGAAAGAGCCTCTCAAGAGCTGTCCATTACCCAGAGCATCAATGAGGTAGGTTATATTGGAATATCGTCTAGGTAGCTAAAAAATTTAGTTTCTCACACTAAAAAAAAAAAGCCTATTAGCTGTAGTAAAAAACTACTGCTATTAGTTCTGTCGCTACAAAAAACTATCGTTGTTAGTCTTGTCGCTACCAAAAGATACCTTAACAGCAAATGCCTCTGAAACACCTTATTTTTGTAGTGTCATCAGCATAGTAAGATTTTTTTTGTTTCTTCTCTTGTAATGCTACTCTTTTTCATCCATCATTGCGTCTTGTATTGGCCATCAATGGTCTACATCCCCAAACAAGCAAACAACAAAACATTAACTTCTAATATAAGGCATTCTATTAGAAAGTAACGGGAGCATGTTACCAAGGACGCATGGTCTTATATTAGTTTGCCGTCGCATGACACTCAATCACATGATCAGGTGTCACATAAGGAACAACTCAATAATCATAATTATTATAATAATAGCAACAAATGAAAAAATTATACAGTCATTGTGTCACTCATATGAAATATCAACGGTGAAACCAAATGTTGTTTGGTGTTTATTTTCCGTGCATTTGATTCATTGACTACACAGTTTTATGTCATTTTGATTTTTTTTTTCACGGTAGTGTCACTGAAAAAATAAGGTGTTTTAGTAGCACTTGCTATTAAGGCAGTTTTTAGTAGCGGCAGGACTAATAGCTGCAGTTTTTGGTAATGACAGGACTAATAGCAGCAGTTTTTGTTAAAAAAACTGTCGCTAATAGTCTTATTTTTTGTAGTGTTGTGATCATCCAGCTGCTCCTTCATGTGACACCCAATCCTATTATTAGATGTGACAGTAAAGTAATGTAGGATCATGCAAGATACTTGTCCTTTGTACCAGGTTACCTTTACCATTAATTAAATATCTTTAAGAAAAAATTTATATCTAAATAGGCTCTAAAGCTTATTGTAAAACACTTTTTTCATTCTAATCAATTTAATTTGTTTTCAAAAGACTTATGTAACTTTCCTTATAATTTTTTTTTTCTAAGGAGTAGATCAGCAATCTTCTCCTTTTCTGTAAGTCTTGGATTCATTATTATGGGAAAATTACAAATAGGGTGCACATATTTGCGACTAAAGATTTGCTCTCTATACCCTAGGGTTTCCATTGTTCAACCGTTGACTGCCTTGAATCAGGCAATGAACACCGCTTTTTGTTCCAATCTTCCACAGAGTAGATCTTGAGATCATTGCCCAACTATCAGACATTTAGATGTTGATTCCATATGGAACACATCGCCAAAAGTGACCTAGGAACTTTCTCATGGTATGCACAGGATCACGGTCATTCTTTCAGTGTGTGCCACGTGAATTAATCCCTGACCCTCTAATAGTTGGGTTATGATCCCAAAATCTATTTTGTAGAAGATTGGGACATAAAATAATCTCATTGTTGATTCGAGGCCGCAGCTAGCCATTTTAACGATAGAGACCCAAGGATGCAGAGAACATTAATGGTCTGACGAATTCTCCATCATCTTTAGTGGCAGACACGTTAATGGTCTGATGAAAAATAATGTCCATCATTTGATGGTAGGGATCGATCATCCATAGCTTAAATCGTTAATGGTGCAAGATCATTTAAACACCAATTTCATGTTTAAATGATGGCCAATAGTCCTTGGCAAAGTTATAATCTATCTTGTCCCACATTTAAATATCACCAGTAAAAGTGCACGTGCGTTGCACGTGTTGATCTAAAAAGTTATTAAAAAAATAGATATGTCTTTGATATTTTATGGAGATCGCTTTTCTTTTCAATAGATCTTGGGATCATGGTCCTATCATCATACGGTAAGAATTAGTTCCATGTGATAGACCTCCCAAAAAGTGATTCAAAGAACCACGCATGATAATACATCCATGATCAAGTGAATTTTTTATATGTGTGTTACATGAAACCAAAGTATGACCATTTTATTGTAGACTCATGATCTCAAAATCTATTATGTCGAAAATTTGGATGAAAAATGATCTCCATCAAGTAGTCACAACCACGGTTCAAATGCATAAACTTATGCACTGTTGACGGCTTTGAATAGGTGGTGGAGGTCATTTTTTGTCTCAAACTTCAACACAATAGATCTTGAGATCATGGTTCACCATCAGACGATATCATTTGATTCCATGTGCTAGACCTCCCGAAAAGTAGTTCAAGCACAACATTTGACGTATGCCCATAATCATATTCCTTTTTTGGAATATGTGCCATGTGGAATCGAAATTTGATCGTTTGATGATACATTGATGATGAATACATCTAAATAAATAAACAACGGCCTTGCTTCTACATACGTATGCACATTGAGCACCTACAAAACGCAGACCCCCAATGGAAAAACCTCCTGATCCCCCAAACCTTGGAAAATGGGCTGCCCTCTTCAAAAAAAGCTAGATCGTTTCTTCTTACTCCAAGTTGTCCTTCATTCCTAATGCTTCTGAGAATGGAGTGATCATCTGCCCTGAATGTGATATTCAAGAAGAATCCCTTCGATGGGAAAATGCTCTTATAGGTTATGTGCTCGGATTGAAACCTTACTACCTAGGACTCAAAGCGGCTGTGGACAGACTATGGCGCATAAAAAGCTCTATTTCAATAACCTCCTTCGACGATGGTTTCTTCCTCTCCAAATTCAACCTTGAGGAAGATATGAACTGTAATAGCCCGAAAAATCACGCTAAACTATGACCTCGGGATTCGTGCCCGATCGGTCATAGGTTTGACCAAATGGAAGTCCAATAGTTAGCATGAGGTGTGATGAACGGATGAGATGTGACAAATTGAATGTCTATGTGGTGTGTGTTGTAAATGTGAAGTCGCATACACCTATCGCGGTGTATGTGCTCAACACACACACGTGAGGAAAGGGATAAAAGGGTTTAATAACCCTAAATGTGTGTTTTTGGTGGTTGAGAGAGAAGTAAAGAAGAGAGAGAGAGAGGAAGTAAAGAGAGGAGTTATTGCAACTGATTTGGAGGGGGGATTCAAGCAATAAAAGCTGGATTCAACACGGGTTGGATCTGTTAGAGCCAAAGCTGGAACCCTAGCCTTCCAACCATTTGATTTGAAATCAATTTGAGATTGATTCAAGGTAAAAAATTTTGTGAATAAAATGCATAGATCGTAGAGGCTAGGTTGTGGTTGAAAGTGGGTTAAATCATAGGATAATGGTTTAGAAAAATAGAGGAAAAAGTATGGAAGAAGATTGGGAAGAACAGCTCGAAAGGGGCTGAATCTGACAATTTCGATTAATCGAAATTGGGTTTCGATTAATCGAAATTGGCCAGGAAGTTGAAAGGTCAGAGGACCCCGATTTCGATTAATCGAATTGGAGTTCGATTAATCGACTTTGGATTTCGATTAATCGATTTGGGTATCGATTAATCGACTGGGAACCTCCAGTGGACCCCAGAGGTTGGAGGAAATGGCTTGAGGAAAATCGACTAATCGAAATGGGATTTCGATTAATCGATTTCAGTTTTCGATTAATCGATTTGGGATCGATTAATCGATTTTAGGAACTCGACTACTCGAATTGAGAATCGACTTTGTGAAACAGAGAATTTTGATTAATCGAATGAGATTCGATTTATCGAATGAAAATCTCGATTAATCGATATTGACTTTTGATTAATCGATTTTGGAAATCGATTAATCGAATCAGATTCGATTAATCGATTTTTGGAATTCGATTAATCGACTGAGATAAAATATGTTGACTTTTGGGTTTGACTTTAAGATTCTTGGAGAGTCTTAGACCTTCTTTATTGCATCCTTTGTGATGTGTTTCACCTGTTATGTGGTACCATAGGTGGTACGTGTGGACTAGTGCACAAGGAGCCACGTGGGACCTTGATGCGTTGAGCAAACAAAGACTTGAGGTAGGGAACACCTTGAACATATACTTTATTTTACAAGAGCATGTATGTAATGATATAGAGTTCAATTCAAATGTTTATTTGCTTAAAGATTGTGAAAAGTGTGTGTGCGTGTGACACCCATAAGAGTAATGACAATGAGCCATCCCCAGGGGATGAAGAAGTAAAGAGATAAGAGCATCAAGTGTGATGCAAGTAAATGGATGCATCCCAGGGATGTATCCAAGATTGAATCATGTTGATAGAGCCTAACTGATATAAGATAGCACACTTACACGGTGAATAACTATATGTAAGGCACCAATATTTTTGTTATTTGAGGTTTGATAGGTTACCCCACCGACGTGGCGGGATATCCACGACTGACACGGCAGGATATCCATGACCGATACGGCGGCGAAACCGTAGGCCAGTGCGGAGGCTTATCCGTACATAGTAAGCACACCCCAGGGGTGTTGATTGAGACAAGTGACCCCGCCACCAATCCCCAGGGGAAAGGGGCTTGGGTACTATATTGGTATTCCCAGGGAATACGTTAAAACTGTCTATATAGATGACGATGAAGGGTATCTCATCGGGGCTCGATGCTATATTGCTCGGGGACTACTTAAGTTGAAAGTTTAAGTTTTGCTTTAGGCCTTTTCAGCATCATTCATGAGTAAATGAAAATATAAGCAATCAACAGAAAAACTAAATGCTTTTCAACTGTTTTCATCAATAACTGTATAGATACATCATGCATGGCATATCATGGAATATATGTGAGTTATAATTTATATGTTCAACTGTGTTTGTTCCCTATTGAGCTAGGATGTAGCTCACCCTATAGACTATACGTCGCAGGTCCACTACTAGCATGGCCATGGCTGTGAGACGCCGATCCGTGAGCCTGGACCTTGCTGTAAGAGTTGGAGCCACCTCCTGAGGACTTCTTCTAGAGGACTCCGTTGTGCCGCTTTGAGGGCTTTCAGAGAGATTTTGTACGGCTTGGTATGTCAAGCCTTGATTTTGTTTAAAACCATGTATATAAGGAGTTGGGATTATTCTTTTGGGACGAACCATCCGTGATGATTTCTATCATCGATGGTTCGGATCGGTTCTCCATTTATGCAGAGGCATGAGGGTAGAACTGTCTTTTGGGGAGTAAATTAATATAGATTTAAATTTTGCAATTTCGTTTATTATACTTTTAATGCTTGATATACCTGTGTTCCGTGCTTAGCTAAAGGGCACGGTCAAGATGATCGTGCTGATGGCACGGGTTTCGGGGTGCCGAAATTCGGGCTGTCACATGAACAAGGTTCTTGATGCGGGTATATGGACTATTGGAGGCAGACCTCTTATTCTTCGCAAATGGTCCCCATAATTAATGCCAGAAAGAGAACTTCTCCAATCAGTTCCTCTCTGGATTAGACTTCCCAAACTGCCCCTGCAGTTTTGGTCCTCTTCAATTTTAAGCATAATTTCTAGTTCACTTGGTATTCCAATTCATGCCAATGGACCCACAACAACGCGCTCTCGATTATCATATGCTAGGCTTTGTGTTGAAGTCTCCACATCGTTCGAATTTCCTTCCGTTATTCAGTTAAAGCGGGAGGATGGGGATATTTTCCACCAACAAGTTCAGTATGAATGGAAGCCATCTTGTTGCAAAACTTGCATAACCTTCAATCACTCCCATGACAGATGCCCCAAAGCCAAGATTCAATTGAAACCTAGACAGATTTGGAGCAAAATTGGGTGAGTTATATTAGATCCTTCTTCATCAGGCGCTGCGGCCGTTGATAACCTTCCAAATTTTGGAATTCCAGGGACTTTGTCTAGCTGTGAAGAAGACGATCCAGCAGCTTCTGCAGATCATGATGGACCCTCTAGAGTCCCTGAAATCCGTGCTCGTACTAGCTTGGAACTTGATAAGTCGACTCCTATCGGCTTGGAGCAAGATGGGTCCGTTCAGGTGGGCCCCACTCTATCTCCACACATTGTGGGCCGGGCTCCAGATTCTCAGGCCTTGCTGTTTTCAGAACTTCACTCAAAAATGTCTGCTGAAACCTCGGTATCTCCAGATTTGCAACTTCCTTTCTCGACACCAACACAACCTCCACCGCTGGGAATTCAATTTGCTGAGGGAAATTCGGACTTGCAACTTCCTTTCTTGACACCAAAACAGCCTCCACCACTGGAAATTCAATATACTGCTGAAAAATCGGATCTGCTCTTATCCGAGAATGGTAACCTGTCTAATGAAAAATTGGATATGCTCGAATGGTAACCTGTCTACTGAAAAGTTGCCTTTCCATCCTTATGGACAGCCCTAGCCGTTCAACTCTTCTGTGACTTTCCAACATTCTTTAGCCGACGTATCCTATGCAAATCAAACATATTTTCTAGCTGCACAATCACAACAATCTCCAGCTGTTGAAACTATTCTCCAGCCTGCGCAATCCCACCATTATCCTTCCGAATCTTTTGCTAATTTTGCTAGTATGGCCTCTTCCGGAAAGTTACTACAATCTCATCCGATTAACATTCTAAATTCAGTGCAAGATGCTCCTACAAAAAATCAGTTTCAAATCCTTGCCATTCCCGATAATCCTCCTTTGATTGAGGACCGATTCAAAAACCAAGGCCTCCGCATAATTGAAACATCCTCAAAGGAAGTCTCCATAAATGATCTTCTGAAGAAAGCTTCTAAGAAGAAACCTAAATACTCGGAGGCTAGACCGAAATCTAGCAAATCTTCCTCAAACTCTCAATGAATTACCTATTTTGGAACGTTCGTGGGCTGGGTCATATCAACAAACAGATTGAATTAAGGAGTCTTGCTAAAAATTTGGATATTAGAATCCTTTGTATCACAGAAACCCGAATCATAAACACAAAGGCAGATAAAATCAAAAGAAGATTTACTCGGAACTGGTCCATCATTGACAATTATGCTTCCCATAATTTTGGACGGATATGGATTTTATGGAATCCACAAATTTTCACCATCACTAAAATCCGTGAATCTAATCAAGCCATCCATTGTCACGTTCTTAGGAATTTTGATGGATTCGAATTCCTTCTTACGGCTGTTTATGGGTTCAATTTAGCTTCTGATCGACGCCTTCTTTGGAATGATCTTCAAGACATCTCTTTTACTGTTCAATCTCCTTAGATCGTCGGGGGTGATTTCAATACGGCCAGATTTACCTCGGAGAAATTTGGTGGTCGCAATATTCCTTTTCAAAATCTCTCTGAATTTAATAACTGCATTGATATATGCAATCTCTCTTATATGGGAAGCATTGGGCAATCATGGTCTTGGACCAATAAAAAATGCGCTTCCCGATTCATTGCTTGTAAACTTGATCGTGTTTTGGTTAATCATGCATGGAGAAATGTTTTTCCGAATATGACTGTTGACTATAAAGCACCTCACTTGTCTGATCATTCTCTTCTTTTCATTCAAGGACAGAACTACTACCTGAAAGGTCCTAAACCTTTTAAATATTTTAATATTTGGAGTAGCCAAGATGGTTTCCGAGACCTTGTTATGAAGCAGTGGGCTGAACCGATAAAGGGACATTCAATCTTTAAAATTCAGCAGAAACTAAAATGCTTGCGCTCAGATATTAGAATTTGGAACAGTACTTCCTTTGGCTCCTTTCAAGCTCGAATTGATGTTGCTAGAAGTGCCCTTCATGATATTCAACATAAATTAAATCCTCTGCAGCCTCACGATGATTTGATTATGGCTGAAAAAGAAGCAGTGATCCGTCTCAATAAGGAACTCTCTATGGAAGAGAGCTTTTGTGATAGCCCGGATTTCGGCACCCCGAAACCCGTGCCATCAGTACGATCATCTTGACCGTGCCCCTTAGCTAAGCACGGAACATTGGCATATCAAGCAAAAATGAAATAGTAAATAAAACTGCAGAATTTAAATCTATATAAAAGCATTTCTCAAAAGATAGTTCTACCCTCATGCCTCAGCATGAATGGAGAATCGATCCGAACCATCGATGATAGCAAATCATCACGGATGGTTCGCCCCAAAAATCACAATCTCAATTTATACATGTACATTGTTTAGGCCAAAATCAGGCTTGACATACCAAGCCGTACAAATCTTTATCCCAAAAGCCCTCAAAGCGGCACAACAGAGTCCTCTAGAAGAAGTCCTCAGGAGGTGGCTCCAACTCTTCACCGGTCGGCGTCTCCCTCAAGCCTCGGCAATGCTAGTAGTGGACCTGCGACGTATAGTCTATAGGGTGAGCTACATCCTAGCTCAATAAGGAGCAAGACACAGTTGAACATATAAATTATTACTCACATATATTCCATGATATGCCATGCATGATGTGTCTATGCAGTTACTGATAAAAACAGTTAAAAAGCATTTCATTTTACTGGTAGTTTACTTATGTCTTTATTTATTCATGAATGATGCTGAAAAGGCCTAAAGCAAAACTTAAACTTTCAACTTAAGTAATCCCCGAGCAATATAGCATCGAACCCCGATGAGATACCCATCATCGTCATCTATATAGACACTTTTAACGTATTCCCTGGGAATACAAATAGTACCCAAGCCCCTTTCCCCTGGGGATTGGTGGCGGGGTTTCACTAGTCTCAATCAACACCCCTGGGGTGTGCTTACTGTGTACGGATAAGCCTCCGCACTGGCCTACGATTTTGCCGTCGTATCGGTCACGGATATCCTGCCGTGTCAGTCATGGATATACTGCCACGTCGGTGGGGTACCCTATCAAACCTCAAATAACAAAAATATCGGTACCTTACATATAGTTATTCACTGTGTAAATGTGCTATCTTATATCAGTTAGGCCCTATCAAACATGATCCAATCTTGGATACATCCCTGGGATGTATCCATTCATTTGCATCACACCTAACGCTCTTATCTCCTTACTTCTTCATCCCCTGGGGATGGCTCATTATGATTACTTTTATTGGTGTCACACACACACACACACACTTCTTCACAACTCTTTATAAAACATTTGAAATTAAATCTATATCACTACATACATGCTCTTGTAAAATAAGGTACATGTTCAAGGAGTTCCCTACCTCGAGTCTTCGTTTGATCAACGCATCAAGGTCCCACGTGGCTCCTTGTGCACTTGCTCACACGTACCACCTATGGTACCACATAACATGTGAAACACATCACTACGGATGCAATAAAGGAGGTTCAAGACTCCCCTAAGAATCTCAAAGTCCAACTCATAAGTCAACATAAACTGGCCTAGTCGATTAATGGAAAGTCAATATCGATTAATTGATTATCAAATCGATTAATCGAGATTTTCATTCAATTAATCGAAACCCAATTCGATTAATCGAAATTCTCTGCTCTATCAAGTCGATTCTCAATTCGAGTAATCGAGTTTCCAAAATTGATTAATCGATCCCAAATCGATTAATCGAAATTATAAATCGATTAATCGAATCTTCATTTCGATTAGTCGATTTCATCAAGCCCATTTCTTTTCTTCACTGGAGTCCACTGTAGGCACCCAGTCGATTAATCGATTCTCAATTCGATTAGTCGAAAATTAAAGTTGATTAATCGAAACCCAATTCGATTAATCGAAATCGGGGTCCTCTGACTTTTCAACTTCCTGGCCAATTTCGATTAATCGAAACCCAATTTCGATTAATCGAAATTGCCAGATTCAAATTTCTTTTGTCGTTTCTTCCAAATCTCTTCTCTTACTTTTTCCTCCATCTTTCTAAGGATAAAGGCTTAGAATCTAACCACAATCTAACCTTTTAATCTATGTATTTAAACTACAAAAATTTACCTTCAATCTATCTCAAATTGATTTCAAATCAAGTGGTTGGAAAGGCTAGGGTTCCAGCTTTAGCTTGAACGGATTCTCCGCGTCGAATCGGTCTCTTTAATGCTAGAATCCCCCTTCCAATCACTCACAATAACTCTTGTTCAACCTCTTTACTCCTCTCTCAATATCCAAAATACAGATTTTAGGGTTATTAAACCCTTTTATCTCTTTCCTCACTTGTGTGTTGAGCACATACACCGCGATAGGTGTATGCGACTTCACATTCACATCACACACCACGCAGTCAGTCAAACTATCACATCTCATCCATTCATCACACTCTATGCTAACCATTGAACTCCTAATTGGTCAAACCTGTGACCAATCGAGCACGGATCCCGAGGTCACTATTTAACGTGATTTTTCAGGATATTACATCCTCCCCACCTTGGGAATTTTCGTCCTCGAAAATGACCCAAAGTGCGTCGGTCGAGGTCTCTCCCCCCCCCCCACACTCTCAGGTGAGGTGGTCCAGTTGACTCAGACTCATTTAGGTGTTCACAAACACAAGCATAGAAGTAAATTTAATGAAATTGGGCAATTTACACAAAAAGTCTGATTTGTATTTATAATTGAAAATTTACAATGCCAAAGAAGTTGGCGTACAAAAGGAATCTACAGGTATATAATCAAAATATAAAATAAATACAAGACTCAGACAGTCCCCTCGCCAGGCTGGTCGGGTGCTACAGGGGCTGGTGGGTCTGCTGGAGCTGGCTGTGGCTGCGGTGGTGGAGACTGTGCTGGCTGGGTAGTCGGAGGTAGCGGCGGCTGTGGCTGCGGCGTCTCTGTCGTCGGAGCTGAGGTAGATGTGGAAGGACCAGCACCAGTAGCCGCGATGGTCGAAGAGAAGACGGGACCCCTGTGGAAGGTGGTTCGTCCTGCGGTCCACTCCTCCTCCTGAGCCAGGTATCGCTGGTAGTCCAACGGGTAGATGTAGCGGAGGGTGTGGAACATCAAGAAGTTCATCCTCCAGTTCATCCGCTCGTTGTTGGCTTCCATACGAGCCAACACGTCCTCGATAGTAGGACCGGATGGAGCGGCGCGCCGGCGGTATGATGAGGTGGGTGTAGCGGGCATGGAGTGAGCGGGCGGTGTCGATGACACTGTGGTATGAGAGGTAGCCCTCTCAACTGATGGCTCGGCCGGGTGTGCCCCACCCACGGGTGGGTCCTGCTGTGGTGGTGGGGGTGGTGGCGGTGCGACTGCTGCTGCTGCTGGAGCAGGACCCGGAGCCGGTAGGGTCCGCTTGAGCAGGTTGTAGCTACGGGTCCATGAAGACTTGGAGAACGTCTTCATGCAATCCGTAGCCCTCACCTCGTGAGGTGAGATGGTGTAGGAGGGATTGTTGGAGTAGCACTCCAACATGCTCGAGATGAGGCAAGCATAGGGCATCTTCTCCTTAGGCCGGAGGTTGCCCTTCATCAGTTTTCCCTTGATGTACCTCATCCCCTCAAGGATGATCATGGTGGCGTCGAACCACCGGCCACAGAAGGCCGCGTAGAGTGCGTGTTGCACTCGTTCCACGCGCTCGGTATCGTGGCGCATAGGGTAGAGGCTGCACTTGATCACCGAGTCAAGCATCCACATATAGTGGAGAAGGTCAACCCTCTTTATGGAGGATCTCGACCCTTTTTTGCCGTTGGTCATGACCTCCTCGAATCGAGGGTCCTCCTCAAAGGGTGGGAATAGGGTGGTCTCAGGGGTAAAGTCGAGGTAGCACTCAAGCACCTCGTGGACGTGGCGACGTGTGATCATGTAATCTCGACCCTCGATGGTGGTCTTGATCACATCGTCAGTCAGGCCGTCCACAAGCCCTTGAGAAGGTTGCCGAGACCGGTATTGTTAAGGTAATTACGAGCCCATTGGGTCTCGCCCGGTACATCGGGATTTGTGAAAAGGGTAGGGTCGATGAGGTACTCGACCTCAAAGGTCTTTGCGGCCCACCATTCATTTGGTTGCACCACGTTAGTGGGTGGTGGGGGCATGGGGGTGGACTCGCGGGAAGACTCGCGCGAAGATGCGCTCGTCGAACCGGAGGTGGTCTCCGATGCCGACGGTGATGGAGTCCTCACCGGCGATGGGGTAGGTGGTGGTGGCGCGGCGTTCTTACGTTGGACCGGTAGTTTGGAGGTTGCCTTCTTCGAAGACAACCGGGTTTTGGGCAGTATTTTTGGTAAAATGGCAAAATCTAGGGTTTTGTCTAGCTCAAATTGAAAGAAAAAGTTAATTTTTAGGGTTTATCGTGGGTTTTGGATGCGCTAGCACGTGAATCCGATCCGAAACACCAACGAATGTGCAACCCTAGGGCGTCGGATAGTTGGAGAAGAAGGAGAAGAAGAAGCACCCAAAATCCGAAAAGCTCAAATGGTTTCGAATGGGGAGTAAAATCCCTAATTTCATATATATAGGCCCCGGCTCGATTAATCGAAATCCAGAATCGATTAATTGAGATTCAAAACTAGGTTAAGCGGCGCAAAATCGATTAATCGATTTCCCAAATTGATCAATCGAAAGTCAAAATCGATTAATCGAAACCATTTCGATTAATCGAAATCGTATCCATTTAAAAATTTAAGTTGATGAGTTAATCAAATCCATTTCGATTAATCAAAATTTCAAAATCGATTAATCGAAATTCACTTCGATTAATCGAAATCGTGCAGTCCCTTCCAAAATTTTCAGGATTCTTTAAGTAATTCGATTAATCGAACTATGGTTCGATTAATCGAAATTTCAAATCGATTAATCGAATTCTACTTCGATTAATCGAAATCGTTTCTCTGACTTAGAATTTTCATAGTTCCTTTAAGTAAATCGATTAATCGAACTTCCAGTTCGATTAATCGAAACCTCAAATCGATTAATCGAAACCTCCTCGATTAATCGAATCTTCATTAATTCATTCCTAATTTCTTCTAACATTCCCAGTATGTTCGATTAATCGAACATGCAATTCGATTAATCGAATTCCCAATTCGATTAATCGAATTACCAAAATCGATTAATCGATCCCAAATTGATTAATCGAAATTATAAATCGATCAATCGAAATTGTATTCTGTGTCTGTCCTAACTCTTATCCAAATTTCCAGTCACTGGCATATGCCAGTCGACTAATCGAATAAAATCGATTAATCGAAATTCCAAATCGATTAATCGATTTGAAATTCGATTAATCGGTTTTGCCCAATTTCTGCAGATTTTCATGTTCTTTGGTTCTTTGATTTCTTTTGGTAGTTTATGACATCAAGTGGCTCATAGTTCCATAAAAACACATCCTCATGGTCATGCGCATACAAAAATTTGTTCCTTTAATCATACTTTGATCAAAACCTCCATTGAATTACAAGTGTTGTGAAAATCCCCAAACATGCTTGTGGTTTACATTGGGTTCTCACGTCGTTGGAAATAGAGCTGGATATTATTCTTTCACATCGGCTTCTCGTTCCCAAGTAGCCTCTTCCTTTGGATGATTGTTCCACCGAACAAGCACTAAAGGAATCACTTTAGTGCACAGTACTTGTTTCTTTCGATCCAAGATTTCCACTGGTTCCTCTATCGTGCTCATGTCCTCACACATCTCCATAGGTTGTTTCCCTAACACATGAGATGGATCGTTCACATACTTTCTGAGCATCGATATGTGGAAGACGTTATGTACCCGATCAAACAGCGGTGGTAAGCCAATGCGATACGTGATCGGTGCTGAAATATGACTATATTTCATACTTTAAATCCTACACTTAGCCGTTCGATGAAAGTATTTGATGGTTATTGTGAGGTTTTGATGATAACAGGTGTTTCTGACCTTTGGATCTTCCAAGTGCATAAAAGAAGGAAATTAAAGGCTATAAAAGAGCTATGGACAAAAAGGTCCAAAGAAGCATTGAAAGCCATGAAGAGAATCAACTTCCATCAAGAAAGGGAAGACTTTGCATTGAAGAGTCAATCGATTGAGGCATTATTGTCAATCGATTGACAGATGGAGTAAAACTCAACCCTAGAAAGTCAATCGATTGAGACATGAAATTCAATCGATTGAGACATGAAGGCAGAAGTGCCCTAAGGGAATTCGAACTCAAAGTCAATCGATTGAGACTTCTGTCTCAATCGATTGAGGCAATTAGGGTTAGGTGTGTTCGGCCATTATAAAAGAGAGGCTACGGCTTTTGAAGGGGAGAGCTTTTTATAGAGAGTTTTTGGAATAGAGAGTTTTAGTTTTGAGACAAATTTGTGTAATAATTAGAGACTTTTGTAAGAGAGTTTTCTTAGAGTAATAAAATTGTGTTGAGATTTTCCGAGAATATATTTTATTTTACACCTTCTTTGCTCTTTACTTTGGGAATGGTTTTGAATGTAATTGAAGATCTTGCACCAAGGATGAGAGGCTAAAGGCTGTAGATCAAGGAGGATGCGATCCCCAGATAAGTACCCATATTTTATGTTTAATGCCATAGTTCGATAATTTCATCATCAAATCGTTTTTCTCAAAGTGTAGTGATCATGTTTTTATTGTTTTGATCTAAAATACCATGAGATACGCTATGCTTTTCACATGATTCATACCGCGATTAGGCTGAGTCATTGTTTTTAGATAGGGTATGCCGGGTTAATGATCATGCTTAATCACTAGTCATGTTTCTCTTAGAATGATGGTGTGTTTGATGTTAATAAAATTGTGGGTTTAAAAATAGAAAAGGGTATAAATCTGGGGTAGCAAATTCCTTGATCTTGTTTTTAAAATTTGTTCTTAGATTTCTCATTACATAATTTTTAGATTAATTTATTTTCTTTCTTGCAATTAGAAAAGTGTTAGTTTTTGGTAAAAATTAAATCTGCCCCTTGGTACTTCCTCGGGGATATTTTCTAAATCTCTAGGAAGAAGTGATTAAAATTTCAGATTTCCCTGTGGGTTCGACACCCTTGTTCTTGCCTTACTAGAACAGATCTTGTACACTTGCAAGGGTTAATTTAAAATTGATCAAGTTTTTGGCGCCGTTGCCGGGGAAATCGGTGAAATTTTGGTTAATTCCGATTAGAGATTTTTGTTTTTATAGCAGTCAATCGATTGAGAATAACCCCTCAATCGATTGACTCTATTTTGTGTGTGTGTTTGCTTGTCAGTCAATCGATTGAGCCTTGTTCTCAATCGATTGACTGTGTGTGTTTTTAGCAATAATTGTGTCTCAATCTATTGACACAACTCTGTCAATAGATTGAAAGCTGAAAATAGAAAAAAAAAAAAAAAAAATCAAAAACAAATTTCTTTCCTTAATTCTTCTCTCTTAGATTAGATTTTGCAATCTTCTTTTAGGAAGTTTAGGTTTTTAGAAGTTCTTAGTTTAGTAGGATTCTTTTTTTTTATTTTTTTTATTTTCCTCTTTTAGATTTTATAGGATTTTCTAAAAATAGTTTTTAGGGAAGTTTATATTTTTATTTTTTTATTTTTTTAGGAAGTTTTTATTTTAGGAAGTTTATATTTTTATTTTTTTATTCTTTTAGGAAGTTTTTATTTTAGGAAGTTTATATTTTTATTTTTTATTCTTTTAGGAAGTTTATATTTTAGGAAGTTTATATTTTTTTTAGGAAGGTTTATATTCTTGTTTAGAAGTTTTTTTTTAGGAAGGATTTTATATTCTTAGTTTATATTCTTAGTTTAGAAGTTTTTCTTTTAGGAAAGTTTTAGTGTAAAAAAAAAAAAAAAAAAAAAAAAAAAAAAATTAAAAAAAAAAAATTCTGATTGTTTTTCTTTCCTCTTTCTCCTTACTTTGGTCACTGTGCACCTTTCTCTCAATCGATTGACCAGTCTATGTCAATCGATTGACACTGGATTTTAAACTTTTGTGAAGTTCTTGCCTTCTCTCAATCGATTGAGAGCCCTTTCAATAGATTGACGCAAAGTCATTAGTGTGTAGTTCTGCATGTGCTTTGTGACCTTGAACCTCAATCTATTGAGAGTAGCCCTCAATAGATTGAGACAAACTTTTGTGTGCTCTCTACTCTAAGTTCAATCGATTGACATTCCTATGTCAATCAATTGACACAACTCTTGTGTGCTTTAATCTGAACCTCAATCGATTGAGAGCACTCTCAATCGATATACCGACAAAGTCTTGGTGTGAAATTGTGTGTTTTTTACTTGAACCTCAATCGATTGAGCAGCCTCTCAATCGATTGTTCACAAAGTCTTGGTGTGAAATTCGTGTGTTTTTTACTTGAACCTCAATCGATTGAGAGCAGCCCTCAATCGATTGACCGATAAAAGTCATTTTATGCAAATTTTATAAGCTTCAATCTATTGAGACCACTGCGTCTCAATCGATTGAGTCTGCTGAGGACTTATTTTGGGTTCTTCAAACCTTTGATTGTGGGTGTGGTATGAGCTTTACTCGTTCTCATCACCCACATTTGCTACTGCTTAATCCGGAGATCGAACGATCTTTGCGAGACAATTGTAGAATCCAGGAATCAAGATCATCCCACGATACCATGGCTGATCAAGAGCAAGAAATGAATGAAAACAACAACGTAATGGCAACAATGTAAATAATGGAAATAATGGGAACAATAATTACTATGAGGGACCTAGAACACTTGAATACTATAATGATCCCGGTTTTACGAGGATCGGAGTGTATCATGCATGCTCCCATTCCAGTGGAATCATTATGAATTCAAATCGATGATTCAAATGCTACCAATATTCCATAAAATCCATACGTTCATGACGCTCAGCGAACGAGTTCACTGGGGTATGCAAAAGCGTTGAGTCCACAATGTTACTTGATGAGATAGCGAAACTCAACTCTTTCCGTTCTCTTTAAGAGACAAGGCAAAACTTGGTTCTATTCTTTAGAACCGCAATCTATTCAGAGTTGGGCCGAGCTACATCGTCAGTTCCTCAAAAAGTATTTTCCCATGACTAAAGCCATAGAGATGCGTCAAAAGATCCTTTTCTTTTCCCAACAACCTACAGAGACATTCCATGAATGTTGGGAACGTTTTAAGGAGTTGATCAGAAGTTGCCCTAACCATCACGTTCCAAGGTGGCAACAAGTCCAAAGTTTCTACAATGGACTGATTCCTGAAGAAAGACGCATGGTTGATGCATCTTGCGGTGGATCTTGTGCCACGAAAGGGGCCGATGAGTTGTGGGCATTGTTTGAGAAATTGTATCAAACCTCGATACAAAGTGAGACACTGGGGCTAACCACTTTGGACTTAGCACCTAAATCTCATGTGTTGACCAAAGACGGATTGTATGAGGTCAACAATAATAACTCTGATCTATCAACCAAGGTTGATATGCTGTCCAAACAGATGAACATGTTGTTAGTCGCAACCAAGCAAGCTAAAGTTCTGTCACCCCCAATCGCATGCTCAATTTGTGAACACCTGTGTCATATGGCTAATGAGTGCCCAACTACCTTGACATTCCTTCACGATGAATCTACTCTTCCAGGCGATAAATGTCACTCAATCTTATCGGCAAGGTAGAAACGTGTACTCAAATACCTACAACCCAGTGGAAAAATCACCCCAACTTAGGATGGGGTGGATCAAACCAAACCGTCGTCAACCAAATAATACCGAGCCAATCCTATGAGTGGACAACAAGCGGTTCCACAAAATTGTCGAAAATTTCCGCTGCACAATTTTTCAGAATTCTAATTTTCACCAGAATTCTAACTTTCAGCAGAATGCTCCATATTCTCATCCAAATTCTGATTTCCGGAAAAATCAGAATTTCAATCAGAATCCTAATCAATCTCATACAAGCACTTCAAAGGATTCTGATCTGGAAGAAAAGGTGATGCGCAGTATGCAATCTTTTCAACAGATGATAATCGACCAAGTCAGTCAATTGGCAAATCAACTGAGTCGACGAGAGGAGGGTAAGCTTCCCAGCCAACCCATCAACAATCCTCGCGACCAAGCATCATCTGATGAAGGACCATTAAATAGTCAACAGTTGAAAGCTGTTACTGTGTTGAGAAGTGGACGGGAAGTTTATAATCAAGTGGAAATGCCTGTGGAAGCAGAGGACGAAAGTGAAGCAGACAAAGAGCAGGAAGCAGAGAAAGAGAAAGAGTCAGCGAGAAGAGCGGAGAAAGAGAAAAGAAAAGAGAAAGAGGAAGAGAAAAGAAGAGAGAAGGGAAAAGAAAAGGTGATAGAGGATGAGTCTCCCTCAACTGTCCAACAAGGACAAGACGAAGATTCAGAAGGGGAACCCGCACCTTGTGTCCCAAAGGCACCATTTCCTCAATGCCTAACTCCTCCATCAAGAATGGGAAAGGGACCAACAAAAATGGAAGATATTTTCGAAACATTTAAGCAAGTAAAGATAAACCTTCCATTGCTTGAAACGATCAAGCAAGTGCCTGAGTATGCAAAGTTTTTCAAAGATTTATGCACTCGGAAGAGAAAGGCACGTAATCATGTTTCGAGGAAAGTGTTCTTGACTAATCAAGTCCATATTGCAATTGGAAACCCCACAAAACTAAAAGACCACGAGTTCCTACTGTTCCATGTGTCATTGGTGGGCATCCAGTTGGGAAAGCGTTATTGGATTTGGGAGCCAGTGTTAATTTAATCCCATATTCATTGTACGAGAAACTCGGACTGGGTGAATTGAGACCCACAACGGTCACACATCAAGAATCGCGATAGATCGGAAAGACGCACCGAGGCGTTATTGAGGATGTCTTGGTTGGAATAGATGAGTTTGTCTTTCCAAAGGGATTTTGTTGTTTTGGACATGGACACACTGTTAAGTCACTTAATCAAGTCCCCATCATCCTTGGACGTCTGCTTTCGCCATCGCCAACGCTTGCATTAATTGTCGAACGGAGTCATGGACGCTTTCTTTTGGAAACATGAAGGTTCGATTGAATATCTTCCATGCGATGAACCATTTTCCAAACGAGGATGAGGTCGAATGTTTTTACATCGATCGATAGATGAAGTGGTGGATGAGGCGTTCAATGCTTACCAAAGAGGAATTTGAAAATGCTTTGTTGGCCATCTATGAAGAGAAAGGATCTAAGAGAAGCAAATCAAGAGATAGAGTCTAGCTCATCGATGATCACTTAGATGCGAAAAAGTGAGATAGAATCATTACCGTTGAGGTGAAGGAAGCGGCCTCCATCACTTGAGCACCACCAATTGTGGAATTGAAACAATTGCGAGTCATAAATATGCTTTTACGGGACCTCGTGAAACACTTCGAGGATAATCGCATCCACGTTGTCGGCAGTAAGAAAAAAGAGTTGTTGAAGGTCCGAAAGAGCACAAGGAAGCTATCGGTTGGACTTTCACTGATCTCAAAGGGATTGACCCATCGGTATGTATGCATAAAATACATTTGGAAGATGAGAGTAAACCTTCAAGGGAACCACAGAGGCGACTTAATCCAAACATGCAAGAAGTCGTTCTAAAAGAAGTCATTAAACTCCTTGATGCTGGAATCATCTATCCGATTTCTGAAAATGAATGAGTTAGTCCCCAAATTGTTCAAAAGTCCGGATCATGTGAAGGAAATCAAGGAGAATTGGTCCCCACTGAGAAACTGGATGGCGGTTCGCATTGACTATCGGAAATTAAACACCGCCACCGAAAGGATCATTTTCCTTCCGCTTCATTGATCAAATCCTTGAGAAGTTAGGGCAAGAGTTTTCTTTGTTTCCTTGATGGGTATTCGGGATACAATCAGGTGCCTGTCTACCCAGCTGATCAAGAAAAGACAACGTTCACATGCCCTTATGGTACGTTTGCATACCGCAGGATGCCATTCGGCCTATGTAATGCCCCGGCCACATTTCAACGGTGTATGTTGGCCATATTTTCAGATATGATCGACAAATTCATTGAAGTATTCATGGACGACTTCTCGGTTTTTGGGAGAACCTTTGATTCTTGTTTGAATCATCTTTCACAAGTGCTGCAACGTTGTGTTGACTCCAAACTTGTTCTTAGCTGGGAGAAGAGCCATTTTATGGTTAAACAAGGGATTGTTCTGGGGCACATTGTTTCACAGAAAGGAATCGAGGTGGATAGAGCAAAAGTTGATCTAATTGCTAACTTGCCCCTACCCAACAAAGGTTACAAATTCGATCATTTTTGGGTCATGCAGGATTTTATAGAAGGTTCATTAAGGATTTCAGCAAGGTGGCTAAACCATTGTGCACCTTGCTTGGCAAAGATGTTCCTTTTGAATTTACTGAGGACTGCATGCAAGCATTTTTGAAATTGCGAGAGCTCTTATCCAATGCACCAATCATCCAGCCACCGGATTATTCTCTCCCATTCGAACTCATGTGATGCATCCGATTACGCAATTGAGCTGTCCTAGGTAGAGGTGAATAAATTACCTCACGTAATTTATTACGCTAGCAAGTCATTAATTGATGCCCAACTCAATTACACCACCACCGAGAAAGAATTATTAGCTGTGGTGTATGCTCTGGACAAGTTTCGTTCCTATTTGCTTGGATCGAAAATAGTGGTCTTTTCAGACCATTCCGCTCTGAAATATCTTCTAACAAAGAAGGATACTAAACCGAGATTAATCCGCTGGATCCTTCTCGCCCAAGAGTTCAATTTCGAGATTAAGGATAAGAAGGGGTTGAGAACGTGGTGGTGATCATTTGTCGAGAATTCTACCAGAAGAATCTGCACACCGAGACCATCCGTGACACGTTGGATGAACATTTGCTAGCAATTGATGTAGCTTGTGCAAAGGTTCCATGGTTTGAACATTGTGAATTATCCGTTATCAGTAATCCCCTTGAGGGGTAAGAATGATAAGAATCTCTTTTCTCCCAAATAAAATACTATTTTGGGATGAACCATGTCTGTTCAAATTCTGCTCAGATCAGATCATCAGGAGATGTGTACCCGAAGAGGAGCAAATGAGCGTCCTACACTTGTGTCATCTTTGGGGCTGTGGCCATTTCGAGGAGAAGACAAAAATCCTTCAAAGCGGATTCTCTGGCCCTCCATCTTCGTGACGCCGCTCAATTTTGCAAGGAATGCCGAAGCGATGTCAACGACTTGGCAATATTTCAAACGGAATATGATGCCCTTAATCCAATTCGATCGTTGAAATTTTTGATGTTTGGGGATTGACTTTATGGGTCCTTTTCCCCCATCCTTTGGGTTTTCATATATTCTAGTGGTCTGATTATGTCTCAAATGGATAGAAGTTGTGGCAACCCGATCGAATGATCACAAGGTTGTGGTCAAATTCCTCGAGAAATGTGTTTAACCGATTCGGATTCTAAGAGCAATCATCGATGGCGGTTCCGCATTTTTGTAATAGCCATTTTGCCACCTTAATGAAGAATGCAGGCGTCACTCACAAAGTTGTTACATTGCTGCACCATCCACGTACTAGCGGTCGTGGAAGTGTCTAATCGAGAAATTGAATTCTAGAAAAATGGTCACCGGATAGAAAAGATTGGTCAAACCGGCTCTCGAGGCTCAGGCCTATCGGACCGCATTCAAGACTCATTGGAATGTCTCCGCTTCAATTGTTTACGGAAAGCTTGCCATCTTCTGTCAATTGGAGCATAAAGCATTACGGCGATAAAAGATTTAATTACGACATGCAAGCGGTAATCGCATCGCCATGATTGCAATTGAATGAATTGGAGGAATTACGC
The DNA here is from genome assembly GCA_021018995.1 of Chloranthus sessilifolius. Classification (NCBI taxonomy): domain Eukaryota; kingdom Viridiplantae; phylum Streptophyta; class Magnoliopsida; order Chloranthales; family Chloranthaceae; genus Chloranthus; species Chloranthus sessilifolius. The sequence goes on along the minus strand of CM037590.1, from coordinate 143,849,812 downwards.
CTGAAGCGTATGAGAATTCAAGATGTACAAGGAAAGGTACAAAAAGTCGCATGATCGTCCATTTCTAAAAGAATTTCACGCTAGCCAAAAGTTTGGTTATTCAATTCATTGAAGCTCCACGGGAAAATTAAAATCTCGATGGGAAGGCCCATTTTGTAGTGTCCATTAGTGCATGGTGCCATTGAAATTCAGAGCCTTGCTGACAATCGCATTGTAAAGTTAATGGGCAAAGACTCAAACCAATGTTTGAGCCGGTCACCCAGTTTAAGATTGAGGCGATGCACCTCCGTGATCCTGAGGAGTGATCATGAAAAGGTCAGTCGACACATGTAAACTCGCTTCGGGAGGCACCCCAGTGTGTTTTACTTATTTTTGTTTTCCTTTTTGTTTTTGTTAGTTCTAGAATTTAGTTTTTAGTTTAGTTTAGGTTGTTTTTACTTTCCAAATACATATAGCCACATTACCTTCAATCTATTTTTGGTCATGTTCTAATTTGATGCATATATTCTCTGCACCTGATCTTTGTGTGAGGTACTTTTCAACAGGTTTGGGGGTGCCTACTTATTTCAAACAATGAGGACATTGTCATTCTTAGGTTTGGGGGTATGGTTATCTATCTTGTGTTATGTATTTAAAAAAAAAAAAAATAATAATAATAATAAATAAACAATTTTAACCATCATACATGATTTACTTTGCAGTAGTTTTCAAACTTTAGTTGATGATGCATGAGAATTTAATTTTGAGAATATTGATGGCATATTTTGATTACTTGTATCTAGGATAATGAAGCTTAATGTGATAATTTGTGGATGACTTTGAAATTCATGCTTAGAATTTGTGCACTTATACCAAGCTAAGATTTAGAAATCGATGAATTATTTTAAACGTTGGATCGTCGGTTCCTAGTGGAGACAAAATCTCGTGAGCTTTAGAGCTAATTTCCCGTCATTGATGAGTGAATACATAAACTCGGAGTTTTCTTTGAATACGAATTATTTTGCATAATCTCATACATTTTATTTTTGGCTTGTGACTTTGCATGAAATCAAATTCATATTATTGTGTTAGAACGTACTGTATATCTACTCAAGACAAATAGGCAAGATTACCATCTTTTAAGGATATGATTGAAGGCCATCTTTGGCTCGTTTGTGCTTAAAATATCCCACCTCATATAAATTTATCCTTCTAGTACCCCTTTGAGCCTATTGAAAAATTTACCTTTATACATTCTTTGATAAGCCACATTAACCTTTAACCCTTTACCATTTCTGAAAATTCACTTTACCTTCTTATTTCGAGACGTTGGGGAACGAGGGATGAAAATGAGTGAAAAGAAAGTAAGTGGAGGGATACGAGTTGTGGTGTTCTTGAGAGTGTATGGCAAAAATATAAAAGGGGAGAAAAGAGAATTTGACAAAGAATGAAAATGTGAGGTACCATTAAGAAAAGAAATTCAAAAGAAGAAGAAAGAGTGAGAAAAGAAAAATATTGAAAAAAAAATGGTGAGAAATTAGAAAAGAAAAAGAAGAGCAATAGAAATAAAAAGTTAGTACCTTTTCTGATTTCTCATAAATTTTGAATCTAAATTCCCTTTCTTTCTTACCCTTTCCTGAGCCCCATTACAACCCTACAAAAGACCTTCATGATCTGATCTTGCATTGGTAACTGCCTTGTGGAGAGTAAATATGTGATACCTATGACACTTGATATGACATGCTTAGGATATTCAAGTATCTGTTCTTATGAGATCTATTTTTTTTGTTCATTGATTACATCGTGTTTCATTTATCATGTGAGACCTTTTGATGTGTTTTGTATTGATCTCTCACATGTGTGCGAAAACTTACCCATCATCGGAGTGATTTTATTTCGAGAGTATACCTAAAGTGAGGATTGAGTTGAGACATGAGATCCGATGATTTTCCGTTTGGACTAGTTCTAAGATGGATGAATCTTGGTTTTGGTATGCACACACTTCACGTTTAAGCATGAATGAATGAGTTATCTAACAATTTGAGCATTAGATTAATTTGAATGGATACTAGCATGATTGACATGACATTGGTATTTAAGATTGATGATTCACATGTTGAACCAATTAATGATGTTTTTGTTTTTGAATGGTATATATGTTATAAAAAAAAAATCATGTTTCGAAAACTCAAAAATTTCGATAGCCTTGAAGTTTGTGGGTAACTTCACTGTAAACCCTCAGGAGACACAACTCCTCCACTAGGGATCACCTAGGGGTTTAAAGGCTTGTTGCACATGCTAAGTGCAATCGTGTTCCCTACGAAAGTGGCATTTAAATTTTAGGATGTTAGTTTTATTTTTATATTTATCATTCTCTTTGCTCGAGGACTAGCAAAGTGTAGGTTTGGGGGTGTGATCGGTGCTGAAATATGACTATATTTCATACCTTAAATCCTACACTTAGCCGTTCGATAAAAGTATTTGATGGTTGTTGTGAGGTTTTGATGATAACAGGTGTTTCTGACCTTTGGATCTTCCAAGTGCATAAAAGAAGGAAATTAAAGGCTATAAAAGAGCTATGGACAAAAAGGTCCAAAGAAGCATTGAAAGCCATGAAGAGAATCAACTTCCATCAAGAAAGGGAAGACTTTGCATTGAAGAGTCAATCGATTGAGGCATTATTGTCAATCGATTGATGAGTTGGAGTAAAACTCAACCCTAGAAAGTCAATCGATTGAGACATGAAATTCAATCGATTGAGACATGAAGGCGTATGCCCTAAGGGAATTCGAACTCAAAGTCAATCGATTGAGACTTCTGTCTCAATCGATTGAGGCAATTAGGGTTAGGTGTGTTCGGCCATTATAAAAGAGAGGCTACGGCTTTTGAAGGGGAGAGCTTTTTATAGAGAGTTTTTGGAATAGAGAGTTTTAGTTTTGAGACAAATTTGTGTAATAATTAGAGACTTTTGTAAGAGAGTTTTCTTAGAGTAATAAAATTGTGTTGAGATTTTCCGAGAATATATTTTATTTTACACCTTCTTTGCTCTTTACTTTGGGAATGGTTTTGAATGTAATTGAAGATCTTGCACCAAGGATGAGAGGCTAAAGGCTGTAGATCAAGGAGGATGCGATCCCCAGATAAGTACCCATATTTTATGTTTAATGCCATAGTTCGATAATTTCATCATCAAATCGTTTTTCTCAAAGTGTAGTGATCATGTTTTTATTGTTTTGATCTAAAATACCATGAGATACGCTATGCTTTTCACATGATTCATACCGCGATTAGGCTGAGTCATTGTTTTTAGATAGGGTATGCCGGGTTAATGATCATGCTTAATCACTAGTCATGTTTCTCTTAGAATGATGGTGTGTTTGATGTTAATAAAATTGTGGGTTTAAAAATAGAAAAGGGTATAAATCTGGGGTAGCAAATTCCTTGATCTTGTTTTTAAAATTTGTTCTTAGATTTCTCATTACATAATTTTTAGATTAATTTATTTTCTTTCTTGCAATTAGAAAAGTGTTAGTTTTTGGTAAAAATTAAATCTGCCCCTTGGTACTTCCTCGGGGATATTTTCTAAATCTCTAGGAAGAAGTGATTAAAATTTTAGATTTCCCTGTGGGTTCGACACCCTTGTTCTTGCCTTACTAGAACAGATCTTGTACACTTGCAAGGGTTAATTTAAAATCGATCAATACGCAACTTCTCCTACGCGTCCCAAAATTTCAAATGGTCCAACATAACGTGGGCTTAACTTCCCTCTCTTGCCAAATCTCATTACGCCTTTCATAGGTGACACTTTCACAAACACATGCTCACCCACTTTATAGTCAACACTAGTCCGCTTCATGTCGGCGTAACTTTTTTGTCTACTCTGTGCTAACTTTAGCCTTTCTCTGATTATTCGAACGACGGTGGCATTGTCTTCAAGTAGTTTTGGCCCTAAGACAAATTTCTCACCAGTTTCTTCCCAATTGAGGGGTGATTTGCATCGTCGTCCATACAGAGCTTCATACGGTGCCATTCCAATGCTCGTTTGGAAACTGTTGTTGTATGCGAATTCGAGCAACGGTAGATACTCATCCCAGTATCCTTGCATATCTAGCATGCACGCTCTGAGCATGTCTTCTATCACTTGGTTCACTCGCTCTGTCTGCCCATCAGTTTGAGGATGGAAAGCTGAACTAAAGTCTAGTTGTATTCCCATTCCTTCTTGAAATTTCTTCCAAAACTTAGACGTATATAGTGGATCACGATCTGAAACTATGCTGCTTGGAATCCCGTGTAGTCTTACAATCTCCCTCATATATAAGTCTGCCAGTCTTCCTGCCGTATACATCGTATTGTACGGCAAAAAGTGTGCTGATTTGGTCAATCGGTCCACGACGACCCAAATGGCATTGTGTCTCTTGACAGTACAGGGCAATCCAACAATGAAATCTATCGAGATCGATTCCCACTTCCATTCTGGTATTGGTAAAGGTTGCAATAGTCCAGCAGGATGTCTATGATCAATCTTCACTTGCTGACAAGTCAAACACCGTGACACGTATTCGGCCACGTCCTGCTTCAGACCTCTCCACCAGTAGTTCTTTTTCAAGTCTTGGTACATTTTGGTGCTACCAGGGTGGATAGCATAATTTGACTTATGGGCTTCATCAAGAGTGGTTCGTCTTAGATCGGCATTGTCCGGAATGCATAGACGGCCCTTAAACAATAAAGAACCATCTTCTTTAACTGAGAAATCCGAGCTGATGCCTTCACTCACGTCTTGATGAATCTTTGTTAATGCCGGATCTTTCATCTGTAGATCGTGGGTATGCTCAAATATTACTAACTTTACCGATATGTTAGCCAAAAAGGATCCGGTAGCTTTTGACTCAATGTTCGCATCGTAGAGTGCCAGGTCTTCCAATAATTTCTATCGGTGCATACCCAAATCAAACAAGCTAACTGAGCTACCCTTCTGACTCAAGGCGTCTGCTACTACGTTCGCCTTTCCTGGATGGTACTGTATAGAACAATCATAATCCTTGAGAAACTCCATCCATCTGCGCTATCTCATATTGAGCTCTTTCTGTGTAAACAGGTATCGGAGGCTCTTATGATCGGTGAAAATTTCAAAAGTCTCCCCATACAAGTAATGTCTCCAGATCTTCAGCGCAAAGATGACTGCTGCTAGCTCCAAGTCATGAGTCGGATAATTTTTCTTGTGTTCTTTCAGCTGTCTTGATCCGTAAGCTATCACCTTCTTGTGTTGATTGAGTACACAACCTAAACCGTTGTATGACGCGTCGCTGTACACGACGTATCCTCCACTGCCTTAAGGAATAGCTAGCACTGGAGCCGAAGTGAGTCTTGTCTTGAGTTCTTGAAAACTCTTCTCGCATGCCTCACTCTACTCAAATCTTGAATCTTTTCGTGTCAGCTTTGTGAGAGGTCCCGATATCTTTGAAAACCCCTCGACGAAACGTCGATAATAGCCTGCTAAGCCCAAAAAACTTTGGACATCGGTCACTGTCTTTGGTTGCTCCCATTTAACCATTGCTTCTATCTTTGCTGGATCTACAGTGACACCATGCTTTGAGACGACATGTCCCAAAAAGCTAACCTCTTCCAACCAAAACTCGCATTTGCTGAGTTTGGCGTACAATTGGGGTTCACGTAGCGTCTGTAGGGCAATCCTCAAGTGTTCTTCGTGTTCCATCTTGGATTTGGAGTGTATCAATATATCATCAACGAACACTACGACGCAGGAGTCCAAGTGTGGTTTAAACACTCGGTTCATCAGATCCATAAACGACGCCGGAGCATTCGTCAACCCAAACGGCATCACAAGGAATTCATAGTGTCCATACCGTGTCCCGAAGTCGTCTTCCGGATGTCCTCGCTTGACTCAAGAATCTGATGGTATCCAGATCTCAGGTCGATCTTGGAAAAATACCTTGCTCCTTGCAGTTGATCGAACAAATCATCAATTCTAGGCAAAGGGTAGCGGTTCTTCACAGTGAGTTTGTTTAATTGTTGATAGTCAATGCATAGCCGCATTGACCCATCTTTCTTCTTGACGAACGAGACCGGTGCTCCCCATGGAGACACGCTCGGTCTAACAAACCCCTTGTCCATAAGCTCTTGTAGTTGTTCCTTTAACTCTTTTAACTTAGCAGGAGCCATTCGATATGGCGCTTTTGAAATAGGCTCCGTTCCTGGTGCTAAGTCAATGGCGAATTCTACTCTTTCTAGAGGTAATCCAGGCAATTCTTCTGGAAACACGTTGGCGAAGTCTCGCACAACTGCTATCTCAGAAATGACATTCTTTTCTTCCTTGTCCTCCTTTATGAAAGCCAAGTATCCATCAACCCTTCGATCATTTTCTGCCCTTCTGCTGAGATCGAAGTACGATGATGACCTCACTCCTTGAAACCGAAATGATCTTCTTGTGTTGGGTCTAAAAATGACTACCTTGTTCTGTAATCGACGGTTTGCACAAGATCGCGCCAACCACCCATGCCAAGGATCACATCAAACCCTTGCATGTCTAACAGTATCAACTTTGCTTCCGATTCATGCACCTCTAGGTCTCGAACTGCTACAACGATGGATTTGCAAGCTAACTCCGTGTCTACTAACTCTCCAGTCGGAATAGACACAGATAGGACGAAGTCCAACACCTCTGGAACAATCTTCATCTTCTTGGTGAAACGTTGAGTGACGAATGAGTGGGTAGACCCTGGGTCTATCAACACTCTAGCGTCATATCCAACGAAGCATCCTTTTTCATATATAGTTAAAGTACCTATAGTATACATACATACATACAATAATTTACACATCAATTTACACTCCTAATTCACTTATAAATTTTTTTTTTGTATTGAGAAAAAGAAACTAGACAAATCCTAATGCATGCACCTTCTCTATCTAAAATTTTAATGAAATAGAAAATTTCTTTAATTTAAAAGAGTCTCACCTTGGATGACGTCATACACGTTCCCTGCTTCCTGAGCAGTGACTGCATAGGCTCTCCCCTGAACAATCGGCTTCCTTGCTTGAATGGGTCGTGGTGCTACAACTGAAATCGTCTTTCTTTTATCCGCCTTGGGGCAATCCTTGATCAAGTGGCCCACTTTGCCACATCGAAAACAACCCCTAGTCCCCGCTCTGCAATCCACTATTCTATGAGGCTTGCCACACTTTGCACAAGTCTCCCGAGGTGCGGAAGAAACAGTACGAGAACCCTGTGTGATAGTGGCGCCAGTAGACATGGCAGGGCTCTCATATCGTAAAAGGTCTCCCCGACGCAAGTAATGGAAACCTCTGTTGGTGTTGTTGCTGCGCCGGCCTTCCAAAACCTCCCTGAAACTGTGGTCTCTGATTTTGGGCCATGAACCTCGGCTTTTTGTTCACCGGTTCATAGGTCCCCGTCCTTCCTTGTTCATTTCCTCCTCTCTACTGCTCCCTCTGTCTATATCTATTCGTATTTTCTTCCTCTACAACCAACGCCTTACTCATGACCTCTTCATAGGTCCTTAACTAAAATGGAGCTACGCCTCCCCTAACCTCAGGCTTCAAACCTTGCTGAAACCTCTTTGAACGTGTCATCACGAATAAAACGGCTAGTCGTAGAAACTCCACCCCATATTCTCTCACTGTCATTCTCCCTTGCACTAACTGTAGAAATTGTATCTCAAGCTGGTTCCTCACCACTTCCGAAAAATATTGTTTGTTGAACTCTTCAACAAACTCCTCCCACGTCCAAGGCAACTCTGGGGTCTCCTGAGCCCTAGTCCGTATCACGGACTTCCACCAAGGCCCAGCCTCCCCATCCAACATATAAGCTGCCCATCTCACACTGTCATCTTCCGTGCATGTCAGCACGCTAAAGACTTTCTCCATCTCCATAAGCCAGTTCTTAGCGGCCATTGTGTCTGCCTGCCCAAAAAATGAAGGAGGTCTCATCCTCCTAAACTCTGTAAAGGATGAGGGCGCAGGCAGCGCAGGCCCTATAGGTGGTGTAGGTGGCTGCTGTTCTCTTGATGCATGAGCTGCAAAGGATGCGGCTTGTTGTGCCATGGCAGCTGCCATAGTCTCCATAGTATGCATCATCCTTTGTCGCTCCTCTCTATCTTCCTGTCTTTCTCTCACCCTCTCCTGTTCTCTTAGATCTTGATCCTGACGATCTCGATTCTCTTCATCATGCTGTCTACTACTACTGCCCCCTGGGGCCTCAGTACCTCCTAAAGGCACTCTATTTGTAGGAGAGATGTAATCATCTCCACTACGTAGACTCTTCTGTTGGCCTCCCCTTGGTTGGCCTCTTCCTCTAGATGACATTTGCGGCTGCATTTGAAACTAAAGTTTCGTTAGCAGAAGCCCCTATGTTCTGACCAAAAAGAACGATTGTCAGAATTGCTAAAAGAAATAGCTTTGATACCAACTGTGACAGCCCAGATTTTGGCACCCCGAAACTCGTGCCATCAGCACGATCATCTTGACCGTGCCCCTTAGCTAAGCACGGAACATTGGCATATCAAGCAAAAATAAAATAGTAAATGAAACTGCGGAATTTAAATCTATATAAAAGCATTTCTCAAAAGACAGTTCTACCCTCATGCCTCAGCATGAATGGAGAACCGATCCAAACCATCGATGATAGCAAATCATCACGGATGGTTCGCCCTAAAAATCACAATCTCAATTTATATATGTACATTGTTTAGGCCAGAACTAGGCTTCACATACCAAGCCGTACAAATCTCTATCCCAAAAGCCCTCAAAGCGGCACAACGGAGTCCTCTAGAAGGAGTCCTCAGGAGGTGGCTCCAACTCTTCACCGGCTGCAAGGTCCGACTCACGGGGGTCAGCGTCTCCTAAAGCCTCGGCAGCTGCTAGTAGTGGACCTGCGACGTATAGTCTATAGGGTGAGCTACATCCTAGCTCAATAGGGAGCAAGACGTAGTTGAACATATAAATTATTACTCACATATATTCCATGATATGCCATGCATGATGTGTCTATGCAGTTACTGATGAAAATAGTTAAAAAGCATTTCATTTTACTGGTAGTTTACTTATGTCTTTATTTATTCATGAATGATGCTGAAAAGGCCTAAAGCAAACTTAAACTTTCAACTTAAGTAATCCCCGAGCAATATAGCATCGAGCCCCGATGAGATACCCATCATCGTCATCTATATAGATACTTTTAACATATTCCCTGGGAATACAAATAGTATCCAAGCCCCTTTCCCCTGGGGATTGGTGGCGGGGTTTCACTAGTCTCAATCAACACCCCTGGGGTGTGCTTACTGTGTACGAATAAGCGTCCGCACTGGCCTACGGTTTCGCCGCCATATCGGTCACGAATATCCTGCCGTGTCAGTCGTGGATATCTCTCCACGTCGGTGGGGTACCCTATCAAACCTCAAATAACAAAAATATCGGTGCCTTACATATAGTTATTCACCGTGTAAATGTGCTATCTTATATCAGTTAGGCCCTATCAAACATGATCCAATCTTGGATACATCCCTGGGCTGTATCGATTCATTTGCATCACACCTGATGCTCTTATCTCCTTACTTCTTCATCCCCTGGGGATGGCTCATTATGATTACTTTTATTGGTGTCACACACACACACACACTTCTTCACAACACTTTATAAAACATTTGAAATTAAATCTATATCACTACATACATGCTCTTGTAAAATAAGGTACATGTTCAAGGAGTTCCCTACCTCGAGTCTTCGCTTGATCAACGCATCAAAGTCCCACGTGGCTCCTTGTGCACTTGCTCACACATACCACCTATGGTACCACATAACATGTGAAACACATCACTACGGATGCAATAAAGGAGGTCCAAGACCCCCCAAGAATCTCAAAGTCAAACTCAGAAGTCAACATAAACTAGCCCAGTCGATTAATCGATTTCCAAAATCGATTAATCGAAAGCCAATATCGATTAATCGATTATCAAATCGATTAATCGAGATTTCCATTCGATTAATCGAAACCCAATTCGATTAATCGAAATTCTCTGCTCTATCAAGTCGATTCTCAATTCGAGTAATCGAGTTTCCAAAATCGATTAATCGATCCCAAATCGATTAATCGAAATTATAAATCGATTAATCGAATTTTCATTTCGATTAGTCGATTTCATCAAGCCCATTTCTTTTCTTCACTGGAGTCCACTGTAGGCACCCAGTCGATTAATCGTTTCTCAATTCGATTAATCGAAAACCAAAGTCGATTAATCGAAACCCAATTCGATTAATCGAAATCGGGGTCCTCTGACTTTTCAACTTCCTGGCCAATTTTGATTAATCGAAACCCAATTTCGATTAATCGAAATTGCCAGATTCAGTCCCCTTTTGGCTGTTCTTCCAAATCTCTTCTCTTACTTTTTCCTCCATCTTTCTAAGGATAAAGGCTTAGAATCTAACCACAATCTAACCTTTTAATCTATGCATTTAAACTACAAAAATTTACCTTCAATCTATCTCAAATTGATTTCAAATCAAGTGGTTGGAAAGGCTAGGGTTCCAGCTTTAGTTTGAACGGATTCTCCGCGTCGAATCGGTCTCTTTAATGCTAGAATCCCCCTTCCAATCACTCACAATAACTCTTGTTCAACCTCTTTACTCCTCTCTCTCTCTCTTCTTTACTCCTCTCTCAACAACCAAAATACAGATTTTAGGGTTATTAAATCCTTTTATCTCTTTCCTCACTTGTGTGTTGAGCACATACACCGCGATAGGTGTATGCGATTTCATATTCACATCACACACCACGCAGTCAGTCAAACTATCACATCTCATCCATTCATCACACTCTATGCTAACCATTGAACTCCTAATTGGTCAAACCTGTGACCAATCGGGCACGGATCTCGAGGTCACTGTTTAACGAGATTTTTTGGGATATTACAGCTTTGTTCGGCAGAAATCTAGAGTTCAATGGCTAGAATTTGGGGACTCGAACACCAAATTTTTCTACTCCACAGTAGCTTCACGGATTTCGAGCAACACCTTCTTCGAGCTTCTACTCCCTTCTGGTGAAAGAATCATTGACCCTCAATGTATTGGGGATATTGCGATCAAGCACTATCAAAATATCTATGCACCTTCTTCCCAGGATCCGGTTCCTATTATTCCATTCAAGAACAAGCTCAATCCTATGCAAGCGTCTATTCTTTCGCGAGGAGTTACTGATGATGAAATAAAAAATGCTATTCTTAATTCTCCCAAAAAAAAAGCACCTGGCCCCGATGGCTTCTCTGCAGAATTTTTTCAAACTTTCTGGGATATTGTTGGTGTCGATGTCATCAATTCAGTACGTTATTTTTTTGTCAAAAGGCGGCTCCCGAAATCTCTGAACGCTACTTTTTTAAAGCTTATTTCCAAAGAATTAGGAGCTAACACCATTGATAAATTTCGTCCAATTGCTTTATATAATTTTCTTTATAAGGTGATTACAAAGATCATTTCTAATCGCCTAGCTTTGGTGCTTCCCTCTCTTGTAAGCTGGAATCAATCGGCTTTCATCAAAGGCCGTAAAATTACAGAGAACATCTTGATGGCACATGAGTTGGTTAGAAACTTTCACCTATCTTCTGGACCAAAAGCTTTCTGCACAAAAATCGATCTTCAAAAGGCTTTTGACAAAGTCAGATGGAACTTTATTATTTCTATCTTTCAATAGCTGGGCTTTGATGACATATGGCTGCAATGGATCAAGGAATGTATTACTACTCCGATGTTTTCTCTCCTGATCAATGGCACCCCTCAAGGCTACTTTGGAAGCAGTTGTGGTATTCGACAAGGAGATCCCTTATCTCCCCTCATATTTACTCTTGTAATGGAAGCCTTCACTTGCCTCCTTGATGAAAAGATTGACCAACGACAAATCTTACCTTTGGAATATGCAAATTGCACTTTGATCTCACATTTAATATTTGCAAATGATTTATTCATCATTATGAAGGAGGGCATTTCATCTGCTACGGCGCTTCAGAGACTCCTTGATAGCTTCTACCTCATCTCTAGACTTAAGGTGAACGATTCAAAAAGTATCATTATATGTAGTGAAGCTTGCTCCCTCAAAAGTCAAATCATCTCTACTCTTCGCTTTTCTGAAGGAACTTTACCAATCAAGTACCTAGGTCTTCCATTATTTTCTGGCAAGATGTCATTCTCTACTTACCAGCTATCAAATTTATGCGGGTAGGGTGGAGCTCATCAAATCTGTACTTACCAGCTATCAGATTTATTGGTCTGGGGCGTTCTATCTTCCACGGAAAATCATTCAAAAAGTAGAGCAAATTTTTTGCAAATTCCTTTGGAAGGGTCCTTCTTTGGCCCAATCGCTACATCCTATTAGTTGGAATCGCATTTGCAAACCGAAAAATGAAGGTGGACTTGGTTTGCGCAGAATTATGGATTGGAACAACGCGGGACTTTCAAAGCTCTTTTGGAATCTTGTGGCTAGAGATTCTTTATGGGCTAACTGGTGCACTACTAGATATATTCTTCCTTCTGATGTGTGGAGTTGCTCTCTCCCTAATAGTTTGTTCCTATGCTTGGAAAGGTATTATGAGTGTCCGGGGCACCATAAAATCACAATTTCGAGTAATTATTGGAGATGGCACCTCTACCAAATTTTGGAGTGACCCTTGGCTAGAAAATGATTCTCTTCTTCAAAAATATGGCTGACGCTCCATGGTTCAGTCGGGTATCAATGAAGATACCTTCGTTTCGGAGCTATATGATATTGGCGGTTGGACGCTTCCTACCCTGTATACAAGGCGATTGGAAGATGCTTGGAAGGATGTCATAGAGCACCCTACACCGTTGGCCAACATCAAAGACAAGATTATTTGGAAATCTACTCCATCTGATAATTTCTCTCTCAAAGCTGCTTGGAAATGCTTCAAACCGGATTCTTCTATTGTCCCTTGGAAATCTCTTATATGGCATCCACAACAAATTCCTAAACATGCCTTTTGTACTTGGCTTGCCATACAAGGAAAACTTCTTACCATTGACAATCTTGGTAAAAGAGGCCTTGCTATTCCTTCAAGATGTGTCCTTTATTGGTCTCATTTGGAAGATCATAATCATCTCTTCTTTAACTGTTCTTTCTCTCGTTGGATTTGGCGCTCTATTCTCCATAGGCTTCGAATCGCAAAACGAACAATCGGAAATTTTTCTGATGAGATCAATTACTGCATGGAAAATTGTAAAAGCAATGATAATCACGCATCGCTGATAAGGATTGCCTTTGCCGCAACGATTTGGCACATATGGAAAGAAAGGAATAGTCGCATATTTGAGGACTTGATTTCGCATAAACGAGTCATCTTGAAAAAAATTGTTGAGGATGTCTCAATTAAAAGCCATAATAACAACATTCTTGATCCTTATTCCTCCGGCCAATGGACATGTGCTCCAAAGAATTCTCATGTTTCTATTCCCTGCGAATGGACCCCTCCTTCGTTTGGTTCTATAAAGCTAAATTCTGATGCTTCAAAGGTGGGAGATAGATATAGCATCGGTGGCATTCTGCGAGATCACAACGGCAATCATATTGCCAGTTTTCATGGCCCCACTATTGCCATGATATCACTCATGCTGAAATTAATGCGATCCATTATGGACTTCATCTTGCGACTTCTCTTCAACTTCCAAGTCTCATTGTTGAATCTAACTCCCTCCTTGCCATTCGATGTATCACAAATTGTTGCACAATTCCATGGTAATATACATTCTCTTTGCGGAAGGTGCACTCTATTGCCCAGAACTTCCAATGTTGTTCATTTCACCACATATGGCGAGAGATGAATTATAGCGTTGATCTCCTTGCTCAAATTGGAATGGATGCGAATGATGTTATCCGGTAGTATGGCTCTGATATTTCTCCCCTTCTCAACTCTCGCATGAGAGAGGATTTGATTTGTATTAACTATCGTATGTAATCTTCTCTCATTTTTTCAATAAAAGGGTAGGGTCCCTCCAACCCCTTTAATTATCAAAAAAAAAAAAAAAAGATACATTGGTGATCTCAAGATCTATTACGTTGAATATTTGAATGAAAAATGATCTCTATTGTGTGTTGAATGAGATGATAGAGATCTTTCTTCGTCTCTATCTTAGATAAAATAAATCTTGAGATCATGGCCCCACCATCAAATGGTAAGATTTGGATTCCACATGACAAATCACTTGAAAAGTGATCCATGAACCATATTTTATTAGCCTCATGATTATGTTTCTATTTTGGGATGTGCACCACGTGAAATCAAAATATGACCGTCTGATGATAGGTCCATGATGTAAGATATATTAAGTAAAAGGTTTGGATAAATAAAAGTTCCCCTTGTCTCATTCAAAGCAGTTTCAACTTGTTAAACAATTGACTGCTTTGAATCTACCGTGGAAATTAGTTTTCATTACAATCTTCGAGACAGTAGATATTGAGATCATGGTCTTAAATAAGATCTTGATCCTACCTGACAGACGTCTTGATAAGTGATTCTACGTAACAGATGTCCTACCATCTGATTGTAGGCCTCTGATCTCAAGATATATTATGTCGAATATTTGGTTGAAGAATATTCGACATCTATTGTATGAAAGGTTAAGGCAAAAAATAGCTTTTATCATCTGATTCAAGGCAATCAACAATTTAAACCGTGGAGCCATTAGTTATTGCAAGAATCTTTCTTGCAAAAATCACTGGCTAAATGTAATATGCTCATAATATCAAAACCCACTAATATAAACGATAAAAAGATCACTACAAAAAAATAGGTTATTAGCGGCAGTTTTTTGGAGCAAAAAATTGCTGCATTTTTGGCTACCGCTAATAGACTTGTTTTTTATAGTGAATCTCCTTCGTGTAATTCAAAGCGGTCAATTGAGGTTTGGCTAAGGTGCACTTAAACATTAGGTGGCTGCAAATAGAAGTAACCCTTGTATATGCTAAATAATAGCTCCTTATTATATAGGGAGCCATTACTTGCACACGCTTTTTAAGTATCGTGTTTTGCTCCAATTTTATGTACCAGAGATCTATTGATCATGAACTACAAATCAAATGGCCCATATTACATTTTTACATATCACATGTCCCAAAAATACCAAGTCCTTTATATTCGATGCAATCACTTGAAAAACGTGTGCAAGTAATGGCTCCCTATTATATATGAGATATTGAGATATCCCCTTTTTTCAAGATTTGTTTAAATCCTTTGTAACTTCATGAGATTTCTGATTAAAAACTGCAGTGTGATGAACTATTATTAGAACTTGTGAATATTTTACTAAAATAAGAATGCCTTAGAGATTTTTTTAGTATTTTAAGTTGTTGGGTTAGAACTCATTGGACACATAAAGATGAGTTGGGAGAAGCTTTTACTTAGGATATCCATAGGAGTGTTTTAGGTATTGAAAAAGTTTATAGGGTACTTTTGGTATTGAAAATATTTACATAGGATTGTCAACGACTCTTAGTCGATTTTATACCTGACCTACCTAATGACTACCAAAATTTTGGCCAAACACAGCCCATTGAAAGTTAGCCATAGTTTTACATGTCTTCATTTAAATAAAAGTAGAAGTTGTTATAAAAAAAAAAAAAAAAAAAGTAAAATTTAAAAAGCTTTATGTATCTAAATGAAGGCGTAGAGTGTTGCATTTGAATGCCAGATCACATGCCATGTGGTATGATCAATCCAAAACAACACCTATTTTGAGCTGATAAGTCTAGATATGACTTTAAAAAAATCAATTTTTTTAGCCTTTGTTTGATGGATCAAAGATAAGGTAACCTCCAAACCAACTTAATCCATTGATTTTGAGTACATATGACCAAATTTTCAATGTTGATTATGCATTTGATCATGTGCCCAAGTTTTTTATGTAGTACTTGATGGATCATTAGATTACAACCTTTAAATCAGACGGCTCAAATTGTATTTTCACATGGCATAGGTCCCCAAAATATCAAGCCTTTCTTTAAACTATGTGCAAGAGCTAACTACTATGGTGCAAGTAATGGCTCCTTCAAATTTTATGTTAGACCACGGCTCTCTCCCTCCCATAGGGTTCTTTGAGAAGTTTCTTTTTGTTATAAGGTACCTTTATTTTCAACTCTAAGATATTTCTTCTTAAACCATTGCTAAAACCGTTGAACACTTTCAATCTGTTTGATGGAAATCTTTTTCATTCCAATCTTCGATAGAATAGATCTCAAAATCTTGGTCTTAGAATGAGACGGTCAGATTTTGATGTTATGCCCATAATGTCAAGATCCCTTATGTTTGAGTGTAATATAAGTCATATGATTTTATAGAGTCATATTTTTTATTTTTTTATTTTACTTCCCATGGGGTGATTTAAAAAGGAAATCATGGGAAGTTTCAAAATTAAAATGTTATTGACAATTCAATTTTTTCATTTTGCCTTCATTTGTCACAAATAAAACCCAAAAGATTGGTTATTTTATGGTATTGTTGAACCAAGAATTAAAATAGCGGTTTCATTTTCAGTTTCGGGCATGACTAAAATAAAAAATTTGAATCAAAATTTTGGCTGCAAATTCCCCCCCAAATATTTTTGGTCCGAAATTTCGGTTCAAAGTTTAGTTTCGGTGGGGACTGAAACCCAAATGCACGATGGAGATCTTTTTCACCCCAATTTTTCTCACAAAGGATCTTGAGTCGACGGTCATACCATCAGATGGTCATTTTTTTATTCCAAGTGACATAAATCTCAAAGAATTGACCAAAGAGTCAAGTGACACATCACACAAAGATATGATGTTAGGGCCAATTTTTGGGAAATGTGTTATGTAAAATAAGACAGTTACCATTTGATGGGAAGCCCATGGTCTCAAGATCTGTTGGGTAAAATATTGGAGTGAATCGTCAAATCAACAACTATCAAAGCAATTTTAACACGTAAAACCTGACTTTAGATAAAGAATATAGATTTTTAATGAAAATATAAAAATCCTTTTAAGATTTTTAGCTAGCATCGTGGGTTGAAAAAAGTTTTCAGCTAAATTTTTGCTAATAAAAATAGTTTATGGAAAAATTGTTAATTCTCTTTAACTTAGCGGGTTTCTTCGAAGGTGTCAAAAACAAGGAAGGAAAAGATATACAATTTTTTCTCACATAAACGTCTAGTTTTAAGCAAGAAATATTTTTGGAGATATTAAATAAAATTGTGGAGTGAATCTAGGAGATATTTACGAAATATAGGAAAAAGTTTTGCAATGGAATTGAGATTATATTTTCTTTAGTAAACTATAGGGATATATAAGGAGTTATTTTAGGGGTAGATTAGCTTAATGAGGGGTATTTTGTTCCAAAAGTATGAAAACACAAAATTGACAGAAATTGGAAAGTTTTTCGTGCTTTTAATAGTACTAGTAAAAGTACATGTGCATTGCACATGTTAATCTATAAAATTATTAAAAAAATAAATATGTTTTTGATATTGTTATGGAGATCATTTTTCTTTTGAATCTTTGACACAATAGATCTTGGGACCATGGTTCTATTATCATACGATAAGATTTAGATTCCATGTGATAGACCTCCTGAAAAGTGATTCAAAGAATCACACTTGATAATACATCCATGACCATGTGAATTTTTAAGATGTGTGTCACATGAAATCAAAGTACGACCATGTGATTGTGGGCTCATGATCTCAAAATCTATTATGTCAAAAATTTGGATGAAATGATCTCCATCAAGTAGTCTCAACCACGGTTCAAATGCATAAACTTATGCACTGTTGACGGCTTTGAATAGGTGGTGGAGACAATATTATATAATTCCATGTGCTAAACCTCCCAAAAAGTGGTTCAAGCATAACATTTGATGTACGCCCATAATCATATTCCATTTTGGGAATATGTGTCATGTGGAATCAAAATTTGATCGTTTGATGATACATTGATGATCTCAAGATCTATTATGTTGAATATTTAGATGAAAATGATCTCTATCGTGTGTTGAATGAGATGATAGAGATCTATTTTCGTCTCAATCTTCGATGTTGATTATGCATCCGATCATGTGCCCAATTTTTTTGTGTAGTACTTGATCGATCATTAGATTACAACCTTTAAATCAGACGGCTCAGATTATATTTTCACATGGCATAGTTTCCCAAAATATCAAGCTTTTCTTTTAAACTATGTGCAAGAGCTAGCATGAGACTGTCAGATTTTGATGGTATGCCCATGATGTCAAGACCTCTTATGCTTGAGTGTGATATAGGTCATGTGATTTTAGAGTGATATTTTAAATTAGTGTGCCATGTGGAATAAAATTATGATCGTCTACTAATATGCCGATCAACTTTTTGAAAGTTTGGGATAAAAAATTATCTCCATCCTATGATTCAAAGAGATCAATGCATGGAGGTTAGATAAGGCCTTGTTCGGTAGAAATCTTGGGGTAAATTTTTTTATTTTCCTTTCCATGGGTGGTTTTAAAAGGAAATCATGGGAAGTTCCAAAAGTAAAATTTAAAGTCTAGTTTTAAG
This sequence comes from Chloranthus sessilifolius, assembly GCA_021018995.1. Classification (NCBI taxonomy): domain Eukaryota; kingdom Viridiplantae; phylum Streptophyta; class Magnoliopsida; order Chloranthales; family Chloranthaceae; genus Chloranthus; species Chloranthus sessilifolius. The sequence goes on along the minus strand of CM037590.1, from coordinate 143,831,260 downwards.
TAAGAGAGATTTTAGCAGGTATTAAATAAAGAGAGCCATTACTTGCACTCGCTTTTTAAGTGATTGCACCTAGGTTAAAAAAAGACTTATATTTTGGGACATGTGACAAGTGAAAATGCAATCTGGGCTATCTAATTTAAAGTTCATGATCTATAGATCTTTAGTGGATAAGATTGGCATGTAATATAATCTTCATCATGTGATTAAATATAGTCAAAGGCTATTATTTGATTCAACGGTTGACAACAATAGATCATATGATAAATATTGTGTTTTGCTCCAATCTTATCCACTAAGGACCTATAGATCATGAACTTTAAATTAGCCGGCCTAGATTGCATTTTCACATGTCACATGTCCCTAAAATACAAAGTCTCCTTTTAACTTCGGTGCAATCACTTAAACATCGTGTGCAAGTAATGGGTCCATAAATAAAACGGTAGAGTGATTTTATGAGATATTTATGATTTCGGATTCTTACGCTCATTTTTTTTTTTCTCACTTAAACGTTTAATTTTAAGCAAGATAAATCTTAGGCGATATTAAATAAAACTATGGAGTGATTTTGGGAGATATTTATGAAATAAAGGAAAAAGTCTTATAATGGAATTAAGATTCTATTTTCTTTATTAAACTATAGGAGTATATAAGGAGTTATTTTAGGGGTAGATTAGGTTCCTGAGGGGTATTTGGTTCGAAAATTATGGAAACACAAAATTAACAGAAAGTGGAGAATTATTCGTGCTTTTATATAGTAGTAAAGATTAAAGATAATAGGTTTTATTTTTATTTTTATAAGAAAGATAATGGGTTTAAATAACCTTACCCCATTATTTTAGGGCATTTGATCTTCCACCATTAAAGTGGTATACTATTATGCTACGTGGCACACATCTATAAACAATCCAAATTGTCCAAGTGGCAATCGATAATTGAAACACGTCTCAAACAAAAAATTGTACTTATAAGTTGATGTGTGATATGTCTGGTGAACTTTAATATCAACCATTAAAAATAAGAACGACTAGTATTAGAGTCCCTAGATTGGATATTTAAAATCTTCTTATGAGTGTAATTTTAGGTCTGCCCTTCCATGTATGATCTATCACCCATGTATGATCTATCACTTTGACGGTATGGATTACCCACTTCTCATACGTTACGTCACCTAGGGCTGCATTTGGGTTAGCTCTTAAAAGAGCAGATACAACTCTCTGCTTTCTCTACTAGAGCAGATAAAATTTTCTTTGGCATAGAATAGGTAGAGAATAATTTTTTCACTTAAAATAGTTTCTTGTCAGAGTAAATAGGGTGAGGAGTTGTGTCACCAAACGTAAAATTTGTTTCCCACTAGAGCCAAAGCAATAGGTTGCTAAAAATAGTTTCTCGTTAGAATCATCCTCTCGAAAGTTGGGCTAAGGCTGCCCCCATCTACCTCTCTCAGTCCCTGCTGAAAGCGGAGCCTTGTGCACTGGGTATGACCTTTTTAATCTTAAGTGATAAATAAAGGTATCCCTAGGCACACGAGATTTGTACCGTGGCACATTGTCTAAAATGAAAGATTAAATATTTTTGAAATCTGTGCCATGTTGAAGGCCATGATGCAAAGATCTTAACGGCCAAAGATTGACATAAAATGTGATCTCTATCGTACGATTCTAACAATCCGTTGTAGACTTGTAGTGGGCCCTTACGAACTCCACTTTCCTTTTCCTTTGTGAAATCTTTGCGATTTATCAAAAAGAAAAATAAATCCAAATCACTAACTAATGTTGATTCCAAGAAAATTATCAAAATCAACAGGCTCTAAGTCATTTTAAACAAGTGCAAGTAGGGTTGTCAATGAGCCAGGATAGCCCAATTTCGGCTTGATAGCAAGTCCAATTAGTACTAATGCGTAGGTCTGGCCTAGTTAGACCAAATCTAGCCAGTTTGTTGAGGTTGTGCCTTAAATTCTGTTGGTGGTACTAATCAATAGGTTAAATTGTACACCTAGCCATAACTACGCGTGTTACACTGTGTATTACAAATAAAGTCTAATTATGAATTAGGGTTTCACAAGAATGAAACTCAATTTTGTATTGAGAGAGCTAGGTCTGAGAGATTTGTAACCCTATTTTTCACAGGTTTGGTGAAAGAAACTCAGCATCACCCTTGAATGTAGGCAAATTTCCGAACTACATATATCTTGTGTTTGCGATAGTTTGTTTTTGCTTTATTTTGATTGTCATAATTCTACAGTTGATGCGAACTGCGTCGGGCTGGTTTGAACTCAGTTTCAACCAAGTTTGCACTGAGGTATGAGGACCAACTGCTTATTGAGCCTCGTCGGCCTAATCCGTATTGTAACCAGATTTGGTTCAAGCCTGGTTTAATTTGTAGGCTTGGTTTAAAAGTGGCCCATTTAAGGTTCAGCCCCACCCATGGACACCCGAAAGTGACTTGAGAATTCCTTTTCATGGTACACCCATGATCGGCATCTTATCTTCTGATAGGTGGGCCATGATCTCAAGATCTCTTAGGTGGAAGATAGGGATAAAAAGTGGTTTCCATTGTCTGATTTAAGGCAGTCAATAGATCTCATGGTAGAAAACCCTGGTTGTCCTTAAATATTTGGTAAATATCGATGTACCCTTTTCAGAAAATTTGAGAATATTTGAGGGTGCAATTATTTTCAACTAGAGATTCCTTTTTCTCCGCGAAAACCATTGACAGCTTTGAACTACAAGATGGAGTTTGTTTCTTGTTTCAATCCTACACACAATGGTTCTTGAGATCATCAATGGACCATCTATCCGTCAGATTTTGATTCCATATGACACACATCTCAAAAAGTAAGTGTGATTATAGGCATACCATGACGCATGGTTCTCTGAGTCACTTTTTAGGAAATGTTCCATGATCTGAACATCTCTTTTGGGGAAATTGGGAAGAAATAAAAAGTTGATCTCCATCATTTGAGTTAAAGCAATCAACAATTTAACACATGCAAACCTGGATTGTGAAGAAAGAATCTCACTTTGCAAATAAAGGTACTCAATATTTTAAAGTTCAAAAGAGCAACTTTTTGTTAAAAACAAAGACAGACTCTAAGCACATAGGTTCTATAGGGCACTAATTAACACTAATTAGGGCTCTCAAAGTGCCGGACCGAGCTTTTGTATGGCCCATGGCTTTAGCCCTTGAGGGGTATTAATATGGTCGGCCAAAACCCTAGGGGGATTTAACATGGTAAGCTCTAGCCCTAACAAGCTAGGGCTAGGCTAGGTCGAGCTTTGTTCTTTTGAACATACAATATTTTTATTCTTATATAACAAAAAATATAATTATATTTTATATTGGGCTTCAAGCTGTGAATTAGAGGTTACAACATTGTCAACTTTCAATTATACTACAGGCCTCAAGCCCAATTATTATAATTATCATATATAATACCTGTTATTGGATGCTCTTTAATATAAGGGTTTTTTTGCAAATAGCCCCATGTTATGCTGAAATTGCATAACTGCCCCCTTCTCCTAGTTATGCTTATTTACACTGCACCCCGTACTTTTATTTTTTCTTTACATAAACCCTCCTGTCGTTAAACGGCAATTAACTAGACAATTTTTCGATTGAATAACACTTTTGTCCTTAGTGAACATTATCTAAAAAAATATCTTATATATAGAGGGCTGGGATCCTACCAATAGGGTAACATTTTAACGCTACTCACAAGCCAAGTGAGCGTCATGTGGCACCAAACCCGAAAATTGGATGACACACTACCCACAAGCCAAGTGAGTGCCATGAGGCACTCAACCCGAAAATCTTGTGGCACGACAACTTATAGGAGATCAGTCATGCTCCACCCAAAAAATCTGGGCAAGATCCGATGTTTATCCACCTTTAAAAATGTGGTCAAAGTTAGAAAAAATACAATCACTACAAAAAATAAGACTATTAGCGGCAATTTTTTTAACAAAAAACTGCTTCTATTAGTCCTGTCGCTACCAAAAACTGTAGCTATTAGCCTTGCTGCTGTAAAAAATTGCCTTAACAGCAAGTGCCGCTGAAACACCTTATTTTTGTAATGAATGACAATTTCATAAATAACATTCACTAAGGGCAAAAACATCATGCAATCGAAGAAATGATACTTAGTTAACTATTGTTTAGCGGTAATGGGTATATGTAAAGGAACCATAAAAGTAAGGGGCACAATATAAATAGACATAATTGAGGGAGTTTTATGCAATTTAGCATAACATGAGGGGATATTTGCAAAAAACTTTTAATATAAATTGATTTATGCATACCAATATATATATATATATATATATATATATATATATATATATATATATATATATATATATATATATGATAAATAAGCATCCATTAATAAAATTAGAAAAAAAACATCAAAAGAGTTACAGGGCTGTGAGCTTCGGCATCGCCATCACCTACAGCCCCATTACAAAACAACAATCAACAACCCTCATATCCAATTCTAAGATAATAGACACCTTAAGACAAGTAATGCACTGTGCGCAAGATGAAGCCAATCTAGCTAGCCCGTCCGCAACGTTGTTGACCTCCCTAAAGCAATGATGAACCTCCTAGCATTCACCTTTTAGAAACTCTAAAATTTGATCGACTGCTGCAGTAATATTCTAAGGAATAGTCTTACCAGATAAGGCTTTAACCATCAACAGAGAATCAGTTTCAATAATTAATCTTTATCATGTGAAATATAGTCAAAGGCTATTATTTGATTCAATGATTGACTACAATAGATCATTTGATAAATATCATGTTTTGCTCAAATCTTATCCACTAAAATTTGAGCAAAACATGAACTTTAAATTAGATAGGCCGGATTGCATTTTCACATGTCGCATGTCCCTAAAATGCAATGTCTTTCTTTAACTTTGGTTCAAGGGCCAGATTTCTGACTACTGGCTCCCTTACCTATAAATGTCTTAGCAATAGTCTACAAAAAGTAGGACTCTCAATGGGCCGAATTAGGGTCAGGCTGGGGTTCAACCCGGCTCTAACCTACTCGAGCCAGGTTCCCAAAATTTTCAGCCTGGTCTAATCTAGGCTGCGATGTACTCATTAAGCTGCCCCTCTGGGCAAGGCCACTTAGGCGTTTTCAGACTTTTGTTTTTTTTTTAATAAAATTTGGTTGTACTATTTTTTTGGAGCTGTTTTTTGGGGCTATTTCTTTTAATAAAATTAGGTTGAGCTTTGATTGTTTTTTTTTCTAACAAAAGTTTGAAAAATATTAAATAATTATATTAACATTATAGAGACTCAGGTATATGTTTTTATTCAAATATTTCATTTTAATTCGTTGCACAATGGTTATAATGGACAACGGTTGCACAATAATTATGACGGATAACGGTCAATTTCAGAGCATTTAAGTAAATTATATTTAATTATTATTATTATTTTTTTAGTAACTTTAAAAGGATAAGTGTATATATAATATCCGGGCTGGGTATTGGAACACTCAACTCAAGCCCGGCCCGGATTGATCTGGGTTGTAATATGTTTAGTCCGGTTCAGATACCGGACTGAATTTACTTAACAGAAAGTACCACTTTTTCGGGTCAGATGCAGTCCACAATCTGGGCCAGCCCGGCCCATTGAAAGCCCTAACAATAAGATAAACGGATATATTTGAAAAAGTAACAAAATATACTTATATATAGAGAGAGACCCTAAAATTAGAGCGTGTCTTAGAATAATCCTAGTCAGGCCCCTTAACATTTAGGATGGCGAGGCAGAGTCAAGGGTGCCATCTGGCAGGCGTAGCAGCGATAAGAGGCCTGTGGAGGATTCTCGAGTCACAGGTTGTGGCAGCCGAAAAGTTAGGTGGGTAGTCCGTAGTCATGAAATGGACCTGAAATAACCATTAATATTAGAGGAGTTTTGATCAGACGGAGAGTAGAGGTGCATCGGTCCCACTCCCAGGGTTGGCAGAAAAGGCAAGATCAGGTGGTGGTAAATGAGACACGACACCAGTTTTGTGGGGCACTAAGGAGGGACACTTGCCCTTCCGAGAAATATAAAAGTGGTCAACGACGTGGGGTTTCTCGTTTGGTTTGGTTGTTTTCCATTTATGGCAATAAAACGCAGAAACCGAGGCACCCACCCTCCTAAGAGGTCGAAGTGGGAAGCAACCTGACCCACAATCTCAAAAACTGTATATAATATCTATGTACTTACAACCACCGACTACCCTTTCGTTCCACTTTTAGGGTACATTTGCCTTTCTAAGGTTGTCAGAGACAACCGTTCGACCTTTAACGAAAAAGGGTTTCAAACCAAATGTCCAAAATACCCTTTTCACCGACTTGCCTATTGATGGGTTATTGATTCTATCTAAAGCTGTTAAAGGTTCGGGTTGACCCGACCCAACCTGATGTTCTACCAATTCAAGTAAAATAAACTTGACCCATCTGAGTCAACTCGGATCGGGCATGAGACATCCAACCCGACCTTCGGGTCAGGTCCTGTTGGGTTAGCCAAACATTACGTCTACTCGGACACAAATTGCTTTCGATTGGACTGACCTAACCCCAAATGTCCAAAATACCCTTTTCACCTACTTGCCTATTGACGGGTCATCGATTCTATCTAGAGATATTAAAGGTTTGGGTTGACCTGACCCAACCCGATGTTTTACCAATTCAAGGAAAATAAACTTGACCCATCTGAGTCGAGTCGGATCGGGCATGAGACATCCGACCCGACCTTCGGGTCAGGTCTTGGTGGGTTAGCCAAACATTGTGTCTAGTCGGACAAATATTGCTTTCGGTTGGACAGACCTAACCCCAAATGTCCAAAATACCCTTTGCATCTACTTGCCTATTGATGGGTCATCGATTCTATCTAGAGCTGTTAAAGGTTCGGGTTGACCTGACCCAACCCGATGTTTTACCAATTCAAGGAAAATAAACTTGACCCATTTGAGACATCCGACCCGACCTTCGGGTCAGGTCTTGTCGGGTTAGCCAAACATTGCGTCTAGTCGGACAAAAATTGCTTTCGGTTGGACCGACCTAACCCCAACCAATATTACATATATATATATAAAAAAAAAAAAGGGTTATTGGGTCGAGTCTGGCATGGGGTCGGGTCGGGTTTTCTTGTCAGGTCGAGCCGAGTAAATGCCATTTTGCCATTGGGCAACCAAAGATTCTGCGTTTATGTTGCATGGCGCCGGCCAAGGTATCAAGTATCGATAACGATATGTCTTGGTATTTTGGCCAACCGATACATATCAGCCCCAATACTGTATTGGGTGCTATATCAGTATCAACTGATATGTGTCAGATAGCGGCCGATACGGAATGAGTTGAGTATCAGCTGATACTTCTTTCGTTTAATTTTTTTAAAAAAATCAGTGATATACCTAATTTGACACCTTGGGGCCAGCATATAAATTGGATTCAACCCTAACATTGGCAATGGGTGAAGTTGACTTGAGCACCTGATATCCGATTAGCCCGACCCGTGTTTTTTTCATGGGTTGGGCACATAACTTGACCTAGCGGGTTTGGTTGGACGTGTCCAATCGAGTTATGTCAACTCAATATTATATATATATATATATATATATATATATATATATATATGCAAAATAGAAGGTTTTTTAATTAGGTAGGGTTGGGTTTTGGGTCAAGCATCGGGTCAACTCAGCTTTCAGGTGGGGTTGATCATATACCCTTGTCCATGGAGTTGGGTCAAGGATATTAAGGCTATCAATAGAGTCAGGCTGGCTGCAGGGCCTTAAAATCTTAGAGCTAGGGTTTTAAAATGAGGTAAGAATTGAAGGCCAGGCGAATACCAAGAGCCTGCCGTGCTTCATGCCGGGTAAAAGTTCAACGACTTAATGACCCTATCCAAGCGTAACCCACCGGTACACCTTTTTCTATTTATAATCAAATTATTAAAATAACTCTCAATATCACAATCATATTCATCAAAGAAATAGCTGTATAGATATTTTAAGAAATTGAATACCTATAAGAGAGGTCCTAAAACTTTTATTTTTACTAATTGAAAATATATCTTTCTCTTAAACAAAAAATTTATAAGAATTTTATAGATATAACAATAACCAATAAAATGCAACGTGAAAAACAGGACTATTAGAGGTAGCTAAAAACTGCTGTTATTAACAAAAAACTGTCGCTAATAATTTTTAATAATTTTTTGCTAATAGCAACAGTTTTTTACTAAAAAATTACTGCTAATAATATATTTTTTTTAGTGTCGACTTGACCAGACGGATTGACAAACCTACCATGCATTATATAAAAAACTGTTCTACTATAAGCTCCAGAAAATGAATGGCTAAACCAGATTTGCTATGATATCTATTCATTTTTAATTTTCTTTGAAAATTTCTAAGATCTTAATCATATAATGCAATTTGTTGATCAGTTCAATCTTAAGACGAATTTGATCTATATGATTGTCCTATGGACCAGATGGCACCAAATGGTGCCATGTGGATAGAATTGATGACACAATGACCAAGCTTGATAACCAGGTCAGTCCATTGACACTAGCCTAACTCTTGAAAACTCATATTCCTATGCACAATTAGGGCAATTTGCTACCTCCTGTTAGATGGGCTTTGCTAAGAAATTAGGGCATTTTAGAAAAAGAACTTTAGTTTTGAAAAGTTAGAAAAAGAACCTTAGTTTTGAAATGTTATTTTTGCGAATTATATAGAAATGCAACCTTTAGCGAAAAAAGTTTTCATGTTTTGGAAAATTTTTAATGAGTGTGAGATACTAATTTCTTCCCACGTACAAATGAAACTTTCATATGTGACTTTATCGTTATACCCTTCTATAAACAGGCAAGAAATGGGCAAAGAACCCATCATTTTCTAATTTCCCCTTTTATTAGTTGTAGTCAATCCAACAGGAAGACGATAAAAATGAAGGAGTTTTGGGTTGGTTCCCGACCTCGGTTGATGTCAAGTTAGGAAATAAAAATGTTCACCCCAAAAAATCAATCAAACCCTCATTGTTTTCGATCAGTTCTGGCAGCCGCTTTCTGGTGATATTCAGAGATTTGAACGAGCTTCTACACCACTATTTGAATCTTAGTCACACATAGATCAACAATATGACTGATATTCACATTATTTGGACTACAACCAACCTAGTAGTACTATGAAAAACAAGACTATTAGTGGCAGCCAAAAACTGCTGCTATTAACAAAAAACAGCCCCTAACACTCTTGCCGCTAATAGTCTTTAATAATTTTTTATTAATAGCAGCAGTTTTTTACTTAAAAAAAAGGGAGCAAAAAACTGCTGCTAATAATCTATTTATTTGTAGTGTAGAGGCCTTAAAGACCTACTGGAATCAAAACCAAGTCACTGAGTTTTATAGTTGCAGTCAATCCAACAAGGAAGACGATGGAAACGAAGGAGTTTTGGAATGAGAAGCCAATTTCGTCTGTTCTAGGATCTTGAGTAGGATATGAAACAGGGTTTTGAGTGATTTGAGTGGAGAAGACAACCAGAAGGACAAATTTGTAAACTCACAAATCCACTCAAACCCACACTGTGTTGAGTATTTGAGATCTCATGGATCTCTGAACTTAAAAAAAACGTGAAAACCTTTTCAGCTAAAAGGTTTAATTTTGACATAAAAAGCTAATACGTTTGAAAAGTAAGGTTATTTTATTAGAGAACTAAGGTAATTTATTGATGAGCTTTAAGTGGTCATTCAATGTAATTTTATTGATGGATAATGTTATACTGCAGTTAGTTTTTGGTAGACAATTTTACAGCCAGCATATATGGCATGACGTGACTGACGGCATAACGGGGGCCCACGCATTATAGCCAGTCGAGTCAGGCCACATAAGTTGTCTCCAAAATTGTCCCCGGTTTATAGTCTATAATTTTGCTTCATTGATTACCCAAAAGAAAGTAATGATTCAATGGTACGAATCGGTAGGCAAAAGGCGCACTGGAAATATAAAATCCTAGATAAAGGGTATAACAAGGGCTACTCAGACAAAGCCTTTTGCCTCTGTTATCTAACATCTGCCACTTTTTCTTTTGAGTTCGAAGTATGTACCTGACTTGAGGACCGATGCACTTGGTTCAATTTGTTGGCTATGTGCCATGAGAAACCATCATATGTCTGGTGTGACTTGATATGCATGATCCGAAGATTTATTTTGTCAAAGATAAGAAAAGAGAAAAATATTTTAATAGGGACGTGTTGTAATTAATGATCTGGACGATCTGATTCATCCAAGTTATGATTGTTATCAGTAATTAAAAATCGGCCAATACCGATACTTATCGGTTTTTCGGCAAACCGATATCGATATGTATCGGTTATCAACTCAGATTTAGGTATTGGGTATCGGCTGATACCTCCCATTTCTTTTTATTTTTTATTTTTTAAAAAATTCATCGAGTCAACTTGGTAATAGCCGATATGTACTGGCTGATTCGTATCAGTCCTCCTTGGACTGATATTCGGACCAGTACTTGAGTTGACACCTTGATTGTTATAAATTTCATAATTTTTGGCATATCCACTCCAACGGTATATATCAGTTTGAAGCGTTTACATGGCAAGACATCATGTAGATTAGACACTACACTATGCCAAAATGATAAAAAAATCACTTTTGCAATATAAAAAAGAATCACTGCCCAGTGTTATAATAATCCACTGCTAAAATCAATTGTTTATTATGTTAAATAGTGGTTTAATTTCTTAACTCTCATATCACATGCACTCAATCCTCTTGTCATGTGAAAAACTATCGGGGACCCTAATTCTCTCTTTATCTTGCAATTCTTTTCTCTTTATGTTGCTAATAGAACAACCATCTCCCCCTCTCTCTCACTCCATCTCCCTCTTCGAAACCCTAGCTACCATCTCTAATGTGCAATAAAATATGATGATATTTCACCCCTAAAGACCTACATTTAGTTATCCGATGAAAGCCATTTAACATGTTTTATATAGTTTTAGTGATTTACAGGCCTGGAGATGTGTTGAGCATGAAATAACCCAAAAGTTCAGAATAAAACGTCAAATTCGTGCTACATTGGATCATTCAGAATTTATCCCGACTTGGAGCTCAATTTGAACCTTCAAGATGTTAGATCCAGAAAATTGTCAAAACACAAAAGTTGGAGAACTCGTCGTCCGCTTTCCAACGCCGCAAGAATCGCCTCAATCTGACTTCGGGATAGAAAGTTATGACCGAAATACCAAGGCAGTGTCTGAATGCAAAGTGTAGCGGGAATTTTGTGAAAATCTGGGAGGTCGATTGATCGACCAAATTTGAATTTGAGTTCGGAATTTTGTTTGGCCGCGAGAATCTCGATACTCTTTTCATGGAATAAAATCTTGGAGAAAAAAGAGGCTTCTTTTTTGGCAATTAAGGAAAAAGATATTCTTGGAGATATATTCATTCGGGGAGTCCTTCGGAGATTATTCGGATTCTTATTATTTTTCTGCATTCTTCTTTTTAGAGAGTTCTATTTTTTAGAGAGTTTTCATTTTTCTGTATTCTTCTGTTTTAGTTTCTCTGCGTTTCAAAGTGTAAGGGCATTGAGTCCCATTTTCTTGAACTACCTTTTTAATATTCATTTTGAGAAGAAGATAAGTCTTAGTTTTCTGATTTGGATCCACTTTCAAGAAGGAGGTGTACGTACTTGGATTAAAGCTTTTTGTGGATAATTCTTTACAGTATTTTAATGACATTTTTAACTTCTTCATTTATTTTATTGCTTATTTCAGTTATGTGTGGCTAGTTTCATTAAGGATGAGGATCTAATGAACCCCATCCGAGGTATTCATTTATATTAATATAAATCTGTGATTGAGATGTCAGATGCTTTTTAAGACTCTAATATTCTTTGAAAATGGTGAAATCATTATTTCAGTCCGAGATCTAGGAGCTAATCATGCCCTATGATTTCAGATCTGCAATAATGATTTTATCCTAATTATCACCCATCTTGGGGTGAAGTTTTACCATCATCTGAGGTGTGAGTGTTAATCATACACTCATGGGGTGTTAATCATACATCTCCTTGATCTCGGATTGATAGTATGACTTTATCCTAGTGGTGAGTTCCAATCACGATCTGAGGTGTGGGTGTTAATCATACACCCATGGGGTGTTAATCATACATCTCCTTGATCTTAGATCGTACTTTGGAAATTACCCTAGAGATTGAGTTCTAAATATTGTCCGAGGTGTGAGTGTTAATCATACACTTATGGGATGTTAATCATACATCTCCGTGATCTCAGATCTATATTTTAGAACTCACGTGTGTATAGGGCAGTGCTTCTTTTGAGAAATCTGTTAAAGATCTCATATCTCAATCCACAGATTAATATTTTGTAAATGATAAACCTACGATGGGAAGATTTAGCATCCCAATCCTTATCTTTCATTAATTGTTAAATTCCTTTAGTATTTATCTGTTAGCATTTATCTCATTTACCAGAACCCTAGATTGTTGGTTACTGTAAAAGATCTGTGGAAGTTCTTTTAGTTAATTGATATTTCTGTTTTTACATTTTCTCACAAATCCTTTTTCCTAATTTTGTTCTAAAAAAAAATATATATATATTTTCGTTTTCCTGATTCTGTTCTAAAAAAAAAAAAATTCCTTTTTCCTGATTCTGTTCTAAAAAAAAAAATAAAAAAAAAAATCCTTTTTCCTGATTCTGTTCTAAAATAAATAAATAAATAAATAAAAATAAATAAAAATAATTCCGTTTTCCTGATTCTGTTCTAAAAAAAAAAAAAAAAAAAAAATTTCAAAATTTAAATTCTCTATCGATTGACCTAAACAGTCAATCAATCGACTCTTCTCTTGGTCGATCAATCGACCTAAACAGTCGATCAATCGACACTTAAAAAATATAAATAAATAAATAAATAAATAAATAATTTCTTTTGCACTTTGTGTATGCACACGAGGTCTTCTAGAGATAAATCTTTAGAACCTCTGAATCATGAGATTGAGCGAACGCGTCGTTCAAATCGAAAAGAAGTTAGAATAGGTCGAGAAGTAAGAACGGAACCATCAATTCAATTCACAATGAATGCAAACGGTTGTGAAAATTAACATCATGAAAATGAGGAGGAACCAACCCTAAGGGAGTTGTTCGCCCCAATTACTACAAATACCCCTTCTTGCATCACGTATCCTGCCACACCTGGTGGCAGATTCGAAATCCGTACCAATGTGATACAAATCTTACCAATTTTTCACGGTATGGATAGAGAAGATCCATATCAACATATCAAAGACTTTGTTGAAGTCTGTTTATCGGTATATCAAAATTTCAGTGAAGAATCTGTGAGATTACGTCTATTTCCTTTCTCTATAAAGGATAAGGCCAAAGCATGGTTAAACTCGTTACTAGCTGGATCCATAACCACCTGGGATCAAATGGTTAAGAAATTTTTGTCAAAATTCTTTCCCATGGCTAAGACTAATGCCTTAAGACATGAAATCACCGATTTTACACAAGAAGATGATGAGAGATTCTATGAAGCCTGGGATAAATTCATGGATATCTTATTGAAATGTCCTCACCACGGATTCTCAAAATGGAGATTGGTCCAATGTTTTTACAACGGATTGGATCAAGCTAATCGACATTTGATTGAATCCATGAACAGTGGAGGATTCTTGGGATTGAGAGAAAATGAATCTTATCAATTCTTGAAAAAGTTAGCAGAAGACTCACAACAATGGGACTTCTCTAGTAGTCGAGATCAGCCAAAGAAGACTCGAGATCAAGCAGGAAGCTCAGTAAAGAAAGGAGGATTGTATGTGGTGAAAGAAACACCCGACCTGATGACAAAAATAGATTTCCTCACTCAACAAATTGTGGAATTGAAATTGAAGAAAAATATAAGTGTTGTAAATGTACAACCAGACCCATGCTCATATTGTGCAAGCCCAATGCACACAGCTGACGGCTGCCCGTCACTGCAAACGTACTCAGAAGATCCTAGTGAACAATTGAATGCATTGAACACCTATGAGCGGAATCAGGGAAATATTTTTAATGAAAACAATCCAAATAGTTGGAAATATCATCAGAATTTCTCATGAAAACAGGGAAATCAAAGACCTCAAGGCCGAGGTCAAGGGATGAATTTATACCCAAATCAAAATTTTAATCAGGGACCACAACAACAGTTTGGTCAAGGACAATTCCAACATCACTATGGAGGAGGAAACCAATTTTACCCAAATCAAAATCAAAATGTGCAACCCCGGCAATCAAACCAAAATTACCAGTTCTCACAATCAACAAGGCAACCGGGGTTTGCACAAAATTTTCCTCCACCAGGGTTTAATAATCAACAAGGAAATATTGCTCCGCGTCAGTCTCAAAATTAATATCCTCAGAGTGAGGATATGTGGAAGTTCATTCAATCCAATACCTCTTCAATTAGGGCAACTGGCGACACTCCTCTGCGAGAGAGAGAAGGGATCATTCCCGAGCCAACCGGTCCCAAATCCACGAGGACAGATGGCTATTGAGCATGCCTCAACCTCATCTCAGGAGGAGAGCCAACAAAAGATCAAGGCTATCACTACATTGCGATTTGGGAAGGAAGTCGACAACAAAGTAGAAATGCCAGAAGAAGATGAGAAGCATGATCCTGAACTCGAAATTGAGAAGGACAAGGAAGCAGCAGAAGAAGAGAAACAAGGAGAGCAAGAGAAGAAGATGGCAGATAAGAACGAGAGAGAGAAGAGTTTCATACCCAAAGCCCCATATCCTCAAAGGCTAGTGGGACCGAAGAAGAATCGTGATCAGGAAGGAATCATTGAAATGTTTAAGCAACTGAAAATAAATATTCCCTTCCTAGACGCCATTCAGCAAGTGCCAGCATATGCTAGGTTTCTAAAGGATTTAGTCACGATAAAGCGAAAGACTAATGTCCCAAAGAAAGCCTTCTTAGCGAGCAGTGCAGCTTTCGGTTCTACAAGCGAGACTCCCAATTAAATATAAGGACCCTGGATGTCCTACAATTTCAATCATCATAGGGGAGAATCGCATCGATCAAGCACTCTTAGACCTTGGAGCAAGTGTCAATTTGTTGCCATACATGGTGTACAAGGAACTTGAGTTGGGGGAACTAAAACCCACAGCTATGACCCTTCAACTTGCTGATAGGTCAATTAAGATTCCTAGGGGAATAGTCGAAGATGTTCTGATCAAAGTAGACACCTTCTACTTTCCAGTTGACTTTGTTGTATTGGATACGGAACCCACTCCTCAGCACAGAAACAATGTTCCCGTAATTTTAGGAAGACCATTTCTGGCAACATCGAACGCTCTAATCAATTGCCGAAATGGGATAATGAATTTATCATTTGGGAACATGACTGTCGAACTGAATATTTTTCATATTTCGAAATAGCCTGCTGAAGATAAGGAACATGCACAAGTTTGCATGATTGATGACATTGTGGAAAATGAATTTTTTCTTCAGAATATGAGGACCCTTTGGAGGCCTGTTTAGCACATTTTGGCAAAGACTTCAATGTGGATAAGGTGATACACGAGGTCAATGAGATGCTAGACTCAACGCCTCTCTTGGGAGAAGAAGAATGTCAACTGAAAGATGAGAAGAAGGAAGAAGATCGCGAAGACGAATCGCATCGATCAAATGAAGAAGAAAAATCAAAGCTGGAACTAAAACCCCTCCCTGCGGATTTGAAATATGCGTACCTGGACATTGATGAAACTGAGCCAGTAATTATTTCAGCGAATTTAAATGAGGACTAAGAAGAAAAGCTCATTGAAGTACTTCAAGACCACAAGAGTGCAATCGGATGGTCTATCAAAGATATTAAAGGAATCAGCCCAACGGTGTGTATGCACCGAATTCATCTGGAAGAAAGCGCTAAACCCTCAAGAGAACCACAACGTAGATTGAATCCCATAATGCAAGAAGTGGTGAGATATGAGGTCATTAAGCTGCTAGATGCTGGGATCATATATCCAATCTCCGATAGCACATGGGTGAGCCCAACACAAGTGGTACCCAAAAAGTCTGGAGTTACAGTGGTGAGAAATGAGGAGAATGAGCTAGTACCAACAAAAGTTCAAACTGGCTGGAGAGTGTGTATTGACTACAGGAAGTTAAATTCAATGACTAGAAAGGATCACTTTCCTCTCCCATTCATTGACCAAATGCTAGAAAGATTGGCAGGGCACCAATACTATTGTTTCCTTGACGGCTATTATGGGTATAATCAAATAGTCATTGCACCAGAAGATCAGGAAAAGACAACGTTCACATGTCCCTTTGGAACGTTTTCTTATCGTCGAATGCCGTTCGGACTTTGCAATGCTCCAGCTACATTCCAAAGGTGTATGCTGAGTATATTTTCTGATATGGTGGAAATATTTCTGGAAGTCTTCATGGATGATTTTTCTATTTATGGAGACAACTTCGGTGATTGTTTGTATAATCTACCTCTTGTTCTTGCAAGATGTGAAGAGAAAAATCTTGTTCTAAATTGGGAAAAATGTCATTTCATGGTGAAAAGTGGTATCGTCTTGGGACATATCATATCATCCCGAGGTATTGAGGTTGACAAAGCTAAGGTAGAATTAATTTCAAACCTTCCGCCACCAAGAACAGTTAAAGAAATAAGGTCATTCCATGGACACGCCGGTTTTTATCGACGTTTCATAAAGGATTTCAGCAAGGTTGCAAAACCGTTGTGCAACCTACTGGCTAAAGATGCCCCATTCATCTTTGATGAGAAGTGTACAAATGCCTTTGAAAGTATTAAGGCAGAATTGGTCAGAGCCCCTATCATCCAATCACCGTTAGAGCTCCCATTCGAGATCATGTGTGACGCATCGGATTATGCAATCGGTGCTGTTTTGGGACAACGGGTAGAGAAAGTTCCGCATGTCATTTACTACGCAAGTCGCACCCTCAATGATGCGCAACTGAATTATTCTACCACCGAAAAAGAACTCCTAGCAGTAGTCTTTGCCTTGGACAAGTTCCGATCCTATTTGTTGGGATCAAAAGTGGTAGTGTTTACTGACCATGCAGCTCTTCGTTACCTCTTTTCAAAGAAAGATGTAAAAGCTCGATTAATCCGATGGATTCTACTCTTACAAGAATTTGATCTGGAAATCAAAGACAAAAAGGGATCAGAAAATGTAGTTGCTGATCATTTGTCTCGAATCATTGTTGAAAAATCTGAGGATCTGATTCCAATTTTGGAAAGCTTCCCTGATGAACAATTGCTCGCTGTTGAATATCTACCATGGTATGCTGATCTGGTTAACTATTTAGTGACAGATCAGATATCTGAGCATTGGAATAAAAATGAAAAAGTTGTCTTTCTTGCACGAGCCAAGCATTATTTCTTTGAGGACCCGTACCTGTTCAAATATTGTCTTTGATCGGATCATCGGGTGCATTCGAGCAGGGCGATAAAAATCATCTCGTTTTGTCATGAGTTGTCCTGTGGAGGACATTTTAGCTCAAAGAAGACTGCAACGAAGATTCTCCAATGTGGATTTTATTGGCCAACAATCTTTAAAGATTGTCATCAGCACTGCATTTCATGCAGTAATTGTCAAATGTTGGGCAGAATTTCCAAAAGTAATATGATGCCTTTAAATCCAATCCTGGAAGTTAAACTGTTTGACGTTTGGGGAATAGACTTCATGGGCCCATTCCCCAATTCTTTTGGAAATTTATACGTCTTGGTTGCAGTGGATTATGTCTCAAAGTGGGTGGAAGCACTGGCCTGTAAAACCAATGACCACAGAGTAGTGGTTAAGTTTCTTAAAAATGAGTTATTTCCAAGATTTGGTACTCCACGTGCGATTATTAGTGACGGCGGAAAGCACTTTTGTAATAAAGTTTTCGCTCAGCTGATGAAGAAATATGGGATCACTCACAGGGTGGCTACACCATACCACCCTCAAACTAGTGGACAAGTCGAAGTTTCAAATCGAGAAATTAAACGTATTCTAGAGAAAACGATAAAGCCCAATCGGAAGGATTGGTCGTTGAAATTAAACGACGCACTCTGGGCCTATCGGACAACATTCAAGGCTCCCATTGGAATGTCTCCCTATCGAATGGTTTTTGGCAAAGGTTGTCATTTACCTGTTGAATAGGAACATCGGGCCTATTGGGCTATTAAGTCTTTAAACTTCGATTTGCAGAGAGCTGGGGATAAGCGAAAATTAGAAATTACAGAATTAGAGGAAGTGAGAGCTGATGCATATGAGTGTGCCAGATCCTACAAGGACCGCATGAAGCGTGTTCATGATCCATCTATTTTGAGAAAATCATTCACTGTGGGACAGAAGGTGTTGTTGTATAACTCAAGATTACATCTGTTCCCTGGGAAACTCAAAACCCGTTGGAGCGGTCATTTCCTAGTCAATCGAGTATTTCCAAAGCAGGCGTTGAGTCATGTGCAACTTGCGAAATGAAAGTACGTTTCGAGTCAACGGGCAACGGGTAAAACCGTTTTTGGAAAATTACACTGAAAAGTTCGATGAACTTGAGTTGAGGAATCCTGATCAATCGGGATGAAATACAAATTTCTGAATGTCGAGCTAGCAACGTTAAACTTGGCGCTTCTTGGGAGGCAACCCATGTTGTTTTTGGTGATTTACACATTTGAAAAAAAATAAATAATAATAATAATAAAAAAAAAAAAAGCAAAATCAATCGAAAAAAAAATTAGAAGAGTTTTCTGTTTACAATTACGCACTGATAACAGTCGATCAATCGACCATGACTGGTCGATCGATCGATTTTTTGAGAACAAAAAAAAAAAAAAGGCAGTCGATCAATCGACCATTCATGGTCGATCAATCGACCATTCATGGTCGATCGATCGACTCTATTGAGTCCATAATAACAGTCAATCAATCGACCATTTCTGGTCGATCGATCGACTCTGCCAATATCTTTTAAAGTCAACTTTCGTTGACTGGATTAGTCGATCGATCGACTCTTCTTGGTCGATCGATCGACCGATTGGCTTCCGAAAATTTTAAGTTGTTTAGTACGATCGGATTCTTTGTTTTGCTTCGTAGACGTCTTTCATCATGTCTCAAACACTCATTTTCTATTTAAACTAAACACCCTGCAACCTTGCCTCCATCCTTTCTTCATCACCCCCTCCTTCTCATATTTCATCAATGGCTGGCAGAACTTATTTTACAAGGTCCACCCTCAGGAAGATAGAAGAACCAGCAAGGAAACAAGAACGGATTTCGGGTACACACCCTCCGTTGGATCTCACCAACGTTACTGTGGTTGATCTGGACCCCTTCCCTGTTCAGTTTTGGGAAGAGCCAGCACGTAAAAGAGTGAATCGTTCCTTCAAATCTACCCCATCCTTCTCCACCGATATCGAGATGATTGATTTGGATGCGTTTCCGTCACCGACCCTTATTCCAAATTCTCCATCACCCATTCCTTCCATTTCATCTCTACCACCACCTACTTCATTGGCTGCATTCATCCCTAAATCAATCCCCAAGGAGGTTATTGATCTCATTCCAACTGAGACTTGGGAGAAATTGTATCCGTTTCCACCACTTCGGGATCTACCCTCGAGTAGTACGCCCAATCCTTCATCACCACAACCGCCGGATGTGATTCCTAATTCCTTCAATCCACGGAGGATCACCACTGCAATGTGGGATTTCGCGTTTCCAAAGCCGAAGCCAAGTGAGGGGACCGATGCGGATGTTTGAGTGTTGAAATCAACGAGTTTTTATGATGTTCTACGAAGTTTAGGATATTTTAGGAAGTTTAGGATTAAATTTTTAGCGGTTTATTTTCTGTTCTTAGGTAGCTTTAGGATTTCCCATTTTCTGGATTGAATAAGTGTAATTTCTACTACTTTTCTTCATTAATTTTATTTCAATTTCACTTATGCGTCTCACTTCCTTTGCCTGTTTGGTCTTTGAGTATTTTTATTGCAGGTTTGGGGGTGCCCTCGTTAATTTTGGTCCAATGAGGACATTGCACAGATTAGGTTTGGGGGTGTAGTCTCTCTTATAATTAAAAAAAAAAAAAAAAAATCGGATTTGGTCGATCAAGCGACCCTTCTTGGTCGATCAATCGACCCCTCATGGTCGATCGATCGACTGAGCACAGTGATGGTTTGTGTGGAATTTACAAATTGATAATTTATGCGATCTAAAATGAATATTAAATGCAATTTTGTTTCATTGTTCTTGGGAGAGAATAGCTAAGGTGAAATTGACATATAAATCTTAAACCCGCTCTTGAGGAGTTTTTGATGTTTGAGTTAGTTCAAAGAGTTTAAATCATGAAAATTTATCAAATTTGTGAACTATAAGGATTTTAGTGGAGATTAAAATCCGGTGAGCTTTAGCGCCAATTTTCCGTCCTTGATGAGTGCTTAAACAAACTAGAAGTTATCTTTGAATACGAATTATTCTTGCATAATCTCATACATTTTATTTTGACTTGTGACTTTGCATGACATTAAATTCATATTATTGTGCTAGAACGTATCATATGTTTGCTCAAGACAAATAGGTAGAGTTACCATCTTTTGAGGACGTGATTGAAGGCCATCTTTGGCTCGTTTGTGCTTAAAATACCCCACCTCATATAAATTTATCCTTCTAGTACCCCTTTGAGCCTATTGAAAATTTACCTTTATACATTCTTTGATAAGCCACGTTAACCTTTACCCCTTCACCATTTCTGAAAATTCAGCTTTACCCTTCTTATTTCTGAGAAATTAGGAACGAGGGATGAAAATGAACGAAAAGAGAGTAAGTGGAGAGATACCGAGTTTTGGTGTTTACTGAGAGTGTATGGCAAAAATATAAAAGAAAAAAAAAGAAGGGAGAGAAAAAGAAAAAGAATGAAAAATATGAGGTGTTGTAAGAAGATGAAATTCAAAAAGAAAAAAAAAATAATATATTGAAAAAAAAAGAGGCGAGAAATTAGAAAAGAAAAAAAGGAGAAATAGAAAAATCAGAAGTTTGTTTCTTTTCCAAATTTCTTAGAAATTTTGAATCCAAATTTTCTTTCTTGCTTACCCGTACCTGAGCCCCATTACAACCTTACAAAAAGACCCTCATGATCCGATCTTGCATTGCTAACTGCCTGGTGGAGAGCAAATATGTGATACCTATGAAACTTGATATGACATGCTTAGAATATACAAGTATCTGTTCTTATGAGATTTATCTTTGTTTATTGATTGCATCGTGTTTCATTTATCATGTGAGACCTTTTTGCTTGCTTTGTATTGATCTCTCACATGTGTGCGAAAACTTACCCATCATCAGAGTGATTTTAGTTTGAGAAGTATACCTATTGTGAGGTTTGAATCAAAGCAGAAATCTATGCAGTTCACAAATAAGATAAATTCTCACATAAAAAAATTATTTGATCTGATGACCACATTGAAACATCTAAAGATGGGTGTAAAATTTATCTGTAAATTGAAGCATTAGTTTAGCTTAACTAAGCATCAATGGAAATGACATGGCATGCATAGTACTTGTGGAAGAAATGCATAATGAGATCAATTAATAAATTCCACATAAATCAATGCCTTGAAGTTTGTGGGTAACTTCACTGAAAACCCACTGACTACATCACGATTCGTGCACTTGCGAGTACAAATTTTAGGACACATCAATCTCCCTCTTCCAAATCTTAGCTAGAGATTTAAATTGCAAAATCGCAAAGGAGATCTATGTTGAAGGTTGGAGACGATGCCATTGAAGCGGAGATCTGTATTGAAGTTGGAGACGACGCCATTGAAGCAGAGCTCGGCGTTGAAGATTTTTTTTTGATCGAGATCGAGTTTGTGAGCCGTCATTTCACCATGTGATAGATGGAAATTGAGTTTTGGAGCCCTCGCTCTTTGATCGCCTTCAGAAGCCAGCCAGTCGTAGGGTTTTGCGATTCCCCATCTTCCATCGCTGAATCTTCCAATGTAAAGTCGGTGTTGTTCTTCAGTTTCTGTTATACAATCGTTTGATTTTCGAATGCGATGCAGATAAATCGAATTTTTAATGGCGTTTCCAGTTTCTGTTACGAGATCGTACGATTTTTTTTTTTGGTTTGGAAATGGAGCGAAACAGAGAGATTTCACTGATACATTTTTTTATTTTTGAATGCGCTGCAGATAAATCAATTTTTTGTTAGTTAGTTTTGTTTTTTGATCGTTCTAAGCGAGCGATGTTGAAAGCTGGTGCTATTGATCTGGGGTGTTTCTTTCTTAGCCAGATTCTAAGCAATTTTTTAAGCTCTTTGTCTGTTTCAGCTATATTTTAGGGTTTTGTTTCTTCATTTTTTGTGTAGAGAAGTTAGGGTTTGATGTGCATTTATGTTTTGAAAACTCTGGGGTTTCTATTTGTTTATATATATATTTTAATGATTTTTAGCCAATCTTCTTTTCATGGGGTTCATTTTGCATTCAGAAAGTTAGGGTTTCTTTTGCATGATTGCTGAGAGAGTTCTAGGTTTTTGAAATCGATTTGCTGAGACTTTCTTCCTATTATGTGTTGTATTAGAATTTTTTTAAGCTACATTTTAGTATTTTTCATATTTGATTTAAGTCAGTAGTACTAAGATTGCAAATTTGAAGAAATCCTAACTTTAATCTCTTAAAATAATAACCACTCTTCCATGAAAAAACACCAATTCTATGACCAATTCGACATCTATAAAGCTTTTAGGGGTTGGGTCTGTAGCTCAATGGGATCATTGACAATATTGCAAGTTGATGTTGCAGGTTCAAGCTCGCTTACTCATAATTGAGGTAGCTCAGTGTTGGCGATTTCTCAGTGTGTGTGCTTGGTTTATTGGTTGGTGGTAAAAGTCATTTGAAAATCAAAGAAAGAGTAAAACAGGGGATGGAATCAGCACAACTAAGAAATCCTAGACCTGCAAGATACAGGGTCCATTGTAGCAAGTTTTGATAAGTAAGAGTTTGTCCCACAGGGAAAGGTGATCTATAGCTCCAAAGGAGCCATCTCTAGTAGTCCCTCCAGATATGACTACAGATCTGGCAGTCCTAAAAGGAGGGGAGTTTAAGGTCACTTATTCTAACTATTCTAATGTCTAAACTACAGAAAGGGTTGAGAGGATGGATGGAGTGTGGAAAATAAATAAAAAAGGGTGAGAAGTATGTTATTGAGCCCAGATTAGAGGAGTTTTGTAACTCAGATTCAGATATGATGTTATAGAAATCCTGTCCAATGGCTACATTACCACCACTGAAGAGAAAGGATCCAACCCATCACTCTGCCATGATTCAACCCTTAAGGTTATAACTTGTCCACTCAAATGGTCACAGACTATCCCATAGGGGAACCACAATCCAGGGATGGGTCAAAACATAACAAGTTAATCATTGCAGGCACTATTTCATCTAGGCTACCAGCTCAAGAATCCATAGGGAACCTCAACCTCTAAAGCTTTATGTGTGAGGCTAAGGCTGTATAGGACCATGATAGCCCAGACACATAGATCCAGCAAGCGATTGAGTACAACCTTCGATCTAGCTGTCCATTGCTTGAGTGAGGCCACAATGGTCCAGTCACAAGCCTACAATCTCTATAACCAGATTAGATCCAACATCTGATGGCGGATCTATACAAATATAGGAGAGTCTGCCTCTGTACAATCCCCCACCAGGCTTCTACAAGCTCAGGTGTAAAGAAGAAGGATCCATCTTGGATCGGTGGATTAGAATCACCCTAAGGCTATAACCTGTCCACTTGAATGGTCACAGACTATTCTAGAGGCTATCCTCCTCACGGAGCCCAAGACAAAACAAGAATATCGCTGCCACCACCATGGTCACCAGGCTACCAGCTCAAGCTCCCATGGGGATTTCAGATCTAGTGGCTCCTATGGTGGGGCTAAGGCTGTATAGGACCATGATAGCTCAGACACACAGGTCACTTGGATCTGAATGACCCTTAGAATCAGTCCTCCATTGCTTTGAATCACAGCCAAAGCAATGGCGGATCACAAGGCTGCAGCCTTGCACAGAGCATCTCACATTCAAACACGAATCCCACAAAGTACAGATCCTATTACAGAACTTCCATTAATCTAGTTCAAAATGCATACAAAGACATAGCCAGCAAGTGCTGGACTATAGAGAGAAGGAAAAAGGAAAAAGAAAACTACTTACAACTACAAAAAGAAAAACAAAACAATCTCAGATCAAGTCTCCAAGAAATGAAATGTATTCCCAGCTATTCCAGGATGTAGAAAGAAAGGATGGTCTAAGCCCCCTAAACCTAAGCTAAGTATGGGTATTTATAGCAGTGGTGTGGCAGCGCATTAGGATTAGAAAGCCCTAATTTTAACGATGCCACGTGGCCTAATGGTGATCCTTGGATGCCTCGGGGTGCGTGTACGGAGATTTGAGCATGGGAGTGCGTGCCCTAATCGCTGGAAATTCTCAGAAAGTCCTCTGCTGAAGAGATGGAAGTTTGAGGTTCAGAGCTTCGCTAGGTAGCCATTGTTCCCCAGACTTGTTGCGTGGTAGCTTTTGCTCTTCGCTAGGATGATTTGAAATTGAAACTTCAGCCATCGCGAGGTTGGCTTGGTTTGCTCTTCAGGCAGTCGCGAGGTTGGAGTTCAAGCAGTCACTGGGTTGATCTTCGTGAGGACAGATTTGAATAGCGCGAGAACTTCGTGAGCACTTCTCTTCACTGGACTTCGCGAGTTACCTCGCGAGGCTTTAATGAGTTCTGAACTGTGCGAGGTTCCATGTCTTAACTGATCTTCACGAGGGTGGCTTTGCCTTCGCAAGGATGCTTTCTTCTTGAATGGTGCGAGAACTGTGCGAGGAGTTCTCTTCTGATAATTGCATCCCGATGTGATCGCGCGACTGACTTGCGAGGAGTCTTGAAGCTTCTCTTCTCACCGAGTGAACTGCACGAGGTTGAGAGAGGTCTGCTTTGAACTACGCAAGACTGCGCGATGTGTTCTACTCTTGAGCTTCGCGAGAGCTGCGCGAGTGTATGCTTCTGAAGCTCTTCAGTCAATCATCTGCGCGAGAAGTTGTTGTAGAGTCTTGGGAAGCTCAGCTGGACTGCGCGAGGCTTATTTCAGGTCTGGATTCAGAGTCTATCCTTCTGAGGGACTTCTGGTGCCAAAACAGGCTCCTTAGCAGGATTCCTGGCCTTATTTTACTGCTGGTTATTACCTACATAAAACACTTTACAAGGTCTTATTAGGTGGCTATGGGTCTAATCAAAGGTTAAGTTAAGGGGTGAAAAGTGGTACTTTTCAGGTCTTAACACACCCCCAAACCTAATCTTTGCTAGTCCCTTAGCAAAGCTACATTAAATCTACTATGAAAATTAAATGCCACTTTCGTAGGGAGCACAGATACATTTAGCATATGTACCAAGCCTTTTAAACCCCTAGGTGATCCCTAGTGGAGGAATGAAGTCTCCTGAGGGTTTTCAGTGAAGACACCCACAAACTTCTTCAATGAAACAGTTAACAAAAGTGCAATATCATCAAGGGCACTTTAGTTTACTCTTGAATCAGTAATCATAAAAGAAATTTAATTCATTGGTTGTACAATAATTTAAACAGCATAAACTTCTCATGAATGCTCAACATTTCCAATTAGCTTACAATCACAGAAAACTGCACAAGTGTGTGCTAGCACTGAGCCCATCCTCAGGTCAAAAATTAGGTTATAGGTCATACGTAATGCATTCAAGTTCAGACCCAAAAACTTTGCAGGGCATACTCTCATAAGGGTTTTGTTGAGGGGTTCATTTTCTCACAGGCTCAAGAGCAGTTACATCCCCCAAATGGGTCTGTAAGCATGAGCATAGGCAGAGTTCTTAAGTGCTGACATCATTGGCTATTTCTCACCATAGATTGGATAACTCTTTATCTTCACATGACAGCTCACTCAACTTTCGATCACAAGGGCTTTTAACTGGGCTGTAATGTGGCTTATGGAGTGGAGTTGAAAGAATGGAGGGTTGAGAAGGGGTTCAAAATTGAGAAATCAGTAGGTGACAGAGGTGATTCATGACTTCACCTTCTTGAATTCAGCTCCCTTCATCTTCTTTGAGATTTTCAGATTTGAAGTGATCAGTTTCTCTTCTTGATTTTGATTTTCCAATGAAAGTTCCTCTTGATTCCTCCCTTACTCCTCTTCATTATTGTTTTTGTTTTCTTTTAATGGAATTTTCTTCTTTTTATTTTTATTTTTGCTTTTTCAGAAATGCCACCATGTTCTCAGTTACCATATTGCCAGAAATTTTTGAGATGCTTCTTCTCCATTCACTTAATGTTGACCATAGCGAGTCCATTTCCAACCTTTTCTCCTTTACCTTCTGAATTCTCAGAGTGAGGGTAGGCTGAAGCAGGCTCGTAGGTTCAGGTTCAAGTACTCAGGTGTATTTTGAAGAAATTTTGGATTTAAAGCTCAAAGGGGGGTATGGACAAGGGCAGATGCTTTAGGGTTGGTCCTTTTAGGCTCAAACTGCCCAAGAGAAGGCCTTGATCCTTTCCTAAGTCTCATGAGTACTGTCAGTTGTTTCAACTTTGAGTTACCTAACTTCTAGTGCAAAAATCCTTAGAACTAGAAGAAATTGCCTTGGTTACTCCTCAAAGGATGGAAAATTTTTTTATAGGCCCAATTCTCACTGGTTATGGTCTTCCTTTGAACTTTTAAGTATGTCCTCACATTTTTCTCTCTCTAATGATTCACTGAGTGTTGATACAAGTAAGTTTTCTTGGTGATATCATCATGGAAATGTGAAATATTAAAAGTTTATAATGTCAAAAGTTTGCAGAAATTTTAAATTTCTTATTTTCATGATTCTTAAGTGAACAGAGGTCCATTTTCATATTACTCAGATGAGTCTACTGCACTTAGATTAACTATTCCATTGGCAGGGTCTGCCTGCCATACCCCCAAACTTATGAGGAGCAGTGTCCTCACTGTTTCAAAGGTGTCTGTGCAGCAGAGTTATTAAAGCATAATAGACCAGAACAAGAAAGAAGACACACAACAAACAAAGCAAGATAGTAATGACAGGGGAATAAAGTTTATTAAAAAGGAGAAATGTACAAACTATAAGAAAACAAAAATAAAAGAGTGCAGAAAACAGAGAAAATTCTAAGTACAATCTAGTCAGAATCTGGCTCAAAACTTGTCCCAACCCATCTTCTTGGCATGTTCTTGAAGGTAAGCCTCCTCCTCTTTCTTCTTTCGTTCTCTCTCTGCCTTTCTTTGGTCGGCAGTTTTGGGTATAGATGGTACCTTGACCTGCATTTTTCTCCTCTTTGGTTCAGGAGGGATCTCAGAAGATTTATCAGTGGTTGGCTCAGGGGGTTTGGTGAGAGATTTTCCTTTGGGGCCCTTACCTTTGGAGGCTTGCCCTTGCTGAGTCGGAGGGGGAATAAGAGGGGATTGGGCTTGTGCTGGCTCAGGAGGGACAACAGGGGATTTATCTTTTGCTTTCACCTGAGGCAGGAGAGGACTTTTCCCTTTAGCAAGCTTAGGGGGAGTCACAGAAGATTTATCTTTGTCTTTTGCTGCAGGAATGGCAGGGCTCTTCCCTTTCACTGGCTGGCTTATTGGTGGTGCCTCCTCAGACTGGGTAGATTTGTCCTTTCCAATTTTCAAAGAGCCAGATGGGGGAGTAGTCCTCTTGGCAGCAACTTTCCTTCGCTGAGGATAAGTTTGTTCAGCAGGGCGTGATGAATGAGCAGCAGCAGTAGTCTGGGCACTGGGAGCCCTAGGTGGTGCGGAATCAGATTATGAGTTAGAAGGAAAAAGCTCAGTGGGATCCAATCCAAGGGCAGCAGCAGCCTGTCTACGTTCCTCTTTGGAAAGAAGGCGACCATGGGGATCATCCTGAGCAGAAGCTTTGGTGACCTTTGGAGGTGGGGATGGAGGGGCTGGCCTTTTTCCTTTTTAGGCTGCAGTGGCTCGTTTGGAAGTGGGATGTTTCTTGGAAGGAGTTCATTTTCTTTTAAAGGCGGGGGAGGAGCAGGGGAGGCAGACAGAGTAGGACTGGAGTAGGGTCTTTAGCAGAGGGAACTTGAGTAGGAGCAGGAGGTACGAGTTAAATGAGGGGAGGGGGAATAGGTTGTGTAGGTGTAGGGGCAGGGGGAGTGGAAGAAGATGGGCCTGGTTGTGTGGAAGAGGATGGGGCCTCAGGGGGTGCTGTGGCGAGAGGGGTGGCCTGTATTGGTTGAGATAGTAGGAAGGCAACCCTATGTTCTAAAATCTCAATTTTCTTGTTAGCCCACAGGATATTGGTGTCTGCAAGCTCCTTACTGAGTCGGTTGATCTCTTGGGCAATGTTCAGTTTCCTTTCTAATAACCTGTTATGCTTTTTCGCCCTTTCTGCATTGGCTTTTTCAATCTCAGTAGTCATTCTGTAATAAGTTGCCGCAGCCTTGTTCGCATTGAGTGTCTCCAAAATTGCCTCCCATCCCTTGAAAATATCTCTCAGCTGCTCGCTGTGAGCAAGCTTCAAATCACTCATTTTCTGCAGCAAGGGGTATTCGATGGCTTGTCGGAGTTGGGCCATGCCATTGAGAACATCCTGCTTGATATAGGCATTGTCCCTCATGGCATGGAGGAGGGTGAAGTAGGGGGGGTGTAATAGGAGTGTCTGGGTAAGATGGGTAGAAATGGAGTGGAAGAAGTAGAAGGTAATTGATCCTGGGGGGAGTGGTGAGGGTAGGATAGGTAGAGTGGGGAAGGAGTGGTGGGGTATGGTGTCTTGGAGGGTGAAGGGTGTAGGTAAGTCAATTTGGGTGAGGTCTGGTGGAACTGTGGAGTCAGAGGTGGAAGGGGGTTGGGTCAATGGGGTGGTAGGAGGTTGTGTAGAGATGGGTGGGTTTGTCAATGTTTGAAGGGTGGATTGTATGTTGGTGATGTCAGTTTACATTTGGGCTAGGGTCTGTGTGGTGTTGGAGAGTTGGGTTTGGATGTCATGTATGAGGGAAAGGATATGGGTAAGGGTATCTGAGGTTGGTTAGGGTGGAGTATGAGGATAGGAGGGAACAGGTTGGAAAGGGGAAGTGGGGGCATGATGGAAAGTTGTAGGGGGAGAAGTTGAAAGGGCTAGGAAATGATGTGGTGAAGGGAGTGGGGAATCTGGGAGAGGGATGTCATGGGTGGGCCAGGTATCAAGCAAGGTAGTCATGAAGGCCTGATACCCTGAAGTGGTGGCTAGGTTAAAGTCAAGATCATGGAGTGAAGATGTAGTTGGGAGGGGTTGGACTAAGGGTTGGTCAATATGGGGTGTGTCTGTGGGAATGACAGGGGAGGTGGAAGTAGGTAAAGATAAGGCAGGGGTTGTGTGAGAGGTTTTCTTTTTAAGGTATGTGATCAAGGGAGGGCTGTCAGGGTTGAGGTCAGATAATGTTGGAGATACTGGGGCTGTGTATTGAGGTAAGGTGGGTGAAGGGGGAGTGTTGTCATGGGGTTCAACACTTTCCACCCAGGAACGAATCACAGTGGGAGGTGGAATGGAAAAGGGAGATAAGAGAGGAAAAGGGAGAGATGGAATAGGTGAAGAAACTAGTGGAGAGGCAAGTGTGGTGGATGAAGGGATTGCTGCAGAAGCAGAGGAGATAGAAGCTCGCGCCACCTTCTTTGGAGCAGGGGCTTTAGCCTTCTTTTTGGGGGCAGGGGTGGCCTTTGCCACGGCTCCTCACCTGCAAAACAATCGAGCTTGACCTTCTTCTTCTTCTGGGGATCCATCAGACTTCTGCTGATCCCCCATTATCTTTTGGCAAAAGTGGTGGGAGTGAGGTCAGCAGATAACTTCCCCACTGGTATCTTGTATCCTCCCTTCAGAAGTAATTTGGTGATGAGTCTTCCATAGGGGAGAGTGTGGATCTTCTTTTGCAGCCCGAGCTTCACCATCATATCTTTCATGGCCTCAAAAATCAACCATGCAGTATTAAATCCGTGGCCCAGAGAGAAGGAATAGAGAGCATCAGCCATTGGTGCCCTCCTCTCTTGCTGATGTCCGGAGCAATAGATATTCTTCCTCAGCACTTGATCGATGAACAACAGTTTTGGATCCAAATCTTTTCTTCTGATGGAGTCCCCTGTAGCCTTCAAACCTTTAGTAATGGCCTGTGCAATTGTGTCAATGGGGGCACTCACAGGGGAACCATAACCACAGTTGGGATAAAAAATGGCAGGGATGCCCATGACTTCAACAATCAACGCTGGGTTGAGTAGCATCTCAAAATTGTCAACTAACACAAGGAGGCCTGGCTGCCCATGTGTGTCTGGTCTGACCCTAAGGTGCTAGTAAAAGAGTTGCATTAACCTAGGATAGGCTAGTGCAGGAATCATTTGCATCAAGGGGAACAAACCAGCCTTGCGCAAGAACTCAATGGCAGGTGCTGACAACGGCTCAGATTCAAAGAAAGATATATCAAAAATGGCTTCAGGCTCTAAGGGAATGGAAATGAGGAGCTCGGAGAATGTGATGTCGGTGTTTTTGCACCACCTCAGAACCACCTCCTTCCCTTTTGTTGTCAGAGGACTTGGCTTTCTTAGGGGCAGGCTCCATGGTGGCCTGGTCCCTGGCTCTCTTCACAGGTGCACTTTTAGGAGCCATCAAGATTCTCCTTGGTGAGTGTGCAGTTGAAATTTTGAAAGGAGAGATTAAGAGCTGAGTCTTACCCTAAAAGTTAGGGTTCCGTTCAATTTGATGCACGGTAGATCGCAAGAGCTCCTAGCAGGGGGCAACTGTTGATGGAAGCTTTAAGAACAAAAAATCCAGAATTTCAAAGTGAGCAATGAACTGTAGACAGGATGCTGGAGGAGGGAGATTGGGAGGAGTGGGAGCTAGGGTTTCGCTGGCAGGAGAGGAAAGAGAAAGCAGTAAAGAAAAGCAGCGTAGGGTGGGATTTAAATATCGCGAGGCTCGATGCGCTTTGAAAATATCTGCTCGCTGGATAGGCATGAATGGGTCGCGAGATTAGATGTTCATTTAAACTGCGCGAGGCAGCCCACCCAGCTATATCTGAAACTAGCGATAGCAAAGCAAAGTGTTTCTTTATGAACTGCGCGAGAGGAAACCAAACCAGATTTTCAGAACCCCACGATGGCTTAACAGAGTCAGAATTCACACACCCACTAGTTAGCCTTTTGACCTTGATTTTGTGGGTGGATTCTCTCACAGGCTCTCTTCCAGGGACACCCATAAGCATTATAAAACATTCAAAAATTCCCATACTCTCAAATCATTAAATTCACACATCATGAAAAGCATTCAAACAATACCATCATCATTCAATCACTTGAAATTAGCAAACAAGGGGAGCAGGAATAAAAGTAGGCATAAAGCACTAAACTCAGATTCCAACAAGATCACTACAAATTCCTCTAACTGTAAAGTACATATCATACAAAGGTGCACAGTTCTTAACATCAATTCAATGAAAGATCCCCTTCAGGGTTTGAGGATCCTTCACCAATAAAAAATTAGCCCTTGGGGTTAACCACTGGTTGACTGGGCAACCTTCCCTCTTCTCTTTTGGCTAGGGAATTTGCTAGTTGGCCAATCTGCTCTTCCATCTTCTTGATGCTCTGACCATGAGAATTCATAGTCTGAGCCAAGGAACCCAAGTTTTGCAGTGAGGTCAAGACCTGGTCCTCGAAAAAAGTATTTCTGGGTTGAGATGGGGGTACGACCAATTGATTTTGTTGCTGATGGGGCTGCTGATGGTGCTGGAAGTTAGACCTAGGGACATTTCCTTGATTGAACCGCTGTTATGGCCTTTGTGGTAAGGCCAACATCTGCTGGGGCTGTATGTAATTGTCTTGCCTCCACCTCAGATTTGGGTGGTCTCTCTATTGGTAACCAGTATTTTGGTGCTGGTATCCATATGGATGTCTATTGTAGCCCCCAGATTGTTACTGGCCATAAGATTGAGCAGCAGCAGCATGTTCCAAAACTAACTCAGGAAATTGCCCTGCAGATGGACACTCCTCCACTGTGTGCTGTGAGGATTGGCATATCAGACATGCCTCCGCCACATGAGCAGCCCTTCTGGGTTGTATCATAGTCAGTAATTTATCATACTTCATAGAGAGGTTTGCCATCTACAGCTGCAGGTCATTGTTCCCAGACACCTCATAAACTTTTCCTCTGGATCCAGCAACAGGCCCCACCTTTGACTCAGATTCCTGACTAGTTCTTGCCAGGGATGGATTTTGAAAAGCATTCTCACTAATCACCTCAAACAATTCCCATGCCTCCTCAGCAGTCTTGTGTATGTAGGATCCACCACAAGAGGCATCGACCATATCTCTATTTTTCTCATCAATTCCATTGTAGAAGCTTTGTACAAGTTGCCACTCTGGGATCTTGTGGTGGGGGCATTATTTGAGCATCTCTTTAAACCTATCCCAGGGCTGGTTAAAATCCTCAGTTGGGGATTGAGCAAAAGCAAGAATCTCCTTCCTCAACTGGCTAGTTTTGGTCTCAGGAAAGAATTTGGTCAGGAACTTGGTCTGCAGGTGTTTCCATGAGGTAATGCTATTGTTAGGAAGAGTGGTCAACCAGGTACTGGCCCTATCCTTCAGAGAGAAGGGAAAGAGTCTGAGCCTAGTAGCCTCAGGTCCCAAACCAGTGATATTAAAAGTGGTGCACAAGGCCAAAAACTGGTCAATATGCTTGTAAGGGTCCTCCTTGCTAAGCTCATGGAAAGAGGGTAGCATCTGGATGATTGAAGTTTTTATTTCATAGTTCCCTTGAACATCAGGGAATTGAATGCTAAAAGGGGAGTCATAGTCATCCGGAGCATTCAATTCCTTGAGGGTTCTGGGTTGTTCTTCACCCATAATTGCTGTCACAGATTCACTTTGGGGCTCTCCTGTGGTGTGCCTGTCTCTTCTAAGTCTCCTTCTCCTTTCTAACTCAGGGTTAAGAGGCTCTAAAGCAGGGCTGAGAGATCTCCTCCCTAGCATACAAGCACACCAACAACAAGGAAAACTTCTTGTAGGCACATTGCAAAAGAATATCTGTACAATTAACAAATTTATCTAACTAGTTTACAGCTATTCAAAGAATACATTTAAAACTAACATAGATACTGCTAGAAAATTTTTTAAGAAAGATAGACAGAGTTTTAAAAGTCAGAGAGTTTGCAAACAGAGGTAGCTAAGCTCCAATTGCTGTCCAACTGTCCTTCACTGCTGCTGTTTAGATCTGCAAGAAAGGTTCAAAATTATGTCAGCAATATCAATTATTCACATCTGCAAAGAATACTAAAAATACAAAAACTAAGGGTCTACTAATAGATCATCTGTCCCCGGCAGCGGCGCCAAAAACTTATTGGCGACTTCTCAGTGTGTGTGCTTGGTTTATTGGTTGGTGGTAAAAGTCATTTGAAAATCAAAGAAAGAGTAAAACAGGGGATGGAATCAGCACAACTAAGAAATCCTAGACCTGCAAGATACAGGGTCCATTGTAGCAAGTTTTGATAAGTAAGAGTTTGTGCCACAGGGAAAGGTGATCTATAGCTCCAAAGGAGCCATCTCTAGTAGTCCCTCCAGATCTGTCTACAGATCTGGCAGTCCTAAAAGGAGGGGAGTTTAAGGTCACTTATTCTAACTATTCTAATGTCTAAACTACAGAAAGGGTTGAGAGGATGGATGGAGTGTGGAAAATAAATAAAAAAGGGTGAGAAGTATGTTATTGAGCCCAGATCAGAGGAGTTTTGTAACTTAGATTCAGATCTGATGTTATAGAAATCCTATCCAATGGCTACATTATCACCACTGAGGAGAAAGGATCCAACCCATCACTCTGCCATGATTCAACCCTTAAGGTTATAACCTGTCCACTCAAATGGTCACAGACTATCCCATAGGGGAACCACAATCCAGGGATGGGTCAAAACATAACAAGTTAATCATTGCAGGCACTATTTCATCCAGGTTCCCAGCTCAAGAATCCATAGGGAACCTCAACCTCTAAAGCTTTATGTGTGGGGCTAAGGCTGTATATGACCATGATAGCCCAGACACATAGAACCAACAAGCGATTGAGTACAACCTTCGATCTAGCTATCCATTGCTTGAGTGAGGCTACAATGGTCCAGTCACAAGCCTACAATCTCTATAACCAGATCAGATCCAACATCTGATGGCCGATCTATACAAATATAGGGGAGTCTGCCTCTGTACAATCCCCCACTAGGCTTCTACAAGCTCAGGTGTAAAGAAGAAGGATCCATCTTGGATCGGTGGATTAGAATCACCCTAAGGCTATAACCTGTCCACTTGAATGATCACAGACTATCTCAGAGGCTATCCTCCTCACGGAGCCCAAGACAAAACAAGAATATCGCTGCCAACACCATGGTCACCAGGCTACTAGCTCAAGCTCCCATAGGGATTTCAGATCTAGTGGCTCCTGTGGTGGGGCTAAGGCTGTATAGGACCATGATAGCTCAGACACACAGATCACTTGGATCTGAATGGCCCTTAGAATCAGTCCTCCATTACTTTGAATCACAGCCAAAGCAATGGCGGATCACAAGGCAGTAGCCTTGCACAGAGCATCTCACATTCAAACACGAATCCCATAAAGTACAGATCCTATTACGGAACTTCCATTAATCTAGTTCAAAATGCATACAAAGACATAGCCAGCAAGTGCTGGACTATGGAGAGAAGGAAAAAGGAAAAAGAAAACTACTTACAACTACGAAAATAAAAACAAAACAATCTCAGATCAAGTCTCCAAGAAATGAGATGTATTCCCAGCTATTCCAGGATGTAGAAAGAAAGGATGGTATAAGCTCCCTAAACCTAAGCTAAGTATGGGTATTTATAGCAGTTGTGTGGCGACACATTAGGGTCCCTAATTTTAACGATGCCACGTGGCCTAATGGTGATCCTTGGATGCCTCAGGGCGCGTGCACGGAGATTTGAGCGTGGGAGTGCATGCCCTAATCGCTGGAAATTCCCAGAAAGTCCTCTGCTGAAGAGATGAAAGTTTGAGGTTCAGAGCTTCGCTAGGTAGCCATTGTTCCCCAGACTTGTCACGTGGTAGCTTTTGCTCTTCGCTAGGATGATTTGAAATTGAAACTTTAGCCATCGCGAGGTTGGCTTGGTTTGCTCTTCAGGCAATCGCGAGGTTGGAGTTCAAGCAGTCGCTAGGTTGATCTTCGCGAGGATAGATTTGAATAGCGCGAGAACTTCGTGAGCACTTCTCTTCACTGGACTTCGCGAGTTACCTCGCGAGGCTTTAATGAGTTCTGAACTGCGTGAGGTTCCATGTCTTAATTGATCTTCGCTAGGGTGGCTTTGCCTTCGCAAGGATGCTCTCTTCTTGAATGGCGTGAGAACTGCGCGAGGAGTTCTCTTCTGATAATTGCATCCCGCAGGATCGCTGACAATTTGTCTGAGAGTCTTCTGAAGCTCTCTCTTCTCAGCTGTTCTGAGCGAACTGTGCGAGGTTGAGAGAGGTCTGCTTTGAACTGTGCGAGACTGCGCGATGTGTTCTACTCTTGAGCTTCGCGAGAGCTGCACGATTGTATGCTTCTGAAGCTCTTCAGTCAATCATCTGTGCGAGAAGTTGTTGTAGAGTCTTGGGAAGCTCAGCTGGACTGCGCGAGGCTCATTTCAGGTCTGGATTCAAAGTCCATCCTTCTGAGGGACTTCTGGCGCCAAAACAGTCTCCTTAGCAGAATTCCTGACCTTATTTCGCTGCTGGTTATTACCTACATAAAACACTTTACAAGGTCTTATTAGGTGGCTATGGGTCTAATTAAAGGTTAAGTTAAGGGGTGAAAAGTGGTACTTTTCAGGTCTTAACACTCAGCGGCCCGGACAGGCTCGACTAGGAAAACACCGGGCTAGACCCCCTTTATAAGGTCGTCAAGCTGGTCCGAGCTGTCCTTATGAGCTAGGGAAAATCTCAAATGATATGCAGTTCTAATGCTCAACTTGAATCTTATTTGACAAAAAAAGTACTCACATTTATGATTCACTAAAGATTGTAATTGTGTATACAGTTTAACGATTGTTGAAGGTTTAAAGTTATCTTTATTTCATGATCTGAATGGAACCGAAACGAGATTGAAATGCTTCGACTAAATAATGGTGTAGAATGTTGGAACATTATCGACTTTCCCATATCTTATATATTTATCATCTTAATAATTGTTCATATTTTATTTATTATAAAATGTAAAATTTCTAAAAGGTTTATAATTCAATTCAATCCAAACTTCTGATAATTTTACAATCTATTCGATTTTTAACACGTTTGGTCCAAAAGCGGTTGATATGGGGTAGATTGGGTACAATCTTGATTTTTTTTAATGTTTGAAAGAACTATATTAAGAATGAACTTTTGGTAAACCTTGTTAATTAGATGTCTGCTAGTTATTTGTATTCTCTGGGTTGAGTTCTGATTTTTAGGATGCTGCTGTTTAGGTACACGACTTTTTGGCTTCCCTTACTCACCAAACATGAAATCTGTTGATTGGGAAGGCCCTTTGGTTATTCCTCTTGATTGTGAATGGATATGACACTGTCATAGACTTAATCCAGTGAGTGTTAAGCTTGAGAGTGACGATTGTGTGTGTGTGTGTGTGTGTCTCTCTCTCTCTCTCTATATATATATATATATATGGGTAATGATCACTTGACTCGATCCACGCATGACTCGAGCCGGAGACCATTGTGGGTTGGTCCTTCTTGGGCTCTTTATATCTTGGGCAAACCTCACCTGACAAGCCGACTATGTGAGGTTGAGTTAGGCCTGTTGGATTTCTTATCAAATGTCAGATCATGTCGAGGTCAATGTTTGACCGTGATTTGACGGTCACCCGCTCGAGTCACTATATGACTTGAATCAGGTGATCATTACCCTAAATATATGTATTTGCAGAGCATACGCATTTGTGTGTATATTCTAACAATAGATTTCCAAGTGATAGTTTTAGATATGTTGTTTAGGTACAATAAAAGGCCGACTGTGAGATATTTTATGGGCGGATCTTGGACAACCAAAATGTTGAATCTGTTGTAGGAGGGGCTTCTACACAGAAAATAGAAGAACTTTGGAGCAGGTTATATCTAGAAGAGCCATATGTTCTTGAATTTAGTTCTTCTTTCTCAGAAGATGGTGGCAAAAATTCCTCTGGAGCTGTAGAGAAAATCACATATGATTTGGTTGCAGCTGTTAAACGACAAAGTTCTTTCTTTTATCAGGTATTAATTAACTTGCTACTCTGTGTCCCTTTATTATATGACAATAATGAGTTGCTTACAAATGTAATATACCTGTGATTTTCAAGGGTGTTTTGGGGGGTGCCTTTGGGGGCTTTTTTTTTTTACTTTCTCTTGGGTGCCCACTATGGTGGGGTGGGGAGGTTCTGTTGGATATCTACTCACTACCTTTGGCAACCCCACTATTGGGTTTTTTGGTTTCTTTTTTACCCTTGCAGTCCGGTTTGTATCTTCTTGCGTCTGCTCACTACCTCCAGCCACGCCACTGCTGGGTTTTCGGTTTCTTTTTTACCCTCGCGGTCTGGTTTGTATCTTCTTGCATTGCTTGCTCAATGAATTTCTTTGTTATTGATCATATTTATATATGTATATAATTCACATCAGTAATGTTCTCCATCCCCCCAGTTCACACTATGCTGACGCCTATTGTGGATACAAGGGCTACATGTACTACAATATATTGTACTGTCATGTATCTCATGAAATAATTTTCCTTTTATCTGTATGCAGAGGGTTTAGGTCTCTGGTTGATGAGTTCAGTTGTGGCTCACATCCTTTATCTTTTTCTCAAGAAAGAAGATTACAACTTATGCAACATTTGCTTCTTGGAAATAGGAAATGGTGTGAATTTCACAAGAATCGATTATGCCCCTAATTGGTCCCCAGAGTCCTTCGAGGGAGCTTCTAATCATCCTGTATTATGTTATTTCATAATTTTTTGTACTATATTTTGGTGTCTCTGTATAAACACTTGTACGTAAGCCACATACAAGTTCATCTAACATTCCTCGTTCATGACCGAATTGTCTAGGATTTTGTAACCGAATGACTGCCCCATCTGATTATTTGGTAGGGGAATTAGTGACCAAATTTGTAGACTTTTGAAAAATCGCGGTTAATTTGTGAAAAAAATGAATAAAAATCTGAATTGTTCATGAATTTCTGAATAAAATCTGATATTTCCGAATAAGTTGCGAATTTCATGAATTATATCCAAAGTTTCCGACTTTTTCCCGGATTTTTCCGAATTTGATCAAAAACTTTTATTTTTTTTAATTTCTATAAGCTTTTAATTAATATATCTTATAATTTTTCTTTTTTATCTTTTTTCCCGAATTTGATGAATTTTGTCGAATTTTTCGATTTCTTTCCAAGCTGATTTATTCCTGAACCCTGACTTAGTCACTATGGTAGGGGATGGGAGATGCTGCTTCCGATCATGGATGGATCAAATCAGGTTTATTTGTGTCTGGTTTGGGTACATGTATTTGATAATAGAATCTCTACTTTTTCTCGTAGCTTTTTGAATTCTTTGATAGATTTTATTTGCATTTCCTTATCTCTAATACAGTATCCTCAATTCCAAAACACATGGAAAGGGAAGCTTCAGAATCGCTTTGTTCAAGATGTGACAGTCTTAGATGGAACTTCGATGGCTCCCGCTACTCATTTTACCAAAATATGGCGAATGCAAAATAGCGGAAATGCTGTGTGGCCTATTGGCACCCAGTTTATATGGATTGGGAGCTATCAGTTTGGAGATAAAACTTCAATGGAGTTGAAGGTGGGGAAAATCAAACTCATCATGAAACACTTTTTTTAAATTGGTTATGAGAGAACCTAACAATGGCTGATCCATATTTGTCCAATTAGCTATGTAAAGACATTCAAACCAATGCCAGGCATTGTTGAGATGTCGAATGTTTTATTTTTTCTAGCATCTCATAAGATGGTTTTTTTTTAAGGGATTTTGAGATGGTGGTACTTAACACTAATTGCTTATTTGTGCATATTCCTGCTGATGGTGTTCCTGTAGACATAGAATTTGACATTTCTGTTGACTTTACGGCACCATCGGATCCCGGCTGGTACATTTCCTACTGGAGAATGGCGTTACCTTCTAGCCGAGAGTTTGGGAGACATGTTTGGCTCCTTATTCAGGTCCAACTCACTACTGTTATTATTTTATTTCATGTCTAATACAGTTCTTTGATGAAAACCATGCTGATCAAACTACTCTAACCATCTGATCTAGAGCCTGGAAATGGAAAGTGTATGGCCGAAAAGTAAACATTTAAATGAAATATCAATCTGTAACTAATGGTAAGACTTAAGAGTCATCTACAAGATGGTTGTGCTCTTGACTGGATCCATTGATAAGATGGCCAACCACATGGATAATTCGGATCTTATGACAACAACCACCCATATTTATATCATACCCTCTTTTTTTTTCCCTTATTTTTTTAACATTATAGCCATACATGATTGCCAAATATTCGGTATCCTTTGGTAATTCTCAACCAGGTTGTGACAGCCCAGATTTTCCCAACCTACAATTTGAGACATATTTTTTTTTCTAACTTATACCAAATGGGAAAACCCGGACTGCCAGATCATAGGTCACAATCTGTTACAGAAAATTATGGTACACCATAGCGGAAACATAAACTTCAGATCTAAAACAGAAAGAACAGTAACTAAAACAAGAATACCAGTGCATAAAAGAATTACAAAAACTAAACTTACCAAACCTCAAATACAAATCTACGATCCCGAAGTCTTACTACTCCTCAAGTCCTCAACAACAATTCCCATATCCTGATAACTGTCAAACCTGTGACGTATAGTCGAAGGGTGAGCTACATCTGAGCTCAACAGAGGAAAGATAACATAAAATCATATCTTAACATCTAAATTATATAATTTAAACAAAGATTAAAACCATCAAAATCAGAGTTCCACAACGTTAATCATTTCTTCATTTAAAAATAGATTATCAAAGCATTCTTCACAACCTCTATTTCAAAACTTAACCTTAAACATTTAACTTTATAAAAAATTCTCATCCAATAGTACACATATCGAAAAGCATCATAAACGATCAAAATTAATTAAGTATATCCAAGATTTCACACATATTTGTAAACAATGTCGAATTTGCAAACACACACAACACAAGGAATGCAAAGATGTTCCAAGGGATGCGATGATGTCCAACAGTTCCAAAGGTGTTCACAGTTTTCAAAGTGTCTAAAGGATGCAATGATGTCCAAGGGATGCGATGATGTCCAAGGGTTTCAAAGGTGTTCATAGTTTCCAAAGTGTCGAAAGGATGCAATGCGTGTACGGATAGGCCGCCGTATCGACCCAAGGGATGCAATGCAACGTATGTATGAATGCGCGCACGGATAGGCCGCCGTGCCGGCCCAAGGGATGCAATGCAACGTATGAATGGATGCACGGATAGGCCGTCGTACCAGCTCAAAAGATGCAATGGACGTATCCAAGGGTCATGAATTCACAATACAAAGGGTCAAAACGAAACACAAGTGTGACAACTATCACAAAGTCTTACTTTCAAAACACAATCAACTTACACAAAATCCAAAGTTATCTAACATCAAACAATATCACATGCATATTCACACTTCATGATATCATGAGTATATTCTAAATCATAAATTTCCAATCTAATGATCCCATCACAATTTACTCATCTACTAATCTAACCACAATTACCTCATCACATTCAATCTGCATATCTAAGACTATGAACCAAGTCAAATGTATAAATTTAGGCTGACTTTTTCCTACTTTAACCTTGAGGCTATGCGAAGCTAAGTGAAGCTCTATCTATGGCCTTCTGCTCTCAATCTATATCACAAACATATAATGTATCAATGACTAACTCTAGTTACTAGAAACTTAGACATCTATAAATGTTTCTCAACACGAGGCAGAAACGGACAAGTTCATGCTCATATGAAATTAATGTAACTTCCCATAAACTTTTGACCATTAAAAATTTGAATTCATGAGTTGATCAAAACATAAAAGTTGTAGATCTCGATGTCATCTTTCTAACGCAATAAGAATCACATCAATCGGAGTTTGGCATAAAATGTTATGCCAAAATACTGAAGTACTATTGACACACACAGTCAAATTCGATCAATCGAATCCATTTCGATCGATCGAATTGCAATAGAAATCCTTAATACTTCCTGTTCTATACTTTTTGATCGATCAAGTTTTCAACTCGATCAGTCAAAACACATTTCGATCGGTCGAATTTAATTTTGATTGATCGAAATCCTTCAAAAATCAAAATTCACAATCTCAAGTCAATTTCGATCGATCGAATCCAATTTTGATCGATCGAAATCCACAGATTTCGCTCATTCTTTAGGTTTTTCTCAAATTTTCATCCTTTTTCTTCTCCTAATCCATCATTTACACAATAAATCTAAGCTAAGTCATCATACACAATATAAATCTACAAAACCTTACCTAAAATCGGTCCGATTAACCCATAGATCGAATCATCTTCTCCGTTTAGCAAAAAGGGTTTCCAAACCCACATCAGTTTCTTCCAAGCTCCACGATCACGACCAAGCACTCGAAAACGTCGGCAATCTCCCCACGCACTCTTCATACAACCCCCCGCTACTAATAGTGATTCAAATCACACGATTTCATCTCAAAAGAAAAGGGTTTCAAAACCCCCAAATGACTCAAAACGCCCAAACAACGCACATGTTGAACCCAACGGCGATCCTTCCTTTCCACGAGTCCACAAACCTTTTTCACGCAAAGCCTAAACTCGGCGCACCTAGATCCGCAAGATTTCTACTTCTTCCTCTTTCTCTCTTCCAAAGCCGTAACCTCAAATCCTCCAAACAAATGGCTTCTAAGAGAAACCTTTTCTCCTTTATACTTAAAGAACCCGGCTCACGTGCAAAACACATACACTTCGCAATAGGTGTATAAAACCCTACCAAAGATCTAACGCCGCACGAGTGTGTACTTTAACACCAAAACTAATCCAATCAAAGTCATCAAGTAAACTTCACTTGATCGAAAGAGTGATCAGACGGGCACACATCCTAAGATATACTATTCAAAGTCTAAATTTTCAGGATGTTACATTCTTCCCACCTCATAAAATTTTCGTCATAAAAAATGGCCCCAAGTCACGAGGTCTTACCATGCACATCAATTGATCATACACATCAGAATACAAATCGATTGGTATGCAATAAATAAAGTGCGGTTATTACATTCCTCCCTCCTTAAGAATTTTCGTTCTCGAAAATAATACAAACAAATCGGATCTAGGGCACACGTTATCCTAACCAACACGCCTTATCTCAACGGTGGCCAAAGGCACACCACACATCCAGAATTAGACAGATATCCAATCCGCAGTCCACAGATTGACACAAATCATGTAAACAAAACAAATTACACACACACAGGAAGAAAATTCACACATCAAAAGATCGGCACTCCACGGATAAAACCCCCTCACGCGACGATGTCTCAAAATGTAATTATTTGTTAGAGTTATATTATAGACCACACCAAGTATGGACACATCCAAGAAGCTAATACTCATCATCACACCCACAAAGGACCAATATAAACCATAAAAATTGACCATCACCATAAAAGAAAAGAAAACTTTCACACCCATAATTTTCAAAACGAACCATTAATTGATTTAATACGTCCTACATACATATATCAAAAAAAGTTTGAATAGCATCGATCATTCCCAAAATACAAAGATGAAATCTTTCTAATACAACACGCACAAAAAAATAAAAAATAAATAACATCGATCATCCTAACGTCCTATCCTTCCTTGGCGCTGGGTAAAATCATACCTGATGTCCCACTTGACCACAATTGAAACAGGGACCAGTGCTCCACCTGCATTGCTCTACCGTATGTCGTCCCCCACATCTGGAGCATGACACAATCAGTGAGGACGAGGAAGTGTGGGATGTCGGACTAACACTCGACGTCTCGGCAGTCATGGGGTGAACAAAGCGATGGGGCACCGCAGGTGTAGACATAGATGGTCTTGAGTAGGCAGTGTGAATAGATGGAGGTGGTGTCGACATTAAAACTTGAGAGCTCCTGTCTGCCGACAAATAAGTACTGGACCTCTCTTGACTTGCTACATGCTCGCATTGTTGCTCTTGTCGCTTGTACATACCTTCTATACCTCTCTCGGCCACAATAGCCTTTTCCATCACTTTCGCGTAGGTCTCTAATTCGAACATTGAAATCCTATCTCGCATGTCTGGCCGCAAGCCTTCTTCAAATTTATTGGATTTCATTTCCTCTGTGGCCACTAGTTTCGGTGCGAACCTCGACAACCTTGTAAACTCATTTCCATACTCCCGTACGGTCATACTCCCTTGCTCCAAATTACCAAAATCCTTCTTCAACTGATTTCTTACTTGCTTTGGAAAATATTCTTTATTGAACACTCGAACAAACTCCGCTCAAGTTCAAGGACCATGAGGACCCTCAACCTCTCTCTTCCTCAGCACCGATTTCCACCATGGATCGGCATCACCCTTAAGTTGGAAAGAAGCCCAACCAACTTTCTCATCTTTAGTACTCTGAAGTCTCTCTAGAAGCTTTTCCATTTGATTTAGCCATTTCTCAGCCTCTAATGGATCTGTCAGCCCATAGAAACTAGGACGTCTTAATCTCCTAAAATCGACAAAGGATGAGGGCAACAATGTTAGAGGAGGTGGTGGTGGCTGCTGATGATTACCCACATTATTGGCAGCCAAAATTGTCGTCTGCTCAGTCAATAGCGCAGTCTGCTGAGTCTGTTGGGCCATTACAGTGGCTACGGCGTCCATGGCTCTAGCCATCCTATCCACTGCTTCATCCCTATGACCTTTCTCCTCAGGAGGGTGTCTTTGATCTCTCCATGATTTAGAAGCGATCTCCTCCCCACTCCTCTTATTCCTTTCACGACCGCCTCTAGGTCGAGCTCTTGGAGGCATCGTACACTGTCACGACGAAAACAAATTTCAATGAAAGTAATCATGAAAGTCTAAAGCAAGTCTCATCACACTCAGACGAAATCTAGTGTCACCCAAAGAAATCAAATTAGGGATGGTGAATCCCCCCCTAAGGCCTGACAAAATCTAACTCCACTCATTCCCTAGAAGACCTAACGCCTAGGCTTTGATACCAACTATGATAGCCCGGATTTTCCCAACCTAAAATTTGAGATATATTTTTTTTTCTAACTTATACCAAATGGGAAAATCTAGACCGCCAGATCGTAGGTCACAATCTGTTACAGAAAATTATGGTACACCAAAGCGGAAACATAAACTCCAGATCTAAAACAGAAAGAACAGTAACTAAAATAAGAATACCAGTACATAAAAGAATTATAAAAACTAAACTTAGCAAACCTCAAATACAGATCTACGCTCTTGAAATCTTACTACTCCTCAAGTCCTCAACCACAATTCCCGTATCTTGATAACTGCCAAACCTATGACGTATAGTCGAAGGGTGAGCTATATCTAAGCTCAGTAGAGAAAAGACAACATAAAATCATATCTTAACATCGAAATCATATAATTTAAACCAGGAGTAAAACCATCAAAATCAAAGTTCCATAGCCTTAATCATTCCTTCATTTAAAAACAGATTATCAAAGCATTCTTCACAATCTCTATTTTAGAACTTAACCTTAAACATTTAACTTTATCAAATATTCTCATCCAACAATACACATATCGAAAAGCATCATAAATGATCAACCTTAATCAAGTGTATCCAAGATTTCATACATAT
Organism: Chloranthus sessilifolius; assembly: GCA_021018995.1. Lineage (NCBI taxonomy): Eukaryota > Viridiplantae > Streptophyta > Magnoliopsida > Chloranthales > Chloranthaceae > Chloranthus > Chloranthus sessilifolius. The sequence continues at coordinate 143,786,315 of CM037590.1, read as the reverse complement.
TTGCAAACAATGTCAAATTTGCAAACACACACAACACAAGGGATGCAAAGATGTTCCAAGGGATGCGTTGATGTCCAAGGGTTCCAAAGGTGTTCACAGTTTTCAAAGTGTCCAAAGGATGCAATGATATCCAAGGGACGCGATGATGTCCAAGGGTTCCAAAGGTGTTCATAGTTTCCAAAGTGTCCAAAGGATGCAAATGCGTGCACGGATAGGCCGCCGTACCGGCCCAAGGGATGCAATACAACGTATGTATGAATGCGCGCACAGATAGGCCACCGTGTCGGCCCAAGGGATGCAATGCAATATATGTATGAATGCGCGCACGGGTAGGCCGCTGTGCCGACCCAAGGGATTCAATGCAACGTATGAATGCATGTGCGGATAGGCTATCGTACTGGCCCAAAGGATGCAATGCATGTATCCAAGGGTCATGAATTCACAATGCAAAGGGTCAAAACGAAACACGAGTGTCGCAACTATCACAAAGTCTTACTTTCAAAACACAATCAACTTACACAAAATCCAAAGTTATCTAACATCGAACAATATCGCATGCATATTCACACTTCATGATCTCACGAGTATATTCTAAATCATAAATTTCCAATCTAATGATCCCATCACAGTTTACTCATCAACTAATCCAACCACAATTACCTCATCCCATTCAATCCGCATATCTAAGACTATGAATCAAGTCAAATGTATAAATTTAGGTAGACTTTTCCCTACCTTAACCTCGAAGCTATGAGAAGCTAAGCGAAGCTCTATCTATGGACTTCCACCCAAAATCAATATCATAAACATATAATGTATCAAAGACCAACTCTAGTTACTAGAAACTTAGACATCTATAAATGTTTCTCAACACGAGGCAAAAATGGACAAGTTTATGTTAATATGAAATTAATGTAACTTCCCGTAAACTTTTTACCTTTAAAATTTTTGATTCATGAGTTGGTCAAAACATAAAAGTTATAGATATCGATGTCTTCTTTCCAACGCAATAAGAATCACGTCATTCAGAGTTCGAAACAAAAAGTTACAGCCAAAATACCGAAGCAATATTGGCACACATAGTCAAATTCGATCGATCGAATCCATTTCGATCGATCGAATCCATTTTGATTGATTGAATTCCAACAAAAATCCTTAATACTTCCTGTTCTATATTTTTGATCAATCGAGTTTTCAACTCGATCGGTCGAAACACATTTTGAACGATCGAATTTAATTTCGATCGATCAAAATCCTTCAGAAATCGAAATCCACAATCTCAAGTCAATTTCAATCGATCGAATCCATTTTGATTGATCGAATTCCAACAAAAATCCTTAATACTTCTTGTTCTATATTTTTGATCAATCGAGTTTTCAACTCGATCGGTCGAAACACATTTTGATCGATCGAATTTAATTTCGATCGATCAAAATCCTTCAGAAATCGAAATCCACAATCTCAAGTCAATTTCAATCGATCGAATCCAATTTCAATCGATCAAAATTCACAGATTTCACCCATTCTTTAGGTTTTTCTCAAATTTTCATCCTTTTTCTTCTCTTAATCCATCATTTACACAATAAATCTAAGCTAAGACATCATATACAACATAAATCTACAAAACCTTACCTAAAATTGGTCTAATTAACCCATAGATCGGATCATCTTCTCCGTTTAGCAAAAAGGATTTCCAAACCCACATCGGTTTCTTCCAAGCTCCACGATCACGACCAAGCACTTGAAAAAATCAGTAATCTCCCCACGCCCTCTTCACACAACCCCCTGCTACTAATAGTGATTCAAATCACACGATTTCATCTCAAAAGAAAAGGGTTTCAAAACCCCCAAACGGCTCAAAATGCCCAAACAACGCACGCGTTGAACCCAACATTGATCCTTCCTTTTCATGAGTCCACAAACCTTTTTCATGCAAAACCTAAACTCGGTGCACCCGGATCCGCAAGATTTCTCCTTCTTCCTCTTTCTCTCTTCCAAAGCTCTAATCTCAAACCCTCCAAACAAATGGCTTTTAAGAGAAGCCTCTTCTCCTTTATACTTAAAGAACTCGACTCACGTGCAAAGCACATACACACCGCAATAGGTGTATAAAACCTTACAAAAGATCTAACACCACATGAGTGTGTACTTTCACACCAAAACTAATCCAATCAAAGTCATCAAGTTGACTTCACTTGATCAAAAAAGTGATCAGACAGGCACTATTCAAAGTCTAAATTTTCAGGATGTTTCACAAATCCACTTTCCTCTGTAATTTCAGGTTAATAAGTCTTTGCAAGATTCTTCACTCAATACTTTTGATGGCAGCTTGAACCTGAACCTGCCCCTTGAAGGTAATGAGCAGAAAGGGAAGGCAATCATAGATTTGAACATCAACCCTATAGATGATGGCGGTCTTGCCGAAATGGACCTTTTCAACGTGACCCCAAAATTAGAAATCGATTGGCTGATGAACAACTGAGTAAGAACCAGGAGCTGGGTAAGGATCAGGGGTTTGATTTGGTGTCATATCCAATTATCGACTTCTCTGCCATGGGTTTTCAAAACGAAAAGCTGGAATGTGGCATGTGGGAGCGTTGCTAATCAGGACTATCCCACTGATTTTAACAGTTTGCTATGGGTGCCAAGTTAGTAGTCTGGCTACTATTCAATTCCACTAAATCTGGAGGCGTCTTGATTCCAGATTAACAACCATTTATATGATAATATAATGTATACTGTATTTTATGACGATAATATTCTTATTTACAGGCATCGCAGAGATAGGGAATCATCTATCTTGAAAGCAATAGAGAGTGGAGCAAAGACATTATTTGACATAATTTCCAAGGCATATGCTGACTTAGAGAAAAAGTTATGGATTCTTGCTTCATCAAATGTGAGGCTTCATGTGGATCATCTGGCCCACCAAAATAAGCTACCAAAGGTAACATCTAGAAGTGTTTATGCTAAAGATATTATAATTTCCTTATAATATTGCCCACTCAAATTTATGAATGCATGTTTAAATTATGGATAATATTTACAAAAATGCCATTCTTATTTTTCATGTGTGCCCCTTCCTTTTTAATTATCTTTCATAAACAGGACAATACTAAATCTCTGGTTTTTTAATATCCCATGAATTTAGTAATTTATCTAGCTCTATATACTAATTTTATCATAGGAGTCTAGGGTAACTTTTTCAAATTTGGGAGCATTCAGTAAAGGAAAAGCTGTTGGATACAAGCTGATGGAGATAATCAGGCAAAGGCTCTCCATCATCTAATAGAGAGGTTCTACGACCCTAATCAAGGCAATTAAAACCTTAATTTTTTTATAGAAGCATATACATTTATGCTTCTATTTATTTCATATAGGAGGCCAACGTTCAACCTTGTTCTAGACTCCTTGATAACATATATTTAGCATCATGAAGCTATGAAATTTATTTGTGAAAATGCCTTTTTTCCTTTTATCGAATCCCTTCAATAGTTGATTTCTCCCAGTGGGGATATCTTATTGGGTGGAAGGAGCCAATTGAGTAGGAAGCTATCATTTCTAGTTTATAATAAGAAGCTACTCATTGAAAATCTTGTTCTCTGTGTTCAATTACTGTGTGTAGCCAATTTGATTACTGTGTACAGTGAATGAGCTACTATCTTTCTTAACTTAGTGATTGTTGTGTTCAGTGACATACTAACTTACCATTTTTAGTGATAACAATGTTGTGAACAAAATGATGTGTTTAGTGACTTGGTAACCTGTTGGTTTACCAATGGCCATTTGGCCTAGTCGTATGATTCTCTCTTAAATTCTCAGAATGCTCCATCATAATTTCAGGGGTTGGCATGTATCTAAACTGGAAGGTTGACAATATTGCAATCCTGAGGTCTCCGATGCAATCCCAGCGTACCTAAAAAAAAAAAAAATTCCCGATTCAATGATTAAGTGGGTTGCTAATTAGTGACTTATTAATTTGAATTTATTGAGCACTTCATGGAACGGCCCGACTTTTCCCTTATATTATACGGAAAAGGTTGCGTCGTAGAATCACCTAACATGATCCGTTCTTACAAGTGCATCGAGTTCAAAGTATTACGTTGCAGAAGCGAAATAATAACTCTTACATGGACACATATATGGCAAACCTCTGATATTCATTCATTTATCAACCTAAAGCAGTAATATAAACAAAGAGATATAAACAGAAACAAAAGGTGTAATGTATAGCTTTCCATCGATGACTGATTAGTCACATAATTTATCATTTTATCACCCTTAAATAGTGGTGCTAGGAATTAGTTTTCTACTAACGAAATACTGATGTACAAATATTAAAGATAAGCAGTAAATCATAGCCTAAATGATAATCTTTGTCAAAATGACCTCAAAAAGCAATAAGAAAAATGATTGAGCGAAAAAGACAATTTGCTGCAACTGAAAGTCAGAAAATCGTAATTTACGATTCTTTAAAAGAGATAAAAAGAGAAAAGTGATAAAGCGTAATCCACATAATCGTCAACTATGAGGAAGCTTACTGAAAATAGAAAGTCGTGATTAACGATTTTCTAGAGAAGAAGCTATGAAAGAAGGAATCACTATTTACGATTTCCTAAGAATAGAAGTTTTCCTACTATTGTTGCTGTTGTTGATCACGTGAGAACTATCACCGCCATATCCAGAATTAGAAGACTCCTTTAATTAGAAGTCTAATGAACCACGGATCTGTGAAGATTGATAAAGATCTAATCTGAAGGACTCTGCTGCTACTCGATAAAGAACACTCTAGAAGCGCATCTACTAAAGGAAGCAAGAAAAGATGAAATTAGTAATCAGAATTATATTATGATACTTTTATTTTTAGTAGTTTCTTTTATTAGAACTAAATCTTTGTAAACCGACCCCTTATGATCTATAAATAAGAGGGCTCGGCATAGGAATAAGCATCGAAGAATTTCAGCATCAATTGACATCTGAGGTTGGATTTTCTTCCGATTAGTAGTGTATACTAGTTAGAGTAGATTAGATATTAGAGGTTTCTCAAAAGTAATTGTATTTGTAAGTGAGTCAAGATTAGTGTAAATATCGTAATTTCTAGAGCAATTGTATTTGTTATATTTTACTTTGCTTTCTAAATTAGATTTTCTTTGCTCTATAAATATCTCCAAGTTTTAATTTGAATCGACGACTTAGGATAGAATTTGCAGATTAGTGTAATGATTTTTACTTTTCCATCTTTAGTTTGCTAGAGTTTGATTGACGCCTAAATTTCTGATTAATTATTTATTTTATTAAATCTGTATTGATAGGATCTTAGCCTTGATTGACGACCAATGCTAGGAGACTAGGAATATGGTGTAACGGTACTATTTATTTTTATAAATATTCGAAAGCTAAAGATTGAGATTGATGACCTTAATCTGAAGAAGGAGGATTAGGATTTATTTTTATGCACTTTAGTTTAGAAAACCATTCTTTTATTCATATTTCTCCAGTAGATTAGGAAATCTTAAAGATAAATAAAAGTTTTTAAGATAAGGATTTAGATAAAAGATAGAAATAGGAATTAATAAGATAATGAACTTCCTCGTGGGAACGATCCTATGCTATGCTATAATTTTTATTGTGCGCTTGCAATAGGTTAAGACTTGAATTTAATATAATTATAATACACAATAATAGACAAGTCAAGTTTTTGACGTCGTTGCCAGGAAAGCAGATTTATCTAATTCTTTCATATTTTTATCTAATATTTTTATTCTTTTAGGAACTAATATTTATCTTTCTCTTTTTATATTTTTTTATATTTTTATTTTTCTTTGATCACTTCTTAAATCTTTTACAGGTTTATTTGGAGTAGTGAATTACGAGTCTCCAACTTCTCCTAATCACAGAAGCCAGAGACTTCGATTTGTCTTCTCTCCCTATTCTTCTAAAATAAAAATTATATCAATATTAAACACAAAAAAATTTACTTTCTGGTGTATGCATTATACCGGGTCTAGAAGACCAGACTCTTTCAAATACGACTTAGAAATTGAGCGGACTTTCTTGCATAGACTCGCATTAAATCGATCCTCTGTAAGAAACTCACAACCCATGGCTGACAAACTTTCAATTGAAGCACATTTCAGCCCAATAGCTTTGACTGAGCCATCATGTATAGTTATACTAGAGGCGGCTGAAGGTCAAAACTATGACATCAAGCCCCACACACTCCAACTTTTCATGGGCTTGATAGAGAAGATCCCTACTAGCACTTGAGGGACTTCATATAAATCGGCACAATGCTACAGACTACGATAAGTAAAGAAGCTATAAGACTGCGTCTGTTTCCTTTATCTCTTAAAGATAGGGCGAAGGCATGGTTAGTCTCACTCCCTGTTAGGAGTGTTACCACTTGGGAGGACTTACAGTCCAAATTTTTAGCTAAATACTTTCCAATTGGTAAAACAAACCAAATTCGCCAAGCGATTCAAGGCTTCAGGCAAAGGCCTGAAGAATTATTTCATGAGAGTTGGCAATGGATGAAGAATTTGCTACGAAAATGCCCTCATCATGAGGTGGCAAATTGGTCTATAGCACAAAGTTTTTACCAGGGATTGACTAAGAACAACCAGTCTACGGTCGTTGCCATAAGCGGAGGAGAGTTCATGACTCAAAATGGCCAGCAGACCTGAAATTTATATGAGAAACTGGCCAACACTTCAAAGCAAAAATAGGCTTTGTTACAGACTGACCTAGAGATTTCTCTTCATACCCCACTCACAAGAAGAGGGGTTTATGAGATCAATAAAGAAAAAGTGAAAACTGAGGACGACATGAGTGCAAAAGTTTTAGCTCTTGAGCAGAAAATTGTCGCACTTATGAATTCCAACCCAAACACTCCGGAGAGGCCTATAATAAACCCTAAAATTTGCTAGATTCACACATATACAGAGAACCCTGCTGCGCCACAATATCAGAAAGTGGTTGAAACAGAGCAAGAAATGGCCTTTCAGAGGAGAGACTATGGGAACACATACACCCCAACATGGAGGAATCACCCGGGATTCATTTATGGTTCCACTGCTGGAGCGCAACCAACACCAACAGCTGCGCTGCCCCAATTTTCTCAGACCCAAGTTTTCCACCAGAGACCCCAATTATAGGCAGCACAACCCCAACTTGGACCACGGAGCAATATGCTTGATGCTACAATTGTCCAAATCCTTCAAGATTTGCAACAATAGTCGCACTAGCATTCACGAGATTTGTACCAACTTGCTCAATTCTCTCAGACCCTTCATTCACATACACAGTCCATAACGAAGCTGGAAAGCCAAATTGGTCAACTAGCTTCCCAAGTGACAAAGAGAGAGAATGACCAATTACCTACGCAGCCAATAAGCAATCCTAGAGGACAAGCTTTCCTGAGGGAGACAGCTACTCCCCAAAATCTAATTTAAAAACCCCCATGGATCGTCGCGCTATCGACTCATCCGTAGTATCATGTGTAAATTATATAAACTATTTCATTTTTATTTTTATCATTTTTTTTAGGTATTATAATACGACCTGTTTCACTTAACGATAGATCATAATTTGTACCTAATATATAATATAAGTGGTCAATCGTATGAATTTACGATTGTTCGTAGTTTAAAACGCAGTGATTACGATTTTTTTTCTAATAACCCAGAATCAACTTATGACTCTGGGTTAAAATTCAGTAATGACCGGCTTAGCAAGTCATCACTAAAGATGGGGCCTACATATTCGTGAAAAGGCTATGTCGACCCCATTTTCAAAACCCTTCCAAATTCTCCTCCTACCTTCCCTCTCTTTTTCAAATCATCCGTAAGCATAATCGTTCTTCCACCTAATCTAATCGTTTATCTTCTTACAACCCCTTATTCCCGTGGTTTAAATATGAAGATCCCTACGCAAGATCTATTTTACCATTATAAATTAGGGTTTCAATCTTAAAAAGGTAAGGGATGATTTCAATCATTAAATGGAAGAATTTTTGCAAGAGATTTATGTACTTCAAACTTGATTAATAATGTCGATTTTAATCTTTACAGAAAAATGAGTGGAGGAATGACGAACGAAATGAGCAAAAGACAGAGAGAAGAAGAGGAAGAAGATAAAGGTAATACCCCCAATAATATCCCAATTAATCAACGTAGTATATGGTCTGCTGCCTTAAAGGCTAAATTAAAAGCAACAAACCGTCCACAAAAGAAGAGTAAGTCTTCAGGGGTGGTTATCCGAGAAGGCCCCTCAGACACAACTTAGAAAAATCCTATGTCTACCCCAAAAAAGGGATCCAAAGCAAACAAAGGCAATATGCCAACATCCTTTGTATCGCTAGTAGACAAACTCCCCACTGCAACAAAGCATCATATTGTGGGAGCTGAGGTTACAATGGATGTGAAAGCCTTAGAGAAACTGGATATGGGTGAGGAAGTAATGAAATATTTTAAGGATGCAGGGCTCAATTATTTCCTAGAGCCAGGAGTCAAACCAATCTATCCTAGACTGGTGTGACTCTTTTATAAAAATATGACCAAAAACACCATTGGGTCATCCTTAATTATCTCCACCAGCATAGATGTCCTCCCTATAGAAATAACGAAAGAGATGATTGCTCGGGTAATGAATGCTCCTTTGGAAATACCACAAGTATCATGTGATAACCCAGAGGCTAATCTGTTGAGAATGCCACTCGAGAACATCCCTTGTTTCACTGATATGGCAATAGAATTATTAGGAAAACCTCCGCAGGATAAGTCCTTTTTCCTTAGAAAAGATTTGGAAGCGAGGAGTTTGTCCCTTCAGTTCTTTGATGTGTTGATACATAAGACCATTCACCCCACTGGACATGGAACTCAGAGAAGAACACTCTTTGCCAAAGCACTATACCTTATGGCAAATTGCTATTGGTTCAATGAACCCTCATATCTTCTTGAAGTTATCACGACTGTAAGGAATAAATTAGGTCAAGAAAAATACCAAACGAAGAAGCTGACCTTGCCATTTGGAAGTCTTATAAACAACCTACTGATGAACGTGGGATACAGTATCATCCCCACTGAGAAAACCTTACCAAGACTAGAGGAAGGCTTAACAATCCAGTCTTATAGGAGAACTTTAAATGCTGCAAATAAAAAGAAAATACCACTAGCCCCTTGAACCAAACAAACACCCTCTATCCCAATAGACATATCAATTTCCAAAGAAAGAGAAGAAAATGTTATAGAGCAGGCAGTTGAAACAGTAGTAATGGAAGAAGGTGAGAGTACAACTACTCCACCCCTTGAAAAAGAAAGGAGAGTTCTCTGATTCAAGGAAGAGTATCCATGGACAGAATACCAATCACAGACCAAGCTAGTCTATATGACCCCACTTTGGACTCTCCAACAGTTCCTGTTTTGCCCTCTTTAAAAGAGGCAACTACATTGTCTGGTACTTCTGGAGCAGAGCCTCAGAGAAAAGAATAACTTGTTGAGGTGACTAATTCTAGTCAAGACACAGAGCAGGTAGAATTTGTTATTCCACCAACAATCTTAGAAGTTGCAGGAACCAAGCCAGTAAACTCTGATACTACACAGGAAGAAGCAATTTTGGCACCAGAAGAAATACATATAATTCCAGCACCTATGTTGCAAACTATAGGAGCAAGCCAAGCAATAGCAGTTCCATCCTTGGTGGATTCTAGGGTCACCACCACCATAGTAACAGTATCCCAAACTGCAGAACCAAGGCTACATACAGAAGCCCCAAGAGAAAGCTTCAACACACTCTTACATAAGGCAATGACAGTTCCAAATCCAACTTCCACAGTCCCAATAACTGAACAAAAAGAGCTAGAGAGGAGACTAATAGAAGTAGAACAATGAAAATTTTCAAATGCCCAACTGCCAAATGTCGTAAAAAGAATGATGGATGAAATTCAAATATTGAGAAATAGAATACGAGACAACATGCCTACTGTGTAGGAAAGGCAAGAGATGATCGCAAACATTAAACATAAGGCAATAAAATAATATCAGATAAATTGGGTAACTGAAACAAATAAGAGGATACAAGAAGAAACTGCAGTCCTCAGAAACCAAGTAGCACAGACACAGGAGAAAAACAGGTTACTAAAGGAAAATCATCAAGAGTGGGAGAGAAAAGAAAGAGCATACTAGGATAAAATTCTTCAGCTAACTAATCAAGTGGCAAAATTCATTGGCAACCCCGATGCTTGGGAAACAACAAGAGAAAATGCTCATCAAGAATATGAACAGACCCTGAATAAATTGAGGAAGGAGAAGACTCATGAACTCACAATAGCTCAAGGAAAATTACTTAAACTACAAGAAGAAAAGGAGTCCCTGATGCCGATGTGTGCTAAGCGAAAGGAAAAAAGTGAGTCCCTCATCAAAAATTACTGGGCCACTGTAACAACAGAAAAGGCTATTTCTGATAAGCTAAGGGTGGAAAATGATGCCAAGTATGTTGTAATTCACCAACTTCAGCACAAACAGGCCATGCTAGATGCATAATTGATGGCCTTGAAAGCGACATATGAGCTAGAGGAAACTGAAAAGGGAAAATCAGAAGTACCATCTGAGGAGGAAGTGGAGTCTGAATAGGAAAATGATTCTGATTGCGGTATTGCAGAAATCTCTGACTCTGATGAAGACTGCATGAATAGCCTGGTTGGTCTAATAACTCTACCACATGTACCTTCAAAATCAATTGTCCCATATCCGGCATCTCCTAGTGAGTATATCTTTAGATATATCACAAGCCTCACAGGTAGGAAGATTTTGATAAATTTTGGAATACTTTGTACATATTTATATATATATAGCTTTCTTTTTAACAAATTTTGTTCGTAACATTACTAACATTACTAACAAATTTTTTATTTTTTTTCTAATTTTTCAGTTCCATAAAATCGGAAGTATTTTTCTCCTAAGTTTGGGGGAAAGATTTTTTATTGTTTTTGCAGATTATATACCCGATTACTAACATAGTAAATAAAATAGGTAATTTTTCTATATGTCCCCTGTTTTACACAATGAGGGCATTGTCCTATTTAAGTTTAGGGGGATACAAACTTTTGTTAGTTTAGTTTACTTTTTTTTTGTTTAGTTTTTGTTGAAAATTTCTTACTTTACAAAAGACAAATTTTTTTTTTTTTTTCAGTGAATCATTATATGCAAATTATGAAAAAAAAATATTAAAAAATGAATTTCTTAGCAAACCATCATAGTAGTAGTTCAAAAATCAAAATAAAGATAGTTACATTTCAAAGTTAAGCATCTCTAGAGCATTGTATCAGAGAATGTTTGAAACTATACGATTGATCTGAACTGCATGTACATTAGATTATAATTTCAAAATTATATAACCAGTGAGCTATAAAACCTATTTCCTCTTTATTCTGAGGGAAAGAGAGACTATTTTTATTCATGCCTAAATTTTCTTTGAACTTCTCTACTATCTAAAATCTCATATTGTTGAATTTAAAAGCAATATATTCTATGATTATAATAATTTATTTGTTTAAAACTGTCTATTAAATATATCAAAGCAATAAGACATTCATATTAGTAAATCGTGAAAATGATCGAAGGCCATCTTTTTCTAATCAGAGCCAAAAAACCAAAATCTCATAATATTTTACCATTTGAACCAATATTAGAAGCATATAGACTAAATTTTTTTGTACCAGATTTTATAAACTCTTAACCATATGTACTGCCCAAAACTTTCTATCCTTAACTCTTATAATTTTTGAGAGTTTAGAATGTAAAAGAAGGAAAGAAAAGGGAATGAAAGGAGTATGAGTTACTAGATAAGAGATCTGCTAAAAAATATACAACTAAAAAAGAAATACAAATGTATGAAAATATGGGAGAAAAAAAATGATTTTATGAAAAGAGAAACAAAAAGCTTCCAAACTGAAAAAAAGAAAAAAGAGATTTACAAAGGAAAAAGAAATGGGAAGAAGTTATCCAAAAAGGGATACTTATGAAGTTGAAAAATAGGAGAAGAGATGAAAGAGCTAAACTCTTGAAAATAATTTTGAACCTCTTTACCTTTTTCTTTAAAACCTTTTGAAAACTCAAAGCCCCATTACAAGTCAAAGTAAAGAACTTTGTGGTTTACGATTTATAAAAAAATATGAGTCTAGTAGAGATATATGAGATAGATACTATGAATAAATAAAGAAATTATATGAAAAGAATTGATTATCTTTCCCATGAGATTTATCTTTTTAGCTGATTGTCCTTTGAATTTTACGAACATATTATATTATGAGAACCCAAAATTTTAATTATTTTTGAGAGTATGTCGATAAGTGAGAGTTTGGATGAAAATATTTTCTAAAAATTATAGTTTAGAAAAATCTATGATGAATAAACTTTTCACTGATATGCACACACTCCACACTATACAAGAATTGAAATTATTGAGTTCTGATCAAGGATGATTGCGATAATGGGAAGCTAAGGCTAAAAGATTTGAAATATTTTAAAATTATAAACATATAATGACTAATTGATTAATTAGTAATATATATATATAAATAATAATAATAATAATAAATAATTTAGTTTATATTTTAAATTTTTAGTTTTGAAAAATCTAAAAATATTTAAAGTTTGTAGGTAATTTCACTGAAAACCTCATTAGACTACAACTCCACCACTAGGGATTACCTAGGGGTTTAATGGCTTGTTGCATCTGCTAAATGCAATCGTGCTCCCTACGAAAGTGACATTTAAATTTAAGTTTTTAATATATTATGTTTCCTTGTTTGCTAGGGACTAGCAAAACTTAAGTTTGGGGGTGTGATCAGTCACATAATTTACCATTTTATCACCCTTAATTTAGTGATGCTAGGACTTAGTTTGCTACTAACGAGATACTGATGTACAGATATTAAAGGTAAGTGATAAATCAGAGCCTAAATGATAATCTTTATCAAAATGAACTCAAAAAGTAATAAGAAAAATGGTTGAGCGAAAAAGACGATTTGCCGTTACTGAAAGTCATAAAATCATAATTTACGATTTTTCAAAAGAGACAAAAAGAGAAAAGCGATAAAGCGTAATCTAGAGAATCGTCAACTATGAGGAAGCTTACTAAAAATAGAAAGTTGTGATTGACAATTTTTTAGAGGAGAAGCTATGAAAGAAGGAATCACTATTTACGATTTCCTAAGAATAGAAGCTTTCCTACTATTGTTGCTGCTGCTGATCACGTGAGAACTATTACCGCCATATCTCTAATTAGAAGACTCTTGTAATTAGAAGTCTAATGAACCACGGATCTGAGAAGATTGATAAAGATCTAATCCGAAGGACTCTATTGCTGCTCGATAAAGAACACTCTAGAAGCACATCAACTAAAGGAAGCAAGGAAAGATGAAATTAGTAATCAGAGTTATATTAGGATACTTTTCTTTTTAGTAGTTTCTTTTATTATAACTAGATCTCTGTAAACTGACCCCTTATGATCTATAAATAAGAGGGCTCGGCATAGGAATAAGCATCGAAGAATTTCAGCATCAATTGATGCCTGAGGTTAGATTTTCTTTCGATTAGTAATGTATACTAGTTAGAGTAGATTAGATATTAGAGGTTTCTCAAGAGTAATTAACAACTGCAATTGAGTGCTGAAGATTTGTGTAGATGTCTGTAATTTCTCAGGAGCAATTGACGACTGCCGCTGAGCGGTGAAGGATATATTTTACTTTACTTTCTAGATTAGATTTTCTTTGCTTTGTAAATATCTCTAAGTTTTAATTTTAATTGACGACTCAGGTTAAATTTGCAGAATAGTGTAACGATTTTTACTTTTCCATCTTCAGTTTGCTAGAGTTTGATTGACGCCCAAATTTTTGGTTAATTATTGATTAGATTAAATTTGTATTGATAGGATCTTAGACTTGATTAACGACCAATACTAGGAGACTTGAAATATGGTGTAACGGTACTGTTTATTTTCATAAATATCCGAAAGCTGAAGATTGAGATTGATGACCTTAATCTAAAGAAGAAGGATTATGATTTATTTTTATGCACTTTAGTTTAAAAAATCATTCTTTTATTCATACTTCTCCAGTAGATTAGAAAATCTTAAAGATTATAGAAGCTTTTAAGATAAGGATTTAGATAGAAGGTAGAAATAAGAAATAATAAGATAATGAACTTCCTCGTGGGAACGATCCTATACTATGCTATAATTTTCATTGTGATCTTGCAATAGGTTAAGACTTAAATTTAATATAATTAATATAATTATAATACACAATAACAGACAAATCAATAATGGTCGTCCGTCATCTAAATAATGGAAAGAAAACTTATACACGCACAGTAGTAAGTGTATCAAAGCAAAATATAGTACTATTCTTACACAAGTTTCTCTCTCAAAATATATTTCTCTCTACCGGATCTAAGGAAAATAGTCCTCAGCCGACTCTTCTCTCTCATCTTCTTTGTCCTCCTCTTCCTCAGGCTGGTATGTAGGATCACCCTCGTGCTCAGGGTCCTAATCAAGGCCTGAAATTTAACATGGAGTCGTGGGATGAGATATCATCTAAGATCAGTAGAGAACTAACAATGCTAGCCTATACGTTATTATGCTCATTCATGTTCTTGGTGCATAAAATACAAAGCAAAGTGCTTCATATAACACATTATATCTATTCTAGTAACTTGCAATACAACCAACAAGTAATCATGCTAATAATTTCATCATGTAATGGAATCATGTTGGAATAAGTGCAAGGAATCATACTGAAATATGCTTAGCTTAAACAAGCTATAAGACATACAATAGAACACAAAACCACAGACATATACAAGAAAACAAGATTTTCAAGCTCTCGAGTTAGTAGGATCACTTGTCAAGCTCCCGAGTTAGCGGGATCACTTGGACCAAGACATCAAGCTCCCGAGTTAGCGGGATCACTTGTATTCCAAAACACGTAGTCAAGCTCCCGAGTTAGCGGGATCACTTGGCTCAAAACGAAGCAAGTGTATAAAAGGAATCAAAAGAAGACAAGACGTGGAAATTGCATGAAATCAGGTATGTGAGAGCATCATAAATAAACAATGTCTTCAAGTATATCAAACATAAAATTATGGAATCAATACCAAGCAAGATGTAAACATATTCATGCATCGAAACTAAAAACTAGCATAACCAGATTATTAATAATCACCTACATATTATAACTTACTATCAAGATTAGAAGGAGAAAATAACAGATAAATCAGCAAGGTCAAATCCCTACCTTGCGATCAAGTTTACGTTTTACACGTGCATGAATCCAAGCTAAAGTCCGTTTTTACGAGTTCTTTGTGAGCACCTAAGAAGCATATAGACGTGTTTAACATGTCTAGTATACAAACTGGGTTACTACCGACTCTTTACATGTAGAATATTGGACCTAACACTCACCACTACACACACACATGCACACAGGGTTGCCTCGGCAAGGCACAGGGTTGCCGCGGCAAGCCCTTCAGATCACACCTTGCCGAGGCAAGCTTGATGTTGCCGCGGCAAGCCTGATAAATCTGGCTTGCGGTGTGTCTTCTTCCTTTGTTTTGTCTCTTAACTTCTCTAGTTTCAACTTTAATAATTCCAATACTTTATTTATTTGTATCATTAAATTTGTATGCAAGGTTTTGGAGTGGGGAAATCGAAGATTTCGACTCTGAAACCCTCACACAATCCTATTTCTCTGAATTGTCGATCCGATCTCACGGAGTCGGCATCAATGACCTATAATTTAGTGTAAAAGAACTACTGTAACAGAACTAATCTAATACGTGGTTCATTTTACGGAATACCTTTCGGTGGATTCTTTAATTGCGTCAACGTCGAAATGGTGTCGGTGTGACAACCCGAATTTCACTACCTCAAAACTCGTGCCATCAGCACTACCCTCATGGTCGTGCCCCAAGTACTTAAGCAGAACACTTGGTATAGCTACACAACCATAAGGCAAAGCATGTATATCGGAAGTATAACTTGACAGATGACGACCTAATCGTCACCCTGCTCATACTCCTCGTCATCATCATCGTCATCATCCTCGTCATCGCCCTCCTCGTCTCCATCGTCACCAACCTCCCTCGCGGTAGTGGCACCAACAGTAGTCACTCGAGTAGCAGGACCTGAGCTAGATGCACCAAAGATAGTATCCTGCATAGCATCGATGCGCTCCTGGTACGTCTGTGGAAACGCATGACCCATAAGGTCTATGAGGAGTGACTCCTGAAACCACTGATGTAACCGAATCTCCTGCCCTTGTAGGAGGATCTTCTGTATCATGGTGTTGTCGTTGGTAGGGAAGGGTTGTGAAGACGAAGCGAAGGGAGCATTCGGTCTAGTCGGTGGTGGTTGTGCCGCTTCCCGGGCCACCTGACGATCCTGCTTCCTGTTTAGACTGTTTTGGAGGCTCTTTAAGTTCCTACATAGGTCCTAACCGAGGAATGGGACGATGCTATCAGTGAGGATGGGCTCGTCCTCTCTCATGTGAAAACCTTCTTTTCCTTTGCACAAGTCAAAGAGTCGAGAAATAAGATGGGCGTACGATTTCCATAATCAGAGTTCTCACCCTACCACGGTTCCACAAAATCTGTGAAACCAACAAATAAAGATGAAACATTAGGGCAACCTTAAATGAATAATAAATGCAACATAATCTATTGAAAATCTCTAATCCATGAGAAAATAAATATCGAAATCATTTTCATTATACCAGACTAATAAATGCTAAAAGGTAAACAGTGACAGTGCGAAATAGAAAATAATCTATCAAATTCGCAAACCTGGTCTAAAAATCGAAACTATACTATCAAATATCGCACTAGGATCGAAATCAGCATCGAGGTCTTCCTGGTGTACTGCTGCGTCACTCTCCCAAGGCTCTTGATACTCGACGTCTACAAGATCAATGAAATCAACGCCAATAGGATCAGAATAGTCAGACCACCCCATTGATATAATCACCTGAAATAATAAATGCTACAAGAGCTAAGTTGCTAAACAACATGTAAGTGGATACACTACCAATCTACCCTACTCTTCTCAGGTAAATTGTGGGTGCAGTACGTGAGTAATAAAAATAGTATAGCAATATAACTGAAAGAAGAAAATAATGAATTCCTATGTATCGTAAAGTTCATACCATACCATAAATGTAAGAACATGATCTAGACATACTCCAGTCCTAACGTACCTCACCTTACCTCATAAACATAATATATCTACACTCGTTCAACATACTAGTGATAGAAATATCTTCATATTTTGCTTAGTAAATGGATTGATTTTAAAATTACATCACAAATATATATATATATATATATATGACATACCAATATGAATATATAATAAGTGTAGTTCTAATGTAAGTGTAATCGAGATCTTTGAAGATTCAAATTTTGACTTCATAGATGGTATCGAAATCCTAAAGCTTCTATATCATTGTCAAGATTGCATTGAGATGATGAAAATTAATATATAATATCTAATAATCGGACAACTATGTAAAAAGATATAACGACTTAAAGTTAGATTTGTCACACGATTTCACCAAAGGAGGTCAAGATTGATCATGACTGAGTGACGATTGATCATAAAGTATCACGATTGATCATAAAGTACCACGATTGATCGTGAGGGTGTCACGATTGATCATGACTGAAGCACAAAGGGGGTCATGATTGATCAAAAAGATTCACGATTGATCGTGAGGGTACCACGATTGATTGTAATGGCCACGATATCAAGTGAATTGATTTTAGGTTGCGATTCCAGAGAAAAGGTTACGTTCGATCATGATTTCCATGATCAATCGTAAACTACTAGGAATGACTATTTCAACCAATCGTGGTTGAATTTTTCAGACAGAGTTTAGGGTCGAACTGTTTGTGTGTAGCTCAACCAATTTTAGGGCCCTACACAGTATTTTTGGGGTCTAGCCCTCCACAAAAGCTGGAGCTCGGGTAGGGCTGGGCTTCCCTGTAAATTTTCAGCACCAACCGGCCAGTGATTCGTTGGCGACAGCCACCCAAAGGGTTTTTTAATAAAATACAACATACATAGAAATTTTTAGATTTAAAATGAAATAAGTAGGTTTATTTATTTTAACCCGTCGATGCGCGATCGAATGCATCCTACTCTACGGGATCAGAGAAGAATAAAAGAGACTGATAGGTTCCCACCTGTTGAAGAGCGACTGGTAGAGTTGAAGAGTACGGATCGGATGTCGGCATGACATTCTCCAAGCTTTCTTCTCCTTCCTTCTTCCTCGCCTCGTCTTCTTCGATCTTGTTGCTTGAAAGGGGTTGTGGTGGCTCTTTGGTGCGTGGGCGAGAAGATACACGAGAGTTTTGAGGGGAGATGCTAAAGAGAGTCGGAAGAGATGAGTTGAGAGAGAGAGAGAGAGGTTGTGACGGCTAGAATTTCTTAAAAAGAGAGATTAAAGATCTTCCAGAGTCAAGATCCTAAAGATAACAAGACGCAAGTTACGTAAATTCGTTGGGTTCTCTAATAAATAGGTGGGTTCCGGTGTGGAACGCTAACGCCGTGTAAAATATCATCTAACACGATTAAATAGAATTAAGAAAATCCGAGTTGTTACATTTTCCCCCCTTATAAAATTTTCGTCCTTGAAAATTACGTACCTATGGTGTGGAGCTCTAGGTACTTCTCCATAATCTCAGCTTCTCATTCCCAAGTGGCTTCCTTAGGTGCGTGCTGCTATCATTGAACTTTAACGAAGCATAGAGTTTTATACTTGATGAGTCTTTCCTTCTGATCTAATATGTGAATCGATTTCTCTATGATAGTCAGATCACCCCTGACTTTCGTTGGCTCGATATCAATGATGTGAGATGGATCAGACAAGTACTTTCCCAACATGGACACATGGAGCACATTATGTATACCGGCGAAAAGTGACAGAAGAGAAATTTGGTAGGTCACCTTGCCGATATGATCAGTGATGACGAAGGGTCTCACGTACCTCGGACTTAGTTTCCCCTGCTTCCAAAACACATGACTCCTTTAGTTGGGGACACACGGATAAAAACCAACTCACCAATCTCAAACTCTATTAAGCACCTTCGTTTGTTGGCGTAAGCTTTTTTATTGTCCTGAGCTTCCTTCAACTTCTGTCGGATAACTCTAATTTTTTCAGTTGTGGATCGTATGAGTTCTGGCCCAATCATCTTCCTTTCGCCACTTTGTCCCAACAAATAGGTGTTCTAAAGCTTCGGCCATAAATAACTTCAAAAGGTGACATCTCGATGCTTGCTTGATAGATGTTATAAGAAAACTCGATCTGGGGCAGATGATCATCCCAATTCCCCCGAAAATCTAACATGCAGGTTTGAAGCATGCTTTCTATGATTTAATTAACCAACACACGGATAAAAACCAACTCACCAATCTCAAACTCTATTAAGCACCTTCGTTTGTTGGCGTAAGCTTTTTTATTGTCCTGAGCTTCCTTCAACTTCTGTCGGATAACTCTAATTTTTTCAGTTGTGGATCGTATGAGTTCTGGCCCAATCATCTTCCTTTCGCCACTTTGTCCCAACAAATAGGTGTTCTAAAGCTTCGGCCATAAATAACTTCAAAAGGTGACATCTCGATGCTTGCTTGATAGATGTTATAAGAAAACTCGATCTGGGGCAGATGATCATCCCAATTCCCCCGAAAATCTAACATGCAGGTTTGAAGCATGCTTTCTATGATTTAATTAACCCTTTCAGTCTACCCGTCGATTTCTAGATGGAAGGCTGTGTTGAAATTTAATCTCGTACCCATTGCTTCCTGAAATTTCTTCCAATGCTTTGAGGTAAACTTTGTGTCTCTGTCTGAAACGATGCTCACAGGAACTCCTTGGAGTTTGAATCTTTCCTTCAGGTACGACTCAACAAGTTTATCCCCATTATCAGTATTCTTGAATGGTAGAAAGTGCACAGACTTAGTCAATTGGTCTATAATAACCCAAATGACATTATGCTTCTTGAAAGTTCTTAGAAGTCGAACTATGAAATCTATAGAGATGCTCTCCTACTTTCACTCGAGAATCGATAAGCTCTGTAGAAGACCGATTTATTTCTGAGGTTCGACTTTCACCTGCTGGCATACCAGACATCTGGAGAGATATTCGGCAATCTCTCTCTTCATGCTCGGCCACCAGTAATAACTTTGAATATTCTGGTACATCTTTGTGCTACCTGGGAGCACCGAATACCCAGATTTATGTGCTTCCTTGAGCATCTCGTTCCACAAGGTTGCAACATTGGGAACATATAATCTTTCTATGAATAGGAGGGTCCCATCAATGCACATGATTAAGTCCTATTTAGGGCCCTCAGCTAACTGTCCTACAATCTTCGAAACTTCAGGATCTAAGGGCTACTCGGTCCTGATATGATCAACAAAGATAGGTTTGACCAGCATACTAGCTAGATATACTGTAGACGTCCCATTTTGCCCTCTCGGAATATATAAATTTGTTCGGTCAACCTTTGATCTCATAACCCTGATATGAGACCATATACTGAAACAATAGTATATGGCTGGACACAAGCTGAAACAATAGTTCTGTGGCTCATACCCCATACCCCCGACGTGGGAACCATGCACTGAAACAATAGTACGTGGCTAAACATAGGCTAAAAGAATAGCTCTGTGGCTCAGATCCCGAGCAGGGAGACTATATACTGAAACAATAGTATATAGTTGAAATGTAGACTGAAATAATAGTCTTGCATTTCAGACCCTTTTGTCCTAATATTGGGACCATATGCTGAAATAATAGTATATGGCTAGACACAGGCTGAAACAATAGTTCTGTGGCTCAGGCCTCATACCCCTGACGTGGGAACCATGCACTGAAATAATAATACATGGCTGAATATAGGCTGAAATAATAGCTCTGTAGCTCAGATCCTAACGTAGGGAGACTATATACTGAAATAATAGTATATAGTCGAAATACAGACTGAAACAATAGTCTGGAATTTCAGACCCGACCCGGACAACCCCAAAAACTACAAACACGCAATCAGTCCCCCTTTCAGACTAGACTTCCTCTCCCCAGACCAGTCCGAGACTCAATTATGCTCCTGACACTAGACGCGCGATCGGATTGAGCGCCACACCACCAACACGCAATTGGCCTACGCCCGACCTAGTCTTACCATCTCTGACCCCTAAGTTTCATCAATTAAATACTTCGAGAGTGGCGCTTAATTAGATTACGCACCCCTAAATGGGCGCGCAATTAGTTCTAACGCAATTAGGACAAGGAAACTCGCTGACCAAGTCAATCGGTCGCTCACTGAGTCGGTGACCGACTCAAAGCGATTAAGCACCGAGAAATCGACGCTCAGTTCGATTAAACGCCTAAAACATGACGTTTAAATAGAAAAAATCTATATAAGTTTTTTTTTAATTTCGACCTAAAGAGAGAAGATGAAGAGGATGGCAATTTTCGAGAGAGAAAGGACTTTTTTGGGGATTCCGAAACCGGAGAACTCCAAGGACAAACCCATAGAGCAACCTAGTCATGATTTCGAAATTCAAGCGCAGAATCTTTGAGGTTTCTCTTCGCAGGCCCGGTCATAGCTAAAAAAAAAAGCTTTTAGTTTTGGACTTAGGATATTTCTCTCAGTTTTAATTATAGGTTTAAATTTTCAGTCCGAAACCGTAGCACCCGTTTTTAGACCGCTAATTTTTTTTATCTGGTTTTAGTTCTCCGAATTTAGAACTAGTCCTTAATCCAACGGTCTAATTTACCGACCCTAGGCTTTAATTCTGTTCTAAAATCTTAATTTCCAGTCCTATCATTAATTTTTGGCTCCAATCCTTAGACTTTAGAACTAGTTCTTAATCATACGGTCTGATTTTCTGATTTCGGACCCGAATTCAGTCCAGGAATTTAATTTTAATTTCTTAGTTTAATATTCCTAAAAATCCTAAATATTAATTTCAGTTTCTATAATTCTAGTTTCTTAATTTAGTTCATAATTGTTACTCCGAAATCAATTCCAAAAATCCCAAAATACTATTTTATAACCCAAAATCCAATTTATATTTAATCTTAGCCATCCAATTTGCCCAAGGGAGCTTACGGAGGGTACTCGGGAACGAGGCCAATCCTCCTTAGCTTAGCGGGCCCAAAACCCTTTTTTTTTAGAATTATTTAGTTACTTTAATTAGGGTTATAATATCAATTCCGTAATTTTCTTCTTAGAATTTTAGTATAGTCAATTTACATGCTTTATTTTAATTAAATCCTTAGAATAATTGCTTCGATTAGAACTCCGATAAAATTGGTTCCTTTATTTTAATTAGATAATTCTAGCATATTTAATTCCTCGCTTTGTTAGACCTTGGTATCATTAATCAGTCCTTTTATTTCAATTAGAATATTAGTATAATTAATTTATTGCTTTGATCATAATTTTAGTCAAATCAGTCCTTTTATTTTAATTAGAATTTAGTATGATTAATCCTTTATTTTAATCAGAATTTAGTATAGTTAAGTCATTGCATTAATCAAAATTTTAGTAAAATTAGTTTATTTGCTTTAATTAGAATTTTTGTAAAATTAGTTTGTTTATTTTAATTAGAATTTTAATAAAATTAGTATATTTGCTTCAATTAGAGTTTTAGTAAAATCAGTCTTCTATTTCAATTAGAATTCTAGTAGGACTGTTATACTTGTTTTAATTAGAATTCCAATACAACTAGCATACTTGCTTTACTTAGAATTTCAATATAATTAGCATGCTTGATTTAATTAAAATTCCATTAAGATTATTACATGCGCATTTCTAGTACAATTAGGAGACCGACGTTAATCGGACTTTTAGTAGTATTAAGACATTATATCAAGTAGAATTCTGGTAGTGCTAGGAAACTAAAATTAATTAGACTTCCGATAGAATTAGAATACTAACTTAAATAAACTATAATAAATTCCCACATAACTAAACTCACAACAGAATTGAGAAGTCTAAATTGATCAGAACTATGACAATAACGATAAATAAAAGGAAAATTAAACTATCTAAATTATAAGAAAAGATATAGCTGCTGACGTTCGCAGGCGGACGATTAAGTAATGACGTAACCTACACCCACTCTAAAGCGTGATCATTGACATGTTGCAGCGTCGTTAAATATCTAAAGCTAGCGATCTCAAACAACTAGGAACCTTCCTAGAAAACCCCTTTATTTTACCTCTACTATTTTAAACGCCGTATCGCTAGAGTCCACTTGGACAGAATTGGAGCCACTGATTCAACGGGGACCGAGAGGAACCCAGAAAAAGCACACACCAACAAACTGGCGATCGTGATGGGACTCTTTTGCAAACTTTTTTTTGTAGATAGTTAGTTTTCATCTTATCTCCCTATTTTTCTTTCCATCGTGTCATTTAGATTTTCTTATATATATATATATATATGAGTCTTCATCAAATACTCGAGATGTCCGATATACGAAGAGTGAGTTTAGGAGACCCACCATTGTGGGGATATCATGACAACCTCATGTACGGAGAAGAACCATTTCACAATTCCAATCCACAACAACCTGAGATTAATATGGCTGGTGAACAATAGAATCCCTCCTCTACCCCACACACCGAGAATAATCATAATGGGAGAGATGGTGGCATCGGACAAAACCTTACTGCTTAATAGATCGTAGAACTCAGTATTCAAAGAATACAAAGAGGAGATGACGACTTCAAAATATTGCTTCGAGGGTTGGCCGCCGCATACGAAACCATTAGGTCACGATAATTTTCAGATGAACAATAGCGACAAGAGACACCACCTCCTACCCCGAGCACGGTGTCAGCCTGGGCCAAGCCGTTGAGACAACCTACCCACACATTCTTCAATGATAACTCTTTAGACAAGGGTTGCTCACGGCTCGCTCTAAAAGACAGCACCATTAAAATCGAAGATCTCCCTAAACTTCTCGATGAGTACATGGCCAAGAGAGAGCACCCCGGTCACTCATTCGGATTCGACAAATTTTGTCGGGACGTCGAGTTTAATTTACCAATAGGATTTAAGCCACCGAAATTTACCAAATATAATGGCACGAGAAATCTGAATCATCACTTGGCCCTCTTTTGTAATGATTATCGAGCCATACGTGATAATCAAGGACTTCTCATTCACTATTTCCAATGCTCATTAGAAGGAGAAGCTTTAGATTGGTTTGCGGGACTCCTGCTTTATAAGATAGAAACCTTCGATGAATTAGTTGATCAATTTCTAGACCAATACCAACACTTGATCCAAGAGACAGTCAGTCTCAGCGGTCTAATGGCAGCCAAGCAAGGACCTGATGAAGAATTTACAGACTTCGTCATCAGATGGAGAAAACTCGCTCCAGGACCGGCACTTCCATGAAGGAGAAGGATTCGGTGGACATTATCATCGATAACACTAGAGAACCGTTAAAGAGCTCACTTGTCCTAAGTGATTGCCCCGATTTCACTGCACTCCACTCCTGGGCTTCCCGACTAGCGCGACACATTAAAGGCAGAGACCTTGCTCTATCCATAGTCACTTCGAAAGTGGGCTCTTCCAGTAAATCAAAATAAAAAAATAATAAGAAAGCCTTAGGAACCGAATAGGTCAACACCATTGTTAATCAAGTACAAAACTCTGGGAATGAAAATTTTCACCCACGAAACTTCGAGCAAAATCAAAATCAGCAATGATACATGAACCAAAACCAAGGCACTAATCAGCAAAGATATACAAACCAAAACTAAAGCCAGAACTAGAATCAGGGCCAATATCATAATAGAAATCAATTTCCCAACACTTATCAGAATCAGAACACTACGCAGAATCGATCGACCCACATGCTGAATTACAATAGTGTGCCTCCACTGCAGAACTTTAACCCAGTCAGAGGCCCCTACCAGCCGAGGCGGGAACACTATCCCCTTTTATCGGATACGATTTCCAACATCTTTTGTCTCCTTAACACTTAAAATCTCCTCTGATTCCCGCAAGAAAGATCCCGCCCATGGCCGACAAATCTAGACTATAGTAAATACTGTGCCTTCTATCGATACGCGGGACACAATCTGAAAGACTGTTGAGTCCCTAGGGACATAATCTATGACATGAATGATCGAAGTCAGATCAATTGGGAGGCGCTTAGGAACCCTAACCCTAACAATAACCAACCCCAACAAAATTTAGGGATCGTTAATAACCCCATTCCCAACCACAACCAAGCAACACCGGCTCAGGTCACCACCGTAGATCTCTTCGGTCGATTCCCCTTCCAACCTTCCACCTTAATCACTCGCATTCAACCCTCTGCTACTTCTGCCACACAAGCGAGAGCTCCTTCACCCCCGCATCCCTCGGCCCTGATCACTCGCATCACCCCGTCGAATCCACCTCCTTATGCAATATTCACTCAAATACGAGTCCATTCCTTTAGGGCTAGGAGACCATTCCTCCGTAGTCACCCACCAGAGCCTTCAACCCCTCCAAATCTTGAACCAACACTATTACCGCTCCCTTTGTCCGATTCTGAACCTGAGTATGGAGATCACATTCTCCAAACTACAGCCTAAATTACAGCATGGGTAGAAAGTGTCACCCGAAAGACTCTAAGCCAAGACAACAAAATAACCATCGAGCGTTCACTGAATCTAGAAGAAAGTGAGCCAAAAGAACACCCTAACCCGTGTGAGACACTGGTCTCTGCTTTTCTAGAAGAGGAAGATTACACACAGTACCTCCCACCTTGGAGCGGCACCATTCAGGTACGCGTTCCAACCTCAAATTTTAGCTATTTTACAAATACATTCGTCTCAAGCTACGCCGGATTCGGTCAATAACCGGGGTGCCCGATTCTCAAATCAGGAACCAATTACCCACCTCTGCCTTTCCCTTGAAATAAAGATTTCGCAAACGCACAACCACCAAAAGAGAATGTGAGAGAAAGAGAAATTAACTCGCCTCCCCCACCTCACATCATCCCTCCACCAATTCCTGCACCTCAACTATTCCAACCACCTGCACCTAAGGCCCATCGGCCAGGCAAAGAAACTGCGCTCGAGCCAGGGAAAGAATATGACCTTCTGCGACATCTCCAGAAGATCCTGACCCAAGTATCTATACTAGAACTCATCAAGAAGTCGCCTGATCATCACCGATTGTTGATAAGGACGCTTGAAGACACGCAAGTGAATGAGGATACGACCCTAGATGAACTTCATCAAATCACTTTGATCATGGTGCAACCTCCAGCGCTCACTTTACAGACGCAGACAGGCCTAAAGAGTCACTCCACGGGAGTGAGACCCCCATATATCTTATGGTCATAATTAGAGGATTCTCTGTACCACACGCACTAGTTGACACGGGAGCAAGACTGAACATCTGCCCTCTCACCATGTTAAAAATGCTCGAATATACAGAGCAGGATGTCAAGCCCTCTGCACTGTCACTCATAGCTTATGATGGATCGCGTCGCTTTGTCAAAGGCACTGTCAAGCTATAGGTTCACCTCGGACCTGTAACGAAAGACATTACCTTCCACATTTCTGATTACGCTAGTACATACAATCTCATTTTAGGAAGAAAATGGTTGGAGTCAATGAAGGTCGTCGCATTCACATACCATTAATGCGTCAAATTCCCATACGAGGACTCCATCGTCCGTATATATGCTTATGCACCGCTCCAGTAGATTGATATTGATTACGCGGCGAGTATACCAACCGCCTACAATTAAG
Organism: Chloranthus sessilifolius; assembly: GCA_021018995.1. Taxonomy (NCBI): domain Eukaryota; kingdom Viridiplantae; phylum Streptophyta; class Magnoliopsida; order Chloranthales; family Chloranthaceae; genus Chloranthus; species Chloranthus sessilifolius. The sequence goes on along the minus strand of CM037590.1, from coordinate 143,759,494 downwards.
TGTTGAATATAGGTCATATTCAAAAGACTCAAATCCCTAATGAGACAACCGTTGTGGAAGTCCGTCCCCCTACCCCTCCTAGTTTTCCCTCAATGTGTCGAAAAAAATTAATGAGAAGAGAGGTTGGCCCAGACCTCGCCAAATTCTATGCCATTAACCCTACCGCGACAAAAGGGTGGGACCTTATATACCAACTTGGATACGTTCCCCACACCGAACTCGGTAAAAATAATCGGTTGTCCCAACACAAATACGTAAGCACATAGGGTTAGGTTACCAATTGGATGACCCGCAAGCCGACTTGTCCCCTACCTCACCAAAATGGTCTTTATATGACCACTTCGCCTATGGGACCACTGAGAAAACAGATGTGCTAAAGCATAAGGACGTGTCCTTCATTAGATCCTAAGAAGTGGAAATTGAGTGAATGACTAAAGCATTCAATGATTTAACCAATTTAAATGACGATATTGATAAACCGTTTGAAGGAGTTAAGCCCATGTTTGACACTGAGGAATTTACAGAAGTGAGGAGAGAAGAACCTCTAGAACTCGACTCACGAGTAGAAGATTGGGACTCCACTGACAACGAAGATTTTCACATAGCATCCCTGCAAGATAGTGAAGAGCACTTACACTGAATATGGGAAAAAGATGACACTCCACAAGAAAATACTAACTCGTATAGCATCCGCCTCGACCTTGGCCTTGAGGGATGGGAATGCCCTTGGGACTCCCCTTGTATCGCTTACCCATACCAACCCCGCTGTAGGGCATGCGCCAGCATATTAGAGCACTTCGCTAGTTGGACCCAACACTCTACAATAAAAGAATCGAATCACTCCAACCTCGTGATCACTGACACAAGAAGTGATCTACCAACTCAGCTGCCGGCACAAGAAGTAGAAAATCCCAATAGTCATCCTATTGAACTAGGGGGAAACACACAAACTGCCCTCTAAGTTAAAGAGGAAGTTGACAAATTACATAAAGCCAAATTCATCCGAGTTGTCCTTTACCCTAAGTGGATCGCCAACATAGTACCTGTCGCCAAGAAAGATGGCAGAGTACGGGTTTGCATTGACTTTCAAAACCTCAATCAGGCATACCCAAAAGATGACTTTCCACTTCTACACATTGACACTCTAGTCGAAAACACCGCTGGACATGAGATGCTATCCTTTATGGACGGTTTATCTGAGTATAATCAGATCAAATTAGCAGAGTCCGACCAAAAAAAGACTTCCTTCACCACACCATAGGAAACATATAGTTACGTCGTATGCCTTTTGGACTCAAGAACGCTGAAGCCGCGTATCAACGCGCCATGATGGCTATCTTTCACGAAATGATACATAAGTGTGTAGAAGTCTATGTCGATGACATATTAGTGAAGTCCCAAATACGAGTAGGACATGTTGAAGCGCTCCGATTGGTGTTACAAAGGGCTAGGAAATAACAGCTAAAAATGAATCCAAAGAAGTGTGACTTTGGGATCTCTTCTTGAAAATTACTTAGTTTCATAGTTAGCAAGCGAGGGATCGAAGTTGACCTTGCAAAAGTCAGAACCATCCTCGAGATGCCGCCTCTCAGTAATATCAAAGAGTTACGAGGCCTGATAGGAAGATTGCAATTCATCAGAAGATTTATCTCTCAGTATTCGAGCAGATGCGATCCTTTCTACAGACTACTTAACGGAGGAACTGAGTAAAAATGGGATGATCAGTGTCAGCAAGCCTTCCACCACATCAAGAAGTACCTCCTTAACTCGCTAATTCTATGCCTCTCAGCAAACGACAAAGCAATGAGAGTAATTCTAAGACAATATGAAGAAGACGGTAAGAGAGAGAAGGCTATCAACTACCTCAGTAGGACGATGGTCACATACGAACGAAAATATACTTCAATGGAGAAGACTTGCCTCATATTGGTATGGGCCTTTAGCAAATTACGACACTACTTCGGAGGACATAAAATGCCAGTACCATGGATTAAAATTTTGGTCGATACTGATACGTATCAGACGATACGTATCGGTATTGGTATCGAACGATACATTCAATGTATCGTCTGATACCAACTGGAATCGATACGTATCGTCCGATATGTATCGTTTTGGAGCTCAGACGATACATATCGGTAACCCGATATTTTGACCCATGACTAATACTAGCCCAAATGGACCTTTGAAGTACGTATTCGAAAAGCTCGTAACATCAGGAAAGATCACTCGCTGGCATATGCTCCTGCAAGAATTCAATATCACTTACATCATGCAGAAATCGATCAAAGGGAAAGCAATCGTGGATTACCTCGTAGATCTTCCACTGCCGAGTGACAAGCCCGTGCATGTGGATTTCCCTGATGAGGACCTACTCACGATTCATAACGAAGAGCTCGACAAGACATCATGGACCCTTTATTTTTACGGCGCTCTAAATCACAAAGGAAAAGGCATGGGGATAGTCCTCCTAAGCCCAAAAGGAGTTGTCATATCTAAGGCTTTTCAGTTAAATTTCTTTGTTACCAATAATGTCACAGAATACGAAGCTTTCATAGCTGAACTACGAGCAACGCTAGAATTAGGTGTTAAACAGTTAAAAACCATCGATGATTCTAAACTAGTAATTTCACAAGTCATAGGAGAATGGAAAACTAAGGAAAGGAGACTAATAGCATACATAGAAATCGCTCAATATTTAGTAAAAAAATTTGAAAGAATCTCTTTCACGCACATGCCTAGATTAGAAAACGAGCTCACAGATTCCTCAGCCACGCTAGCCTCGGTCATCTAAATACCCATCGGGCAAAATACCAAGACCTCTTCATCGAAAAGCTGATAGTACTCGCCCATGAGGTAGCATGGACCGTCAAGAGAAAATTACTTGTCCTCCCCACAAGTACAGGGCCGAAAGAAGCAATCACCTCGGAAAAGCCCGTCAAGACAGAAACCGAAGTCGCTATGTTTAGATTTGAAAAATCACCGACCGACGATGGACAACCATGGTATTTCGACATCTGGAACTTCTTGAAACATCAACACGTCCCTCCATACGCCATGAAGATCAAATGGAAGACTATAAGGAATCGATGCGCCCGATTCTGCATACTCAGTGAAACATTATACAAAGAGGCCTTCACTAAAGGAGTACTACTACGATGCGTCATGATTGCCGAAAGACAATATATCATCTGAGAAGCACATGCTAGTGCCTGTGGCGCCCACTCTGATAGACAGAGACTCGCCGATCAAGTTACACGACAGGGCTACTTCTGGCCGACAATGATCAGAGATTATCACCTCTACGTCCAATCCTGCAAGCAATACCAAGAACACGCCACACTTGTCAAAGCTTCATCAGTTGCATTGAATACTATGACCTCGCCATGGCCATTTTTCATATGGGCCTTTGATGTCATTGGACCTTTTACAGACACCGTTGGGAACACTCACAAACACGCGTTCATACTTATAGCGACCGAATACTACACCAAATGGGCAGAAGCTGAATCCTATGTCAGAATCACCGCTTCAACACTCGTAAGGTTTATCATTCGAAATATCATCACTAGGTTTGGAGTACCCAGGATGTTTGTCGTTGACAACGGACCACAGTTCATCGTGAAAAAGAATAAGAAATTATGCAAGAAGTATGACATCGATCTACGCCACTCACCACCGTTCTACCCTCAAGGCAATGGACAGACAGAAGCTACGAATAAAATGCTGATTCGAATCCTAAAACGCACAGTAGAAATGAGCAATGGATTCGACTGACCTGAACGACTATTAGAAGCACTTTGGGCTTATAGGACCTCTATTTGTACGGTCGTTGGCCAAACTTCCTTCCTCCTTACCTATGGGATGGAGGCAGTCCTACCATATGAGATATAAGTACTATCCTTATGGATTCAACTTGATGATGAGTTATCCTTAGGTGAGAGGAGAATTATCCTACTCACGTAGCTAGAGCAGCTCGATGAAACACGTCTAAGGACAACTGATCATGCTCAGATATATCAGAGGAGAGTGGTCAGGGCTTACGATAAGAAAGTCCTCGAACGAACCTTTAATATTGTGGAATTAGTCTTGAAGAAAATTATATCTTCCAAGTACGCTCATCCGAAAGGAAAACTAAAACCAAACTGGGAAGGCCCATATGTCATAACACCCGCATACCCTGGAAATGCCTACAAACTGGCAAACAGAGATGGGGAAGAACTCCCTAGCCCTTGGAACGCCATGTATCTTAGAAGATATTATCCTTAGCCCTGTGATCGTCACATCCCGTAGTTAAATACTTATACTTATCACCCCCGTAGTCGTCACGACCCATTCATTAGTCGTACGCCTTCAATTCTCAGAATATCCTTAAGACCTTCGATTTATCGTCCACTTTTTTTCCACTCAGGCAATCTGAATAAAGGACTTGTGACCTATCTAACCTCTTTCAAAAGCATAAGTAACACCTGATCCTCATTTCCCTTCTCCTGCCATTAGAGGAGATGTTAGAGCAAAAAAAAAATGAAGATGTTAGGTTCAATCAAAATTCATTATTCTTATGCTAGCAGGATGCTTTTAAGAACACATACATAAAAAATTTTGAGTGAGAGCATTACGATGAATGAACAAGTCAATGAGCTCAGGGAAGCATAAGCAGACCGTGAGGACATCCCTGGTAACGTTACTAAAAGTATATAAGCAAGCTTCGAGGGCATCCCTGATGTCCCCATACTACTAGATGTCGTCGTAAGGTGGCGGGAGGAGAATAAACTCCTGCTAACCATAGAATATGAGATCTTGATGGTATCGAAACATGACGAAGAGCTCGATCATGGCACCCTATATCCCCCCGAGAAAAAGATTGTTACTCATCCCTTTTTGGAAGCATTAGATACAAACTATTTCCCATATCACTGAGCCTTACCCCCCTCTTCTAATTTTAGTTCAGATGATAAATCAGAAGCCTTACAGGATGTTCCTAGAAATGAAACCAAAAACTGATGAATGATGACTGATGCAATCACCTACTATACCTACCATACTTCTCCCTAATAACCATTGGATAGGATGACCACCACCCTAGGATAGACCACCATTTACAACTAACCTAATCAAAGAGACCTCCCTGGTTCGATGACAGTACCAATAAACTTTTCTTCAAAACTAACTCGCCAAATACCTATGACTGCTTATAGACCCAAAGTGCTAATCTCGAAACCCAGAAAAGTTCCGTTGCACCTTGACGCTGGGGCATTTTTTTTGGATTAGAAGAAAAATCATATCAGAAGCGCCAGCTTGTCCACAAAGAAGATGAGGAATGACGAAGTTACCACTAGGAAAGTGCTACTGAAGATACCATATTGCCAATCCTACTACGCTCCTACGCTAGGGCATTTTTTAATTTTTTTTATTTTGTTATTTCTATCTTAGCTATTTGCTTTCCCTATTGCATCGTTGTCATTTAAGAAAAAAAAAAGGACATATCCATCTTTTACTATCAGACTCCGGTCTGAGACACTTACTCCCTTGACAACTAGCAAGGGGGAGAATAAAAACTACTGATAGCATTACTCTCGCATGTGCAGATACGAAGCAACCTTCAACCATCACAGAGCCAACTCAGGAAGCATCCAAGTCCCAATGACAGTCGATGGCGCTAAAGCAACTAAAAAGTAAAGCAGACGCAAGACGTAACTAAAAGAAAAGGAGCCAATCAGGTATATCTAAACTAAAAAATCTCCATATATATATATGACAAAAAATTTCTTTTCTTTTTACATTTATCACCGGGGGCATCACCCTATATATACAACACACACATACCATGAATACCAAATAAACACACACACACACACACACATCCCTACATCCTACACTATCGCTGAGACGGTAGATCACCGCTGTCCTCAGTATCATCAGCTCGGAGGTTCGTAGACTGGTCCTCTGAAAATACAATCTCGGCACCCGGAGTCCTCGGAACCTCTAGAAGACGAGGCCCCACCACAAAACCCACCTCACTCGTCTGGCTAACAGACCGCCTCGATCGAGAACGAGGAGGATACCCCGTAAGAATATCACGAATGGTCGAATCCCTACGAGCATCATCCCTGACACGATTATGTGACGTGTGACGAGACTGCCTAGCCGAGGAACCCGTAGCCCTCGACTCTGAGCCATCAAGCTGACTAACCAACCAACGCACTCCTCACTCACTCCTCGTCAGACGATACTGTAACCGATCTAGGGACACCTGCATCTCCGCTTGCATCGTCCGACATGCCGCCAATAATGCCTCGGTCTGAGTCCTATGTGTCACCATCATCTCAATGACCAGGTCCTCATGACTCTGCATCTCCCCGAAGATCAGTCTCACCTCAGGAGTGGCACGTGCTCACGCCGCCTCTAGGCACGCCTCTTAAAGCTAACGAACCTGCATAACCATACCGAGTCAAAGGAAAAATAGGATATACATGAACAAAATAAGAAACTTTAAAAAGAAAAGAACCATACCAGATCTAGCCTCTCCTCCAGGAGTCGCTTAACCATCTCAGTTGTCACTGGATCAGTAAGAGGCATGGAAGGAACAACGAATGTAGGCAGCTGCAACAAGACCAAACAAGTACATCAAAAAAATACTATGATGAAAAATAAACTACGAACACAATTACTAAAACATACGTGAGTAGGGATAGGAATAAACTCCTGAGGGGGAGCCTCGGGAGCAGAGTCCAGGACAGCCTGCATAAAGAACCAAATAAACCAACACAAGACACATCAGAATAAAATAAAGATGGAATAACCTAAACAGAATTACACCACCCCAAAAACTATACCTGACTCTCTGGACGTAGAGAGGCAGCAGTCGCCTCCCTCGTCTGAAGATCCTTGGCAACCCGACGCTGAAATACCACTTAATGTTAGTAAACTATTAAGAAAGCAAAACGACACCTAACAAACTAATGCAATGACACAAACAAGATAAAAGATTTAATATAAACTTACCCAATGATCTAGCTCGGCCTGAAGTTGAGCCATCGCTGGATCCTCCCTACTGGAGGAAGCAATCGAAGATGGATTAAATGTCGGAATGGGGCCTTCAGCAGCGAGCTTGGCTCCCTACGAATAATAATAAACACATCAGTTGGCAAGCTCACAAAACTAATAATTAATAAAATCTAGAAAGACACCTACCAATTGATCAATCTCAGATCGTAAGCTGGCCTCCACCTCTCGGCCGGTCTATTGTCGACAGCGTAACAACTCGATTATCCCCCCCTAACGAGCAACCTCACCCTCCCTAGCAGACTATCCAGAATAAAAAACAAAAGACACCACAGCCATGTCAGAATGACCGGAAGACTGAATCCACATAATATAAAAAGCTCATAGATTAACTCACCAGGAGCCGTCGAGCCTCCGCTAGCCGAGCCCCTAACTCATCCTTCGCCACCCTAGCCTAAGCAACTGAGGAGGCTAAGGAGTGCAGCATCTCCTCATCTGGTCGAGGAGCACACTCCATCCACTCCATCGCCCTATGGAGGGATCTACTGCCCCTCGTACACTCGTAGTGAGATGGCCTTGCTATAACACAGCCAACCTCTCCCTCAAAGCCAATGCTGACTCTAGCCCATCGATCGCGAAAGAGCCACTCCTGTGGAAGGACGTGTGAAGAGACGCCCGCCACCCAATGCACTGAACCATCTCCTATACTCTCGGGCGTCTGCCTCGTCATGCGCCCCTATAACCCTGGTCCCCCCAGCTCTAAAATTTACTATCTGAAGCACCATCCGCTCCGTAAAATTTTAGCCAGGAGGGCCGGTCATCCTCTTCACCACTCTGTGGCAAATCTCTGGAGGGACTCCCTGAGTGAGCCCCAGCTGTCAGACCATCGATATGTATGGATTCTCTCCACTTTCTCAAAACCATGGACCCATATGTCCACAATAAAGAAGGGCCGGCCAAACTGAATCACTGGCACGTCCGCATCCTCCTCATCTGCATACGGCCTCCAAATCACCTACAACCAAACAAACGAGCCGACCCCTCAATGAAGACTCAGATCCTAAAAGACCGAAATGAAACAAAAAAAAACATACGCATGATGATCTATACCTGCCCCGCATGCATATCCTTAAAGAGACCGCACTCGGTCTGAAGATCCGAAGACCAACGGCGACCCCTTAATGCCTCTCTCCACACGTGCATCCGCGGAAACGTGAACCTCACCTCCAACGGAACCCCCAGACAAAGAAAAGCGAAGTGATCGTATGCCCAAAACTAGAAAATAAAATAGAAGAAACACTAAGTGGGTGCTACAAAAAAAAAACAAAGAAACTATAACATTAATTAACTAAAACTCACTTGGAGGAAGGGAAGGAAACCTCCGATCGTCGCGATGCCCTGTCGCCGACGATAAAGCTCCTAATAGAGATGCGTCAATGCAGCTGCACCAAACGCATAGGTGGGGACTCGATCCAAGTCCCCGAGAATCATCAAATAACCCGGTGATGCATCCCTGAGTCGAAGAAGAAAAGAGCACCGCACCAAGGAAGTGCATCAAGAATGCTCGAAGCACCATATCCGTAGCCAACCCCGGCTCCACCACGGGCTCTCGATCTGTCACAACCACACAACGCGCCTCGTACGATGCCCTCGCCTCCGAATGACGCCTCGAGGGGATGAAGCCACTTGCAAACGTATCAAAGAACCAGGTGACTCGAACTACACCTGGCCCTGATCCACTCGACCTATATGGCACACCCAAAATCTCCTCACACACCTCCAAATAATGTCTTGCCATCCGCCCTGTGATCGGCTCACCCTCGAAACGAAGATCGGTAATGTGGACCCAGTCCTCTGAAGTCGGCAACATCATACCAACTGGAAAGAGAAGCGCCTAGTGCTCCTCCCTCTACCTCTCTAAGATCGTCGCGATCAGGCCACGATCGACCTGAAAGGGGTCCAGCGCTAGGATTGGTCCGAAGCTGAAAGACACCAGCCGCGCTCGCTGAAACTCCGGCAAGGCACGATACCAAGTATGAGACTCGGCCCATGATAAGCTGATAACCAACTGCGGGGGCTCCTATTGAACGAAACATAAATAATAACAGTAACACTAACACATACCTATGATAAAAGACAAAAGAATTTAGAATTAAAAAAGCAAGTCAAATATGCCCCAAACGTAATAATAATTTACAATGAATACACAAAACGTGATAAGAACAACTGAATAGAGACATGACCTATCTCTAGATGCCATCATGATGCATGAGTGAGTACACAAGGATCAGTACAAGTTTGACATAAATTAGAAGGGTTTTCAGAGCCTAATAAACCTATGTCATAACCTAAATGGCTAAGAAGGTGAAAGAACTCTTGCTCATGGGTGCTTACCTGGCTTCCAACGAAGATATCCTCCAACGGGAAGTGTCTGTGATCTCGCTGCCCCTCACCCTGGTGCTCCTCAGGCGCACCCTTAGGTATCTCACCCTCAACCCTCTCACCCTCATCTTCAGCGACCCCCTGCTCAATCTCGCACACCTCCTCCCTAATCTCCGATTGGTCAACCTCCAATACCTCCTCTCTAACCACCTCCCCAACATCCACCTCCCTGACAACATCGGTCTGAGCCTCAGAAGTCTCACCTATCTCTGCCCCTAACATCCTCTCCAACTCATAAATAGTGATATCGTGCCCACCAATTCCCTCAGCCTCCTTCTTAGAACGAAAACCTCAAAAAACTGAAGAGAACGAAAGAAATAGCGCCCAAAACAGATAGTCGGATAGCAAAATATCGCGAAAACATGAAAATTAGAGCACAAAGAAGTAAGGAAACAGAGAATCGAAGACTAGCACGGATCGCACGACAAAAATGAAAAATTTTGAACTATTTATAAGACACCCCAAAACTACGCGCTTAAATTTCGGCCCTCAAACCAATCATGCGCCACTCTATCCGCACTTAATTCTGATCACACGATTGTTCTCGAGCGCATAACCTAATCGTCACCCGCTCAAATCAACCTGACCATCTAGTTGCGCGCATCTTACTAAGCGCGTAATCGCTTCAAGCGTCCATATAGTGGCGTGCGAATACCAATGGTCACCCATACAGTAATCATCCACCGCCCTATTCATGAGCCCGGTACCATGCGTTTAACTCGGTTAAACAATCGGAAACTCGTGCTTAAATACTTTTTGACGCTCTGAACACGCGTGCTCCCTCTGGGGCGCAATTAATTAATGAGCTCGGAGTGAAGCGCGCAACTCCCCAGAAACATAAAAAAAAGCCCAAGACAACACGTTCACAGGCTTAAATTGGCTGATCTTCGACACTAATTATTAACCTAAACTACACCCTTGTTAAGTCCGATCCAAAACATTCCAAACTTAAAGAAATATGCACCCTAATAACTAAAAGAAAATACTCCAGAATAAGACCAAACTAAAATAAAAAAAAATGCCCTGACACCATTTACACACATTTCAACTAAAACAAATAAAAAAAACAAAAAAATTTGCCCCAAACTATAGAAAAAAATGCCCCCCATTGTCTATACACTAAAACTAAACTAAGCTAAACCGAAAACTGCCCCTAACACACCCCATATCAAAATAGATAAATAAGAGCAGACCAAATTTAAATAAATAATCATCATGCCCAAAACAAGTTGAAGCAAGCTATCAAAATAAGCCAAAGCAAAATTTGCTAAATAGAGATTATCACAAACGAAATAAAAACATAATCACTTCATAAATAAACGACATAATTACAAAACACACCGAGGGCATATCCTCTGAATATACAAATTAAAACAAAGAAACTTAAAATTCTCGCGTTCAGGCAGTGCCGAATCCAGATTTATTCGGGAAAATAAAAATCTCATTTCCCCCTCTTCCCTTAGCATGGCAGCAATTCGATTGCTATCTTGCATTTCCAATCTCGTCCATTCTCAATAATCTACTCAATAAACACAACTCTTTGGATCTAACACCCGGGATACAAAAAAGAAAGGAAGAAAATACATTAATGAACAAAAAAATTTCCCAAAACTTTTAATCCCAAACTTGGAATAAAATTCAAAATAACAAGAACCCAAAACTCTTAGCTCACACATTTATAAACTATACCTCCTGAATTACCAAATGATAAGTGTCACACCTTTAAGTCTTTCCAATCTAATTAAATCTAAACCGAACACATAGCCCCCTGAAAGACAACAATCCATGACAAATCCAGATGAATCAATAATCACACAACACTTACCCCTTCAGGGAAACACAAATCCCAAAGCAAAGTAAACAAGCTAATAAGATTCGAACACTTAACACCCATCCAAAACTTTTGAAAACTCACACCTTTTAACAAGTGTCACCCCAAATCAAGCAAGAGACCAAAACAAAGAACCTTAAACTTTAAACAAAAAAATTCTCTAAAGTAAGACCCTAACTTGTTTGGGACCAGAAAAATACTCCCAACTAATCAAATAGAACAAAAAAAAACTTTCTAACAAAACCCCATAAAAATAAACTGAACTTCAAGTTAAACTAAATCCTAAAATAAGTCAAACAAATCAGATAAATCCAACTAATCTGCTAATAAGTTTAAACGAATAAACAAGCACGATAAAATAAAAAAAGGCCTCTTTATTTATAACTCAAAAGTTTTACAAGTATCATTGGATGCATACCTCCTGAATTTACAACTCAAAACGAAAACCTAAAACTTTAACCTACAACCCAAAACGAAGACAGGGTTCAAAACTGAGACGAAGCGAGGAGCAGATTCCGCTCGGAGGGTCCAATTGGAGACTTCAAAGAGAATTGGTCGGGAAACACATCCCTCTACTTTTGACTCCTTCTCTTCTGCTATCTTCACCTCCTCCATCACCGGCTCCTCAACGCTACCTTCACCGCTCCCTAAAAAGGACCGATGTGAAGACTAACGCTCTCATTCCCAATACCGCCCACTCTCAGAACAATGCCTTCCACGAGTATCACCTCGGAATGGAGATCACGTGAAATAACTAACATAGGAAGAAACGACATCTCAATCGGACGGTTAGATCACCTAATACTACTAAAACACAAATTCCATAACACAAGATATTCAGAAAAGGTCAAAACTCGAGACTAAACTAGAGAATGAAAAACAAATGAAAGTTCCCTCACTTATATAGAGTACGGCCTTAATCACACGTCAGAAATCATGCGTTTAACCAAATCATGCGCCACACACGCGACGCACAATCCAAAACACGCGTTATGACACAAGCGCTCAATGAAACCATCGCTCACACCATCAGCGCGACGCTCCGATCGCGCGCACTCCATGAACCGTGCAAATATATTAAATCACACACAGCCTCCGCGCAAATGCCAATGGTCACCCATACACTGACCTGGTGATGCCTAGATCACGCACTATGGTTATGGAGCATAACACAATTACACGCACACTTACACGCACATAAACAATCCCTCAAGCCTGAGATCGCACGCCCAAAAATAGGCATGCAATCGTATTGAGCGACCTAAAACAGGCGCATAATACCTAGCTTTGGATGAAATCTACACCCCCACACCCTTGTATCCCATCTTGATCAAAATTCTTCTGTCCCATCACGTAGCCTCACAAGCTGTTTCGACAAAAAGAAATACCTATTCTCCAGTCCCATCGCACACCCTTACATGAGAAGGAAGCATCGGCAGCACACATGCCCCATCGTGATAACATGTACACATGAGATATCACCTCAATATCCAGTCCCATCATAATAAATTAATCATACCCTCATGTCCCATCGTGAGAAGCCGAAAGCAAATCTCTCGAGAACGCGAGCATGCCACCGCTAACTACACTCAGTCGACATCCTATCGCGAACATCACTACCTAAAAAAAAAATGCTCAGACAGCACATGCCACGCCATATGATGAAAAAAGGAAAAGCTTGATCATGTCCCATCGCTAAGGCAAAGAGCTCTCACTCTCCTGAATTGATCGCCAAGTCCCACCAGGACTCACCCAGCACGCAACCAAAGAAAGGGAGAATCCCCAAATCCCATTGTGATATCATTTCTCCCAAGACATCACATCACAACCGCCAAACCCTGCCACAGCAGACCTGAAGAGAAGAAATCTCCAAAGTCCCATCGCGACACTAAAGTGCCACCAGACCGTACAAGCTACACACAATCCAGGTAAGTATCACCCCCAGGTAAGTACTACCCACTTTTTTGTTTTACTCGATATTCCTCATAAATATATAGTTAGCTGTGATTAAGTCAAATATTTTTAAAACCCGTCTCTCTCGACTCGCGAATCACTGTAATCCTCCCATAAGAGACAATCATCAGTACTCGCCGAGAAGGTTAGACGGAGTATCCGGCATGCCAAGTGTCGTCTTGACAACCACAATAACGGTCGGGTCCACAAATCCCATACCGGTAGATCTGCTCAGCGACGTCTTGGGAGCCACGTTTTCTATCATTTTACTACCGAATTGATCTTAAGTTAAAATCCCTAAAATTTTAAAATTTCAAATTTCTCAAATCTTCAAAATCCCCTTACTAATAAAAAATTTAAAAAAAAAAGCAAAAGAGAGAAAAGAAAAGAAGAACAAAGCAACAAGATAAATAGACCCAACTCACCTTTCTTTAAATACAAAAAAAAAAATTGATCGGACGCCCCATCACCCGCGCACAATAAATTACACTTAACCTGACCTTTAACTCCTAAGATCTCTAAACTAGCAATCAAGCGCATATCCCACTACGCAGAATTTGATCAAGCGCACACCCCACTTCACATAATCGTTTGTTCAGACACATTAGGATTAGAATTTTCAATTTATAGGCCGACCCCTGAACTTGTAATCAAACGCATATCCCACTGCACAGAATTGGATCGAGCGCACACCCCACTGCACAGAATCGTTTGTTCAGACATATTAGGACTAGAATTCCCAACTTAGAGGCTGACTCCAGATGAATCAAGCGCGCCACTGCACATAATTCAGTTAAGCACACCTCACGAGACTCCCACCTCAATTATCAGCCCAAACTGGCCATTCCCCCGGGAAACTGAACATTGAGTATATTTAATCTAAGAACTTATAATTGCCTATTGGAAAAGGAATGCCTGACGCGCATTGGTGTGAACAATCACGCGCCTGGTCTGACATGACTTGTAAAAGCCTTTGATATTATATGATACTTTATTTTATTATTATCAGTCCCTAGACCTTGTTTTGGACATTTGATTGATGCCCCGGTACCTCGATTGCATAAAATCCCTCTATTAGCCCGCGCCATGCAGCGTGATGCGCCATGCACCATAGACTCGGAACGTTCCCTTCGACAGCTACCATTTACTCTTCGAATGCTCCATTTTAGATTACACTGATAGATAAGAAAGCCAAGCATGTCATGTCAGCATTCCCAATTTACATTTGTGATTTTTCAAGAGAAACGAGAAGACACCTCGAATGAGGGGTGTTTACTTCTTCGACGCGTTCTTACTTCGCAAGAGCATGCCGAAGAGGGGCATCTGTAGACACCCCCATTTTACCCTCTCAAAATATATAAATTTGTTCGATCAACCTTTGACCTCATAACCCTGATATGGGATCATATACTGAAATAATAGTATATGGCTAGATACAACTGAAATAATAGTTATGTGGCTCAGGCCTCATACCCCCAACGTGGGAACCATGCACTGAAACAATAGTACGTGGCTGAACACAGGCTGAAATAATAGCTTTGTGGCTCAGATCTTGACGTAGGGAGACTATTTACTGAAATAATAGTATATAGTCGGAATGCAGACTGAAATAATAGTATTGCATTTCAGACCCTTTTGTCCTAATATCAGGACCATATGCTGAAACAATAGTATATGACTGGACACATGCTGAAACAATAGTTTTGTAACTTAGGCCCTATACCCCCGACGTGGGAACCATACACTGAAACAACAGTATATGGTTGAACACAGGCTGAAATAATAGCTCTGTGACTCAGATCCCAACATAGGGAGACTATAAACTGAAACAATAGTATATAGTCGAAATGCAGACTGAAATAATAGTATGGCATTTCAAACTCGGCCCGGACCCTGACAACCTCGAATTAAGTGCCTAAAACTACGCGCATAATTTGATTGCACACTAAACCACAAACGTGCAATTAGTCCCCCTTTCAGACCAGACTTCCTCTCCCCAGACCACTTCGAGACTCGATTACGCGCCTAACACCTGACGCGTGATCAGATTGAGCGCCACACCACCAGCACGCAATTGGCCTACGCCCTACCTAGTCTCACTGTCCTTGGCCCCTAAGTTTCCTCAATTAAATGCTTTGAGAGTGGCACTTAATTGGATTACGCACCCCCAAATGGGTGCGTAATTAGTTCTAACGCTATTAAGACTAGGAAACTCGCTTAGCAAGTCAGCTGGTGGCTCATTGAGTCGGTGACCGACTCAAAGCGATTAAGCACCGGGAAATCGGCGTGCAATTCGATTAAAAGACTGAAACAGGGCGTTTAATTAGAAAAAAACCTATAAAAGTTTTTTTTAAATTTCGACCTAAAGAGAGAAGACGAAGAGGCTGGCAATTTTTGAGAGAGAACGGACTTTTTTTGGGATTCCGAAACCAGAGAACTCCAAGGACAAACCCATAGAGCAACCTAGTCATGATTTTAAAATTTAAGCGCAGAATCTTCGAGGTTTCTCTCCGCAGCCCCGATCTTAGGTAAAAAAAAAAGCTTTTAGTTTTAGACTTAGGATATTTCTCTTAGTTTTAATTATAGGATTTAATTTTCAGTCCGAGACTGTAGCACCCTTTTTTAGACCGCTAATTTTTTATATCTGGTTCTAGTTCTCCGAATTCAAAACCAGTCCTTTTTCGACGGTCTAATTTACCGACCCTAGGCTTTAATTTTATTCTAAAATCTTAATTTCCAGTCCTATCATTAATTTCTTGCTCTAATCCTTAGACATTAGAACCAATCCTTAATCATACGGTCTGATTTTTTGATTTCGGACCCGAATTCAGTCCTAGGAATTTAATTTTAATTCTTAGTTTAATATTCCTAAAAATCCTAAATATTCATTTCAATTTTTATAATTCTAGTTTCTTAACTTAATTCATAATTGTTACCTCGAAATTAGTTCTAAAAATCCTAAAATACTATTATATAATTCAAAATTTAATTTATATTTAATCTCAGCCATCCGATTTGCCCAAGGGAGCTTACGGAGGGTACTTGGGAACGAGGTCGATCCTCCTTAGCATGGCGGGCCCAAAATCCTTTTTTTTAGAATTATTAGTTACTTTAATTAGGGTTATAATATCAATTTCATAATTTTCTTCATAGAATTTTAGTATAGTCAATTTACATGCTTTATTTTAATTAAATCTTTAGAATAATTGCTTCGATTAGAACTCCGATAAAATTAGTTCCTTTATTTAATTAGATAATTCTAGCATAGTTAATTCCTCACTTTATTAGACCTTAGTATCATTAATCAGTCCTTTTATTTCAATTAGAATATTAGTATAATTAATTTATTGCTTTTATCATAATTCTATTCAAATCAGTCCTTTTATTTTAATTAGAATTTAGTATGATTAATCCTTTATTTTAATCAGAATTTAGTATAGTTAATTCATTGCATTAATTAGAATTTTAGTAAAATTAGTTTATTTGCTTTAATTAGAATTTTAATAAAATTAGTATATTTGCTTTAATTAGAGTTTTAGTAAAATCAGTCTCCTGTTTCAATTAGATTTCTGGTAGGACTGTTATACTTGCTTTAATTAGAATTCTGATACAATTAGCATACTTGCTTACTTAGAATTTCAATATAATTAGCATACTTGATTTAATTAAAATTTCATTAAGATTATTACATGTGCATTCTAGTACAATTAGGAGACCGACGTTAATCAGACTTTTAGTAGTATTAAGACACTATATCAAGTAGAATTCTAGTAGTGTTAGGAAACTAAAATTAATCAGACTCCCGATAGAATTAGAATATTAACTTAAATAAACTATAATAAATTTCCACATAACTAAACTCACAACAGAATTGGGAAGTCTAAACCGATTAGAACTATAACAATAACGGGAAATAAAAGAAAAATTAAACTATCTAAATTATAAGAAAAGAAATAACTGTTGACGTTCGCAGGTGGATGATTTAGTAAAGTCGTAACCTACACCCGCTTTAAAGCATGATCATTGACGTGTTGCAGCGTTGTTAAATATCTGTAGCTGGCGATCGCAAATAACTAGGAACCTTCCTAGAAAACCCTTTTATTTTACCTATACTAATTCAAATGCCGCATCGCTAGAGTCTACTTGGACAGAATTGGAGCCACTGATTCAACGGGGACCAAGAGGAACCCAGAAAAAGCGCGCACCAACATACACTCCTCCAATTATGTTAAGTCACACATCCATCTGAGCAATCTCATCGAGCGGCTTCAAATATTTTAGACGTCCTAGCAATCCTGAGGATTTTCAACTTAATGCGTCAATTACTATGTTTGCTTTACCTGAATGGTAATTAATCGAACAGTCATAGTCCTTCATGTACTCCATCCATCATCTCTGCCTCAAGTTCAGATATTTCTAAGAGAATAAATATTTGAGGCTCTTACGGTCCGTATAGATAATAAAGGTCTCACCATATAGATAGTGGCGCCAAATCTTAAGTGCAAAGATGATTGCTGCTAACTAAGATCATAAACTGGATAGTTCTTCTTATGCATTTTCAACTGTCTCGAGCCGTAGGCAATGACTCTCTTATATTGCTCCAACAGAAATCCAAGTCCTTGTCGCGAGGCATCCTTATAAACTTCATAGCCACCAAGTCTAGTAGGTAAAGTGAGTATTGGAGCCATCATGAGCTTCTGCTTCAATATATTAAAAATTTGTTCGCACTTATCAGTCTACACGAATTTTCTATTCTTACGAGTCAGCATAGTGAGGAGGAGTGCTAAACGAGAGAACCCCTCTAAAAATTTATGGTAATATCCGGCTAAGCCGAGGAAAATCCTTACCTCGGTGACAGTCTTCAGTGACTCCCACTTCGCAACACTTTCAATCTTTGATGGGTCTAAAGAAATCCTTGTGACCGAAATCACGCGACCTAAGAAAGCTACCTTCTCAAGCCAAAATTCACACTTGATCAATTTCGCATATAGTCAGTGCTCACGAAGAGCCTGTAACAAAATACGACAATGGTCCTTATGAGCTTCTTTTGTGTGAAAATAAAGAAGGATATCGTCGATAAACACAACAAAGAACTTGTCGAGAAACTCTCTGAACACATGGTTCACTAAGTCTATAAACATGACAGGTGCATTCGTGAGTTCAAACGGCATAACGAGGAATTCGTAGTGCCCATGCCTCGTCCCAAAAGCGGTCTTCAAAATATCTTTAGCTCTAACTTTCAACAAGTGGCATCTGGCCCTGAGATCTATCTCCAAAAAATAAATAGCACCCTGTAGCTGATCGAACAGATCATTGATAAGAGGAAGAGGGCATCGATTCTTCACAGTTACATTATTCAACTGTTGGTAGTCGATACGGTCTCATAGAGCCATCTTTCTTTTTTACGAATAAGACCAATGCTCTCCATGGTGACTCACTATGGCGAATAAAGCCTTTGTGGGACAAATCTTGTAATTTAATATCTAGTTCCTTCGATTTTGTTGGTGCCATTTGATACGAGACTTTTGCAATAGGGAGGGTACTAGGCCCGCGATCAATCCTAAACTCTACTTCTCGGTCAGGAGGAAGTCCAGGTAATTCTTTTGGAAAAACATCAATGAACTCCCCAACGATAGGGATAATTGAGGGGTCCGCCTTCTCATCATGACCACTATCGAGTGTAGCTAGTAGGGCTGCTCCACTCCTTTTTATGCCACGAAATTTGAATGAGGGGCTTCCAATCGGTCGAAAGACGACTACCTGAGAAAAGCAATCTACTAAGGTGTGATAAGTCGCCAACCAATCTATACCAAGGATTATATCAAAGTCTTTGAATCCGAGCACCACAAGATTTGTGAGTAACTCATGTATTCTAATTACTAAGCTCCTGACTTTGCAAACTTTAGATGTTATCATGACATCCCTGGATGGCGTAGAAATTGCAAGCGCACTATCTAGTAATACGGGCTTAGCTCCGATTTCATAAATAAAATTCGGTGTAATCAAGGAGTGGGACAATCCCGAGTCGATCAAAACTCAAGCGTGACAAACGGATGAATTGGTAGGTCTAGAAACTTTCATAGTTCCTGAATTATACAAGGGTTGACACATGATTTAAGTTATTTACACATAAAAAAATTAATTCAAGAATACAACATCACACACAAAACAACTCATTCATGCAATTGTGGTGGAGGCTGACAATCATGCAAGAGAAAAGAAATAATGCTTAAGGAAAAGTAGACAAAGTAAAATTCATACCCTGAATGACCTCATCGATAGCCAAGGCGTCCTAGTGAGACATGACAAATACTCGACCCTGCACTTGAGGTTGCTGTGACTGCTGCTACTGCTGACCTCTCTGAGAAATGTTTGTGATAGGGTCTGGCTCTAATATCTCGAATAAAATGCCCCAGCTTCTTGCATCGGAAACATACACTGTTGTAAAGTAAACATTCACCTGACTTTTGCCTCTTATTGCACTTGGTGCAAGTTTCATAAGGAACAAAATAGGGCCGTTGCTGCTGTTGGGTGTTAGTAGGGGTTGCAGTCTTCTGATACTGAGGAGCTGGGGCATTTCTCATATATGTTTGGTCGGGTTTTTATCGTACGAAGTTTTAACCTATTGCAAGCGTACAACGGAAATTACAGCACTAGTATAGGATTGTTCCCACGAGGAAAGAGTTTATTCGAAAGTAATTATGTTTGTTTAAATACTTGTATTTGTCTTTTAAGATCCTAAACTACTGGAGAAATATAAATAAAGAATGGGTTGTTTAAACTAATTACAGAAAATAAATCTAAATCCTCCCCATTCCAGATTATGGTTGTCAATCGCAATCCTTCAGATCTCGAATATTTATAAAATAAAATACCGTTACACCCTATCTCAGTCCTTTAGGATTTGGGCATCAATCAAACTCTACAATTCCTTAACATAGATTTAATCTAATCAACAATCTTCCTAAAATTTGGGCGTCAATCAAACTTAAGAAAATTGAAGATGGAAAAGTAAAATCATTACACTAATTTGTAAATTCTCAATCTGAGTCGTCAATTCAAATAAAAAACTTTTAGATGTTTACAAAGCAGTAAAGTGCGGGAAAATAAATCTAAACTAAAAAATAATAAAAAGATTTTTCATCTCTCTGTTGCATGCATCAATTGCTTCTGAAAAACTACAGATACTCTACTTTAATCTTTCAGCTCCCGATCACAAGCGTAAATTGCTCTCGAGAAACCTTGGATATCTAAACTATTCTACTCTACTTTTGATAGGAAGGAAACCCAACCTCAGTCGTTAATTGGTGTTGAGAGTTCCTTCGATAACTCTACTCTAATGTCGAGCCTTCTTATTTATAGATCGTAAGAGGTCGGTTTACATTATTCTATCTCTAATAAAAGAAAAGTTATAAATAAAAGATTCCTAATGTAACTCTACTTCTAACCCTAGTTCTTCCTTGTTTTGAATGTTAGATGCGTGCCAAACTTTTCTCCTGTATTTCAGCTTTAGAGATCTTCTGAGTTCTTTTGCTAATCTTCTCTGATCCGTAAGTTACCTAACTTCTAATTTAAGAGAACTTCTAATTCTATATATGGAAGTGTAGATTTCACGTGATCAGCAGCATGAGTGTTATTTCATATAATCGTGTGCATGATTGTTCTTTCTATATTATCTCTGCTCTGTCGAACGTTCATGATCTCACTTTCGTTCTTGCAGTCGTAGCTTTTTCGTGCGCTCATGAATCCCGATTTATCTTTTCTTCTTTCTTTTTCACTCATTCAAGATTTACGTTCGTACGACATTCCTTTGTCTTGCTCATTGACTGGTCCTTCGTTCGAGTGGATCGTTTCTTCGTACGATCGTAATTCTTGTTGTCTTTTGAGTTCATTTTGACAAAGATTAACACTTCGGCTTTAATCTGCTCATTATTCTAAATATTTGTACATTGCATTTCATTAGTAACAAACTAAGGTCTAGCATCACTAAGTTAAGGGTGGTAAAATGATATATTCTGTGATTGATCAATGTCGTAGCTATGACACCTCTCCGCATGGCTTGGGCTGTAGTCGCCCCTAGATAGGTATATCCTAACGAAGCTGTTAATCTCTGATAATCGGAGATGGGAGCGACTCTTTGAAATGAGCGAGTTTGAGGGTACAATGTGAATCGCTGCCGTCTTTATACCGGTGCATGTCGAGAAGGAGGTGCTCTCAGAGTGAAGGACAAAGGGCCTTCTCGAACTAACCTACCGCTCTGAGCTTCTTGACGGGTTATATGTTGAACGCACATTTCCTCATTTTCCTGCTCATGGATATGAGCCCGTTCCACAGGCTCTCCATATGTTAAAATCTTCATAGCCGCGATTTTGCTCCTGATGTTGGGGTTGAGCCCCTTTTGAAAGTGGTAGCATTTCTCAGCTTCATCGGCTACCAACATAGAGGCGAATTGAGAAAGTCAATTGAATTTTGCCTCGTGTTCCATCATAGTCATGGTTCTTTGCTATAAAGCCAATAACTCACTCTTCTTCAGCGTGTTCGTGGCATCCTAAAAGTACTTACAATAGAACACTTCTATGAATTGTTGTCAAGTCCAGTGCTCCTCTTCTTGTCTAGTCACCAATCCTTTAGTTGAAGTCCAACTTTGTGCGTCTCCCTTAAAACACATCACGACCCAAGGTACCTTCTCATTTTCAGCAAACATAGAGACCTTGAATATCTTGTCCATCTGGGTGATCCAATCATCGGCGACATCAGGATCTAACTGTCAAAAAAAGTGTGGGGGTCAGGCTACGGTAAGTCAAATTGTTCAATTGTTGGGCAATAAGGTCATGATAAGTCCTTGTTTGCTACTCCAGTTATTGGTTGAACCCTTGAATCAATCTGGTAGTCTCCTGTTGGTGAGTCTCATTCAACTAGGCCACATGCTTTTATTGTGTGACCGTCAACTTGCGCATAATACACACGATCTCACTTTCTTCCCCATAAGAGGAAGATCCCTCGCCATTCCTTCATAGGGGCATCGTATTCTTGTTTCAAATAAAGATGAAACATCAAGGCAACCTTAAATGAATACTAAATGCAATAAAATCCATGGAAAATCTCTAATCCATGAGAAAATAAATGTCAGAATTATTTCCATTATATGAGACTAACAATAAATGCTAAAACGTAAACAGTGACAACACAAAATAGAAAATAAGCTATCAAATCCACAAACCTAGTCTCAAATCGAAACTATACTATCAAAAATTGGCACTAGGATCGAAATTAACACCGAGGTCCTCCTAGTGTACTATTGCGTCTATTTTCCAAGGCTCTTGGTACTCACGTCCACAAGATCAATGAAATTAGTGTCAATCGGATCAGAATAGCCAGCTTCCACTCCGTCAATATAATCATCGAAAATAATAAATGTCATAAGGGTTGAGTTGCTAAACAATATGCAACTAAGTAGATACACCACCAATCCACCTTACTCTTCTCAGGTGCATTGTGGGTGCATCACGTGAGTGATAAAAATAGCATAACAATATAACTAAAAGAATGAAATAATGAATTCCTATGTATCATAGAGTTCATATTATACTATAAATACATGATCATGATCTAAATACACTCCGTTATGACACACTTCAGTCATAATGTATCTCACCATACCTCATAAACATAACATATCCATAACTCGTATAATATAATAGTAATAAAAATATCTTCATATTTCGTTCAGTAAATAGATTGAATTTAAAGTTTCATCACAAATATATATGTATATATAGATATGGCATACTAATATGAACATACAATAAGTGCAGTTCTAATATAAGTGTAATCGAGATCATGAAAGATTCAGGTTTTAACTTCATAGATGGCGTCAAAATCCTAAAGTTTCTATGTCATTGTGAAGATTGCGTCGAGACAATGAAAATTGATGTATAATATATAATAATCGGACAACTACGTAAAAAAATATGACGATTTAAAATTAGATTTATCATGATCAATTATGGATTACGAGTTCGCGAAAGGATGCCATGATTGATCGTGATTGAGTCACGACTGATCGTAAAGTGCCGCGATTGATCGTGAGGGTGCCACAATTGATCATGACTGAAGCACAAAGGGGGTCATGATTGACTGGAAAGTGTCACAATTGATTGTGAGGGTGCCACGATCGATCATAATGGCCACGATTTCCAGTGAATTGATTTCAGGTTGTGATTCAAGAGAAAAGGTTGCGATCAATCATGATTTTCACGATCAATCATAAACTGCCAAAAATGGCTAAGCACAGTTGAAGCGCAAACTGTTTTTGCGTAGCCCAACAAATTTTAGGGTCCTACATAGTATTTTTTGGGTTGAACCCTCCACAGAAGTTGGAGCTTGGGTACGGCTAGGCCTCCCTGCAAATTTCTAGCACCGACCGGCCAATGGTTCGCTAGCAGTGGCCTCTCAAAGGATTGTTTTAATAAAATACAACATACACATAAATTTTTAGATTTAAAATAAAATAATCAAGTTTATTTAATTTAACTCGTCGATGCGTTATCAAACACATCCTATGCGACGAGATCTGAGAAGAATAGACAGGATTGATGGGTACCCACTTGTTGAAGCGTGAACGGTAGAATAGTTGAAGAGTACGGATCAGTTGTCGATGTAACTTTCTTCTCCTTTCTTCTTCCTCGCCTCATCTTCTTCGATCTTGTTGCTTGAAAGAGGTTGTGGTGGCTCTGCGGTGGGTAGGCGAGAGGATACACTAGATTTTGAGGGGAAAGGCTAATGAGAGTCGGGAGAGATGAGTTGAGAGAGAAATGTTGTGACGGCTAGGGTTTTTTAAAAAGAGAAAACTTAGAGATCTTTTCAGAATCGAGATCCTAAACAATTAAAGATAGCAAGAATGTAAGTTACGTAAATTTATTGAGATCTCTAATAAAGAGGTGGTGTTTCGAAGTGAAGCGTTAACACCATGCACAATGTGAAACATCATCTAACACCATTAAATAGAATTAAGAAAATCCGGGTTGTTACAATTCTACATGAAAGAATTATAGGACATGAAAAGGGAAATGTTTAGGGACTATTTTTAATCAATCATCAAAGCTTCTACTAGATTTCTACTATTATTATTGTAATGCAAGGATACATTTCACCATTACAAGTCAAAGTTGGATGTTCTCAACGTTTACATTCCAACTTGAGGGGAGTGTTAGCGTTCACCTTATTTGATAACTACCACAAGTCAGTTATCTAAACCAATTGTTGTAATCTTATTTATCTAAACTAATTGTAACCGCTCACGGTTATATTTGTAATCTTATTTAGACATTTTCTTGTAAGAATACTGAAAAGCATTGTAATCAATTTGTGGTAATTTGTCTGTTCTATATTTTTATTTCATCTTCTCTCTTTTTTTTTTTTTTTTTCTTCTTTATTTTATAATTTTAACAAATATTGAATTTGTCCCACATCCTTTGTGGGCTGGCCAGCTTGGCCCTTCTTGGGCTCTTTATATCTTGGGCAAACCTCACCTTACAAGCTAATTTTGTGAGGTTGATTTTGGGCTCGTGGAATTTTGTCATTGTATCAGAGCCGTTCTTTCTCCCCACGTCACTCTTTTTTTTTTCCACATGATTTGGCCTAATCTTGCCAATATGTGCATGGGCGTGTTGGATTTGTCCCACATCCTCTATGAGCTCGCCAGCCTGGCCCTTCTTTGGCGGCTCTTTATATCTTGGGCAATTCTCACCTTACAAGTCAGTTTTGTGAGGTTGAGTTTAGGCCCGTGGAATTTTATCAATTATATATGTTAATTGTTATTTGCGAATTTTGCGAGTTCGTCGTGAACTTCTCTATTTTGCCCAAGTTCTTTCCACTTTTTATTAAAATTTTTTTTTTATAGTTTTAAATTAATACATTTTTGTAGTATCTCTTTCTATTTTTTTTCGAATTTTGACCAATTCTCTTTGAATTTGATGAATTTGGCCACATTTTTCCAGATTTTTTCTAAGCTGATTTATTCTGAATAAGGGTGTTATCGGGGCGGTTCGTGTTGTTTTTCATGCTAAACCGAAACCAAACTGATAACTATCGGTTTCTAGTTGCTCACACGGAAATTGAACCGATAGGCTTCCAAACCGAAACTGAATCGATAGTAATCGATTCGGTCGGTTCAGTTGATTTTCGGATTCTAAACCTCTGTTTTTTTATTTGTAAAAAATTAAAAAAAAGGTAAACCCTAAATTTCCTTTTTACAAATAATATTTATTATTTGTAAAAAAAGAAAAATAATACCTATTACTTAAGTAAACCCTATTATTTTTTTTTGTAACCGGAAAACATATTTTTATATACACCTAAGTAATACCTTATTATCGGTTTCTTATTGGTTCGATTTCGAATTTTTTACGTCAAAATCGAAACCGAATCGATAAACTACTTTTCAAAAACCTAAACCGAACTAAAATTTCGGTCGATCAGTTTTCTGCACAACCCCAATTCCGAACCCCGGCTTGATCACTATGCTTGCAAGCTCTGTTGGCACGTGATAACTGGTTCCTTTCAGACGGCCTTGAAAGAGGGATTCTAAGATGCGATCTTTGTGGCTTCGCACTCAATTATTTTTAATGTCTATTACTTATTATATATGTATCCTTATTGACTTTAGAATATGATTGAAGAGCATCATGGAGTGCATCGGTGCTTAGCCCCCGACACTACAACGAGTTCAAACTAGAGAGATGGAATGGATTAAAATAAAAGAAATTAAAAGATTGCTCATATTTGGACCCATGACTTGGAGTCTTTGACTGATTCAAATGAACTGAGACGCACACCGAAGAGGTTATATTTGGTCTAAGATGCACTACAGAAATGCCTCGATCCCAATGTATTTTAGTTACTTGGGCATACAGCTCAAATTGGAATTTCAGAAGAATAGATATTCAACTTTCCAGTTTAAGCATTAAATTAAGGGAGCCATTACTTGCACACAATTTTTTAAGTTATTGCACCGAATTTAAAGAAAGACTTTGTATTTTAGGGACATTTGATATGTAAAAATATAATATGAGCCATTTGATTTGAAGGTCATGATCAATAGATCTTTTGTACATAAGATTGGAGCAAAACACAATACTTATCATATGATTTATTGTAGTCAACCATTGAATTGTATAATAGCCTTTAACTCCATTTAATCAAATGATGAAAATTATATTTTGTTGTAATCTATCCAGTGCAATCACTTGAAAAGTATGTGCAAGTAATGACTCCCTTAAATTAATTTGATTTTCAGCTACTTGATCCAAAAATTTAAATGTCTGTTTTTTTTATATTTTAAGTCATAAATCTTACCATATAACATCATTAAAACACAAGCATGTGGAAATATATATATATCTCCCTAACTATGAAAAAATATAATATGTTACCAGCAATTTTCACCCATTTTCGAAGTACCACACAATTTTTCACATACCAAAAATATTGAATGACTTAAGGTGGTGGAGACTATTTTTTGTTCCAATCTTTAAAAAAAAACAGATTTTAAGATAATGTCGCACCTATTAAGCGGCCAGATGTTGATTTCACATAGCATACACCTCTAAAAGTGACCTGGATTATGGGCAAATGAGTTGCCGTTTACGTTTAGGGATGTGTGCCATGTGGAATTAATATCTGACCGCCTGATAGACATGCCATAAGATTTATCATGAGGAAGATTGGAACAAAATAGTAGTCTCCATCATCTAATTCAAATCAGCCAATAATTTTTGAACATAAAAATTTGTGTGACACTTTGAAAACTGGTGAGAATAGCCTTACTCTAAAAATATAATATATTATTCCCTTATTTTATTGTTGAATCTGGTTCACATCATCATTTTTAAGGTGTCAAAAGCCATTGTTATGTACTGTTTTTCAACTCATTTCAATTTGTTAAAATGAAAGTCGAACTTTAGAAGGGAAACAAAGTGACTTGGGCTGCGTATGACATAGCTCTCTGCTAGCCCCTGCCACAACAGAGTTCACCTACTTTAGTTGGTTCCCATTCTCTTTTCTAACTCACTGCAAAGGATGATTTACATGTTCTAGTAGAAACCTCCCTGCTTTCTACTAATTCTCTATCAGAGTAAATGAAATCAACTCTAGCTAGGAGTGAGTAGAGAGGAGGGTAGAATTGTTGAACAGATAAATCCTGTATAAAATCTTATTATACAAGGAGTTTATAAAAGGGGTACCTGCTAAAGCAGGTTGTGGGATGCTAGCAAAAAGAATGGAAACCTGATTATATATGAGGTCAAATATCGGACCGTATTGACTCAGGTAAAATCCAAAAAAAATATTTTTGGAAATTTTTATTATTTTAGAAATGAAAAAGGTGCTTGTATATCGGCCTGGGACCTACCCTCAAGAAGTAGAGGTCCTGGTTCGAATCCCACCTCCTCTTTGGTCACTCGCAAGGATTTATCCCTACTTGATACACTTGCTCAGAGAGCTCTAAGAGACCCATGTGTGGTTTAGAACCTTCGGATACAGGCTTTTGGTTGTGTTAGAATCCAACCGGTTGAGTGAGCCCTAGTTTTATAACCTTTGGATCAAGAAATCTAACATGGAAAACACTCCCACAAATCTATAATGTAAAATTTCAAGAATCTGTCAAATCCAATGGACAACAGAGTTCTTTGGGTGGGTGGTCAAAGAGATCTTTAGGTCTTGATCTGTATCCATTTTCCAATTTCATGTTGGGGATCAGATCAATATCCACAAGCACCAAATCTTTTCCCACAACTGCTAGATGGTCTCCTTAATCTTAAAAGTCACCAATGGATTGACCACCAGCTTTTTGAAGAGCCATAGACCCAAAAATTGAATCCATTGAGTAATCCCAACAGTCTGATCAAATGCTTACTTTCAGATAGCAAATGAAGATGCAAGGTGTTGGGGACTTACTTCGATCTATTTCCGAGTTAGGATCATCAGGTTGGTGCAAGTTTTGGGTCTCAATCAACCGATTGATCTGGACCGATGAAAAAGTGTACAAAGAGTAACAGTTGTGGATAGAGATGGGGTGCACAATACACGTTCGATGTCATCCTCGAAATTACGAGAGGAAAGGGAAGGCGCGAACGTACTCGAAATTGCATGCAAGTCAATGGAATTAATTTAATTTTTATTGAAAATAAATATGTAAATATACATATGCAAATATTACAACTCTGTCCATTCAGATCGACTAAGCAAACACTAAGCGAGATGCCAGATGCACAGCTAAAAGAATAGGCTAATATACACACAACGGTAAAGGAAACCTCAAAAGGAGAGTGTTACCGTTGGGGAGGCAAGATTGGATTCAATTCTACTTCTCGTACTGCAGGCTCGCTTGGATTTTGAAACGTCTCCGCTTCTCTAACAATTTGAATATCAGAAGGTCTTAAATGTTGGATTAAAGTTTTTACAACAAAACGTGGAACCAATGCCACTACCAGGATTGCAAGCAGGCTAAACCAAAATTTTCCAGATCTCATGATATGGATGATGGCCCTGGGAAGAAAAAAGAGAGATGCCCATCAGCATTTTTCTCAAGAGTATATTTATATATATATATATATATATATATATATATATATAGAGAGAGAGAGAGAGAGAGAGAGAGAGAGAGAAAGAGAGAGAAAAGCATGCATGTATACATGTACACAGAAGTAATAGATATGAACTTAAGGATTCCGAAAACTCACGATGTGTAGAGTGTGCATATTGTATAATGATGGACATAAGTATATACAAATATATGCATTTATCCAAAGACAAACACAGAACCAGAGAAAGAGTGCCACTTATGAGTAATTGAGGTATGTGAAATTAATAATGATGCTATAATCTAATTTATACATGTGTATGTATGAAATTATATATGTATCTGTTTATAAGAATCAAAGGCTGAAGATTAAAAACTCGGAAGCGGTATACAACATACTACAAGTATATGTATTGGGCGATGCTTGAGACGATCCATTTGTCTCGGGTGGCTCCGAGCCTCCGATACCAAGACAGATCGCCTGACACATCTCAGTATCATCAGAGATTTTCATCTATGGGTCATGCATATCCAACATTAAGTGTAGTAGGATGTCACCGCCGTTGATTGCCTTCTATAATTCCATGACAATGGTTGCGGTACCTCTGTTCCCACCTACAGGTTTACTGAAAGTGCCTATGTCCAAAACCTAGTGAAACCCATTGACTGCTTGAAATCAGACGAGGAGATCGTATTTCACCCTAATCTTCACAAATCACATCTTGAGACCATGGTCTTACCATCAGACGGTCAGTTTTTTATTCCACGTTGCAAAGATCCCAACAAGAAGTCCTAAAATCAAGTTTGAGCATAATGTGCGCCTTGTACTTTTAGGGCCATCTTTTTGGGATCTGTGCCACATGGAAATAAAACAGATAGTCTGATGGTATGCACATGGTCTCAAGATCCTAGATTGGGGTGAAAAACCATCTCGCTCATCTCATTTGAAGCAGTCAATGGGTTTCACTGGTTTCGAACATATGTGCTTTCAGTAAGTGTGTAGACGCGAACAGAGGTATCCCAGTGGTTTTAACTTTTAACACAGTTGAAAACCCACATACATGCAACCATGTCTGCATACATACATAATTACAGACAGATAAATAGCCCAATTGATTGATAAATAGATAAGATAGAAAGAGAGGGAGAATACCAATAGCCAGGCAACTGAGGTATGGCATCAATAATAATGATGCAAATAAATGTTGCAACTATAGAACCCCATATAACTGCATGTGTCATCCATGTCCACCGGATCACGTCCATGGCCAAGTGAACATTAACCACTATCACCGTTGCGAGAGTCCATAGATCACCGATACCAGACCCGTCAACTGTAGTGTGCCTATACACCAAGAAAGGGATATAGAAAATAACCGCACTCTGCCATACGGTATCTATAATGGTCAGCCAAAACAATTTCGGGTTGTAGGATTTGTCTTTGTGACCAGCCCCGTATAGTTGTGGATACTTCAGTAGTGTCCTCCTACTCAAGTCCTTGTCCCAAATCCCTACAATAATTGTCGGCAACGAAGTATATATGACAGAATACAGCACGCTACTCCATTCGTTAATTGCAGTTGTCAAAGTGAAACACGTATAAAGCACGTACCTGAAACAACCCAAATTTTCCTATATAAGTCTTAACACAAAAACGGAAAAGGAAATGAATCGAAAAAGGGCATTTGGGAAGAAATGAGCACCAGAAAAGGACGAGAACAAACACGGCGTTCCTGTAGAAGTTATATAATATCATGTAGCCTATACGGTGGTAGTTCCAATGGCCGTGGACCAATAGGAGAGGTACTAAGAATCTAAACTGCCCCATGGCGAAATCCGACGCCATGACAGCTTGCCGGCCCTCTTGCCCACTTATTCCAATCCCTACATCAGCCATTTGGATCATTGAAACATCATTTGCTCCTGGGATCCATTCAGATCACGGAATTCATCAGATTTACAGTAATAAAATATTAGTAGCAAAACAAGAACATGAAAATCAGTGAAACTGCCACACGGTTTTTTTGACTAGCAAAGTGACAAAATACGGGTACGGGTTTCATACACGATGAGAGAGAAATTTAGAAAAAAAAGTAAAATACAGGGGAAAAAATTGAAAGGTAAAAAAAGTGTAAAATACAGAAGATGAAAAAAGCGGAAAAATCGGGAGAAAAAATGAGATAATTTTAGTTATTTTTATCAAAAAGTTTTAAAATAAGGTTTTAAAAATACAGTAAAATACGGGATAAAAACTTTTAATATGCAACATGTATTATACGAAAATGTGTTTCAGTCAAAAATACGGGTATTATACGTGTTTAGCATGTTGTGGCAAAAATACGCGTATTATATGCATATATTTTTTTTTAAAAGCAGTATCCTGTCACAATGCGGACAAAGAAAGTAATATATACCATCTCCAATGGCAAGAGTCATTTCATCTGTCCGTTTCTTTATAAGAGCAACGATTGCAGCTTTTTGCAATGGAGCGACACGGCAACACAGCACCACACTACATTCTGTGGCTATTTCGAATAACTGCATCGTCAAAAAAAGAACATAAGAAGTAAAAAAATAAAGCAGACAACTTGGTTCAGATCATGGTATCAAATTCGGTATCGGTATCAGTCCATCTTGGACCAATATGTATCGGCGGACACCGAGACAGTTTTGGCCGATTCTGGCCGTATCGCTCTGATGCTGATAACACCCCGATACCTGTATCAGGGTGGTGTCGGTTCTCAACAAAACCGTTCCGTATCTCTATCGGCTGAGTTTTGATACCATGGTTCAGATCTAATCAGCGAATTTACCTCATCTTCTAATTCAGAATCAGTAATATAGACCAGGCTCGTCCCATCTATGATCAATGCCAGTGGGATTTTTCCGGGTTCTGCGCGCCCTTCAGCATGTTGTGCATCAGCAGGTACTGCGAAAAGTTTCTTAGACATGGCCTTTGCACCTTCTAAATTCTTTCGACAAGATTCCTTTGAATTGCTGTTTATTATGATCTGGGTCATTTCGCTCGTTAGGAGCTTGCATGAGTAGCCTATGGAAATGGCTGTTTCTTGCTTGTCTCCCGTCAAAATCCACACTTTAATCCCAGCCTGTCTCAAGGATTCTATAGCTTCGGGTACACCCTGTTGCAGCTTGTCTTCGATACCGGAGGCTCCCAGTATTTTGAGGTTGCTTTCAACATTGGTTGCAGCTGCTCGTAGTAAATTTGATCTTCCAATCAATGCGGTACTTGCTCGTTCGTAGGCAGAATGCCACTGCTCAAATTCCGAAGCACTCAATTCCCGCATCCCGATAACCAACGTTCTCAGACCCATTGAAGAGTAGGTATGCAGATGGGTTTCTGTAGAAAGAATTGAATCCGGGTTCAAAGATTTATCGGCAATGGGTAACATTGAGCTGTCTGCACCTTTGACAAATAATTTCACGGACTTGTCTGGGCAACCAATCACAACTGACATCCTCTTACGATCGCTATCAAACTCGTGCAAGCCCAAAACGTCATATCTGCAGTTGCCACAACATACAGAACTATAGTATTATACCGAGCAAAAACTTACTAAAGTATTCACCTCTCGAAAAGATACTTTATAGTTGGTATTAGGTACCCGATCTGAGTGCCACACAACGGTCAATCTCCTTCTTACAAAATGGCCAAGTCTCGGGAGATGCCCTGGTTTTTTTGAGTCTGCAGATCAGTGAAAGTACACTTTTGACCTTTCACTGATTTGGTGATCAACAATATCTTTGCATTCCCCAATGTTGACATTGGGAGATTGATACGAGTGCTGCCATTTGTATTCGGGTCCAGTACCTAATACCAACTCTAGTAAAACCGCCACCACCTTCACTGACAATAATAAGCAAATATACTACTATTGAGCCGGTATTAGGTACCCGATCTGAGTGTCAACAGTGGCACTCCTCTGACACTCTGGTCAATCTCAAACCAACAGCCTTGGCAGATGCATTGATAAGTTTGAGCACCAAATCAGTGAAAGGTCAAAAGTAAACTTTCACAGATTTGTGTACTGAAAAATACCAGTGCATTTCCTGAGCTTGACTTTCATTGATTTGGCACTCAGAATTATCAGTGCATTTACCAAGGCGGTTTGTTTGAGATTGACCCAAGTGCCTGAGTGCCTCCAACAAGTACAAATACCACTAAAACGCCCACCGCTAGTATCACAGCCAATGATAAAAACTGCAACTATTGCTAGTACTACACTATAGTGATAATGTGCTATTACCTAAGATACCTAGCTACTTCTTTACATTGGCACAATATCAAATTGATACGATATCAATATCCATGGATAGGTGTAAAATACTTTTATTTGATAGGGTTGAAGCATATCCTATTGCATAAGGTGCAATTTCTGCTATTTTTCCTTTACTTCTCTTATCATAAAAGAGGCAAATATGATGTGCTCTCAAAGGTTGAACTATTAGAGTACAAAATATATACCTAAAGCATATAGTGTAGTATATCTGAAACAAAATATAATATACACATGATCTGTGCTGCGTTTAGGAAAATGTCTAGTAGTATCTGTGCTTCCAGTCTGAATGCCTATGTATCATAAATTACTACCACTATTTAGTATTTACTATTAACGCCACTGTGATTACTGCTAGTACTACCACAGTATACTACTTATACTAGTTGTAGCAGTAGTAGTAACATCAGTAGTCGTAGCAACAGTCATATTGGTAGCATACAACACAGATCAAAATCGTAGATGATACAAAGACATCAGACGATATATCTCGGTATAAAAGTCACCTGACACAAATGTATCGTTTCGGTTTCAAAGCCACCCGAGACAAATGTATTGCCTTGGATATCTCCTGATACATATATGTTTTAGTACATTGTATCACCCTTTTTACTTAATTCTTAATTCGTTCAATTCGAATTCGAGTTCGCAATTCGCTACTTTCATGCGAACCCAATTCGCTAGGGGTAGGATGGGTGTTTAATATTTAATTTTTTTTTGGTAAGCTCAAAAGAACTTGAAATATAATAATTAAAGTTAACATCCTATACAAGAAGAGGCGCTTGCTTACTTAGTAAGGCAAGTATGACGCTTAGGCATAAGGTGTGGAGGGTCGTGGGTTCAACTCTCCCACACTAAGTTGTTATTTATGACATTGCAATTCACCCAATCAGGCCGAATTGGAATGAATCAAATGGCGAACTGGTTCGGAACGAACCAGTTCGCCATTCGGAGGGTGTTGGAGCGAATTAAGTAACGTAGGTATTACCAATACCCGAGATGATACCCACTGAGATCAGTTCGTCTTGGTATCAGCACAGACTGATCCGCGACACAGATACCAATATTTAATCCTTGATAACAACAACAACAACAATAGCAAGAGGGGATTAACAGGATAACATAACAAGAAGACAGGTACACAAGCAAGCAAGAAAGATAAATTTACCTTTGTCTTTTGCCGTGAACATCAATGACTATGTGCCCTGAGGTTCGCTCTATGAGAACGAATCCATAAGCCGCAGCAGCATATACCAAAGCTTGTTCATCCGGAGACTCACCCTGGTAGTCTATCAACCTAAGAGCTGGATCCGGGGTCTCCTCAATCAGAGGCACAATAGTATTGCAGGTGGTGAGCACAAGGAAAAAATCCGAAGCATGATTTCCCTCCATTTCGCTGCCATTTACGAGCAGTCGCAAGAGCTCGGAATCAACATTCACCTTCATCTTTGTCTTACAAACTTGCCCATCAACTACAACAAACATGACAGACCAAAAAGAATACTTCGTTAGCCCAATCAGATCGCTAACACTTCTTGAAATGAAATCTGCTTAGCATGAAATACTACCTACGACAGAGGAGACATCTCTCTCATCTGGCAAAGACACTTTCCCACCACTGTAATCAACGCCATCTATGCTTGCACACCGAAACTCCATCTTGTTCTCCGTCAGAGTCCCAGTTTTGTCTGAAAACACATACTTTATCTGTCCAAGATCCTCGTTTATATTCAAAGCCCTGCATTGAAACCTGGAATTCGAGGCCTCATCAAACAGCTTACTATCTCTGATCATGAAATAAGCCTGTCCTAATCGTACCAATTCCATCGATATATAAAGCGAGATCGGGATCATGATTTGAAATACAATCACTGACATAAGGAATGTGAAAAATATCTCAAACCCAATCCCGTAGTAATTGTAACTATCTTCCTCTTCACCGGAAAAGTCCCTTTTCCTATAAAACGGCAAATAATCTAGCTCATCCTTGTGGCGCCCCAACCAGGTGCCAGCTAAGATTGATACGATAGAACACAAAGCAACGAGAAACAATGAAAGGAGTATAATTTCCCTATTCATATTTACATCCAATCTGCTTCGTTTAGATGGGGCTCCAGAACTATTAAGCATAACCTTAGTCTCTTGACCGCAATATACCGCAACACCAACGGCCCAAACAGTGTTCTTTAGCTCACACCCACGTAAGATGATATTCGATGGCCCGAGTGGGATCCGCTTCCCGTCCATCTCCATGTTCGCTTGGAAACCATATATATTACGATTAGGGCGCTCACACCTTATTAATCCGCTGACCACTTCTTTCTCTGGTGTCCTCGAAAGGGTCTCCTGCTTTGCATAGCGGGTCTTCAAATTTGACTCTCCATCCAAATTTGTTGTCTGTATGTAAGCAATGCCGCTAGGATCACTTGTGGAAAGCAACACCATATCACAAGGAAGAGTTTCATTAGCTGAAACCTTGAGAACCTCGCCAACCTGTATATCCTTCCATCTCTTTGATTGTATCTGACCCTTGACAAGCACGTGTGCCATCCGATTGTTTTCAATTCGATCTGAACGGTGCCGCCGATAATCTTCATAAGCATCCTTGATGGCAGTGACCAACAAAACAAAAGCCAATGGCAGGATTGATGCGGTCCTTCCAAATACAGCTAGCTGAGGGAGTTGATTCAGTATGGCAATCACAAGAAAGTAAATGTATGCTACACGATGAAATTGCTCGAAAAGGTTACGGGGCAAAAAGGTTATAATCGTATACTTGGCAGTCCTTATTGAATTGCCTGCGAATTCAAACTTCTCATTCGTTTTATGTGGGTCATCAATGTAAACAAGCCGTGCTTCCTCATCACTCAGCTCCTTTTGAGAGGCCCCTGATCGCTGAGAGGTTGCACGGTCAGATCCGTACCTCCTTGGTTTTGAACCTGAATGTCCCAAATTCTCGAAGGAGAAATTGGAACCACCCGAATGGGAGGCATCTGCTCCCTGGATGGAATTTCTACTACCAGAGGAGTGTTTTAAATGGAAGGACGTAATTCGATCAGATGAGGAATTAGGATCCGGATTCAGGGTGGCACAAGTGTCAATTGAAGCAGTTATGTCCATTAAAGGCTCATAAGTAGGGTGGTTTTCAGTGACGGGCTCGGCTCAGATTCCAATTTTGGGATGTCAGATGACGGCGGCGGAGGATCTGGGGTTGTGGGTAGGAGGATGGGACCGATACCGGTCTGCAACCGGCCACAATGGCCACAATGTAATTGTCAACTGCTTAATGGACTGAAAATTTCTCAATTAATCCACCAAAATCGATGACCCAAATCTCAGTTCTCTTCAATTAATCATTTTTTGGAGTGAAACACAAAACCCAAAACCCAATTTTGATTAAAAGAAAACCAAAATTTCAATATTAACAACAGAAATGGAAATAAAGGGATGAGAAAACGGTATTGCCTTGTTTTCTTCTCTTCTATTATCTAAGTTCTTCCACCAAATCAATTATCCAATTCTCAATTTTCTTCCATAAATCATTTTGGAGGGTGAAACTCAATACACCCAATTTCTAGAGAAACAAACCACCAAGCTCAACAATAAAAACAGAGAGATGAGAAAAGGGTATTGCGTTGTCTAAGTTACTTAACCAAAATCAATGACCCAAATTTCAATTTAAGAATTTTACATGGTAAAATCTACAACCCAAAACACAATTTTGACTGAAACAGGCACCAATTCAACAAAAGAAACAATAACAAGGGAAATGGAAACAAAGAGATGATAAAAAGGCTATTGCCTTGTCTTCTTCTATTCTGTTAATGAAGTTACTAGGCAACAGAATAAAAGGAAGAAGAAAAAGGTAACAGAAACAATTTACAAAGACAGATTATAGAATCACAAAGCTACAAAGATGAAAGGTGAGAGCTTTTTTGCCTTTTCTGTTAAGGGTCCTTTGGGTGGTGTTCTTCTTGTTGTTCTAGATAAGCACCTGCTTTCATTCCTTTTCAAAATATGTGTGAGAGAGAGGGAGAGAGAGAGAGAGAGAGAGAGAGAGAGAGAGGGCATGAATTGATGAAGTTGAGTAAAGAATGCTAGAACTGAGGAAGAAAATAGAGCAATGAATGAAAGGGCTGCCAACGTAGACAGAAGAGAGGTGGGCTTCTAGAATAAGTGGGCCATCCAGGATCAAAATTTCGGTTTCGGCCATGACAGAAACCGAAACCAAAATCCTATAATTTGTCCGAAATCCAAAAATTTGGCTGAAATTTCGGCCGAAAATTTAATCCCTATACAAAAGGATCAAAATTTCAGTCCAAAATTTCGATTCGGTGGGGACTAAAGATCAAAATTTCGGCCGAAATGATTGAAATTTCAGTCCTATTTTATATGAGATTGAAATTATCAGCTGAAATTTCGGCCAAATTATTAATTTTCAGCCTAAATTTTGGCCGATATTTTAATTATTGGTGGAGACTAAAACCTATAATTTGGCCCAAAATTTTGGTCATTTTGGCTGAAAATTTGATCAGCCAAAACCATATATATGGTAAATTATAAATGAAGGACAAATTTGTTAAGCAGCTACTGACGTGATGCTATGTGATTGTTTGTACCACACTTGCAGTCAATTATATTGTATCACATCAGTGTCTGTACTTTGTCTGTAAAAAGTTTATCCTCTATATAATACTGTCACATCTACATTGTACACGTGGTGCACAAAATTATGGGTTGTAACCAACAAGGTAGAATTACCTGATGTTTCATGAGATTCATTTTAAATTAGGGTAGCGCTATATGCGCAAATCAAAATTTTAGAAGTACGAGATTGCCCCTACCGGTCAAATCATCTATATGGGTGCTTTTAAAGTTTTCGCCGGTGGAAATAGAGATGCCCTTTAAATTGTTCTACAAGTTAGGACAATTTTTTTATCATCTAAGTAAAGATCAAGGTATGGTTTAGATCCTTGGGAAGCGAAATTTCGGCCACTAATTCAAACTATCGGCCGAAATGTATCGGTTTCAATTTCAATGAAACGAAATTTGAACCGAAATTTTGGTCCAAATATATATAAAGGGAAAATTTTCAGTCAAATTTCAGTTCAAATTTTCGATTTTTGTCATGCTCGAAACCAAAAGCGAAATTGCAATTTTGATCCTTGGGAAAGGGTACCTTTGTTTGCAATCCACCTATTTACTGAAAGCGAAAGAGGCGCTAGCGCTCAACATATGGCCGGACATCATTAAGTGGGTTATTTCAATAAAGGTATTCTTTTTGAAATTGGATTATTGACCAATATAAAACTATATTTACGAATTAACAGTAATAAACTTGTGAAATTGATAACTTTTTATATAAAAAAAGAAAAAAAGGAAGTGATTTTTTAAAAAAGTGGTGATTAAAACATGATTTATTCATTTTAAAAATAAGTCGCATTTTATTTGAGACTTCTTCCAAAGGTTGGAGAATTTAGTAACTATGAATGATAGTCTGACTTTGCTTGGGGGAATAGCCTGGGGCTATATATAAATCAAGAAAAACCTCACCTTACAAGACAATTTTGTAAGGTTGAGTTAGGCCCATGGGATTATATAGGATATCAGAGCAGGTAATACAGGGATATAGAGAGACACGTTATACGTGAGGGTGTGTGAAAGATAGTCTCCCATCACTTGGATCAATGACCTTGGGCGATATATAAATCAGGGCAAACCTCACCTTACAAGCTAATTTTGTGAGGTTAAGTTAGGCCAATGAGATTTTACAAACTATGCTACTAGCTACTCCACTGTGGCTCTTCATCCTCTCTCCACTAGCCCTGAAAGATGTACAAATATTTTTAATCACTAAATCAGTGAAAGGTTTGTCGCCATTCCTTGATGCAATGATAAAAGGCTTGAGCTATAGGGTAACTCTATTTGCAACCACTAAAATTTTATGGGCACCATATCAAATAATTGACTAGTTTGAATCAAACAATAGAGATTGATTTTAATTCCAATTAGACAATTGATCTTGAGATTATAGACATATCTTTCGATGGTTAGATTTTGATTTCACATGACATGCATTTCAACAATTGATATGAGAACATTGTTTAATGTATGCTAATGATCACATTTAATTTTTAGAATTTTCTTCTTTTGATATTAAAATTTGATATATAGTTTGATAGTACACTTAAGATTCAAAGCGATCAATGATTTCAAGCAATAGTGCCCTCAGAGTTTTGATGGGTGCGAATAAAAGTGCCTATAATCTTACTTTTCTAGTGCAAATTGCCAGTAATATTAATGTTAAACGATTGTATTGAACGTCAATAATCTAGAAGATCCATGTACCATTGATTGAGAGTGGGTCAAATTGGCTTTTCTTCATTTTCTTATTCGTAAATCCTTTTTCTTATACTTATTTGACCCGGAATGCCTGACTTCTTTCTTCTTTTTTTTTCACGAATTGAATTGAAGATTGAAGATTTTATATTAGACAATGAGGATATGTATTATTTTTCAAGTGAATATATTCAGGCATTATATCCAAGATGATGTTCTTGTCAATTATTTGGTACATGTGATTAATCTACCTTCTTTTAGAATTTTTTTTCCATAACATAGGGTGTCACAAACTTGCGTTTCAACTAACAACTTGCCAATGTAGGATGGCTTCCACCATATTAAGGGTATTTTGATATATATATGGAAAAGGCCTCCAAACTTTTATGTGGAGTTCCACGTGACACCCAAAACACTTTCCAGGTGCCACGTGGACTTTGAGTGCATTGCTTAGATTATCTTTGAAAAAAAAAAAAAAAAAAAACTCATCTCCACCGTGTATATTTTGAACCATGAAATGTGTGCATTGCTTAGATCATCTTTGAAAAAAAATAAAATTAAAAATTCATCTCCACCGTGTATATTTTGAACCGTAAAATGTGGACCAATGAAAATCATCAAACTTTGACTTGTGGGTTTAAAATTTATTTTTCAATTTTTTTTTTTAATATTAATCTAAACTGCCCACTTGTGCTCCACATGGATCTTGAAGGATGATCACCGTCCTCCATTGGAGGACCAAACCGGCTCCTATATATGCAAACGGGATAATGGGTTTAAAGTTTGAACCTATAATAGGGCTTGGGCTTTGAACTCCAAATCACATGACTCGTATCACGTGATTCCAAAATAATACCCGTTTTCTAATCATATGTCATGTGACATGTGAGTAAAACATATTAAAAAAAAAAGTTTTTCTGGTGTTCAAAACTATGGCCAATGTTTGGGTACCCCACACCTAATATCAAAATTATTGTTTGAGCGATTTTTTAGGGTATTTTAGAAAATAAAGATTATATTCAAAAAGTTCTAGCATATAATATTACTTTAGAAAGTTTTTAAATAAATGGGTTGCAACAATTTTTTGAGTTTCTAATAAGACACTTGGTTAAAATTTTAGATGCATTTATAGTTGAAATTATTAAATCACCATTCTTTCCACCAAAATACACATATATCATTTGGGTTATATGACATTTAGTAGAAGGTATTTTCATACTTTCAATTATAATGGTATGTTCATTAGGTTGTATTCCCCTAAAATCACGCGTAATGGGGTGATTTCCTTTGCTACGGTCGGATATATTACGAGCCCTGGTCGTTCCATTCACCGTAATCTGTACAGGTAATAGCACTATATACTTTACCTCTAATTTATTTGCATAACGAGCCCAAGGCCTCATAATCCCAAAATATTACCTGCAATATTCCAGCGTCGCACGCAACGGCTATCTTTATTACAAGAGCCCCTTTTTTTTATTGTAGCTTTTAATAACCCTCTACAAGACGTTATTAGAAGAAGTCTTCTTGCAGCCGTTGATTGTCGACGAGAGAAGTTCTTCAAAAGCTTGGAGGTCTTCATCGATCAGAGGACCTTGCGTAGGGTATAAACCCTATTTGCAGAAAATCTGACGGAAATTTAGGGCTTGCAGTGGTGGTAGGATGAATCTGTTGAGTTTGCCGGTCAGTTCCTCCATCGTCTCAATGAAGAAAACTTGTCATCGGGCTTTGATCAGATGGTTGAAGCAGAGAGACTGGGCAGTAGATATGTTGGAAATCTGTTCGAAATGACCTAAAAGATCTGGAGATGCAGATCCTGGCCTATAAAAGGGCTTCATCATACAGCCAAATTTTCTCACAGCAGAGCCATCTCCAATAGAGGTATGAAAATCTATTTGAATTTTCTCCAGCAGATCTGTTGGAAATCTGTTTGAAATTGCTCCTTTTATAACCTTATTTTTGTAATCAAACATTCCCTATTTTTGTAGTGCAGGATACATCGAAGTTGAAGCCGTAGGAAGCATTTGATCAGGTACTTACCCAATTGTTGCATTTGGTTTATGGGAGAATCAAATTTTCTCTGATTTATTGTTGCATTATATGGTGTTATGGTGTTTTTTAAATTATTGGCCCCTTCCGGCTTGGCCTCTCTTCCTGAAATCTCCTTCAATCCGATGGGTCTTTACCATTACCTTAATCTCATTGGATGCTTCAATGGAAGTTTGAAAATTTTCAAGCATCCAATGACTCATCTTCTGTTAGTGTATTGCACAAAGATTGACAGAAAATAGACCGGAAAATTGCTTCAAGGCGCGATTAGATCGCTGTCTTTAAGACAATATTTGCCCCCTATATGCAACGGGATATCGGCAAATTCGCCTCCAGGATACAATGAAGCCTCGGTGAAGAACCGATCTGTCACACACTACGTTGCTTTTATCGCGACATCGCGGCGTCTTGCGTGTGCATGCGGCGGCGAACTGCCGCTATGAGCTGTGTTCTTCTTATTAAGCCAAACAATATGGAAGGTAAGTTTCCATATATAAGCCATGAATATTTCTTGTAAAATAGTGAGGTGGGACAAAACATTTACAACACTTTTAAACTTATGGTGGGAAAAAATTCCCTCCAATATTAATTCAAAATTCAAGTAATTTTGACTTGAAGGTTAAAAGCATCCTTTTAATATGGAACCAATCACTTTAAGGAATCATTTAAAAATAAATAAACATTATTAAATTAATAATAGATAAATATTATTAAAGTAATAAATATTTATTTGGTAAATATCCAACATTCCTCCCCTATTTACAAAATAAATATCCATCCTCCCCTATTTTGGAAATAAAGAAACTGAGAGTCATTCTTAAATCTGATATCCAAAAACAGTATATATATGTACCAAAGAAATTTGAGCATTTCTTGACTACTGTATGCATAAATGAAGGTGTCCTAATGAATTGAACCTTCACTTAGTGAGAATACATCAAAGTTGATAAAGAACTTTAGTGATCTAATTTCTTGAACTAATTTTCTTGTATAATCAACCGGATATATCACACACATAAGTAATCTAAGTTTCATTTCATTTTAACAGCCAGCACGTTTTATGGCCTTGTGCTTATACCCCGGTATTCATGAGTTGTATTTAAGAAAAGCCTTTATCTTTCTTCGAAGCGGCCACACTTCGTAACTCATATAGGTCATTCATCGTAAATGCCCTTGTAACTTAGACATTTCAACATTATATGTTATAGACTGATTAAGAGAAATACCTCAACCTCTTCCTTACGTTACAAGTTCCACATTATTACTTGAGATGGTTGGAGTTGTAAACTCGCACTTTTAATAATGTGCAATCACTACATATGATTTGTTTTCCCATTGAACCTTTAGTTTCTGGACTTTAGAAAATAGGTCGGGTTACCATCATAGGTGATGTAATCTATTAGGCTTTAAGCCCATCCCTTCTGATGTTTTAATATCCACATCTCTTGCAAGACCTTTTGTAAATGGATCCGCT
This sequence comes from Chloranthus sessilifolius, assembly GCA_021018995.1. Classification (NCBI taxonomy): domain Eukaryota; kingdom Viridiplantae; phylum Streptophyta; class Magnoliopsida; order Chloranthales; family Chloranthaceae; genus Chloranthus; species Chloranthus sessilifolius. The sequence continues at coordinate 143,716,526 of CM037590.1, read as the reverse complement.
AAATTTGCAAAGGTCCGTATTGAATTGATAGTAATTACTCTTTCACGGAGTAATTGACTAACATAACTGTGTCTTAAACTTATATGTCTAGACTTTCCATTATAAATTTTGCTATAAGCTTTAGATAGCGCAACTTCACTATCACAGAATAAAGAGATTGGTGGCATAGGCTTTGGCCAAATAGGAATTTCTAATAGTAAATTCCTTAACCACTCTGCTTCCTTGCTCCCTGCCGCAAGAGCAATAAATTCTGATTCCATAGTTGCATGTGTTATGCATGTTTGTTTCTTTGATCCCCAAGAAATCAAGGGCACCTCCAAGTGTAAATACCCATCCACTAGTAGACCTTGACTCATCTCGTATCATTATTCCAACTAGCATCTGTATCCCTCAAGTACAGTAGGATAACCAACATAATGTAAAGCATAATCCTTAGTTTTATTAAGATAACTTAATACTCTACTAATTGCTTTCCAATGTTCATGACTAGGATTACTAGTATATCTACTTAATTTCCCTACCGCATAAGCAATATCAGGTCTAGTGCAATGAGTAGCATACATCAAACTACCAATTACTCTAGAAAAGTCTAATTGAGATACACTTCTACTATCGTTGGGTTTTAATTTTATACTTGGATCAAAAGGTGTTGGTGCTAATTTTCCATTATGTTTAAATTTCTTTAGCACTTTTTCTATATAGTGTGACTGAGATAAAATAATATTATTATCTTGCTTAAATAATTTTATTCCAAGAATTACATCGGCTTCACCCATGTCTTTCATATCAAATTTTGAAGCCAAAAAACTTTTTGTATATATAATACTTTCTAAGTCTGTACCAAAAATTAAGAGGTCATCCACATAGAGACAAATAATTATTCCTTTACCCTTTGATATCTTACTATAAATGCATTTATCTGATTCATTAATCTTGAATCCATATGATAAAATAATACTATCAAATTTTTCATGCCAATGCTTAGAGCCTGCTTTTAGACCATATATAGGGACCTAATAAGTTTACAAACTTTATTTTCATGTCCTTGCATGATAAAACCCTGTTGATCCATATATACTTCCTCTTCAAGTTCACCATTTAAAAGGCGGTCTTAACATCCATTTGATGAACTTGAAGTTTATATATAGAAGCAAGAGCAAATAAGATCCTTATGGAAGAAATCTAGCCATCGGAGCATAGGTATCAAAATAATCAATACCATGCTTTTGTCTAAAACCTTTGGCAACAAGTCTAGCTTTAAACTTGTTTATAGTGCCATTAGGATTAAGTTTTCTTTTAAATATCCACTTACAACCTATAGGTTTAGATCCCTGTGGTAAGTCTACTAATTCCCAAGTATTATTGGACATGATAGAATCCATTTCATCATTTATAGCTTCTTTCCAAAAGCGAATCAATAGACTTAATACTTCATCAAAAGTTTGAGGATCTTCATCGATATTAAAACAAACTTCATTTTCTTAGTTTTCTCATTTGGTTCCTTCTACAAGATACACATAGAAATCTGACCCAAAATCGGTGGCTTTCCTAGGTCTCTTACTTCTTCTAGGTTCCATCTTTTCATCTTCACTACTAGAGAGATGAAGAGAATCAGAAGATTCATCTAATTTAGAGGATGCAAGAGGTTTAGAAATAGTAGAGAAAGTATTCTCATAAAATACTGCATCTCTAGATTCAAAATTGAATCATTTTCAAAAATATTATTATGCTCACATACTAAAAATCGTATATAGGACTATTAATAGAATATCCCACAAAATACATTCAATGGCTTTAGGACCTAATTTTGTAATGCTTTATAATTGGGTACCCTAACTAATGCTCTACAACCCCATACTTTTAAATAGTGTAATTTGGGAGGTTTGTTCTTCCAAATTTCATATGGAGTTTTAGAAGATTTTTTAAAAGGTATCCGATTTAAAATATAACATGCAAGAAGTAAATGCTTCTCCCATAAATTTGAATTCAAACCAATTTGTTAACATAGAATTTACCATTTCTACTAGAGTCCGATTTTTCCTTTCAGCAATTCCATTTGATTGAGGAGAATATGGAGCGGTGGCTTCATGAATAATTCCATACTTGTCACAAAAATCTAAAAATTAATGTGACATATATTCACCTCCCTATCCGATCGTAATGCCTTAATTTTAAAATCTAATTGATTTTCCACTAAGGCTTTATAGGAGATAAATTTACTAAATGCTTCATCTTTTAATTGAAGAAGAAAACATATGTAAATCGAGAGCAATCATCAATAAAAGTGATGAAATATCTTTTCCTCCTCTAGTAGTAATATTATTTAAACTACATAAATCGATGAATTAAATCTAATAGTTTAGATTGTCTTTCAACACTTTTAAATGGTTTTTAGTCATTTTAGATTGGACGATATGCTACATCTATCTTTACCATAATTTATATGTATTTTAGGAAGAAGTTCTAATTTAATCATATTATCCATAGAACGAAATTTAAATGCCCTAATCTATTATGCCATAAATAAATTGAGTCACACATATAAACCGAAGAGATTTTCATTGATATTGAACTTAAACATTCCACAAGAGGCATACCCTTGCCTACAAACATCCCTTTCTTAGAAAGTACAATGGAATCAGATTCGATCACAATTTTGAATCCATGTTTGTTCAGAATACAAGCCGATACAAGATTTTTCCGGATTTCAGGAACATGAAGGACATCATTCAGGGTAATAGATTTTCCCGAAGTAAAGTGTAGAACAACTTTGCCTTGACCTACCACTTTAGCGTGAGTGGAATTTCCATGAACAATTCATGTCCATCATGAGCCTCCTCATAGGATATAAAATTATTCCTATCAGAAGAAACATGCCTAGTAGCTCCAGATTCGAGCCACCATTCATTTCCACCTTCTACCATATTGACTTCGTAGATCACCGCAATGGGATCTTCTTCACCCACAATGTTTGCACGATTTTATTTTTCAAAATTCTCGACAATCACGCTTTGAAATGGCCGGGTTTATTACAATAAAAATAAGTACCCTTCTTTGTTTTTTGTATTGTCCTCTCTTGAAAACCTTCTTATTCGCCCGGTTTAAAGTTCTTCCTTTGTTCTTCTTCGATGTGGATGCATCTTCAACAATGTGCGTATTGGAGACGAGTTCAGTTTTCTCCTCTTCCTTGTCACGTAGACGGGCCTCTTCTTCTATGCGAAGATGAGTCAAGAGTTCCTCCATAGTACGATCTTCCTTCGTATGTTTCAAACTCTTACGGTAATCTTTCCATCCCAACGGTAATTTTGCAATAACCGCAGAGACTTGAAAACCTTCGTCTATTGTGCTTCCTTCCGTCACAAGATTGTTGAAGATAATCTGCATCAGTGCACTTGCTCTAAAATAGGTTTAGAATCATGCATCTTAAAATTAAATAACTCACTTACTAGGTATATGCGCCGGCCTCTTCTACTTTGTACTTACGTTCAAGAGCCTCCCATATCTCCTTTGTAGTTTTATAAATTTGATAGACGTCAAAAAGAGAATCGACAAGAGCGTTGAGAATATAGCCTTTGCATGTGTAATTGTCGCTTTCCCATTTCGTACGGATTCTACCTTCTTCAAGCGTTTCATCTTCTTTCTCCAATGATGGTGAGTCCATAGTGAGAACGTATGCGACTTTCAAAGTTGTGAGTAAAAAATGTACTTTTGATTGCCATCGTTTGAAATTGGTGCCATTAAAGCACTCGAGTTTCGTGATCTTCGTGTTGGAGAGTTTCATCATCTTTTGTGCCATAGTAATATTGTCTTAAAATTGTTAGTGTATTGTACAAAGATTGACAGAAAATAGACCGGAAAATTGCTTCAAGGCGCGATTAGATCACTGTCTTTAAGACAATATTTGCCCCCTATATGCAACGGGATATCGGCAAATTCGCCTCCAGGATACAATGAAGCCTCGCTTAAGAACGTGACCACCATACACTACGTTGCACTGTAGTGTGCGACCCAACGAACGAAGACGCAGAATGCTCGGTTTGCACATCGAATTCGAGGACTCGGATGTAAGATCAAATTGCAAGTGTTAGAATCCTCCTCCGCCTCTATTTATAACTTTGAGCACCTTTCGTGGCGGTTGTCTGTCGGTTGCTGCTTGCAATCGAGGGCCCCGATCGATCCGATCAACGGTTGCAAGGATCCAACGGTTCACATCCCAGCTTACATCTTTGGTCAATCGACGGTCGAATTGAAATCAGAATCGTTTGTTCGAATCAACCGACCGTTTCCTTGAACGGTCGGAAACTGCCTAATGCACACATGTGGTGCACACGTGCGAAGTCAATCCGTGACCGGTCAACAAGTCAACCGATCGGATCATCTCAGTTCAAATAGAAGTGCAAAGTGCGCCTTAAAAGCGCTAATGCTTATTGCATATCGTGACATCGCACACGCGTATGCGAACTGCCGCTATGAGCTGTGTTCTTCTTATTAAGCCAAACAATATGGAAGGTAAGTTTCCATATATAAGCCATGAATATTTCTTGTAAAATAGTGAGGTGGGACAAAACATTTACAACACTTTTAAACTTATGGTGGGAAAAAAATTCCCTCCAATATTAATTCAAAATTCAAGTAATTTTGACTTGAAGGTTAAAAGCATCCTTTTAATATGGAACCAATCACTTTAAGGAACCATTTAAAAATAAATAAACATTATTAAATTAATAATAGATAAATATTATTAAAGTAATAAATATTTATTTGGTAAATATCCAACATCTTCTACCCATTTGCCTATGGATAAGGCCATAGCCTTCCTTTACTATGGCTTGAAACATTGAATCCTAAACTATTCCTCCATTAATACCATTTCATCTCAATTCAACTTTAGGAATTCAGATTTAACCTTCAAGACTTGTTTCAACCAAACCCCCATCTCATATTTGCCTCCATTAGTAACCTGTAGAACCCAGATACAATCCATTATTTTTTAGCAACCTCATATTAACCTCTAAATCAATTAAAATTGGATGAGAAGGTGTCTCCAACGATGTTCTTGGCATTGATCTGTCACTTCCTTTTGTTTTCCCCCCTTGCACACTTATTTTATTTTCCTCTCGTCAATTCCTATGCCAGCATTCTGCCAAAATATTGGCAAAAGTGTGGTGTATGGAACAAATCAGTTGCCTTCAGGTAAGACAAAATTTTGTCAAAATTTTTAGACATCTCTGTTTAGCCAAAACAATGGTCACTCAGATTTAGAGAGCATATGGTGCGGTTAGTGGAGAGAATTACCTACACAAGGCTGAGACTTGATCTATATGTGCCTAACACCTTCCTTCATTGTAACCGGAGCCTTCACCCAGGGTCTAGGGAAGAGTTCAACTTCTCCCTGTTAACGCAATTTTAGAAAGAGAATAGATTAATCCTCCGAATCTCACATGACTTCATAATAGGAATTGCTTCCATATTATCAGTGAAGTTCACTACAAAAATAAGGGTTTCAGCAGCACTTGCTATTAAGGCGTTTTTTGGTTGCGGCAAGACAAATAGTGGCAGTTTTTGATAGCGACAGTACTAATAGCAACAGTTTTTTGTTAAAAAAACTGCCGCTAATAGTCTTATTTTTTGTGGTGGTTGGAGTCCATCTGAATTGGACAAAACCAAACCACAAACTGGTCAGCCCTGTAATTTAATTACTGGTATTGGGATAGTTATTCCATCTGTTATGTCTAAGATTGTAGTACTCTCTTTTAGGCAGCTAGCTTCAAAGTCTTTGCTTGTTGAATAAATTATCATTTATCGATGATAATGAATTAAAAAAAAAAAATACTTATGTACACCTTTCATGGTGATTTTTTACATAAATCCATGCTGTCTGTTGCTTCATTTTGTATAGTCAAAGTTTGATCTTATAAAAAATGTGCTCTTTAGTATATGTGTTGAGCATCTGAGAGTTATAAATTTGATTCATTTGCAGAACCCCTATCTAGAATTGGTTTTGCTCAGTTCTGATCTTTTCCATAATAGATATCTGCCCTGCGATCAATAAAAACTAGGGAGAAAAGCCGAATTATAGAAATCTGCAAGATTCTGTAGATAAAAAAAGCAAAAAATTATTCATTTTGCAAAATTTTGCTGATAAAAATAGGGAAAAATATTTGTTTTGCCTTACCAGCTGAGAGCAATGTAAATCGGCTCTCCACCTGCTTTCTTTTGGACAGGGTGCTCCTATTGGACCCCTTTCGTTAGGATTCAGAAGCATCTCAAGAGCTTATGTAAGATAGAACAGAAAATAAAAATAATTAAAAGTCACTCTTTCGGATTGAATCTAAAAAATATCTTAAACTAGCCTAGTGTAACTTTTGTAATACATATACCAAATAGCCATCATAGTTTCTCAAATTTACAACAACTGTCATTGTTCAATTTTTAATTTTTTAGTTGATTTTATAAATGTGGAGATCCGTGTTTGATATTGTGAAACCAGTTGTTTGAAATGCTGTAATTCTTGGCTTCTCTCATCAAAATTCTTTTTATGCTCATGCTGGATTGCTACAGCTAGCTTAAGAATAGCATTATCCTGAGTAAGTACTTCAACTTGTTTTTTCACGATCATGTTTTCCTAATGATATGCCAAGACAAGCCTTCTAATGGAAAGTTAATGGCCCCCAAAAATTTTGGATTAAAGGTTCAAAATACACAAACTCTCTGTAACTACCTGAAAAACATGCCGAGACACTGAAAGTTGGAAACCTTAAAAAAGAAGCAAAATTTTAATGTGGGAAAAAAAAACATGGTTTGGACATTTTTTTTATCGGATAAGATGACTTTCTTAAAAACAAGAAAATAGAACATCACGGATCTCCACATTTAGAAAAATAAGACCCTTATATTATGTGTTATGTATTTGCTGCATGTTCTCAGTAGAAATGTCATCGTCCGCTCTGAGTGGTACCCCTCCGCTCTGCGAGGGAGACCAAAAATAAACTACACTTGGATGTACGCGTTGGAGGAGCTAATGGTAAATGAAATGGTCGAACAATGTCAACTTGGGCGTCATATTTCTAACAAGGATGGAACGTTCCACCAAGAAGCATGAGAGGAAATGGAGCTGAAATTGGACCTGCTACCCAAGTTTAGTGCTAACAGGTGATCAGTCACATAATTTACCATTTTATCACTCATAACTTAGTGTTGTTAGGATTTAGTTTGCTACTAATAAGTTATTGATGTGCAGATATTAAAGATAATCAGTAAAAGAAAGCCTAAGTGTTAATATTCATCAAAATGAACTCAAAAAGCAGTAAAAAGACGATTAAGCGTTAAAGACGATTCTCCAACAGCTGAAGGCTGAGAAATCGTAATTTTTCAAAAAGACGATTCTTCATAAAACAACAAAAGAAAAAAAAGCGATTGTTCGAAATAGAAATCGTCCAAGTAAGAAAGCCACAAGAAGAGAAAATTGTGATTGACTATTTTCCAAAGAAGTGAGAAAAGAAATAGAAAATTGTGATTGACAATTTTCTAAAGAAAAGAAGAAAATGAAAACTCGTTATCTATGATTGCGATTATAGAAGCTTTTCTTATTGGTTGATATTGCTACTGCTGACCACGTGAGAACTATCACTGTCATGAACAGAATTAGAAGATCTCTTTCATTAGAAGTTCAGTTGATCACGGATCTGAGAAGATTGATGCTGAAGAACTCTACGGCTGTTATCAAGTAAAGAAATCAGGAACACATAAATCGTGGAAAGCAAGAAAGAATAAAATTAAGAATTAGAGTTATATTAGGATACTTTCATTTTTAGTAGTTTCTTTTATTAAAATTAAATCTCTGTAAGCCGACTCCTTATTATCTATAAATAGGAAGGCTTGGCATAGGAATAAGCATCGAAGAATTTCAGCATCAATTGACGCCTGAGGTTGGATTTTCTTCCGATCAAGTAGTGTATACTAGTTAGAATAGATTAGATATCTGAAGTTCCTCAAGAGCAATTGACGACTGCAATTGAGTGCTGAAGATTAGAGTAGATATCTATAATTTCTCAGGAGTAATTGATGACTGCGGTTGAGGGGTGAAAGATATATTTTACTTTACTTTTTAGATTATATATATATATTTTTTATTTACTGCTTTATAAATATCTCCAAGTTTTAATTTGAATTGACGACCCAGGTTAGAATATGCAGATTAGTATAACGGTTTGTACTTTTCCATCATAAGTTTTCTAAGGTTTGATTGACGCCCAAATTTTAGGAAGTTGTTGATTAGATTAAATCCATATTGATAAGATCTTAGACTTGATTGACGACCAATGCTAAGAGACTAAAAATATGGTGTAACGGTACTGTTTAAATTCATAAATATTCGATAGCTAAATATTAGGATTGACGATCTCAATCAGAAGGAGGATCTATATTTATTTTATGCACTTTAGATTAAAATAAATTCTTTCATTCATATTTCTCCAGTAGATTAGATCTTAAAGATAAATAGATATTTTTAAGATAAGAATTTAAATAGAAGATAAAAATAGGAAATAAATAGATAACAAACTTCCTCGTGGGAACGATCCTATGCTAGTACTATAATTTCCATTGTGCGCTTGCAATAGGTTAAGACTTGAGTTTAAAATAATTTATATACATAAAATCAAGACAATCAACAGGGTACTAGTGAAGAAAACTAATCTCTATAACCGGCTTAGGGTTATTAAAAAATATTATTCAAATGCAAAACTCTATGAAGTGAAAGTGGCTTTGGTTGGGATAATGACCTACGAAGGGTCACTGTTGAAAATGGCATATGGGATAATTATGAGCAGGTGCGATCGCAAGATATTAATAATTATAATTCATTAAGTTGACTATCATTCCGAATAAAAAATAATAATGACTTAATCTTTATGACTTATTTTCACAGGCTCACCCATGGGCCAGGACCTATCGGACAAAAATACTCCAGGATTGAGAGAGTCTTTGCATCATCTTCTCGGATAGTATCGCAGATGGTAGAGGAGTTTACCACTCCGATGACACTCCCATCGAAGAATCTTTTGGGACCCAGAGTTTGGGCGACCAACCCACTCCAACAGGTGAACACAATGCATCCGAGCCTCATGGAGGAACGGATGACAATATGCATGAAACTGAGTCTCAGAACACTGCAGACAGTTCTTCATGTAACCCAACAAGTGGACGAAATAGGCGTGACTCTGCTTTTGGGTCACGAAGAAAGAGAGGTGACCCGGGGGCGGAACTGGTAGGAGCAATAGAGGGCTATGTGGAGGAACTTAAGCTTATTAGGACTAGACCAAGTCTAAGTGAGCGATTTGTTCCGATCCTAGATGAGATTTACACTGGAGGTTTGATGACCCATATCCAGTACCTAGCTTGCCTCTATCGCTTGTTTGTGAAGCCGCTTGCAGAGACGTTCCTAGCCTTACCCCCAACGATGAGGATGGATTTTCTTTCAGAACTATTTCCTCAATAAGATTGCTTTATAAGATGTTTTTGTTATGTTCTTTCTGGCGTATCGTATCATCCATCATACACAACTACTGTATTTTCTTTATGATTTATTTTGACATAATATAATACATGTAGTTTAAACTGGTATATGACTTACACTTTATTTTCTTTCCTATTTAGAACGTAGTATCGCGATGGATGCTATTGACAATGACACAGAGGGCATAATTATGATGGTTGGAGGCATGATAATGTTTGTAGCTTGCTACTATATTAGTCAGGTACGCGGTTCTAGATAATGCGTGCATACCTCCATACTAACTGGACACCAATTTTTGTAAGAAATAATTGCCGGACACGGACGCATGCCATTCGATCTGTTTTGAATGCGAGTGTTGATTTTTTTGAAGCTCTGCTTGGCTTCTCCATAACACAAGACACTTGTTAGTGGAAGAGCAAGTAGCGATTTTTATGCTTATGTTATCTTATAATATGAAGAATCGTTTCACACAAAATCGATTTCAACACTCTGGCTCAACAATTAGCAAATATTTTAATGCTGTCTTAAACGTTATTTTATAGCTTTATCACGATATTGTGGTCCCGGCCATTGGAGCTCTCTCACCTTAGATAGAATGTGATCCACGGCTCTTTCCTTATTTCAAGGTAGAGTTCAATATTGATATTTTATGCTATAAATTTAAAATTAAGCGAGGTGCTTTCCTAATACTAAGCTAGCAATAATTAAAATGTGAAGGATTGCATAGGAGCTATTGACGGCACGTACATAACAACTTGGGTGCCAAAATGTGACCACCCGCGATATCGGAATCGTAAGCAATTTACCTCACAAAATGTACTTGCAACAGTTTCATTTGACATAAGGTTTCAGTACGTGCTTGCTGGTTGGGAGGAGGGATCTACTGCCGACTCTCGAGTTTTGGCGAATGTACTCTCACGTCCTCAAAATAGGTTGACTGTTTTCGTTGAAAAATATTACCTTGTGGATATGCTAACATGATAAACTTTATTGTACCTTATCGGCGAGTTCGTTATCACCTAGGAGATTTCAATAGCTCCAATCCACCACGTGACCCTAAATAATTGTTTAACCAATCTCACTTTCAATTGATAAACGTGGTAGAACATGCGTTCGACACACTGAAGCAACGATTCCCAATCCTCACGTGCAAGGCTCGTTATCATTTACTCACTCAAACAAAGATTGTCATTTCATGTTGCATGCTGCACAATTTCATTCTCACCTATTACGAATACGATTCGGTATTTGAAAAATGGCGGGTCCAGAGAGAGTTAGATCGCGATGACGACAACGTAGTTACTGATGCAAAAATTCGAGCATCACAAACGAGGGTAGAAAGAGAGATTGCCCGAGAATACCGCGAGAGCATTGTAAATGCGCTATGGGAGAGGCGTGCTCCGTGATATGTAAGACCATGTATATAATGTAATGTTAGACTATCTTTAAAATGGAGAATATTCACTTATTTTCAGGGCATAGACAAATTTAACCAATTAGTATACATACAAATGGAGATAAACTATACATATGACTATTTTGTAGATTTCATCATTGACATTAATTTCATATAAGGTGACATCTTATCATTTATATATATATATATGTCGTGAACAGATGGTTTACTACTATGTTATTTTTGTTGGACGACGATCCGAGATATATCGTACTTGGGAGGAAGTTAAAGTCCAAGTTGACGGATACTCGAGCACTTTTCATGTTATCGTATTCACCCTTGATGAGGCTATTGATTGATATAATAGATTCCATGGAATACCAAGCCCACGTGCAATGGATGCAGTTGGGAGGGAGGAAACTGACTAGTTTTGGAAACCAGCAGCGAAGTTATTTTTCTTTACAATTGTACTTCTCGTTGCTTTATATGTGAGCGGGTTGTTGTAAGAAAAAATTAAGATTGTTGGCTTAATATATGTACTCTTTCTTTATTTCAATGCGAGGATGATATTTTAATGAAAATAGTATATTATTTCCTTAGTAATTTTCTTTTCCTCACTTTGCATTTATCATATATTCACTTGATTATGGTTATGATAATTATGGTAATGATGCAGAAATGGCCGATGACGCAGAATTGCATGCTTTAAACCCAATTAGTCCGCCGAGACGTGTGTATCCGCCAGAGGTAATCGATGTTGAGACGAACGTCATGTCCGCAAAGTGCCCTGCGAACAACAATGTCAGTGAAATTATTACTGTACTCAGTTCCGATGAAGAACCTTTGGATGAAGAGAATGAAGCTAACGAAAAAGATGAAGACGAGGAGGAAGAGAAAGAAGAAGACATAGTAGAGGAGGACGGCGAAGCCAAAGATGAGGATTACGAAGAAGAAGATGATACCTCAGATGGCGAATTGGATTCCAAGAGTAACGATGACTCTGCGTCCATTTCAGTGACTCTATAGACAGTAGTAGCTTTTGTGGTCAATATAACAGTAGCATATTTTGTATTTTGTATTGGAACACGACTTTAGTTGGGTTTTAATATTACTCTTACCGAATTTTGAAATATATGTCAAGAGAGTTTCTATCATATAATTCATAATGATTTAAAGAAAAATAGTCATTTACTTATACTTCATCGTAATCCGTGGTGGTAGTGATCAAATTGGAATTTTGTAGCTATATGTCTAAAATATGACATTATGCAAATGTTTTGGGATCGTTCATCACTACACATTTTTACTCAAATTTACTCTCAGTTTTACCATTAAATGCTGCTAGCCATCTGATCAATTGACTATTTATTGGTGTTTAGTATAAGTTATCTAAAATGATCGTGATGATCATCTCATCATTGCTAGCAAGTTGTCACGGGGTCGCACTTCCGCAACCTCAGTCCCGTGCGGCACTTAACGCACGCTTCGCTAGGTCAGCCTACTTCTGATACCAACTGTCGTGAGGGCATCCTTTGACGCGCTTTTAACCCGCGCGGTGCTTCGCTACCGCGTGCAACGAAGCCAACTCATCTGCACATCAGCTCTAATACCACCCGCCTAGAGGACGGGAACTCCCCCAATGTGGTTACCTCTGTTTCACGGCCTACCACCCGGCTCATCGTGCCCCTTACGACATGCCATCTGCACCATTGTGCTAAACTTGGCTTGCTCAAGCTTCACCCTGTGCACTGCACTAGTACCTTGCTTGCCTGCCAAACCAAGCCCACAGCCTTGTGCCTCGCGCTCGCATGCCCAACTGAGTCCCACGCAGCTTGCCTTCATGTGCATTCCGAATTACTAGTACACGTTCATCCTTAGCCCACATGCTGTCGTGCTCAACTGAGTCTCACGCAGCGCCTTGGTGTTTTCACGCGAGGTTGCCCAGCCGTATGCACCGCGACGCGTAGTCCGGAGCCATACTTCAACTTCACCCGGGCCGACGCCCTAGGCCCACCCTTTCAGGGCCTAGGAGACACTTGCGCCCTCGGCAACGCAAGACCCGTGTGTGGGGAATAACTCTAGCTCCTTCCCTATATAAGGGTAAAATACCATTCACCGTAATGGCAGGAGAACCTCAAACCCCTTGGTTTGACATACCGCAACGCCTCCTGCGCCGCTAGCCCACCTTGGCTATGTTGTGTCTGTGACGCTCGCACTTACCCCCATGCTGCGTCTCTCCTCGCAGCCAGCGACCACGCCGCCAGCCCACTTGGCCCCATGTCGCGTGCCCTCCCCGGCACCATGTCGTGCCACACGCACCATCTTTGCCGCAAGCTCGAGTATTGGCCCCGCCACATCCTCCACCACTCCATAAAGCGTCCTCGTTGGCGCGCATGATCGCATGATGGCGACCCCGCCAACTCCTCCCAGCTTGTTCGCATCTCATATCTAGTTCTTAGGTCCGCACCTTCCCACTAGCTCCCCACTGTCACCCCGGTCGGGTCAACTTGGTTCTGTTGTCACAAGGCCCTCACCTGTTAACTAGCTCAGGGATGTCGCGTGCCATCTTGACACCACATCGCATGCCTCCGCACCAGTTTACTCATAGCATCATCGCTTCTGGATCGAACTTGGCTCTGATACCAAAATGTCACGGGGTCGCACTTCCGCAACCTCAGTCCCGTGCGGCACCTAACGCACGCTTCGCTAGGTCAGCCTACTTCTGATACCAACTGTCACGAGGGCGTCCTTTGACACGCTTTTAACCCACGCGGTGCTTCGCTATCGTGTGCAACGAAGCCAACCCATCTGCACATCAGCTCTGATACCACCCGCCTAGAGGACAGGAACTCCCCCAATGTGGTTACCTCTGTTTCACGGCCTACCACCCGGCTCATCGTGCCCCTTACGACACACCATCTGCACCACTGTGCTAAACTTGGCTTGCTCAAGCTTCACCCTGTGCACTGCACTAGTACCTCGCTCGCCTGCCAAACCAAGCACACAGCCTTGTGCCTCGCGCTCGCCTGTCCAACTGAGTCCCACGCAACTTGCCTTCTTGTGCGTTCCGAATTACTAGCACACGTTCATCCTTAGCCCACATGCTGTCGTGCTCAACTGAGTCCCACACAGCGCCTTGGTGTTCTCACGCGAGGTTGCCCAGCAGTATGCACCGCGACGCGTAGTCCGGAGCCATACTTTAACCTCACCCGAGTTCCACACGGCATCGCTGCGTCGACGTCCTAGGCCCACCCTTTCAGGCCTAGGAGACACTTGTGCCCCCTCTGGCAACACAAGGCCCCGTGTGCGGGGGAATAGCTCTCTAGCTCCCTTCCCCTATATAAGGGTAAAACAGTCATTCAGCCAGAATGGCAGGAGAACCTCAAACCCCTTGGTTTGACATACCGCAATGCCTCCTGCGTCGCTAGCCCACCTTGGCTATGTCGCGTCCGTGTCGCGACCGTGACACTCCGCGTCCTACCCCCATGCGACCGTGTCGCGTCCTCGCAGAGCGACCACATCGTCAGGCCCACTTGGCCCTATGTCGCGTGCCCTCCTGGCACCACATGTCGTGCCATACGCACCATGCTGCAAGCTCGAGTATTGGCCCGGTCACAAAGTGCTCTATTATTGTATTTTTGATGAATTAGGGGTTCATCAACAAATTGGGTAATTTGAACTATTTGATCTGTTCCAACATGGATGATAGGATAAACTTTTTTAAGGTTGATATTAAAGTACACAACTTTCATGGTAGCAATCTTATGCACATATGTTGTGTTTGGTCCATGTGCCAACGTTGAGGTCTTAGGTGGACTGGTTGGATTAACAGGAGATATGTGGCTTGGTGGTGTATAAGTGGGTGTTCATGGCTCTAACTATTGAGCTATCATTGATAGAGTCACTCTCTAAGTACTTTTGTTGTATGCATATGTTGCCTGATTGGCACACGACCTGAACCTTGCATTTAATGGAGTTAGGGTGTACTGCCCACACTAGTGTTGCTAAGCCCTACTTTATAATTCCTCTTCTCAAGTTTTGGGATTTTAACTTTTCACTCTTCTCTCTATTTTCGTTTGTTTATTACTGTATTTAGAAAGCATTTAATTGTGATTAGTTTGAAGCACTTGAGCTCTCACGAACATTGCCTCTGGAATTTCAGAGAGCATTAAGGTTGTTATTGATGACTAGGTTGTACCAATCTTCGTTAGGGTTCATGGTTCTCCAAGTGATGACTTCCATGAGCAGACATACATATATGTAAGTAGCTTCTCTATTTTTTAGTTGCTATATTGTATTTATAGTTGGTTTATTTGAATTTCAGATAGAACCTTTGAGAATCACAGGCTAAACAACTTTTCTTTGATTTTATAGCTTTAGTATATTCAGAACTACCATTTTTTAATATCAATTTTTGTAAATGGTAGGATGTGATTGCCCCAGTTCCTGAAATCTCGTCCTTAGTCATAGGGCATTGATTCTACTGTTGGCACAGTTGAATGAGCATGCTAGGCTTTCAATGCACAAAAATGCCCCTTAGAGTGGACTCTATCAAACTTCTGCAGGGGCAAGCCGCAACCACCTTTTGAGTGCAACTTTTGTTAACATAGAATGCCAATAGTACTGTACTTATATTTGAACCTGCATATAGCTGTAGTCAAGAGAAATGTGGAGCAGGAAAAATAACCAGCATATAATTGTAGCCTTATGTATTTTTATCAATTTCGTCTCCTATTCCAATAAAATCCTGAATTCACCCAATCTTATTCAATATAATGTTTCCAAGTTGTAGACGTCTAATTCCTAAGTTCTATGGGAACTTACAACTTTAGTGACTTCCAAATTCGATAGTATGGGTTTGAGAAAATTACATTATGAATGTGAATGACTAGAGAGATCTTTCTTTTTGATCAATGACATCTTCGTTCATTTATCTTTTATCGCCTCTTAGTAATTGGTAAATGTTGTGCCTGAAATTTGTGACTTCAAATGAAATCTTTTCTCTATTGATAGAAATTTTGGCATTCCATTGTAATATTTGAAATGAAGGAAAATGTAACTATGATATGTTTTATATTAAACGGGCGGGGTCATCTTTGAATTCCACTTATTGTTACATATTACAAAGTGGGAGTACTGTTGAGAATTCCTCTTATTGTTACTACTACAAAGGACTAGGAGCTTGTTGAGAGAACTAGACTTGATAAAGGTATCTTCTTGTGATAGCTATTTAATTGTTCTTAAACTTGCTTTCAATCTTTCAAAGGCTTCAAAGTGAGTTATCTAAAGAGAGCCTTAGATCTATTCTTAATTACAAGGTGTGGCCTGTTTGTGTGTCTATGGGAATTATAACTAGGTTTGTGTGTGGGAGTTTGGTTTTTTGGTTTACTCTTTACATATAAGTTGGTGTGTTAGTACTAATGAGTGTGTGATCAATATTTCGTAAGAAGTGATATATATACAAATAAGATAAGGGTCTGAGTGGATTAATGAACTATACCCTAATTCTAGTCATTGTGAACACACATGCCATTGAGCCACTGGTTTGTACTTCATAGTTGCATTGATTGGCTAAGGAAGAGTGAATGTTAATATTTGATACTAAATATTAACCATTTTTAATTTGCTAGTCCCTTGTTGAATTCTTTGAGACACTTTCCAAAAAATGGGCACTTGAGTGCATGAAAAACCTTTTGATTGTTATTCTTAGGGGAAATATTCATATTAATGTGCAGGTATTTCTATGTTTGTGTGTGTAAGTATTTTGTTAGTCATCCTTGAATGAAGGTTCTGACACGTTTCTGTCCAGACTGCCAAAGAATATTCTGAGCAATTAGGCGTGGATGCATCCATTAGTCTATTTGAGCAATTTAAGTCATTTGAAAGACTATAGTTTTTCCTTTTTAATTTTCTCACCAATCCCGAAGATGACCTTCCTAAACTTGTATTTGCTTCAAACCAATGACAGCTCAATATGTCTCCAATACATGCAGGAAATCAAGACCAAGAATGGCCAGCCACATGGAGATGGTACTATTGGGCGTTCCCCATTGCTTGGACTTGTTGCATCATAGTTCGAAGACTTGCACACACCTATGTAGGACAGTGATGAGACGGTGTCAGAGTTTTTGAGGAGGTACTACGGATTCAAGCATGATTTCTTGGGAGTGGTTGCAGCTATGATTGTTGGGTTCGACATCCTCTTTGCATCTGTTTTCGCCATTTCGATCAAGTTGTTGAACTTCCAGAGAAGATAAAAACATCTTTTCAATGAGTTTCACTTGGAGGAATGTATATTAAGAAACTACGTTTAGAGAGTGTATTTTTTATAAAAATATTGGATGGAAGAATTTGGTGTTCTACGGATGAATATATAGTTTTCTTTTAACGCATTGTAGGGTGTCGAATGTAATTTTTTATTGTACATTTATTATGTGTGTCAAATTTGCTCAAAGAAATTAAGTCGGTTGAATTGGGGAATTTCAAAAAAAAAAAAAAAAAAGAGATCTATGCCGACAGCTGGGGAACCCTACGCCGACGAGTGGCAGTCGTCGGCATAGGGTCTATTTTTTGTAGTGAGGTTGTGCAAATTTCAAGATCCAAAATGACCGGCATCATCGGCCTACCGCATAAACCCAATTTACTGGGATAGTGATGCTTCATGAGGTAAAATATCTTAAGTTTGGAGATTCTCTCAAAATTTTTACGCAAATCGTTCTTTTCAATGTAATATATAACAACTATAAAAAGGTGTTTTTACGAGGCAAAATTATAGCAAAAAGAACGCTCACATTACAACAGAAAATTACATGTGATATGAATTTTACAGGTAATCTAGTCAGCATAATATTACTTGTAATGTCTATATTACAAGTAATTTATTACGACTAAACAAACGTGCTCTAAATGTTTCTCGTATGCTGACATTTTGGAGACCTTTTTCACATTTTCAAATTACCCTTTTCGGCACACATTTGGAACCCTAAACCCATCTTTGCCCCCATCCACTCCGATGAACCCACCTCCCACTGCCATCAGCGAATTCACATAGGGGAGCGATGACGACTAATAGACGCTTTCTACCGATGCCAAACAAACGTTTCCCAATCGGAGACAACGGTTTTTCCACAATGCCAAGCAACGAGCTTTACATAGCAGTGGGAAACATACACTCCACATCGGCAGGGTATTACAAGGAAGAACAGAAATGCGCCATTGAAGAAACCAGAAGTTCACAGTCCCCTGTAGCATCCTTGGAGAATAGGCGATTGGAGATGCTATGTATGCGGGTATCACAACTTCAAATCCAAGATCCTTTGTAACCGTAGAAGTTGCGCAGCATATGCAGAAATTAACACAAGATTTCCATGGAATAGATAGGTTCCTTGGCCGAGGAAAGAGGATACTCCTATCACTCCTGATTAGATCAAAAACCTTCATCAAGGGGCCTCGATTTGGGGAAGAGGTCGGGCCAGATTCAAATCGACGGCCCTTTCTCCTCCTATCTCTGTAGGCCAGAACCTAGAGGCTGCTCATTGGGAAGTTGCGCTATCCAATAGAAGGGTTATGATTCATAATTCCAACGGGAAAATATCGACAGCCAAAATGAAGAAATGGAGCGCCTTGAGCTGGAAGGAACACGAACTAGTAGGCCTCTGGAAAATCAACAAGCACAATTTTTTGGCCTATTTCTATGATCGAACTTCAGCTTCTGATCTTATTCTCACAAGAACTGATTGCATCGACAGGCAGATGATAGCCTTCTCAAGGTGGAGCCCCTCCTATAACATGATTACGCCCCCCAGCGAGTCCCTTTGGATCAGAGTTCGAGGATTACCTGCACACCTTTGGAGCCACATCTTTTTTAAGGAGAGAGCCGACAGATGCGGGGGCTTATCGGAAATTGACCATAATTCCCTAAATTTTACCGTAGTCGAGTATGCTAGAATCAAGGTTTCTACACACCCTTGGTGGCTTATCCCTAGAGCCATCGAATTGAGGATGAAGGAAGAATCAATCGTTCTAGCGATTGACATTGAACTCGAGGGGAAAAATCCCTTTACCTCACCATCGAATTCCCCTGCTTCAATCTCTCAAACCTTAGCTTCCACATTTCCTGCAAACATCCCACTTTTAGGACGTCCTCACGCCATGGATTTGAATGATGACCGCTTCGACCGTCCTGTCAACCTTCCTACTCTTAGAAACCACGGTATCATGAAACCGATCTACGTTCCAAAAGCTACTTCTAGAACGACTCTTGATATCGGCCCAGCCTACCCTGCAACAAAACTCGCTTTCGTTCACCTATCGGCACCCACACCAGACATGGCGGTGAAAAGATTTGGTCATTTTGTTGACCATCCATTCAGATTGGGCTCCCTCGATTTCGAATTTCAAGTTGGCACTTGCTCGAAAGCTAAGCAACATGTCAACGCGCAATTAGGGAATCATATTGTCCGTGGAACTCCCCTAGCGGCTGATTCCTCATATCATACTAAACTAATTGACAACAAACCTAAAAGCACAAATCCTGAAAATGTTTCCCATGAGATAGCCCCAGAAATCATCACTAGTGATGTCAATGTTTCCAAATTGGCCAATTTACCCACCATGCTGGACTAGCAACCAGATCCGGGTCCCATTAACTCTCCACTTTCTAGCCCCGCCCTGGAAGGCCATTATCAACCGGATGCTGGCAAAATTTCAAATGCAGCCAATCTGCCACTCGGGCCAGTCTCCGATAATACCTATGGATCCCCTACCACCCCCGATGTTGCCTTACGATCCCCATCATCCATTGTTTTATTCTTGGCTGCCTCTCCAGATCTCCCTCCCGGATATCATTACAACAATCCTCTTCTCATATCATTGCCGTTCAGTCAGACAAAAACATGAATTTTACAGTGGACGACCAAATCGAAGAAGATGCGTCCAACGAAGGAGGCAGCTCTTGGAAGGACAATATGAGCGAGGACAGAGATATCGATATTACATCCGGTCGACTTCGCTTTGATCTCATAGATGAAGAACAAATTGAAGAAGCAATTAATCCCTCACATTCAGCCATTCCCAACCTTCAGGATTCTCCCCTAATATGTAGAAAGTCGAGTCCCGCTTCCTCATTTTTAATGAAGAGCGAACAGAACGAATTTCAAATTCTTTCCAACGTCAAATCTGAACATTGGAAGAAAAAGGAGGCTGAGCACAAAAGACTACAATGGTCTATAAATTTCATTAGTGGTCACTGGTTTCTTCAATGTTTATTATGTCTTTTCTTTCGTGGAACGTTAGAGGTCTGGGTTGACCCAATAAATGCACTGCTGTTAAAAGATTAGTGACCAGCACTAAGGCCAGGATTGTGATGCTTCAAGAAACAAAGTGGTGCTGTGGTGACAACACCAAGGTCAGATCAGTCACTCCCAACGCCAACTGGAATTGGTTTCATAAAAACTCGATCGACACAAAAGGCAGAATTCTAATAATGTGGAATGATATGATCCTCGAAAATAAAGGTCAGTGGGTGGGCAACTTTAGCATTTCGATTCTTTTTTCCAATAGATGCAACAATGATACTTTTCTATTTAAGGCGGTTTACGGTTCTTGCTTGCAAGGTATGGACGTTGAACTGTGGGAGGATCTATATCGATGGAAAATCCTCAACAAAGATCCTTGGGTCATCTGTGGCGACTTCAACGCCATTACCCACCCTAGCGAAAGATCAAACAACCACAAAATCTCCCCATCAATGAGGAATTTCATGGATTTCCTCAACAAAGTAAAATTGATGGACATCCCTATGACCGGAGCTTGCTTCACTTGGTCCAACGGTCGCAACCCTCCCACTCCATGTCGCTTGGACTGAATTCTGATTAATGAAGAATTTTCCAAACATCCCACTGCCGATTGTGAAGCTCTAACTAAAGTTGTATCCGATCACACCCCGATCATTCTTAACCTGAACGGAGTCAAATGGGGACCCGCACCTTTTCGTCTCTTCAATCACTGGATGGAAATCGATGAGCTCAATACCAATATTCTCAAATGGTGGTTTGATCCCATTATCCTTGGTAATTCGAACCAAGTCTTCATCAAATTGCGTAACCTCAAAAATTGATATCTACGTGGAACAAAGAGAGAATCACCAAACTGAATGCCAACGAGAATTCCCTTATGTAAAAAATCAGGTTGATCTATCTCGCCGAAGAAGTTAGAAATCTTTCCAATAATGAAATTGTTACCAGAGAGGAGGCTAGAGTCGATTTCGAAAATATTGCCCTCACCAAGGAAAAGAATGGCAACAGAAAGCTTGTATTAAGTGGCTTAAGGAGGGTGACCGCAACACCAAATTCTTTCATGCCTTTGCTATTACCCGTAGAAGAATCAACACCATCACTGCTTTCTAGAAAGCTGACACTCTTCACACTCAACCGGACAACATAGCTCAGATCGCCATCAACTATTACTCAGATCTTTTCAAAGAATTCGATCAAAACAGACCCAGACTTGCCAATATTCAGCCCAAGCCCATCTCCACCTTCGACGCCAAGTACATGGAAGAAAAATTCCAAAGAGGGAGAAATTGTGGCTGCTATCAAAGGTTGCAAAGCCGAGAGGGCTCCAGGCCCGGATGGTTACACATTTGGCTTTTTCCAAAAGTATTGGTCCACTTTAAAACCCAACATCATCAAATTTCTTGACAAGTTTTGGGAGGATGAATATATTCACAAATCTGTCAACTCTAACTTCATTATCCTTATCCCCAAAGAGAGGGGTGCCTCCGAGATGAGGAAATTTCAACCCATATCCCTGGTTTCCAGCCACTACAAAATTATCGCTAAAATTCTCGCTAATAGGCTAAAAAGGTGATCGGCTCTGTAATCTCCAATTCACAGGGTGCTTTTATCGAAGGCAATCAAATCCTCGATCTCACAGTTGTGGCTCAAGAATGCAACCACTCGACTCATTCTTCAAAAAACAAGGGGCTTTCATCAAAATAGATATGGAAAAAGCCTCTGATAGGGTCAGTTGGAATTACCGTCTTTGGATGATGAAGAAGATGGGGTTCAGAGCGAAGTGGAGATCCTAGATCCATGGATGTCTTGCTATTGTTCACTTTTCCGCTATCATCAATGGGAAAGCATGGGGTTTCTTCGAATCTTCTAGAGGTTTAAGGCAAGGCTGCCCAACATTGCTAGTGAAGGTCTAGCGCTCATTTTCCAAAAGGCGGAGCTCGATGGTATAGTCATTGGTTTCTCTAATCCTAGATGCAACTTTAATATTAATCTATTGCAATATGCGGATGATTCTGTGATCATGTGTGACAGCAACCTCGCCCAAATTCAGCAAGTTTACAATCTTTTAAAAGCCTATGAGGTAGCCTTGGGCCAATGCATCAACTATGCTAAATCAAACATTTACAGCATCAACACTGACTTCAATGCTTTGAATTCTTGGGCTACCAATGTCAGTTTAGTCCCCGCCAGCTTTCCTTTTAAATACCTTGGCATTCCCATCGGGTGGGCAAAATCAAAAATACCAATTGGAATCCTATCATCACCAAGGTAAATGACAGACTCCTTGGTTTGAAGAGTAAAATGCTTCCCATGGTGGGAGACTAACCCTAGTCCAATCTGTCCTAAATGCAATCCCCACACACTACTTATCCATTTACAAGTGTCCTTCTACAGTTTACCATCAAATCGAAAGGCTTCAAAGGACTTTCCTTTATAACGACTTGGGGGAAGAGAAAAAGCTGCATCTCGTTAGTTGGGACAAGGTCACCAAACCTAAGTGGGCCGAGGGGCTTGGCATTAGGCCTCTAGCTAATATGAACAGTGCGTTGCTCATGAAGTGGTGGTGTCGTATCGAAGATTCCTCCAACCACGTGTGGAAAGACATCGCGACTAAGAAATACCGTATGAACAAAGAAGGTTGGGAACTAAACAGATCCAAATACAATGTCTCTTCCTGGTGGTGGAAAAGTATTCTAAGCACTAGAGAGGAGTTTTTAAAGAATGTCTCCTATGTTCTTGGCAACGGCAAAAGTATTCAATTTTGGATCGATATGTGGCTTAGTTTTGATCGCACTTTACATCTCAAATTCCCAAGATTATTTCACATCACTATTGATCACATGACCACAGTTGCAAAAAATTTCAATCCCGTTGGGAGTTCAAATTGGTTTATTACCTTCAATCATAGATTTGCCGATTCCGAAATAGAAGAATATAGTGAGCTCTCTGGTTTGCTCAATAATGTGAGCCTTAGACCACTCCTGATGTAAGAATCTGGTGCAACAAGTTTAATAAGCCCTTCACTGTCAAATCAGCTTTTCACTCTCTCAATCCGAACCTTCAGGAGGTTGATTGGAAGCACATCTGGAAGCTTAAGATACCCTCCAAAATCAACTACTTCATTTGGTCTTTATGATGGAACAAGATCGCGACTATTTCTAATCTTAACAGACATGGTATGAACTTCTCCCAAAACTGCTATTTATGCCAAGAGATTGAAGAAAACTCTGACCACTTATTTCTTCACTACAACAAAATTTGGCCTGTTTGGGGACAGTGCCATTGGAAATCACTCCTACATCCAAAGCAAAATTGTTGACATTATTATTGGTCGGGATCGGGCTCCAGCAACTGGTTTCAAGAAGTGGATTTGAGATCATCTGCATGTAGCCATCATCTGGAACATCTGGATCACCAGGAATGCTATCAGATGTCAAGGTGCCTCATTCAATGAAGATTAAGTTATCCGATCCAATATTATCTCTATCTGCAGCTGGGCCATTGCTGCTGGCATAGATTCCCCCTCCATCCCAAGCCTTAAGACCTTCGACTCTCACAAGCTTCTTTCTTTTCTTAATAACTTGTAATTCTTTTGCGATTGGTTTTTCTTTTTGTAATCTAATAGGCTTCCATCTATTAGTACGGGGCTTTTTTAGTCAGAGGTTTTTTTCTGGACATCTCGGTTTCCTCCTATGTAGGTTTTTCCGAAGTGTTTGGGTTTCCTGTGTTTTCCCAAGTATCTCTCTGGTTTTCTCCGGCTCTCCGATTTTTCTATAGAGCAACGCTTGGGTGCTAGCCAGTGTTTTTATCGGTCTCTCCGAGGCACTGGCCTAGCTTTCTTTACTTAATACAAAACATCTTTCAAAAAAACAAAAAACTTTCTAACGTCTGCTAAAACTTTTTTCAAATAATCCTTTTTTTTCTTTGGTTATTATTTTAACTTAGGGTAGCTTTATTAACACTTGTGGAATTTTGGAGAGCACCTATGCCAAAATTACCGATTGCTCTGAATCAGACGATGAAGACAATTTTTCGCCCCAATCTTTCAAACAAGGAATCTTGAGATCATGGACCTACTATCAGACATTCAAGTTTTTATGCTACGTTGACACAAATCTCAAAAAAATGCCCTAAAATACATTTGAGCGTGATGTGTGCCTTGTGATTTTAGAGTCACTTTTTAAAATTTGTGTCATGTGAAATGAAAAACTGGCCATCTGATGTCACGCTCATGGCCTTTAGATCCTTTTATGTGGGAGATTAGGTCGAAAAACGATTCCCATAGTCTAATTTAAAGCAATTAATGATTTTTATCATAGGTACCCTCCAAGATCAGAT
This sequence comes from Chloranthus sessilifolius, assembly GCA_021018995.1. Taxonomy (NCBI): domain Eukaryota; kingdom Viridiplantae; phylum Streptophyta; class Magnoliopsida; order Chloranthales; family Chloranthaceae; genus Chloranthus; species Chloranthus sessilifolius. The sequence goes on along the minus strand of CM037590.1, from coordinate 143,691,979 downwards.
GAGTGTTAATAAAGGTACCCTTTAATTTATATATATTTTTCAATAATTTTTTTTATAAAAATAATAATATTTCAATATCAATCAGTTTGGCCAATACATAGCCGACATATCTAATTATACGTATCAACAGAGTGTTGGCCGATATGCCCCATATGTATCGCTTTTAAATCCTTGATCGAATAATCTAACAAGTTGGTCAATGCACTTTGGTGTTAAATGTGCAGCGTTTTCTATATTCAATTCAACTACACTATTTTGTTTTGGAATAATCTATTCATTTATTGACTTTTCAAGTTCCTGAATTTTCAATTTCATCTCACACATATATATATATATATATATATATATATATATATATATATATATTAAAGTAATTTGACAGCTACAGAGGGTGTGTGTCGCTGGTGTTACAGGGAGCAATCTCAATCCGCCCGCACAATTAATACTTCGGACACGGATTTCTAGCATCTACGAAATCGTTACATCTGCTAACTTTTAAGGATATCGTTGGACTAAGATTGGCCACTTGGCCGGTGTACTGCTTTGCGGTGGAGGGGTTGTGTACTTAATACAAATCTTTATATTAATTAATGGTACTTAACCCGACACCTAATATATACTCTATGCTATTGGTCAATGGTCAAGCCGATCAGTTTTTCAAGATCTGACCTCTTATCGTTTGATTTTAGACCCTCTCAGGCCTTCTTTGGCAAAACCCTTGCGAAAGTTTTGCTTATTTACTTCCCATGAGCCGATAGGCTAAATAAATAAAAAATCAGTTTATTGTGACACATTAAAATAAGTGTTTCATTGCACATTATGAAAATAGGGGTGTCACCTTACACGATTAAACTACTTTTCATTTTTGCGAAGAATTTAAACCGTCCAATTGCTTGTCCATTATTGAAACATATCTCAATTAAAGAATCACACGAATAAGATAATGCACACCGCCCAATCAATGAGCTTTTAATATTAGCCATTAATATTAAAGTGCACATATTTTAGGCAAATGTAATGGTCATTGGCTAAGTCATCACAAAGTTTATTGAACATAGAATCGAATCAAAATTGTGAAAACTGTGAGTCAATAGTTTCTTATGTCTAAATATAATCATTTATACACATTCATATTCAAATGTATAGTAGTTTAACATCCTTTGCAAATCTATCAATTAATATTCTCAGCCCATATTTACAAAGGTGCCTTTATTTTCAACTCAAATTCAATTTTCTCAAATTGTGTTTTTGCGTTTTTAAATTATTGACTTCTTTGAATCATACCATGAAAATCTTTTCCGGCGAAATCTTTGCCCCAATGGATCTTGAGATCAAGATCCTACTATCAGATTGTCAGATTTTGATTCAACATAATATACATCCACATTTGATTAATGGTTGTGATCACGTTCACTTTTTGAGATGTATATCTCATTTAGAATCAAAATTTGTCCCACAGATTCAAACCAATCAACAATTTAAGCATGTGAAACCTAGGTTGAGAAGGAAGAATCTTGTGTTGTAAATGACAATTTTTTTTGTCCAAGACAAGTGGGATCCACACAACAGCCAGACATCGGATTATTTCAACTTTGCGAAGAAAAAAATCAATTTTTAAGGGAAAAAAGGGAAATTTTCATAAAATCCCCTGAATTTTCATCGCAATGTCCCACGGGCACTAGACTTTAGGAAATATAACCTAGACCCCGAAAGAATACAAATATCACAAATTTTGACCCCTACCGTCAATGTTCGTCTCTTGTTAGACGAAAATCATCTAGTAAATGCGAAATGACTGTCACGAGTCAAGACCTCTGTGGACATGTCAATGATACGCACTCAAAAAGCATCCAGCTTACCCTTATCGGCTAGAAATTGATGGAGGTCCAACAGAGACTTATTGTCTCTTTCGCTGGGTAAAAAACCAAAAAATCTAGAACCGTTTGTCAGCATTTCGGAACCTGTTGAAAGTAGTTGCTCTCTACAATGGCCCCCTGGATTCGACGATCCTCCGATCCCAGATCAGGCTATTGTAAATGTATTTGGGGAAAAAGAGGTTACAGACAGAGGCTTCGTGGAGGCAGAGGTTGCGGACAGAGGCCTCTTCGAGGCTGAGGTTACGAACAGTGAACTTGGGGAGGCAGAGGTTATGGCTGGCTACTCTGGGGTGGACGAGGTTGCGGACAATGATGTGGGGGAGGCAGAGGCCACAAATGGTGATGATGGGGAGGCTGAGGCTACAAATGACGTTCTTGGTATGGACCGTCTTCTTTTTGGAGTGGATCATAACGACTATGCCCCCTCAACGCCTATTCATCATTCTGATTCTCATCTCCAAGATTGCCTCCACACTCAAAGTGCACTAGATTTCTGCAGGAAACTGAGGATCTCTTTTGATGGAAGAGAGGAGGAGCTCCTCAAAATTATGGACTTCATCGAAAACCAAACTCGGATGGTTGTCCCGAAAAACTCCTCCAAACAGAAGTCTAAGTTAGAAAGGGAGCTTAAACGTTTGCAAACCTCTGTGTTCTTCTCGGGTAAACACAAACAAGGGGAGGGGACATCTAACTATCCATGATCTGTTTATCATGGAATATCAGAGGGATGGGGACTTTGAATAAACGGCGACATATCAGGGATCTAGTTCGGTCTCATCATGTAGAGGTGTTGATGATTCAAGAAACCAAACTGCAGTCCATTAATGGGTCCATCATTAGAGATCTGGGATTTGGAGGCTCATGTGATTGGGAGGGGATTAACTCTCAAGGGGCAGCTGGTGGAATCCTTACTGTTTGGGACTCCTCCATCTTCAACAGAGGAGCTTTTTTCAAAGGGGAATTTAGCCTTTCCATTATTCTTCAAAGAATATCTGATGGCATTTCCTTTCTTTTCTCCAACGTTTATGGCCCCCGGATTGAAGCTCTTCGACCCAGTTTTTGGGCTGAATTGGAAGGGGCAAATGCATCTCTCGAACTTGGAATAGTAGGGTAGTGTATTGTCGGGGATTTTAACGTCACCAGATTCCTATCAGAAAGATCGTCATCATCGGGTTCTATTTCTCTCGGGTCGGTAGCATTCTCTGAGTTTATATCCAAGAACAACCTCCACGACGTGCCTATATCGGGGGCAGCTTTCACTTGGTCTGATTTGCATGAGGTTCCTACACTCTCCAAATTAGATCGATTTCTGACCTCGGAGGACTGGGAAACATGCTGCCTGGATCACGTGGTGGAAGCCTTGCCTCGTCCCACCTCGGATCATCGCCCATTGATTCTTTACCCTCGGGCTCCCTCGGCTAAACTCAAGAGATTTCATTTTCAACTCATGTGGTTTGAAAATTTTGATGTTTTGCAGGTGATTTCAGATGCTTGGAATTTAGTTAATGAGGTGGGGTGGGCAAGTAGAAGATTTATGCTCAAACTCTGAACGGTGAGGTCTGCACTTAGTGTGTGGAACAAGAATGCTTTCGAAAATATTTTCAGCACTAAAAGAAATCTCCTCGAGCAACTCAAAGCCTTCGATGACAAAGAAAAAGTCGCTCAGCTTTCGAGATCTGATCGGGACATTCAATTTATGCTCAAAGAAGAACTTCAAATCACTCTTAGAAGGGAAGAAATTTATTGGCGACAGAATTCTAGGGACATTTGGGTGAAGGCTGGTGATCGCAATTCAAAATATTTTCATAGACTTGCCTCCAATAGAAGAAGACGCAACCACGTCACCAACATTCAGGTAGGGAACTCATCTTTTTCTAATCCTGTCGACATATCTCATGCTTTTGTCTCTCACTTCAGCAATAGATTCAAAAATTTTGGTGGTTTCAGACCGCAGCTCAATGGGTTGGCTTTCAGATCTCTCTCCCAACAAGACTCCTCGAGCCTTGAATCAGAGTTTTCGGAGGACGAAATCAAGGCCGCTGTTTCTGATCTGGCCGGGGATAAAGCCCCTGGTCCAGATGGTGTCCCCCTCGCTTTCTACAAGAAAAGTTGGAGTGTTATTAAAGGGGACCTGTGTGATGTTTTTAAAGAATTCCATCAGAGGGGAATTATAAGCCGTGACATGAATGCGACCCTTCTCGCTTTGATCCCAAAATCTGACGGAGCTGTTGATGTGAACGCGTTCAGACCTATCAGCTTCATCAATGGAGTGTATAAGATTTTAGCGAAAGTCCTTGCCAACAGGCTCAAGAAAGTCCTTCCCCTCTTGATCTCTCCTACTCAATCGGCTTTCCTTCAGGGACGTCAACTTATAGACAGTGTCTTTATTGCCAACGAATGTGTCGATAGTTATCATGGCAAAAAGAAGCAAGGTTTCATTTTTAAAATCGACCTTGAGAAAGCCTATGATAATGTAGATTGGAATTTTTTACTATACATGCTTTCTCGGATGGGATTTGGTCCCAGTTGGATAAGATGGATAAAGGGCTGCATTTCCTCAGTATGGATGTCAGTCATCGCTAATGGATCGATTGAGGGCTTCTTCCCGGTTGAGAAAGGGCTTCGTCAAGGGGATCCCTTATCCCCCTTCTTATTCCTCATTGTTGCGGAAGCCCTCCATGCTCTCTTGAACCGTGCTACTGATTTGAAGTTGTTTAAAGGATTCGAGATAGCTAGAAGCATCTTACCTATATCCCACCTCCTCTATGCTGACGACACCGCCATTTTTGTCGACGGAAGCTCGGAGGAACTGATAATGGTAAAAAAAATTTTGCTCCTCTTTCAATCAGTGTCTGGCCTTAAGGTCAATTTAGCCAAATCTTTGTTAGTTGGAATAGGCTGGGATCAAGACATAGTTGATTTTTTGGCTAGTGGCTTGGGCTGCAAATCGGGTTCTCTTCCCTTCATATACCTTGGCCTCCCAGTTGGACCCCATCTCCCTGGTAAAAAGTTATGGCAAGTTTCACTTGATAGATCGACTAAACGGTTAGATGGGTGGAAAGGAAAATATCTCTCATTAGCGAGCCATCTCACTCTCATTAGATCGGCGTTATCGGCGCTCCCTGTCTTTTATATGTCCCTCTTTCCTTGTCCGGCTTGGGTAAGACAAAAATTAGAGAAAAAATTTAGGAATTTTCTTTGGCAAGGGACAAACGAGAAAGGTAAAGTGCACCTAGTCGATTGGAGTCTTATTTGTAGAAATTTAGCCGATGGTGGTTTGGGAGTTATTAGTTTGAAAGACTTCAATAATGCACTCTTAGCTAAATGGCTATGGAGGATCCAGACGGAACCGGAAAGTATGTGGCGCCAACTTCTACTTGCTAAATATGGTTCAGATAATAGTGTTTGGGAGATCAAAGAGGCCCCTAGGAGATCGGGATCGGGCATCTGGAGAGCTATCAACGATAGGAAAAATATTTTCAGATTTGGTGCTATCATTTATGTGGGAAACGGGGCGAATACTCTTTTTTGGAAGGATGTGTGGAAGTATAAAGTTCCGATAAAGAATCGGTTCAAATTGATATTTGATGTGGGTACCTCAAAGAATGCCTCAGTAATGGATGTCGCAGTATTGAGCCAGTAGGCAGATATGTTTTGGAAGGTGCCGGTTTCGCGCAGATTATACGATTCTGAGATCCGGGAATTGGCGGAGTTGCTGGGGGAGCTGGATTCCACTCCATTTCCTAATCCAAAATTTTCAGACCGTCCGATTTGGTCCCTTGGCAAAGATGGCTCCTTTTCTGTCAAATCCCTTTACCGCTTTCTTACCACGACTGTCACCCCAAGGTTTCCGTGGTTGTGGATTTGGAAATCCAAGGCTCCTCTCAGATCTATCACCTTCGTTTGACTCGCTATTATGGATAAAATCCTAACAGTGGACAACCTTCAAAGCATAGGTTTCCAAATTCCTAACAGATGTGTGTTATGCTTCAAGGATTTGGAAAACAGTGCCCACTTATTCATTCACTGTTCTTACTCTTCTCAAATTTGGAACTCTATTTTTCGATGGTTCGGAATATCTTGGGCCTTGCCTTTCTCGGTTGCAGAGCTAGTCGGATCTTGGTTTATTCCCGGCTATCCCCTCAGAGCCAAAGGAGTCTAGGGTCTCCTCTTGTTCGCTTTTCTCTGGTTGCTTTGGAAAGAACGCAATAACAGAATCTTCAACAACAAGCTCTTGACGGCCTCTTCTTTATCTGATCAGATCGTCATCAAATCCCTGCAATGGGCTAAGAATCAGGGTATGCTTCATCCGTACTCCATTCAGGATTGCATGAGAAATTGGGACATTGTGTCTAGGGGTGACCATCCAGAATTTCTATTTTTCTAATTTTCTGTATTATTTTTTTTGGATCCTTCCTCGGCTCGGTCCCAGGTTGCCTTGGGTGAACTGCTGGCTCACTTGGCTCCTGTAGACTTGGCTGAGGTCATGTACTTATGTTTTCCTTTCTTTCTATGATAAGGGTGAGGCCCCTCCAATCTCAGCGTGATTAACCAAAAAAAAAAAAAAAAGATCATGAGACGGATGTTGATTGCAGTAGAGGCCAAAATTTGGGCCTTTATATTCCTTGGGGTATTGTTTGGCTCTAATTTAGACGTTGAATTGTTGTTTGACTCTAACTTGGAGGACCTACGACAGGTTAGTTACGTTCAGACTCTATATAAGGCTAGTTTCTCTTAGATTGGAAGTAAGATTTAGATATTCTATATAAGGCTAGTTTCTCTTGGATTATAGGTAGGGTTTGTATCTTCTATATAAAGGGAAAACTCTTGGTCGAATTATAGAGTTGAGATATCATTGTAAAACTTTGAAAAACCTATCTATGGTTTTGAGGAAAGCTTTGGTGAGGCTTGAGTATTCTTGTATTCATGTGTGATCTTCAATACAATGAATCATCGTTGCCCGTAGACGTAGGCATAGCGCCGAATCACGTAAATAGTCTCTTGCATATTTGTGATTGATTTTCTTTCGTTTTGCATTATTATTTGATCGTTCATCGTGAGATCGTTGGCTAGTCTGTGAGCTTCCACGCAATAAATTGGTATCAAAGCAAGGTTAGGTTTCTGTTCTACAATCAGATATGACATCAAAGTTCGCAAAAGTTTCAAACTCGAGTTTCGAGATTAAGAAATTTGACGGGAAGATTAATTTTGACTTATGACAAGTACAAGTCCGAGATATTTTGATTCAACAAGGGTTGTACAAGACATTGAAAGAGCTTACGGGTAAGTTGACAGATATGTCCGATGATGATTGGAAAGAATTTGAACTTCAAGTGTGTAGTACGATTCGACTATGTCTAGCGATGAAGATTATGTACAATGTGATGCCGGAGAACTTGGTGGCCTCGCTGTGGCCAAATTAGAGTCTTTACATGACGAAATCTCTGACAAGTCGTCTATATCTCAAGAAGCAACTGTACAAGTTACACATGAAGGCAGATACTTCTTTCAATGAACATCTTAATAAATTCAATAGAATAATATCTGAATTATTAAATATTGGAGAAGAGGTTAAGGATAAATACAAAATAATACTGCTTTTATCTTCCCTCCTTGATTCCTATGAGCATCTTGTTATTACTCTGCTCTATGGAAATGATATTATTGAACTAGAGTCGGTTACAGCGGCACTGCTTTGTAATAACATGAAAAAGAAAGGTTTAGATAGTGATACACAAGCAGATGACTTGCTGGTTAGGGGGAGAGCAAAGGACCGTAAATTCGAAAGGGGTAGATTAAAGTCTAGATCTAAATCCAAAAACAGAAAGACAATATAATTCTACAAGTGTCACGAAAAGGGTCCCATAGGCAGACATTGTCCACAATTATAAATAAAGAGAGACGATATTCAGGATAAGAAGCAGAAAGGGGTTGTTGATGAGGCTAATATAGTCGAATAGGCTTCGGATGATGATAGAAATGTGTTGTCAGTGATTTCTGATAAATACTCACAGAATGTATGGATAGTTGATTCAGGGTGCTTCTACTACATGTGTCCAAATAGGAACTGGTTCACATCTTATAAAGAGGTGAATGGTGGAGCGATTTTAATGGGTAATAATATGACATATAAAACAATTAAAAAGGGGAGTATCGAAATAAAGGTGCATGCTGGTGTTGTGAAAATATTGATCGATGTACGTCATATTTTGGAACTAAAGAAAAACCTCATATCGCTTGGTACACTAGACTTCAATGGGGTCAAGTTTGTAACCCAAGGCGAAGTTTTGAAGTGACAAAGGGATCTCTGGTTGTGATGAAAGTAGAAAAGATTGGGAACATTTACTTTTACCAGGGAGTACAATGACAGGTGGAGCAGTAGTATCTACGTCAGATGATAGTGGTTTGTCCTCTACACAGTTATGACACATGCGCCTGGGGCACATGTCAGAAAGAGGAATGACAGAGTGAAGTAAGCAGGACTTGTTGAAATGTGCAAAAGCAAGAAAAGTTGACTTTTATGTCTTCGGGAAATAGTGGGGTTATGTTCAACACAACGGTTCACACTACAAAAGACACATTGGATTATATACATTCAGATGTATTGGGCCTTCAAAGGTCCCTTCTAAAGATGATGCTAGATACTTCGTCTCCTTCATTAATAATTACTCTCGATATGTATGGATCTACATGATAAAACATAAGAATGGGGTGATGGAAATCTTCAAGAGTTAGAAAATACTATTTGAAAATCAGATTAGAAGCAAGGTCAAGTGGTTGAAAACCGATAATGGTGGTGAATATACCAATGGATAGTTCCAGGAGTTTTGTGAAGAGAACGGTATTGCTAAGCACTTCACAGTGAAGAATACACTGCAACAGAATAGATAGCAGAATGTATGAACAAAACTCTACTTGAAAAAGCAAGATGTATGCTATCTAATGCGGGATTGGATAGAGAGTTCTGGGTCGAAGCCGTTAGTACAGTGTGCTATCTAATAAATAGATTACTGTCTATAACAATAGAGTGCAAGACTCCGATTGAAATGTCGTCAGAGATGTCTGTAGATTATAGTGCATTGAGGGTCTTTGGTTGCACAACTTACTATTATGTCAAAGATAATAAAATTGACCCATGGGCTAAGAAAGCGATTTTCTTAGGGCATGCAAATGGTATGAAATTATACAAGTTATGATGTCCTAAGCAGAATAAGATTGCAATCAACAAAGATGTAATATTTGATGAATATGTCATGCAAACTTCTAGCGAACAGATTATAAAAATTAGAGAAGAGGTAGCAGAAGATCAGTTTGAGGTGGAGTTAGAAACTCCTACAATTATTATATCAGAGGAAAGTGTAGAAACAGTTGAGAGAGAGAGCCAAAATAATCTTTAGCAGGAGGAAGATCCAAAAGAAATGTTAAAGCACCAATTCGTTACGGTTACGAGGATATGATCGCCTACGTGTTGACGTTAGATGACAATGAGTGGTCTTCATTCAATGATGTAATTAGTAGTAGATGTGCACGGGAATGGAAGACTGCAATGGGTGAAGAGATGGATTCTCTTTATAAGAATTAAACTTGGGAACTGATAGAGTTACCTAAGAGAAATAGAGCAATTGGGTGCAAGTGAGTTTATAAGAAGAAAGAATGTTCTCTGAAAAGTAGTGACGTAAGGTACACAACACGGTTGGTAACAAAAGGATATATGCAAAAGGAAGACATTGATTACAATGAGGTGTTCTTACCGATTGTGAAATACACTTCAATCGGAGTTTTGTTGTCAATTATAGTACAGTTGAACTTAGAGTTGGAGCAACTCAATGTAAAAATAACGTTTCTACATGATGATCTGAAGGAGGAGATCTATATGAACCAACCTGAAGGATTCAAGTCTTCTGGAGAAGAGAGGTTAGTGTCTAAATTGAAGAAGTCCTTATATGGGTTGAAGCAGTCGTCGAGATAGTGGTACGAGAGGTTTGACACGTTCATGCCGGGCCAAAATTATATTGGAAGTGAATACGACAACTGTGTTTACTTCAAGAGGCTAGCGAATGACTCATTTATTTACCTTTTCTTATATGTTGATGACATGCTCATAGCTATAAAAAGCATGATGGAGATCAATAAGTTGAAATCTCAACTTGACATGAAGTTTGAGATGAAGGATCCTGGCGTAGTAAGAAAAAATCTTGGGATAGAGATTCAAAGAGATTGAAAGAAAGGGCAGTTGTCTCTGACACAGAAGAATTATCTAGAAAATGTACTCTCACGGTTTGTGATGGAGAACTCAAAGACTGTGAGTACTCCATTAATAGCTCACTTTCGTCTTTCAGCTAGCATGTCTCCTACTATAGATGAGGAGCTTAATTCCATGACTCATGTTCGCTACGCAAGTGCGATTGGTAGCTTGATGTACGCTTTCGTATGTATTCGACCAGATATTTCACAGGCCGCTAGCGTGGTCAGCAGGTATATGGCTAATCCGGGCAAGGAGCATTAGCAATCGGTGAAATAAATTATGAGGTATATACATGGTACCGAGGATATCAGTTTGGGTTTTCGCAGTGGTACAGTTCATCAGTTATGCAGATACGTAGATTCAGATTACGCGAGTAATTTAGATGAGCGTCTGTCTATAACAGAATATGTGTTTACCCTATCAGGAGGTTTGATTAGCTGGAGGTCAATGTTATAGGATATAGTGGCTTTGTTTACTAAAGAGGCAGAGTATATGACAGTAACAGAGGCAGTTAAAGAAGCATTGTGGCTTTAGGGCTTAGTTAGTGACTTGAGGATTGCGTAGAAAAGTATCAATGTATTTTGCGACAGCCAGAGTGTTATTTACTTAGCAAAGAATTGCGTATATCATGTTCGTACCCAGCACATTGATATATGGTATCACTTCATACGAGAAGTAATCAAAGATAGTGAGATATTTTTGAAGAAGGTGAGTACGAAGGACAATCCATGAATATGATGAAAAAGGTGATACCGGTGGTCCAATATAAATATTGTTTGGATTTGATCTATGTTCAATAGGTTTGATTGCCCTCGAGGTGCTGGTGGCAGTGGTGATACGAGTATTGCGATGATCAGAAGAAAGAGTGCATGGTGAAGGTTAGAGCTGGGTGGAGAATTATTGTTTGGTTCTAACTTAGATGTTGAATTGTTGCTTGACTCTAACTTAGAGGACCGGCGACGGCCAATCACGTTCAAACTCTATATAAAGCTAGTTTCTCTTAGATTAGAAGTAGGATCTAGATCTTCTATATAAGGCTAGTCTGCCTTGGATTAGAAGTAGGATGTATGTCTTTTATATAAAGTGAAAGCTCTTAGTCGAATTATAGAGTTGAGATATCATTGTAAAGATTTGAAAAACCTATCTAGGTTTTTGAGGAGAGCTTTGGTGAGGCTTGAGTGTTTTTGTATTATTGTGTCAATATAGTGAATCATCGTTGCTCGTAAACATAGGCATATTGCCGAGCCACGTAAATATTGTCTCTTGTGTGTTTGTGATTGATTTTCTTCTATTTTACGTTCTTATTTGATCGTTCATCATGAGATCGTTAATTAATTTGTAAGCTCTCGGGCAACATGGGGGTCTAAGTTGGATACACTAAAGTTCAAGTGCCCATGGGACATTGCGATAAAAGTTCAAAGGGTTTTATGAAATTTTTTCAACAAGAAAAATGTAAAACTCATATTGCAAACAGGCTTTCGGGTTAGGTCGGATATAATATTTCAATCCAAAAATTATAACTAACACGTCTCGTTGCCAATCAGAAGAAGTAATTCACGAAAAAGAAATCCAGGACTTTGTAATTCTAGAATTTGCTATCTTCATTTCAAGGATTTTGACATGGGAATTGTCTTCCATTGTTTGGTTCCTTTGGGTATGAAAAATTATGAGCTCCTGAATTGAACATCTCTCCTTATAGACATCATAACATCATCAACCTCATGCATAGAGCCTTCAAACGAATGCTTTTAAAATCTTTCACAGGTTTTTAGGGGCACTAACTTGTGTGGAACATGGAATAAAAAAACAGCCGATATCGGCTGTACGTATCAATTTTTTCGGTAAATTGATGCGCATTGGCCCATACATATTTGGAATCGGGATTGGCGTCCGCAGTTAACTCCAAAGCTACAATCTCACAGCTTGGTCAGTACTTAAGCTTTGAGAATTTAAGGTCCAATCACAAAACAAAGAAAAGCAAATAGCCGCCCCAATAAAGGGCTACCTCTCTTGTGCCCTCTTATTTGCTCAAAGCGCCCACCTATTTATTGAAAGCATTAGTTCTTCATTCCAGGCATTTTAGATTTCAAAAAATAGTTTTAAAATTACATTTGAGCATGACGTGTGCCATTAGATTCAAGAGCCATTTTTGGGGATCTATGACACATGTAATCAAATATTGACTGTCTGATAGGTGCTCCTTGATCCCAAGATCTATTTTGTAAAAGATCGGGGGTGAAATAGGAACTCCATCATTTGATCTGACGCAATCAACAGTTTTTAAGTCTTGAGATATGAGCGCTTTCAGTAAGTGGGTGGGCGCGAATAGAGTTACCCTTTAATAAAAGCTATAGCTATAGTTGAGAAAACATTTGGTCTATTTGACTTAACTATGTTTTGTAGTACATATTTTATGTGGGGCTCAGATATGACCAGCTCGCTCGATCGGTTCCAATTTTCTTACGAGTTATGACCTCTATTTTCTTTATTATTATTATTTTTTTCAAATGGACTGCTTCGTAATTGTATTGGTCGATACGTATCAGTCCACCATGACACAATACCCAATACTGGTACCGGATTTGACTCCTTGGTGTGAAAGTTTTATTTTGACTTGATTGATGGAGTAAAAGGTTATTGGTGAATTGGCTGCATGCACTGAGAATTAGGTACCGGACTTGAGCATTGATGCTCTTTGTACTTAGGTTACTTCTTGGAATGTATGTCATGTGAAACTATCTTGTGTTTTGTGTTTTTTTGAGTGAATTGGCTGCATGCACTGAGTGTTAGGTACCGGACTTGAGCATTGATGCTCTTTGTACTTAGGTCACTTTTTATAATGTATGTCATGTGGAACCATCATGCATGATGTATTTTTTTGATTCCTATGACTTCAAGATTTATTTTGCAAAAGTTTTGAATGAAAACGATCTCTATCTTTTGATTGATTTAGTTAAAAGGCCATCTAAAAGTAATAGCATTTTAGATTTGCTTGTTAGCCATTAATTTTAGATTGAGTTTGGTAACATCGAAACAAACAATGGAGATTTCTGTTTCTCCTAATGTTTTACACCATAGATCTTTACATGGTAGCCTTCTCTCTCTTTTCTTTCTTTCTTTCTTTCATTTATATATATATATATATATATATATATATAGAGAGAGAGAGAGAGAGAGAGAGAGAGCCGGGGATGTACCCGGCTCTGTCTTTCTCTCTCTCTCTCTCTCTCTCTATATATATATATATATATATATATAGGGTTTTTTGCATATACCCCCCTTGTTATGCTAATATTATAAGAAACCCCCTGAGTTATGAGTATTTATTCTGCAGCCCCTACTTTTGTGTTTCTGTTTTATATAACCCCCTGCGGTTAACTAGCCATGAGTTATGGACCGAAAGTCTATTTTGCCCTTAATGAAACCAATATTTAAAAAAAACCACCATTCTAAAAGGCCTTTCATTCATCTATATTTACAAGTCATGCCATTAAAGTTTATCACCATTCTAAAAGACCCTTCATTCACCTTTATTTACAAGTCATGCCATTATAATTTACCACTATTCTAAAGGAGTACCTTTAAATCCACCCACAAAATCTTTTAGTTCACCCATGCTGAAACACATCGACTGCATTGAATCAAATGATGGAGATTGTTTATTATCCCAATCTTTCATGAGATCGATCTTTAGATCATGGGTGTACCATCAGACGGTTTATTTCTTATTTAATGTGGTACACACCCATAAAAGTGACCTTAATATCAATTTAAAGCATGCACGTGATGTTAAGATCACTTTTCTGAGATGTGTGCCACGTGAAATAAAATACTGACCATTTGATGGTACAATCATGATCTCAAGATCCATCATGTGAAAGATTGAGAGGATAAATGACCTTCATCATTCAATTCAATTCAATCAACATGTTTCCGCATAGGTGAACTTAAAGATTCAGTGGGTGGGTTTAAAGGTACTCTTCTAAAAGGCCCTTCATTCACCCATCAGATTCAAGACTCATCAGATGGGTGATTCCCCATTAAAGTATGTCAACGTTTGGACGAATACTCAACTAATGGAGGATTTGTGGCAAACAATGCAATTATTCTTTAAAAGAAAACCTTCAATCTATATGTCCCACTCAAAATACCCGTCCCTCCAATTTCCTATATGATTCAAGACCCATCAAATGAAAGACCAATTGGTATTGGCCGATACTTATGGATACAATTTTTTTTCTCAGTATTGGCCGATCCTTAGAACCTGGGTTGCCAAATAAGGCCGATTTTATCGATTTATCCTCCAGCTTTGCTGTATCCAAGTGTAGTTTACTAAAAGTGACGTCATAAATCATTATGCAGATTGGATATTTTTATAGTTGGGTCATCATCGACATCAAGAGAATATCAAGCTTATGAAGTGCCTATTGTGTCGAAAACTTGCTCCTTCAACTATCAAGACCCTAAAAATCAGTGAAGACTAGGTTGTCAATGGGTCGGGGTAGGCCAAAATTTGACAGCCGACCAGACTCGAGCCCCTACTTCATCTGACCCGATCCAGTTCAAAACCCCCTTATTTCATAGATTGTATATAAAATATCGTGTCCATCCAACCTTTTAGTCTACCCCACAGAACACCCGAGCTTTGAGGCCCAGTTATGGACTAGAAAAATTCTAAATTCGATTGATTGCTACCATTTGATGAATCACTGGTTATACAATTGATCGGATTCACTACCATATCATTATTGATATAATGGTAACCATTATATAATAATGGTGTAGTGCTTCATATTATCATTTTGTATAAAAAATTTATCTTTTTTATTTTATTTTAAGAATTGGATTGCCTAACCATGTCTGCTTCCATCCACCAAATCTTTGATTTCACCCACGCTAAAACACATTGATTGCATTGAATCAGACGATGGAGATCATTTAGGCATACCATTAGACGATCAGTGTTTTATTTCGTGGCTCACATCTTAGAAAAGTGACCTTAACATCATGTACACGGTTAAAATTAATTTTAAGGTCATTTTTTAGGTGTGTACCACATGAAATAAAAAATCAACCATCTGATGGTGCCACCATGATCTCAAGATCCATCATATGAAAGGTTGGGACGATAAACGACCTCCATCGTCCAATTCAATGCAGTCAACAGTCTGATGGTGCCACCATAATCTCAAGATACATCGTGTGAAAGGTTGGGACGATAAATGATCTCCATCGTCCGATTCAATGCAATCAACCGTCTAATGGTGCCTTCGTGATCTCAAGATCCATCGTGTGAAAGGTTGGGACGATAAACGATCTCCATCGTTCGATTCAATGTAGTCAATGTTTTTCAGTGTGGGTGAACTCAAAGATTTGGTGGGTGGATTTAAAACTCTTTTTTGTAATTGGAGGGCTGCCAACTCTAACTACGTGTAGAGGGTGGCAATTTAGTAATTTAATTTTACAAAGGATAAATATGGTATTTAGGCTATTCTTTAATGGCTGATTAACCATTTAAAGTTGCATCCGTTAAAGAGGGTGTGTTTTATGAACACCAAAATGCTAACTAGGGGGTTTAGAGCAAATAGCTATAACTGGGGGGTTATTTGCAATATCAGCATAACTCAGGGGGGTATTTGCAAAAAACTCATATATATATATATATATATGCCAATTGATATGGGTGCGACACGTAGCTCCCTTTTTGTGAAGTGATTGGTGGTATGGGGCCCACTTTACTAACTAGGGTTACACTTTTAAAATATTTTAAAAGCTAAATACCTTCCAGCCCTCATTCTTGACTTTTTTAAAGTCTCTTTCTTTTCTCTTTCTTCGCTCTATTTTTCCAAGAAAGTGTTACAATTACTTTTTCAGACATATTTTATTCAAAAAATGTGGCGCCCCGTAGTGAAGCACTAGCACATCGACAGCGAAGCATCGGCACCTCAAAAACTAGGCACCGACACCCCGATAGCAAGGCGCTGACACCCCGATAGTGAGGCGCTGGCACTCAGGTGGCAAAGCACTGGCACTCCGATACCAGAGAGCTAGTGTCGGGCACCGACGCCTCTAGATCGAGGTGGTGCCTCGTTTTAGGGGCGTTGACACTACATTTTAGAAGAGCCAGAGCTTCGATTAAAAAAATAAAAATAAAAATAAAAATTATTTATTTTTTATATATTGAAGAGCCGGCGCTCCTAAAACGAAGCGCTAACGCTCTAGTTTTTTTTTTAGCGAAGCGTTGGCTCCTCGGCGTCGAGGTGCCAGCGCCTAGCTATCGGGGTGCTAGCGCTTCGCTGCCAAAGTGCTAGAACTCCGCTATCAGGCGCTTATATTTTTTGAGTAAAATATACCTAAAAAAGTAAGTCTTGACACTTTCTTAGAAAAAGAGAGAGAATAGAGAAAAGATAGAGACTTTAAAAAGACTTCTAAAAAAGTCAAGAATGACGACTGAAAATGAGCATAACTTTTAAAATATTTTAAAAGTTTAACCTTAGTTAGTAAAGTGGGCCCCATCCACCCATCACTTCACAAAAGTGGCGCTACATGCCGCGCTCATATCAATTGGCGAAGAGATATCTCTACGCCCGAGTGCATTTTCTCCTTTCTCATATATATATATTAAAATTTATTTATTTTTATTTATTTACGCATAAATTAAATATTTTTTATCAAATTTTCATTAAATTATTATCAATATATATATATATATAGAGAGAGAGAGAGAGAGAGAGAGAGAGAGAGAGATAGAGTGAGAGAGAGAGAGAGGGCCGGGCATATGTGCCCAGGTGTAGAAATATCTCTGTGCCTATTGATATGGGCGCGACACATAGCGCCTTTTTGTGAAGTGATGGATGGCATGGGGCCCACTTTACTAACTAGGGTTATACTTTTAAAATATTTTAAAAGTTAAATTCCCTTCTAACTGTCATTCTTGACTTTTTTAAAGTATACTTCTTTTCTCTTTCTTCTCTCCATTTTTTCAAGATAGTGTTAGATTTACTTTTTCAGGTATATTATACTCAAAAAATGTAATAGTCTGGTAGCGAAGCACTAGCACATTGGCAGTGAAGTGCCGACACCTCGAAAACTAGACATTGGCACCTCGATAGTGAGGCACTAACACCCCAACGTGAAAGTGCCAGAACCGGGATATCTCTACGCGACAGTGTCGGTGCTTCGCTAAAAAAAAGGGATACCGACGCCTCGTTTCAAGGGCGATGGCACCTCTATATTAAAGTGTCGATGTTTCGAAAGGTTCAAGTAGCAAAACAAACGCAAATTATACGTCGATATAAAGTGTTCAAGAGATAACAGATGCGGATGTGAGGCAAGGTTAAAGATTATGATCGATGAACATAAGTTGTGGGAGGTAATGGAATTTAGAGAGTTACATAATCATCAGTTGTATACACCTACGAAGGTGAATGAACTACGATCACATAAAAAGATCAGCGGGCTAAGTAAATTGTTGATATGAGCATTTGATGACATCATTTTTTCTTAGAAGATTTCTACTATTTTGGCAGTTTGGATGGAGAGGCTGGCTTGACGGTAGGTCTCAACAAACACGGGATTACACAAAGAAGATAAGAAATGAGAGTAACATCCATTCGATATGCATGACCATCATCAAGACCTTCATTGATAGGAAGAATAAAGAAGATGATTTCTTCTTTGAAACCGAATTAGAGAAAGGATATCATATGCGTAGTATATTTTGGGCTGATCACAGGTCACGAATTGCATATCAACATTTTGGTAATATGGCCACTTACAAAATAAATAAATTACTGCTATCTTTCGCCTCATTTATAGGGTTTAACCATCATTGGCAGACGATATTTTTTGGACATGCGTTGCTCGCGGATGAGACGGAGGAGATATTCATTTGGTTGTTTAACACGTGGCTGAAGTGCATGGGCGATAAGTAACCTATGCAATCATCACTGATCAATGCAATAAGATAAGCAAGGTCATCTCTAAAGTCCTTCTGAGA
Organism: Chloranthus sessilifolius; assembly: GCA_021018995.1. Taxonomy (NCBI): domain Eukaryota; kingdom Viridiplantae; phylum Streptophyta; class Magnoliopsida; order Chloranthales; family Chloranthaceae; genus Chloranthus; species Chloranthus sessilifolius. Next base: position 143,673,858 of record CM037590.1, on the reverse strand, counting down.
ACCACGCATCACCTCTGCATATGGCACATATGGAGGAATGAATTGAACCATCACTATTAGCTGAAGTTAAGGTTAAAATTTTTGGCAAAAAGTACAATCAGTGCAAGTTTAGTCATACGGTTGATAATTTCGAAAGAAGATGGGCAGAACTCATCGAGGAGTTTCAATTGCAAGACAATGTGTGGTTCAAATAAATGTACGTTCTTAGAATAAAATGGATTCTATGTTGCTTGAGCGATACCTTTTGGGCCGACATGACCACTACACAATGCGGTGAAAGTATAAATTCTTTCGTCGATACCTATGTCAATGCTCAGAGGAGTTTGACAGAATTTATCAAATAATAAGATCTTGCCGTCCAATCTCATCACGATAAAGCAAATAGGGAGGATCTCGTCTCAATGTCTACGACATCCGAACTCTTATTCAAAAATTCAATCAAGAGGCATGCTGGTACTGTATATACAAAAATCATGTTCGATAGATTTCACTCTGAGTTTCAAAAGTTTGCCTCTTTTAAATCTCAAAAGGTAGTTGAAGAGGAAGTCAGGGCGCTTATTATATACAAAGTGCATAGAAGTTGTTGGGATGGCACAAAGGATAGCAGTCGAACATTCAAAGTTCATTTCAAATGTGGAGATGCCATGACCACTTCTGATTGCAAGCACTTCAAGACCAGGGGTTTGTTGTGTTCACACGTCTTTCATATTTACTTCAAGGAAGAGGTAGCCCAAATTCCATCTAAGTATATTCTACCTCGATGAAAGAAATATGATAGATATAGTATTATATGTTTAGGGGTCGATGAGAAAGAGGATTCCTGCACCACCTATCCCTCAATTTATGAGAGCTGATGAGACTTGACTGTGCTAGGTGACTGCCTGAGGCCAAGTCCACCAAAGTTTGTGAGACACCCATCTTAAATTGATGGGATATTGCTCATTTCTAGTGGCACCCATAGGGCACCCCATTTACTTGAATGGTTGTGTTAGGAATTTAGTAAAACACACACCTCATTTTATGCTTTGTAACCAGCCCCGACAGCTCCTCGATGGACCCTGACCTGAGGTTTGACCCGAATTGGGCCTGAGCCTTAGTGGTGATGAGGAGATCATCGCCAACGGATCAGATTTAAAAAAATGATCATAAGATTGGTTGATGGTTTGAGTCAAACCTTGACACTTAAAATTTAAGGAAACCAGATACACTAACATTGGGGTTGAGTGTTTGTGCTTTGCATTAAATAATGGCTCTCTTGCAATATTTAAAAAAGCTCAAGGGCAATTATAATTAAATTACTTAATTCTAGTAATTAAAAATTAGGATATTGCAACTCTAGCAAATCCTAGCCCTTGGTTCATTTGACCAAGATTTGGCCCATCTTGCACCCCATATTTTCCTTGGGGAAATCTAGGGTGTAAGATGCACCCATTTGCATGCACCACAAAATTTCTAAGACTTTGAAAATCACAAAAGTTAAGGGCCTTGAGAACCTAAAAAAGACAAGAGTTGACTTGATGAGTGGAGGAGAGAGGAGAGGGAAGGAATACCTTGGGAAGAGAAGGGAAGCAAACTTGGGACACATGGCAGCGATTTTCAACCCTTGTCTCCCACTCCCATTTGTAAAAATCAAAATTCTAGGGGGCTCCCTCCATTCCACATTTTCATCTCCTTTTTCCTCTCCCAAACCTCCATTAGACCCCCTTGAAACCTTGAATTTGCCCCATAAATCCAACCATCAATTCTTGCATCCAACACTACCACTCAACTCCCCACACCTCCTAGTTTAATATATATATATATATATATATATATATATATATATATATATATATATATATATATATAATAGGGCTGTTTCAAGCCCTTTTCAACATTCAACTTAAGCCAAACTAGCAACCAAGGGGATCCTACCTAAGGTAAAGTCTTGGTTAACCTTTGTGTACGATTTTTAGTCTGGTAGTTTGAGATTAGGCCATAGATTTCTGACCTTCGGGTTGTTTTTGGAAGTTTAAATTCTGGAGTGAATATATATTGTAGGATCAGAATATTGGAGGCCATAGATGTGATCTACATGAGCATGCAAGGCCATCCTATGGTCTAGAATGGCCATATGGGTTAAGGCCAATATAGTGTAGAGTTTTATGGATTTTCTAGCTTGAAAATGATTTTTGACTTAAGTTTTGTTTAAAATCTGGAATGATATGTTAAACCAGTGGGTTTGGAGGGCATGCATGTGATCCATATGATAATGCAAGGCCATCCAATGGTCTAGATTGGTCTACAATGTCAAGACCAATGAGATTTTGAATTTTCTTGACCTTTCCTTGATCTTTTGCAAAATAAATTAATTTTTTTTTATTTAGAAATTTTAAAATTTCTGGAATATATGTTAGACCAGTGATATTAGAGGCCATGCATGTGATCTACATGATCATGCAAGGCCATCCAATGGTCTATATTGGTCAAAGATGCCAAGACCAACACTGAGTTGTAAATTCTTGAATTTTCTTGTATTTTTGAAGATTAAAATGTGACTTTAATTTAAATATTATAAATATTCTAGAAATATATCATGTTCATGACCCTTATATGTCAGGCATGTGATCCATATTATCATGCAAGATCATCCAAGGGTCAAGATTTGGTCAAAAATGACCTCTATGCACCAATGTGTAGAAATCTTGAGTTTTTGACTTTGTATGACCATGCTATATAAGATAGATTAAATAAAATTTATGGCTGGAAAATATAGGTTCTGTAAATGATAAACTTTGATTTTTGATCTCTGGAAACTACTATGCTGATCAAGGATTTTGAGGTAAAATAGTGGTTATAGATGCATGTTGATTCTATTTATAGTATAGTGTTGAATAATCTTATTTCCTTACATAGAAATTCATAAAAATTATGACCTAATATTAGATGCATATTTTTTATGAAATATTAATGTGAAATCTCAAAATTTCATTTCATCATATACTGATTTAATCATGATCAAAGTGTGTGGTTCTAGATAGTCTACATGTGATATAGTCTTGAAATTTTGTTTGATTTTCATAAGAATTGGAATAAATTTTTTTGCATAATTAGTGACTGGGATATTATGAGTTTTATATGAATTCATCTCAGAAAAAATTGGTTAAAATTCTGGTTTTGATGGTAGTCCAATCGGATGGTCATGATTGGTCATCGTGATAGTTTGCTTGATTTGCTTGAATTTTTATGGTCTAGACACTTGATTTTTTTATGTAATTCCAATATTAGAAATTGACCCCTTGATGATTTTAGATGAATTAGTCAACTCTGGAATGATATGTTAGACCTCCAAAATTTGATCACGAAATTTTAATGGTGATAGATGCATGGATATGTTTTAAGTCGCTTAACTTAAATCGGGAGCATTAGAAGGTCTTTTGACCAAAGTTTGACCATTTTTATGGACTAACGGTCTAATAAGATTCGCAATTTTGGAAACTCGTGACCAATGTCGATCACAAATGATCAACAATGATTGATCGTTATCAATGAATCCCGAATTTTGGGTAATTTAGACTATAAAACGTATCGAGTAAGTTTTGAAAATTTAATCGAAAACTTATTTGAAAAACCTGGTTTTGGCAAAACCAATCTTTGAAAATGATTTGAAAAATGTAATCACGCCCAGAAATTTAGGCTTGATTGGATGGCTCTCCAACCCCATCCAAAATTTCTAGATAGATCGATATCCGACGAATATGGTAGTGCCGACAAGAGACTCTTGCTGATTAAACTAATAGAACGGACCCCAGAACAAGACCCCAGTGAATTTGAGACTAACTTAGGAACATTGCATACCGAGACCCAAAAATTTTGGTATTAGATGGACCAGTAGGTGGATCTCAATGATGGCCCAAGTCTGTAAGCCTTGCAGCCCACAACAGTTTGTTCTCAGAACAGAGAGCAAATTAAATGGAAATAAAATCTAAAAAATTCTTGAAAAATTTTGATAAATAATTTAACGGGTTCCCGATACCCAGTTAAAATTTCGGACCCGAAATGCATACATTTTGAATGTTACGGTACCCGAAGCACAAGGCAACGAAGCTGCCCTGTTGCACCTAAAATCAGAGCGTGGAAAAGCTGTGATTCCCGTGCCCAAAACCTTTTCAAACAAATCTGGGATAAATTAAGGATGAACCTTGACCTGTCCATAAGTCTTGGGTAAATTTTCATGCAACGATTCTATAAGAATTTTCGGTAAGAAAATTGGCAAAATTGTAACGCAAAACTGCGGAACATGGCACCCAGCCAGTAATCAGACTTGACCCTTGATCGAATGAGCCGGATTACTGTTTGATCCCTTGACCTTTTACCCCCAAAATGTAAAAGGAAAATTCAGGAAACTCGCTAAGCTTTCTTAAAAGCCGTTGAGTGTCTGAATTCAATATCGGCATCAAGAGTTCAGACCCGACATTTAGGTCTAATAAATCTGGCCCAAAAACTTGATAGAGGACAGACTTCAGTGATCTGTCGACCATGATTAAACCTAAACATATTTTTGAGTGCCACTACCTAGGAAAGAGGCGATTATCGACTCTTTTTCACTAAGTTTTTGTAAGACTCAAAAATTCGATCGGAGTTGAAAATGGCGAGCAATTTATCGCAAGGTGTCCGCCACTCTTGTGGGAAATATGAAATTTTGAAGAATGAAACCTAGAACTTGGACCTTGACCCGAGACCTATGACTACCTAAGAAATACCCGATCACATGGTCATTGTGAAGCTAACCTATGATAAGACTTGTGTGAATTTAGTCAACTAAGTCAAAAGATTCAGTCTAATCTTTTGATGGCCCAATAAAGCCCACATGCCAAGAAATTGGTAGATAAGAATTTTGTTAAAGACCCATCCCAAGGCTCGGTGATTCTTAAATGATTTTCTAAGATATGAGCTTAGCCCAAAACATTTTGATAAAGGCCCGTAACGGATGAACAAAATGGCCCGGACTTTGAAAAATGCCCGTATACTTAGATTTGGGTCTAGTAAAGGTCCAAACAACATAGGAGATAACCCATGGACCTTGAACCCGTAGGATTGGATCCGTCTAATCCAAATATCAGACCCGAAGGCTTGAAATGGACCAGTGGTTGACCCATGACCCTTTGTACCTATGACCCATTAGATCCCTGACCCATTGGATCCCTGACTTATTTGGCCTAAGACCCGAATAAGTCTATTGAGAATAGAATAGACCCAAGGCCCATACTCGAAAATCATAGGATGAGTAAGAAAATTGACCCATCAATGAGCAGTCAATTAGTTGACTTAGTTCAAATAAATTCATAGGATTCTTAGAAACAGGCACCTTGATGCCTAAAACATCGTTAGAGATGACAGAGTTTTGTTTTTATCGACGAAGATAAATATAAGTCCTCATTGGACTCCAAATGGAGGTAACACTTGGAATATGTGTAAATCGACGAGATCCCCTTAGGATCGTGTCATAGAATTTGGAAACTCGATCCCGACTTTTGTTTTAACTTGATTCTTGAATTTGAATTTGGAAACTTGGACTTGACTTCTGTTTGAACTTGATTATTGAATTTGAATTTTGAAACTCGGACCTGACTTCTATTTGAACTTGATTTTTGAATTTGAATTTGGACTCGAATTTGTATTTGGACTCGAATTTTTAATTGAACTAGTATCTGAATTGGAACTTGAACTGGTATTTGAACTCGGATTTGAACTTGAATTTATGCTTGAATTGGAACTTGAACTGGTATTTGAACTTGGATTTGAACCTGAATTTATGCTTGAATCGTAAACATAAGTTAATGATATGCTTAAACTTGTACTTGAACTTGAACTTGTATCTGAACTTGTATTTGAACTAGGTACTTGAACTTGAACTTGAACTTATATTTGAACTTGAACTTGTATTTGAACTAGTACTTGAACTTGAACTTGTATCTGAACTTGTAGTTGAACTAGGACTTGAACTTGAGCTTGTATCTGAACTTGTATTTGAACTTGAACTTGTACTTGAATTCTGAATCAGAAATGAGTATTTGAAATATTTGAATTCTGAACCCGAAATGGGAATTTGAACATTTGAAATCTAAACCCGAATGGGTATTTGAAATATTTGAATTCTGAACCCGAAATGGGTATTTGACCATTTAAAATCTGAACTCGAAATGGGTATTTGAATATCTGAAACTCTAAACCCGGAATGGGTATTTGAATATTGAATCTGAACCCGAAATGAGAACTTGAATATCTGAAATTCTGAACTCGAAAAGGGTACTTGAATATTTGTATCTGAACCCGAAATGAGAATTTGAAAGTATACTTGAATACTGAACTTGAATATGAAAATTTTGAATGTATTGAATTTTGAATATTAATTAGTTGATAACAAATCTTGAAACCTTGAAAGTGTAAAGAGATACTATTCTGAATCTAAAAGGCCTCACATAGTTGATTGTTGTTCTCACGAACAAGCTCGTATGAGCATCTTGTATGTAAAAGAATTATGAAATGTCAGCTGAGGATCGGGTCTAGTTAGACCAACATAGTCATAGGTCCTTGTCTTAATTGACTAAATGGATGAGTGTCAGCCCTTTTCTAATCAACATTGGCATCTGAATTTTGAATCTGGACTATAGTTCTTGTTCTCGTATCGACACTGAATTAATTAAAAGACACTAATAATTAATAAATATAATAAATATAATAAATAAATAAATAAGCAAGATGTAATAAAGTAGAAAATTGACATAAATAGGCTTATAAACTTTAACGTAACTTGTAAATCTGGTTAGTGGTTAATCTGTAAAATAATTTTTCATATTTAATAATATTGCATGCTAATTTGTATGTTTGTGTTGAATTGTGAATATTTGTCTTCATGTCAGATAGTAATTGTTAATGTCCTCATACATAGAATTCATGTATAGTGTTAGTTTAATCTTGATTATTTATATGCTATCACAACTGTTGGAAACCTCACTTACACTTGTACCTATTGAATTCTCTTACACTGCTTGTACTGAAAACTCATTAAAAAAATTAACTAAGATTTTATTAAGTTTCTCCCTTATGATTGTTTCATGACCTAAAAATTCTAGAGCCCAGTCAGCAGCCACCCAGCCAAAGCTAGAGGAGCTAAGAGCGATCACCGAGATGATAGTTTGAGCTCATCTTGCCTATAGAGCTACCAGCACTGCACACTTGATTTTGATAGGATCTTTTCCTTTATCTCGTTTTGGTTTTAAGTTTGTACTTTTGATAAAACAGTTGGTGTATCTTTGTATTGAAACTTTGAATTATGTTGATCTTTTAATTAAGGTTTTACTTTTGGGAAAATCTCTTGATTTGCCTTATTTATAATTTTGCACTTGATAGAATTTGTTGAAATAAAATTGAAAAATCGAACTTGCCCGAATAGGTTAACGAAAGTGAGAATTTAAATCGATAGTATTTAAATATGTTTCTGCAATTACTTTGATAAATGAAGTAAATCGTTTATGCAATTAGATGAAAAATAGTAAGCATTTCCCATTACATTTTAGAAAAAAAAATGTGGTAATTTACATGAATTTGGAAATGATTTTGATTTGAATGCCCGAATCGGAATATCAAATATGTAATGTGAGCGATGTGTGTCGCACCCACCCCCCTCGGCACCGCCGTCACGGATTATGCTAGGCTATGGAGGGAGGGGTGTGACAATTCCAATTATGTATCTTCGATGAAAATATGAAAGGTGAGAGAAGTCAAACTAAAGTCAATTTAGTTGGGGATAGAATCGAATCGCTTGATGGATTACACGTTGGAAGAGATGATAAAACTATTAGAAGGCATAGAGGCCATTAGAAGGGAAGAGGATAATGAAAGATGCACTAGTATCGCAGCCTCTCCGGGCGGCTCTCTCAGGCTAGCCAAGGAATTTCATTGCAAGAGCATGCCAATATTACAGTGTGAGATCCAATACGATATGCCACTATAAGTAGGCCAAGAAATAATGATAGAATGTAGTATGGAATCGAGGTTAGTATTGAATAATCAAAGATGCAAAAAAGGAACTGTAAAGGATGTGGTGTGTGGTGAGTTGGGGCATAAAATCATAACTTGCCAATTAAAGAGGGTCAGGATGATAGCTGCTAATGTTGGACAGAGCCAAATAGAATAGGGGATGATAGAAAGTGCGGTATCACAGAGTTATATTGATTCAATTTTATGAAGGTGTGATTCACATATGAAGCGTGCACGCTTCGTATGAGAAGCGTGGCCGCCTCTTACATAGAGTGCGGGTGCATCGTCAATTGTGTTTGTGCTTTATCTTTAAAGTGTTGGAGCTTCTTTGTCGACGTGCTGACGCTTTATGACGCCTCTGCACATTATCAAACCAGTGCTGTATTTTTAATTATGTGAATTGACTATGGTAATTCTTTCATGTGTTGAATTTATATTTTTTTGATGCGTTCATTCTCGAATTGAAGGGCCGATTCATTTTTCTCATGTGCATCTGTCACAGTTATATTTTATTTAGACCAAATTATTGAAGCGACAATGCTTCATACATGAAGCGACGTTGCTCCGTATTGAAGCGCTGACGCTTCATCCAATGTGTTGGCGCTTTGTCTTCGAAGTGTTGGTTCATCTTTTTTGACACGCTGACACATTACGTAGCCTCTGCGACTATCAGACTAGAGCTGTATTTTGAATCATATGGATTGACTATGGTAATTATTTCATGTGTTGAATTTATATTTTTTTTGACATGTTCACTCTTAAATTGAAGGGTTAATTCATTTTTTCTCATGCGCATCTGTCACGGTTATATTTTATTAAGACCAAATTACTGAAGGGATGACGCTTCATACAGGAAGCGACGACGCATCGTATTGAAGCGTTGACGCTTTATCCAATGTGTTGGTGCTTCTTTGTCGATGCACTACTGCTTTACATAGCCTCTGCGCCTATCAGACCAGAGCTATATTTGAAATCATGTGGATTGACTATGCTAATTCTTTCATATTTTGAATTTGTATTTTTTAAACCGTTAATTATCTATTTGAAGGGTTGATTTAATTATCTCATGGGCATCTGTCATAGTTATATGTGATTCATAATAAATTACTGAAGTGATAACGCTTCATACATGATGCGACGACGAGTCATATTGGAAGCGACGATGCTTCGTGTTTGAAGCGTAGTGGGCGCTTCGTTATGGAAGTGTTGACGCCTCGTTCACGATGCACAACCGCTTCTTGAATGAATGCTCTGCACATTTTTCAGGACTATTTATCAAGCAAAAAGACTTCATTTATCAAGAAAAACGATTTTATTTCACAAAACGATTTCATTAAAACCTCAACTATTTCTTTACATTTGCTTTCTTTACATTGTCGAGAAAAAAAACCTATAAAAGAATTGGAGTTGGTTATGCTAGCGGTGGTGGAGGCGGGACTAGAATTTGTGATGGTGACATTGATGGTGGTGGCGGTGGTTATGGCTGGGGTATTGGAAGAGGAAGAAGTGGAAGCGGAAGAAGAAGCACTAGCTTTGGAGCTGGGAGAAGAAGGGGCTGTTGCGGCAGTGGGGCTTCCACCACCGACCCTATGGGAAGGTCGTCATCCTCTAGAATCATGATAACTTTCACGGGGACAGGGGCCCATCTTGGTTGGGGATGACAGCAAGTTCGTTGTCGTCGGGGATGTCGATAACCAAACCATTGTAAGAACAGATAAGATGCTGGCGCTCGAGCCGGTGGCTCCTCCTCAAATCATTGAGACACATTTTGGTATGGGCTAAAGCAGATGAAATACTAATCTAAAGAGCTACATAAGATGAAACAAACTGAGTGCCATGATGCCCTTTGAATAATAATTTCTCATGCAACCTCATTAAATAGACTGTACTAAATAGACTGTTGTAGTCATTATTGTGCCCTATCACCACAAAACGGCTAAGAGGCTATTTATATTCTACTAAATCTATTAGTTTTTTCATGAGGTAGGCACGATTTCTAATAAGAAGCGCAACCGTGGCTGTTTGTATTCCATCATTGTAGGCTATTAGTTTTAATGAATAAATATTTTACACAGATATCAATAAAAAGCGTTCTAGTACCAATAAGAGGCGTTATCGTCTCGTAATAGAAGAGTTAGTTCTTCCATTAAGGGCTTTGATGTTTGTAGTCCATCATTAAATCCAAAATTGGACTACTTGTATCCTTATTGAATGGGAAGAGAAAATAAGAATAACAAAAAATAAAATTTTTGCACCAAATAATAAAAGAAACAAATTTCTTACATCCAAAATTAAATATCTCAAAAAACTAGTTATAACTTAGGAGGGGGTGTAACGGGAGATGGTGAGATTGATGGGAGTGGTGAAGGTGGGGGGATGGGGAAGGAGGAGGTGTAGAAGTTGACGCCAGGTCATCTTGTAGAATTTGCAAGACCCTCTCCAGCTTCTTCTCGGCCAACAGTTGTTGGACTAGGTCATATTCGTCCTAGAGAAAAATGGAGGGGGATTGGGAGTTTTCTTTGCCTTTGATATGAGATTTTCATGAGGCGATCTATTTCTTCTCATGTGATGGGCTTGAAGGGATCTTCCTTTGGTTTGTCTGCCATGGCTAGTGACTAACTATGGAATGAAAAGAGAAAAGGAAGTTATGTATAAATTGTACAATAAATTTATTGCAGCGTCTGTTCGTATTCCATCATTAAGACTTAGTTTTTCATGAGGAAAGATACACAGATACCAATAATATTTGTATTCTATCATTAAAGATGAATATAATAACAACTGCCTAAAGTTAGTTTACATTAGAAACGCCAACGAGTCCAATAAGGAGCAATGGTGCATCCTCGTAGATGCACCGGCGCGTCACGGTAAAAGCGTTAGTGCTTCGAATATCGTAGGGATAACTACACATCCTGTGAAAAAATCCCCTGTGTATATATTGAACTATTATCAGTCCTATGTAAATCCTGTGTAAATTATATCAATCCAGTGCATGCTATCTATAACAACAAATGTTAAAGTACATTTATGCATAATAATAAATTTACGTATATATTTATGTATAACAAATGTTAAATTGTATCAATCCTATTAATGTGTACGTTTATCTATACATTTATGTTAAAGGTCAAATTTTAAAGAAAGGTCAAATGTACAACAACAAATATTAAAGTACATTTATGTATTACAACAAATTTAAATCAACGATTGAACATCGTCAGTGACATCCCAATTCTCTTTCTAGTGCGTTGCGATGGCAAGCCCAATCTCGGCCCTGAAATGAGGGATGTCATTGTGTGCAAATGTGATCTGTAGGTTCTTGTTGAGATAATCAACGTACTTTATCATGAAAACCCCACAGTCATTACCGTTTAATTGGTGTGGCGCATTGCTTACACCGACAACCCCAAGAAAAGGGTTTAGATATTGCATCTGTTTTACCATGCATATATGACAGGGCTGACAAACACTGCGTCTGTAAAAAAAAAAAAAGAAATTACACAAATTTAGAAAATATAAGGGGGCACTGACACAACGACATAGAAGCGCTGGGCACACTGACGCCCCGATGTTAAAGTGTCGATGCTATTGATAAGCAGCGTGGGCACTTCGACAAAGCGCGCTAGTGCTCTTAGCACTTCTTATTATGATCTTCGATCTTACTAGGGCCCTGATTGTAATATCCCTGATATTTTTGACCTATTTTCGTTTACCTCGGGAAGCGTGCCCGGAAAATACGGTATAATATTTTTTGGACTTTTAGTAAGATAAGGCTATGATAAGACTAGTGGTAAGAGGTTTTTGTCAAACGATGTGTGCAAGTCATGTAAGCGATGACTTACACCATAACGTAGGTGTTTGTGGTTAGCGTCGGACACTTTTTCTATTTTAGGAGATAAGTTACAAAAATATAATATCTAGATATTAATTTGTTTAGTTTTCGGTTATAAGAGAGAGAGTGCAAGAGAAGATTAATCTCTATCTCTCGTTGGAAATTTAAGCCTTAAAGGCCTTGCTTCATTGATCTTAGATCTTGTAAGATTTAGAACTCCTCTTCACATCTCAACCATTAATTAACCTTAGATTTGTATTCGGATCATTTTGATCTATAGAAAGAGAAGAGTGATGTGGAGAGTGAGAACCTCTGTGTGATTTGGTTGACTGATGAGGCTGTGGTCACCTTATTGGATGGACTGAAGTGAAAATTTGAACTGCTGAGCTTTGAGATGTTTTCCGATGCGTGATTGGTGCAACGGAAACAACTAAATATACGTCAAAAGGTAGGTTTTTAAAAACCTGTTAGTTAAACATGTTATGTTGTATTTTGTTTAGTTTATAAAGGTAATTATTGGCTAAACAATCTGTGGCGAAAAAAAGAAAAAATTTAGAAAAAGGAACAAGATCCAAATTTTTACAAAATTTAATATGCGAGAAAATCGATCGTCGATTTTCAAATCGAGTCTAAATTTGAGAATCGACCATCGAATTGAAAATCGAGTGTCGATTTTCAATTTTATGTCTGTGTAAATTGAAATTGAGGGTTGATTTAGAATCGACCATCAATTTCAAATTCGACCAATTTAATTTGAATTCGAGTCAATTCTCCTGCTTCGCATTCAAATCTTTTGTTGGATTTTGATCCGCAATCTCTTAGTTTGATTTTTGGTTTTATATTAACACCGAGAGTGTTAATATATGTAGGTTTTATTTGTGGGAGTCCTTGGTGAGGATTTTTTGTGCTTGATTAGGAGCTCTTTGTTAAGGTAGGGGAACCTTGTATTTTATTTGCATTAAATTGTAAGTAAAGACGGTTTTACTGTTAAATTAAGAAGTATGAATTTGGAAATTGGTTGCACAAGGCATGAATAAAACTACGATTATATGACACAAATCTGAAAATTTGGAAACTTTGTTATAACTAAGAACTTTGCAAATTGAACCTCGTAACCTCGTTAAATCTTGAATCGAACTTTTGAATCGAACTTCAAAATCGATTATGTTATGAATATAAGTATTGAAATCGTTAGCATTTGCATTTGATTTGAGGTACGTCGAACGATGCCCTAGATTCTACCAACCGTGTTGACGGTATAACTTTAGTATAAGTTTCCCTCATAGCGTAGGGGCTTGTTGCATTAGGAAAAAGGGTTCATGAGCAGCGATGGTCGATGGGTTTTCCCATCGGTAATGCACCTTGCTCTCATGCTATAGGAAATTTGAGAGATAAAATTAAGTTATAAATTTAATATAAGTAAAAATTTCGAACACATCGATTTATGTATTCGCTTTAACTCGTGATTAGAACTGGAGATTTCGTTTGCAAAGCATCATTTGAAAACCATATTTGATTCGAATTCTGTCTTTTGAAAAACCTTTACTTATAATGAAATGCAAATAGATCTGTTTCCTCTATTGGGCTTTGTTGTTAGCTCACCCTCGACTATACGTCACAGGTGCTGAGACTGATTTGGGATCGGAGGATTTGGAGGATTCTGACTATATTCCTGAGGAGGAATTAGATTTACCTGCTGAGGAGTTCTTCCCTTGATCTCTAGATCCTATATTTTTGGTATCTTGTTTGAATATTGTTTTGAATATTGGGCCCTAGGCCTTATTTTGTTCTTTTGATATCACTTGAGGAACCATCATCGTGAACCATTAGTTTAGGTGTTGGATTGGCCATCACCGGTGGTTCCTTTTGGTTCCTCATAGTGATAGATTTGTTATATCAAGCTTTTGATTTATGGTTTATCTCTACTTTGCCTCTGTTTTAGATCATTGTTATGTGCCGGCTTCTGTTTGAATACGGCTTATTGAGAAATCAATAAGTTGATGAACCGGCCTTTCCTATACCGTAAGGATTGGAAAAGTCGGGTCGTCACACTGATCTCCTCGCCAAATTTTGGTTTTGGAGGCTTATCCGGGAGCGGGTCCAGGACAATGATACTATGCTCTGAGGCAGTGGCCACGGCAAGCGCCCAATGGGTTGGCTGATTGATATGAATCGGAATGAATATCTCTTCACAGTCCATCGCAGACAAGGCACGATTCTTATTGATGAGGAAATGCTGCATCGGCTTCGTGGTATTTTGCGCCTATAAAAAATCAGGATCTTCCTGGCTTAATCTCGCTATGTCGGTCGGGAAGAAAGCTGCATTCTCCTTATTATTCTTCTCAAATGCTTCAAAATCCAAGGTCATGCATTTGAGTGCAACGAGGGACATCCGGAAAGTCTTATTAATCAGTCCATATTGCATGTCCTCCCACTTGTCCATGACCATAAAGTACGCGGATATTATCCACATAAAAAGGTAAAAATATTAATATGAAATCAGGGAAGCGACAGTTTCAATAGGGATTAAAACTTACTGGATCTTCTATTTTTGTTGGTTCTTGTAGGTTGCGTAATAGCTTGACTGTAATATGTCGGGACCCAACAGTCGAGATGACGTTCCTATATTCAAATTCGGACATAAGTTAAAACATAAGGGGATAACAATCCAATAAGGAGCACTGGCTCATCCTCGTAGATGCGCCAGCGAGTCAAATATAGAGCATTGGTGTGTCCAGGTAGATGCGCTAGCACATCCAATAAGGAGCGATGGCGCATTGTGATAGAAGCGTTGACACTTCGAGACAAAGGCGTTGGCGCCTCCAAATTGGGTTTTACAAATCTTTTAAGCATAAATTTTAAACGATAAATTGTGAGGGAAGGGATATACTTACTTGTACTCACTGATTGGCTTTTCCTAAATTGCATTCATATAGGCCTCAGCTGATCCCCTCAGGAGCCCTCTGTTTTGGCCTTCTTTTTGTGGGGCTGGGAGATCAACTCCCCCTTTTTTTAGGGAGAGTTTGTGAGGGAGGAATAGCGGTGGGACCTTTACCCTAGTTCCTCTCACTTCTCCTGAAGATGACTGAGTCGTCTTCGTCGTCCTCTTCTTCTTCAGCTTGCACCAACGACTTCTCCTCGGTGCATGGTTGCGGAAGGGGTATCTCAAGACTGGATGTAGACACCCCATTTTTGCCCTCTCTGAGTATATAAATTTGTTCGATCAACCCTCGACCTTGCCCATGACTTTTGGGAAGCGGCCCACCCACTCTAAAAGCTTTAAAATCCTCAACATGGGGACCGTATACTGAAATAATAGTATATGGCTGAATCACAGGCTGAAACAATAGCTCTGTGGCTCATACCCGACTTGGCTCGGGAGTTCCTCCAATTCTGCGTTATCACCCATACGCAGAATTGATTGCACGTGTGACACAATGCGTGCAATTGGTCCAGAACAGACCAGAACTCTACTTTCGTGCACCGACCCAGCTCCCGAATTATGTGCATGGACACATGCACGGAATTCAATTGCACGCAGGGCTCCCTGCATGCAATTAGTCCAAGAAGGCTAGGATGCAGCTTGCATGCACCGCCTAAAGTCCCTGATCCCGTGCATACACGGCTGCGTGTGTAACAGATGCCCTAGTTGAAACTCACACTATTTGGAAAGGTCACGGGACCGGTCAGGCGTGTGTCTAACATGGGACACAAAAGAAATTTAACCCTGCATTTTTCAAGCACGTAGCCATACATTCTCACAATGTGTAACAGAAGTACACACAAGAGAAACCAGCCCATACACGGACTAAAATATAGTAGGACTACATTGTATAGCAGGACTACATTATCATTTTCACCTTAGCCATACACTTTAAGCTTGTGTAATGGACGTACACTTAAGATAAATCCCAGACATATATAGATATGATAAGTATAGCATATTTACACTAAAGGTAGTCCATACTTATTTTAATGTATCAAAGTTACACTTAACATTTGGAAGCAACCAATAGAATGATTAAAATTCAAACTAGCTATTGTCTATATAGCATATCAAGGTGTAGGTGCCTCACACTATCATTTACACCCCAGCTATACAGTTGTAATTGGTATAATAGTTACACTAAAGCAAGACCTTGGTTTGGCTTATCTGGGTATACATCCAACAGCAAATGCTAGCCTTGGATAGAAGTCCAGTCCCTATAGCTTACACCTACCAACGTGTAGTGGACTTGTATTCCAATATAGCCTGTTTTGTCTTAATTGTTGATATATTAAATAGTATATGGTAGCTGTATATGGGATGCCAGCCCTTTGTAGCTTATAAGCTACTTTCAGTGCCTTTTTCTTACACGACTGCATGAGTCATTCTTGACTCCCATGCACGCAAGGTGCAAACCCACTACAAAGGCGCCATTGCCATCTTCTCTAGCACACGTTGAAATGTTCTCAGCTCTTTCATTCCCAGCACGACCTAGAACAAATTTAGAAAATGACACCCTGCCGTTAGAACTTCCAAGCTCACCTCTCTTTTCCACCTTTTAACTTCCGAACCGTGATCACAAGGTGATATGCAATTTGGTCGAGAGGATTGCGAAAGCAGTCACTTGGTCTTGGAGAATCCAGTCCAGTCATAGGTCTTGCAAGCTCGATAAACTTGATACAAATTCGGTGTTATCATAAACCAATAGTCCACCAACAGGTATGTTGTAATACGAACTATAGCGTAGTTTCCTTTGGATTCATTTTACGAACGTCTAGGTCTGTGGTGTCGATTCTCTCAGAACGAATCGACAGCACACAGACATATAAGTTTACAAGGTGTCGGAGATCTGAATCTCACACTCCAGCCCCATTAAGACCAGATGGCATACATAAACGAAGCTCTAGGTGTAATAGCTAAGAAATAATATACTATGAGATTTCGGGTACATGGCCAGCAAACCAAGCAAAGACACAGACCAAATGACACCACGACAAGCACCTTCATCAGGCTTGCCGAGGCAAGCCTATGATTAGTTGCTGTATCTGCCTCGAGGGCCCTTTGGTCTTTACAAGGGTGTGTGAGTTGACTCTACAACCCGTTAACATTGTAAAGCATGTATGTAGGGTCTCAAGTGACCCAATACCCCATTTGTTATACTAAAATCCATGTATAAGAGTCATAGGTGCAACTTGGTGCACATGCCAAGGTCATAGCGATGAAGGTGTTCTTGGATGCATGAGTGCACATATAAGCAGATACACGTAAGTGTGATGTAAACGTGAGTGAAGGTAGGGAATTTACCTTCCTGATTTATGTGTTGGTTACTTATATGCATAAAACTGCATGCTTTTACAAATAAAATAAGCTATTATGCATGCTTCTTGGATGACTCGGCTAAGATCAATTTAGCATAATGATACTAAGATCAGTTTCATATATAGTGTATGCACGATGATACTGATGATACTAGTTTAAAAGCATTGGCTTATGCTAGGTTCAATGATGAATGGTTATGAACAATGATACAAGTTTGAATTCAACATAGGGTCATGTAGGAACATGCTAATTTTATGAACATGGTAGGTTTAACTCATGTATGAATATGCCAATTTTGAAAATGTATGAACATGCTAATTTTGATCATGTATGAACATGCTAGTTTTAATTCGCTATAAACAATTTAAGCATGCAAGTTCTATTATATTAGTCAGTTTGCGTCATATTGCATTATTCAGATCTTGCTATCCTTATTGTCCTTTACACGTTGCTTAATTTTGAGTCAAGTGATCTCGCTATCTCAGGAGCTTGACTGTGTACTTGTGACAAGTGATCCTGCTAACTCGGGAGCTTGATTGTCTTGGTCTAAGTGATCCCACTAACTCGGGAGCTTGACAAGTGATCCCACTAACTCGAGAGCTTGTTTTGTCTCGATCCAAGTGATCATGTTAACTAGGGAGCTTGACAAGTGATCCCGCTAACTCGGAAGCTTGATTCTTTTGGTTCCTGTACATGTATATTTACATCTGACAAGTTTGTTTGTTTCAGCATGACTCCTTGTTCCGTATCATTTCTCGTATCTGTTGCACCATGATGTTCTGGTCTTTATTCAGCCCGTCAGCATGATAAATTTGTCGCATGATATTAACTTGTTTATAGTATATGCTGATAAAATATGCTTCAATTGTATTTTATGCCTCACTTGTATTTATTGGCAAATCTAATAGATAAATGAGCAACGTAAATGTCTCTACTGAGCTTTGATGATATCTCATCCTACGACTTCAATGTCTTAGTTGCAAATCTCGATTCGGAGTACAAGGGGGATCCCACTTACTAGCCAGACGAGGAGGACAAGGAGGAAGAATTTGCTGAAGAATTCTTTACAAAATAGGTTTGAGAGAGAGAGATGTCTTTTAATATTTGTATAAACCACGTATGATGTTTGTTCTGAGATATTTTATACTTCATGTATAAGTTTTCTTTCCATTGTTTAGATGACGGGTGGCCTTCATCGGTGGAAAGCTATACATCACATTAGTTAGCCCTTGTTGATAGACCTTGATAGTTACTGTTTAGATGTAGATGAGTAAATATCAATGTTTGCCATATTTTATCATGTCAAAGTTATTTAATTGCTTCCGCATTTGTAATATTTTGTATAATATACAATGCACTTGCATGATAGGACCATGTTAGGTGATCTTACGATGTGACCTTTCCTATATACTATCAAGGGAAATGTTGGGTTGTCACAGCGCGGAATAGATTCAACGTGTGAGACCACATGTGGAATTGGTTCAGACATGGATTGAGACTCAAATTTCCAAGACCGACAGAACTCCCCAATCTCTCACAGACCTCCTTGCGGAATCGGATTCCATGCAAATACAGATGCGCAAAATTGGTTCCAAAGCATATTGGAACTATGATGCCCACTCAGCCGGTCACTCCCTAGTTAGTGACCGACTCAAAGTGACTTAAGCACATTATATTATGTGCAGAAATCAATTAGGCGCTACGGGCTAGGCGCGTAATTCACTAATTACGCACATAGTCCCACACGTGAAATTAGCCCAATACCTATAAAAGACCCCCCTACCTCGTCCATAAAACAACCAATTTTCATATTCAAGTCTTGAGTTCCTCTCCTCCAAGCTTAGGGATTTCGAGACTCTCCTTTGCGTTCGATTTCGGGTAATCTATTAGGTTCTAGTCTCTAGTTTTTAATTTCTAGTTTCTAGTTCTTAATTTTTAGGTTCTAGTTCTTAGTTTCTAATTCTAGTTCTTAATTTTGATTCTAGTTCTTAATTTTCTTCCTAGTTCTTAATTTTTATTCTAGCCCTTAATTTTGATTCTAGTCCTTAATTTTCGTTCTAGT
This sequence comes from Chloranthus sessilifolius, assembly GCA_021018995.1. Classification (NCBI taxonomy): domain Eukaryota; kingdom Viridiplantae; phylum Streptophyta; class Magnoliopsida; order Chloranthales; family Chloranthaceae; genus Chloranthus; species Chloranthus sessilifolius. Next base: position 143,654,637 of record CM037590.1, on the reverse strand, counting down.
TCGTAATCCCTAGTTTTAAGTTCTTAATTTCTGGTTCCCAGTTCTGATTCTAGTTTCTTAGTCTGAATTCAAATTCTAGTTCTTAATTCCAGTTCCAACTTTTAATCTTGATTCTAGTTCTAAATTTGAATTCTATTTTTCAATTCTAATTCTGAATTTTAGTCCTAGTTCTTAATTCAAATTCTTAGTTCTTAATTTTAATCCTTAAATTCTCAGTTTTCGATTCAAATTCAGCCTTTAATATACCTTAGCTAACGGGGCCGAACCTCCTTAGCATAATGGGCCACCACCCCCGTTTTCTTAGATAAGTCTCCTTAGGATTAGAAAACTAAGCTAGTTAGACCTTAGGCAACCATAACTGCTAGAGTTGACCGGCCGATGTTCAGTAAAGGAGTCAACCCGCATCTCCCCACGTGATCAATGACGTGTTGCAGCGTTGATAAATATCTGTAGTTGGTGATCACATCAACTTAGGTATTCTTCATTTAAAATTTACCTTTTTCTTTTCAGTATTAAAGATTTCCTCGTTTATTATTCACCACCTTTGCCAGAGTCCACTTGGACCAAATTGGGCAACTTCTTCCGGGGACACGAAAGGAACCTAGAAAAAGCGCGTACCAACAGACTGGCGATCGCGATGAGACTCTTTTCGCTAAGGTTGCCTTGGTTTAATTAATTGGTTTTTTTTAATTTCGTTTTTATTCTCTTCGCATTATCTAATTTGGTCTTTATTTTTCTGCCCTATTTTATCACTTTTTACACACACCTACACGTATGTAGCTTTTAAAAAAAAAAAAAAAATCTATTTCAAAATGTCAACCATCACAAAACTGAACTCTAATGATATCGACCCACCTTCATGGGGCTCCCATAGCGACCCCGAGTATAACGTTAGGCCATCTCTATGGACAACCAACGTCATGCTATGGTAAACATGGTTAATGAGAGCGAAAAATATCCCTTCACTCCACAAAACACAAATCACAACAATAGTGGTGGAGTGAGTGACGGTGAGCCAAGATTCACTGCTCGCCATATTATGGACCTCACTTCCCAAAAGCTAATGAAGGGAGGAGAATAAGCCGATGCCTTGCGGCGAGCCCTAGTCGAGATATACAAAGCCGCCATGGATCGGAAGCTGGTTAACGAACGACAAGTCACTTCGTGGAATAGACGAGAAGAAAGGACGCCAATTCCCCCACATGCTCCAACTCCCTCGACACATACCTCTCACACTCTCCATAATGACTACCGCCGAAGATAATCCTCTCCCGAGACACCTAAATAGGACACTACTGTAAATACGAACTACCTCCATCGATTTCTAGACAATTATATGGCTAATAGAGAACGCTCCAACCACACTTTTGGATTTGACAACTTCTATCGAGACTTCGACTTCACTGTACCTACTGGCTTTAAACCGCCAAAACTTTATAATTTCAACGATACAGGAAATCCAAACCACCACGTGGCCCTATTCTGTAACGACTGTCGACAAATTCGCTCTAATCATGGGCTCCTGATTCATTACTTTTAAAGATCTCTAGAAGGAGAAGCCCTTGACTAGTTCGCCGCTCTACCCCTAGCCAAAATCGAGACTTTCGATGAGCTGACTGACAGATTCCTGGACCAATATAAACACCTAACTCACGAAGAAATCAGTCTCGCTGACTTGATGAACACTTTCGATGAGCTCTCTCTTAGTCATGTACTCATCGAGCATTTTAGGGAGATCTTCAATTTTAATGGTGCTATCTCGTGGAGCAACCAGTGAGCAAACCTTGTCTAAGGGGTCATCATTGAAGAATGTGTGGACAGGTTATCTCAATGGTGTGGCGCGGGCTGACACCGTGCTCGGGGTAGGAGGTGGCCTCTCCTCTCGCTCTTGTTATTCTAAAAATTATCGCGACCTAATGGTCTCGTATGCAGCGGCCAGCCCTCGAAGCAATTCTTTGGGGTCATCATCTCCTCTTTGTATTCTTTGGATACTAAGTTCTACGATTTGTTGAGCGGTAAGGTTTTGTCCGGTGTTACCATCTCTCCCATTATGATTATTACCAATGTGTGGAGTGGAGAAGGGATTTTCCTGCTCGCCAACCATGTTGATCTCAGGTTATCGTGGGCTGGAGTTGTGAAGTGGTTCTTCTTTGTACGTGGGGTTGTTATGATATTCCCACAATGGTGGGTCTCCTAAACTTACCCTTCGTATACCAGACATCTCGAGTCTTTGACGAAGGCTCATATATATATAAAAAAGGGGAACTAAACGACACGATGGGAAGGACAATAGGGAAATAGGACGGACACAAACTATCTAAAAAAAAGTTTGCAAAAGTATCCCATCGTGATCGCCAGTCTGTTGGTGCGTGCTTATTCTGGGTTCCTCTCGGTCCCCATCGAATCAGTGGCTCCAATTTTGTCCAAGTGGACTCTAGCGATGCGGCATTTAGAATATTTGAGGTAACAATAAATAATAATAATAAAAGGAGGTTTCTAGGAAGATTCCTAGTTTGTTGCGATCACCAGCTGCAGATATTTATCGACACTGCAACACATCAATGATCACGCTTAAGAGCGGGTATGGGCTACTTATATACTGAATCGTTCTCCTGTGAACGTCAGCAATAGTCTTTTCCTTAATTTAGATAGTTTAATTTCCTTTTTATTTCCCTTTATTGCTACAGTTCTGGTCAGTTTAAACTTCTCAAATTCTATTGTGAGTTTAGCTGTGCGGTGATCTATTGTAGTTTATTTAACCTAATATTCTAGTTCTATCAGGAGTCTAGTTCATTTTTACTATTCCTATCCTTATTGAAGGTCCACTTAATTAAATGTCCTCGTGTTACTAGAAGTCCAATTAATTTTAGTCTCCTAATTCCATTAGAAGTCTAATTATGATCAGGTTTCCTAATTGTACTAGGAGTGCACATGTAATAATCTCGATAAAACTCTAATTAGTTCAAGCATACCAATTGTACTAGAATTCTAATTAAATCAGGTATAATAATTCTATTGAAATTCTAATTCAAGAAATTATAACAGTCCTATTAGAATTCTAATTAAAGTAGAAAACTAATTTTACTGAAACTCTAATTTAAGCAACAGAATTAATTTTATTAAAATCTAATTAAAAGAAATAAATTGATTTTATTAAAAATCTAATTAAAATAAATAAATTAATTCTATTAAAGTTCTAATTAAAGTAAGGAATTAACTATACTAAAAATCTAATTGAAGCCATGAAATTAATCATAATAAATTCTAATTAAAGTAAGGAATTAACCAATTAAAATCTTATTTGAAGAAATTAATCAATCATACTAAAGTCTAATGAACTCGACTAATTAATTATGCTGAAATAAAATAAATCTACTAATTAATTATACTAAAAAAAATAAGAAAAAGTGATTAGTTAATTCTAAAATTCTTAAAAAAAGGGATTTTGGGCCCGTTATGTTAAGGAGGATTGGCCTCGTTCCCGAGTACCCTCCATAAGCTCCCTTGGGTAAATCGGATGACTGAGATTAAAGATAAATTAGATTTTGGACTGTAAACTAGTATTTTTAGATTTTTTAGAATTAATTTAATAATATTAATTATGAATTAAACTATGAACTAGAATTATAAAAGCTGAAATTATATTTAGGATTTTTGGGAATACTAAAATAAGGAATTAAAACTAAATTTTTAGGACTGAATTCGGGTTCGAAATCAGGAAATCAGATCGTATGATTAAGGACTGGTTCTGAATCAAAGGATTAGAACCAGAAATTAATGATAAGATTGTAAATTGAGATTTTAGAATGGAATTAGAGCCTAGGGTCAGCGAATTAGACCGTCGGATTAAGGACTGGTTCCGAATTTGGAGAATTAGATCCAGATATAAAATATTTATGGTCTGAAAAGGGTGCTACGGTCTCTGACTGAAAATTAAAATCTATGATTAAAACTAATAGAAACCTAAATCTGTAGGCCAGAAATTATGGTCAAAAACTAAAAATTAAATTATTACCTAGGGTCAGGGCTGCGGAGAGAAATATCGAAGATTCAAAGCTTGAATTTCGAAATCATGACTAGGTTGCTCTATAGGTTTGTCCTCAGAGTTCTCTGATTTTAGAATCCTAAAAAAAGTTCGTTCTCTCTCGTGTTGTGTCCAGCCTCGTTGTGTTTGTTTTTTGCCGAATTAAAAAAAATATTTTATAGGTTTTTCTTCAATTATGCACTATTTTCTAGGCGTTTAACTAAATTATGCGCCAGTTTCCCGACGCTTAATCGCTTTGAGTCAGTCACCGACTCAATAAGCGACCGGTTGACTTACTTAGCGAGTTTCCTAGTCCTAATAGCATTAGGGTTAATTGCGTGCTCGGTAGTACGTGCACAATCCAATTATGTGTTTCTTCATAAGCATTCAATCGAGGAAACTTAGGGGTCAAGGACTGTGAAGCTAGGTCAGGCGTAGGCCAATTGCGCGCTGGTGATAGGGCGTGCAATTCGATTATGCGTCTATTTTCAGGCACATGATCGAGTCTCAAATAGGTCTGGGAAAGGAAGTTTGGTCTTAAAAGGGGACTGATTGCGCGTTTGCGGTCTGGCGTGCAATCGAATTACGCGCGGGGTTTCAAGCGCTTAATTCGGGGTTGTCCGGGTCTGGTCTCTAGCCTGAAATGCAAGACTATTGTTTCAGTCTACATTCTTACTATATACTATTGTTTCAGTATATAGTCTCCCTACATCAGGATCTAGGCCACAGAGCTATTATTTTAACCTGTGTTTAGCCATGTACTATTGTTTCAGTGCATGATTCCCATATCAGGGTCAAAAGGTCAATGGTTGACCAAATAAAATTATATATCCTGAGAGGATAAAATGGGGGCGTCTATAGGTATTGCCTGCCAAGGGCTTATCTCACTTTTTATAGGTTATTTTTTTGAGAAACGGGTGCCAAATGTCAGGCCACACGTCGCTTCCAGAGTTTAGAGCACAGACGCCCAATTTCGTACCTGTGGTGCCGCTCCTTTACCTATTTGGATGGAGGGGGTGGCTGGTACAGATCTTCGGAGTCAGCCTCCATCATATGGATTATGGGTCTGTCTGAGACTCAGTCCTCAAACGTTAGCAGGGTCCTGTGGTGGTTTATCACTGGGGGAGATTGTGCAAGTATAACTTCCTCAAATAGGGAGAGAATGGCTAAGTCTACTTCTAGGTTGGGAGGGATGATTTGGGATTGGTGGGGTGGACGGGGGTTGTAGGTTTGTGTGGGGTTCCCTGTGTTGCCCCATTCCGATCAATCTTCACAATCTCAGCACTTATGAAGGTTTCCCTAATGTGAGGCCTGGGGCGGGATTCTTCTTCCGCATGGATTCCTCATGCTCTTGCTGCCGTAATGGTTCAGGCTTTCTCCTTAGCCTCTCTTACTTCTTCCTTAGTGGGCTTATACCCTAGCCCAAATCTTACTTGTTAACCACTCTTGGCCTTGACCGGTTCTCTTCGGCCCTGTAATCGAGGTCCCAATCCCCTTCCTTTCTGGTAGCCCCATTTCTGGAGCATGGCCACGACTGCCACCATTCTGCCTCTGGCTTTTGACTTGATGCTTTTCGGGGGCTTCGGGTCGACTACTGACACCTCGTATTCAAAGATGTGGAGGTCGGTATCTTCGATTGTGTGTGACACATCCAACAGTTGGGGGTTCTTGATGCTATGGGTCGCTTTTTCCCTCTCATCATGGCCTTCACCTATGATGGTGATGATCTTCTGCCCGGCCATGAACTTGAGTTTTTGATGCAATGTGGAGGGTATGGCCCCTACCTCATGCAACCACAGGCACCCCAGTAATAGGTTAATGCAGGATTTAATGTTCATCACCTGAAAAAGTATGGAGAAAGTCATTGGTTCAATTACTAGCTCAAGATCAACTTCCCCTATTATTTCCCTTCGGGTGTTATCAAACCCCTTGACACTGGTTCTTATTGGTTTCAACATGCATGGATCTGCCCCTATCTTTGTAGCTGTTCTCAATGGACACACATTCAATGCAGATCCATTATCAATTAATACTAGTGGAATTACAATGTTTCTAGCCTCTACAATGATGTTGAGGGATTTAGAATGATTATTTCTCTCTTCGGGTAAATCCGCATAAGAAAAAGAGATGGCATTGGAGGCCATGATCTACCCAATTATCTGCCCAACCTCGCCTGGGCTCACTTGAAGAGACACATGTGCATTTTTCAACGCTCCCATTAGAGCTTGAAAATGGAGCGAGGACGTCATTAACAAGTCGCAGACCATGATGTGGGCCGAAATTCTTCTTAGCTGAGTCTCCAGTATGTGTTCTCGACTCATTTTTCAAATGGGTTTGCCGCCGTGGTATCTTTCTTCCCCTCTTGTCGGGTTGGTGCTGGTACCGATGCGCCTCGTTGCTTGGATATCTTCCCAAACCTAGTGACAAAATCAACTGCCCCCTCCTTACTGTTGTCGGCGTTGATGTCTGTCTGCTCGTAGCTGAGCGAGACCTGATGAGGATTATAAGTTAGTCCCGAGATCTGGAATGGGGTAATAGGGGGTATTGGGGGTGGTGATATCGATGGACTGGGGTGGGTGGGCCATACCTGGTTAACCTCCATAATAGATGGGCAAGTAGAGAAAGTGGGATTGGTTAGGATTGTGAGGGGCTGTATTGGGGGTGATATGGCAGGGGTGGGCCATTGATAACTGATAGACGATGAAGGGTGGTAGGTGACATAGTCGGCCATTGGATAACTGGTGGAGGATGCAGCGTATGGTTGGTAGGAGTTTATTTGGACGTAGTTAATGAGAGTCGGTGCTGGGAAATACGCCCTAAGATCTAAGGATTCTATCTGTGGTATGGGGTTGGCAAAGTAATCTGCCAAATTTAGCGGCTCAATTACCCAAATACTTATATCTTCCCAGTCTCTCTATAGCGGCGTGATAAAATCTTCCTGGCTGTCAATGTAATCCGACAGGTCAAACCCTAACTCTTCATCTTCCTCTTCTACCATGCCTATCATGGGTCTTGGACCTGCTCCTCCGTGGGGTGTGGGGGTAGCGGTACTTGGTGTATGTTGGCATGCTGGGTGGCTTGGGAAAGTGTTGGAGAGATGATTTTACCGACCTCGATCAGATCTTGTATCGCGTGCTTCAAAGGAAAGCAGCGATTAGTTGGGTGGCTTGATTCTTGGTGGAAGTTACAATGGGTGTTGGGATCATAATTCCTTGGGATGGGGTTTGGCGGAGGTCGTGGTTGAAGTGTTGTGACCAACCCTTTTTCTATTAGTAAGGGTAATAAAACATTCAGTGATTGCCCCAAAGGTGTGAAAACTTGGTCAAAGCAGGCCTTTCTCTATTTTGGGGTCATCTTTGCCCCCTGTCCATTCCCAGTTCTCTGTATCGACTCGCTTCTGATTGGAGTTGACTGTGCGACATTAAATTGAAATGGGATTATGCTGGTGTTGGGCCTGGTATTCATGACATTTTGCACATCCATCCCAGTTCTTCTATCGTTCCTCTGCTCAGAGAATCTCATGACCCCGTCGGCCCCACTGGAAGCATTCTTGCTTAAATGTCCTTCTCTAATAGCATCCTCACAACGATTGGCGTTCCTCACCAAATCAGCAAAGCTGGACTGCTGTTGGTAAATGAGAAAGTCTGAGATGATTGGCAAGGTATTTTTTGAGATCATCTCAATCTGCTCGTTGTTAGGTATTCTATTTCTTACCTGAGCTGCCAATGCTCTCCAATGCCCTAAGTAATCGCTGGAGGTTTCATTAGGGTTCTGTTTTAACCGGGCTAGATCTGACTAACGAAGCTTAATGTCTATGTTGTAGACACTATTCTTAAAATAAATGCGTCAGATCTTTCCAAGTTTTATCATGGATGGTTCTAGAGACGTGAACCACCTCAGGGTTGGGCCCATCAAATTTTTCTAAAAGACCTTTATAAGTAGGCGCTCGTCCCCCCCATATTGGCACATGTCCCCACAGTAGGACTTGAGGTGTACGATAGGGTTGCCCGTGCCATTATATTTATCAAAGACCGACATTTTGAACTTTGGGGGCAAGGAGACTTCTGCAATAAACACAAGTCTGAGAAGTCTGTGGCATGAATTTCGGCTCCACCCATCTTCCACAGCTGCTTCTAGATTTTGTCCAGTTGTTCTTTCAACTGCTCAGAGTCTTTAGATAGTGGGGCTGTTGTTTCAACGGTCGGCCTTGATTCACTTTGTGCTATCGGGAGGGTGGTGATTATGGGTGGAGGATTAATGTTGACCAATGCCCCTGGGTAAGCGCCACTATTCTTGATCTCCTCTTTCTCGTACTGTGGGTTTACATGTGGTGCAGTGAGGGTGAGATCTTGGTGCTGATTTGGCTGGATAGGTGTCGGGTGGGACCACTAGATGTGAGGGAGGTGTTGTGGAGTTATAAGATGAGTGGAATTTGGATTTTGGGTTAAGCCCTAATGGGGCCATTGGTCTTGGAGATGGCTTTGTGGTGCATGAGGATGGGTGAATTGGGGCTGATGAAAGATAAGGGCCTGGTTTCCGCCTTGAGCTGGGTGTGGGGTTTGTGGGTGAGGGAGGTATTGAGGGAATTGTGGAGGGTATGGGTGTGAGGGTCCCAAGTTTAGGCCTTGTTGGGCTTGGGTATAATGTAGAAGATTTGGAGGGGTTTGGGCCATAAGGCCTTGGAAAGTTTGGCCCATGGGGCTTGGTTGGGTTTGGGTCATTGGGCCCTAGTGGATCTGGGCCATTAGGCATGGGTGGGTATGGCCCATTGGGCCTTGGTGGGTTTGGCCCATTGGGCATTGTGGATCTGGCCCATGGGGCATTGATGGGTCTGACCCATTGGGCCTTGATGAGTATGGTCCATTGGGTTTTAGTAGGCATGGACCATTAGGTTTTGGTGTTCACTCACATGACCCCATGGTTGGTGGAGATCATGAGTGGTATGAATGATGGGGGATTGATTGGTGTTTTGGGGAGGAGAGGCATGAAGACTTTGGAGGGTATGGGATGGGTTTAGGGATGTGTGAGGTGGATGAGGGTGGTTTGGGGAGGCCTTCCACATGGTGTAGTCCTTGACCATGTCTTCCATCATGGCCATGGGATGGGGTGAGGGGGTGGATGAGAATGGTCCATCTGATGAGGGGGGTGCATGGGGCATGGATTGGATGTGTGTATGGGTAGAATTGGGCATGACCTGAGTAAAATCACGCATTACCTAGATAGATGGGAAAATGTGTTGGATTAGGCATGGCTTGGGTAAAATGGGGTTTGGTTTAGGAAATTGATGGGGCATGGGGTGTTGGATTTTCGAAGAACATGGGGGAATTAGCTACGTTAGATGTGGAGGAGGAAGGGGGTAAATCTTGGGTGGAGAAGGGGGGATGGGATGTATGTTGTGTTGATGGGTGTGGGAATTGGGTATGGTGGAGGTGGAGGAAAAATGGGGTATGTTGGATGTGAATGGGGAAAACTGTGCATGGTGGATGGGTTGGGCATGGGTGTACTTTGAGTGGATGTGGGGAAGTAGGGTGCATGTGGAGTGGATGTGGATGGATTTTGGGTAGATGTGGGTGGATTTGGAATGACCATGGACGAGAAAATAGGCATGGTTTGAGAAAATGGGGGGGGGGGGGGGGGGGAATGGGGTGTTGGATTTTGGGTATTTTGAGTGGTGATGGATGGGAAAACAGGTGCACCGAAGGGTCCGGTGACGGTAAATGAGGATTGGGTGAGGGGGATGGAGGTAAACATCTCCTCCGCATGGGAATGGGTTGGGGAATGTGGTGGGGATGAGTCAGGATTGGCGTATGCCAAGTCCACTACTCACGATATGACTTGGCGGCGGGTGGGGTACGGGTGCCTTGGATGGGGCCCATAAAGCTTTCTCCTTCTTCCCCTACGGGATGACAGAGGGTAAGGCGATGCCTTGTGTCGGCACCACAATTTTTTCAAGTTTTTTGGTTTATATTAATTTTTGAAAAAAGATTTTGTAAAGGGATTTTTATGATGAAGGATTCCAGGGCCTTTGAGTTCTCGCTTCGAGCGATATTTGTATCCTAAATGAGTCCCGGGGCAAGACCCCGATGCGCTTCGGAAGAATCAAAGGAGATCTATTGAAGGCATGGAAATTAACGCGAACAACCTGATCCCCCGGTGCGAGTCGATAAGAAGTTACCTTCTTTTAACCAGCTGGGGCATATTGGGTGTTGGATAATGCGGGACCTAATCAGAGGTGCTAAATCGCTAAGCAGGGGACTCGGGGATGTGAAAAAGACCTCAGATTTTGGGTTGCACTGCTCAGTAGGGACCAACTACACTTAGCGTGTGCATTACATGCGCCAGACCAACTTTGGTCAATTTTTACTTGGCGCATGTGTTAGTTGTGGCAGAGTAAGTCTAGAAAAAAATAGCATGGCACATGTATTAGTTATGCCAGGCACTGCAGTGGGGTCAAACAACTTTGATAACAGACCAGCAAGCCCAAATTTAGTCTTCTTTTTCTTGTTTTTTGGGAAGCGATGCTTCCGGGGATAGATTCCTTAGTTGCAACAAGCTTCTCCTCACCAAACCTAAGGGATACAAGGTTGATTCAGAGAAACTAAACACACTCCCTAAGGGTTTTAAGCTTTGTAACAGGATAGGTTACCCACCTGATATACCTCCAGCACAAGCGCTTTCTCAGATACTAGGTGAGCTGGTACTTTTTCGGATCATCACCACTAGAGGCTGCCGCCGTACTAAGAACCGGGTATTTGTATCTTTGCCTAAAATCTCAACCCTTAAAAATCTATCCTCGTAAAAAAATCAATTCAGTCCCTTCTTGTTTCAATTTTAATTTCAGATTTTTTTTTTAGGAAGTTTTCTTGAAGTCCAAAAATGGGTGATTATGGTCCCGTGCCGCCTCTACGGGTCGGCGTCCAATGATGAGATATGATTGTAATAAAGTAAATTCTCACGTAGGCTCGCCAAATGGCTATGGCGTGTAAAAAGTGCAAGTAAGCCCGCCAATCGGCTAAGGCATGTAAATGACGGAAAAGTAAAGGAAATGTAAAGACGATGCACAAGTAGGCCCGCCGATCGACTAAGGCACGTAAATGATAAAAAAGTAGGGGTGAGTAAAACGACAAAAATAGAAAAATAGCTAAATGTTAGTAAAAATAAAGAAAAAAAGGCTAAATTTTAAGAGGAAGCTCTACTAGCTACTCCCTTGCAGAGTCGCCATCTATGCAACCGCGAATCCGGTGAAGGTTCCATCACGATGATGCGCACTCATGAAAAATATAGAGTCGCCACACAGAGCTTTTGGTGTCCTGGGAAACCTAGGATCAATATTAAATGCACCGAAGTGCCAAATATGACTCTGATTCACTGGTCTAAGCCAAAGGCTCTTGGGTAGGGGCTTCGGTTATCAATCGGGAAGGTGTTAGGCACCCGATTAACCCGCTCAAAAGCGGTCTCTACTTATGGCAAAAAATAAAAGAGGAATAAAAAAGAAAAGAGCACTTCCTCTTACCTGAAGGCACTATGATCCTATTTGTGCCCCTCCGTTCCTACTGAGATTTCGGCAGCGTAACGGCACAAATTTGAGGATAGAGCAAAAGCTTAAGAAGGTAGAGGAATAGAGGGGAGAGCTAGAGCTCTCGGACCCTTGTTACACCCTTATGAACCTCCGCATAGGTGCGCTTGATGAGCTTCTGATAGATTGGATGATGGAATAAGGGGTTCTAACCTTTAAAGCTTGCTAGCTAAGGGGTAGGAGAGGAGGGCTAGGGGGTAGCTCTCACCTAAACTAAGGGACATATGATGGAATATAAGGCTCAAATGAAGCTTTGAAATTCTGGAATTTATATGAAGAAAGGGTGCACCAAAGGAGAGAGAAGTTCTCTCTTAATCTTTTCTCTCTTTTGGATTTTTTTCAAGCCATTTGCAAGGGGGGGTGCCTCTCTATTTATAGGAAAAGAGAGGGTTAGGGGGGGTGCTTAGAGGCTAATTAGGGTTAGTAATTAGGTAATCCTAGCATCTACGATTTCCTAGGGTTTCAAGAGCTTGAAAGTATGGGAAATGGGCTTCAATGGTAGATGATTGGGTAAGCATGGGTGCAACAGTCCTAATGAAACCCATCCTATACCTTGAGATGGCCAACAAGTCAAATCCTAAAAGGAAAATTCAAGCCAAAACCCATCAGTCACTATAGCTAAGCTTGGTGCAACTAATACCTGCGCTAGGCAAAATTACACTACATGAAAGTTCAGAGCCCGCAAGGGGATCCACCTATACCTGGCGTAAGTATTAGTTGCGCCAAGCCATTTTTGGATAAAAATGGCTTGGTGCATGTAATACATGCGCCAAATATGCCTGGGGTCTCGCGAAGTTCTCGCGAGGCTCGGAATCAATGAGGTATGGAGCTCGAAACTTCAGGCGGCCATATCTTTTGATGTACAGCTCGGATTGGGGTGATTCTTGGCTTGTTGGAAAGTGAGAACCTCTACTTTTCAATGGTGTGAGATTTAGTCTTAATAGAGGTCCCAGCCATCCCTGGTGCATCTCTCTCCAACCATTGCCTGGCAGGGTTAACTAAGGGTTTAGAGAGGTTTCTAAGGTTTGGGATTGGTTCCTAAAGGTTCGGGGAGGGTTCTAAAGGATCTGGGGTGAGTCGGTAGCTCGACGGTGTCATGAGGGGTTTCAATAATAATCAAGGAGAGTTGATGTTCCTCCCATAAAGGTAATTCCTCCCGAGGTGCCAACTGGCCATGAGGAAGAAGAATTTCTCTCTCTCTTGGTGGCCAAAATGGTTAGTCACTCTACCTGAGTTTCTAACCATGTAATGGATTTCAGGAGATTATTGAGTAGCTCTGTTTGAATCCGGCTATGTTGCAGCCTGCTTTAAGCTATCTGCATCAGGGCTTCCTCCATGTCAGCGTGGTCTTGAGTCTGTGTGGGGCAAAATACAGGAGAGTGCTGAGGAACTTCCTGAGTTAGGCTGTGGTTGGGTTCACAGGCTTCCCCTTTTTGAGATGATGGGTGCATGTTTTACACCCATCAAAGTTTGAATTTTTATCTTCCTAAGTTTTAATTTTGGAAAATAATTCATCATTGACTTGAATTTGTATAGTCCTCTCTGCCGAAGAGGTATACTCTTTGAACTCTCCGATTCAATCTCACCCGATGCTTGGCATTGCACCGATTCGTCGCTCAAGTGCTCAAAGAATTCCCATGCAATCTCCATAGACAAAGTATGGAGCATCCCCCCACAGGCAACATCAACTATGTGCCAGGTTTTGTCATTCAGACCTTCATAGAAGGTGAGGACTATTTGCCAATGGGTGATTCCATGATGAGGACACCTATATAAAAGTTCGTTAAGACGCCGCCACCCCTCTTGGAGAGATTCATCCGACAATTGATGGAAAGATATAACAAGATGCAAGATTTGATTCGTTCTATAGAGTGGGAAGTATTTCATGAGGAATCCTTGTTCCAATTCTTCCCAATTATCGAACGAATTATGAGGTAAGGAATGTATCCACTGCCTTGCCTCATCTCACAGAGAGTATGGAGACAGCCTTAGACGAGTATATGTCGCTGGTAAATTCTCAATTCGAATTATGTTGCACATTTCTATGAACTGGGTTAATGTAAATAAGGATCTTCATCTATTAGCCCACGGAATATTGGAAGTATTTGGAGCATTTTGGGCATGATTTTAAAGATCTTATTTCCGACCATAGGGGCTAACTGTAAACATGGGGGAGGTGCATGAAGTGTTAATATAAAGTCGTCCCCCATAGTTGTGGTCGTAGGTCGGCTTATTCCTGCCATATTTGTTATGAGGCAGGTTGGTTAAATTTAAATCTCTCTAGTGTTATTTTGATTTTATATACTTTTTATTTAAGCACGAAGGGAGAGAGACAAATCTGAGTTCCTAATTCCTGGGGCACTCAAGAGTGTTGAAAATTTGATCTGTTACTCCAGATAAACTTGCAAAAGATTAAGAAGTGCTCAAAGAAAATTAAAATATAAAAAAATATAAAAAGAGAAAGATAAATATTGGTTTCTAAAAGAATAAAAAATATTAGATATAAATAAAGGGAATAAAGATAAATTTGCTTCCTCGACAGCGGCGCCAAAAACTTGATTGGTTTTCTTATTTGTATGTATATATATATATATATATATTAAATTCAAATCTTAACTTATTGCAAGTACACAATGGAAATTATAGTACTAGCATAAGATCGTTCCCACAAGGAAGTTATTTATCTATTTTATCTCCTTATTTACACCTTCTATCTAAATCCTTATCTTAAAAACTTCTATTTATCTTTAAGATCTAATCTATTGGGGAAATATGAATAAAAGAATGTTTTCTAATTCTAAAGTGCATAAAAATAAATCCTAATCCTCATTCTTCATATTAAGGTTGTCAATCTCAATCTTCAGCTATTGGATATTTATGAAAATAAATAGTACCGTTATACCATATTTCTAATCTTCAACACTCAATTGCAGTCATCAATTGCTCTTGAGAAACCTCTGATATCTAATTTACTCTAACTAGTATACACAACTGATCGGAAGAAAATCCAACCTCATGCGTCAATTGATGCTGAAATTCTTCGATGCTTATTCCTATGTCGAGCTCTCTTATTTATAGATAATAAAGAGTCAGTTTACAAAGATCTAATTCTAATAAAAGAAACTACTAAAAATAAAAGTATCCTAATACAACTCTAATTCCTAATTTTATCTTTTCTTGCTTTAGTTTAGTTGATGCGCTTCTGGATTGTTCTTTCTTTAGCAACAGTAGAGTCCTTTGGGATATATCTTCATCAATCTTCTTAGAGCCGTGATCAACAGAACTTCTAGCTATAGAGATCTTCTAATTCTATTCCTGGTTGTGGTAGTTCTCACGTGATCAGCAGCAGCAGCAAGTATGAAAACTTCTTTTCGAATAATCGTTCTTTTTCTGAAAAATCGTTCATCACGATTTTATCTTCTTACAAGACTTCATACTGGATAATAATGATACAACAATTCAGTGCCTTTCTTCTTTTGTCACTTCCTGAAGAATCACCTTTTGAAGAATCGTAAACTTACGATTTCTTACTTTTCTTTCTTTCTTTTCATTCAGCAGTAGTGCTAAATCGTAAAGTACAATTTTCTATCTTTAAACTCTTGACGAATCATTACTTTATGTTCAATCGTCATTCTTATTACTTCATAAGTTCATTTTGATGAATATTATCACTTTGGCTCTACTTTATTGCTTATGTCTAACACTACGTGAAAATGTGAAAAAAACTACATTAGCATTGTGAAAAAAATCACGGCTAAAAACAACCGTAAACTAATCAATTGCCTAAAGCAGTCGTTTAGTACCTTATAACTGTGGTTTTTTAAGAAAAGGATAGGTGGGTAATTATAAATTGTTTAGGAGGGTAAACTTGTCCTTTTAAAAAACATCTCCTATAAATACTAAAAAGTAACTGAAGCAATAGCTAAATCCTAGTTCAAAACCTAAGGTCCTCTCTCCTTCTTTCTTCCTCTATTACGGATCCTGAAGTCATCGATTGTATCTGTAAGAACAAATCCCCAACTGTATTTTTCTAAAGGTTAGGGTTTATATTATTTTTTTTAGTTGCTTTGTACTGCTAGGATATGAGGTTTGCAGTTTCTCGATTAGAAGGAATCAATGGCTTTCAATTGAGAGAAGGAGTGGGTATCGACGATTACTCAAGTATTTAAAGGATGCCAATGCCCTAATCTCCCTTCCTCAATCAGAGCTGTGAATCCTGGCCACCAACCGTGAATCAAGCAAGTAAAGTTTTCTGGAAAAGAGTGAATGAAGTAACTCTCTCTTATTTGTTAATTTTTATATTTTATTTGTTTAATAATATTAGAGCTTTGTTTGATTGAAATTGTAATCCTGATTGAAGACCTACCTCAATTGGTTTCCTCTTTCTTTGCTTTAGATTGTGTTGCTTCTGATAATTCCAATTTCATGAAATATTATTATCACAATTTAATGAACTATAGGTCTAGTTACTCGTGAGACTCGAAAAATGAGTCAATTTTCAATTTAGATATCCTCATGGTTTTCAGATGGAAATCTAGTGTTTTATCTTCAGTTAATATTTTGTGCAAAATCTGAATTTGATGATTTCCTGGTCATCCGATTTAAAATATTTGGAAACATTTTTTTATCACTTTCGATTTCTTTCTAGTTCCTTAAAACTCATGAAATCCAGATATATTGCTCGGTGTAAATATGTGATAGAGAAGCTTAATCTTTTGATATGATTTTGGACAATGAATACTCACGTTTTCTTGGTTGCGTAAAGAAGGGAGATTGAATACAAAAACCAGACAGGCAGAAATTACGTTGAAAAATAAAAGCAAAAATAAAAATAAAAATAAAATAAAATAAAAATTACCTTGAAAGGCATAATGGTTTGGAAGTGCTAGAGTAGGTAGGAGAGGGAAAGATTGAGGATAATAGTAGCTGCTGATGAGGGACTTTAGTGTTTCAGATGAAGTTAGCACAACACTTGTACTTGAAAAGCTTATTCTCTCTCTCTCTCTCTCTCTCTCTCTCTCTCCCTCCCTCTCTCTTTCTTGTAATTTTATTGGTTAGACTTTAGAGTATTTTTATCTGTTTATTTGATGGGTTTGGTGTTTAGTCTGTTTGGAAGAAAATGAATTGTTTCAACTAATGCTTTGTATTTGGAGAGTAATCAGCTGACCATCGGGTGCCATTTGCATGCTTACTTCTTCGTACACATGCCTGAGACTCACTCCTTGCCATAGGACTTATAAAGTACAATCTTTTGATTCCATGATGAACTTAGCTCTGTTGTGGAAATCAAATTTAGGGGCTGATATCTCACATATTCAATTGCACAAATACTATGAAATTTGACTTCAAATGCATTCTTCGAGGGCTCTTGGAGGACGGATTTCTTTTCCATATATATATATATATATATATATATTATGTATATTACTGGGTCGGGCATATAAACTTGACCCTACTGTTTTGGTCGGGAATGAGATATCCGACCCAACTTTTGGTTTTGGTCGACTAAGAACTCAGGTTAGGCAAAAATTGGGTCTATGCAACCCGATATTATATAAATAAAATAGAAACTATGGGGGTTTTCTTATCAGAACAGGTCGCGTTTTCAGGTGTGGTGCTGGGACGGTCGGGATTTCTTGTCTGATGGGATTGAGTGCAATATCTTGTTGGAATCGGGTAGGTAAATGACATTTTTCCATTGAGCAAAAAAAAATTGACTGGACCCAATCCATTGACCCTTCATAGACAATTACTAAAGTGCACATGAGAGCAAAATACTCATTCTTAAAACTTAAATCAGTGGGAGTTTCGCCAAAGGCAAAAACCTCTTTCTATCCTCCTACCCTCTCGAGAACCCAATTTTAGGATATCAAATGCCCCATCTTTCTCTTGCTCATCACCCACACACCTAACCCCACTTTTTTTTTCTTTCTTAAAGCATCTCTTTGATCATAAAAATATTGGATGTTTGTTTAAATGTTTGACTTTGCTGCATATCATAGATAATATGTGTGGATCTTGGGTCTAATTGTCCTAGATCATGTCTGCAAGAAAAGCGGATTTTGTCATAGATAGGGAAGCTGATGACTTACATACCAAATTTCAGCGCCAAATACCTAGTAGTTGCCCAACACAAATTTCAAAGCGGATCTGTGTCATGCACCTTGATTGTTCACAGTCAACAAATTCCGGGGCTAACACCTGCCCTGAGATCCGTAAATGCTGATCATACCATTGATTTATAGTTATTGGTATATGAAGAAAAAATTTCAAGGACTTTCCAAGCTTTCCAACAGTAAATAATATGTAAATTTTCATTAAGTAAATTAAAAGTTATGGCCCAAAAACTGAGACTGATCTGATCGGGCCAGTGTGTAAACTGCTGCAAATTTAAGTTACCTTGCACGGACGGTCCTGATCACTCTAAATCGGATTTTGGAATGATGTGAACTCTTATGTGTGAGGTTTTAAGTTGCCTTTCACTGGGAACTAGAATCACTCAAAAAGTCAACCTCTAGAAATGTTTATGCAAGATTTAGTGGTCCTTGGTCAGATCTGGAAATTTGCCTTAAAGCTTAGTTAGCTTGATGGGTCAATCTCCAAGTCTTCAATTAATGCCATTTCTTCTTCCTACATGCTACTTGTCATTATTAAATATAGCTACATGGACTTTGGACTTAATGCCATTTCTTAAACCTGCACTATCCATAGTCAAGAGCTTCTGCGGTTGTATATTCGATGCATCGGGACTTCACAGCACCAAGCTGTACTGGGTCTCTGTCTTGGTCCACGCTGCATAACAAGGCCATGGAATCAATAGAGAAAACTCTGAATATATAACAATCTGCTGATCGGTTTGTCTTCATTGGTTTATTGACTACATTGCCTATATTGCCTGGCTAGGTCCATTTTTGGGCTGGGCTGAAATATTGTCAGCTTGACTTGAGGTCTGGCCCAAATTTGTCAACCTATTCTGTTTATACGAACTTGGTCAATGCCTAATCTTTTAGGACCCCATCGATTAATAATTGGATCAGCTCAGGTTCGACCCGAGCATGGCCTAGTGACTGTCTTATCTAAAAAAATATCCCTTGTTTGAATCAATCATATCTGATAATTCTTGTTTGAGAACTTACTTGATATCAATCTCTGTGTGCACTTTTAGATTCTTTAAAGCAACATTTGTCACCCCTCATTATCAATTGTGTAAGTGTGTAACTCTTAAACATTCATCAGTAGAAACTCTCTTAAAATTATTTATAAATTTCTTAATGTTTATGGAGGTTGAAAATACTTGCAAGATAATTGTCATTTGGCTTGTGTTGATTTAGATAGTTTTTTTCTTGGGTTTTGTTGACCATGGTGAGTTCAAGGTCTATGAAATTGGGTATAATCTTAGTGACCTTGAGATAACTAACATATCTTGGTGAGTTCATTTTCCTTGTTGAACCTTGGTAAGCTCAAGTTTGATCAAGTCATTTTTAACTTGCTGTTGGAGGGTCTCTGGGTTCCTCTGCAGTGAGGTTTTCATTTATTGAATTAGGGCAAGTTTTTTTCTGTCTTGATGTTATTTTTTATTGGTTATTTTTAGATCTGTATTCTTTTTAGGCATTTTAAATTTGATCTGAATCCATTTTTTAGCACTGGGTAAACTAAACCCTGTAGAGATAAATCTTAAAATTTTTAATGTTTTTTGGATATGAGTAATACATTTGTGGTTATCAGCAACTAATAAGGTCATATGATGGCTGTTCTCTTCGCCGTATGCTCTTTGTCTCAAGCCCTTCAAACTGAATTGTGTGCCCCTGTTGTAGATTTGCTATTAGGAAATACAAAATAATGATCTTCAATACAGGAGAAATGGCCAATGATCCCCCCAAATCATTGGCCGATAATTAGAAGCTTTGGTCATTCACATAAGCTATATTTGATTTAGTACAAAAGCTTTGTGTAGACACCCAAATTTGGCCCAAGGCCCAATCGAAACACATCTCGAGAGAGGCGCATTTTCGAGCTTTTGATGGCATGTATGGAACCCTTAGGAATCACCCCAAACCCTTAGGAATCACCCTAGATCCCTTAGGAACCTATCCCGAACCTTTAGAAATAAGTCCTAACCCTTAGAACCCATTCCAAACCCTAAGCCTAACCTTCCCGAGCAATGGATAAAGAATGATGCACCAGGACTAGCTGAGGTCTTCTACTGATATCAAATCTCATACCATTGAAAGAAGAGATCATCAGCTTTCTAACGGTCTAAGAACCCCAATCAGAGGTATATATCAAAAGATATGACAGTCTGAACTCGGAGGGCAAGGAGGTAATTTCAAGTGGGCCCCCCCTAGGGATTTGGCGCGACTATTAGTCGCGCCAGGCTATTTCTCCCCAGAAATGGCCTGGCGCAACTAATAGTTGCACCAATTATAATTTTGCCTGGCGCAAATATTAGTTGCACCAGGCCAATTCCCCCAGACTTTAAGCCTGGCGCAACTAATAGTTGCGCCAAGTTTAAAGGTGGCCCCTACCCCCGCGAGCTAACTTCCAGGCACTGTTCTGCACTATTTTACTGTGCTTTTGCCTGGCGCATTAGTTGCGCCAGGCATATGAACAGTAACTGTTAGAATTTGTACCGAATTTCGTGTTTGGAGTTTGACTTGTTCACCACCTTGTCCTTTGGGGTGTGTTTTGCTAGTTATGTTGCACCCTTTTAAGTGGCTTAAGGCCTCACCCCATCATCCACCATTGGAGGACCTTCTCATATATTTCAAGGCTCCAAAAACCCTAGGAAACCTTAGATGTTAGATTACCTAATTCTTAACCATGTTTAGCATCTAAACACCCTCCTAATCCACCCATTTCCTATAAATAGAGCCCCCCTCCCATTGGTTTAGGGGTTGAGAATTTTGGTCTAAGAGAGAAAGAGCTTAAAGTGAGAAGATCTTTCTCCCTTTGGTGCACACTTCCCATACAAATTTCAAAATTCTAAAACCTCCTTTGAGTGATATTTTTTACCTTAGATCCCTTAGTTTAGGTATATGCTACCTATTCACCTTCCCTCTCTACCTCTCAGTTAGCAAGCCTTAGAGGTTAGAACCCCTCTTTCCACCATTCAAGCAACCAAAAGCTCATTAAAAGCAAGCCAAGCAAGGCTCCTCTACGGTGCTACAAAGGCCCGAGGGCTCCGGCTCTCCCCTTTCTTCTCCTATCTCTCTCTAGCTCCCTCCATCATCCCATTTGTGCACTTACGCCGCCGACTTTTCGGTAGGAACGGAGGGGCACAAATAGGATTCCAAGCCCTTTTGGGCAAGAGGAAGCTATTTTCTTTTCTTTTACTTCATTTTTTTTTTAGCCATTAGTAGAGACCGCGTTAAGCGGGTTGATCGGGTGCCTAACACCTTCCTGATCGATAACCGAAGCCCCTACCCAAGAGCCTTTGGTGTGGACCGAATTCAGAGTCATCTTTTTAGCACTTAGGTGCTCATAAAAATGAACTAGGTATCTCGGGACACCGAAAGCTCCGGGTGGCGACTCTATACTTTTTCGTTAGAGAGCGCATCGTCACGACAGGATCGTCTCGATTCCCACGATTGCACAGATGGCGACTCTGCTGGGGAGTAGGTTGTAGAGCTTCCTCTTGAACTAGGCCTTTTTTTATTTTTCCTAACATTTATTGCTATTTTTTAATCTTATTTTTGCTATTTTTTTAACTCACCCCTCCGATTAAGTCATTTTTCTCACCCCTACTTTTCCGTTATTTACATGCCTTAGCCGATTGGCGGGCCTACATGCGCATTGTTTATTAATTTCCTTACTTTCCCGTCATTTTAGTGTCTTAGCCGATTGGCGAGTCTACTTGTGCATTGTCTTTCAATTCTTTTAATTTTTCATCATTTAAAGTGCCTTAGCCGATTGGTGGGCCTACTTGAGCACTCATATTCCGCCAGTGGACGCCGGCCCGTAGTGGCGGCACAGGATAATCACCCCGTCTTTGAACTAAAGAAAACTTCCAAAAAAAGAAAAAAGCGTTAAAAAAAAAAAAATTAAAATTGAACCAAGTTAGGGAGCTTAATTAATTTATTTTGTAGGTTAGATTTTCAAAGGGGTTGGGATTAGGCAAACACATAAACACTCGGGTCTTAGTATGGCGGCAGCCCCTAGTAGTGATGATCTAGAAAAGTCCTAGCCCACCTAGTATATGCGACGGCGCTCGCGCCGGAGGTATATTGGGTGGGTTCCCATTCCGAAGCTTAAAACCCTTGGGGAGCGTGTTAGCGAGTTATACCGGACTCAAACCCTTTAGGCGCGATAAGGAGAGAATCGATCATCAAGAAAACTGCTCAGTTCTCGAAAGCCTAGCTTCCACAAAAACCAAAAAAAAAAAAAAAAGACTCATTTCGGGCATCAGTGGCTGCTGTCTTCTGTTCTGGAGTACCAGTTTTCGCTTGGCGCAAGTATTAGTTGTGCCAGTGTAAAAACACTGGAATTTATAACTGGCGCAACTAATAGTTGCGCCAGCTTTAAAATCCCAAGTTTTACCACAACTAATAGTTGCGCCAGTGTAAAATTGGTCTCCTGCAATCTGGGCACATGTATTAGTTACGCCAGGTCTGTTTAACAGCACCCTAGCTCGAATTTGTGGCCTTCTTCACCTCTCGAGTCCCCCGATCAGTGTGCTTAGTCCCTTATTTAGGCCCCGCCATCTCCGACACCCAATACGCCCCTGCCGGTCAAGAGAAGGCAACTTCTTTTTGGCTCATTCCGGGGGATCGGGTCGTTTGCCTCGATTTTCATGCCTTCAATAGATCGAAGGTTCTCCTTCGATTCTTTCGAAGTGCATCGGAACCGTCGCCGTGGATCTTGAATTAAGGTACGAGAGCCACCCGAAAAGGGAATTTCAGGGTCTCGGAACCTTTGTTTTTTCAAAATTTTTTCATAAAATTCAAAAATATTTATATAATCAAAACTCAAAAAAATATATAGTTTGTGGTGCCGGCACAACGGCATCATCTTGCCCTCCGCCATCCCGTAGGGGAAGAAGGAGGAGGATTTTTGGGCCTTATCCAAGGCACCCTTACCCGACCCGCTTCTAAAGAGTGTCGTGGGTAGTGGACCCGACTTACGCCGATCCTAACTTATCCCCGCCATATTCTCCAACCCACTCCCATTCAGGGAAAGCTTTTTCCACCATCCCCCTCACCCAACCCCCCTTTACCGTTACCGGCCCATTTGGCGCCCCCATTTTCCCAACCGATACCCCTCAAAATATCCTAAGTCCTACCCCCCATTCTCCATCTTTTGCCCAAACCATGCCCATGCCAAACTCATTTTCCCAATCCACATCCATACCCCAATTCCCATCATCCCCCTATAGACCCAATCCACCCACATTCACATACACCACTTCTACCCCATCCGACCCCCCGCAAAATCCCCCATCTATCTGGGTCATGCCCATTTTACCAAGGCCATGCCCAACTTTCCTCATCCCTCATCATGCCCCCCATTATCCCAAAACATACCCAATACATCCCCTCATCCACCCCATACCCCCCCACCTACCGTGGCCATGCCCAATTATATCGGGGCTATGCCCAATTTTTCCGCCACCTCCATCCCATCTATACCCCATCATCCCTTGAACCCACCATCCACATCCCCTCCTCTGTCTATGACCATGATGGAGGAGATGTTCCAAGCCTACTCCTTATGGAAGGCTTCTTAAAACACCCCCTCTCCTCAACACCCTATGAACCCATCCCATACCCTAGCCAATCTCCATGCCTCACTCCCCCATGACCCCCATCAACCCCCCATAATCCACACCACTCAAACCCCCATTACCCACTTATCCCAAGGCCCATTGGCCCAAACCCCCTTTTCTCACATATCCCAGGGGCCCATGGCCCAATACCCCACCACGCAAACCTACCCAGGGCCCATGGCCTAGATCCATCAAGGGCCCATGGCCCAAACCCATCAAGGGCCCTTGGCCCATACCCACAAAGGGCCCATGGCCCAGACCCATCAAGGGGCCATTACCCATACCCATCAAGGCCCATTGGGCCAAACCCCTCAAGGGCCCTTGGCCCATACCTACCCAGGCTCACTGGCCCACACCCACCAAGGGCCTGTAACCCAAACTTACCCAGGGTCCATGGCCCAAACCTATCAATGGCCTATGGCCCAAAATGGCCAAGGGTTCATGGCCCAAACCTAAACCCCACACTCATATCTTCCACAATACCCCCAACATTTAACCCAACCTTCACAGCCAGGTCAAACCCATGCCATACCTCAAACCCAATTCTCCCATGGCCCCACACCCCAAGGCCACCTCCAAACCTTCTCCCATACCCAATGGCCCTATTAGGCCCCACCTCAAAACCAAATTCCTATCAGCCAACAAACCTTTCCTCACCCCCAATGGGCTCACCCAACCCCTACTCATGTCATTCCCATCCAACTCATGCAACAACAACAGGTTGAGAATCCCGTCCTCACTGCACCCTACATAGATCAATAGTATGAGGAGGACGAGATCAGAAACAGTGGGGCTTTGACCAGCCTTAACCCCCCTCCTATAATTTCCCATCCCCTGGTGGCCTAGAGTGAAGTCCAACTAATGGCTGAGAAAGCGACCCCTGTATCAAAAGAGTCAGAGCAGCTAAAAGAACAGTTGGATAAAATATAAAAGCAGCTGATGAAAATGGGTGGTGCTGAAATTCATGCCACAGACTTCACAGACTTATGTACGTCACGAGGTTCCCCCTTTAAAAATTCAAAATGCCAGCCTTCGACAAATATAATGGCACGGGCAATCCTATTGTGCACCTGAAGTCTTACTGCGGGGACATGTGCCAATACGGGGAGGACGAAAGACTACTAATAAAAGTCTTTCAAAAGAGTCTGACTGGGCCGGCTTTAAGATGGTTCACATCATTAGAACCGTCTATGATGAAAACATGGAGGGACTTGACGCATCTCTTTCAAGAATAGTATGTCTACAATATAGACATCGAGCCGCGTAAGTCTGACTTGGCCCGTTTGAAGCAGAATCAGAACGAGACCTTCAGCGACTACTTGGGGCGATGGAGAGCGTTCGCAGCTCAGGTCAGGAACAAAATACCTGATGATGAACAAATAGAGATGATTTCAAAGAACACTCTGCCAGTGATTTCAGACTTTTTGGTATATCAACAGCAAACCAGCTTTACTGATCTAATGAGAAACGCCAATCGATGTGAGGATGCCATCAAGGAGGGGCGTCTGAATAAGAACGTGCCAAGTGGACCCAGTGGGGTTAGAAGATTTTCAGAACAAAGGAACGAGAAGAGAACAAGGAACGATGCCGAGAACATAGTCAATACCAGGACCAATAATACTACCCCGTTTCAATTTTAGGCAACCCCACTAGCACCTGTTAGGCCTGAGCAGACGCAAAGAATGGGGAATGGGCAAGGAATGCAAATGACCTCGGAACAGAGGAGAGCCTGCTACGACCGAGTCTTCACACCTTTGGGACAGTCTTTGACTGTACTTTTGCCCCTGTTAGTAGAAAAGGGATTAGTAGCTATCCACCAACCGCAACCTCCTCCTCACCCGATCCCAAAGAACTATGACCCAAATACCCACTACAATTTTCATCAGGGTCTGGGTCACCCTACTGATTGCTGCTTCCCATTGAAGCATGCCATCCAGGATTTGATCGATGCCGAGAAAATCATTCCCCCTGCACCTTCTCAGCATGCTAATATTCACCAAGTGCCATTACCCCCACATCCTACCGGAGGAGCAGTCCTGCACTCCACCGCTTAATGATAGAAGATGAGGAGTTTGAATTTGACCCATCCGATTATATCAGTGATCGGGAGAATTATGTGGTACCATGGCCGAGGAATGATGAAGAAAGGAATGTTGGGGTAATTGAACCCCTAAATTTGTCTGAATATTTCCCTAACCCAACCCCACAATTTGAACCTTTGGATCTCCGGGCATACTTTCCGTCCACCACACCCGTCAATTATGTAAATATCAATGCATACCAACCATACACCACAACCCCCATCAATTACCCTATAAACCCCCATGTCTCCAATCCTGCACCTGCCCCAGCCACTCATCAATGGCCTGTGCCCGCCCCATGTCAACTACCACCATACACCACAACCCCCATCCATTACCCTTTAAGCCACCAGGCCCCTAATCCAACACCCGCACCCATCAGTTATCAATGGCTTGCGCCCACTCCATCACCCTCAGTTCAACCACCGATAAATTCCACCACCTCGGTCAATTACCTAACGGCCCATCAGATCCCCCATCTGCCGCTAGCACCCACTAGCTATCAATGGCCTACTTTTACCTCCTTCCCTCCAATGCCACCACCCTCAAGCTTCACCACCCCCATTTGGCCCAATCTTTCCACCCAACCCGCTGCCACCGAGGTGAATCAAGTATTGCCCACACCTCCTAAGTCGACAGTACAAGTACCTCAAGAACTGACAACCATAACCTTCCAGCTCTCGGGACCCACATATGATCCTCATCAGGTCCTGCTAAGCTACGAACAAACATATATCAATGCCGAAAGCAGCAGCGGAGAAGGGGCAGTAGATTTTGTTACCAGATTTGGGAGGATATCAAAGCAACCAGAAATACCAGCAGCAACACAGGCCCAACCTGAAGGAAAGAAAGACAGCGCGGTGAACCCCTTCAAGAAGATGAGTCGAGAACATATACTAGAGACTCAGCTGAGAAGAATGCCTGCCCATATCACTGTATGGGATCTGTTGAAGACGTCCCCACTCCATTTTCAAGCATCAATGGGAGCGTTAAAAAATATGCATGTATCACTCCAAGTTAGCCCAGATGAAGTCGGGCAGATAATTGGTCAAGTTATGGCTCCAAATGCCATTCATTTTCTGATGCCGATTTACCTGAGAAAGGAGGTAGCCACTCAAAATCTTTGAATATAATCGTTGAGTCTGGAAATATGATTATCCCCTTAGTACTAATTGATAATGGATTTGCATTGAATATGTGTTCGTTAAGAACCGCCACCAAGATTGGGGTTGATCCATGCATGTTAAGGCCCACCAGAACCAACGCTAGAGGGTTTGACAATACCAGGAGAGAAATAAGGGGAGAAGTTGATCTTGAGTTGTTGATAGGGCCAATGACCTTTTCCATCTTGTTTCAAGTCATGGATATCAAATCCTCATTTAATCTGTTATTGGGGCGCCCGTGGCTACATGAAGTCGGAGCCATACCTTCCACATAGTACCAGAAACTCAAATTTGCATCTGGGCATAAGATTATCACAATCATCGGAGAGGGGCACAGTGAAAGAGCAAAAGCCGCCAATAGCATTAAAAAACCCAATATGCTGAATGTACCACACACTGCCGAGGACGTCGACCTCCACAGTTTTTGTAATATCCCTGATATTTTCGGCATATTTTCGTTTACCTCGGTAAGCGTGCCCGGAAAATACTGTAGAATATTTTTGGACTTTTGGTAAGCTAAGACTATGGTAAGACTGATGGCCAAAGGAATTGGTCTCGAGAGGTGTGCGAGTCATGCACGCATTGGCATACAACTGATAAGGAGGTGTTAGTGGTTAGCATGAAATAAATCCCTAAGTTAGAGGATAAGTTAAAGAGTTGAATATCTAGATATTTGCTAGATTGGTTTGGTTATAAAAGAGATTGCAAGTGAAGCTTGCATCTCTCTATCTCTCTATATCTCTATCTCTCTCTCGTTGGAAAAGTTAAGGAAAATAACCATGCAAGGTTATTTTAAATCCTAGATCTAAGAAGAAAGAGAGATCCTCCTCCCATCTTGACCATTGAACGTGTTGGTGATGGTCTTTAGATCTGTTTAAGCTATGAGAAGGGAAAGATAGAGGAGAAGACATCCCTGTGCCTGTAAATCATGGTTAAAGAGGAAGGTTGCAATGAACAAAGCTGATGCCATTGAACCCCTGGGTTAGAAACTGATTTTGGAGCACAAATTGGTACGAAGGGACCTACCATTTGGAGCCAAAAAGGAGGTATGTACTGAAAATCTTTGTATGAAAATCTGTAGAGATTATTGTTAGAAATTAGAACATATATATGTGAAATAAAGAAGAGGATTAGCTGTGAAAAAAAAAAAAAAAAAAAAAAGATCGGAAAAAGAACCGTGAATGTCAAAGTGCATACCAGAACAGGAAATTACGTCGATTTCAAAATCGATCGTCGAAATTAATCGAATCGATTTGAAAATCGACTGTCGAATTGATGAATTAAGGCCTGATGCAGAATTTGGGAATTCGATGGTCGATTTTGGATTCGACCATCGAATTTCAAATTCGACCCACGAATTTGAATTCGAGGGTCGAATTCTGTCCTGTTTCTGGCATTCAAATTTTTGTTGGATTTTTGATCCGCAATCTCTTAGTTTGATTTTTTGGTTTTATATTAACACTGAGAGTGTTAATATATGTAGGTTTTGACTGTTGGGAGTCCTTGGTGAGGATTTGTTTTTGTGCTTTATTGGAAGCTCTTTGATAAGGTAGGGGAACCTTGTATTTTATTTGCATTAAATTGTAAGTAAAGACTGTTTTGCTGTTAAAATAAGAAGTATAATTTGGAAATTCAGTTGCACACAGCATGAATAAAACTCTGATTTTATAACACAAATCTGAAAATTTGGAAACCTTGTTATAACTAAGAACTTTGCAAATTGAACCTCAGAACCTCAGTTAACTTTTGAATCAGAACTTCCGAAAATCAGTATTATGTTATGAATATAAGTATTGAAATACGTTAGCATTTGCATTTGATTTGAGGTACGTCAGAACGATGCCCTAGATTCTACCAACCGTGTTGACGGTATAACTTTGGCGCAAGTTTCCCTCATAGCGTAGGGGCTTGTTGCATTCAGAAAAAGGGTTCATGAACGACGATGGTCAGTAGGGTTTTCCCATCGGTAATGCACCTTGCTCTCATGCTATAGGAAATTTGAGAGATAAAATTAAGTTATAAATTTAATATAAGAAGCATGCTCAGTCAGAAAATTTCGAACACATCAGATTCATGTATTCAGTCTTAACTCAGGATTAGAACTGGAGATTTCGTTTGCAAAGCATCATTTGAAAACCATATTTGATCCGAATTGTCCCTTTGAAAACCTTTACTTATAATGAAATGCAAATAGATCTGCCTCTATTGGGCTTTGTTGTTATAGCTCACCTCGACTATACGCCATAGCCGAGACCGATTTGGGATCGGAGGATTTGGAGGATTCTCGACTATATTCCCGAGGAGGAATTAGATTTACCCGAGGAGTTCTTCCTTGATCTCTAGATCCTATATTTTTGGTATTTTGTTTGAATATTGTTTTGAATATTGGGCCCTAGGCCTTATTTTGTTCTTTTGATATCACTTGAGGAACCATCATCGTGAACCATTAGTTTAGGTGTTGGATTGGCCATCACCGGTGGTTCCTTTTGGTTCCTCATAGTGATAGATTTGTTATATAAAGCTTTTGATGTATGGTTTATCTCTACTTTGCCTCTGTTTTAGATCATTGTGATGTGCCGGCTTCTGTTTGAATACGGCTTATTGAGAAATCAATAAGTTGATGAACCGCTTTTCCTATACCGTAAGGATTGGAAAAGTCGGTCGTCCAGCTTGGTTAATGAGCCATGCTCTAGGTTCAGAGTCTTAGGACTAGGGATGGATTGTCTTGACAATCTTACTGATCAATTGTTATTGTTTTTCAACAATGACAGATCAGCATGCCTCCGCGGTTCAGAGGCAGAGGCCGAGGTAGAGAGGGACCACGCATGGCTCACCTTGAGGAGATCGGTGAGGGTGTAGGTACCTCACGTGGCAGAGGAAGAGTTGCCACCAGTGCGAATCTGAGAGGCCACAGGGAGCTGGTAGGCCACAGGGGAGGAATGTGGACCAGTCTTGGCAGCCTTGGCTACTAACATGGCTCAACAGATCGCACCATTGACCATTGATAGTGCAGAGATCTTGTGGGACATCAGCCAGGAGGATTCGCCGAGTTCAGGAGGATGAGACCTCCTACATTCTCAGGGCAGACGGATCCTATGGAAGCCGAGGCATGGCTGGATGAGATCGAGAAGATATTTGAAGTGTTACAGTGTACCGATATTGAGAAAGTACTGGGCATCTTTCAAACTTTGGGCGAGGCTAGCCCATGGTGGAAATTGCTTTAGGATGAGAGAGCAGGACTACCCTAATACTCCATGGACTTGGGCAGAGTTTGTGGAGACGTTCAACGATCAATATTTTCCTAAGATCGTGCGTCATCAGTGGGAAGTCCAGATCATCGAGCTGAAACAGGATGAGATGTCTGTGCGCGAGTATGGCGCAGAATTTGATAGGCTTTCCTGATTTGCACCCTTACACGTGGCCACTGAGCTGATGAGAGCTCAGAAATTTCAGAGAGGTTTGAGGCCGAACATTCAGGAAAGGGTGTCGATGTGGGAAATGGAGACGTATGCCGGCGTTATGTCCAAGGCCCTCATTGCAGAGGAAGATATTCAAAAACAGTACTTGAGGCGAGAGCAGAGTAATAAAATAGGTTTGGCTGTGGATGAAGAGAGTGCTTCAGTAAGGTGAACAAAAAGCCGAGGTTCTCTAGACCACCTCCCTACCCTAGTCAGCCATCATACTCTAGACCAAAGGCTGTTTGTGGGACCGATGGACGCCTTCATATCGAGAGACCGCAGAGTTCTCACCAGTGACAACCATTCAGCTGGGAGCACTCATGAGTGGAGCTCATGACTCAAGGTTCAACGAAAGGATCAGTTACTCTGCTTTCTACTCCACTGTGCAAGATGTGGAAAACACATAAACAGAGGATTGCGACGAACAACCGGAGCATGCTTCGTGTGTGACAAAGTTGGTCATATGATCAAGGATTGTCCTGTTGTTGAGAAAGGATTTATCACGACTTGTCTCTACGCAGAAGTCCACGACCTACGCTTCAAGGTCGGGCTTATGCAAAGGATCGACAGATGCCCAAACGTAATGACGCTATTCAAGGTATCATTAAAGTTGAGATGTCATTTATGCATTGATTCAATTATTATTGTTTAAAATTTGAATTCAAGTCAATTATGTTGAACCACATAGAAATCATTGCATATAATTAACAAAACTTTTAACTAAAGGTACCCTTATGATGAGTAGTCGAGATGACATGGATAAAATTGAAGCAGTACTTATAGACCCCGGGTCTACACACTCGTTTATTACTCCTTCTTTCTCGTAGAAGTTAGAATTACTCCGAACCCCTTGCTTTCATTCTAGATGTCAAGATTCCTACGGGGAGTTCGGAGTGCACTGATACAGCATGTCAGTCAGTCATCGTGATGATTGATGAGCATGAGACATTGACCGACATGATTACGTTGAGCATGGAAGGGTTCGTCATTCTCGGAATGGATTGGTTGGCAGCTTATCACGCGAGCGTGGACTGTCTTCGGAAGATAGTGACCTTCCGACCGCCAAAGCGAAAGTCCTTCCGATTCTGTGGAGTCAAATCCAAGGTTGCGCTGCTTGGTTTCATTTTTAAAGCCGAGCGTATGATGAAGAATGGTTGCAGTGGGTATCTGGCCTATTTGCAAGATTTTACCGAGAAGAAGAACGACTTGGCTCTTATCAAGGTGGTTTGCGATTATCCTGATGTCTTTCCAGAGGACTTACCTGGATTACCACCTGACCGAGAGATTGAGTTCGCGATTGAGCTAGCGCCAGGTACAGCACCATTATCTTAAGCTCCATATGAGTTGGATGAGCTCAAGGAGCAAGCTTCAGTCATAGACAAAGGCTTTATACGACCGAGTGTTTCTCCTTGGGGTGCACCAGTTCTATTTGTGAAAAAGAAGGATGGATCGATGCGTCTGTGTATCGATTATAGGCAGCTCAACAAGATGACGATTAAGAATCGTTATCCTCTTCCGCGGATAGACGACTTGTTTGATCAATTGCAGGGTGCAAGGTTCTTTTCAAAGATTGATCTGAGGTCAGGCTATCACCAACTCAAGATCAAGGCGGAAGATATATCCAAGACTGCGTTTCGGACACGTTATGGCCACTATGAGTTTCTAGTGATGCCATTTGGATTGACGAATGCGCCTGCATCTTTCATGGACCTGATGAACAGGGTGTTCAAACCACATCTTGATAAATTTGTGGTAGTTTTCGTAGATGATATCCTCATCTATTCGAAAACCGAGAGGAGCATGTACAACATCCAAGATAGCTCTTCAAACACTGGGGACCATCGGTTGTATGCCAAACTTCGAAGTGTGAGTTTTGGCTTGAGCAAAGTTAGTTTCTTGGGACACGTAGTCTCCAAGCGGGTATCTCAAAGGATCCTACAAAGATAGATTCTGGGTGACATGGGAACAACCTCGATACGATTGAGGTCCAAGTTTCCTTGGTTTGGCGTGGTACTATCGGCGATTTGTCGAGGGTTTTTCAAAGATATCAGTCCACTTACACTCACAAGAAAGAATGCTAAGTAAGCAGCAGTGAGCAGAGTTTCGTGGAGTTAAAGCGTCGCTTGACTACAAAGACCGGCTTGCTATACCTTGTGCGGGGAGGTTTTGCGATATAGTGATGCTTCCTATGGCGGACTAGGTCGTGTGCTTAATCAACACGAGCGGGTCATTGCTTATGGTTCTAGGCGATTGAAGGACCATGAAAGAAACTATCCGACGATGACTTAGAGCTAGCGGCGATTATATTCGCCTTTGAAGATCTGGCGACATTACCTCTACGGTGAAGTTTTTGATATATTCACCGATCATAAGAGTCTCAAGTACCTCTTCACTCAAAAGGACTTGAATATGGCGGCTGACGGTGGATGGAGTTCTTGAAGGACTACGATTGCTCGATTGATACCATCCGGAAAGGCAAATGTCGCTTCTTGATGCTCTCGATGAAGGTCTTGACTCGATTATCACATCTTGTGAGCCGGATTCACGATGGAAACTATTGGAAGATATGGCTTTGGGCAGCTCACGGTTTGATGTAAAAGGCTCGGAGCATTGATGGCTACTCTTGTACTACGCCCTCGCTCTTGAGAATATTAGAAAGCTTGGATGACCGATGATGAGCTCATGGCAATCAGACGAGATGTCGAGAATGGCAGTAAGAAAGATTTCTCTATACGAGCAGATGGAACCTTATTATTTCACGACCGTGTATGTGTACCGAGCTTCGGGACACCATTCTGGAAGAAGCTCACAAATCCATGTATGCCATACATCCTGGTAGCACCAAGATGTATCAGGACTTGATGAAGAGTTTCTGGTGGCGAGGTTTGTAACGCCGACGTCGCCGAGTGATGCGTGTCGCGGTGTTTGGTTTGTCAACGTTAAGGTTGATCATCGAGAATCCCGCAGTCTATTGCAACCTTTACCAGGCTCGAGTGGAAATGGGAAGCCATTTCGATGGATTTTATACTCGGATTGTCAAGACATCGAAAGAACAATGCCATCTGGGTCATTGTAGATCGACTAACCAAGTCTGCTCATTTCTTGCCATATAATACCACCTATACAGCCAGTAGACTTGCAGAGTTATACCTGAAGGAGATTGTTAGACTGCATGGGATACCGCCAAGATGTGTCTCGATCGAGACCCGTTGTTTACTTCACATTTTTGGCAAAGATTTCGTGAAGGCATAGGTTCTCGTCTTGATTTTAGTTCACCTTCACCCATGCACGGATGGCCAGACCGAGCGCGTGAACCAGATCATTGAGGACATGTTGAGAGCATGTATGTTGGATTTTCACGGGTCATGGGACCAACACTTGCCTCTGATAGAGTTCGCCTACAATAATAGCTTTCAGGCTAGCATCGGTATGGCTCCGTTCGAGGCTTTATATGGACGACGGTGTCGATCGCCGTTGAACTGGGAAGAAGTGGGTGAGAAGCTCATTATTGGACCTGAGATAGTTGTGCGCACGACCGAGGCGGTTCGGTTGATACGCGAGCGACTACGAGTAGCTCAGAGTCGAAAGACGCCGATCTCAAGAGGCGACACGTGGATTTTGAGGTTGGCGAGAATGTCTTTGTTCGGATTTCGCCTACGAAAGGCGTTATGAGGTTCGGAAAGCGAGGGAAGTTGAGTCCTCGGTACGTTGGGCCTTTTGAGATATTAGGCCGAGTCGGAGAGGTTGCTTATCGAGTGGCGCTACCGCCACAATTGTCTAGCATGCACAACGTCTTCCATGTGTCGATGCTTCGTCGATACATACGTGACCCGACTCACGTGCTTGATTACCAACCCATTGAGCTTCAGGAGGGTTTGACGGTGATTGAGGACCCGATTCAGATTTTGGATCGCAAGGAGCAGATCCTACGCACTAAAACGATTCCTTTGGTTCTTGTACAATGGAGGAATCATACACCGGAGGAAGCCACTTGGGAGCGTAACGCTGAGTTCCGGGACCAATTTCCGAGCCTTTTGCTTAAAATTTTATATTTCTCACTTTGTGTAGACTGTAATAATTTGACATTTATGTGTACCTATTGGTTTTATATATACATATAAATATTTCTGTGAGAAATTTTGGAGGATCAAGGTATTTTTACTGAGTGGGTCTATATCGAAATCCCTACATTATAGAAATCGGAAAAAAATTTTTGGGCCTTCGACCCAATTCTGGTATGCTACTCACTATAGGTCTAGTGACCTAAATTCGGTCTATGGTCATTTACCTATTTGGACATTTACTGAACCATTTGGCCTTGACATGTCATGGTCATGGTCCAAAATATGCTCAGTTTGTAACTTTTTCACGAGTCCAATCAGACCCGGACTTGCTATTTTCCTTCACAACAAATTTTTAAGTTTATTTTCGTAAAACTTTTTAGTCCAAATTGGACTGACATATAGCTATTATCTGTAACTGAGCTGTTTTGCATGAAATGGACTCACAAATGATCCATTTGGACCCAAGGTAATGCCTTAAAAATGTCAAAATTTTGAAATTTTGAAGACCTCAGACACTTGAAAAATCGAGGGTCTATTTATGAAATCGAGGGTCGATTTTTCTGCATTGATTATAGGCATTTTAAGGCCAAATTTAGGCCTGAGAAATTTTCAAAAAAAATCGAGTGTCGATTTTTAAATCGACGGTCGAATTCCAATTCGACCCACGAATTTGAAATCGAGGGTCGATTTTCTCGATTTAAGTGGGGCTCCTATTTCGGGCTCTGTTATTTTTTGGTTGATTTTCTGTGGGTTTAGGCTTAGGGTTTTGGGCGATTTGGTGGTTTTTAGGGTTTTCATCATTCTTTTTGCCAAACTCGAAGGGGTTTTCACACGGATTACACCAAGGATTTGGATTTCACTCTTAGGAAATCGGATTTGGGGCTTTTCACAAGGTAACTCCTCCCACGCCCCAATTTAATTGCAATTTGTGCATTTTCTGTGGGTTTTTGTTACATTTTTGTTCATTGTTCAAATGGGGCCTAAGAAGGCCACCCTATTCGCAACCCCACCTCCAAGAGGCCGGCCAAAGTCGGTTCCTCTAGCCGCCCTACAGACAAATTTCACGCCCCAGAACCACCTTTCGGTTCCACCACCTTCTCAGCCCACACCATCTGTGCCCCCTCCAATGCCTGAGCAGCCCAATGAATTTTGGAGCATCAAGGGCTTCGCCAATGAGTATGTTTTTCACCCGGAATTATTTGACCAACAAACTACCACACAGTGGGCGAGTGAATACCTTGAAAAAGCCCAGCTAACCTTCCTGTGCACTGAATTTAGTGCCCATTTTTATCCTCGTTTAGTGCGCCTGTTTTACCAACATATGCGCCGCGAGGACGAGAAGAAAATTTACACTAAAATTGATGGGCGAGATTATATTTTTGACTTAGATGACATGGCTGTGGCACTACGTTGCCCGTTGAAATACTCTAAAACCATGGGATTAGGTCCTCCCTTTCCCAAACCAGTCCCTTCTCACGAGGTAATGACTCAAATGACGCAAGGACGTCACGGGTCTGGTAGGTCCATTGTTCGCACACATATGCCAGAATCTATGTGGATTTTGGATAAAATTTTTAAGACTACCCTTTACCCTCTTGGACATAAATCTGAGCGCACCGGTCCCCTCCAACAGATTTTATTTGCTGCTTTTAAAGAGCGATGGTTTAGTGCTCCTGAGGTACTTTTAAAGGGGCTTATCAAGGCACGTGAGAAAATGGGAAAGCAAATCAAAACGCCGAAGAAGGGCATTCCCTATGCCCGTTTAATTTCTATCATGATTGAAAATTATCAAGCGGGTCCCGAATATGACATTTCTCCTACCGAACTCAAGTCTACTGCTGGTAGAAAGATGTATAAACTGGTCAATTGGGGTCAAACCTACAGTCGCCTTGTGAAACCTCTTAAAGAACCAGCAGTTCCTGATGCGGATGCACGTGATGCCGATGAGGATCCTGCTCATGTTGCCCCTGCTCAGCCCCCACAGAGCGATATCCTTACGCTCTCAGAGTTCACACGACAGATGACCGCGATGAGCCATCAGATTCAAGAGCTCACCCACCACACCTGCTCTATGCGTCAGGAGTTGGATGTCCATGGCGGCGCTCTCTCTTACCTCTCATGCAAAGATGCCTTTCCCGATGACTACATTGACGATATGGTCGATATCCGAAGCTTGATATCGCCCTTCGACATCGGGCGCTGATACTAGTATTCCTCCTTCGGCCACTACTGATGCGGGTGATGATGCTGCTGTTGACGGTGATGGTGTTTCGGATCGGGCGGGTCCATCTACAGTTGGGGCTTCTTAGTATGCTTGGTAGAGGGGTTACTGATTTATTTTTTTCACTATCGTGTATTTATTATACAGCTTGGATTATTAGGACCTGGTGGTCCTTCTTTTATTTTTACACTACGGATTATTAGGACCTGGTGGTCCTTCTTTTGTTATCCTTTATTTTTCTGTCTTTGCGTGGTTTTAGATCCCTTGTTTAGCCTTGTTTGTATATATGGATCATTCCGCATGAGTTTACTTTTGCATCTATTTTGGTAAATATTTCTTTTAGACACTTGTGTGGGTTTGCTTCTGTCACTCTGATTCTACATGTTGGTTTTGATACATTTTGATCTCTTTATGGCTTCATGCGTCACTGTGCATCGGTCTCTCGGCACGTGACACTTGGGGTGTGGGCATCCATGTACGGATGCAATCCACTATGGCTTTTTCCTGCCACATGCAGTACATCCATGTTACTACGGATCCCATCCCTTGGCTTGCGTGCCCTGTGGGATCGAAACACGGTGGCCCATGTGCCCTGTTTTGCATTCAATTTTCGCGGACGAAAATTCCTAAGGAGGGGTGAATGTAATATCCCTGATATTTTCGGCATATTTTCGTTTACCTCGGTAAGCGTGCCCGGAAAATACTGTAGAATATTTTTGGACTTTTGGTAAGCTAAGACTATGGTAAGACTGATGGCCAAAGGAATTGGTCTCGAGAGGTGTGCGAGTCATGCACGCATTGGCATACAACTGATAAGGAGGTGTTAGTGGTTAGCATGAAATAAATCCCTAAGTTAGAGGATAAGTTAAAGAGTTGAATATCTAGATATTTGCTAGATTGGTTTGGTTATAAAAGAGATTGCAAGTGAAGCTTGCATCTCTATCTCTATATCTCTATCTCTCTCGTTGGAAAAGTTAAGGAAAATAACCATGCAAGGTTATTTTAAATCCTAGATCTAAGAAGAAAGAGAGATCCTCCTCCCATCTTGACCATTGAACGTGTTGGTGATGGTCTTTAGATCTGTTTAAGCTATGAGAAGGGAAAGATAGAGGAGAAGACATCCTGCGTCAGTAATCTCAAAGAGGAAGGGTTGCAATGAACAAAGTGATGCCATTGAACCCGGTTAGAAACTGAGTTTGGAGCTCAAATTGGTACGAAGGGACCTTCCATTTGGAGCCAAAAAGGAGGTATGTACTGAAAATCTTTGTATGAAAATCTGTAGAGATTATTGTTAGAAATTAGAACATATATATGTGAAATAAAGAAGAGGATTAGCTGTGAAAAAAAAAAAAAAAAAAAAAGATCGGAAAAAGAACCGTGAATGTCAAAGTGCACGAACAGAAATTAATCGATTCCAAACTCGACTGAGGAAATTGGAATTCGACAGTCGATTTGAAAATCGACTGTCGAATTGATGAATTAAGGCCTGATGCAGAATTTGGGAATTCGATGGTCGATTTTGGATTCGACCATCGAATTACAAATTAATTTCAAATTTGAATTCGAGGGTCAATTCCCTGTTCAGCATTCAAATTTTTGTTGGATTTTGATCCGCAATCTCTTAGTTTGATTTTTGGTTTTATATTAACCGAGAGTGTTAATATATGTAGGTTTTATTGCTGAGTCCTTGGTGAGGATTTGTTTTGTGCTTTATTGGAAGCTCTTTGATAAGGTAGGGAACCTTGTATTTTATTTGCATTAAATTGTAAGTAAAGACTGCTTTCCTGTTAAAATAACAAGTATAATTTGGAAATTCAGTTGCACACAGCATGAATAAAACTCTGATCTTATCACACAAATCTGAAAATTTGGAAACCTTGTTATAACTAAGAACTTTGCAAATTGAACCTCGGAACCTCGATTAACTTTTGAATCGTAACTTAGAAAATCGATTATGTTATGAATATAAGTATTGAAATACGTTAGCATTTGCATTTGATTTGAGGTACGTCAGAACGATGCCCTAGATTCTACCAACCGTGTTGACGGTATAACTTTGGCGCAAGTTTCCCTCATAGCGTAGGGGCTTGTTGCATTCAGAAAAAGGGTTCATGAGCAGCGATGGTCGATGAGGGTTTTCCCATCGGTAATGCACCTTGCTCTCATGCTATAGGAAATTTGAGAGATAAAATTAAGTTATAAATTTAATATAAGAAGCATGCTCAGTCAGAAAATTTCGAACACATCAGATTCATGTATTCAGTCTTAACTCAGGATTAGAACTGGAGATTTCGTTTGCAAAGCATCATTTGAAAACCATATTTGATCCGAATTCTGTCCTTTGAAAAACCTTTACTTATAATGAAATGCAAATAGATCTGTTTCCTCTATTGGGCTTTGTTGTTATAGCTCACCCTCGACTATACGTCACAGGTGCTGAGACTGATCTGGGATCGGAGGATTTGGAGGATTCTGACTATATTCCTGAGGAGGAATTAGATTTACCTGCTGAGGAGTTCTTCCCTTGATCTCTAGATCCTATATTTTTGGTATTTTGTTTGAATATTGTTTTGAATATTGGGCCCTAGGCCTTATTTTGTTCTTTTGATATCACTTGAGGAACCATCATCGTGAACCATTAGTTTAGGTGTTGGATTGGCCATCACCGGTGGTTCCTTTTGGTTCCTCATAGTGATAGATTTGTTATATAAAGCTTTTGATGTATGGTTTATCTCTACTTTGCCTCTGTTTTAGATCATTGTGATGTGCCGGCTTCTGTTTGAATACGGCTTATTGAGAAATCAATAAGTTGATGAACCGGCTTTTCCTATACCGTAAGGATTGGAAAAGTCGGGTCGTCACAGTTTTGAATATGAGGTGTCAGCTATACTCCCAGAACCCATTGAGGGCATCATGTCTAAAATAGGTGGCGGTATGGTAGCGGTAGTGGCAATGCTCCAAAAGTGTGGCTATCAGAAAGGAAGGGGTCTGGGACCTAAATTACAAGGTAGAAGAGAGCGAGTTGTGGCTAAGGGACAGAAAGTAAGATTCGGGCTAGGATACAAGCCTACAGAGCAAGAGGTCCGAGAGGCCAAAGAGAAAGGCAGGGTGGCCGTGGCTGTAAGAGCTCGAGGAATCAACATAGAAGAGAAAATCGCCCTAGGCCGTACATCAGGAATTCCTTTGTCAGTGTAGGGGTCGTAAAAATTGATCGAAATGGGGCAACCCATTTGACCACACACAAACCCATAGCCCCAGTCCATCCCACCAATCCTCGTGATCTCCTTCCCTTTTGAGATAGATTTGGCTTGTCCTTTTCGAAGAACGACGGTCGGTACCTGAACAAACCCCCCTATGGTAAATCACCACAAAACCGAGTTATCGTTTGAGGACATGATCTCAGATGAAATGGGGATCAATATGATGGAGGCTGACTCTAATGAGCCATATCAGTCAGCATCCTCCATCCCAACAGGTAAAGAAGCGGCCCCTCAGGTACGCAATTGAGCATCTTTGTCCCAAACCCTGGAAGCGGGGAGTGGCCTAACATTTGGCACTCGTTTCCCAAAAAACAACAACCTATAAGAAATGAGATAAGCCCTTGGCAGGCAATACCTTGTATATACACAAACCCGCCTTGCCAAGGGTCCGTCTCCGAAGAAAACCAACATCTCAAAAACATGGAAAAAATACAAAATCTCAAAAATATGGAAAAAATACAAAATCTCAAAAACACGGAAAAAACACAAAACCCCAAAAACATTGAAAAAATCTAAAGTCTAAAAATATTATCATTTAAAATTCCAGGAAATGCCCCGCAAAAGGATGCCTTAATCAAAATATCTGTCCCACGTGAAATCGACCCCTTCCTTGTAGAAATACAAGAAGAGGTAGGGATCACGAGTCTGGACAAGGATGTCCCCTTCAAGGAGCTCCCCAATGTGCTCCTTGACCGATTTGCCAACTTTGAATATGGCCCTACCCCCATTGTCGAAGAGACCGAAGACGTTAATCTAGGAACTGAGGAGGTTCCCAGGATAACCAAAATCAGAACGTCACTGTCTCCCGAGGAAAGAAAAAGCATGATCGACTTCCTTCGGTCATACCAAGACATTTTTACCTGGTCGTATGAGGACATGCCTGGTCTTGATACTGATTTAGTCGAGCATGAGTTGCCCCTCTACCCTAATATGAAGTAAGTCAAGCAGAAGCTGAGACGTCTCTGACCCGAATGGATGCTGAAAGTCAAAGACAAGGTCATCAAGCAGTATGACGCGGGATTTCTCATGGTATCCAAATACCCTCAATGGCTAGCCAATATCGTGCCTGTACCGAAGAAAGACGAAAAGGTCCGCATGTGCATCGATTTTCGTAATTTGAACAGAGCAAGCCCAAAGGACGATTTCCCACTACCACACATCGACATCTTGGTCGATAACACAACTAAGCACATGATGCTTTCTTTTATGGATGGATTCTCAGGATACAATTAGATCAAAATGGTAGAGGTTGATCGCGAGAAGACAGTGTTCATTATCCCTTAGGGAACCTTCTGCTATCAAGTCATGCCATTCAGGTTGAAGAATGCCGGTGCAACGTACCAGAGAGCTATGACTGCACTATTTCATGACATGATGCACCGAGAGATTGAAGTGTATGTCGACGACATGATAGCCAAGTCACCGGAGCGAACCGACCATCTGGTAAACCTTCAGAAGCTGTTTGAAAGGCTGAGGAAGTATCGATTACGTCTGAACCCACAGAAGTGTGCATTTGGTGCTATGTCAGGGAAACTTCTAGGGTTCATTGTCAGCAGGAGGGGGATCAAGGTCAACCCAATCAAAGTCAAAGCCATCACTGAAATGCCACCACCGTCTACTGAGAAAGAGGTTAGAGGGTTTCTGGGCAGAATACAGTATATCAGTCGGTTTATTACACAACTAACTCCAATCTGCATGCCGATCTTCAAGTTGCTAAGGAAGAATTCGCCCATTTATTGGAACGACAATTGTCAGGCAGCGTTCGAAAAAATCAAAAGCTACCTCCTTAATCCACCTGTTTTGGTACCACCTGAGCCAGGGAGACCACTCTTGATGTGTCTCTCCACGACGGAAGTTTCGATGGGATGTGTCTTAAGGCAGCATGATGAAACGAGAAGAAGAGAGCAGGCCATTTACTATCTGAGTAAGAAGTTTACTGATTACGAGATGCGCTACTCTCATCTGGAGAAAGCATGCCTGGCTCTTGCATGGGCTACTCAAAGGCTCCGCCACTATTTGTTATCTCAGGCAGTTCTACTCTTGGCCCGAATGGACCCATTGAAATACCTATTTGAAAAGCCAGCTCTCATTGGACGAATCGCATGATGGCAACTTTTATTATCTGAATTTGACATCACATACGTCACTCAGAAATTGATCAAGGGGTAGGCGCTTGCTGATCATCTTGCTGATAATCCTTTACCTGACTATGAGCCGTTAAGAACCGAATTTCCAGATGAAGATATCTTGTTCATGACGGAAGATGATACAGAAGAAGCAGAAGAATCATGGTTAATGCACTTTGACGAGGCAGTAAATGTCGAGGGCTGAGGAGTTCGCGCCATCCTGATTTCACCGAAGGGATCCCATGTATCGGTCTCTATCAAGCTCAACTTCCCTTGCACTAACAACATGGTGAGTATCAAGCTTGTGCCACCGGGTCCGCAGCGCTCTCGATCTGAATGTAACTCACCTTCGAGTATTTGGCAATTCACAGTTAATCATATGTCAGATGAATGGTGACTGGAAGACAAAAGATAAGAAACTGATCCCCTATCATGAACACCTCAAAGATCTGATAGCCTACTTCCAAGATGTGACTTTCTCATACGTCCCCCAGATAAGGAATTGCTTTACCGACGCATTAGCAACTTTGGCGTCAATGATTGAAATCCCCTATGGTGTTGAGATGAAGCCGATTGTGATCGAGCAGAGGAATGAGCCGGCCTTCTGCCTCCAGATTGAGGAACCTATAAAGCCTGATGATGAGCCACCTTCGTTCTCAGATATCAAGAATTTCCTCGAGACCCTAACTTTCCTAGAGGGTACATCCAAGACAGACCGAAGAACCATTCAACATTTAGCGGCAGGTTACGTCATTTACGGGGAATGCCTCTACAAGTAATCATACAATAACATCTTACTCAGGTGCCTTACTAAAAGTGAAGCGGTCAATATTATGAAAGAAATCCATGAGGGAGTATGCAGAGCCCATGTCAGCGGTCACATGCTTGCCAAGAAAATTCTGTGGTAAGGATACTTCTGGACCACTATAGAATCAGATTGTTGTAAACATGTTCAAAAATGCTACAAGTGTCAAGAACAATCCAGTCTGATACACGCTCCTGCCATTGATCTTCACTGCATGATCACTCCTTGGCCATTTGCTACCTGGGGCCTCGACGTTGTCGAAATGATTAATCCGAAAGCATCAAACGGACATCGATTCATCCTCGTTGCCATTGAATACTTCACCAAGTGGGTAGAAGCGGTGTCATATGCCAACATCATGGCCAATCACGTTGAGAAGTTTCTCAAGAACAATATTGTGTGCCGATTCGGAGAACCCAAAGATATCATCACGGACAACGACACAAAATTTACGAATAAGCACATCCGAGACTTTTGCGAGCAATACAAGATCAAGCACCATCTCTCATCCCCTTATCAGCCTCAAACTAATGGAGCCGTGGAAGCCGAGAACAAGACGGTCGTTCGCATCCTTGAGAAAATGGTCGTCACTTATCAAGATTGGAGCGAAATGCTGCCATTTGCTTTATGGGCCTATCGAACATCGATTCGTACCGCTACAGGGGCAACACCATTCTCCCTTGTGTATGGAACCGAGGCCGTCCTCCCGATAGACGTTGAAGTACCCTCGCTCCGAATCCTCATAGAATCAGGCTTACCCGAAGCACAGAGAGAGATCTCGCTTGGAATAGTTAAACTTATTGGACTAGAAGAGACTCCTAGCCTTGTGTCACACTCAAGTTTACCAGGGGCGAATCGCACGCGCTTATAATAAACGTGTCCGCGGTCGATATCTAAAGGTAGGAGACACTGTGCTGAAGAAGATCTTCCCATCCCTCCACGCCGATCCAAGGGGAAAATTCAAGCAAAACTGGGAAGGACCATATGTCATTCGAGAAGTGCTACCGGGGTACGCCATCCGCCTCGCCACCATGGATGGAGATCATCTTCCTGAGCCCATCAACGCTGGATATGTCCGACGGTTCTATTCTTAGTCCATCACGACAAGGTAAGTGTTGGTAAAACAGGTACGTGACTGCTTAAGAACCACCTGAAAGAGGTCATCAATCCAAGCACAGTAGCCCAAAAGCATCCCTAAAAATGATGATATCCTTTGCTACCCCATTTGAGCCTGGGCCTTTCTTTCAATAAACCCCTTCCCCAAAAAAGATATACGTGTACATATACCAAAAAAAAAGAGAGAAAAGATGCATATGTGTAAAGTTACTATCAAATCCAAAAAAATCGAAAAAGTAAAACCTCAAAAAGAGATTGCCTGAAATGGAGCAAAAAGAATAACAAAAAATGTGTATAGAAGAATCACGGGGCATGTACATCAAAACTCTCAAAGAAGAAAGTATGTTGAGAAAATTGAAGTCGTATCAAGGAAACCCTTTTAGCCCAGCATACCTTCAAATTCTAACCTAACCCATGGCCAAGCTACAACCTGAAGGAAGCCCTCTTTGTAGGTTCACAAGCAGTCATAATATCTATTAAGTCAAACATGAGCCGAGTCGTGAGATGACACCAGAATCCCATCCAGCCGGCTATGACAGAATTGACGTCTATATCGTGGCACTTGGAAAAAATGAAAAGAAAAAAAAATAATAAAAAAAATAATACAAGCTCATAGCAAGATGGATGTCGTGAAAACCCGAAAGGGCATTACGGGTAAAAACAGCGAGCTTGTGCGGACCAGGTGAAAACCCGAAAGGGCGCTTGGAGTAAGAGAGCTAAACCCATGGACGTGGTGAAAACCCGAAAGGGCGCCATGGGTAAAAAAAGGGAGATGATAAATTTAAAAAAAAAAGAGAGAAAAATTTAAAAAGAAAGGTTTGGACTGATTGCAAATATTGATGTTTGAGGAGCCTCCTTGGTTACTCCCCCTGACCCCCTTTTGGGGGCCGCTCATGCTAGTTCAAATCGGGTCCCGACCAGCATTGTCTTTGCGAAACCCGCACCGTCAAACGTATGACCCGAGGCAAGGAGAAGGGTTTGACTCAATCTAGAAGGATCAATATTTCGGCCTTGGTAAAATCTAGGAAACCCACCCAGGTCCGACTCCAAAGAAGGGTTCGACCATGCTAAAAAATGAACCCAGGGTTTCCCAAAGTATCACCCAATGATTAAGGCACCAAAAAATATAAAATAATTAAAAAAACCAAAAATAGATCTGTATAGATGTACATAACTTCCTTTTGCATCACTTACACCACATCCAAAAAAATAGTCGGTGTGATGACTAACGTGCTTTCCTTTT
Organism: Chloranthus sessilifolius; assembly: GCA_021018995.1. NCBI lineage: Eukaryota > Viridiplantae > Streptophyta > Magnoliopsida > Chloranthales > Chloranthaceae > Chloranthus > Chloranthus sessilifolius. The sequence goes on along the minus strand of CM037590.1, from coordinate 143,609,739 downwards.
TACAAGTATAAAGCAAAAAAAAAACAACAAAAACATAAAGAAAATATGTATACCAAAAATGTGTGTGTATCTGTAAAGGGGGTTTTCTACGCCCCTTTTTTGTGTATCTAATCTGTGCAAAAAAAGTTTTGTGTGCAGGAAGGAGTTAACGGCCCAGCTCGCGCTTCAAAGCACTAATCTCAACATAAAGGTCATCCTCTCGGACTTTCCTCTCAGTCAGCCAACGACCATGCAAGCTCTTGAACCTCTTCCGAGAAGAATCAGCGGCTCCAAAAGCAACGCTCAGTGATCCCTTCAAACGGAGAACCTCGCTCTCCGCTGTGTCTGCTCTAACCCTCTCGCATGCCAAAAGTTCTTGCAAGACCCTCTTCTCATCCACCAATAGCTCGATACGGGCTCGGAGTGCCATCTCTTTCTTTGGCCAGGGGCCTCCAGTATCAATGATCTCTTACTTGCCTGGCGCAACTAATAGTTGCGCCAGCACAAATTTGCCCTTTTTTTTTTTTTGCCTGGCGCAACTATTAGTTGCGCCAGCACAAATCAGCCGAGTTTTGACCTAACGCAACTAATAGTTGCGCCACACTCCGAGCTCCTCCTCCTTGGCCATTTCGGGACCTAACTTGGGGGACTTACACCCCTTATGTTTGTTTGCTTCACACATCCTGATCATTTAACAACTAATCCTTTGTTCTGTTTATTTATATACAGGACCGATCCTACATCAAGGCATGCAACCCAAGGGGGTCACCTTCCAAAGACATTTTGGGCCAACACATCCTGCAGAGAAACAGATTTGATACCAAGCAATCGGGGCATAAAATCAAACCACGAGTATCTCCCAAATGATAATAAAAATAAAATTTGTTTCCAAAAGTACCACATCAGCCATTCCCCAAATTGTTTAAAACAAATCCAAATCAAATTCCAAAATACTGAGTTTTTCACAAAGAAACTAATAGCCTATTCCTGGTTGGCGCCCTTCGACTTCTTACGACGATGAACAGAACTCTAGAAAGTCCGCATGTCCCCCACCCTCGACCACGCCTGCGAGATCCTACTGAGCAAGGAGCGCGATTCCTTAGCACGAGCATGCTGCAAAGCACAAACCAAAGTCATGAGTCAGAATCAGTTAAAGGGCAAATGATGATAAAATGAATAAAGAGGGATAGAACAGCAAGGCACTCACCGTCTCAACCTCCCTAAGCTCCGCTAAGTGACGATGGTATGCCGCATACTCCATGGCCAAGTTGAAGTCCTAGATTCAGAACAAAGCAATATCAAAGGTCAGGACGACCCTAAAGGCATGTACAGAAAGAAACCGAACGGAAAAGAGATTGGGCCATCAAAGGACTTACCCCTGGGACCACTGCAGGAGGAGGAACGCGAGCCGCTTCAGCAGAGAGTCATGCCTGTCTATCCACATCAGCACAGAAGATCGAAAGGAAGCTATCATCAAGGTGTCGGAAGGTCTCATAGACTACGGGGGGATCACCAACAGAGATACCAGCGTGAGAGGTCCCCGACGGACCAGCACCCGACAACCTCTCACCCGAGGGACTCGCACCAGAAGGACCTGCACCAGAGGGATCCACCCCCGACATATCAGCCGCACTAGGTTCGCCTTCACCATCCGAATCATCCTCGGGGGTGAATTGTGAACAAGATAAAGATCCACTTAGAGGGAGGCAAAAGCCAAATAAAAGCAGAAAGGGAACTAATCCAAGCCAGGACAAATTACCTGACCAAGCGGGTCGCCAAATGCCAAGAAATTGGCTTTGGGAACAAAGCGCGGCAGAATGAACCGATGGGGCAAGCACTCGTACCAAAGGTGATAGTCCCCAGGCACGTGAAGGGCATGAATAGGGAGCCTGTTATTGAAGAAGGCCGTTGTGAGCTCCTCGATACTGCCAACAGGATACCAGACATCCACCGGGGGGTCCATGGGTATGGCATAATAGCCCTGAAACTAATGCACCACTCGCTCTCCCAAATAATAAAAATTGGCCCACGCTCCGTAAAAGAACACGACGCGGTGATTATTGAATAAGTGGGAGGCACCTATAGCTACTTGGTCCCAGAAGGGGGATGCAAGGTACGGATCAGGGAGGATCTGCTCAAATAAAAAAAGAGAGAAACCAAGCAAGCAACACCTCAGTCAAAAAAAAATTTCAAGCTAAAAATGAACAAAGGTTGAGAAAAGAGATGAGAGTTGTTACCTGCTCAGGGACCATCAAATGAAGTTGGGACCGCAGGCCCATTTCCAGGTGCTTTAGGCCCATGCCACGGCATCAGGCCTAATGCCAATTGCTGAGAAGAGGATAGGTGAGCGTCTCCGAGAAAAGGAGCGGGCACCCGGGGTGGAAGTGGTGGTATCCCCATACCTAAAGAGATAACACATAAAAGCAGGTCAATGACACATAAAAGTCATGAAAAAAAAATGTGTGTATGGTGACGAGGGCAAAGAGATGCGGAATTACCTCCAAGGTGGCCCAAAAACCCACGGCAAACTTCGAATCCCCGGTCGTAACCCGAGACAAATTATACATCAACCACGCATACCCTGCTCCTCCTTAGTCATGCCTAGGGACGTCACCCCAATTATCCATCACGCTCAATAGAGCCAAGCTGACTCGGCCCCGCTGGCATTTGTGAAGAGGGTCATGCCCAGCAGGAGTAGGAGTGTGATGTGAGCTAGGACGATCGCCCGCTCTGGTGTGATGTAGAGCACCCTATCTGGCTGACCCAAGTCCACCAACTCATCAGCAAAAAAAAGAGAGGTCGGCCAAGACATCTTGACCTCTGTGCCATGGGTTTGCCCGTGAGGAGGATAAGCCCCAATCAGTCGAATAATGTCCTCCCGGCTTGGTACTGCCAGATCAGATATCGATATCCCCCCAATCTTGATACCGGTAATCATGGCCCAATCGACGGGCGTCAACGTCATCTCGGCGTACGGCATGTGGAATGTCATGGTCTCAGGGGAAACCTCTCAATCAGGGCCTTCAAATATGCGGCGTCGGCTCTCATAGCGAGACAGGACATAGAGGTAGAACTCATGGAAGTCAAGCCACCCCCTGTGGAACACAATATTGGGCAGGTCCTGCACCCAAAGAAAATGCACATCAGATCAAAGAAGCAAAAAAGGAGAGAGTGCATAATGGAAATAAATTGAACCTTTCACTTACTTTGCCCGCTATCCCAAAGTTTGAGATATGGGTGTGCTGCTGATGGAGGAGGCCGACCCGGGCGGCCTCACCCTGCATCTCAAGCCATGGGCCCGCTCTCCATTCCACCCAGACAAACTCCTCCCCCCGCGGGCCACGAATGATCTCGGGTCCCTCCTCGGGAATATGCTCATCACCGCCTGACATACTAGGGCAACAAAAGGCAATCACATCTGGTCAAGTACAAAGATACACGTACAACGAGTTCTTTAAAAAAAAACAACAAAAAAAAACCTTTTACTTTGTCTATCAAAAAAAAAAAAAAAATCTTTTACAAAAAAAACAAAACAGAAAAAAAAAAACCCTTTTACTTTGTCTTTTAAAAACAAGACAAAAAAAAAAAAAAAAACAAAGTTCTTTCAAAAAAAAAAAATCCTTTTCACTTTGGTAGAAAAGTTCTTTCACAAATATATATAAAATCCTTTTCACTTTGGTAGAAAAGTTCTTTCAACAAAAAATCCTTTTCACTTTGGTAGAAAAGTTCTTCCAAAACAAAAAAAAAAACAAAACAAAAACACGAAAAAAAGCAAATAAAATCCTTTTTACTTTGTTAGGAAAATTCTTTCAAAAAAAAAAAAAGGAAGGCAAATAAAATCTTTTTCACTTTGTTCGGAAAAAGAGCAGATAAAAATCCTTTTCACTTCGATAGAAAAGTCCTTTCAAAATACAAAAAAAATAAGGTCCTTTTCACTTTGTTAGAGAAAAATTCTTTCAAAACAAAAAACAGAAGAAAAAGCAAATAAAATCCTCTTCACTTTGTTAAGAAAATTCATTCAAAACAAAAGAGAGAAGAAAAAAAGAAGCAAATAAAATCCTTTTCACTTTGATAGAAAAGTCCTTTCAAAATACAAAAAAAATAGGGTCCTTTTCACTTTGTTAGAGAAAAATTCTTTTCAAAACAAAAAAAGAAGAGAGGAAAAAGCAAATGAAATCCTCTTCACTTTGTTAGGAAAATTCTTGCAAAAGAAAAGTAGGAAAAAGAAAAAGAGCCTTTTACCTTAAAAATTCTTCCGAAAAAAAAAAAACAAAAACAAAAAAAACCCCCTTTACTTTGCTTAAAAAGATTTCAAAAAGGAAGAAAAAATTCCTTTGGTTACAAAGTTCCTTAAAATATATATATATATATATATATATATATATATATATATATATATATATATATATATATATATATATATATATGCACCAATAAACCCATAAAACTACAATAATAATAATAAATAATAATAAAGCATTAATCATAAGGAACCATCCACACATCATCAATAAGCATAAAAACAATAAAAATGAACCATTTCCCATCTAAAAATGCAAGATCATCATCTTATTTACAAACAAAAGCAAGGGAAATCAAAGGAAATAAGTTTTGATGGTTACCTTTCGAAAGATAAGGGGTCTTTGATCTAGTGTGAGCCCGCGATCGATCCACAAGCAAAAGCAACGGCAATGAGGCACGCGTAGAGGCAATGTAAAGGAACTCTAGGAGGAGGGCGGTTTTCAGTTTCAAAGAGGAAGAGAGGGGGATGAAATTCGAAATAATGCCCCGAAGCCCGAGTTCGGGCTGTTTAAACCCCCCAGCCAAATATTTGCCCTCCTTTTGCTTGGCGTAACTATTAGTTGCGCCAGGCTATTTTTAGGCCCATAGTGGCCTGGCGCAACTATTAGGCGCAACTAATAGTTGCGCCAGACACTTAGGCCGGGTTTCGGGTCTGGTACGGGCCAGATGGGAAAACTGGTTACCCCACCTTTTGTTGTTTGATCTGTCACTCCCGGCAGATGCATGTGCTCCCGGGGCGGCATTTCGGTCATCCTTCGACTTGCCAAGGAAGCCGTGCTAAATAAAGACGGACCGAGGTCGATAAGCACCTCGGTCCTACATAGAAATGAAAAATCCCAACAGAGAAGCTAGAAGTATTCACAAAAAATTCTTCACATAATAGCTTGAAATTCTAAAAAATTCACATAGAATAATAGCTTGAAAATTCCAAAAAATTCACATAGAATAATAGCTTGAAAATTCCAAAAAATTCACATAAAATAATAGCTTCAAAATTCCAAAAAAAATCACATAAAATGACAGTTGAAAAATTCAAAAAAATCGCATAAAATGATGAAAAAATCAAAAACAGATTTGCAATCCCCACAGTAGCGCACATTCGTGTCCCAATACGATAAAATGTCGATAACACCACTGTGCTATAATAACGCCCTAAGTCTAAGGCACGCCCTGGATTCTAGATCCTACTTCAAGGAAGGAGCAACAGTGTCAGTCCCGGTCAAACAGTCAATGTTTCGATTGAGTCGGCTCCACTGCTAAATCTTTGCGATGAGCGCTCTGTTCATATGAACTTAAGTATCTTAAAGGTTCAAATTCTCCGTGGGAAAAGGTCAATCATTGGTTGAAACTAACCTGCTAAGAATGAGATTACATATCAATCAAACTATGTGCAACCCTGCATTCAGAAGGGTTCATTTCCCTTTTATTTTTCTGCAAGCTTAAAACCTGTATGGGCAGCGGTATCCCTATAAAGTGTACGCCATGCGTCTGGGTATCTGTATGATGGTCGTTTGTCTTCATAAATTATACCTGGGTGGGTCCAAGTCGGGGATTCTATTGCCTTTGTTGTTGCTTATTGCCCCTGATGGGTGCATGATTATGCATAATTAGTTGATGATTATGATCATTGTCAACAGAGACCAGGATTGGATGCCTCCTTTTAGGAGGTGCCTGATGTTTGGACAAATCTGTTCAACGAAGTTGAAACTTGATACTCTAGGTCATGCTGAGATGAGGCATGCTTTCAAAAAAAGGCACGTACTCTCAAAAAGCGTTGTGGCATCTATTCACTTTGCTCGGGTGGTCATGCTAAATAAACTTTGGGATCGATGGGTTCGCCCAAAGATCTCGAACCCTACTTTCAGCAGGGGCACCTGTGAATAATCCAATGAGGTCATCAAATGCCTTGTAAGATTGGACGCAAACTGTGGAGCCTTGCGTATGTTTACTTCGCGCCTATCTTTGAATGTCGGTCGATCACCCCTCTTACTTACGAAGTTGTTACATTCAGAATGAATCTCCAACATCAATCACCTTCAAAGCATCTCGAGAAGCGGACGTTTTTCCCGACTAACGGGATTTCACAACTTGAGAGGTGAACATTTTTCCCAGCTATTGGGCTTTCGCAACTCATTCCACTTCGGTTATGCCCAGTAATGTCGCTAAGCGCTTGGGAATCGATTACCTCAAGAAACAAATGATTAGCCTGACACCCCAGGGCTTTCGTTTTCTCATCGTGTTACTCACCTGATGATTGATGTTCGTTCTGAATATAGCGGACCCATCAGTAATGCCTTGGGCCTCTTCGGATGTCTCTTTTCTTTGGCATACGATCATTAGTGATCGGATACCAAAGAGGGGCATCTGTAAACACCCAAATTTTGCTCAAGGCCCGATCGAAACACATCTCGAGAGAGGCGCATTTTCGAGCTTTTGATGGCATATATGGAACCCTTAGGAATCACCCCAAACCCTTAGGAATCACCCTAGATCCCTTAGGAACCTATCCCAAACCTTTAGAAACCAGTCTCAACCCTTAGAACCCATTCCAAACCCTAAACCTAACCTTCCCGAGCAATGGATAAAGAATGGTGCACCAGGACTAGCTGAGGTCTTCTACTGATATCAAATCTCATACCATTGAAAAGTAGAGATCATCAGCTTTCCAACAGTCCAATAATCTCCCCAATCAGAGGTATATATCAAAAGATATGGTAGTCCAAACCTGAAGGGCAGGGAGGTAATTTCAAGTGGGCCCCCCCTAGGGATTTGGCGTGACTATTAGTCGCACTAGGCTATTTCTCCCCAGAAATGGACTAGCGCAACTAATAGTTGCGCCAGTTATAACTGTGCCTGGCGCAACTATTAGTTGTGCCAGGCCAATTCCCCAGACTTTAAGCCTGGCGCAACTAATAGTTGCGCCAAGTTTAAAGGTGGCCCCCACCCCCACGAGCTAACTTCCAGGCACTGTTCTGCACTATTTTACTGTGCATTTGTCTGGCGTAACTAATAGTTGCGCCACGCATATGAACAGTAACTGTTGGAATTTTCCCTGAATTTCGTGTTTGGGGTGTGTTTTGTTAGTTCTGTTGCACCCTTTTGAAGCCTATTTGCACCCGTTTAAGTGGCTTAAGGCCTCACCCCATCATCCACCATTGGAGGACCTTCTCACACATTTGAAGGCTCCAAAAACCTTAGGAAACCTTAGATGTTAGATTACCTAATTCTTAACCATAGTTAGTATCTAAACACCCTCCTAATCCACCCATTTCCTATAAATAGAGCCCCCCTCCCCTTAGTTTAGGGGTTGAGAATTTTGGCCTAAGAGAGAAAGAGCTTAAAGTGAGACGATCTCTCTCCCTTTGGTGCACACTTCCCATACAAATTTTAGAATTCCAAAACCTCCTTTGAGTGATATTTTTTACCTTAGATCCCTTAGTTTAGGTATATGCTACCCATTCACCTTCCCTCTCTACCTTTTAGTTAGCAAGCCTTAGAGGTTAGAACCCCTCTTTCCACCATTCAAGCATCCAAAAGTTCATTAAAAGCAAGCCAAGCAAGGCTCCTCTACGGTGCTACAAGGGCTCGAGGGCTCCGGCTCTCCCCTTTCTTCTCCTATCTCTCTCTAGCTCCCTCCATCCTCCCATTTGTGCTGTTATGCCGCCGACTTTTCGATAGGAACAGAGGGGTACAAATAGGATTCCAAGCCCTTTTGGGCAAGAGAAAGCTATTTTCTTTTCTTTTATTTCATTTTTTTCTTTTCTTTTACTTCATTTTATTTTTGGCCATTAGTAGAGACCGCGTTAAGCGGGTTAATCGGGTGCCTAACACCTTCCCGATCGATAACCGAAGCCCCTACCCAAGAGCCTTTGGTGTGAACCGGATTCAGAGTCATATTTTTAGCACTTAGGTGCTCATAAAAATGAACTAGGTATCCTAGGACACCGAAATCTCCGGGTGGCGACTCTATACTTTTTCGTCAGAGAGCGCATCTTCGCGACGGGATCGTCTCAATTCCCACGGTTGCACACTTTGGTCATGCACATAAGCTATATGTCAAGAGGTACTTGAGATATTTTTGAAAGTTTCCATATCCTTTAAACGTTTTATCATTAAGATAAAAAAATCAGCTTCTAAATTCATTGTAGGAATCAAAAGTTTAAATAATTACAACAAAATGCACAGTTGAAAAATTGGGTTGACACTCACTATTTTGAATAGTCCAGTTTGAGGGCCATTCCATAGATTTGATATTGCGCCATATGAACATAGCCCCAGTAGGTTTTATGGCCGATATTGCCAGCCAATCATACAGAACATTCCACTTCTTTTAGGGATACATAATAACATCCTCCATTAGGTTGATAGGTAATCATATTCTATAATGACTAATGAATTTACAGCATTTTTGCATGGACACTGACATGGGAGCGAGAGTCATGGGTCAGAGTAGCGATAGATGCTGATGCATATCCACCGGTATTGTATGTATTGTCAATGGCAATACATATCAGTACTCAGCCTAACCGATACCTATAGCTAATTTAGTTTTTGATTTTCCTTTCTGATTATAAAAAAATTTGTATTGGGCATTGCTTAGGTATCGGCTGATGCATATGGTATTAGTAGGTATTGGCCAAGACCCCAAATATCTATCAGTATTGTATGAGTTTACAACATTTTTGCATGGAAACTGACATGGGAGAGAGTCATGGGTCAGAGTAGTCATAGATGCTGATGCATATCCACCGGTATTGATATGTATTTTCAATGGCAATATGTATCAGTACTCAGCCTAACTGATACCTATACCTATACCTAATTTAGTATTTGGTTTTGCTTTCTGATTATAAAAAAATGTGTATTGGGCATTGCCTAGGTATCGGCTGATGCATATGGTATTAGTAGGTATTGGCGAAGATCCCAAATATCTATCAGTATTGTAACTGGCTAATACGTATTAGTAGCATCCAATACGTATAGGTTTGATTGCAGTAACCATTCTTTCTTGTGTTCTCTTACCTTAGATTTTTTTTTTTTTTTTCAAGTTTTAGGCCCGAACCAGCATACTAGTCTCACATCTTTTGTCCCACGGGAAAAAATTCCACATATTCTGCTCTTTGGATGATTCCACTTTATAATACGTAGGTTTCTCAATAAACTAGCCAAATCAAGTTCATCATTTAGAGTGGTAAATCTGAAAATGAAATATTGCAAAATCAACTTCATCAAAATTGGGGCATTACTTCAAATGAGTATTTATCTAAACCTTTTCTTTTGCTGAGCTACTTTTGAACTGAAGATGTAATGGGGTGGAGCATGGTTCAAAATTTCGGCATAAACGCATTGCTTTTGGTGGAGGCTGAAACGAAAACTTCAATTTTTTGCCAAAATTATCAAAGCATCAAATTATCGGCCGAAAATTTGAAATTATCGGCCGATAATTAGAAAAGGTTTGAAAGCATACAATAGAATGGCAGAAATGGCCAACGATTCCCAGCAGTTATTTGGAAAAGGTTTCGGGCAAAACTAAAATGAAAACCGAATTTTTGATCCTTGGGGTGGAGGTTCAGTGTTATTGAATGTAATCAAGTTACTTGTTAAAATTCCAATTTGATTATATGGAGTCTAAACTTTAGGTATTAGAAGGGATTCTTATGGAATCAAGTTAGCTTAACTCTGACTGGTGGCTTAAAAGGGACTCTTGTATATTTTTGAGGTATTACATAGAGAATTTCCTCTCTTTTAGTCGTGTAACTTTAGATGGTTGGATTTCCTAGATTCATATCGAGGAAATTAACTAGGCAAATAAATAAGCAAATTATGAAGGTTTGAAAGCATGCAATAGAATGGTCGTATATGTGTGATGTACATTTTTAGCATTTAAGCTGTCTTAATGTGGATTTGCATCCTAATTTTGTTGTTTATCAATCCCTCTCTTTTAAGGGTAAAGGTAGCATGGTACCATGGACCAGGTAACTTACATGGTCCCACACTAATTTGTAGCCATGCGCGGCACCCAATCACATTTTGGGCAATGAATATTTGATGCTCATTTACTTTTTATTGAAATGCTACTGATAATGTTGAATGTCCATTGATTAAATTTATATGTAAAATTGTTGTTCGGGGATTCTAAAACAATATGAAAACATTTTCTCCAAAAGTTTTGAAGTAAAGCAATTGAGGAAAGAAGTCAATTTTTTTGGTACGTGTTACAGGTTCTGCTCAGGGGTCCAAAGAACTCCCGTGAAGCTGTTAAGCATTTCGATAAAGCTCCGGGTGTTCCACACAGCCACACAAAGCCTTATGTCTGATCAAAGGGAAGGACATTTGAGAAGGCCAAAGGAAGAAGGAATGGCAGAGGATTCAAAAACTGAGTAGTTTTATTTTTTGCAAAGGTGGGTCTCTATTTACCAGTTGAGGATCTATATAGTTGAATTCATTGACCGATAATTAGAAAAGGTTTGAAAGCATGCAATAGAATGCCTGAAACCTTTTCCAAATTATCGGTCGAAATTCTCAAGCTATGAACTGGTCGACGAGGAGCAACTAACTTGGCAGAGGAATTGGTAACATATATCCAATATTCTATTTGTATATAATTATTTGAAATATTAATATTTGCATGAAATTTTTATTGTACAGAAAAAGCAGAGTTTTGATGGTAGAGCCACTAGGACACAAATATATATAGCTTCCCATACCAAGAAAGATGGGACTTGTCCTTTATCCGCTATGAGCAATCAACTAGTAAGACTATTATTTTAGTTCATTTTATATCAGAATTTTAGTATTGAAATGTTTAATTAATATTTATTCTTTGCAAGATGATATTAGAAGAATCATTATGAGCGATCCTCTTATAGGGGATAACGATTTAGATAATGACCCAGTTACTAAAGTAAATGATGCTCACCTCCCCTTTTTGTTTCTTCTTTTCCTTGTAAGGAATTTATAGTTCTGAAATATTTTGTTGCTTAGGTTTGTGGCCGTGATGGAAGAGGTTGTGTACGGGGCATGGGTAGGGGTGCATCTAGGACTACTATTCAAGTATCAGTGCCTTGTAGAGTGTAATATCCCCGAAAATTGAGCGATGAACAGTAACCTCGGGATCCATGCTCGATTGGTCGTAGGTTGACCAAGTGATGGTCAAACAGTAGACTTGAGAAGGAAAGTATTTTGTGATGTAAATGTGACCTAAGCATAGAGTTAGAGGTTAGTTAGGGGTCACGTACACCTATCTTTGGTGTATATGCTCAACACGAAAGCAAGAGGGTTATAAGGGTTTTAATACCTTAAAGAAGCTATTCTCTTGTTTGGGTTGGTGAGAGAAGTTAAAGAGAGAGAGAGAGAGAGAGAGAGAGAGAGAGAGAGAGAGAGTAAAGGGGAGTTAATAACAAGGAGAGTTATTGTGGTTCGGATTTGAGGACGGGATCAAGCAATAAATGCTGGATTCAACGTGATTGGAATCATTGGAGCGAGAGATGGAACCAATCCATTCTTTAAGAGATTAATTTGAGGTGAGTTTTTGTTAGATTTAAATGCTTGAATTTTTTATGAGTAAATTCAGTCAATAGAGGGGTTAAATGATCAAATTAAAATGATAGAAAAGAAAAAAAAATAGAAAGAAAAAGATTTAGAAGAACAGTCTGAAAAGGGGCTGAGTTCTGGCCAAATAGATTAATCGATTTGGAGAATCGATTGATCGATTTTGGCCTGGAAGTTGAAAAGGTAAAAGAGCCGGAGTTCGATTAATTGATTTTGAAATTTGATTAATTGATTTAGAAATCGACTAATCGACTGGATATCTCCGGTGGTTGGAGAAATAAGGCTTGGGAAAACTGATTAATCGATTGTGGACTTTCGATTAATCGATTTGGGATATATTAATCGATTTTGGATTTCAATTAATCGATTTGAGAATCGATTAATTGATTTTGGCAGTTTGCGTTGACTTCTTAGTTAAACATTGAGGTTCATGGAGGGTCTTGGACCTTCTCTATTGCATCCTTATTGATGTTGTGCATATGTTATGATGTACCATAGGTGGTACGAGCTAAGGCAAGCATGAGGAGCCATGTGGGACCTTGATGCTTGGACAGTCAGACACTTGAGGTAGGAAACACCTTAAACATGTACTTTGATTACAAGAGCATGTATGTAGTAATATAGAAATGAAATGAATCATATAATCTCCATGTGTGTGTGTGTGTGATACACCAATGACATGAAACTACTTTAATCATATAATCCTCTCAGTATGTGTGTGTGTGTGACACCAAGGAAGCATATGAAAATGAGACATCCCCAGGGGATGAGAAAGTGATAAAGGCATCAGTGTGATGCAAGTAATTTAGACATTCCAAGGATGTAAGTGAGATTGTAAAGTAAGATTGAATAAAAATTGATAAGGCCTAATTGATATAAAGTAGCACATTTACACGGTGAATAACTATATATAAAGCATATGATATTTTTGTTATTTAAGGTTTGAATAAAAATATCTACGTGACGGTATGGCGGCGATTAAATCGTACGATGCAGTACATTTGTCTATCTGTATCTGATGAGCACATCGAGGATGTTGAGATGAGATTAGACCCTGTCGCCTTTGAGAAAGGGACCTGGGTAGTATTCAAAGTGACACATTCATAACAACTATCTATTTCGACAACTATGGAGGGTATTCCATCGGGGCTCGATGCTATATTGTTCGGGGATTACTTAAGTTGAAGATTTAAGTTTCTTTAGGCCAATTCAGTGAGGTTCATAAATAGTTGATAATAAATATAACGTGTAAACCACCAGTAAATATTAATGCATATTGTAATCATTTAAACTGTTTTCCAACAAGTTTATAAATACATCATGCTAAGAATATCATGGAATATATGTGAGGATTTGATTTATATGTTCATTGTGTTGTTCCCTATTGAGCTAGGATGTAGCTCACCCCTTTAGACTATACGTCGCAGGTCCTTTGCTTACAGCCATAGAGGCTTCGTGAGACGCTGATCCGGGGGATTCAGACTGCGTGCCCGGAGACAAGTTAGAGCCTCCTCTCGAGGACTTCTTCTAGGAGACTCAGCTGTGTACTTTGATAGAGAGAGTTTTGAGAGCATATTGTGCGGCTTGATATGTCAAGCCTTATATTTGAGAAATATAATTAAATAGATATATTCTTTTGACGAACCATCTAAGGTGACTAAGTGATGTCACTGATAGTTCGGGTGGGTTCTGTTACTCATGCAGAGGCATGAGTTTAGAATCACCTTTTGGATTATAGATTTTAGAGCATATATGTATAGAACTAGAGATTTATTTCAGTATCAGTTCTTATGCATTTCATTCGCTTTATTTTTGCTTGCTATACCAATGTTTCGTATGTATCCATGGGGCACGGTCTGGAGGATCGTGCTGATGGCACCGGTTTCGAGGTGCTGAAATCTGGGCTGTCACATAGAGAGAACGCTCAACGGGAGAAGAGAGCACGTAAACACATTGAATCGAAGTTTGATTTACTTATTCAATAATCTGATGAGGACCGTAAGGCACTCAAGACCCTTGATGAAAAAGTCAATGCATTATCAAGTCAAGTTCTTTCTCAAGGAACACATACGTCAGATTCAGGTTCTTCTTAGGTACAAATTTCAATCTTATGAAGACTCAATTTCCTTTTCAAAATTATAATTTTTTGATATAAATTTTTTAATATTAATTAGTTTTCATTATTTTCGTAGGCACAACGATATTCATCGATTCTTCCTGATTCACCAGTGGATCAATCATCCACGCGTTGCTTATTAAAGAACTTCAGAAAAAAATTTGTTGCATTGGGATGTATTAATAGAGAGGCGACAACATCAACAGATTCATTCAACATCATAGAAGATGATATTTATGATATCGACGCCGAGCTGTTTGCAACTGAAGGGACATTAGCAAATATTACACTTGGAGAGACAATTATCTGGCCAAAGGGACTTATAATTTTTATATGATTATTGTTAGGTATAATATAAATTGAATTTATTTGGTTATAGACATTTAATGGATTTGGATGCTTAGTAGTTTTTTTTGGGAATTTTAAGTTTTATATTTTTTATGATTATTTCAAAATTAAAAGTTGTAATTAAGGAAGATGATTATCCATTTATTTATTTTAATATGTGAATTTTTTTATGGTGAATTTAGAAATTTATGAATTTTGATGATTATAGATTTCATTAGATTTTAGACGAAAATTATATAAAAAATGACGTTACAAAATCGTCATTTTTTAAAATTTAAATATTTTAAAAAATATATAAATAAACAAATATGATTGCTTAAAACCGTGGTTATTTCGTGAACGTGATTATTTTAAAGAAAAACGACTATCATAATATGTCGATTATGTGGGGAATAAGTTGTGTCTTTTTCAATAAAACGACATAAAAACAACAACTCAAAACCGTTGTTTGTGGTCGACGGTCGAAGATAGTCGTTACTTTGATGAAATAAATGACAATTAAATATATCGTTGAAAAATGCTATTGCTTTTTCTAGGACATCTCACTCGACGGTTAAAAACTGTCTTTTTTGAAAAATGACTGTTTTGGATAGTTGTCTTTTTTACATTTTCACGTAGTATAATGTTTGCACATCAACATCACATTAGTAGCAAACTAAGTCCTAACATCATTATGTTAAGGGTGATAAAATGGTAAATTATATGACGAATCGTCAATTTCTCTATTTTACTCTTTTTATCGCTTCCTGAAGAATCGTCAATTACGATTTCTTAACTTTCTAGTTCTTTTGTCTTCAGCTTTAGCGGTCAATCATAAACTATGATTTCTTGACTTTCAGCAGCGGCAAATCGTCTTCTTTCGCTCAATCGTCTTTTTACTGCTTTTTGAGTTTATTTTGATGAATATTAATACTTTGGCTCTATTTTACTATTTTTTCTTAATATCTGCATATCGTTAACTTGTTAATAGCAAACTAAGTCCTAGCATCACTAAGCTACGGGTGATAAAATGGTAAATTATGTGACTGATCATACCCCTAAAATTAAGTTTTGTTAGTCCCTAGCAAACAAGGAAACATAAAATATCTAAACTGTGAATTTAAATGCCACTTTTGTAGGGAGCACAATTAAATTTAGCAGATACAACAAGCCTTTAAACTAATCCCTAGTGGAGGAGTTATAGTCTCCTGAAGGTTTTCAGTGAAGTTACCTATAAACTTCAAACATTTTTTATTTTTTCCAAAAAATTTCAAAATAAAACGAAGATCAAAATATAAATTTTTCACATTAACTAATTATTCATCCTATGGTTGTTACGATTTTCAAATTTACAATTCCTTATCCTTAATTGTCCATCACAGTTGTTATCCTTGATCAGAACTCAACAATTTCAATTCATGGTAAGCACGGAGTGGATGTATTATTAGTGAACAATTTATTCGTCATAGACTTTTCTAAACTGCAGATTTAGAAAACATTTCCATTCAAAAACTTACTATGGGCATACTCTAAAAAAGATGCTGAAATTTTTGGGTTCTCACAATATGATGTATATGATAAATTTTTGAGGACAATTGACTAAAAAATGTAAATCTCATGGACTGGATAATCGATTCTGAATCATATGACTTCTTATTTTATTCATAATATCTATTTCATACATCTCTGCTAGACTCATACTTTTATAAATCGTAAATCATAAAGGTCTTTTCTTCAGCTTGTAATGGGGCTTTGAGTTAAAAAGGTTTCAAAGAAAGGTAGATAGGATTCAAAAGTTTATGAGAATTTAGGTCTTTTTTCCTTCTTTTCTATTTCAGTAAGTATCCATATAACTTCTTCCCATTTTTCTCTGTTTTGTAAATCCCTTTTTCTAGAATCTTCTTGTGCAATTTCTCTCAGTTTGGAAGCTTTTTGCTTCTCTTTTTTCGGAAGCGTATTTTACAATTTTTCATTCATTTCTCATATATTTTCATATGATTGTATTTTTTCTCAGTTGTACCCTTTTCAGCAGATCCTTTATCTGTTCTTGCTCATACTCCTTTCACTCCCTCTTCTTTCCTTCTTTTACATTCTAAACTCTTAGAAATTATAAGGGTTAAAGGCAGAAAGCTTTGGGTAGTACATATGATTAAAGGTTTATAATATATTGGTACAAAGAAATTCAGTTTTAGGCTTCTAATATGGGTTCAAAAGATAATTTTTTCTTAGGATTTTAACTTTTTGGCTCTGGTTTAATAAAAGATGGCCTTTGATCATTTTCACGAGTTACTAGTATGGATGTCTTATTGCTTTGATATATTTAACAGATAGTTCTAAAAGAAACAAATCGTTATAATCACAGAATATCTTGATTTTAAGTTTAACAATATGATATTTTTCATGTAAAATGTGTCAAGAAGTTCAAGGATTTTTCAGCTTGAATAAAAACAGTCTCTCTCAAAATAAAAGAGGGGATATTAGCTCAAGATCTTACTGGTTTATAATTTTAAAACTGTAATCTAAATTTTACAGTTTAAATTAATCATATAGTTTCAAACATTCATTAGATGCAGTGTTTCTGAGATTAATCATGAATTATAATTATTTTATTGTGGTTGTTGAACTTCTACTATGATGGATTGCTAAGTTTCTGGGTTTATAAATTTTCTTTCTAACTTGCATATGATGATTTAATCAGCAAAAAAGATTTTTGTATAAAGAAACAAAATTAAATCTTAACTAAAAACAAAGGACAAAACTAGAAAGAAAAGACAAAAACTAATATTATACAATGTTGTATACCCCCCCCCCCCACCCCCAAACTTGAATAGGACAATGCCCTCATTGGCACAAAAACAGGGGACACAGAAATTATTCTCTAAAATTATTGATATACTGATTATTTACTAGAAAAAAATCTGTTACCAGATATATACTCTCCCTCAAACTTGAGAGAAAATATCCACGGCTTATTCTCGGAGTATCAATAACAAAAATGTTAGTAAAAAAAATGCACACACTGTTAGTAAAAAAAATGCACACACTGTTAATAAAAAGAAACTTTATATATTACTCAAAATTTATAATGATCAGAAAGAAAAAATAAAAACTAAATCTAGAGAGGTTATACCTGTGAAGCTTGTAATGTTCTTATAATATGTTTACTCACTGGTAGAATATGATACAAGGTTGGAATCAGTGGGTTCATCTTCCCCATCTGACATCTCTACTGTAGAATAACCATCTTTATCTGCAATAGAATCTCCCTGTGCTGCCAATTCAGCCTCTGCTATATGTCGTTCTTCCACAATCCTCGGACAAGAAGTACCTTTCGGGCACTATTCTCCTTTATCAGCCTTTTCTTTATCCTTGAGATCCGCAGTTAGCTTCTTAATTACGACAGATTTTAGTTAAATTTCTGCCCTCAACTTCTCTGCCCAGGCTTTTTCCTTTGCTAAAGCGACAAGGTAATTCTTAGTTTGAGACTTAATCATTTTTACCTGTTTATCATTGGCTGAGCATAAGGAAGCTATATCTTCTTGGAGTTGTCTTACTTTCCCTTCTGCTATAGTCAGTAGGTGAGTCTTTTCTCGTTGTTGTTGCTGGAGTGCTTTTTGGTAGTCCTTAAGGGCTTTTTCTCTAACAGTTTCTATATTATCAGGAACTACAACCAAACCTCTAAATTGTTCAAGTATACTGGCAATTTTCTCTTCATATACTCTCTTCTCTTCTTCCCAAGCTTGCCATTTTTCATTCATTTCTGTAGTTTGTTGCACTAGTTGGGCTTGAAGGGATGAGATAGCATCCTAAACTCTCTTTTTTGTCTCCCATCTCGCACCTTGCTCTTGTATAACTTTTCGTCGCAAGCTGCCCTTTATCTATGCCTGTTCTTGAGCTATCAAGGTGGTATCATGGACTCTCTATTTTAAATTATGGAAGTCCCCCATGGACTCTCTATTTTAAATTATGGAAGTCCCCCATCCATTTTTTCACTATGCTTGACAGTTGCATCACTGGCGGGGCATTTGTAGAGATCGATTGTTCCAGTTTCCTCACCCTTCTTAGGACTTCAGGTAGTGGCAATAAGCTTGGTTCATGTCTGAGTTTCCATTGCTCTACTGCCCTCATTCTTCTTTCTATCTCGTGCAGTGATGTGGTGTTGATTGGAGGATCCTCAGGAAGTGCTTCTTCTCCATGTAATAATTCCGTAAAGCTCTCTCTTGGTAACTTTGAGCTTTGTTCTACTTCTACTGCTTGGGCTATGAGAATTTGCTCGATATTGGCTACGAGTATAGGCTGCACAACAGGGTCTGTTGGTACAGGGGTGTGGCTAGAAGTAGCCATTCTCATATCCTGTTGATTAACTACGAAAGGAATTTCTTCTACTCTTTCTAGAATTGGGCTCACAGGGTCTGCTTCTGTGATGATTGACAGTCTGTCTGCCTCTATTGAAGGGTGCATAGTAGGCCCTACTGGTGAGTCTAAAGCAGGGTCAAACAAACTGGCTTGGTCTGTAACTGAGACTCTTAATTCGGTTATTCTTTCGGATATCAGAGCTGATCTCTGCTCTCATATGAGGTGGAGTAGAAGTACTCACACCTTCTTTCAAAACTGCTTCTTCTGGTACTATGAACTCTGTTGTCTGTGCTATATCAATCTCCTCTCTTTCCTCAAGAACATGAGGGACTTGTGGTACAGAGGGGGTACTTTTGGTGCGAGGAGCTAATGGGATTTTGTTCTTATTTTCAGCACCTAAAGTTCTCCTATAGGTTAAAACTGTTAAGCCTTCCTTTAGTTTTGGTAAAGCTTTTTCCTTGGGGTCTATGCTATACCCCACATTCATTAGCATATTTATATTAGCATATTTATAATAAGTCTTCAAAATGGCAGGGTCAACTTTTTCGTCTGATATTTTTCTTGACTCAGCTTCTCCCTCATGGCAGTGATTACCTCAAAAAGGTACAAGGGCACATTGAATCAATAGTGATTTGCCATTAGGTATAATGCCTTGGCGAATAATGCTCTTCTCTATGTGCCATGTCCCATGGGGTGAATAGTCTTACGAATAAGTATGTCGAAAAAGTGAACTGATAAACTCCTTGCTTGCAGGTCCTTCCTAAAGAAAAAGGACCTGTCCCGTGGAGCCATTCCTAATAATTTTGTTGCCATTTGGGGAAAGTTGGGGAGGATATCTGATGGCATCCTCAAAAGGTTGGCCTCTGGGGTATCTTGGGACAATTCTAGTATCTCTAGGGTGCATTCATAACCCTGGTGACTATTTCCTTCGAAATTTTGATTGGAAGACCATCAATACTGATGGAGAGGGTAGGGGGTAGTACATGGCTGCCTTTAGTCATATTTTTGTAAAACAGCCTCACCAATCTAGGAAAGACTGGTGTGACTCCTGGCTGTAAGAAATAAGTCAACCCGACTTCCTTAAAGTATTTAATAGCTTCTCCACCCATTTCTAATTTTTCTAAGGACTCAACATCCACTGCGATTTCAACCCCCACAACATGATATTTCATTGAGGTAGGGACTTTATCTACTGACATAGCAGAGGACGCTGGCTTTTTTCCTTTATCTAATTTGAATCTCTTTTTAGGGACAGACACAGACTCTATACCAATTTTGGCTTTAGAGGTTTCATAGATAACTACCCCAAAAGATTTGTTTTTTTTTTCTTAGGTGGGTCTGCTGCTTTTGATTTAGCCTTAGTAGCAGCAGACCTTGCAATACAGTGAATGATTGGGGTGTTATCAGAATCATTACTTTCTTCTTCTTCCACTTCTTCCCTTTATTGTTTGCCTGTGTCGTTCGTCATGCTTTCACCCATTTTTCTGTAAAAATTAATATCAACACCATTAATTAAACTTAAATTCCATATATCGAATGAAATCTCATGCAGAAATCCTTCATTTTTATAATTAGAAGCATCTCCTTACTTCTTCAAAGATTGAAACCCTAATTTGTAGTCATAGAATGAAATGCACGTAGGCTTCTTCCGAATCAAATAGAGGAAGTAAGGGGGTTTAAACGGTTAGGTTGAGTGGAGGAACGGTTATGATTACGAACGATTTGAAAAAGAAAGGGAAGGTAGGAGGAGAAAACTTAGAAGGTTTTTGAAAATGAGATCGACATATCCTTTTTACAAATATGTAGGTCCTGCCTTCAGTGACGACTTGCTAAGCTGGTCATCACTGAGTTTTAACCTCTAATTGTAAGTTGATTCTAACCTTCAGCGACTAAGAAGCACAATCACTGTGCTTTAGACAAAACATAATAACGATCAATTGTAAATCCATATAGTTTGTCTATTATAATATACAGTAGGTATAAATTACGAGCTATCCTTTTTTGACTAAATGGATCGCATTATAATACCTAAAAGCAAAAGAGAAAAAAAAGAAGAAATAGTTTACATAATTTATAATTGGTGCTACGGATGAGTCGGTAGCTCGACAATCCAAAAGGTTTTAATATTTAATTTTGGGGAGGGGATGTCTCCCCCAGGAATATTTGTCTTCTAGGATTATTTACTGGCTGTGTAGGCAATTGGCCACTTTCTTTCCTTGCCACTTGAGAAGCAAGCTGGCCTATCTGGCTTTCCAACTTCGTTATGGACTGTGTATGTGAGTGAAGTGTTTGAGAGAATTGAGCAAGTTTGTGTAAATCCTTCGAATGTTGATGCAATTATTGCTACAAATCCCAAAGGATTTGAACAACCGTGGCATCAGGTGCATTACTCTATGGTCTATATTGGGGTTGTGCAGCTGGTAATTGAGGTTTTTGTTGGAAAACTTTTGTTTGGGGAAATCCGGGCTGCACAGCTGTTGGTGTTAGCTATGCTCTCCCTGGAACCATAATTAATCCAGGGTGGTTCCTCCATGACGGGTTATAGGTGCTCCTGTAATCTCCCCTCTGAAAAGCCATCACTTGTTCATTTTCCATCACCTCCTGGTATGGTGGCGTAACTGGGTTTTCAATAAAATTATGAGTCTGGCTATTAGAGTGGCTTGCTATAGAGCTATTCGCAGTGCTAGATTTGGCTGTCATTAATATCGCGATTTGCTGTTCCAGAGCTAAAATTTTCGCACTCATGTCCTCCTCCTTCTTTACTTTATCTTTGGGGATATCGTAGAGTCCATCCCTCACGAGCAGGGTGTGGCGAGTAACATCAAGGTCAGATCTAAGCAGAGCCTATTTCTGTTTTGAATTATTGGCCAATTTTTGAATAATTTCTAGGACTGCTGGCCATTCTGAGCCAACATTGATTGTAGACTGGTTGGTCTCAGTCAATCCTTGATAGAAACTTTGCGCTATCGACCAATTTAGTACCTCATGATGAGGACACCTCCATAATAGATCCTTCATCTGTTCTCAACTCTCATGAAATAATTCTCCTGGCTTTTGCCTGAAGTCTTGAATTACTTGGCAAATTTGGTTAGTTTTACCAATTGGAAAGTATTCGCCCAACAACTTGGACCGCAATTCTTCCCAAGTGGTAATACTTCTGGCAGGTAACGAAATTAATCATGCCTTCGCCCTGTCCTTGAGAGAGAAAGGAAACAGACGCAGTTTTATGGCCTCTTTGTTGGTAGTCGATGTTTGCAATACTGTACAAAGCTCTATGAAGTCCCTTAGATGTTGGTAGGGATCTTCTCGATCAAGCCCATGAAAAGTAGGTACTGATTGAAGTGTATGGAGCTTGATTTCATAATTTTGTCTAACTGGGATCTCAGGTATAGTTATACAGGAGGGCTCAGTCAGAGCAACATGGCTGAAATGTTCTTGAATGGAAAGATCGTCAGCCATTATTAAGGATTATCTTGTAGAAATTCAATTTGCTGCCAAGTTTCGTCGAAGAGTCCTTTTAATTTCTAGATCACGCTCGAAGAAATCTAGACTTCGAGATCGGGTGTGATGAAGAAAAGGAAACTCTATTTTTAATCATTTTTAAATTTATCAAATTATTATTTTAAAAGGCAGGGAGAGAAACAAATTTGAGCCTCTATTTTCTCTGATCAGGGGAAGTTGAAACTTTTGATTCGCTGCTCCGAATAACCTGTAAAAGATTAACAAGTGATAAAGAAAATTAAAGATATAAAGAAAAATAAAAAGAGAAAGATAAATACTTGCTTTTTAAAAATGGAATATAGACAAAAGTTAAAAAATAAATCGCTTCCCCGGCAACGGCGCCAAAAACTTGATCGGCTTATTCTATGTATATATTAAATTTAATTCAAGCTTTAACCTATTGCAAGCGCACAATGAAAATTGTAGCGTAGCGATAGGATCGATCCCACGAAGAAGTGATTATCTTACAATGATCTTTATAGTCCTTTTTTCAAAATTTTATATTTATCTTTTAAGATTCTAAACTACCGGAGAAATATGAATAAAGAATGGGTTCATAATCTAAATTGTATAAAATAAATCTTAATCCTCTTTCAGATTGAGGTCGTCAATCCCAATCTTCAGCCATCGGATATTTATAAAAATAAACAGTACCGTTACACCGTATTGCAGTCTTCTAGAATTTGGTCATCAATCAAAAACTAAAATTCCTTAACACAGATTTAATCTAATCAACAATTTCCTAAAATTTGGGCATCAATCAAATTTGAGAAAATTAAAGATGGAAAAGTAAAAACCATTACACTAATTTACAAATTCCAACCTAAGTCGTCAATTCAAATTAAAACTTGAAGATGTTTACAAAGCAGTAAATAAAGCAAATAAAATCTAAACTAGAAAGCAAAGTAAATATATCTTTCACCCCTCAGCTGCAGTCGTCAATTGCTCTTGAGAAACCTCTGATATCTAATCTACTGTAACTATTTTACACTACTGATCGAAAGAAAATCCAACCTCAGTCATGCTGAAATTCTTCGATGCTTATTCCTATGCCGAGCCCTCTTATTTATGTATCGTAAAGGGTAGTTTACAAAGATTTAATTCTGATAGAAGAAACTATTAAAATAAAAGTATCCTAATATAACTCTAATTCCAAATTTTGTTCTTCTTGCTTTTAGATGGTGGATGTGCTTGCGGATTTGTTTCCTTAGTTTCAACAGCAAAATCTTAGGATTTTCTTCATCAATCTTCTCAGATCCGTGATTTACCAAACTTCTATTTTTAGAGATCTTCTAATTCGGTGCATGGCGATGATAGTCTTCTCTCACGTGATCAGCAGCATAAGTAGTATAAGGAAAGCTTTTCTTTTGCATAATCGTAAATTACGACTATCTGTTTTTTTTTCTCACTGCTCTCTTACTGGACGATTTCCTAAAACGAACGATCACTTTCTTATATCTCTTTTTACTCTTTTTGTCGCTTTCTGAAGGATCGTCAATTACGATTTCTTAACTTTCTATTTCTTTTGTCTTCAGCTTTAGCTCTCAATCGTAAACTACGATTTCTTGACTTTCAGCAGCAGCAAATCGTCTTCTTTCACTCAATCGTCTTTTTACTGCTTTTTGAGTTTATTTTGATGAATATTAATACTTTGGCTCTATTTTACTATTTTTTCTTAATATCTGCATATTGTTAACTTGTTATTAGCAAACTAAGTCCTAGCATCACTAAGTTAAGGGTGATAAAATGGTAAATTATGTGACTAATTAGTTTTCAAGATCTATTTGTTTTGCGTGCTATAGCCTAATTGACCGAATTTTTGAGTTTTCATCGATAAGAAATCGATCACTATTGATCATTCATGATCGACATAGGTCATGAGCTTTCAAAATTGGAAATCTCATCGGACCATAAGTCAACCAAAATTGTCAAACTTCAATCGATAAACCATCTAGTGATTCCGATTAATGTTTAACTAGATAGAACCTATGCATCAAGATTTTTCCTATACAAGCATCTATCATCATTCAAACTTCCATGATCAAAATTCAAGATTCAAGCATGCATTTCAAGAATTTACTAACTTATCCCAATTCATAGGTGGGTGAAGACTTCATGATCAAAACCATAAAATCGAACAAGCTCTATGCATCTGTACCAGCAATTCAAGCAATTTCGAAATAGTCAATCATGACCATCCGATTGTACTATCATCAAGATAAGTAAATTAACTAAAATTTCCTAAGATGAAGTCATATAAAATAAGTATATTCTAGCTACCAATCATGCGTAAAATTTAAATCTAATCTCATAGAAAATAGGCAAGATTCAATACTATGTCACATGTAGACTATCTAGTATCAAGCAATCTATAGCCATAAATTTTGATCATGATCAAAACTAGTAAATGATGAAAATATTACTGAGATTTCACATGAATATTTCATCTAATATTTACCTAATATCAAGTCACAAATTCCATAAATAGTCTATGAAAAGAAATGATATCAATCAACACTATATTACTCATAGTATCAACATGCATCTTTAACCGCTCAATTGATCTAGAAATCCGTGATAAAAATATTAATTTCCTGTGATCAAAATCATCTAAAATCATCCTTAGAACACATGAATACTACTCACAAGGTCCAATTAATCTAAGTGGCATAGCATGGTGACAAAAAGTATAAAATTTCAAGTCTCTATAGTACTATGACGAACATAGTTAATCATTGACCAAATCTAGACCATTGGATGGCCTTGCATGATCATTTTGATCATGTCCCTGACATTCAAACATGCAGGCCAAACATTATCTCAAAAATCTCAAAGAACTTTAAATAAAAATCCAATTATTTTTACAAAAATTCAAGATAAATCCAAGAAAATCCTACCCTATAGTCAAGTTGACAAAATCTAGACCATTGGATGGCCTTGCAGGATCATTTTCATCACATGAATGACATACAAGCATGCTGGTCAAACTATTATTCTATAAATTTATAAGGTTTCAAATCAAAAATCAAGTTTTCCTTACAAATTTTCTAGAAAATTCAAGAAAATTTCATGCTATGTTGGTCTTAGCGTAGTGACCAATCTAGACCATTGGATGGCCTTGCATGATCATTTTGATCACATGAATGACATATAAGCATGCTGGTAAAACTATTATTCTAGAAATTTAGAATGTTTCAAATCAAAAATCAAGTTTTCCTTACAAAATTTCTAGAAAATTCAAAAAAATTTCATGCTATTGGTCTTAGCATAGTGACCAATCTAGACCATTGGATGGCCTTGCATGATCATTTTGATCACATGCATGGCCTCCAAACATGCTGGTCAATGCAATATATAAAATCCCAGAACAAAAGTTCTAAAAATAGCCCACAAAACTTGAAATCTATGTACTTAAACTTATACTACAAGATTAGAAATTCCAACAAAGATCTAACTAAGACAATACCTTGGCTTGATCCTTCTAGCTTGCTGGTTTGTCTTCTGGTGCAAGGGGTTGGGATGGAGCCAAGTTTAATATATGTTGGTCTAGAAGAAGAGGGGAGTTGAGTGGTGGTGTTGGATGTGAATTTTGATGCCTAGATGTTGAGAGCAAATTCAAGGTAGAGAAGGAGCTTCAATGGAGGTTTGAAGTTGAGGACGAAGATGGAAATGGTGGAATGGAGGGAGTCCCCTATGAAATTCGATTTTTGCAAATGGGCTAGGGGACATGTGCTGAAAATTTTGGACACTTGGCTTCAAGTTGCTTCCCAAGGTCCCTCTTTTCTTCCCAATACAAGCTCTGTAATATCCCGGATATTTTGGCTTATTTTTCGTTTACCTCGGTAAGCATGTCCGGAAAATATTGTGGAATATTTTTAGATTTTTGGTAAGCTAAGGCTATAATAAGACTAATGGCCAAAGGAATTAGCCTTGAGAGGTGTGCAAGTCAAGTAAGCGATGACTTACACAATAGGATTGGTGTATGTGTTCAACATGGGATATTTTGTAAATTAAGTGGATAAGTTGTAAATAAAAATATCTAAATTTTATTAGGATTTGTTTTGTATTATAAGAGAGAGAATTGAAAGAGAAGTTACACTTCTCTCTCTCGTTTGAATTAGAAATTGCAACCTTTTGCTTTGCCTTTTGATCTTTAGATCTTGTGAGCTTGAGAGCTCCTCTCCCCATCTCAACCATTAATTAGCCTTGTGCTTAAAATCTGATCGGTTTGAGCTAGTGGAAGAGAAGGATAAGGGAGAGAGTGTTACTGTGTTGATAAGGATCTGTGCAGTGGAGGAAGGGTTATAATGGGCTGATTTGAAGTTTTTAAACCATTGACCTTGGAGATTGGTTCCGGCACGTGTATAGGTGCAACGGGATCAACGGTTTAAACCACAAGAGGTAGGTCCTTGAAACCTCTTTGTGTCAATTTAATTTATGTTTTGTTTATATTTGAATAAGTAGGGTTAATTATAAATCAGATGGTTGTGGTTGAATATGAGAGAAAGAATCAAGACATGAAAAGTTGACAGCCACAGAACCAGAGAAATTCGAGGGTCGAATTTCAAATCGAGGGTTGAAATTGGAATTCGACCATCGATTTGAAAATCGACAGTCGAAATCTATATTTTTAGTGCCTGAAGCAATTTTTGGAAATCGAGGGTCGATTTCCAATTCGAGGGTCGAATTTGGAAATCGACCATCGAATTGAAAATCGAGGGTCGATTTTCAGGTTTTTGTGACCGATGAGTTTTTTTTTAAATTCGAGGGTCGAAATCAAATTCGACCATCGAATTTCAAATTCGACCCACGAATTTGAATTCGAGGGTCAAATTCTGTCCTGTTTCTGGCATTTGAAATTTTTGTTGGATTTTTTCTCAGCAAGCTTTTGGTTTGATTTTTGGTTCTATATTAACACTAAGAGTGTTAATATATGTAGGTTTTGACTTTGGGAGTCCTTGGTGAGGACTGCTTGTGCATGATTTTAAATCTTCTTTGTTGAGGTAGGGGAACCTTATATTTAATTTGCATTGAATTATAAGTATACCTGATTTGACTGTTTCTTTTAAGAGGCATAAATTTGGAAATTCTGTTACACGTAGCATGAATAAGACTCTGCATATAAGACACAAATCTGAAATTTGAAAACTTTGTTATGATTAAGAACTTTGTAATTCGAACTTAAGAACCTCAGTTAATCTTTGAATCAGATCTTTGAATCAGAACTTCAGGACAATCAGTATTATGTTATGAATAATAAGCCTTAATATGTGTTAGCATTTGCATTCGATTTGGGGTTCATACAGATGATGCCCTAGATTCTACCAACCGTATTGACGGTATTACTTTAGCGCAAGTTTCCCTCATAGCGTAGGAGCTTGTTGCACTTTAGAAATGGGTTCATGAACGACAATGGTCAATAGGGTTTCCCATCGGTCACGTAGTCTGCTCTCATGCTATAAGAAATTTGGGAGATAAAATTAAGTTATAAATTTAATACAAGAAGCATGCTAATTCAGAAGATTTTCGAACATATTAGATTTATGTATTCAGTTTTGACTCAGGATTAGAACTGGAGATTTAGTTTGCAAAGCATCATCTGAAAACCATATTTGATCTGATTTCTGTCTTTTGAAAACCTTACTTATAATGAAATGCAAATATATATGTTTCCTCTATTGGGCTTGGTTGTTAGCTCACCCTCGACTATACGTCACAGGTGCTGAGGCTGACCTTGGGTCAGAGGATCTGGAGGACTCCGATTATATTCCTGAGGAGGATTTGGACATACCAGCTGAGGAGTTTTTCCCTTGATCTTAGATCCTTTATTTTGGTACTTTTGTCTGAATATTTTGAATATTGGGCCCTAGGCCATTTTTGTTATTTGGTTCTTTGATATCACTCGAGGAACCATTATTGTGAACCACTATTTTAGGTGTTGGATTGGCCATCACCGGTGGTTCTTCTTGGTTCCTTATAGTGACATTTTTTTTTTGTTAAAAGCTTTTGTTTTTGGATTAATATATGCTTTGCCTCTGTCTTTAGATCTTTGTTATGTTGCCGGCTTCTGTTTGTTACGGCTTATTGAGAAATCAATAAGTTGATGAACCGGCCTTTCCTATACCTTAGGGATTAGAAAAGTCGGGTCGTCACAGTTGGTATCAGAGCAGGCTCTAGGTTCAGAGTGTTAGGACTAAGGGTTGGATTATTTTTAACAATCAATACTGATCATTTGTTATTATTTTTCAACAATGACAGATTAGCATGCCTCCACGGTTTAGAGGCAGAGGCCGAGGAATAGATGGACCTCGTACGGCTCGCATCAAAGAGATAGATGAGGGCGTAGGCACCTCATATGGCAGAGGGCGAGCTGCATCTGGCCCTAATGCAGATCCTTTGGGAGCTGCTAGACCTGACGGAGGAAGTGTTGACCAGGTGTTAGCAGCCTTGGCCACCAACATGGATCAACAGACTGCAGCCATAGACCGACAGACAGAGATGCTGGCAGCCAGACATCAGCTAGGATGATTCGCAGAGTTTAGGAGGATGAGACCTCCTACATTCTCAGGGCAGACGGATCCTATGGAAGCCGAGGCATGGCTGGATGAGTTCGAGAAAATTTTTGAGGTGTTGCAGTGTAACGATGTCGAGAAAGTACGCTGGGCATCTTTCAAACTTTTGGGCGAGGCTAGCCTGTGGTGGAAGTCTGTTTCCCGGATGAGAGAGCAGGACTACCCCAATACTCCATGGACTTGGGCAGAGTTTGTGGAGACGTTCAACAATCAGTATTTTTCGAAGATCGTACGTAATCAGTGGGAAGTCCAATTTATTGAGTTGAAGAAAAATGAGATGCCGGTGCACGAGTATGGCGCAGTGTTTGATAGACTTTCCCGGTTTACACCCTTACACGTGGCCACTGAGCTGATGAGAGCTCAGAAATTTCAGAGAGGTTTGAGGCCGAACATTCAGGAGAGGGTGTCGATGTGGGAAATGGAGACGTATGCGGGCGTCATGTCCAAGGCCCTTATTGTAGAGGAAGACATTAAAAAATAGTACTTGAGGCGAGAGCAGGGAAACAAAAATAGGTTTGGCCAGGGACAGCAGAGTGCTTCAGAGCAGGTGAACAAAAAGTCGAGGTTCTCTAAACCTCCTCCCTACCCTAGTCAGCCATCATATTCTATACCAGCTGTTGCTTCAGGACCAGTGACGTCTTCCTATCAGAGACCGCAGAGTTCGTCATCAGGGCGACCTTTCAAAGCCGGGAACACTACTGCGAGTGGAGCTTCTGTGGATCAGGGTTCAGCACGAGGATCAGCTGTTACTCCTATTTCAACCCCTGTGTGTGCAAGATGTGGGAAACCACATAAGACAGAGGATTGCCGACGAAACACTGGAGGATGCTTCAGGTGTGGACAGGTTGGTCACATGATCAAAGATTGTCCTGCTGTTGAGAAAGGACGGACTACGTCAGTCTCTAAGCAGAAGTCAACGCGACCTATAGTTCAAGGTCGAGCTTATGCGGTGACTGCCCAGGATGCCCAAACGTCGAATGACGTAATCCAAGGTATCATTAAAGTTAAGATGTCAATTCTGCATTGATTCTATTATTTTAATGTTTAAATTCATTCAAGTAAATTATTTAAACCACATTGAAATCATTGCAAATAATTAACAAGCTTCTTAATAAAGGTACCCTTATGATGAGTCGTCGAGGCGACACGAGTAAAATTAAAGCACGAGTACTTATAGACCCCGGGTCTACACACTCGTTTATTACTCCTCCCTTCTCAGAGAAGTTGGGTATTACTCCCGAACCCCTTGCTTTCATTTTGGACGTAAAGATTCCTACGGGAAGTTCAGTATGCACTGATACGGCATGTCAGTCAGTCATCGTGATGATTGATGAGCACGAGACAGTGACCGACATGATTACATTGAGCATGGAAGGGTTCGACGTCATTCTCAGAATGGATTGGTTGGCAGCTTATCACGCGAGCGTGGATTATCTGCGGAAGATAGTGACCTTCCGACTGCCAAAGCGAAAATCCTTCCGATTCTGTGGAGTCAAATCCAAGGTTGCGCCGTTGGTTTCAGCCATTAAGGCCGAGCACATGATGAAGAATGGTTACAGTGGGTATCTGGCCTATTTGCAAGATTCTACAGAGAAGAAGAATGACTTGGCTCTTATCAAGGTGGTCTGCGATTATCCTAATGTCTTTCCAGAGGACTTACCTGGATTGCCACCTGACCGAGAGATTGAGTTCACGATTGAGCTAGCAACGGGTACAGAACCATTATCTAAAGCTCCATATTGGATGGCGCCTGCTGAGTTGAAAAAACTCGAGGAACAGCTTTAGGAGCTGTTGGACAAAGGCTTTATTCGACCGAGTGTTTCTTCTTGGGGTGCACCGGTTCTTTTTGTGAAAAAGAAGGATAGATCGATGCGTCTGTGTATCGATTATAGGCAGCTCAACAAGATGACGATTAAGAATCGTTATCCTCTTTCGCGGATAGATGACTTATTTGATCAGTTGCAAGGTGCAAAGTTCTTTTCGAAGATTGATATGAGGTCAGGCTATCACCAGCTCAAGATCAAGGTGAAAGATATATCCAAAACTACGTTTCGGACACGTTATGGCCACTATGAGTTTTTAGTGATGCTGTTTGGATTGACGAATGTGCCTGCATCTTTCATGGACCTGATGAGCAGAGTGTTCAAACCACATCTTGATAAATCTGTGGTAGTTTTCGTAGATGACATCCTCATCTATTCGAAAACCAGAGAGGAGCATGTGCAGCATCTGAAGATGGCTCTTCAAACACTTAGGGACCATCAGTTGTATGCCAAACTCAGTAAGTGTGAGTTTTGGCATGAGCAGGTCATTTTCTTGGGTCACGTAGTCTCGGAAGCGGGTATCTTAGTGGATCCTATAAAGATAGATTCTGTGGTGACATGGGAACAACCTACGACAGTTACAGAGGTCCGAAGTTTCCTTGGTTTGGCAGGGTACTATCAGAGATTTGTCGAGGGTTTCTCGAAGATATCGGGTCCACTTACGCAGTTCACGAGAAAGAATGCGAAGTTCGATTGGACAGAGCAATGCGAGCAGAGCTTTCAGGAGCTGAAACGTCGATTGACTACGGCACCAGTACTTGCTATACCTTTTAGCAATGGAGGTTTCGCAGTATATAGTGATGCTTCTTATGGCGGATTAGGCTGTGTGCTTAATCAACACGAGCGGGTCATTGCGTATGGTTCTAGGCAGTTGAAGGACCATGAAAGAAACTATCCGATGCATGACTTAGAATTAGCAGCTGTTATATTCGCCTTGAAGATCTGGAGACATTACCTCTACGGTGAGATCTTCGATATATTCACCGATCATAAGAGCCTCAAGTACCTATTCACTCAAAAGGACTTGAATATGAGGCAGCGACAATGGATGGAGTTCTTGAAGGACTACGATTGCTCGATTCAGTACCATCCAGGAAAGGCGAACGTCGTTGTGGATGCTCTTAGTAGGAGGTCTTTAGCACAGTTGTCACATCTTGTTAGCCAGATTCAGCGATGGAAGCTTTTGGAGGATATGGCCTTGGGCAGCTCACGGTTCGATGTCAAAGGCTCGAGAGCATTGATGGCTACACTTGTATTACACCCTACGCTCTTCGAGAATATTAGGAAGCTTCAGATGACCGATGATGAACTGATGGCAATCAGACGAGATGTCGAGAATGGCAGCAAGAAGGATTTCTCCATACGAGCAGATGGGACCTTGTTGTTTCACGACCGTGTATGTGTACCGTCGAGTACAGAGCTTCGGGACACCATTCTGGAAGAGGCTCACAAATCCATGTATGCCATACATCCTGGTAGCACCAAGATGTATCAGGACTTGATGAAGAGTTTCTGGTGGCGAGGTTTGAAACGTGATGTCACTGAGTACATATCGTGGTGCTTGGTTTGTCAACAGGTTAAGGTTGATCATCAGAATCCTGTAGGCCTATTGTAGCCTTTACCTGTGCCTGAGTGGAAATGGGAAGCTATTTCAATGGATTTCATACTCGGGTTACCGAAAACACTAAGGAAGAATAATGCCATATGGGTCATTGTCGATCGGCTAACCAAGTCTGCTCATTTCTTGCCATACAATACCACGTATACAGCCAGTAGACTTGCAGAGTTATACCTGAAGGAGATTGTTAGACTGCATGAGATACCGGCTAGTATTGTGTCTGACCGAGACCCGTTGTTTAATTCACACTTTTGGCAGAGATTTCAGGAGGGAATGGGTTCTCGTCTTGACTTTAGTTCGGCGTTTCACCCACAGACGGACGGCCAGACTGAGCGAGTGAATCAGATCATTGAGGACATGTTGAGAGCGTGCATGCTGGATTTTCACGGGTCATGGGATCAACACTTACCTCTGATCAAGTTCGCCTACAACAATAGCTTTCAGGCTAGCATCGGTATGGCTCCTTTCGAGGCTTTATATGGACGACGGTGTAGATTGCCGTTGAACTGGGAAGAAGTGGGTGAGAAGCTGATTATTGGCCCTGAGATAGTTGAGCGCACGACAGAGACGGTTCGGTTGATTCGCGAGTGACTACGAGTAGCTCAGAGTCGTCAGAAGAGCTACGCCGATCTCAAGAGGCGACACGTGGATTTTGAGGTAGTTTAACTGCACTAATGTGTATTTTTTCACTTGGTATATATTCCATGTGAAGATTGGCACTAATAATTGATTTTTTTCAGGTCGGCGAGAATGTCTTTGTTCGGATTTTGCCTACGAAGGGCGTTATGCGATTCGGGAAACGAGGGAAACTGAGTACTCGGTACGTTGGGCCTTTTGAGATATTAGGCCGAGTCGGAGAGGTTGCATACTGTGTGGCCCTACCGTCGCAATTGTTAAGCATGCACAATGTCTTCCATGTGTCGATGCTCCGTCGATACATCCGTGACCCAACTCACGTGCTTGATTACCAACCCATCGAGCTTCAGGATGGTTTGACGGTGATTGAGGACCCAGTTCATATTTTAGACCGCAAGGAACAGATCCTACGCACTAAGAGGATTCCTTTGGATCTCGTGCAATGGCGGAATCATACACTGGAGGAAGCCATTTGGGAGCGTGAAACTGAGCTCCGAGACCAATTTTCGAGCCTTTTTGCTTAAATTTTGAGATTTTGTGTGGACTGTATGATACTTCGCATTTTTGTGTATTTATTGGTTTTATATTTATATATGAATTTTTTTGGCGAGCAATTTTGGCGGATCAATGTCTCTTCATGATTGTGCCTGTCTAAAAGTCCCTAAATTATGGAAATTGAATACTTTTGGGCCTTAGACCAAATTCTGGTATGTTACTCCCTATTGGTCTGGTGACCTAAATTTCGGCCTATGGTCAGCTACTTCCTTCAATTTCCATGAGAAATTCAGCCTTGATACTGCTATCATGATCTGGATTCATGATTGGGATGAAAAGGGCTCCAACAAGGTCCATTTAGACCCAAAGACAAGTATAAATTTCAAAATTTTTGAAATTTTTGAAGGTCACAGGTGTGTTAAACTTCGAGTGTCGAAAATGAATTTCGAGGGCCGAATTTGTATCACCAGTAACCAGGCAGTTTAAGCCAAAAATTTAAGCCTGACAAAATTCAGCAGAATTCGAGGGTCGAATTCAAAATCGAGGGTCGATTTTATCGATTTAGTATGGGGTTCTGTTTTATTTGGCCATTTCGTGTTTGCTTATCAGTGGGTTTAAGCTTAGGGTTTTTGGGGTTTTTGGCGATTTTGGAGTTTCTAGTTCCAATTTTTGGCCGAAATCGAAGGGGGATCAACTACTCAGTGCTACGGGCATTGGATTTCAACACTTTGAAACCAGATTTGGGGCTTTCTCAAGGTAAACCCTCACAAAGCTAGCTCATTTTGGGATTTTCTTTCCTATTTTCTATTAGCTGTTTATTATTGTTCAATGGGGCCTAAGAAACAAGCTCCAATCCGAAACCCTACATCCAAGAGGCTGGCTTCGAAAGCTAGTTCCTCTAGCCGCACTAACCAACCAGCCCCACAACCCGAGGAGCCACCTCAGTCGGTTCCACAACACACCAAGCCTATACCACCATCTGTGTTCCCTCCAATGCTTGAGCAGCCCAATGAATTTTAGAGCATCAAGGGTTTCACCACGGAGTATGTGTTTCACCCGGAGTTGTTTGACCAACAAACAACCACACAGTGGGCGGGTGAATATCTTGAAAAAGCCCAGATGACCTCACTGTGCATAGCGTTTAGTGACCACTTTTATCCCCGTCTCGTGCGCCTCTTTTACCAGCATATGCGCCGCGAGGACGAGAAGAAAATTTACACAAAAAATTGATGGGCGAGATTACACATTTGATCTCGATGACATGGCAGTGGCACTACGTTGTCCTTTAAATTACTCTAAAACCATGGGATTGGGTCCTCCTTTCCCTAAACCACCCCTATTCCATGATGTGATTACTCAAATGAAGCAGGAACGTCATGGGTCCGGTAAATCTATTGTCCGCACATACCTGCCTGATTCTATGTGGATATTGGATAAAATTTTTAAGACCACCCTTTACCCCTTTGGTCATCAATCCGAGCGTACTGGCCCCCTACAACAGATTTTATTTGCCGCTTACAAGGAGCGATGGTTTAGTGCTCCTAAGGTCCTTTTAAAGGGGATTATAAAAGCCCGCGAGAAAATGGGTAAACAAGTGAAGAAGCCGAAAAAGGGCATTCCCTATGCCTGTTTGATTTTGGTAATGATCGAGAATTACCAAGCGGGCCCAGCGTATGACATCCCCCCTACCGAACCAAAATCAACTGACGGTCAAAAAATGTATAAACTTGTCAATTGGGGTCAAACCTACGGTCGACTTGTCAAGCCTCCTAAGGACCCAGTGGTACCTGATGTCGCAGCTAGCGATGATGATGAAGACCCTACACGTGTTGCCCCTGAGACAGCTGCCCCTACTCAGCCCCCACAAAGCAACATCCTTACGCTCACGTAGTTTACACGCCAGATGACTACGATGAGCCACCAGATCCAGGAACTCACGCAGCATACCAGCTCTATGCGTCAGGAGTTGGACGTGCATGGTGGGGCTCTTTCTTACTTGATGTAGCATGCATTCCCCGATGATTATACTACTTATCTGGCTGACATCCGTGCCTCCGTGTATTGTCCTTCGACGTCGGGCGCCGGTTCCATTATGCCTACTACGGCCGGCGAGGATGCGGGTGACGGTGTTGGTGAGCGAGCTGATGATCCAGATCAGGCTGGTCCATCTGCTGCGAGGGATTCTTAGTGTTACTTTGCGGGGTGGGGCTGTGATTTATTTAGTTCTTATGGGGCTGTATTTCTTTACTCCATGGATTATTTAGGACCTGGTGGTCATCCTTTTTGTTATCTTTTATATTTCTGTTTTCAGATTTGCTTTGGATACTATGTTTGTTTAGTTTTGTATATAGTTTCCTTGGATACTTTTTGATATCGATGTGGGTTTTGGTATTTTGTACATCTTTCCTTTCTATATGGGTATATTTTGTCTTCTTTTGCCCTACCTATGTGGGTTGGATTTTTATTCTGTGTACATGTGCTCTACTTATGTGGTTTTGTTTGCTCTATCGATTTTACTATCGGTGAGGGTTTGCTATCTATGTAGATTTTGTTCTTTATGTTGCTATGGTGGGTTTTTCTTCTACTTGTTGCTCTCATGCGTCACTGTACATCGGTCTCCCAGCACGTGACACTTGGGGTGTGGGCATCCATGTACGGATGCAATCCACTATGACCCTTTTTGGTACCACATGCAGTATATCCACGTTACTACGGATCTCATCCCTTGCCTTGCGTGCCCTGCAGGATCGGAACACGGTGACCCATGTTTCCTTTTCGTTTCGTTGTATGGTCTGTGATGCATTCAATTTTCACGGACGAAAATTCCTAAGGAGGGGTGAATCTAATATCCCGGATATTTTGGCTTATTTTTCGTTTACCTCGGTAAGCGTGTCCAAAAAATATTATGAAATATTTTTGGATTT
Organism: Chloranthus sessilifolius; assembly: GCA_021018995.1. Lineage (NCBI taxonomy): Eukaryota > Viridiplantae > Streptophyta > Magnoliopsida > Chloranthales > Chloranthaceae > Chloranthus > Chloranthus sessilifolius. Next base: position 143,573,539 of record CM037590.1, on the reverse strand, counting down.
TTGGTAAGCTAAGGCTATAATAAGACTAATGGCCAAAGGAATTAGCCTTGAGAGGTGTGCAAATTAAGTAAGCGATGGCTTACACAATAGGATTGGTGTATGTGTTCAACATGGGATATTTTGCAAATTAAGTGGATAAGTTGTAAATAAAAATATCTAGATTTTATTAGGATTTGTTTTGTATTATAAGAGAGAGAATTGAAAGAGAAGTTACACTTCTCTCTCTCGTTTGAATTAGAAATTGCAACCTTTTGCTTTGCCTTTTGATCTTTAGATCTTGTGAGCTTGAGAGCTCCTCTCCCCATCTCAACCATTAATTAGCCTTGTGCTTAAAATCTGATCGGTTTGAGCTAGTGGAAGAGAAGGATAAGGGAGAGAGTGTTACTGTGTTGATAAGAATCTGTGCAGTAGAGGAAGGGTTATAATGGGCTGATTTGAAGTTTTTAAACCATTGAGCTTGGAGATTGGTTCCGATGCGTGTGTAGGTACAACAGGATCAACGATTTAAACCACAAGAGGTAGGTCCTTGAAACCTCTTTGTGTCAATTTAATTTATGTTTTGTTTAGATTTGAATAAGTGGGGTTAATTATAAATCAGATGGTTGTGGTTGAATATGAGAGAAAGAATCAAGACATGAAAAGTTGACAGCCACAGAACCAGAGAAATTCGAGGGTCGAAATTGGAATTCTACCATCGATTTGAAAATCGACAGTCGAAATCTGTATTTTTAGTGCCTGAAGCAATTTTTGGAAATCGAGGGTCGATTTCCAATTCGAGGGTCGAATTTGGAAATCGACCATCGAATTGAAAATCGAGGGTCGATTTTCAGGTTTTTGTGACTGATGAGTTTTTTTTTTAATTCGAGGGTCGAAATCAAATTCGACCATTGAATTTCAAATTCGACCCATGAATTTGAATTCAAGGGTCGAATTCTGTCCTGTTTCTGGCATTTGAAATTTTTGTTGGATTTTTTCTCAACAAGCTTTTGGTTTGATTTTTGGTTCTATATTAACACTAAGAGTGTTAATATATGTAGGTTTTGACTTTTGGGAGTCTTTGGTGAGGGCTGTTTGAGCATGATTTTAAATCTTCTTTGTTGAGGTAGGGGAACCCTATATTTAATTTGCATTGAATTATAAGTATACCTGATTTGACTGTTTCTTTTAAGAGGCATAAATTTGGAAATTCTATTACACCTAGCATGAATAAGACTCTGCATATAAGACACAAATCTGAAATTTGAAAACTTTGTTATGATTAAAAACTTTGTAATTCGAACCTCAGAACCTCAGTTAATATTTGAATCAGATCTTTGAATCAGAACTTCAGAAAAATCAGTATTATGTTATGAATAATAAGCCTTGATATGTGTTAGCATTTGCATTCGATTTGAGGTTCATAAGGACGATGCCCTAGATTCTACCAACCGTGTTGACGGTATTACTTTGGCGCAAGTTTCCCTCATAGCGTAGTGGCTTGTTGCACTTTAAAAATAGGTTCATGAACGACGATGGTCAGTAGGGTTTCCCATCGGTCACGTAGTCTGCTCTCATACTATAGGAAATTTGGGAGATAAAATTAAGTTATAAATTTAAGACAATAAGCATGCTAATTCAGAAGATTTTCGAACACATCAGATTTATGTATTCTGTTTTGACTCAGGATTAGAACTGAAGATTTAGTTTGCAAAGCATCATTTGAAAACCATATTTGATCTGATTTCTGTCTTTTGAAAACCTTACTTATAATGAAATGCAAATATATTTGTTTCCTCTATTGGGCTTGGTTGTTAGCTCACCCTCGACAATATGTCATAGGTATTGAGATTTACCTTGGGTCAGAGGATCTGGAGGACTCCAATTATATTTCCGAGGAGGATTTGGACATACCAGCTGAGGAGTTTTTCCCTTGATCTTAGATCCTTTATTTTGGTACTTTTGTCTGAATATTTTGAATATTGGGCCCTAGGCCATTTTTGTTATTTGGTTCTTTGATATCACTCGAGGAACCATTATTGTGAACCACTATTTTAGGTGTTGGATTGGCCATCACCGGTGGTTCTTCTTGGTTCCTCATAGTGACATTTTTTTTTGTTGTTAAAAGCTTTTATTTTTAGATTAATATATGCTTTGTCTTTGTCTTTAGAACTTTGTTCTGTTGCCGGCTTTTGTTTGTTATGGCTTATTGAGAAATCAATAAGTTGATGAGCCGGCCTTTCCTATACCTTAGGGATTGGAAAAGTTGGGTCATCACAAGCTCTCTCTCTCTCTCTCTCTCCTCAAAGTCATCATGCGCATGTGATAGTGGAACCCACTTGGGTTCCACTTCACACCACACACTTGGTCAACTCTTATCTTTTATGGCTCTCAAGGCCCTTAAAATTTGAGATTTTCAACTGTCAAACTTATCTTGTGGTACATATGTAAGGGTGGGTGAATCTATCACCCTAGATCTCTCCCCAAGGAAATTTAGTGGTGTAAGATGGGTCAAACTTGGGTCAAATGTATTAAGGGATAGGATTTGCTAGAGATTTGAATAAATCTAATTTATAATTAGAAAATTTGAAAATTTAACTTGTAAATGCTCTTGGGATTTATTTAAAATTATAAGAAATGTCATGACTCTATGCAAGGCACAAACACTTAACTTCATATGTTAGTGCATCAAGTTATTTGAATTTTATGGGTCTAGGTTTGGCTCAACCCGTCAACTAGTCCTCTGATCAGCATACAAATTTGATTCGTTGGCGATGATCACCTCATCACCACCAAACCTCAGGCCCAATTACGGTCAAGTCTTGGGTCAGGGTCCATTAGAAAGCAGTCCAAGTTGCCAGAAGGGGTGAGATATAGTGTGTGTTTTATTAACTTTCTAACACACCCATTCTAATATATGAGGGTGCCCTATGGGTGCCACTAGAAATGGGTAATATCCCATCAATCTAAGGTGGGAGCCTCACGAATTTTGGTGGATCCGGCCTCAGGCAGTTTTCTGCCATAGTCAGGTCTCAATCAATAGTTTGACCAACACAAAAATCGAGGGACATGCGTTACAGGTGCTGAGATCAATGGTCCCGTTTAGACAATTTTATTTCTGTGACGACCCGACTTTTCCAATCCCTAAGGTATAGGAAAGGCCGGTTCATCAACTTATTGATTTCTCAATAAGCCGTAACAAACAGAAGCCGGCAACATAAACAAAGGTCTAAAGCAGAGGCAAAGCAGAGATAATTCATAATTCAAAAGCTTGTAATAACAAATCTATCACGATGAGGAACCAAAAGGAACCACCGGTGATGGCCAATCCAACACCTAAACTAATGGTTCACGATGATGGTTCCTCGAGTGATATCAAAAGATCAAAAATAATAGCCTAAGGCTCATCATCCAAAATAATATCCAGACAATACCAAAAATAGAAAATCTAGGATCACGGGAAGAACTCCTCAGCTGGTATATCCAAATCCTCCTCGGGAATATAATCGGAGTCCTCCAGATCCTCTGACCCAAGGTCAGTCTCAGCACCTGTGACGTATAGTCGAGGGTGAGCTAACAGCCAAGCTCAATAGGGGAAAACAGATCTATTTGCATTTTTATAAGTAAAGGTTTTCAAAAGACGGAATCGGATCAAATATGATTTTATTTTTCAATGATGCTTTTCAAATTAAATCTCCAGTTCTAATCCTGAGTCAAAACTGATAACAAATCTAAAGTGTTCAAATGTTCTGATTTAGCATGCTTCTTGTCTTAAATTTATAACTTAATTTTATCTCCCAAATTTCCTATAGCATGAGAGCAGACTACGTGACCGATGGGAAGACCCTACTGACCATCGTCCTTCATGCACCCACTTCCAAAATGCAACCAGCCCCCACGCTATGAGGGAAACTTGCGCCAAAGTTTTACCCACAACACGGTTGGTGGAATCTAGGGCATCGTATGAACCAAAAATCAAATGCAAATGCTAACACGTATCCAAGCTTATTATTCATATCTTATACTGATTTTCAAAGTTCTGATTCGAAGTTAACTGAGGTTCTGATTCAAAAGTTAACTGAGGTTCTGATTCAAAAATTAACTGAGGTTCTGAGGTTCGGATTCCAAAGGTTCTTAGTTATAGCAAGGTTCACAAATTTTTCAAATTGAGCCATGTGTTCAGAGTTTTATTTATACTGTGTGCAACAGAACTTTAAAAATTTACCCTTAATTGAAATAGTCAACAATCTATACTTATAATTTGATGCAAATTAAATACAAGGTTCCCCTACCTTAACCAAGCAAAATCAAAGGCATGTCTAAGCAATCCTCTCCAAGGACTCCCAATTTGACCAAAACCTACATATATTAACACCCTAAGTGTTAATATACAACCCAAAATTTAATCCAAAGGCTTATAAAACAAAAAATTCAATCAAAAATTAAAAAGCCAGAACTGGACAGAATTCGACCATCGATTCTAAATTCGATGGTCGAATTTGAAATTCGATGGTCGATTTGAAATTCGACCATCGAATTTCAGAATTCTGTTTTAAAGTTAAAATCCCATTTTCGACTGTCGATTTCCAAATCGACAGTCGCTTTCCAATTTCGACAGTCGATTTTGAAAATCGATGGTCGATTTTCTCAGGTACTTTGGCTGTAACTTTTAACATGCCCGGATTCTTTTGCATATTTCCTACACAGCCATTCCATCATTTCTATTGAATTCAAACTTATTTTCTTAACAAAAATCAAACAAGTTTGCATAAGGAGGTTTCAAGGCATACCTCTTGGAGCCTAATTCGTTGATCCCTTTGTACTGATTCCCGCACCGGAACAAATTTCCAAGATCAACGGTTTAAACGTTCAATCGGCTCATTTTTCCTATGAAGGTGGTCACTGCTTCAGCCATGACAATTTAAAGAGAACTTCTCCCTTTCCTCATCTCTTTTCTTTTTCAGTAGTTCAAACAGATCCAAATACCAATTCAAGGCTTCTTAATGGTTGAGATGGAAAGAGGGTTTCCCAATCTTACTAGATCTAAGATTAACAAGAAGGCAAGCCTTAGAGTTTTTAATTTCCAACGAGAGGGAGAAGATAACTTCTCTTGTAACCTCTCTCTTCTTATAATATAAAAGTTGTAAATAGAATATCTAGATATTCTATTTACAACTTATCCAATTATTCTTGCAAAACATCCGACGTTAAACACAAAGACCAACGTTATTGTGTACGTCGTTGATTTCCTGACTTGTACACCTCTTAAAGCGAAATCCTTATGCCAAAAGTCTTATCATGGACTTAGATTACCAAAAGTCCAAAAATATCCTACAGTATTTTCCGGGCACGCTTACCGAGGTAAACGAAAATATGCCGAAAATATCAGGGATATTACAATTTCCATTTCAAACTTTTACCTTTTGTTGTTGGATATTTATTATTCCCAAATTTGTAGTAATTTATTGGATTCAGTAGTGTTTTATGGGTCATTTATTTCCTGTCCTAATTATCATCAATTATTAACGGATTTCACAGATCTCGTGGAACCGTAATTGCGTGAGAAGTTTGATTATGTATATGCCGGATTAACGTATTTGAAATGCCTGCAGGTCATAACTCGAAATTCTAAGCCCTCGGGATGGGGTAGAATTTCGAGTAGTGACAAAATTGTATAAGAGCACAAACTTTACTTCCTGTTAGAATTTAAGGACTTCATTCATTACGAGGACTTCATTCATTACGAGTTCTAAGTTTTTGTATTTTTGAAATAAGATTGTAATGCCTCCACGAAGGAATGGTGAGGGATCTTCTTCTCAGGGAGAAGAAAGTGAGATTGCACTGATGTTGCGCAAGTTGACGACCACACAACAACAGCACATGTCCCAGCTGAATGAGACTCACCAGCTAAAGACTACCAGACTGATCCAAGGGTTCAATCAACAACTGGAGCAGCAGGCAAAAGCCTACCAGGACCTTATTGCCCAACAATTGAACAACCCTACTCACCGCGGTTCGGTTACAGCTACACCACTACCCCGGTTCGAGAACAATAATCACAACGGATACGCGACCTTTAGCAGTGCCCGATCCACACTTCCTTGGGCAGTTAGATCCGGGCTCCGCCGATGACTGGATCACTTAAATAGAGAAAATCTTTAAAGTCTCAATGCCCGTTGAAAATAAGAAAGTACCTTGGGTCGTGATGTGTTAGAAAGGTGATGCACAAATTTGTTGGACTTCAGCCAAAGGTTTGACGAATTTTAATTAAAATTTTATTTTTTCTTAAACTTTATCTGGTATAATTGGATGGCAAAATAAGGATATTGCCGTGCTTATCTATAATGTGATACTCGATTATCAATTTTATTAGTCAATAGTTTGACCTTTAGTCAAACTTTGACTTTAGGTCAATTTTTGACTTTTACCCAAAATTTATTTTTTGTCAAACTCAAAACCTGCTTATAGATAGAGTCTATTACTATACAAATTTATACCATATCAATGTAATTTTTCTTTGGTCAAAGTTTGACTTTTTGTTAAAATTTAATTTTCTATAAAAAAATTATAAATTTTAATTAATGAAATATTATAATTAAAAATATCTATCATTATTTTAATTTACAACTTCAAAATACATTGCCTCATTTTAATTGGTCAAGGTTTGACTTTTATCCAAATTTTGACTATAGCCAAAATTTGATAAGTGTATGTTGACAGCAGATAGTGATTATTACTGTGTTATTTGTATTTTATTAATGTAAATTTTTATTAGTCAAAGTTTGATATTTGGTCAAATTTTTAACTAATGTAACCTAGCGATGGATATGAATACTATTATGTTAATTTGTAGCTTGGCGGTACATTGCAGAATTTTCTATTAGTCAAAGTTAAAAATTTGGATCAAAATTTGATTTTTTTTTTAAATTAAATTTTCTTTGAATATATAACCTTACAGTACATACTAGCATTTACTATGCAACTTTGTACTTTAGTCTTAAAAATTTTTATTGATCAAAATTTTATGTTTGGTCAATGTTTGACTTTTATTAGAAGTGGATATTTGATCAAATTTTGACTAGTGTAACCTAACGATGCATATACTGTTACGTTAATTTGTAGTTAGACTTTTGTAACTAGTTGGTACATTATAAAATTTTCTCTTGGTCAAAGTTTGACTTTTATAAAAATTTAATTTTCTTTTAATGTGTAACCTTACAGTAGATACTAGCATTTATGACTTTGTTATTCAATTTTACACATTTTTATTAATCAAAATTTTAAGTTTTGTCAAAGTTTGACTTTTTATTTGAATTTGACTTTTCAAACTCTGACTTATATAACTTGGTAATATATAGTGATTACTATGGTGTTAATATCTAACGTAATAGAATATCATTAAAAACATTATTGGTTAATATTTGACTTTGATTATGATTTCGATAAAAATCAAAGTCAATCTATTACTAGTGCAACATGAAGTGATAAGTTAGGTATTTTCCTAAATAACTTTTTTTCTTTTTTTCTCACTAAATATTTGTTTAAACTAACTTCTACTTTCATAAAAGTGAAAAATATATGATCCAAACATATTTCAAATTCTTTTTCCAACATACTAATCAAACAAGAGAAATCATAAAAGTAAAAAATATATGATCCAAACTTAAAAACTTATTTTCAAATTCTTTTCCAATCATACTAATCAAACAAGAGAAATCAATTTTCAATGAAAGTTATTTCTCAAACACACTAATCAAACAATAAAAAATCCATTTATAGAGGAAATCAACAAAAAAATTGATTTCATTTTCCTCTTTAGAGTTTCCTTGCTATCAAACAGGGCCTCCCAAATCTGTTTTCACTTATGTCGGTGGACGTTCACCAACAGCTTATATATAACTTGTCAATGGCTCACCATGGAATATATATATATATATATTCTCTTGCGAAAATCTATGATAATGATTGTGAGTTTACCAGTTTAGCATGAAATATAATCTTCTATTATGTTATTACATATAGTCAAAGGTTATTATCTTCTTCAAAAGTTGACTACGATAGATCATGTAATAAATATCGTGTTCTTATGCACGAGAGATTTGTAGATCATGAACTTCAAATTAGATGACTAAGATTGCATTTTCAAATACTACATATAACCCTTAAAATACTAAGTCTTTCTTTAAATTTTGTGGAAAGGCTAATTTTTTGAGTGCAAGTAATGGCTCCCAGAGCCGGTTCCATTCTCCATGGGAGGGCGGTCATTCTCTTTCAAGGTCCACATGGAGTTACACATGGCACCCAAAATATTCTTTGGTTGTCACGTGGAGCACGTGTTGATGGTTTAGATCAATTTTAAAAAAAGAAACTTCGGAAAAACACTTTTTCAAAGCATAAGACAATATTTGACTAATTTCAATGATCTACATTTCACGGCTCAAACGACACATGGTGGAGATGAGTTTTCAAAATTAATTTTTTTAAAAAATGATCTAAGCAATACACTCGAAGCCCATGTGGCGTTGAAACAACAATAATGATAATAATAATAATATTAATAATAATAATAATAATACTTCTAAAATTGAATAGAGGTTAACTTTGGTTGCTGCATCAATAGACTAAATATATATATCCTTAGTACTATTATAAAAGCCCAAATGATTTTTATCAATTTTAGTGTTTTACACTTTAGGAACAAAATACCCCTAAGCTACTCTATATATATCCTTACAACTATTATAAAAGCACCAATGACTTTTGTCAATTTTAGTGTCTCCACTCTTTAGTTACAAAATACCCTTTAGCTACTCTATCTACCCTCATGCTCTTTCTTATATGTATCCCTATATTATCTATATTTTATAACTTTATATCACTAAGACTTTTAATTAAACTAGGACTCTTCAAGCTAAAGAGAACTTTTACTCTCCGGAATGTAAATCTCGAGCCTCATAATTTCACGAGGACTCTTTCCTTTTTTGGACTCTAAATGATTACCTTCTTAGGGTAACATTATTTACAGTCATTAAACTTATGAAGAATTGTAACGCCTCAAAAAATTCCGACCTTTAAAACAATTACCTTGGAGTGCGTGCCGATCAGATCACGTGCCTGACCCTATGAAGGATTGGACGAGTTGTAAAGATCAAGGGTTGAGTGAAACTAGAAAGTGGGTAGAATATATATATATATATATATATATATATATATATATATAAGCCTTAGGTGAGTTAAATATAACAAGTGTGGGTGTTGGTGTTCAACACCCAATCGATTGACTGTTATAAGAAGGCAAAGAGAAATTAATTCTCTGTTTAGGTTAGTGAGTGATTTATGAAGAGAGAGAAGATGAGTAAGAAGTAAAGAATTTATGAGGAGCGTGTGATTCCGTGTACATGGAGGAGTTGGACTTAAGCATTTAATTCGAAGTCGGATCGCGCGAAATCAGAAAATTCTAGCTCCCAAATCCTGGCTTGGAAGGTGAAGCCTTGGATTGACATGTCGGTCAATTTGAAGGTATGAATTGTGAACTTGCTTTGATGATGAAATTTTAGATTATAATTGTAGTTTAATTGAGTATGTGGAAGAGGAAAATTAGAGGAAATGAGAGAAAATGGATGGAAAAGGATCTGGGAAGAACAGACCCTAGTTGGTGAATGTTGGCGAAAATCGACCAATCTAACTTCGATCCGACCGGTCGATTTAGTTATGAGATGAGGTGGATGGGTCCATGAACGATTCCGACCGGTCAATTTCGAAAAACCGACCTGTAGAAGTAGAATTGACCGGTCGATGTCCACGAAACAGGAGGTTAAATATTTATAGTTTTAGGGTCTTGACCGGTCGAACCAAAACTGACCGGTCGATATTGTAGAAAACTGACCGGTCGATTTTGAATATCGACAGGTCGGTTTTGATGCAAAGTGAAGGTCTAGGTTTCCTAAGCGAAACCAACCGGTCAAATTCTCAACTCGACCAGTCGATTTTGGAAACTGACCAGTCGAATTGGGATTCGACCGGTCGATTCTTGACAGTTATGTTGTCTTTTGTTTTGATGTTAGGGACCTTAGGGATATGAAATATCTCCCTGTTTCTCGTCAATTCTGACGTTCTGATCATGATCATGTGGGTGTTAGGTGTGATCGAGCCTAGAGGGATTGTGAAGCGGGCTTGAGCTTTGTGAGCCTAGGAACTTAGCATGAGGTGAGGAAAATCATTTAATATGCGTGATTGAATTCAGTGAACATGTGCATAGTGATGCATGATGCATGTGACTTACAAATACGTTTAGTATGAAATTGTAATGTTCTTGAATATGCATGCTTTGTTATGAGTGTGAGTCTACTAAGATAAATCATGTGTAGTTGTGTTACGGGTTTTGAGAAGCACATTGGTACTGGTGGCAATTACCTTCGATATATGCATGTGAACGTGACATTATGTTGATGTGAAAATTATGTGTGGTTGTGAAATTTAAAAGCCTTATGTTTATCGCACTTCCACGGTGAATAATTATATGTAGCTTTTGCACTTTGGTTTAAGGTTATGTGAATACCCAACCGACGCGACGGTATAATCGCGATCAACGCAATGGGATATCCGCGATCGGTACAGCCGGATATCCGTACAACTTGTGCTCCGGTCTGGTGGGATATCCGGTCTTCGGTTTCCAGTCGTGGAAATATTTCGTCAGACAAGTCACTCCATTCCTGAGGGCTTGTAATTTCGTGAAAAAGGGTTCAATTGAACGACGATGGTTGGTATTCCATCGGGGCTCGATACTATATTGTTCGGGGATTATTTAAGTGAATGTTTTAAGTGTGTGAGTTGAAAAAGGAAAAAATGACATATTTATTTTTGAATAACAATAGGTTAAGTTCTGAATATGCATCTTTTATTAGTCTTGTAGATTTACCAATTACACTAAATTGCATGCTTTCTTCTACTAAACATGTAATGTGATACATCATGAAAGATATGTTTATGAAAAATACATATATTAGATCTATTTTCTTTATTGGGCTATGATGTAACTCACTCTTTCGACTATACATCACAAGTATAGGTGAACATTCGGTAGCAGACGATCAGGATTGATTAGACTTGGATTACGTGTCTCTTGAGGAGAACGAGCCTCCTCTGGAGGACTTATTTTAGTGGGCACTCTTGTGTGACTTTGATATTATTTTGTCGGGTTGGTACGCCCAGCCATGTAATTTTGAAAGAAATGTAATTGAGGATATTACTTATTTTTGGCGAACCATCAAGGGTGACTTTGGATGTCACCGATGGTTCAGTTCGGTTCTCTTGACATGCTGATGCCATGGGATTAGAACCATCTTTTGGGCCATTTTGTAATAGGATATGTGATGTCTAAAGAGATCTTTTCTGTTGACCTCTCGTTATGTTATGATAAGTAAGTTTTGCTCTGCTTCGTGTGAAATTGTACCATGTGTTTCGCGAGTAAATCCATGCACGACCTCGAAGATCGTACCGACAACCCGAGTTTTCAGGGCTCCGAAATTCAGGTTGTCACAGTTGGTATCAAAGCAGAGGCTTTAGAAGTTTCTCACAAGTCTTAGATCGGACTAGAAACCCAAGATTTTGTTAAGTATAGGGGCTTTCTGTTAATGGAACCTTGTTTCATTGTAACAGATTGAGATGGATTCTAGAGGTCGAGGATGCCCTAGGGGCGGCCGTCAAAGAAACCTAAAAAGTATAGACGATATCCCTGCGGGTACAACTAGAGAGCAGAGACATCCTCCTGTGGAGAGGGAGCAGAGAAATGAAGCGGCTGACGGGTTGGCTTAGGAATAGCGATGTTGGCGAGCGAGCAGCAATGTTGTGCCAATAATAACATAAATCATCAGCAACCACCAACACCTCCACCAGCACCTCCTCCAGCACTACTACCCTCCTCATTTATAGACTTTAGGAGATTAAGGCCTCCTAGCTTTTATGCACAAACAGATCTGCTGGAAGTGGAAAAGTGGTTAAACTAAATGGAGAAGCTCCTACAACAATTACAGGCCAGTGAAAATGATAAGGTTGGTTGGGCTTTTTTCCAACTAGAAGGTGATGCCGACCCATGGTGGAAGTCGGTTTTGAGAAAGAAAGAAGTTGAAAATCCTCACGGCTTGTGGACTTGGGCAGAGTTCATTTTAGTATTCAACAAAGAATACTTCCCCAAGCAGGTGAGAAATCAATTAAGGAAAGACTTTGCGAAATTGGAACAGGGAAGTATGACCGTCCGAGAGTACGGTAATGAGTTTATAAGGTTATCTAGGTACACTCCGGAATTGGTGGCCACCGAAGAGATGAAGGCCTGTATGTTTGAAGAAGGCATAAGGCCGAATGTGCGAGAAAGGATTTCGACGTTTGAGGTAGAGACCTATGTTGAGGTGATAGGGAAAACCATAGTCATCGAGAGAGACATAGAGAACATGTATAAGCGACAGGATCTACAGAGTAAGAGCAAGGCCGACCAAGGAGGAGCGGGTGGCTACGACTCTGGAAATAAAAAGCCGAGGTTCACAGCACCTACTCCAGTGTCAAGGCAACCGGCCTACACAAATTATTCCCAACCACCTGTGCCTACGCATGTCAGGCCTATCCGTATCAAGGCTCCTACAGAGCCTCAGATTTCAAGAGCATCAATTAATCAAAGATTCTCGAGAACGGCATCCTCAACACCCCAGGTCACGTGTGGCTGTTGTGGCAAATCAAATAAGACATTAGACTGCAGACGGGGCACTAGGGGGTGCTTTAAATGCGGAAAGATGGGCCATCGGATACGAGATTGCCCAGAAATGGGGAAGGAAGGAATGGGTCCAGCTTCCACTGGTCTACAAGGAACGACGGTTTTGACTCTAGTGACCAGGCAAATACCACCGAGGAAGCCTATTATTCAAGGGCGAGCTTACGCAATAACTGCCGAGGATGCTCAGAACATTAACGACATTATCCAAGGTAAGAATTTATTTTAATAATGGAATTATTGAGTAGAAGTTTCAAAATTTTAGATAAAGGAGGTGTATCTATCTAGGAAATCATTCGACTAGTTCTTAAATTGCTTTCATTTGATGCATTAGTAGACTGCTAAAAGACGTGTGCTATATAGGTACGTTACAAATATATGGAAAGGGAAGTGATGTGATATATGAAGCGAGAGTGTTGATAGACCCAGGGTCTACCCACTCTTTTATTATGCCTCGATTTGCAAAGAAGATGAAGGTCACCTCAGAGACATTGGATTTTATCTTAGCGGTATCCATTCCGACTGGAGAATCAATTAATAAGGACTTAATCTGTAAGTCGGTAATAGTAGCCATCAGAGATGGGGACGTCTATGAAGTGGCAGCAAATTTAGACTTGTTGGATATTCAAGGATTCGACGTGATCCTTGGCATGGATTGGTTGTCAGCTCATCGTGCAATAGTCGATTGTCGGAACAAGGTTGTTATCTTTAGAATGAACACGAGGACATCGTTCCGCTTTTTGGGGATGAGATCAAAGTTTCTCCCATTTGTGCCCGCTATCAGGGCTAAGCGCATGATCAAGAAAGGGTGCAGTGGTTACTTAGTGTTTTTGAAGGACAACAAAGAAGGGAAGAACATCATTTCCGAGATTTTGGTTGTACGTGAGTTTGAACATGTTTTTCCGAAAGAATTACTGAGGTTACCTCCTGAGAGAGAGGTGGAGTTCACTATCAACTTAGCACCTGGAACAAAGCTTGTTTCCAAAGCACCATACAGAATGACTCCTACTTAGTTGAAGGAACTGAAAAAGCAGTTATAAGAGCTCTTGGATAAAGGGTTTGTAAGACCTAGTGTGTCTCCTTGGGGAGCATCAATCTTGTTTGTAAAAAAGGACGGGTTGATGAGGCTATGCATCGACTAACGTTAGTTAAGAAAACTCATCATAAAGAATCAATCCCCTTTGCCTAGGATTGATGACTTATTTGATCAGCTGTAAGGAGCGGGATATTTCTCTAAGATCGATCTAGGATCTGGATACCATCAATTGAGGGTCAAGGCAGAGAACATTCAGAAGACAATGTTTAAGATGCGGTATAGACACTACGAGTTTTTAGTGATGTCATTTGGTTTGATTAATGCACCAGCGTCTTTTATGGACCTGATGAATAGGGTGTTTAAACTGCACCTAGACACTTGCGTCGTGGTGTTCGTCGATGATATCTTTATATACTCAAAGTCGAAGAAGGAGAATGAAGAGCATTTGAGAATCGCACTACAAATATTGCGTGAGAACCAATTATATGTCAAGTTTAATAAGTGTGAATTTTGGTTGGAAAAGGTCAGCTTCTTGGGACACGTCGTCTCAAAAGATGGTGTAACAGTTGATTCGGCTAAGATTGAAGTAGTGGTACAATGGGAACAATCAAAGACGGTGACAGATATCCGCAATTTCCTTGGTCTTGCTAGTTACTACAGGCGTTATGTGGAAGGATTTTCAAAAATATCTGGACCGCTTACGAGACTCACCAAGAAGGATGTGAGATTTGAGTGGACTGAAGCATACGAAAAGAGTTTTCAAGAACTCAAGAAAAGACTCACTTCAACTCCAGTGCTAGCGATTCCTTCAGGCAGTGGAGGGTTTATAGTGTATAGCGATGCATCACATAGTGGTTTGGGCTGCGTACTCAATCAAAATAAAAAGATTATTGCTTATGGGTCAAGGCAGCTGAAAGATCACAAGAAGAACTATCCGACACATGACCAGGAACTAGCAGCGGTCATATTTGCATTAAAAATTTGGAAATACTATTTATATGGTAAAACCTTCGAGATATTCACTGACCATAAAAGCCTCAGGTACCTATTTACTCAGAAGGGATTGAATATGAGGCAGCACAGATGGATGAAATTTCTCGAAGATTATAATTGCTCCATACAGTACCACCCTGGCAAGGCTAATGTGGTGGCAGATGCCTTGAGTCGTAAGAGTTCGGCTCAGTTAGCTAGCCTTATTATGGGGATGCACTGATGGAAATTATTTGAAGATCTAGCATTATATGATGCGAAGATCGAGGTGCAAGCTTCAGGGGCCTTCTTGGCTAATATTACAGTAAGACCGACGATCTTTGTGCACATTCACGAGTTACAAATGAAAGATTAGGACTTAGTCAAGATTAGACAAGGTGTGATCGACGGTACCTGACCGGATTTCTCTATTAAGGAAGGTGGGTCTTTGCTATTCAGGGGACGTCTTTGTATTCCAGTTGATGCCGATCCGCGGCGAATCATTTTAGACAAAGCTCATAAATCGATGTATGCTATACACCCTGGTAGCACGAAGATATATAAAGACCTGAGGAAAAAATTTTGGTGGAGAGGTTTAAAGCAGGACGTAGCCGAGTATGTATCAAGGTGTTTGACATGCCAGCGGGTGAAGATAGATCATAGGCACCCTGCTGGATTGTTGCAGCCTCTACCTATGCCAGAGTGGAAGTGGGAGCCAATTTTAATGGATTTCATTATCGAGTTACCCCATACTGCAAGGTGACACAATGCCATTTGGGTAATCATCGATAGATTGACTAAGTCAGCCCACTTTCTACCATATAATATCATGTATACGGCTGAAAAACTCGCAGAGTTATATATGAAGGAGATTGTACGACTGCATGACATTCTAGTTAGTATAGTTTCAGATCGGGACCCTCTTTACACTTCAAAATTTTAGCAAAAGTTTCAAGAGGGGATGGGTACGCGATTGGAATTCAGCTCGGCATTCCACCCGCAGATGGACGGACAAACAGAACGGGTGAACTAAGTGATCGAAGATATGCTCAGAGCCTTTATGCTCAGATTTCAAGGATCATGAGATCAACACCTACCGTTGGTCGAATTTGCATATAATAACAGTTTCAAGCGAGTATTGGTAAGGCACCATACGAAGCGCTTTATGGACAGCGATGTAGATCGCCGATCAACTAGGAAGAGACCGGCGAAAAGTTCATATTAGGTCTAGAGGTACTCGAAGACAATGCCGATATCATTCGTATGATAAGAGAAAGAATCAAATCAGCACAGACCAGACAAAAGAGCTACGCCGACATGAAGAGAACAAGTGTTGTTTTTAGGTCGGCGATCATGTGTTCGTCAAAATATCACCCATGAAGGGTGTTATGCGATTTGGAAGGAAAGGCAAGCTAAGCCCTAGGTATTTTGGACCATTTGAGGTGCTGGGTAGAGTGGGTGAGGTTGCCTATAGGATTGGGCTACCTCCTCTATTCAATTGCGTGCATAACGTCTTTCATGTGTCCGTGCTCCGAAAATATGTTAGAGATCCTACGCATATCCTGGAGGATCAGCCGATCGAAATGTTTGAGGATATGACGATGATAGAGGAGCCGACATAAATTCTCGATAGAAAGGAACAAGTCTTACGCACTAAAAGTATTCTTTTAATACTCGTCAAATGGGGACATCATCCTCCCGAAGAGGCTACTAGGGAGCGTGAGGAGGAAGTTAGAGCTCAATACCCTCACTTGTTCCAAGGGAGTTAAGAGAGCCTTGTTAAATGTAATTAATTAAAACACGTAAGTGTAATGACCCATGTGTAATTTTGTAAACAGCTGTGTAATGATCATGATTGAATAGTATACAAGGGATATTTTGTGTAAAATGTGTCTTAACTAGTGTATGGATGCCTAAAAAGGGAAAGAAATCCTCGGCGATTACTTAGGAAAAAC
The DNA here is from genome assembly GCA_021018995.1 of Chloranthus sessilifolius. Lineage (NCBI taxonomy): Eukaryota > Viridiplantae > Streptophyta > Magnoliopsida > Chloranthales > Chloranthaceae > Chloranthus > Chloranthus sessilifolius. The sequence continues at coordinate 143,556,843 of CM037590.1, read as the reverse complement.
CGACCAGTCGAGTTAGGAATCGAATAAGGAAAAACAAATGGGTGTTCTGTCATAAACCGATAGGTCAAAATTTAGATCGATTGGTCAAATTTTGAAAACCAACCGGGCAAATTAGGAATCGACCGATCGATTCTCACAAACAAAACATATTTAGGGGCTATAGAAAAACCGACCGGTCGAAACAAAACCCGATCGGTCAATTTATGAGTTCGACCGGTCGATTTCCAAATCGACCGATCGGTTATTTAGGGAAATCCGACCGGTCGATTTTCAAAATTCGACCGGTCGATGTTATTTAGACGGTTTAAAAGGGGGATTTTTCTTCTAAATTCGTCATTTCAAACTTAGGGGTTTTATTTTGGGGGTTTTGCCAAGGTTTTGAGAGGAGAACTAGAAGAAAGGTTTGGAGATCGATTTCGCTCCAATCCTTCGGGAACTTGGGTCCAAAGTCGATCGAAAAAGGTAAAACCCTAGTCTTTAATCCTTGTATTTCTAAATTCTCCCTTTCATTTGAACCCAAAGCTGTTGTTTAGTGTAAAAACCCTCACCATGTCGCCCAAAACGAGACAAGATTCGAAGCCTTCGGCTTTGAAGTTACCTGTTCGACGCCCTAGTGCGTCAGCACCACCAGCACCCACGACAATACAAGTGCCAGCCCCACGCACAGCCCCACGGCCCGCGTCATCTTCGCGTCACCCCTTACCACCACCACCACCACCTTTAGACCAGCCCAACGCGTGGTGGGCAGGCAAGAAGATTGCAATCGAATATGTAATTGATCGGGCCTTGTTTGAGGACTCATATGTACAAGGGAATACCGTATAGGCGCGAGGCTATCTTGAGAAGGCCGGTTTGGCCAATGTTCTAGAACCGTTACATGGCTATTACTATTCGCGGTTGGTACGCCTGTTTTATCAAAACCTCAAATCGACTAGCACCTCGTTCGTGATTGAAACCAAAATCGATGGCCGTGATTATAAGTTCACTTGGGAACATGCCTCTAAAGCCCTTGAATGTTATGATGAATATTCAGAAGACATTGAGTTATTGCCCCCTTTCGTAGCGGAAGTAGATTACATGGAAATTAGGAACGAGATGACCCAGGGAAGACACAGTTCCGAGCATGCTATTCGGAGGATTGACCTACCCCCATATTTGTGGATGTTAGACACCATAATAAAATGTAACCTCTACCTTATGCGACATAACACCGAAAGGGTAGGAGAGGTGCAACAGGCTTGGTACGCGGCATTTAGGGGTCGTTGGTTCAATGTGCCTAAAATGGTGTTTTGGTCTCGACCAGTCGAACCAAAACCAACCAGTCGATTTTGAAGATCCAACCGGTCGATTTTGGATATCGACTGGTCGATTTTGATGCAAAGTGAAGGTTTGGGTTTCCTAAGTGAAACAGACCAGTCGAATTGGGATTCTAATGATCGATTCTTGACACTTATGTTGTCTTCTGTTTTGATGTTAGGGACCTTGGGGATATGAAATATCTCCCTATTTCTCGTCAATTCTGAAGTTCTGAGCATGATCATGTGAGTGTTAGGTATGACCGAGCCTAGAGGGATTGTGAAGCGGGCTTGAGCATTGTGAGCCTAGGAACTTAGCACGAGGTGAGGAAAATTATTTAATTTGTGTGATTGAATTAAGTGAACATGTGCGTAGTGATGCATGATGCATGTGACTTACGAATACGTTTAGTATGAAATTGTAATGTTCTTGAATATGCATGCTTTGTTATGAGTGTGAGTTCACTAAGATAAATCATGTGTAGTTGTGTTACGGGTTTTGAGAAGCACATTGGTACTCGCGGCAATTACCTTCGATATATGCATGTGAACGTGACATTATGTTGATGTGAAAATTATGTATGGGTGTAAACTTTAAAAGCCTTGAAACTATTTTGTTTATCGTACTTTCATGGTGAATAACTATATATAGCTTTTGCACTTTGGTTTTAGGTTATATGAATATCCAACCGCGGTGGTATAATCACGATCGACGCGGCAGGATATCCGGGACCGATACGGCGGGATATCCGTACTACTTGTGCTCCGGTCCGGTGGGATATCCGGTCTTCGATTTTCAGTTATGGAAATATTTCGTCAGACAAGTCACTCCATTCCCGAAGGCTTGTAATATCGTGAAAAAGGGTTCAATTGAACGACGATGGTGAGTATTCCATCAGGGCTCGATGCTATATTGCTCGGGGATTATTTAAGTGAATGTTGTAAGTGTGTGAGTTGAGAAAGAAAAAAGGACATATTTATTTTTGAATAATGATAGGTTAAGTTCTGAATATGCATCTTTTATCAGTCTTGTAGATTTACCAATTACACTAAATTGCGTGCTTTCTTCTAGTAAACATGTAATGTGATACATCATGAAAGATATGTTTGTGAAAAATACGCATATTAGATCTGTTTTCTTTATTGAGCTATGATGTAGCTCACTCTTTCGACTATACGTTACAGGTACAGGTGAAGACTTAGTAGCAGACAATCAGGATAGATTGGACTCAGATTACGTGCCTCTTGAGGAGAACGAGCCTCCTCCGGAGGACTTCTTTTAGTGAACACTCCTGTGTGACTTTGATATTATTTTGTAGGGTTGGTACGTCCAGCCATGTAAATTTGAAAGAAATGTAATTGAGGATATTACTTATTTTTGGCGAACCATCAAGGGTGACTTTGGATGTCACCGATGGTTCGGTTCGGTTCTCTTGGCATGCTGATGGCATGGGATTAGAACCATCTTTTGGGCCATTTTTGTAATGATACGGATTTCGCTAAGGTTGACTCGTTGACTGTCGATGATAATACAATTATGTTGACCAATTTGACTTTGGTCAAACTTTTGACGTTTGTGACGTGGCCTCTAGCCCACATATTTAAATTGAGCGAATACACCTAAATATGGCCGTAACCCAAATTCAAAATAATAATAAATAATAATTAAATAAACATAAACTATATGCTTGTATGGTGTTAGATAGGGTAGAGCACCAAATTTCATGTGGGTGCTCCACACCCTATTGTCACCCAGACCATATAAAAAAAAAAAAAAAAAAACAAATTTGAATTGGATTCGAGAACCAAAGATGGCTCTTGAATCCCAAGTTTAGGTTGCCTACTTTTATTAGTGTATTGCCTTTTTGGTTATTAGTGTTGCCTTTATATTATTATTATAATGTTACTTTTTAGTTACTTTATTAATGTTGACTCCCCAAATTAAAAGGCCCACTCTAACTCTAACTCTAACTCTCTTTCTCTCTCTAGAATACAATTAAAAGACCCACGCCCACTCTAACTCCCTCCCTACATGGCTCCTTCCAAACTAACAACTCTAAGGTACCTTCCCCAATAAGCTACCCTTTTTATATATGCTTAACACCCAAACTTTTCCAAGTACCATGTTCCCATATATAATTTTAAGTGGTGATACTTGGTTAATCGTCCAAGCCTGCACACATCACCCTTTTTTCCTATGTATGTGTCTAACATACAGAATTAGTTACTTCCTAATACAACTTGACTATCCAGGTTTCTAGTTTATCCTAATCCCGAGCCCCAGCAAATATTTATGGCAATTCAAACTAAGAAAAGGGTCCATTGATGCCCACGTGCTCTTGGGTAATTATGCCCAGCCACCTAAATCTCAGTCCCTACTCCTCACATGAAATACTAGCCCAACAAAAAAAAAAAAGAACAAAAAAAAAAAAAAAAAAACAAAGTTGATTTACATGTTAGTTCCCCACACCACCCACTTTCTTTTTCCTTGGGAGTCAAGCAACAGCCGTCTCTTGAATATCTCCTTCTTTAAATGGACTCTCACAACAACTGCCTCTTGAATATCTCCTTATATAGACTCTTGCATCAGCCGTCTAAAATAGCCGTCTCTCTAATAACCTAGCAGCTCCTTCTTGAGACTCTCACACAGCCGTTTTCTCTTTCTCTCTTTTCTTTCTACGACTCTCTCTCTCTCTTCTACAAAGAGATCTACGCCGGCAGCAATTCTTTGTCACACCCTCTTCTTCTCGCATTCAACCAAGCACTACATAAACCCATCATTGAAGCCGCATCGCCGGACACCACCACCAACAATTTTTCCCTCATGACGTTGGACCTGAGGTAGGGAATTTTCAATGCACAATTATATTTTAAACTTTGAATCATAGGCTTTAATGATGTATTCGAACCAGATCTATGATTATTAGAATTAAATTTGAACTGTTTGAATCGTATGGTATCTGGACATTAGAATTAATGAATATAACTTGCATTAATTATTGAATTTTTTGAATATTATACCTTTTGGAATTGCAACGAAATATTTGGAATCATTTCTAAATGATATATAATGTGCGTTGAATTATAATCATTAAAAATCTTGAACACCGAACCTTTTGAATTTTGAATTAGAATTAGAATGAGAATTATTTATGAACCATGAATATTGTACCGATATATTAGAATTTTGTATGTGATTTAAAGAGATTTATTTGAACCGAATCCTGTGCTTTGACACTTTTAAACCGTTTCGACGGCCCATTAAACTGCACAAGCATCCCTCACAACGCAGGGACTTGAGCGCTTAGAAAATTTGTTCATTGAGCGAAGATGGTTAGGAGGAGATTCCCATCGGTAATTGGAGACTCTAGTGCTATATTTGCACTAGTGATATTTAATTTATATTTTTAGTCATCATAAATTAAGAAGACTGCATCTGAAATTTGATAATGAAACGACTTAAATGAATACACACATGAAACCTAAGAGACGATACTATCGAATCTCATATGGAACTAGCACTCAAAATATGTGTTTTTGAACCTGTGATATTTTCCAAATTCTATGTTTGTCAATTACTTGCGTTGAATTTGTCATCGAACTATGCATTAATAGGATAAGATGTAATTTGTCCTTGAACTTTTTCTACTGAGCTTAGATGGTTAGCTCACCCCGACACTATGTGTCACAGGTACAGAAGTGGTTCCAGATCCCGATTCAGAAAATCACAACTTTGTACCGGGAGAAGAAGTAGATCTTCCACCTGAGGAGTTTTATCCTTAGATACTTTTGGAGACTTGAACTTGCTATAGATTAGATGAACTATTTGAGATAATTAAGATTATTTTTAGACATTATGTTTCATTGTTTGTGTGACGAACGACCGTCATCGGTAGTTTTACTTTTAAATTTTGCACTTCCATTATGGACTTTAATAAAAATTTATTTAGTTATGGATATTTATGCATTCAATTTATCTAAAATAGTTTGCTCTCTAGTCGATACCAAAGAATTTCTGTATTTAAATTATGAATTGTGACCTAGCGATCCGAAAATTTTCACATGTTTCGGGTTGGAAATTTCGGGTCGTGACTGTAATATCCCTGATATTTTCGGCATATTTTCGTTTACCTCGGTAAGCGTGCCCGGAAAATACTGTAGAATATTTTTGGACTTTTGGTAAGCTAAGGCTATGGTAAGACTAATGGCCAAAGGATTTGGTCTCGAGAGGTGTGCAAGTCATGAAGTCGATGACTTATACTATTGGGTTGGTGTTGGTGGTTAACACTAGATATGTTCTCAACTTAAAGGGATAAGTTGTAAAATTTAAATATCTAGATTTTTGTATGCTTTGTTTATATATTATAAAGAGAGAGAGTTTAGAGAAAATACACTTCTCTTTTTCGGTTGGAAAACAAATAGGAAACCTTTTGGGCTGCTTGTGATCTTTAGATCTTGGAAGTTTTAGAGTTCCTCTCTCCATCTCAACCATTGATTAGAGTAATGCCTAAATTTTGATCAGTTTGAATTAATTGAAAGAGAAGAGTGATGTGGAGAGGGTGAAAATCTGTGTGATTTTGTTGAGTGAAGTGGCTGTAACCACCCTTCTTTTTGGACTGATTTGAAGATCTAAAACCATTGAGCTTGGAGATCTTTTCCGGACGTGAATCGGTTCAAAGAAAGCAACGAATTAAGCTACAAGAGGTATGCCTTAAAACCTCCTTATGCAAATTTGTTTGATTTTTTGTTAAGAAAGTAAGTTTTGAATTCAATAGAAATGATGGAATGGCTGTGTAGAAAATATGAAAAAGGATCCGAGCATGTTAAATTTACGAACTACGAGAGAATTGACCATCGATTTTGAAAATCATTTGTCGAAATTGAAATCATTGTCGAATTGGAAATCGACGATCGAAAATGAATTTAAAGGCTATAATAGAGTTACGAAATTGATGGTCGATTTTAAAATCGACCATCAATTCAAATTCATTCATCAATTTGAAATCGATGGTGAATTACATCGATTCGGCTTTTTAATTTTTGATTGGATTTTTGTTTTATGAGCCTTTGGATTAATTTTTGGGTTGTATATTAACACTTAGGGTGTTAATATATGTAGGTTTTGGTCAATTGGGAGTCCTTGGAGAGGATTGCTTATGCATGCTTTTGAATTTGCTTGGTTAAGGTAGGGGAATCCAAACTATTATTTGCATAAATTATAAGCATAAACAGTCATAAATCAGGTTATTTTTAGAAGCATGAAATATAGAAAAATTCATTACACACAGTGAAATTAAAACTTTGAACATATGATATAATCCGAAAATTTGCAAATCATTGGAAATCAGAACCTCAGTTAAATTTGAATTAGAACCTCAGTTAACTTTTGAATCAGAACTTCGAATCAGAACTTTGAAAAATCAGTATATGATATGAATAATAAGCTTGGATATGTGTTAGCATTTGCATTTGATTTTGGGTTCATAAGTACGATGCCCTAGATTCTACCAACCGTGTTGACGGTAAAACTTTGGCGCAAGTTTCCCTCATAGCGTAGGGGCTTGTTGCATTTTCGAAATGGGTTCATGAACGACGATGGTCAGTAGGGTCTTCCCATCGGTCACGTAGTCTGCTCTCATGCTATAGGAAATTTGGGAGATAAAATTAAGTTATAAATTTAAGACAAGAAGCATGCTAAATCAGAATATTTTGAACACTTTAGATTTTATGATCAGTTTTTGACTCAGGATTAGAATTGGAGATTTAATTTGAAAAGCATTATTGAAAAACCATATTTGATCCGATTCCGTCTTTTGAAAACTTTACTTATAAGAAATGCAAATAGATCTGTCTTCCCTTATTGAGCTTGGTATTGGCTAGCTCACCTCGACTATATCGCCACAGTCTTGAGACTGACCTTGGGTCAGAGGATCTGGAGGACTCCGATTATATTCCCGAGGAGGATTTGGATATACCAGCTGAGGAGTTCTTCCCGTGATCCTAGATTTTCTATTTTTGGTATTGTCTGGATATTATTTTGGATGATGAGCCTTAGGCTATTATTTTTGATCTTTTGATATCACTCGAGGAACCATTATTGTGAACCTCTATTTTAGGTTATCGGATTGGCCATCACCGGTGGTTCCTCTTGGTTCCTCACAGTGATATATCTAATTTTGTTATATGAAGCATTTGTTTTTGGATTAACAATGTTGCCTCTGTCTTTAGACCTTTGTTTATGTTGCCGGCTTCTGTTTGTTACGGCTTATTGAGAAATCAATAAGTTGATGAACCGGCCTTTCCTATACCTTAGGGATTGGAAAAGTCGGGTCGTCACAGTTACAATTTTGTAATAGGATATGTGATGTCTAAAGAGATCTTTTCTCTTGACCTTTCGTTATGTTATGATAAGTAAGTTTTGCTCTGCTTCGTGGGAAATTGTATCATATGTTTCGCGAGTAAATCCGTGCACGACCTCGAAGATCGTGCCGATGGCCTGAGTTTTCGGGGCTCCGAAATTCGGGCTGTCACAAGAACACACAATTTCACCATAAAAAACAGTTGACTGCCTTGAATCAGATGATGGAGATCATTTTTCTTCCCAACCTTCCACAGAGTAGATTTTGAACTCATAGTGCCCTATCAGACGGTTAGATCGTGATTTCACATGGCTCACTTCCTCAAAACTGATCATGACTGTAGGCATATCTATCAAGCCATCACATTTGAATGTGTGCCGCGTGCAATCAACATGTAACGGTCTAATAGGTACGCCACGCTATCAAGATCTATTGCGTGAAAAATTGGGATGAAAAACGATCTTCATCGTCTAATTCAAGGTAATCAACAATTTTTTTCTGTGAAAGAATGTATGCTTTTCATAGAAAAAAATAGGTACATATAACGCCACGCCTTATCTTATAGGGTGGCACTATTTGCTACCATTTTTTCTGTGAAAAACACACACATTTCAACCATAAAAATCGTTGATTGTCTTGAATCAGATGATGGAGAACGTTTTCGTCCCAATCCTCGATACTATAGATCTTGAGATCATGGCTCACCTATCAGACGGTCAGATCTTGATTTAGCGTGGCACACATCTCCAAAAGTGACACTTGAGAACCCTTTCTCAGAACACCCATGATCACGGTCACTTTTCGAGATTTGTGTCTCATGGAACTAATATCTGACTGTTTGATAGGTGCACCATATTTTCAAGATCTATCGTGCCGAAGATTGACGAAAAACGACCTCCATTGTCTGACTTATATTCATTTGACTTTGTGGAGTCATCGTTTGAAAAATAATTTCTCCTAATTTCTCTCACATTAATTGGCTTAGATGGTGTGCATTGTGGAACTCGATAAGCCGCTTGATTTGAAGGTCATGATATATGCAAATTTTCACCAACATGGATTATTTCATCAGACAATCAAACATAATTTTAATACCCTCATTAAACCTTAATAAATATGACAGTTATAGGATTCAGATGACATGATGCCTATCTTTTTAAGAAGAATGAGGTGTGTATGATGATCTTACATCATTAAAGTTCAATTACGATCGTACACCATTATTGTACATTGTATTTTCATCTTGAACAATCACTCAAGGAATTATTTGTGTAGGCATATGTGAATCATCTCATTCCAAGTGCCAAATGACTCGGAACCATGGTGTCAAAACTTGGTTGATACCGAGATGTATAGTAATACATATCGAGTTCATCGAGAATCGATACCGATACAGGTTTGTATTGGCGGATATTGTCTTGTTATCGGTTGGTAATAACCTATACAAGTACTTCTATCTATTTTTACAACATTTTCTCAAAAAGAAACATATTCACTGATACAATATTGACGATACCATACCTGTCATAACCCCAGATTTTTGGGAATCGTGCACATCACATACCATGCATGTGTACCACATATCATACACATGTATTTGTGATTCACAAGGAAACAAAAAAAAAACTACATATACACACTATGTGTGTATATATGAAACTTTCTAGCTTTCACTATATAAGTGAAAGTGGGGAGGAGAGTCTCTCCTACGTAACCTAAATTTAGCATAGATAGAGAGAAGGTAAAATAGAGAGAAAGAGGAGAAGGTTTGCAAAAGAGGAGGAGAGGTTCGTAGGTTTTAAGCGATAGAGAACCTTGAAAATTTTCACAATTAGACGAAGCTTGGATCAAACTATAGGAGATCTATCGAGTAAGGTATGATTTAGATGTTTACGTATGTTTTAAGTAGAGTATAAACTATTAGACGAATAATCCTTGACACTATTAAGCCTCTCATGAAGAAAGTAATAGTTCTCGAACAGATGGAGAACAGACATCTTTTCGTGGCTCACTCGAGCGGTCTAAATGGCTCACTCGAGTGAGTATAGAAAGAATATTCTGAGCATATTCATGTTTTGGACTCGCTCGAGTGAGACTCAGGATAAAGGAGAAGCTCGCTCTAGCAAGGCATCGCTTTGAGCTCCAATACCTTAAATTATGACCGCTCGAGTGATGACTAGTACTCGCTCGAGCGATGGTTTATAATCGCTCGAGCGAGGAATAACTACCGCTCGAGCGATGAATAGTGCTCGCTCCAGTGATGAATAATAACCGCTCGAGCGATGAATAATGACCGCTCGCGCGAGAATGTATAACCGCTCGAGCGAGGTCAAGTGCTCGCTCGAGCGATGCTAAATGACCGCTCGCACGAGGAATTACCCAGTTTTCTCATTTCTTTTAGTGTAAATTATGAGAGTTGTGTTTCCAAGGGTTCTAGAGACCTTTCTGAGTAAATTCGTATCACATGCGATGTAGGTGTGACGTGAGTTGTTACGCGTAAACCTCTACGAGAAAGGAGATGTTGGATTTTGCTTGAGGTAGGGAATATCTTGAAACATGTACTTTAATTCGTCAAAACCATGTATGTAGAGTATTTCAATCATGTAGAGCATCTCAAGAGAATAGTCATATTAAATATGTTTCCAACATGTGCATGCGTGTGTGTGAATTTAAATGGAATCATGAGGTCCCCAGGGGACGAAGAATTGTAACAATGGGCATCTGAATGATGTATTAAACCAGTAGCATCCTAGGGATGCAGACGAAATCAAATGGTGAAACAAAAGAAGAGCGATACGGCCTAATATAATAAAATTAGCACAATCACGGTGAATAACTATATGTAGAGCACATTCGATATTTTGTTATTTAAGGTTTAATAGCGGGATACCCACGGCCGACTCAAGGCGGGATGTCAAATGACGGCGATGCAATGACGTATACACCATAGCACATCTCAGGGATGTTGAATTGAGAATAGACCCCGCCGCCTAAAAGAAAGGGGCCTGGGTAGTATTGAATTTTTAACATATAATAAGTGTCTATTTAGTTGACGATGGTGGGTATTCTATCGGGGCTCGATACTATATTGCTCGGGGACTACTTAAGTTAAGATTTAAGTGATTAGGCCGAATCCATTGCTATACCAATAAGACAAGAATAAACAAAGTCATGTAAAGTAACGGTTGTATCTATCATTTTATTTTCAATTATTCTATTGTCTTTCATCAGTTTTATCAAATAAACTGCATCTTTAAACTGTTTTAACATACATGTGAGAGCTTAATTTATATGTTCATTGTATTTCCCTATTGAGCTAGGATGTAGCTCACCCCTTAGACTATACGTTGCAGGTCCAGGACTTGCAGCAGCAGCGACTTCTGGAGACGTTGATCCGGTGGATTCGGATTACGTGCCTACAGAAGAATCAGAGCCCCCTCCTGAAGAATTCTTCTAGGAGACCCATTGCGTACTTTGAGAGTGAGTTGAGAGTATTTAGGTACGGCCTGGTATGTCAAGCCTCTTTATTTTGAATGTAATTAAATACCTTTATTCTTTTGACAAACCGTCGGGGTGAACAGTTATCACCAATGGTTTGGGTCAGTTCTTATGCCCATGAATTGGCATGGGATAAGAAATGTCTCTAGAGTTTCTTTTATTTTAAATGCATGAGAACTTGTTTAGAGTAGATGCTTGTGCCTTACTTGTAGTCTTTGGCTTGTATATACCAATGCTCCATGCAGAATCATAGGGCACAACCTTGAGGGTCGTGCTGATGGCACGGGTTTCGGAGTGTCAAAATTTGGGCTGTCATAGTTGGTATCAAAGCCTTTCTTTTAAAATTTTTAACAATCATTCTTTTGTCAGAACATAGGGACTTCTGCTAATGAAACCATGATTTCTCATGCAGACCGTTATGTTTCCTAGAGGAAGAGGCCGACCCAGGGGTGGTCATGATAGAAATTTGCGCAGTAGAGATGAGTTCATCTTGCCTACGAACAGAGTGCCATTGGGAAATAGGGAGGTTCCCGAGGGCAGTGGCCAAGGAGAGAACCAAAATCAAGCAGAAAATCAAGATCGAGACCGTCAGGATCGAGAACATAGAGAACAAGATAGAGTGAGGGAAAGAAATGAAGAGAGAGAGAAGAGCGTCAGAGGATGATGTATACTATGGAAACCATGGCAACTGCCATGGCACAATAGGTAGCCTCCTTGGCAGCTCATGTCGCCCCAGAGCCACATCAGACTCCTACACCTCCAGTAGGGCCTACACTACCAGTAGCTTCAGCATTTACCGAATTCAGGAGGATGAGACCTAGCTTTTCAGGACAGGCAGACACCATGGCAGCCGAAAATTGGCTGAGTGAAATAGAAAAGGTATTTAGTGTTCTGACATGCACAGAGGACGAAAACGTCCGTTGGGCAGCTTACATGCTAGATGGGGAGGCTGGGCCTTGGTGGAAATCTATTTCGCGGACTAGGGCTCAAGAAACTCCATATATGCCCTGGACATGGGATGAATTCATTGAAGAGTTCAACAAGCAATACTTTTTGAAAGTTGTGAGGAATCAAATGGAGACCCAATTTTTATAACTCATGCAAGGAAAGATGACCGTAAGAGAGTACGGAGTAGAATTTATGAGACTTGCTCGTTTGACTCCAGACTATGTAGTTTATGATGTGATGAAAGTGAAGAGGTTCCAACAGGGTTTAAGGCCGGACATCCGAGGAGGAGTTGAAGAGTTGCACCATTCCAGCTGAAGACCTATGGAGAGGTCATGAGTAAGGCATTAGTGGTTGAAGAAGAAAACAATAACCGATACCGTCAAAGGGAACAGCAGGAAAGAGGAAGTATAGATCAAGGCAGGACTGGGAGTTATGAACCGATGAATAAGAAGCCGAGGTTCGTAGCACCGAATCAAAGACAACCGTTCCAGACAGGATATGGGAGAGCTGCACAACAGACCACTCATCAAAGTTTCTTATTACTGGCATCAGGGAGACCGATGAGGTACAAGAGTCCTGCTATTTCCACTAGAGCCACAGTCACACAAGGTTTTTCACGAGCTGCTTCTTCAACACCAAGAGAGACTTGTGCCAAGTGTGGCAAGTCCCACAAAATGGCGGATTGCAGACAAGGAATGCGGGGCTGTTTTAAATGTGGCAAGATAAGCCACGTGATTAGAGATTGCCCTGAGGCAATTAAGGAGAAGACGACCTCAGCTTCCATGCTACGACCTATTCAATCACGGAAACCAGTTGTTCAAGGGAGAACCTATGCAGTCACCGCCCATGAAGCAGGGAGTGCACATGACGTCATCCAAGGTGAGATTCCTTTTAAATAAAGAATTTCAATTTAAATATAATTTTTGATAGAACAGGTGCATTCATTAGAACAGCATGTAGACTCATTTTTGTACGTTAGAAATTCTGAATAAAGTATGTACTATATATGTATATGTGTGTGATATAGGTACTTTATATGTCTATGAAAAAGGATGCTATGTAGCACGTGATGCACGAGTGTTGATAGACCCAGGGTCTACCCACTCCTTTATCACTCCTAGATTTGCAAAGAAAATGAAGATTGTTTTGGAGACACTGGACTTTGTGTTATCAGTGTCTATCCCAACGGGAGAATTAGTGGACACAGAGTTAGTCTGCAAATCAGTAGTAGTGAGCGTCCAGGATGGTGTCGTCTATGAATTAGACGCGTAATTAATATTGTTGGACATGCAAGGATTCGATGTGATCCTTGGCATGGATTGGCTGTCTCATCATTGTGCAACAGTGGATTGTAAGAACAAGGTTGTCATTTTCCAACCTAACACAAGGAGATCGTTTCGATTCCGAGGAGAGATATCGACACATGTGCCACTCATCTCTACAGTCAGAGCCAAACGTTTAATCAAAAAGGGGTGTAGCGATTATCTGGCATTTCTGAAGGGAGATAAAGAAGAAAAGAATGTTATTTTTGAGATAGCAGTAGTGCGAGAGTTCGAAGACGTATTTTCAGAAGAATTGTCAGGATTACCTCCAGAGAGAGAAGTGAAATTCGCTATCGACTTAGCACCAGGAACGGAGCCTGTTTCAAAAGCACCATATTGGATGGCTTATGCTGAGTTGAAGGAGTTGAAAGAGCAGTTGCAAGAGCTCATGGATAAAGGGTTTATAAGACCAAGCGTATCTCCATAGGGAGCACCGATTTTGTTTGGGAAAAAGAAAGATGGGTCGATGCGGTTGTGCATTGACTATCAATAATTGAACAAACTCATTGTGAAGAATCGATAACCTTTGTCAAGAATAGATGACTTGTTCGATCAGTTGCAAGGGGTGAAGTACTTTTTCAAGATCGATCTGAGATCTGGATACCATCAGTTGAGAGTCAAGGCCGAGGACATTCAGAAAATGGCATTCAAAATACGGTATGGACACTATGAATTTTTAGTGATGCCGTTTGGATTGACAAACGCACCGGCGCCGTTTATGGATTTAATGAATCGGGTGTTTAAACCACACCTGGACTCCTGCGTCGTCGTGTTTGTTGACGACATCCTGATATACTCTAAATCGAAGACGGAGCATGAAGAACACTTACGAGTCGCTCTGCAAAATTTACGTGAACACCAATTATTCAAACTCAGCAAATGTGAATTTTGGTTAGAAGAGGTCAGCTTTTTGGGACACGTCGTCTCGAAGCATGGTGTCACAATAGATCCCGCTAAAATCGAGGCAGTAGTGAACTGGGAGCAACCAAAGACCGTGACCGATATCCGAAGTTTCCTTGGACTAGCAGGTTATTATTGACGTTTCAAAGATATCGGGACCTCTTACGAGGCTTACAAGAAAGGATTCAAGATTTGAGTGGAGTGAAGCGTGCGAGAAGAGTTTTCAAGAACTCAAGAAGAGACTCACTTCAGCTCCAGTTTTAGCCATTCCTTTAGGCAGTGGAGGATTTTTGGTCTACAATGATGCTTCGTATAACGATTTGGGTTGCGTGCTCAACCAACACAAAAAGGTGATAGCTTACGGGTCAAGACAATTGAAAGAGCATGAGAAGAACTATCCGACGCATGATCTAGAACTAGCAGCGGTCATATTTGAGTTGAAGATTTGGTGACATTATTTATACAGGAAAACTTTTGAAATTTTCACTGACCATTAGAGCCTCAGATACTTATTTATGTAAAAGGAACTTAACATGAGGAAGCGCAGATGGATGGAATTCCTCAAAGACTATGACTGTTCCATACAGTACCATCCAGGCAAGGCTAATGTGGTAGTCGATGCCTTAAGTCGGAAGAATTCAGCGCAGTTAACGAGTTTAATTTTGGGAAGGCACCGATGGAAGTTACTTGAAGATCTGGCACTATATGGTGCAGGCATCAAGTCGCAAGCTACAGGAGCCTTTTTGGCCAACATATCAGTGAAATCGGTGATATTCGAACACATACGCTAATTACAGATGGAAGACCCAGTACTAACCAAGATCCATCAAGATATAACTGAAGGCATTAGATCTGAGTTTTCGATCAAGGAGGATGGTTCCTTATTGTTCAAGGGACGTCTCTGTATTCTGGACAATGCCGATTTACGGCGAACAATTCTTGATGAATACCACAAGTCAAGCTATGCTATCCACCCGGGAAGCACGAAGATGTATCAAGATCTGAAAAAGAATTACAGGTGGAGAGGTTTGAAGCAAGACGTGGCAGAGTATGTGTCACAGTGTTTGACGTGCCAACAAGTGAAGATTGATCATAGACACCCCGCGGGTCTATTACAGTCCCTACCTATACCGGAATGGAAGTGAGAATCGATCTCTATGGACTTCATAGTCGGGCTACCGCGTACTGCAAAGAAGTACAATGCCATTTGGGTAGTGGTCGATCGATTGACCAAGTCAGTGCACTTCTTGCCTTACAACACGATGTACATGATGGGAAGACTAGCAAAGCTGTATATGAAAGAGATTGTCCGTTTGCATGGGATTTCGAGTAGCATCGTTTGAGACCGGGACCCATTGTATACATCAAAGTTTTGGAAGAAATTTCAATAAGGGATGGGAACGAGACTAGATTTCAATACTGCATTCCATCCATAATCTGACGGACAGACTGAGAGGGTCAATCAGATCATTGAGGACATGCTTAGAGCATGTATGTTAGAATTGCAAGGATCGTGGGATCAACACTTACCATTGATTGAGTTTGCATATAATAACAGTTTTCAGACGAGCATTGGGATGGCACCATATGAAGCACTTTATGGACGGCGATGTAGATCACCCATCAATTGGGAGGAAACTGGTGAGAAATTCATTTTGGGACCAGAGATACTTGAAGATAATGCCACCTATGTTCGGATGATAAGAGAAAAACTCAAAGCGGCTCAGAGCAGACAGAAAAGCTACGCTGATATCAAGCGGACGAGTGTGGACTTTAAGGTGGGAGAACATGTGTTCGTGAAGATATCGCTTATGAAGGGCGTGATGAGGTTTGGAAAGAGAGGGAAGCTAAGTCCTTGCTATCTTGGACCGTTTGAGGTTTTGGGTCGAGTAGGGGAAGTTGCTTACCGCATTGGATTGCCACTGTTATTTGATCAAGTACACAATGTGTTCCACGTATCGATGCTCAGGAAATATCTTAATGGCCCTGATCAAGTGTTGAGCGACCAATCATTTGAGATGCATGAGGATATGACCATGATCGAAGAGCCGGTGGAGATTTTGGATCGAAAGGAACAAGTGTTGCGAACAAAAGTTATTCCCTTAGTGCTTGTCCGATGGAAGAATCATCTGGCCGAAGAAGCAACATGGGAATGTGAGGCGGATGTCAGAGAACAATATCCCAACTTGTTCGAAATTTCTAACTAATTAGTTCTATTCAAAATAACAATATGTGATGGCTGGTAGTATAAAAGTCTCTATTTATTTTATTTTTTTATGAATGATTGAATTTTATTGAAATTTTAGCATATTAAGTCCAAATTATGATAGAATCAACTTTTGTGTGAAAAAAATTCCAGATGCACCACATAGGAAACTAGTGGTGAGTACTATTGACAGAAAACAAGCTTAAAACCACCAAAAGAACTGTTCTGGGCTCGCTCGAGCGAGACATTTTGACCGCTCGAGTGAGGATTTATAACCGCTCGAGCGAGGCTAGAGTATATATACGAACGGATTCCTGTTCTTTTATTTCATCTTCACGTGAAAGACTCCCAAGCGAGAGTTAGGGCTTCCTTTTTCAATCTCCAAGCCTTTCCATCCGGTTCAAGCCGGATTCGGACGATCCGATCCGTCAAAAGCATTCAAAAAGGTGAAATCTTCACTATTTCTACCTTATTTTCATTTATAAATTCTTCTTAAATATCAATTGCTTCCCAAAGCCCTAACCCCCAACCTAGGAAACGGGTGGCGATTCGATCGCCACCATCGCACAACCAAGTGCCACAGACACCACAACCACCCCCATCCACACCTCCTACCCCAATCAAACTAAATGAATCGTGGGGATCAAAAAATTTTGAGAACGAATGGGAGATCCATCCCTCTTGTTTTGGAGATCTGAGGTCCACCCAATGGACTTCGGATGTCCTTACAAACAACCACCTGCGAGCACTGTTGACACCTTTTGGAGCTCGGTACTATCCGAGGCTCGTAAAATTATTCTACCAAACACTCAAGACCAACGTGAGTGAGGACTCTATCCTCGTCACCATTGACGGGAAAGAACTTATTTTCGGCAGTGCCGATGTCTCCTCTGTCATGCAGTGCCCCGACACATACACACCAAACCCCCTTTCTCTACCACCTTTTTCTGGGAACGTAGGTTTCCCGACCATTATTGCTGACATTACTGGCGGCGCCACCGCGTCAGGCCAATCGATCACCCGATCCCAATTACCACCACACATGTGGTTTTTAGATATTGTATTTAAGAAAAATTTACACCCGACCGGTCATGACCAAGAGCACCGCGAGACGATTTTGCGGGCTCTACACTCCGCTTTTCATAATAGGTGGTTTAGGGCTCCGATGGTGGTCATCAAGGGCATGCCGCATGCCCATAAAAGAAACCTAAGGGGTGCTATTCCTCCACCGATCAACCGACTACCCTATGCACGTTTGATTTCCTGACTCCTCGATTCACGAAATGGGAAGGAGGGATTTCAAATCAGGACGGACGAGCTCGTGCTCACTGGTCGGTTTTAAAGTGTACCCTTGCAAGTGCACAAGATCTATTATAGTACGGCAAGAACAAGGGTGTCGAACCACAGGGAATCATGAATTTTAATTAATTCTTTTAGAGACTTAAAAACGTCCCCAAGAAAGTACCAAGGGGCAGATTCAATTTACAAAAAATTTATCACACTTTTCCTAAATGCAAGAAAAATAAATTAGTCTAAACAACTAATTGCTGATGAATCTAAGAACAATTTTTACGTATGATCAAGGAATATGCTATCCCAGATTTATACCCCTTTTCTACCATTAAAACCACAGTTTCATGAAAGCATCATTCACACCATCATTCGTCTAGAAAAATGATTCGTAATAAAATGTGATCATCAATTCGGCATATCCTATCTAAAAATAATGACTCAGCCTATCATTACAGTATGAGTCATGTAAAAGGCAAAGCATATCTCATGATGGTTAGATCACGACAGTAAATACATAATCGCTCTGCAGCCTAGATCAGTCTACAGGTTCAGATCTAGCGATTACGGCCGTTGATATGCGCAATCAACGGTCATAACAAGCATTCAACATATTTTCAATCACACATACTTTAAGCAAAACGATTCCATGATGACATAAATAGACTGCGGTATTAATCATAAAAAATTGCTACTTATCTGGGGATCGCATCTTACCGATCACCTGATTTAGCCACTCATCCTTGGTGTATGATCTCTTTGCATATTCAAAATCATTCCACTTTTCATTTCTCTCCCAAAAGGTCTTTTGTTTACAATACCTTTTCCTAAATACAATCTATATGTAAAAGAAAGACGGTGCAAATCCTAAGTACAATCTACCCAGATCAAACCCTAGAAGAAGGAGAAAAGAAGAATTTGAAGAATGAAAAGAGAAATCCCAAAATTCCAAAAGTGGAGCTCTCCACCAAAAATGAGTAATGGATAATAATAATCCTCCTTTTTCACAAAGCCGTAGCTTTTCTTTTATAGGGTCGAGCAAACCCTATACCTAATAGCCTCAATCGATTGAGGATAAGTTCTCAATCGATTGACTTTTGATTCACAAAAATTGAGGGCAAAGCTGTCTTCTAATGTCAATCGATTGACATTCTTATGTCAATCGATTGATACATAAGGGTAGGGTCTTCATTCCTTTGTTGGATGCTAAGCTACTTCACGGATTTCAATGCTTCTTTTGCCCTTTTTGTCCATAGCTCTTATGTAGCCTTTAATTACCTTCTTTTATGCTCTGTAACGATCCAACGGTCAGAAACACCTGTAATCATTAAAATCTCACAACAACCATCAGATGCTTTCATTGGATAGCTAAATGTAGGAATTAGGGTGTGAAATATAGTCATATTTCGGCACCAATCACACCCCCAAACCTTCACTGTGCTAGTCCTCGAGCAAGGAGAATGAAAAATATGTACAACAAATAAAACTAACATCCTAAAAATTTAAATGCCACTTTCGTAGGGAGCATGGTTGCATTTAGCCTATGCAACAAGCCTTTAAACCCCTAGGTGATCCCTAGTGGAGGAGTTTTGTCTCCTGAAGGTTTTCAGTGAAGGTACCTTCAAACTTCAAAGCTTATGAATTTCAGAATTTTTAATCATGCCCTTCAAGTAATTAGATGACCCTGGAAAATCTTTTAAACTACATCTGACCATGTTCATTTTATTAGTGCACATTCAATTCAATCCATTGTCTTTCAATGCTCATGTTTTATGCCTTAGAATATTATGCAATTATCACTGCTAAAATTCTTTTATCTGAGAAGAAGTTTTAAACTAGGAACCTTTAGATCACAAGTCTAAACTCAATCCTTGCCATGGGTATTTACTCAGAATAGAATCACTTTTGATGAATGGTTTTACTTTTTACTCAAATGTGAGATGGAATTACAATGCAATTTAGAAAAATCTCACACATTATAAGAAAAGACGGCGGATCAAAGGATTTTAAGAGAAATCTCATTAAGATAGATATTTGTATTTTAAACATGCATATACCAAGCACCATAGACATTGTATAATCACTCTCCACAAGGCATTTACCACTCATGATTGGATCAAAAAGGTCTTTTCTAAGGTTGTAATGGGGCTCGGGTAAATGGTTAAGAAAGAAAGGGAAAATAGGATTCAAGTTTCTCTGAGAATTGGAAAAAGAACACACTTGATTTTCTAATATCTTTCGAATTCTCTAGAACCTTTTCTCTTCAATATACTTTTTCTCTTTCTTGTCTTTTTCATTTTCTTTTTAACATCACTTCCACATACTTCTCTACTTGCAGTAAACTGAAATTTCTTTTTCTCTCCCCTTTTACGTTTCTCTGCCATTTATTCTTTACAGATATTATTGTCATAACTTTTTATTTCCTTCCTTGATCTCATCCCTAATTTCTCAGAGCTAAAAGGGTAAGGCTTTTCAAATTGGTGTGGGGTATGGCTAATATAGCTTACAAAGAATAAATAAGGCAAAATTTCTCAGTTAAGGCTCAAAGGGGGTGTGACAAGATAAATCAGTATATGGCGGGATACTTTGGGACAAACGAGCCAATAATGGCCTTAGATCATTTCCTTTCATGATGGTACTAATGCCTAATTGCCTTGAGTTTTTGCACAGTGATTTATAGTGTAGTGGTATAACACACGTAGAGTCAACAAATCAAAATACAATGCATGAGGTTTTAACAATTCAATCGAGAAACTCAAAGATGCTTCGAATTTATTTTCAGCACTCATCAAGAACGAGGACAAAGTTTCAAAACTCATTGGGTTTTAGCCCTTCTTTGTGATCTTAAGATTTCAAGTTACACACTTAATCCTCAGAGTTGAAATTAAAGCAAAGTGATGGTGCAATAATTTTCAGTCATAGATCATGAATATTGCTATTTAATCTTGAACTTTATGAGCATTCATAAAAATAATTATGGCATGATAACAATTCTAAAGAATTTCAGGTCATCCACATTTTAAGAATAAAAATTCGAACCTCATTAGTCTTCCTGTCATCAGTCGATCGATTAAAACACTGGTCTCAATCGATTGACTGCTGCACATCTCAGTCGGCTGGTGGTGGTTAACAGTCGATCGATTGAGACACTAGTCTTAATCGATTGACTGTTATACTTTTAGAATCCGAAAACAGCTTCTCTTTTTTTTCTATTTTTTTCAAAACCGAAAATACATGAAATTAACCGAAAATACCCCCCCAAACCTGAACTGACCAGTGCCCTCATTGGGATGATGTTGAGAAAGGAGGTAAGACCCCCCCCCAAACCTGTTTAATGCAATCGAGGACCAAAAAGAAGTAGATCAAGTGCAAGGGATGGTAATCAAAGAGAAAAACACCATTAATTTACTAACTAAATTTGTATTAAATATATGAAAACTATGACAATTATTGACAGATAAAAATCCTACTCGAAAATTAATGGAAATCTAACCTAAACTAAAACATAAAAAGCAAAATAAAAATAACATAAAGAATGGCTCCGAAAACTAGATTCTAAAATTGAAAATCCTAATCCTTTAATCAACCATGGTAGAACGTCCTTCCTTCGGCTTTGGAAACGCATAAGTCCATATTTCTTCCGGGATACCACCCTCACGCGGTGGTGGGGTAGATATGTGCGGCGGAGACGATGGTGGGTGGAAGGTAGTGGGACGAGAGGTCAAGGTGGGTTCAATTCCGCCCACAAGTAGGTCGGAATCAAAATCTTCGATGGATCGTTGGCGGCCTCAACAGACCGCGTAAAAATCGATTTGACCTCTAAAGTTGATTCATCGTCAAGATTGATGACTTCATGATTTGACAAATCGAGTGATGGTCGCAAAGAGTGGTAACGTGCACGTTTTTGTGCGGGTTCCATCAACTTTTTCACCGCAGATCGGGTACGATACCGAATGGAAGACATGGCTAAAACTTGAGGAAGGAGGAATAAAAATTTGACTAAAGAACTAACCTACAACAGCCTTTAAATAGAGGAAAACGTCTAACTCACAAACTATAAGGAATTTTCTATATTAAGGGCTCTAAGAGGACTCAATTTGCGATTTTCAGAGCGAAAGAGGTATTCTGCCAAAAATATAACTCAGTCAATCGATTGACAGTTTAGTGTTAATCGATTGACACAAGTTAGTCAGGGGGGGTTGCCAGTGCACAACCCAAATTCGGTCTCCAAAACAGTTGCTTTTTAGAAACTTGCTGTTTTTGATTGATGTAGACAGGTTGCCCACACAGGAGTCAATCGATTGACAGTTGTACCTTAATTGATTGACTAATGGGAGTAATTTTTTCGAGAATTTCAAACTGAAGTGCTCAATCGATTGAGAGTGGACTCTCAATCGATTGACTGATGCACTTTTGCACCCATCCGAGAATACACATAAACAGATACCATGCTAAAACACCCTGATTCCATTGATTTCTATGATTTGATTACAACCATTGGTCCCCTATCACTAAACACAAACTATGATTAATCAAAAATAACAACTAAAAATACACAAAACAAATTAAAACACTAAACACTAAACACCAACAAACACAGACATCAAAAACACTACACAAAAACAAACTAAGCATCATCATCTTCATCATATTCTGGATCCCTCTCCTCGTTCATCGTTGCTCGCGCTCCTACGATGAATTTGTCGGCACGCCCAGGGAACGATTCCCGGGCCATCCGCATGAGAAGAGAGTTCTGAAATCTTGACCGTCGATCAACACCTCCAAGCCTTGCACTCAACCCGTCCATCCGCGCCTCGAGGCGAGCTACGGCTGCCTCGGCGTTAAAATCCGGGACCTCTTCAGGGCGAGGTTGTCTTACACCGCCACATTGGCATTGTGCGGGGTTTGGACGTGGGGGTTGAGGTACATCATCGACTTCAATTGGAGGTGGCGTCACACACAGAATAGCCTTGATGCTCTTGTCCCAGACGTTGGTGCCGTAGTGATAAAACTGCATATCACCCATTTCCTCATCATCGTAAATCAGGCACCCGAGCTGGTCCAGGAGATGCATCACATAGTGCGGGAAGTGCAGAAGTATAGCCTTGCACCTCTTTGGCGCTGCGGTGGTGGCGATGTCCTGGTGACACCGATATATCTCCTCTAGCATCAATCTCGAGGCATCAAACCACGTATTCGTGTGGGCCGCGTATAGCGCCAACACCCTATTCTTTGTGCGCTCACTCTTCGTGCCATGCGGTAGCAAATTAGTCGACATCACGATATCCCAAAACAAGATGTCCATAGGTAGGACTGCTCTTTCCGTTGCCAACCCGGTCTCGTGCCGTCCTCCACACATATTATTGATCATGTCGTTCTTGGCTAAGATCAACGGCGGGGTCGATGTGGTAGTTCAAGGGGCGAACCACGAAAAAGTTGAAAGACCCGCGCGAGATCAGCCGCGTGAAGGTTATATCGCCAATTATCGATCTCAAGGCTGATGAAGGGCATTCCCGTTGCTGAGAGTGGTGCAGGTACCCACTCCATTTTCTGGTAAAACAAGCGAATGATACGCAGAGAGACATCAATGGGAGGCGGGACAAGCAGCATTTCTAAGTGTAGCGCTTCGATGAATTCGATCGAACGGGCGCATTCTGTGATGCGACGGTATTTAACAAAGATCGAAGAAATTTTTCGTTTGGAATTGGCGCTCGATATACAATTCATTGGGGATGCGCATCGGGTTGTTTGCGGGACGAGGTGGTCTGAATATTGGTGGTCCAGGCACTGCCATTTCGATCGGACGAGGAGAATGCGATCGTGGAGACTCGGTTCGGATTGGAGGAGAGTGTAGATGAAGGGGACCACGGGTATCCCCATTATATAGTCTGGACATCAATCGATTGAAGATAGATCCTCAATCGATTGACAATGTTTCGCCTCCCCACGTCGCGCGAAGTTGAAACAACAACAGTCAGGCGGATGCGACGTGGCGTGATCCACTCCTCTTTGAATGTCAATCGATTGACACTGTGATGTCAATCGATTGAGGATACTCTTTTTCGAAAAGTCGCACCGGTTAGGTGCCTCGGAAACGGGTGAACTAAATACTCAATCAAGTCAATCGATTGATGGGTTTGTCTCAATCGATTGACACAAGCGTGCCCTGAAAGTTAGCTGCCACGACAAGATGTGTCGAGTGGCGCTTCAAGTTCCAAAAATTGCTAAAAATTTGAGGAGATGTCAATTGATTGACATTAGTCTCTCAATCTATTGACAAAGAAGAAGGAGGATGATGGTGATGATGGAATTCTCAATCGATTGACTGTTGACAGTCAATCGATTGAGCAGAGACTCAATCTTAACAAAAACAAAAAGAAAAACAAAAATAAATAAACATACTGGGTTGCCTCCCAGGAAGCGCTGAGTTTACGTGTCGACAACTCGACCTTTTCATTTCTCAAATATCTAGGTCACTGAGGTGCATCGCCTCAATTCTGCACTAGGTCATCGGCTCAAACTTTAGTTTAAGACGTTGCCCATTGACTTTGAAAACTCGATTGTCCTTGAGATTGCGGATCTCAATCGCACCATGCGCACTAATAGAAACAACTTGAAACGGGCCTTCCCACTTAGATTTCAGTTTTCCCGGGTGAAGCTTTAGTCTGGAATTAAACAGCCAAACCTTTTATCCAATGTGAAACTCTTTCCGAGAAATTGACTCATCATGTAGCTTTTTGTACCTTTCTTTGTACATCTTGGAGTTTTCATACGCCTCATAGCGTAGCTCTTCCAATTCACTCAGCTGTAGCCTTCGATTTGATCCTGCCGCTTGCATATCAAAGTTAAATCTTTTGATAGCCCAAAATGCCTGATGCTCCAATTCAACAGGAAGATGGCATGCTTTCCCGTAGATAATTTTGAACGAAGACATTCTAATTGGTGTCTTGAAGGTGGTACGATAGGCCCAAAGAGCATCAGATAGCCGATTAGACCAATCTCTTCTATCCGGTCGCACCGTCTTTTCTAAAATTTGTTTAATCTCTCGGTTCGACACTTCCACTTGACCACTAGTTTGTGGGTGATATGGCGTTGCAACCTTGTGGGTAACGCCATATTTCTTCATTAGAGTGGCCAAATGGTGATTGCAGAAGTGCGAACCGCCATCACTAATGATCGCCCG
This sequence comes from Chloranthus sessilifolius, assembly GCA_021018995.1. Classification (NCBI taxonomy): domain Eukaryota; kingdom Viridiplantae; phylum Streptophyta; class Magnoliopsida; order Chloranthales; family Chloranthaceae; genus Chloranthus; species Chloranthus sessilifolius. The sequence continues at coordinate 143,531,842 of CM037590.1, read as the reverse complement.
TGAAAACCCGAATCTATTAAAGATATTTTCTTTCAGAAATTTGACCATAACTTTGTGGTCATTCGAACGGGTTGCCACAGCTTCAATCCATTTGGAAACGTAGTCAACAGCTACAAGAATATAGGAATATCCGAACGACGGGAGGAAAGGACCCATGAAGTCAATCCCCCATACATCGAGAATTTCAACTATCAAAATTGGGTTCAGAGGCATCATATTTCGTCGTGAAATATTTCCAAGCTGCTGACATCTCTGGCATTCTTTACAAAATTTGGCAGTGTCCTGAAAGATGGAGGGCCAATAAAATCCGCTTTGAAGATTCTTGTGTGCAGTCTTTTGTCCTCCAAAATGGCCTCCACAGGCCCCAGCATGGCAAAAGTTAATAATACTCAATTGTTCTTCTTTAGGCACACATCTCCTAAGAACCTGATCTGAACAAACTTTAAACAGTTGTGGCTCATCCCAAAAATAGTATTTTATTTGTGAGAAGAACAGATTTTTATCATTTTTGCTCCATTGGGTAGGGATTCTTCCAGTTACCAGATAATTCACAATATTAGAGAACCAAGAAACTTTTGTAGCGGTAGAACCTATTGCCATCAACTGTTCATCCGGAAAGGTGTCCCGGATAGTCTCAGAGACCGATGATTCTTCAGGCAGAATTCTTGACAAATGATCGGCCACTATATTTTCGACACCCTTTTTATCTTTGATCTCAAAGTTGAACTCTTGTAGGAGTAGGATCCATCGGATCAACCTAGGTTTGGTGTCCTTCTTCGCTAGCAGATATTTCAATGCAGAGTGATCTGAAAAGACCACTATTTTTTAGCCCAACAGATAAGAGCGGAATTTATCCTGAGCATACACCACGGCTAATAACTCCTTCTCAGTGGTGGTGTAATTTAATTGGGCATCAATCAATGTCTTACTGGCATAGTAGATCACATGAGGTACTTTGTTCACCCTCTGCCCTAAGACTACTCCAATAGCATAATCAGATACATCACACATGAGTTTAAACGGTATAGAATAATCCGAGAGTTGGATTATCAATGCATTTGATAATAATTCATGTAATTTCAGGAATGCTTTCATGCAATTCTCTTCAAAGTCAAAAGGAACATCTTTGCCAAGCAAGGTACACAATGGTTTAGCCACCTTGCTAAAATCTTTCATGAATCTTCTGTAAAATCCCGCATGACCTAGAAATGATCGAATTTGTCGAACACTCTTCGGTGATGGCAGATTGGCAATTAAGTCGACCTTTGTCTTGTCAACTTTGATTCCTTTCTTTGAAGCGATATGCCCTAACATAATTCCTTGTTGCACCATAAAATGGCTCTTCTCCCAGCTGAGAACAAGTTTGGATTCCACACAACGTTGTAATACTTGTGAAAGGTGATTCAAACATGAACCAAACGTCTTCCCAAAAATAGAGAAATCATCCATGAATACCTCGATGAATTTGTCAATCATATCCGAAAGTATGGCTAACATACAACGTTGAAACATGGCCGGAGCATTACATAGGCCGAATGGCATTCTGTGATATGCAAACGTACCATAAGGACATGTGAATGTTGTTTTCTCTTGATCAGCTGGAAAAACGGGCACTTGATTGTATTCCGAATATCCATCAAGAAAATAGTAAAACTCCTGCCCAGCTAACTTCTCAAGAATTTGATCAATGAACGGAAGGGGAAAATGATCTTTTCTGGTGGCTGTGTTCAATTTTCGATAATCAATGCACACACGCCACCCGGTAGTTTCACGAGTGGGCACCAATTCTCCTTCAGTAGTCTCTTTCACAGTGATTCCAGACTTCTTCGGAACGATTTAAACTGGACTTACCCATTCACTATCAGAGATCGGATAGATGATTCCTGCATCGAGTAATTTAATGATTTCCTTTAAAATGACTTTTGCATGTTTGGATTAAGTCGCCTTTGCGGTTCCCTCGATGGTTTACTATCATCTTCTAAATGTATTTTATGCATACATACCGATGGGTCAATCCCTTTGAGATCAGCTAAAGTCCATCCAATGGCTTTTTTATTTTCCTTCAGCACTTTCAGCAAATCATTCTCTTGTTCTTCCGACAATGTAGATGAAATTATTACCAGAAGCGTTTCATGAGGTCTCAGAAAAGCATATTTGAGGGACTCAGGCAATTGTTTCAATTTCACAGTTGATGGCTGCTCAATTGATGGAGTCAGCTCGTCCTTTACCTCAATAGGTAATGGTTCTACCTTAGTCACAACTTCACATAAGTTATCATCTTGACATGATAAACTTGAATTTTTCTCTTCTGGTTGCTTCCTTTCAAGCCCTTGTCCTCATAGATGGCCAACAAAGCAGTTTCAAATTCTTCTTTGGTAAGCATTGATGGTAACGCTTCATCCACTACTTCGTCCATCTGGTCGATGTAAAAACAATCAACCTCATCCTTGTTGGGGAAATGGTTCATCGCATGAAATATATTCAATCTAACCTTCATATTTCCAAACGAAACGTCCATGACTCCCGTTCGACAATTAATGCAAGCATTTGCAGTGGCGAGGAACGAACGTCCAAGGATGATGGGGACTTGATTAATAGATTTAATAGGTAGTTCCATGTCTTAAACAACGAAGTCTGCTGGAAAAATAAACTTGTCTATTCTAACCAAAACATCCTCGATGATACCCCTAGGTCTTATTTCTGACCTATCGGCAAGTTGAAGTGTAACCGTTGTGGGTTTCAATTCACCCAATCCTAATTTCTCATACACTGAGTATGGGATCAGATTAACGCTTGCTCCCAAATCCAGTAACACTTTTCCAATTGGTTGTCCCCCAATGACACATGGAACAGTTGGGACTCCAGGGTCCTTGAGTTTCTGTGGGGCTTCCACTTGCAATATCGAACTGACTTGATTAGTCAGGAACACTTTCTTTGAAACATGAGTGCGTGCCTTTCTCTTACGAGTGCACAAATCTTTGAAGAATTTGGCGTACTCAGGAACTTGTTTGATTGTCTCAAGTAATGGAAGATTTATCTTTACCTGTTTGAATGTTTCAAAGATTTCTTCCATTTTTGCAGGTCCCTTCCCTATTCTAGATGGAGGAGTTAGGCACTCAGGGAATGGTGCCTTAGGGACATAAGGTGGAGATTTATGTTCTGGCTCTTTTTCACGTCCTTGTTGGACAGTTGAGGGAGACACTTCCTCTACTTCTTTTTCTTTTCCCTTCTCTCTTCCTTGCTCTTTCTCTTTCTCTTTTCCTTTTCCTTTTTCTTTTCTTTTCTCTGACTCTTTCTCTTTTGCTGCTTCTATGTCTTCATCAGCTTCCGCAGGCATTTCCACTTATCAACCTCTCATCCACTTCTCAGCACCGTAACAGCTTTCAACTGTTGACTATTCGATGGTCCTTCATCAGGTGGTGCTTGGCCTCGAGGATTGTTAATGGGTTGACTCGAAAGCCTACCTTCCTCTTGTTAACTCAATTGATTGGTCAATTGACTAAATTGATCTATCATCATCTACTGGAAAGCTTGTATATTTCGCATGATCTTTTCCTCCAAATCAGAATCTTTTGAAACGGTGGCCTGAGATTGATTAAAATTCTGATTAAAATTTTGATTTTTTCGGTAATCAGAATTCGGATGATAATAAGGAGGGTTCTGCTGGAAATTAGAATTCTGCTGTGGGCAAAAATTATGTTGTCCATTCATTACGTTGGATCTGAACTACTGATTCACCTGTCCAGTTTGGTTTGATCCTCCCCATCCTAAGTTGGGGTGATTTTTCCATTCCGGGTTGTATGTGTTTGAGTGCATGTTCCTACCTTGTCGCTAATATGATTGAGTCAGATTCACATGCTCTTGAGGAGTAGGTTCATCAGGAAGAAATGACAAGGTAGAAGGGCACTCGTTAGCCATGTGACCTGGGTGGTCACAGATTGAAGAAGCGGTGGGGTTGCTAGCACTTTTAGCTTGCTTAGTTGCCGCTAACAGCATGTTCATTTGCTTGGACAACATATCAACCTTTGTTGAAAGATCTGAAGTATTGTTATTGACATCAAATAGTCCATTTCTGGTCAACACATGTGATTTCGTTGCCACATCCAAATTAGTTTGCTCCATTATCGCATTTTGGATTGAAGTTTAATATAACTTCTCAAACAATGCCCACAACTCATCAGCCTCTTTCGTGGCACACGATCCTCCGCAAGATGCATCAACCATGCGTCTCTCTTCGGGAATTAGTCCATTGTAAAAACTCTGGACTTGCTGCCACCTTGGCAGTTGATGATTTGGACAACTCTTAATTAATTCTTTAAAGCATTCCCAACATTCATGAAATGTTTCTGTAGGTTGTTGGGAAAAGAACTGGATCTTCTGACGCAACTCAATGGTTTTAGTCATGGGAAAATATTTTTTAAGAAACTGACAGTGTAGCTCTACCCAACTCTGAATAGATTGTTGTTCTAAGGAGTAAAACCAAGTTTTTGCCTTATCTCTTAAAGAGAAAGGAAAGAGTCGCAGCTTAGCTATTTCGTTGGACACATTATGCACACAGAACATTTTACATACTGTAATGAACTCATTCAAATGAACATGTGGATTTCGTTTGACAATCCATGATAAATTGGTAACATTTGAATCATTGTGGATTTGAATTCATAATGGTTCCCTAGGATGGGGGCATGCATGATACTATCTTGATCCTCGTAAAAACCAGGATCATTATAATATTCCAATGTTCTTGGGCCCTCATCATGATTATTGTTCCCATTATTTCCATTATTATTGTTCTGATTATTTCCATTCCTTTGATCTGCCATAGTCTCAGTATGATGATACTGATTCCTTTGGATTCTGCGATTCTCTCTACAAGATTGCTCGATCTCGAGATTAAACGGTTGCAGATGTGGGTGATGAGAACGAGTAAAGTTCATACACCACACTCACAAACAGGGTTGATGATTCCACAACAAACCACAAATATCAGCTTCAATCGATTGAAGCATAGGGTTCAATCAATTGACACAAAGCACAGACAAATATTCAACCAAGGACTTAATCCGTCAATCGATTGAAAGAGTGGTCTCAATCGATTGAGGTTCAAAAGTCAGAATCGGTCAACACAGAAATTTCAGCTGAAATGGCCAGCAGCAGAGGCCTAGTCAATCGATTGACAGAGAAGTGTCAGTCGGTTGAGCTCTATAATGAACAGTAGCCAGTATAAAAAAAAATTTATTTTATTTTATTTATTTTATTATTTTTTTAAAAATTAAATTAAAATTTGAATTTAAATTAAATAATATATATGTATATATATATATATTTTTTTTTTCGAATTTCAAAAATAAAAATTAAATTCAAAAATTAAAATTTAAAATTTAAATTTCAAAATTCACAATAAAAAATTTAAATTTTAAAACCTAAAGGCAATCCTACAAAATCCTATAAAATCTTACCTAAAAGAGAAAAAGAAGGGAGAGAATAAAAAGATTCCTACAAAGCCTAAAACAAGTAGTCCCACAAAAATTAATAACTAGATTTAAAAAATCCTACAAGATATTTTTTAAAAGAGGAAGATAAGGCAAAAGAAACTCCTACAAAATCTAAAATAAGAAGTCCTAAAAATCTCTACTTCCTAAAAGAAATCATTGATTTCTTAGAAATCCGAAATTAGCAATTCGGGTCTCACACAAAATAGTCAATCGATTGATCCTTTTGTCTCAATCAATTGACAATTCAGTACTGAAACCACACAGAACACACTCAATCGATTGAGGAACAAATCTCAATCGATTGACTGTTAATGAAAAGCACAAATCTCTTTTCGAATTAATCAAAATTTTGTCGAATTCCCCGGCAACGGCGCCAAAAACTTGGTCGGTTTTAAAGTGTACCCTTGCAAGTGCACAAGATCTATTGTAGTACGACAAGAACAAGGGTGCCGAACCCATAGGGAATCGTGAATTTTAATTAATTCTTTTAGAGACTTAAAAACGTCCCCAAGGAAGTACCAAGGGGCAGATTCAATTTACCAAAAATTTATCAAACTTTTCCTAAATGCAAGAAAAATAAATTAATCTAAACAACTAATTGCTGATGAATCTAAGAATAATTTTTACGTATGATCAAGGAATATGCTACCCCAGATTTATACCCCTTTTCTACCATTAAAACTCACAGTTTCATTAAAGCATCATTCACACCATCATTCGTCTAGAAAAATAATTCGTAATAAAATATGATCATCAATCCGGCATATCCTATCTAAAAATAATGACTCAGCCTATCATTACGGTATGAGTCATATAAAAAGCATAGCATATCTCATGATGTTTAGATCACGACAGTAAATACATAATCGCTCTGCAGCCTAGATCAGTCTGCAGGTCCAGATCTAGCGATTACGACCGTTGATACGCACAATCAACGGTCATAACAAGCATTCAACATATTTTCAATCATACATACTTTAAGCAAAATGATTCCATGATGACATAAATAGGCTGCGATATTAATCATAAAAAATTGCTACTTATCTGGGGATCACATCTTCCCCGATCAACTGATTTAGCCGCTCATCCTTGGTATATGATCTCTTTGCATGTTCAAAACCATTCCACTTTTTATTTCTCTCCCAAAAGGTCTTTTGTTTACAATGCCTTTTCCTAAATACAATCTATATGTAAAAGAAAGACGGTGCAAATCCTAAGTACAATCTACCCAGATCAAACCCCAAAAGAAGGAGAAAAGAAGAACCCTTGAAGAATGAAAAGAGAAATCCCTAAATTCCAAAAGTGGAGCTCTCCACTAAAAATGAGTAATGAATAATAATAATCCTCCTTTTTCACAAAGTCGTACCTTTTCTTTTATAGGGTCGGGCAAACCCTATACCTAATAGCCTCAATCGATTGAGGATAAGTTCTCAATCGATTGACTTTTGATCGCAAAAAGTGAGGGCAAAGTTGTCTTCTAATGTCAATCGATTGACATTCTTGTGTCAATCGATTGATACATAAGGGTAGGGTCTTCATTCCTTTGTTGGATGTTGAGCTACTTTACGGATTTCAATGCTTCTTTTCCCCTTTTTATCCATAGCTCTTATGTAGCCTTTAATTACCTTCTTTTATGCTCTGTACCGATCCAACGGTCAGAAACACCTGTAATCATTAAAACCTCACAACAACCATCAGATGCTTTCATTGGATAGCTAAATGTAGGAATTAGGGTACAAAATATAGTCACATTTCGGCACCGATCACTCACCGATAACGTCATTCCATTCCTCGCCCAAGACCTAAACCGAAATCTAAAGAGCCTCCAAAATAGTGTGAATAGGAAGAGAGATCGCTAGATTTCTCGACAAGCAATGCAGCAAACACCGACAGGACCGACTGCTCCCTCTACTTCATCTTCACAGCCCCTACCTACCATCGACAGCGGTATGATGCGAGAGATCCTCCAACAGGGGTGGGAGATCAGATTACATCAGCGATCCCAAGAGGCTCTCCTTATAGACCTCATGGGCCATGCGTACCCGCAGACATACAGGAAGCGCATCGGTGCTATGCGAGGTGCTATTTTTGGTGCATCTAGCTCCGGCCCTACTACGAGGAGCACTACAGCGGGGGCCACTACCGCCAAGGAGGAGGTTGGTGATGATGATGACGACGACGACAGCGACGACGACGATGATGAGGACGAGGATGAGGAGTATGAGCAGAGTGACGACTAGGCCGTCATCTATCATTTGAAATTTTGTGATTATCAATGTAATGTTTTGTGATTATGAGAAAAAAAATTATTGTTTAAAACAATTGTGACATGATTGTCACAAAATCTAGGGCGGACATAGTAGTGACTTGATATCGATATGCATAAATTTTGATTAAATGAATCTATTTGGTACAATGTGCGTGTGCATAATCGATTGTGTAGTTGTATGTAAATCCTTGTGCAGGTTCTCATAAATTGGAGTAGAATGAATGTCATTCTGCTTATAGCTATTAAGAGAGTTCTAGAATAACTAGGTTGCTTGATGTGACTGCCTTCTTATTCGTATAGATTAAAAATAATTCTCCATGCAGGTATGATCTCGGGTCATTGGACCATATATTCAATTATCTGATTATGATTGTTTGAGTGTGTTGCTATGAATGTCTGTTCGAAGATTTTTATAGTCGTATTTAATTCCTAGTGTGTCGTCAATTTTCGAGGACGAAAATTTTATAAGGTGGAGTGAATGTCATAACCCCAAATTTTTGAGAATCGTGCATATCACATACCATGCACGTGTACCACATATCATACACATGTATTTGTGATTCACAAGGAAACAAAAAAAAAACTACATATACACACTATGTGTGTATATGTGAAACTTTCTAGCTTTCACTATATAAGTGATAGTGGGGAGGAGAGTCTCTCCTACGTAACCTAAATTTAGCATAGATAGAGAAAAGGTAAAATAGAGAGAAAGAGGAAAAGGTTTGCAAAAGAGGAGGAGAGGTTCGTTGGTTTTAAGCGATAGAGAACCTTGAAAATTTTCACAATTAGACGAAGCTTGGATCAAACTATAGGAGATTTATCGAGTAAGGTATGATTTAGATGTTTACATATGTTTTAAGTAGAGTATAAACTATTAGACGAATAATCCATGACACTATTAAGCCTCTCATGAAGAAAGTAACAATTCTCGAACAGATGGAGAACAGACATCTTTTCGTGGCTCGCTTAAGCGATCTAAATGGCTCGCTAGAGCAAGGATAGAAGGGATATTCTGAGCATATTCGTGTTTTGGAATCGCTCGAGCGAGGCCCACAATAAAGGAGAAGCTGGCTCGAGCGAGGCATCGCTTTGAGCTCCAATACCTTAAATTATGACCGCTTGAGCGATGACTAGTGCTCGCTCGAGCGATAGTTTATAACCGCTCGAGTGAGGAATAACTACCGCTCAAGCGATGAATAGTGCTCACTCGAGCGATGAATAATAACTGCTCGAGTGATGAATAATGACCGCTCGCGCGAGAATATATAACCGCTCGAGTGAGGTCAAGTGCTCGCTCGAGCGATGCTAAATGATCGCTCGAGTGAGGACTTACCCAGTTTTCTCATTTCTTTTAGTGTAAATTATGAGAGCTATGTTTCCAAGGGTTCTAGAGACCTTTATGAGTAAATTCGTATCACATGCGATGTAGGTGTGACGTGAGTTGTTATGCGTAAACCTCTACGAGAAAGGAGCACATTAGATTTTGCTTGAGGTAGGGAATATCTTGAAACATGTACTTTAATTTGTCAAAACCATGTATATAGAGTATTTCAATCATGTAGAGCATCTCAAGAGAATAGTCATATTAAATATGTTTCCAACATGTGCGTGTGTGTGTGTGAATTTAAATGGAATCATGAGGTCCCCAGGGGATGAAGAATTGTAACAATGGGCATCTGAATGATGTATTAAACCAGTAACATCCCAGGGATGCAAATGAAATCAAATGGTGAAATAAAAGAAGAGTGATACGGCCTAATGTAATAAAATTAGCACAATCACGGTGAATAACTATATGTAGAGCATAATCGATATTTTGTTATTTAAAGTTTAATTAGAATACCCCACCGATGTGGCGGGATACCCACGGCTGACTCGGCAGGATATCCGTGACTGGTACGGCGGCCAAACCGTACACCATAGCACCCAGGGATGTTGAATTGAGAATAGACCCCGCCGCCTAAGAGAAAGGGGCCTGGGTAGTATTAAATTTTTAACATATAATAAGTGTCTATTTAGACGACGATGGTGGGTATTCCATCGGGCCTCAATGCTATATTGTTTGAGGACTACTTAAGTTAAGATTTAAGTGATTAGGTCGAATCCATTGCTATACTAGTAAGACAAGAATAAACAAAGTCATGTAAAGTAACGGTTGTATCTATCATTTTATTTCCAATTATTCTATTGTCTTTCACTGTGTTTCCCTATTGAGCTAGGATGTAGCTCACCCCTTAGACTATACGTCGCAGCTCCAGGACTTGCGACAGCAGCGACTTCTGGAGACGTTGATCCGAGGGATTCGTATTACATGCCCAGAGAAGAATCAGAGCCCCCTCCTGAAGAATTCTTTTAGGAGACCCATTGCGTACTTTGAGAGTGAGTTGAGAGTATTTAGGTACGGCTTGGTATGTCATGCCTCTTTATTTTGAATGTAAATAAATACTTTTATTCTTTTGACAAACCGTCTGGGGTGAACAGTTATCACCAATGGTTTGAGTCAGTTCTTATGCCCATGAATTGGCATGGGACAAGAACTGTCTCTAGAGTTTCTTTTATTTTTAATGTATGAGAACTTGTTTAGAGTAGATGCTTGTGCCTTACTTGTAGTCTTTGGCCTGTATATACCAATGCTCCGTATAGAATCACAGGACACAGCCTTGAGGGTCGTGCTGATGGCACGGGTTTCGGAGTGCCGAAATCCGGACTGTCACAATATCCGTCGGCCGATATCGATACCTAGTTTGATAACTTGACCCCATTAATAAATTTTAATATAAGCCATTAAATTCATATTAGAGTGCACATATCAAGGAATTCAAACCATTAGATCGGAGTATTTAAACACATGTCATTGTTTATATTAAATGCAAGGTTGATAATAATTTGTTTGAATTGGATAGTATATTTGTCATACATTTAGGGTGATTTTAGTGTGAATGATACGTGACTATTTAAATGATGTGAGTTTGTACAAGTAGCTCAAATGTAGCTAAAAAATTATTTAATATTCATTTTCTATCATTTATAACACTATATTATTTTATTCAATCATCTTTAGCAAATTTTATTTAATTTTTCTTTTCTTAGGATGAGCATAAGTATATAAGGCTTCAGACCAAAATTTCTGTTGCTATTAAACTTGTCAGGTATGGAGCCAATCGACCTGTTGACAATACTACATAAATATTTAATTGATTAAATCATATTTTAAATATTAGTCATATATGATGCATATTAGTTGATATGGTTATGGCTCTTATCTATCACAAATAATAGATAGGGTTAAATATTGAGTTAACGTGGGCAAACATCGGTCCATATTGGGTCATAGTGGCCTATATATATCCGATCTAAATCCGATATAATATCAAAAATGCTATTGGGGAAAATTTTCATTATTTTTAAATCATAAATAAATTTAAAATTTTAAAATAAAAAAAAGTACTTGAATACTATTTATAAAAGCGCGAAAGCCACCATTAAGAGTACACCAACGAATCTTTGAGAGCACCCATGTTAAATCTCATTGACTACTATGAATCGGATGATATGGAATGTTTTTCATTCCAATCTTTCACACACTTGACCTAGAGATCATAGGCGTACCATCAAGCGGTTAGACGTTGATTTTACCTGACATAGATACCAAAAATGTCCTTTTTTCAATAAGTTTTTCCTTGCTTGAATGCCTTCTAAAATATCTTTAGATAAACTTAAAATTGTATTAGGAAATAAATTTTTAGTTATCCTTATCTTTTATTAAAGAAAACTTATGTAACATTTCTCTCCAAAAAATGAACTAAACGAATCTCGTTCCAAACAGGAGTCTAGGACCCAATACCTGCAAGCATTGTCACAATATAGGTACAAGAATAAAATGACTCCAAAGATATATGAAAAATAGTGGTAAATTTTAGTAATTTCAAGAAAAAAGTAGGATAATTATTAAAAAAAAAAAATGGTAATCATTATAAACGGAAAAAGACGGATTTACAACGTGATTTTTGAAAAAGTCGGGTTTAAAATGCGATTTTTTGGAAACAAATGGGAATTTTTTATAATTATTTTTTATATTAATTATAGTGCCCGATCCTTTGACATCTCCTATGAGCTTGTGAGCAACTTTTTATGTACTTCAAACAGATTCCTTTCTTATCATGGGTCCAGGCGAGTTTGTTTTCAGTCCTCCCGGAGGAAATAGGGATCTGCAAAATTGCGTTAACATCAATATCATTGCATGAAGCACATTCCGTGTCATTTCTTCATTCTATCCTTCAGGATCATTTTCTAATAGCTCGGGCATATGGATCACTAAATCAGGTTTGATGAGCGAAATAACTCTTTAGGTAGACACCCTACGAATCCACCCATCTACCCACAGTTTGATTTACTTTCCGCTGCCCACCCTCCATATCAAATCATTTTCAACTATATTTTTTCCTGATATGGTGCTCACCTAAGAGTAAGAGGCATTTCCACTAACCTTTGCATCAAAGACATTTGCTCTTGGAAATACTTGGTTTCAAAGATGCGGTTTGGGAGAGACGTTGGATTAGAGAGAATCCTCGTACCCTATTTAGCAAGCTTAGCTCCATTAAGCACATATATCTTTTCAAAACTCATCCCATCATGCTCCTTAGATTTACACATTTGACCCCAATTTTTTCAGTGTATGCCTTTACCAAATCAAGTTCAGTTCATTAATTCTCATAACTCCCCTTATCTCTTTATATTTTTCATACAAAAAATTTGTCAACCTAGCCTTCAAATGATTACTAAAAAAAATAAGGTGTTTCAGCGGCACGTGCTGTTAAGGGCCGTAGCAATAGTTTTTGATAGCGGTGGGACTAGTAGCAGCAATTTTTTGTTAATAGCGACAATTTTTTGCTGCTGCTAATGGTCTTATTTTGTTGTAGTGGATTCATACTCGAACTTGATCTGAGGGGTTAAGTTCATGTGCTCGACCTGATTAAAAAATTGAGTCAAACAATGAAATCAAATCAGCTTGATAATGTTTTGGTTGGTGTTACCGACACACCACTTTATGTTATAGCCATCACATTTAACGAATAAAAACTGTTGAAAATGAGTGGACATCCATGGTAAAAAATATAGTCAAACGATAAAAAATTCAATGCGTTATGATGTGTGAGGCAAATACTCAAACTTTTGCTGAAGTTTAGACAATAGAAAATATTTAATTTCTTTTTAATAAATGACATGCGTCATTGCACACAATCCCAAAAAAGGCTCTATCTTTGAATCAGGTGTCACGTGCCATATAATATGAAGTTTGAATGCATAGGATTATCCATACATTACAATCCACATATATACCTTTTCTATTTTATAAATTTATTATCATTTTTATAATTTTATAGAGTTTGCACGTGCATGTTTACTAGTATATATATATATATATATATATATAATTATTATTTCCATTTTTTTTGGTGGGGTGAGAGAGGCATGAACTCTCGACCTCAGGAATCCTCTAAAGCTATGAATAGGCCAAACATTTGTGCACTTGTTTTGCACCACTTCAATATGGACCTGATAGTATATGCGGACACTATGAAAAATACAAGATACGCCGACGGCTGAAATTAAGGTACGGTCGTCGTAGGGAATGATTTGGGCCAACCTACAAAAGCCAACCCGGCCACTCCACTTAACGCCCACGACCCACTCAATCGGGCCACTATATAAGTCAATTTTTTATCTTCTCCCTTCGCACGAACTCCCTTCACCTTCTCCCTTCGCATGAACTCCCTTCTCTCTTCTCACGAACTCCCCTCATTCCCTCTCACTCAAACCCTAAATCCCTTTCGCTCAAAGCCGTCTAACTTAAACCCTAAATCCTTTAAACGCTTTCTGATCTTCATTTTTTTCGGATATATTTGCAGATCGCTGTCGGATCTACTCGCTCGAAGCTGCTCGTAGATCTGGCTGGAGATCCTCTCGATTTCAAGATGAGATTTGAACTTTGAAGGAGGAGTATTTTGAATTTAGATATAAGACTTATTTATGGGGAAATTGATTTTAAGGGATCTGTAGACTTATTTATTTTTGTGGAAATCGATTTCGCTTCATCTCAGCTCTGATTTCATCGCATTTCAATCATCTGCGATGTATAAACGAAAGTGAACAACAAGAAGTATAGATGCAGAGTTTGGGCTTTGAAACTCTAGAGGACCTACATTCCAACTGTTTGAGGAAATACCTGAATAGTAGGAAATACCTACTATTCTTCGTTTGCACTGTAGAATTTGAAAAAATACAGAAAATAAAACTATTTTTTTAAAAGGTTTTCATTTTTCTTAACTCCCAAAATTACCAATGGCTTTGTGAAAGATGGCGATCTAAATGCCAATATTTATTTTTTTAGCACTTTCAACAGACAAAAAATCTAATATTTGTTGGAAAAAAATTAGATATTTGATAAATTTGTTATTGGAGAGTCATGTTCTAGAACTAAGTTTGTTATTGGAGAAAAAAAATCTAATATTTGATAAATTTGTTATTCTCATGTTCTAGAACTAAGTTGCTATAACACTGTATATTTAACTCTGCACATTCTTAAGTCTGAATTTTAGTTGTAGGCAAGATATTCACTTTCTGAACTAAACTGGGATGTCTATACCTGAATATGCAAAGTGAAATAATTTTTAGTATCTTTTTTTCGTTTGGGTTAAGTGCTGGATTTTTGGTGTTATAAACCCTAATTTCACAATGTAATTCACTTTCTGTGGGACAAAATTTAACTAATCATCTAATAATGTTATATTGATAAAAATGGTATTTACAAAGGAGCTTATATTAGGTGACCAACCTGCTCACCTAGATTGGGTGACCAATTTTGTACATGTCATGGTTCAATTTATTGTCCCATAATGATATATATCATCTGATATATCGGTTTTGGCCTGGACCGGGTTGATACATTGTTATGTATCCAGTGAATGTGTCATCAAATTATTGGACGATCAGCCACGTTATGAGACCGATCTGTTTTAGCCGATATGTCAAATTAATATTTATGAAGGTGTCGTCAAATTATTGAATAGCTGCCATGTGATTAGCCTGGTTTGTTTTAGCCGATCATTTTGTAGTGCTTGTAGGATCATAATCACATAGTAGAGATAGTTTGCTGATGCAATCTTAGGGCTGGATCCAATCTAGATAATGGCTTCATGCAGCACTTGGTGCCAGAGATAGTGCCTCTTATACAGAATTGATGATCCACTCACCAATTTGGTGATTTGGGATTTGTTACCGAAAACTCGAGGGATTACATTACAATATAAATATCATTCAAATAGAGTGCAACTTGTACATAATTGATGATCCAAAGACAAATGTTATAAAAGATTACTCACATAGGTATTAAGATGGATTGGGAAGCTCCTATAGAATTGTGCTCACAATTGAAAATGCTTTTCATCCTGGTTACTCTGCATTGTTTTACTTCATATTGAGAATGTTTTTCATCCTGGTTACTTTGCATTGTTTTACTTCACATTGAGTAATGTATAGGTTGTCAAGCTTGTTCTGGCTGTCAGAAAGTCTTAAACTCTAGTATTTTAGTTGGTGCAATAATCTTCATGTCCTGTCTATTGTGTTGATTTGTACCACATTGCCCAAGCCTTTAAGGCACCTTGTGTGAATAGGTAAAACTTCCTCATGCATATGTGTGACTGATATCCTCTAATTTATCTTGCTTATGCACCTTCATCTTTTCCCTGTACTGCTTGGTAATTGAGTAATATTCAGTTTTTCAGACCATGATGTTTTGATTCTTTACCTAAGCACCAATACAAATGTGTATTTCTATAGATCTTTCATTGTTGTAACTTGTAAGATATATATTGGTAAACATCTAGACTTATAATATGTTTTATGACTAAGGAATTTTGATTTTTATCAGTACATGTGGTATTTTTTTTCCTTTTTCAATTTTTTTTATTGTTGTTAACGAATCTGAAATCTGATTATCCTCCTAACATGTTACAATAAGTCTAGGTGTTGAGGTCAAACATATATTTATATATATATATATATATATATATATATATATATATATATATATATATATTGGTAACAATCTAGACTTGTAATATGTTTTGTGAACTAGGAATTTGGATTTTTATCAGTACTTGTGTTTCTTTTTTTTTTTGTTCATTTTTTTTTATTGTTAAGGACTCTGAATATCCTCTTAACATGTTACAATATATCTAGGTGTTGAAGTCAAAGCTGGGCAATCCCTCAAGTGTGATCTAGGATTTGATAAATATTTGCATCTCTCACAGGTTATATCATTTTTCTCGTTCTGTTGTTTGATTGCTCAAGTTATTATTTTGCAATGGTATTTGTTGCTAACATTATGTAGGCATCGCTTTGGGAGGCAAAAAAAGAGAAGGGAAATGAATCGATTCCCATCTTTGTGACTTTTGATGGGTAGAAATTAGTTCTCGGAACTCTTTCTCCTGAAAAGTATAACCAAATTACCTTTGATTTGGTATTTGAAAAAGAATTTGAGCTATCTCACAACTGGAAAAATGGGAGCATTTACTTTTGCTGCTACAAAACTATCATTCAAGACGAATATCCTTGTGATCGTTTACTAGCAGAATTTTTTACCTTCAATCTATTTTATTTGTTTTTCCTTCTGATTGTAGTTCTTTTTCCTCCTTTGTTATCCTTGACTTCGTTTTTTTGCTCTCTCTTCACGGTGAACAAGTTTAGTGGTATGCTGTCTTGAAACCTAGCATTTGTTTCCCATTTTATTATTTGTAAACTAGATATACTGTCTTCTAGTCTTCTTTCTCTATCTAAACTATTTGTTTTAAATCTTCTAGACACCGACTCTGATTCTTGAGAAGATATTCCACTTAATCTTATGGAGAATGGTATGATGCTACAATTGTTAATATAATTCAAATTTGTATGCCATTAACAATTCTTATTGTATTTATTATCCCTTTTTTGGTACAGCGCTAAACTCCAACCTTCCACTAGAACTGTTGATTTCTAAGAAGAAATACCAGAAATCTAATGGGCATCCACCTTTCTTGTCGATTCACACGAATACCAAAAGAAACGGGAAAACAAAGATCTCGAAGACCTCGAAATTTCAATATATTCAATAATGATTTTTGTTTGGTTTACATCCATTAAATAGAAAAGAAAGCAAAATTTACTAAAAATAGCAAAAATGAGATAAGCATATAGATGGAAAGATATTGTTGTTAGAATCAATCCATAATCGAAATAGATTGATTCCGAGTTGTAAATATCCAGGAATTGCGAAAGAGATTATTTCCTAAAATAGCAAAATTGCTATTTTCGGGCCTTAGTCGAAGGAATTTCCCTAAAAAAATGCGGACCTCACGGCAAAGCGATGACTATTGACCGTTTGGGCGTTTCCATTCCAAAATGGGCCTTCACGGGATTTTATGCCATTTTGGTCCATGATTTCTACTAGTGCCTGACCTAAAAATGTAACGAGTGAACAAAATTTTAGCGAGTGGACCTACGCCGATCTAGGGCCTCCATGTAATCATCCATAGTGATTTGTACTGCATCATTTTCTCAAAAAAATAATCAGGAAGCCTACAGTGAAGGATGAGCAGCCAAAGCCAGCTGTAGGGAAAGCAAATGCTACCAAACCAGATTCATCAGTGGCTAAGCCAAATGTGAAAAAAGTGGTACCCGTTAAAGCTGGTGAACGTAAGGAAGAAGATGATGAGGATGACGATGATGATGACTTTGATGAAGATTCTCTCGATGATGATGTGGTACATTTCCAATTTTGAAAAATAAAATATAACTTTCCTATGGCGAAATTTGGTGACTTGCATTCCTTGCCTTGCCTGTTAATCCTTATGTCTATAATGTCATATGATGAGGACGGCATAGGCTCTGCATGCAATGTTTGAGTTCTAATCAGATGAAAACAAAGATTTTGAATCTTGGTGTCATCTTGTATGGTCGCTCAGATCTTATGATTTCTCTTTTTCCATTTTGATAGGTCCTATTTTCTCACTCATATCTTACAGATAAGCTAATCTAGTTACTAATACTAGATATGCCTCATCTAGAAACTTGTGTTACCTAATCTTCTTTCATTTTTTTCCCTAGAGATGCTTGGCGCTGGGGACGAAAGTGAAGATGACAAGGATAATGATGATAGCTCTGATGAGGAAGATGAAGCTACAACTAAGAAAGCAATTACTATTGGATATTTACTAGATAAATATTTATTTATTACTTTAATAATATTTATTTATTATTAATTTAATAATATTTATTTATTAGTTTTACTAAATATTTAAATGGTTCCTTAAAATTGTTGGTTTTATGTGAAAAAGATGCTTGTGACAACACTTGATCATTTAACCTTCAAGTCAAAATGATTTGGATTTTGAATAATATAGGAGGGAAAATATTTCCACCACAAATTTAAAGTGTTGCAAAATTTTTGTCCCACTTCACTATTTTATAAGAAAAATTCATGCCATATATATGGAAGGTTACCTTCCATATTGTTTGATTTGAAAAGAGGTAAAGAGTTCATAGCGGCGGTTCTTCACTGCGTACTTGCACGCACACGCGCGCGATTGTGCGATGTGCGAATGGGCGCTTTTAAGGCCTACTTTGCACTTCGCACGACCGCATCGTCTTGAGGAGCCTTTCCTATTTGAACTAAGATGGTCCGATCGGTTGACTTGTTGATCGGGCACGGATTGACTTCACACATGTGCACCGCATGTGTGCACCAGGCAGTTTCTGACCGTTCATGGAAACGGTCAGATTTCGGATTCGAACAAACAGTTAGGATTCTGCTTATTGACCAAAAGATGTAACTGTTCAGATGTGAACCGTTGGATCATTGCAATCGTTGATCGGATTGATCAGGTCCCTCGATTGTAAGAAATCGATAAACACAATCCCCCTGAAATGGTGTTTCGAAAGCTATAAATAGAGGCCAGAGGAGGGATTTGAATCACTTATAAATCTCGAATCTTACATCTATGTTCTCGATATTCGTGTGCCTACTAGAGCAATCTCTGTGTTTTGTTTCATTGGGTCGCACACTTCAATGCAACGTAGTGTGTGACAAATCAATACTTCACCAAGGCTTCATTATATCCTGGAGGGAAATTTGTCGTTATCTCGTTGCATATATGGGGCAAATATTGTCTTAAAGACAGCGATCTAATCACGCCTTGAAGCATTTTTCGGTCTATTTTCTCTCAATATTTGTGCAA
The DNA here is from genome assembly GCA_021018995.1 of Chloranthus sessilifolius. Lineage (NCBI taxonomy): Eukaryota > Viridiplantae > Streptophyta > Magnoliopsida > Chloranthales > Chloranthaceae > Chloranthus > Chloranthus sessilifolius. The sequence continues at coordinate 143,512,802 of CM037590.1, read as the reverse complement.
TCCACAACAATTTTAAGGCAATATTTTTTCTTCCATGGCACAAAAGATGATGAAACTCTCCAGAACGAAGATCACGAAACTCGAGTGCTTTAATAGGACCAATTTCAAATGATAGAAATCAAAAGCACATTTCTTACTCACAATCTTGAAATTCGCATACGTTCTCACTATGGACTCACCACCATCGGAGCATGAAGATGAAATGCTTAAAGAAGGTAGAATCCGTATGAAATGGAAAAGCGACAATTACACATGCAAAGGCTATATTCTCAACGCTCTTGCTGATTCTCTTTTTGATATTTATCAAATTTGCAAGACTGCAGAGGAGATATGGGAGGCTCTTGAACGGAAGTACAAAGTAGAAGAAGCCGGCATGTGCACATATTTAGTAAGTGAGTTATTTAATTTTAAAATGTATGATTCTAAACCTATTTTGGAGCAAGTGCACCAGATGCAGATTATCGTCAACAATCTTGTGGCAGAAGGAAACACAATAAATGAAGGTTTTTAAGTCTCTGCGGTTATTGAAAAGTTACTGTTTTGATGGAAAGATTACTGTAAGAGTTTGAAATATACGAAGGAAGATTGTACTATAGAGGAACTCTTGACTCATCTTCGCATAGAAGAAGATGCTCATCTACGTGACAAAGAAGAGGAGAAAATTGATCTCGTCTCTAATGCTCATATTGTTGAAGATGCATCTACATTGAAGAAGAAGAATAAATGGAAGAACTTCAAGCTGAAGCCAAATAAGAAGGATTTCAAGAGAGGACAATGCAAGAAAAAGGCAAGTAAGGGTACTTATTTTTATTGTAAGAAATTTGGCCATTTCAAACATGATTGTCAAGAATTCTTGAAGAATAAGAATCAGGCAAACATTGTGGGTGAAGAAGATCTCATTGCGGTGATGTCCAAAGTCAACATGGTAGATGATGGAAATGAATGATGGCTCGATTCTAAGACTACTAGGCATGTGACCTCTGATAGGAATAATTTTATATCCTATGAGGAGGTTCATGATGGACATAAATTGTTCATAAAAAATTCCACTACTGCCAAAGTAGTAGGCCCTGGTAAAATTGTTCTAAGTAAAAAATCTGTTACCCTATATGATGTACTTCATGTCCCTGAAATCTGAAAAAATCTTGTATCAACTTGTATTTTGAACAAACATGGATTCAAAATTATGATCGAATTCGATTCTATTATACTTTCTAAGAAAGGGATGTTTATAGGCAAGGGGGATGCTTCTTGTGGAATGTTTAAGTTCAATATTAATGAGAAATCTGCTTCTTCGATTTATGTGTGACTCAAATTATTTATGACATAATAGATTAGGACATTTAAATTTACGTTCTATGGATAATATGATTAAATCAGAACTTCTTCTGAAAATATATATAGATTATGATAAAGATAGATGTAGTATATGTGTCCAATCTAAAATAACTAAGAAGTCATTTAAATGTGTTGAAAGACAATCTAAACTATTAGATTTAATTCATACTGATTTGTGTAGTTTGAATAGCATTACTACTAGAAGAGGAAAAAGATATTTCATCACTTTTATTGATGATTGTTCTCGATTTACATATATTTTCCTTCTTCAATTAAAAGATGAAGCATTTAGTAAATTTATCTCTTATAATTCCTCAGTGAAAAATCTATTAGATTTTAAAATTAAGGCATTACGATCGGATAGGGGAGGTGAATAAATGTTACATGAATTTTTAGATTTTTATAACAAGTATGAAATTATTCATGAAGTCACCACTCCATATTCTCCTCAATCAAATAGAATTGCCGAAAAGAAAAATCAGATTCTAGTAGAAATGGTAAATTCTATGTTAACAAATTCTGATTTGAATTCAAATTTATGGGGAGAAGCATTGCTTACTACATGTTATATTTTAAATCAGATACCTTTTAAAAAGTCTTCTAAAACTCCATATGAAATTTGGAAGAACAAACCTCCCAAATTACACTATTTAAAAGTATAGGGTTGTAGAGCATTAGTTAGGGTATCCGATTATAAACGTACAAAATTAGGTCCTAAAGCCATTGAATGTATTTTGTGAGATATTCTATTAATAGTCCTACATACAGATTTTTAATATGTGAGCATAATATTATTTTTAAAAAGAATTCAATTTTTGAATCAAGAGAAGCAGTATTTTATGAGAATAATTTCTCTACTATTCTTAAACCTCTAGCATCCTCTAATTTAGATGAATCTTCTAATTCTCCTTATCTCTCTAGTAGTGAAGATGAAAATACGGAATTTAGAAAAAGTAAGAGACCTAGGAAAGCCACTGATATTGGTTCAGATTTCTATGTGTATCTTGTAGAAGGAACCAGAAATGAGAAAACTAAGAAAATAAAGTTTATCTTTAATATCGATAAAGATCCTCAAACATTTGATGAAGCTGTTAAGTTTATTGATTCTATATTTTAGAAAGAAGCAATAAATGATAAAATGGATTCTATCATATCCAATAATATTTGGGAATTAGTAGATTTACTATAGGGATCTAAACCTATAGGTTGTAAATGGATATTCAAAAGAAAACTTAATCCTAATAAAACTATAAATAGGTTTAAGGCTAGACTTGTTACCAAAGGGTTTAGACAAAAGCATGGTATTAATTATTTTGATACCTATGCTCCAGTGGCTAGAATTTCTTCCATAAGGATTTTATTTGCTCTTGCTTTTATATATAAACTTCAAATTCACCAAATGGATGTTAAGATAACCTTTTTAAATGGTGAACTTGAGGAGGAAGTATATATGGATCAACCAGAGGGTTTTATCGTGCAAAAACATGAAAATAAAGTTTATAAACTTATTAGGTCCCTCTATGGTCTAAAACAAGCTTCTAAACAATGGCATGAAAATTTTGATAATATTATTTTATCATATGGATTCAAGATTAATGAATTAGATAAATATATTTATAGTAAAATATTAAACGATAAAGGTGTAATAATTTTTCTATATGTAGATGACCTCTTGCTTTTTGATACAGACTTAGAAAATATTCAAAATATAAAAAGTTTTTTAGCTGCAAAATTTGATATAAAGATATGGGTGAGGCCGATGTAATTCTTGGAATAAAATTATTTAAGCAAGATAATAATATTATTTTATCTTAGTCACATTATATATAAAAAGTACTAAAGAAATTTAAACATAATAGAAAATCAGTACCAACACCTTTTGATCCAAGGGTGAAATTAAAACTCAATGACAGCAAAAGTGTATCTTAATTAGACTATTCTAGAGTAATTGATAGTTTGATATATGCTACTCATTGCACTAGACCCAATATTACTTATGCAGTAGAGAAGTTAAGGAGATATACTAGTAATCCTAGTCATAATGTGACAGCCCGGATTTTTGTGCCCAGAAATCCGTGCCATCAGGATCATGCTCTGGATGATCCCCAGGACAAATCACGAAGTGCCTGCTTGTATAGCGAAAAACAAGCAGGCACTGTCCAGCAGAGGTAGGTCAACCCATCACATAAGATATTTAACTTAAAAGAAACAATAAACAAACATGTATCAAAATATATCAAAAGAATATACATTCCCAAAAATGAACCAAGAAGAACCAATGGTGATGGACATCCATCACCCAAACAATGGTTCCTGATAGTGATTCCTATAGAATGTATAATAATATAATAAAAGACAAACATCTACAGAAATAAATACAAAAGTGGCCACCAGGCACACACAACAATCTAAAGTTTATACAAAAACCCCAAAATAGTGGGCCAGTATACCCAAACTAAGAATAGAAATCGTCCGCCTGGACGTCCGTCTCCTCGTCCTCTGCCTCCGCCTCTAGCTCAGGCTGGTAATCAGGGTCACTCTCGGTACTCGGGACTCTAGCCTCAGAACCTAAAATGTTAATGAAACAGGGTGAGCTACATCATAGCTCAATAGAAGAATTCCAACTAAAATGAATTTAATATGTAAGTCATGATATCTCATAAACAGGAAATCAAATCAGAACGCGTAAACAGGACAAGTCAAACCAAATACTGAGCTTTTAAACAAGAAACAGATGTTATGTAAGTATATGATCAGAGACTTAAATTTTATATGATTTCTAACTTAAAAAACTCCCATGAATATATAACACGGAGTAAACAGGAATTTACCGATAGGAAATCCCAACCAATCGTCGTTCACATGAACAATTTTAGATTGCAATAATGCCTCATCTACGGAGTACAATTGTGCCGAGGGATTACAAGCAGATACACAAGTGTGTCAAGCTCGGATATACCACCAGGTCGGTGGGGATCATCTGGTTAAATCATCAAATCACATGCACACATAGACCTCACGAATCAGATAACAGAAATCAGAGCAAGTTTCAGAATTCAAAATCAGAAAATAGGAATAAGATATAATAGGAATTTATGATATGCTAGTATGCTTGTTAAAACAAAAATCATGAAATAATAGTAAAAAATAGTTTAAGTTGGTTTTCCCCTACCTCAGGTCAGACTTCTTTCTAAGCAAATCCAAAGCCTTTCAGAAAGTCATGGTCTGATCCTAGACCCTAAACATAGTATTCTAAGTGTCAAGGATGTTAGAACGTGAACTAGCACAATGTCCAGTGGTGTTTTATTCACAAAACTAAAACATGCAGAAAACAGGGGTGATTGATCGATCAATCCCTCATGCTGATTGATCAATGCAACCCATTGATCGATCAACCCTCTCTTCTCTTTAATAAGCAACAGAGTAAATTGATCGATCAATAGCCCCTATTGATCGATCACCTCTCATCATTGATCGATCAATACCTCTATTGATCGATCAATAGCTCCTTTCTTCTTCACAATCCACACAGGAAAATTGATCGATCACTAGCTCAGTTGATTGATCAATGCATCCTGTTGATCGATCAATGCCCTCATTGATCGATCAGTAGCCTAAAATCTCAAATTTCCCACCTTCTGTTCACATTTAAAATTTATGCAGATTGATCGATCAATGCCTTTATTGATCGATCAATACACATCAGTGATCGATCAATGCCTTTGTTGATCGATCACTACCAGTTATTGATCGATCACCCTCTCTGTGATCGATCAATACTCAAGATTGATCGATCAATCCGCTAATTGATCGATCAACACCCTTCGAGTATTGAACTTCTGGGAATTTCAGGGTTTCTGTTCCCTTCTTCGTCTTATACAGATTGATCGATCACCCAAGCATTGATCGATCAATCTTGTCATTGATCGATCAATATTGACAGAAACTCTGTCATTAATGGAGGTCATCTATTTTCCCTATTTTTCACCCATTTTCATTAATGATTTCTTGCAACCATTAATACACAAACACACATATATAAGGGCTCTCATTTGCCCATATTTAAAAGCATAGGCTCACCTTTGCTTGGGCTCTTTCGGGGTTCCGGCAAAAAGTTTCGAAAGGGGTTTCAGATCTGGAACTCGAGCTATATCGCCAATGTGACTCTGACAAGGAGAAAATCGGCTCAGGTTTAGCACGCAGAGGCTTCACACGCACCTAGACTGTACTTGAGCTCATCCTATTGAACTCCACATACCCTAACTAAGATCTACACACGATCTTGGTACCTCTAACCCTCTTCCGTCGTATAGCACACTCAAATCCCTACCTAGCTTCAGATTCTTAGCTCAAGTGCAAGGGGAAGAAGAAGAAGAATACCTCTCCAAGTCCCTCCCTTCCCTTATAAGCTACCTAAACTGAAATATCTTTGATATTTCAGTTTAGACCATAACTTGTACTCCGTGTTAAGCACCTACATGGTCGCTACGGCGTATCGTGCTACGTCGACATCCTACATAACCTAGACCTAAGCGAGAATTCCTACATGAATTCATCTACACGAGTAGTAATACTATTTCTTATATTATTAATTTTAAATTCTTACTTATGTCTCAATTTTTGTGTCGGGCACGCATATCGAAACAGTTAAGCTCTTGTTCAGAATTTTCGGGTCGTTACACATAAATATTGGAACACAATTAGTAGAATATTAAGTTATCATAATAAAATTAAGGATTATGCATTACATTATGTTGGTTATCCTACTGTACTTGAAGGATACGCAGACGCTAGTTGGAACAATGATACAGATGAATCAAGGTCTACTAGTGGATGAGTATTTACTCTTGGAGGTGCCGCAGTTTCTTAGGGATCAAAGAAACAAATATGCATAACACATGCAACTATGGAATCAGAATTTATTGCTCTTGCGGCATGAAGCAAGGAAGCCGACTGGTTAAGAAATTTACTATTAGAAATTCCTATTTGGCCTAAGCCTATGCCACCAATCTTTTTATTCTGTGAAAATGAAACTGTACTATCTAAAGCTTATAGCAAAATTTATAATAGAAAGTCTAGACATATAAGTGTAAGACACAGTTATGTTAGTCAATTACTTCGTGAAGAAGTAATTAGTATCAATTTAATACAGACCTTTACAAATTCAACGGATCCATTTACAAAAGGTCTTGTAAGAGATGTGGTTATTAAAACATCAGAAGGGATGTGTTTAAAGCCTAATCGATTACATCACCTATGATGGTAATCTAACCTATTTTTTGAAGTCTAGAAACTAAAGGTTCAATGGGAAAAATAAATCATATGTAGTGATTGCACATTATAAAGTGTGAGTATACAACTCCAACATCTCAACTAATAATGTGATACTTGTAACGTAAGGAAGAGGTTGAGATAATTTTCTTAATCAGTCTATAATATATAATGTTGAAATGTCTAAGTTACAAGGGCATTTCTGATAGAACTGACCTATATGAGTTACGAAATGTGGCCGCTTCGAAGATAGATAAAGACTTTTCTTGCATACAACTTATGAATACCGGGGTATAAGCACAAGGCCATAAAAGTGTTGGCTATAAGAATGAAATGAAACATAGATTACTTATGTGTGTGATATATCCAACTGATTATACAAGAAATTTAGTTCAAGAATTTAGATCACTAAAGTTCTTTATCAACTTTGATGTATTATCACTAAGTGAAGGTTCAATTCCTTAGGACACCTTCATTTATGCATACAGTAGTCAAGAAGAGCTCAAATTTCTTTAGTACATATATATACAATTTTTTGTTATCAGATTTAAGAATGACTCTCAGTTTCTTTATTTTCGATATTTGACAAAATAGGGGAGGATAGATATTTATTTTGTAAATAAGGGAAGAATGTTGAATGCTTACTAAGTAAATATTTATTTATTATTTTAATAATATTTATTTATTATTAATTTAATAATATTTATTTATTAGTTTTGCTAAATCTTTAAATGGTTCCTTAAAATTATTGGTTCCATGTGAAAAAGATGCTTGTGACAACACTTGATCATTTAACCTTCATGTCAAAATGATTTGGATTTTGAATAATATTGGAGGAAAAATATTCCCACCATAAATTTAAAGTATTACAAAAGTTTTGTCCCACCTCACTATTTTATAAGAAAAATTCATGCCATATATATGGAAGGTTATCTTCCATATTGTTTGATTTGAAAAGAGGTAAAGAGCTCATAGCGGCGATTCACCGCCGCGTACGTGCATGCTCACGCTCACGCGCGCGCGTGTGCAATGTGTGATGTGCGAATGGTGCAATTGGCGCTTTTAAGGCCCACTATGCACTTCGCACAACCGCATCGTCTTGAGAAGCCTTTCCTATTTGAACTGAGATGATCCGATCGGTTGACTTGTTGATCGGGCACGGATTGACTTCACACATGTGCACCGCATGTGTGCACCAGATAGTTTTCGACCGTTCATGGAAACGGTCAGATTCCGGATTCGAACAAACAGTTATGATTCTGCTTGTTGACCAAAAGATGTAACTGTTCGGATGTGAACCGTCGGATCCTTACAACCGTTGATTGGATTGATTAGGGCCCTCGATTGTAAGAAACCGACAGACACAACTGCCCTGAAAAGGTATTTCGAAAGCTATAAATAGAGGCTAGAGGAGGGATTCGAATCACTTGCAAATCTCGAATCTTACATTTGTTTCCTCGATATTCGTGGGCCTACTAGAGCAATCTCTGTGTTTCGTTTCGTTGGGTCGCACACTACAGTGCAACGTAGTGTGTGACAGATCGGTGCTTTACCGAGACTTCATTGTATCCTGGAGGCGAATTTGTCATTATCCTGTTGCATATAGGGGGCAAATATTGTCTTAAAAATAACGATTTAATCGCGCCTTGAAGCATTTTCTGGTCTATTTTCTGTCAATATTTGTGCAATCCACCAACAATTACCACTATTTAGATTAATTGTTTTCATTGGTAATATATGATGACTTTGAGATGTGAAAAGCCCTTTTGCCCACTATGTTTTTCTTGGCTAACGTAACTATTTGAATGTCCCTGTTGTGAAGGCTGTTGGCTAGAAAAGGCCTGAAGAATCTGCTCTTAAGACCCCTGCCCCAGAGAAGAAGGGCAAGATTGCAACACCAACAGGTGAGAAAAAATCAGGTGAACTCTTTTGTCAAGTCCTTCGATCAAGTAGTCAAGGACTCTTTTGATTCTGCTCTACTTTAAAATTGGACTATGTAGTTATGTTATAGGATCCTAATGACAATTAACTTCCACAGATCTTGAAACTGATCAATTTATTTGTCCATACAATTCTGTGGCTAAGAACCATGTACTATGTTATAGAAATGGAATGTGTTCAATGGCCATGTCACATGACTCCCATCAATCACCCCAGTAAATAATGTTTTCAGAATTTTGTTAAGAGTCTTAAGACCTTAGCATATGGAAAAAAAAATTACGCTACTTAAATTTTTCTATCCTTGATGTAGTTCATGGGCATGACTGCATTTGTTCTACTTCGGTATAATTTTTTTTAATGAAATTGATTTATGAGAGTGATTGTTTTTCTTGTTTAAAATTTTCTAATTCTAAATTTGAATGTTTACATGGTTTGTGTTTCTACATCAGTTAAATGAGCACTATCAAAAAAATTTCTAGTCATCTGTACTCAATCAAGACTTCAGTTGTGTAGACAATTAAGCTCACAAAAAAAACTCAATATGATATTTGGAAACAAGATTTTATATCGTCTTTCCTAGAACTGAAAAAGTTGATTCGAGTGGTTGACAAATTTTTGGTCGACCCTAAATTTTACTTTCAATTATCCGAGTGTCACTACGTCAAAATGAAGGAAAAACTACTATAGCAGTATAAAATAAACCACTACTTAAAATAGTAGTATAATATTCCACTGCCTAAAACAATTGTATTTTAAGTTAAATAAGTGATTTTTAAAATTAAAAACTGATTTAATAAATAATCTCGTCTTCACGTGATATAGCACGTGCAAATCTATCGGGCCGAACTCCCAACCGCCCTTTTTGTTTTTTTTTATTATTATTTAGAGATAACCCAACCGCCCTTTTTATTTCTTTAGCTCTGACAAAACGCCTCTCTCTAACCCTTCTTCTTTCTCTCTGAAACCCTAGACTCTCTCTCGTCTTCCTCTCTCTCTCAACCCTTCCTCCAGGAGCTTGTTTTGGCTAGAAATCGAGATTTAGGCGAATCGTCTGACATCAAATATGGGGCTAAGCTACTCTTCCAGGTGCGTATATCTCTATCTAGTTCATCGTTTTTCTCCTTAGATCATGGATTTTTTGACCTTTTTCTGCTTTGGCGGGGTTTTTTTCGTTAAAATGAGTGGATTTCTGGCAAATGTTGCGTTTTCCCGCCCATTCTGATATAGATGTTCAGATTTGGCTGGGATTTTGGTTATTTTAGTGTTTTAGGGCTCTGGTTTTTGGAAAATCAGTGGAGTCTATTTAGCTTTGGAAATTCGATGAAAGTGTATATAGTTACTTATAGATCTGGAATTTTTTGAAGGATTTGTTTTTTTGTTTGGCTTGAAGGTCTGGATTTCCTCTAAGAAGCCGAAGACGATTCTAAGACCGATAAAGAAGCAGGTCCGTTAAAGGTAAATCGTTTTTAGTTTTTTCTTTTGTTGGAATTTCGAATAAAAAACTGAGGCAATTATTTTTTAGGGATTTTCTTTTGTTTGAAATAATATTTTTGCCCAGAGGCTTTAGTTTTGGGCGGTTCGTTTTTACGATTGCTACTGATTTTTCATTGTTTTCTAAGATCCTGCGTCATTCTTAACCGTTAGATTCGTTCAATCAATTGGACCCATCGAAATCAACCAGATCTGTTGGAAATCCATTCATAGGATCAGATCTATGGTCACATCTGCCACGTGTATTGATCATCTGAGAATTAATCTTGCTTCTCAGGCTCAATTTTTCTGGTAATTCTTTAGTTCATCTTTTGTATTCCAGGTAGGGTTGGCAAAACCGACCAAACCGAACCATCTTGAACTGATTCTGGTTCGGTAATTTGTTTTTCAATTTAATAAGAATGTTGATGTTTTGTTCTTGATGATATGCTTCTAAATGATGAACTTTGTTAGAAGCTATGGATTAACATCCAAGTGTGGCTATTGTCATAGTTACTCTGATAGGGCATTTCCTGTTCTTATTCGGTCCTTGCGAATTTTTCAATTTAGTTGCCTGGTTTTGAATTGCATGGAAAAACATGTTTTTCATTGCTTAGGGTAAATAATGACTTAACACATGTTATGATTTATTTTCAATCTAAAACTCTGTTGTTTCGTTTTGAATTGGAGGAGATTTCTCCAAATAATGAGCTATGTCGAAGCTATGGATTAACATCAAGTGATGTTTTTGTCATAATTACTTTAATAGGCGTTGCTTCTCGTTCTTTCTTGTGTGCATCGATTGCATGAGCCTTTGTATTTCATGTCATTTTTTGTTCTCCTTATCTAAAATTTATTTTTCTAGAATGTAGATATCTTGATTTTGAGTGGCATAGAAAAACTTCGCTCTATTACGATGCTATTACTATACGTACTACGTATGTAACTTAATCTGCAGTAAGGATAGCGTAAAAGTATTGCTTTCTTGTATAGCAACCTGAACCCTTGTTCGTCTTTTGTTTTCAATCTAGTAAAAGTTGATGTTTTGTTCTTCAGACGATGTGATATTCTTCTAAATGATGAACTTCTGTTAAAAGCTATGGGTTAACATCCAAATGTGGTTATTGTCATAGTTACTCTGATAGGGCATTTCCTGTTTTTTCCTTGATGTAGATTGGTTTTTAATTTTTCACTTTACCTTCTAATTCTGTCCCTGTGATTTTGTGAATTTCTTTTGGTTGGTTTTGACTTGCATATTAAAAAAAATGTTTTACTTTGCTTATGCTAAATAATGACTGAACACATGTTTTCTGTTTATGTTTTATTTGCAATCTATTAAAGTGTGTTGTTTTGTTTTCAAGTAGAAATTTTTTAAATAATGAATCTACTCGGAATCTATAGACTTACATCCAAGTAAAGCTTTTGTCATAGTTAATCTGATAGGGAATTTTCCCGTTTTTTCTTGCGTGGACATTGAGTCTTCAGATTCCATTCCCTTTCTTTGTGTTCTCCTTGACTAATGTAGTTGGCTGGTTTTGAGCCATGGCTGATTTGGCCATGGCTCTCCTTCCGTCAGATCCATCTACAGCATTGGTCAAAACATCGTGTGATACATCGTCAGATCCATCTACTTTCAAAGTACCGTATTGGTGCTTCTCATACCACTACGTCAAAATGAGAGAAAAACTACTATAGTAGAATAAAATAAACCACTGTTTAAAATAGTGGTGCAATATTCCATTGCCTAAAATAATAGTTTTTTATGCTAAAACAGTGGTTTTTTAATTTAAAAATTGATTTAACAAATAATCCTCACTTCACGTGATGAAGCACGTACAAATCTATCGGGCCAAACCCCCCACCCCAAGCCTCTCTTTTTCTCTCATTATCTTTCTAACAAAACCGCCATCTACAGACATCTCTTTTACGCTAGCCTCTGCTCTCTCTCTCTCTCTCTCTCTCTCTCGACAAAACCCTAGCTGCTCGATCAAAACCTTAGCTGCTCGATCATTCCTTCCCTTTAAATTTCTCATATCTGTAAGTAGCTACTCGATGATTCCGTCACCAAATGAAGTTCGCGAGAGGGAGTTCCTGAAAGTCGTTCTCTCATCCCTCATTCAATTCAGACGAGCATCCAACCTCTTTGATTAGATTTCGGCATCGAACAACGTCTGTCTTCAGATCTGTATTTGGAGCGAATCGGTGACCCTGATTTTTCCATCACAAGGTCGGTTTTTTCAAATCATAGAAGATGCGGTGATCTGTTTTTATTTTTTCTTTTTTTTTTTTATAGATTTTGCATATGATTCGACGGAATTCCTATTTCTCGTGCTTGATTCACATTTTGTACGTGGATTATTCGTAGCTTTAGTAGTTTTTTGGGTGGATCCGTTAGGGTTTTTGATTTAGGCGTGGATTTTGATATCTGAGGTTTAGATTCTCATCAATTTTGCATCTATTTGTGTGATTTGGTTTTGATCTGTTTAGTTTATGAATAAGAGAGGAGTGGATAGGTCTTCAGATCCTTTGAATAAGAGAGGAGTGGATAGATCTGTTTCAATTCTGTTTTAGTTGTCGTTTTAGAGTTCAATCTTTTTAGATCTATGGTTACGGTTTATAGATCCACAATTTGGTGTCACTCAGATCCCGTTTTCAGACATAAGATTCGTGAATTTGATTTGTTTTTAGGAGATTGTTTTTTGTCCTAGTGGATTTGATTAGGAGATTGTTTTTTGAGGAGATTGCTTTTTGTCTGTAATGTCAAGAGATTGCATATCAATAAAACTACCCGATTCCATAAAGAGAAATGGTGCCGATAATAACCAGTTTGAGTCTCAGAGTTTCCATAAGTATACAACTTTCTTTATCTGATTCCTGATTATGAAAGGATAAAATTAGTTTATTTTTCAACCTGCCATAAGAGTTGATTGCTGTAAGAATCAGATTACTCTTCAAACCTGCAGCTTACTGATAACTTCTTCTTTGCTCTCTTTCTTTGTCTTAAGGCAACATCAGACTGTGGCTTTATTTCCTCTTGAGCTTCTGAGTGAGCTCTTTGTAATGCAGCTTTTAGATCTGCTACAGCCTTCTCCCGTTCTTCCCTTCTCTAGTTTCGCTCTTCATCCAATCGTGCCTGAAGTTTAGATATGGTTGTCTTTTGGATACAAGACAAAACAATAGCTAAGATTAGAATTCCCCCATAGCTTATAAGATAATTATTCAGTTATACAAAATGCCACCCAATCGTGCCACCCAAAACATGTTTTGGGCACCATTCTGAACTCCATGTGGACCTTGGAGTAGGCTGACGGTACTCTATTGGAGTATCTTCCCCCGGGTCCTATATATATTGGGAAGTCCACAACTTTGTGTCATATCCATTAGAAAGGAGAACACCAAGAAGCTAGGGTTACAGAATGCAAATGAATCGTCTTATGTAAGTAGAAATCAAAGCCTAATTATGTAAATCTAAAAAATGTTACAGGACAATTTCTTGGTTCCAATGATTCTGAGATGCCGGATTCATTATCTACTTACGTGTTTCTGTAGAACTTTTAGTATGTATATATAGGAGGATTTTAAAATTTTTGCAGAGCTTAGGGAGCCCGAATTTGAGGATCGCTGGACCTTGTACCATTTTTGGTGATGCACTGAAAATAGAGAAACAAGATTTACAAAATTTTGGGATCCATCTCCAATTGCTCTTCCTCATCTCGAAAGAGAAGATTTGAATGTGAGGTTATTTTTTGTCAAAAGAGCAAGTGCGAAAAGAAAAAAAGAAAGAAGACGACACTCAGTCTGCTGGAGTAGATTCAGGGCATATCTTGTCTTTCACGAGGTGTGTTCCTCACCGCCCAATCGAACGGATTTCACCTATTGTTTGCAAATCGTAGTATTGGAGTTTGCTAGTTGAGGGCTGTAAAGCCCATGTTTCAAGAGTTCCTCTTAGTGCCTTTACTTGCCATGCTTGGTAGATGAGCTTCCAGCCTGCCATTGCATAATATGAGAAACTTTATCCTTGGCATGGTTTTTTTATTTTATTTCGTCCTATGCTGCCGGGTTTTTTTTCTCGTTATTTTTATCCTGGTTACTTGTGCTTTTATACTGGAGAGTCTAGACATTGTTTTGTTGGGTTTAGTCACATTTTAACAATTCAATGATAATTAGATTCATGCTTGTATATTCTGCATTTTGTTTGCTCTCAACCTTTTGTTAGAATCTATCTATATTTTAGTGGTGCCCTTCTTTAATTTAATCCGGATTGTTGTCTGCCTTATGTGCTTCATGTTTTCAAACCTCAGGGCATATACATAATTGGCTAAAGATTTATGATATAAAAATGTTTGTAGTGTATGTTATTAGAAATTTATCGATTTTAATCTAGGGTTTTCTATGGATTTCTCTTCATCATGCCCATATCAATGGGTTCTTGGATTGATTATGGTTTGCCATCAATGTGAGTGTATTAGAGTTCAGTAATGACATCTGTTGGATGATTCTGACGAATCAAGATCCTATGAATGCATGGTTGAAACGATTCTGAGTGATTCACACTTCACATATAATTTGCTAAAGTGGATTATCATAAGGAAATGATTCTCCTATTGGCATGATCTGTGGTATGTGTTCTTTCCACATGATGGGCTACCCATGGACGGTTTAGATTTATGATCAAGTTTGCCATGTATGCTGTATAATGCTTTGACCTGAGCACTCTATTGTCACCTTGTAATTAGATGAAATTTTTCTGTTGAAAAGATGGGTTGTTTTTCCTTCACTTTCTCTGTTACAGAAGCTGTAGATTTACTTCAAAAACTGTCATTAGATTCTCAAACCAAGACAGTTGAAACTCCTGATGCTACCAAGAAGGTAACCTCACAGCTTTGCTTATCAGTTTATAGATTATATGCATTTTCCCCCCGCTTATAATTAAGGTTCCAAGACTTAAGTAACAGCCAAAAAAGTCACCTGTTACATAGGAACTCGCTCTGGCTTCCACATGGCTCAATCAAGTCCTATATGTATTGGTCGATTCAGCTGAAATGTGGCGTTTTCATTGCAGGAATCGACCTATACTTGCAGGCAATAGCTGCTCTACTAAGCCATTTTCGTGCAGCCACTCGTTCGAGTTATCTATCTATTAGAGAGATGAATCAATTTTGGTGGCAGCTGGGTCCTGCACCAAAACTGATTTTGGGACCTTGCTTATAGTTACATATGGTATGCATTACAAAAAGCGCGGGGTCACATCTGTGGCTTGTATTTGACCATAGCAACATACATGTTGGGTGAGCCATATCACATAGGCTGAGGCGCTTTAATTAAGTCCTGGGGTTGCTCTTTCATTCTATGGCCATTAACTTAGATGTGTTTATTGATTATGACAGGGAGTCTATGGGGATAATGGATCTCTTATGTATCACCAAGGATATGAGTTTCCACCTTATGCTGCATACCCACCAGCTGGTTCCTCAGTGCCTACAATGGGACATGATGGTCAACTCTATGGTCCCCAAACCTACCAGTATGCAGGTCCTTATTACCACCTACAGACTCCACCTGGCCCTCCATACACGCCTAACCAACCTAATACTCCTCAAGGAGCTTAACGACACCTATTAAGACTTTGCCACCAACAGTAAAGTCAATTGATCCAACAGTTAGGACTTTCCGGTTGATGCAATTTTTGTGCTACTTACCATTCTAATAGGTAGCCAAGAGATTTTACAGGCTAAATCTATTATCATTTGTGCTAATCGTATGGTATTAAAAGTTGGTGTCATTTACTAAATGACATATAAGTGTGAGGGGACCTTATAAGTGATGTCTATATTTCTTAATTTACAAACACAATCTCTTGTATTTCTTGCCATTTTTTCTATTTTTATATTTTTTTGTAGTTGTCCCTTGTGTATTTTTTGCTGCATTGAAATATTTGTTGGATGCCTCTCACTGGTATTTTTTTAGGGCTGCATTCCCCAGGATCAATAGCTGGCATAGGCCCAACCCTGGTTTCATGGATAGGATGTATCCAAACAACAGAATGTACCGAACCAGTCCTGGTTTTGGATTGAACAGTTATGATTCTATAACAAATGGGCGTGGATGGTTGGCGGTTGACACCAAATACAAACCTAGGAACCGAGGTAATATGTTTTTGGGTTACGGAAACAAAAATACTGATGGGTTGAATGAACTAAACAGAGGGCCTAGAGCCGGCCGCTTCAAAAACCAAAAGGGACTTGCTCCCAATATCACAATAGTAGTCAAGGGGCAGAATCCTTCCTCAAACGGTAACAACGAGGATGCTGGAGGTGTTCCAAACAGGGATCAATACAACCAAGCGGAATTTTGTGTCAAGTATTCGAGTGCAAAGTTCTTTGTTATTAAATCATACAGCGAGGATATTATTCACAAGAGTGTTAAATATAGCATATGGGCCAGCACACCCCCTGGGAACAAGAAGCTAGATGCTGGATACCAGGAAGCTCAGGAGAAATCTGGTGGCTTCCCCGTTTTTTTATTTTTTGGATGGTGCAGATGGTGTTGCTAATATTGATGCATTTACATTTCTGAAATTACTAGCTTGAATGAAATTACAGGCTACCATGGACAACAATAGGGCATGATGTTGGATATTTTAAAGGCTTTAAAAATAAGCTTTTCAAATTGGGATTTGTCTCATATCGTGTAAACTCTTTTTTGAGTTTGGCTTATATATCATTGTCTTGGCTCAAGGTTTGTAGCCTTCACCTAGGAGGCACCGAATTTTATAGCTTCCATCGCAATGCAACCCATCAATCACACGCACGCTCGCGTGTCGGGCCGGGCGGGGTCGGGCATGGGCACGAGTACGTGGCGTGGCGATGCGGTGCATTTATAAAATAATTTTTTGGATAAAAGACTAACCGTGTTTTAATCATTTGCACTTAAATTTTATAATCTATTTTTTGTAACAGTTGTGTCTAAACGGATCTTTTGTAACCGTTGTGTCTGATCGGTTTTTGTAACCGTTCTGTCCAATCGGTACGGCAGTTACACCTCTTGACTTCTATAAAAGGGGACCCGAGGTCTTTTTTTATCAACGACATTTTATCTATTTCTGTTTCTTCCGAATTCAAAGTTTGCTTCTGAGTTCTTTTCTTAAGCGGTATTTGGTGTTCTAGTTGCGTGATCAGATTCACCAAATCTGATCACAAGAATACGTTGTCGGTTCATTGTATCCTGGAACCGATTTGCCGGTAACCTATTGGTGGCCACTTGATCATAGTGGCAGGGGCAAATCTCGGTTTAAAGACAACGAATTACGACGTGCCTCGAACCGGATCAGCGTATTTTCATTTCAACCTTTATCTTCTCTTGCAACCCAATACAATATTTCCAACAATTTTAAACCGAGATGACCCATATCCAGGCTTCGACTTCTTCCCTACTAGCTGACAAAATCCATCCCGCACTACCCAACAACATCCACAAGTTGGACAGTTTTGATGGTTCTAACTTCAAACGGTGGCAACAGAAATTACACTTTCATTGGTATCAGATCGAAATTGTGTACGTTATCACTAATCATGCTCAATCATAATCATCAACACTCAATGAAGGTCGAAAAAAGCAGAAATGGGAAGAAGACGACTACACATGCAAGGGCTACATTCTGAATGCATTATCGGATTCATTGTTCGACGTATACCGCACTTACAACACTTCGAAGGAACTCTCGGACGCACTCGAAAAGAAGTACAAAACAGAAGATGCAGGGTATAATTCTTACATTATCAATCAATTTTTTAATTTTAAGATGGTCGATGATAAACCTATTCTTAACCAAGTGCATGATTTTCAAGTAGTTATAAATTATATGATTGCTAATGGTTCTCATTTCGATGAGGATTTTTTGGTTGGTGCGGTAATCGCTAAGTTGCCTCCATCATGGAAAGATTACCGAAAAATCCTTAAGCGTAATAATGAGAAGATTTCTATGGAAGATCTTCTTCTTCATTTACGTATTGAGGAAGAATCCCAAGTTAGAGATAAAACAGAAGATCACATCGATATAACATCAAAGGCACACTTGGTTGAGTCTAAGTTTGTTAATGGACCGTCTAAGAAGAGGAAGAGAGGATATTCTCATTCCAAGGAGAATAAGAAATTTGCCAAAGAGAATAAGACCATGGTACCGAAGAATGGTGGTTGCTACCACTGTGGAAAACTCGGATATTTCAAACGGGATTATTGCCTCTTCAAGAAGTTGAAGAATCAAGCGAATGCAGTGGAAGTGAATAACAACTTTGTAGCCGTTCTTTCGGAAGTCAATCTGATTTGTGACATCAATGAATGGTGGATCGACACCGGTTCCACAAAACATGTATGTAATAATCGTGACATGTTTGGAACTTATGACAAAGCTGATGATGATAAAAATCTCTTCATGAGGAACTCATCTACGGCAAAGATCATAGGACGTGGAAAAGTGAAATTAAATTTCACATCGGAAAGGTCGTTACACTTACTGATGTGCTCCATGCACCCGATATTTGCAAGAATCTTGTTTCAAGTGGTTTATTGATCAAACATGGTTTCAAACTTGTATTTGAATTAGATAAGTTTATCTTATCCAAGAATGGCGAATTTGTTAGAAAAGAATATGCCATGTGAGGCATGTTCAAACTCACTTTAACTGATTCAATCAATAAAATCTCTCCTTCTTCTTACTCGGTCTCTCTTTCGAATTTATGACATGATAGATTAGGACATGTTAATTGTAGATCTATGAAATGTATGGCTAACTTAGAGTTAATTCCAAAACATGAATCTTTTGATAGTAGTGCTTGTAGTATATGTGCTAAGACTAAAATTACTAGAAAATCTTTTCCTAGTGTTATTAGAAATTCATATTTATTAGATTTAATACACAGTGATATTTGTGATTTAAACAATGTTCCTACTAGAGGAGGAAAATGATATTTTATTACTTTTATAGATGATTTTTCGAAATATACTCGTATATATTTATTAAATACTAAAAATGAGGCTTTTGAAAAATTTAAGGTTTATAAAGCATTAGTAGAAAATCAATTAAATAAAAAAATAAAAGTCATTAGATCTGATCGGGGTGGAGAATATATGTCAAATGAATTCTCTGATTTCTGTGAAATTCATGGAATTTGTCCTGAGGTGACGGCTCCTTATACGCCACAACAAAACGGAGTTGCCGAAAGAAAAAATAGAACATTAGCAGAAATGACTAATGCTATGTTAGTTAACGCTAATTCTGATAAAAATTTATGGGGTGAAGCTTTGTTAACTGCTACTCATATTTTGAATAGAATTCCACATAAGAAAAGTTTAACTACACCATATGAACTTTGGAAGAATCGAAAACCTAGTCTAACCTATTTTAAAGTGTGAGGGTGTAGGGCACTTATTAGATTAGTAGATCCTAAAAGACCTAAGATAGGGATTAGATCTATTGAGTGTGCATTTGTTAGTTATGCACATAATAGTAAAGCTTATAGATTTCTAATTATAGAATCTAATGATAACATCGATAAAAATACTATAATAGAATCTAGAGATACTATATTCTATGAATCTAAGTTCACTACTCTAACTAATAAATTAAATATTGAAAGTAAAACTTATGAAGATGGAGAATCTTCTAAATCTAAAGAAGTTATTGAATCTTCAAGTGATGAAGAGGTCATCATTGAACCTCGACGAAGTAAACGTCAACGATTTGAAACTAGTCTTTCAAAAGACTATTATATCTATTTGATTGAAGGAAATAGGACCAAAAGTACTAAGAAACATTTATGTCTAAATGTAGACGATGATCCTATCACTTTTAACGATGCAATAAAATCTAGAGATAGTGCTTTTTGGAAAGAAGCTATCAATGATGAAATTGATTCAATAATGGAAAACAAAACATGAAAATTAGTAGACTTACCAGAAGGATCTAAACCCATAGGATGTAGATGGATATTTAAAAGAAAACTTAGAACAGATGGAACTATAGAAAATTTTAAGGCAAAATTGGTTGCCAAAGGATATAAACAAAAGGAAGGTGTTGATTATTTTGGCACCTACGCATCTGTTGCTAGAATTTCGACTATAAGACTTCTAATTGCCTTAGCTTCTATACATAACTTACAAATCCATCAAATGGATGTTAAAACCACCTTTTTAAATGGTGATTTAAAAGAAGAGGTTTATATGGAACAATCAGAAAGATTTGTTCTATCTGGACAAGAAAAGAAAGTCTGTAAACTTATTAAATCTCTATACGGGCTAAAACAAGCACCAAAACAGTGGCATGAAAAGTTTGATAATACTATTACGAATTTTGGATTCAAAACTAATGAAGCCGACAAATGTATGTATTATAAATTTTCTCATAATAATGGTGTTATTATATCTTTATATAGATGATTTACTTATTTTTGGAACTAATCTAGAAGTTATTTTAGAAACTAAAAACTTCTTAAGTTCATCTTTTAACATGAAAGACATGGGTCAGGCAGATGTAATTTTGGGAATCAAAATTACAAGAAATGAAAATACATTAACTTTATCTCAATCTCATTATGTTGAAAAGATTTTGAAGAGATTTAATTATTTTGATTTGAAATCTGCCAATACACCTTTAGATATTAATCTTAAATTGATTAAAAATGATGGACGATATGTGCAACAGTTAGAATATGCAAGGGTTATTGGTAGCCTTGTATATGCAATGCATTGTGCACGACCGGACATCGCATTTGCAGTAAGTTAAGTAGATTTACAAGTAACTCTAGTTCAGTTCATTGGAATGATATTTCGCATGTTTTTAGATATTTAAAAGGTACTATTAATTATGGTTTACAATTTTCTGGATATCCTCAAGTTTTAGAAGGATATAGCGATGCAAGTTTGATATCTGGTTCAGAAGAATCAAAGTCTACAAGTGGATGGATATTCACTTTTGGAGGTGCTGCGATCTCATGGGGATCAAAGAAGCAGACTTGTATCACACATTCCACTATGGAATCGGAATTCATTGCCTTAGCGGCAAGTGGAAAAGAAGCAGAATGGTTAAGGAATTTACTATTAGAAATTTCAATTATGATTAAACTATTGCCACCTATCTCTATACATTGTGATAGTGAAGCAACACTATCAAAGGCTTATAGTCAAACGTATAATAGAAAAAATAGACATATTGGTCTAAGACATAGCTATGTAAAACAATTACTTAGAGATTGAGTAATCTCAGGGATTAGGGTCAGGTCTGCAGAAAATCTGGCGGATTCGTTTACTAAAAGTCTTGGCAGAGATAAGATTAATAAAACTTCAATCGGGATGGGTTTAAAGCCATTAAACCTAAACAGCCACTTATGATGGGAACTCTACCTAATATTTGTTTAATCAATATTTAGGTTCAAAGGGAAAAATAAGTCATAAATCTGTGACGGCTAAAGGACACTACATTGATGAGAAATAAATCTCATATATATCCCAAGAAGGGTAGTGTTTCACTTGTAATGGATAAGGGGAGGTTGAGCATTGCTCTTAATAGTCCTATAACATAATGTGTTGTGATGTTAAAGTTACAAGGACATCTCTTATAAGTCTACCTATATAAGTGTGAGGGTGGAGCCGCTTTCAATGAGACATGGCTTTATCTCATAAACACTTACGAAAACCAGGGTACTAGCATAGGGCCTAAATGTGCTAACCTTCTTTATTGAACACCAAATATATGAAATACGTGTGTGACATAATTCCGGTTTATCGTATAAGATCATTAGTTCAAGACTTAGTTTCACTAATGACCTTGACAAACCTTAAATTATTTTCACTAAAATGAAAATTCAAGTCTGTAAGACATTTTCATTTATGCACATATTTCTAGCTTTATTCTATTTTTTCAATCTTTAAAAATAGTAGGGGATTATTTGATATTTTAAAATCTTTAAAATAGTGGGTGATTGTTGGATATTCTAAAGGCTTTAAAAATAAGCTTTTGAAATTAGGATTTATCCCATTGTGTAAACTCTTTTTTGAGTTTAGCTTATATATCATTGTCTTGGCTCAAGGCTTGTAGCCTTTACCCAGGGGGCACCGAATTTTGTAGCTTCCACCGCAATGCAACCCATCAGTCACACACACGCGCGCGCGCGCAGAGCCGAGCCGGGCCGGGTCGGGTCGGGTCTGGACGGGCACGAGCACGAGTACGAGTACGTGTACGTGGCATGGCGATGCGGTGCGGTGCAGTGCATTTATAAAATAATTTTTTGGATAAAAGACTAACTGTGTTTTAATCATTTGCATTTAAATTTTAAAAGCATTTAAATTTTATAATCTATTCTTTGTAGCCGTTGTGTCTAAATGGATCTTTTGTAACCGTTGTGTCTGATCGGTTTCTGTAACCATTCTGTCCAATCGGTACGGAAGTTACACATCTTGACTTCTATAAAAGGGGACCCAAGGTCTTTCTTTTATCAACATCATTTTATCTATTTCTGTTTCTTCCGAATTCAAAGTTTGCTTCTGAGTTCTTTTCTTAAGAGGTATTTGGTGTTCTGGTTGCGTGATCAGATTTACCAAATCTGATCACAAGAATACGCTGTCGGTTCGTTGTATCCTGAAACCGATTTGCCGGTAACTTATTGGTGGCCACTTGATCATAGTGGCAGGGGCAAATCTCGATTTAAAGATAACAAATTACGATGTGCCTCGAACCGGATCTGCGTATTTTCATTTCAATCTTTATCTTCTCTTGCAACCCGATACAATATTTCCAACACATGAGATGTTAAACTAAGGATTCCCGATGATGTTGACAAGATTAAAAGCTAGAAATTGGCTGACATTGTGCAATTTTGTTGTAAACACTCTAAATTTTTATTTATTTCATGTAAATTATTTACCAATCATCATTAGTTTAGATCTTCAAGCTAATATACTTGAATATAATCTGTTTTGCAGTAAAGCTGAATGCAAACAAGGTTGTGATCAGCACACTTTGTGGCTTCGACCTGTTTATGAATCTGGTGATTGACAACACGGTGGAGTTCAATGGTAATTTACTTTTCGAGTTTGGTGTAATCTTCTTAGCTTTGATCCCCATAATAAATTATATCTTTTAATAAACATATAGTTTGATTTGTCAAGTTGACTTATTCATTTTTTCCCTGCTATTGTAGATTTGGTCATCCAGGACCAGATTTTGTTTTATTATTTTTAATATTTCATTAAAAAAAATTTAATGAAATAATTTTTTTTATAAAAAAGAGCTCTTTGAAGAAAAACACCACTACGCCGACGTGTCACGGGGTCGCACTTCCGCAACCTCAGTCCCATGCGGCACCTAACGCACGCTTCGCTAGGTCAACCTACTTCTGATACCAACAGTCGCAGGGGCATCCTTCGACGCGCTTTTAACCCACGCGGTGCTTCTCTACCGCGTGCAACGAAGCCAACTCATCTACACATCAGCTCTGATACCACCCGCCTAGAGGGCGAGACCTCCCCCAGCATGGTTACCTCTATTTTACGGCCTACCACCCAGCTTATCGTGCCCCTTATGACACGCCATCTGCACCACTGTGCTAAACTTGGCCTACTCAAGCTTCACCCTGTGCATTGCACTAGTACCTCGCTCGCAACAGTCTTGGCATGCAGCTTCCCATGCCACCATGTCTCGCTCACATACCGAACTAAGCCCACAGCCTTGTGCCTCGCGCTCGCGTGCCCAACTGAGTCCCACGCAGTTGGCCTTCATGTGCATTCCGAATTACTAGCACCCTTTATCCTTGGCCCACGTGCTATCGTGCTCAACTGAGTCTCACGCAGCGCCCTTGTGTTGTCACGGGAGGTTGCCCAGCCGTATGCACCGCGACGCGTAGTCCGGGGCCATACTTCAACCTCCCTTGGGTGCCACACGACATCGCTGCGTCGACTTCCTAGGCCCACCCTTTCAGGCCTAGGAGACACTTGCGCCCCCTCTGGCAACGCAAGGCCCCGTGTATGGCGGAATAGCTCTCAAGCTCCCTTCCCCTATATAAGGGTAAAACACTCATTCAGCCAGAATGGCAGGAGAACCTCAAACCCCTTGGTTTGACATACCGCAATGCCTCCTGCGTCGCTAGCCCACCTTGGCTATGTCGCGTCCGTGTCGCGACCGTGACGCTCCGCGTCCTACCCTCATGCGACCGTGTCGCGTCCTCGCAGCGCGACCACGTCGCCAGGCCCACTTGGCCCCATGTCGCGTGCCCTCCTGGCACCACATGTCGTGTCACACGCACCATGCTGCAAGCTCGAGTATTGGCCCCGTCACATCCTCCACCACTCTATAAATGTCAACGTCCTCGTTGACGCATGATCATAGTGAACTGACCCCGCCAACTCCTCCCAGTTTGTTCGCATCTCATTTCTAGTTCTTAGGTCCGCACCTTCCCACTAGCTCCCCACTGTCACCCCGGCCGGATCAACTTGGTTCCACTGTCACAAGGCCCTCACCTGTTAACTAGCTCAGGGATGTCGCGTGTCCTCTTGACACCACATCGCGTGCCTTCGCACCAATTGTTCAAGGATGTCGCGTGTCCTCTTGACACCGAAACTTGCTCAAGCGACCTCGAAACTTGCTCAAGCGAGTTAGAATGAGGTGTCGACACAGGTTCGATATTTTGGCCATAACTGTCTACTCGGAACTTGGATTGACGCGATTTTCACGGAATTGGAAAGAGAACAGCAAGCCCTATAACTTGTATGAAATAAAAATTGTATGAATCAAAAGTTTTAAAGGTCAAAATTGAGCGAAAAGTTAGGTCAAGTTCTATGTTAGCACGAACTTGCCCATTTCTGCCTCAATTTTGAGAAAGCACTTAAGTGCGTCGAAGTCATTAGCAATTAGAACCAATCTTTAATGCATTGTTGTATAATGTGATGTAGATTGAGGATTGGAGATCATTAATAGGACCTTTGCTTTACTTTCGTGTTCGTACGACTCCGAACCCAAAGTGGGAAAAATTTTATACACAATTGCATTTTTATTTGATTACATAGATTATTTGATATGATTGGATGTTTTCACATGTTTGACTCGAAATTGCATGATTTGAATTTCCGAAACCGTTAAGATTTGAGTATGAGATTGAAAATGAACTCTATATGTGAACTTCAAATTCGTTAAATTTCACACATGCATTTTCTTCAAATTTGAATGTGTACCGAATTGATGAGTTGTCTGATTGAACTCTAAGAGGAATAGAGGCTCCAGAGAGGGGTAGAGGCCTCGGGGTATTTAACTCTTGCTTGGAAGATTGGCAGCTCGGTTCTCAAAAGATGGGATGCTTAGGTTCATGTTCATGATTGATCGATGTAATGTGTTTCAAATGTGTATCGTTTACTAATGAGGTGTCTCGTTCTGACGTGTTTTCGTTACTAATGAGTATCATTCACTGATGTATTCCGTTTCCATTATGCTTTTCGTTCCTCACATGACTCTTTGCAATTTTTTTTGAATACGAAAATGAGATATTGATACTTGTTTAATATGAACTGCCTTTGAAAGTCTGATTAATATTTAAATGCTTTTGAATTGATTTTTGAATAGTCATTGAATCTATGCATTCACTACAAAAATAAGGGGTTTCAACGGCACTTGCTAGGAAGGCATTTTTTGGTAGCGGCAAGGCTAACAACGATAGTTTTTTATAGTGACAAGACTAATAGTGGTAATTTTTTGTTAAAAAAACTGCTGCTAATAGTCTTATTTTTTATAGTGATTGATTGATAAAATGTAAATTGATATTGATTTTCTCTATTGAGCTTAGTCTGTTAGCTCGCCCCAACGATACGTCACTGATGCAGATGAGAATGTAGACCCAGAGTTAGAGAACGGCCAAGACTACGTACCCGGAGAAGATCTTCCGCCGGAGGATTTCTTCCCATAGACAATGTGATTTGAATTCGGTATAGTGGTGATTTTTGGGGATTTTGAACTTAGTACATTGAGTGACTGTATGAATGATGGGGTTAGTTTTGAATAGACAAATTGTGTACCACTATTTAGGTGATGGATGGCCATCACTGATGGTTTTATTTTAGACTCCATTGTATTGTATTTTATATAGAATTTGAGATTTTGCTTCCGCTATATATATAGGATATATGTTTGATTTCCGCATTGATGCCAAAGATGATACTGTATTTGATTGTGATCTTGAATCTGACGGCACAGATTTTGGGGTAAAAAATTCGGGCTATCACAAAATCGCCCTAAAATAACGTTTGAGTGTATTGTGTGTCATATGATTCAAAGGTCATTTTTTTTATATGTGGCGTGGAATCACATATTGACCGTCTGATTGGTGCTTCATGACCTCAAGATCCAGTATGCAAAGTATTAGGTTGAAAAACGCTCTCCATCATCTGATCCAATGCAATCAATGGGTTTGAAGGGGCTTTCGATGTGAGCACTTTTAGTAAATAGGTGAGCGCAAAGAGAGGTACCTCAACAGATTTAGCAAGAGTTTAGTGAATAAACTTTAGCCTATAATAGAAAAATCTATAGTTATGCATCATTTAAGCCGATAATTATGCTTCCCATATAAATTAACTCCACAATTTAAGCCAATAATAACGAGAGAGTATCATTTAAGCCGAAAATTATGCTCTCATATAAATTGACCGAAAGGGCAATGGTCAAGTTCTACCAAGTAGGTAGAACCGGATTTCCAATCGTACCTCATCTATTGCCCTTGAAAATAAGAGAATCTTGACCTTTTCTTTTCACTTTTTATAACATGACGTGTAGTCAAAATTCTCCTATTTCCAAAGGTAGTAGATGGGATAGGATTGGAAATTGGGTTCTAGTTGGTTGGATCCGACCATTTCCCTTGAGGAAAAATTATATGTTTTGGTTTCGGTGTTGACCGATATATTTCGGCAGAAAATTTCAAAATTTTGAACCATGCTCATAACACATAAGCTGCTTGAGAAATTGTCTATCGAAAATTATTCACTATATAACACTATTCTTCTTCTTATGATGGAGTGCACATGCACCTCACTAGATTGGTAGACGCATCCAATTCACGTGTGTTGATAGAGTGTCTTATAGGTTCGGTGGCAAGCAACCGACGAGAGCTGTTGGTTGTTGTCGGCCCAGATGTATGTGCAAGAACACAACTACAAATCAAGTTTGGGATATCTAATAAACCTTGCCGGTGGGATGCAGTCGATGTTAGCCAGTGCCACGTACACTTTACAAGATCGGGTGTCGGGGGGAAGGGCACCTCTTAGGGATTAGTACCTAAGCGTAAGCTTAATATTACCCAAAGTTATCAAAAACAAAAATACCAAGTACTGTGCCTACCTTTCAAGGGGTGCAAATAGTGCTGTCCTTTATCTAATTGTTTGGTGAAAGCATCTACTTCAATACACGTTAAAGCAGGTCAACAAGTCAACAGTTGTTTAATGCAAACGTCCAAAACGGATGGTCAATCTCTTACGTTTCCAGTTTTCCCTGCCTTAACACAGACCAGAGAAGCAATCAAAGAAGTTTCTTGCCACCTTCTATGCATCAACTAAGCGATTCCTAATCACACCAACAAACAAATGCTATATGAAATAGAGTACATGTTTTGGAGCCGTTGGAAGCCATGGAGACCATCTTCTCATCTGTCTCTTTAATGACTTCCATGACCCAAAATGCGTTCCTTGTTGCCGCGGTTACCATCTTTTTTGGCGGGTCAATCTTCTTTCGAAGCCTCATCAATTGGCTTAGAAGATTACGAAAACTAAACGGCAAAATTGTACGGTTCATGCACAGCCCGATAGCAAAAATCACTGATGATGAACTATTTAACGAGGAGGAAGAGGAAGAGGATGGAGGAGTTTATGTGGAGGAGTGTAAGTATTGCAATAAGCAAATTGGTAGCCATGATCAAGCGGTTTTGAATTGCGATGATATCGAAGTAGTATTGAAGAAGCTTGGGATACATAGTTTCGATAAAGGGAAGTGTAGAGATCGCGTGCATTTTGAACATGCCTGCGACTTTCTAGAGAACAAGGAGGCTACATTGGAGGAGTTAAAGGAGGCTTTCGCCGTGTTCGACGAGAACAGAGACGGGTTCATAAGCGCGGCCGAGTTGCAAAGAATCATGAGCAAGTTGGACTTTGAAGAGGGGATGAAATTGGAGGATTGTGATAAGATGATCGGTGCGTTTGATAAGAACGGCGACCATAGGATCGACTTTTCTGAGTTTAAAAACATGCTAGAAAATTGAATTTAGGTTTTTTGCTTCTTTTTCTTTCCTTTTTTTTTTCTTCTTTTTTTGGTCAATAAACGTGTAAGGTTATCACGTCGGGTTTATTTATTTTTGTTTTCTCTCTTCATCAATTGAAACTTCTGGTTTACTACAAGAAAGGTTGTATATGTACATTATTATTATCATCATATATATAATGCGAGAATGGGGAGTTGCATCGGGTGAGACGAAGAGACTAAAAAATTAACTTTCACCTTTCATGTGAGAAGGAGACAAATGGTTTTAAGATTAACTTTTGCAAATCTCAAAATAGTTTTAAGCTTCCATTTAATACTGCTTTGAAGGTTATAATAGAAATGCTTTTTCCTCTCAATCTTCTACACCATAGATCTGCTGATTATAGTCATCAATTTATATGGCACACCCTATAACCCTGCTTACCGATATATAAAAAAAGGGCTAAAAGGAGAATCGAAGCTGTATTCTAAGTTTTCAAACTTATTCAGTATCGACGTTGATCCCAAAATCAAACTAAGTGATACTCTTAGTTTGGATAATCACACCAAGTGACATATTAGTTTCAGATGAATACTTACCGATGTTAAAATAGCCGAGTACTCCTTGTATCTGACATCATGGATAATGTTAAATTAGACCTTGACGGCGACGATCTCAGAGTTTGGAACTACGTTAATCAAAGAAGCTTCTCTATTAAATCAGCTTTCAAATCATTGCATCCACATCATCATATCGTGGATTGGGTTTTCATCTAAGATTACCATATTCCGACCAAAATAAGTTTCTTCTTGTGGACGGCCTGCTGGAACAAACCTCCTAATATCTTCGATCTCATTAGAAAAGGCATGCAAATTGATCAAAAGCAAGGTGTCAAATTCAGTTTCGGTATCGGGTATCGGTCCATGCAGGACCGATACGTATCGGCCGATACAGATACAAATCGCTAGAATAAAAAAAAGACTAAGTACTACGATAGTATAGTGCATACGATCTCTACGTGATATTGACTCAAGTTGTTGCTTGCTTGCTGTGGGTTGATGTGATAAGTCACGTATTGAAACAGCCCTCTACGGCTGCGCGCGTAGAACTATGAGCCTATGAAAGAGTAGGGTTGTAGGGGTTTGGGTAATTATATTCGCACCCACTTATTTGCTGAAAGCGCCAACGTCCCAGATCCCTTAAACTGTTGATTCTTATAATCAGAAGATGAAGGTCAAGTTTTACCCAGATCTTCCACATAATAGATCTTGTGATCATGGCTCACCTATCAGACGGTAGGTTCTTGATTTCACGTATTACAGATTCCAAAACATGACCTAAAAATCA
This sequence comes from Chloranthus sessilifolius, assembly GCA_021018995.1. Classification (NCBI taxonomy): domain Eukaryota; kingdom Viridiplantae; phylum Streptophyta; class Magnoliopsida; order Chloranthales; family Chloranthaceae; genus Chloranthus; species Chloranthus sessilifolius. The sequence goes on along the minus strand of CM037590.1, from coordinate 143,483,175 downwards.
CATTTGAGCATGATGTGTGTTATATGATTCAAAGGTCATTTTTTGGGGATCTGTGACACATGTAATCGAACACTGACCGTCTGATAGGTGAGCCATGATCCCAATATGTATTTTGTGAATGATTTGGGTGAAATACGACTTACATCATCTCATCATACGCAATCAATGGTTTTCAAGGGGTGATGTGGGTGCTTTCAATAAACTGGTGGGCGTGACTAGAGTTACCCCTAATTTTCTCATTCACGCGGATGTTGCTTCTAAACAGTTGTCAACTGGTCATGTCAATTGTTAATTTGTCACGTCATCCATAGTTGTACCTGAAAAAAAAAAAAAAAAAACCCAGAACAGGAAACGAAGCGAAAAAGACAAAAATAGCGATAATGCAATAAACAAACGGCGCGATACCTTATACTTATCGAGACTGATACGTATCGGTTGGCCAAAAAATCGATACGTATCAGTATTGGCCGATATTTGATTCCTTGATCAAAAGTGTTTCTTTTGTGGCTGTGTAGAAGAAGACATCGAGCACTTTCTCCTTATCTGCAAGAAAACACTACAAAAAACAAGACTATTAGCGGTCGCAAAAAACTACCGCTATTAACAAAAGCTGCCGCTATTAGTCTTTAATAGTTTTTTGTTAATAGCGGTAGTTTTTTACTCAAAAAAACGGCCGCTAATAATCTGTTTTTCTGTAGTAGAATATGGCCCATTTAGGGAGCTTTCTTTAAAGCTCTCGATATCTCATCTTACATACACAAGAGCATAGTTATGTATATTTCTTTCTGGTTAGAATCAGTGTGATGCTACGGGTATCAAGAAATGGATATGAGATCATCTCCATATTTCTACTCACTACAAAAAATAAGACTATTAGCGACAGCCAAAAACTACGTACCACTATTAACAAATAAACTGTCACTAATAGTCTTAATAGTCTTTAATAGTTTTTTTGTTAATAGCGATAGTTTTTTGCAGCAAAAAATTGTCGCTAATCGTTTTTTTTTTTGTAGTGACTCTTTGGAATATTTGGATATCTCGGAAAAACATCCAATGGAACAACTCTTCTTTGAATGTTAAGAGGCCCATTCAAGACAGTATCATCACCATTTGCAATAGGGCGATAGCGGTTTGCAAAGGTGACTCTTCTCTCTTTAACATTAGAAGCTTCAAAGTTGAACACCTGTGATCTTTTTTTCACTCTTTGTAGGGGATCTCTATTCTGTACGGATTTTTTATTTCCATTTCTTGTTTGTTGGAGGTTTTTTCCAGGACATTTCTTGTTTGTTGGTTTTCAGGACATCTCTATTCTGACAAATTCCACCTTCTTGAAGTACAGAGAATTAGGGTCAACTTCAAGAAGGCCGCCACATTTGGACCCAATGTCTTTAAATTTCGCCATATTCCAATTGTGAAGTGGTAAACCTCTTATGCGAATTCAGAGCGAACCACTGAGCGTGGGAGTGATCATATTACTCGTTGGTCTCCATCTGTGGAAAGCTACCAAGTGTTCGTCAATGAGGGCAGTACGGGATTGCAACAAAGATGAGACCAACGGCCAGTCGTAGAAATAGATAAGAAAGGTGAATCTATTGATCTTCCATATGTCCACTACTTCATGAGTTTTCCATTGAGAGGAAATTCATGTCTTGAACTGCGGCAACGATATCTTTCCATTGGGGTTGGATGCAACGATCCCTCTATTAGAAAGTGCAGCCTGCCAGTGATCGGCTTTGGGGTCATGATCTCGCTTAATGGGATTACCAAGGTTTGGATTTAAAGGTTTGAAACGAGCTCTACCCTTGCCCAAAATGGAGTAGCCTTCATGGAAATCTTGAATCTGGTTGAGGGAGGGAGGAAGATCATTCTGCAAGGGCTTCCTTTTCCAAGGGAAAAGAATGCCAAAAGAAGCTCTGGCACCATAGCTTCGGCGATTGCAGAACATTTTTGTTTTGAAATTATGATACTCGCATCTGTTGCATTTTCAGTCACCATTTCACCATTGAAATTCGTTTTTGACCATCTAAGCCCGTTGTTCATTGCCATTCATCGCCGCTACTCTTCTTCCACTGCTATTCACCTTGGGAAATCGCCGCCATTCAGTGTTCTCCGTCGTTCGCCTTTGTCGCCAAGATGTGTTCACCTTCGTCACCATATGGGGCTGTGTGTGGTTGTAAGTGCTCTTAATTCTTTCGTAGAGTCAAAGAGCTAAATTTGGTCCAAACTTCTACTTTCATAAAAGTAGAAAATATATGATCCAAACTTAAAAACACATTTTCAATTTCTTTTTCAAATATACTAATCAAACAAAAGAAATCAATTTCCAATCAAACTCATTTCTCAAACACACTAATCAAACAATTAAAAAATCGATTTCTATAGGAAATCATTTCCCATAAAATCAATTAAGAAGTTGATTTCATTTTCCTCTTTAGAGTTTCCTTGTTATCAAGCAGGGCCTCTCAAATTTGTTTCTACTTCTGCCGGTTGGTGACCAATGACAAATCAGGTAAACCTGTCGGTGGACGCTCACCAACAGCCTATAAATAACTTGTAAGGGGCGCACCATGAATATATATATATATATATATATATATATATATATATATATATATTGCGGAAATCTATGATAATGATTGTGATTCATGAATCTCTAATTGCAAAACAGGTACTCTTAAATAAATTTGTCCGCCCTTAATCATTGAGCTGATAAAATCAAAGCTAGAGCCGCTCCCCCATTGTCTTGCAGCTCCCTTCATGATTTCAAACACCCTCCAAGCAGAAGCGCACCGTGTGGGCAGGGGGAGCGTTGCCAAACACACTCATCCATTTCTAGCTAGCCAGGTCCCACAATTAGTCAGGCATACAGAATGGGGCCAAAATACCACCCAATATACGGCAAAGTGGCTCTGCCCATCAATTTTTGTAAAGACATTACACCTCCACTTTCTTATTCATAACTTCAATGGCATTGACCCCTCAATATTTTTAGTTATAGTTGTTGAACTAACCCCTAGCCCTAAACCTTTTAGTGTGTACTCATCATTATTTTAAATTTTTGTTGCTGTCTTAACCCTAAATATTAGCTGTAAACCCTAAATCCTAAATATTAACCATGGCCCACAACCAGAAACTTTTACAAGCATGTTGACCTTTTGTTTATCAAAGAAAAACAAAATGTTGACCTTTAGTTGATATAAAATATTCATCATTTCAATTTTGGTGATAGATTATGTTAAAACTTGCAAAGAAAATCAAAACAAATGGTAACCCCAAGGTTGCAGGTTCAATCCCAACTGAGACCTCAAAAAAAAAATGTTTTAGGATGCGACTGATAAAGCATAATTTTTTTATTTTTTTAGAACTTTTAATGATTTGGAGCCATGTTACCAATTTAACATTCGCTAGTTTGCTCGGTTCGAATTGGGATTTGTAATTCGTAGTTCCCTTACCGAAACGAATCGTTTGCAGGGCGCTTTTAAAAAGGAACAACAAAAATATATCTCGACTCTTGAGCTTTTATAGGGTAATTACTCATTTTTATAGGGTAATCGTTCATTTTAAAGGTATTGATCACTTTCAATTTAATGATAGATATGTGCTTTTCAATATAATCTTTCACCTGCTAAATCTAAGAAACGTGATCTTCCATATCAAATGACAATCTTTATTTTTAAAATTGAGCCATTACTTGCACTTGGAAAATTGGCCTTCCACCGAAGTTAAAAGAAAGACTTGCGAGTTTGGCATCTCTGCTATGCGAAAACACCATCTAATTCATTTGATTTAAAGGCCATGATTTAAAGATAATAAGTGCAAAAGATTAGCATGAAATATACACTACGTGAAAATGGCACATAAACCACACCTGCAAATAGAAAAAGAATCACTGCCCAAGCAGTAGTATAGTAATCCATTGCGAAAACCCATTGTTTATTATAATAAAACAGCGGTTTAATATATTAAACTCCCATAATTATAATCGCAGCTACTATTAATAGACCGCCACTAGAGATTTTGTACCGAGCATCCTATATCGACCTGCGCAGGTTCCTCAACACTAGCATCTCTCGATCGTCAAGCATCTCAGCCGATCAACGCTAGCATCTCTCGATCCTCAAGCATCTCGGCCGATCAACACTAGCATCTCTCGATCCTGCATTTCTCAATCTCCGTTCAGATCATCTTCTCAGCCGATCAACGCTAGCATCTCTCGATCCTCATGCATCGCATTTCTCAATTTCCGTTCAGATCATCTTCTCAGCCGATCAGATTCAGATTGTCTCAAAAGATTATACCACAACTCTCCAGATTCAGGTCATCTCCCTCCTCCTCAAGCCCTAACTCTCTAGATTAAGGTCATCTCCCTCCTCCTCAAACCCTAACTCTTTGTTTTGATTTGATTTCGGCCTCGAAATCCAACCATCCGCATTCAGATCTTCAATCGAAGTGAATCGGTGGCCCTAATTTTTCCACCATAAGGTCAGTTTTCCCAAATCTCAGAAGATGTGGCGATTTGTTTTTATTCTATTTTCTTTTTCCTTTTTTATTTATTTATAGATTTTGCATCTAATTCAACAGAATTCGTGTTTCTCATGCTTGATTCTGCAGAATCTGACTATCGTAACAAGTTCTCTCCAGAATCGAACGATCATAGCAGTTTTTGGCCGGTATTGGAGATTATTGAGATCAAACGAACCGTTCGGAGTTCGTCTTCCCAAGCTTGATTTCTTCGATTGATTCGGCTGGAGTCACCTTAGCAGCGACTGATTCGGGCGAGATTGTCCTTCTAGAATCACTCTAGCTGCTCAATCAAATCTGGCTAAGGTATTTATCAATCTGGCTAAGGGATATAATGCAATTTACATTAGATGTTTGCATTTAGATCAAATCTGGAATCACCCTAGCTACTCTATCAAATTTGGCCAAGGTATTCCATTCGGGTCAATCTAGAATCACCAACAAAATCTGAAATATATATATATATATATATATATATATATATATATATATATATATATTTCCCATCAGATGTTTGAGATATTGCCCATAAAAACCCTAATTTTTTGTAGGTCCATTGTTTTAAGTAGATGATATGCTCAATTTGGATGAAATTATCTAGTTTGAAAACTGTAGGAGTGAGCATGTCGTTACCCTTTGTGCTTTCTTTTAGATCCTTGTGGCAAATTTTGCTTGATTTGTAAGGAGTTCATGATATAATCACAACTAAATTTTCGCTTACTGTACTTATAATATCTCTTGTAGCATTATTTGTGGTGTTCTTTAGCCAATAGTCTACTTAGTTGTAGTGTTCTTACAGGTGAGGTGAGTTGCCCTTTAACAATGTCAGCGATAAAGTGGCAATTTGGTTGATAATCGTATATAACCAGTTTACGGTGTGGCATGTATAATCTTCACATCGACAGATACTATTCACAATTTTATTTTATTTTTTCTTATCATGTTAAGTCGGTTATACTCCAAATGTCGAACTGGACAACCATACATACAGTTTCATTCTAAATACTTGAAAGACTAGTAAAGGTTAGTGGATCTGTCAGGTTGGTTGCTCAATTGGTGATATGGTCAATAATATATGTAAGACAAATCAAGAAACGGAAAAGAAGATTATGACACTGTCAATTGGCATGCTCTGATATCTGTCACTTCTCACCCACAAGTACCTACTTTCTAATGAGCTTCAAAAAGTAACTGATTTAGGTCATAAACATGAACTGGTCTAGTTCAGTTCTGAGCATTTGACCTAAGCTCGTTCGATTCAAGACATTTGACTGAATCGGTACACCTCTGCCATCTCTTCATGTCATAGGTTCAATTAATAAAGCAACTGTAGACAGCTCATAACTATATAATTAAGCATTGGGTTCCAGAGTACTTAAGAAGTTGGGTTAATGGGAGCTCACCTTAGGATTTTGGGTACTGCAGAAGTTGAGTTACCATGGGATGAATAATGATCTCTACCATATGAGTCAAAACAATCAAACATCATCTAAAATTAATAGCTACCACTTAAATCTAACATACCTTGTTGTCAACAGAGTCTAAACTCTCAGTTCTTGATGTGCTCAATTCCCATAAAATCTATTCCTTCACCAGAGTGTTGTCAACGAGCTACTACTATTCTGCCCTTAGCATTCCTAATGTTACCACCACCCGCTGCAATGCCTGGTTTTCCCCTAGATGCACCATCTATATTAAGCTTCAATTCCCTCATGCCAGGCAGCTTCCATTCCATACTGTCATACTAATCGGAACAGGTTTGGTTGGTAAGATCACCAATCCTAGATGATTAAGAATCATTTTATCTTCTCTGGAATGCAACCTCTTTGGATGGATACTGCCATTTAGGTCCCATAACCAGTTACCTATGATATTTTAGGCCTGAACCTCTAACTGGTAGTGATAAAATGGTTCATAGTACCTATGATATTTTTGGCATGTCAACAAATGTTCGCATTGTGGTTATTGTGGGCTATTGTGATGACCCGACTTTTCCAATCCCTAAGGCATAGGAAAGGTCGGTTCATCAACTTATTGATTTCTCAATAAGCCGTAACAAACAGGAGCCGACAACATAACAAAGATCTAAAGACAGAGGCAAGTGTAGAGTAAGCAATAATCAAAAAACTTAACAACAAAAATTATATCACCCTGAGGAACCAGGAAGAACCACCGGTGATGGCCAATTCAACACCTAAAATAGTGCTTCACAATAATGGTTCCTCGTGTGATATCAAAAGGACAAAACAAAGGCCTAAGGCCCAATATTCAAAGAATATTCTAACAAAAGTACCAAAAGAAGAAATCTAGTATTAAGGGAGAAACTCCTCAGCAGGTGTATCCAATTCCTCCTCAAGAAAGTAATCGGAGTCCTCCAGATCCTCTGATCCTAGGTCAGTCTCAGCACCTGTGACGTATAGTCGAGGGTGAGCTAACAACAAAGCCCAGTAGAGGAAACATGTCTATTTGCATTTCATTATAAGTAAAGGTTTTCAAAGACATAAATCGGATCAAATATGGTTTTTTAAAACATGCCTTGCAAACTAAATCTCCAGTTCTAATCATGAGTCAAAACTAATATATTCATCTGATGTGTTCAAAATCTTTTGAATTAGCATGCTTCTTGTCTTAAATTATAACTTAATTTTATCTCCCAAATTTTCTATAGCATGAGAGCGGATTACGTGACCGATGGGAAATCGTACTGACCATCGTCGTTCATGAACCCATTTTCTAAATAGCAACAAGCCCCTACGCTATGAGGGAAACTTACGCCAAAACAAACACCGTCCACACGGTTGGTAGAATCTAGGGCATCGTTCGTATGTACCTCAAATCGAATGCAAATGCTAACTTATATCAAAACTTATTATTCATAACATATTACTGATTCTTCAGAAATTCTGATTCGATGTTCACATTCAAAAATAATAGAGGTTCTGACGTTCAAATGTCACAGTTCTTAATCATAACAAAGTTCTCAAATTTCTGATTTGTATCTTAATTCCAGATTCTTATTAATGCTGTGTTCAAACTAATATTTCAAAAATTTATGTTCCTTATCAAAATATTCAAAGCAGTCCCTACTTATAATAGAATGCAAATACTATATACGGCTCCCCTACCTCAACAAAGACGCTTCAAAAACAAGCATAAGCAGTCCTCACAAAGGACTCCCAATTCAAAACCTACAAAGATTAACACTCTGAGTGTTAATATAGGACCAAAAGTCAAACCAAAAGCTTGCCAAGAAAAATCCGACAAAAATTTCAAAGGCCTGAAACAGGGCAAAATTCGACCCTCGAATTTCAAAAACTGCATCAGGCTTTAAAAATTAGAAAATCGACCCTCGATTTTCAATTCGATGGTCGAATTTCAAATTCGACCCTCGAATTCCTTCAGGTCTGTGTTTGTTAAAAAATTTTGGATCTTTGGGCCCTTTTTATCATCATTCAACCACATCCTTCTTATCAACAATAAAAATAACATATTCTACTCTAAACAAAACATAAATTTAACAAAATAAGGAGGTTTAAAAGTCTACCTCTTGTCGTTTAATCCGTTGTTTCCGTTGCACCGAATTTAAGCACCGGAGCTAAACCTTCAGGTTTGATAGGTCTAGAGCCTCCAATCAATCCATTATAATCTTTCCTTAGAGCACAGATCAGATCCTCACAGTGACATCCTCACCCCTATCCTTCTCTTCCAATAGCCCAAACAGATCAGAATTCAAGCCCAAGTCTAACCAATGATTGAGATGGGGAGAGGAATTTCAAAACTCACAAGATCTAGGATCAAGATGAGGCAAGGCTCATAAGCTTGTAAAAAATCCAACGAGAGAGAGAAGTTACACTTCTCTTTAAAATCTCTCTCTTATAATACAAGACAAAGCTAACTAAAAATCTAGATATTTTCTATTTACCACTTATCCATTTAACTTGCAAAAATTCTGGTGCTAAACACAAACATTCTACTTATTGTGTAAGTCATCGATTATATGACTTGCACACATCTTTAGATAAAATCCTTTGGCCATTATTCTCATCAAACACATAGCTAACCAAAAATCCAGAAAAATTCCTCAATAATTTCCAGACACGCTTATCGAGGTAAACGAAAAACAAGTCAAAAATATTAGGGATATTACAGCTATTGTAATGGGTTGAAAGAAAAACACTCCCAGAAGGCTTCATCAATCTGTTTAAGCATGGGGCTGTCTAGATAATTTGCCAAACTCGAAAATATTACCATATACATCTAGCAAAGAATGCATGTGACTGCAGATGCCAAAAAAACAGCTTCTTATGTCACAGCAGGTATAGCAAGGATCCCTGCACCTACCTATAGAATTTAAAGGCATTTAAAAAAAATGATCAAGAAAGAAAATAAGTTATCCTCCAAATAAAAGTGTCAGTTCTTCTAGTTCAAGAGATGCCAAAAATGGTGTATGAAACTTAAAGATTGTTTCATGCCTCGTCTACCAAGAAAAAATGGTGAAATGAAGTCCCTGGCAACCTCCATCTACAATTAGGAGGGAGAAAACTTAATTGAATTTATTACTACAATGGATTTTACATGTGTGGCTATGTACAATTGTAGATATGTCAGAAGAATCCATGTGTATGCATGCAAGTGAAGGATAATAATCAATTGCATGTAAAAAGGAATAGATATTTTCCAAGACTTGTATCAGCACATGGAAAATTTGAACCTGCATTAGTGTCAGCATGGCAAGGAGTACATAATCAAAGTTGAAGAACAAATGTTGACACTGCCGACTTGTATCTCTCCCCTCGTGTGCTTGAGGTTAAAATGAATTCAATCATTTGGAAGTTAGGAAGCAATTTTTTTTTAGAATTTTTCCTTTCAGTTCCCTCTCTTAGAAAAATTCTCATTTCACTGAGAAGTCCTACCAAAAGCCCTCTCTTCTGTTGCTTGTCATGGTCTTTAAGCTGGAGAGAGACATATTAAGCTATATATTGATACATGGAAAATGTATGGTGCAATTTACATGCAAGAGTAGCTCAGCTAATGCAGCATACGTGTAGCACAACTCCTTTCCACAATACAGGATTTGGGCCTAACCTGCCCATGTGCCTATAATAGGATTTGCCAATGGAAAAATTGTGCGCAATTGTGCGCATATGTGTAGCACAATTCCTTTCAACTGAACATCCATCTATTTTAGCCTACATAGATTCATATCTGCTTGAATTTTTATAGGCGTATATTAGTTTATTAGGCGAATTATCATCTTGATGACTTGAATTACTCAAAAATATATGATACCTAACATAATAAGTGGACGATCAATGAATAACATTCCATTATTCCTTCTATAAATGTATCTCTTATCACATTATTTTTTTTTAAAAAAAGCTCTTAACTCATACATAACATATATGAATGTATATTTATTCATAATTAAAAATAATAACAATAGAAAACAGGAATGATAATATTAAAATGGGCTGCAACGATATATTGATTAGAGCTAGAAATCAGACGATGGATACCATTTTCATGTAACTAATTTTGAGATCATTAACATATCATCATATGGTAAATTTATCGTGATATTGAGATGAGTTGCCCCAAAAGATATGAATGAAAATGATATCAGTAATCCGATTGAAAGTAGTCAAAGGTTTTTGAGTTTTGAGTACACTTAGTGAGTCATATTTAGCATTGCGTGTGTGTGTCAGTAGCAGCAGCCCTAAAAAGAAAAGTAGCAGGTATCAAGTGTCAGTGGCGGATTAGAGGTTCCTTTCCTACAGCCTGTCCACCCTTTAAACATCAAGCATCGTACCAACCCATCATCGCATACCAACCTTTGGATGAGATAGAAAGTGGGGGCGAGTTCCTCCATCTTTCCTTCCCTTGAAGCTGAACCCTTCTCTCCCACCATATCAAGAATTCATTATCATCTTCTTCCTAAGTGTTTTAGAAAGTAGCAGGTATCAAGTGTTGGTGTAGGAATCAGTTCACAGAAGCGCGACGTTCTGTTGTGGACAAAACAGGGAAGTATCCCAGCTAAGTGTTTTATTGCCCATGCTTTCAATAATCTGAAAGCATTAAAGAAGCTTCCCTAACAAACTTTCCCATGATTTATACTCTTTTTATTCATTTATTACCATTGAAGAAAAGCGCGGCCATGGATGGATGTCGTAGTGTAGCTGCTGTAGGACTGACTGATAATAATTGCTTCTCAAAATTGAGGTGTGTCATCGAACTATTTAATATGAAAAATTACTTTCAAATTTATCCCTGGATTATTAGGATTGATGTACAGATCTGACCATAAATATTAAGGGGTATTGGAGCAGATATTAGCAGTTCTCCCAATATTTATTGAGGTGGATATCCTATTGTTATAACCTGAGTTAACACAAATTTCTATGATAAGGAGATATATTAGGAAGGCAATTTCACAATTCCAACGTCCAAGCACTTCCAAATTATTTTCTGCCATGATCTTTTTCTATTTGCTTCCAGTTGTATTTCACCATTGTTACCCAATATGTTTATTATCAATTTTCTTTGCGTCCTCCTATTGTTTCTCGTTTACCTTTTTTTCTCTAGAAAGTGTTTCATGTTTTTATTTTCCATGACATTTTGAATTTCTGTTTCCAGGTCCATCAACCATGTCAAAAAAGGCATACTTATTGTAATGCAAGCTGCATTTAATTATCATATGCATAATTTATGTTGATATAAGTTTTGGTCATTCATCATATGTATATGACTTTTATTTAAGGATTTGTTCTTTAGATCCATTATTCTTGGAGAGTATGAAACTGCTTCATATTTTCTATTTAATTTCAGAAGTGCGGTTGAGATGCTGGAAACAGAGCTGAGGGATCCTGCAGTAAAGTCAAATTTGTTCTCAGAAGAGAAGACGTCATCTGTTTTTCCAATAGCAGCTGCAAGTGAAACTAACACTGTGAGTTCTGTATTCTCATCCTCTGAGTCTAAAGATTCACTAAATTAGTAACATGTTCTAAAAATGCAGAGATCATCCTCTGTTGATGTGATGACAACATTTGCATTGTTATTGGCTTAACAAAATTTTGCATTTGTCTTGGTAATATCTAAAATAATGAGGGTTCAGTAGTTTTTTTAGCATTATTAAACATTTAATAATGTTTGTGTTCCTATTCCTTAATTCATCTGGTATTGTTATCCAATACATCTATGAGAACATCCGTTTCTTTTTAATTCTTATTGATTTGGTATATATTGTTATCCAATACATCTATGAGAACAATTAGGTTGGCATGGGCATGCATGTTTGGGTGGGGGCGTACATGCAATGCCGTGTATGGTTGGTGTGTGTGTTCGGGTATTGCACGTGTTTTGTGGGTGTGTGCATGCATCTGTGCACATAAACACGGCTTTAAAATATTTGCTAAGAACTACCATAACACAAACTATTACCTTCTAATAATATAAAATTTTAGGTAGAAGCTTGCAAGCTTTGGACTGTTATGTAAACAGTTAAATTTATTTCTGCCAAATCCTCAAGGCACCCAGAGCCTCTAGGGTGAAGATGAGAGCTTGGAGGATCCCAAAAATCTCAACCTGCGTGTTGTGAGCCACATTGCATGGACTATATGTAGCAAAGAAAAGTTGTCGATTGTTCCTACCAATTAGCCCAAAACAGTCGAACCATCAGTTATAGCACCATCTAAATTTGGTCTTTGAGCATATCTAATTCATTGTTCGACCATTAGTTATAGGAGTGTCAATAGGTCAGGTCGTTCTATCAAATGAGCAGGTCAAGGGAAAATTACAAAAGCATAGCCTAGGCCCGACTCAATAGGATATTGAGTCCGACATGTCTTAAGTCAACAAAATGTGTTAAGCATAGCCTAGGCCCGATCTCCCAAAGTGGGCGACCCCATCATGGTGGAGCTCACAAACCAGCTCTCCCTACTGCGGGTGTTCTGATTCTGGCATGGAACTAGGTAGACAAGTAAAAATAATAATATTATACACAAATGTGTAAATATTTGTTGCAAGTAGAAAATCTAATTTGATTTTTCATTTATTTTAGTTTGGAGAACCATGGGTTGATGGATGTGTAATTATCCCAGAAGAAACCTTTGCTTCTTTTTTTTATCGAAGAAGAAACCTTTGTTTACAGGTTTAAGCCTTTAAAGTTGATTAGGTAATCATAACTTTATTCATTTATTCATAAGGTAATCATACAAATTTTGTTAATTTATTATTATTATTTACATTCTTTTGTTGGAGGTTTTGGTGACCCATCACAAAACAGATTTATTCTACTTTTGAGTATATAAATTCTAATTTTGTTCTTTATGCTAGCGTCTGTTTTTTATAGTTTTCATTGAAGGTCCCTATCGCCCAATTTTCGTATAGATATCTGTGTCTGAGAGTTGAAGGAGGTGGCAGGACCCTAGATGATGAAACCGAGCATCAATGTTGACCCCTAATTTTTTTTTTTAATTCTTTTCAGGTAAGTTGATCATCTTTGGCCATGTGTACAAACCGGGTAATGTCGCAGCAAATTCCTTAGCGGAAGAGGAGGCTGCAATGGTTCTTGCAGGTTTGGTTGACTCTCTTGTGATTTTTTTTTTTTCATTTATGTTGTAGTTGTGTTTGGGGTGGTGTGTAAGCAACTAGATCATCCTCCCCTTGTACTCTGTTTTCCTTTGGGTTTGAAACAAAAAAAGATCTTTTGCGGCGATAACATCATACTGTACCATGAGTTGTCACTGTCCAAGTCTATCATTACCCTTTATTCCATAATATATAGTGAACAAATAATTATTTTTGTTTAAAGAAGTAATTTAGGGAGCCCTTGCATTTGGTTTAAAAGAAAGAAATGGTATTTTGGGGACTTGTACCATTTGAGGCCACCGCCTAAGCCGTCTGATTTGAAGGCAATAATCCAAAGATCTTAGGTAAAAGATATTAACACCAAAGAGGATCTGTATCATATGATTCATGCAGTCAAAAGCTACTCTCTAACTTATAAGTTGTCCAAGTTGAATTATGGTAGAAATTAAGTTTTGTGCCAATTTTGTGCTCCAGAAATCTTTAGATCATCACCTTCATCAATGGTTTAGATGGTGTTTGCACAAGGCACAAGTCCCCAAAGTCACAGTTCTGCCTTTTGAACTATGTTCGAGGGCCAATTTCTGGTGTGCAAATAATGGCTCCATATAATCTACTTTATTATATATATATTTTTTAAATTATTTTCAATTGCAGTTGTTGCCTCTATATCTGCTGGAAATGATGAGTTTGCAAGGACTACGATTGCTGATGCAATTGACAAAGTTGCGGACCAGATGGTGTTTTGTCAATTGAGTCTTCATCGTCCGTTACCTTTATATTATCTTTCTGCACATATCATATTTCCTTATGTCATGTTATGATTTCTTTATCTTCTGGTCCTTTGGGCCTGCCTTGCAGATTGACAAAGGTTATCTCTCACCACAATTTGTCACAAACCAAGAGAAGATGATTGCAGGATTTGAGAATGCTAGAGTTTTGGTGACTAATCAGAATATCTCAACCATTAGGGACATCATTCCTTTGTTGGAGAAGATCACACAATTGAGAGCCCCTTTGCTTATTGTTGCTGAAAATGTCACTGGGGAGGCCGTGGCTACCCTTCTTGTGAACAAGTTGCGTGGCATACTCAATGTTGTTGCAATCAAAGCACCTGGTTTCAGTGAGAGGCGAAAGGCTATGCTTCAAGATATTGCCATTTTGACAGGTACAAAGCTTCATTAAGGAAGACTTGAATTTGAGGAAGTAAATCTGGGTACCAAATGCATATCTATGTGTGTGTGTACATATATGCATAAATACTAGATGTTAGTGAGAAGCTGGGTTAAGAGTATTCAAATCTCAATTGAGAACTGAATCAAGATTTTCATAGTACTCAATTTGGATTTTTGAGGAATCAAATCGAGATTCTCTGAGTTTTTATCTCCATGTCTTGTCTCATATTTAATCCAGTTGTTTTCAATTTTTGTAGAAAACTGTTACATTTAACTAAATCGAGTCATGAGAAAGTATAGTTGACTTGGAAAGATTTTTCGAGCATTCGTTTTCTTTATCTACTGATCAATAGTGGGGATGGGTGAATACAATTGGCTTAATTGGATGGTTTAATGATTTAATGAGATTTGTTTTTGTAGAGTTGCTGTAACAACCCAGATTTTTAGATTTTATTTTAACGGTGGTAGATGATGCACCACACTATGTACTGTGCTAACGCTCCACATCAGAATCGAAACCCACCTTTTAAAATAGAAAATTTCTAATTTTTCTCATATCAAAATTAGACTCATTGCGAAGTGCTCGTCGATACGATTCCAACGATATATAATTTGACGATTTCTGACAAGAATATAAAAAGTTATGCCCATTTTAACTGATCAAGCAAGTCAAAGGGTATAATTGTAATTTCGGGAGAGAAACACCAATTGCTTTGGTGCTTATGCAAAACGCTGGAACGAAACCTTTGCTCAAGCTATCCAAGTTACGTATGAATTCTCTCCATTATAAAATTTTATACCATTATAAATAAAACTTTAAAAGCTCTCTCCTCTCAATAATAAGAAATTATTCTCTCTCGAGACTTAGAGGAGCCGATGCCTTGGGAATCGACCTTTTCAACCCGAATCGCCGTTGATCTTCCGTTCACGCTTCAAGAGGTGGGTACCCATCAATCCATCTTGTTCTTCTCAGATCTCGTCGCATAGGATGCGTTCGATCGCGCATCGACGGGTTTAAAAATCTTATTTAAACCCAAATATCTCATAAATTAATAGATCTATATATTTAATATATGCTTTCCCTTGAAAGTTATATATTTTGTAAATTGGGTTTATATGTTATTTCTCTTTTCTTTTCAAAAATTCCTTTTGTTTGAGCCATTAATATTCTACCTTATATAGAGTCATAAGATTGAATATGTTTACTTCCTCTTTTATGTCTGTAAAATTAATTAAATTTTAATACTTATAAATTTGATAGATTGACTTAATTGACATAATATCATATTGATATTATTTATTTCTAAATCTATATAGTATAAATTTATCCTTCTACTAAGGCTATAATAATATATATTATTGTTGCAAGTTTATATTATTATTTATTTAAAATTAATTAAGCCCAAAAATTTAATTATATTTTTATTTTATTTAAATAAATAATAGATTACACCAACTTAAAGTTTTGGGTCCGAACTTGCGGCTACGAACCCGAATTCACGTCCATGAACCCGACCTCGCGACCATTGATGCACCTGTCTTGGTATTTTGGCCATAACTTTTTATTCCGATCTCGGATTAATGTGATTCTTGCGGCATTGGAAAGAAGACAGCGAGCTTTACAACTTTGTGTGAAATAGCCATTTCACGAATTTGACTTTTTAGAGGTCAAAATAGAGCAACAAGTCGGGTTCAATTTTGAATGAATCAAGGCTATTCGAATTTAAGATTATTTTCTAAATATCATGACCAAAGTTCTTATGTATATTATATTGTAAAGTCTTTCGATCGATGGTCATGATAAATCATAACTTAATAAGTATAAATATTATTTAATTTAATTATCTAATTATTATATATATATATATCAATTTTATCAACTAAGCGACCTCTTCGATAATACAGTGTTAGAACTTCGATGTCTTTATAAAATCGAACTCTGACTTTTACGATTATCGAAATCACACTTATAACTCTATTCTATAATTATATTTGTGTGGTATGTAAATAAACATAAATATAAGCATAATCAAAATCTAAGTATAAACCGTTCTGTATGTGTGATACTTTTGTATTTGCAACTTAATCAATTTATACGAGTTAAGAATATGTTAGATCATGAGTACGAGAGTGTATGAGATCATGCCTACGCTTGGTGGTGATTCGCCGAGATGGTATCGGCGAGGAATACACCGCCTTATAACTCATGGTGGAATGGGACCCATGACGAGTCGGGTGAGTGTGAATTCGTAACCCGTTGCACGGTGGCATATCTGATGATCCTATCACCCCAGTTTTAATCTGAGAGGATAAGATATGAGATATGATACGAGAATCGGGCATTGGGCCTTTAGTGGTGAGATTTCTTTTACGGTCACGTGAAACTCAGAATATTGGCGTCCATGTACGGATGCAACACCTCTATGGTAGTATAAACTATCACACGAAGTACATCCAGATGACTACGGAACCTTTTTCTTGGGAAGCGTGAATTAGGAAAGTAGTTTCACTATAGTTTGTCATAGGATTAAGTATAAGTTTATAATAAGATATGAGTATGAGATAAGATAAGTTATGATGCGAGTACGATAATAAGACATCGCTGTGTAGGCCAGCAAAAGATAAAGAACTTAAGTCTCTGTACGTGCCGTTCCTTGCGTAGCCACCGTAAGGGCAACAACGTCTTTCAGCCAAGACGGATCTCTGGGAGAGATTATGAGTATGAGTGAGTTATGAGTGAGTTTGGCCATTATGTCTCCCCATTGGCTGGGTGGTGGAGTATGAGTATGACACGAGGGCGTTATAATATGGTGGTATGATACTATGTTGACCCTCCCATAGTAGCTCGAGCAGCGACTCTGGCACAGGTCGTTTAGGATTTCACTAGTATGTTAGTTACGCTCATGCGATGTAGCGTATAATGAGAATGATAATAAGACATGATATAATATGTTATGAGATATGGTAAGGCACGTTAGGATATGAGTGTTTAGATCATGGTCTTGCATTTATGATATGATATGAGTTTTACGATATGCACGTGATTTTGTCTTCCTTTTGTTATCTGCTTTGAGATATTATGTTTATCACTCACAAGATGCACCCACAATGCACCTGAGTAGTATGGGGTGGATTGGTGGTATATCCACTGAGTTTACGTGACTGAGTAAACTCATCCCACGATAATCTAACAGTTGCAGGTGATTACGCTAGTGGAGTAGACGCTAGCCATCTAGATCTCGCCGAGGCTGATTTCATTGATTCCGCGGGCGTTGAGTACCAGGAGCCTTTGGAGGGCTTATGCTATCAGGAGGACTACGGTGCTGATCTTGATTCGAGTGCCGGTTACTGATCATTGTGGACTTGGTATTGAGTTTTATTGATACTAGTACTACGGATTTTATAGTTTATTTTATCGGATTTGTCTCCGACTGGATTTACATTTTATTGGCGGATTATGATTTTATTACACTTATTCAGCATTTATGATTATTTTATATTCCACTTTGGTATGTTGGCTTTCACGGATTTCGTGGAACCATTATTGCACGAGAACTCTGATTAGGTGTATGTCCGCTTAGCATATCCGGGATATGTGCGGGTCATAACTCGGAATTCTAGGCCCTCGGGATGGGGTAGAATTTCGGGTCGTGACAGTTGCTGTCAGACTGCCTACTGTAGAGGTGAGATACAACTATCTCTGTGTGGAAGCAGAGTGTGAAGTAGTTCATGTCAAGCCCCTCCCTACTCTATGGAATTCTACCAAATTCTTGTTTTCTGTAAGTGTCGTTTTAATTAGGTGATGTTTACTAATTTCTTCGCTCTATTTAGGAGTTATTTTATGCATTTATAATTATTGGTCATATCAACCTTTCTGGGTTTCTCTAGATTGAAGACTCTCTCTTAGATTTTCTGTTCAAGATTAGACCCCAGTTACTATTGAGCCTTTTTCTTGATTGATATTTCTTTTTTGTTCAAGTAGAGTTTATATATATATATATATATATATATATATATATATATATACAACTCTAGAGAACCTATGAAGTACAAAAAACTCCATATTAAAAATTCCTAAAGTAATGGAGCTATCAGTTGTTATTTGGGTTTCATTTGATTGAACTTTTCAAAAAAGTAATTTGAAAGATTTATTGTTAATGAATTTTTCTATGGACCAAGTTTTTGCAAAGCTATCAGGTTCCAATTCTCAAGAAACCAAGATCAGCATCATAAAAGGTGTCAGTGGCATCATTAGGCCCTCTAGGTAATATATATTAGTGTTACCAAGTCAGACAATTAGAAACCAATTCTTTATATAATTTAATGGCCAGTTCAAATTGGAGTCAAAATCAAAATTTTATAATTTAATGGCCAGCTCTAATCTTAGCTAATAGTCTTACTTTTTGTAGTGAGCTTGTGCTAAGGTAAAAAGCTTAGGCTCTTTAGCATGTAAGTTCGAGTTCGGAGAGCGGCCACTTTGTGGGTAAGAAGTCAGAGGTTAGGTCTCTATCTTGTCCACCCCTCGAACACCCCCCATCCATACGAGAACGGCACTGGGCAATGGCCTTTAATCACAGATGTTTTTTATAAATTTTTTTTGCTTTTTATGGACGTTCCCATTTTCTGTTTTGGAATCTCATAATCTTAGGAGCCAGATCTCAAATCTTCTGTGAAATCCCTCTCCGAAGGATAAGACCACCTATGCTTATATTTAGTCCTTTGTTGTCTCTCTATGTTAATTTTAGCAAGTACGTCTCAGAAATTTTATGGCTCTTTATTTTCATGTTACATCAGCAAATTGAATACTGTCATCGATTGCTGCTGATGGGTTTCATTGAGTTTGCGCTTTGTTATTAAATTTGCGCTTTATTTTGATCTTAAAGCTTGAATTTTGGGGACTGATCTTTGATGGGTTTTTTTATTTCTGGTGTAGAATTGGTGGGGTTGTTTGTCATCGACGGGAATTCACGAGAGGAGAAGAATTAGGATTTGGATTGAAAGAGGTTTGATTTCACATGTTATCTTTAAGCAGGAGCAGAGCTCAGCCGAGGGCTAGTAGATCTTGGTCTTTTTCAGGTGGGTTTTGTCTCGTTATTTGATAAATGCAAGATTTTTTTTAATTATTATTATTTTATTTTATTTCCAGTAATCAAATTTGTTAATGTTTATTCCAGATGGACTTTTTTAGCTTAAAAGAAGGTATTTTGGTTCTATTAAACCGATCAGATCTTTGTAGTCAAATACATGGGAATTTAGTTTTTTTGATGACTGTATATATATATATATATATATATATATATATATATATATATATATATATATATATATATATATACATTCATTTCCTATTGATGAAGTGGAGAAAAACATGATTTTTTTTTTCAATTTGATGGAGTAAAATAAGGGTTAAACTTCCTAATAGCTTGTTTTATTTGATATCCTTATTTATTTTGATAACTCGAATTTACATTTTTGTGAAATATTGGGCATTAGAAAAAGGCACGTTGTTTAATTTTAAGGAATAAGTGAGGAGGGGGTTATATGTGAGACACTTGTTTTTTATTAATTTTTAAACAAATGATTTTATATGCTTACAATAATGTTTTTGTTCCCTCCTGTAAGAATCAAACATGCTTATATGGTTGATTGGACCATTTTTTTTTGTTAAATAAGAAAAAGTTGTGTAACAAATCACAATTTTTGGGTTGTAATTTATTGATAAGTAAAAATATATATAAACACATCATTGATCGAACTGCTTTTTTTATCATCATAATATACAATTTTTTGAATGTACAATTTTGGAGAAGTTTGTTTTGTCTGTTCTCTTGGACATTAAATTTGGATCGATTAATTTCTTTAATTGTATGCATTTTATTGATCAGAAAGAAAACACAAATTGTTATTTGTATTTCTTATTAACTGATAAGACAATGTAGAGCATACATTTTTTTAAATTCCACACATATACATTTATCAACTACAATACTTTGAGAGATGCTTTATCAAAATCCATTATAAATAACAAAATCTCTAAGGATCTGACTGTCTTGAATCATGATTGTCGTGCTTTCAAGAATGGATTATATAGATTCTAGACGAAGGCCTTATTTTCTTGGTAAAGTTCTTTTGGCTGCAATACTCACAACCCTTTGCATTTATTATGCTGAGGCATTCACCTGGTTTTAGTGGCCCAAGTCCGATAAATCCTTGACCCATATATGTTGGTGATCATATTGTTATTGTGAATGCTTTTAGGTAGAAATGATTATAAAAACTAGTGATTATATTATTCATGCTCAATAAAGAGCCATAAAATTTCTGAGACCTTTGTTTTCTCACTGTAGCAAATAGGTACCAGGTTGGGTTCAGGTCGGGTTTAGACTAATTTGAATACAAGCTATTTATATAATAGGCCAATATTTTCAACCAGCCTATTAGATAAGGACTCCTTAGATGGAAGTCATCACTATCTTAGTTTAATGATGTTTTCCTTTTGATTTCACGCGAAACTTTTCAATTAAAAGCTCACCTCAAACGGATCATTAGGAGACATGGACACTTAGTAGAAGAGGCGAAGCAAATTTATTTATTTTTTTCTTTTATTTTAAAAATGGGTCATGGGGTCCTTAGATTGTTAACTCTCTTTATTTTCTTCTTCTTTTTGTTTGAATAAAATTATTGAACATGTAGAGTTTAAAATGTTTGGCTGATTTGAAAGATTGGATCATAAGTTGAGATGCAACATTTTGTTTGAATAAAAGAATTGGGCATCTATTTTTTTTATTAATGGCATTTAATGAATTTTATTTGAGTTGAATGGATGTGTTTAAATATGAGATTAATAATTTATTTTTTTTATATAATTTTTTTTTTAATATTAAAAAAAGCATTAAAATTTTGCATGAAAAAAAAAGCATAAAAAAAATTGTATAATTTTTTTTGAAAAAAAAATAGTAGTTTTTTTTTTTTAATTTATATAAAAAAATAATTGCTAAAAGCAGTGATTTTTTCTATGACTATTAAGAGCAGTCATTGTTGTAGTTCATAAACCACTGTCTTGTATAGTGGTAAAAAAAAATCACTGCTTTTTTTACAATTGTTTAGGGCAGGAGTTTTTTTGAAAAAAATCACTTTTTTAAGGCAATGATTTTTTTGGGTTTTTCACGTAGTGATAAGCTTCATCATGTTATTAAATATAGTCAAGGGTTATTATCTGATTCAAAATTTGACTACAATAGATCATATAATAAATATTGTGTTCTTATGCACAGGAGATTTATAGATCATGAACTTCAAATTAGATGACTCAGATTGTATTTTCAAATACTACATATACCTAAAATACTAAGTCTTTCTTTAAATTTTGTGTTAAAGCCAACTTTTCGAGTGCAAGTAATGGCTCTCATAATAAAAATTGTGCCGTATGTCTAGTTGTGGTGATCGATCAGTTACCATATACCAAATCTCAGATCCAATATATGCCAATAGATGCATTATGCGCACCCATGACAATGAAACAATTAACCATCTGTTTCTACACTGCAAAAGTGTAAATAACATGTGGAGGAAATAATTTGAGTTTGGAATACTTTTGCTCGTTCCCTACCGGGTGGTTGATATGGTCAATAATTGGAACTCACTTCCTTTTAGAAAAGAGGGGCGGAGGTTCAATTTTCGATGTCAAGGACCATGTTTTGAAGTCCTATAGCATTTAGTGTTTATAATAATAATAATAATAATAATAATAATATTATTATTATTATGAGGGAGACGGTTCCTTCCTCCAAAAGAGGACAGTCACTCTCTTCCAAGGTCCACGGGAAGCACGAGTTGATAGTTTAGATCAATTTTTAAAAAAGAACTTTCGAAAAAAGTTTTTTCAAAACATAAGGCAATATTTGACTAGTTTTGTAATATTCTTGATATTTTTTACTTATTTTCGTTTATCTCGGTAAGGGTGTCCGAAAATTATTGTGGAATATTTTTGGATTTTTTGGTAAGCTAAGACTATAATAAGATAAGTGACTGAAGGAATTTGTCTCGAGAGGTGTGCAAGTCATGCAATTGATGACTCACACAATAAGGTTGGTGTTTGTGTTTGACACCGAATATCTTTTCAACTTAAGTGGATAAGTTGTAATTATAAATATCTAGATTTTTATTAGGATTTGTTTTATAAGAGAGAGAATTGCAAGAGAAGTTACACTTCTCTCTCGTTTGAATTAGAATTTATAATCATTTGCCTTGCCTTTGATCTTTAGATCTTAAGAGCTTGAGAATTCCTCTCCCCATCTCAACCATTAGTTAGCCTTGTGCTTGAATTCGGATCATTTTGAACTATTGAAAGAGAAGAGAGATGTGGAGAGTGAGAAGTTCTATGTGATTTTGTTGTTGATGAGGCGGTGACCACCTCTTTCTGAATATGGCTGATTTGAAGATCTAAACCTTTGAGCTTTGAGATTGGTTCTGGTGCGTGTATTGGTGCAACGGGATCAATGGATTAAGCGACAAGAGGTAGGTCTTTAAAACCTCCTTGTGTCTTTTTAGTTTATGTTTTGCTTAAATTAGAATATGGCGTTCATTTAAAATAAGATGGTTATGGTTAAATAAGAGAAAAAGAGTCCGGACATGGAAGTTTTGACAGCCACAGAACTAGCTAAATTCGAGGGTCGATTTTCAAATCGAGGGTCGAAATATGTTTTTAGAGGCCTAATGCAATTTTGAGAATTCGAGGGTCGATTTCTAATTCGAGGGTCAAATTTGAAAATCGACCATCGATTTGAAAATCGAGGGTCGATTTTCTGAGTTTTAAAAAGTTTGAGACAGTTTTGAAATTTGAGGGTCGAAATTGAATTCGACCATCGAATTTCAAATTCGACCCACGAATTTGAATTCGAGGGTCGAATTCTGTCCTGTTTCTCGCACTTGAAATTTTGTAGGATTTTTTTCTCGGCAAGCTTTTGGTTTGATTTATTTGTTCTATATTAACACTGAGAGTGTTAATATATGTAGGTTTTGAGTATTAGAAGTCCTTAGTGAGGACTGCTTATGCTTGCTTTTGAACATTCTTTATTGATGTAGGGGAACCCTGTATTTAATTTGCATTGAATTATAAGTATAACTATTTTGACTGTTTCATTTAAGAAGCATAAATTTTGAGATCATTTGTTTGAAAACAGCATGGATAAGAACTCTGAATATATGACACAAAATCGAAAATTAGAAACTTTGTTATAACTAAGAACTTCGTAATTTGAACCTCAAAATCTCAGTTAGTTTTAAATCAGAACTTCGAATCAGAACTCTGAAAAATCAGTAATATGTTATGAATGATAAGATTTGATATATGTTAGCATTTGCATTCGATTTGAGGTACGTCAGAATGATGTCCTAGATTCTACCAATCGTGTTAACGGTATTACTTTGGCGCAAGTTTCCCTCATAGTGTGGGGACTTGTTGCACTTCAGAAATGGGTTCATGAACGACGATGGTCAGTAGGATTTTCCCATCGGTCACGTAGTCCACTCTCATACTATAGGAAATTTAGGAGATAAAATTAACTTATAAATTTAAGACAAGAAGCATGCTAAATCAGAAGATTTTCGAACACATTAGATTTATGTTATCAGTTTTGACTCAGGATTAGAACTGGAGATTTAGTTTGCAAAGCATCATTTGAAAACCATATTTGATCCGATTTCTGTCTTTTGATAATCTTACTTATGATAAAATGCAAATAGATTTGTTTCCTCTATTGGGCTTGGTTGTTAGCTCACCCTCGACTATACATCACAGGTGCTGAGACTGACCTTGGATCAGAGGATCTGGAGGACTCCGATTACATTCCCGAGGAGGAATTGGACATACCAGCTGAGGAGTTTTTTCCTTGATCTTAGATCCCTTATTTTTGGTACTTTTGTCAGAATATTATTTTAAATATTGGGCCCTCGACCATTGTTTTGGTTTTTTTGATATCGCTCGAGGAACCATTATTGTAAACCACTATTTTAGGTGTTGGATTGGCCATCACCGGTGGTTCTTTTTGGTTCCTCACAGTGATAGATAAATTTTGTTATAGAAAGCTTTTGTTTTTGGATTAATATATGTGTTGCCTTTATCTTTAGATCTTTGTACTATGTTGCCGGCTTCTGTTTGTTACAGCTTATTGAGAAATCAATATGTTGATGAACCAGCCTTTCCTATACCTTAGGGATTGGAAAAGTCGGGTCGTCACAAGTTTCAATAGTCTACATTTCACGACTTAAAAAATACATGGTGGAGATGAGTTTTCAAAATTAATTATTTTTAAAAATGATCTAAGCAATGCACCCAAAGCTCATGTGGCATTGAAATAATAATAATAATAATACTTCTAAAATTGAATAGAGGTTAACTTTGGTTGCTGCATCAATAGACTAAATATATATTTCCTTTTTGTTTTTTTGAGATGTAATATATATATCCTTACTATTATTATACAAGCACGAATGATTTTTGTCAATTTTAGTGTTTTCACACTTTAGGAATAAAATACTCCTAAACTACTCTATATATCTCCTTACTATTATAAAAGCACGAATGATTTTTTTTCGATTTTAGTGTTTTCGTTCTTTAGATACAAAATACCCCTAAGCTACTCTATCTACCCTCATGTTCTTTCTTATATGTATCCCTATATTATTTATATTTTATAACTTTATATCACTAAGACTTCTAATTAAACTAAGACTCTTCAAGCTAAGGGGAACATTTAGTCTCAAGAATGTAAAACTCGAGCCCCATAATTTCACGAGGACTCCTTCCTTTTTTGGACTAAAGGATTACCTTCTTAGGGTAACATTATTTACACTCATTAAACCTGTGAAGAACACACGCATTTTCACCATAATAAATAGTTGGTAGCCTTGAATCAGATGATGGAGATCATTTTTCTTCTCAACCTTCCACATAGTAGATTTTGATATCATGGCACCCTATCAGACAGTCAGATCGTGATTTCACATGGC
This sequence comes from Chloranthus sessilifolius, assembly GCA_021018995.1. Classification (NCBI taxonomy): domain Eukaryota; kingdom Viridiplantae; phylum Streptophyta; class Magnoliopsida; order Chloranthales; family Chloranthaceae; genus Chloranthus; species Chloranthus sessilifolius. Next base: position 143,457,886 of record CM037590.1, on the reverse strand, counting down.
ACACTTCCTCAAAATTGATCGTGACTATGGGCGTATCTATTAGACCATCACATTTGTTTGTGTGTCACGTGGAATCAACATGTAACGGTCTAATAGGTATGCCACGATATCAAGATCTATTGCGTGAAAAATTGGGAAGAAAACGATCTCCGTAGTTTGATTCAAGGATAACCAACGATTTTTTCTTGTAAAGGGCTCTTTACTCTCGAGAATGTAAATTTCGACCCCATAATTTCACCATGACTTCTTTCTATTTAGGACTCTAAAGGATTACCTTATTAGGATAGCATTATTTACACCTATTAAATCTGTGAAGAACACACATTTTTACCATAAAAAATAGTTGACTGTCTTGAATCAAATGATGGAGATCATTATTCTTCCCAACCTTCCACATACTAGATCTTGACATCATGGCGCCCCTATTAGAGAGTTAGATCGTGATTCCACATGGCACACTTCCCCAAAACTAAACATGATTCTAGGGTACCTATCACTTTTGGATGTGTGCCACGTCCCACGTGGAATCAACATATGACCATCTAATAGGTACGCCACGATATCAAGATCTAGTACATGAAAAATTGGGATGAAAAATGATCTCCATCGTCTGATTCAAGGTAATCAACGATTTTTTTTTTCTGGAAAAGAACGTGTGCTCTTCACAGAAAAAAAGGGGTACATATAACACCACGCGTTATCTTATAGGGTGGCACTACTTGCTGCCCTTTTTCCTGTGAAGAACACATGCATTTCAACCATAAAAAATTTTGATTGTCTTGAATCAGATGATGGAGAACGTTTTTCGTCCCAATACTCGATACTATAGATCCTGAGATCATGGCTCAACTATCAAACAGTTAGATCTTCATTTAACATGGCACACATCTCCAAAAGTGACACTTGAGACTTTCTCAGAACACCCATGATCACGATCACTTTTCGAGATTTGTGTCTCATGGAATTAATATCTGACAGTTTGATACGTGCACCATATTTTCAAGATCTATTGTGCCGAAGATTGACGAAAAACGACTTCTATTATTTGACTTATATTTGTTTGACTTTGTGGAGTTATTGTCAGTAAAATTTCTCCTACATTAATTGTCTTAGATGGTGTGCATCATGGAACTCCATCTAAGCCGTTTGATTTGAAGGTCATGATATATGCAAATCTTCACTAACGGAGAATATTTCATCAAACAATCAAACAAAATTTTAATACCCTCATCAAACCTTAATAAATATGATAGTTATAGGATTTAGATGACATGATGCCTATTTTTTAGGAAGAATGGGGTGTGTACGATGATCTTACATCATTAAAGTTCAGTTACGATCGTACACCATTATTGTACATTGTATTTTCATCTTGAACAATCACTCAAGGAATTATGCGCATAGACATATGTGAATCATCTCATTCCAAGTGTCAAATGACTCGGAACTATGGTATCAAAACTTGGTTGACACCGAGACGTATTGGTGATACATATCGATTTTATCGAGAATCGATACTGATACAGGTCTGTATCGGTCGATACTGTCTCGGTATCGGTTGATACTAACCTACACAAGTACTTTTTTCTATTTTAACAACATTTTCTCAAAAAGAAACATATTCACCGATACAATATTGACAATACCATATCCGTATCGGTTCAAGATGGACCGATGCCTTATACCGATACCAAGTTTGATAAGTTGACCTATTAATAAATTTTAATATAAGCCATTAAAAATAAGATCTATTCAAATTAGAGTGCACATATCAAGGAATTCAAACTATTAGATCTGAGTACTTAAACACATGTCATTGTTTATATTAAATGCAAGGTTGATAATAATTTGCTTGAATTGGATAGTATATTCGTCATATATTTAGGGTGATTTTAGTGTGAATGATATGTGACTATTTAAATGATGTGAGTTTGTACAAGTAGCACAAATGTAGCCAAAGAATTATTTTTTATTCATTTTCTATCATTTATAATGCTATATTATTTTATTTAATCATCTTTAATAAATTTTATTTAATTATACTTTTCTTAGGATGAGCATAAGTAGATAAGGCTTCAAACCAAACTTTCTGTTGCTATTAAACTTGTCAGTTATGGAGCCGATCGACCTGTTGACAATACTACATACGTAATAACCTTGATTATTTTTGTTGACATTGAGTCATTGACTTTTGAGGAGAATATAACTACATCTATTCGAACCTGTGAAATATTCATACCCTTTCGAAGTAGGCACGTCAATTTTCGAGGACGAAAATTTTTTAAGGTGAGAAGAATGTAACAACTCAAAAAAATTTTAAATGATGGATCGTCAACCTTTGACGAGAACGTGACCTTTTGACTAATTTGACCATAATCAAATCATTTGACCTGGGTAATGTGGCCTCAAGCCCACTTTTCATAATTGGGGGTACATGCCAAACATGTTTGTCAAACACATTAAATCCCAACTCGTACCTTGTGTGGAGCGCATGCATGTTTGTGCATGTTGCACAAAAACCCAAGCCCAATAACCTAACTTATCACGTGGCACCCAATCAAATATACGTTTTTGACAGGCTGCATGATGCCGCCTTGAATTTTTAGGATAAATAATTAATAAGAATGAATTTTCGTATGAATAGGGAAGTTAGATCTCAGGTTTTGGCCTTTGGAAAAGAGCCCATACATCGACTCATAGTGTGTCGGCCTAACCCTAAATTGACCTCTTAGACCTCGAACTTTTGACCCTTAAGCGCCAACGGTTAAGAGGTTTAGGGATTTAAAACTGATTGGGTACAAATTGGACTCGTTAATATACTAAAGATTGGGTGTGTTAACTTCACGCAGAATTAAAACTCTTTGGATAAGCATCAACACATTAGTTTAGTGTGCTTGATTAATACTGAAACTAAACTCTATTTGTGGATAAGAACGAACACACTAATACGGTGTGTGCACTTAAAGCGAAACCAAACCCTTGTGGATAAGAACAAATACATTTGTTCGGTGTACTCAATTCGCGCCGAAACAAACCCTTAAGTTAAAAGTGAAACCCTCACATGGGTTTCTCATTGTTTGCAAAAATTAGAGGAGAAAAAGGAGAGAAGGAGGAGATGATTTACTCCTCACGTGAGCCCCTCGCACGCCGAAACCTCAGATTCTTTGTAGAGCTTCCGCACGATTCTCCAATTCATCGCAAGAATCGTGCCGCAGTTACGATTGAAGAACGTGAGAGAAATCTATTCGCTACCAAACCCTCTTTTTTCGTTTTAGCCCAAACCCCATCTATCTTGCTCTAGACCCTTCTATTTCACTCAAGAGAGCCTTTGAGTTGTGGGTTAGTTGAGGGGATTCGATCTTCGTCCATTACGATCGAAAGAAGAAAGGGGTTTCAAGCCAACAGAAGAACGCGAGGGCTGCGGCGTCGATTTTCGTCGATTCGACCTTCTTAGACTCCGTATACACGATTTAAAATGTAAGATCTGATTTAAATTGGTTATAAATTATGGGTGGTTTGGAATGTGTGTGATTAATGTGGATTTAAATGTCTTGAAATTCGTGTGGAAAGTGTGAGTGAAAATGTCGAGAAGTCGTAAGAAAAAGGAAAAAAAAGGGGTTTTTGAAACTCAGAAATCCACAGAGTTTCTACATCTCATGTGCGCGAGGTTTTCTTGTCATGCGCACGAGCAACCTTCAGAAGGGCTCCATTGAGCCTCGCGCGCATGAGAAAGGGACTCCAGTGAGTCTCTGTTGCTCGCTCGCGCGAGCTAGATATGTGTCACTGGACTCGCTCGCGTGACCCTGCATCTCGCGCACGTGAGATTCAGAATTGGTGCATTTTGGGTATTTTTCTTGTAAATTTTTCGAAAACTCTGACCATTAAGCCTCCTTAGGCATTTCTAAAGAGTCTTTGGATGAATTGGGATGTAGATTAAGGTTATGAACATCCGCGAGGAGTCTTGGACCGTTTCGCATGATTTTGTACGACTCCGAACCCAAGGTAGGGGAAAATCGATACTCAATCACATTTTAGATTTTGATTCATAGATCTGAATGATGGAAATTGGCCTAGTTTGGCCTTATTGAATGTTTTAGAATCTTTGAATTTTGCATATAAAATCTGAACTCTGCATCTGAATAAGCATATGAATATCCGAGCTTTGAACATTTCTTTGGACTATTATATTAAGAATTTGATTTGCATCTAGAAATTTGAAAAATGAATGAGTTTTGACTTCCGAATTCGAACACGAACTTTGAACTTGAATTAGAAACTCAGATTATACATTTGAACATGAACTCTGAACTATAAATTAGCTCTCATTGAATCATCGACTCGCATATGAACTTTATGAAATCCTCGAACCTTGTGAACATTGAATATATGAACTGTGAAACTAAATATGTGATTTGAACTTTGAATCTTTGAATCTGAATATAATCATTGAAATAAAACTCTAAAGCGTTGAATTCTATATTTGGCCGACACGGCGAGATATCCGTGTATTTGAACATTTAATCCGTAATTTGATCGGTACAGTGGGATATCTGTAATTTGAATCGGTACGACGAGATATCTGTAATTTGAACCAGTGCGGCGGGATATCCATAATTTGAACTGGTACGATAGTTTATTTGTAATTCATTATTAGTATCGTGCTTTGAAATCCGAACATTGAATCTGAAACTCCGAACTCTTAAATATAATGATTTGAATCTAAAACCTTGAATCCGAACTTGACTTTTGAACTCTGATCATGAACTTCGAAAAAGAACTCTTTACACTCAGAATGTGAACTTTGAATTAGAACCCTATGAACCTTGAAATTGAGACATGAATATCAAATCTTTGAACTATGAATATGAACAACGAATCTATGAACTTTAAATATGAAAATGAATTAAGAACCGTGAATCATTGAATACGAATTCCAAACTTGAAGCATTGAATATGAATTTCGAACCTAGAAAATGAACTTTGATCTTTGAATACGAGCTTCGAACTTTGAAAACTTTGATCTTTGAAATTGAACTCGGAATTTGACTTTTTTCGGATTTTAGTTTCGATATGAAATTGTCCTTGAAATATCGGTCATTGAATATGTGCATGGATTAAGAAGATGTACATTGGTATTGATTTCTCCCTATTGAGCTTAGACTGTTAGCTCACCCTGACTATACGTCACAGGTGTAGATCCCGATCTGGACCCGGAGCTTGAAAACGATTCAGAAGACAAAGATCTTCCGCCTGTGGATTTGTCCATCTATAGTGATTTCAGACACAGTAAAGTTTCAAATTTTTGGACTTGGTACGTCTAGTGTTTTTGTAGAATGATAGAATTAGTTTTGTACAGACATTTGTATCCCACTATTTAGGTGATGGTCGGCCATCACCAGTGGTTTTATTTCGGTTCTTTTATTTTAGATGCTTTGTATAGAAATTGAGATTTCTACTTTTGCCATAATTATATTCGCTTATTAAATGATTATCAGCTTTGAATTCTGCTTTGGTGTGGATATACCAAGTATTCTATATTCGGATCGTGTTCTACGACCCGACAGTCCGAATTTTCCCAATTTTATATATATATATATATATATATATATATATATATATATATCAGAAAATGTGTGGAAAAAATTCGGGCTGTCACAACATAAATATTTAATTGATTAAATCAGGATTTTAAATATCAGTTATATCTGATACATATTGGTTGATATGATTATGGCTGTTTTATATATATATATATATATATATATATATATATATATATATATATATATATATATATTGGTTGATATGGTCATGATTCTTATCTATAACAAGTAATAGATAGGGTCAAACATCGAGTTAGCATGGGCAAACATCACTCCATATTGGGTCATATTGGCCTATATATATCCGATCTAAATCTGATATAATATCAAAAATGCTATTGAGGCAAATTTTCATTATTTTAAAATCATATATATATTTAAAATTTTAAAATTAAAAAAAAGTATTTGAATACTATTTATAAAAGCGCGGAAGCCACTACTAAGAGTACGCCCACAAATCTTTGAGAGCACCCATGTTAAATCCCATTGACTACTGTGAATCAGATGATGTGGAATGTTTTTCATTCCAATCATTCACACACTTGACCTAGAGATCATAGGCGTACCATCAAGCAGTTAGACATTGATTTTACTTGATATAGATACCAAAATGTCCTTTTTCAATAAACTTTCTCTTGCTTGAATGTCTTCTAAAATATCTTTAGATAAAAATAAAATTATATTAGGAAATAAAATTTTAGTTATCCTTATCTTTTATTAAAGAAAACTTATGTAACAATTATCTCCAAAAAATGAACTAAACGAGTCTCGTTCCAAATAGGAGTCTAGGACCCAATACCCACAAATATTGTAACAATATAGGTACAAGAATAAAATGATTCCGAAGATATATGAAAAATAGTGATAAATATTAGTAATTTCAAGAAAAAAGTAGGATAATTATAAAAATTAAAAAATAGTAATCATTATAAGCAGAAAAAGGCGGATTTACATGTTTTTTCAAAAAGTCGGGTTTAAAATGCAATTTTTCGAAAAAAATGGGAATTTTGTATTTTTTTATTTTTTTAGAATTTTTTGTAATTATTTTTTATATTAATTATAGAGCCCGATCCTTTGACATCTTCTATGAGCTTGTGAGCGACTTTATATGCAGTTCTAACAAATTCCTTTCTTATCATGGGTTCAAGCGAGTTTGTCTTCACTCCTCCCGGAGGAAATAGGGATTTACAAAATTGCGTTAACATCAATATCATTGCATGAAACACATTCCGGGCCATTTCTTCATTCTATCTTTCATGATCATTTTCTAATAGCTCGAACATATGAATCACTAAATCAGGTTTGGTGGGCGTAATAACTCTTTGGGTGGACACCCTATGAATCCACCTATCTTCCCTCACTTTGATTGAGTCTCCGCTCCCCACCCTCCATATCAAATCATTTTCAATTATATTTTTTCCTGATATGATGCACACCTAAGAGTAAGAGACATTTCTACCAACCTTTGCATCAAGAAAATTTGCTCTTAGGAAATACTTGGCTTCAAAGATGCGAATTGGGAGAGAAGTTAGATTAGAGAAAATCCTCGAACCATGTTTAGCAGGCCTAACTCCATTAAACACATATCTTTTTAAGACTCATCCCATCATGTTCCTTAGGTTTACACATTTGACCCTAAATTTTTCAGTTTATACCTTTACCAAATCAAGTCCAATTCATTAATTCCCATAATTCCCCTTATCTCTTGATATTTTGCATACAAAAATTTGTCAACCTAACCTTCAAATGATTACTACAAAAATAAGATGTTTCAACGGCACATGCTGTTAAGGGCCGTAGCGGCAGTTTTTGGTAACGACAGGACTAGTAGTGGCAGTTTTTTTGTTAAGAGCGAAAATTTTTGGCTGCTGCTAATGGTCTTATTTTTTGTAGTGGATTCATGCTCGAACTTAATTCGAGGGGTCAAGTTCATGTGCTCAACCTGATTAAAAATTGAGTCAAGCAATGAAATCAAATCAACTTGATAATGTTTTGGTTGGTGTTACTGGCGCCACTTCATGTTATAGCCACCACATTTAATGAATAAAAACTGTTGAAAATGAGTAGACATCTAGGGTAAAGAATGTGTCAAACAATAAAATATTCAATGCGCTATGGTGTGTGAGGCAAATACTTAAACTTTTGTTGAAGTTTTGACAACATAAAAAATTTAATTTCTTTTTAATAAATGACATGCGCCATTGCACACGATACCAAAAAAGACACTATCGTGGAATTAGGTGTCAGTGGCATATGATATAAAGTTTGAATGCATAGGTTTATCCATGCATTAGAATCCACATATATACCTTTTCTATTTTATAAATTTATTATCATTTTTATAATTTTATAGAGCAATGCGTGCAAAGCACGTGCATGTTTACTGATATATATATATATATTATTTTTTTCATAATATATATCTATATATATTATGTTTACTGAAAGAGGCACGATCTCTCGACCTCAGGTGTGACGGCCTGACTTTTCCAATTCCTCAGGTATAGGAAAGGCTGGTTCGCCAACCTATCGGTTAAACGATAAGTCGGACAAATAGAACACATATCAGAGTAAAGCATAATAAATAACCAAAGCAAAGAAAAATGCGGAAGCAATTAAAGTGCAGAACCATCGATGATAGCCGACCATTATCGAAACATGGTTCATAACTGTAAACAAAAGTCAAGCATAAAGCCATAGTATCCAACAAAATAGCTCACAACTCCAAGTCCAAAACTCTCACCAAAAGCAAATAAATAAACTAGATCCTAAACCGAAAAATATTCCTCAGGAAGAACCTCAGGCTCTTCCTCGGGTATGTAATCAGGATTAATCTCGCAACCCTGAACTGCCACATTAGTACCTGGACCTGTGGCGTATAGTCAGAGTGAGCTAACCAACAAAGCTCAGTAGAAAAATATCATCAACGTCATTGTATTTTAACCAATATGATTTTCAAAATATATTTCAGAATATAATATATCAGAACTAGATAATGCGATAAAAGACTTAATTTAAATTCAGAAAATCATACGTAAGATCAAGTTCTAAATAAGTGAAAACAAATTCAAAGCAAATGCAGTTATTCAACATCTTAGTGTGTCTAACTTCTATATATAAAGTTTAGTAATTTATGACTTAATCCTTAACTTAAAATACCTTCCGAGTTAACTATATCTCAGAGAGGAGGAATATAACCGATGGAAACCCCTACCTACCATCGTCGTCCATGAACCCTTTTTTAGGATGCAACAAGCCCCTACACTCAGGAGGGTAACTTGCGCTAGGAAATTATTCAGAAATTTTGAAGGGTCGTTCAGGTAAATCATAAAACAGATGCACATACTAATATAGTTCAAATGCAAGTTTCTTATACATAGTTCAGATTTCATATTTTAGAGTTTATATCAGATTTTCAGTTTACAAACGTGATTTCAATGACATACGTAGGTTCAAAGATTCTAATTCAAAATATTCATGAGAATTAAAATAAAATACGATAGTGATGAGATTCTCCTACCTCGGAACGTTTCAAATAAAATCGGAGTTCAAGCAAAGCTTAACGGACGATGCCAAGACCCACACTAAAACCTAGCAACCATACAGACCTTGTGTTACGTGTTTAGTAGCATAATAATCACAAATTCGGAAAGAGATAAAAAAATTAAGATAAAATTATATTCTGTACTCGCGCGAGCAATGATAATTCTCGCACGCACGAGCTCGATAACTTAAACTCGCACGAGCGTGCACAGAGATTACAGTATAATTAACTTTTTGGAGTATACGTATACGACTTCTAAAGTCAAACCTCTGACGATTCCTCGCACGAGCGATGATAATCCTCGCACGTGCGATCTACAGCAACTGTGTGATCGCAGCTTCAGAATTTCACGTAAAACTGCGATCTTTCGCCTCGTTTTCACCCAAATCGAATCATACACATCCTAAAAGTAAAACCCATATCTAATCCAATAATTTTAATCAATAAACTTAATCAAAATCATACCTTTTCCTAAGGATATTTCGATTTGAAAACGAATCGCGCAAACGGAGTTTCGGGACGAAACAGATGGATTTCTTCGACGATTTGCGCCACGATCGATCCCACAAGTTCACAAGGACAACTCCTATTCGTTCCCAATAATCTCAACCTTCCCCAAACGTCAAAAATGAACCCAATGTTGATTAAAGTTCGTTATAAGTTTAATGAATCTCAAATGAAAAAGGTTTTCTAGAGAAGAGGGTTTGGGAACGGATCTCTTACGATGATCGATGACAATGCTTCGTAAAGATCAAACGACTCTAAATGCAGCTAGGGTTTCAGGCGGTTGAGCTCTTGTCTCTTTCTTTCTTAAGTAATAGCATAACCTAGTGTAAAACGGGAGGGACTTCTTTTCTTATAATGGGTTTCTCACATGTGTTAAGCACGCACAGACTCCTTAGTATGTTAAACTTCTAATTTTAATATTTCAAGTCCGGTGTTTGAGTGGCACATGGCTTTCGCACGAGAGTCCAAACATGCTCTACATCAGAATTCGTCCACACAATCACATTTAAATAATAATCCAAAACAAATGGCGATGTCGGTCGTCGAGCTGAATATGCACACAGGGTTAGTCTAACTCGGGTTTACAATACGGGTCTTTACATCAGGATTCCTCTAAAGCTCTGAATAGGCTAAACATTTGTGCACTTGTTTTGCACCACTCAAGGATCAAAATTTCGGCTGAAATGACAGAAATTTCGGTCCAAATTATCGATTTTGGTCCTTACCGAAATGATAATTTGGACCGAAATTTCAGCCAAATTTTCGGTTTCGATCCCTTCCGAAACGAAACTCAAAATTTTGATCCTTGGCACCACTTCAATATGGACCTGATAGTATATGCGTATGGGCTCAAAATCTATTGCGTGGAAGACTCGGATAAAAAATAATCTTCATCATCTGATTTAAAATAGTCAACAAATCTTCCCTTACTTTAAGTGATGTGAATGTAACAAAAAGTGGTGAGGTAGTAACAGCAGGTTTTAGATTAAGAGCAATGCGAATGCGCGTCTAGAAAACAGTCTTCAATCAAATGTGCCCTTTAAAGTGAGTACACATTTTCTGCATGTAGATCCATGAAAGCCTCATGAAAGGGTACTGCTATTTGCAGTCCTTAAGAAGATAGGTACACCCCAATTTACATGTGATTTGAAAAAGATATTTTATTTTTTTTAGGAAATTACAAACCATGAATAATTTTTTATAGACAATTTTGCTGGCAGCTTATGTGGCACGATATGATTGACTATAGTATTTGGGCCCCACTATGCAAGCAGCTAGTTATGTCACGAGCAGGATCAAAATGGCGGTTTCGTTTTCGGTTTCAGGGATGGCGGAAACTGAAATATTGACTGAAATTTTGGAATCTCAGCTGAAATTTCAATCCACGATTTTATATGCTAAGTGTTGGCTTGTTTGACTTATATGATAGAGATTAGTTTTTGGCCCAATTTTTGACAGGACAGATCTTGACATCATGGGCATACTATTAGACGGTCAGATTTTGACACACATATAAAAAAATGAAGATGATCATGAGTGTATACCAAACATGATTCTTCAATTTTAATATATGGTTCAGTGAATTAATATATGGTTCTCGGTGAATTTTCAAAAAATAATAATCAGGACTTGTGCTAAACTTTAGTGGATAATAGCAAAAATTCATAATTTTAGCATTTAATTTTGCTTCCCATATAAACTGCCCAAAAATAGTAGGTTGGGTACCTCTATTCGCGCCCTCTCAATCTCTGAAAGCGCCCACATCAAAAACTCCTTCAAAATAATTGATTGCTTCGAATCAGATGATGGAGATTCTTTTTCACCCAGATATTACCCACAATGGATCTTGAGATCATGTAGCACATATCAAACGGCCAGTTTTTTATTAAATGTATCACAGATCTCCAAAAAATGACCTTAAAATTACGTTTGAGCATCTTGTGTGTCATATGATTCAAACGCCAATTTTTTATATATGACGCGTGGAATCACAAATTGATTATCTGAATGGTGTTTCATGATCTTAAGATCATGCATATTAAGTATCAGGTTGAAAAACACTCTCCATCTCCATCATCTGATCCGACGCAATCAATGAGTTTGAAGGGGCTTTTCATGTGAGCACTTTCAGTAAATAGCTAGGATGGCACAAAGAGAGGTACCCAACAGATTTAGCAAGAGTTTAGCGGTTAAACTTTAGCCTATAATAGAAAAATTTATAGTTATGCATCATTTAAGCCGATAATTATGCTCCCCATATAAATTAACTCCACAATTTAAGCCGATAATAACAAGAGAGCATCATTTAAGCCGAAAATTATGCTCTCATATAAATTGAGTGAAAATTTTGTACTTTCGTTTCTGTGCTCACCGATATATTTTGATTGATAATTTAAATTATCGGCCCAAATTTTGAATCATGGTAACAACACTTAAGCTGCCTGCAAAATTGTCTGGTAACACTGTCCTTCGTCATATGATGGTGTGCACATGCACCTCACTAGATTGGTAGACGCATCCAGTTCACGTGTGTTGATAGGGTGCTTTATAGGTTCGGTGGCAAGCAACAGACGAGAGTTGTTGCTTGCCACCGATATCTAATAAACCTTGCCGGTGGGATGCAGCCGATGTCTAGCCAGTGACACACTTTTACAAGATGAGGTTGGGGAAGGGCATCTCTTAGGGATTAGTCTTCGCGTAAGTTTAATATTAATCAAAGTTTCTGTGCCTCCCTTTTCAAGGGGTGCAAATAGTGCCGTCCTTTATCTAATTGTTTGGTGAAAAGCAACTCCTTCAATACACGTTAAAGCCTTTCAACAAGTCAACAGTAGTTTAATGAAAACGTCCAAAACAGATAGTCAATCTCTAATTATAACTTTTCCAGTTTTCCTTGCCTTGTTTGAGAAGGAAGTAACACAGACCTGAGAAGCAATCAAAGAAGTTTCCTGCCACCTTCTATGCATCAACTAAGCGACTCCTAATCACACCAACAAACAAATGCTATATGAAATAGAGTACATGTTTTGGAGCCGTTGGAAGCCGTGGAGACCATCTTCTCATGTGTCTCTTCAATAACTCTCATGTGTCTCTTCAATAACTTTCATGACCCAAAATCTTATAAATTAATCAACGATTTTATAATGAACGATCAAATTGTTAGAAGTTTCTATTTGGGAAATTTACCTGATTGGCCCTATCAGATACAGCTTTCACGTCAGAGGCCCTGTAGTTTCACCTTTACCCAAACCAACCAACTCTAAGCCTAAGCGACCCTAAGGATAGCAAAAAGTCCAAATTACCCCCTTTCTGTAACGCACAAAAACATCATCTTCTTCCTCATTTTAATCTGGTACAGTTTTTAAAAGTCAGAGGTGGCGAAGGTGACTGCGTCTTCTCCTCAATCCAAACTATTCCGATCTGCTATTTGGATCGATCCAGATACACCTTTTTCATTAGAGACTATAGCAGATTAGAATGAGGAAGAAGAGGATACACCTATATAATTTAAAATTTTAAATATTTACATTTTTCTATATTTACGCGATGTGAAACGAGATCTATGCCGTCAGATTTGAAGACTACAATATAAAATCGATAATTCTAAAGATAGATATGAGAAAAAGGCGATATCGACTGCATACACATGGCTGATCATTTTAAGAGTCGCCATCGATTCTCGCATAAAGTCATCATTGATTCTATATGATTATATTAAAAAAATAATAAATTATGTAATCGATGATTTCAGATTGAAGTCGATGATTTACTCAGATCGAAGTCACATCGATTACATAAAAAAAAAATTTTAAAAATTAAAATTTTAAAAAAAATTTATTATTTATTTATTTATTATTTTTTTTTTTTTATGTAATCGATGACGACTCTGTACAGAATCGTCATCGATTACATAATTTTTATTTATTATTATTATTTTTTTATTTTTTATATAATCGATGGCTATCAGATAGAGTCGATGGCATTCTGATAGAGTCGATGGCGACTCAGATAGAGTCGGCGACGACTGCATGTAATCGATGACAACTCTTAAAATGATCGGTACCGACTATGTACAGAGTCGATATCGACTGTGTACAGAGTCGATATCGCATTTTTCTCATATCTATCTTTGGAACTATCGATTTTATATTGTCGCCTTCAAATCAGACGGTGTATTTGGGTCGATCCAAATAGCAGCTCAGAATAGTTTGGATCGGAATAAATCCCGTTTCACATCGCGTAAACATAGAAAAATGTAAATATTTAAAATTTTAAATTATATAGGTGTATCATCTTCTTCCTTATTCTAATCTGCTACAGTCTCTGACGAAAAAGGTGTATCTGGGTCGATCCAAATAGCAGATCGGAATAGTTTGGATTGAGGAGAAGACGCCGTCACCTTTGCCACCTCTGACTTTTAAAAACTGTACCAGACTAAAATGAGGAAGAAGATGATGTTTTTGTGCGTTAAAGAAAGGGGGTAATTTGGGCATTTTGCTAACCTAAGGGTCGGCTAGGCTTGGAGCTGGTTGATATGGGTAAAGGTGAAATTATAGGGCTTCTGACGTAAAAGGCGTATCTGACAGGGCCGATCAGGTAAATTTCCCTTTCTATTTTGGTGGTCATCATTATGGTCAAACCCGTTGACCGGTGAATGATATAAGATCAACCTTGAGATGGATAGTTGTTATTTCGGTGAGTTTGAAGAGAATAGGCAACTAATTAATGAATCTTTTAATTAAGGTATGATTGTGATTTCTAATCACACTATGATTAGAAATTAAAGTCCTTAATGGGAAAGGACTTTTTGGCTATAAATATAAGGGGTGCCTAGTCCCAACGATTGCTCGACATAATTCAATCCTCCCTATTGGCGAGAGCATCCCCATTGTGCTAGGAGATATTGAACGCGAGAAGATCGTTAAAGATCGGCAACCAACTATCGATGGCTCACACTCAAGGTGCACACATATATCTAATTTATAGATTATTGGTTTATTGTTTTTGATTGATCATGCGCCTAAATCTTTCAGCTTATTTTGGATAGTCGGATCGATAGATCCATTCAAATTTCATCAATTAGTATCAGAGCCATGATTGGCATTATGATCGGTCAAATCATTAGTATATAAGTTTTATCTTGGTGTTCGATTTCAAGTTTAAAATAAATTTTATTTTCGCACTCAAGATGATTTGAGCGTGGTTTTTCACACTCAAGGATTGGGTGATACGGCTGCTTTTAATTATGGCTGCAAATAAAAGAGACGTTGTGTCTCTTTATTCGCTGCAGTTAACAAAAAAAAATAAAAAAATCAGGCCGACCGTCCGGCTTCTACCGGCCACCGGACGGCTCACCGGACCGTCGGGTCTGGTGAACACTTTAGGGGCGGGAGGACTGGCCATTCAGCTAATTAAAAAAAAAAAAAAAAAAAAAAACAAATTTTTTTTTGATATTATTGGCCGACGGTCCGGCGCCGGTGGGTATTTTCCGGCTATCGGACTGGCACCGACCGACGTCCGACGCCGTGGCCGACCGATCGGCGCACCGGACCGTCGGCGCCGGTCATCGGTGGGGGGCGCGGGTACACTTAGGAGGGCGGCTGCTGTGCATCCTGCCTGAGTTTCAAAAAAAAAAAAAATTTTTTTGGGGAAGATGAACAGTGTTAAGGGGGGAGGTTTTAGGGTTTTCTCGGACCGGATCGGGTTCGGTCCCGACCCGCCTCGCCTATTTGGCCCTAGCCCAACCTGCATGGCCTATCTGGCCCGACCCGCCCGACCCACTAGCCTATTTGGCCCGACCCACCTGACACGCCTGACCCTTTCGGCCCGTCTGGCCCCTCACCGCCTGCCCGTCTGGCCCGGGCGCCTGACTAGCTCGCCCATCCGTCTGCCCGACTGACAACTGGCGTCTGCCACCCGCCTGGCCTTGTGGCCCCTGCCTGACCCATCCGGCCCACTGGCTGCGGCCTACTCCGCTACTCAGGCCCATGGTTCGGGCCCGACCCGCTGGGCTCATGGCCCACTCGGCCCAAGGCCCGGCCCGATACCCGGTCCATTATGTCCTTTTGAACCTCTTAGTCTTCTCGAGCCTTTTCTGGGCCATTTATAGGTTCGATTTTCGGACATTATATATGAATGTTGACTATCTCAGACATTTCGGATCCATTTTTGAGATCTATTTTTTACAATGAGCTCTTTGTTGTGATTTTTTCATGACTTGATGTTTTTTTTCTATTTTTTTTAATTGTGTAATCAATTTTTTGAGTACCATTAATTAGAATTGGGACGTGGAGGTTGTGCTCCACCACCATGGCTGGTACTTATACATTATAATGCTCGTTTATTGTCAATTTTGACACCTCCTCATAACACGAATTGGACTTGGCTTATTCTTTTAATATCAATTTTGTGATCATCTACAATATTATCAAACCTATTTTGAAAACATGGCTTGAAAAGATTCTCCTGCCCAACAGTGATGATCCTTCCTAGTATCGTGGTTTTCATAGTGAGGTTTAATTTTGTCCAAGACCGTATTTCAAATTCAGTGAAAAGTGTGTAGTGAACGTTGGCGTCACAACATAAGGGATTCTTCTACCCAACGGTGATGAATCACTTAATGTTGTATGATGGCTGTATTTCACTATTCATCATTTTGTGTGTGGGTACTGCTAGCGTGTTGTGACTCGACCCAACGGAGGGTCATAGCGACGTAATTAGTACCACAATTATTAATAAAGATTGAGGAACCAGCTAGTGTGTTATAACTCGACCCAACGGAGGGTTATAATGATACAAATTGTTTCTCAATAAAACCACATTGATTTTAATTTTTATATTCCTTGATATATTTTAACTTTTGCATCACATACTATAATTATAACCTTGTGGAATTGATAGTTACTTCGATTGTATGTGGACATAATAAAACCCTTAATTATTGTGCAGCATTGAACCCGTCTGCTATAACTAATATGATTGGTGGAATTGAACTTTTGAGTGGATCAAATTATGGCAAATGGAAGGAACAAGTTGCTATTGTTCTAGGCTGTATGGATCTTGACTATGCTATACGATCTGATAAACCCAAAGTGCTCACCGCTGATGCCTCAGCTGAGGATCTGGTAGTGAACTATACGGATTTGGAAAAATGGGATAGATCAAATCGCATGAGCCTCATGATCATAAAGAGTTTCATTGCTGATGCGATTCGGGGAGGTATTCCTGACTCGCACAATGCAAAGGAATACATGCAAGCCATTAAGGAACAATTTCAAGGGACTTATAAAGCCCTTGTTAGTAGTCTAATTGTTAAAATGGGAACCATAAAATATGATGGTCATAGCGGCGTACGGGAGCACATTATGAAAATGAGTGACATGACAACTCAATTGAAAGAACTGGACATGAGTTTTTCTGAGGGTTATCTTGTTCGCTTCATTATGACTTCTCTTCCTGCACAATTTGGCCCGTTCAAGATCAATTATAACAAGCAGAAAGAGAAATGGAAGATGAACGAGTTAATCGCTCACTGTGTCCAAGAAGAAGAAAGACTTCGGGCTGAAAAACCTGAAAGTGCCCATTACGCCGCTCTTAGACTATCAAAAGACAATTTCAAGCGAAAGAAGGGATAATATAAAGCAAAGAAAGTGAAAGCTCCTCCACCGGAAACCAAACAAGGGGAATCTAACAAATCTACTTCTGGCATCAAGTGTCACTTCTGTAAGAAGAAGGGACACATCAAGAAGAATTGTCAGAAATACAGAGATTGGCTAGTTAAGAAAGGTAATGACCTAGCCTTTGTGTGTTTTGAATCACTTTATGTTGATGCTCCCCGCAATACTTGGTGGATAGATTCTGGTGCAACTATTCACATAAGTAATTCAATGCAGGGATTTCGATCCAATAGGAAGCAAAGTAAAGGCGAACGTACCATCAAACTCGGAAATGAAGTAGAAGCAGACGTGAAGGCCATTGGGACTCTCCGTCTCATTTTAGATAGTGGTTTCATTTTTGATTTAGTTGATACTATTTATGTTCCAAGTATCACTAGAAACTTTATCTCAATTTCTAAATTGGATTCATTAGGTTTTGAATTTAAATTTGGATATAATATGTTTACTCTATTATTTAATTCCGATATTGTGGGTGGTGGCTCATTAGTGGGCAATCTTTATCAGTTGAATTTGGATTCATCTTACGCCCAATCTTTCGTTTCTATGCATGTGAATGATAAAATTAGTAAGAAACGAAAACGAGCAATCGACAACTCCTCCATTTTATAGCATAAACGTTTAGGCCATATATCTAAGGATAGAATGGAGAGGTTAATTAAAGATGATATAATCGATGCGCTCGATTTCTTTGATTTCAATACTTGTGTTGATTGCGTTAAAGGAAAATTCACAAAGACTAATAAGAAAGGGGCCATCAGAAGCACGAGTTTGTTGGAAATAGTCCACACTGATATTTGTGGACCGTTTCCAACTCCCACTATTGGTGGTCAAAAGTATTTTATTACCTTCACTGATAATTATTCTCATTTTGGTTATATATTTCTCATTCATGAGAAATCTGAGGCCCTGGATATGTTTAAAATTTATAAAGCCGAAGTTGAGTTACAACTCAATTCGAAGATTAAAATTGTGAGATCTGATAGAGGCAGAGAGTACTATGGTAGATACTCTGATATAGGTCGCAATCCAGGACCCTTCGCCCTGTATCTACAAGAGCATGACATTGTCGCTCAATATACTATGCCGGAACACCAATGTAACGATGTAGCCGAAAATCGCATATGGTGAGAAGCATGTTATGCAACTCTACGTTGCCTATGTTCTTATGGGGAGAAGCCTTGAAAACAGCGGTGCATATCCTAAAACGAGTTCTTAGTAAGGCAGTTCCCAAAACTCCTTATGAGCTATGGGTAGGAAGAAAATCGACTTTAGGATATTTACACATTTGGGGCTGTTTGGCTGAAGCAAAGGTGTACAACCCACAATTAGGAAAATTGAACCCTAAAACTATAAGTTGTCATTTCATAGGTTACCCTGATAGATCAAAAGACTACCGATTTTATTGTCCCACTCATAGTACCCGGATTGTTGAGACTAGATATGTAAAATTCTTTGAGTATCGTGAGATCAATGGGAGTGTTGAGCATAGGAAAATCACTTTTGAGGAGAATCGGGTTATAATTCTTATCCCTTTTATCCAAGAAAAAGTGGCACCAACACCAGTTATTCAAGCCAATGTTGATGCACCTATGGCTATACCTATTGAAACACCCCACATTGAGGAGGCTCTTGCTCCCATGACGAGTGCTAATGATCTACCATTGCATAGATCAGAGAGAGTAAAGAAACCTGCCATTTCTAATGACTATATAGTTTACCTCAATGAGAGTGAGTTTGATTTTGGAAAGGAATCAGATCATGTTTCCTTTAGTCAAGCCATGAAGAGCGACAAATCCACTCAATGGCTCGAAGCCATGAAAGATGAGTTAGACTCAATGAAACATAATCCGGTTTGGGATCTTTGTGAGTTACCTGAAGGAGTTAAGCCTGTAGGCTGTAAATGGGTCTATAAAACGAAGCAAGACTCCAAAGGTAATATAGAAAGATATAAGGCCAGGTTAGTCGCTGAAGGTTTCACTTAAAAGGAGGGAATAGACTATAAAGAGACATTTTCTCCTATCTCTAAAAAGGAATCTTTTCGGATAGTCATGGGATTGGTAGCTCATTTTGACTTAGAATTACATCAAATGGATGTTAAAACTGCTTTTTTGAATGACGACTTGCATGAAGATGTCTTTATGACACAACCTGAAGGTTTTCAGGTTGAGGGGGAGAGTCATTTAGTTTGTAGACTCAAAAGGTCTATATATGGTTTAAAGCAAGCATCTCGACAATGGTACTTAAAATTTCACGAAGTCATTTCAAATTTTGGTTTTAAAGAAAATACAGTGGATCAATGCATATATCTTAAAATCAGTGGGAGTAAGTTTATTATCCTTGTTTTATACGTTGATGATATCTTACTTGTGAGTAGTAATTTGGGCATGTTATATGAGACAAAGAACTTTTTATCAAAGAGTTTTGATATAAAAGATCTTGGTGAAGCTTCCTACGTTATAGGAATTGAGATTCATCGAGATAGAGCCCGTGACATATTGGGATTGTCTCAAAGAGCTTATATTGATAAAGTTCTTAAAAGGTTTAACATGCACAATTGTTCCGCTATTGTTGCCCCTGTCATTAAGGGTGATAAATTTAGTCTACTTCAGAGTCCCAGGATCGATCTGGAGAGAAAACAGATGGAGACAATTCCCTATGCATCGGAAGTTGGGAGTCTCATGTATGCACAAGTCTGTACTCGTCCAGATATAGCTTATATGTTGGCATGCTTGGGAGGTACCAATGTAATCCTGGTTTGGATCACTGGAAAGCAGCTAAGAAAGTTTTTCGCTATTTACAAGGGACTAAAGGACTCATGCTCACATACAAAAGGTCGAATAACCTTGAAGTTATTGGTTATTCAGATGCTGACTATGCTGGGTGTCAAGACACTCGTAGGTCCACATCGGGTTATATTTTTATGCTTGCAGGCGAACCAATATCTTGGAAGAGCGTTAAACAAACGCTGACTACTTCGTCCACTATGAAAGCAGAATTCGTTGCATGTTTTGAGGCAACATGTGAGGCGATATGGTTGAGGAATTTTACCTCAGGGCATCGAGTTGTTGATAGTATTTCAAGGCCTTGAGAATCTTATGTGATAATTTCGCTGCGATTGCTATCTCCAATAACAACAAGATTAGTGGGGGCTCCAAATATATTGATATAAAATATCTTGTTGTAAGGGATAAAGTTCAGAATCAAATTGTATCTGTTGAAAAGAAAAGTACGATACTCATGTTGGCTGACCTTCTCACTAAAGGTTTACCTCTCAAGCTCTTTTTGGAGCATATTGCGCGCATGAGGTTAACGGATAATTTTGATAGCCTTTGAGAGTGGATATATGCGAGTGAATACATTTATTTAATTGATTCATAAATAAAACTTATTATTTGCTTTTCCATTTTTATGCAAATAACACTTTGGAACATATGGTGTCAGTAGATGGCAATAAAGTAGGACCAATATTAGATTGAGTTTACATGTAATCACCATTCAGTTTATAAACTTGCAATCTATGTGAAATCATACTAGTTGGAATCCATGTCGGTGATGACTGCCAATACGGTAACTAATGAACGGTCATGTATCGATGACTTGATATATTGACTACATTGATTCTACGTTGAAATTCTCACTGGATCGGACTGATAATAAAGACTTTGATTGAGATTAATTGTGACTTACCATTCAAAGAAAGTTAGCTAACATTGGGTAATCGGAGTTTATTGATATAGTTTGGCCAAGTGGGAGACTGTTAGAAGTTTCTATTTTGGTGGCCATCACTATGGTCAAACCCGTTGACCGGTGAATGGTATAAGATCAACCTTGAGATGGGTAGTTGCTATTTCGGTGAGTTTGAAGAGAATAGGCAACTAATTAATGAGTCTTTTAATTAAGGTATGATTGTGATTTCTAATCACACTATGATTAGAAATTAAAGTCCTTAATGGGAAAGGACTTTTTGGCTATAAATATAAGGGGTGCCTGGTCCCAACGATTGCTCGACATAATTCAATCCTCCCTATTGGCGAGAGCATCCCCATTGTGCTAGGAGATATTGAATGCGAGAAGATCGTTGAAGATCGGCAACCAACTATCGATGGCTCACACTCAAGGTGCACACATATATCTAATTTATAGATTATTGGTTTATTGTTTTTGATTGAACATGCGCCTAGATCTTTCGGCTTATTTTGGATAGTCGGATCGATAGATCCATTCAAATTCCATCACAAATAAGAACGCAAAATAAAAGAAAATCAATCACAAACACACAAGAGACAATATTTACGTGATTCGATAATATGCCTACGTCTACGAGCAGCGATAATCCACTATATTGATAATCATATAAGAATACAAGAATACTCAAGCCTCATCAAAACTCTCCTCAAGACCCTTAGACAGGTTTTTTCAAAGCTTTACAATGATATCTCAATCTTAGAAAAGCTCTCTAATTCGTTTATAAACTTTATTTCCCTTATATAGAAGTCCCGAATTAATCCTACCTCTAATCCAAGAAAAATTGCTCAAAACCCAACTTTACACATAACTTCGTTGTCGTGGGTCGCTTAAGCGAGAACCAAAGTCGCTTGAGTGACTTACACCCAAAGTTTTCTCCTTTGATCCGTGGCCCCGGATGCTCGAGCGACCTTAACACGTAAGTTCGGCCTTGAAGAGTGCACAACTCGCTCGAGCAGATTTGATTCCCGCTCAAGCAACTTGAGAAAGTTAGAGCCTATTAACACAAAATGTGTTCCTTGTTGCCACAGTTACGATCCTCTTTGGCGGGTCAATCTTCTTTCGAAGCTTCATCAATTGGCTTAGAAGTTTACAAAACTAAACCGCAAAATTGTATGGTTCATGCACAGCCCGATAGCAAAAACCACTCATGATGAGGAAGAGGAAGAGGATGGAGAAGTTTATTTGGAGGCGTGTAAGTATTGCAATAAGCAAATTGGTAGCCATGATCAAGCAGCTTTGAATTGCGATGATATGGAAGTAGTATTGAAGAAGCTTGGGATACATAGTTTCGATAAAGGAAAGTGTAGAGATCGCGTGCATTTTGAACATGCCTGCGACTTTCTAGGGAAAAAGGAATCATGAGCAAGTTGACTTTGAAGAGGGGATGAAATTGGAGGATTGTGATAAGATGATCGGTGCGTTTGATAAGAACGGCGACTATAGGATCGACTTTTCTGAGTTTAAAAACATGCTAGAAAATTGAATTTAGGTTTTTTGCTTCTTTTTCTTTGCTGTTTTTTTTCTTCTTCTTTTGGTCAATAAACGTGTAAGGTTATCACGTCGGGTTTATTTATTTTTATTTTTATTTTCGCTCTTCATCAATTGAAACTTCTGGTTTACTACAAGAAATGCATCATTATCATCATATATATATATATATATATATATATATATATATATATATATAATATGCGAGAACGGGGAGTTGCATCTGGTGAGACGAAGAGACTAAAAGAATGACTATCATCTTTCGTGTGAGTTAAATGGTTTTAAAATTAACTTTTGCAAATCTCAAAATAGTTTTAAGCTTTCATTTAATACTACTTTGAAGGTTATAATAGAAATGCTATTTAGTCTCAATCTTTACACCATAGATCTTCTAATTATAGCCATCAATTTATATGGCACACTCTATAGCCCTGCTTACCGATATAAAAAAAAGTTAAAAGGAGAACCGAAGCTGTATTCTAAGTTTCCAAACTTATTCAGTATCGCCATTGACCTCAAAATCAAACTAAGTGACACTTTGAGTTTGGATAATCACACCGCGTGGCATATCAGTTTTAAACTTAGACTTACCGATGTTGAAATAACCAAGTACTCCGTGTTATCTGACATCATGGATAGTGTTAAATTAGAACTTGATGGCAACGATCTGAGAGTTTGGAACTACGGTAATCAAAGAAGCTTCTCCATTAAATCATCATATCGTGGGCTGAGCTTTCATATGAGATTACCATATTCTGATCAAAATAAGCTTCTTCTTGTGGATGGTCTATTGGAATAAACTTCTTACTATCTCCGATCTCATTAGAAGAGGTATGCAAATTGATTAAAAGCAAGGTGTCAAACTCAATTTCGGTATCGGGGATCGGTCCATGGAGGACCGATACGTATCGGCCGATACTGATACAAATCGCTAGATTTAAAAAAAAAAAAAGACTAAGTACTACGGTAGTATGGTGGATACGGTCTGTACGTGGTATTGACTCAAGTTGTTGCTTGTTTGTTGTGAGTTGACGTGACAAGTTGCATATTGAAACAGCCCTCTGCGACTGCGCACGCAGAAGTATGAGTGTTACCTATTTGCTGAAAGTGCTAACACTACAAAAAATAAGACTATTAGCGGTAGCCAAAAACTGTCGCTATTAACAAAAAAACTGCCGCTAATAGTCTTAACAACCTTTAATAGTTTTCTTATTAATAGCAACAGTTTTTTGCTGCAAAAACTGCCGCTAATAGTCTTTTTTTTGTAGTGTAACGTTCCAAATCCCTCAAACTGTTGATTGCATATAATCAGATGATGAAGGTTGCGTTTTACCCAAATCTTTCACATAATAGATCTTGGGAGCATCGCTCACCTATCAGACGACAGGTTCTTGATTTCATGTATTACATATCCCAAAACATGGCCAAAAATCACATTTGAGTGTGACGTGTGCTATATGATTCAAAGGCCATTTTTTAGGGATCTGTGACACATGTAATCAAACACTAACCGTCTGATAGGTGAGTCATGATCCCAAGTTCTATTTTGTGAAAGATAGGGTGAAATACGACTTACATCAGTTCATATAACGCAATCAACGATTTTCAAGTGATTTGAGATGTGGGTGCTTTTAGTAAACTAGTGGGCGTGACTAGAGTAACCCCTAATTTTCTCATTCACACGAATGTTGCTTCTAAATAGTTTTCAACTTGTCATGTCAATTGCTAGTTTGTCACGTCATCCACAGTTGTACCTGTAAAAAAAAAAAATAATAATAAGAACAAGAAACGGAACGAAAACCAAAGCGAAAAAGAAAAAAAATAGCGAGAATGCAATAAAAAAATGACGCAATACCTTATACATATTGGGACCGATAAGTATTGGTTGGAAAAAAAATTGATACGTTTCAGTTTTGGCTGATATTTGATTCCTTGATCAAAAGTGTTTCTTTTGTGGTTGTGTAGAAGAAAACATCAAGCACCTTCTCCTTACCTACAAGAAAATATGGCCCATTTAGGGAGCTTTCTCTAAAGCTCTCGATATTTCATCTTGCATACACAAGAACATAGTTATATATATTTCTTTCTGGTTGGGATCATGTTGGTACACGTTTTTTCTGGGTCCCTGGAATAAGTGGCCCAATTCTGTCCAAGTGGACTCTGGCAAAGGCGGTGTTTTAAAGATAATTAAATACTAAAAATAAAGAGATGAATCCTATGAAAATACCTGATTCGTCGCGATCGCCAGCTGCAGATATTTAACGACGCTGCAACACTTCATTGATCACGCCATCCGAGGTAAAGATATAGGTTGTTCTCTTTACTGAATCATCGGTCGACCGATGTCAGCAACACTGGGTCGCCTGTAAATTTAGCTAAGCTAGTTTTCCTAATTCTTTTCTAATTACTTACCTTTTCTACTCTTATTATAACTCTTAGTTGTTGAAGCTAACTAGTATTATCAAGAATCTACTTAATCTTAATCCTATTAGAAGTCTAATCAATCGGGTAATCTTGATTGAACTAGGTCCCCTGATCTGACTAGAAATATTAATCTTTCTAATTTTACTATAAAAATATACTAAGCTAATTATATTAATTAAATTAATTCTATCAAAATTCTAGTTAATTAAAGTATCTTAATTCTATTAGAACTCTAAAAAAAAAGTTTTGAGCCCACTATGCTAAGGATGATCTGTCCCGTTCCCAAGTAACCATCGTAAGCTCCCTGTGGCAAATCGGGTGGCTAGGGATTATTTTAGAGATAAAATGGATTGAAAACTGATTTTTACCTTGAAATTATGGATTTACGGGTCGAAGATGAAGAACCAAGTTTGAAAATTAGAACTAGAATTCTAGAACTAAAAAATGGAAGATTCCAAGACTAAATTTAAGACTGAAATTAAGGGCAGATTCTAGAAACTAAGAACTAGAGTCATAAAAACTATAAATTTAGATTAAAACCTAAGATCTAAAATATAGAATTTAAGAACTAGAAGGCTAGAACCTAAATCTAGAACTAAAAAAAAAAGAAAAGAAGAACTGGTTCTAGAACCTAAGAATTAGAATCGGAGGAGAAAGTAAAAATATGAATTGAAAGGGAAAAAAGTTTAGAATTAGAAGTTGAGGGCCTATAATCTAGAACCTAAGATCTAAGACTAAGAACTAGAGCTAAGAACTAAAATAAAGAACTAAAACTAGAAGAATTAAAAGCTAGAAGAAAAGTATACCTGAGGCCAGGGCCGCAGAGAGGAATCTCGAAATCCTAAGCTTGGAAGCAGGAACTCGAAAGGAGAAAGATATGTGTCGAAAATTGTGTGTTTTGGGTCGTGATGGTGGGGTCCTATTTATAGGTAATTTGACAATTTCTCCCCTTGTGGGGTGCGCTCAATTGGTCGGTAGATTTCAATTACGCGCCCTGTATGGGGTGCTTAATTGAATTATGCCCCTGATTTCAGGTGCTTAATCACTTTGAGTCAGTGACCGACTCAGTGAGTAACCGACTGATTGGCATAGCCGGGTATCCCAATCCTAGTCTAATTAGACTAGTTGCACGCATACTGTGTTGCGCACAATCAATTAAATGTTGTTCCAACTGCATTTAATAGGAGATTTTTAGGCGGTCTAAGGAATTAAAGGTCGGGTTGGCTTAGGAACTAATTATGCGCCAATGTATAGGCACATAATCTGATTGCTCGCTCTGTGTAAAGCGTATAATTGCGTCTTAGGCATATTCTAGAAGGGTAGAAGGCCAGTCCAAAAGGGACTGATTGCGAGCTATTGGTGAAGCATGCAATATGATTGCACGTGCCTAACAATGCACGCAATTGGAGCCTAAAGCGGTCCTTAGAGAGTACAATCCTGGTCCAAGAGGGACCAATTGCGTGCCAAATTTGGGGCGTGCAATCTAGTTACGTGCGTTATACAGGGCGCGTAATTCAAGACATCCTTGGGTTTGAGTCGGGTCTGAGCCGCAAAGCTATTGTTTCCGCCTGGGTTTCGATCATGTGCTATTTTTTCAGTGCATGGACCCCGTATTAGAGTTTTGAGGTCTTCGGAGAAGGTTAGTCTTTTTTCAAAGATCGTGGGTAAGGTGAAAGATTGACTGAATAAGTTTATATACTCTGAGAGGGCAAAATGGGGGTATCTATATATGCCCTTCTTCGGTGCGTTCTTGTGAAATAAGAATTCGTCAAAGAAGTAGACATGTAATATCCCAATATTTTTGAATCCGAGTTTGACTGATTTCGTACACAAGTCTGGCACGGTGACCAATATTGCCATGATTTTATTTAATAATAAGTCATTAAATAATATTTGGGTAGCTTTGTGTGGAAGGATTAGAGTTCAGAGTGTGATTGGGCAGTTAGTGTGAAAGTCGTGCACCGACTTGCGGTGTGCCGCTCAACACCAAAACCCAACCTTAAGATAAGAAGATAGAATTTACAACTAAATATCCTTGATATTTAGTTAAGTTTTCATTCGGTTATAAGAGAGAGGAGGTTGGTTGCTTAATGGCTAAGCTTTGCCATTTGAAATTTTTGTAGAGAGAGAAAGGGAGTGAGAGTTGAGAGAACAGACCCAACCTATTTGAGCACCGTCACCTTTGAAACCCTTGTGGTATTTCGATTATGCGATCACCTACAAGCTCCGCACACTTAGTACCTTTCGCAACGCTTGTGACGCTGATCATCTCACGATAGTCGTTTGTGTTTTGAAGAGATGGAAATCAATCGTTGAAGAAATCCGACAATTTTGCTTCAAAACCCTCGTCGGCATTATTTCTTAAAGCTGTGGGATTAATCGGCAAAAAGGTTAGTTTTTCTTTTGATTTTAATGGTTTAGATTGTAGAATAAATCTTGTTTTAGTTTAGTGTATGTGTGTGTACAAAAATAAAGCGAATCCAACAAGATTTGAGGGGAAAAATAGACCAAGGAAGCAACATGAAGGGTTCTGAACCCGAGAAATTTGAGGGTCGAATTTCAATTCGAGGGTCAAAATTGAAATTCGAGGGTCGAATTTGGGTTTATAAGCCTGATGCATTTTTGGGAAATTAGAGGGTCGAATTTGGTTTGATGTGCCGACACTGCTTTGGTATTTCTGTCATAACTTCTTATCTCAAACTCGGATTGATGCGATTTTTAAGGCGTTGGAAAGAAGACAACGAGCCCTATAACTTTCATGAATTGACAAATTTGTAAATCAAATGTTATAAAGGTAAAAAATTAGGATAATGTAGGGATAAGTTTTCACATGAGTCAACATTACCTTAAACTTGCCTGTTTCGCCTAGCTGTGAAATTTTTTTATGAACTTTGGCTTATATGATAATTAGTCGGTAACATGTGTATACATGAATGTTTGTAATGTAGATTAAAGATTGGAGATCGTTGAGTGAGCTTTTACTTTGCCTCTGATATGCTCGACTCTAAACTAAGGTAGGGGAACCCTAAACCTAATTTGCATTCTATTATAAGTATAGATTGTTTTGTTTCAAGCATGAATTTTGTTATTTACAAGCATTCAGAAATAAGAACTTTGAAACTTCAATATAAATAAGAACTCAGAAATTTGAACTTTCGAACCTTATCTTCGAATGTAAACTTTGAATAAAAACTCAGAAAATCCGAAAAGGTATTATATATACAAACTTTGATATATCTAGCATTTGCATTTGATTTGAGGCATATACGAACGATACCCTAGATCCTACCAGCCGTGTTGACGGTAATTCTATTTGGCGCAAGTTTCCCTCATAGCGTAGGGGCTTGTTGCTTTTTAGAAAATGAGTTCATGAACGACGATGGTCAGTAGGGCTTCCCATCGGTAACGTAGTCCGCTCTCATGCTATAGGAAATTTGGGAGATAAAATTAAGTTATAATTTTAAGACAAGAAGCATGCTAATTCAGAAGTTTTTGAACACATCAGATTTATGTTATCAGTTTTGACTCAGGATTAGAACTGGAGATCTAGTTTGCAAAGCATTATTTAAAAACCATATGTGATCCGATTTCTGTCTTTTGAAAACCTTTACTTATAATGAAATGTAAATAGACATGTTTCCTCTATTGAGCTTCGATGTTAGCTCACCCCGACTATACGTCACAGGTGTTGACATTGCCTTAGGATCTGACGATCATGATTTGGAGGACTCTAACTACATTATTGAGGAGTTGGAGACCCCAGCAGAGG
This sequence comes from Chloranthus sessilifolius, assembly GCA_021018995.1. Lineage (NCBI taxonomy): Eukaryota > Viridiplantae > Streptophyta > Magnoliopsida > Chloranthales > Chloranthaceae > Chloranthus > Chloranthus sessilifolius. Next base: position 143,429,131 of record CM037590.1, on the reverse strand, counting down.
AGTTCCTTCCTTGATCGAGATTAGTCATTTTGGTACTTTTGGATTAGAATCTTTTTGAATATTGGGCCCTAGGCCATTGTTTTATCTTTTTGGATATCACTTGAGGAATCATCATTAGGAACCATTGTTTAGGTGTTTGGATTGGCCATCACTGGTGGTTCTTTCTGGTTCCTCTTGGTGATATTTTTTGTTAAAGCTTTTAAGCTTTTATTCTTGTTTTATTAGCTTTGCTTCTATTTAGATCTATGCTTATGCTGCCGGCTTCTGTTTGTTACGGCTTATTGAGAAATCAATAAGTTGATGAACCAGCCTTTCCTATACCTTAAGGATTGGAAAAGTCGGGTCGTCACAAGACACCCCTCATTCGAGTTGCCTTCTCATTTTCTTGAAAAATCGCGAATGTGAATCGGGGATGCTGACATGAGATGTTTGGCTTTCTTATTTATCAGCATAAGCTAAAATGGAGCATTCGGGGGCCTAGTGGTAGTTGTCGAAAGCGTATTTCATGTCATGGATGCGAGTGACATCCCGCCGCATATCGCAACGTGTTGCTAGTAGCAGTCAACGGGGAAAAGAGGCATAACCTAATTCATGGGTGCAAGGGGCAAATCGCCGCATATCGTGATCTGCTGCAAGGGACAGTCAAACAGTAGGAGAGTCGATATCCTAATCTGTAGGTGCAAGGGGTAATCAAACAGAAGGATGTACAACATAATCGAGTACCAGGGGCCGTCATACGAATGTCCAGAGACAAGGTTCAGAGACCGATAATAAGATGAAATATCGTGTAATGGCGAAAGCTTTCGCAAGTCATGTTAGACTGAGCGCATCATTGCTCACACCAATGCGCGTCAGGCGCCCCTTTCTGGTAGACATTTGTGATTTCTTAGAGTTGAGCATATTCGTTGTTTGGCTTCTTAGGGGAAGGAACGAATTGGAGAGGTGAGAAGTGAAAGTTTGATGGACAAGAGTTTATTTATTATTATTATTATTTAAAATTTTTTAATTTTTTAAAAATTTAGAAATTTATCTTAAGATCAATTCAGTTGTAAAACTTTGGAAAACGTGGCTTCCGAGATGTCGCTGAGCAGATCCATCGATACGGGATTTGTGGACCCGACCGTTTGCATGATTGTCAAGAAGACACTTGGTATACCAGAGGCTCCGTCTAATCTTCTCGTGAATACTGATGATTGTCACTTATGGGAGGACTACAGTGATTCACGGATAGAGAGAGACAGGTTTTTGAAAGCATTTGACTTAATCCTAAGTAATTATATTTTATAAGAAATATCGAGTAAAGAGAAAGGGGGTGATACTTACCTGAATTATTGTCAGTTGGGGCTTTTTGTATGCAATGAGACTCGCTGGTTGTTGCAATGGTGTCACGATGGGATATTAGAGGTTTTTCTTTTTCATTCTTCATTTCCGCTGGACACCAATGCGATAGATTGTCTTGGGGAGGTGAGGTTCGCGATGGGACGGTGGAGCCTGGCGACTGTCGCATGGTGAGGGATTAGGTTAAATAACAATGGGACTTGGAAGTTTCGACTCTCTGCGATGGGGCATTGATTGAGCCTTCCTTTCTTGTTTGTGCGTTGTGACGAGCTGTTTCGATCGGCTTGGGTAATAATGCCGCAAGGGGACGGGTCTGTGATGAGATCAAGTTATGATTGCTTCATGGGACATGTGCGCAGTTGACGATTCCTTAGCTATCTCAATATCATGATGGGACAATGATGGTGTTTCTTTCAAATCATTGCATCCACATCATCATATCGTGGGCTGAGCTTTCATCTGAGATTACCATATTCCGACCAAAATAAGTTTCTTCTTGTAGATGGTCTGTTGGAATAAACTTCTTACTATCTCCGATCTCATTAGAAGAGGCATGCAAATTGATCAAAAGCAAGGTGTCAAACTCGATTTCAGTATCGAGGATCGGTCCATGGAGGACCGATACGTATCAGCCGATACTGATATAAATCGCTAGATTAAAAAAAAAAGACTAAGTACTATGGTAGTATGGTGCATACGGTCTGTACGTGATATTGACTCAAGTTATTGCTTGCTTGTTGTGAGTTGACGTGACAAGTTGCATATTGAAACAGCCCTCTGCGACTGTGCACGCAGAACTATGAGTGTTACCGATTTGCTGAAAGTGCTAACACTACAAAAAATAAGACTATTAGCGGCAGCCAAAAACTGTCGCTATTAACAAAAAAACTGCCGCTAATAGTCTTAACAACCTTTAATAGTTTTTTTATTAATAGCAGTAGTTTATTGTTGCAAAAACTGTCGCTAATGGACTTATTTTTTATAGTGTAACGTCCCAAATCCCTTAAACTGTTGATTGCATATAATCAGATGATGAAGGTCGCGTTTTACCCAGATCTTCCACATAATAGATCTTGGGAGCATCGCTCACTTATCAGACGACAAGTTCTTGATTTCATGTATTACAAATCCAAAAACATGGCCTAAAAATCACATTTGAGTGTGACGTGTGCTGTATGATTCAAAGGCCATTTTTAGGGATCTTTGACACATGTAATCAAACACTAACTGTCTGATAGGTGAATCGTGATCCCAAGATCTATTTTGTGAAAGATTAGGGTGAAATATGACTTACATCATCTCATTTGACGCAATCAACGATTTTCAAGTGATTTGAGATGTGGGTGCTTTCAGTAAACCGGTGGGTGTGACTAGAGTAACCCCTAAATTTCTCATTCACACGGATGTTGCTTCTAAATAGTTTTCAACTTGTCATGTCAATTGCTAGTTTTTCACGTCATCCACAGTTGTACCTGCAAAAAAAAAAAAACAACAGGAAACAAAGCGAAAACCAAAGTGAAAAAGAAAAAAAATAGCGAGAATGCAATAAACAAATGACGCGATACCTTATACGTATCGGGACCATTCCTCTTCCAGTGAGTGTCAGAATATATGAAGTTGTGGTGCATCTAGACATTGGGGAGCATCGATCTCTAGTTCTTCTTGAAATTCTATAAAGGCAACGTGATGATCCTTCTCTCTCGTTGTTCGTCGCATCTCGTGCAGGATATCTCTTTCGCATCGCATTAAGACGGATGCGCACAAGTTGCAATAGGGTGATTCGAGGTAAGGGCAGCGACGCAGGCACTGGCAATTATCCAGTAAGAATTGATAGTCAAGTTCATCATCAGAGTCTGTTTCTTTACTTCGGGAGTCGTTGACTTCCTTGAGGAGTTTCAGCCGCTCTGCTCTTAGGTGATCTCCAAGTTCTATTTCCGTATGGCTAGCCAGTAGTCTTCTTCTTCACTTGATATTGAGAACCAGTCTTCTCTTCCTAGTTCATGAGGCCGGGGTGCCCCCGACTCTGGTTCTTCTTCGTCTGCTAATGCGGCGATGTGAAAATCCTCCTCGTCGGTCGACTTCCAGTCTTCTATGTGCGGCTTGAATTTCGATAGTTTTCTTCTCTCGGTAGCGGAGGGTTCCTCAATGTTGAAGAGTGGTCCTACACCTTCAAGCAGCTTGTCCGTGTCGTCATTATTACGGCTTAGGTTTGATAGGTCAGCGAAGGCCTTGGTCATTTGCTCGATCTCGGTTGCCTGAGATTCAGTGAAGGATGACTCTTTTCTTCTTTTCAACACATTAGCCTTCTCAGTAGTTCCATATAAGAAATGGTCATAGAGGGACCACTTTGGCGAAGTAGGTAAGATGTCGGCTTGCTTGTCGTCTAGCTAGTAGCTTAATCCAATGTGCTTGCGTAGTTTCTTTAGGAAGACCAGTCTTATGCACCCTTGCTTATCTTTGTCGAGTCCAGTGTGGGGGACGTGTCCTAGTTGATACATTAAGTCTCATCCTTTTGTCGCAGTTGGGTTTATGTCGTACAATCGGGCGAGATCAGGTCCGACTTCTCTTCTCATTACTCTTTATTGTTAGGTTGGAAGGAGTCGAGGGTGGCTAACTTCTATTGATGCGTCATCGGGATCCTGCATATTTTTTATATATCCTGTGTTCGGCACTGAGTTATGCATTGTTGGAATGCTTGCCGCATAGTCTGTGTCAATTTCTTTAAGGGGTGTATCGGTGTATATCTTAACAATGGAATCTTCATGCGAGAATTTGATGCATTGGTGATATGTCGATGCTACTACCTTCATGGACTCCAACCACTTTCTTCCTAGTATCAGATTGTAAGTGCTTGAGGAATCGGAGATGTAGAAAGTGAAGTCCTTGGTGATTGGCCCGAGGCAAACTTGCAGCTTGATGGTTCCCTTGACGAAGCACCGAGAGTCATCATAAGCAGTGAGAGATAAAGACGAAGGCCTTATATCCTATTCGGTGTATTCAAGGATCTTCAGCGTCTTTATAGGACAGATGTTAAGTCCTGCTTCGGTGTCAACCAATGCGTGTGGTGCTGAAAATCCTCTGATTATGACGATTAGATAGATATGAGTCGAACTTCCATGTAATGATTATTTAGGCATGTCAGCTTCAGTGAAGGTAATCGCAGGAGGTTGCGTTATAACCGAGGCGATCTCATGCAGCTGATCCAAAGTGGTATCTTTGTTCACATGCGTCTCATCCAACATTTCCACAAGCAGTTGGTGATGCTCTGGCAATTTCTTGATGAGTTTGAGGATTGATATTTGTGCTGGAATCTTTGTAAGGTGTCAGAGAAGGTCGTATTCTTGACCTATTTCCAAGGTAGTTTCTTTTGTCGAGTCGATGCTCTCTACACCCGTTCTGTTGAGCTAGTTGAGGCATTGGTACTGGAGGCGGAGGGATTATGTGAGGTGGAGGGGGCACGCTCACTCCTCATTCTTTGGTTATCCAGTCGGATGGTTGTGTGTTGTTGCTCTGCTTTTCCTTCGGGAATGGTGGGGGTGGATAGTTGGTTTCAAATTTAAGGACTGGGTATGTCTGCTGCTGTCCTTAGGGTGTTAAGGGATTCATTGTGATACTTGCAGTGAAAGGGGAAAAATTGGATGAAGGAATGTGCACTGGAGCCATGCCATTCAAAGGTGGAACGTATTGAGTTTAATCTTCCTCTTCGAGGAACGCAGAGATCAGCACTTCTTCCTTAATAGGTTCTTCCTCCTGCTGTCTTATCTCCACTACTGACGGGTGTTCTTCAGTTGTCTCCTCGCGTTGTTGACTGGTAGTATTTCGGGTGACGCTGTCTACCCATGCAACGATCTGTTCTGCAATCCGAAGGATATGGCCCTCATATTCTGGCTTGACATTACGGGAACCTACGTCAAGGTTCGGTGGTGTAGAGGGTGCTATGGATTGAATAATAGATCTTCAAGCTCAAAAAGATTGAACTCGAATTCGAGTAAAGTTTGGGTACGGTGGAGGAGTTGGCGGCTCAACTCGGGTTATGAAGGTGGAGGGGTGAGGTGAAATGATGGTGGGCCTTGAAGGGTCATCTGAATTGGCTGTAGCGTCATGATGCCTAACTTGTGTGATGAGGGTAGACAAATGAAAAGGGGATCAGCCTGGGAGGTCTACCGTGGTGACATGGGCATCCGGTCCTTGATTGTGGTTTGACAAAGGGTTGTTGACGATTCCAAGGTATTGTGGAGGCTGTTGGTTATTTTGGTTAGAATTTTGAAGGGATTCCCAATCAATCTGGTTCTGATCGTTCATGTTGTATATCATATCTCTTAACACCCAACAGTCTTCCAGGTTATGTCCTGCATATCGATGAAAAGCACAGAACTTGGTGCAATCGAGTTCAGTGGGCCAGGGTCGTGGCCGCTCTAGTGGGAAGCGAATGAGGTTCTGATCGCTTAGAAGGCAAAAAATATTGGGGATGGTATTGGCTAACGGAGGTTAATGATCTCGTCTAGGTTGATAACGGCCTCGGGTCTGCTGATTAAAATTTTGGGGTGGGGATACATTGTTGTAACCTTGGGTATTGGCAGGACGATTTCAGGTATTGTTTTGGTTCTGATTAGGGTATTGGTTTTGGTTAGGATATTGATTCTGATTTTGATTGGCGTATCGTTGTTGATTTTGGTACTGAACCTGACCGGAGTTCCTTTCCTGGTTGTTTCCATTGCCTTGAATTTGATTAGCGATCGTATTAACTTGCTCGGAGGCCAAGTCTTTCTTGTTGTTTGGGGCTTTGAATCGCCAAAAGTTGATGCCTTCGGTGCTACAATCGAAAAGGCGAGGTCTCCTCCCTTTATGTGTCGCTGAAAGCAACTGGCACGCAAGTGGAGAGCGGCGAAGTCCGGGCAATCACTTATGATTAGAGCACTTCGAAGGGGTTCTCTGACATCATCTATGATGATGTCGATTGTGTCATTTTCTCTCATTTGATTTCCTGTGCGAGCCATGAGTTTCCTCTAGCGTGATACAAAATCAGCGAAGTCTTCTTCGGTCTCTTGCTTCGTTGTCATCAAGTCGCTGAGACTAACGGCCTCCTATATCAGATGTTCGTATTGATCTAAGAACTGCCTGGCTAATTCTTCGAAGGTGTCGATTTTATTTAGCGAGAGCCCGACGAACCAATTGAGGGCTTCTCCTTCGAGGGACCTCTGAAAGTAATGTATCAGGAGTGCGTGATTATCACGAATAGGCTGGCAGTCATTGCAGAACAACGCCAGGTGGTGGTTTGGATTCCCGGTGCCGTTATATTTGCTGAATTTCGGGGGTTGAATCCCGCAGGTAGGTTGAATTCGAGGTCTCGATAGAAACTGTCAAATCCAAATGACAAATCGGGGTGGTTTTTCTTAGTCATGTATTCGTCGATCATCTTGGGGAAATCTTCTACTCTTACGACAATATCTTGCTTAGTGGTATGGGAACGGACTCTATCTTGACGTTCGCCATTGAGGAGTGTGTGGAAAGTGTGCCTAGGTGGCGACACGTGTGGAAATATCGTCGTCGGAGTAGGGGGTGGCCTCTCCTGTCTTTGTCATTCTCGTTCTTCTGCCTCTCATCATTCTTTGATGGTTTCATATGTTGCGACTAAGCCGTAGAGTAGTTCATTAGCTTCATCTCTCCCCCCCCCCCCCCTTGTAATTTCTGGATGCTAAGATCTACAAGTTGTCGGGCTGTGAAGTTCTATCCAAAGCTGCTGTCTTTGTGTCCGTTGTTGTGGTTGGTGCTCGGGGGTGTGAACGGGGTTTCCTCACCACCGGCCATGTTGACTTCCAGGTTGTATCATGCTGAGTCCTTGAGGGGCTGCTCAGGGTATAGCGAATTATCATGATGCCCCCATAACAGCGGGTCACCGATTCTAATCCTTCATATTCTTGACATCTCGAGCCTCTAGTGTATGCTTATGTGCTCTCGATAGTACACTTAAATGCGAAAAGTAATAAAACTAAATAAAAACTAACTAGAAGACAAGGAAATTCAACTAAATACGGGAGGCTTTGGCGACAAGATGTCCCACCGTGATCGTCAGTCGGTTGGTATCCACTTTTTCTGGGTTCCTCTCGGTCCCCGGAATAAGTGGCCCAATTTTGTCCAAGTGGACTCTAGCAAAGGCGGTGTTTTAAAGATAATTAAATACTAAAAATAAATAGATGAATCTTAGGAAAATACCTGGTTCATTGCGACTGTCAGCTGCAAATATTTAATGATGCTATAATACATCACTGATCACGCCTTCCAAGGTGAAGATATGGGTTGTTCTCTTTACTGAATCATCCATCGGCCGATGTCAGCATCACTGGGTCGCCTGTAAATTTTGTTAAACTAGTTTTCGTAATTCGCTTCTAATTACTTTACCTTTTCTACTCCTATTATGACTCTTAGTTGTTTAAGCTAACTAATATTATCAGGATCCTACTTAATCTTAATCCTATTAGAAGTTTAATCGATCGGGTAATCTTGATTGAACTAGGTTCCCTAATCTGACTAAAAATATTAATCTTTCTAATTTCACTATAAAAATATACTATGCTAGTTATATTAATTAAATTAATTCTATTAAAATTCTAATTAATCGAAGTATCCTAATTCTATTAGAACTCTAACAAAAAGGGTTTTGGGCCCACTATGCTAAGGAGGATTTGTCCCATTCCCGGGTACCTCCCATAAGCTCCCTGGGGCAAATCGGGTGGCTAGGGATTATTTTAGTGATAATATGGATTAAAAACTGATTTTTATCTTGAAATTATGGATTTACAGATCGAAGATGAAGAACCAAGTTTGAAAATTAGAACTAGAATTTTAGAACTAAAAAATGGAAGATTCCAAGACTGAATTTAAGACTGAAATTAAGGGCTGATTCTAGAAACTAAGAACCAGAGTCAGAAAAACTAAAAATTTAGATTAAAACCTAAGATCTAAGATCTAGAATTTAAGAACCAGCAGGCGAGAACCTAAATCTAGAACTAGAAAAAAAAAAAAAAAAATTGATTTTAGAACGTAAGAACTAAAACCAAAGGAGAAGGTAAGAAAATGAATTGAAAGGAAAAAAAAGTTTGGAATTAGAAGTTGAGGGCCTATAATTTAGAACTTAAGATCTAAGACTAAGAACTAGAGCTAAGAACTGAAACTAGAAGAAATAAAGCTAGAAGAAAAGTATACCTGAGGCCAGGGCTGCAGAGAGGAATCTCGAAATCCTAAGCATGGAAGCAGGAACTCAAAAGGAGAAAAATATGTTTCGAAAATTGTGTGTTTTGGGTCGTGGCGGTGGGGTCCTATTTATAGGTAATTTGACAATTGCGCGCCCTGTGGGGTGCGCTCAATTGGTCGGTGGATTTCAATTAAGCGCCCTGTCTGGGTGCTTAATTGAATTATGCGCCTGATTTCCAGTGCTTAATCACTTTGAGCCGGTGACCGACTCAGTGAGTGACCGACTGACCGGCTTAGCCGGGTATCCCAATCCTAGTCTAATTAGACTGGTTGCGTGCATAATGTATTGTGTACAATTAATTAAACGTTGTTCCAACTGTGTTTAATAGGAGATTTTTAGCGGTCTAAGGAATTAAACGTCGGGTTGGCTTAGGAACTAATTATGCGCCAGTGTATAGGAGCATAATCTGATTGCACGCTCTACGTAAAGCATATAATCACGTGTTAGACGGTTTCTAGAAGGGTAGAAGGCCAGTCCAAAAGGGACTAATTGCACGCTATTGGTGAAGCATGCAATATGATTGCGCGTGCCTAGCAATGCATGCAATCGGAGCCTAAAGCGGTCCTCAGAGAGTACAATCCTGGTCTAAGAGGGACCAATTGCGCGCCAACTATGGGGCATGCAATCTAGTTACGTGCGCTATACAGGGCGCGTAATTCAGGACTTACCTTGGTTTGATCCAGGTCCAAGCCGCAGACCTATTGTTTTAGATCATGTGCTATTGTTTCAGTGCATGGTCCCTGTATTAGGATTTTGAGGTCTTCGAAGAAAGTTAGTCCTTTTCCGAAGATCGTGGGCAAGATAAAAAATTGACCAAACAAGTTTATATACTCCGAGAGGGCAAAATGGGAGTGTCTATAGATCAGTGTGATGCTACGGGTATTAAGAAATGGATATGAGATCATCTCCATTTTTCTAGTCACTACAAAAAATAAGTCTATTAGCGGCAACCAAAAACTACTACTATTAACAAATAAACTGCCGCTAATACCCCTTGCCACTAATAGTCTTAATAGCCTTTAATAGTTTTTTTGTTAATAGCGACAGTTTTTACAGCAAAAAAATTTCGCTAATAGTTTTTTTTTTGTAGTGACTCTTTGGAATATTTGGATATCTTGGAATAATATCAAATGGAACAACTTTTCTTTTAATGTTAGGAGGTTCATTCAAGACAATATCATCACTGTTTGCAATAGGGCGATAGCGGTTGACAAAGGCGACTCTGCTCTTTTCAAAATTAGAAGCTTCGAAGTGGAACACTTGATATCTTTTTTTCACTCTTTGTAGGGGGTCTCTATTCTGTAGGGAGTTTTGGTTTCCATTTCTTGTTTGTTGGAGGTTTTTTCCTAGACATTCCTATTTTCTCCGGGTGTAGGTTATTTTCCATTTCTCTCAGGTTTTCTTTGCCACCCATGTACTTATTCTGGTTTCCTCCGGAAAGTCCGATTTTCCAGATAGCAATGCTTTGGGTGCTACTTAGTGTATTACTTGGACTCTCCGAGGCACTAGGTTAGCTTTTATACACTTTAATAAATCAACTTTAGTTCAAAATAAATAAATTAATTAATTAAAAATTAGAAAATAAAAAAATAAAATATATATATATATATATATATATATATGGCACAGTTGGTGAAACCATGTGATCCATGTCCAATGTCATCCTAAATTAGGGAATAGTGCTCAAGTCGTTTATTTAATATGAACTAGTTCTATATTACATGGCTTCCTCTAGTTGCACCAACTGAAACTCTAATGGCACCACTGTCAAAAACCATTGACTCTTTCAAATCAGACGAGGTAGTTTTGGGTGTCACGTGTACCTCCACGTTAACCTAACCTTGGAGAGCGGTGACCGTCCAACCTTGAAGTACGTAACCGGCTTTTATATATACTAGTAAAGGTGCACGTGCGTTGCACATGCTAATATAAATGTGAAGATACCATCGAATTCCTCTGATTTAAATGTCATATTCTAAAGATCTCCGATCTCTATCATATAACTTAACACAATAAATGGTCATCATCTCATCCATATTTGACTGCCTTGAATTATATAATAGGGATTTTATTTTATACCAATCTTATGCATTAAACATATTTAGAACATGACCTTCAAATCCGATGGCTAAGATTAAGTTTTCACTTGACATAAGTCCTTCAAATACCAAGTCTTTCCTTTAAAGGATAACTCTAATTATACCAATCAGATTTCTAAGTGCACTACATTCGAAAAATCATTAACTGATGTGAACCAGATGATAGAGATCAATTTTCTTTTCAATCTTTCACATATTGGAGCTTGAAATCAATGGTGTACCATCAGACGGTCAATTTATGGTTTCTATTGCATACATCCCAAAGAAATGATCAAAAATTATGGGGCACACATCATACTCAAACGTGATTTTCGATCACTTTTTGGGATGTTTTATGTGTACCACATGCAATAAAAAATTAACTGTCAGTACACTCATTATCTCAAGATCTACGATTTGGACAAAAACGAACGTTATTGTCTAATTCAAAACAGTCAATGGTATTCGGCTATGACGTCATTCAAAATTGATTTCCAATTCGATCTTTTATATGATGATCCTAAGGTAAATGATGTACCATTAGACAATCAATTTTTAATCTGTGTGACACACATCCCAAAACAGTAACTGAAAATCATGTGACAGACATTATGCTTAAACATGATTTTCGATCACGTTTTGAAACGTGCAACACCTGAAATAAAAAGTTGATTGTCAGTACTCCCATGATCTCATACATTATGGGGAAGATTGTGCGACAAACGATCTCTATCTTCTTATTCACAATAGTTAATGGTTATCGGTCATAGTACCATTAAAACTTCGATTATTGTAAATAGAACGGTTCAATTTTTATTTTAATCTTTCATCCCAAAAAATAACTGAAAACTATGTGGCACACGAAAATATGATCATGGGCATACCATCAAAAGGGCAAAGAGTTATGTAGCTTACTAATTTTTGGAACATGTACAAGAATTTGACTCATGCAATTGGCAGACCACCTCATGTTATTTGGCATTCAATCAGTTTATTGGTTATATAATTAAAAACTTAGAATCATTAACTATAAATCTAATAAAAATGCATGTGCATTACACATGGTGCCAAAATAAAAATTTTAACTGAAAAATATGACAGAAGATGTATAATAATCACTTGCACCATGTATCAGTACATGGTGTCAAAATGGTGTCCCATATATAAAATCTCTAACCTTAATTTTATATGCATGCCATCATTTTAAAGCCACATGATTCACATGATCATCATATCAATCATATTTATGTTAAAATAATATTAAAAAATAAAAATAAACATATAATTTAAAATTTAAAAGTAGGGTTGCCAATGGGTCGTATTAAAGCTTTGACTCTCCGATTGGTAAATGGCATATGCTAACCTGACCTGGCCTGATGGTGCACCCTGATTCGACCTAATACTCGAAGGGTCAAGGGTATATGCCCAACCCGACCTAACACCTATTCCGACCTTAACCTGAAGAGTCGAGTGTATATGCCCAACCCGACCTGACACCTGATTTGACCTGATTGAAAACACTCTATTTTATTATTATTATTATTATTATTATTACTACTACTACTACTACTATTACTACTATTATTAATTATTATATAAAATCTTGTAACTTGAGCTTAGTCGACCAAACCCGACCTGATACATATCCCGACCTTAATCTGAAGGGTTTAGTGTATATGACCAACCCGACCTAACACCTGACTTGACCTGGTTGAAAACACTCTATTTTATTATTATTATTATTATTAATTATTATATAAAATCTTGTAACTCGAGCTTAGTCGACCAAATTTTTTCTTAACCCAACCCAACCATACCTATAGATTGTGTCTGACACTTCATGCCTGACTTAGCCAAATAACCCAAGTTTAGTACCTAGCCAAATAAAAAAGTCAATCTGTTGAGAGCCCTACGTAGAAGTATCATATGTTTGTCTAAGTCATATAAAGTTAAGTGCTCTTGTAAGTCTTACGACCAACATACGTATGAGTGCAAGTAATCCGATCAGGTAAGATGACAAGATTTGACCAGGGGTACATTAATCGTGGCTCAGAGGGTTTCAACTTTCGAGTAAATTATTATTTTGGTAGCTTTATTAACACCTGCAGAATATTAGAGGACACCTATGAACATTGACTATTCGTATTAGTTGATGGAGATCATTTTTCGGCCCAATCTTTCTCACATAAGGGATCATGATATCATTGGCTTACCATTAGACCATCATTTTTTTATTTCATAAGGTGCAGATCACAAAATATGACCCTAAATTTACATGACATACATCATGCTCAAATTTAATTTTTTGGCTATTTTTATGTGATCTATGCCACATAATTCAAAGCAAGTCAAATATTTTATGGCAAAATTATTAATTCTCTTAACTTTGTGGATTTCTTTGAAGTTGCTAAAAATAAGGAAGGAAAGATAACTTTTATAGCTATTCTCTTAACTTTATGAGTTTCTTTGAAGGTGCTAAAAATAAGGAAAGAAAGAGAACTTATTTGGATACCATTATTTATGTATTCCCATTGGAAAAGAGATTCTATTTGGGTATCATTATTTGCAACCCTTAAAATTGTGACCTCGTCAATATCCTCTAGTAGGTATGAAATGACCGCTTTGAATTAGAAGATGGAGATCATTTTTTATCCCCATCTTTTACCTAAATGATTTTGGTATCATGAGAGTATTATTAGACCGTCGATTTTTTAAAAAATGATATTGAAATCATGTTTGAGAGTGATGTATGTCATTTGATTTTAAAGTCACTTTTTTGGTTGTGTTAAGTGAAATAAAATTTTACCGCCTGATAATACAAACAGGATGTCAAGATCAACTATATAAAAGATTGAAACGAAAAATAATCTCCATATTTAAAGCGATCAATATATTCAGACTGAAAGAGGTGAGATGAAGTTACAATTGTTTGGATGGTAAATGAGGATACCCATTTTAATTTTATTGTCACGACTTAAGAGTGTATATAGGGACAAATGTGAAAACAAAGATTGAGAGAAACTATTTTAGCTTTTATATAGTAGTAAGGGTAGGAATACATAAAAAAGAAGATGAGGGTAGATGGAATAGCTTAGGGGTATTTTGTTACTAAAAATATAAAAACATTAAAATTGACAGAAATTATTTATACTTTTATATAGTAATTATAAGGATAGTAAGGATATATATATATATATATATATATATATATATATATATATGAATTAAGATAGAAAATAGCTCTAAAGCACGTAGGTTGTTGATTATGATGTCTGAAAAACGAAAGAACCCTTCATTCCATTCGTTCTTATACACAATAAAATCTATATTTGTTAAACGACTGACATTTAAACGCTAAAATGGCTTTTGAATGATCTTACAAAAATTTAAACTTTTTATCTCACATCCTGGAAGTACCAATTTATTATTATACCAAATGGCGCACATCTGTGACCTACAATCTAAGTTGTCCAAGTGACAATCCATTATTAGAGCATAAATCAGCTCCAAAAAACATGCTTATAACGGGATGTGAGTCATCCAATATCAGCCATTAAACCTAAAAACATCGGTTAATATTATGGTTAATAGTTCAGACGGTTTTAATCTCTCTTGCTAAAACACGTTTGGGAATGTTGCACATCAATCCATGATCTATCATTTTGACGGCACGGATCACTCACATCTTCAATCATTGATGTGTAAGATCATTTAAACACCGTCTTAATTAAATGATGGTAAGGAGAGTGAGGTCCTTGTAAACTATGTTGTGATTTGGAATTTGATCTCTTTTAACTGGAAAATTTCACAAAATTGTTTACAATTGATGGTTAAATAAAATTACGTTTTGTTGGAAATGAGATATTTACCTGAGAAGGTACCCTTTTGAAAAAATTACCTTAAAATGTACATTTTTAATAAGGGTAGCTCCATTCGCGCCTAGCCAAATACTGACGACACCTATACAGAAAACTTGTTGATTGCATTGAATTAGACGATAGCGATTGCTTTTCATCCCAATCTTCCACACGATTAGTCTTAACACTATGGGCGCACCATTAGACGGTCAATTTTTTATTTTCTGTTGTACAGATCCAGAAAGGTGATTCTCAAATTATGTTTGAGCGTGATGTGAGCCACATTTGTTTAGATTATATTTTTGGGATCAATGTCATTGGAATAAAATACTGTCGTTTGATAGTACGCCCAAGATCTCGAGATTAACTATGTGAAAGATTGGGATGAAAAACAATTTTCATCGTTCAATTCAATGCTTCAACGGGCTATCAGTGTAGGCATAGTAATTTAGTAGGCACGAATAGAGTTACCCCTTTTAATAATTTATTGAAGAGAGTATGGGATACCTATTTTAATAAGGGAGCTACATCATAGCACATGAGACGTTGCACATATGTTAAAAACAAGGACTTGAGTATTTTTGGGACTTGTTACACGTGGAATACTAAATAAGTTGTTTGATTTGAAAGTCATGATGTAAAGATCTTTGATGATAAAGATTGTCATTAAACATGATCCCTACTCACCATCGAATCGGATAATGAGCTTTTGTGGAATCAGATGATAGAGATCCTATTGCCTTCTGATCTTTGGTGCCAAATATCTACACATCGTGGTTGATGGCTTATATGGTGTTCCATGTACGCGTGTCACAAGTTTAAAAGATCCACAATATTTCGTTTGAGCGTATATGCAATGATATAAATGCCGTGTACAACTTTTAGCTCCCTTTTAAGATATATATATATGGAAAAGGCCTTCGTCCTCTATGGGAGGACGGTCACCGTCTTCTAACCTTGTTTGATAAATATCGTTTGTGCAATGGCCAAACTGGTTGAACTGGTTGAAATCTTGCCCATAGGCACATTTCATTTAGTAACTTGGGGGTTTTGGTAAGGTCAAACTGGTTGAACCTTGAATAGGTTCAACTGATTTTAAAAGAAGTAAGGTTAATAGGGGTGTACATTAAACTTAGTGGCAGTCAAACAGTCCAAGATTTCTTTCATCAAACATCCTTCAAAGAAATTCCGTTACTCTTTCAAATTTTATTGTATTTTGTGTTTTCTGAGAAAACCAAAGCCAAGTTGTTGGAAGCTAACTCTAGCATCAAAGAAGCTTCCTGCCACCTTCGTATAGCCCAAATCATAAGTTTTGCTTCACCATTACTCCATATAGAGGTAGAACTGATCCTTTGATGAAAACCCATTTCTTACAACTCTTAAAAGCTATGGATTCTAATTACTCTGATTTCTTCAACACTACATTTTCTAACTTCTCAACGATGGCCGAAAACAATATCTCTGCTACCATAACGATTCTCGTGGTCGGGTCACTCATGATTCGCAGTATGATAGATATTCTTATTGACCTTAAAAATATCTCTACCCACATCATATGGTTTGTGGGCTCACATGTAACAAAATTGGTTAAAGATGATTCATTTGACCCGGAGAAAGAGGAAGATGGAGAAATTTCTATGGAGAACATGCTAATTGGTGGCCATGAAGGAGAATTGAGTTGTAAGGACATTGACATAGTGATGGAGAAATTTGGGGTTAAGAATTTCCACAAAGGGAAGTCTAGAGATCATTGTGGGCATTTAGAAGATGTCGATGGCTTGTTGGAGGAAAAGGAAGCTACAATTAAGGAATTAGAGGAAGCTTTCGCTGTGTTTGATGAGAATGGAGACGGGTTCATAAGCGCGACCGAGTTGCAAAGAATCATGAGGAAGTTAGAGTTCAAAGAAGGCATGAAATTGGAGGATTGTAATAATATGATCGATACTTTCGATCTGAACGGCGATGGTAGGATCGATTTTTCGGAGTTTAAAGACATGATAGAAAAAGGAATTTAGGTTTATTTCCTATAGATTTATGTTTTTCTACAAGAATGCTTCAATATGTTTCAAGAGGATGATTAAGTCTTATATTCATTAAAAAAAATAGAGGATGATTAATTTTAACATGCATGAAAATCTTCATGTATATATAAATAAATATAGTTCATCCACTTATCTATGATTATTACCGATCGTCGGCAAATGGTAATAATCGTTTCATCGCAGATTGGGGGGTTTATACACCATATATCTTGGGACTTGTATGTAGAAGAAGGCTGTAATAGAAGCCTACTCTCTCTATACATTCTCAAAAATTAAATGGGGGCTTTATCCCCCACTCTGCTATGAACTAATAGAATGGGGTTTGAAGAAGGGAACTTGTCAACAATAAAGTCTATATTTGTGAAGTATTTTTTCAATTTGAAAGCTGATCTCTACTAAGTGGAGAAGTTCACATAAAATTATTTTCTTTCATTCAATGGTTAAGTGATAAAAATAGCCTATCTTTTTAAATGAGATATTTATCTAAGAGGGCACCATTTTGAAGAAGAGTTAGGTTGTGTATGGCATAACTCTCACTTAGCTATGCAAGGAGAAAGGATACCTTGTAAAGCAAGTAGCAGGATGTTAGCAAAGAGGATGGGAACCTGCTAAAGCTGGTGAACTCTATTATAGCAGGGGCTAGCCATGCCATTCGCACCCTTAGCTTATAATTCATTGTTATGCTTTCATTAATTTAAAATTCAAGTTTTTCTTCTTTTTCTCTTGTAGTTTTATGTTTTTCTTCTATTTCTTCATCTTCTACTCTTGTGCTTTCATTAATTTTAAAATCATTGTTATCATCTTGGTTTTCTTGAGAATGAGAAATAATATTTTTTTTATAGAGTTATAATAATTTCTATTTTATTTAACTTTAATAAATAATTAAAAATTTATGTAAAATTTGTGCACAAAAAAATAAAGATCGTGACTTTTCTAATACGGATTAAAACCCAAAAATATCAATCAAAGATTTACTGCTTTGAGAAAACAACCATATTATAAGCTATAGGTCTCCTAAAGATCAAAGCTTCAGATTTTTGTGAATATGACATATTCCGAATAGAGGAAGAAAAGTTTGTAACTCACTGATGTGTAATACAAATAAAAAATTGATCTAACAAGATAATTTGGAAGAGCTTTCAATAGATTTGGGGTTTCACGGATCTTGAAGATCTCGCCTTTAGTTGGTCGATTTTGCTGAATAAGGGTATGAAATCAGTTTCTTAATTTATTCATATATATATGTTGATAAGTGATTCGAAGAGTTTTTACAGATTCATGTTTTTCTGTGACAGTTTCATATGGGATCGAAAGGAGTGACACATATATATAGATATATTATACTACTTCAGAAAGTTTTTTAAAAAATAAATTGTCACAATTTTATGAGATTCTAATAAGACATTCGATCAAAACTTTTAAAGCATTTATAATTGAAATTTCCAAATCACCCTTCTTCCCACCTAAGCACACGATGTAGTTTGTGTTATGTGACATTTAGTAGAAGAGTATTTTCCCAATTTAAATTATAAATGTTTCTCATGCGTTGTCCGAATGACTCTTTAGAAACCTTTTATGCATTTTCAAATTACCCTTTCAGGCACATATTGAGGGAATTATTTTTTTGGGAACATTGAAAAGTGTATCAATCCCTTTTTCTAAAGGTTTTTCAACTAGTCCTTTCTTTCTAATTTTCTCAGACTTTATTTGTAATTTAAACAAGTCTTTGTAGAATGCAAGAGAAGTAAGCCTCGGTCAAGTTAAAAAAGAACAAAGAAAAAAAAAAAAAAAAAAAAGACAGTCGAGGTTGGGCCCAAGGACGCAGCTAGGGGAGAGCCACCAGGGACCATGGCCCCCTCCAATTGAAAAAAAAAAAACTAAGACCTTTAAGTATACATTTGTCTGACTTTCAAAAAAATCACAAATAAAATGGGACTTATTGACAAAACGAACCAATCACATTTTAATGACCATTTTTTAAAAAGATTTCCTGACCCTTTTTTATACTCTTTCCATTTTTCAGACTTTCTAATTTTTTATTTTTTTTTTAATTTTTTCTCTTGATTTTTCCCTTGATCTTTCTTATATTTCACCGAACTTTTTCAAATTTTCTTCTTGCCATTCGATTTCCGAACCCATATTTGGTGACTATGTCCCATATGCGACCCATTTCACATTCAGGTCAAGGTCCAATTTAGACTAAATCCAAACCCAACCTATGGATAAGCCGGTTTGAGTTGAGTATAGGTCAAGCTCGGGTTTGGACACATGTAAGGATCACCTTTTTTCCAACCCAAACATATTGTCCCAACCATATCGGCAGAGACGGATGCAAAGGAGGGCTGACAAGGGCCATAGCCCCCCTCAATTACCAAACCAACTTTTTTTAGTGAGATTTAAAATGGGCCGGCCCAACTCCCAGCCCAATTAGTATGGCCCCTCATGGCCTACACCACGCCTTAAATTGAGTTCACTCGACTCGATAGAATTTCAAGCAAATTTAGAGACAAACTAGATTTTCAAATTTGTTAAGTAACTCAAGCGAGTTTCAAATAGCACGATCTAGTTGACTCAAACTACTCATTTATTATTTTTCGTTTTACAGAGGTAAAATATAAATTTTATCTTAGCCACAAGGCTCAAACGCGCATGATCGCGCGCCGACACTGATATCAACCAATGTCTGGACCATAAAGAAAAATTTTACCAAAATTCATCAAAATTCTCCAAAACAGTGGTACAACAGATATTTCGTCGAAATCTCTAAAACTTCTATTATTTTTGTAAAATTCCGACATTTTTAGGTGATTTATATACTGAACGCCTCTTCTAATTAAAGTTCGTGGCTCCGTCTCTGGTTGGGCCACCCATATTTCTAAGCTATTTTCTAAGCTAGAAAGACCTAAGTAAACCTAACTACTGCCTACGTATAAATTTCTTCCCTTACATCATATCACCTTTGTGACATCATTGGGCTATGTCATCTTACTTGGATCACCTAGTAAATAATTATAAATATTATAAGCCCATCATTACCAAGGAGTTGACACTCCTACTATATACTAATCTTCACTTTAAAGGTTTACCAGGGGTGTGGGTGCACTACAAAAAATAAGATTATTAGCACCAATTTTTTATTATAAAAAACTGTCCCTATTAATACTGTTGCTATAAAAAATTGCCGCTATGCTACAAAAAACTGTCGCTACAAAAATATTAGCGGCAGTTTTTTGTAGCGACAGGACTAATAGCGATAGTTTTTTATTAAAAAAAACTGCCGCTAATAGTCTTATTTTTTGTAGTGGTGTACCACAATTTAAGGTTTAATAGGGGTGTGGTGTACCACTTCAAACATTAGTGCCGGTCGATGATAAGATTTAATTCTTTAAGGCTTGTGCTAATACCATGGTTCAAAATTTCAGATTATAGGCTGAAATTTATCAATTTTGGTCCACACCGAAATGAATCAAGGTTTGAAATTTCGGTCAAATAAAAGTATGGAATATAAATTTTTATCTGAAATTCAAAATTTTGGCTGAAATTTTCAGTTTCTTTCATGCCCAAAACTCAAAAACTCATATTTTGATCTTTGGTTAACGCTACACCTCGCTTAGTCAAAGTAAAAAAATGTCAACTGTTTTGAATCATATTACTGAGATTATTTTTCGTCCCAATTTTTCACGCAATAGATCTTGAAATCATGAGCCTACCAATAAACAGTCAGATTTTGATTACGCATGGAAGACATCTCAAAGAGTATTGAATGTGAACATAACATTCCATCAATTGGGATTCATGTTCACTTTTAGGGATATTTGCCATCTGGGAATGGTCAGGTCTTACAAGCCAGAATCGGAGTTCCAATCTTACCCCATCCAATCCACTGCCCTTGGAAATAAGAGAATCTTGATTTTCTTGATTTTCACTTTTTATATAACATGATGTGCAGTCAAGATTCTCTTATTTCAAAGGCAGCAGATGACGTAGAACTGTAGTCTATTAATTGCCCTTTGTCATTAATTCCCCTTTGCCATGTGGGATTAGCATCATCTATCGAAGTTAGGGACGAAAAACGAGGGTCAAGGGATTCGTACTTTTCTAAAGGTAGCCGAAATATAAAGCCGTGTGGTGTTGCAGACTTGCAATATATAAAGCTAGCCAAAAGTAAAACATAATATAAATATATAAATTTGGGAAAGGGTTTGTACCAGGTGGGCAAGATCACACGGACTGTGGCATCTGATCAAAAAAAAAAAACACCCATTTTGGATAGTGCATACATAGGGAATGATATTTATAATTTTATTTTATTTTTATGACTTTTTTGTCCTTAAAAAGACCTTTGGGTTTGGTGCCACACGACACCCATCTGGCCTGTGGGTTGCACCAATTAAAATGCTACCCATGAGTAGCATCCTGGCCGTCGTATAATTTTTTGTCATATATAGTGACTGGTCGGGCGGGTCTGGATACTGCCTGTCCAGGTTTAGTCCAGGCGGCATCATGCTTATCCCTGGTTGGGTCCGAGGCCGGGCGCACCAACCCAAAAAGCTTCCTATTTCTGGACCGGATAGGGCCGAAATTTGGCCCAGGCCGGTCCATTCAGAACGTTACTGCCAGTCAATGAGACAAGATTTCTCTAATTACACATCCTTCCAAGAAATTCCCTGCCTCTTTCATCATTAATTACTTTGGTTTTCTGAGAAATCCAAAGCCAAGTTGATAGAAACTAACTTGGGCATCTCAAAGAAGCTTCCTGCCACCTTATAGCCCAAACCACGATGTTGCTTCATTATTACTCCACTATCAAAACATTACTATATATAAAGGTAGTATTGATCCATTAGTGAAAACCCAATTCTTAGAACTCTTAAAAGCGATGGATTCTAAAAATTGCTTAGACTTCTTAGACGCTATCGATTTAAGCTCCTCATCTCTCTCTTCAATGACAACCATGGCTGAAAACAAGATCTCTGCTACTATTACAATCCTCGTTGTCGGGTCTCTCTTGATTCGTAGTATGATCGACATTCTCATTGATTTCCAAAACTTCTCTGCCCAAATCATATGGTTTGTGCGCTCACATGTAATAAAAATGGTTAAAGATGATTCATTTGACCCGGAGAAAGATGAAGAACTGCAAATTGGTGCCCATGAAGAGGAATTGAGTTGTGAGGACATTGACATAGTGATGGAGAAATTTGGGTTGAAGAATTTCCACAAAGGGAAGTCTAGAGATCATTGCGGGTATTTGGAAGATGTCGGCAGCTTCTTGGAGGAAAAGGAAGCTACAATGAAGGAATTAGAGGAAGCTTTCGCTGTGTTTGACGAGAATGGAGATGGCTTCGTAAGCGCGGCCGAGTTACAGAGAATCATGAGGAAGTTGGACTTCAAAGAAGGCATGAAATTGGAGGATTGTAATAAGATGATCGATACTTTCGATATGAACCGCGATGGTAGAATAGATTTTTCGGAGTTTAAGGACATGCTAGAAAATGGAATTTAGATTTTTCCTTCTTTTTTTTTTTCGCTTTATGTTTCCCTACAAGAATGCTTCCATATGTTTCATCAAAGATAATTTATCTTATATTCATCAATAAAAAAGAAAAGAAAATAGAGGATGATTAGTCTTAGAGTAAAGACTACCTTTAATTCCACCCACCCACTGAAAAAAAAAAAAACTATTAGAGGCAGCCATAAAATGCCGCTATTAACAAAAAAAACTGCTACTAATAGTCCTAATAGTTTTTTAGTTAATAGCGGCACTTTTTTATTGTAAAAAACTGTCCGTAATAGTCTTATTTTTTTAGTGACCCCATGATCTCAAGATCCATCATGTGAATGATTGGGATGATAAACGATATCTATGGTCGGATTCAAAGCAGTCGATGGGTTTCAGCGTGGGTGAATTTAAAGATTCCGTTGGTGGATTTAAAGGTACTCTTAATCTTAACATGCATGAATTAATTACTTCATGTATAAATAAATAAAGTAATTAATACTGGGGCACTTTAGAAAAACAATATTAAAAAACAAACGTTTTAGCAAAAAAATTTAGAACTTAAACGTTTTAAAACAACAATGCTTTCATAGTTTTTTGAAGTTCTGTTATATGTGAAAGCATTGTTTTTTTAATGAGGATTTGAGATCTCACAGATCTTTGAGCTTCAAAAAATCATGAAAGCATTGTTTTTTAATGAGGATTTTAGATCTCATGGATCTCTGAACTTCAAAAAACTGTGAAAACATTGTTGTTTAAAACGTTTAAGTTCTAGACTTTTTGCTAAAAAATTTGTTTTTTTAATTTTCCCTAAATACTAAGTATGATAATTAACTTATTCATGTTAAGAATACCTACCAATATTAAACTAAGAAATTTTAGTTCACCCATTTATTAAAAACTAATTGGATGCTTTGAATGCTCTCCACCCACTCCTACTAGACTCGACCTGACCGGACTGGACCGGACAAGCCGAAGTTATATCACCTACCCGATGCAAAAAAAGGGTTGGATCGGGCCGTGACTGGTTGAAAAATATATATTTTATTTATAATATGTTATTACTAGGTCAGGTAAGGTCGGGCAAGCCAAAATCTTCCTAACCAACCAAACCTGATCTTTGAGTCTTGTAAAAATGGTGGCTAGCTATCCATACACGTAGATACTTGTACAAATAGTACAAGTATTGCATTAAATAGTACAAGTATTATAAATGTAGAACAACTAATATGATTATGTGGTAAAAATCCTTTGATTGGGGTAAATTTTGGACTGGGTCTTGTACAAATGGTATACTTTGAGCGATCTAAGATATATGCCACTTGGTGCCATAAGTCATCAAAGTGGGTTGTAATTAACGATGCTAACTTAGAGGGGATTGAGTTATTACGTATTATTAGGTTGAACTGTGGAAGTAGGAATGCAAGCCTTGTCCTAGAACCGAGGAAATTGAACTGGCCTAAAAACCGATTCGGACATATCCGAATCGATTCTGGTTCGGGTATATTTGATTTCGGTTTTGGGTGGCAAAAACTGAAAACCTAAGGGGTAGGGCGAGATACCGAAAAAGCAAAAAAATACATTAAAAATAGTAAAAGAAAGTTAAACAGAAAAAACCGAAATATTCGGGTTTCGGTTCGCTGTTGGTTTCAAAATAGAAAAAAAACAGAACCGAAATCGAACCAATTATGTCGGTTCAGTTTCGATTCAGGTTGATTGGAACCGAAAACCAAACTTTCAGTTCGATTTCAGTTACGGTTTGGTAAACTGAATCTGCATCCCTAGGTGGAAGGCTCCATGCACGACAAATGGTACATACGTGGCAGTCTTTCAATTATTTGTGTTTTCTCCATTTTAAGTAGAATTCAACCCAAAAGGCATACCTTTCTCTATATATTCCTCCAAAGCGTGCATTACTCATTTTTGGTGTATCCGGAGGCTTTTAGGATGTGCCTATCTCGAGAGGCACACCTAGAGGTGTGTACCTCCAACGCCTTGTAAAACATAGGGACAATAGTTAAGATTCTTGTTCCCATTTAATCCACTTATTTTTGTCAACAACTGCAATTTAGGGAGAAATATCTCTCTGATTAATTAATCTCCAACAACCTTTTTATTATATATATATATATATATATATATATAGGAAAAGGCCTCCGTCCTCTATGGGAGGACGGTCACCGTCCTCCAACTTTCCATGTGGAACTCCACGTGGCATTCAAAACACTTTTTGGGTGCCACGTGGACCTTCAGTGCATTGCTTAGATCATCTTTGAAAAAATAAAAAATTAAAAACTCATATCCACCATGTATATTTTGAACCATGAAATGTGGACCAATGAAAATCGTCAAACTTTGACTTGTGGGTTTAAAATTTATTTTTCAATTTTTTTTTTTTAATATTGATCTAAACTGTCCACTTGTGCTCCATGTGGTACCCAAAAAGTGTTTTGGGTGCCACGTGGAGATCCACGTGGATCTTGGAGGACGTTATATATATATATATATATATATATATATATATATATATATATATATATATATATAGCTCAACTATGACAATATTCAAGATACTTATCCCCATTTCGTGAAGATATTGTTGGTTTTTTTAACTGCGAATTGGATTGTTTCTTACTAACTTAAACCAATATGTATATTAAGGAGTATTACTTGTTTAAATTTGAAAATAAGTTTTTAGACAGTAGTTCTGTAATATTTAGAAGCTTCAGATCCTTACAGTTTCCAAGGAGAAACAGAAATTGCAGCATATAATAAGGAAACTGGGGTATTCATTGATCCAAACTGATCCGGATCGTTTGGGACAAAACCGATCCAAATTGGCCGATTCGGATCGGGATTGCCCCATATTTGGAACCATGCTTGGAACTATAGAGTA
This sequence comes from Chloranthus sessilifolius, assembly GCA_021018995.1. Lineage (NCBI taxonomy): Eukaryota > Viridiplantae > Streptophyta > Magnoliopsida > Chloranthales > Chloranthaceae > Chloranthus > Chloranthus sessilifolius. The sequence goes on along the minus strand of CM037590.1, from coordinate 143,404,168 downwards.
ATAACAAAACCAAGAAATATTCAATACCCAAATCTATAATAAACCAAAAAATAAAAAACAACCCATTAATCATATAAACTCCATTAACAGAAATAGAAAACAAATATTTAAAAAAAATATATCATCAAAATAAAACTCAAGATTATCACCTTGAAGGGTCATGCATAAAAACAATGGTTATTTTGAATAAAAAATACAAGGATAACCCTAAAATAGTTCACAAATACATACACTACAAAAAATAAGACTATTAGCGGCAATTTTGTTAACAAAAAACTGCTGCTATTAGTCCCATCGCTACCAAAAACTGCCACTATTAGTTGAGTCATTACCAAAAACTGTCTTAACAGCAAGTGCCGTTGATATACCTTATTTTTGTAGTGATAGTTCACAAAACCGATAAAAAAATAAAAATAAATAGTTCATAGAACTTACCAGCCCCTAATTTCATCAAAATCGGGGAAACTCTCCAGCATAAAAGGGAAAAATTAACCTACAAACAAGACAATAACATAAATTTGTATCAAATCAATTTTTTTAAACAAAAATTGAAGAATTAAATTTAAAACTAAAACCCAAACTCAAGAACACAAATTCATTAACTAGAAGGCGAGTTTTCTCCTTTGTTCTTCGATTAGGTTAACCTAATTGCTGTAGAATTCTAGTGGAGGAGAGATCGAAGTCTTGGACAGCAGCCGTGCGGGTCGAAGATTTCTGATCCGCCAAACAGAGGCGATGGAGAGGATATCGTGTGGAGATTCAAATTTCTTCACACGATTTAGAGCAGAAGTGATGGAGAGCGACTGGGGAAGAAGAGGAAACGTCAATCGTGAGAATATTAGAGCGATTGGGGAAAAAGAGGAAATGTCGTTAGAATATTAGTGCAGAGATGATGGAGATCTTGTGTGGAGATTCAAATTTCTCCATGCGATGGAGAGCGACTGGGCTTTGTCGACAACTTAAGTTGATTTGCCGCTAAAAGTCCCATATTTTATAGTGAGCTCCAATAGAAGAGAGACAATATATGTAAGAAATGGGGCTAGTAGAACCTATACTTATAGAGTTCATTAGCCTTAATCAAGTTTAATTTAAGTGAAAAGCTCCCAACCAATCACAACGAATGAACGATCTCCAATAAAGCATTAAATTTTTCTTTCTATTTAAATCTTTGTATATACATAAGAGGTTTTTAACAAAAAATTCAGCTCCTCCATTTCTTTCAGTCCTTGTGACGATTTTAACTTGGAATGTACGAGGCCTGGGGAGACCTAGCAAATGTGCAACGGTTAAGACAGTGTTGGCCAGCTCCAAAGCTAATCTTGTCACTCTCAAAGAGACTAAATGTAGTCTGATGCACTCTAAGAAGTTTCTATCTATTGCTCCTTCAGTTGGTTGGAACTGAATAAAGATGTTAATGGCTCCAAAGGTGGTATATTAATTATGTGGGATACTTCCATTTATGAGTGCACAGGGCCGTGGGTTGGTAACTATAATTTATCCCTGCTTGTTCTCGAGAATTCACAACATTCAACCCCGATCTATCTCCCAAACTGAAGCTGATCACATAGAGTTTTACTCACAATGAAATATGGGACACTATCAAGAGCTGCAGTGTGCAACGCGCACCCAGGCTGTGTGGTTTTACTATGGGGTTCTTTCAAAGAAATTGGGAAATCATCAAAGCGGATGTGATCCAGATGCTCAATCAGTTTTGGAAGGACGGATTCATTCATAAATGCATCAATGCAACGTTTATCGTCCTCATCCCGAAAGGGCGCGGCGGCTCGGAAATGAGAAAGTTTCGACCTATTTCTCTAGTTTCCAGCTTGTACAAGATTATTGTCAAAGTTATTGCCAATCGTTTGAAGAAAGTTATTGGGTCGGTCATTTTCAATTCTTAGGGGGCCTTTGTAGAAGGTAAACAAGTCCTCGATATGGTTGTTTTAGCTCAAGAGTGCATTCATTCGAAAGCTTCTTCTAAGCAAACGACAGTCGTCATTAAAGTGAACATGGAAAAGGCTTATGATAGAGTGAGTTGGGACTACCTTTTATGGATGCTATGGAAGATGAGATTCGATGAGAGATGAAGATCTTGGATCCACGGGTGCCTGGTTAGTGCTCACTTCTTCGTTATTATCAATGGTAAAGCATGCGGTTTCTTTAGAGGATTAAGACAAGGGTCCCCTTTATCACCCTATTTATTTAATATTGCTAGTGAAGGCCCTGCATTACTTTCCAAAAAGCAGAGCTTGAGGACAAAATATTGGCTTCTCCAATCCTTGATGCGATTTCAATATTAACCTCCTCCAATATGCCGATGACTCTCTTATCATGTGTGGCAGCGAGGCTTCCCAAATTAAGCAAGTGTGTAATATTCTTAGGGAATACGTAGCGGTCTCTGGGCAGCAGGTAAACTACGAGAAATCCAACATTTACGGCATCAACGTCAAAGATCACGATCTAAAATAACGGGCCACTGAAGCTAATTTCATCATCGCCTCTCTCCCCTTCAAATAGCTTGGGATCCCAATAGACGTTGACAAACTCAATAATTCCGCTTGGGACCCAATTATTGCAAAAGTCAACGATAGATTAAGTGGGTGGAAAAGCAAGCTTTTCTCGGAAGGAGGCAGAATGACTCTTATTCTCTCAATTCTTAATACCCCACCAAGGTCTGCGAGGAAATTGATAGACTCGAGCGCAATTTCTTGTGAGAGGACTTGGGAGAGTCTCAGAAAATGCATCTCATACGATGGGACAAAGTGTCCAAGCCTAAATGGACCGGTGATCTTAACATTAGACCCATCAGCACTATGAATCAAACCCTCCTTATGAAATGGTGGTGGCGGCTTGGCGACAGAAAAAATAGTTGGCTTAAAGATGTGGTTATCAACAAGTATCAAATGAGCGCTAATGGGTGGAAAATAAAGAACAAGTACCATTTTTCTTCATGGTGGAGGAAAGGTATAATATCCGTTAGAGATGAATTTATCAAAAACATATCTTTTTCCATTGGAAAAGGAGAACATGTTCGTTTTTGGACCGACTGATGGGATATTCCGCCGACCCGTTAAGCAGCTTGTTCCCCAATCTGTTTGCTATAGCAGAAAATCCGACGGCCCTCATTTTAGACATCTACAGCTCTGATACCCTCAATCTCTGGCATATAAGATTTCGAAGACATTTACACAACCTGGAAATCGCCGAATATAGCAATCTTTCAGCTATCCTCGATCTTCTCACCATCAAAAGTGACTGTGAAGATTATCGAATCTGGGATAAGAAAAAAAAATCGTTCTCTGTTAAATTTGCCTTCTCCATCCTTAATCGGCGCTTGCCTAAAGTTGAGTAGTGCAACATATGGAAGCTTAAGATCTCTTCTAAGATTAAATTCTTCACTTGGTCTGTCCTATGGAATAAACTCCTCAAAGTTGTCAACCCTAATCGAAGAGGAATGACTATCACTCATAATTGCTTCTTGTGCGACTCGTCGCCCGAAGATGAAGACCATCTCTTCATAAGCTGCCCAAAGATCTGACACATTTGGGGTAAATTATACATCACGTTCAAATTAGCTGGTTGTTTGCCTTTAAAGGTGGCCAATCTCATCATTAATTGGGAACCGACTCTGTTCAGTGGTTTGAAGAAATGGATATGATCCCATATTCTCTTTTCCCTCCTCTGGAACATTTGGCTCATCAGGAACCACATCAGATCTAACAACGGTGCTTTCTTTGAAAGCAATCTTATCCGTGATAGTCCCTTTTCGATGTGCTCCTGGGCTGTTTCTGAAGGTCTTGAAGACTCCTCTATCCTTACTATCTATAGATTTGAAGCCGACAACCTCTTTTCTTTAATTCCCACTTTGTAATTGGGGATGAATTTTATGGTAGACTTTGTCCAATTTCGGGAGGGGGGCTTTCTGTTTCTATTTTTCTTTGTCCGTTTCGGTCCTTCCGAGGCTCTTTTCTAACTTATCTTTAATATAAATATACAAAAAAAAAACAATTTTCAAAAAAAAAAAAGAAGAGGATTTTAACAAGTTTGTCAAATGATAATTCTTAATGAATTTGAAACAAATAAACTAACATTTGCAATTAATGAAATCCTTTTCTCATAAATAAATAAATAAATAAAATAAAATAATAATTATTATTATTTATAGCACTTCCCCATAGTGCATGCATTAATTAGTGTGTAGAAATCAAAGTGTTAAGCTTAGCATCATACAACTTTCTTCTTCTCTCGGCAGGCATTTGTTTTTCTAGGCTTGGGAGCTATTATTAATAGGACCTAACTCTCCTTACCATCATTTAAATTAAAAAAATAGTGTTAAATGATCTTACACCATCAATGATTTAAGATGTGGCTATTTCTTCAACCCAAGATTCTTTCTTCTCAACCCGATTTTATGTACTTAAACTGTTTGTCTGTTTTGAGTCAGACGATGGAGATAATTTTCCCCTCCAATCTTCCACATAGTGGATCTTGAGATTATGAGTCTATAATCATACGATCAAATATTGATTTCACATGGCACACATCTCGAAAAGTGCTCCAAAAATCATGTTTGATGTACACTCATGATCATATTCAATATTTGGGATGTGTACCATTTGTAATGAGAATCTGGCTGTAATAAGCCTAGGACCTCAGAGGTCCTACCATCGATTCTCCCACACCCCTTGCCAATAAACATGAAAGTTCAGATTATGTGGCGACATGAGACCTGGAGGAGTGGGCCCTTGCAGTCTACAAAGTCGAGCTTGCACCCTACGTGGTTTGAGGTCTAGATACCGTCGATATAGGAAAAAAAAAAAAAAAAAAAAGTCATCATTTTGTGAAAGATTGGGGGCGAGAGAATGTCCATCGTTTGATTTCAAAAAGTCAACAGCTTTAGCACGATAAAATCTAAGCTAAAAAGGAGGAAAACATTGGGTGGTACATAAAGATAACTCAAACAATAAGTTAGATCTTGTTGGACCCAAAATTTCTAAGACAGCTAAATTAAGATTCCTAAGTCGAACCACCTAAATATTGATTTCTGAATTTAATGACTTCTTTCAAATAAAAAACTAACTCATTGTTTATACGTCTACGTACGGCATGATGTCATCGTTGTGAGATCAACAAGTCATGTAATCTTAATTGATGTCACCAAATAAATAGTAATAAATATCATATATATAGTATTATATTTAAAATAAGCATATTTAATTTAAATAATTTCATATCTTGGGCCTTAGACTTTGTCACCCTAATAAGTTGAACAGCCAATGCTCCTATAAAAATGAACTGCGTATCAAAAAAAAAAGAAAGAAATGAACTGCATGACTATGATATTCTATCAATGCGTTAGGGCCCCTAAACCATAAATCATAAAAAACACAATTATACGGTCAAAATTTTGACTCTTAAGAGTTTTTTTTTTTTTTTTTTTTTTTAAAAGTTGTACGTATTAGGTAAAAAGCAAATCAGAGCATCTTGAAGAGCCCGATAAAAACACAAGATCGCGCTACTAGCATTGCTGTATGGAAAATCGGAGAAAACTAAGATCGATATTAGGGTAGACGTAGGAAAACCCTTTATAAAAGGGGAAAACCCTACGTTGAGAGGAACTTTGAAAATCCGGGCCTGTATTGGCCCGAGGTGCATCGGCCGATACCGATACGGGCCTGTATTGGCCGATATGTATCGGCGATACCGATATGGGATATTGATATGTATCGGTATCCCCTTAGTACCGATACGGGATATCGATACGTATCGGCAATACCGATATGGGATATCGATATGTATCGGCGATACTGATAGGTATTGGCTCAAAAATAACCTATATTCAGCCCGTTGTGTTACGTTGCAATGCTTTAGTCAACTAAAAATAAGTCAAGTTTTTTTATATTTAAAACAAACACCCGGAAAGTTTTGGTAAAATGCTAGTATCGACGCCGGCCTTCTCATATTATTGGATGGTATAGATCTTATGTTGGGCCTTTTTGGGGCTGGGCTGAGTTTAAGTGATGCCACGCAATTTACATGACCTGGATTGGTAAAAGATGTGTGCCATGTGGCCAAAAAGTGGGAGGGTGAGGAGAATCAAAGGAAAGTGTTAGATAGTTGACATTTTTTTTATAGACAATTTTGCAAACAGCTTATGTGGCACGGCGTGACTCGCTCCACACATAGTGTAGCCCGTCACATCACACCACATAAACTGCCTACAAAATTTTCTATAAAAAATTATCCATCATTTGTAATTTTCCGAAAATCAAATTACTTGGTTAATAGACATCCTTCGAAGAAAGTCCATGCCTCTTTCTTCTCTCTATGGATTTTGTTTCCAAGAAACCAAAAGCCAACTCAATTAAGCTAACCAACTAGCTTCGAGGAAACGTCCAAGCCAAAACTCTATCTTCTCTTCGCCGTCATCAAAACCTATATAGTATAGAGTTATCCTTACATTGAAAACCATGGATTCTATCCGCTCATCTCTGATCTCTTCAACCAGGACCAAAACCATGATTCCCGTTACCGTTACGATCCTCATTGTCGGGTTGTTTGTGTTTCGGAGTATCTCTTCGATGACGATGATGACCGAAAACAGAATCCCCACTGCCATTACGATCATCATTGACGGATCAGTCGTGTTGCGAAGCGTAATCCATTGTCTTATTGAACTCTCAAAGTTGTGTTTCAAAATCATATGGTTTGTAAACTCCCATATAGTAAAAGTAGTCCGAGGTGAATCATTCGACGACGAGGAAGAGGAAAATGTAGAAATTCTTCGGGAGGACTATAAAAGTTTTTAACAAGCAAATTGGTGACATGGAAAAGCAAAATTTGTCGAGTCACAAAGAACCAACTGTAACGACCCGAAATTTCTTTGCGAAAAAATTTAGAAAATCGGCTGTTAATTTTTTTTTTTTTTGATAACTCATACAAAAATAGGGATATCCAAAATATGTGTCTTTTCATATAAGTAATACTATTTATCATACAAAATAAACATCTAACTATCTATTTAACCATCCACACATATTGTCTTATATATTTACAATAAAATATTAATCATGTGTCTCATAACCTACCATGTGTCTCATAACCCTAGTATGAATCATCCATAACAAAAATGACACAGTGACGGACGTCATCAAAATTGTATCCCCTAATACCCATAAGGAAAAGAATTTGAATCCTACATGTATAAATATTTCGATTGAGCTACCGCTTTTTCAGGAAAATACTATGGATCCACTTCTTCGGCTTCCCCGGTCTCCAGAAGCTCAAGGCCAATATGATCTGTGACATAACGTGTCGGGGTAAGCAAAAATATCCACGATGCTTAGTAGAGAGACATTAATTACCCTTCTTACTATGAAACATTTAACCAATAAGCATGCATATAATAAATTTTATTCGACTAGCATAATAACGATATTAAGATAAAAAATTTACAACGAAATATAATCATTTTTGTGAAAGCAGTCGATTAAGAATCATGAAATTGATACTTATTGGAAATTACACTCTGATTATTTTATTCATTATATTCAATGAAACATGCACATATATGAACAACTATCTTATCTTGGCGTCATATGTCTTGAAATTCTTACGTGTTTTAAATTTAACTTAAAATATTCTTTGCACATAAATAGGTGTCAGAGCTCTAATATTTATATATACCGATAGGAATCCAGTCCATCGTCGCCCATGGGTAATTTTCTTAATTAGCCATAGCCCTTGCTAAGTGAGGTGGCTCGTGCTTAGTCTGTCTCTTTTATTGTTATGATGGAATCCTTTAAATATCATAAATCATTCATAAATAGAGCCGATTGCCTTCCTAGCATATAAATAATAATAGTGTTTGTATTGTCTTGCCATAAATTCATGTCATGTCTTAGAGTATAAATAATAATAGTATTTGTCTTGTCTTGCCATAAATTTCTGTCTCTTTTCTTGCTCTTCCATATACATTTATTCATGTCTTGAAATTATTGGACTTATTAAACCCATGACTATTTTGTATCTTACATTTCTTGTAATAATCATATGTGGATAGTTATGATATCCGATAGTGTTATCAACCATATTAAACTCGGTGCTATGAGACCATCGCGAAGAAGTTGCTACCAATTGCGTCCAATACCACCATGACTTTCACAACTCATGATGGGCCCATGACAAGGGTCCAATGTGATTCGCAATAATACTGAATCATGACGAAGGTGTATCTTATCTTGTTATTATATTTTCTTTAATTTTTTATACATTCATCAACAATTATATTATGTAGTATCTTAATCAATGAAACATAAGTATTAAGCATGCATACCCACCTTGATATAAGTATTCAATATTAAGTCCAATTTCGATGATTACAATATAAACGTCAAACATAGACCATACAAAATGAATATTTGATTGGATCGAATATATCAAAATATATTTTTCATGCACTTAACTAAATGATTAATTAATCCAAATCAAGAACTTATAGTGCAATAAGAATAAAATATATATTCACAATTTGTTAGAACAGTCATGACCCTATCATCACAGGAAAATGAAGCCTACATATGCATATAATAATTTTGAAATTACAAAGCAATCCGACCGAATTGTATAATCTAATTAGTCAAAAATTTTGGTTTTGTAATTTATGTAAGAATCAAACCAATTCAACCGTCAGATATGAAGATCACTAAAAGTTGTGAGGAGTTGACCATAATAAAATTTCTAGATTTTACTCATATGAGTATCTGATCACAGGTCATATGTACATTCACAGCACACTTACACAAAAATTAGATGCAAGAATTTACTGCAGATTTTTAAGTGGGCATCTTGGGGTCAATTTTTGAAATGACTAGAGAAGGATCTAGCCTTAAATGTACGAATAGCTTTGGTAGAGGGTGTTGCTATCTACATTACCTATTTGGCGATTCACCCAATGGAGGCTTATAAAAGTTTATATGGTTGAATGAAGTAAAGGAAAAACCCAAATTGGTTAGAGTCAAAATTTCAGCATATACTACTAATTTACATGATAAATCACATTGTCAAAGGCATAATTGTAATAATAAAATATCATAATAGGAATTTACATACATGTCCCAATTCACAATTAATTAATTATTTAAATAAATTATGAAAGACGAAATATAAATCAATTAAGATAATTTATTCATACATGATTAGTTAAATAAGTAGGCTAAAGGTAGGACATAATTAATTAAAAAGTAATTTCTTATTTATACATCACTAATTAGTCAAATAAATCAATCAAAGAATAAATAATATTTAAATTCTCCCTACGACGAGTCCTAATGTCGCAATAGATTGTCATAACTATTCCAATCATTTGACTGAATGATCCGAAGTCTACACCGACGGTCGATCTCCTTCATTATCGTTTGTACAACGATAACCCACACCGAACCCACTACAAAAAATAAGACTAATAGCGGCAGTCAAAAACTGTCGTTATTAACAAAAAATTGTCGTTAATAGTCTTAATAGTTTTTTTATAAAAACTGCCGCTAATACCCTTACCTCTAATAGTCTTAATAGTTTTTTTGTAGTGACCCGTGATTAATCTTGTCAATAAAATATAAAAATATTAAATAAAGAGGAAGGTGGTTGAGATCTTGAGGTATTTTAGAATAAGAAGAGAAATTATGAATGCATGAAATAAATTTTAGAGAAAATATGGAGAAAGAGAAGATGATGGCCTATCTATTTCGATGGAGGTGTGCATGATTTTAATAATCTATTAAGAGTGGAAAGGTAAGGAATTTTCGGTTATCTCAGAGAGAAAATATAAGGAGAAATTGCATTAAGGTGACATATTGATTGTAGTTGTGAGATGTTTGAGATGGAAGGAAAGATTTTGTGCCACATGAAGGGAGAAATGAAGCATGTGTGTTAGGTGGCGTGGGAAGCCGAGCAAGAGTTCCACGTAATTTAAGGGTGTAGCATGCATGTCATGTGGATGTTGAAGATTGAAAATATTTATACCCAATATTTTTAGGGGTTGTGTGGGTTGGGATAACCACACAAGGTACAATCAAATATTGACTTGGTTATGAACGGAATGAGATTTGGAGAGAATTTGAGTTTATTTAGATTCTATCAGAATTCTCTTGTTATTTATATATTTATCCTAATTTCTCATATGAAATTGAAGATTCTAATGAGAGAGATAAGATTTGGAGAGTTATTCTAGGGACCTCCTAAAATAGGTAAATGTAAAAGTAATATTTGAATTTATGAAGTTTGATACGTTAACCTCCAAGACAAACTCCAAGCTCACAACTAATAGGCTAATCTATATCCTATGAAATTGATAAATATTATTAATAATATATATTTTCTATTGAAGCTATGTATTTAAAAAAAATGTTATTATTTAAAATCATATATGCAAAGATTGTGAGGACTTAGGATTGAAGAGGAGTAAGCTCATGATTGATCATAAAAAGTCACGATTGCATGAAATTAGAGTCATGATTCCATGAAATTAGAGTCACGATCGTGAAAAGTTTCGATTGATGAAATTAGAGTCACGATTGATCGTGAAAAAATAAGATTTTTAGGTGTCCGTGGATATTTGCTAAGAGGGAAAGTTTGACGAGAATACATGCGCATGAATTTTTTGAGTACCTTTAAATCCACCCACATAATCTTTGAGTTCACCCACGTTGAAATATATTGACTGCATTGAATTAGACAATGGAGATTGTTTATTGTCCCATTCTTTCACCTGATGAATCTTGAGATCATGGACATAGCATCAAACTGTCGATTTTTTATTTCATGTGGTACACACCCGAAAAAGTGACTTTAAAATCAATTTTGAGAGTGCACGTGATGTTAAGGTCACTTTTCTGAGATGTGTATCATATGAAATAAAACACTGATCGTCTGATGGTACGCCCATGATCTCAAGATCCATCATGTGAAATATCGGGAGGATAAACGATTTCCATCGTTTGATTCAAAGGAGTCAATGCATTTCAATATGGGTGAACTCAAAGATTCAGTGGGTGGATTTAAAGGTACTCAAATATTTTTCTCATTCTTTCCTTTTCTATGGGTTCTCCTAGAGTCTTAAGCACATACATTTAAGTAAGTTATATAGGTTGTAGAAGAGTTAATGAAAAATTTTAATGTTTTGCATTTGTAAAAGTTTGATCTCTAGACTTCTCCAACAAAATCAAGAGCACCTACCATTACACTAATATGTCTTTTTGAATAATTTATTATAAATTAAATTATGTATTAATAATATTATATTACATTTGCTATAAAAAAATTAATAATATTTCTCATATGTGAAATTTAATAGGTCCATAATAAATAACAACATCGAGGTCGTGGAGGTCAAATAGTCAAAGATATATAACAATCAGGGTCATTATACCAAGTGCACGAGATATTGCAGTTGTAATAAGAGGAATGACATATGATCGATTTCAATGAGCTTGAGAAGGATTTTAAGAACTAGGAACCTTTAGGGCTCGTTCAGGTGTTTCTTGACTTTTCCCAAAAAAGCTCAGATTCATGAAAACTCGGATTCCTTCAAATTCTTAGCAGTTTTAGATTCCTTGCTTTTCTTAGATTTATTCTTAAGTTATTCAGATTCCTGTCTTTTCTTAAAAAATTCCATAATATCCTTCGTTTCTTAAGTTCATCTCAAAAAAGCTTAGAATCTGTTTAAATGTTAGTTGTGCTACGACCGTAGGCATATTATTTAATCATTAGTGTATGAGCCAAACTCGAATTTGGTCGAACTTTTACGGGATGTCATTCTATACAAGGTAGAATATATTAGATGATGCTTTTTTTATAATATGACTTGTAGAAGGGTAATACCAAAATCCTCATATACATATAGCATATAAATATTGTAAACCCATGAAAGGCTCAGACCAAGAATATTAATGCCAAAATAAAATACCTTCAGTGCAAGTCTGTCTCTCAATTTGGTGCAAATGGCTAACTTTCGAAGTGCAAGTAATGGCTCCCTTTCGATTATCAACAATTATGTATATAATATATGGAGACGACTCTCCTGACCATCATTTATGCACCAAAATGGTGCTTAAATTAATGATCATATGTCATTTACATATGATCGATTTCAGTCAGCTTGAGAAGGATTTTAAGAACAAGTTGCGAACCTTTAGGGCTCGGTCAGTTGTTTCCTGGCTTTTCCCAAAAAATCTCAGATTCATGAAAACTCATATTCCTGTAAATTCTTAGCAGTTTTAGATTCTTGGCCTTTCTCAATTGTGTTCTTAAGTTATTCAGATTCCTAACTTTTCTTAGAAAATGTCATAATCCGTCGTTCTTAAGTTCATCTCAAAAAAGCTTAGAATCCGTTGAAATGTTAGTTGTGCTACTACCATACACATATTATTTAATCATTGGTATATGAGTCAAACTTGGGTTTGGTCAAACTTTTACGGGCTATCAATCTATGCAAGGTAGAATATATTAGATGATGCTCTTTTTATGATACATATAGCAAATCAATATTGTAAACCCATGAAAGGCTCAGACCGAGAACATTAATGCCCAAATAAAATACCTTTGGTGCAAGTCTTTCTCGCAATTTGGTGCAAGGGCTAACTTTCGGAATGCAAGTAATGGCTCCCTTTCGATTATCAACAATTATATATATAATAAATGGGCACGACTCTCCTGACCATCATTTATGCACCAAAATGGTGCTTAAATTAGTGATCGAATGTAGTTTACAAACTCAATGTGTGGGTAATCCACATTGTCAAAGTGACAGATAATAACTTGAAAGGCAGTGGGCCCAAAAATTTAATGTTTTAGAGGTATTAACAATCAGATATGTGCAGTTTAATATGAACTATGTCGTAGGGTTCTTATTTATGTACTATGGTGGGAATGGATTGGTCTCAAATGGCTGAGTATTGAGTCCGAGTTTAGTTTAAATGACCTACATTTGAATAATTTGGATTGATCAGAAGTGAATATCTGACCTCACCTATTTCGACCCAACAGATCAAGGATATATGTCTGACCCAACCTAAAAAATTGGCTCAACCCGATTAAAATGCCCTTGTTTTCCTTCATTTTATATATAAATATCGGGTTGGGTTCGATCGATTCGACCCAACCCAATTTTTGTTCTTCTCAACCCGATCCGATCTAGGTGAGATCTAGCAAACCTGACCCAAACTCACCATTCAACATGAGGACATAATTGGTAATATGCAATATATCACTTTTAACTATACAGTACTTATTTTTTTATGTTTCCTACAAAATTTAATCATGTCTAATTAAAGAAGCAGTTCAACAAGAGCCTTTAAAACCATCGTCTTCTTCAGCAGTGAAACCTTCACTACTTAATAAGAGAACTAGAGATTTGAGGAAAAGTTTGTGCCTAACTCTCGTACACCAATGCTCAAAAGGTAGCTTTCCATTGGCTGGCTGGTTTAATTACTCACAGATGTAATCGGCCGATGGCAACCAACTACAAACGCATTCTGATCACTGCCGGTGACTATCAAAGATACCACCTAAAAGGAGCTAGGATCCAGTACATCAATACATGCAAAGTATACATTGCATACCACTTTCCTAGTTTCGAATCTGAGCCTTTCCGAGCAAAAAGACTCGGACGACCACATGTCGATTTCACTCGGAAGTGAGTGAGTAACAACATACACACACACTCTCTCTCTCTCTCTTCCTAATTAAAATCCCAAACGACACACTTTGTCTTCCTAAAATCTCAAAAGATGCTCTCTTTCTCTCTCTCTAATCTCAAACGACACAATCTCTCTCTCTTCCTAAAAGGGATCCCCCATCAGAAAAATCTTGGCTCCGCCACTAGTCTTAGTGACTACTTGTACTAAATTTTGGGACAGTGACACCCGGAAAATTCAGCATTTAAAAGGATCCATCTCAAGATTATTCTTCAATGTGCATTACACCTCAAAAAAAAAAAATGAAGGCACATTTTTAGAAGGGCCATATATGGGTCAGGTCGGGCCGGTCAAAATTTATGGAGCACGGATTCTTTGAGCCTCCAGTCATGTGTTTCATACTCAACATGACCTGGCTTTAGAAATTAGTGTAGTCAACTGGTTGGCCCATGGCATGACCCAACCGGCAAATCTATTCATTCAAATTGTGTGGGACCATAAATGGGCCGACCCATTTGACGGCCCTAATATATAAGGTCGTTAGAAGGATATTTTGGTCAATAATCGCATTCAAGGTTTTCGCCTGCGTGGAAATAGTTGGCCATTGATGGCATATAGAAGACAGGCTTGGAAGACTTGTAGGTTCCACTCCAATAAGTGCATGGAATGAGCCCACAAGTTGATAATATGAGAGGGACTCATAGGCATGACTTGAATGGATGGCATTACGTGCACGACCCGTGCACAGTGCGAGCTAATTAAATTCTCTACCACGTGGTTCATGACTCGATTTAAAGGCTAGGTTGATTTTACGTGTCCAAGGTGGGTGCTCCTAGAGTTTCAGGAGCTGCAAATAGAGCTATCCTAATGCTAATTACTGACCTAAAGATTGAAAGTCAACATGTATAGAAGATTTTGTTGATAGAGCTTTTATATAGTGTGGTTAGAGCCATATACATAATAAATTGATTTATGCCGCCTTCGATCTAAACCGTCGAATTTGATGGGCCACCAATTGGATAGGCCTCGGCCGAAAGCTAGAACCAATTGGACACTCATCTAACAGTTCAATCTATTCAAATGATAACGATATGGGGTGCACCATGGTCTTTGAGGACTATGCTATACTTCTTCCTAATCAGACAAACTTCAAAGAAGGTCCACATGACCCTTTTTTCTTTACCTCTGTTTTGCCAAGAAACCAATAACTTAACTGATAGCTCCATTGAAGCTTACACCAAGGAAATTTCCTACCATTTTCTCTAAAAATTACAAATGTGTTGCCCAACCACCACTATATAGAGCAGAGCTAATCTTCCTATGAAACCCATCAGTTGGAATTGTTGAATCTCAAGTAACCCATCTTCTGTTCTTTTCCTCCTCTCATAGATATGTCTGAGAAAACAATAACTCCCTCTCTTTCAATCCTATACTGTGTTGTGTCACTATTTTTTTCCAGTTTAATCACTGCCATCATCGAATTCCAACACTTCTATAACAAAATCACACGGTTTGTATTTACTCATATAAAGAATTTGCTTCAAAACAGATGGGTGGAGGTAGACGACAAGAAAGAAGAGAAAGTTAATGAAAATTTGTTGACCCATGAAGGGATTTTGACTGAAAATGATATTGAAGTAGTCATGGAGAAGCTTGGGATGGGGAGTTTTCAGGAAGGAGAGTGCAGAGAAGGGTGGCTTTTCGATGGCGCCACTGTTTTGTTAGAGGAAAAGGAAGCGACAGTGGAGGAGCTTAAAGAAGCTTTCTCTATGTTTGATGAAAATGGAGATGGATTCATAAACAAGGTGGAGTTACAGAGAATCATGTGCAGGTTGGAATTCAAAGAAGGCATGAAATTGGAAAATTGCGATAAGATGATTGCTGCTTTCGATGCAAATGGAGATGGCAGGATCGATTTCAATGAGTTCAAAAACATGTTGGAAAATGTAAATTAGTATATATATATATATAATCAAGTACAAGAAACAAAGAACTTGTACTAATTAAAGTTATGCATGAATATAAGAACAGCTAATCTGAAGGCATATTCTGCAATTTTAATGGCTTAATTTCCTCAAACTTTGCTCGAGCAACTTTCTTTTGGAAAAAAATTCGAGGTAATCTTAGGAATAACAATATGTTGGGAGAAATTCATTGACTGTATGATCCACTCCACCTATACCCATGATGTGCGTGGTTAGCGGTTTTCACCATCTATTTTATGGCCCACCTATTGCATGGGCTGTAAATTATCTGTAGAATTTCATGAACCTAACTCAACCTCACAAAATCGTCTTGTGAGGTAAGGTTTGCCTCACGTTGATATATAGCCCAAGGCCATGATACTCAGGCGATGTAGGACTATAATTCATTATCAACCTGATTGATCGGGCAATTATGACCATAGCCAAGAGGGAGTAGGGGAATAAAATGGCAGGAGAAAAATTCAAAAAAAAAAGGGTAAAAAATAGAAAGTACACTAAAAAAGGAAAATATTTGTTCTAAAAAAAAACAAGGAAAATATTTGAGAAATATAATAATTATTAAAGGTCCGCATACATATTATAGCCCAAGATTTGGACATTTCTCTCCCATGTGGGACTATTACATGTAAGCATGAAAACTTATTGTAGTGGTTTTGCAATCAGCATCATTCCCTTGACCCTTACTTCCATGTAACTGAGTCAACTGGTATGGAAGACTTAGATAAGAGAGCTTGATTTCTTTTTGAAAATACATGAAGAATATGAGTTGGTAGAGAACTACATATACTAAGGTTGGTGACTGGGTGATCCATTTTCTACACTCGGCATCATTTTTGGTGCCACATGGTTCAGGGTGCCACTATATTGGCAACTGCCGCATTTGGCTTAGCTCTATATAGAGCTGAAGCAGCTCTCTACTTGCTCTCTCTCCCAGAGCAAATAAAATATATTTTAACAAAGAATAATTTTATCACTTAAAACCGCTCTGCACCTAAGCAAGTAGAGGGAGAAGCAGTAATACCAAATATAAAAATTGATCCCTGCCGGAGCTAAAGAGCAGCCCGGAAGTGCAAACCCAAACTTACCCGGATCTTGCACATTAAGTGGGCTACTTCCTATATTTTAATTTTGTTTATATTTTTAATGCAGTCTTAGAGTTGAATCCAATATATTTGATGACATTGGAAAGTGATATTAAAAATGGTGCGATGCGTACAGAATTGATGACTCGCCACCAAATTTGGTGACCATTTTGGTCACTCTATAGTAGGTTTATAAATATTGCACAAAATAGTTAGCAAACAGATTGTTATGGTTGTCTAATCGGTGCAATTTCTATGTCGTGATCCATTAGAGCATCTACCGCAGCTTATGCAAATTTGGTTATATAAAGGATAATTTATATAATAATAATTATGTAATTTACATAATGTATTTTCAAAAAATGCTCCAGCAACATTATATATTTTAGGGAATTATATATTAAAGTATTATTTTCTTTAGAGAAATAGAGCGTTGTGGAGAGAGAGAGGGAGAGAGAGTTGTTCTAAAGAAGAGAGGGAGGAGAGAGAAAAAATGGTTCCCCAAAAAAATAGTATTTTATTTTTATATAATACTTTTTGTTTATGTGTACTTTGTTAGGAATACAAGTACTATGTGCAGTCTGTGTGTGTATAATAAATTTGGGTGCGTATGTAATAATTCACTCACTTGATATAAAAGCTAGTGAGAGAATCCAACTCACTAAGCCTTCTCTCTCTCTCTCTTTCTCTCTCTCTCTCTCTCTCTCTCTCATAACCCCAGATTTTTTGGAACCGTACACGTCATGTACCATGCACGTGTATTTGTAGTTCACAAAGAAACCAAAATTTACATATATACACTATGTGTGTATATGTGAAATATATTAACAGAAACATACTAACTTTCACTATATATGTGAAAGTGGGGAGAAGAGTCTCTCCTACCTAACATAAATTAGTCTAGATAGAGAGAAGGTAAAATAGAGAGAAAGAGGAGAAGGTTTTGTAAAAGAGGAGAGGTTCGTTGGTTTTAAGCAATAGAGAATAAAAAAAATAAGGGTTGGATGAGGAACTTTGAAAATTTCTGCATTTAGTCGGAGCTTGGATCAAATTATATGAGATCTATCGATTGAGGTATGATTTTAGGTGCTTATGTGTGTTTTAAGTAAAGTATAAATTATTAGACGAATGACTTTTAACATTAATAAAACCTCACATGAAGAAGGAAATCGTTCTTGAACAGATCGAGCACTTATTTTTAACGTGGCTCGCTCGAGCGGTCTAAATGGCTCGCTCGAGCGAGGACAGAACATATAATCTGAGCATAAACTGCATTCTGGGCTCGCTCGAGCGAGATCCATAGTGAAAGAGAAGCTCGCTCAAGCGAGGCATCGCGTAAAGCTCCAGGTGCCTCGTTTTAATCGCTCGAGCAATGAACAGTGGTCGCTAGAACGATAAATAGTGATCGCTCGCTTGAGAGTTGGGAAATTCGTTGAACCGCCCAACCAATGAATAGTGGACGCTCGAGCGAAGGGATTAGTGCCTCGCTTGTATCGCTCGAGCGAGGATAAGTGATTGCTCGAGCGAGGAATAGTTCCCACTCGCGCGAGGAATTACCCGGATTCTCATTTCTTTTAGTGTAATTTATGAGAGTTGTGTTCCCAAGGGTTCTAGATACCATTCTAAGTAAATTCGTAACACATGCAATGTAGGTTTGACGTGAGTTATTACGCGTAAACCTCTACGAGAAAGGAGCGCGTTGAATTTTACTTTGAGGTAGGGAATATCTTGAAATATGTATTTTAATTCGTCAGATCATATATGTAGAGCAATTCTAGTGAATAGTCATATATCAAATGTGTTTTCAAACAAGGGTGTGTGTGTAAATTTAAAAGTGAAATTATGAGGTCCCCAGGGGACGTGAAAAATGTAATAAAGGGCATCTAGATGATGCATTAAATCAATGGCATCCCAGGGATGTTGATGAAATCTAACGGTGAAACAAAAGAAAAGTGATAAGGCCTAATGTAATAAAATTAGCACAATCACGGTAAATAACTATATGTAAAGCACATTCGATGTTTTTGTTATTTAAGGTTTAATTAGAATACCCCACCGACGTGGCGGGATACCCATGATTGACTCGGCAGGATATCCATGACCGGTACGGCGGCCAAACCGTACACCTATAGCACATCCCAGGGATGTTGAATTAAGAATAAACCCCGCCGCCTAAGAGAAAGGGGCCTGGGTGGTATTGAATTTTAATATATAACAAGTGTCTATTTAGACGATGATGGTGGGTATTCCATCGGGACTCGATGCTATATTGCTTGGGGACTATTTAAGTGATTAGGTCGAATCCGTTACTATACTAGGAAGATGAGAATAAAAAAAGTCATGCAAAGTAACAGTTGTATCTATCATTTCATTTCTGATTATTTCAATTGTCTTTCAGCAGTTCTATTAGATAAATTGGGCTTTTAAACTGTTTTAACATATATGTGAGAGCTTAATTTATATGTTCACTGTGTTTTCTCTATTGAGCTAGGATGTAGCTCACCCCTTAGACTATACGTCGCAGGTCCAGTACTAGCGGCAGCAGAGATTTCTAGAGACGTTGATTCGGGGGATTCAGATTATGTGCCCACAAAAGAGTCAAAGCCTCCTGAGGAGTTCTTCAAGGAGACCCATTGCGTACTTTGAGAGTGAGTCGAGAGTATTAGGTACGGCTTGGTATGTCAAGCGTCATTTTAGAATGTAATTAAATACCTTGATTCTTTTCGCGAACTATCTGGGGTGAACAGTTACCACCGATGGTTCGGGTTAGTTCTTATGCCCGTGAATTGGCATGGGACTAGAATTGTCTTTAGAGTTTTCTTTTTATTTTAAATGCATGAAAACTTGATTAGAGTAGATGCTTATACTTTACTTGTAGTTTATGGCTCGTATATACCAATGCTCCGTACAGCGGCATCGGGCACAACCTTGAGGGTCGTGCTGATGGCACGGGTTTCGGTTAATGTCAAATCAACACGGTTGGTATCGAGTCGGGTTTCGATCTGGGACACGTGAATTATAGGTCATCACGAGATCCGGCTAAGATCGAGGCAGTAGTAAACTGGGAGCAACCAAAGACCGTGACCGATGCCCGAAGTTTCCTTAGACTAGCAGGTTATTATCGGCGTTTCGTTGAGGGGTTTTCAAAGATATCGGGACCTCTTA
This sequence comes from Chloranthus sessilifolius, assembly GCA_021018995.1. Classification (NCBI taxonomy): domain Eukaryota; kingdom Viridiplantae; phylum Streptophyta; class Magnoliopsida; order Chloranthales; family Chloranthaceae; genus Chloranthus; species Chloranthus sessilifolius. The sequence continues at coordinate 143,384,245 of CM037590.1, read as the reverse complement.
CGAGACTTACAAGAAAAGATTCAAGATTTGAGTGGAGTGAAGCGTGCGAGAAGAGTTTTCAAGAACTCAAAACGAGACTCACTTCAGCTCCAGTTTTAGCAATTCCTTCAGGCAGTGGAGGATTTGCGGTCTACAGTGATGCCTCGTATAACGATTTGGGTTGCGTGCTCAACCAACACAAAAAGGTGATAGCTTACGAGTCAAGATAGTTGAAAGAGCATGAGAAGAACTATCCGACACATGATCTGGAACTAGCAGCGGTCATATTTGCGTTGAAGATTTTGCGACATTATTTATACGGGGAGACTTTTGAAATCTTCACTGACCATAAGAGCCTCAGATACCTGTTTACACAGAAAGAACTCAACATGAGGCAGCGCAGATAGATGGAGTTCCTCAAAGACTATGACTGTTCTATACAGTACCATCCAGGCAAGGCTAATGTGGTAGCCGATGCCTTGAATCGAAAGAGTTCATCGCAGTTGGCTAGTTTGATTTTAAGTATGCACTGATGGAAGTTATTTAAAGATCTGGCACTATATGGTGCGAACATCGAGTCGCAAGCTACAGGAGCCTTTTTGGCTAACATATCAGTGAGACCAGTGATATTTGAACACATACGTGAACTACAGATGCAAGATCCGGTACTAACCAAGATCCGTCAAGATGTGACGGAAGGCATCAGATCAGAATTCTCAATCAAGGAGGACGGTTCCTAATTGTTCAAAGGTCAACTTTGTGTTCTGGACAATGTCGATCTGCAACGAACTATTCTCGATGAGACTCACAAATCAAATTACGCTATCCACCCCGGCAGCACGAAGATGTACCAAGATTTGAAAAGGAATGGCGAGTATCGTCTCACGGTGCTTGACATGTCAGCAAGTGAAGATCGATCATAGACACCCTGCGGGGTTATTACAACCTTTGTCAATACCAGAGTGGAAATGGGAATCAATCTCTATGGACTTCATCGTTGGACTACCGCGTACTGCAAAGAGATATAATGCCATTTGGGTAATCGTGGACCGATTGACCAAGTCAGCACACTTCCTACCTTACAACACGATGTACACGGCAGGAAAACTCGCAGAATTATATATGAAGGAGGTAGTACGCCTACACGGAATTTCAAGCAGTATCGTTTCTGATCGTGATCCACTATACACGTCAAAATTTTGGAAGAAATTTCAAGAAGGAATGGGAATGCGACTGGACTTCAGTTCAACTTTCCATCCACAAACAGACGGGCAAACAGAGTGAATAAATCAGGTAATAGAAGACATGCTAAGAGCGTGTATGTTAGAGCTACAAGGATCGTGGGATCAGCACCTACCGTTGATCGAGTTTGCGTATAACAACAGTTTCCAGACGAGCATTGGAATGGCACCGTATGAAGCCTTGTATAGAAGGCAATGTAAATCGCCCATCAATTGGGAAGAAATCGACAAAAAATTTGTTTTGGGACCCGAGTTGCTTGAAGATAACACCATCGCTGTTTGTATGATCAGAGAAAGACTAAAGACGGCTCAAAGCAGGCAGAAAAGCTACGCCGATATCAAGCGGACCAGTGTGAACTATAAGGTGGGTGAACACATGTTTGTAAAGGTGTCGCCTATGAAAGGCGTGATGAGATTTGGGAAGAGAGGGAAACTAAGTCCCTGTTATCTCGGACCCTTTGAGATTTTGGGTCTGGTGGGCGAAGTGGCATATCGCATTGGACTACCACCAGTTTTCGATCGAGTATATAACGTTTTCCACGTTTCTATGCTCAGGAAGTATGTGGGTGACCCTTCCCACATTTTGGAAGGTCAACCATTGGAGATGCACGAGGATATGAGCATGATAGAAGAACCGACGGATATATTGGATAGAAAGGAATAAGTGCTACGCACCAAAGTTATTCCCTTAGTGCTTGTTCGATGGAAGAATTATCCGGCCGAGGAAGCAACGTGAGAACGTGAGGCAGATGTCAGAGAACAATATCCCAACTTGTTCGAGAATGCTAATTAATTAGTTTTATTCAAAATGACAATATGTAATAGTTTGGTAGTATAAAGATTTCTATTTTGAAATGAATGAATGAATTTGATTGAAAATTTTATCATATTAACTTCAATTTTTGTTAGAACCAGCATTTCGTGTGAAAAAAAAAATAATAATAATATATTCCAAAGGTACAACATAGGAAACTAGGTGTGAGATGTCCTCAATGTTAAAGCGGGCTAGTGACAAATACGAGCTTAAGAGCACCAGAAAAATGTTTCTGGGTTCGCTCGAGCGAGCAACATGAAATTATACACAGAAGGTGTATTGGGCTCGCTCGAGCGAGGATTAACGACCGATTGAGCGAGGTTAGAGTATATAAAGTGGACAGATTACTGTTCATTTATTTCTTCTTCACGCGAAGGGAGTTAGCCGAGCTAGGGTTTAGGGGTTTTTTTTTTTCAATTTTCAAGCTCTTCCGTCCGATTCGAACCGGATTCGGACGATCCGATCCGTCAAGAACTTTTCAAAAGGTAAAATCTACCTTATTTCTACTTTATTTCATTCAAAAATTTTCTTTGGATATCAAATGGCTTCTCCAAGCCCTAACCCCCAACCTAGAAAACGAGTGGCGATTCAATCGCCATCTTCGCGCAACCAAACTCTGTAGACACCACAACCACCCCCATCCCCACCTCCTACCCTAATCCAACTAAATGATTGGTGGGGAGCGAAAATTTTTGAGACCGAATGGGAGATCCATCCCTCTTGTTTTGGGGATCCGACGTCCACCCAATGGACTTCGGATTTTCTCACGAACAATCACCTACGACCATTGTTGACACCTTTTGGAGCTCGGTACTATCCGAGACTCGTAAAACTGTTTTACCGAACACTTAAAATGAATGTGAATGAGGACACTATCCTCGTCACGATTGACGGGAAGGAACTGGTTTTTAGCAGTGCCGAGGTTTCCACTGCCATGAACTGCCCACACATCTACGATCCAAGCCCACTCACTCAACCACCTTTCTCTGGGAACGTAACGTTCCCAACTATCATTGCCAACATTACTGGCGGAACAACCGCATCAGGCCAATCGATCACCCGATCCCAACTACCGCCACACATGTGATTTTTAGACATTGTTTTTAAGAAAAATTTACACCCGACCGGCCATGACCAAGAGCGCCGCGAGACAATTTTGTGGGCTCTGCACTCCGCCTTCCACAACAGGTGGTTTAGCACTCCAATGGTAGTCATCAAAGGCATGGCGCATGCCTATAAAAGAAATCTAAGGGATGCTATTCCTCCACCCATCAACCGACTACCTTATGCTCATTTGATTTCCCGACTCCTCGATTCATGAAATGGGAAGGAGGGATTTCAGATCAGGACAGACAAGCTCATACTCACCGATAATGTCGTTCTGTTTCTCGCCCAAGACCTAAGCCGAAATCTGAAGAGCCTCCAAAGTAGTGTGAATAAAAAGAGAGACCGTCAAGTTGCACGGCGAGCAGCTCCACCACCACCACCACCCAGTACGGCTACCCCTTCAACATCATCATCCCAACCCACACCTGCCTCCTATGACGATATAATTAAGGAGATTCTCCGACGCACACATCGGATGGAGCTAGGGCTGCAGTTCGTGCAGGGCATGTGCACAGATTTGATGTGCCACGCATACCCGGAGACATTTCAGCATCGCATGGATACCATACGACGTGCATGCACTGCCGATGCGGGTTCTTCTACGCTTGGTACGGTAGCTACTCACGGGACCGGGGAGGTGGATGATGATGAGGTTAGGTCGTACTATAAAGTGTGGATTATAATTTCTTAATGCAGGTTTGACTTCGGGTCATTGAACCATATGTTAATTACCAGACTATGTAAGAGTTAGCCTATTCGACGACCTTTTTCTAGTTGTACTCGACTTCCTAGGGTATCGTCGATTTTCGAGGACGAAAATCTTATAAAGTGGGGTAAATGTCATAACCCTAGATTTTGGGAACCGTACACGTCACGTACCATGCACGTGCATTTGTAGTTCATAAGAAAACCAAAATTTACATATATACACTATGTATGTATATGTGAAACATACTAACTTTCACTATATAAGTGAAAGTGGGGAGAAGAGTCTCTCCTACGTAACCTAAATTAGCCTAGATAGAGAGAAGGTAAAATAGAGAGAAAGAGGAGAGGATTTTGTAAAAGAGGAGAGGTTCGCTGGTTTTAAGCAGTAGAGAATAAAAAAAAAGGGGTTGGATGAGGAACTTTGAAATTTTTTACATTTAGTCGGAGCTTGGATCAAATTATATGAGATCTATCGATTGAGGTATGATTTAAGGTGCTTATGTGTGCTTTAAGTAGAGTATAAATTATTAGACGAATGACTTTTGACATTAATAAAACCTCACATGAAGAAGGAAATCATTCTCGAACAGATCGAGCACTTATTTTTAACGTGGCTCACTCGAGCGGTCTAAATGGCTCGCTCGAGTGAGGACAGAACATATAATATGAGCATAAATTGCGTTCTGGGCTCGCTCGAGTGAGACCCATAGTGAAGGAGAAGCTCGCTCGAGCGAGGCATCGCGTAAAGCTCCAGGTGCCTCGTTTTAACCGCTCGAGCGATGAACAGTGGTCGCTCGAGTAATGAATAGTGATCGCTCGCGCGAGAGTTGGGAAATTCGTTGAATCGCCCAAGCGATGAATAGTGGACGCTCGAGCGAAGGGATTAGTGCCTCGCTTGTATTGCTCGAGCGAGGATAAGTGATCGCCCGAGCGAGGTTAAGTGACCGCTCAAGACAGGAATAGTTCCCGCTCGCGCGAGGAATTATTCGAATTCTCATTTCTTTTAGTGTAATTTATGAGAGTTGTGTTCCCAAGGGTTCTAGAGACCATTTTAAGTAAATTCGTAATACATGCAATGTAGGTTTAACGTGAGTTGTTATGCGTAAACCTCTACGAGAAAGGAGTGCGTTGGATTTTGCTTTGAGGTAGGGAATATCTTGAAATATGTACTTTAATTCGTCAGATCATATATGTAGAGCAATTCTAGTGAATAGACATGTATCAAATGTGTTTTCAAACAAGGGTGTGTGTGTAAATTCAAAAGTGAAACTATGAGGTCCCCAGGGGACGTGAAAAATGTAATAAAGGGCATCTAGATGATGCATTAAATCAGTGGCATCCCAGGGATGCAGATGAAATCTAATGGTGAAACAAAAGAAAAGTGATAAGGCCTAATGTAATAAAATTAGCACAATCACGGTGAATAACTATATGTAAAGCACATTCGATGTTTTTGTTATTTAAGGTTTAATTAGAATACCCGCGTGTAGGATACCCACGGACCCGACTCGGCAGGATATCATGACGATGCAATGACCAAGCAGTATACCTATAGCACATCCCAGGGATGTTGAATTGAGAATAGACCCTGCCGCCTAAGAGAAACGGGCCTGGGTGGTATTAAATTTTAACATATAACAAGTGTCTATTTAGACGACGATTGTGGGTATTCCATCGGGGCTCGATGGTATATTGCTCGGGGACTATTTAAGTTAAAATTTAAGTGATTAGGCCGAATCCGTTACTATACTAGTAAGATGATAATAAACAAAGTCATGCAAAGTAACAATTGTATCTATCATTTCATTTCCAATTATTTCAATTGTCTTTCAGCAGTTCTATCAGATAAATTGTGCTTTTAAACTGTTTTAACATATATGTGAGAACTTAATTTATATGTTTACTGTATTTTCCCTATTAAGCTAAGATGTAGCTCACCCCTTAGACTATACGTCGCAGGTCCAGTACTAGCGGCAACAGAGATTTCTGGAGACGTTGATCCGAGAGATTCAGATTACGTGCCCACAGAAGAGTCAGAGTCTCCTCCTGAGGAATTCTTCTAGAAGACCCATTGCGTACTTTGAGAGTGAGTTGAGAGTGTTAGGTACGGCTTGGTATGTCAAGCCTCATTTTAAAATGTAATTAAATACCTTGATTCTTTTCGCGAACCATCTGAGGTGAACAGTTACCACCAATGGTTCGGGTCAGTTCTTATGCCCATGAATTGGCATGGGACTAGAACTGTCTTTAGAGTTTTCTTTTTATTTTAAATGCATGAGAACTTGATTAGAGTAGATGCTTGTGCTTTACTTGTAGTTTATGCCTCGTATATACCAATGCTCCGTACAGCAGCATCGGGCACGGCCTTAAGGGTCGTGCTGATGGCAAGAGTTTCAAGGTATCGAACTCCGGGCTGTCACACTCTCTCTCTCTTTTCCTAATCCTAACATTTAGACACCTAACCTTTCAGTTCCTAAATTCATCTTGGTATCAAAGCCAAACCAAACCAAACTTATGCCCTCAAATCCTCACAGCTGACATCGTGCTGACGTCACAATAAGGTCAGACTGACTTCAGTCGAGTCAACCTGGATCGTCTTTAGCAGCAGCTTGGTTCATCTTCTCTAATGGGTATATCTTCTTTAATTATTAGTTTATTAGTTTATTATTTTCTGCCGTTGCTAGTATTTTGTGTGATGAGTTTCTGAAAAGTTTGAAGCCTCTAAATCAGTTTTGTCCAAGTTGTGTTCAGCCTCTTTTTTTTATTATTTTGGTATTATTTTTTTTAAGGCATGTGATCAGATGTGGGTCTTCAGATTTCTGCATTGTGCCTGCATAGTGAGTATTTGATAAAAGACTTATGAGAAGTATTGGATATCTTTGATGAGTTACTATCGTGAGACTGCATCGTAGGTGTTTGAAAAAATGTTTGTTTGGGTTGCCTTGGGTTATTAGTTGTTGATGCTTCACCTACCTCATGATACGTGTTCTGATTTTTGTAACTTTAGTTTTGGGCCTGTTTTGTGGCAATTTTGGCACTAGTGACTGATTTTTTGTGTTATTTGGTCTTTCCAGTCTCATATTTTTGTGCCTGATTTTTAGGCCCACTTTTTTGTGATATTTGTGTTGTCTAGTTGATGCTGATCTATGAAGATGGCGCTACTGAGATATTTTGGACATATGATGGGTTGCACAAAAGGTGTTTGAGGAAATGCTTGTTTGGTGTATTTCTGCTATGAAAGTTCTTTTGTGCTACTTTCTTTTGGTTCATTCTTCTTTTTGATACTTTGCTTATTAGCCAAAATGACCGAGAGTTATAAAAATATGAGTAGTGAGAATTTACCCACTACCATAACTACTTTGAAGCTGAATTCCAACAATTACTTATGATGGAAAGAGCAATTATGCCCTACATTCAAGGTCGTATGAAAATGGGATTGTTGACTAGATCTACCCCAAGACCTAAGACTAATGTAGTTGATGTCGTGAAATGGGATGCAGATATTGTGATTATTCTTGGCTGACTTTTTAATTCAATGGATCCGTCTATATATTGGACCTTCATGTTTTATGACTCCGCTGCTAAGCTTTAGGACAAGTTGACAGATACTTTTACTCCATCTGATCATAACACAAGATTTTATCAACTCAAGCAGATGATTGCTGAGTGCAAACATAAGGATTCTTCTATGGGGGAGTACTACAACATATTACAGAGTATGTGGGAGGGGCTCAGTCACTATAAACCTCTCTCAGAGTTTGGGGAAGATGTTGTTGCGAAGTTGGCTAAGCGCTATGAGCGAGATCAAATTTACAAATTTTTGGGTGGCCTTCGTTCTGATTATGAGCAGACCCGTACACAGATTCTCACTACCGGGCCGCTTCTCACTCTTAAAGCTGTTTATGGGATATTTTTTACTGAGGAGCAACGTCGCCATGTGATGTCTTCAAGTGATTCAGTCACTTCTTCCCCTCAGGAGTGTGCTGCCTTTGCATATGATATTTGCCCTCCTGTTGTTAGGGGAAGGGGGAGCGATAGAGGAGGTAGACGACGTTGTGGTGGCCGAGGACGTTCGTCCCTCACATGTTCTCATTGTGATTTTTTGGGACATGATTGTGATCATTGTTATCGTTTCCACGATTATCCAGCGGGTTATCAGCCTAGATTTTCTACATCTGCCCATACTACTGCTACTGATTTTTCCGAGATTCCTATTGGTGACTTGAGCTCCGTTTGATCCAAAGTAGCGGAGTTTTTTTTATCATATGAGCTTCGTGCCTCACAGCCTCTTTCTACAGATTGTCCAAGGACTTCTGCATCTACTTCTGAGCCACCAGGTACATCTAATTTATCTGCTTTTGTTGCGACCACTACTACTGCTCCTAGTTGGGTTATTGACTCAGGGGCCACTGATCATATGGGGGTGAGTCTCAAGGTTATTCTCTCTATTCTCCCTCTTCTTCTCCTGCTCAGGTTCGCATTATTGATGGTTCCTTCACTCCTATTCTAGGGGTTGGAACTATTCTTATATCTTCTTCTTTGTCACTATCTCATATTTTTCATGTTTCTTAGTTTTCAGCCAATCTTCTATCTGTTAGTAGCATTACTAAAAATCTAAATTATTGTGTGATTTTTTATCCTACTTACTGTGTATTTCAGGAACTTACTACAAAGAGCATTGTTGGTAGAGGAGTTGAGCGCGGTGGACTGTACTACCTGCTTGCCGACTTTAGCACACCTACCGCTGTTGTTGTTGATGGACCTGCTACTGCTTCCCCTTTTATTTTTCTTTTTACTGTTCGCATTAGCCTTAATACTTTATCTTTGTGACATGCTAAATTTGGCCATGTTGGATTTCAAACCTTATATTCGTTGATTCCAAGTTTTAAATCTCTTTGTAGTTCAATTAAATTTTAATGTGATGTTTGTCAACTCTTGAAATATCTAAGACATTCTTATCCATCTAATATGCATAAATCTGATGCTCCATTTCATATTGTTCACTCTGATGTGTGGGGTCCATCCCGAGTTATTTCTGTTGATGGTTTTCGAGATTATATTACTTTCGTTGATGACTGCACTAGGTGTACATGGTTCTATTTGTTGAAAAATAAAAGTGAAGTCCTTTCTAAGTTTCAAGAATTTTATGACCTGATTAAAACTCAATGTTGTTCTACTGTGAAAGTTTTAAGGTTTGATAATGGGGGGAGTATACGCGTCAATCCTTTGCTGATTACCTGACAATACATAGTATTATTCATCAGTTCTCCTGTCCTTAAACTCCGCAACAAAATGGTGTTATTGAGCATAAGAACAGACATCTTTTAGGATTGACTCGGTGCTTACTTCGTGGTATGTATGTGCCAAAAATTTATTGGTCTTTGACACTACTTACTGTCTGCTTTCCTTATGAATCGCACCCCATCTAGGGCTTTAGCAGGTCATACTCCATATCAGACTCTTAGATTCACATATCCTCTCTTTTCTGTTGAGCCTCGCGTGTTTGGGTGTACTTGTTTTGTCCAGGACCTTCGTCCTGCTCGAGAGAAATTGGATGATAAAATTATCTGATATCTTTTCGTTGGGTACTCTACTATTTCTAAAGGGTACTGTTGTTATGATCCTCATACTCATCAATTTTATACTTCCATGGATGTCGCCTTTTTTACAGACATTCCTTACTTTAAAGAGGATTGTCATACTCATACCCCTACCCCTCTTCTCCCTTTACCTGCACTTCAGGATCTTCCTGTTTCTCAGTAACAAAAGAGGAAACTAGCAGTGCCTCCTCCAACATCCTTTGTAGTGGTGACTCCAGCTCTTGTAAGTATCCATGATCTAGCCTCTATTTCTTTCTCATCTTCTATTAATGATCTAGATATACCTATATCACTCAGGAAAGGGATTTGCAATCGGGTGACCCCTTATCGTCTTGCCAGTTTTGTTTGCTATCAGGACTTTTCTCCCGCCTACCAGGCCTTTCTATCTGCTATTGATTCTGAGACGATCCCGATGACTGTTTGTGCTACCCTTGACAATCCCTCCTGGCGAGGTGCCATGGTCGAAGAGATGGATGCCTTACAGGCCAATCATATATGGGGCATGATTTCTCTTCCATCAGGGAAGCACACTGTTGGCTGTAAGTGGGTTTTTGCTATCAAACACAATCCAGATGGCACTGTTTCTGGATATAAGGCTCGACTTATTGCAAAATGATTACTCAAACCATGGAATCGATTATGAGGCTACCTTTGCTCCCATAGCCAAGTTGACTTCTGTTCGTATTCTCTTAGCTCTTGCTGCCATGCAGGGCTGGCCTTTGTATCAGCTTGATGTGGAGAATGCATTTCTTCATGGTGATCTTCTTAGGAGGTTTATATGGATCCCCCTCCCGGTTTCCTGCTTCAGAGGGAGACTGTAAATGTTTATCGACTTCGAAAATCAATTTATGGGTTGAAGCAATCACCCAAGGCATAATTTCATCAGTTTAACAGTGTTGTTGTCGTTTAGGGTTCCAGAGATGTCACTCTAATCACACTATTTTCATTCATTCTAGTTCCTCTGGCTGTGCGATTCTTCTAGTTTATATAAATGATTTTATTCTTGCTGGTGATGATCATGTCTTTATCAGTTGGACTAAAAGTTAATTGAGCAGAATATTTGAAGTTAAAAACTTAGAGAACCTCAAATATTTCCTTTAATTGAAAATTGCTAGATCTCAGAAAGGGATATTTGTCTCTCAGAGAAAGTATGTCATAGATTTATTGCGTGACACTGGTATGCTTAGTTGTAAACTAGCTACCTCACCCATGAATCAGAAGCTTTCAATTTATGAGAATGATGGTGATTTACTTCCTGATCCACATGAGTACCAGAGATTGGTGGGCAGATAAATTTATCTTACTCTCACTAGACCTGATATCACGTTTGTTGTTAGTCTTGTAAGCCAGTTTATGCATGCTCCTCGTACTATCCACCTTGTTGCCGTCCATCGCATTCTTAGGTATATCAAGCCTAACTCGGGATTTGGATTGGTATATCGTGCCTGTGGTCATATGAGTATTTCAGCTTACACTGATGTCGATTTGGCTGGATCCATCACTGATCGTCAATCTACTGCTGGTTATTGTACTTTTTTGGGGGGCAACCTGATTTCCTGGAAGAGTAAGAAGCAGGTAGTAGTGTCCAAATCCAGTGCAGAAGTCCAATACAGGGCTATAACACATGACACTTGCGAAGTTTTGTGGTTGCGCTCTCTACTATCTGAGCTCAGTTATCCTATTTTAAATTTTATTCCTCTTCACTGTGATAATGAGGCAACTGAAAAGATAGCTTCTGATTCTGTCCTTCATGAGAGGACAAAACACATTGAGATTGACATTCATTTTGTTCGAGAGAAAGTATAGGATAAGAGACTTACTTTGATTGATGTTACATCCTCTCAGCAGCTTGCAGATATTTTGACTAAGGTCGTTGGGCCTAGTACTCTTAGTGATGTTGTTGTCAAGTTTGACATGATTAATATGCATGCTCCAACTTAAGGGGGAGTGTTAGGAATACAAGTAATATGTGCAGTGTGTGTGTATAGTAAATTTGGGTGTGCATGTAATAATTCACTCACTTAATATAAAAGCTAGTGGGAGAATCCAACTCACTAAGCCTTCTCTCATTCTCTCTCTCTCTTTTTCTAACCCTAACATTTAGAGGCCTAACCTTTCAGATCCTAAATTCATTTTACTTTGGAAATACTGTAGCAGATTTTGTAAATTAAGGAATTTACATAACCTGAAGAGTGGTTTTGTGAAAACTATTATGTAAAATAGGGAATATGGGGCTATTACATAAGCTGTTGGAGATGCTCTTAGAGAAGTAACTGATACTTCCCTGCCAAAGCATCCTCCTTTGTCTTTCTTTGCCGATAGTGATGTGGGGACCACTGTGGTCTTCGATGATATTGAAGACCATGCGATATTTCTTCTATTCATACAAACTTTAAAGAAGGTCCACATGACTTTATTTTGCCTTTTTCTTTACCTTTTTTTCAAGAAACCAATAACTTACTATAACTGACAGCTCCATTGAAGCTTACACCAAAGAAATCTCCTAATACTTTCTCTGAAAATTACAATTCTATAGAACAGAACTAATCTTACTAAGAAACCCATCAGTTGGAACTGTTGGAACCTTTGTAAACCATCATCTTTTCTTTCGCTCCTCCTAAAGATATGTCTGAGAACACAATAACTCTTTTTTCAATCCTATACTTTGTTGTGTCACTGTTTTTTTCCAGTTTAATTGCGGGCTTCCTCGAATTCCAACAGTTTTATATCAAAATCATACTGTTTGTACTCATCCACCATATAAAGAAATTGCTTCGAAACAGATCGGTGGAGGAAGAAGATGACAGAAAATAGAGTGTAGAGAACGCTGGCTTTCCGATGAAATTTTGTTGACCAATGAAGGGTTGTTGACTGACGATGATATTGAAGTCGTCATGGAGAAGCTTGGGATGGGGAGTTATCCTGAAGGAGAGTGTAGAGAACGTTGGCTTTCCGATGGCGTGACCATTTTGTTAGATGAAAAGGAAGCGACTGTGGAGGAGCTTAAAGAAGTTTTCTCTACGTTTTTCTGAAAATGGAGATGGATTCATAAACAAGGTGGAGTTACAGAGAATCATGGGCAGGTTGGAATTCAAAGAAGGCATGAAATTGGAAGACTGCGATAATTAAGATGATTCCTGCTTTCGATGTAAATGGAGATGGCAGGATCGATTTCAATAAATTCAAAAACATGTTGGAAAATGTAATCTCACACGCGCGCGCGCGCACACACACAAACACAGATATATATATATATATATATATATATATATATATATATATATATATATATATATATATATATATATATATATATATATATATATATTATACAATCTAAGTGTTCATGCTTCACCATCTAGCATGATAAGAAATAAGGAACTTGTACTAAAATTATGCATGAATATAAGAACAGCTAATCTAAAGACATTCTGCAATTTTAATGGCTTAATTCCCTCAAAATTTTCCCTTGCAACTTTCTTTTGGAAGAAATTTAGAGTTAATCTTAGGAATTAATAGAAGGGTGATTTGGTTCAAGATTCATTTGATTAGATAGAGCTTTAAAAAATAAAATCAAACAACAGAGGATGTACATTATAAAGAAGACAAGAAAAAAATATATTTTCTTAATAACCTAAGTAAATACAGAGATCTCTCTATCATAAATTAGGCCAAATATTATATTAATTATATATATATTTATTAAGAGATTGTCCTTCTCTTAGCTCATGGTCTCAAGACTATCTGCTTGAGTTCCGGTCTCAGTTTTATTCTCAGATATATCGGATTCACTGGAAACATCCACATTCTTGAGCTTTGAAACCCGAAACATTGCTAGATGTATATCTCCTGAAATCACAAAAAAAATACTATAAGAAAAGATCAAAGTCTCAGACGATACTGAGATGGATCAGGTGATATTTCTAGGTATCGAAGCAACCCGAGACAAATGTATCATCTTGGATATCACCTGATACATAAACTTTATAGATATCATATCGCCCGATATTCTAGACGATACCTGATACCTCAGATGACACATCTCAGTATCAGCGCAGATTGGTACTGAGACATATATTGAGATTTTAATCCTTGACTATGAGGCAGGGAAGACTCATGTGAGACCAAAGTTTAACAACACGTCTTTGCAATTTTGGCTTAACCACTCATGTCAAGTGCAGAAGAATAAAGTAGATATATGGAACTAGGATTTAAGTCAAGAGGTGAAGTACCAAATGTGATAAAACTTCCCGGTCCTACGGTTGCAGCAGTACCGGGTGTGAGCTTCTTTTCGCCAATAAATGTTCCGTTTGTGCTGTCCAAGTCAGTAACGAGAAGACTTCCTTCTTTTTTCTCAAGCCGCGCATGCAGACCCGACACTGTTATAAGTTTAAACGGATATAGAAACTGGTAAACAAACGTGTCGGAACTGAAAACATGATAATTGAAATAGATTGAATATGGGGGCAGCTCAATTATAAAATGAAAATGGATTTCACACGAAGTATTAAATGTACAAAAGCATACCAATCCGGATACATACTGATTTTGATCTGGTGGTTAATGAATAGGGGTATATGCTGCAATATAGAATTTTACTTAAACAACATTTCATTAATTGATGACGGAGTCTCCATCAATGACCGATCCATGAACACGGTGATGGGATCGGGGACCCATCAGCTAAAAACAATGGTCAATGCCGACAATGTTAAAAAAAATAAATTCGTTAAGCCTGCATCGACTCAGCCATAATTCAAGCCAACTCGGTGAGAAACAAGGATCAAAATTTCGGCCGAAATTATCAGTTTCGGTCCACATTGAAACGATAATATGGGACCGAAATTTCGGTCATTTTTGTATGGGGTTGAAATTTTCGGCTGAAATTTCGGTTTCGGTCCCCTCTGAAACCGAAATGAAACCCGATATTTTGATCCTTGGTGAGAAACACAATGTTAGTACTTGTGACTACTTGTAAGTGACTTATCTGACATGACTCGAGTCAGCTGAGTCGATTTGATCTTTTCATGGTCATTTTTTTAACTAAAAAAAAAAACAAAAAACAACCAAACAAAATTTCTCTTTTTTTTTTTGTTTTTTTTTTTCATTTTTATAAGAAAGAGGGCTAGTTTTGTAAATGGATAATGGCTTATGACCGATATTTAAACACCCAAATGGTGTTTAAATGATCTTATTGTAGAAATCCAACGGGCCTAACTCAACCTCACAAAACCGGCTTGTAAGGTGAGGTTTGCCCAAGATACAAAGAGCCCAAGAAGAGCCTGCCCACAAACGATGTGGGACAATTTCAACACTTACTTTATGCCACAGCATTGAAGTGTCATTTATCATTATGCCATGTGGCGCATATCTGTGATCAATCTAAATTGTCCAAGTGACAATCTATCACTGGAACATGTCTCACCCCTAAGAAACATGCCTATAAGTGGATTTGAACCATCCAATCAATGAAGTTTAATATCAGTCACTAAACTAAAAACAACGGTTTATATTATAGTCCACAGATCAGATGGTTTAAATCTCCCTAAAACACTGTTTTTGTGCTTGTTGCACTTCAATCTATGATCTATCACTTTGATGATAAGGATCACCCACATCTGAAACCATCGATGGTGTAAGATCATTTAAACACCATTTGGGTGTTTAGATGGCGGTCAGGAGATTCGGGTCCTTTTTTAAACTACCCCTGTATATATTAAAATTTGATTTCAAAAACTAAACATATATATAGTAAAATACTTACTAACTGAACAGACCAAGTTGATTTTTACCCGAGTCTTCGAGATAACCCAAGCCAAAAGCCAGCAGGCTTTCTAGTAGATTTGAATATTTGGGTTTTCAAACCATGAATGCCAATACTTTTTAAGGAAATACGTCCCAACTGCCATCACCTCTGATCATGAATTGGCCAGTGAGGGAGGCCAACCACTGAAAAAAACAATAGAGAATCCAAATTCCAGATCCGTAAACAATGGTGGCATGTAATCAATTTCTGGGAAGTGAGTACTCAATTTGGGGCGTGACCAAGTACCAAATTTCATACTAACAACTTTCCCAAGATTCAGTAATCAACCCGACTGATTTCCGATTGAAAGGATCGGATTTTAATTACAGATAATCAGACGCTAGAAAAATTTTAGGTTTAAAACTAATGGAATACCTGTTGCAACCGGAATGACCATATCCGCTTTGTCAGGAAGACGGCCTACCGTCACCACATTCTGGAGACAAAATCAACCTTAAAAGTTCTCAGGTTGTGTATAAATCATTAACAGGACAATAAAAAGTGCACTTACTGAAGCCATCTCAAATGCAGAGGGCAGCGGAACTCGGAAACCAATATGTCTTGAATCCCCATCACCTGCATTACATAAAGAAAATAAGAAAATTCGGGTTCCTTTTTTTACTTTTTCAAACTGCTTTCTACGAAATTGGCTCTCACTCCAGTTATGAATTTTAGATAGTATCTCTTCTGAGGATCTGATTATTTTAATGACAGAAAGAAACTTTTTATCTGGATTCTGGACAAGAGGCTCCTCAGTTGTATAACAGAGAAAGAAGTGTGAAGACCAGACCCACATGCCACAATATTGTCCAGTTCTTGGCATAGGTCCCCGCCCCAGTTTTGTTTTTGGCATGGGCTTAAGTCCCACCCAAACCGCGTCATGACATGTAGCGTCCGCAATCACATATAGCCCAGGGTCAGGACTTTTCCCTATCCAATGTGGGACTAACAAGAAGTTTTGGCAAGTTGAGGACAAAACTAAAAGATATGAAGATTTCGACATGTGAAGTAATAGTAAACATTGATTCAACAATGCATCTGTTACCTGAATATTAATATATTGAAGCCTCTTATCTCATAAAGATTTATATTTCATCCTCTAATTTCATAAAATAAAGTACAAAAATAATTGGAAAACGAGCTGCTCAATACAAAGAATCATAAAGTCTACTAAGAGTACCCATTAAAAAGAACAAACTGTAAGTTTCATTTATATGAAACAAGGGATTATTACCCATAAATTTAGTTTATATTGCATAAAAGATAGCACAATTTGACTATACATATAATACTGCCCAAAAAATTCAGAGAGAATTACAAATATTCTCCATAGGGGAAAATATAGGTTCATATGCATCGTAACTCCACTCTTCCGCTTATGCACATAAATCGTGGATGGCTAACTTGCTATAAAATATAGACAATTGTATTGTGTTTCGGTTGTAGGGTCAGTTGGTACCTTAGTTTATAAAGAACACAAACTCAACATTTTCTGAGTTTTTATGTTTGTTTAGTGATGTTTATATGTTTTGGATTTAGTCTTACATTATTTTTGTTCTCAGCTGTGCCTCTCTCGATGAGGAGTTTGTCTACAAAGGGTCAGCTGACCACCATGGTCGGGATCCCATCCGCATGTCCGTGCGACCTTTTGACATTCACGGACTTTGCAGTGCATGGAAGTTGGTTCATGTCAAAAGGTCGCACGGACGTGCAGATGGGATCATTTCTGACCTGACCCATTTGCATACCTATTTTGCTTTCTTGACATAGTTTTAAAATGGCCTGCGACATTTGGCTCTTTACTCATTGGTTTTTCCCTGACGTGAGACGGATGATAACTTTTCTAATTTTCTCTACAGTTTAGGATGGTACTAGATGTTAGACTTTCCTTTAGTGGCCATTCATTATGGTCTATCTGTTGTCCAGAAATGTCGTGTTAGGTTGAAAAGTGTCGAAGTGCCACCAAATATCAAAATGGAAGAAAACTCAAAAGTAGAAGTATCCATGTAAAACTGTTGGAGGAAGGAGAAGAAGATTCCAAGTATGCATTATCTTAAGCGAAACAACTCCTCGACCATAGCCTACTGCCAATGTAGATGAAAAGATGCCTCATGGTATGACTGGGACTCATGATATGAGTGAAAGGTATCAGGAAGAGGCTGAAGCCGGTCTCATATAATCAATACCAAAACCTTAAGGGGTATTGTGTGATGGCCAGATACCTGCCTCAGGAAGTGGGAGACTTGAGTTCGAATCTCGTGATGACCTGGCACATGCTAACTTGGGGCGTGCACATGCCCCTGTGAATAGTCGGGTGCTCTAAGAGGCCCGGACGCCCACGCTATTAAAAAAAAAAAGATGATCAATACCACCAAAGCCATAACGCTCAGAAACATGCCCCCACAGTTAGGAAGGAAAATAATGAGAGGTGTCATCAGAAGGAAAATGATTGACATCTAAAGAGGCAGAATTAGGGGCTAGTGGGGCCGTTTACGAATGGATTTTTGATGAGGGAGTAGAAATAGTGGTGGTGACAAGATTGGGTTTTAATGAGTTCACGGTTTGAGGAGGTCCACAAGATGGTGTTCAAAAGTTACTGGTTGACAATGGTGTTGATGGAAGTATGGAACACCAATTCTTTTTTCTGTTCTCTTTTGGTTTCTGGACAGATGACGGTGGTCGGAAGAAAACAGTATAAATTGATGAAGACAGATGGTACAGATGATCAAGATGCCGAGTAATCAGATGGAAGAAGAAGGGCAGAAATGAAGACAAGATCAAAGGCTCTCATACCATGTTAGGATAAAAGAAGAAGAAATGTCTAAGATGGATCTTCAATATTCTTAGGGCTTAAACACCTTGTTATATATGAACTATAATTGGAAAACATGGAAATGCTCATAAGTATACAAACTACACATAACACTATCTGCTAACACACACATTAATAGTATTGGGTTTCACTTGTTAAAATCCTCGAGCATCTAGTAGGCGGTCCGTAGGTTAAATTAAGCTCCACTTATGGAGAAAAAGATGAACAATCCGTCTATCCTACTAATAAGATACTAATTTTTTGAATTCTATAGACTACAAATACAAATTGACAAAAGCCCAGAAAAAAATCATCAAATACAACTAAATTTTATTAGTAATTTGCATATTTCCATTCGACCAGTAATTAGCCCACATATTCAAAGAGACCCATTTATTGTTTTAGCATGCTGACTTGTAAAATCAAAGAAATTGCATACCTACTGGTTCAAGAAGCCATCTTTCTGAAAAACCTGGAGATGGTTTATCAGAAGAAGAAGAAGAGTTTAAACATTCTAAATTCCTCAATTGCCTTGTTTTGAGTAGGTAAAATTGCCTTGTTGGAGATCTTTTAAAGCAAAGAGAAGTGATGGTTGGAGAAGGAGAAATGGAGTTTTGTTGAAGGAAAAAGGTTGGAGATGGAGATTGAGAGAAGCAAAGAGGCCTTATAGGCTTGAAATATGTGGCTGTTAAATCCATTTGGAGAAAATTTTCGTGTTCAAAAATCTGTTTACTTCAATGATCAAACGGCCATTTTGTTCTCTCTTTTACTATTTCCATTGCAGCCGAGGATAAAGGGCATTTTGGGCCTATGAAAAGTAAGTGGCATCCAACGCACTGGACATAATAGACGGCCCATAATGTGTACGTAAAGAGTGTTCCAAAGTCAAACGGTCAAATAACCTTGACCCTTGGATTAATAAACTGCAGATGGAGGGTTAAGTTGATTATAGATTGTATTAGGTGTTTGGATCCAAGCACTAGCTTTGATGCTCAGGAATTTATGGCATAATGCTATCGAATATCGATCCAGGAGTTCCTATTTGATACAAGGAAAAAAGATTAAAATTATGAAAAAAATTAAAAATATTGACAAAAGTTGTCATTTAATAGTAAAATTTACGATTTTTTTTCCTCTCAAAAAGCCACTAATTACTAATTCATGATTTTAGGGAAAACTTCTCTCTCCTTGTGAGAGTCTTATCCCTTCTTGCAAGAGACCATCTCTCTCCTTGTGAGAGTTTCTTTTCTCTCTTGTTTCCCCTTCTCTCATGTAGTATTTTCGGTTTTCTATCCTATGTGTTTAGGCATGGAGGATATTATTGATACCGCCATGTCATGGAGGAATTACACTCAAAACTCTTATCTTACGATCCGAATGAACAAGTTAAAGTTGTTCCTAAACTTGATGAGGTTAATGATTCTATTGGCTACTATCTTATTGGAAAAGTCCTTTGCCTCAAGAAGATTAATTCTTAAGCGTTCAAACATATGGTGGGACGGATGTGAAATTTAAAAATCAATCCTCAGACCCAATGGAGGAAACTGTAGCATCACGTTCTCGACTCCCCAACCATAAAGCCTTGGTTTTAGTGAAATCTCCTAGTTCTTTGGAACCTCAATTGCCTTTGATAGCTACCCTTAAACCCACCACCCCTTTATTCGGAGAACAATAAGCAAATAATTCTTTCCATTCCTTAACTTCTGCGCTTGTGGATTATTAGATCTGATTGTCACGATTTATGAGAACCTAGTAGTTCACAATTATGTATTGCCAAGTTTAACTTATCACTTGTGGATCCAATGGTGTTTGATTGGATAACACTGATGTACAAGTATTTGTCATTTCAAGAAGTCTTTTTTCTAAAAGCTTTCTTTTTTACGGTTGACCACGCTTCGTTTTGTGGTTAACCACCAAAACATTGATGATTGATCACGAAAAGAAATGTAGTTAACCACCTTTGATTTGGTGGTTGACCATCACTTATCTCTCGGTCAACCTTGAGATTGCTTTCGAAAAGAAAAAGTTTTTTTAATCTCTTTTTAGAGTTTTAAAAGTCATATTCGGACTCCTTGTTTCTTACCTCTCTTAACCTAATTGTTAAGTCGTTCTTGTGAGAGAAGAAAACCCTCTTGTCTTTAAAAGTTTTAATTAGATCTTTTTGGCGATTTAAAGGATTTTTGTTTTGCTTTTATCTTTCTGAAGAATATTGCGTTTGAGGTTTCAAGCGTGTATTGGCTCGTGGAATCGAGTAATCTTGGTGGAATCTGGGGTGTTGCTGTGACTCGTCTGAATACGAGTGGACCATCATGCGACTCGGTGGTTGAAGGCGACAAATCGGGGATCTACGAGGAATCTAGCGTTGTGGTTTGGGAATGTTTGATAGGACTAGTGTGTCTGGATTCATTCAGTGTATTTGTTGCCTTGGATTTGACATGGATCATATGATTTTTCCCTTTTAGGTTTTCCATGTAAAAATCTCGTGTGCAGTGGTGATTATTTTATTTTTATTATTTATTCTTTATATCATCGCTAAGCAAATCTAAGATACCGAAATTTCATGGAAGCATGATACCCATTCTAGCCATAAACCAACACAACCGATTAATTCTATATATTCAAACTCGACCCATGCTAGCCTGAACCCGTCTCAAGATTTTCTAAACCCGACCCAAGTTATCCAACCCCCGAACCTAATTCTGACCCAAGTTAGCCAGAACCCGTCCCAAGCAATCCAGACCCCGAACCTGATCCTGACCCAAGTTAGCCAGAACCCAACCCAAGCTAATCTGAACCCGTACCAGACCAAAGCCCAATCTAGTCGAGGAGAATCTGATTTGGAGAACCCATCGATCCCAGCCATGCCAAATCCAAATCCTGAAAACCAATGGCCAATCCGTTAAAAACCAAATCCCTAACCGGAGCAAGATAAACTCATCCAAGATTAACTTAATCCCGACCCATTTGAGCCAAAATAACCAAACCGGACCAATTCTAACCTATATCCGGTTCAGACTAATCCAATCCCTTCTCATCCTTTTGCTTTACATGCTCGATTCAAATCACACCATTTATCCCCGAGAGCCCACCCTAAACAAACACCTTCTAGCTTGAACCCGACCTATACTTCCTCTTCCATTCCATCCAAATCCCTCCCAAGTACAAAAATTAATCCAAATCCTTCCCAAGTACAAAAGATTTTATCCCAATTCAGGCTAAGATCTAACACAAAGCCCGTGAGAAGGAATCCTTAATTCCAGTGAAGAAGAGACGTAAAGGGTCACCCAGCACTCCCTTTGAGGATGATTTGATAATATCGGCGATGGTTGTTGTGTAACATCGTCGAAAACAATAAAAATATTATGATGGAACTATCAAGAGCTTGGGAACCTTCAGACAGTTCGTGCCCTTTGTCTCCTTTCGCGGAGGGAAGATCCCGAGGCTTTGTTTCTAATAGAGACAAAATTGTGCTTAGAAGGATAGAGATCGTTAAATTTCAAATTGGGTTTTCAAATGGCGTTTTTGTTGACGCAATTGGAAAATTTGGAGGGCTTGCTTTATTATGGAAAAAGGACTTGAAGGTGGATGTCCAAAGTTTTTCAAAATGGCTAAAAACTGTAAATTTGTTTCTTCAGTTGATCATTGTGAAGCTATTGGGCTATAAGAAGCGGTTCATTTCGCAATTCGAACTGGTTTTCAAAGGAGACTCATCAAGGATCAAAATATCGGCCAAAATTTTAGTTTCGGGAATGACCGAAACCGAAAATTTGGACCGAAATTTCGGCTAATAATTTCAATCCCATACAAAATATGACCGAAATTTCAGTCCAAATTATCGTTTCGGTGAGGACCGAAACTGAAATTTTGATCCTTGTCAAAGATTATTAATGGCATTTCGGGCAGATGACCTTTCCGAGCTCTGTACTCTGTTTCATAATATCATTTTCGAAGGAGATTCATCAAGGATTATGAATGGCGTTTCGGGCGGATGACCTTTCCGAGCTCTGTACTTTGTTTCATAATATCAATTTCTTAGCATGTATCCTGTCTTCTTTCTCTTGGGCTTTTGTTAATAGATCTGCCAATGGTGGAGCAGATGTGCTAGGTATGCTAAGTTTAAATTATGGTTGTAATGAGACACGGTTGGAGGATGTCCCTCCACAGCAGGTCTTTGACATTATTGATTCTAATTTCCATGATTAATAATAAGCTATTTTTCTCTCAAAAACAAAAAATCGTGATTTATTCAGTGAACAGAAAAATTGCGATTTAATCCCAACTTTCTTTCTATCAAAAAAGTTGGTGATTTCGATGCCTATGCAAATTAGGGCTCTCAATGGACCAGTTTGACTCGCGTCTACCAAACTACTAAGGCGCCTATTGACTACTTTGAATCAGATGATGGAGATCAAGGGATCTTTAGACAGTGGGCGTACCATCAAACTGCCAAATTTTGTTTCTACATGGCACAGACCCCAAAAACTGACCCTAAAATCATGTTTTAGCATAATGTTGTCACAGGATTTTTGAGTCACTTTTTTGGAATATGTGTCACGTGGAATAAAAAACTTATCGTTTGATGGCATTTTTGTGTTGGATGATACACCCGTGATGTAGAGCTCAACGGGCGATAAAGATTGGAAAGAAAAAACATCTCCATCAGGACTTAAAAGTAGTCAATGCCGCATGAAATGAATATCAAACCATGTAAACCTCTAGTGGTTACTTGTATTTGTAGCCGAAGGTTCTCTCTCTGCATTAGGGGTTTATGTTGTTGTTAAAATCGCGGTCCCGAATCAGACGATAAAGATCGTTTATCATCCCAAATATCTCAAGATCACACTACGTGAAAAAGCCAAAAAATCACTGCCTTAAACAGTGATTTTTTCAAAAAAATAGTCTTTGAGAGTGGTTTTTTTCAAAAAACCCACTACCTTTAACAGTTATAAAAAAAGGATTGATTTTTTTTTACCACTACATAAAACAGTGGTTTATGAACTTCAACAACTGCTCTTTACAGTCATAAAAAAAACCACTGCTTTTTTTACAACTGTTTAGGACAGTGGTTTTTTTATGCAAATTTTTAAATATATATATATATATATATATATATATATTTAAAAATAAATAAAATTACGTCGACAATTTTTTAAGCAAATTTTTTTTATGTTTTTTTTAATGCAATTTTTTTTATGTTTTTTGTAATACTTTTTTTTTAATGCAATTTTTTAATGCTTTAAAAAAAATTATATAAAGAAAAAAAACTATTAATCTCATATTTAAACACATCCATTCAACTCAAACGCAAATAAATAAAATAGATGCTCAATTCTTTTATTCAAACAAAAGATTTCATCTCAACTTATGATCCAACCTTTCAAATCAACTAAATATTTTAAACTTTACATGCTCAATCCTTTTATTCAAACAAAAAAAAAAAAGAAAAGTAAGAGAGTTAACAATCTAAAGACCCCATGACCTATTTTCATAATTATATATATATATATATATATATATATATATATATATATATATATATATATATATATGCTTCGCCTCTCCTGCCAAGTATCCCCGTCCCCTAGTGATCCGTTTGAGGTGAGCTTCAAATCGAAAAGCTTCGCCTGAAATCAAAAGGAGAACGTAATTAAATATTTATGATGATATTAAGCAATTAAATTGAGATATTGATGAGTTTTATCTAAGGAGTCCCCATCTAATAGGTCGGGTTAAAACATAAGTTCAAAAATACAAGTCTAATCTCAACAGCAGGGCAACCTACCCTTCAAGTTCACAGGGGATGCCGTCATGCCGAAAACAGCTGGCTGTTTATGCTTTGGAGTTGTGTGATAAAACTCGGACATCACCAGAGAATATGGATGCTTTTTTACATCATGATGGCACTCATCCAAAATAAGGAGATGGATGGCTTCCATTTTTATTATGCTGTGCCTGAGAATATTAAATAGAATTTGAGTTGTCATTACTAGCACCTGCAATGAAAGGAAACAGTCATAAGTAAAGGAAAAAGGTGGAAAAACTCGTATTGGGAATATACCTTCAAGCTATCTTATTTTGAGAATGGCATTCTCAAACATAAAAGTGGCTAAAAATTGCAATAGAGTCGTAATGTTTCAACAACTTGGAATCATGGGGCAGTAAAAACACCAGAATTGATGCTGGGTTTCGACCCTACAAACCATGTTGACAACAATATCCTGTAGCAATGAATCCACAGGTAATTAATTCAGGGAGAAATTGAGATTTTGTAGCATAATGAGAAGTATATTCTAATTATCAAAAATTATGAGAAATAACAAGATTCTAGTAAATACAAGTTTACAAAAGATATATGATATCTAGGTAGATGTAGAAAAGCCAAAACCAATATATTTCATCTATTTAATAAAACAAGCCAATCCCCATATTTCAGTTAAAGTGCAATCAAATATATCCCCATCCATTGAAAAAAGAAAGAATATCATATACGCTTCATTCTTGGTGAGAAAATTTAATTACAAGGTTTCATAGGATTCTAAAAATTTCAGCAAGCAATTCACAAATATTATCTTCGGATTTATCAATCAAACATCCATCAAGAGAATTGGCTTCCTTGAAATTTTAGATTTCACTCTACTTTGGATCAAATAGAGATCCCAACGCTCCCAACATCTTCAAATTTTCAACCTATGGGCGATATGAAGACTGAATTTGTACAACGATATGAAGAAGAACAACTTATGAACTGATGGGAATAAATGATGCAATCTGAAGTAGTGGGTGCTTGCCCAGATCTTTCCTACGCATACTTACATTCATGGGTAGGATCCCAAATTTATCTACGAAAACAAAAAAGGATTATGATTGTACTTCACGTACCATCTATATGAAGCACCATTTGCACGTAAATTCATTTCCTTTACGTAGCAAGGTTCGCTACAAAACAACCAAAAAAATAAAAAACAATTCATGAAGAGCATTAAAGTGCAATCATTGAGACCCAAACTTTGAAATCAATGTGAGAAGGGGGAGTAGCTAACTTCATGAGTAACTGGAGCATCCACTTCGATGAGTTTGCAGCGGCTCTTGATGGATTCGAGGAGTTTTGTATCAGCTAAAAAAGGAAGATATCATCATTTGTCCTGGGGATGAAATCCAAGAAGAGATTCTTAAATGGAGACACACCCTAGTTGGATATGTGGTGGGAAAGCGACCTTACTATCAAAGTCTCAAGGCAAAATCTCAACCACTCAAGTGCCCCATGGTGCACATCTTATGATCATGATAGGGTCTTGACCACCCACTTAAGTGCCCCATGGTGCACATATTTGAGTAGTACAATCAGTACATCTGATAATTTGTCATTGGCATGTCTTAGTCAAAAAATCATAAGTCATCGGGGAGGAGTAAAATTATATATCCAATGAGTGCACTTTAATATCAAGTTTTAAGAAAGAGAAAAAACAACACAATCATCCATATAAGAGTTTATTGATCAGTTGGTTCGAATCTCTCAGTAATTTTTTTTTTTGGCCTAACTAGGGTAACTCTCATTATGAGCTACGTTTTTTATGTCTTGGATTCCCTAATATGTGTGCCTTACAATTAAGTGGGATTGGATGGTCATTACCCAATACGTAAAATGGGTGGTTATATTTCACTAATCCTAACCGTACGGAATGCCATTGAGGATCACCCGCATCTTAAACCGCTGTCACTATGTAACTCACATCTTAAACCACATCTTAAACCTCTGTCACATCTTAAACCACATCTTAAACCACTATCACTAATCCTAACCGTACTGATCCTTGCTGATCAAGTACCACAAAAGAGTTTGGGCATGATCCGATGCATATTTCTTGTGGATCATCCAACAACACTGATTGAATGGTGTTTTGCATTTAAATGATGGATATGCATCGGATCATGCCCAAACTCTTTCGTGGTACTTGATCAATCCTGCCTAAGTTGTTGTGGCACTCGATCCTCGTGATGGGTGCCACATGATGCTCAGATGATCTGGTTCTGGACGCAGCCATGACCCGGTCCTCGTGATGGGTGCCACATGATGCTCAGATGATCTGGTTCTGGACGCAGCCATGACCCGGTCCTCGTGATGGGTGCCACATGATGCTCAGCTGATTTGGACGAGCCGTCACGCATAGTCCTAGGCCTCATATATATAATGCATGAAACTACGTTTCAAACTTTACGCATATAATAATCTAGCATCATTTTAATTTAACATGAAGCACAATCTTTTGGAAGATACGGTACATTTTAGTGAGGTTATTGGATTAAGATGCACACCCTACATATTTTCTATAAAATTAACAAGGATGGAATCTCTAGTTTTCATGACTTGTATCAACTATTGGTGTTGATTGAAGTTCTATGAACTAAAACTCCATTAATTAGTTATAATTAGCTCCAGAAATCGAAGTGAAATGCAGCCAATTCATGTTTATTTTTGAAAATTTTTAGAAAATGATTACAACTACTAGTTAGCTAGCATGTGCTGTAAGTACATAACTATATTAGAACAATATAAATCGATAAGACAAAATTAAGCTACAAAAATTTACATACCGGGTCTGTTTTATGGTCAGCAAATGAAGCTGCAAGAACACATCGGGAAGAATCAGGTGCACCCCATGTTTCAGCAACATTAGGAATTCCTTGCTTCCCACGGGCTTCGACAACTGCCATCACAATGCACCACTAGCAATAAGAAAAAAAGTTACATATAAAGCTTTCTAATAAGGATTCATGCACAGATTGGTTTCTACCATGAAATTTGATAAATGTTTGACCCATGAATTTGTATGGCTAGATCAAACCGAGCTGCCCCAATCTGGGGAACATGGTTCCACAAATGGCATTTATGGCATCAAATAGAAGCCAATTTAAATTACTAATTAACAATGCTTATAATAATACCAAATATTAAAATAGACAATAAGATGTGAATTTTATTGGGGTTTTGAAGACTTGGAAAATGAATAAATAAATAGATTAGGAAAAAAATATAAAGTAGGGTACTGAAATAGATAATACATATCATGTCAATAATAGACCTATAGCAGACATAGTAACCAAGTTGGGATTCAGAAACCATTCAGTGAGGTGACAGGTTTAATTCAGATAAATTTGGAAAGGATCCTGTCACAACCCCAGATTTTTGGGAAACATGCACGTCATGCACTGTATACATGTATATGTGTTTCACAAGGAAACCAAGCGAACCCGTAGACACTATGTGTGTATGTGGGAAACACACTAGTATTTCCCTAACTTATAAGTATATAAGTGAAAGAGAGGAGAGAATAGCCCTTACGTAACTCTATTCTAACCTAAATAGAGAGAAGGAGAAATAGAGAAAGAAAAGAAGAGCCTAGTAAAGAACTAGGCTCTTCTTTTCTTTCGTTGGGACTTAAATTGGTGGAAGAGTTGGAGAAAAGGCTGGAGGAGGAACCTTGGAGGCTTGCTAGCCTAGTAGAATTTCGAATCTTAAATCGAACTTGCGCGAGACTCATCGTCGGAGGTATGTTAAAGACATGATAGATGCTTAGGCATGTTTTAAATAATAGGAAGAATGTTGGTTGAATGATTTTAATGATATTAAGGTTTGAATGAAGGGAGAAATAGTGCTCTCGATCAGATCGAGGAGCAAAAATCATCGCTCCTCGCTCGAGCGGTCTAAAGGGCTCGCTCGAGCAAGGATAAATAGTAAAAATATAGCTCTGGGCTCGCTCGAGCGATTCCCAAAACAAGAGGGAAGCTCGCTCGAGCGAGGTCCCCAGTAAAGCTTCAGGCGGCTCGATTTAACCGCTCGAGCGACCTCGAT
Source organism: Chloranthus sessilifolius (assembly GCA_021018995.1). Classification (NCBI taxonomy): domain Eukaryota; kingdom Viridiplantae; phylum Streptophyta; class Magnoliopsida; order Chloranthales; family Chloranthaceae; genus Chloranthus; species Chloranthus sessilifolius. Next base: position 143,356,328 of record CM037590.1, on the reverse strand, counting down.
TTAACTACTCGAGCGAGGTCAGGTGATCGCGCGAGCGAGGTCAGGTGACCGCGCGAGCGAGGTCTAGTGACCGCTCGAGCGAGGTCTAGTGACCGCTCGAGCAAGGAAATTTGCTCGCTCACGCGAGGCACCATTCAGTTCTTGAAATTATGGGTACAAGAAACATGGAGGTTGTGCACTCCAATGATTCTAGTAACCTTTCTAAGCATATTCTAAATACATGAAATGTAGGTTTGACGCATGATCGTGAAGTGTAAACCTCTACGGGAAGGCGTGCTTTGAAATTCGTCGAGGTAGGGAATGCTCTTGAAACATGTGCATTATTCCGTCAATTCATATGTGTAGTGTAATTCAATTAAATAGTCAAGTATTGCATGATCATTATGAAAAAGGGTGTGTGAGTGAGTTTCAAACGTGATAGTTTTGAGGTCCCGAGGGGACGAAAAATGGAAGGATACAATGGAAGCAGGGGCATCCCAGGGATGCTGATGAAAACTAACAGTGAAACGAAAGTAATGTGATGAGGCCTGATGTAAAATAATTAGCACAATCACGGTGAATAACTATATGTAGAGCACATTCAATATTTTTATTATTTAAGGTTTGATTAGAATACCCAACCGACGTGGCGGGATACCCACGACTGACTCGGCAGGATATCCGTGACCGGTACGGCGGCCAATCCGTACATTCATAGCACATCCCAGGGATGTAGATTTAAGAATAGACCCCGCCACCTATGAGAAAGGGGCTTGGGCAATACTCTCAGGGAATACATATAACAACTGTCTAGTAGACGACGATGGCGGGTATTCCATCGGGGCTCGATGCTATATTGCTCGGGGACTACTTAAGTTAAGATTTAAGAGATTTGGGCCAAATTCACAACTAAACCAGCAAGGAGATTAAACAAAACCATGCAAAGTGACAGTCGACATCATTATTTTTATTCCAGTCATTCAACTGTTTTCCATAAATGTTACTCGATAATTTATGCTTTTAAAACTGCTGACATATGTGTGAAGGTTAATCTATATGTTCTTTTTATTTCCCTACGGAGCTAGGATGTAGCTCACCCCCCTTAGACTATACGTCGCAGGTCCAGGACTAGCGGCAGCAGAGACTTTTGGAGACGCAGATCCAGGGGATTCGGATTACGTGCCCACAAAAGAGTCAGAACCTCCTCTTGAGGAATTCTTCTAGGAAACTCACTGCATACTTTGAGAGTGAGTTGAGAGTATTAGGTACGGCTTGGTATGTCAAGCCTCTTTATTCGAATGTATTTAAATACCATTTCTTTTGATAAGTTCTTATGCCCATGAATTGGCATGGGACAATTATCACCAATGGTTTTGGGTAAGTTCTTATGCCCATGAATTGGCATGGGACAAGGACTGCTTTTCGATACCATAATTTTTATATATGAGAACTTGTTTAGAGTAGCTACGTGCGCCCTAATTACAATTTTGGCTTGTATATACCAATGTAATGTGAAGAACCCAGGGCACGGCCTTGAGGACCGTGCTGATGGCACGAATTTCGGGGTGCTGAAATTCGGGCTGTCACAGTTGGTATCAGAGCCGTTTCTTTCTAGTTCTGGCTATCATCTCGTCAGAATATAGGGACTTCTGCTAACGAGACTGTGGATTCTCATGCAAACCGTTATGTTTCCTAGAGGAAGAGGCCGACCCAGGGGTGGTCATGACAGGAATTTACGCAGTAGAGATGGGTTCGTCTCACCTACAAACATGGTACCATTGGGAAACAGGGAGATTCCCGAGGGCAGTGGCCAGGGAGGAAACCAAAATCAAGCAGAAGATCAAGATCTAGATCGACAGGATCGAAATCAGAGGGAACAAGATAGAGTGAGGGAGAGAAATGAAGAAAGAGAAGAGCGTCAGAGGATGATGCACACAATGGAGACAGTGGCAACTACCATGGCACAGCAAGCAGCGTCCTTGGCAGCACATGCAGCCCCAGAACCACAACGAACACCTACACCTCCAGTGGGACCTACACCACCAGTGGCTTCAGCATTTACCGAGTTCAGAAGGATGAGACCTCCTAACTTTTTAGGACAGGCAGACACAATGGCAGCCGAAAACTGGCTGGGTGAAATGGAAAAGGTGTTTAGCGTACTGACATGCACAGAGGATGAGAGCGTCCGTTGGGCGGCATATATGCTAGATGGAGAAGCTGGACCTTGGTGGAAATCCGTTTCGCGAACGAGAGCACAAGAAACTCCAGATATGCCGTGGACTTGGGATGAATTCGTAGAAGAATTCAATAAGCAATATTTTCCTGAAGTTGTGAGAAATCATATGGAGACCCAATTTTTGCAACTAGCGCAAGGAAGGATGACCGTGAGAGAGTACGGAGTAGAATTCATGAGACTGGCTCGCTTCGCCCCAGACTACGTAGTTTCAGATGTGATGAAAGTGAAGAGGTTCCAACAGGGTTTAAGGTCGGACATCCGAGGAGGGGTTGCGCCCTTCCAGCTGAAGACCTATGGAGAAGTAATGAGTAAGGCATTAGTAGCCGAAGAAGAAAACAATAACCGATACCGTCAGAGGGAATAACAGGGAAGAGGAAGCATTGATCCAAGCAGGACGGGGAGCTATGAATCGGTACATAAGAAACCGAGGTTTGTAGCACCGAATCAGAAACAACCGTTCCAGACAGGGTATGGGAGAGCCGCACAACAAACTACTCATCAAAGTTTTCCGTTGCTGGCATCAGGGAGACCGATGAGGTATGAGGGTCCTGCTATTTCCGGGGCTCTGACTACCCAAAGTTTTTGAGAGCGCTACTTCAACACCAAGGGAACTTGTGCCAAGTGTGGCAAGTCCCACAAAAGCAATGGATTGTAGGCGGGAATGCGTTTGTTTCAAATCTCGCAAGATAGGCCACATGATTAGAGATTGCCCTGAGACAGTTAAAGAAAAGACGACCCCAGCTTCCATGCCACAACCTATTCAATCACGAAAGCCAGTTGTTCGAGGGAGAGCCTCATGATTCACGCCCGAGAAGGTGGAGTGTACACGACATCATCCAAGGTGAGATTTCTTTTAAATAAAGGATTTCGGTTTCAATACAATTCTAGATAGAGAATGTGCATTCATTAGGACAAGTGTATATAACTGTTATTGTGCGTTAGAAGAATTCTAAATAAAGTATATGGTATGTACGTATATGTATGTATTATAGGTACGTTACAAGTTTATGAAAAAGGGTGTTACGTAGCACATGATGCACGAGTGCTGATAGACCCAGGGTCTACCCACTCCTTCATCACCCCTAGATTTGCAAAGAAGATGAAGATTGTTCTGGAGACACTGGACTTTGTGTTATCAGTGTCTATCCCAACAGGAGAATTAGTGGACACAGAGTTAGTATTCAAATCAGCAGTGATAAGCGTTCGGGATCACGTTGTCTACGAACTAGACGCAAATTTAATATTGTTGGACATGTAAGGATTCGACGTGATCCTTGGCATGGATTGGCTGTCTCATCACTGCGCAACAGTGGATTGCAAGGATAAAGTGGTTATTTTTCGTCCTAACACGAGGAGATCATTTCGATTTCGAGGGGAGAGATCGACACAGGTGCCACTCATATCTGCAGTCAGAGCAGAACGTTTAATCAAAAAGGGGTGTAGCTGTTATTTGGCATTCCTGAAAGAAAATAAAGAAGAAAGGAATATTATCTCCGAGATAGCGGTAGTGCAAAAATTCCCAGATGTATTTCCAGAAGAATTGCCAGGGTTACCTCAAGAAAGAAAAGTGGAATTTGCGATCGACTTAGCACCAGGAACGGAACCTGTTTCAAAGGCGCCTTACAGGATGGCCCCTGCGGAGTTGAAAGAGTTGAAAGAACAATTGCAAGAGCTCATGGGCAAAGGGTTCATAAGACCAAGCGTGTCTCCATGGGGAGCACCAGTTCTATTCGTGAAAAAGAAAGATGGGTCGATGCGGTTGTGCATTGACTACCGTCAATTGAACAAAGTCACTGTGAAGAATCGATATCCGTTGCCAAGAATAGATGACTTGTTCGATCAGTTGCAGGGAGCGAAACATTTTTCCAAGATCGATCTAAGATCTGGATACCATCAACTAAGAGTCAGGGTCGAGGACATTCAGAAAACGGCATTTAGAACACGGTATGGACACTATGAATTTTTAGTGATGCCATTCGGACTGACGAACGCACCAGCGTCGTTTATGGACTTGATGAATCGAGTGTTTAAACCACACCTAGACTCCTGCGTTGTAGTGTTTGTTGATGACATCCTGATTTACTCAAAATCGAAGACGGAACATGAAGAACACTTACGAGTCGCTCTACAAACCTTGCGTGAACACCAATTGTACGCCAAGCTCAGAAAATGTGAGTTTTGGCTAGAAGAGGTTAGCTTTTTGGGACATGTCATCTCAAAGCATGGTGTCACAGTAGATCCCGCTAAGATCGACGCAGTAGTGAACTAGGAGCAACTAAAAACTGTGACAGACGTCCGAAGTTTCCTCGGACTGGCAGGTTATTATGTACGTTTTGTCAAGGGGTTTTTTAAAATATCAGGGTCTCTTACGAGGCTTACAAGAAAGGACTCAAGATTTGAGTGGAGTGAGGCGTGTGAGATGAGTTTTCAAGAACTCAAGAAGAGACTCACCTCAGCTCCAGTGTTAGCCATTCCATCAGGCAGTGGAGGATTCGCAGTCTATAGTGATGCTTCGTATAACGGGTTGGGTTGTGTACTGAATCAATATAAAAAGGTAATAGCTTACGGGTCAAGACAGTTGAAAGAGCATGAAAAGAACTACCCAACACATGATCTGGAACTAGCAGCGGTCATATTCGCATTAAAGATATGGCGACATTATTTATACGGAGAAACATTTGAAATTTTCACTGACCATAAGAGCCTCAGATATCTGTTTACACAGAAGGAACTAAATATGAGGTAGCGTAGGTGGATGGAATTCCTCAAAGATTACGACTGTTCCATACAGTACCATCCAGGCAAAGCTAACGTAGTGGCCGACGCCTTGAGTCGGAAAAGTTCAGCTCAATTGGCTAGTCTAATTTCGGGTATACATCTATGGAAACTATTGGAGGATCTAGCGCTATGTGGCGCAGACATACAGCCACAAGCCACAGGAGCCTTCTTAGCCAACATATCAGTGAAACCAGTGATATTCGAACACATACGAGAACTACAGATGAAAGACCCAATTCTAACGAAGATGCGTCAAGATGTAACTGAAGGTATTACATCTGAGTTTTCAATCAAGGAGGATGGTTCCTTAGTATTCAAGGGGCGACTTTGCATTCCAGACAATGCCGATTTGCGGCGAACGATTCTTGATGAATCTCACAAGTCAAGCTATGCTATCCACCCGGGAAGCACAAAGATGTATCAAGATCTGAAAAAGAATTACTGGTGGAGAGGCTTGAAACAAGATGTAGCAGAGTACGTGTCGCGATGTTTGACGTGCGCAACAAGTGAAGATCGATCATAGACACCCCGCAGGCCTATTACAGCCTCTACCCATACCGAAATGGAAGTGGGAATCTATCTTCATGGATTTCATAGTCGGTCTACCGCAAACGACAAGGAAGCATAACGCCATTTGGGTAGTAGTCGATCGATTGACTAAGTCAGCACACTTCTTACCTTACAACTGGGAAATGGCAAGAGCTCTATATGAAAGAGATCGTCTGCTTTACATGGGATTCAAGTAGCATTGTTTCGCATCGGGACCCATTATATACATCAAAGTTTTGGAAGAAATTTCAAGAAGGAATGGGAACTAGGCTAGATTTTAATGCGGCGTTTCACCCTAATCGGCCAGACGGTGAAAAGGGTCAATCAAGTCATTGAAGACATGCTTAGGGCATGTATGTTAGAATTACAAGGATCGTGGGATCAACACCTACCATTGATTGAGCTCGCATATAATAATAGTTTTCAGACGAGCATCGGAATGGCACCGTATAAAGCCTTGTACGGAAGACAATGCAAATCGCCAATCAATTGGGAGGAAATTGGCGAGAAATTTGTTTTGGGACTCGAGCTACTTGAAGATAACGCGGCTATTGTCCGCATGATCAGGGGAAGACTAAAGGCGGCTCAAAGCAGACAGAAAAGCTATGCTGACATCAAGCGGACGAGTGTAGACTTTAAGGTGGGTGAACATGTGTTCGTGAAAGTATCACTGATGAAGGGGGTGATGAGATTTGGAAAGAGAGGGAAGCTAAGTCCCCACTATCTTGGACCGTTCGAAGTTTTGGGTCGAGTAGGAGAAGTAGCCTATCGCGTTGGATTGCCACCATTGTTTGATCAAGTACACAATGTATTCCACGTGTCTATGCTCAGAAAGTATCTCAATGACCCTGATCACGTGCTGAGCGGCCAATCATTCGAAATGCATGAAGATATGACCATGATTGAAGAGCCGGTGGAAATTTTAGATCGAAAGGAACAAATGTTGCGAACAAAGGTTATTCCCTTAGTGCTTGTCCGATGGAAGAACCATCCGGTCGAAGAAGCAACGTGGGAATGGGAGGCTGACGTCAAAGAACAATACCCCAATTTGTTCAAGGACACTAGCTAGTTTTCTTTATTATTATGATGGAGTGTGAATTTCTTTTTAGACAATCAAACTATAGTGAAAACGAACCAAATAAGTGCAATTACAATTCGAGCATAATAAATTATTTTTGCCTGAACAAATTTGTTCATGAGAACTAAAATTATTATGAATAGTATACATAGTCATGCGTGAGTAGTGTTCTAAAATGCTATGAGAAACTAGTGAAGATGTGATCTTGTGAGAACAAGAACAACGTCGTTTGGCTCGCTCGAGCGATGAATTATACTCACTCGCGCGAGTCACATGAGATAATAAACATGAAATTTCTGGCATCGCTCGAGCGAGGGGTAGTGACCGCTCGAGCGAGGTCTATTGGTCGCTCGAGCGAGGTTTACCAACCGCTCGAGCGAGGCCATAACATATAAAAGATAGCGTCCTGGGCTCGCTCGAGCGATAACTAACGACCACTCAAGCGAGGAGGGACTATATATAGCTGACGGAAAAACAAAACGCCATTTCATCTTCAAGCGAGGGGATTGGAGCCGAGCAAGGGTTTAGGGCTTGTCATCTTTGATCTTTTCCGTTCGATTCGAGCCGGATTTAGACAATCCGATCCGTTAAGAATATTCTTTTAGGTAAAATCTACCCATTCCCGAAATTTTTCCTTTTTTTTAAAAAGCTCTTTAGATACCTAATGGCTTCAAGCCCAAATCCACAACCTAAGAAGCGGATGATGTCGACGCAACAAAGCGCCGCAAGCTTCACAACCATCACCAAACCCATCCTCCACTCCAATCACACTAGATGATTGGTGGGGGGCCAAAATCTTTGAAACTGAATGGGATATACATCCCTCCTATTTTGGGGATCCGACGTCCACCCAATGGACATCGGACTTCCTCACCAACAACAATCTTAAGACCCTACTTACACCGTTCGGGGATCGTTATTACCCGAGGCTTGTGAAGTTATTTTATCAAACCCTAAACATGAACGTGGACGAGAACGCTATCCTCGTCACAATCGATGGTAATGAACTAATCTTTAGATGTGCCGAAATTTCATCGGTCATGAAATGTCCCCACATCTACACCCCTAGCCCACTTATCCTACCACCTTTTTCTGGGAACGTCGAATTCCCAACGATCATTTTCGATATCACAGGCGGCATGTCCGCTTCGGGACAATCTATTACCCGATCACAACTACCGCCGCGTATGTGGCTTCTAGACGTCATTTTCAAAAAGAATCTACACCCAACCGGCCATGATCAAGAATGACGTGATGTGTTTTTGCGGGCCCTACACACCGCATTCCATAATAGGTGGATCAACGCTCCTATGATCATCATAAAGGGCATGGCGCATGCTTATAAAAGAAATGTAAAGGGTGTTGTTCCTCCACCCATCAACCGACTACCATATGCTCGGTTGATTTCCCAACTCCTAGACTCACGGAATGGGAAGGGAGGATTTAAGATCCGGGAGGACGAGTTATTCCTCACCGATAACGTCGTCCCCTATCTGGCCCAAGACTGGAGCCGCAACCTAAAGAGTCTCCAAACCAGCGTCAACAAGAAAAGAGGCGTCAGTCTCTCCGACAAAGCTCATGCATCAAGCGCCGAGACTCGACCCTCCCTTTACCTCGGTTCACTACCCATACCCACCGACGGCATGATGCGGGAGATCCTTCAACAAGGGCGGGAGATCAGATTGCATCAGAGGTTCCAGGAGGCACTACTTATCGACCTCATGGGCCAGGCCTACCCGCAGTCATACATGCAGCGCGTCGGTGCCATGAAAGATGCTATTTTTGGAGCGTCTAGTTTCGGCCCTGCACAACGGGTACCCGACCACCAGGGTGGTCGATGAGGATGAGGAAGATGATGCCTCCGGCGACGACGACGACGACTATGAGGAGGATGATGACTAGATAGTCACATTATTTTTGAAAAATAATATGTAATATTTTGTTGAAACATTTTGTGGTGAGGTGGTTTTGGTCAATGTATTTACAAACTGTTGTGACATGAATGTCACAAATTTTGTGGATGATTAATATAACGATTGAATGGGTTTTGTGAATGATTATTCTAGATATCATGATCCTTTTCGACTATATGGGAATAAATTGACATGGTCAACGCAAGTCGTTGCGAAATGCGACAAACCGTTCAATTATCGGATGATGTGGGAAACTAGCCTATTCATGGCCTGGTAATAGTAGTAGTACCTGGTTACGCGAATATCGTCGATTTTCGAGGTCGAAAATCTTATAAGTTGGGGTGATTGTCACAACCCCAGATTTTTGGGAAACATGCACGTCATGCACTTTATACATATATATGTGTTTCACAAGGAAACCAAGTGAACCCGTAGACACTAGTGTGTATGTGGGAAACACACTAGTATTTCCCTAACTTATAAGTATATAAGTGAAAGAGAGAGGAGAGAATAGCCCTTACGTAACTCTATTCTAACCTAAATAGAGAGGAGAAATAGAGAGAAAGAAAAGAAGAGCCTAGTAAAGAACTAGGGTTTTGTTGGGACTTAAATCGGCGGAAGAGTTGGAGAAAAGGCTGGAGGAGGAACCTTGGAGGCCTGCTAGCCTAGTAGAATTTCGAATCTTAAATTGAACTTGCGCGAGACTCATCGTCGGAGGTATGTTAAAGGCATGATAGATGCTTAGGCATGTTTTAAATAATAGGAAGAATGTTGGTTGAATGATTTTAATGATATTAAGGTTTGAATGAAGGGAGAAATAGTGCTCTCGATCAGATCGAGGAGCAAAAATCATCGCTCCTCGCTCGAGCGGTCTAAAGGGCTCGCTCGAGCGAGGATAAATAGTAAAAATATAGCTCTGGGCTCGCTCGAGCGGTCCCTAAAACAAGAGGGAAGCTCGCTCGAGCGAGGTCCCCAGTAAAGCTTCAGGCGGCTCGATTTAAACGCTCGAGCAAGGTCAGGTGACCGCACGAGCGAGGTCAAGTGACCGCTCGAGCGAGGTCAAGTGACCGCGCGAGCGAGGTCTAGTGACCGCTCGAGCGAGGAAATTTGCTCGCTCACGCGAGACACCACTCAGTTCTTGAAATTATGGGTACAAGAAACATGGAGGTTGTGCACTCCAATGATTCTAGTAACCTTTCTAAGCATATTCTAAATACATGAAATATAGGTTTGACGCATGATCGTGAAGTGTAAACCTCTACGGGAAGGCGTGCTTTGAAATTCATCGAGGTAGGGAATACTCTTGAAACATGTGCATTATTCCGTCAATTCATGTGTATTGTAATTCAATTAAATAGTCAAGTACTACATGATCATTATGAAAAAGGGTGTGTGAGTGAGTTTCAAACGTGATAGTCTTGAGGTCCCCAGGGGACGAAAAATTATAAGGTAAACATCTGAAGGATACAATGGAAGCAGGGGCATCCCAGGGATGCTGATGAAAACTAACAGTGAAACGGAAGTAATGTGATGAGGCCTGATGTAAAATAATTAGCACAATCACGGTGAATAACTATATATAGAGCACATTCGATATTTTTATTATTTAAGGTTTGATTAGAATACCCCACCGACGTGGCGGGATACCCACGAGTGACTCGACTCGACGGTGAATAACTATATATAGAGCACATTCGATATTTTTATTATTTAAGGTTTGATTAGAATACCCCACCGACGTGGCGGGATACCCACGAGTGACTCGACAGGATATCCGTGACCGGTACGGCGGCCAATCCGTACATTCATAGCACATCCCAGGGATGTAGATTTAAGAATAGACCTCGCCACCTATGAGAAAGGGACTTGGGCAGTATTCCCAGGGAATACATATAACAACTATCTAGTAGACGACGATGGCGGGCCAAATTCACAACTAAACCAGCAAGGAGATTAAACAAAACCATGCAAAGTGACAGTCGACATCATTATTTTTATTCCAGTCATTCAACTGTTTTCCATAAATGTTACTCGATAATTTATGCTTTTAAAACTGCTGACATATGTGTGAAGGTTAATCTATATGTTCTTTTTGTTTCCCTACGGAGCTAGGATGTAGCTCACCCCCCTTAGACTATACGTCGCAGGTCCAGGACTAGCGGCAGCAGAGACTTTTGAAGACACAGATCCAGGGGATTCGGATTACGTGCCCACAAAGAGTCAGAACCTCCTCTTGAGGAATTCTTCTAGGAAACCCACTGCATACTTTGAGAGTGAGTTGAGAGTATTAGGTACGGCTTGGTATGTCAAGCCTCTTTATTCGAATGTATTTAAATGCCGTTTCTTTTGATAAAATGTCTAGGATGAACAATTATCACCAATGGTTTTGGGTAAGTTCTTATGCCCATGAATTGGCATGTGACAAGGACAGCTTTTCGATACCATGATTTTTATATATGAGAACTTGTTTAGAGTAGCTACGTGCGCCCTAATTACAGTTTTGGCTTGTATATACCAATGTAACGTGAAGAACCCAGGGCACGGCCTTGAGGACCGTGCTGATGGCACGAATTTCGGGGTGCCAAAATTTGGGCTGTCACAGATCCAAATAAAAATTTAGGGATTATGAAAAAATAATAAGAAATTATTAACATATATAAAAATATATATGTTAACCTACTTAAAGTTAAAACTGATAGTCTTTAAATAATAAAATAAGTGTATTACAGAATTCGCATGCATTACCAACTTACAATAAAGAAAAAATAAAGTATGAATAATACATGTATCCCATGTTAGTGTTTAATAGTGTAATCTTTTAGTTTTGGTGTGTGGTCCTTACTTTTGGGTGTGTATGTAACAATGAGTTTAATATAAAGACTAATGAGAACATTATTCTCATTAAGCCAAATTATTTTGTCTCTAATTATTTCTCTTCTTCTTCTCTTACCTTCTCTAACCCTAAACCTAATCCCATACGTTAATCCTAACCCTAACCTCACATTCACACACAAATTTACAACTCCAAGTTGGTAGCCACCTACGAAGACCTAACCCATCGTCACCTCCCTCTCACTAACGTCAGCATGACATCATGCTGACGTCATCTAGGCCAACCTGGTTGACCTCGGGTTGACCGAGATCTGCACACCTTTGATCGGATTTCTATGCCGGTCCTTTTCTTCTTGAGCATCGACGATTGAACCCTTCTTCTAGGGTTTTCGAGATCATCTTTGTTGCGGTGTTCATTGTCCAGATTTAAGATTTTCTGCATATCTGATTATTAGGTGATCTTGTTGAGACTCGATTCTTTTTGGGAATGCTTTGAATTCGTATTATGCACAAAACGGATCCTTACCTGATTTGGTGACGAATTGAAGCCACGACGTGGATTTTTGTGGATCGGTTAAGGTATTTGGGCTGTTTTTCGCAATTTTTCTCATGTTTTACATGAAGTTGCTCCCTTTTTTATGGTATTTCACATCAGCCCTCTATTTTTTATCCATTTTTTCTTTTTCCCTTACACATATCAGCCTTTTATATCATATTTGGGTTTTTGATTATTAGTTTTTTTTTTTTTTTTTTTTAAACGGTGACAAAGACAGATTTCTGATATATTTTCACAGATCTATTTGTGTGTTGCCCTCTTTATTTGTCCCATTTAATTGATTTCTTTTATCAGTCGTCATGGGGGACAAATCCATCAGTATGAATTTTGACAATCTGTTTATGATTTTGATCCTTGCTGATCCTTGTTGCTCTAAGACAGGCTTTGTTAACCAAACAATATCTGTTTTAAGTGAAATCGGGGTGGACAGCTCTGTTAACCAAACAATATCTAAGACAGGCTTCACCGTCAAAAAGCAAGGAGCAGTTTCATAAAGCCACACTAACCCGGGCCTATAAATTATTTCGAATCCATGCCATTTGTACTGGAAAAAAGCCCTTGTGCCCTAATTGGAGAGTTTGAATGCAAAAAAAGCCCATACATTATGGTGCTTACAAATCTGGAAGTATGTGTTCTCTTAAATGCAACAGTTTTACCTTACAAATACTGATTTCAATCTCAACATTGAGTTTTTTAGAAACTGAAAAAAATGAACTGACCTTAAATTGAAAGGTCTTTGAAATCTTCACAAAACTTCGTTCGATGACAGCTTTAATTGCTCTATTGAAAATCACTCCCTGAGCCAAGGTGCTTGAGCTTGTGTCCACTGACATATTTCACCTTCTTTGAACCATAGAGCTGTAGAAAAAAAAGAGGACGTCAGAATCAAACTCTAGGTAGAAACCATTAGATCTTAGACCATCAACATACAATAGGTCTCAATTTCTAAATATCATCACTCATCAATATGCATATTTATAAACTGTGTCACACCATTACAATAGCCTTGATTAAATCATGAAAAGAGATGAAGTAGATATTGCTAACCTTATTAGATTCTTCCTTGAAGTCTACTACATTAGACCCATTGCATATGATATCAAATCCAACAGACTTGGAAAACCTGCACAAGAAGAAGAAAAAATGAGTCTAATATAACAAAACTAGGCACTTCTCATTGTTGAGATTTGTAAGCAACCAAAAACACAAAGGCAATTGAACTTTCTAACAGATTCTTTTGAGAACTCGGGTTAGGTTTGAAAAGTCAAGCAAATTTTGGCTAGACTTGATCCGATATTATATCAATTATAATAGAGGGTTTTTAGGAATTATGGAGTATGCACTTGACCTGTCAAGTCTGTCTAACTGCAGCAAGGTCCATGTTGGGTCGAGTCGAGGGCCCATAGGGCCAAGTAGACCTAAAATATTGCTTAATTAACCATGATTAGAAGGTAAACTAGATAACAATTGACTGTTGCACTCTATGCAAGCATATGCAAATAGAAGGTGCCCTCAAAGCATATATATGACACCACCTAAGTAGCAACATATATATATATATATATATATATATATAGAGAGAGAGAGAGAGAGAGAGAGATTCTTGAAACAAGACTATTTGCATTCATATAAAGTATGGGTAAATAATTTTTTTAAAGGACAACTGGGTGGCACAAATTTAAACACAAAATTATAATGGTTTGGTTTGTTGCAAATCGAGAATTCCCAACATCCCAAAATTAATGCCTTCTAACAATTTGTCTACATGTCAAAACATGTAGACAGAAAGGTGTTTACAACTAAATTATACATAGAGCAGAAAAGGAGTTTATACAACATGAATTTTTTTTTTAAAGGAAGAAAATCCGGTACATAACAACAAAAGTTAGTGAGAAATGATTGTGATGCTGAAAGAGTACACTACCTCGATAAAGAACTAGCATCCTTAGTATTGTAACTTGCAGGCCAAAGTAATTATATTTTGCATTACTCAAAAAGCTTCCACAACTTACATGAGTGATCGAAATGCACCTAGAGTTAAAATTCTTCATCCCAGCACATTCCCCTCTTGATCAAAAACGACACGTTGGCCAGTCATGAAATGCTCTGTATGCAGAACCGTAAACGCAGGTAAGCAATCATGAATTTGTAAAGGTGCACAGGCTGTGCACCATTGTTATGCATTGGCTATTGAATTTAATACACCTAGGAACATCTAGTTCATCAATTGACATGCATAGGTGGCAGGCTATCAGTAGATGGGACTCAACTCAAAATTACCATATGATGAAGACCCTACAAGAGCTCTCAAATGGCCAGCTTAACGTCCAAGTATAATTACAGTATGACTGTTTTAAAGGCCTAATCCGTTTTTATGTTAAGCAGTTAAGCCCATTAAGCCTATTTACTCACCCCTGAGTTTTAAGTCTGTTATAAGTATGACAAGCTTGATTTCTGTGTTTCATGGCCAACAATTCTGAAACCAGCCCAATCTTTCTTCAAGATCACCTACAATGAGAGAGCCCACTTGAACAAATTACATGGAATCAACTTACAAGGTGGCAACTCTTGGGCATTCAGGACTAGAACCCAAAATAAAACTTGTAAACCAACATGTATACAAGCCAATAGAAATTCGTATGCAATCGAATCCTAATCTAAAAACCAAAAATAAACTGATGCAGTCCACAGAGGGTAGGTTTGAGACTATTTGAAGGCCATGACAGAGGTTAAAATGGGGCAAAGGGCAAAGTCAGCCCAGAAATCAGCCTCATGAGAGGCCAGAGATTAAAGCTAACTGAGGTTTTTATTTAAAAACCCAATGGGCCTTAATGAAGAAGGTCAAGTGGGCATTAAGAGTGATGTGACCACTTTAAGTGGTCACATGAAGTAGAAAAAATAAAATGAGAAACGTCTCGAGATCTTGAGTCATGCAGTTACCTAAATGTGGTCACATGAAAAGAGGGGATTGAGAGTTTCATTGTAGGAAATCTTATCTTAAGCTTTTTAAATCTTCTGCAAGATTTCAAGACCCTAAAATTTAGAACAGTAAATCCTAGCTGTTATTGTTTTAATCTACCAGAGTTTTATTGTGACTAGGAGCATAAACAGAGGAATTGTGGTAGTTGAGATATGCATAATATAGAAGAGCTTATTTTTTATTTAAATTTTGAGCCTATTTAGAATAGAAACCAGGAATAAAAGTAGGATTTTTCTTTATATTTACTGCTGGTCAAAACTTTATGATAGAACAGATTGTTTTTTTTTAGGAAAAAAAGGAGATGCGATATATTTGCTCTCATCTTCCTCTCGAGATTTTCATTTAGATCTTGAAGAATCTTAGCTTTGGTTGTTATATCTAAAATCTTAAACTCAATGGTAATGTTGCCTGTATGTTGTACAACTTCTATTGTTGCTGCAACAGATATATGGGGTGCTAAAATTCAACACTTTTATGAGTAGTGGGAATATTCTCTCACAAAGTCAAAACACCATTAATAGACCCTGATCTGCAATAATTAGATTCAGATTTTGTGTTAAACTTGCAATAATAGTCACTCTGATGGAAGCTATAAATCAGCCCCCCCCCCCCCCCCCCCCCCCCCAACTATTTATATAATTTCTGCCTAATCCACTACTGTACCACTATATTAATTATAATGAAATAATCTACTATCATAACTATTATTCTGCAAATAGACTTGAGTTAGATGAACATCAGCACCATAATCAAGTAGCAGAAGTACTACATGAGAAGACAACAATACAACAATCGATAGCAGCAGTAGCAACTGTTTAAGAGACCACAGAAATTTCAGCAATAAATAATATTTCCACAGACAGCATAAACATCATCAAAAAGAAATTCTTCATCAGCAGCATAGAATTAGTCTAGAAGACTTGATAGCCAGCAGTAATGGAGGTCCAAACATCCACCAAAACAGCAAAAGATCACTCTCAAAAGACTCCTACTTTTGGCAGCAATCACAAGGATCAAAACCCTCTAGTTTCATGACTCATAACTGCTTTAGGTAACTCATTATACCTAGTTGTCTAACAAGCACTTCCTTCAGAACTCGTAAAAAGTTATTTCCACACAAAAAAAAATAAATAAATAAATAAAATAATATACAAAATTTGTTGATAATCTCGCGAAACCATCAAATGTACGACTACTAATTAAAAAACAACAAAATCTAAGTAGATCTCGATCATCAAGCCTATTTACTCAAGGTTCATGTAAAATTTTAATATTCAAATTATTGATTGAATTGGAATTTGGCTGAATTACCTCATTTAGCTGGCCGTAAGTACCAAGACCAGACTCTTAACTTTTTAAAAAATCACTCAAATCAATCACTGATAGGTTTTTTTTGTGTTCATGAAATTAATTTTTTTTTACTCAATCAATTCAAATCAATAAAACAAACGATTGATTTCAATAACCATGTATAATTTGTGTTCTATACGCGAAAATATGTGTATTAAACCCATCGTTTTCTAGCACCAAGATATATAATCAAAACTGAAAAGAAAACTAGCACTATACATATCACTTCTACCGATCAAAGGCCATCACATAGAATGAGTCACTACAAATAGAAAAAAATCTCACATACCTATACACAAGCCTCTTCAATGGCCACAATTTCAGGCGAAAACCCTAATTTTCAGGGGTGATCATGAAAGCCTAAGCCAAATCGAACAAAAGGGAGATCAATGGACGCTCTCCGACACGTAGAATCTCGATCTGTAGAGAATAAACAATGATTCAAACTAAACTGGATAATGATGCAAGTAGGGTTTATTAATTAGGGATCTAAGGATGATCCAGAGAAAAATGCCTCATATCGACAATCAAAACAGATCAGATTTAGGGTTTCTAAGATCAACACTCTAATGATGACCCAAAGAAAAATGCCTCATATCGACGACTCTCGTTGTCTCCGGAACCATGTAAGCCGCTCTCCAGTTTGGCTTCTTCGAGCTCTGTGTATTTGAAGTTCTCCATGTCCGATCCTCAGAAGGAATAGGAACCATTGAACAACAAACACACCACACCAAACCCATACCGATTGAAATTGAAAACCTAGCGACACAGATTCGAAACGGCAACTTCTCTTAGCAAAACCAACCCTAATTTGACAAATTTTTTAGGGTTTTAATAAACAGAAGCTCCCAAAAAAACCCTAACAAGTCACAAATCCCGGTTACAGAGAGAGGAACAAGAGAGAGGCTAGGGTGGAGAGAGGAAGACGAAAGAGAGGGTAGGGTCTTAGAGAGAAACGAACAAAGGATGGAGAGAGAGGCGTTCTTTTTTGTTCTTTTTTTTTGAGATGTGAGCGAGAGAGGCGTTCTGTATAATGATAAAGAGAGAAATGAGAGAGGGGGTGGGGGTTTGGCCCGATGGATTTGCACGTGATATAGCATGTGATGAGTGGATGATTTAAAAAACCACTACCTTTACTTAAAAAACCATTGTTTTTGTGACAGCCCGGATTTCGGTACCCCGAACCTCGTGCCATCAGCACAATCTCCAGACCGTGCCCCTTGGCTAAGCACGGAATATTGGTACATCAAGCAAATTATAACAAAAGAGACAGGTGATATAAAATGCAGAAACATCATGTAAAGACCCGTATTTTGAACCCGAGTTAGACTGACCCCGTGTGTGTATTCGGCTCAGCGACCGACGCCACCATTTGTTTTGGATTTTTATCTAGATGTGATTGTGCGGACATATTTTGATTTAGAGCCCATTTGGACCCTCGTGCGAAAGTTGTGCACCGACCTCGGTGTGGCCGCTCAACACCGGGCTTGAGTTTTAAAATTAGAAGTGTATAACACACAAGAGGTGTGTGTGTGCTTAACTTTGTGAGCAATCCTATTATAAGAAGGAATTGCATTCCTGTATTATACTAGGTTTTGTTAAGAGAGGAAGAGACATGAGTGCCGTGAAGAACTGTAGCCGTTTGATAGTTACCCAACCGTGCGAAACTCCGTCTTCTCTCTTCTTTAATCATCGTAGGAGATCGGTTTAGAAAACCTCCTCCTCTAGAACCCTCTTTATTGAAAACCCTTGAACCTTAGAAAGAACTTGAATCAACCTTGGGTTTATAGTTAGCATTTGGGAGAGGTTGAGATCATTCAGGACGTGTTGGAGTTATTTCTGTGAACTCGTGAGATCGATCGCGGCGCGAATCGTCGAGGAAATCCACCGATTTCGCTCCGAAACCCCGTTCGCGTGACTTGTTTCTAATCAAGGAATTCTTAGATTAAAGGTACTTCTTGATTAAATTTATTAATTAAAATCGTTGGATTGGCCATGGGTTTTTGTTTTGTGATTTATGGGATTCGATTCGGGTGAAAACGAGCGAAATCGCATCGCTGTAGCTCGCTCGAGCTAGCTATTATCATCGCTCGAGCGAGGATACACCAAAAGTTTGACTTTAAAAGTCTCATACTCAAAAAGGTGTTCCCTGTCCTCGCTCGAGCGAGCTTAATTCATCGCTCGAGCGAGAAATTTCTGAAGGATCTCGCTCGAGCGAGCTATTAGCATTGCTCGAGCGAGGTATCGCTGAACTCCGATACTGTCTTAGTATTTTAGTTATAAAGTTTTATCCTGAACTCCGATTGAGACGATTCATTTTGCGTTGGAAAGCTAACAGAAAACTCTACAACTTTCCTGTTTTGACCCACTTATGGATCAACTGTCTTGAGGGTCAAAAATATATGAGAAGGTTACATCAAATTCTAGGATTGGCGCAACTTGCCCGTTTCGACTTGTTTTCGAGGAAACACTTAAATATGTCTATATTATTAGTGATTAGAGTTAATCTTAATGCATGAATGTATATTGTGATGTAGATTGAGGGTGAGAGGCCATCAATAGGACTTTGCTTGACTTCGCGTAACTCCGAGTTTTGGTAGGAGAATCTCATCTTTATAGTATTTTATTTTAATTCACATGAATATTTTGAATTAAAATCTTTGAACTTGCATATGCCATTGAAATCACATCTGTAAACTGAAATTGATATGAATGACTAAAAATCTAAATCTACCTGAATCCTGAAACCTGAATCTGCTTAAGCTCTGAAAAGCTGAAATCAAGAACCTGAACTCTGTATAAGAGACTTGCATCTGATTTATATTAGTATCTGCATTTGTTTTATGATTGACCTGAACGACCCCTCAAAAAATTCCTGAACAACTTTCTGGCACAAGTTTTCCTCATTACGCAGGGGCTTGTTGCATCCTAAAAAAGGGTTTATGAACGACGATGGTAGGTAGGGGTTCCCATCGGCTATATTCCTGCTCTCGAGATATAGTTTACTCGGGAGGTATTTTAAGTTGAGGATTAAGTCATGAATTACTGAACTTTGCATATAGAAGTTAGAGAAACTAAGACACTAAAACACTGCATCTGTTCTTGAAACTGTTTTCACACATTTAGAAATAAATCTTACATATGATTTCTGCACCTAAATTCAGTTTATTATCTGCTTATATGTTTGACAAGCTATATTCCGGTATTTGTTTTGAAACCATGTTAGTTAAAGTAAAATGCCGTAGATGTCTTTCTTCTACTGAGCTTTGTTGGTTAGCTCACTCCGACTATACGTCACAGTCCGAATCGACGTGGTGTGTTGTGAGATCGATCCTGACTACGTACCTGAGGAAGAGCTTGAGGTTCCTCCTGAGGAGTTTTTCTCAGTATAGAACTTACTAATTTTCTTACTTGTGGTGAGAGTTAGACTTAAATTTGTGGGCTCATTTTAGTTGGATATCATAGTTTTATACTTGATTTTGATTTCTGTTTTGAGTCATATTTCGATGATGGTCGGCCATCATCGGTGGTTCTTTACTTTTAATTGCTTCCGCATTTATATTAGCTATGGATATCTATTGCGCTTTACTCTGATATGTGCCCTGTTTGTCCGGCTTATCGTTTATTCGATAGGTTGGCGAACCGACCTTTCCTATACCTGAGGGATTGGAAAAGTCGGGTCGTCACACATCATGACCTAAAACATTTCTCAAAAGACAGTTCTACCCTCATGCCCCTGCATGAGTGGAGAACCGATCCGAACCATCGATGATAACTAATCATCCCAGATGGTTCGGCCAAAAGAATTATCTTAATTTAATTACATTGTTTAAACAGAAACAAAGGCTTGACATACCAAGCCGTACCAAATAAGCTCACAAAACAACTCTCTCAAAATGCACAGCAGAGTCCTCTAGAAGAAATTCTCTGGAGGTGGCTCCAACTCGTCCAAGGGCGTGTGGTCAGACTCACCAGGATCCACGTCACCCGAGACCTTCGCTGCTGCTAGTACTGGACATGCGACATATAGTCTAAAGGGTGAGTAACATCCTAGCTCAATAGGGAACAAACACAATGAACATATAAGTTAAAACCTCACATATATTCCATGATATTTTTAAGCATGCTGGATCTATGCAATTACTGAAAAGACAATTTAAAAAGATGGTAATATACATTTGCTTTTAATAACAGTTTACAGTTTTCACATCTCTTTTACTGGATCATGAATGACATTGAAAAGGCCTAAAGCAAAACTTAAATCTTCAACTTAAGTAATCCCCGAATAATATAGCATCGAGCCCCGATGAGATACCCTTCATCGTCGTCTAAATAGACAGTTGTTATACGTATTCCCTGGGAATACAAAACTATCCAAGCCCCTTTTCCCTGGGAATCGGCGGCGGGGTTCATTCATATCTCAACATCCCTGAGATGTGCTTACTGTGTACGGATAAACTTCCGTACTAGCTTACGATTTCACCGCCGTATCGGTCACGGATATCATGCCGCGTCAGTCGTGGGTATCCCGCCACGTCGGTGGGGTATCCTGGTCAAACCTCAAATAACAAAAATAACGGGTGCTTTACATATAGTTGTACACCGTGTAACTGTGCTATCTTATATCAGTTAGGCCTTATCGAATGTTACTTAATCTTGTCTACATCCCTAGGATGTATCCAATTGCTCTTATCATTTTATTATCTTGTTACTTTCTCATCCCCTAAGGATGTCTTATTCTTAGTTACACTGTTTGTGTCACAAACACACCCTTTTCACAAAACTTTACTTAACTAAAACAATTTCCGATTGAAATTGCATATCACTACATACATGCTCTTACAAATTAAAGTACATGTTCAAGGTGTTCCCTACCTCAAGTCTTTGAAAATTTCTAACATCAAGGTCCCACGCGGCTCCTTGTACTCATGCTCACACGTACCACCTATGGTATAACATAACACATGCAACACATCACTAAGGATGTAACAAAGGAGGTTCAAGACCCTCCATGAATCTCAAAGTCAAACTAAGAAGTCAACTAAAACAGTCTCAGTCGATTAATCGATCTCCCAATTCGATTAATCGAACCTGATTCGATTAATCGATTTTCAAAATCGATTAATCGAAATTCAAACTCGATTAATCGATTCCCAAAATCGATTAATCGAAATCATTAATCGATTAATCCATCTCGAATCGATTAATCGAAAGCCTCAACTTACACATCGATTCCCAATTCAAGCAATCGAGATCCCAAAATCGATTAATCGATCCCAAATCGATTAATCGAATACTGAAATCAATTAATCGAAATCTCAATTCGATTAGTCGATTTCACCAGGTCTCATTTCTCCAGCCACTGGAGCTTCTCAGTCGATTAATCGATATCAAATCGATTAATCAAAATTCAAAATCGATTAATCCAAACTCAGTTCGATTAATCGACTTTGGGGTCCTATGACTTTTCAACTTCCTAGACCAAATTGATTAATCGATTAATCGATTTGGTCAGATTCAGCTCCCTTTCGAGTTGTTCTTCCAAATCCTTCCTAACAAAATTTCCTTCTTTTTCTAAGCCTTTATCCTAATGATTTTAAGTATTTTTTACTACAATTAAACCTCTATGATCTATGCATTTAATGCTAACAAAATTTACCTCAATCAAATCTCAATTTGATTGGATCTCAAGGTTGGAATGACTAGGGTTCCAGCTTTGGCTCTAAGGAATCCTTCGCGTTGAATCCGGCCTTAAATACTCGAATCCCTTCTTGGCTTGCATTCACTCCTTGCTGAACAACTCTCTTTACTTCTCTCTCTCTCTCTCTCTCTCTCTCTCTCTCTCTCTCTTCTTAATTCTCTTCAACAACCCAAAACAATGAATTTAGAGTTCTTTAAACCCTTATATACCCATTGTCCTTGTATTGAGCTCATACACCCAAGATAGGTGTATGTGACTCCAGATTTACCTCACACTCCTACTTACATCATATTTACATCATATCCGTTCATCACTCTCGAGTCAAATAGTGGACTCCCACTTAGTCAGACCTATGACCAGTCGGGCACGGATCCCAAGGTCATTGTTCAACACAAAATTTCGCGATATTATAGTTTTAGGCATTAGAATATCACACCTCTTTTTTAAACAGTGATTTATTTTATATTGCTAGAGTGGTTTTTTCCTCATTTTGGCGTAGTGTCATGTCCCACCTATCAGATGGTAAAATATTCATTTCACGTTGCATAGATCCCCAAAAGTGACCGTGATCATGGGGTACCATGAGAAGGGTTCTCGGCTCACTTTCGGGGATGTGTTCCACATAGAATCAACACCGAACGTTTGATAGGTGGTCCATGATCTCAAGATCTATTGAGTAGAAGATTGAGGCAAAAAATGATAATCCATCGTCCGATTCAAAGGCATTAATGGCTTAAACATTGGCGCAAAGATAGATTCTTCATGTGTATATACCGTTACCCTTCTCTAAATTCAGTCCTCCTAAGCGTTGAATTAAATAAGGGAGTCATTCCATACATACGATTTTCAAGTGATTGCACTGGATTGCACCGAATTTAAAAAAAAGATTTACAAGTTTGGCAATCTCTATTATGTGCAAATACCATCTAAGCCGTTTGATTTGAAGGTTATGATTTAAAGATATCATTTGCAAAAGATTAAAACAAAATATAATTTTCATCATTTGATTAAATGGAGTCAAATGCGATTATATAATTCAATAGTTGACTACAATAGATCATATGACAAATATCGTGTTTTGCTCGAATTTTATGTACCAAAAATCTATTGATCATGAACTTCAAATCAGACGGCCGATATTGCATTTTTACATATCACATGTTCCTAAAATACTAAATTTTTTTAAAATTGAGTGCTTAAATAGTTATTATTTTTACATAACACTTGCTCGTAAAATATCAAGTCTTCTTTAAAATTCGGTGCACAAATAGCTGTTATTATTTAATGGGATATATCACATGTCCCATTAAATAATAAAGATATCATTTCTTCCCAAAAAGCAGCATAAATAGTTATTCTTATTTATTTCCCATCTCAAAGCGTGACAAGTTCATGGGTCAAAATATCGCCCGATACCGATACGTATCGGACGATACGTATCGGTTTTAGAGGTCAGCGGTACAATACATACCCTATGTATCGTACCCTGTTTAAAATAACTAAATTATCGTCCGATACGGACAAAATATCGTCCGTATCGGACGATAATTTGGCTGAAATTTAAAGAAAAGAAAAGAGTTGAAATTATCGGACGATAATTTCAAATTATCGTCCGATAATTTGAAATTTTGGTGGGCCCCACCCATAGACCCGACTCTTTAGTCGGGTAACCCCTTTTTTTCCCCCATTTCCTTCCTCTCTTCTTCCTCTCTTCTTCCTTTTTCTTCCTCTCTCATTTTTCGATTATCTACACCCTAAATCGGCGCCAAATCGCACAAAAAATCACGGGATCAACGTGGAAGGTACGTGCTTATCATTTTACCATCGTTTTATTTCATTTTAAATACTAAAATAAGATAGATCTACCTAATTTAAGGGTAGATCTACCTTAAATAAGTGTAGATCTACCTTAAATAAGTATAGATCTACCTTATTTAAGGGTAGATCTACCTTAAATAAGTGTAGATCTACCTTAAATAAGGGTATATCTACCTTAAATAAGTGTAGATCTACCTTATTTAAGGGTAGATCTACCTTATATAAGTGTAGATCTACCCTTAAATTAGGTAGATCTACCTTTAAATTTTATCATTTAAATATAATATTAATTATTTAAAATTATTTAAATTATTTAAAATAATTAATATTATTTAAAATAATTAATATTATTTAAAATAATTTAAATATTTAAATTAAGAAGAGGGAAAAAATAATTTAAAATATTTAAAATATTTAAATTAATTAAAAATAATATAAATAATGAGTCAAAAATAATTATATGTGACCCCATTTAAAATATTTAAATTGATGGGTCAAAAATAATATAAATAATTATAATTAAGGGTCACATGTAATCAATATGGGTCACATATAATATGGGTCACATATCATATGGGTCACATATAATTAATA
This sequence comes from Chloranthus sessilifolius, assembly GCA_021018995.1. Taxonomy (NCBI): domain Eukaryota; kingdom Viridiplantae; phylum Streptophyta; class Magnoliopsida; order Chloranthales; family Chloranthaceae; genus Chloranthus; species Chloranthus sessilifolius. The sequence goes on along the minus strand of CM037590.1, from coordinate 143,331,964 downwards.
AAATAATAGGGTCAATATGGGTCATATATAATTTAAACTTAAAATTAATATGGGTCACATATAATTAAATTTATGGGTCACATATTAAATTATATGTGACCCATATTAATTTTAATAATAAATTTAATTATATGTGACCCATATTGATTATATGTGACCGTCACATATAATTAAAATAATTAATATTATGGGATGTGTCCCATAAAATATTAGAATAATATGGAATAAATTTCAAATAAATTTTTAAAAATTATAATAATATCAAATAAATATTCATAAATTAAAATAATATCAAATAAATATTCAAAACTTAAAATAATATGAAATAAACATTCAAAAATTATAATAATATCAAATAAACATTCATAAATTATAATAATATCAAACAAATATTCATAAATTAAAATAATATCAAATAAACATTCATAAATTATAATAATATCAAATAAATATTCAAAAATTATAATAATATCAAATAAACATTCATAAATTATAATAATATCAAATAAATATTCATAAATTAAAATAATATCAAATAAACATTCATAAATTATAATAATATCAAATAAATATTTAAAAATTATAATAATATCAAATAAATTTGATAAAATATAATCTAATCTTTTAAAAATTAGAATAATATAAAATAAAAATTCAAATGTAATCTAAATTTTATAAAAATTAGAATAATATCAAATAAATTTAATAAAATATAATCTAATATTTTTAAAATAGCAATAATTAAAAAATAAATTTTATTTTCAAGTGTAATTTAGATGTTTACTCTAATGCAATCGTTTGCTCATTCATGCAGGTGAAATAAATAAATATGGTACGTTCGACAGATCCAGCGTGGCAATACGGTACAGCAATAGATGGTAATAGACTCCAGATACAATGTAAGCTTTGTGGAAAAAAACTGCTGGGAGGAGGTATCACACGGTTAAAGGAGCATCTGGCTCATGTAAAGGGAGAGACAAGAGGGTGTCCCAGTGTACCCAGAGAGGTAAAAGAAAATATCAGAGCTAGTTTATAAGCGGTAAAGGGAAAGAAAAAAGCTGAAGCCGATCGTGATAGGGAAATATATGAGAGAATCAGGAGGCCAGATCCAGAGTTTACATCAGCTGCACCTGAGGATGATGAGGATGAGGATGAGGATGAGCAGATAGCGAGAGCTATGAGAGAGAGTGCCAGGGAAGAACAACAGCGGCGAGATCAGGAAGAAGCCGATTATCGATTTCGATCCAGGTTGAGGGGTCCATCCATGTCTGCTACCGGTGGTGGATCTAGTCATAGGCCATATGTTATTGATGTTGATGAGGATGTTGAGCAGAGATGTGCGAGGTCAAAGATCTGGGAGGGATTATAGGCCGTCTACTAGAGGCCGTACTACAGCCCCCATGGATCCATTCATGTATCGCACTGAAAGCTCCAAACAAACTAAATTGAGTACAATCTCACTTATAAAAATGGGAAAGAAGCTTGGAAAATCCATTGCCAAGTTTTTTATATACAACCATATTCCGAGCCAAGTAGCAGACTCACCGTACTTCAAAAGCATGATTGATACAAGTGCAAAAGTTGGTCCAGGAGTTAAAAAGCCTTCTCCATATGAGATATCTGGGCCCTTACTAAAAGATGAGTACGATGAGATAACTGCCTATGTACAGAGCTTTGAGGATGTATGGGATGAGAGAGGTTGCACAATTATGTGCTATGGATGGACTGGTCCCACAAAGAAGAGTTTGATAAACTTTTTGGTTTACAGCGATGCCGGGACAGTATTTTTGAAATCAGTTGATGCTTCTAGACACGTAAAGACTGCTGACTACCTCTTTAAACTAATGGATATGGTAGTTCATGAGGTTGGAGAGCAGCGGGTTGTACAGGTGGTAACAGACAATGCAGCAAACTACAAAGTCGCTGGATTAAAACTAATGGCGAAGAGACATCACCTGTACTGGACCCCGTGTGCCGCACATTACGTGGACCTCATTCTTGAGGATTTAGGAAAGAGAAGCAAGGCACAGGCAACTATTCAAAAGGGAAGAACGATTACTTCCTACCTGTACAACAGTGACAAGCTGGTCAATTTAATGAGAGCCTTCACGAACAATGAGTTGCTCCGACCTGCGATTACACGTTTTGCAACACAGTTCTTAGCCCTACAGAGTTTGGCTAGATATAGGCGTGAGCTGAAAAGCATGGTGTCGTCGGAAGAATGGAATCAACATGAAATAGGACTCCCACGAGCAAAGAGACTAGCTTGCACTGAAATTGCTGACCTGATCTACAGCACGTAGTTTTGGGCAGATGTCGACCACCTGATCGTCGTCACTACCCCGTTGGTGCAAGTGTTGAGATTAGTTGATGGTGATGACAAACCAACAATGGGGTACGTTTATGAGTCAATGGATAAGGCAAAATTGGCTATAAAAACCAAATGCCCTACAAAATATAAACGATACTGGGCGATTATCGACAAGAGGTGGGATGCACAATTTTACCAGTACTTGCATGCAGCAGGTATAACATGTTGCAAAATTATGTAGTAATTTTTATTTATTTATTCATTATTTTCATATACTGATGAAATTGCTCATATTTGATGCGTAGCACACTACTTGAATCCCAACCTTCCAAAGATATCGTGACGCTCGTATACCGGTTTGCTCAATGTAATCCAAAGAATGCTCCCTGAGTTGGCGGACCAAGGCCAAGCCATAAGAGATGTGAGTGATCATAGTATCATACCTTATAAGTAATAAGTCAAATGTCATGTGATATTATCATCTATTTATTGATATGTGCCTTACTGTGTTTCATCTTTATAGATTGACATGTTTCGCAAGAGACATGGGTCATTTGGGACCCCGTTGGCGCAATCCCAAATTAAACACGACAAACCCGCTGATTGGTGGATGCATTATGGAGGTGATGGTCCGATATTGAGGCGGGTAGCAATGAGGGTATTGTCGCAAACGTGTTCCTCGTCCAACTGCGAGCGGAATTGGAGCACTTTCTCTCTCATTCATACTAAGACAAGGAATAGACTAACTATGGACCGATTGGAAAAGTTAGTCTACTGCCACTACAACATGCGATTAAGGGTCAGGAATATACAGAGGACCAACCGTGGTAAGCAATTACATGAAGTCTTAGATCCTCAATTATATGAAGTCTTACTTACATATTATACTAATTCATCTATCATATTCTACCTTGCAGACGGTGATTATTTTGATCCCATCCAGTTGGATTATATATTCGAGGAGGATAACCCTTTGAATGAATGGATCGAAGAGAGAGGAGCCAGTCTTGGATAGTGAGAGCACTGAATGGTTGGACAATGCTGAAAGAGTAGCGGAGCAGCAGACTTCCCAATCACCGAGGCGAAAAAGAAGATTGAATCGTCATTCAGTGGTTGGATCTAATGACGAAACACAGCCCGGTAGTGATGATGGGAGTGGTGAGGATGATGGTGGAGGGCATGATAGTGGAGGGGACGTTGGCACTAGTGGTGGAGGGGAGGATGCTGGTACCTCTGATCCTTATAGAGATATGGCGGCATGGGACGATGACTCAACGCCGTTAACACAGTTCGACACTCCTACATTTAGAATGGGAGGGGTTGAAGGAAGAGGAGCGTCGGGATCATATCAAACACCACCACCACCACCACAAGATGATACGAATATAGGTTATATGACTTCTAGCTTCGGGGGATTCAGTTTGCAAAATACCGAAGATTCAGCAACTAGTAACCCATACTACCAGCCACAACAAACCTATTCGGTGCCATATGACTTCGTTGGTCAGATTTTTGGAGGACCGGCCTTTACGTACTACACTGAGCCTCAATAATCATGGGTATCAATATGGGCAACATTATAGGCAAATGCCGGAAAGCTTGCGCACCGATGATGACGATGATCATGAGGGCCAAGAACCACCACGAAATTCAACGTGGCTCTAAAGTAAATTTTTCATGTACAATTAAATTTATTTTTATCAACATAGCTATTATTTTTGACAATATATAATTTATTTTTGTCAATATACATTGTAATTTAGTTTATGCGTGATTGTGTGTCTGCGTCGATGAAATTATGAAATATTGTTAATAAAATAGGCATGTGATCAGCTGGTCGAACATAATGTTAGAAGATCTATTACATTAAGTCAAAAATGTGATTTTAAGTCAAAAATAAGTTACAAAATAGGCATGTGACTTGGGTTAAGTTACAAAATAGACATCTTACTTATATATTCATCTAAATAATGCATCAAATAAGTCAAAAATAAAAGCAAAAATAGTTTAAATAAATACAAAATAAATAAATATAAATTTTCAAATTTTTTGGGATTTTTTGAGATTTTTTTGGGAATTTTTTTCAAAATACCGGTTTTTTGAATGTATCAAACCGATACATTCAATGTATTGCCGATACATTGAATGTATCGGACGATACCCGGTACGTATCGTCCTGGAGGTCAGGACGATACGTACCGGAAATCCGGTATTTTGACCCTTGGACAAGTTCCAAATCACTCACAGTAAGCTGAGGGTGAGGTATCCTATACCAACTCCTCAAAAATATCCACATTTTACCGTATATAAACTCTTAAATATCTGCCCACACTTTACCTTATACCAACTCTTAACTGGGAAGAGCACCTTTATTTCCAACCACCAAATCTTTGACTTCACCCGCGTCGACACATGCGAGGGAAAAAGAAGCAATTTGTGGGTGCCCTCAAAGATTTTAATTGGCGGTGATTTTAATCTTAAAATCACCCATTTATTTGGATATTAATTTTTGTCATGCTCTTCTTCTTCTTCCAGTGTTCCGGCGAGTACTCCTTTTCGATGAGTCATTCACCTCCATAAAACTCCCTTGAAACTCACTTCTTCTTTTCTATACGTTCCGGCTAGTCCTTTAGTCCGGTGAGTCATATACTCCCATAAAGTCCTCTTGAAACCCACTTCTTCCCCTTTCAGTACGGGGAGTCTAGCTTCGTACCGGCGAGTGACACATCCTTGTGAAATGCTCTTGAAACCCACTTCTTCACTTTCTCATTCCCCCTTAAACTTATAAAAATCCATTGAAAATCCTCAAAAGAAAGAAAAACGTAAGAAGAAGAAAAAAAAAAAAACTCATCTTTATGCGTAACGGTAGGTACCTACTGTCAATGTTTTTTAAATATGATCGTGGGTACCCACCATTTCCTTTAAACTATAGTGGGTACCCATTGCCGGTAGGTACCCATTGTCAGATTTTAAAAATTGATAGTAAGTACTGATCGTCAATTTTAAATCACTGAAAGTGGGTAACCACCGTCACACACGTTGACACTTTTTTTTTTCTTCTTTTTGTTCTTACGTTTTTCAGAGATTTTTCAAAAGGAGTACATGTGTTTTAAAGTTTTTTTTCTCTCCTTCTCCTCCTTTTTTTTAGGGTTTCAAGAGAGTTTCATGATTTTTTCTTCGTAGAGTTTCCAAAGGGTTTTCATGACTTCTTCTTCTTCGAATTTCAAGAGGTTAATTTCGTGAGATTCTTCTTTCTCGGCATCGCCGGTGTAAGCATTGGTATCACCGGCATAGGCATCGTCGTCACCGACATTAACGACGGCGTCGTCGAGAGGGGAAGAAAATGTGGGTGTGCCGAAATAATTCACGTGTGTGAATCCTTTGCAAAATATTCACTCAAATAAGTTGGTGAACTTAAAGATTCGATTTTTTCAAATTGTACAACCGCATAAGTGGGTAAACTCAAAGATTTGGTGAGTGGAAATACAGGTACTCGAAAGTGAATTGGTTCGGTCCAACCAGTTGAACCTCATTACATGTTAAACTAATTTTATAGGCATTGGATAGAACAAATGCTGACCGCATGTTATTCTATAAAAATGGGACCTTAGAAGTCAAGATTCTCTTCTCTCCGGGGGCTGCAAAACAGGTTGAATATGAAATCAGGTTCAACCAGTTGGACCATTGCCTCACTTAAAAACATAAATATGGGTCTGATTCTACTTACCGTCATTTAAACTCAAAAATGGTGTTTAAGTGATCACACACCATCAATAATTTAAGATATGAGTGATCTCTACCATCATCAAAGTAATAGATCTAGATTGAAGCGAAACAGGCTAAAAATTAATATTTTAGGGAAATTTAAACCATCTGATCAGTGGACTTTAGTATCAACAACTGCTTTCAATTTTAATGGCTGATATTAAAGATCATCAATCGGATGATTCACATCCACTTATTATCATGTCACTTTGGTCTGAGTCATGTTCCAATGATTGGGTGTTGGAAATGCATTCGTTTCTGTCATTTCCCATACCACCCTTTCTTACGGTTTTCATTACTCTTCCCTTTCATTCTGCGTTTCTAAATGGTGGTTCTCGAAATGATTATATTTGGTGAGGGCGGAAATGAGAGGGGCTTTGGAAGCCAAAGGATTTGAGTATTCTTGGAAATGCCTTTGTTTCCTTGTTTTTGTTCTTCTCTTGGGTTATTGTCATTTCCTATACTACTCATTCCTATGGTTTCCAACACTCCTTTCCTTTCACTCCCTCACTTTGTTTGCACTGTAATATTTAGCTCCATTTTGAAGATGTTCAATTGCAAAGGTAATGGTTAAGATTCGGGTGTATGAAACCGAGTTCTATGGTTTTTGCGTTTTTATATAGCCCAGGACTGTACAATATCGGTTGTAGCACAAATCGTTACAATCAAATCATTTGGGCACCACGTGGCATCAATTACGAGGATTAAGTGTGACGACAACTTGGATAATAACAATCAGGTATCACCTAAAAGACTTGGACTCTATCCGATGCATATTCACTCTTAAGCATGTAGTCAAAGATAGCTAAAATCAATGCACCAAGGTGGTTGGACTTTACCTTATCTTTGACCCATCAAATGGAGTGCAAAAATTTTTATAAAAAAAATCAAATTAGATCACATGTCTTTTTTTTTTTTTTTTTGTTTTTGATAACCTGGGTATCCGGGCCTCTTAGAATACCCGCCTGATCCCAGGGGCACATGCGCACCCCAAATTCAGCACATGTCAGGTCAGCACGGGATATAAATCCCTAGGGTGGCCTCAAGGGAGGGAGGGGATTCGAACTCAGGTCTCATTGTTTTTGGAAGCAAGTACCTGGCCAGCTCACTGAACCCCTTGAGGTTAAATTAAATCACATGTCCCTTGGCTGATCAACCCTAAACAGGTGTTGTTTTGGGTTGATGATGCCACATGGCATGTGATTTGACATATGGCTACGACATTTTTTGCTACACCCGCACTACAAAAATAAGGTGTTTTAGCGGAATTTGTTGTTAAGGCAATTTTTGGTAGCGGAAAGACTAGCGGCAATTTTTTGTAGCAATAGGAGCAATAGTGGCAGTTTTTTGTTACAAAAACTGCAGCTAATAGTCTTATTTTTTGTAGTGCCCACTAATCACAGTTCAAAATTGTGGACACTATTTTGAATTAGGGGATGGAGATTATTTTTCGTTTGAGCCTAGCTTTAAACGATCCGATTCTAACACCACGTGGCACAAATCCTGAAAAATGAACTTTTTTTTTTTTGGAAATTTAAAAATTAACATTTTTAGAAAAATGAACATGACCATGGCATACACCAAACATGGTTCTTCGGGAATGTGTGCCACGTTGAATCAAAATCTGATGCATACACATGATCAAAAGATCCATTATGTGAAAGGTTGGAACAAAAAGAATCTCCATCATCTGATTCAAAACAATCAATGATTTTGAGTTGTGTAGTTGGGAAGCAGCCCCTTTTGTTATTTATATATGAAAGACTTTTAGAAGGTGTTCACTTCTAAGTAATCATTTATCATGTAAAGGGCCTTTTTCAAGTAAAATTTTAGAAAAATAATTCCCTAAATAAGCAACTTTACTTGCATAAAATGTGGCACAATAACTTATACAAACTATACTTTTTACTAACTTTTCCGCGTACACTGAAGTGAATGCCTCACCTTTTTTTTTTTACTATAAAAAATGAAAATAGAAAAATTCAACTTCCAGGCTTATGAAGACCTAAGGTAGCACACACCCTGCTTTTCTAGCCTAATAACACTCTTAACAGACTGAGGCACGTCAACCAAATGAGGAAAAATAAATATATGAGAATTGAGGATCGCCATTTTCGCAAGATCGTCGGCAACACCATTCACCTCCCTTACACAATGTTTCGCTTCCCATTGTAAAACTGTCAGGATATCCATAATCTGGGTCAGAATTTCAAATAGATTCCAAGGGGTGTACCCACCATTAAGGACCCTTATAAGAAGAAAGGAATCACTTTCAATAATCAATCTTTTACCAAGAAATTTAGCTAGCCGGACACCATCCAAAATAGCAAGAGCTTCTGCTTTATTGTTCGATCTATGGCCATAGAAATTACTAAAAGCAATGATAAAGTCTCTATTATCAAATCTCTAATATTCCCACTACCACCTGCTGGGCCAAGGTTAGTAAACGAAGCTCCATCAGTATTAAGCTTGCTACAATTCTTAGGAGGATGAATCCAAAACACCTTAAGCATCACCAAAGGCTTATTCCTCTTAGGAATAATGCCCACCCTTTCAAAATAATGGCTTTAGACCGAGTAATGTTCACTTTCAGAAGAATCAGGGGAGCAAGCTCTCTTAACCAATTACACTCCCTGTTGAAGACAATATCAATCGAACGGATCATAACATCGAATCTTGCTAAATTTCTGGCTAACCATATTTCCAACTAAAGCACCAAGGGAACTAAGCCACACACCAAACCAAAATGAGACTGATGCTTTTTTTCCAACACCAAAATCTATCATTAACAGATTGAAAACCTTGATAAAGAATATGGAATACACTCGATAGCCTTCTCCAAATGATGGTAGAGAATTCACACGAGATAAAGAGATAATGGAACATTTCCATAGCCTTCTTGCATAGCTCACACCTAGAGACTATCGGGATCTTCAACCCTTAGATCTGATCATCAGTGACCACACAGTGTTGTACAATCTTTCATACGAATACCTTTATTTTCATAGGATCATTAGACTTCCATAGTTTCTTCCAAAGTGGAGACGATTCATGGTGAATTCTGATCGTTTCCCAAGCAAATTTGAAAGAGAAATTTTCATTACTATGTTCTTTCCAAACTATTTTGTCTGACTTGTTATATCTCAAGGAACTCTCTAAACTCCGCTTCTTAACTTAGAAAGGAAAAAACTCAAGAACCGGGTTCTTCCAGCCCATTTCCTCCCAAGCTTCACCAATAGTGCAATCAGAAGTAGAAGTCAGATAAAAATCTCCCATAAGCATAGGACCGCATCAAGGAACCTTAGTAATGGAAAAAGTGGAATTAAGACCAACAAGGCATTTACAATGGCCCATTGTTTCCTTATTGTTACACCTAACCCATTTCCAAATATAATAAACACCATTCTGTGGCGTGGTAAACTAGAAACCTTTACCTTTGATGTACTTAGTCTCAACGCATTTAGCCCATAGAGAATCTCCTTTAATGACTTTCCAAGCTGATCTCATCATACTAGCATCATTAACATCCATTAACTTTCTGATTCCAAGTTCGCCTTCAGAACAAGAAATGGAGACATCGGCCCATTTCTTTCAATGATGCTTCAATTTACCATCCCACATACCCGAAAAGAAGTTGGAGAAACACTTCTCCAACTGATCAACAACGCCAAAAGAGATAGGAAGAATGGTCAAAAGGTAAATAGGAATCAAGCTGAGAACATGCTTGATAAGAACAAGCTTACCCCCACCTGATAGGAAATGAGATTTCCAACCCTCTAGATGTTTAGAAATTTTAGAGATGACCCCAACACAATCAGCCTTCTTAAATCAACCTTTAAACAACGACACGCCCAAGTAATTAGAAGGGATGGAATCATGATTAAATCCGATATGATCCCTGATCATATTGATTTTTTTTGTTGGTGGCCTTTTTTGGGACAAATTAGCAACTTTTCTCAACATTGAGCAATTGACCTGATTCCCCTTCATGAGTGTTGATTAGCAACTTAAGGTTTCTTGGAGACTTTTTAGTACCTTTCAAAAAAATAATAAGCAATCATAAGATGAGAAATAGAATTGTCAATCTGCTTAGGACTGAAATTGTCGATCTTCCCCAGATTCACCCATTGATTAATGGCCTGACTGAGGACATCTTGCATCACAATAAATAGTATTGAAGACAATGAATCTCGTTGCCTAAGGCCCCTTTTTACTTCGAAGTAACCAAAAACATGTCCATTAATCATAATAGAGTACCAACATGGGAGACGACTTGAGACCAACTTAAAAAATTTGTTAGAAAACCAAATGCAAGAAGAACCTTTCCAAGAATTCCCAACTAACTCTATCAAAAGCCTTAAACATATCTAGTTTGAGAACCAAGTTACCACCATCCGATTTATTATCAATGTTATTAATCAAATCATGGGCAAGTAGGATATTATAAAAAATATTCCTACCTCTGATAAAGGCACCCTGCTCATCTGAGATGATAAAAGGAAGGAAGGAAGCTAACAAATTCGCAAGGACTTTGGAAAAAAATTTATAAACAAAACTACATAGATTGATAGGACGAAAGTGGGGCAACAAAGAAGGATTTTCAATTTTAGGTGCAAGAGTAACAAAAGAAGAATTCACAACTTTAGGGATAATACCTTATCTAAAGAAACTAAGGACATCGGAGATGATATCCGGGCCAACAATGTCCCAATAGACAAAAAGAAGCACCCTAGAAATCCATCAGCCCCTGGCGCACTATCACTATCCATTTGTTTTACCGTATCAAAAATTTCAAACTCATTCGGCAGCATTGTAAGCATGAAATTATACAAATCATCGACAATTCAAGGAATATGTTGAACCAAACTATGCTCTCCACTCAAGTAAGAAGAACCCAAAATATTTTTAAATTCTTTTATAGCCAGACTCCCAATATTCTCTTCACCTACGACCTAATTACCAACAACGCTTTTAATTTTGACAATACAATTTTGACCTTATCTGACCTTAGTCCAAGCATGAAAGAACTTAGTATTCTTATCTCCATCAACCAAGCATTTATCACAAGATTTCTGCAGCTAGAACGATTCCTCTTCTTTGAGGAGGTTTCGATAGGTAGCCACCTCTTGATTACTTTTCCCTTGAATCGCTTTCGACCAACCATTTTCCTCCATTTCAGATTCTAAGTTCTTTATGAAATTTTTAGAAACTAATTTATTGGCAAGAATATCCCCCACTTGGTTCTTATTTCATTTCTTTAAAGCCATCTTTAGTCTTGTAAGCTTAGAAAAGACCTTAAAATGGGGAGTCTCATCGATAGAGGAATCCCAGCATTTCTTAACAATATCCTGAAAGCTCGCCTGACTCATCCAAATTTTAAAAAAGTGAAAGGTCTAGGAAGTGAACTAACAAGAGAAATAGACAAAGGACAGTGATCAGATGATAGTCTTGCCTCATGAACAACAATAGGGCTCCCAAATTGAGATATCCAAGAAGAAGAAAAAAGACATCGATCAAGTCACTCTCACGTCCTCGATGATTATTACACTGGGTGAAAGAATTACCATGAAACCCAACATCTACTAGGCCCAAATGAGCAATAAAATTATTAAATTTCTCCATGGATACTAGATTAGCAGGGTCTCCTCCCAGTTTCTCATTAGAATTAGAGATACAATTGAAATCCCCACCTATGGGTACTACATCGGATGAAAAATCAGACTCAAGGGATTATCCTAGAGAATACAACGACCAAAGATCGAACAAGCACCCCTAACCACGATAAATTTTACCACAATACCATTAAGAGACATTTTAAACAAAAAGAATCAAGAGTGTGACTCGATAAACTTTATATTGTCAGGATTGCCAAACCATAAAACCTTATAGATCCAAAAGAGGAATAAGAAGAATTTGAAAAGGCATAAAAAGGTTTAAATGACGAATAATACAAGAAAAATAGGAAGGATTTGCAGGACATTGGTTCAAGAATAGAAACAGAAAGGAGATTATTAGAACTTCGGATCAACTGTTTAAGTGGACAATGAGTCGGGTGATTCATTAGGCTCCGACACTTTCAAATTAAGGAACTAGACATTAAAACTAGTAGTGGTTTGGAACCCATTAGGATTTGATCGAGCATTGTGTCTAGTCTTGATAGGGCTACCCAAAAACCTCCAGCGTCTTCTTCTTTTATGTTTCCATGAGATAATTGGGATGAACTGGCTACTCGATGGAATCTGACTGTAATATCCCAAAAATTTGAGCGTTTAACAGTGACCTCGAGATCCGTGCCCGACTGGTCGTAGGTATGACAAAGTGATGGTCAAACAATGAATTCATGGAGTGATGAACCGACGTGGTACAAATGTGACCTAAGTGTGGTGTATAGTGTGAGTTAGTAGTTACGTACACCTATCTCTGGTGTATGTGCCTAACACCGAGACTAGAAAGAGGATATAAGGGTTTAATAACCCTAGAATCCTTTTGTTTGGGTTGTTGAAGAGAGAGAGTTAAGGAGAGAGAGGGAGTAAAGAAGAGTTATTAAGCCAAGAGTTAATGCAAATCAAGAGGGGGTCAAGCAGTGATTGTCGGATTCAACGTGTAAAAGGCTGTTGAAGCAAAAGCTGGAACCCTAGCCATCAAACCCAACAAATCAATCCTTTAAAGGGATTATTGAGGTGAGTTTATTAGAATTAAATGCATTAATGTTTGAGGTCTATCAAGTATGGTTAAAATGGTGGTTAAAATGGTAGAGTAAAGACTTAGAAAATAAAGAAAATAGAAAAGAAAAGATTTGGAAGAACAACCCGAAAGGGGGCTGAATCTAGCCAAATCGATTAATCGAAATCGAGGTTCGATTAATCGACTTTGGTCTAGAAGTTGAAAAGTCAGGGATGCCCAATTTTGATTAATCGATTTGGGAATCGATTAATCGATGCTGAAGGTCGATTAATCAATTTAGAAATCGACTAATCGACTGGGTACCTCCAGTGACTGGAGAAACAAGACCTGGGGAAATCTACTAATCGAGTTGAGAAATCGATTAATCGATTTGGGATCGACTAATCGATTTCGGACTTTCGACCACTCGATTTGAGAATCGACTTTACTATGTTAGGGATTTCGATTAATCGATTTAGGATCGATTAATCGATTTTGAATCTCGATTAATCGATTTGGATTTCGATTAATCGATTTTGGGAATCGATTAATCGATTTTGGCAGTTTCAATTGACTTTCTAGTTTGACCTTGAGATTCATGGAGGGTCTAGGACCTTCTCTATTGCATCTTTAGTAATGTATTGCATGTGTTGTGATGTACCATAGGTGGTATGTGTGAAAGCGAGCACAAGGAGCTGCGTGGGACCTTGATGCTTGAACCTTCGGAGACCTGAGGTAGGGAACACCTTGAACATGTACTTTAATTGCAAGAGCATGTATGTAGTGATATAGAACTCAAACTAAAAATATTTTATGTATGTAAATCTTTCTGAAAAGGGTGCGTGTGTGACACCAAGAATGTGATAAAGGCACCTGTGTGATGCGAGTAACTGAGATCAAGTAATCAAATGAGAATGAGACATCCCCAGGGGATGAGAAAGTAATAAAGGCATCAATGTGAAGCGAGTAAATTAGACATCCCAGAGATGTAAATAAGATTGAATAACTACTGTTGTGGCCTAACTGATATAAGATAGTACTTTACATGGTGAACAACTATATGTAAAGCACATGTTATTTTTGTTATTTGAGGTTTGATTAGAATACCCCACCGACGTGACGGGATACCCACGACTGACTCGGCAGGATATCCGTGACCAGTACGGCGGCCAATCCGTACACTAGTGCGAAGGTCTATCCGTACACAGTAAGCACATCCCAGGGATGTTGAGATGAGATTTAATCCACCGCCTATTGAGAAAGGGGCTAGGGTAGTATTTTCAGGGAATACATATAACAACTGTCTATTTAGGCGACAATGGTGGGTATTCCATCGGGGCTCGATGCTATATTGCTCGGGGATTACTTAAGTTGAAGATTTAAGTTTTACTTTAGGCCTGTTCAGTGTTATTCATGATAAATCAATAATAAAGTAAGACATACAAATTACCAGTAACTTGAATGCAAGTCACCATCTTTTAAACTGTTTTCTAGCAAATACATAGACACATCATGCTTAGAATATCATGGAATATATGTGAGATTTTGATTTATATGTTCATTGTGTTGTTCCCTATTGAGCTAGAATGTAGCTCACCCTTTAGACTATACGTCGCAGGTCCATTGTTAGCAGCGGCTGAGGCTTCGGGAGACGTAGATCCGGGTGATTCGGATTACGTGTTTGGGGATGAGTTGGAGCCTCCTCCCGAGGACTTCTTCCAGGAGACTCTGCTGTGTACTTTGACAAAGAGTAGTTTTGAGAGCAGATTGTACGGCTTGGTATGTCAAGCCTTCATTTTTTATAAACAATATAATTAAATTGATTTATTTCTTTTGGTGAACCATCTGGGGTGATCTGTTTATCACCGATGGTTCGGATCGGTTCTCTGTTCATGCAGTGGCATGAAAGCAGAATTGTCTTTTGTATGTGCCAGTTGGGCACATTAACTTTTTCCGCTTTATGCAATTATTTGCTTTATTTCTTTATTGTTGCTTGTTATACCAATGTTCCGTACATATTCATGGGACACGGTCTGGAGGATCGTGCTGATGGCATGGGTTTCGGGGTATCGAAATTCGGGTTGTCACACTGACCATCAGATTTAACCAAGAGAAAATTTGAATCCTCTACTTCATTGGATCTATCTTCAACACAGGAAATATTTTCAAATAAATCAGCGTTAATCTCAGCAATCACAAATGAATCATGGGCCTCGTGACCTCAGACCTAACCAAATCGACACTTGTCTGGCCCACTGAACCTGAGGGAACTTCGAAGCCTGAAGGAACAATTGGACCTGAGAAACCAAAATTCAAAACAGGAGTCATAGGATTTAAATCAATGGAAATCTTAAAATCTGAGCTACATAACTGAATTTTAGGAGATTTAAGAATATTCGAGAAAGGTGCAAAATTCAAAATATGAACGTAATTAGAAGGTGCAGAGGATAAGATCTCACCCAAATTGGAAGGTGCAAAGGATTAAGAGTATTGCAACAAATCGATTGGTCAAATCTGGTCTCCTCAATCACCATTGTAATTGAAGCATGATTTCCGCGATTGGCAGAAGTACCAACGACTGGAGAGACCGTACTTGTTGCAGTTGGAGATGAGAAGGTGCAGAGGATTAAGAGTATTGCAACAAAACGGTTGGTCAAATCTGGTCTCCTTAATCATCATTGTAATCGAAGTATGATTTCCACGATTGGCAGAAGTACCAACAACTGAAGAGACCGTACCAGTTGCAGCCGAAGATGAGATTCTAACCATCTCATTGGAACTGGCAGTAGGGGGCATAATTGAATTACTAACACCATTCGGAACTAGAGGAGTCTCACTCAGAGAATTTTGGAATTCTAGATCCTTCTTGGCATCTGAATATCAATCACTACTTTAGGATGCCATTCTCTTATGGTAGCAGGTTATTGGTTCATCCCAATACCCTCCTCCTTATAGAACTCAAAAAGCTTTGTAGAATGACTTTGATGCCTACAGATCGAACAAAAATCTAGCATTGATTCATATATATATCACCGACTACCGACCCATTCTTTCCATGACCCAATCAATTGTGTTGTAGATGAATCTTCTTCAAGTCGAGCAAAACACAGACTCTCGCCTCTTAGAGTCTAGTATGATTTTTCGTTTGGTTGTCAATGACAAGGACTTCACCAACAAGACCTGCCACATATTTAAGAATGCGATTATAACAAAAAAGAGGCATGTTCGGCAATCGGATCCAAGCAGGACAAGTTAATCAAAGAATCAGCATCCGTCGTTCGAAAAAAAGGACTCCATTTAAACACTTTCATGGAATAACCCAAAATCTCCGATCTATCCCTTAACCAAATTTTCACCATATCCTCCCTATATATTATTGAAGTTAAAGAGCACATGACGGTGGTCCATAATAGCAGGCTTGCATTCGCCTTTGATTTTCCATTCCTTCATCCAACGCCTAACAGAGTCAATGTCTGGCCTGGCCCCATGCACTCTTAAAGGACAATGGATGAATTTACCGACCAAAGCAAACTAAAAAATCGAAGATCCATATTCAATGTCATCAGATTGAAAATAGATTGCAGGTTCACCAAACTTATTACTTCCTGGAATAAGATTGGCAAAGGAATTCTCTACAAAGACAACTTTTGTGACAGCCCAGACTTTTTCAACCTAAAAATTTTGAGATATATTTTTTCTCAACTTATACCAAATGGAAAAACTCGGACTGCCAGATCGTAGATCACAATCTGATACAGAATAATTGGCACATCCATATGCATACGAAAATGAAAGCAAAGTTATATATGTCATGAATAAAAATCTCCAGTTCTAATAGCTAATATGTACAAAATAAAATAAACACCAGCGATGACTAACCATCACCAACAGTAGTGTACCATGCATGTATAATAGCACGAACATACCAAGCCCGAACTTACCAAAATCCACGATGCACTAAATCTACGATCCCGAAACAGAGTACAAATCCTTATGCGGAAGCTCCTTTTCCTCAAGTATGTAGTCTGGCCTTCCTCAAACCAACACCTGTGACGTATAGTCAAGGTGAGCTAACATCTAAGCTCAGCGGAAAAAACTAATACCAATATTCATCTCATCATATGCATAGATTCAAAGACAAGATCAAAACATTTTCATATTCAAAATCGAAATTGAATTCGAAGGCATACCAATTTGAAAGACATTTTCTTATCAAAATCGAAACTGATTTCAAAGACATTTTCTTAACAAAATCGAAACTGATTTCAAAAGCAAATTTATTTCGATGACGTTTTCTTATCAAAGCCAAAACTTATTTCAAAGACATTTTCTTAACAAAATCGAAATTGATTTCAAAGGCAAACTGATTTCGAAGACATGTTCTCATCAAAAGCATTTTCTTATCTCTGATTTACTAAGTTCACTTGCATTCACTTACACGTCTTATCTTGATTTACTAAGTTTGATTCACTTACACATCTTATCATGATTTACTGAGTTCGAATCATATTCACTTACACGTCTTATCTTTCTTACATAGCTTGCTTACATGTCTTACACATTCGTACTTGGCGTACTTACATATCTTATACATTCTTACCTGGCTTACTTACCTGTCTTATATATACTTACCTAGCTTACTTATATGTCTTGCACATTCTTACTTAGCTTACACTATTTGATTCACGGATATTCTGCCATGCCGATTCGATTTGCTTTTGCATATCTTACACAATTTGATTCACGGATATTTCGTCGTATTGGTTCAATTTTCTTTTACTTATCTTATACAATTCGATTCACGAATATTTTGCCATGCCGGTTCGATTCACGAAGACAGTCGTACCAGTTCGATTCAAGGTTAGCCGCCATGCCAGTTCGATTCACGAATATTTCGCCGTGTCGGTTCGATTCACGGAGACTGCAGTGCCAATTTGATTCACGGTTAGCAGCCATACCGGTTCAATTCCACTCTTGTGGCCCACAATGTACCATATAATCAGCCCATAGCAGTTCACATTGTACTTATAATCCACTCATAGCGGTCCACATTGTACTTATAATCCTCCCATAGTAGTCAACATTGTACTTATAATCCGCCCATAGCGGTCCACATTGCAACTAGGCTTACACGTTCGATTTACTTATATGACCTACACATTCGATTTACTTATATGACTTTCAGGTTCAATTCAAAGTCAAGTTCGATTCAAAGTTTATATTCAATTCATGTTCAGGTTCATATACATATTCAACTGTCCAATGCATTCAAAACTTAAAAGAAAATAAATTCTTAATAATCAAAAGCATTTAAAAAATATAACTGCAAATAGATTCAGCAAAAATCACATTTCCATTTCTAAAAGCATAGATTCGAATGATTCGAAGTTCTTCATGACATTCAGAGTTCAAAAGTCAAAACTAAAAAATCATATTCAAAATTGAAAAAATTCAAAATTTAAAATTTAAATCATAAGTCAAATCATATTTCATTCGATCATATCAAGCATCTATGAAATCAAATAAAAATGTAATTATGTATTGAATTTTTCTCACCTTAACGTCAAAATTGTGCAAAGCCAAGCAATGTCCTATCGATGGCTTTCCTCCCTCAATCTACATCACAAATACACGATGTATTAAGGATTGACCTTAATTACTATTAATCTCGATGTATTTAAGTATTTTCTCAAAACCAAGGTGGAATTGGGCAGGTTCGTGCTAACCTAGAACTTGACCCAAATTCTAACTCAATTGTGACCCCCAAAACATTTTATTTAAAAGTTGGTTAATTCACAAACATTATAGATCTTATTATCGTTTTTCCAACGCCATGAGAATCGCATCAATTGGAGTTCGGAGTAAAAATTTATCGCCAAAATATCGAAGCTGTGTTGGCACTTCAGTCAAAACGTGCTAGCTCAAAACTTTACCCAACTTTTTACTCAATTTTGACTCTTAAAAATTTTTATTCAGGAGTTAGTTAATTCATAAAAGTTGTAGGGCTTGTTGTTTTCTTTCCAATCCCTCAAGAATCATATAATTCTAAGTTCAGGATAGAAAGTTACAACTAAACTACCGAAGTAGTGTCGGCAAGCTCTGTCAAATTCGAACGATCGAATTTCATTTCGATCGATCAAATTTCATTTTGATCGATCAAATTTTCAGACAAATCACATTTCACACTCTTATGTCAAAATCTATCGATCTAATCTAATTTCTATTGATCAAATTTGATAGATTTCACCAGTCCCTTGGGTTTTATCTTCCCAAACCCAATTTTTTCTCAATTTTATATCCTATTCATTCCAAATCACACACAACTAACACTAACTAATTCCCTACAATTTCAACCACTAAAATTGAAGGAAATCTAACCTTTCGAGCTCGTGAGATTTCGGTCACAACCGATCGGAAATTTGAACTCTCTTGCACGTGAAATGGGTTTTGAAACCTACTATCACGCAATCGGAGCGAAACGAACTCAAATCTTTCAGTTCGTTCTCATGAATTAAAACTCCCGCAAGGTTGAGAGCCTTGAACATGCGATGGAGCTGATCTTGAATTAAAACAAAGAGGGTTTGAGGAGAAAAGGGTTTCTCTTGCTCTCAAATCGTTCCCACGTCGATGATCGACGTTTTTCTTCCGAGATCAACCGAAGAAGTTTCGAAGGTGGGATCCACCAAGATGCAAGAGGGTTGGCTCCTTCTCCTATTTCTCTCTAAGAACCCAACCTCTCTCTCTTGTTTCTCAATCGGGTAAGAAAATGAAACTTCCAAAGGAAGTTTCACTTTATATCCAAACAAGCTTGGCTTTGGCGTAAAGCATGCACACCGAAGTGACGTACAAGCTCTCATCATTTGACTCGGTGTGAAACTAACACACCTAAAATAATGTATAAGTTCTCATCGAATGGTCAAAAAATGAGATTTCCTATAACATAATACTGTGAACTTCAAGGGTGTGGTGCATACTGTGCCAAACACGTACACATAGTCGGTGTATAGGTATTTGAAAATTCGGGTTGTTACATTCTTCCCACCTTAAAGAAATTTCGTCGAAAATCGACGTACTGTATTCAAAGATATATGGACACTGGGTAATTCCTAACAAAGGTAGTCATATTGTCCTTTAGAGTCAAATTCATCATTAACAAAAATTAGGGTCAGGGTCATTACATTCGCTCCTCCTTAAAAAAAATTTCGTCCTAAAAAATTCAGCAAAAGATTGTCACAATTAACCATGCTAGCCTCAAGAGAATCGTTCATACACACAAGAACAATTAAGCATGGCACCCATGCCACCACGCAATCATTATTGAGCACAATTTATAAGGAATTCTATCAAATAAGTTATCCCTTGTTTTAAAACTCAACCACATAAATATTTACCACCATATATACCACAGTAGTGAGCACCATACTATAAATCCATAATTATTGCAATCGTGATACTCACAACTATTTCAATGATTATCCCTGCAACAGATTTATCAATCACTATTTAATTTACTTTTTATCCCGCATACAGAAATGTTTATCCTGTATATCCCCCACTATCTTAGCATATTTAGGTACAACTAGATTATCAATCAATTACGACTACCATTGACCTCAATGACTAGTCGAATTCATCCACCCTACAATAGAAAGGCACATTCATAATAATATATCCAAGACAAACTACTTATTACAATAATAAAGATGCTTTCTCTTTTTTCAAAGCATACATACTACTTTTTACAATAGTAAAGATGCTTTCTCACATCTGGATAAACTACTTTTTTCAATAGTAAAGATGTTTTCTCTTTTTTCAAAGCATGTCTTACTTTTTTATTCAAGAAAGATAATGGGAGACGTCATGGCTGACAATTCTGGTTTGTGCCATCCGGGCTGATGATTCTGTGTAGCAACGTGTCCTGGATGCGCTGGAGTCGTTCTTGCTACTGATAGTAGTGGCGTGATCCACTATGCTTCCATACGATTTTCTAGATTGTGGTAGAAAACCGAATCTTCTGAGGTAGGACTATGATGATTATAGTTGTCTTGCATCTCATCTTCTTTGAGCATCGTTGTTTCGATCTCGAGATTCTCCGGGAGGTCAAGATCTTTTCGAGAATCGAACTTTAATAATAATGAAGTTGCTTCATGTTTTTGCTCTTGAGTCCTCATGTATTCAATTGGTAAATTTGTAGTGAAAATTCTCCGACCATCCGATATGTTGAATTGATTATCAGTAGCACGGATTTACCTTGCCATTGAAGAGAATGTTTTAAGAGAATGAATCCAATAGAATTTTGGATTAATGGACATGATGCTTGCTTTAGCCATGGGGTCTTACTTCATCGAACTCGTAGTCTTTAGTTTTATCTAAAAACTAAATTTGATATGGCTGATAAAATTTTTCTTTCGTTCTCCATCCAATTGTGCTTGTGATCCAAAATATATAGTAAACAGTGCGATTAAGATTTTTGGTAAGATGATAGACCATTGTTTTGATCATCATCGGAAATTTCTTGATAGGGTGACTGGGAAATATTAGTTATTTTATTAATCCCTAATCGAGATATTCTTCCATATTATACATAGAATTTTCCGTATAAACTGATAACTTTGGAAGAAAATTTTCATAACATTGAGCTATGTTATAATTATCCATTAAGATCTATTTAATCTTAAACTCTTGATCTTCAATATGTGCTATCAGGGGTTTACTGATATCACATGGCAGAATATATATTTTTTTTCAAACAAGCAAATTCTTTTTAATTTGTGAAAAATGGGGTCTGGATAATTTAAATCCATAAGATCTGCTAATTCTAAAAAGTGATTGATTTATTCAAGAGAGAAGTTTTATGCGAATGTTTCGGAATCCCATGCTATGGATTTAACAAGGGCATTCAAACTATCTTGTATTTTTTCTAGCTTTTGTTCTTTTTCATAAATTTTATGAGAGAGGTTGCTCATGTGACGCCTGAACTGTTTCTTATCATTTAGAAGTTGGTATTTTCAAGCTCCATTTATCTCGT
The DNA here is from genome assembly GCA_021018995.1 of Chloranthus sessilifolius. Lineage (NCBI taxonomy): Eukaryota > Viridiplantae > Streptophyta > Magnoliopsida > Chloranthales > Chloranthaceae > Chloranthus > Chloranthus sessilifolius. Next base: position 143,310,197 of record CM037590.1, on the reverse strand, counting down.
GATAAAGCTTTGGACTTATTCTGGGATTATAGAAATCAAGAACATTATTCATCGAGATACTACTTTGTTCTAGCAAATATTGTGATTGTTGTACTTGATACAAAGTAAAAGCTGATTTAGCTTCATTGAAATTATCGTGAACTTGGTAAAGAGAGTTTGAAAAGTTGATAACTTATTTTTGGCAAGCTAAGAAAGAGGTATATAGTCCGGGGTGGTGGCCTCTTAACACAACATAAGTTTTTCCCACAAAGGTTTTTTCAACATAAGGTTTTCTTATGTTTGGAGGTGGTTGAGAAGAGGAGTTTCCTTCTTCTATCATCTTCTGTCGTTTACAGAGTAAAATCCACTAGTTTAGTGATAACATAAATCTTCTCCCTGTAGTAGATACGCCCACTTTGGTTAGTGGTTTAAACTTGGATCTCTGCTTAAAAAATTAGTCAAAACATTAGTACTTCCTTTAACAACTTCAACTTCAAAAGTATACAGAGCTATTTGATTATATCATTTCAATCTTCTTCCATCTAATATATCTTTTTTATTAATTAAAAAGTCACGAACTGCTTTATTATTAGTTCTGTCAATAAAAACTTTAGGGGCTAAATAAATATGAAATCTTTTAAGAGCAATTTTTATTGCTAATAATTCTTTTTCAAATATAATATAATTCTATTCATTTGGTTTAAATTTTCTAGAATTATAACCACATAATTTTTCTTTACTTTGCATCTTTTTTGTTAACGGTGATTTTCGTGGTTTTATTCCATTAGATTGACAAGAATCTTTTCTTTTCAATCTTCAGCAGGAATGGCCTTCAAGACACATCCCCAATAATTGTCTAAAGCATCAGTTTCTAAGATTAATTTATCTCCGGTTGTTGGAAGATAAACTGTAGGACAGTCTTGGATATCTTATTTTATTTGTTTTAGTAGATCTTTATCTTTATCTGTCCATGTAAATTCTATTTCCTTTTTTAATTTATTTATGAAGGATTTTTCCTTTTTTGCTAAATTTTTCAAGTAGTTTCTTCCATAATTTAACAAGCCTAGAAGACTTTGTAACAGTTTTTTATCAGTTACTTCTTCGGGAAAATTCTTTATTTTGATAATAATATGATCTTGTAATTTTAGACCATCATGTGTTAAAATAAGACCTAAAAATTTTATAGATTCTTTTTTTAACTTCTATTTTTGAAGATGAAAGGATAATTTTATGTTTTTGAAAATTATCGCACATTTGTTTTAAATGTTTTTTGTGTTCTTCTTTTGTTTTAGAAAACACTAAGATATCATCGATATATATCACACAAAATTCTTTGTAAGGGGCAAAAATCGAATCCATCCATCTTTGATAGATTTGTGGAGCAGTATTCAAGCCAAATGGCATGGCATTCCATTGATAATGTCTACATGGAGTACAAAAAGCAGTTAAAGGTTTTGATTTATCGTCTAACTTTAATTTCCAATATCCTGATTTACAGTCGAATTTATTGAAGAATTTTGATCCTTTGATTTGGCTAATTAAAACATCTTTTCTTGGAATAAAGTATCCGTCAAATTCTAAATTTTCATTTAATCTTTTGTAATTTAAAACTATTCTAGCTTTTCCTCGCTTTATTTCAGTATGATTTCTTACTAAGAATGCAGGGCTAGAATGAGGACTTTTTGTAGATTCAATAAGTTTTTTCTCTAATAAATCTTTAATTTGTATTTCAAGTTCGTCTATGTCTATCTTTGTATAGATCATAGGATTTACCCTAATTATGATATTATGTGACGACCCGACTTTTCCAATCCTTAAGGTATAGGAAAGGCCGGTTCACCATCTTATTGATTTCTCAATAAGCCGTATTTCAAACAAAACCGGCAACATAAGCATAGATCTAAATAAAAGCAAAACTAATAAAACAAGAACAAAAGCTTAAAAGCTTTAACAAAAAATATCACCAAGAGGAGCCAGAAAGAACTACCAGTGATGGCCAATCCAAACACCTAAACAATGGCTCCTAATGATGGTTCCTCAAGTGATATCCAAAAAGACAAAATAATGGCCTAAGGCCCAATATTCAGAAAGATTCTAATCCAAAAGTACCAAAATGACTAATCTCGATCAAGGAAGGAACTCCTCTGCTGGGGTCTCCAACTCCTCCTCAGCAATGTAGTCAGAGTCCTCCAAATCACGATCGTCAGGTCCTAAGGCAGTGTCAGCACCTGTGACGTTTAGTCGGGGTGAGCTAACATCGAAGCTCAATAGAGGAAACATGTCTATTTGTATTTCATTATAAGTAAAGGTTTTTCAAAGACAGAAATCGGATCAAATATGGTTTTCAAAATATGCCTTGCAAACTAAATCTCCAATTCTAATTCTGAGGTCAAAACTAATATAAATCATCTGATGTGTTTAAAAACTTATGAATTAACATGCTTCTTGTCTTAAAATTATAACTTAATTTTATCTCCCAAATTACATATAGCATGAGAGCGGACTACGTTACCGATGGGAAACCCTACTGACCATCGTCGTTCATGAACCCATTTTCTGAAGTACAACAAGCCCCTACGTAATGAGGGAAACTTACGCAAAATAGAATTACCGTCAACACGATTGGTAGGATCTAGGGTATCGTTCGTATGTGCCTCAAATCAAATGCAAATGCTAAATATATCAAAGTTTGTATATATAATACCTTTTCAAATTTTCTGAGTTCTTATTCAAAGTTCACATTCGAAGATAAGGTTTGGAAGTTTAAATTTCTGAGTTCTTATTTATATCAAAGTTTCAAAGTTCTTATTTCTGAATGCTTGCAAATAACAAAATTCATGCTTGAAACAAAACAATCTATACTTATAATAGAATGCAAATTAGGTTTAGGGTTCCCCTACCTTAGTTTAGAGTCAAGCGTATCAGAGGCAAAGAAAATGCCCACTCAACGATCTCCAATCTTTAATCTATATTACAAACATTCATGTTTTCACATGTTACCAACTAATTATCATATAAGCCAAAGTTCCTAAAATTTTCTCACAACTAGACGAAACAGGCAAGTTTAAGGTAACGTTGACTCATGTGAAAACTTGTCCCTACTTCATCCTAAATTTTGACTTTTATAATATTTGATTCATGAATTTATCAATTTATGAAAGTTATAGGTTTCGTTGTCTTCTTTCCAACGCCTCAAAAATCGCATTAATCCAAGTTCGAAATAAAAGGTTATGACCGAAATATCAAAGTAGTGTCGGCACATCAGACCAAATTCGACCCTCGAATTCAAATTCGACCCTCGAATTTCCCAAAAATGCATCAGGCTTAAAAATCCAAATTCGACCCTCGAATTTCTCGGGTTTAGAACCCTTTATGTTGCTTCCTTGGTCTATTTTTCCTCTCAAATCTTGTCGGATTTACTTTATTTTTGCACACACACATACACTAAACTAAAACAAGATTTATTCTACAATCTAAACCATTAAAATCAAAAGAGAAACTAACCTTTTTGCCGATTAATCCCACAGCTTTAAGAAATAATGCCGAAGAGGGTTTTGAAGCAAAATCGTCGGATTTCTTCAACGATTGATCTCCATCTCTTCAAAATACAAACGAATATCGTGAGATGATCAGCGTCATAAGCGTTGTGAAAGGTACGGAGTGTGCGGAGCTTGTAGGTGATTGCACAATCGAAATACCACAAGGGTTTCAAAGGTGACGGTGCTCAAATAGGTTGGGTCGGTTCTCTCAACTCTCATTCCCTTTCTCTCTCTACAAAAAATTTCAAATGGTAAAGCTTAGCCATTAAGTAACCAATCTCCTCTCTCTTATAACTGAATGAAAACCTAACTAAATATCAAGGATATTTAGTTGCAAATTCTATCTTCTTATCTTAAGGTTGGGTTTTGGTGTTGAGCGGCACACCGCAAGTCGGTGAACGGCTTTCACACTAACTGTCCAATCACACTCTAAACTCTAATCCTTCCACACAAAGCTACCCAAATATTATTTAATGACTTATTATTAAATAAAACCATGGCGACATTGGTCACCGTGCTGGACATGTGCACGAAATCAGTCAAACTCGGATTCAAAAATATCGAGATATTATATTCTCCCCTCCTTAGGAATTTTCGTCCTCGAAAATGGAGAAGACAAACGAAACAAAGCGCGAAAGAAACCCGTCCAAACCTTTCAGGCGAAACGGAACCGAAAATACAAAACTAAAACAAAAATACATGGGCCACAGTGCGATAGCCTCAAAGGGCACGCAAGTCAAGGGATGGGATCCGTAGTAACCTAGATGTACTGCATGTGGCACCCGAAGGGCCATAGTGGATTGCATCCGTACATGGATGCCTACACTCCGAGTGTCACGTGCCAGGAAACAACTTCACCGTGACTCATGGTGTACAAATCAAAACATAAAAGACACAAAACAGGTGATTTAAGTGATAGGGTCGAGTAAATTGAATCATAAAACGAGATAAATACCAAAACAGAATGCAAAATAAAGAACAACCAGGGATGAAATCACATGCTCAGATATCTAAGTCCATAAGTTCACAACAAAACAAAGATGGCTATAAACTACATGAGCATCCACAGATCAAATAGTACATAACGAAACAAAATGGAGCTTAGCGCTCCATACCACAAAACAAAACTTTATAAGAAATAGCAAAAGATAGAACCGTAAGATTTTAGAGCATCCATAAAAATAAATATAACCCATGAACAGGACAACAAAAATAACATAACAGCACACAGGCTGATCTAGTCCTCCCCCGCAACAGCCTGACCAGCCGAAGCCTGGTCATCGTCTCCACTATACGCATCATCATCATCCGTGCTGTCAGCACCCGCATCTAGAGGTACGCCGGGACCTGCTCCCGATGTAGAAGGGTGGTGAACCGACGCTCGAATGTTTACCATGTTAGTCGCATAGTCTACTGGAAACGCGTGCTGCTTCAAGTATGTCAAAGCCCCGCCATGAACCTCCAACTCCCGACGCATGGAGCTTGTATGATGTGTGAGGTCCTGAATTGGCTGGCTCACAGAAGTCATCTGACGAGTAAACTCTGACGGGGTGAGTACGTTGGTCTGTGGGGGCTGGTCGGGTGCAGGAGCGTCAGGCTCTGCTGCTGCGTGCTCTGCATCCTCCTCATCAGGAACGACTGCACCTTTAGGAGCCTTTAGCAATCTATTGTAGGTTCGATCCTAATCGACCAAACCATATAGCCAGAGGCTAGCTGTGGATCGAGGCTCAGTAGGAGGAACCTCATAAGTTGGTCCCACCCCAAAATTCTCAATCATCGCAGAAATCAAAAGAGCATAGGGAATGCCCTTGGCCGGTGTCTTAATCTGCTTGCCCATCTTCTCACGGGCCTTGATGATACCCTTAAATACAATTTCGGGGGCATTGAACCACCATTCTTTAAAAGCCGAAAACAAGAGCTACTGGATAGGACCCCCCCGCTATTCCGACATATGGCCAAAAGGGTAGAGGGTTGTCTTAAAAACTACAACTAAAAACCACATAGTATCCGGCATGTGTGAACGGGTGATTGATTTGTCGGAGCCGTGATGTCCTTGGGTCATCTGAGCAATGACCGCATGAAACGGGACAGGTTGAGGGAGTGGAGGAGCCAAACCCATAATTGGTGACTGTGTGGTCGGGCAGCGCATTGCCAATTATAGAACCCGGCTATGATGCAAGTATCAAGCCGAAAGTAACTTGTAAAAGTAAACGAAGTAGCTTACAATGTGGCCGGGTTTAGTTCACATGATTAGTAGAGAGTAACATCCACTTATAGACGTATCGCCCAAAATTTTCATGTCGCCTTAAAGTAGGAAGTATTAAGTAGCACACTGAAATTCTACAGACAGAGAAAAATCATATTGCATCTCCAAATGTGTATATATATATATAAATAAGAAGTACATCAAAAAAAGGTCCAAAGTTGAAACATCCTATAGGCATTTTCTCAACAAGGTCAATAAAAAAGGTGCGAAAATTGTTCTTGGAGCTCAGCTTCGCACTCCCAGGTGGCTTCCTCTGGTGTATGATTCCTCCATCTAAAGAAAACCAAAGGAATCCTTTTAGTACGTAGGATCAGCTCCTTGCGATCCAAAATCTGTATCGGGTCCTCGATCACCGCCAAACCATCCTGAAGCTCGATGGTTTGGAAATCAAGCACCTGAGTCGGGTCATGTATGTATCGACGCAGCATCGACACATGGAAGACATTGTGCATGCTGGACAATTACGGCGGTAGCACCACTCGGTATGCAACCTCTACTCGAATGGAGAAATCATTCTTGCTTCCACTCTCCACATCTCGTCTGATCGCCATCAGCTCATCGTCGATCATCTAAAGCTTCCTAATATTCTCGAAGAGCGTAGGGCACAGGACAAGTGTAGCCATCAATACTCCTAAGTCTTTCACATCGAACCGTGAGCTGTCCAAAGCCATATCTTCCAATAACTTCCATCTCTATTTTCGACTAACAAGATGTGATAACTGTGCTGAAGACCTTCTACTGAGAGCATCAGCAATGACATTTGCCTTTTCCGGATGGTACTGGATCGAGCAGTCATAATCCTTCAAAAACTTCATCCATCGTCGCTGCCTCATATTCAAGTCCTTCTGAGTGAATAGGTACATGAGGCTCTTATGATCGGTGAATATATCAAATATTTCATCGTAGAGGTAATGTCTCCAGATCTTCAGGGTGAAGATAGCTGCTGCTAATTCGAGATCATGAGTCGGATAATTTCTCTCATGGTCCTTCAACTGCCTAGAACCATAAGCAATGACTCACTCGTTTTGATTAAACACATAGCCTAATCCCCTTGATTTTGCCCAAGAAGGAAGAAAAATCCAAAGAAACCTTAAAAACCTTGTCAGTGACCATACAAAATTTGACCTTCGAATGTTAAATTCGATGTTCAAATTTTACAGTAACTGTGTACTTCAAAAAATTTCCAAAATTTAAATTTTTTTTTGAAAGTTGGTCTTTATTCTATATCGACCTTTTCAAAGCTCGAACATATTTAACGTTAATCCCAAGCTCAGCCGTAGGGGTGACACCTATAATTTGCTATTATAAGTCATCAACCAAGCTAGACATGGCTCGATTGATCTCATGTCATTTAGCTAAAGTAAACAGAAACATGTAGGTACAATTTTCCAAAATTTGTATACCTGTATGAACTAGAAATATATATTGCAAGCCCAAAATCTTTATAAGAGATTCAGCTCGAATAGCTTATATAAAAGGTGCTACCCTAGTCTTCACTCCGTAAATCAAAATGACTTTCCCATAAGAGGACGAAAAGTTACCACTTTCTTCAGGCAATCAACGCTTGCATGGTAAGTGAATAGACAATCCATTCCCAGTATCACGTCACGTCAAAACCCACTGTATTCAATAATATCAAATCTGCCCTAGTCTCAAGATCCTCCACGCGAATGATGATTGATTTGTTCACGGTATCGGTCTTCACTGAACTACCCATAGGAACTATCACCACTAATATAAAGTCTAACGTCTCAGGCATAATGCCCATATGTGTTGAGAACATCGGGGTAATAAAGGAGTGAGTAGACCCAGGGTCGATTAATACTCATGCCTCAGTTTCACATATGCCAACACTCTAATACAAGTGTAAAGTATTTAGGTTTTATGCCTATGTTTTCAGTTAAGTGTATATAAGATAGCATCATGATATTACCCCAAAATGTCACAATAGCATATAACTTCTAAGGACATTCATCAAATGAGAATAAGGTAAACTCTCGACAATCAATACTGGATTATACCTTGGATGACTTCATTCGTTGGTTTGGCATCGTGTGATGATGATGGTCCCGGAATAGATGTTGAAGCCATATTCCTTTGATTCGGCTCTAGGCAATCCTTCACCAGATGTCCTTTCTGACCACATCTAAAGAGTGCGCCCAAGGCGAGCCTGCACTTCTCCGTCCTATGCTTCTTTCCGCATCTTGCGCACATATCAATCGGTACGAATGAAGAGATACGTAAAGTTTGTCGTACTGTAGATGCTCTAGTTGTGGCCGATGTTGTCGCCTCTCTTTCCAATTCGAGACAGTCTCTTATCAGATGTCCAATGCGTTCACACCTAAAACACGCACCTGTGATCCTTCTACACATCTCTGTCTTGTGCTGCTTACCACACCGTGAGCATAACTCAACCTGTGTGGATGGAGAGGTGTGCGCAGTGTCTCGCAATAACGTGGTGAATAGAGCAGCTTGTCGGGCCATTGTTTTAACCATTGTCGTCAACAGTTGCCTAGTTTGCTAGCGATCATTATCGCCAGTGCGTACAGTTTTGGCTCTTTACGAGGCGCCATATCGATATGCCAAAATGAAACAAAGGTTTCAATTAATAGATAGTCTCGATGTCCTGACAGAACTCTAACACTCATAGCCTATGTTTAGACAGACCTAATGTCCTTTCCCACTTAGAGCTATGGCTCACAGTCTCCCATAAGACCTAAAGCCTAAGCTCTGATACCAACTGTGACGACCCGACTTTTCCAATCCTTAAGGTATAGGAAAGGTCGTTTCATCATCTTATTGATTTCTCAATAAGCCGTATTTCAAATAAAGCCGGTGGCATAAGCATAGATCTAAATAGAAGTAAAGCTAATAAAACAAGAACAAAAGCTTAAAAGCTTTAACAAAAAATATCACCAAGAGGAACCAGAAAGAACCACCAGTGATGGCCAATCCAAACACCTAAATAATGGTTCCTAATGATGGTTCTTCAAGTGATATCAAAAAAGACAAAACAATGGCCTAGGGCCCAATATTCAAAAAGATTCTAATCCAAGCGTACCAAAATGACTAATCTCGATCAAGGAAGGAACTCCTTTGTTGGGGTCCCCAACTCCTCCTCAGCAATGTAGTCAGAGTCATCCAAATCACGATCATAAGATCCTAAGGCAGTGTCAGCACCTGTGACGTATAGTCGGGGTGAGCTAACATCGAAGCTCAATAGAGGAAACATGTTTATTTGCATTTCATTATAAGTAAAGGTTTTTCAAAGATAGAAATCGGATCAAATATGGTTTTCAAACTAAATCTCCAGTTCTTATTCTGAGGTCAAAACTAATATAAATCATCTGATGTGTTCAAAAACTTCTGAATTAGCATGCTTCTTGTCTTAAAATTATAACTTAACTTTGTCTCTCAAATTACATATAGCATGTGAGCAGACTACGTCACCGATGGGAAACCCTACTGACTATCGTCGTTCATGAACCCATTTTCTGAAGTGCAACAAGCCCCTACTTAATGAGGGAAACTTGCGCAAAATAGAATTATCGTCAACACAGTTGATAGGATCTAGGGTATCATTCTTATGTGCCTCAAATCAAATGCAAATGCTAAATATATCAAAGTTTGTATATATAATACCTTTTCGGATTTTCTAAGTTCTTATTCAAAGTTCACATTCGAAGATAAGGTTCGAAAGTTCAAATTTCTGAGTTCTTATTTATATCAAAGTTTCAAAGTTCTTATTTCTGAATGCTTGCAAATAACAAAATTCATGCTTGAAACAAAACAATCTATACTTATAATAGAATGCAAATTAGGTTTAGGGTTCCCTTACCTTTGTTTAGAGTCAAGCGTATCAGAGGCAAAGCAAATGTCCACTCAACGATCTCCAATCTTTAATCTATATTACAAACATTCATGTATTCACATATTACGAACTAATTATCATATAAGCCAAAGTTCCTAAAATTTTCTCACAACTAGACGAAACAGGCAAGTTTAAGGTAACATTGACTCATGTGAAAACTTGTCCCTACTTCACCCTAAATTTTGAACTTTATAACATTCGATTCATGAACTTGTCAATTTATGAAAGTTATAGGTTTCGTTGTCTTCTTTCTAACGCCTCAAAAATTGTATCAATCCGAGTTCGGAATAAAATATTATGGCCGAAATACCAAAGTAGTGTCGGTACATCAGACCAAATTCGACCCTCGAATTTCCCAAAAAATGCATCAGGCTTAAAAATCCAAATTCGACCCTCAAATTTAAATTCGATGGTCGAATTTCAAATTTGACCCTCGAATTGAAATTTGACCCGCGAATTTCTCGGGTTCAGAACCCTTCATGTTGCTTCCTTGGTCTATTTTTCCCCTCAAATCTTGTCGGATTCGCTTTATTTTTGCACACACACATACACTAAACTAAAACAAAATTTATTCTACAATCTAAACTATTAAAATCAAAAGAGAAACTAACCTTTTTTCCAATTAATCCCACAGCTTTAAGAAATAATGCCGAAGAGGGTTTTGAAGCAAAATCGTTGGATTTCTTCAACGATTGATCTCCATCTTTTTAAAACACATACGAAGATCGTGAGATGATCAGCGTCACAAGCGTTGCGAAAGGTACGGAGTGTGCGAAGCTTTTAGGTGATCGCACAATCGAAATACCACAAGGGTTTCAAAGGTGACGGTACTCAAATAGGTTGGGTTAGTTCTCTCAACTCTCACTCCCTTTCTCTCTCTATAAAAAATTTCAAATGGCAAAGCTTAGCCATTAAGCAACCAACCTCCTCTCTCTTATAACCGAATGAAAACCTAACTAAATATCAAGGATATTTAGTTACAAATTCTATCTTCTTCTCTTAAGGTTGGGTTTTGGTGTTGAGCGGCACACCGCAAGTCGGTGCACGACTTTCACACTAACTGCCCAATCACACTCTAAACTCTAATCCTTCCACACAAAGCTACCCAAATATTATTTAATGACATTATTAAATAAAACCATGGCGACATTGGTCACCATTCCGGACTTGTGCATGAAATCAGTCAAACTCGAATTCAAAAATATCGGGATATTATATATTAGGATCTTTTAAAGTTATGGTACAGTACCGTGAACTTTTATACCATAATTTCAGTAGGTTGTCACTAAAATTATCTTTGAGGATAGTGAAAAGCCAATGAGTTTGAGAAAGTTGTGTAATAACCTCACCACGCTTGCTGGGGGCAAAGCCTTTGTGACTTTTAGAGTTATGAACTTGAAGAAGTGGAATGTGGACCAGTTCTTCTTTGAGAGAAAGACCAATAGAACCTATGACTAAGATCATTGGTAAATAGGCAGCAATGAAATTGTTACCTAACAAGAAATCTCCATGCATGTTGGGAAAACATAAAATTTTAGGAATAATGAATTTTTTATCATTAAGCCAAATAGAAATATTTTTTGCTTTTAACTCAATAACAGTTTCTCTTCCTTCAATGCCTTTGACTTTGATTGGATGTTTAATATTTATCCATTTTTCTGAGGGCAAAGCATTGTACCGACAAGCACTTATTGTGGCTCCGGTATCCATTAAGACACGTAAATTATATGGTTTTTAATTTTGAAACATAAAATTTTCTAAGACATACGTATATCGTCTTTTTCCATAACTAGGAGAAAATAAGATTTCAACATTTTTTGATTGAAAATGATAAAGTTGAACTATTTTAGTTCATGAGTTTGTGTTCCAGGTAGGATAGTGTGATGACCCGACTTTTCCAATCCCTAAGGTACAGGAAAGGTCGGTTCATCAACTTATTGATTTCTCAATAAGCCATAAACAAACAGAAGTCGGCAGCATAACATAGGTCTAAGCAGAGGCAAAGCAAAACAATAAGCAAGAACAAAAGCTTAATCAAAACAATATATCACCCTGAGGAACCAGGAAGAACCACCAGTGATGGCCAATCCAACACCTAAAATAGTGGTTCCTAATGATGGTTCCTCAAGTGATATCCAAAAAGATAAAACAATTGGCCTAGGGCCCAATATTCAAGAATAATTCTAACAAAAATACCAAAAGACAATCCAAAAATCAGGGGAATAACTCCTCAGTAGGAGTTTCCAATTCCTCCTCAGGAATATAGTCGGAGTCCTCCGGATCAAGATCGTCTGCTCCCAGGTTAGTCTCAACACCTGTGACGTATAGTTGGGGTGAGCTAACATCGAAGCCCAATAGAGGAAACTTATCTAAAGCATGCTATCATAAGTGAAGGTTTTTAAAAGACAAAATCGGATCAATAAGGTTTTCAAAAGATGCTTTGCAAACTATATTTTCAATTCTAAATAGAAAGTCAAAAGCTGATTCAATGTGTCTCATGTTTTCAAAATTCCAAATTAGGCATGCTTCTTGTCTTAAATTTATAACTTAATTTTATCTCCCAAATTACATATAGCATGAGAGCAAGGTGTATTATCGATGGGAAACCCTACTGACTATCATTGTTCATGAACCCTTTTTCTGGAGTGCGACAAGCCTCTACGCTATGAGGGAAACTTGCACCAAAATAGAATTACCGTCAACACGGTTGGTAGGATCTAGGATTTCGTTCGTATGTGCCTCAAATCAAATGCAATGCTAAACATATCGTATATTATGTAATTAATACATTTTTTGAATTTTCTGAGTTCTGATTCAAAGTTCTCATTAAAATGAGATTCGGAAGTTCAATTTCTGAGTCCTTAAATCAAAATTTCAGAGTTTTCAATCATGTCCAGTTTCATCAAAATTTAGATTTCAGTGCTTACTATGAGTAACCAAAACTCATAATATAATGTACATCAAGTTAAGGTTCCCCTACCTCAACAAAAAGCGGTCCAAAAATAAGCAAGGCAGTCCTCACAATGGACCTCCATTCAAACCCTACAAGGATTAACACTGCAAGTGTTAATAGTGGTCCAAAAGTCAAACCCGAAAGCTTGCCGATAAAAATTTCAGACAAAAAAATTCAAAGGCTAGAAATAGGGCAAAATTCGACCCTCGAATTTTCAAAAGTGCATCAGGCTTAAAAATCTAAATTCGACCCTCAATTTTCAATTCGATGGTCGAATTCCAAATTCGACCCTCGAATTTCCCAGGTCTGTGTTTGTTCAAAATTGGATCTTCAGATCCATTTGCTTAATCAACCACAATCTGTTTTTCTCTACAAATTACACCATAAATCTACTCTAAGCAAAGCACAAATTATTTAACTCAAAAGAGGTTTAAGAGCCTACCTCTTGAAGTTTAGTCCGTCAATCCCGTTGCACTAATCTCAAGCATCGGAACTAATCTTCAAGGTTTAATCGATATGGACCTCTAACTCAGTCCATTCTAACCTTGCTTCAAGAGCACAGGTCTGGCCCACACAGAACTATCCTCTCCCCTATCCTTCTCTTTCAATGGCTTAAACCGATCATAAATTCAATACTAAGTTTATCAATGGTTGGGATGGGGAGAGGAATTCACAATCTCTCAATATCTAAGATCAAGGATAAGGGCAAGGGTTGCAAATCCAGATTCAACCGAGTGAGAGAGAGAAGTGAAACTTCTCTTCAAAGCCTCTCTCTTTATATATAAAAAAAAAAAACCAAATATCTAGATTTTTGTAATTACAACTCTATCCACTTAACTTAAAACTACATCCAACGTTAAGCACATATACAATACTTAGCGTGTAAGTTACCAAAAACAAAACATCCACAAGTCCGAAACAAAAATCCTTTGGTCACAATTCTCATCATACCCTGAGCTATCCAAAAACCCCGAAATATCCCACAACTTTTCTCGGGCATGCTTGCCGAGGTAAACGAAAAACAGGTCTAAAATAGGTCCAAAAAATATCAGGGATATTACATTCTCCCTTCCTTAGGAATTTTCGTCCTCAAAAATGTAAAATCAACACATAACAGAAAGCCGAAAAGCAACGCATACCACAAAATAAAAACAAAAATAAAAACATGGGCTACAATGCGATAGCCTCACAGGGCATGCAAGTCAAGGGATGGGATCCGTAGTAACCTGGATATACTACATGTGGCACCAAAAGGGCCATAGTGGATTGCATCCGTATATGGATGCCTACACCCCGAGTGTCACGTGCTGGGAAACAACTACACCGTGACTCATGAAAACAAGATGAAATCAAAATGCAAAGGTGAATAAGTGTGAAGCATAAGTGTAGAAATCCAGAATAAAAGAACATGATCCCACCACACAACAACAGAAAGAGATATAAAGGTACATGCCCACATACCAAAAGCCATAAGTTCAAAATAAAACCTAAGAGAGATATATGACAAGATCCACAGTGAAACAATTTACAAAACGAAACAAAACCAAAGCGGTCTCGCCAATATCCCAAACAAAAAGTATAAAAGAAATAGCAGAGATAGAACCACCAGGTTCTAAATAATCCATGCAGTAGAAAAATAAGTACAAGCCCAAAAAGAATAAAAAACAACATAACAGCTCAAGGCTGATCTAAAACTCCCCCGCAGCAGCTAGACTAGCTTGAACCTAGTCACCGCCTCCACCATCAATATCATCGTCGTTCGAACCATCAACACCTGCATCAGTAGGCATGCTGGGACAGGCGCCCAATGTCGAAGGGTGGTGAACTGATGCTCGGATGTCGGCCATGTGCGTGGCATAGTCCGTGGGAAATGCATGATACATCAAATAGGTGAGAGCCCCATCATGAACGTCCAACTCTCGACGCATGGAGCCGGTATGCTATGTGAGCTCCTGAATCTGCTGGCTCACTGCAGTCATCTGGCGAGTGAACTCGGACAGGGTGAGTACATCATCTGTGCAGAAGGTACTTCTTCATCCTCATCCGGTATGACAACACCTTTGGGAGCTTTAAGCAGCCGATTGTACGTCCGACCCCAACTGACAAGGTTATATAGCTTTAGACCGTCCATGGACCACGGCTCAGTAGGGGGAATCTCATATGTTGGGTCTGCACGATAATTTTCAATCATTACCGAAATTAAGCGAGCATATGGGATGCCCTTCTTCGGTTTCTTCACCTATTTGCCCATCTTCTCCATAGCTTTAATGATCCCCTTAAATATAATTTCTGGGGTATTGAACCAACGTTCTTTAAATGCGGCGAATAAAATCTGCTAAATGGGACCTCGGCGCTCAGATTTATGGCCGAATGGGTAAAGGGTTGCCTTAAAAATCATGTCAAGAATCCACATCGAGTTGGGCATTTGTGACCGGGTGATATCCTTACCAGACCCATGATGCCCTTGGGTCATTTGTGCCATAACCTCATGAACCAGGACAGATTTAAGGAAAGGAGGACCCAAACCCATAGTCGATGAATGTGAGGTCAAGCAGTGCATTGCCACAGCAATGTCCTCTAGGTCGAAGGCGTAATCACGCCCATCTATCGTGGTATAGATTTTCTTCCCATCCTCTCGGCGCATGCGCTGATAGAACAAGCGTACGATAAAAATGGTCACTAAAAGCGGTACAAAGAGAAGTCAATTGAGCTTTCTCCAAATAGTCGGAAGCCGATTGAGTAGTGGTCTGTTGATCGAATAATTCAGGATGAAAGACCCACTCAGTAGCAAAGCCCTTGATGCTCCAAAATTCATTTGGTTGCTCTCTAATTGGTGGGGGCACAAGTTGCACAGGGGTTGGAGTTGGCTAGGGTGGTGGCTGAGCCGATTGTGAAGGTTGGCTTGAAGAGCCAGCTCTAGAAGCCGGTCTTTTGGAGGTAGGGACACGGGTGGAAGGTTGTTTCTTGGCTCCCATGGGTAAAAAAAACAAACAACCAACCCAAAAATATGACAAACTGAATTGAAAAAGCCACAAGAATGAGGGTTTTATCTATGTCGAGAACCCCCAAATTGGTTGCTAAAGCTTTCAATCCATTCCCAAAGTCAAACCGGGTTGAAGCCTCCTTGGTGTCCAGCCAAAATCGCAAGAAAGAAACATAAAGAGCACAAAAACCCCAAAAACCCCAAACCCTAACTCTGTTTGCAACAAGCGAAAGAAAACAAATGACAGAACCCTCAAATTCGGGTTGTCATAACCCGATAAATTCGACCCTCGATTTCAAAATTGACCCTCGAATTTCCAAAAGCTTGCAAGGCTTAAAATTTTTCCTCAAACTGGTTGGGTACTGTTTATACAAAATTGACCCTCCCTTTTGGAATTCGACCCTCGATTTTCTCGATACCTATTGCCTTCAAAAATTCAAAAGTTTTGAATTTTGGTCCATTTTCGTGGGTCCGAATTGACCCCCCCTTGAGCCCTTTTCATGCCAAATATAGAACCCGGCTATCACGCAAGTATCAAGCCTAAAGTAATTTATAAAAGTAAACGAAGTAGCTTAATATTTGGCCCAATTTTTTCACATGATTAGTAGTGAGTAACATCCACTTATAGACATATCGCCCAAAATTTTTATGTCGCCTTAAAATAGGAATTATTAAGTAGCACACCAAAATTTTACAGACAGAGAAAAATCATATTGCACCTCCAAATGTGTATATATTTATATAAATAAGAAGTACATCAAAAAGGTCCAATGTCTAAACATCCCATTGGCATTTTCTCAACAAGGTCAATTAAAAAGGTGCGAAAATTGTTCTCGGAGCTCAGCTTCGCGCTCTCAGGTGGCTTCCTCTGGTGTATGATTCCTCCATCTGACGAGAACCAAAGGAATCCTCTTAGTGCATAGGATCTGCTCCTTGCGATCCAAAATCTGAGCCGGGTCCTCGATCACCGTCAAACCATCCTGAAGCTCGATGGGTTGGTAATCAAGCACGTGAGTTGGGTCACGTACGTATCGACGCAGCATCGACACATAGAAGACGTTGTGCATGCTAGATAACTGCGGCGGTAACGCCACTTGGTATGCAACCTCTCCGACTCGGCCTAATATCTCAAAAGTCCCAACGTACCGAGGACTCAGCTTCCCTCTTTTGCTGAATCGCATAACGCCTTTCGTAGGCAAAATTCGAACAAAAATATTGTCGCCGACCTGAAAATCAATTGTTAGTGACAATTTCATCGCGGAATACGTATTAAGTGTTTAATTGCACGTTAACGTACTCAAGCATACCTGAAAATCCACGTGTCTCCACTTGAGATCGGCGTAGCTCTTCTGACGATTTTGAGCTACACGTAGTCTCTCGTGAATCAACCGAACCGTCTCCATCGTACGCTCGACTATCTTAGGTCTTATAATGAGCTTCTCACCCACTTCTTCCCAGTTCAACGGCGATCTACACCGTCGTCCATATAAAGCCTCGAACGGTACCATACCAATGCCAGCTTGAAAGCTATTGTTGTAAGTGAACTCGATCAGAGGTAAGTGATGGTCCCATGACCCATGAAAATCCAATATGTAAGCTCTCAACATGTCCTCTATGATCTGATTCACTCGTTCAGTCTGGCCATCCGTCTGTGGGTGAAATGTTAAACTGAAGTCAAGACGAGAACCCATTCCTTCTTGAAACTGCTGCCAAAATTGTGAAGTAAACAACGGATCCCTGTCAGACACAATACTAGCTGGTATCCCGTGCAGTCGAACAGTCTCCTTGAGGTATAACTCTGTAAGTCTACTGGTTGTATATGTAGTATTGTACGGTAGGAAATGAGCAGACTTGGTTAACCGATCAACAATGGCCCAGATGGCATTGTTCTTCCTCAGTGTTTTCAGCAAACCTAGGATGAAGTCCATCTAAATGGCTTCCCATTTCCACTTAAGTACAGGTAAAGGTTGCAATAAGCCCGCTGGATTCTGATGATCAACCTTACACTACGTCAAAATAGATGAAATAAGACTGCCAAAAGCCGTCTTATTTTTTAAAAAGGACGGCTCAAAACCGTCTTCACGTCCGTTCTTTTCATTGGTGTCTTAAATATACAAGACGGTCATAAACCGCCTTATAATCCATAAATAAGACGGTCGAAAATGACGGTTTTCAACAGTCCTAATATAAGACGGTCCGAAGCCATCTCGTAATAACCAATAAAGGACGGTCATCGACCCTTAATTTTATTTTTTTTAAATTAAAGGACGGTTAAAAACTATCCTTTATCGAACACTCTATTAGAGACGGTCATGGGCTGTCTTATTTATTATATCAAACAGTCCTTCATGAACCATCCTATTTGAATGATGGTCGAAATAAGACGGTCATGAGCTGTCTTATTTATTATATCAGACAGAAAATAAGACAGTCTTAGGCAGTCCTTTTTTAAAAATCGTAATAAAAAAATATTAATAATTCTGGGAAGAGCCTGTACCTCAGAATACCTTGCTCATCCATCAAAAAATTACAAATAGACATAAAAAAAAAATACTTCACAGTAAAACAACAACTCTACCCTGCTTATCGAACGAAAATTTACCCTGCTTAACAAACAGAAAATCACAAATGAGTATAATAAATATTTTGAACTAAACCACAAATTTACCTTGCTTTTCCAATATAAAAAAAATTGAGACTAATTTAACAACATATTGGTTTGAGTACATAAAAAAATATATATATGGTATATGTGCTCTTCTTCATATGTTATGACTCCTCAAAAAAGACACATGTCTACACATTACAACAAAATAATTTATAAAAAAAAAGAAATTCAGATATACTGAAGTGTTTCGAAAACTTCATAAATAATATACATATCTATGGCTGAGAATTGGCCGAAATTTCGGAAACAAAATCCGATTTTTTGAACCTTGCACTAGGCCCAATTGTCCTGCACTCATCTCTGTATATGTGCAGGAGAGCCTCCATTGCATCATAGAATTGCAGATATATCTTCCTCTCATCTATCTTCCTCAATTTATCTTGCTTTCTCTGAACAAAGCCATGAGAACAACATATTGAAATAATGGACCAAAAGCCAACAAAGAATGTGGTAATTTTGAATATGTAGATTGATCAATTGTGAGGAAGGTTCAAGGAGCACTTTTGATATTGAACTGGCCAGTTCCCAAAATCAATGGCCAGTTCCCAAAAATTGCCTAGAAACTAATTGCAATTTCAAAATATGGGAGTTAGAATAAAACATGCTAGCACCATGAAGAATACCTATCTTTTTCCAAATTTTCCCTTTATACTGTTGAACAGCTCTGCACAGTAGTTTATCTAGCATGAATGCATCAAAGATATCCATCCTACCAACGTATATAAAAAGAGGAAAAAACATGTCCAAGGTATAAGTGAAGTGAAGCATAAAATGAAAAAAATCTAAAATAAAGAAACATACTAGTGAATAGTTTAAGCGGACATGCAAAAATAGTCCAGTGTAGGTGACTTCAATTAAAAGACTGATTGCTAGTTACTCATGAAGAAAGAAAGAGTGTGGAGATAAGTCTTCTTTTTTTTTTTAACATTTCAATCTTATAAACTTGAAAAGAGTCACACTTTCTTTCCTAAAGAATTATAAAATATGGAGTAGGGTTCCTATAGTTGTGAAAGCTTTGATCATTTTAATGGCATAGAGAACAAAATGAGAAAAGCTCAAGAGAAGCAAATCCAACCTACAAAACATCATCTAAGCATGGGAAAAGGGTATGAACTTATATCAATATCAAGTAATAAAACAAAACATTAAATAAATCCCTCTGTTTCCAGTTGAAACCTTGCCAATTAAATGTAAAACTAAAAGGGGAAGCGGGAAGATTTTCCAAACAAAATATGGTAAGTTGGCAGTATATTTGATCCCCCAAATTACATGAACAAAGCACAATCCACCATAATTGAACTCCACCTCATCTGTCCAATGCCCCTTTGTTGAACGGCTTGTAGGGCCACATGTCCTACAAAAACATAGGGATTAATGTACTATGTACATCACTCAATTAAAAAAAATGTGCAACAAGTTTAATCATCCTAACAAAAAAAATTAAGATTAAGGGAGGAAAAAATAAAGAAACGGTGAGCAACACCAAACATATATGCTGAGTCTTAAGCCAATAAAGCACTGATAATGAGATTTTAACATGTGTCAGACTCACATTTCACACACCAAGTGGAGTCACGTGTCATTGACATATAATCAGCATTGTGAACATGCCTAAATTATTATTGGGACAAAAAGTTGTGCCTCGCGTTGAAGGTTATCTGAGTTAGGCTATGTGTTCCATCATTTCATAACATTTCCTACATGTTTCCTAATATATTATAGCTTTGAAACTTCATATGAGAAATTAAGTGGGACTTGCCTCGAGTTTTAGAACAATTAAAAACTCATCATCTACTGCTTGGTGATGTAAAAATTATACTATAGTTAAATAATCTATTTATCAATATAAACTGCAGTTACTATTTTCATCATCAAAGTCACATACTACAAATAACTAAACTTCATTTGAGCAAATTAAATGGGTCTTGCCTTGAATTTTAGGACAATAACAAATACATCATCTATTTATTGCTTGGTGAGATAAAAAATATACTATAGTTAAATCATCTGTGTCAATAGAATCTGCAGTTACTATTTTCACCATCAAAATTTCATACAACAAACAACTTACAGAAATCATGTGCTTGCAGTCAGGCAAGTAAATAACACCGATTATTACTTCGGCGTGCCCCACTGCTTGAGTGACTAGCTCTCCACTGCTAAAGTCATAGATGCTCATAGACTTGTTAGAGTAGGAGCAAACCAGGTAGCTGCCACTTGGGTCTACACTAACCTGTAAAATGTATTTTATTGGTATAAGAAAATAATGGTGCGGACATGGTGATGGTAGCAGTTACTTGGTGGCCGTCATAGCAATCTTTTGTGTGGAAGATTGGGGCAAAAAAGGATCTCCGAAGCAATCAATGGTTTTGAAGGGGTTGCACATGTAGGCGCTTTCAAAAAATGTGTGGGCGCTAATAGAGGTACCCTTCCATCAACCATTAGACTTTTTTTTAACAATTCCATCAATCATTAGACTTTTTTACTTCACAGAGACAACTCATGAAAAGAGAAGAAAAGGAATATTTACAGATGGGAAAAAGAGGTGAAAAGAAAATCAAATATAGATATAAGTTTATATCATCTAGAAATTATCAACTTCATGTTCAAATTTGTATAGGAGACTTGTTGGTTGTCCCCTGGAAGTGGTTCATTTTCATAAATTACTCACACTGTCAAGGAAGCAATCAGATCCGCATTGGAGAAGCTCAACCCTGCATTGTATTGTGCTGATTCCAGCATAGTCATGCAAGTATTGCAGCTCCACCTGTAACCACCCCAAAAAAAATATATCAATCAGACAATAACTTCTGACGATCATGAACAGAACAATTTCCTTTCATTTGTTCCAAATTAGATATAAAGTTACAAGTGTGGCATGTGGAAATTACGTGCTACATGAACTAAAGTTTAAACCTAAAAGAGAAACATTACAACATAAAAGGGAGAGCCCAAACAGAGGGAAACAACAGAACTTCAATTTTATAAGTGTTATTTTTTATTTTCAATTTTATTTTTATTTTTCTTCCTTATGTAAAAACCCGGTAGTAAAACTATGGTGGATGCATGACCAAACTATCTACCAAAAGTTAAGACCTTAGTTTAAGAGCATTTAAAGCATTTAAAATATTCGCTACAGCTCGTCGTGGGTGATGAGTGGGATGAGTAAGACACTATGTATACCATGAGACAAGATTAGAACATCAATTGTAACTAAAAAGGATACTTCAAAAAAATTATACCATGCGGTACGGTTTCGGGTCAAAGCTTGCATCCCTAGACAATAGTAACCAAGTTCATATTCACTAATATTCAACAGAGATCAGTTCAGTCTAATTCGGGTAAATTTGGAAGGATTATGAAAAAATTCAGGAAATTTGAGAATTATAAAATAATAATAATAAATTCTTAAAATATACGAAAAAACAAACTTAACCTATTTGAAGTTAAAAATGATGCTTTTAAGCAATAGAATTATTGCATTGCATATCCGAATTAACAATCCATAATTATAAATTTAAAGAATAATATAGAGAATGATTGAAGCATGTATCACAAACATAGAAATAACGAAAATTCCACAAATTTTAAAAAAAAAAAAAACAATTGGAGAAATGTTGAATCGCCCGAATATTTGGTGAGAAGTTTAGAAGACCACCTATTTGGAATATTTCGCTGATGATTAATTCGTAGAATTTTGTGATAGGGGTTTAGACTAGTCTAAACCTAACTGTACCAGGCCTAAACAGAGTTTACAACTTAAATGGGTCAGTTCAGGACCCAGTTTCGAAAAAAAAAATTTAGTAAAATTTGGGGATTATAAAAAATAATTATAAATTCTTAAAATGTACAAAAAATAAACTTTAACCTATTTAAAGTTTAAAAACATGTTTTTAAGCAATAAAATTAGTGCATTGCATAACCCACATGCATTAACAACCCATAATTATAAATTAAAAAAAAAACAATACAGAGAATGATTGAATCGTGCATCACAAACATAGAAATAAGGAAAAAATTTGCTAAATTTTGTAAAAGATTCTGGGGAACTGCTGAATTGGTCATATAGTCGGCGAGAAGTATAGCAGACCACCTATTTGGAGTATTTCGTCGATGATTAATTCATAGAATAATATTGTGATAGAGGCCTTGACTAGTCTAAACCGGACAGTACCAGGCCTAAACAGGGTTCACAGCTTAAATAGGCCAATACAGGCTGGGTTCAGGCCCCCATTTAACCCCCCTCCCTCCTCCACCGATAAAAAAAACTAACTAACAAAACAAAATCCATACGCAAAAAACACCACTATTTTTCTACATTTAGATGTAGTAAGTTGAAAGATTGGATAGGCACAAGGAAATGTGGTCCACCTAAAGAAGAGTATAAAGTTTCTTCTCTATATAACTGCCTTGCATTCAAGCCTTTCCACAACCAGGTGTCAAAGACATTTAAAAGATCTCACAAGTACAACAGAATCCCCAGATGAAGGAAGGAACGCTCCCCATTAAACACACAAACACAGAGAGATGAATAATATACACACCTTTCGATCCTCATATTGAAGAAGATTGCATAAAGTGGGAACAACCACCAAGACAAGAGAAGAACAATCTAAAGGAAGTTTCGAGCATATGTTTGGATCTGCAAAAATAAGTTTTCATAAAAAATAATTGCGATTTATATGAATTATTTTACAAATATTTGGATATTAATGATGATATCCCTTTCCCCTCCTCCTTTTTCCGGGCTTGGACCGGCAATGCAAACAACATTGCATTGGCGGAGTTAAAAAGGGGTTAAATAATATAAATATAACCTAACATTATCTTAATTTATAGTAAAAACACAAAAAAGATTTCAAGAAAATGATAAGATATGTCTCAATAGGTCTAACAAAAGTAACATAAAGTTCAGAAGATGCAACAGGCATGTCCAGCAGATAGAATCTAATAAAATTGGGTCTTACGGGTGGGCCACTGAATTATACTTCCTACTGTATTTCCTAAGGTCCCTTCTTCTTCTGGCAATTGCACATCAGGAAAGAAGACAGTATCTACAATGATGTCATATAAACACTCCTCAGCATGTGTCGCTGATAGTCTTCCTTCAGCGGCGATATCTTGCCTCCATATCAATTTACAACGGCCACCTTGTTGTGTTGAAGATGTGTTCGTTGGGGGATCCTATAAATAATATTATTAAAATATTACATTAAAGCGAATATTGGATAATATAAATAAATATTAAATTAACACCTGCGAAGATGAACCCATGCTTTGGGGTGGAAGGTGTTCGAATATTGGAATGAGGGGCTTGCGAATTCCTCATCCACTCCTGCAGATGAAGTACTGTCTCTGATAACTTACTATATTACAACTGCAAGGTCTCCTGAATTGACTGTTATTTTCGTATCGTGCTCATATAAGGCCTTGTGTACTTGACCCGAGTCTTGGAGGCACCAAAACCCATTCCCTTCACCTAGCCTCTTGAATCAGGACCAAGTATCTATATAAATAAAATTATTAGTACATATAGAACAATTTTCAGTAAAATAAAAAGAAAACTCACAGTGGCAACAGTGTCATTGTCTAAATCTTTCTCAGCAGATTCAGGATTTGAAACATGTAAGGCCTTTACTGCAATCTATAAGATAAATGCAAAATAGTGAAGATATATTTAGAGATTAATCCAAATGATATTATTCTTACCACATGCGGGTCCAAAGCGGTGCCATCTTTTCCCGAATGGAAAGTCAGCCACAAAGTTGTCCTATCAGGACTCTTCCCAGTTTTCTCCCTCTGCTCATAAAGGATCAACAACATAGATAAGAGATTGTTTAGTGATTAATGAAATATTGTTATTATAAATAATAATTCCATACCAATTCTTCGGCAACTCTGGCCTGGCCCTTTCTGCCGGAGCGGTGAATACTTTTCATCCTTTTTCTACTCTGACTACCCGATGAACTCTTTGATTGGTATTCGGGTGAGGAAAAGTAAGTAATAAGCCAATTCCAATCTTCCTCCCTAACACCCGGTGGCGTATTAGCTTTTCTCTCTGTATCATTACTATATTTTTTATAGTGGTTAGTATATAGTGTGCTCTTCCACTTTTTCCATAGGTCTCTCACCTTAGACATGAACCATCTTTTCCTTTCTTCCAGAGTAATATATTCAAGCTGGGAACAAAATCATTTAGTTAGTAGTAGTTGAATATTTACTTTAATTAAAAAATTAACGGGACATAAGTGATTCAAATATACTCACAGCGACGACATTCCAAACTTTCTCTTTAACCTCCAAGGGAACTTCTTTCCACTTTTTTATAGTTGGAGAAACGTACATCCTCATACTACAACCAATGCATGAGGCCATTTGCGTTGCATGAGGCCCTGTGGGGCCAGAACTATTGAAACTTACGTCAATAGGGGCCATATATCACTGTCATTATATAATTTCACCAATTAAGATAGTCATATGAATCTAAAATATAAAGTATTAATAAATATAACAATCAAACAATCAATATAAAGATAACCACTTTAAATTATAATTTGGAAAAATTTAACCATTGCACACTGATCAAACAATCAATAACAAGTTCTATGATGTCTATGTCACTCAAACTTATAATGATAAATGGGGAAAAAGTCAACAATGAAGATATACAATACTATATTTTTATGGGAACAAAATTAATCTTTACATATTGATCAAGCATTCATCCTTGCACATCTTCTATGTTATCGTCTTCTATGGGTGAGAAAATTTCATTCATTCTTATTTGGAAGACTAATGGGTACTCATAGGCATCTTCTATGTTATCGTATGTTGTCTTGGAGCATCCAAGACAACATACGATTTCTCCTTCTCAGGCTTCATATGATCTTCGCAGTAGAATACTTGAGTTGCCTGAAAAGCAAGGATAAATGGTTCATCTTCTTCTTTTGTCTTTCTCTGTAATCTATCTAAATCAACAATCCGTAAATTTGTATTTGGGTCAACTTTACATCCATTGACACTATCATCAACACGTACTCAATCACAGTAAAATACTGTTTCTTTGAAGTCATAGTAATCCAACTCCAAAATTTGTTGGATTATACCATAGTACATGACATCCTCAACCATGGGGTTCGTGCCCCTAGGGCTTGACACATGTGTAGTTAAAGCCTCCAAGGAGACCCCGCTATTTTGTGTCGTTATATTCTTTTCCGACTCGGCTGTATGAAATTCATACCCATTTACAAAATATGCATTATATGAAATTATTGTAAACTTTGGGCCATCAACAAGTCTTTTCATGGTAGAATTTTTTACGATTTGTAATTATTGCTTAAGCCACAGAATGTATTCCATAACCATGTCTCTACGCAGATTACTTCTACCCTAAGTAGTAGGTATGTGGCTTTGTCGGTATGACTGGTACTTCCTGCACGTGAAAAAAATCATGATTGTGAATGTGAACTAACCTAACTCATAAACTATTTATATAAATAATTGAAATCTTACTTTTCCCACTCGGCATTGCCTGCAAATTGGCTCAATACTCATTTCCTTCCTTGTTGGTACTTTATATTATCAAGAAAATATTGCTTTCCTTTTTTATCTATAGGATAGTCGCATTCATTTTGATCATCCAAACGCCCTCACTTATGACTTCCATTACTACCGTCGGGGATGAAATTTATTGAGTATGTCATTGCCTCATCCACTAGGTAGCACTCTGTAATACATCCCTCTGGATACATTTGATTCACTACGTATCGTTTATACGTTTTCATCATCCTGATATATTTGTTATTAATTAGAATTAATATATAAGAAGTCAAACTAAAAATAAACATATGTCTGAATGGTTTATTACCTTTCAAAAGGATACATCCATCTATATCTAACAGGTCCACAAATTTGAGCCTCTTCCACCAAGTGCACAACAAGATGTATCATAGATACAAAAAAAGAAGGTGGGAAGTACATCTCGAATATGCATAATGTTTCGACTATGTTTTCTTTCATCTTCAATAATTCTATACGGTTTATGACCTTCGAACATAACACATTGAAGAATATTGACAAATTTTGAATAGCGGCACGCAATGCCTTTTGATCTGGCTTTTTAAAAGCATGCATCAGTAAAACGGGTAGGAGTTGTTGCATGAGGATGTGATAGTCGTGTCACTTGAGATTTTTTAGTTCCCCATTGATCGGTGCTGAAATATGACTATATTTCATACCTTAAATCCTACACTTAGCCGTTCGATGAAAGTATTTGATGGTTGTTGTGAGGTTTTGATGATAACAGGTGTTTCTGACCTTTGGATCTTCCAAGTGTATAAAAGAAAGAAATTAAAGGCTACAAAAGAGCTATGGACACCAAAGAAGCGCTGAAATCCGTGAAGGGAATCAAACTCCATCAAGAAGGGGAAGATATTGAACTTGCCGCGAGGAACAAAGTGTAAATAAGCCTTCGCGCAGTTGGAAGAAATGGCCGCATGTTCCGCCACACACTTCAACCTAGCGACTACAGTCAACCTAGCGCCATTCAATTCAACTTAGCGACTACAGCATTTCAACCTAGCGATGACTGATGAATAAAAGCAACCACGCGACAGTGAAAGTATCCTTCTCCAATTCAACCACGCGAAGAGCACTATCCAACCCAGCGAGGAGAAATCTAACCTAGCGAAAGTCTGTGCATTTCAACCTGGCGACTGTTTCTGCTGAGGGCATATTGGAGATTTCCACCAATTAGGGCATCTACTTCCAACTAGTGTCAATCGATTGAGACATGAAATTCAATCGATTGAGACAAAAAGGCAAAAGTGTCCTAAAGGTGACTAAACTAGTGTCAATCGATTGAGACATGAAATTCAATCGATTGAGACAAAAAGACAAAAGTGTCCTAAAGGTGATTAAATTAAAAGTTCAATCGATTGAGATTTAAGCCTCAATCGATTGAGGCAATTAGGGTTAGGTTGAATCGGCTATTATAAATAAGAGGCTGCGGCATTGTAAAAGGGAGCTTTTGAATAGAGGGGTTTTTATTCTGAGAAAATTTGTGTAATAATTTGCCAAGAGAGACTTTTGTAGAGGGTTTTCTTAGAGTAATAAAATTGTGTTGAGATTTTCCGAGAACATATTTTATTTTACACCTTCTTTGCTCTTTAATTTGGGAATGGTTTTGAATGAAATTGAAGATCTTGCACCAAGGATGAGAGGCTAAAGGCTGTAGATCAAGGAGGATGCGATCCCCAGATAAGTACCCATATTTTATGTTTAATGCCATAGTTTGATAATTTCATCATCAAATCGTTTTTCTCAAAGTGTAGTGATCATGTTTTTATTGTTTTGATCTAAAATACCATGAGATACGCTATGCTTTTCACATGATTCATACCGCGATTAGGCTGAGTCATTGTTTTTAGATAGGGTATGCCGGGTTAATGATCATGCTTAATTACTAGTCATGTTTCTCTTAGAATGATGGTGTGTTTGATGTTAATAAAATTGTGGGTTTAAAAATAGAAAAGGGTATAAATCTGGGGTAGCAAATTCCTTGATCTTGTTTTTAAAATTTGTTCTTAGATTTCTCATTACATAATTTTTAGATTAATTTATTTTCTTTCTTGCAATTAGAAAAGTGTTAATTTTTGGTAAAAATTAAATCTGCCCCTTGGTATTTCCTCGGGGATATTTTCTAAATCTCTAGGAAGAATTGATTAAAATTTCAGATTTCCCTGTGGGTTCGACACCCTTGTTCTTGCCTTACTAGAATAGATCTTGCACACTTGCAAGGGTTAATTTAAAATCGATCACCCATCCTTTAAATTCACGTTATGTTTTTAATTTTCGCCATACCCGATAGGGACCTTTAAATGATATAAAGTGTAGCGACCCTAGATCTCACAACCTCTTAATTGTAAGATCTTAGATCGTACCTTCATATCGTGAATCATAAAAACATAATAAGGCGATAAAAGCACCTTAAACAGCGAAAAATAAAATTTCTTTAAAACATTAATTAATCAAAATAAAACTCATAATAATGTTCTTATTCCAATAACAAGTCCAACATGATTAAAGCCTAAACTGTTTTGATAAAATACTAACTGATCAATATCTCATTTATTTAAAACCACTAATAATAACTAGAAAGGAAAATAGGTAATTAGGTCACAAAGCCATAGTCGCCATTCTGTCCGATTTCTTGAGCACCACATACCGTCTCATCGCCATAGACCCATACATTGCCCTTGGCGACACCTGTCTCATCTGGTCACCCACATCAAGGGGTGTAAGTTTACACTTGTATGGACCAGACATGCAATCCATTGAAGCATAAAATATCAGTCATAGTCATATAAATATTTCGATATATTTCATGTATGTGTGCATGTGGCATGTATAATCCCACTAAGCTGAAATGAACTGAATATAAACATATATATCAATATTACATGAATGCATCATATCTTTTAATTTCATCTTTCTTGTCATTTAATGCATGTTAGACTCCGTCCCGCTCAAGACGTTGGGTCTTAATCATGCTCATCACTTGTTTAGTTAGACTCCGTCATGCTCAAGACATTGGGTCTAATGAATCATATCATTTATTACATATCAAACTCCGTCTCGCTCAAGACGTTGGGCTTAATCATGCTCAACATACTCTTGTTTAGTTAGACTCCATCTTACACAAGATGTTGGGTCTAATACCTTCTTAGACTCCATCATGTACAAGATGTTGGGTCTAATGCTCCTTAATCGTGTTTAGTTAGACTCCATCAAGCACAAGATATTGGGTCTAATACCTTCTTAGACTGCATCATGTACAAGATGTTAGGTCTAATGCTCATTGATCATGGCTTGACATTTCATCATGTTTTATGTGTCTTAGTTGTGCATTATATAGATCATCATGAAACATGTAAAGTGCATGAGAGTGATATCATAATACATAAGCATTTAAGTACATTTAATCATGGTACGTAAATATTAAAGTGTATATAATCATGGTGCATAAATATTACAGTGCATATCATCCGATCATGGTACATAAACATTAACATTTAATGACAATGTTGTGAGAAGAACTTGAATATAGAACTTAACTACGCAAACACCATCTATTGATTTCAAATCCAGGCTCAATCGATTGACATAATTTTGCGCATATCATAATACATAAGGCTCAATCGATTGACTCCTCTGAATCAATCGATTGACATAATTCTGTGCCTTTTCCCAAAACAATATTATTTATCAGTATCCGTTCATGCTCAATCGATCGATTTCTCATAATCAATCAATTGAATCAAATCCATACATTTTCTAAAAAGAATGTCCTTTATCAGGGTCTGTCAAGCTCAATCGATTGACTTCTCTAAATCAATTGATTAACTCTAATTAGTGTATTTTCTCGAAATAATATCATTCATCAGTTTCTTATTCAAGCTCAATCGATTGACTCCTCTGAATCAATCGATTGACTCAAATCTGTGTATTTTTAAAAATAATGTCCTTTAATCCCCAATCGTTTGACATCCAATCGTCAATCGATTGACATAATTCTGTGTATTTTTCTAAAAATAAACTCATTTATCAGTACCTACTTTAATATTCATTCTTAATCGATTGACATTCAATCGTCAATCGATTGGCATAATTCTATGAGCATATATCAAAATACATCAAATCACATGGTGAGATTTCAACTGTCTTCTTCTTAATTAAAATTATCAATATTGAGGATCACCAATCATAGCATGCATCTATTTAATCATCAATTCATTATTTATAAAATAAACTCACTAATTTACACAAAAATCTATTTAAAAAATTAATATTGTAAGTTCAATGGAAAGCATGATTTCTCCATACCTAGATCGATCGTACCACTACGATTAGATTAAGATCCCAACAATGATGATGATTTTAGAAGAAGGTGAAGGCCGCTTGAGAATATACACCAATGTCTCGCTGCACTTCCAAAAGAAGGGTTCTAGGAAGATAGATCTAGAATTTCTTCCCTAAGGTCTCTAGGGTCTCTGACTGCTCTATTCTTAAGAATAACTCTAAATGTGCTTGTAATTTAGGGTTCTCCGTAAGACACTAATTTATCACATTTTTGAGATGATCTGGTGTTAAGCTAACACACCAAGGAAGAGTGTATAAGCTTTTACCTCAACGTCCAAAATAGAGGTTTAGAATACACATAGTAAAGTTTGATCCCTAGACCTCTTATCTAGAAGTTAAAGCTTTTACCCAGTAGGCTACCACATAACTTGTGTCCATTAATGACGAAAATAAATATAAGAGCTTGAAAAACCAAAACATATATTTTTAGATAAAATATTTTGAAAAGTCAAGGCATGCGGTGAATATGATATTAAACACATACATATATTTTAGGTGTATCAAAGACATAAAATTCAGATCATGACATAAAGTTTCATAAACTATTTTTTTCTCTGTTGGGGAAAGAGTGTACGAAGCTTGAGGACATGTGATCTTGTCATTCCTAACTTCAGGCCATAATTGTTTTCAACGACCAGTGAATCCCATATACTCTAAATCTTGGCGAGCTGCAAGTCCATCCTTAGTCTTACCCTTTATGTTCATAATTGTTGCAAAGAGAGTTTCTATCACATTTTTTTCAATATGCATCACATCCAGATTGTGGCGAATAGGTAATTTCTTTACACATAAAGGACATTTCAGTAGCCAAGATTCATGCATATGAAGAATAATGTATACAATGTAAGTTAAAAAATGATTATAACAAGCCTCCCAGTATGGCAAGTCAAAAAAGCATGACTTCTTTTTCCATGGGGTATCATCATTTTGACACCTCTTTCTCTTCTGTCCTGTTGGATCCTTTCCGAATTTGGTCTCGATAGTTTGCAATTTACATAGTAGTTCAGAACCACTCAAGCGCCGAGGAGACAAGCGAAGTTCCTCCTTGTCATTAAATTGTGATTTTTTCTGCCTACGGGAGTCCGACATCTTTAAAAATTTTCTGTACCCCATGTAAGCAAACTTCTTTCCATGTGTCAACCACACTGATTCTGTCCCTTCATAACAAACAGGACAACCATATCTTCCAGCGGTCCTGCATCCCAATAAATGAGCATATGCTGGAAAATCATGGATCGCCCATAACAGAATAGCTCTTATAGTGAATTTATTTCGATTATAAGAATCGTACACAACTGTTCCGATCGACCACAAATCATTCAACTCTCCAATTAGGGGTTGCAAGTAGATGTCAATGTCATGCCCAAGACCATTTTTACCAGGAATCAATAGTGATAGCATCGTAAACTCTTTCCGCATGCATAAAGAAGGTGGAAGATTATATGGAACGATCGTGACAGGCCAACAACTGTAGGAGTTATTTTTATTACCAAAAGGATTGAATCCATCTGTTGCAAGTCCCAGACGAACATTACGTTCCTCCACAGCAAAGTCACTCCATATACTATCTACTTGTATCCAACATGACAAATCCACAAGATGGAGCATGGTTGCTTCATTGGGTATTGATCCTGCTTTTGCATGCCACGTCATATCCTTTGCAATCCATGGTACACTGTACATTCTTTGCAACCTAGGAGTTAATAGAAAATATCTTAGTTTTTTCCATGGTGCCCGTTTATTATTCACTTTTATGTCAATCACCGGCTTCCACCTGCTTTCACCACAAGTAGGACATTCATCGCATTTTGCATGCTCTCTCTAATAAAGTATACAATCATTTCAACATGCATGAATTATCTCACACTTCATACGCAAGGACTTGATCATTTTCTTAGCAGTATATGTTGTCTCTGGCAAAGTATTCTCTTTGGGTAAAATCTTTTTAATCAACTTTAACAATTAAGTGAAACTATTATCTGACCATTGATGTCTCGCCTGCATGCTCAGTAACTCAATAGTCACTTATAATTTAGTTTTCTCGCTTTCACATGAGGGAAATAAGGGTTGTACTGCATCCTCCATCACCTTCTAAAAATTAATATTCTCAGATAAATCATCTTCAACATCTCCAAGCACTTCATCCATGAATGTATGCTCACTACCCCAACATCTTGATTTTCTAGTAGATGACCAAATGTGTTATTCACCATATTGATCATTTCTGGGACTTGATTGTTAGTGTAGTTATTGATGGTTGTACCGACCCCTTCAGCTATATGCCTTTGGAGAAAGCTCTCTCCATGATGGACCCATGTCGTGTACTGCTGCCATATCTCATCACATATTAAATGTTCTTTAATAACAGCAAGTGTTTTTCTTCCTTTTACAATATTACGACAATACTTACAAGGGCAACAATACCAATCTTCGGTCCCTAATTTATCGCTATTGGCTTTTATAAAATTAATGAATGAGTTAACTCCTTCTATGTATTTAGGTGTATGCCTTCCAGCACTCAAGTGTATACCTCATTCATTACGACAATAATGAACGAGGTATGGGTATCGAAGACATCTACAATAAATAAGTTCATTGTTAGAGAGAACATGACAAATTATGTTTTGATCGTATGATAAATTATGTTTTCATATAAAATTCAAGATATTGCCCCACTAGAATTTCGCAAAGAGTGATTTTTTTCGAAAGAAATCGAGAAAAAACAAAGAACACAATATGCTATGATGTAAGATGGAAGGAACTTTGGAACAGAGTTATTCTAAGAAAGCAAAATTGTTGGTTGAAATTATAGCAAGATGGATGCTCGATAGATTCACGAATTGGTAGTAGAAGAATCCCAATTGGCTGACAATGTTGTGTTTGCCTAAAAAACAAAGAAGCATTGTTCATTTATTCTTAGATGTTGCCATATCTTAGCTGTCTTGGGGCTATTTTGCATCAATGTTAGGCATTCCAATCAACTTTAGATTGCTTCAAAGTAGAGTCCATAAAAGGAGCTCACTTGGGAATGAATCATAGTTTGGTACCTTATGGTCTTCTATTTGTTTGATAGTTTTTTAGAGATTTGCAACAAGGGAACTAGATTCATCATGGTGATTACAGTTTAAGGATGGTTAATGATATAATTGATATAATGGTAAAATAATTGATACAGTTTAGGCATTCCAAACTTGTTAAGTATTTATTTTTAATTCGGTAAAATAAAAAAAATAAGCCTATTTTCAATTAATTTTAGGAAAACATGCCATGGTAGTTCAGCCATTATTTTAACAAGACGAATCCTTGAGATGTCGTGGTAGAAAGCATGAGTAAACTTTGATAAGACGAATCCTTAAGATGAGGCATGGTGTAAGTTGTTCTCTTTAAGATGATTCGCACCCCATTATTGATTAATTCAATGATGCAATGAGATTCTCGATGAGTCGCCCTCATAATACAACTCATAGATAACACAAACCAATCTAACCCTTATTCGTACACTAATAAGGATCATACATCACACCATTGTTTTGTCCAAATAAAATAAAATAAAAATAAAAATAAGATAAGAGAAGCGGACTGGTCTTTTTCAGAAGAGAAAACAAGAGTTGTGTTAGGGTTTTCCTTTTTGCGATAGAGTTTTTAGTAATAAGTGGAAACAGAAAAGAACATGTGCACAACAAATAAAAAAAAGTCTAAAAAAGGTTATGGGAAAGGTGAAATTATAGGGTCTTTAGCGAAAAAATGAATTTGATAGGGTCGATTCTGCAAATTTCCCTTAAATTAAACGTTGTATATAGGACCCAAACCAGACCCAACCTACGACGTGTACATTGAAACACAACACCAACTGATTTAACATTTGAGCATTGAATCATACAATAGAGATCATGTCTTGTTCCAATTTTTACCCTTAGCCTTAATATCAAAGGGCTTAATGGTGTTTTCAAGTGACACAAGTCAAAAAAATATAAAAATTTCTTTTAATTAAGGTGCCATAGCACAATATTTAGGTGCAAGTAGGCACTCCCAATGATAAATTTATAGGAGGCAATGCAAGGGAGCGATTGTTTGCACAGGAGATTTGTGTTGTAGCACATAGTTCAAGAAGAAAGACTTGTTGTGTCACGTAGAACAACATCTAAACTGCCTGATTTTAGACCATGAAATGAAGATCTTTGATTAGGGGATGCAAATTTTACCTCAAAAATCAAAATCGGATGAAAAATCGGCCTACCGAACCAGCCCAAAGCCGGACCAAAATCGATCCAAAAATAAAGAAAACTGAACCGATTCCCAATAAGTTTTAATTTCAGAACCGATCCCCAATAGGCTGAAACCGAAAACTGGTTAGGTAGGTTTAGAGAATCGATCCAAAATAAAATAAAAAATTCAATTTTAAAAAAAAAAAAAAGTTACAAAAATTGAAAATGAACTGTACAGAACCGAACTAACCCAACTTTTTCGATTTCAGTTCGGTTGCTATTTAGGTTGAACAAAACTGAAAAGTAAATATTTCAGTTTCGATTCAATTTTTTTGAGCGAATCTGCAACCCTATCCAAAAAAAAAAAAAAATAAGAGTCTCTTGATTCGGAAGAACAAGTACCAAAGCAAATTCAACCCATTGAGCTTCTCTCAAACAACCCCATCATCTCAAAAAATAACTTTAGTTCAATACCCAAACGAACCCAATTTATAAAATAGATGGATCAACATTAAGAAAAAAAAAAGATCACAAGATGGATCACAAAATAGAACTAACAAACCTTATGAAAGAGGAGAACACAATGTTGTTTTCTATCAAGCATCACATAAATTTAATAATAATAATAAGAATAAAAAGAATATTACCTTTCAATGGGCGACAATGGAGATCGATCGACGATCGAAATCGGCGGCAATGGACAATGGAGATCGACGGATCGAATCAAGAATGGGAAGGATCAAATCAAGGGTTATTTTATTTTTTAGAGAGATGAGAGAGAGAGGGAGAGGAAGAGATGGGCTTAGAGGGGCTGCGGCAATGGAGATCGCGGAATGGAACTTAGGGTTAGGGTTTTTTTAAAGAGAGGGAGAGGGAGAGGGAGAGGCCGGTTGAGAGAGGGGGTTTAGTTTAGCTAAGGGTTTTAATCTTTTTAGAGAGAGAGACAGGTTATGTTAGATGAGTTAAGTGCTTGGCATCGTGAAAATAAGACGTTTTTTGCCGTCTTATTAATGGTCTTAAATTTTGTGCCTAGTTGGTAGTGTGTAACCATCCTATTACAAAATTTAAGACAGCTACATATTTTCTTACTTAAAGACGAAAAATAGCAGTCTTATTTTATGTCTTTTTTCGACCATTTAGACGTAGTGGCTATGCCTAATGAAACACTCCACATTGAGGAGGTTCTTGCTTCCATGGCGATTGTCAATGATCAATCATTGCGTAGATCAGAGAGAGCAAAGAAGTCAACCATTTCTGATGACTATATAGTTTACCTCAATGAGAGTGAGTATGATTTTGGAAATGAATCGGATCCTATTTCCTTTAGCCAAGCCATGAAGAGCGATAAATCCACTCAATGGCTCGAAGCCATGAAAGATGAGTTGGAAGTCATGAAAGATGAGTTGGAATCAATTAAACATAATTCGGTCTAGGATCTTTGTGAGTTACCTGAAGGAGTTAAGCCTGTAGGCTGTAAATGGATATATAAAACTAAACAAGACTCCAAAGGTAATGTAGAAAGATACAAGGCCAGATTAGTCGCTAAAGGTTTCACTCAGAAAGAGAGAATAGACTATAAAGAGACATTTTCCCCTGTCTCTAGAAAGGAATCCTTTCGGATAGTCATGACATTAGTAGCTCATTTTGACTTAGAATTGCATCAAATGGATGTTAAAACTGTTTTTCTGAATGGTGACTTGCATGAAGATGTCTTTATGACACAACCTGAAGGATTTCAGATTGAGGGGGAGAGTCATTTAGTTTATAGACTCAAAAGGTCTATATATGGTTTAAAGCAGACATCTCAACAATAGTACTTAAAATTTCACAAAGTCATTTCAAATTTTGGTTTTAAAGAAAATACTGTGGATCAATGCATATATCTTAAAATCAGTGGGAGTAAGTTTATCATCCTTGTTTTGTCTGTTGATGATATATTGCTTGCGAGTAGTCATTTGAGCATGTTACATGAGATAAAGAATTTTTTATCAAAGAGTTTTGATATGAAAAATCTTGGTAAAGCTTCCTACGTGATAAGAATTGAGATTTATCGAGATAGAACCCGTGGCATATTGGGATTATCTCAAAGAGCTTATATTGATAAAGTTCTTAAAAGATTTAACATGCATAATTGTTCCGCTACTGTTGCCCCTGTCATTAAGGGTGATAAATTTAGTCTACTTCAGAGTCCCAAGATCGATCTGGAGAGAAAGCAGATGGAGACAATTTCCTATACATCGGCAGTTGGGAGTCTCATGTACGCACAAGTCTGTACTTGTCCGGACATAGCGTATATAGTTGGCATGCTTGATAGGTACCAATGTAATCTTTTTTTTTATCATTGGAAAGCAGCCAAGAAGGTTTTTCGCTATTTACAAGAGACTAAAGGACACTTGCTCGCGTACAAAAGGACGAATAACCTTAAAGTTATTGGTTATTCAGATGTTGACTATACTGGGTGTCAAGACACTCGTAGGTCCACATCGGGTTATATTTTTCTGCTTGCAGGTAGACCTATATCTTGGAAGAGCGTTAAACAAACGCTGACTACTTCGTCTACTATAGAAGCAAAATTTATTGCATACTTTGAGGCAACATGTGAGGGGATATAGTTGAGAAATTTTATTTCAAGGCTTCGAGTTGTTGACAGTATTTCAAGGCCACTGAGAATCTTATGTGACAATTCCGCTGCGATAGCTATCTCCAATAACAACAAGACTAGTGGGGGTTCCAAACATATTGATATAAAATATCTTGTTGTAAGAGAGAAAGTTCATAATCAAATTGTATCTGTTGAAAAGATTAGTACGACACTCATGTTGGCTGATTCTCTCACTAAAGGCTTACCTCCCAAGCTCTTTTTGGAGCATGCTGCGCTCATGGGATTAACAGATAATTTTGATAGTCTTTGGGAGTGGATATATGAGAGTGAATACATTTGTTTAATTGATTTAGAAATGAAGCTTATTTATTTGTTTTTCCATTTTTATGCAAATAAAAATTTGGAACATATGATGCCAATAGATGGCAATAAAGTAGGACCAATAATAGATTGAGTTTCATGTAATCACCATTCAATTTGTAAACTTGTAATCTATGTGAAATCATACTAGTTTGAATCCATGTCGGTAATGACTTCCAATACGGTAACTAATGAACGGTCATGTATCGATGACATGATATATTGACTACATTGAATCTGTGTTGAAATTCTCACTGGACCGGACTGATTATAAAGACTTTGATTGAGATTAATTATGACTTATCATTCAAAGAAAGTTAGCTAACATTTGGTACTCGGAGTTTATTGACATAGTTTGGCCAAGTGGGAGACTGTTAGAAGTTTCTATTTTTGTGGCCATTACTATGGTCAACCCGTTCACTGATGAATGGTGTAAGATCAATCTTGAGATGCGTAGCTGCTAATTCAGTGAGTTTGAAGAGAATAAGCAACTAATAAGTAAGTCTTCTAGCTATGGTATGATTGTGATTTCTAATCACAATATAATTAGTAATTTAAGTCCTTAATGGGAAAGGACTCTTTGGCTATAAATATAAGGGGTACCTGGTCCCAACGATTGCTTGACATAATTCAATCCTCCCTATTAGCAAAAGCATTCCCATTGTGCTTGGAGATATTGACAGCGAGAAGATCGTTGAAGATCGGCAACCCACTATTAATGGCTCACACTCAAGGTGCGCGCATATATTTAATTTATGGATTATTTGTTTATTGTTTTTTATTGATTATGCGCCGAGATCCTAGGGCTTATTTTGGATGGTTGGATCGACAGATCCATTTAATTTTCATCAATTCATACTTACATATTATGTTAATTAATCAATTTTTTTGAAGCAAAAAATTTGGAAGGAAAAAAATCTTAGAAACAGGAAAAGATTACGACACTTCGGGTCGTTTCTCCAATCAGCAGTTGAGAAATCTGAATGCTCAGAGTGAAATTCGGCTTTTGGGGTCATTTTAATATAATATGATGAATTCAACTACTATCATTGACCCAATTATAACCTGTATATCTGAAGTGATAAAATAATTTGATAAAACTGTGGAGATTGCTATTTAATTATTTATATAAATTTTATTGCTTATAAGATTGCCCAATTAAGG
This sequence comes from Chloranthus sessilifolius, assembly GCA_021018995.1. Lineage (NCBI taxonomy): Eukaryota > Viridiplantae > Streptophyta > Magnoliopsida > Chloranthales > Chloranthaceae > Chloranthus > Chloranthus sessilifolius. Next base: position 143,271,688 of record CM037590.1, on the reverse strand, counting down.
CTCTAATTCAATTTTATTTTTATACTAATTAACAAACACAATTAAACAAACTTATCTGCCACCCAATTAAAAACTATGCCCAATGATCCAAATCATCCACAAAAGGATCTTCTCATTTATATGCCATAATCACAAATAGGACCATTGGAATGTTAGTATGTATTAAAACATGGGACTTTTTGTAAATTTGTTGTGCAAAAGTCAAAACAGTCATGATATAGCTTATCCAAAATTAGGCTCACCAACGGTTCAGATCAGATCAATGCATATCGATAAAGATGGTGTGTACATGATTCTAATTTGTAAAGACTCACATGGAAGTTTTCCCATAAGAATCAGCATCACTCTAACAATTGATTGGTTAGGTATGACCAAGGAAGCATAAATGTCTCTCTCAATAAAAATTAATAAGAGCTTAGCCCTAACTAATCTTGGTCTGTTTCACCAATTCAAATAGATATGATATAAGTTGACTTAACAAATAAATATAGAGAAAAAGACATTCCAACATGTGTGACATTGAATGTGTAGTCTTAGACCTCCACATTCATGCATTCAAAGAAAATTAGATTGTAATTAAGAGATATATGCTACTGACACCCATCTTGGAGAGTTTTCAATAAGAAGAATTTTAGTTGGTGATAGTAACGGTGGGGCCCACTAGTTTCTATGAAAATAACTAACAAGGTTGTCAAAAGGGTGAGGTTGACCTGTGAACGCACCTAGCTTAGCCTTAAAATCTCAGGGCTAGCTAGGGCGACAAATAGGGTAAGAGGGCGGGGCGAGGGCATCAAAATCAAAAGCCCGTTATGTTTCAGCCTGATAAGGCTTCACAAGTTAGAACTAGTAAGCTTGGCCTAACCCACGCATCCACTACAAAAAATAAGACCATTAGCGGTATCCAAAAACTGTTGTTATTAACAAAAAAATGCTGCTATTAGTCTTGTCGTTACCAAAAATTGCTACTATTAGTCTTGTTGCTACCAAAAATTGTATTAACAGCAAGTGCCGCTGAAACACCTTATTTTTGTAACGATCTCTTTTAAGCATATATATATATATATATATATATATGTGTGTGTGTGTGTGTGTGTGTGTGTGTGTGTGTGTATTTATACTATTTATAATTAAAATTTTAAAATAACTTTCAATAATAGCATTAGATTCATCAAATGGAGAGTTGTAAGGATATTTTGAAAGTTTTAATAACAAAGCCTGAATCCTGACCCAATCCTTCTATATTAGGGTTAGGGTTGGGCATATCAATACTTCTAAGTTATGGCTGCTCTAGGGCTTAGCCTTAGCCCCTAAGGATGGGCTGTGTTCTAAGGATGGGCTGTGTTTTAAGGGGTCCCCCCAGCCTTAACCCGGCCTATTGACAGCCATAGTAAGTGGATGATCTGCCCGTTTAAGCATAGAAGTTATTAAAAAGTGTTGACTTGCCTATCGAATCATAAAGTAGGAACTGATTTAGTTGGCTCTTGAGAATTAGTGGTCTCATTTTAGAAAACTCATCCTATAGAAAACTCTACAGGAGTCTCATTTTAAAATTCTTCAATATATACCAACCATATCAAAAATTAAAATAAAATATTTTACCATACCAAAAGTATCATAAATGACTTAATTAAGTTATTTGTTAGTTGGACTATGGACTCTTTTGAGGTCTATTAGTCAATGTCTTCAAGTATTCAATATAATATAAATATATGAGCAGCTAAAGTCAATTATATGTCAACCCATTTCTTGATTCTATTCAGTTCTGAGAGATGTTGATTTTGTTCATAATAGGGAGTGGTGCCTGCCAAACAATGGACTATCTTCCCCAATCTAATACTTAATTAAGATTCTACCAAACACTATAAAAAATAAGATTATTTAGCAAAAAAATAATATTTAATTAAGATAACCAAACAACATTATTGAGTTAGATATTAAAATATAAGTTTTGATTTTCAGTCATAGTGACAAATTTTATTTTCGACAATATTTCGGTAGAGAATCACTACAATTCATTTCAGACAAATTTAAGGAAAAATTTGAAAAACTTTAGAAAAATTTTGGGGAGTAAAAAAAAAATAAAAATAAAATTATATTTAATATTTATAAATAATAATACTATATTATATATTTATAAATATTATTTATTATTAAAAATGGAAAAAACTTTAATAAATTTTCATTTATTTTGGTGATTTCAGAGAAATCACTGAAATTTCGTCGAAGCAAGGAATCAAAATTCGGCTTATACCGATACGTATCGGTGATACGTATCGATTTTCTGGCCAACCAATACGTATCGGCTCCAATACGTATCAAGTATTTGCCTGTGTTTTTGTGTCCTTCATATCAAGTTTTGGCCGTTCCGGTGATGTAAATAGTGGTGCAGTGGTGACTGGATGAGAAGAGTAATCGGTTACAGCAATTACAACAGGCGGTCGCTTGCATGCAGCTGGCATGGTGACACGTGTCCGCAGCTGTATGGGAAAACGGGTTGATTTTTGTGATTCGCTTAAACTAAAGGGTAAAGGTTTGAAGGGTACCACTATTTGCGCGCACTTATTTACTGAAAGCGACCAAATCTTAGACCCCTTCAAATCATTGATTTCGTTAGATCAAATGATTGAGGTTGTGTTTCACCCCTATCTTCCACAAAATAGATCTTGAGAATATAGCGCACATATCATACGGTTAGTTATTAATTCCATGTATCAAAAATTTCCAAAAAATAGCCTTAAAATCACATTTGAGCGAAGTGTGCCATATAATTCACAGGCTATATTTTAGGGATTTGTGACACATGTAATAAAAAATTGACCATCACCACAAAAAATAAGACTATTAGGGATAGTTTTTTGCTTCAAAAAACTGCTGCTATTAATAAAAAATCTATTAAGACTATTAGCGACAAGGATATTAGCGGCAGTTTTTTGTTAATAACGGCAATTTTTGACTGTCGCTAATAATCTTATTTTCTGTAGTGCATCTAATAATTGATCCATGATCTTAATTAGATCTATCTTATTAAATAAAGGCACGAAATAAAACCTCAAGCAGCAGATCTGACAATGTCAATCGTTTTCAAGGGTTTAGAATGTGGGAGTTTTAAGTAAATAGGGTGCGACGAAGTTACCATTATCAGTTTTGTGAAGGGACGCGTTGGTAGTCTGTCATTTAGGCCATTTTCTTTCTTCCACTTCTCTTCTTCTTTAAGGTTGTGTTCTCTATAAGGTATAAATATACTGCATGTTATGTCTACACTCTACATGAAGAATAAATTATAACGGATATGTATCGGTATTGACTGATACGTATCGGTCTTTCACAGGCTGATACCCGATACCAAAACCCATATTGACACTTTAGCCAAAAGTTTCATCTCACCCCTATTTCAGTGAATTTGGAGAAATTTTAAAAAATTTGGGAGATCATTAGATCAAATGTACCAGTTGAGGGTTTCGGGTTGTAAATGGGTACTTGACCTGATTTGACTCGATTAGATCAAATCCAGTTGGACCCGAAGGGCCACATTTGTGCTACTTGAATTGGAACCCGGCCAGACCCAATCTAGATCAAAGTGAAGTATCATGATCATGGTTTTAAATTTTGCCCGCGAGACGAAACGTCTCGCGTCTCGCGGCTCAGCGAGATGAGACTGATTTGTGTTTCGATGTGAGACACTGTGCATAAAATTTATTTTTTAAATGTTAGTTTATATAAGATGCTAAGCTACTATACACCAATGAAAGTGTACTGCTCATCATTTTTGTACATGTACTAATTTTTCTCACTATATCTAGTCTATATGATGATCTCGGGAAAGGCTATCATAGCGTGTCCAAATTTGTGCACTCTATTATCCACTACATTGTATCCAGTCTATGTGATGATCTCATAAACGGCTATCATAGCTTGTCCAAATTTGTGCATTCTATTATCCACTATTACTCTTATTTTTTAACGGTTAATGTTGAGGATTAATGATCAAACAGCATACAATTGATTTATAAGTGTGATTCTTTAACTGAGATATGTCTCAATTATAAGCAGCCACTTGAGCCTGTTTAGATTGATCACCCATATTTGTCATGTGACATAATAGTGAAATATTCTCTAATGGTGTAAGATTGATCATCTATTTTATTGGTATAAGATCATTTAAAAGACTATTTTTATTCCACACCGTGTCATCGAGACATCTCGATCTTGGGGCTATCCGACACAATTCGGAAATTTGATATTTCAAACCATGCTTATGATTGAATCCGGACTTATACCCATATTAGACCTAACACTCAACCAACCCAAAGAGGCGAGGTATACCTTAGACCGATGTCACTTAATTTGCTCCGTCACCCAGCGAATCGTGAATTGAACAGAACGAATTAAATTCAACATAACAAGTTAATTGCCTAATTAATACTAAGTATTTTACTAATAACAAAGTATTGAAAAGATTATTTGAACTTAAAATCGTAAAACTCATCTTACGCCAGCGAATTTAATTCATTTGAAAACAGTGAATTGGGAATTGGAACCCAAATTCAAATCAAGTGAAGCAATGAAGAGAGAACTATGACTCCTTTTATATATATAATAATTTTATTACGTAGCTAACCTAGTATTTGCTCTTTCATCTTTATCTTTTACTTTCCCTTTTCCTAATTTTCTCTTCGTTATATTATAGTGGAATGTTGCTAGTGAGTAAAAGGTATCTCTATTTGCACCAACCAACACTTTAAATGCAACTTACCCAACTCCACCCGCAAATGATTCGACAGGTGAGGACCGTGCTTTTCCAAGTATTGATAGGTGCAAATAAAGTTACCCATGAGAAAAAAAATTTATAATGACACTTTTAGGCTGTGTTTGGGTTAGCTCTTATAAGAGCAGAAGCATCTCTTTGCTTGCTTTTTGTCAGAGCAGATAAAATATACTCTGAGATAGAACAGGCATAGAGCAATTTTATCACTTAAAACAGCTCCCCGCCAGAGCAAATGAGGCAAAGAGCTATGTTACCATATGTAAAAATAGTTTTCTATCGAAGCCAAAAAGTGAAAGAGCGGCTCTTTGCCCCAAAAGAGCTAATCCAAACGCAGCCTTATCTACAGGAATGAGATCATAATGTAGACCAAAGATCAAAATTTCTGCCGAAATGACCGAAATTATCGGTTTTGGTCCCCACCAAAATTATAATTTGAGACCGAAATTTTGGTCACATTTTATATAGGATTGAAATTTTCACTGAAATTTCGGTTTAAAATTTCAATTTCGGTCTCCTCCGAAACCGAAATGAAACCCGAAACTTTAATCCCTGATATAGACCCTCGTTGTATTTTTAGTTTTGCCATATCAATGGGTTTCATGGGTGCACATATTCGTCCAATTTGACAATTCTATAGCCTCATCCATCATTGAAGGAAATAATGTGAGAAATATACATGGCTCTTACGTGTGTGTGCAATCACATGTTGGTGGTTGCCACGGTGAATGCATAAAAACTCTTCTGACTTTACCGATAAGCGCATGGGTACCTCTGTACGTGCCTACACGTTCTCTGAAAGAGCCTACGTTTCAGATCTCTTTAAAATCGTTGATTGTATCAGATTAAATGATGGATATCATGTTTCACTCTGATCTTCTATAAATGAATCTTGAGATCATGGCGGACCTAGGAGACGGTCATATTTTTTTATTCCATGTGTCTTAAATCTCCAAAACATGCCCCTAAAATCACGTTTGAGCGTGATATGTCATATCATCATATGATTGAAGAGCCATTTTTGGGATGTGTGGCACATGAAATAAAAACTGACTGTCTGATAGATGCACCATGATCTCAAGATTCATTAATTGTGTAAAAGATCGTGATGAAACAAGATCTTCATCATCAGATATGAAGCAATCAACGGCTTTTAAGGAGTCATGTGGGAACAAGATCGTGGTGAAACAAGATCGTGGGTTTTAAGATCGTGGTGAAACAAGATCGTGGGTGCTTTCATAGAACGTGTGGGGACAGAAGTACCCTAAGGCCTTGGTTGACAAAACTCACTGGAATTTTTTTATTTTTTTTTTTACTTCGTATGGGTTGGTAAAAACTAAAATCTCATGTAAAGTTTTTTTTATAAAAATATAAAAATGAAACTCAACCATTTAGCTACTAAGCTTGTAAAAATTAATTATCCTTATTAAAAATCAAAAAATAATCACCCCTTTCCAATTTTTATCATCCAATCAAAGGCCATATAAGAGGCGGATTGAGATGAGCACTTTTAAATATTTCTATCGCTTTTTATTTTTTGCAATTATTATTTATAAAATGACAATTGAATAAGATGTGACTCGATTGTTGTAATATTGGCGTTGCTTATTTGATGAAAAAATGGTTTGGATAGATTTGGACATATGCCATTTTTTTATTGGGCAACCAAAATTTTTGTCCGATCCGATCGGTTGAAAGCCTTGCCCAAATTTTATATTATTTTAGTCACGCTAAGACCTGCTTAGAGTAAGGGCTGAGCTCAACCTAGGTGTAAAGCCGGGTATCATACCGGCCTAAACGCATAGGTCTCGCCGACAGACAAATATATATATATATATATATATATATATATATATATATATATAGATAAAATAAAAATAAATAGAAAAAAATATTATACAATATCGGCCGATACCCATACCAATACTAATATTGGGGTGTTACTAATATAGATTTGCCTAAAAACCAATATGTACCTCGCTGACATGTATTAGTATCCCCAATACTTGATATGATACCTTTGACTCAACATACTGACCTCCAAGTTTTTAGCCCCATTTTAGAATGTTTAAAGTGGGCATTGGACGCAAAAGAGATGGATTTTTAGCAAATACCCTTCTGAGCTATGCTGATATTACAAATACCCCCTAATTATAGCTATTTGCTCTAAACCTCTTAGTTAGCATCTTGGTGTTCATAAAACACCATCTTTAACGGATGCAATTTTAAATGATTAACTAAAAAATAGCCTAAATATCATATTTATCTTTTTTAAAATTAAATTATTAAATTGCCACCCTCTACATGTGATTAGAGTTGGGGGCCCTCTACTTACAAAAAAGAGTAGTTTTAAATTCACCCACCAAATCTTTGAGTTCACCCACACTGAAAAACATTGACTGCATTGAATCAGACGATAGAGATCGTTTATCGTCCCAACCTTTCACATGATGGATCTTGACATAACGGAGGCACCATTAGACGATTGACTGCATTGAATCGGACGATGGAGACATTTATCGTCCCAACCTTTCACAGGATATATCTTGAGATTATGGTGGCACCATCAGACAGTTGACTACATTGAATTGAATGATGAAGGTCGTTTATCGTCCCAACCTTTCACACGATGGATCTTGAGATTATGGTGGCACCATCAGACGATTAATTGCATTGAATCGGACGATAGAGATCATTTATCATCCCAACCTTTCACACGATGGATCTTGAGATCATGGTGGCACCATCAGACGGTTGATTTTTTATTTCCTATGATACACACAAAAAAAATAACCTTAAAATTAATTTTAACCGCGTATGTGATGTTAAGGTCACTTTTTTGATATGTGTGCTACGAAATAAAACATTGATCGTCTAATGGTATACCTAAACGATCTCCATTATCTGATTCAATGCAATCAATGTGTTTTAGTGTAGGTGAAGTCAAAGATTCGGTAGATGGAAGCAAACGCTGTTAGGCAATCCAATTCCTAAAATAAAATAAAAAGATAAATTTTTTGTACAGAATGATTATATAAAGCACTATACCATTATTATATAATGATTACCATTATACCAACGATGATATGGTAGTGAATCCGATCAATTGTATAACCAGTAATTCATCAAATGGCAGCAATCAATCGAATTTAAAAATTTTCTAATCCATAATTGGGCCTCAAAGCTCGGGTTCTGTGGGGTAGACTAAAAGGTTGGATGGATACAATATTTTATATACAATCTAAGAAATAAGGGGGTTTTGAACCAAATCGGGTCAGATGAAGTTGGGGCTCGAATCCGGTCGGCTGTCAAAATTTTGGCCTGTCCCGACTCATTGACAACCTAGTCTTCACTGATTTTTAGGGTCTTGATAGTTAAAGGAGTAAGTTTTCGACACAATAGGCTCTTCATAAGCTTCATATTCTCTTGATGTCGATGATGCCAATGATGGCTCAACAATGAAAATACTCAATCTATATTATGAGTTATGACGTCACTTTTAGTAAACTCTACTTGGATAAAGAAAGCTGGAGGATAAATCAATAAAATCGGTCTTGTTTGGCAACCCAGGTTCTAAGGATCGGCCAATACCAAGAAAAAAAATTGTATCAGTAAGTATCGGCCAATACCAAGTGATCTTTCATTTTATGGGTCTTGAATCATATAGGAAATTAGAAGGACGGGTATTTTGAGTAGAATATGTAGATTGAAGGCTTTCTTTTAAAGAATAATTGTATAATTTGCCACAAATCCTCTATTGGTTGAGTATTCGTCCAAACGTTCACATACTTTAATGGGGAATCACCCATCTGCTGCGTCTTGAATCTGATGGGTGAATGAAAGGCCTTTTAGAAGAGTACCCTTAAATCCACCCATTGAATCTTTAAGTTCACCCACACTGAAACACATTGATTGAGTTGAACGAACGATGTAGGATATTAATCCTCCCAGTCTTTCACACGATGGATCTTGAGATCATGATCGTACCATCAGACGGTCAGTGTTTTATTTCACGTGGCACACATCTCAGAAAAGTAACCTTAATATCACGTGCATGCTTAAAATTGATATTAAGGTCACTTTTATGGGTGTGTATCACATGAAATAAAAAGTAGACCATCTGATGGTACACCTATGATCTAAAGATTGATCTCATGAAAGATTGGGACGATAAACAATCTCCATCGTTTAATTCAATACAGTCGATGTGTTTCAGCGTGGGTGAATTAAAAGATTTTGTGGGTGGATTTAAAGGTACTCCTTTAAGAATAGTGGTAAATTATAATGACATGACTTGTAAATAAAGGTGAATGAAAGGACTTTTAGAATGGTGATAAACTTTAATGGCATGGCTTGTAAATATAAAAGAATGAAAGACTTTTTAGAATGGTGGTATTTTAAAAATATTGGTTTCATTAAGGGCAAAATAGACTTTCTGTCCATAAACTCGCAACTCGCGGCTAGTTAATGGCAGGGGGTTATATGAATACTCATAACTCACGGGGTTTCTTATAATATTAGCATAGCACGGGGGTACATGCAAAAAACCCAAAAGAGATCCCAAATGATAGAGTATATGTATTTACAACCAAAGATTTGATCTCTGCAACCAAAGGTTTCCAATGTTAAAACTGAGACTGCTTGTGAATCAGCCGATGGAGATTGTCTCTCAACCTATTCTTCCACATAATGGATCTTGGGATTGTGGCCAACCTATCAAACAGCCAAATATTTATTCAAAAACAAAACATGGAGGGCATTCTAAAATGTGACCCGGGAACTCTTCTCATGGTATGCCATCATCACGGTTATTTTTAGGGATGTGTAGCCTGTGTAACCAGCATCATACGGTCTAATCGGTGATCCACGATCTCAAGATCTATTGTGGAAGATTGGGCAGAAAAATGATTTTTATCATCTAACTCAAGGCAGTCAACATTTTTAACAGTGGAAACCCCTATTGTGGATGCAGAATCTTCTATTGTAAATACTGGTACCCTATACAATATATCCTTTTGTATACGTGCATTGACGATCCCTCTATTTTCTACATAATTATGAACCAAAAAAGTTTTCAGAGGAATTTATCTGGACAAAATAATCTGAGTTTTGTTTTTAAATACTTCCTATTTTGTGGGATTCACGCTATGCCTAACACCCGATTTTGTGGTGGTCAAAAACTGTCGCTATTAACAAAAAAACTATTAAAGGCTATTAATTAAGACTATTAGTTATGAGGGTATTAGCTGCAGTTTTTTTGTTAATAACGGTAGTTTTGGCTGCCGCTAATAGTTTTATTTTTTGTAGTAATGGCAACAACAGGCCATTCGACAGACTGCTTATGTGGCTTGATGCAAGCACAGTGGACCTCAGCAATGCAAGTCGGGCCATCCACTTGCATCGCTCCACCTAAGGAACCTATTATTGGTCTGCTTTGAGGTCCGCTCATTATAATTTTCCAAAAAATATTGAGAATTGTTGAGTGATTGTTGATTGGCCCACAAATTAAGACTGCACATGGTAGTACTCCATGTGCAATCCAAACATAGGATTCATTCTTCTTCTTTTTAATACATGAATGTCATGTTCATACCTCACACCACTGTATATAATTTATATGCTAGTGGCCTTTTAGGCATCTATCATAGTGTCATAGGATTCATTTTAATGTCAGTCTGCTAGTTTTGTCTATATTATTGTTAAAGAGATTTGGAATCTTGGAAATGTCATTGGTGTTGGATTTCGAAGGAAGAATGCTATCAAAAGGACAATGTTTGTTAGCTAACCCTTATCTTAAAGCAATGAAATTAGAAAATGGGTTGAGGATTTGAGGAAACAACAATAAACAACTTGTCCTTGAAGTCAACAACTCCACCACATTGCTTGATTCACTTTGCTTCTTGGTGGGCCCTTCCTTAATTAGGCCCATATAAATGACCATGCAAATGCAAATGTTAAACCATGTGTTTCTCATTTATTTGAATTTTATTTTTATTTTATTTATTTTATTATGGGTCACTGTAAAGACCGAGACCCACATACTATAATATTATCCGATTCTGTGCTTAGGTCCCCGCCTCGATTTTGTTTTTGGCATGAGCTTAAGTCCCCATCCAAAGTGTGTCATGACATGTAACGTCCGAAATCACATATAATCCAGGGTCAATACTATTCCCTATCCGATGTGGGACTATTACAATCCCCCCACCTTATAGAAGAGTCGTCCTCGGCTCTGATATCATTCTGTGAAGACCCAAAGCCACATGCCACAATATTGTCCGATTCTGGGCTTAGGTCCCCACCCCGATTTTGTTTTTGGCATGGGCTTAAGTCCCCACCCAAAATGCGCCATGACATGTATCGTCCGCAATCACATATAGCTCAGGGTCAAGACTTTTCCCTACCCGATGTGAGACTATTACAGTCACTTTTTGGGATGTGTGGCCTGTGCAACCATAATGTGTTACGTGTGATTAATTTGACACCCATGGTCTCAACATCTGTAGCACAAAAGATTGGGAGATTTTGGGGGCTCAAGGCAAGTTCTTAAAATGGAGCCCCTCTTTCATATTAATCTTTCAAAAAATTTTATTATAATTTTTTTTTTTACAAATAAAACAATATTCATTGCTTTTAGATTACAAATATCTATATATAGCATTCTATTATTTATAATTTTAAAATGCAACTAAAAAATTAATGAAAGTATATTTTAAAGAAAAATGCAACAAAAAAAGAGAAAAATCAAATAGTATAACGTACCATACTGATCAAGTAACCTAACCAATAATATTTTAATATTTTTTATTACTTTAACCGCCATTGAATCTTTAATTGTCATTTTTTAGCATTTCAACAGTCTCAAAAAGTTTCAAAAATAGGTTCATTGGATAAGTCTCGTCAAGTAGATCAAAATTGACAGGTCATTTGGGAAAATGGAACTGCATCTAACGAGCCTAAGATAGCTATTTTAAGTTAGGGTTATTTAATAAGAAAAATTTGCATATATATATATATATATATATATATATATATATATATATTAATGGTACCTCTAAACGCGCCCACATCCCCGACCCCTTGAAAATCATTGAATCCTTCGTATCATATGACGGTGATCGTTTTTCACCCATATCTTTCACTCAATAGATCTTGAGATCATGGTGCACCTATCAAACAGTCGGTTTGTGAGTCAACATATAATAGATCTCACAAAAATGACCATAAAATCGCATTTGAGCGTGATGTGTGCCATATGATTCAAGAGCATTTTTGAAGGATTTGTGACACATGGAATAAAAAATTGACCGTCCGATAAGTGGGCCATGATTTGAAGATTTATTTTCACTACAAAAAATAAGACTATTAGCGGCAGTTTGTTGCAACCAAAAACTGCCGCTATTAACAAAAAAACTATTAAAGGTTATTAAGACTATTAGTGGTAAGGGTATTAGCGGGAGTTTTTTTGTTAATAGCATCAGTTTTTGATTGCCGCTAATAATCTTATTTTTGACAGTGTTTGTGAAAGATAAGTATGAAAAACGACCTCCATCATCTCACTTGAAGGAATCAATGGTTTTCAAGGGGTTTAGTACGTGGGCACTTTTGGAGAATGCTTGGGCGCATTTAGAGGTACCCTATATATAAAGGTTTTTGTCAAACAAATCTGGTCCGATCAAAATGGGGCTAGAGAATCTACTGGGTCAATACATATGGCCAACCTAATCCAATGAGGCCAATGACCTGACCAATGACCTGCATCGCCTCCGGCAAGACCCAATTCATGACCCATTAAAAAAAAAATGCAAATATGAGACGTGGGCAGAGTTGAACCCACTGCCTCACCACTTAACCAACCAAACAATTAGATAGATTCACTACTTTTGTACATTTAAAATTAAATTAAGCAACTAGATGATAAACAATTCCAAGATTTGAGGGACCCAAAAATTTGGGAGCACGAGGCCACCGCCTCTTGAACCTTAATTGGCCCTGGCTGGCCCTCGTCGAAAAGCGTTCTCCCTCGCCTGCTCAAACTAGTTGAAGGCAATCTAAAATTATTTGTATGTTGGATTTGCATGATAAATATTTATTTTAGATGGTGTTTGGCTACCATTATCATGGATGATAGAGATTATTTTTTGCCTATATTATCTTTTCAATTGAAGAAGATCTTTAAATCACAGCTCACCTAGACGGGACATATAAGGATTCCACATTGAAAGCGTGAACCATCTCTATCAAATGGATGGTTAATTAATATTCTGAATTTGTGAAGATGCATTTCATCACATGTAAAAATGGCTAACTTTTGAACCACAGTGTGGTGCACTATTTATGCACCTAAAACCGTGGCTCATTTCATCAAAAGTCTAACCCTAGTCAAAATAACAATTCATCCAATGGTGTGATGGATGGTTGGGCCTACCCTACTGACACCCCGGCGACAACCTAATCTCGATGTGACACATGTCGGCATGATTACTGGTATGAGATTGAAAAACATGAGTAGAACAAACAAGGTGATGTGGCTGAACTGAAGAACTTTGGAGAAAAAAAACAAAAGAACAAAGAGAAAAGGTTGCATTTTAGAAAAAATCCTTTATTTACTTACCAGACAAGATTCTTTCTTAATCATAAATTTGTTAACTACTTTGAATCTCTTTTCTTTCCAAGCTTCCATACAACGGATCTTTAGATCATCACTCTGCCATAAGGCAAGCGATTTTGATTCCATGTGACACAAATCGAAAAGTGATCTAAGAACGAGTTTTATGTACACTCATAATCATCTTTACTTTTGGTATGTGTGCCAAATGTAATAAACATCGGACCATTTGATAGTAGGCCCATAATCTCAAGATCTAATGTGTGGGTGATTCGGATGTAAAATTAATGATCTCCCTCATTTGACTCAAACTAGCCAATAGTTTTAGCAATGAGGTATTTTCTGTGGGCTCATGTGTATAGTGATGAAGTGCAAGTACTATGTTACCTTTGGAATTTAGTGTCACAAGTACAACGTGAATGGGAGACAAGAATTAGGGTTAAGTAGATTGATAAGATAATATAATAATAAATAAAAATAATCTAGGTAATGGAGGTTATATTACATGCATGGGAAGTCATTATATCCTGGTACATCCAGCAGGTGGCTGATATAACTTGGACGGTCAAGATCATATATCCTTTGATGGACAGATCGAAATGGGGGATACTATATATTGCGGTTACAGCGCGAAGCACTGTGCAAAATCTCTTATACAAAAGAAAATGAAGAGAAGACACCATTATTGTTGAGAAGATAAAGAGGGCCGTTTTTGGTGATGGCGGTCTATCTTTCTAGATGCGTTACTAAATTTTAGTCAAATAAAGTAGTTCTTGGGGTGATGCCCTAGAGGTACTCTTTTCAATAAAGACTGCCTCTAGTGTCATTTTGTAAGAAAAGGTGTAGCCCAGCAAACCCTAGAGATCCTAAGGACGATTTTTTATGTCTCCTTGTGCTAACTTATGCCACGTTTTGTTACCGAAGATTCGGGTTACCGACACCGATATGGGTCCAATCCAAGGATCAAAAACTCTGATTTGATTTCGGGCATGACCGACACCGAGATCAACATGGATTTTGGTCAAACTTTCGGTTAATTTTCATTCTTTTTGAAGAGTTTCAGTCATTTTCAGTAGCTGGAGCCAGCTGAAACCGATATCATACTGACGATAATTTGAAATTTCTCGCGATATTTTATTCCTTGGTCCCATCAGATGACATATGTTTAACTTGGCATTTATGCCAAGTGGAGTAGCTAAGTAGCACTCATATAGTAGCGGCCTTTCTGTATAGATCAACAACATCCTAATCCTAGGCGAAAACCGTGAAAGTCAAGATTCCCTTATATCCAAGGTTTTGAAATCGAATCTAACTGACTCGACATGACCATTGCCCCACATCGTATGCCGGATTTTACCTGTAATGTTTGGATTTTAAGAGATTTTGATGTGGAAATAAGTGGTCTTCCCATCTTTATGGCCGTTAGATTCGAAAGATCTTTCAATCCGAGGTTTAAGTACTTACGACGGTTTTCATGCTCCTACCTAAACCTCTTGTACCTAATTGTGTGATCAGGATTCTAATCATTTTGCTTTGCAAAGATGCAAGAATCAGCAACCCTAATTATTTATTAAGTCTTTTTAACCATGTGATTAATGAAAACCATGTATCTTTCAATTGTCAAAATTCAAATCGCCGTCCCCCTTAATTTGTTGAACTAATGTATAATCCAAATTAAATTCATTGATTAAGTGCGCTCGATTGTGCGTGCTTAGATGGCGCTTATTAACTTACAACAAAGAGGGAAGTGAATGATAAGTGTTTTTTAAAAGGAGAAGTCATTATAAAAAATAAGACTATTAATGGCAATATTTGGTAGCCAAAACCTGCCACTATTAAAAAAAAAAACGTGTTATTTCAGTAGCAACAGAACTAGTAGTGGCAATTTTTTACTGCCACTGAAACATATTTTTGTAGTGAATGCTAAATTTCACGTAATATTAATTTTACTTTTTTTTTTTTCAAATCCAATTTGCAAAGTGAATTATCACATTTTTTTCCATTAACTATACTGCTTTTCAGGTAATATTACTTAATGAAATGGTTGTTTGGACAGGCTTTTGATGAGCCTGATTATCTTTTACCTTAAAAATTAGGCCCGAACTCAACCCAGATACAAAATGGATTGGGTTTGGCCCAAGTGCTTTCAGTCTCGGGTTTTTATTTAAGCTAAAACCTAGTCCAAATCGGGCTTGGCCAACCAGATCTTTTCCCTCATCTCGGATAAAAATAATCGGGTGAATTGGGTCTTGTTGAAAATCTCAACCCACTTACTAAAGGAGTCGGATTTGAGTTGACCTATCTTGACCTAAATGCCACTGGACCTAATCCACCTACCTGACCCGATCGACTCCTTCTCTTATAACTTAACGATGTGCCCAATGAAACTCAAGTTTATAGTCATTTTCAGGTTGAGGGTTCCAATAAATGGATCAGTCGAATTTGGGTTTAGGGTTTAGATAATTCGATCGACCCCGAACACGACCCGAACGATTTGTACCCTAAGGTATAGGTATACGGCCCGTATACCAATTCAAACTGCTGGCTCTAAACGCACACGTGTTGGTGAGTAATATTTAATGGGGATCCGTTTACATTATACACACGTGTTGGTGAGTAGTATTTAATGGGGGTCCGTTACATTATATACGTCAGAATCGCTCACAAAGAACGTGAGATTGTTCTCTTGGTCGGCGGCTGCAGTCACCCGAACCCCACTCACCGCTTTGTCCGTGCGGCGAGAGTCGGAGCTTTAGGAGACAAAAGGCTGCAACGAGCGGAACTACCGAGGTGGAACCGATTTTACAACAATGACCTCCAACGCTTCACTAATTTCCCAAAATACCCTTATGCTTCGTGGGCTGCTCCTCCCCAGCGTACGACGATTAACACCCTAAATAGGTCTTAAATTCATCTAACACCATACAAGCGAAACATAAAGTCTTTGTAGATTAGGAACAAATATTCCCTCATTTCCTCTCAAGTTCAGGAACATATCTAAGGCTATGTTTGGGATTCGTCTTTCCTGGCAAAGCGCAGCTCTATCCTCTGATTGATTCGGCTTACAACAGGTGTTAGCCTAGTTCGGATACCGAGTCGGGTTTACTTGATAGAAAGTACCATTTTTTCTGAACTAGGTGGGGCCAAAATCCTGCTCGGCCCTGTCCATTGAGAGTCCTACTAGTTCATAGTACTTTGGTATGGGACTGTAACTGTTCTTAGCTCTTTCGAAGAGTGAGAGTTTTTTTTTTTTATAACTTGGGTATCCGGGCCTCTTAGAGCACCCGCTTAATTTCAGAGGCACATGCGCACCTAAATTTAGCACATGCCGGGCAGTAGCGGAGCCAAGTTATTCAGTGGGGGATCCCAAAAACCCCATTGCAAGTTTTTTTTCTTTAAAATCTTTTAAGTTCCATTTTTTTAGAGGTAAGATCTTTTAATAAGGATCCTCCAAATCCCAAAACTTTTTAAGATATTTTAAAAACTTATTTTTTTATCCACAATTTTTTAAAAAGAATGACTCCCAAAATTCTCTCTCTCTCTCTCTTCTCAAATGTTACTTCCAAATTTTTTTTTTTCTTTCTCTCCCTAAATCTCATCTCAAATTTCTATCTCGGTTCTCCAAGTCCTTTTTAGGGATAATGACTTTTAATAGACATTCATATACCAAATAATATTTAAACAATCTTTTACCATTAAATTAAAAATTTTGATCTCACACAATTGAAGTATTCTTTATTATTATTACTATCTTATGACCATAAGGGATCTCCATCAAAAAAATTCTAGTTCCGCCACTAGTGTTAGATTTAGGTGTTGCTTGGGCATCAATAGCTTTCATCCTCGAGAACATGTGACTAGGTCAAAACTCATTCTACACATGGCATATCGGTCGGGTCCCAATACGATAAATATATGATATGTCGGATGCACTAAAGAAATTCTTCTTATATTTTTTTTATTTTAAATATTAAAGATATATATAAATAATTTAAAATAATAACCAATTATCTAAAGAACATTTTTGCTATTATCCCTAAGTCATATCAAATGTATTTCGGCTGATATGACCTAATATGACCAAATGTTTAACCGATTTTGGTAGGGCCAATATTATAAGTTATATCAGGTGGCGGCTAACCCGATACATGTCGGCAAATATGTATAAGTTACACCCGATATTTTAAGCCATGCTCTTAACCGGCTGAATATTTTGGCTATAATTTCTCTAAAATACAAAATAATAAATGTGTTCTGACTTCTGAGTACCAAATGTCTTTTGCAAATTATCTATAGTATGCAACCCTTTATTTGGGTAATCCATAAATTTGTATATATTTTCAATCATCCTGACCGTCCATTTAGGTGAAAAGTGGTTGTAATCAGCTTAACAGTCATGATCAAAAGACGTAAACAGATGGGGACTTTAATAAATATAATCCATTTAAATTTCTTATTATGTCAAATTTATATGGCAATGGTTAGTTTTAAATGACTTTTGACTGTTTTAATTTAGACGATGAAAATTATTTTTTTTCTTAATTGTAAAAGGTAAAATTAAATGTAATTTTACCATTCATTTTTCATTCAATTTACTCTTTTCACCACATGCTTTTATGTTATTTAATTTTTGTAATAAAATAATTGTAATCATCAAACCGATCCATGACATTTGATCATGTGAATGGTCTGCAAATTAGTGTGAGACACTTCTGCGGTCTATGGTACCACACAACCTTTACCCAATAACCCAATAAGCAAGGCATCAAAAATCGGTTGATACCGATACATATCGGTATCTCGTATCTAATATTTGATACTGTTTCGGCCAATACTTATCAGGTATCGGCCTATACATCTCAGTTTCGACCGAGACGTTTAGTTTTTTTTTTTGTCCTGTTTTTTTTAAATCAGTCGATACATATTGATATCGGCCGAGTCATATCGGCCCCAGGCGAACTGATACCCAAGAGTAATACCGATTTTGATACCTTGCCAGTAAGTAATACCACTTCAATGCATGTTGGTACACTAGGCGTACAACACAAATCAGAAGCCGTACACGTGTGCCGTCAAGATTTAAGATGGGGCATGGCACGTGTATTAAAAGCTGTTTATGGACTGCAAATTACAAAAACTCAAAAAAGAGGAAATAATTGAAAAAAATAAGAAATGGGAAAAAGCTAGTTTGGATTTTACTAAAAAGGGCAAATAAAAGTGGTTTAAAACGGCATTCGTGTGGCAGAGAGCCAAAGAGACGTTACGTATACGTATACGTGGGAGATGCACGTGGACCTCGTATTTAATCTGCTTTCGATTTTATGTGTGGTCAAAAGGAAACAGCCCTCTCCTGTCTTCCTGCCCACCTGTATTTTCTTTCCTGTGCCAGTCAAACCTGAAATCATCGTAGCCGTTGAATGCTGATTTGGCATTATATGTTAAGGATCATCTGATTTGGACAGGTGGCACTCAATGGTCATCCGTTTAAGGTTGCCAAGTGGCAGGATGGGCACGCATGCCGATTGGACGATTCCGATGCTCCCAGGAAATCTGTGGCATTTGCACCTCGCTGGCATGTTTTCGGTCATAGACTTTCATCACACGCCTAGAGAGTGCAACCGATTTGCCGATTATTTGGCACGAAATGGAGCGGATGCCACCACGGTTGTTCGATGCCAACCTATTCATGATCCCTTTTCTCTTTCTGTTCTCACTTGATAATATTTGAATTGTAACTAATATCATTTGTAATCTTCCTTTTCTTAATAAATGGGTAGAGATCCCTCCAACCCTGCTTTTCTATCGACAAAAAAAAATAAAAATAAAAATTATATATATATATAGGCAAAGGGAAAAATGTGCTCGACAGTAGAGATTTCTTTACGCTTCTCTTTAGAGAAGCAGACACATGAAAATTATTTTTGCATTAACTCGGGTTAGTCACAGCGTGATTTTCCTAATGTCAGTGGTAGGAAAAGTAGGCAGTAAGTACTTACTGGAGGCTATACCCGTCGGGAGAAAGAAACGTTGTTCCCAAGGGGAAGGTCTTGTCATATAGCGCGGTAAATAATTCAAAAAATGATATAAGTTCCTTGCTTTTCCCACCCTCTTCAGGTTCTTTCTTTCCCTTATTTTATTTCCTCTCTCTCGCTTGTACTTCTCTGCACTGGATTACGGTCTAGATTGAAGCGCAGAAGTACAGAACTTTCTCTCTCTCTCTCTCTCTCTCTCTCTCTCTCTCTCTCACTGGAGCGCTGAAACTATAGAAGCGTGCAACTTTCTCTCTCTTTTATTAGAGCTCTTACTGGATAGAAGTGTAGAAGAAACAAATTTCTTTTTTTAACTTTATCTTTTTTCTGGAGTTCGTACTGGATAGAAGCGCAGAAGAGACAAATTTCTCTTTTTAACTTCATATTTTTTCTTGAGCTCGTATTGGATAGAAATCGAAGAGACAATTTTATCTTTTTCTGAAGCTCGTACTGGATAGAAGCGCACAAGAGACAATTTTATTTTTTTTCAGGAGCTCATCCTGGATAGAAGCACAAAAGAGTATCATTTGAGGTAAGTTTGGACGTTTCTATCAATTATTTTCAGCTTACAAATCATGAAATTATAAACATTCAAATAATTATGTTATAGATGCGTCCGGGCAGCAATGCTTCTACATAGTCTGCGAAAGCGCTTCGTATGTGAAGCGATTTCCTCATTTACTCATAGGTGATGGATCTCTTCACTTATTTACAGGGTAGAGATCAAAAAATTATAAACATTCAAAAAATATATAAATTATAATCGACGTAGAAGCACACACTTCTTATGTGAAGCGATAGGAAACGACCGCGCTTTGACATAGAAGTGACAGCGCTATGATTGAGAAGCGCCATCACCTCCATATTGAAGCGCTGACGCTTTATATGGTTGCGTCATCGCTACCTTGTAAATCAGCTTCTATATTAGCCCTGATTTTTTTTCGTCTAATGCAGGGTCTGTAATGAACTCCATTGGATAATTCAATGTAGGTAGTGTTGATTTAAATTTCACTCCTGAGACGGTTTCTTTAGAAGGAATTTCACTTGGTTGTGATAGTGATATGAAACTGTTGAATAGTTGTGCAGTGTCCGAGAATACCAGCGAGGAATGGAAGCCACGTATCGACTTGAAATTCAAACTGAAGACGAATCATATAACTTCTATAATTTATATGCCAAGAAAGTTGGTTTCAGCGTTAGGAAAAGTAACACTTACAAATCCGAAAAGGGAAAAATTATAAAGAGAAAATATGTATGTTCGTTCAAATGATTCAAGAAGTCTGACAAGCGCAAAATACATGTCAATATAAAGTGTTTAAGAGATAACAAATGTGGATATGAGGCAAGGTTGAAGATTATGATCGACGACTAAAAGTTGTGGACCGTAATGAAATTTAAAGAGCAACATAATCATCACTTGTATACACCTACGAATGTGAAGGAACTACGATCACATAATAAGATGACCGGGGCAAGTAAATCGTTGATAAGAGCATTTGATGACATAATTTCTCATTCCAAGATTTCTACTGTTTTGTCGAGTTTGAATGGAGAGGTTGGGGTGACGGTAAACCCTTAACAAACTCGAGATTACTTAAAGATTTCTCCTTCCAAGATTTCTCACATTCTTTAGGTAATCCCAAGTTTGTTGAGGGCTTACCGTCACCCCAGCCTCTCCATCCAAACTCGACAAAACAGTAGAAATCTTAGAAGAAAAAATTATACCATCAAATGCTCCTATCAACAATTTACTTACCCCGATCATCTTATTATGTGATTGTAGTTCCTTCACATTCGTATACCAAGTGCGTAGAAGCGGTGGGGATGGCACGGAGGATAGCGTTCGAACATTGAAAGTTTATTTTGAATGTGGAGATGCCACGACCACTTGTGATTGCAAGCACTTCGAAACAGAGAGTTTGTTGTGTTCTCACATCTTCCATGTTTACTTAAAGGAAGAGGTAGATAATATTTCTTCTAAGTATATTCTACCTCGATGGACGAAAGATGCTAGATATAATACTATATGTAACATCCCCGAAAATTTAGATTTTTAATAATATCCTCGAGATACGTGTCCGACTAGTCATAAGTAGGATTAAGTGAAAGTCAACTTGATGATTTAGGTTAAATTAGGTTTGACGTGAATGTGCTCGTGTGTGTGGTGTTAGATCTTGTTATGAGGTCACATACACCTGTTATGAGTGTGTATGCTTTGTACCAAAGGGTTGAATTGGATTAAAAGAGTTAAAAGATAAGAGAAGTTATTTCTCTTTGGTTTGATAGGTGGTTAGGGATTTATGAAGAGAGAGAGAGAGAGAGAGAGAGAGTAAGGAGGAGGGAGTAAATGCTAGAGGTTTGTGTGGAATTACAGATTGAAGCCGTACTTGAGCTATTAATCACGACGGTAACGCGTGGGGATTGGGGGAATCGAAGCTAACAACTATAGCTTATGGAGTCAAGCCCTTGAATCACCCATACTCATAATTGAGGTAAGATTTTTGTAAATTATGATAGGGGTGATATTGTGATTATGTTGTTGAGTTATTGAGAAATTAAAGAGAGAAAAAGAAAAAAAATTGAGAGAGAGCAAAGCTAGAGGAACTGCCCGAAGAGGGCTGAGTTCTGTCAAAAATCGATTAATCGATTTTGATAAAAAGCAAATCTGGGCACTAAAGCACAAAACCGATTAATCAAATTAAATTTCGATTAATCTATTTTTAGTTTCGATTTGAAATCGATTACTCGACTGGGTACTCCCAATGGCTGGAAAATAAGGAGTCTGGGAAAATCGACTAATCGATTTTAGGATCGATTAATCGATTTGGGATCGATTAATCGATTTTGACAGTTTTTGCCTGAATTCTGTTTTGTACCTTGGAGTTCTGGGAGGGCCTTGTGCTTTCTTTTGTGCATCATTATTGATGCTTTGTGTATGACGTGACGTACTGTAGGTTGAGTACTTAGCTTTAAGCATGGGGAGCTACCTTGGACCTTGATGCTTGGAGTTGAAGCACGTGAGGTAGGAAATATTCTAAACTTGTACACTTGATTACAAAAATATGTATGTAGTAATATTTTAAATATACAAAATTGTTAAAGCATAGTTAATGGCTTGTGTTTTAAAATGCTAAGATAAGTATGTGAAAGTAAGGCGTGCGTGCGAACACGGAAAATGAAAAAATCAATGAGTATAAGAATTATGACATCCCAGGGATGTATTTGTGGATAGGGCATCTAAGTGATGCATTTGAATGTGAGACATCTCAGGGATGTAAAGTTAATGTGAATGGGCTTTGAACTATTAAAAATTAGCACAATTACACGGCGAATAACTATATGTAATTGCACAATTGATTTAAGGTTTGGAGAATACCCCACCGACACGGCGGATACCCGTGGCTGACTCGACAAGATATCCATGACCGGTACGGTGGCCAATCCGTATACCAGTAAGACATCCCAAGGATGTATATGAGTTAGTGTTTGTCGCTTATGAGAAAGGGACTGGGGCTATGTTACATGAAAAATAGTCTGATTGGACGACGATAGAGGGTATTCCATCGGGGCTCGATGTTATATTGCTCGGAGATTATTTAAGTTAATTGATTTAAGTCATGAGACCAGCCCAGTTATAAAATGAGAACCAGTTGAGCATGAGATGACATGTGTAGTGTAGCAATTACATTTCGTTTATTCTTTTAGTATCTCAAATTGTTTTCTAACTGTCTTATATTGATGAAATCAAGCTTCAAATTATGTCATGAAATATATGTGAGTAAGATAGATATACATGTTCAGATATCTTTCCTATTGAGCTAGAATGTAGCTCACCCTTTTTTACTATATGTCGCAAGTTTCGAGATAGGAGCTGCTTTTGGTGACGTCAATCTCGATGACTTAGATTACGTTCCAGGGGAGGAGTCTGAGCCCCCTCTGAGAAGTTCTTTTAGAAGACCCTCTGTGTACTTTGATAGTTAATTTGAGAGAGATAATTACGGCTTGATATGTCCAGTCTGTTTTATAGGGATAATGTAATTATGGAGATATTATTTTGTCGAACCATCTGAGGTAATCATTGATACGTCACTAATGGTTCGGGTTGATTCTTTTACCAATACAGTGGCATGGGATCAAAACTATCTTTTGGGTTATATGTTTTGGCTTTAAATTATAGAACTGGAGCTTTAGTTCCGTACTAGCTCTTTTGTACATTCTTTACTTATGGTTGTGTGGATATACCAAGTGTTTCGCTTATGTAGTAGGGGCACGGCCTCAAGGGTCATGTCGATGACACGAGTTTTGGGGTATCGAAATCTGGGCTGTCACAGTTGGTATCAGAGCAATTTCTTTAGAATTTCTGATAAGTCTTAAATTTTGTCAGGGTATAGGGATCTTCTGCTAATGGAACTTTGGTTTCATGTGCAGAGCGTGATGTCTTCTAGAGAAAGGGTTCGACCTAGACGTAGCCAAAGTAGGAATCCGAGAAGTGAGGATGAATTTCATGCGGGGTCTAGTATAGACCAAAGTAATCATTCTTATGGGGGAGATAGGAGAGGTGATGCTACAGCTAGGATGGCATTGGCCATGGAAGCTATGGCTACTGCAATGGCCCAACAAATGCAATAGACCGCATTATTGGCCGAGCAGGCCGTACTATTAGCGGGTCAATAATATCAATTATTAGCAGCCACCACCACCACCTCCTCCAGCATTGTTGCCCTCGTCATTTGTCGATTTTAAGAGATTGAGACCTCCTAGCTTCTACGGGCAAATAGATCCGTTGGAGGCGGAGAAGTGGTTGAATCAGATGGAAATTTTTTTGGATAGACTACGAAGTACAGAAGATGAGAAGGTAGGCTGGGCTTCCTTCCAGCTTGAGGGAGATGTTGATCCCTGGTGGAAATCGGTATTGAGAAAAAGAGAGGTTGAGAACCCTCACCGTCTATGGACATTAGCGGAATTCGTTAGGGAGTTCAACAGGGAGTATTTCCCCAAGCAGGTGAGAGTGCAGATGAAAAGGGACTTTGCTAACCTAAAACAGGGAAGCATGACAGTGCGAGAGTATGGTGTGGAGTTTACACGGTTATCACGATTCGCACCTGAGTTAGTGGCCACTGAATCAATGAAGGCCAGTAAGTTTGAGGAAGGTCTAAGGCCAAACATCCGAGATAGAGTTTCTATATTTGAACTTGAAAACTATGCGAACGTGATAGGAAAGGCGATAGTGGCTGAGAGGGATATTAATAATATGTACAAACGGAGGGATCAACAGGATAGAGGTAGAGCAGCTCAGGGAAGAGCGGGTGAGTATGACTCAGGGAATAAAAAGCTGAGATTTACAGCACCAGCTCTAGTTCCTAGAAAAATTACTTACACGAGTTATTCTAGGCCACCTATATCTACACTGGCGAGACCTATTCGATAGGAGAGCCCTACTACCACCATCGGAGTATCAGCTACTCAAGGCTTCTCACGGGCAGCCTCTTCTACACCAAATGAGACGTGTGTTAAGTGTGGCAAATCTCACTAAATAACTGATTGTAGACGGGGAATGCGGGGATGCTACAAGTGTAGAAAGATAGGCCACATGATTCGAGATTGTCCGAAAATGAATAAGGAGAGAACGACTTCTGCTTCCATACCGACACCGATACAAGCAAAAAAGTCGGCCATGCAAGGAAGAGCCTATGCAATTACGGCTCAGGATACTCAAAACGCCAACGATATCATACAAGGTGAAATTTTAATTGAGGTTATTGATACATTGCATCAATCATATTGAGTTCTAAAATTTTAGATAGAGAAGGGGTATTTATATAGGTTCTCTATGTAGAATTGTCTGATCAAATTGATTCCATGTTTTGATATGATGTATGAGTAGGCTGCTAAAATATGTGTGCTCTATAGGTACTTTACAAGTGTATGGAAGGGGGAGTGACGTAGCATATGTGGCTAGAGCGTTGATAGGCCCAGGGTCTACTCATTCATTTGTTGCTCCTTGATTTGCAAAGAAGACAAAGGTCAGCCCAGAGACATTGGATTTTGTCTTGACAGTGTTTATTCCGACTGGAGAACCGATTGATACGGACTTACTCTGCAAGTCGGTGATAGTAACCATTAGAGATGGGGACGTCTTTGAATTGCCAGTAAATTTGGTTTTATTGGATATGCAAGGATTCAACGTGATTCTTGGCATGGACTGGTTGTCACAGCATTGTGCAACGGTCGATTGTAAGAACAAGGTGGTTATCTTTAGACTGAATACAAGGAGGTCATTCCGATTTGTAGGGGTGAGAATGAAGTTTCTACCTCTTGTGTCCGCCATTAGAGCCGAGCGTTTAATCAGAATTGGATGTAGGAGTTACTTGGCATTTTTGAAGGAAGGTAAGGAAGAGAAGAATGTCATTTCTAAAATTTAGTAGTACGTGAATTTGAAGATGTCTTTCCGGAAGAGTTGTCAGGATTACCTCCTGAGAGAGATGTGGAGTTCGCTATCGACTTAGCACCTGGAACGGAGCTTGTTTCCAAAGTACCATACCGAATGGCTCTGGCTGAGTTGAAAGAATTGAAAGAGCAGTTGCAAGAGCTCTTAGATAAGGAGTTTGTAAGGTCGAGCGTGTCTCCTTGGGGAGTGCCGGTCTTGCTTGTAAAGAAGAAAGATGGGTCGATGCGACTGTGCATCGACTATCGCCAGTTAAACAAACTAACCATCAAGAATCAATATCCATTGCTTAGGATTGACGATTTGTTTGATCAACTGCAAGGAGCGAGGTATTTCTCTAAGATTGATCTGAGATCTTGATAGCATCAGCTGAGAGTCAAGACAGAGAACATCCAGAAGACAGCATTCAGGATGCGGTACAGACACTACGAGTTCTTGGTAATGCCGTTTGGTTTGATGAATGTGCCGGCATCGTTTATGGATTTGATGAGTCAGGTGTTTAAACTACACCTGGACACTTGCGTCATGGTATTCGTCAATGACATCCTGATATATTTCAAGTCAAAGAAGGAACATAAAAAACATTTGAGAGTTACTCTATAAACTCTACGTGAATACCAACTGTACGTCAAACTCAGTAAGTGTGAATTCTGGTTGGAGAAAGTTAACTTTTTGGGATACGTCATCTCAAAGGAGGGTGTCACAGTAGATCCAGCTAAGATTGAGGTAGTAGTGCAATGGGATCAACCAAAGACGGTGACAGATATCCATAGTTTCCTTGGCCTAGCTGGGTACTATCGACATTTTGTGGAGGGATTTTAAAAAATATCGGGACCACTGATGAGGCTCACACAGAAGGATGTGAGATTTGAGTGGACTGAAGCATGCAAAAAGAGTTTTCAAGAACTCAAGAAGAGACACTTCAGCTCCAGTGCTAACAATTCCTTCAAGCAGTAGAAGGTTTGTAGTATATAGCGATGCTTCTCATAATAGTCTGGGTTGCGTACTCAACCAACACAAGAAAGTGATTACTTATGGGTCGAGGCAGCTGAAAGATCACGAGAAGAATTACTAGACACACAACCTGGAACTAGCAGTGATTATATTTGCATTGAAGATTTAGAGACACTACTTATATGGGGAGACCTTTGAGATCTTCACTGACCATAAGAGCCTTAGGTACCTATTCACACAAAAAGAATTGAATATGAGGCAGCGAAGGTGGATGGAGTTTCTCAAGGACTATGATTGCTCCATACAATATCATCTAGGCAAAGCTAATGTTGTAGCAGATGCGTTAAGTCATAAGGGTTTGGCTCAGTTAGCTAATCTTATCATGAGAATGCACAGATGGAAGTTGTTTGAAGATCTCTGATTGTATGATGCAAATATCGAGGTGCAAACTACAGGGGATCTTCTAGCCAACATCACAGTGAGATTGACGATCTTTGAGCATTTTCACGAGCTACAGATGAAAGACTCAGAGTTGGTCAAAATTTGATAAGGTGTGACTGAGGGCACCAAACCAGAGTTCTCGGTGAAAGAGGATGGTTCCTTACTATATAGGGGACGCCTTTGTATTTGAGTTGATGCCGATCTACTGCAAACTATTCTAGATGAGTCTCACAAATTGAGATATGCGATCCACCTCGGTAGTATATCAGGACTTGAGGAAGAATTACTGGTGGAGAGGTTTGAAGCGAGATGTAGCCGAGTACGTGTCAAAGTGTTTGACATGTTAGCAGGTGAAGGTAGACTATAGACACACTGCTGGATTATTGCAACCTCTACCTATACCGGAGTAGAAATGGGAATCAATCTTCATGAATTTTATTATGGGATTGCCGCAGACAGTAAAGAGGTACAATACAATTTGGGTGGTCGTTGATCGACTCACCAAGTCAGCTCACTTCTTACCCTACAACACGATGTATACGGCAGGAAGACTCGTGAAAATATATATGAAGGAGATCATACATTTACACGGGATTCCAAGCAGCATCGTCTCTGATCGTGACCCGTTATATACTTCAAAATTTTGATAAAAATTCCAAGAAGGTATGGGTACGTGATTGGACTTTAGTTCGACGCTCCATCCACGGACCGATGGGTAAATAGAGCAGGTAAATCAGGTGATAGAAGACATGCTCAGGGCGTGTATGCTTGAATTATAAGGATCATGGGATCAACATCTACCCTTGATCAAATTTGCATATAATAATAGTTTTCAAGCAAGCATGGGAATGGCGCCGTATGAAGCCCTCTATAGAAGGCGTTGTAGATCGCCTATCAATTGAGAAGAAATCGGTAAAAAGTTTATACTGGGTCCGGATTTACTTGAAGATAACGCCATAGTTGTTCGTATGATAAGAGAGAGGCTCAAATTGGGTCAGAGCATATAGAAGAGCTATGCCGACATCAAAAGGACGAACGTGGACTTTGCCATTGGCGATCATCTGTTTGTGAAAGTATCACCCATGAAAGGTGTGATGAGGTTTGGGAAGTAGGGAAAGTTAAGTCCTCGTTACCTTGGACCCTTTGAAGTTTTGGGTCGAGTTTGCGAGGTAGCTTATCGTATTGGATTACCTCTGTTGTTTGATCGCGTACATAACGTGTTCCATGTATCTATGCTCCGAAAGTATGTGAAGGACCCTGCCCATATCTTGGGAGGTCAGTCGATCGAAATGTACGAAGACATGACTATGATAGAAGAAGCGGCTCAAATTTTAGATAGAAAAGAACAAGTTTTACGCACAAAGGTGATTCCTTTAGTGCTTGTCAAGTGGGTGAATCATCCGGCCGAAGAAGCAACATGGAAGCGCGAGGCGGGTGTGAAGGAACAATATTCGAAATTATTTGAGGAGAGCTGAGAGCATATGATTAGCATTGCATGTATTTTTGTGAACTTAATATGTCATGTAAGCGAAAATCCGCATGTGTACCTTAACCTTACCAAGGGAATGAAGAGGAAGATATTGTTTGTAAGTTAGTCTCTTGGGTAGCAATACGTAGTAAGAAGCAAAAGAAGTGTTAGCAAGGGGTTAACTTAAAAGCCATAGGGAAATTGACAAAAGGGAAGACGAAAATAAAGAAGAATAAAAAATACATATTTTTTTTGCAGGTTCTGTCAAAACCGATTAATCGATTTGAAAATCGATTAATCGATTTTGATTTTCGATTGAACGACTGGCACACACCAGTGGGCTGTGGGACCTGGAAAAATTTTGGAGGTAAATTTTGACTAGTCTAATTAAATTCGATTAATCGATTTCGAGCGACTGGGCTTGACTAGTAAAAATCGATTAATCAATTTTTTAAATCGATTAATCAATTTGTCCCTATAAGTTGCAGTTTTGGGGAAATTTCCCCCCATTCGAAATTTCAGCTTTTTTTTTTTTTTTTTGGGCGCCTTCTCCTTCCCTTGACTGGCGATATCTCGAGAGGTTTTGAGGACTTTGGGGATAATAAATTGAACCACAGTCATATCCATCAAGATCGAACGTGAACGGTAAGCCCTAGTTTTGCAAATTCCTTTCCTTTTTGAGTAATCTACAGCCCTAGGTGAAAATTTTTAGTTTAAAACCTAGAATGTCGCCTAAAACTCGGCTCACTTCGAAATAAGCGGCTTCTAAGTTACCCGTACAGCGTAAGAACCCCACGCCACCACCACCATCACCATCACCTTCACCTTCACTTTCATCATCATATTTGACGAACGCGTCGTCATGCGACTTGTCACCGCCACCACCTCAGCCCGGCCAATTACCCCAACCAAATGAATGGTGGGCTATAAAAGACTTTGAGTATGAATACGTCATAGACCAAGCTCTCTTTGAGGACCCGAAGGTTGAGGGTGAGACAAAATGGGCCCGAAAATATCTCATGGATGCGGGCCTCGGCAATCTTTTGAAACCGTTGCATGATTATTACTATCTTAGGCTCGTTAGGTTATTTTACCAAAATTTAAAAGAGGGTAGGAAATCTGGCACCGTTACGATCGAGATTGATGGTTATAAGTACCTTTTTACCCTGCACCGCATTCACGAGTCTTTGGAATGCTTTCCGGTCTATGTACCCGAGACCAACCTTTTGCCCCCTTTCGCACAACCCATAAATTTTGAAGAAATTAGAACCTAGATGACTAACGGAAACAAGGGGTCTGAAAATCCATTAGGAGGGTTGACTTACCCCCTCATATGTGGATGCTCAACACCATTATCAAGTGCAACCTCTACCCTATGCACCATAACACTAAAAGGGTAGAAGGGGTGCAACAGGCGTTATATGCGGCATACCGGGGTCATTGGTTTGACACTACTAAATTGGTGTTGGAAGGCATGATCTATATCAAGGGTAAGATGATGAAGGGAACCTTAAGACTGAAGGAGCGTATGCCTTATGCTCGATTTATTTCTAGCATGCTTGAGTGCTACTTTGTCGCCGTAGAGTATGTTATTTCTCTGACCGAGCCGAGGGCGAAAAATCATGTCAAAACTTATTCCATCTCTTCGTGGAGCTGAAGTTATAATCTTTTGAAGAAGGTGCTACCACCAGGGGTCCCAGCACCTGCCCAAGCTGGTGATGCCCTACCACAGCAGGACCAATCAGCAGCGGGGGAGCAGGCTCCTAACCCTTTATAGCTTGCAGAGCAGCCTCTTGTACCACCTCATGCTCCTACGCAGTCTACTCCTACTACTCCTATGCGGTCTCACAGGAGACGGGCATCTCAGGCCCCACCACCTGATACTATAGATGACATTCTCGCCCTCATGACGGGGAACAACCGCCAAATGCTAGCGCACCACAAGCGTATGGAGGAGAGTAACACCCGGATGGACCACCAGCTGAATTTTCATGAGGCGCTGCTGTATCAGATCATGTAGTTTATGTATCCCAGTGATTACCATCAGCGCATAGCAGCGGTGCGAACATGGACTCCCGACACATTGGGTTCGGATACCCATGGGCAGGATAAGGAGGATCAGCCAGGGGACAGGACAACATGATTGCTAGCTTTTGATGTTTCTTTTTGAGTTGTAATTCTTTTTAGGTTGTAATTATTTAAAAATTGATGTGCTAAATTATATGGCATGGATGCCATTTATTTTGGTTATTTTGTGCATTTTGGAAACATTTTGGAAAAGGTAACCAGTTAGGGATATGGAAATGTATCTTTTTGGAGAGATGTAACGTTAAACCTTGACTGTACAGGAATGGGTGAGTGTACCCGATGTATAGAATCTTATGGCATGATTACCATTATGTCTTTTTGAGTTAATGCAATTTTAATCCTTGTTTATCTGCAGTTCTATTTACTGTTAATGTATGCAAATGTAGTTGAGTTTTATGCAGGATGTGTTGTGATTGAGGTTGTATCAATTGTCATGTGTAAATATGTGTGGATCTTCTATGAGGGGCAGCCCTTGGATACATTTTCGAGAACAAAAATTCCCAAGGTGGGGAGAATATAACATCCCCGAAAATTTGGATTTTTAATAGTATCCTCGGGATACGTGGCCGACTGGTCATAAGTAGAATCAAGTGAAAGTCAACTTGATGATTTAGGTTAAATTAGGTTTGATGTGAATGTGCTCGTGTGCATGGTGTTAGATCCTGTTACGAGGTCACATACACCTATTATGGGTGTGTATGCTTTGTACCGAAGGATTGAATTGGGTTAAAAGAGTTAAAAGATAAGAGAAGTTATTTCTCTTTGGTTTGGTAGGTGGTTAGGGATTTATGAAGAGAGGAGAGAGAGAGAGAGAGAGTAAGGAGGAGGTAGTAAACGCTAGAGATTTGTGTGGAATTGAGGATTAAGGCCGTACTTGAGCTATTAATCATGACGGTAACGCGTGGGGATTCGGGGAATCGAAGCTAAGAACTATAGCTTATGGAGTCAAGCCCTTAAATCACCCATACTTAGAATTGAGGTAAGATTTTTGTAAATTATGATGAGGGTGATATTGTGATTATGTTGTTGAGTTATTGAGGAATTAAAAAGATAGAAAAAGGAAAAATTTTGAGAGAGAGCAAAGCTAGAGGAACTGTCCAAAGAGGGCTGAGTTCTATCAAAAATCGATTAATCAATTTTGATAAAAAGCAAATCTGGGCACTGAAGCACAAAATCGATTAATCGAATTAAATTTCAATCAATCGATTTTTGGTTTCGATTAATCGATTTGAAATCGATTACTCGACTGGGTACTCCCAGTGGCTGGAAAATGAGGAGTCTGGAAAAACTGATTAATTGATTTTAGGATTGATTAATCGATTTTGGAATTTCGATTAATAGATTTTGGAAATTCGATTAATTGATATTGGGATCGATTAATCGATTTTGACAGTTTTTGTGTGGATTCTGTTTTGTACCTTGGAGTTCGGGGAGGGCCTTATGCTTTCTTCTATGCATCATTATTGATGCTTTGTGTATGACATGATGTATTGTAGGTTGAGTACTTGGATTTAAGCATGGGGAGCTACCTTAGACCTTGATGCTTGGAGTTGAAGCACGTGAGGTAGGGAATATTCTGAACTTGTACACTTGATTACAAAAGCATGTATGTAGTGATGTTTTAATTATGCAAAATTGTTAAAACATAGTTAATGACTTGTATTTTAAAATGCTACGATAAGTATGCGAAAGTAAGGCGTGCGTGCGTACACAGAAAATGAGAAAATCAATTAGCATAAGAATTGTGACATCCCAGGGATGTCTTTGTGAATAGGGCATCTAAGTGATGCATTTGAATGTGAGACATCCAAGGGATGTAAAATTAATGTGAATGGGCTTTGAACTATTAAAAATTAGCATAATTATACGGTGAATAATTATATGTAATTGCACAATTGATTTAAGGTTTGGAGAATACCCCACCGACACGGCGGTATACTCGTGGCTGACTCGACAAGATATCCGTGACCGGTATGGCGGCCAATCCGTACACCTGTGAGACATCCTGGGGATGTATATGAGTTAGTGCCACCAAAAACTTATTTTTAGTGCCAACTGTGTTTCAGTTTCTTGTTTGGTGGAAACCAATTAAAAATAAAATGAAATAAAAGAATGGAATCAGCACAACTAGAGTACTCCTAGACCTGCAAGTTACATGGCCTATTGTAGCAAGTTTTGATACGTAAGAGTTTGTCCCACAGAGAAGTTGATCAAAAACCCAAAAATAGGCTATAATAATAAGCCTCCAGATCTGACTACAGATCTGACAATCCTAAAGAAAGGAAGTTGGGTGTCACGACTACACTAAATTAATCCTAAAAATAGAGAAATAAAATATAGCCCTATCCTAAAGAAAGGGTTAAGAAGAAGATGGTAATGGTGTGTACTGAAATAAAATGTAAAAAATGCTGAGCAGTAAGCAGGTTAAGTTCAGAGTTTAAACAGTAATATAACTTAGATTTAGTTTGTCTCTGCAGTGCTCCTTGCTGAGACGCTATCAAAAGCCTTAACAAGGTAAAAATATCTGGTTTAACCCATGCCATTTGGGGTACTTTTAAGGCTATAGACTGTCCACTCAAATGGTCATAGCCTATTATATAGACTCTGTTAAATCCCATTAGTTAAACCAGAAGTTGCCCATCTAGTCTAGAGGAATGGACTGATCATTTTCCCAGCCACTGGATCAGATCAAGCCGTGAATACTATTGCAGCACTATGTAATGCCAGTGCTACGAGCTCTCCAGATCTGCTCACAGACCTGGCTAACATCCATAGGTATTCCAACCCATAAGATTTTAAATGCTTTGCTAAGACCAACAGCTCACTAGTGCCCACAAAAAGGACCATGTAATAGGTTGAATAGGGCTTTAGTTTTAGTTGGGCATTACTACAAACGGCCTATAATGACCCAGCCACAAGCTGCAATTACTATAAAGAGATCAGATCTAACATCTGATGTCGGTTAGGTAAAACAGAGGGGAGCCAGTTCCTATACAAACCTCCTCACATGGCTCTAAAAGCTCATATGAAGAGGAGAATCCTTCTCAAACATGTGAATGGACACAACCTTAGGGCTATACTCTATCCACTTGAATGATCATAGGGTATCCCATTGGTCTGTCCATACCACAGAGGCTTGAGAAAGAACATGAAAACTGTTGTAGCCACCATGGTCCACAGGCCTCCGAGCTCCCTAAATCTCACTACAGATCCAGCATTGCTTTCCATGAGACTATCAAACCAAAGGAAATTAGATGGTAAATAATAGATCTACTAGAAATTGAATGTGCTAGTCCCAAATATATGGATCCTATAAACATCTAAAGAAACCATAAGATCTTTAGATCCAATTAGGCATTAAAACAGCAATCCATTGATAGACACAAAACTTACAATGAACTGTCTCCAGGTTGCAGCCTGTACACAACTGCTCATCCACAATCCCAATGTATACAAAAACCTATTACAAACTGAAATAAAACTAAACCTAACTACTTATAGAGAGATTAGCCAACAAGTGCTAGGCTAAGAGAGAAGAAAAATGAGAAAAAGAGGTGATCATACCCTAACCCTAGCCTACTGGAGCTCACAGCCGACAGAGGATGAAGGAAAGATCCAAATAATAAACTCTAAGTACAGCTTATATACTTTGTCCATAAGGCTATGGCTCTGAAGTGATTAACCCTAATTTTTCTAGCAGACGTGGCACTGTTTCATCCCTTGAATGCCTGGAGATATGTGCCTCGAAATCTATGCCTCGAGAAGTGTGCCCTAGCCTTGGGAAATTTCCAAAAAGTCTTTTAGTTAAAATTGAGAAGTAGAGAGCTCGAGCTTCGCGGGGCTGGCATCTACATTAGTTCATTCGCACAGTTGCAGAGCCTTCACGGAGTAGCCTTTAGCTGGTGAGAAGTGCTTACTCGCGCAGTCAATCTTCAGTTTATCGCGCAGTTCCTTTGCATTGCCTTGCTGTCGCGGAGATGATCTAGAGCGCCAGGATTCTTCGTACAGATAGAGCTTCAGAAGCTCTCTCTCTAGTTGAGTGCTCGCGCAGTAAGGCGTCTGCACTTGCATAGTAACTGATTAGGCTCCAGGGTGCGCGAGAGCTGCACGAGAGAAATTCTGGGCTTCTCTCTCTTCTTTGGCTACGAGAGAATTCCGTGAGGTGACAGATTATTCTTTATGCATATGAACTCGCTATGTTCTGCGCGTAACTACTTTGGGGGCAGATCTTCGCGTGGATAAATTCTGAGAGTTTTAAATCGCGAGATCTTCGTGATGTCTTTTCTATTCTCCTCTTGATTGCGTGGCTGATCTGCCCGAGGGCAACTTTCACTGTATCTTTAGCTTCACGAGAGGGATACTCAACTCTGCGAGATGATTCTTTTAACACTCTGATGCATTACACTTGCTGCTATTGTAGCTTCTTCTATTCTCAGCTAACTTCTTTCATCTGCTAGGCTTTTGGTCAATGATGACCAGCAATTGAATCACCATGGTGAGCACTACCAGGGTGTTCCATTAGACTTTGGCTCGGCTGTCATCTTTACATGTATTATCTCTCTTCTTTGGACCAAAAAGCAGGGATTTTGTATTAAGCTACACAGATTGTTACTAACTGTAAAACATACTTAACAATGAATTATTAGTGAGCTTCAGGGTCAATCAAAGGCTAAGTTAAAAGGTAAAAAGTGGTACTTTTTAATGCTCAACACACCCCCAAACCTAAGCTTTGCTAGTCCCTGAGCAAAGAAAAAATTAAAACAACTACTTCTAGGAATTTAAATGCTACTTTCGTAGGGAGCACGGATACATTTAGCATACGTATCAAGCCTTTTAAACTCCTAGGTGATCCCTAGTGGAGGAGTGAAGTCTCCTGAGGGTTTTCAATGAAGGTACCCACAAACTTCACCATTAAAACAGTTAAAGGTAGTGCAATCAATGACAAAACAAATTTCAATGAATAAAGTCTCAGTGCACACCTATCCTTTTTAAAGTCATAGAAAATTACAGCAGTAATGCAGCCATTTAAAACTCAAAAATCAACATGCATGTGCATCACCACCAATTAGTTCACATCAGGGATACAATGTGCATATAATCAGTACAAAGCTTGCCTTGAATTCAAAAATCAGGTTGGATACAACTCCACAGAAGTTAAAATTCAGACCCAATTCTCACCAAGGCTATCTCTCTACAATGAAAATAAAAAAAGGGTGTTTACATTCTTATCAGCTCAAGAGCATTTACAAACCCCAAATGGGCCTGCAAGCATGAGCACAGGCAAAGCTTCTGATTTCTGATATCCTCATGACTTTTCACCATAGATTAGACAACTCCTAATCTCCACATGACAACTCATTTCACATTGGATCTACAAGGTCTTTTTGGATGGGTTGTAATGTGGCTTATGGGTGAGGGATATAAATAATGAAGGGATAAAAAGGGATTCAAAATTGAGAAATCAGCAAAGTAAGGAGTGATTAATGACTTCATTACCTTCATTTCATCACAACTTCATCTTACTTGATATATTTTAGAATTAAAGTCACCAGCTTCTCCTCTTCTTTTCAATTTTTAGATGATTTCCTTCTCTAGACTTCTCTCTCTTTCCTCTTTTTTTTTTCTCTTCTTTTTTTAGGCATTAAAACAGTCAAACAAGAACTATTGATACATTGTTGCTCATATGTTGCTTTTCTTCTCCTTCCACCAAATGTTGGACTACTCTCACTATCTTCAACTCCTTCTCCTTTACCTTCTGAATTTTCAGAGTGAGGGTATAGTTGAATCAGGTCAAGAGGTTAAGGTGCAAATACTCCAGTGTTTGTCAAAGAAAAGTAGGATTCCTAAGGCTCAATGTCTGTATGCAAAAGGGAAGTTTTAAAAGGTTGGATTTTCAGACTTAAACTGTCCTAAAAGAAGGCCTTGAATCATTTTCTTAGTATCATGAGTGCTGTCAATCAGTTTTGATTTGGAGGTGCCTGACTTCTAGTGAAAAGGTCTTGACGCAATCAGTCCTCAGAGTAGAAATAATGCCAAAAACACTCTTCAAAAGAAAATGGTGGGCCCAAATCTCACTAGGTATGGTCCTCAAATTAACCCATGGGGTGTATTTTCACCTTTTTCTTTCCTCTTAAGTTCACTAAGTACTTAACTGAAATTTTTTTTTGATATTAGCTTCATGGTGGTGCAAAGATTTTGAAATTTTTAGTTTCAACATGTCTGTAAAATTTTTTAATTTTTCACAAATTTTCTCATTCTAACAAGTTAGGTGGGAATTGATTTTATTCATCTCAATTAAACCAACACTGTTGCACTAAAGTTAACTGCTTCATTGCCAGAGCTAGCTTGCCACACCCCCAAACCTATGAGGAGCAGTATCCTCACTGATTTAAAGGTGGAAGTGCAGCAGGCTCAAGGCATAGAAATTAACAAAACATGAACTACAAGAGAGAAATACACAGATCAAACAATATAAAAATAAACACACAGAACTAAAGAAAGATAAATTGGAAACTAAACAAAATAAACAAAGAGCAATGTTATTATACAACTAAAGTATGTATAAAGTAGGTGGAAGTAAACTACACAAAAAAAATGACACACTACTTCGTGACACACTACTTCGTAACTAAATACATGTGCAAAATTAATTAGTCATCTGAGTCTTTGGCTAAATATCTGTTGGTTCATCTTTAGTTTTGACTCCTTTCCCTTTTTTTGACTCCCCAAGAGCAGGTATTCTCCCAGTCGCTTGAGCTAATTGTCTTTCTAGAATTGCAGCTTTTTGTTCCACCAATTCAACTCAGGAGATAAGGAGCTCTCTGATCTCCTTTGAAGCAGTCAACCTCTTCTCTAACCTATTAGCTCTCTGTTTTTCTGCTGCAGCAATCATTTGCTCCTATTCTGCATTCAGATTATCTTAGGCAGCTATCCTTTCTTGGGTTTTATATAAATGCAACATTTGTTTCCACCCTTTTGCGATGTCCCTGAGTTGCATCTCGAAATCCAGTTTTAGGAGATGGATCCTTTCTTCATAGGGTATCCTGATTAATGTTCGGATAGCATCCATCCCTCGAACGACATCCTTTTTTATGTAAGGATTGGATTTCATTGTCTGAAGGAGGGTGGAGTAGGGGGGATGGAAAAAGAAAAGACAAGAATCAAGGGCTGATATTTACTTGAAGAAGGGCCTGCCAGGAATGAAAAAGGAGTGGGTTGGGGAATTATAGATTGAAGCTAAGGTTAGGGTTCCTGATCAGGTTCTGTTTGGATTGACTTGGAAGAGGTGGGTATTAGGTCATTCATATCTGTTGCAGCATCGGAGGTGGCTACAACAGGGGAAATATCTAGGTCAGTTAATGTGGAGGCTTCAGTGTAAGTAGGAGGGGGTGTTGTGGCTGCTAAGGGTAAGGATTGGGGTAAGGTAGCCAAAGTGGAATGAATGGCTTAGAGGCAGGTTTTGAGGTAAGCCTGGTTTTGGAGAGTGGAGGTTAGGGATTGAATGTATGTCTCAATGGAGGCTTGGTTTTGGGTGTTAGCCAGCATTTGGGACTGTAGGGAAAGTAAGAGGTGTAGGATTTGGGGTAAGAGGTCTGGTATGATATTTGGTGTGGGTTGGATAGGTGAAACTTGTTGGAAGGGAGATATGGGTCTATGAGTGAAGGTAGTGGCATGTGGTGGTGTCAGATGTGGAGGGGTAAAGTCTAGGAGAGGTGTATACTCAAGGTTGATGTCTCCTAAGATAGTAGATATCATAGTAGAAAATTTCTCTCCTGAAAATGGCTCACTATCATGGGATAAGGGAATGAATTGGTCTACAGGCTCACTAGGGATAGGTACAAAAGGTGGGGAAGTCTCAATGGAATAATGTGGGTTTTCAAAGGTGTGGGCTTCAGGTTCATAAGGTATTGGTATGGGTTCTGGAATGGTAGTGGTTTCAGGGATTGGAATTATTTGGTTATATAGGTGCGCTGGGGTGCAATGGGGGTTTTGGAAGTTTTCCTTTTCTTCTGGTATGGGATTTTGACAGGTGGGCTAGGGTGGGCTGGAAAAATAGGTAGGGGGATAGACCTAGGTAGGGTGGTTGTGTCTATGGTGGTTGGTAGTATAAGGTCAGGTAGGGGTAGTGGGCTTGTGATGGGCTGTGATGTCTGGGTGGAAGGTGTAGCTGGCATGGAGGTAAAGGTAATGGATGAGGGGGTGAGTGTGGTGCTGGCTAGCACAAGTGAGGGAGAGGTTGCAGCAGCAACAGTAGCAGCTGCAGTAGTAGCTACTTCTTGAATTATAGGGGCTGCATCTCTCAGTAACTCTTCCCTCCTCTTCTTCTTCTTCATCATCATGGTGCCACTGATTCCCCATTGCTTCTTCTCACTCTGTTTGGGGTTCAGTGCCACAGTCTCCTCCATTTTAAATGGGTATTTCCCCCACTTCAGTAATGCAGTGATCAATCTACAGTAGGGAAGGACATGCGATTTCTTGTTTATCTTCACCTTCTCACACAAATCCTTAATTCCCACAAAAATCAACTTGGCTGCATCCAAGTAGTAGTTTCTGTGAAATGAGAGGAGGGCATTAGCTATGGGGTACCTCCTCTCCTACTCATGACCAAAGCAATACACATTTTTCCTCAATACTGCATCTATGAGCCTGAGTTTGGGATTTAGGTCTCTCTTTCTGATTGAGTCTCCTGAGGCAGTGATTCCTCCAGTTAATTCTTTTATAATTTCAGTAATGGAGGCTATCAAAGTGGGATCCTGATCGATTTTAAATGTAACCCTTGCAAGTGCACAAGATCTATTGCAGTATGGCAAGAACAGGGGTGTCGAACTCACAGGAAAATCTGAATTTTTAATTAATTCTTTCAGGGATTTAAAAACATCCCCAAGGAAGTACCAAGGGGCAAATTCAATTTACCAAAAATTTATCACTTTTTCTAAATGCAAGAAAAATAAATTAATCTGAACTACTAATTACTTATGAATCTAAGAACAATATTTAAATAAGATCAAGAAATATGCTACCCTAGATTTGTACCCCCTTTTTTACCATTAACACCCATAGTTTCATTAAAGCATCATTCATTCATAAAAATGATTTGAAATAAAGTATGATCATCAATCTGGCATACCCTATCTAAAAACAATGACTTAGCCTAACATTGCGGTATGAGTCATGTAAGAAGCATAGTGTATCTCATGATGTGTAGATCAAAACAATAAAAACATAATTGCTCTACAGTCTAAATCAACCTGCAGGTCTAGATCTAGCGATTACGGCCGTTGATTCGCACAATCAATGGGCATAACAAGCATTCAATATATTTTCAATAATACAAACTTTTAGCAAAAACGATTCCACAATGACAGTAATTAGACTATGGTATTAATCATAAATATGGGTACTTATCTGGGGATTGCATCTTCCCCGATCTACTGATTTAGCCGCTCATCTTTGGTGTATGATCTCCTTGTTCATTCAAAGTCATTTCTCTTTTTATTTCTTCCCAAAAGATATTTGTTTACAATGCTCTCTCCTAAATACAATCTATGCTTTAAAAGAAAATAATGCAAATCCTAGGTACAATCTACCCTGATCAAACCCTAGAAGAAGGAGAGAAGAAGACCTTAAAAAGATGAAAAGAAGTTCCCCAAAGTGAAAAGCCCTAAAATTCCAAAATAATCAAATCTACTTCTAATTCCTCCAAAGGAAAGTCTCAAAAGATCTCAACACCAAGTTCAAAAACAGAGCGTCCTCTATTCAAAGCTTTAACTTCCTTTTTATAATGGCCGAGCACACCTAAACCTAATTGCCTCAATCGATTGAGCCAGAAGTCTCGATCGATTGAATTTGAGTTCGAATTTCTTTAGGGCACTTCTGCCTTATGTGTCAATCGATCGATTTTCATGTCTCAATCGATTGATTTTCAGGGCTGAAGTTTATTTCATCTGTCAATCGATTGACAATGATTCCTCAATCGATTGACTCTTCAATGTAAAGTCTCCTTTCTTGATGGATATTGATTCTCTTCTCGGATCTCAATGCTTCTTTGGACCTTTTTGTCCATAGCTCTTGCATAGCCTTTAATTTCCTTCTTTTAGGCTTTTGAACGATCTAATGGTCGGAAACACCTGTAAACATCAAAACCTCACAACAACCATCAGATGCTTTCATCGAACAGTTAAATGTAGGATTTAAGGTGTGAAATATAGTCATATTTCAGCACCGATCAGACCCAAACTCCACTCAGGGCTATACCTGGCTGGTATCCCTAGTATTTTTACAATGTCTGCCTGATTGAACAACATCTCAAAATCATTAATTAAAACTAGCAGTGTTGGGTTCCCATCATCACCAGTATTTAACTTCATGTTTTGATAAAATAACCTTACTAATCGTGGGAAAACTAGCTGCATTGAGGGTCTCAATAGGGGCAGCAGTGATTCCTTCGCCAGATATTCAATGGAGGCAGAAGTCTCAGGTAGCTCCTCCAAATAGGCTTATCAAAAATGGTTTCAGCCTCCAACTAAATTGCTTCCACAAATTCAGAAGGGACCCTGAGGTGTTCAGTAGTCTCTTCTTCCTCAATCTCAGGGATCTCAGGGGCCACAGCTTTACCCTTTTTCTGTTTCTTCTTTGATTTCTCAGGGCTCTTAAAAGGTTGGTGCTCTCTGGCCCTCTTCTTTGGAGCAAATTTCTTCTTTTCTTTCGGAATGGAGGGCTCAACAACAGGTGAGGGAGCCTCAGAGGTCTCCAATGTGGAGGCCTCTGTAATCCTAACAGACTTTAGAGTGGCTATAGGGCTGCCATTAACGGATGGGTTCAGCATCGCAGTAAGGGTATCTACAAATTTTGAACCAGTGGCCATAGGTGCTCAGATTAGCAAAATTTGGGTTTTCAACTTTGAGAAAATACCACTCCCCTTCTTATCTTCTTTTAACTAAATCAAGCACAGGGCAGATTAGCAAAATTTGGGTTCCACTTGAAATTGTGCACAGTAGCTCAAATCCCCCCAAATCATGTTCAAAGTAACCAAGAGTAGCTGGGGAACAAAATGATGGGAGGAAAATGCCTGAGGTAGTATGGATTACAAGGTAGAGAAGAAAGGAGGGGAAA
The DNA here is from genome assembly GCA_021018995.1 of Chloranthus sessilifolius. Classification (NCBI taxonomy): domain Eukaryota; kingdom Viridiplantae; phylum Streptophyta; class Magnoliopsida; order Chloranthales; family Chloranthaceae; genus Chloranthus; species Chloranthus sessilifolius. Next base: position 143,229,781 of record CM037590.1, on the reverse strand, counting down.
GAGACATCGATTCTTGTGTTGAGAAACTAGGGCAGACAGAGGACATGAAGAAAATGAGGGGCTTCTCTAAGTTTATAGGGCAAATTTTGCGATTCGTGGAGTTGGCAAGAGGAGGTGGCGGAGTTAAATTCTCGCACAGTTAGCATTTAAGACTGTGAGACGTTCTGTCGTGCTAAAGAACAAACTTCCTCGCACTGAAAACTAGCGGAGCTGAATCTTTACCTTTAGTGCGCAAGGCCATGTGTTGCATCAGAAATTTATCTCACGTGGTGCTCGCGCAGAACAATACTGAGCCATGCTTCTCTTACAGGTTGAGCTCGTGGAGCAGAAAGGCAGCTCCGCGAGGCATTTTGATAGCCATTGCTCAGGCTTTTAGTGCGCGAGGAAGCCAAGTGATGGTTCGTGTTAAAAATTTAAGCATTCTACCTCTGCAGGATAGCATATCTTTTCAACCTTTACTCAGTTAGCTCAATGCAGCACAGTGGTTAGTGCATCCATGTTGTTGTGCACCCCATCATTGTGCATGGGTACCAAACCTCAAACAGGTAATTCACTTCAATCATGAAACACATATGCCCACTTAAATTAATAAATTTATCAATATTGCAGGATTCTAAAGATAGTTTTTCAGATCAAGTTCAATGTAATTATGATGAGAGCATCTCAACCAATCATCCACAATTATAAACAACAAATTTCAATGACAAAAATGCACATGTATCCAAGACAAAATTAAATACAAAATTCAAAAACAAACAGATAAAGTAAGACAAGCAAATCATCATAACACTAAAAACACCACTGACAGAATTCTATAGAACACAAATCAAAATATAATTTTCATACATATGGTACACTTATTACCAATGTTTGGATCACTGAGCACTAGTTTCCTCCTGAGTAGAGGATGCATCACCAATCATATACTGACCTTTCGGATTTGTCAGAGGCTGACTAGGCAAATTTTCTTCTTCCCTCCTATTCAGAGCATTACAAATCTGTCCCAGTTGATCCTCAATCTTCTTGATGCTCTGTCCATGAGAATTGACAGTTTACACCAAGCTCCCCAAATTCTGTATTGAAGCCAGCATCTGCTCTTCAAATGAAGAGGATCTGGGCTGTTGTGGGGGCAGGGCCAACTGGTTAGACTTTGGGGTAGGTAACATAAAATTTTGCCTTGGTAGATAACCTTGATTAAACTGGTATTGGGGTCTGTAAGGAGCTACCATTTGTTACTGTTAGGGTTGAGGATATGAATCTTGTCTTCACCTCAGATTTGGGTGGTTCCTCCAAGAATATCCAGTAGGCTGCTGCCCAAAAGTTTGAGCAGCATTGGCTTGCTCCATAACAAAGTTTGAAAACTAGGTGGCAGATGGGTAATCATGAATAGAATGTGTGGAAGACTGGCATATCAGACACGCTTCCTCCACATGTTCAACCACTCAGGGTTGCATCACATTCATGAGTTTGTCAAATTTCAAGATCAGGTTGTCCACCTTTCTCTCTAGATCACCTGGCACCTTCACTTCATATATTCCACCTCTAAGGGTGACCTCTTTTACCATCTTAGCTAGAGTCTGACTATCATTGTGTGACAGAGGCTCCTGCTGCATGAAATTTTCTCTTATTATGTCAAACAACTCACATGCTTTCTCAGCTGTCTTGTAGAGGTAACTACCACCACAGGAAGCATCCACCATATCCCTGCTCTTAGCATTAATTTCTTGATAAAATACTTGGACAAGCTGCCACATTGGGATTTGGTGGTGGGGGCATTGTTTTAACATCTCCTAGAATCTTTCCCAAGCTTCATAAAAATCCTCAGTTGAGGACTAAGTGAATGAAAAAATATTTGTCCTCATCTAGCTGGTTTTATTCATGGGAAAGAATTTAGCCAAGAATTTAGTTCGAAGGTCACTCCATGACTGTATGCTATTGGCTGGGAGCTTTGATAGCCATGTGCTGGCTTTGTCCTTGAATGAGAAACGAAAAAGCCTCAGTTTGGTGGCCTGTGACCCCAAGCCAACAATATTGAAGGTAGTGCAAAGTGCTAAAAATTGGTCTATATGCTTGTAGGGATCTTCTTTACTAAGCCCGTGAAACAAAGGCAACATATTGATGGTGGATGATTTAATCTCATAATTCCCTTCAACAGAGGGGAATTGAATGCAGAAGGGAAAAGTGTACTCCCCAGGTGCATTGTACTCCTTTAGTGTTTTCTGCCTCTCAGCCATGACAGCTGGTTCAATTTCAATAGTAAGGCCCTGTGGGGTGCGTCTAGGTCTAAGGATCCTTTCAACCTCTAGATTTGGAAGTTCTAGCTCAGGGTTTAAAGACCTTCTACCATGCATATACTCACACCCATAGAAAGTATAGAAAATGCTCACAAGCACACACAAAGAATAGTTCAAACAAAAATTAACAACTATACAGATTTACAGATAAACAAATACAGGAAAGTAAACATAAATGGACTGAGATTTGAGGGAAAAGTAAGTGCAAGCAGGGCTAGCTTCAGTCCAAATGCAGCTCTAGCTTTTCTCTTCTTTTGCTGTTCATTTCTGCAAATTTCCACAAAGAATCAGTAGTACTATTATTCTAGTTTAGGTACAGCTATAAAAAATTTTGAAATCTAAATTATAGTACAACTCAAGTCTACTAAAATTATCAACATCCCCGGCAGCGGCGCCAAAAACTTGTTGTTAGTGCCAACTGTGATTCAGTTTATTGTGTGGTGGAAACCAATTAAAAACAAAATGAAATAAAAGAATAGAATCAACACAGCTAGAGTACTCCTAGACCTATAAGATACATGGCATATTGTAGTAAGTTTTGATAAGTAAGAGTTTGTCCCACAGAGAAGTTGATCAAGAACTCAAAAGTGGGCTGTAATAGTAGGCCTCCAGATCTGGCTATAGATCTGACAATCTTAAAAAGAGAGAGTTGGGTGTCATGACTACACTAAATTAATCCTAAAAATAGAGAAATAAAATATAGCCCTATCCTAAAGAAAAGATTAAGAAGAAGATGGTAATGGTGTGTACCGAAATAAAATATAAAAAATGGTGGGAAGTAAGCAGGTTAAGTTCAGAGTTTAAACAGTAATGTAACTCAGATTTAGTCTGTCTCTATAGTGCTCCTTGCTGAGACGCTGTCAAAAGCCTCAACAAGGTAGAAATATTTGATTTAACTCATGCCATTTTGGGTCCTCTTAAGGATATAGATTGTCCACTCAAATGGTCACAGCCTATCCTATAGAGTTTGTCAAATCCCATTAGTTAAACCAGAAGTTGCCCATCTAGTCCAAAGGAGTAGACTGATCATTTTCCTAGCCATTGAACCAGATCAAGCCATGAATACTATTGCAGCACTATATAATGTCAGTGCTACAAGCTCCCTAGATCTGTGCATAGACCTGACTGACATCCATAGGTATTCCAACTTATAATATCCAAAGTGCTTTGCTAAAGCTAACGGCTCACTAGTGCCCACAAAAAGAACCATGTAGCAGGTTGAATAGGGCTTTAGATTCAGCTTGGTATTACTACAAATGGCCTACAATGACCCAACCACAAGCTGCAATTACTACAAAGAGATCAGATCTAACATTTGATGTCGGCTAGGTAAAACAGAGGGGAGCCAGTTCCTGTACAAACCTCCTCACAAGACTCTAGAAGCTCATATGTAGGGGAAAAGAATCCTTCTCAAACATGTGAATGGATACAACCTTAGGGTTATACTCTGTCCACTCGAATGGTCACAAGGTATCCCATTGGTCTGTCCATACCACAGAGGCCTGAGAAAGAACATGGAAACTGTTGCAACCACCATGGTCCACAGGCCTCCGAGCTCCCCAGATCTCACTATAGATTCAGCATTGCTTTCCATGGGGCTATCAAACTAAGGAAAATCAGATGGTAAATAATAGATTTACTAGAAACTGAATGGGCTAGTCCCAAATACATGGATCCTATAGACATCTAAAACAACCATAAGATCTTTAGATCCAATTAGGAATTAAAACAGCAATCCATTAATAGACACAAAACTTACAATGAACTGTCTCCAGATTGCAGCCTGTACACAACTGCTCATCCACATTCCCAATATATATAAAAACCTATTATAAACTAAAATAAAACTAAACCTAGCTGCTTACAGGGGGATTAGCCAGCAAGTGCTGGACTAAGAGAGAAGAAAAAGGGGAAAAGAGGTGATCAAACCCTAACCCTAGCCTGCTGGAGCTCGCAACCGGCAGAGGATAAAGGAAAGATCTAAATAATAAACTCTAAGTACAGCTTATATACTCTATCCATAAGGCATTGGCTCTGAAGAGATTAACCCTAATTTTTCCAACAGATGTGGCACTGTTCATTCCTTAGATGCCTGGAGATATGCGCCTGAAAATCTGTGCCTCAGGAAGTGTGTCCTAACCTTGGGAAATTCTCAAAAAGTCCTTCAGTTAAAATTAAGAAGTGGAGAGCCCAAGCTTCGCGGGACTGGCCTCTGCATTATTTCATTCGCACAGTTGCAGAGCCTTCACAGAATAGCCTTTAGCTTGTTAGAAGTGCTTACTCGCGTAGTCAATCTTCAGTTCATTGTGCAGTTCCTTTGCGCTGCCTTGCTATCATGGAGATGATCTAAAGCACCAGGATTCTTCACACAGATAGAGCTGCAGAAGCTCTCTCTCTCTCGCTAAGTGCTCGCACAGTAAGGCGTCTGCGCTCGCGTAGTAACTGATTAGGCTCCATGGTGCGTGAGAGCTGCACAAGAGAAATTCTGGGCGTCTCTCTCTTCTTTGGCTACGTGAGAACTCTGCGAGGTGACAGATTGTTCTTTGTGCATATGAACTTGCTATGTTCTGCGCATAGCTGCTTTGAGGGCAGATCTTTGCAAGAGCTTTGCGAAGATAAATTCTGAGAGTTTTAAATTGTGAGATCTTCGCGATGTCTTTTCTATTCTCCTCTTGACTGCGCGGCCGATCTGTGCGAGGGCAACTTTCACTGCATCTTTAGCTTCGCGAGGGAGATCCTCAACTCTGAGAGATGATTCTTTTGATACTCTGATACATTGCACTTGCTGCTGTTGCAACTTCCTCCATTCTCAGCTAACTTCTTTCATCTTCTAGGCTTTTGGTCAATGATGACCAGTAATTGAATCCCCATGGTGAGCACTACCAAGGTGTTCCATTAGACTTTGGCTCGGCTGTCATCTTTACATGTATTCTCTCTTCTTTGGACCAAAAAGCAGGGATTTTATATTAAGCTGCACAGGTTGTTACTAACAATAAAACATACTTAACAATGAATTATTAGTGAAAAGTTGTACTTTTCAATGCTCAACACCTGTCACCTATGAGAAAGGGACTTGGGCTATGTTATATGAAAAATAGTCTGATTGGATGACGATGAAGGGTATTCCATCAGGGCTCGATGCTATATTGCTCGGGGATTTTTTAAGTTAATTGATTTAAGTCATGAGACCAGCCCAATTGTAAAATGAGAATCAGTTGAGCATGAGATGACATGTGTAGTGTCGCAATTACATTTCGTTTATTCTTTTAGTATCTCAAATTATTTTCTAACCATCTTATATTGATGAAATCATGCTTCAAATTATGTCATGAAATGTATGTGAGTAAGATAGATATACATGTTCAGATATCTTCCCTATTACGCTAGGATGTAGCTCACCCTTTTTTACTATACGTTACAAGTTCCGAGATAGGAGCTGCTTCTAGTGACGTCGATCTCGAGGACTCAGATTACGTTTCAGGGGAGGAGTCTGAGCCCCCTCTGAGAAGTTCTTTTCGAAGACCCTCTATGTACTTTGATAGTTAATTTGAGAGAGATAATTACGGCTTAGTATGTCCAACCTATTTTGTAGGGATAATGTAATTATGGAGATATTCTTTTGTCGAACCATTTGAGGTAACCATTGATATGTTACTGATGGTTCGGGTTGGTTCTTTTACCCATGCAGTGGCATGAGATTAGAACTATCTTTTGGGTTATATGTTTTGGCTTTAAATTATAGAACTGGAGATTTAGTTTCGTACTTGCTCTTTTATGCATGCTTTACTTATGGTTGTATGGATATACCAAGTGTTCCACATATGTAGTTGGGGCACGACCTCAAGGGTCATGCCGATGGCACGGTTTCGAGGTGAGGCTGTCACACTATACGTTTGGGGGTCGTGGAGAAAGAGGATTCTAATTCTGTATCTATGATGAAAATATGAAAGGTCAGAGAAGCTAGACTGCAGTTAATTCTATTGGATATAGAATCGAATCGCATGGTGGATTACACATTAGAAGGGATGACGAAATTATTAGAAGGCATAGAGGCCATTAGAATGAAAGAGGACAATGAAAGACGTACTAGCATCACAGCCTCTCCGGGCGGCTCCTCCCAGGCAAGCGACGAAAGTTTATTGTAAGAACATGCCAAATATTATAGTGTGTGATCCAATACAATGTGCCACCAAAGGTAGGCCAAACAACAATGATAGAATGAAGTCTGGAATGAAGGTTGATTTTGAACAATCAAATAAGAAGAGACACCATTGTAAGAGCTGTGGTGAGTTGGGTCATAAAATCATAACTTGCCCGCTAAAGAGGGTCAGGATGATGGCTGCTACCGCTGGACAAAGCCAAATAGAGCAGCGGATGATGGAAAGTGCGGTATCATGGATTCATAGTGAATCAATTTTATGAATAGTGTAATCACTTCGTGCAGGATGCGCAGGCGCTATGCATTCGAATCGTGGTCGCTTCGTTACGAAAATGTGGGCGCGTCACATTAGCGCTTCTTTTTCGATGGTTTATGGCGCTTCATAAGTGACAACGCCTCATACGAGTAGTGGTTGCCCTTCGGGAAGGAAGCAACGAAGATAGAAAAAAGAAGCGTGGACGCTTCATTTTTTATGACCCATATGCTACGCGCTTCATATCGACGACGACCCGTATGCTACGCGCTGATGTGCAGCTTAGGAACCGAAGCCACTACGTGCATGAAGCCCATGCAATTCAACATGGCACCAATGACTATGTTAATTTTTCGTGAACGCACTCCTGTGAATTGGCTGTTTCAAAGGGTGAAGGACGAGATTGAAGCGGATGTGGCCGCGATTGAAGATGTTTCTGCCAAGTTTGAGGGGTGGTTGCGCTAACTACGACGTCGTCTAAAGGGGGAGTCGTCTACCCAAAAATGATGGCTCCACACCCCCTTGATGGTGTCTCAGTTGGCTGTGTTGATGTCTGTTTGTAAATTTTTCTTAGGTTTTCTTTTCTTTTTTGTACAGAATGTTCTGTTGTGTAAGTAGTCGTTCGTTATATCAATACAATATCGTTTGTTAAATTTTTTCGTGAACACACTCTGGTGCATTTTCATATACTCATTAACATACTCAACACTGCAGTAAGATGACTGTCGAAGCGTCATCGCTCCTAAATGGAAGCATCATCACTTTTAAATAGAAGCGTCATCGCTTCAAAGTTGAAGCGCCATCGCTTCTAAATTGAAGCGTCATCGCTTATTACAGTAAACAAATGGCAATGGTGTTTCAGGAAGGAAGCGTCCACGATTCATTTTTTAAAGCATGGACACTTCAATTATGAAGCGACATAGCTTCCCATTTGAGTGACATGCGATTCAACCTGGCACCATTGACTATGTAATTTTTTGTGAACGCGCTCCTATGTATTGACATTTTCATATTCTCATGGAGCTTCATTTTTATTACTTAGAAATATTTATCAAGTAAAAAGAAGTTAATAATCATGCAAAAAGATTTTATTCATAATCAAAATTATTTCTATACATCGTCTTTCTTTACACTGTCTTTCTTTACAGTCTTCCTATACACTGTCTTTCTTTATCGTAAATGGGTTTAATATAATTAAATATGCTTTTTATGCATTGGATGATTTAGCGGACCCTAATTCAACCCTGGTTATCTCAAGGATCCGTAGGAGCAAGGATTACACTATTGATAAAATACCACAAAAGATACGTCGAAACAGTGGAGATGAGGAGGTTGAGGCCGAGGCGGAAGAAGGAAAGAGAATGAAGGGAGGAGGAGCATGGTGGATATGGTGATGGTGGTGGTGGTGGTGGTTGGTTGGGGGAGGATGCAATGTTTTATGAAAATGTTGGTGGTAGTGGTAGTGGGGGGGTGGGGGAATGGGTCGCGGGCTGATGAGGTGGTGGCGCACGCGGTGGGTGGGGGATGCGGTGGCGGAGGCGGAAGTGGAGGAGGTAGCGGTGGAGGTAGAGGTGAAAATGGTGTCAAAAATGGAGGTAGAGGTTTAGGGAGTTTGTTATGTTGGCGGTGGTGGATGAGAAAGTGGAGTTGGAGATGGTAGCGGGGGTTGTGGCTGGGGTGGAAGAGGAAGAAGTGGAGGGGGAAGAAGAAGAACCAGCTGCGGAGCCGGGAGAAGAACGGGCTTTGGATCTCCTACCGCCACCATCATAACGAGGAGGTCATCATCGTCCAAAATGATGATAACTTCTTCAAGGGGAGGGGGAACAATATGCTCGTTGTCGAGGATGACAACCAGCTCGTTGTCGTCAGAGATGTCGATAACCGAACCATCGTAGGAACTGATAAAATATTGGCGCGCTAGCCGATGGCTCCTTCTCAAACTATTACGACGCATTTCGGTTTGGCTGAGATAGATGCAGCATATAATCCAAGGAGTAATAGAATATGAAAAAAATTGAGCATTATGATGCCATTTAAATAGCAATTTGTCATGTAACTTTATTAAATAAACTGTTATAGTCATCATGGTGCACTACCGCTGAAGCGATTTAATAAGTCATTGGGCTTCATATTTATTGCATTGGCCCTCCGTATTCCACCAACTTCTCTCCAATTACTATAAGATCGTGTTGCGATTTGATATTACCCATGGCGCTTATTATTAGATGTGTCGGCACTTTAATAAGACGTTTCCCGAAGCGTCATCACTTCCAATTTAAAGTATTCACACTTCAATCAAGGGCGATGATGCTTTTTTATGGTAATCGGTATTTCATTTATTACAAATTTCAAAGAGTTTAAAATTATGGATTGTGTTATCTTTTCGCGCGCTCTTTTCCAACATTAATTATTATAGTGGCTGTTCGTATCCCAATAAAAATATCTTTTAGCCTTTCGTCAATCTAGTATTTTGATCATATCATATCTTTTGCCCTCCATCCCCAAACCAAACCTCCTTCACCATTTAATCCTCACTCCCTATCCTTTCTTTTGGCAGGCGTCTCCAAAACTCCTTCCTTAAAACCCTAAACCCTTAATCGTAAACCCTAAACCATGGCGGAACAACCCAACTGGTCTAAGATAAGTAAAACCCTTGTTCATCTTATCCAAAGGGAGAAGTATAAAATTTTGATTCTAATGGCCAAGACGGAGAGGCTGATTCAAAGGCAAAAGGTCGAGCTTCAAGTGCTTTTGACCCAGAAGAAGAGACAGTTGTGCCAACAACGATGCATTCTGGACGATGTTGAGTCATCTACCACAACCCCCCTCACCCTACACCCCATCTTAACTCTCCACCCTCTTCCCCAGATTCACCCACTCCTACCCTCCTGAGCCCCACTTCCTCTACAAAGATGACAAGTTGATGACATCCCGGAGTCGGGATGAGGCACTCTTTTTGGCAGAATAAATTTTGAAGACAACGCATAGTTTATTTTGTAATTGGTTTCAGTTTATATGAATACAATCTCTTTCATTTAATTTTCTCGTTTAAATGAATACAAACTCAGCTTTTCTCATTAATAGTGCTAACGCTTCCGTTGGACTACTTGTGTCATTGCTGAATGGAAATAGAAAATAAGAATAAGTCACTTATAAAAATTTTCCCACTAAATAATAATAGAAACGAAGATATCATTTCCAAATTTTTACACCAAATAATAAAATAAGTGAGTACATTACATCGAAAATTACATATCTCAAATAACTAGTTACATATGAGGGGCATTAGCGCATCGTCTTAGAGGCACCAGCGCGTCTACAAAAAGCATCAGCGCTTCGAAATGTCAGATTAACAACATATCCTATGATTAAATCCGTGTATTAAAGTACTGACGCCCCATTGTGAAAGCGTTGACGCCCCATATTACATGCAATAATGTTTTGCTCGTTTAAATTAATATGATCCAGTGACTAATATTCAGAGCGATGTTCCTAATATTTAGGGCGTTGTCGCTTCATTATGGGACGCATGTTTTCTTGTTGAGGCGTCATCGCTTCTAACTCAAAGCGTTATCACTTCGAAATCGAGGCGTCATCGCTTTGAAATCGTCGCATCGTTGATTCTAACTCGATGCGTCATCACTTTTTATTTGAAGCTTCAGCGCTTAAATTAACTGTGCACTAATGGGTTCAATCTATTTACAATCCGTATTTGTTGTAGCAACTGTTTCAAATCTGCTCAATTTGGGATAAGCAAAAAGAAAATTTCTATTAATATGGAAAGAAATGTTTACAAAGATTAACCAAGAAGCTAATTACATAAAAGATAAATTGAGAAAAAATCTAGACAATGACTGACATGGTAAAGTTTGTGATGGAGATCGGTCTCGGGGTCTTCAAATTTTTGGCTCCATCAAGAGAGAACTCCCTCTTGCTGTAAATTTCCAACCCAACGTCCTTGTAGAGGAACTCAAACTGAGGATTCAACATTTGATGGTGAGATTGGTGAGATTGTTAAGAAGTGGGGGATGGTGAGAAGTTGGAAAAAAGGATAGGTTTGGGACGAGATTTATGGCAATGGGGGGTCTCGGTAGACAATTCAACATTTGGAATGGATCGCTAATGCTTCAACTTTTCTAATCTCTTTATTGCAGTCAGAAGTTCAGCCCTTTACTTTTCAAGGATTTGATCAAGTCTTCTACTTATCTCGTCATGGTCTAGTTCTTCCGCCATGGGGTTAGGGCTAGGAGACGGAGAAAGACGATGGGTTTAGAATGGAAAGGGTTTGTGGCTTTATAGGGAAAAAGGCTAGGATTTGAAACATTACTTCAAAATAAATTTTGAGGGTCGGTGGCAGGTAACGCATTCCATGAACTTCTCTCGAATGCGATAAGAAGTGGGTCGTTGTTTGATGTTACCCATGACACTTTTTCATAGAAGTTTCAGTGCTTCAGTCAGATGATTGTCGAAGCGTTATCGCTTTTAATTTGAAGCGTCAATGCTTCAATTACGGGCGGTGACGCTTCTTGACATAAGCGGCGTTTTGTTTATTACGAATTTTGAGATCTTTCATTTATTGCAATTCTCTTCTTGATGCGTATCGATAGCATGCCCAATCTCCGCCCTGAAAGTTTCAATGTCTTCCTGCTTGAAATCTAGCTGCATTTCTCTGCTTAAAGATTCTACATATTTCATCACGAAAACCCACAATCATAATCGTTTGTTTGGCGCAACGCTTTAACACTCTCAATGTCCCAAGGCCATTTGTGAAATACGGAATCTGGGGCATCATGCATATGAAACAGGGTTAGGAGGTAACGCATCTATCAAGAAAAAAAAGTAAAATTTAAGTTACACATGTATTTAGAAAATAGAAGGGAGCAATGATGCCCCAATGTCAATGCAATGACGCCCATTATCAAAGCACTAGACGGCTCATTTTCAACGCGCTGACACCTCAACCTCAAAGCACTAAGCTCCATTGCCAAAGGGTGACGCATTGACTCCCCCCCCCCCCTTTTCAAACTGCTAACGCCTATTGTCAAAGCGTTGACGCCCCATTGTCAATGCGCTGACGCTCAATTGTCAAAGCGTTGATGATTCGCTGATTATATGTATCTAAAAAAGTCTTAATCTATTGCAACCACACAATGAAAATTGTAAAGCTAGTATAGGATCGTTCCCACGAGGATATGTTTATATATTTACATATATATATATATATATATATATAAATTTTCAATAAAAAACTAGCATCCTTCAATATAGATTTATACTAATCTTTATTCTACCTGAAATTTGGGCATCAATCAAATTCTAAAAAATTAAAGATGGAAAATAAAAACCATTACACTAATCTGCAAACTTCAACCTGAGTCGTCAATTCAAATTAAACTCTGAAGATGTTTACAAAGTAAGAAATTGCAATAAAATAAATCTAAACTAGAAAGCAATAAAATAATATGTTTCACCCCTCAGCCACAGTCGTCAATTGCTTCTGAAAAACTACAGATATCTACTTTAATCTTCTAGCTCTCAATCTCAGTCATCAATTGTGATTGAGGAGAGCTTAAATATCTAAACTAAACTACTCTAATGATCGAAAGAAACCACAACCTCAGTTGTCAATTGATACTTGGAATTTCTTCGATGGCTTATTCCTAGACCAAGCCTTCTTATTTATAGATCATAAGGGATCGATTTACAAAATTCTTAATTCTAATAAAATAAACTACTAAAATAAAAGTATCCTATTATAACTCTACTTCTAATCTTATCTTTCCTTGCTTTAATGGTTGATGTACTTCTGGATTGTTCTCCTTATTTTTAGCAGCAGAGTCTTTCTAAGAGTTTATCTTCATCAATCTTCTCAGATCAGTGATTCACCAGACTTCTTCTTTAAGAGATCTTCTAATTTTGTTCATAGTGGTGTAAATCTTCACGTGAGTAGCAGCAGCGTAAGCTTCCTTTTGTAAAATCGTAAATCACGATTTCCTTCTGTTGTAGCTTTCTTTAGAAAATCGTAAATCATGATTTTCTATCTCTCAGTACAACTTCTAGTTGACGATTTCTATTTACGATTCTTTGTTGTCTTCTTTGTATCGCTTAGCTTTTTGAACGTCTCCTGAAGAATCGTCTTTTTCTTCCAATCGTCTTTCTTACTGCCTTTTGAGTTCATTTTGACGAAGATTAGTACTTTGACTCTATTTTACTAATTTTCCTTAATGTTTGTCCATCAATAACTTATTAGTAGCAAATTAAGTTCTAGCATCACTAAGATAAGGGTAGTAAAATGATATATTATGTTACTGATCACACCCCCAAACTTATGCCTTGCTAGTCCCTAGCAAATAAGGAAATATAAACATCCTAACTAAGAATTTAAATGTCACTTTCGTAGGGAGTACGATTGCATTTAGCAGATGCAACAAGCCTTTAAAACCCCTAGGTGATCCCTAGTGGAGGAGTTGTAGTCTCCTGAAGGTTTTCAATGAAATTACCTACAAACTTCAAATATTTATGCACTTTTCAAAAGAAAATAAAAGGTTAAAAATCTAAACTAAGTTTTGTACACTAGCTAAGCTAAATAAGTTGATCATCACATGATTATTATGATTTTTTAAAATTACTAATCTTTTATCCTTGCTTTCCATTATAACAGTTATTCTTGATTAGAACTCCAACAATTTCAATTCATAGTAAGTAGAGAGTGTATGCATGAGTGAGCAGTTTATTTTTCATAGGTTTTTCTAAACTACAAATTTAGAAAATATTTTCGTTCAAAAACTCACTATTGACTTACTCTAAAAAAAAAATCAAAATTTTTGGGTTCTCATAGTAATATTTTTAGAAGAATCCAGTCAAAGGATAATTACAAAAATTTTGTTTTCTCATGGAAAAGATAATTTATTCTATTCATATGATTCTCTGTGCAATCCATAGTATTCATTATTCATATCTCTACTAGGCTTATACTTTTGCAAATCGTAAATAAGAAAGGTCTTTCCTTCGGCTAGTAAAGGGGCTTTGGGTTTCAGAAGATGTCAAAGAAAGGTAGAAAAGGATTCAAAAATTTTCCTAGAATTTAGCTCTTCTTTCTCCTATCTTTTTCTCCTTTCCTACTTCAGTAATTATCAGTAAGTATCCACAAATTTGGATAACTTCTTCCCATTTTTCTTCTTATTTTTCTTCTTTTGTAAATCTCATTTCTTCTATTGATTTGCAGAATCGTATTTCACGATTTTTCTTTTTTTTTTCTTTCTAAATTATTTTTTACGACTTTTCACCTTTTTTCCATTTTCTTTATTTTAATTTCTTCAGTTGTACCCTATTGTTAGCATTCTCCCTTTCTATTTTTGCTTTTACTCATTTCACTCCCTCTTCTTCCCTTCTTTTGCATTCTAAAACTCTTAGAAAATGTAAGGATTAAAGGTTGAAAGCTTTGGGTAGTACTTATGGTTAAGGGTTTTCAAGATTTTTGGTCATACAATATTTTGATTCTAAATTCAGCAATATGAGATTTCATAAGTACAGTAAAAAAGCTCAAAGAAATTTTGACTTGAATAGAAGCAGTCTCTCTCTCAAGAAAAGGAAAAATTAGTCTCTGATGCTCACTAGTTTATAATTTTGAAACTATAACCTAAATATTGCAGTTCCGATCAATCTATTGTTTCAAACATTCATTTTAATACAGTATTCAACGAGTTAAAACATGAATTGTAACTATGCTATATCTGCTTATTGAACTTCTATTATGATGGATCGTAAGTTTTCAAGATTCGTAATTCTATCATAATTTTCATATAATGATTAACTACAAAACTATATTATTTATTTATTTTTATTTTTTTTATATAAAATTTATTATGTAAAAAGTAAACTAAAACTAATATACTGACTACAAACTAAGGCTATACTATACACAAAATTTGTGTATCCCCCCCAAAACTTAATTTGGACAATGCCCTCATTGGCAGAAAAAAAGGGGACACTAAATAAATTTTACTTACCTTTCGAATTACTGATATTACTAATTGTTTACTGGATGTGAAAAAAAAAATCTTTAAAGAATATCCCCCAAACTTGAGGAAAACACATCTATTTTATTCTTAGAGATATCAATAACAAAAATTGAAAAAGGAAAGGTTAGGAACAATTACACAGTTAGTCAAAAGAAAATGCTATATATTATCTAAATATTTACAATGAGCAAGAAAAAGAAATCTAAAGTACTACAAATATAGAAACTAATTACATAAAAGTACAAACCTAGGGAAAATTTAGACATACTATCTATTTCCCTTAAAGATCATACCTGTGAGGCTTGTGATGTTCTATATTTTTCACTTACTTGGTGATGAAGGGTTTGGTACAAGAATGGAAGTAGTAGGGTCTTCTTCCGAGTCAGACACCACATTTGTAGAGTAATTATCTTGTTCTTCCGAAAGTGGTTCGCTTTGTGTTGTAGGCTCGGCCTCATCCGTATTTTCCCTTTCATCTATCATTCTGCAGGAGCTTCCTTCTAGACTCTATTGCTCATTTTCAACTTTTTCTTTATTTTTCATATCTGCGGTCAACTTTTTAATCATGACAGATTTTAGTGGAATTTCCATTCTCAGCTTTTCTGCTTTTTTTTTTTTTGGGTTACTGCAGCCTAGCACTTCTTGGTGAGAGACTTAATAATCTGCTTCTATTCAGCATTGGTTAAACTGAGGAAATTATTTTCTTCTTGTAGTTTCAAAATTTTTCCTTCAGCTACGGTCAATAGATGATTCTTCTCACCTAGCTGTTTATGGAGTTCTTGCTGGTAATCTTTAAGAGCTTTTTCCCTCGCAGTTTCTGTGTCATCTGAAATTTCCATTAATCCTCCAAATTGTTCAATCAGAGTGCGTCTTTTGCTTCATACGCCTTCTCCTCTTCTCCCCATGCTTGCTGCTTTTCACTCATCAATCTATTTTCTCTTTGCATCGGGGTGACTTGTGCTTGAAGGGTTGAAGTGGTTTCCTGAACTCTTTTTGCTATTTTTGTCGTCCAGTGTGCATAATAATCTTTTGCGGCTTTTCGTCGCAAGCCTTCTACTATCTTTGTGCGCTCTTGCATAGGGAGTGTAGTTTCAACAACTCTGTTCTTTAGTCTGTGGAATTCACTCATCCACTTCCTTACCACACTTGGTAGTGGCATCAAATTTGGGCATTTATAAAGTTCCATTGTTCTAGTTCTCTCACCCTTCTTTCTACATTTGGTAATGGCATTAGATTTGGTTCATTTATACTCTATCATTGTTCCACTGCCTCCAATCTCCTTTCTAGTTCAGGGATTGATGTGGTGGTGACTAGAGGATCAACGGAGGGTACTTCTTCTCTATTTAATAACTCTGTGAAACCCTCTCTTGGTAATTCAGAGCTTGGTCCTGCTTCTTCTGCTTGAACTATGAGAGTCTGCTCTGTAGTGGATGAAATTATAGGTCAAACAGCAAGCTCTACTCGTGTAGAACGTGGCTAGAAGTAGCTATTTCAGTAATCTACATTTCTTCTGCTACTTCGATGTCTGGGCTCACAAGCTCTGCTTCCATAACAAATGGCAGTATGTCTGCCTCAGTTGAAGGGGGCATAGCAGGCCCTATTTGTGAGTCCAAATTGGGGTCATAGAGACTAGCTTGGTCAGCACCTGTAGCTGGTTCTAACTCGGTGACTCTCTCAGGTATTGGAGAGCCAATGTCTGCTCTCTCCTAAGGTTGAGTAAAAGTACTCACCCCCTCTTCTGTAGTTGCTTCTTCTGGTACTATTATTTCTGTGAACTGCTCCATGGCAGATTCTTTCTAGGTCTTAGGAATCTGTGGGGCTCTTAGTGTAAAGGAGGTACTTTTGGTGCGAGAAGTGAGAGGGATTTTTTTTTTTTCGGCACCTAAAGTTCTCCTATAGGTTGTTACCGTTATGCTTTTCTCTGCTCTCGGCAAAGCCTTTTCTTTGGGATCTATGCTATACCCCACATTCATCAGTAAGTTTGTAATAAGACCTCCAAAGGGCAAAGTCAACTTCTTCATCTGATATTTTTCTTGACTCAGTTTCTCCCTCATGGTGGTGATTGCTTCAAAAAGGTAAGAGGGCACATCGAACCAATAGCGATTTGCCATTAAATACAATGCTCTGCCAAAAAGTGCCCTTCTCTGCGTTCCGTGACCCGTGGGCTGAATAGTCTTATAAATTAAAACGTTCAAGAAGTGAAGTGATAAACTCCTTACTTTCAAATCTTTTCGAAGGAAAAATGACCTATCCCAAGGAGGTTTTCCTAACAGCTCTATTGCCATTTGGATAAAATCAGGAAGGGTATTGGATGACATCCTCAAAATGTTGGCCTCTGGGTTATCCTGGGATACTTGTGGTCTTTCTAAGGGTGCTTGCATTACCCTTGTGACCATTTCCTTTGTAATTTGTATAGGTAGTCCATCAATACTGGTGGAGAGAACTGGGGATAGTTCCTGGCTGCTTTTAGTCATATTTTTGTAAAACAACCTCACCAATCTGGGGTAGGCTGGGGTGACTCCCAGTTCTATGATATATTGCTGCCCGACATCCTTAAAATATTTGATGGCTTTCCCACTCATTTCCAATTTTTTTAAAGACTCAACGTCTATTGCGATTCGGCTCCCACAATATGGTGTTTCATTGAGGTTGGTAGCCAGTCTAATGTCGTGGCAGAAGACGCTGACTTTTTGCCTTTATCTAACTTCATGCCCTGTTCAGGGGCAGATACAGAGTTGGTCTCATGTGTTTCTGTAGGTAATTCTCTGATAACTACTCCAAAAGATTTGGATTTCTTCTTAGGTGTGTTTGCTGCTTTTAATTTAACTTTGAGTGCAGCAGACCGTGCGATACGATTAATAATTGAGGAGTTATCAGAATTGTTACCGTCCTCTCCTTCTCCCTTCCTCTGTCGCTTGCCCATTGCTCCTGACATATTACAATTTCTTTGTCTGCAAGATGTTGAGGATATTATTCAGTAAATCACAACTTGCATATAAACTTTCATAAACATTTATAGAAATTCATTCGTTTAAAGGTTGTTACCTTGATCTTGAATCCACAAACCCTAGGTTTAGGATATTGCTTAGAACTTGAATAGGGTTTCTGAAATCAAATAGGAAATACAAGAAAAGTTTTTAGAAACAGAAACGGTTGAGTCCTAGTCGATGAGATTTTGAAAAACAGAGGGAAAACAATAGTAAAAATGGAGGGTTCGATAATGGGGTCGACGTATCCTCTCTCGAATATGTAGGCCCTATATTAGTGATGACTTGCTGAACCGGTCATCATGCGTGTGTTAACCTAGAGTCAGCGATCGACTCTAGCTTTTAGCAATTGTGACAGCCCTATTTTCCCTAATTCCACAAAAACCTGCACAATATTTTTTTTTCTTCCTTATATCATAAACTCAGGGAAAATCGGACCGTCGAGTCGCACTTCATAATCCGAATACAGAATTTACTTGGTATGCTAACAAAGGTAGAGTCAAAGTAAACCCTAAACCCTAAATAATAAAGTTTCTTCTATACATAAAGACTGAATAAAACGGGCCCACAAGAAAACCACCGGTGATGGCCGACCATCACCTAAATAGTGGCTTCAAAAATATACCTACAGAATAAATCTTAATACAGTAATAAATCCCTGGACATACCAAGTCCATAATCCAAAAGATCTCAAAACATGCATTATACAAACCCAAAATATACCCATGTCCAAACCTCACCTAAGGTAAAATTCCCCAAATGAAAGATCCCAAGCCTTTCTCGGCAACTGGGTCCCGTTCAACACCTGATCTCGGTGCTGGGTCAAATCTCCATGATCTTGAAGGAATAGGGTTATATTAAGAATCAGTTTGCCCTCTTCCGGAATGAACATATATCTTAGAAGGAGATTTTGAGTAAATTATCCAAGGTATGCTTTTAAACTATGGTGGTAAAATGCTAAAATTAAGGAAATCCAACGACGAAGCGTCGACGCTTCAGATATGAGGCGCCAAAACCGTCACATGACGTGCAGCCCTTCAGATGGCCGTTGTTGCCTCCATATATGGCTTTGACGCTTTTACATGAGGCGTTGATGCTTCTACATGCATGAAGTGACAGCACTTCTCTATGAAGCGGCGATGCTTTGACTATAATACGTCTACGTTTCGGATATGAAGCGCATACGCTTATACATGTTAATTATTGATTAAACATTAACTGATATTCTTATCATATTACAGGCCTGCAGTGTCGAGAGAAGTCCGTTGGGATGCGCTGGGGATTATCAAAGATCTTTCCCCCTACACCAAAGTTCTGCCTCGGCCCGAAGCTGGGCAACTTGCACCACATGCCCGAAGGGAAGCGACTGCCTCGAGCCCCAACCCCAGCCCCAACCACAACCACAGCCACAATCCTAGCCCCAACCATAACAATAGCCCAAGCCCCAACCCAAGCCCAAGACAAAGCCCAAGCCCAAACCTTTGCCCAAGACTAAGCCCCAACCCCAGTCTACCACAGCCCCAACTACAACCATAGACCAAGCCCCAACCCCAACCACAACCACATGCAGACTTCGCACCTGCGCCCCACCCATAGCCCATCCTCCTACTCCCTCCAAACCCGAAGCCCTTACCCAATCGAAAGTCCTGCCTCCACCACAGTCCAAAACCCAACCTCCTACAATGGAGAAACCCCATCCCCAACCATAATCTCTACCTCCACCACCACCACCAACACCGCCTATTGCATCTCATGACGAAGGTCCTAAGATGCCCCTTACACAATCATGCACCGAGGACAGGTCTTTGGTGCGAGAAGAAGAAGAAGAGGGGGATGAAGTCCCATTCATCTTCAAGAGAAGTGAGAGGCACCAGGATAAAGGCCTCACGATTCCTCCGGAGTAAAATCACACTAAAAGATAGGGAGAGTTGGTCTCTCAAACTTGCAAAAAGAAGGCCAAAGCAGTGGGGGCCCCATCGGTGATGCATCACCTCAGGCCTATACGAATGCTATTTGAGAAATGCCCAACAGAGAGAACTGTGACAGCCCAGATTTCGGCACCCCGAAACCCGTGCCATCAGCACGATCATCTTGACCGTGCCCCTTAGCTAAGCACGGAACACTGGTATATCAAGCATTGCAATAAAATAATGAACGAAATTGCGGAATTTGAATCTATATTAATTAACTCTCCAAAAGACAGTTCTACCCTCATGCCTCTACATGAATGGAGAACCGATCCGAACCATCGATGATAGCAATCATCACGGATGGTTCGCTCCAAAAGAATAATCCCATCTATATATATATATACATGGTTTACACAGAATCAAGGCTTGACATACCAAGCCGTACAAAACCTCTCCAAAATCCCTCAAAGTGGCACAACGGAGTCCTCTAGAAGAAGTCCTCTGGAGGTGGCTCCAACTGCCAGGCGCAGGTCCGACTCACGGGATCGGCGTCTCCTGAAGCCGCTGGCAATGCTAGTAGTGGACTGCGGACGATAGGCTATAGGCTGAGCTACATCCTAGCTCAATAGGGAACAAACACAGTTTGAACATATAAATTATAACTCACATATATTCCATGATATGCCATGCATGATGTATCTATGCAGTTGTTAATGAAACAGATTAAAAGCATTTCGTTTTACTGTTGATTACTTATATTTTCATTTACTCATGAATGATGCTGAGAAGGCCTAAAGCAAAACTTAAACTTTCAACTTAAGTAATCCCCGAGCAATATAGCATCGAGCCCCGACGAGACACCCATCATCGCTCATCTATATAGAAGCTTTTAACCGTATTCACAGGAATACAAATAGTACCAAGCCCCTTTCCGGGATTGGTGGCGGGTTTCACTTGTCTCAATCAACACCCGGTGTGCTTACTATGTAACGGATAAGCCTCGACCGGCCTACGGTTTGCCACAGTCAGACACGGATATCCTGTGTCGGGCCGTGGATATCCCGCCACGTCGGTGGGGTACCCTATCAAACCTCAAATAACAAAAATATCGGTGCCTTACATATAGTTATTCACCGTGTAATTGTGCTATCTTATATCAGTTAGGCCCTATCAAACATGATTCAATCCTTGGATACATCCCTGGGATGCATCCATTTACTTGCATCACACCTGATGCTCTTATCTCTTTACTTCTTCATCCCCTGGGGATGGCTCATCATGATTACTCTTATGGATGTCACACACACACTTTTCACAAATTCTTAAGAAATAAACATTTGAATTTAATTCTATATCACTACATACATGCTCTTGTAAAATAAAGTACATGTTCAAGGTGTTCCCTACCTCAAGTCTTCATTTGTTCAATGCATCAAGGTCCCACGTGGCTCCTTGTGCACTAGTCCACACGTACCACCTATGGTACCACATAACAGGTGAAACACATCACAAAGGATGCAATAAGGAAGGTATAAGATCCCCCAAGAATCTTAAAGTCAAACCCAAAAGTCAACATAATTTATGTCAGTCGATTAATCGAACTCCAAAATCGATTAATCGAATCTGATTCGATTAATCGATTTCCAAAATCGATTAATCGAATGTCAATATCGATTAATCGAAGCAATTTCGATTAATCGAAATTCTCCTTTTCGCAAAGTCCATTCTCAGTTCGAACAGTCGAGTTTTCATTCGATTAATCGAATCCAATTTCGATTAATCGAAATTCTTCTCTTCGCAAAGTAATTTCACTGTTCGAACAGTCGAGTTTTCATTCGATTAATCGAATCCAATTTCGATTAATCGAAATTCTTCTTTTCGCAAAGTAGACTCCCAGTTCGAACAGTCGAATTTCACAAGTTGATTAATCGATCCCAAATTGATTAATCGAAAAAACTAAATCGATTAATCGAAATCCCATTTCGATTAGTCGATTTTTCCTCAAGTGATTTCCTCCAACCCCTGGGGTCCACTGGAGGTTCTCAGTCGATTAATCGATTCTCAAATCGATCAATCGAAATCCAAAGTCGATTAATCGAAATCCAATTCGATTAATCAAAATCGAGGTCCTTTGACCTTTCAACTTCCTGGCCAATTTCGATTAATCGAAACCCAATTTCGATTAATCGAAATTGTCAGATTCAGCCCCTTTCGAGCTGTTCTTCCCAATCTTTTTCCATACTTTTTCTTCTATTTTTTCTAAGCCATCATCCTAAGATTTAAACTATTTTCAACTACCATTTAGCCCCTATAATCTATGCATTTGATTTACAAAATTTTACCTTGAATCAATCTCAAATTGATTTCAAATCTAGGGTTGGAAGGCTAGGGTTCCAGCTCTTGTTCTAACAGATCCCTCGCGTCGAATCCGGCGTTTATTGCTTGAATCCCTCTTCCTCAACTAGCATTCACTCCTTGCATTTATCACTCTCTTCACTCTCTCTCTCTTCTTTACTCTCCTTCAACAACAAAACTCTTGATTTTAGGGTTATTAACTCTTTTTATCCTCTTCCTCACTTGTGTGTTGAGCACATACACCGCGGTAGGTGTATGCGACTATACCTTCACAACACACACCACATAGGCATTCTATTTATCACATCTCATCCATTCATCACACTACATACTAACTGTTGGACTTCCATTTGGTCAAACCTATGACCGATCGGGCACGGATCCCGAGGTCATAGTTTAGTGTGATTTTTTGGGTTATTACAGAGAACGAGTAAGTATATTCCCTCCATACAACTTTTAACATATATTTCAAAGCGCTGACTTGTCATTGTCGAAGCGTCGTCACCTTACAATGAGAGCGTCAACGCTTTGTAGACAAAGCACTAACACATCTACTTAGATGCGCTAGAGACGAATCCACTTATGTTTTGATTTGAACGTAGGACTGTCATCTCGACCGTTGGGTCCCGACGTATTATCGTCGAGATGATGTGCTGGCTACGATCCAAACAGGAAATAGAAGACCCAAAAAGTATTAATCCCTATTCAACCTAGTTGCTTGTTTGATTCCATATTGATATTGACACTTTTCTATATAGATAATGATTGCATACTTTAGGGTCATGGAAAAGGGAGAGGGCATTGAGAAGAAGAGGAAGACTTTTCGGATGGCCGCCGTTGGACTCAATTGCATGACCACAAATTTTAGAGATTTTAAGGGATACATTGAACAGAGTGGAGAATTCCGCCCTCCAGCGTTGCAGAATGGAGCATATACTACCTCGATCATTTTGTGGCACAGATGGCACGCCGCCGTTGCAGCGTTTCGTCATAAATAAAAATTGCGCCTTGAATGTGATGGGCTGTGAACATAATTTAATTTCAATTCACATAGACCAGTCACGACACTGGGTGCTTGCTGTGGCGATCCCCTCAGCTCATTAAATCATGGTCCTTGACCCCCTCCCAGATTGTCCTCTGAAAACCAAATTTTGTGAGGCAATAAGGACACTAGTAAGATAAGCTCAAATATTATCAAAAGTAACGCCAGAATCACTTACGGCTCTTAGTAGAAGCATTGCCGCACTTTATATGGGGTGTCAGCTGATCAGTCACATAATATACCATTTTACTACCCTTAACTTAGTGATGTTAGGACTTAGTTTGCTACTAATAAGTTACTAATGTACAGACATTATGGAAAATCAGTAAAATAGAGTCAAAGTGCTAATCTTTGTCAAAATGAACTCAAAATGCCGTAAGAAAGACGATTGGAAAAAAAAGACGATTCTTCAAGAGACGTTCAAAAAGCGTTCAAAAAGCTAAGCGATACAAAGAAGACAACAAAGAATCGTAAATAGAAATTGTCAACTGGAAGCTGTACTGAGAGATAGAAAATCGTGATTTACGATTTTCCAGAGAAAGCTACAACAGAAGAAGGAAATCGTGATTTACGATTTTACAAAAGGAAGCTTACGTTGCTGCTACTAACGTGAAGATTTACACCGCTATGAATAAAATTAGAAGATCTCTTAAAGAAGAAGTCTGGTGAATCACGAAACTGAGAAGATTGATGAAGATAAACTCTTAGAAGGACTATGCTGCTGAAAATAAGGAGAACAACCCAGAAGTACATCAACCATTAAAGCAAGGAAAGATAAGAATAGAAGTAGAGTTATAATAGGATACTTTTATTTTAGTAGTTTCTTTTATTTGAATTAGGAGTTTTATAAACCGACCCCTTATGATCTACAAATAAGAGGGCTTGGTCTAGGAATAAGCCATCGAAGAAATTTCCTGCATCAATTGACAACTGAGGTTGTGTTTTCTTCCGATCATTAGAGTAGTGTAGTTTAGATATCCAAGGTTCCTCGATCACAATTGATGACTGGGATTGAGAGCTGGAAGATTAGAGTAGATATATGTAGTTTCTCAGAAGAAATTGACGACTACGACTAAGGGGTGAAAGATATAATTTTTTTGCTTTCTAGTTTAGATTTATTTTATTATAATTTTCTACTTTGTAAACATCTTCAGATTTTAATTTGAATTAACGACTCAGGTTGAAGTTTACAGATTAGTGTAATGGTTTTTATTTTCTATCTTTAACTTTCTAGAATTTGATTGATGCCCAAATTTCTGGTAGAATAAAGATTAGTATAAATCTATATTGAAGGATGCTAGTTTTTTATTGACGTGCAAATCCTAGAAGACTGATATATAACGTAGTGGTATTTTAAATTTGTAAGCATCCGATAACTGAAGATTGTGATTGACGACCACAATCTGAAGAAGGAGGATTTATGATTTATTTTCTGCAATTTAGTTTAAGAAACCATTCTTTATTCATATTTCTCAAGTAGTTTAGGATCTTAAAAGATAAGTATAAGTTTTTAGAAAATTAATATACATATATATATATATGCAAATATATAAACATATCCTCGTGGGAACGATCCAATACTAGATCTACAATTTCCACTGTGCGCTTGCAATAAGTTAAGATTTAATTAGATACATATAACCAACGAATCAAGTTTTTTGTGCCGTTGTCGGGGATAATGTTTTATATTATATTTATATTAATTTAAGAAAGCGAGTAATTGTCTTTCTCTTTTTATACTTATTTATATTTTCAATTTCTTTTATCACTTCTTAATCTTTTGTAGGTTTATTCGGAGTAACGAATTAAGGTTTCAACTTCCCCTTATCAGAGAAGCTAGAGGCTCAGATTTTTTTCTCTCCCTGCCTTCTAGAATAAAAATTAAATAAAGTTAAAAACATAAAAACATAATTTTTTTTCTTTTTGTATGCATCACACTCGATCTCGAAGTTTAAATTTCTTCGAGTGTAATCCAGAAATTGAAAGGGCTCTCTTGCGTAATCTTGCGTTGAACCAAACTCTCACAAGAGAATCCTTAACCATGGCTGACAATCGTTCAATTCAAGCACACTTCAGCCCCGTTGCTCTGACTGCACCCTCCTGTATAGTTATACCAGAGGTTGCAGTCAGACAAAATTATGAAATCAAGCTCAATACACTTCAAGTTGTACCTGCTTTTCATGGGCTTGATAGAGAGGATCCCTATCAACATTTAAGAGATTTTATAGAACTCTGCACAATATTACAACCGTCGATAGCTAATGAGGAATTAGTTAAGTTCAAGTTGTTCCCTTTCTCTCTCAAGGATATAGCAAAACCATGGCTGACTTCACTGCCTGCCAGGAGTATAGCCACTTGGGATAAACTGTAATCTAAATTCTTAAATGAATACTTCTCAATTGGTAGAATTAACCAGATTAGGTAAGCAATTTAATATTTCAGGCAATAGTTTGGAGAATTATTTCAAGAGAGCTAACAGCACATGAAGGACTTACTAAGGAACTGCTCTCTTCATGATGTGCCAAACTGGTCGATAGCACAGAGTTTTTATCAAGGAATGATTGAGACTAACCAGTCTACAGTCGATGCCGTAAGCGGAGGAGCCTTTATGGCTCAAAATGGCTTGCAGTCCTGGAACTTATTCAAGAAACTAGCCGATAACTCAACGTAGAAACATGCCCTGCTTAGATCTGATCCTGATATCACTCGTTACACCCTGCTCGCGAGGGGTGGACTTTACGATATCAGTAAAGATAAAGTAAAGAAAGAGGATGACATGAGTGCAAAGGTTTTGGCTCTTGAACAAAAAATTGTGACACTATTGGCTGTCAAATCGAGCACTCCGGACAGACCTTTGGCAAACTATTCTAATTATCAAACTCAGACTTATAATGAAAACCCAGCCTGCGCCATCATACTAGGAGGTAGTGGAAAATGATCAAATAATGGCCTTTTAGAGGAGAGACTATAGAAACACATATAATCCAGCGTGGAGGAACCACCCCAGATTTAACTATGGTTCCACAGGAGGAGCACAACTAGCACTATCAGTTGCGCAACCCCGATTTCTCCATACTCAAATTTTCCACCAAAGACCTCAAATGTCGGCTGCATAACCCCAATTTGGACCGTAAATCAATGCACCTGATGCTACAGTTGTTCACATCCTCTGAGATTTGCCGCAACAGTCGCATCGGCATTCGAAAAATCTACATCAGCTTGCTCAATTATCTCAAGTGCTCAATTCACACACTCAGTCCATTACAAAGTTGGAAAGCCAGATAGGCCAGCTAGCTTTCCAAGTGGCAAAAAGAGAGGGTGACCAATTGCCAACACAGCCAGTAAACAATCCTAGAGGACAAGTGTTCTTAGGATAGACATCAGCTCCCCAAAATCTAATCTAAAAGCCTCATGGATCGTCGAGCTACCGACTCATCCATAGCACCCATTGTAAAATATGTAAAATTATTTCTTTTTCTTTTTCATTTAGGTATTACCCTACGACCTAAATCGTTGAAAAATGATGGATCGTAATATAACTCCTAGTGTATATTATAGCGAACAATCATATAGATTTACGATTGATTGTCGTTATGGTCATGTCTATCAGTGAAACCATAGTGATTACGATTTAACTGATACGAGAGTTTGTACTTACTATTGATGTAACATCCTAAAAATTTTGACTTTAAAGAGTGTACCTCGGGATGGGTGCCCGACTTTGAGTAATGTACCTCGGGATGCATGCATGTCTGGTCATTTGTTTGATCAAGTAAAAATCAACTTGATGAGTTAGATTAGATTAGGTTTGGTGTAGAAATACATACTTGGGTGGTGTTAGATCTTTTAGTAGGGTCATATACACCTATCAATGTGTATGTGTGTTCTATACGCAAGTTTGGGTTATAATCAATTGCATAAGAGAATAAATTCTCTATTTTGTGGTTGTTAGGAATTTAAGAAGGGAGCGAGAGGTTAGAGAGAAAGAAGAGTAAATGCTTGGGAGTAAATGCAAAAGATTTGTGCGTGGGATTGCGGATTGAAGATCGTACACGAGCTTTAAATTCTAACGAAATCATGCGTGGGATCTCGTGGAGTTGAGGCTAGGAACCCTAGCTCTAGATCCAAGCCCTTGAATCATTCATACATTGAATTTGAGGTAAGGTTTTGTTAATTGATAATGTGTGTGATATTTGAGCTTTGATTTAATGTAAAAAGGTTGGATTAAAAGAGATAAAAGAAGAAAATTTTGAGAAAAGGTGAAAGCTAGATGTACAGCCGAAAAGGGCTATTTTGCTGTCAAAATTGATTAATTGATTATCGATTTTTGTCAAAAGGTAAAACTGAAGGCTACAGCTCAAAATTGATTAATCAAATTTAATTCGATTAATCGATTTTTTATTTTCGATTAATCGATTTGAAATCGATTAATCGACTGAGCACTGCCAGTGGCTGGAAAAATTTAGTTTTGGAAAATCGATTAATCGATTTAGGATTGATTAATCGATTTTGGAGCTTCGATTAATCGATTTGGGATTGATTAATCGATTTTGGAATTTTGATTAATCGATATTGGGATCAATTAATCGATTTTGACAGTTTTCCTGTGTGTTCTGTTTTGGACTTTGGAGTTTTGGGAAGGCTTTGTACTTTTCCTTTTTACATTATTCTTGATGCTTTGTATATGACCTTATGTACTTTAGGTGTGAACACTTGGAATTGAGCATGAGGAGCTATTTTGGACCTTGATGCTTGGGATTGAATCACGTGAGGTAAGGAATACTTTAAACATGTACACTTGATTACGAAATCATGTATGTAGTGATGTGATATGTACATGCGTGTGTTAAAAGTATAGTTATTTATTCGTTAATTGAAATTGAGTTTAAGTATGTGAATTAAAGATGTGTGTGTGTGGGTGTACACTAAGTAAGAAACCAGTAAGCTTATACATGCATGACATCCCAGGGATGTATATGAAATGTGAAACTATGTGAATGAGACTTGAACAAACTTTGAATATTATAATTAGCATAATTACACGGTGATAAACTATATGTATTTTACACAATTGATTTGAGGTTCGGAGAATACCGAGATACCCGGATCGACTGACAGATATCCGTGACCCGACAAATGCCAATCCGTACAAACATGTGATGAAATTACCAAGAGGGTAATGGGTATGCCAAGTCACCTCGGTGAATGGGACTTGAGCTTGTATTTAGTTGAAACATAGTTTAATTGAACGACGATGGGGGGCATTCCATCGGGGCTCAATGCTATATTGCTCGGGGATTATTTAAGTTTGTGATACAAGTCTTTTGTGATATGAGAATAAGTTAAGTAAAAGATAAGATGTGATATGTGCATTCAGTTCATACTTCTGATAATTTAAATAATTTTAAACTATTTTCAGCTTATGAGATCATGCTTCCCTTATGTCATGAAATATGTGTGAGTAAGATAGCTTTACATGTTCAGTTATTTCCCTATTGGGCTAGGATGTAGCTCACCCCTCGACTATACATCACAGGAACCGGTGTTGAACGGGAACCAGTTGCCGAGAAAGGCTTGGGATCTTTCATTTGGGGAATTTTACCTTAGGTGAGGTTTGGACATGGGTATATTTTGGGTTTGTATAATGCATGTTTTGAGATCTTTTGGATTATGGACTTGGTATGTCCAGGGATTTATTACTGTATTAAGATTTATTCTGTAGGTATATTTTTGAAGCCACTATTTAGGTGATGGTCGGCCATCACCGGTGGTTTTCTTGTGGGCCCGTTTTATTCTGTCTTTATGTATAGAAGAACCTTTATTGTTTAGGGTTTAGGGTTTACTTTGACTCTACCTTTGTTAGCATACTAAGTAAATTATGTATTCGGATTATGAAGTGCGACCCGACGGTCCGATTTTTCCTGAGTTTATGATATAAGGAAGAAAAAAAAATATTATGCAGGTTTTTGTGGAATTGGGGAAAATAGGGCTGTCACAATTGCTAAAAGCTAGAGTCGATCGCTGACTCTGGGTTAACACACGTGTGATGACCAGTTCAGCAAGTCATCACTAATATAGGGCCTACATAATCGAGAGAGAAAACGTCGACCCCATTATCGAACCCTCTATTTTTACTATCGTTTTCCCTCTGTTTTTCAAAATCTCATCGACTAGGACTCAACCATTTTTGTTTTTAAAAACTTTCCCTGTATCTCCTATTTGATTTCGGAAACCCTACTCAAGTTCTAAGAAATATCGTAAACCTAGGGTTTGTGGATTCAAGATCAAGGTAACAACCTTTAAACGGATGAATTTCTGTAAATATTTATGAAAGCTTATATGCAAGTTGTGATTTACTGAATAATATCCTCTACATCTTGCAGACAAAGAAATTGTAATATGTAAGGAGCAATAGGCAAGCGACAGAGGAAGGAAGAAGGAGAGGAAGGTCACAATTCTGATAACTCCTCAATTATTAACCGTATCGCACGGTCTGCTACACTCAAAGTTAAATTAAAAGCAGCAAACCCACCCAAGAAGAAATCCAAATCTTTCGGGGTAGTTATCAGAGAATTACCTACAAAAACACATGAGACCGACTCTGTATCTGTGACAGCCCGAATTTCGGCATCTCGAAATCCGTGCCATCTGCACGACCTCCAAGGCCGTGCCTTAAGATTCGTCGAGGTAGGGAATATTCTCGAAACATGTGCATTATTTTGTGAACTCATATGTGTAGTATAGTCTATTTAAATAGTGTATTCCATAAACCCTCATGATAAGGGCGTGTGTGTGTGTTACAATGTGGAAAATCCTGAGGTCCCCAGGGGACGAGAAATAAAATAAAAGCAAGTGGCATCACAGGGATGCGTAAGAAAACAAACAGAGGAACAAAGGTAACATGATAAGGCCTAATGTAATATATTTAGCACAATCACGGTGAATAACTATATGTAAAGCACATTGATATTTTTATTATTTAAGGTTGATTAGAATACCCCACCGACGTGGCGGGATACCCACGACTGACTCGGCAGGATATCCGTGACCGGTACGGCGGCCAATCCGTACATTTATAACACATCCCAGGGATGTAGATTGAGAATAGACCCCGCCGCCTATGAGAAAGGGGCTCGGGCAGTATTCCCAGGGAATACACACAACAACTGTCTAGTTAGACGACGATGGCGGGTATTCCATCGGGGCTCGATGCTATATTGCTCGAGGACTACTTAAGATTTAAGTGATTAGGCCAAATTCACAACCAAACCTATAAGGAGAATAAACAAAAATATGCTAAGTATTGGTCGGAACCATTGGGTTATTCCTGTTACTCAAATTGTTGTATATAAGTGTTTTCTTGAAAATTCTATGCTGGTTAGGTTTCTGACATATGTGTGAAGGATGATCTATATGTTCTTTTGTTTTCCCTACGGAGCTAGGATGTAGCTTACCTTAGACTATCGTCAGTGTCCAGGACTAGCGGCAGCAAAGACTTCGGGAGAAGTTAATCCAAGGGCCTCGGTGTTCGTGGCCACAGAAGAGTCGGAACCTCCTCCCGAGGAATTCTTCTAGGAAACCCGCTGCATACTTTGAGAGTGAGTTGAGAGAGTATTATGTATGGCTTGGTATATCGAGCCTCTTTATTTCGAATGCTTTAATTTCTGTCTCTTGATTAAACATCTAGGATGAATAATTATCTTTTAACTTTTGGGTATGTCCTTATGTCCATGAATTGGCATGGGACAAGGACAGCCTTGCGAGATCAACTATATTGTCTTTTATTTTGATTTTGTAATCGCAAATTACTATCAGATATATCGACGAGTTATGATATGAAGTTAAGGCACGGCCTTGGAGGTCGTGTAGATGGCACAGATTTCGGGATGCCAAAATTCGGGCTGTCACAGTTGGTATCAGAGCGTTTCTTTCCAGGGTTCTGACTATCATATCGTCAGAATATAGGGACTTCTGCTAACGAGATTATAAATTCTCATGCAGACCGTTATGTTTCCTAGAGGGAGAGGCCGACCCAGGGGTGGTCATGATAGGAATTTGCGCAGTAGAGATGGGTTCGTCTCACCTACAAACAGAGTGCCGTTGGGAAACAGGGAGATTCCCAAGAGCAGTGGCCAGGGAGGAAACCAAAATCAAGCAGAGGAGCGAGATCTAGATAGACAGGATCGAGATTAGAGGGAACAAGATAGGGTGAGAGAGAGAAATGAAGAAAGAGAAGAGCGTCAGAGGATGATGCACACAATGGAGACCATGGCAACTGCAATGGCACAACAAGCAGCGTCCTTGGCAGCGCATACAGTACCAGAACCACAACGAACACCTACCCCTCCAGTAGGATTTACACCTTCAGTGGCTTCAGCATTCACCGAGTTCAGAAGAATGAGACCTCCCAACTTTTCAGGACAGGCAGACACGATGGCCGCCGAAAACTGGTTGGGAGAAATGGAGAAGGTGTTCAGCGTACTGACATGCACGGAGGATGAGAGCGTCCGTTGGGCAGCATATATGTTAGATGGAGAAGCTGGACCTTGGTGGAAATCAGTTTCGCGAACGAGAGTACAAGAAACCCCAAATGTGCCGTGGACTTGGGACGAATTTGTAGAAGAATTCAATAAACAATATTTCCCTGAAGTTGTGAGAAATCAGATGGAGACCCAATTTTTACAACTAGCACAGGGAAGAATGACCGTGAGAGAGTATGGAGTGGAATTCATGAGACGCCGCGCCCTGCATCACGTAATCTCAGACGTGATGAAAGCGAAGAGGTTCCAACAGGGCTTAAGATCGGACATTCGAGGAGGGGTTGCGCCCTTCCAGCTGAAAACTTATGGGGAAGTAATGAGTAAGTGAGTAAGGCATTGGTGGTTGAGGAAGAAAACAATAACCGATACCGTCAGAGGGAACATCAAGGTAGAGAAAGCATTGATCTGAGCAGGACGGGGAGTTATGAATCGGTATACAAGAAACCGAGGTTTGTAGCACCAAATCAAAAACAGTCATTCCAGACAGGGTATGGGAGGGCTGCACAACAACCTACTCATCAAAATTATCCGTTGCTGGCATCAGGGAGACCGATGAGGTATCAAGGTCCTACTTTTTCCAACAGGGCTACAACTCCACAAGGTTTTTCGAGAGCTGCTGCTTCATCACCAAGAGAAACTTGTGCAAAATGTGGTAAGTCCCACAAAACAACCGGAGGGTGGAATGCGAGGTCGCTTCAAGTGTGGCAAGATAGGCCACATGATTAGAGATTGCCCTGAGACAGTCAAAGAAAAGACGGCTCCAACTTCCATGCCACAACCTATTCAATCTAAAGCTTTGTTGTTCGAGGGAGAGCTCACGAGCTACCAAGAAGGTGGAGTGTACACGATGTTATCCAAGGTGAGGTCTCCTTTAAAATAAAGAATTTCGTTTGCAATACGACTCTAGATAATGAATGAATTTTTCCATTAGGATAAATATCTATATAACTGTTATTAAACTTAAGAGTGAAAATTTGGTATTAAGTATATGTTATGTACGTATATGCATGCATTGTAGGTAATGCTTCTGATTTATGAGAAAGGGTGTTACGAGCACATGACGCCATGAAAGTGCCGATAGACCTGTGGTCTACCCACTCTTTCATCACCCCTAGATTTGCAAAAAGGATGAAGATTATTCTGGAAACGCTGGACTTTGTGTTATCAGTGTCCATCCCAACAGGAGAATTAGTGGACACGGAGTTAGTCTGCAAATCGGTAGTAGTGAGCATTCGGGATCACGCTGTCCACGAATTAGACGCAAATTTAATATGGTTGGACATGCAAGGATTCGATGTAATCCTTGGCATGGATTGACTGTCCCACCATTGCGCAACGGTAGACTGCAAGGATAAAGTGGTTGTTTTCCGTCCTAACACGAGGAGATCGTTTCGATTTCAAGGGGAGAGGTCAACTCAGGTACCACTCATATCTGCAGTCAGAGCAGAACGTTTAATCCGAAAGGGGTGTAGTGGTTATTTGGCATTTTTGAAAGAAGATAAAGAAGAAAAGAATATTATCTCGAGATAGCGAGCGAATTCCCGGATGTATTCCCGGAAGAACCGCCAGATTACCTCGAAGAGAAGTAGAATTTGCGATCGACTTAGCACCAGGAACGGAACCTGTTTCAAAGGCACCTTATAGAATGGCCCCTGCAGAGTTGAAAGAGTTGAAAGAACAACTGCAAGAGCTCATGGACAAGGGATTCATACGACCAAGTGTGTCTCCGTGGGGAGCGCCAGTGTTGTTTGTGAAAAAGAAAGATGGGTCAATGCGGTTGTGCATCGACTACCGCCAATTGAACAAAGTCACGGTGAAGAATCGATATCCGTTGCCAAGAATAGATGACTTATTCGACCAATTGCAGGGTGCAAAACATTTTTCCAAGATCGACCTAAGATCTGGTTACCATCAGTTAAGAGTCGTACGAGGACATTGAAATCGGCTTTCAGAACACGGTATGGACACTATGAATTTTTAGTGATGCCATTCGGACTGACGAATGCACCAGCGTCGTTTATGGACTTGATGAATAGAGTGTTTAAACCACACTTAGACTCTTGCGTGGTAGTATTTGTTGATGACATCCTAATCTACTCAAAATCAAAAACGGAGCATGAAGAACACTTACGTGTCGCTCTACGAACCTTGCATGAACACCATTTGACGCCAAGCTTCGAAATGTGAGTTTTGGCTAGAAAAGGTTAGCTTTCTGGGACATGTCGTCTCCAAGCATGGTGTCACTGTAGATCCCGCTAAGATCGAGGCAGTAGTGAACTGGGAACAACCAAAAACCGTGACAGACATCCGAAATTTCCTCAGACTGGCAGGTTATTATCGACGTTTCGTAGAGGGGTTTTCAAAAATATCAAGACCTCTTACGAGACTTACAAGAAAGGACTCAAGATTTGAGTGGAGCGAGGCGTGTGAGAAGAGTTTTCAAGAACTCAAGAAGAGACTCACCTCGACTCGGTGTTAGCCATTCCATCAAGCGGAGGATTCGCAGGTTTATAGTGATGCTTCAGATAACGGGTTGGGTTGTGTACTAAATCAATATAAAAGGTGATAGCTTACGCCCGCATACTTGAAAGAGCACGAAAGGAACTTCCCACCACACGAACTAGAACTAGCAGCAGTCATATTCGCATTAAAGATATGGCGACATTATCTATACGGAGAAACATTTGAAATCTTCACTGACCACAGAAGCCTCGATACTGCTTTACACGTATGAACTGAATATGAGGCAGCGTAGGTGGATGGAATTCCTCAAAGATTACGATTGTTCTATACAGTACCATCCAGGCAAAGCTAACATAGTGGCCGACGCCTTGAGTCGAAAGAGTTCGGCCCAACTGGCTAGACTAATTTCGGGTATACATCGATGGAAGTTGTTGGAAGATCTAGCGTTATGTGGTGCAGACATACAACCACAAGCCACAGGAGCCTTCTTAGCCAACATATCAGTGAAGCCAGTGATATTTGAACACATACGAGAACTACAGATGAAAGACCCGATTCTAACAAAAATACATCGAAATGTAATTGAAGGTACTACCTCTGAATTTTCAATTAAAGAAGACGGTTCCTTAACATTCAAGGGGCGGCTTTGCATTCCGGACAATGCGGAGTTATGACGAACAATACTTGATGAATCCCACAGGTCAAGCTATGCGATTCATCCGGGAAGCACAAAGATGTATCAGGACCTGAAAAAGAACTACTGGTGGAGAGGTTTGAAACAAGATGTGGCAGAGTACGTGTCACGATGTTTGATGTGCCAACAAGTGAAAATCGATCATAGACACCCCGCAGGCCTATTATAGCCTTTACCCATACCGGAATGGAAATGGGAATCTATCTCAATGGATTTCATAGTCGGTTTACCGCGAACTGCAAGGAGGCATAACGCCATTTGGGTAGTAGTTGATCGATTGACAAAGTCGGCACATTTCTTGCCGCATAACAATGTAGTACAAATGGAAAGACTAGCAGAACTTTATATGAAGGAGATTGTCCGGCTACATGGGATTCCAAGTAGCATTGTTTCAGACCGAGACCCATTATATACATCAAAGTTTTGGAGGAAATTCCAAGAAGGAATGGGAACTAGGTTGGATTTTAGTACGGCATTTCACCCACAAATGTACGACGAGAGGGTCAACTAAGTCATTGAGGACATGCTTAGGGCATGTATGTTAGAGTTGCAAGGATCATGGGATCAACATCTACCATTGATTGAGTTCGCTTATAATAATAGTTTTCGAGAGCATCGGATGGCACCGTATGAAGCCTTGTATGGAAGATTTATGTAAGTCGCCAATCAACCGGGAGGAAATTGGCGAGAAATTCGTTTGGGGACCCGAGTTACTTGAAGATAATGCCGCTATTGTCCGCATGATCAGAGAAAGACTAAAGGCGGCTGAAAGTGCATGTAAAAGTTATGCCGATATCGCGGACTAGCGAGACTTTAAAGTGGGTGAACATGTGTTCGTGAAAGTATCACCGATGAAGGGAGTGATGAGATTTGGGAAGAGAGAAACTAAGTCCCCGCTATCTTGGACCGCTTTGAAGTTTTGGGTCGAGTGGGAGAAGTAGCCTCTGCATTGGTTTGCCACCATTGTTTGATCAGTACACAATGTATTCCACGTGTCGATGCTTAGAAAATATCTCAATGACCACGATCACGTCTTTGAGCTGACCAATCATTCGAAATGCATGAAGATATGACCATGATTGAAGAGCCGGTAGAAATTTTAGATCGAAAGGAACAGGTGTTGAGAACAAAAGCGATTCCCTTAGTACTCGTCCGATGGAAGAACCATCCGGCCGAAGAGGCAACATGGGAACGTGAGGCGGATGTTAGAGAGCAATATCCCAAATTGTTCGAAATTACCAACTGAATGGGTTCATTCCTTGAGAGTACGCGATTACGAGAACCACAAAAGCTATGTATATTTTCTTTTAATGATATGTTAACTCCAAACTAAGATTGCACCGCATTGTCATTGAATTTTTATTTAATGGGACTAGTTATGAGATATAAATATATATATATATATATATATATATATTTTTTTTTTTTGGTCTCGCTCGAGCGACCACTTATGACCGCTCGCGCGAACCACATAAAATCATACTTCCTCTCGCTCGAGCGATAACAAATCCTCGCTCGAGCGAGGCATTTTGACCGCTCGAGCGACGCATTATAACCGCTCGCGCGAGGTTATAACATGTAATAGAACTATCTCTGTTCTCGCTCGAGCGAGAACTAATGACCGCTCGAGCGAGGCGGAACTATAAAAATGGCGGAGGCCAGAGCGCCTGTTCATCTTCAAGCGAAAGGGAGAAGGGACGAGCAAGGGGTTAGGGCAAACGATTTCCAACATTTTCCGTCCGATTTCAGCCGGATTTGGACAATCCGATCCGTTAAGACTACTCTCTTAGGTAAAATCTACCGATTCCTAAACACTTTCCTTTATTTTTCAACCTTATTTATACTAAATGGCCTCAAGCCCGAACCCTCAACCAAAGAAACGGATGGCGACTCGGCCGCCAACGGCGCGCAACAAGGCGCCTCAAACCTCTCAACCATCATCAAACCCGCCCTCTGCTCCAATCACACTAGATGATTGGTGGGGAGCAAAAATTTTTGAGGCCGAATGGGAAATACACCCCTCGTGTTTCGGAGATCCAGCGTCCACCCAGTGGATATCGGACTTTCTCACCAACAACCAGCTTAAGACCCTGCTTACGCCTTTCGGGGATCGGTATTACCCGAGGCTAGTGAAATTGTTTTACCAGACCCTACAATTGAGCGTCGATGAGGATGCCATACTCGTTACCATCGATGGTAATGAGTTAATTTTCAGATATGCCGACATTTCCTCAATCATGAAATGTCCTCACACCTACACCCCTAGCCCACTCATCCTACCACCTTTTTCTGGGAACGTAGATTTCCCAACGATCATTTCCGACATCACTGGTGGTATGTCCGCATCGGGACAATCTATTACCCGATCACAACTACCGCCGCGCATGTGGCTTTTAGATATTATCTTTAAAAAGAATCTACACCCAACCGGCCATGATCAAGAACGCCGAGATGCGTTTCTGCGAACCCTACACACCACTTTTCACAATAGGTGGATCAACGCACCTATGGTCATCATAAAAGGCATGGCGCATGCCTACAAAAGAAATGTAAGGGGTGCTGTCCCTCCACCAATCAACCGATTACCATATGCTCGGTTGATTTCCCGACTCTTAGACTCACGGAATGGGAAGGGAGGATTTAGGATCCGGGAGGACGAGTTGTTCCTCACTGATAACGTTGTCCCATATCTCGCCCAAGACTGGAGCCGAAACCTTAAAAGCCTACAAACTAGTGTCAACAAGAAGAGAGACCGACAAGTCTCCCGATCAGCCACCCATCAAGCACCGGTAGGACCGACTACTCCCTCTACCTCAGTTCCACAGCCCATACCCACCACCGACGCGGGCATGATGAGGGAGATCCTTCACCAAGGGAGGGAGATCAGGTTGCATCAGAGGTTCCAGGAGGCGCTACTTATCGACCTCATGGGCCAGGCATACCCGCAGTCTTACATGCAGCGCGTAGGTTCCATGAGGGACGCTATTTTTGGAGCATCTAGCTCCGGCCCGGCTACGAGGAGTGCCACAGTTGGAACCACAGCCGTCACGGTGGACGATGACGACGAGGATGGCGAGGACTACGACGACGACGACTATGAAGAGGATGAGGATTAGATAGTAACAAAAAAAAAAAAAAAAAAACTTTGAACACTTACATGTAATATTTTGAAACATTGTGTATGGAAGTTAAATTTTCTTCAAACTATCGTGACATGAATGTCACAAAATTTTGTTTGTGTAAATGATAAACATGTATGGAATAAAATAGCGATAATGTTTTGTTGCTTGTTTCGTGTTTAAGTGGAAATTTGTTGGCATGACCAACACTGGTTGCTGCAAAATGCGGCAAAAGGTTTAAATTACTGATTGGATATACAGTCGCATGACAGAAGTGGTACCTTTTAGAGAGAATAATATCGATTTTCGAGGGCGAAAATCTTATAAGTTGGGGTGATTGTCACAACCGCAGATTTTTGAGATGAGTGCACGGCACGCATACACCCATAGGTATATGTGTTTCACAAGGAAACCAAAACGACCCAAAACACATTAAGTGTGTACATGGGAAACACACTAGTATATCCCTAACTTTTAGATATAAAAGTGAAAGAGAGAGAGAGAGGAACCTTTACGTAACTCTATTCTAACCTAAATAGAGAGAAGGAGAATATAGAGAGAATGAAGAAAAGAGCCTGGTAGAGAACTAGGGTTCGTCGAGACTTAGGTCGGCAAAGGAGATTAGAGGAAAGGACGGGGGGAAGAACCAGGGAGGCCCGATAGCCTAGTAGATATTCAAATCATAAATCGGACCTATGCGTGATTCATCGTTAGAGGTACGTTAAAAACATGATAGATGCCTAGGAATGTTTTGAATAGTAGGAAAGATGTTGGATTAAATGTTGCTTGTATGAGATTAGAAAGAAAAAAAAAATGGAAGGAAATCTGTTCTCGATCAGATCGAGGGACAAATCATTGTTCCTCGCTCGAGCGAGGATGGATAGAAGAAAATATAACTCTGGGCTCGCTCGAGCGGTCCCCAAAACTAAAGGGAAGCTCGCTCGAGCGAGGGTCCACAATAAAGATTCGAAAGCTTGATTTAACCGCTCGAGCGACCTCGATTTAACCGCTCGAGCGAGGTCAAGAGACCGCTCGAGCGAAGTCAAGTGACCGCTCGAGCGAGGTTAATTAGCCGCGCGAGCGAGGTCTGGTGACCACTCAGATCTTGGTTTGCTAATATAAGAAACTTGGGTGTCATACACCCCAATGACCTTAGATCGTTCTAAAACTACTTTTTAAATGTAGGTTGATGCATTATAACCCTCCACGAGCAGGCGTGCCTTGAGATTCGTCGAGGTAGGGAATATTCTCGAAACATGTGCATTATTTTGTGAACTCATATGTGTAGTATAGTCTATTTAAATAGTGTATTCCATAAACCCTCATGATAAGGGCGTGTGTGTGTGTTACAATGTGGAAAATCCTGAGGTCCCCAGGGGACGAGAAATAAAATAAAAGCAAGTGGCATCCCAGGGATGCGTAAGAAAACAAACAGAGGAACAAAGGTAACGTGATAAGGCCTAATGTAATATATTTAGCACAATCACGGTGAATAACTATATGTAAAGCACATTGATATTTTTATTATTTAAGGTTGATTAGAATACCCCACCGACGTGGCGGGATACCCACGACTGACTCGGCAGGATATCCGTGACCGGTACGGCGGCCAATCCGTACATTTATAACACATCCCAGGGATGTAGATTGCGCCTATGAGAAAGGGGCTCGGGTAGTATTCCCAGGGAATACACACAACAACTGTCTAGTTAGACGACGATGGCGGGTATTCCATCGGGGCTCGATGCTATATTGCTCGAGGACTACTTAAGTTAAGATTTAAGTGATTAGGCCAAATTCACAACCAAACCTATAAGGAGAATAAACAAAAATATGCTGAGTATTGGGCGGAACCATTGGGTTATTCACATTACTCAAATTGTTGTATATAAGTGTTTTCTTGAAAATTCTATCTTTGGTTAGGTTTCTGACATATGTGTGAAGGATGATCTATATGTTCTTTTGTTTTCCCTACGGAGCTAGGATGTAGCTCACCCCTTAGACTATACGTCGCAGGTCCAGGACTAGCGACAGCAAAGACTTCGGGAGAAGTTAATCCAAGGGCCTCGGTGTTCGTGGCCACAGAAGAGTCGGAACCTCCTCCCGAGGAATTCTTCTAGGAAACCCGCTGCATACTTTGAGAGTGAGTTGAGAGAGTATTATGTATGGCTTGGTATATCGAGCCTCTTTATTTCGAATGCTTTAATTTCTGTCTCTTGATTAAACATCTAGGATGAATAATTATCTTTTAACTTTTGGGTATGTCCTTATGTCCATGAATTGGCATGGGACAAGGACAGCCTTGCGAGATCAACTATATTGTCTTTTATTTTGATTTAGAGTAGTCGCATGTACTGCAATTACAGTTTGGCTGTATATATCGACGAGTTATGATATGAAGTTAAGGCACGGCCTTGGAGGTCGTGCAGATGGCACGGATTTTGGGATGCCGAAATTCGGGCTGTCACAGTATCTGCCCCCGAAAAGGGCATGAAGTCAGATAAAGGCAAAAAGCCAGTGTCTTTTGCCACGACATTAGACTGGCTCCCAACCTCAATGAAACACCATATTGTGGGAGCCGAATCGCAGTAGATGTTGAGTCTTTAGAAAAATTGGAAATGAGTGGGAAAGCCATCAAATATTTGAAAGATGTCAGACAGCAATATTTCTTAGAATCGGGAGTCACACCATCCTACCCCAGATTGGTGAGACTATTTTATAAAAATATGACTAAAAATAGCCAGGAACCATCCCCAGTTCTCTCAACCAGTATCGATGGACTACCTACCCAAATTACAAAAGAATGGTCGCAAGGGTAATGCAAGCACCCTTAGAAAGACCACAAGTATCCCAGGATAACCTAGAGGCCAACATTTTGAGGATGTCATCCAATACCCTTCCTGATTTTATCCAAATGGCAATAGAGCTGTTAGGAAAACCTCCTCGGGATAGGTCATTTTTCCTTCAAAAAGATTTGAAAGTAAGAAGTTTATCACTTCACTTCTTGAACGTTTTAATTCATAAGACTATTTAGCCCACGGGTCACGGAACGCAGAGAAGGGTACTTTTTGGCAGAGCATTGTATTTAATGGCAAATCGCTATTGGTTCAATGTGCCCTCTTACCTTTTTAAAGCAATCACCACCATGAGAGAGAAACTGAGTCAAGAAAAATATCAGACGAAGAAGTTGACTTTGCCCTTTGGGGGTCTTATTACAAACTTACTGATGAATGTGGAGTATAGCATAGATCCCAAAGAAAAGGCTTTGCCGAGAGCAGAGAAAAGCATAACGGTAACAACCTATAGGAGAACTTTAGGTGCCGAAAAAAAAATATCCCTCTCACTTCTCGCACCAAAAGTACCTCCTTTACACTAAGAGCCCCACAGATTCCTAAGACCCAGAAAGAATCTGCCATGGAGCAGTTCACATAAATAATAGTACCAAAAGAAGCAGCTACAGAAGAGGGGGTGAGTACTTTTACTCAACCTCAGGAGAGAGCAGATATTGGCTCTCCAATACCTGAGAGAGTCACCAAGTTAGAACCAACTACAGGTGCTGACCAAGCTAGTCTCTATGACCCCAC
The DNA here is from genome assembly GCA_021018995.1 of Chloranthus sessilifolius. Lineage (NCBI taxonomy): Eukaryota > Viridiplantae > Streptophyta > Magnoliopsida > Chloranthales > Chloranthaceae > Chloranthus > Chloranthus sessilifolius. Next base: position 143,188,360 of record CM037590.1, on the reverse strand, counting down.
TCTGGACTCACCAATAGGGCCTGCTATGCCCCCTTCAACTGAGGCAGACATACTGCCATTTGTTATGGAAGCAGAGCTTGTGAGCCCAGACATCGAAGTAGCAGAAGAAATGTAGATTACTGAAATAGCTACTTCTAGCCATGTTTCTACACGAATAGAGCTTGCTGTTTGACCTATAATTTCATCCACTACATAGCAGACTCTCATAGTTCAAGCAGAAGAAGCAGGACCAAGCTCTGAATTACCAAGAGAGGCTTTCACAGAGTTATTAAATAGAGAAGAAGTACCCTCCGTTGATCCTCCAGTCACCACCACATCAATCCCTGAACTAGAAAGGAGATTGGAGGCAGTGGAACAATGATAGCGTATAAATGAACCAAATCTAATGTCATTACTAGACGTAGAAAGAAGGGTGAGATAACTAGAACAATGAAACTCTATAAATGCCCAAATTTGATGCCACTACCAAGTGTGGTAAGGAAGTGGATGAGTGAATTCCACAGACTAAAGAACATAGTTGTTGAAACTACACTCACTACGCAAGAGTGCACGAAGATAGTAGAAGGCTTGCGACGGAAAGCCGCAAAAGATTATTATGCACACTGAACGACAAAAATAGCAAAAAGAGTTCAGGAAACCACTTCAACCCTTCAAGCACAAGTCACCTAGATGCAAAGAGAAAATAGATTGATGAGTGAAAAGCAGCAAGCATGGGAAGAAGAGGAGAAGGCGTATGAAGAAAAAGATGCACTCTGATTAAACAATTTGGAGGATTAATGGAAATTCCAGATGACACAGAAACTGCGAGGGAAAAAGCTCTTAAAGATTACCAGCAAGAACTCCATAAACAGTTGGGTGAGAAGAATCATCTATTGACTGTAGCTGAAGGAAAAATTTTGAAACTATAAGAAGAAAATAATTTCCTTAGTTTAACAAATGCTGAATAGAAACAGATTATTAAGTCTCTCACCAAGAAGTGCTAGGCCGCAGTAACCAAAAAAAAAAAATAAAGCAGAAAAGCTGAAAATGGAAATTCAATTAAAATCTGTCGTGATTAAAAAGTTGACCGCAGATATGAAAAATAAAGAAAAAGTTGAAAATGAGCAATAGAGTCTGGAAGGAAGCTCCTACAGAATGATAGATGAAAGGGAAAATACGAATGAGGCCGAGCCTACAACACAAAGCTAACCACTTTCGGAAGAACAAGATAATTACTCTACAAATGTGGTGTCTGACTCGGAAGAAGACCCTACTACTTCCATTCTTGTACCATACCCTTCATCACCAAGTAAGTAAAAAATACAGAACATCACAAGCCTCACAGGTATGATCTTTAAGGTAAACAGATAGTATGTCTAAATTTTCCCTAGGTTTGTACTTTTATGTAATTAGTTTCTATATTTTTAGTACTTTAGATTTCTTTTTCTTGCTCATTGTAAATATTTAGATAATATATAGCATTTTCTTTTGACTAACTGTGTAATTGTTCCTAACCTTTCCTTTTTCAATTTTTGTTATTGATATCTCTAAGAATAAAATAGATGTGTTTTCCTCAAGTTTGGGGGATATTCTTTAAAGATTTTTTTTTTCACATCCAGTATACAATCAGTAATATCAGTAATTTGAAAGGTAAGTAGAATTTATTTAGTGTCCCCTGTATTTGTGCCAATGAGGGCATTTGTGACAGCCCGACTTTTCCCCTTCTCGTCAATGGGAAAGGTCGCGCCGTCGTATCACCTAACATGATCCTGTCATACAAGGGCATCATGTACAAAGTGTTACATATGCAGAAGCGAATTTAATTAACTCTGATACGAAGAAATATGGCAACAACTGATATCCATTCATTTATCTAAAGCAGTAAATTGAACAGGAAATATAAACAGAAACCTATACCTGAAGTAGTAAACTATCTTAAATCACACTGCTGTTTATACATATTTAATGTTTAAAAACAAATCTCTCTCTCCCAAACCTCTCAAGGAAAGAAGTCCTCAGTAGAATATATACCAAACCTATACCTGATAGTTGCAGTCATGTATGATCATGTGGGTTCAATTATTCAAATCAGTTTTGCTATATGATATCTGTTCACGATGTGCTCGCATCTCACATATATACCGTGCATTGTTCATATAGCAAAACTGATTTGAATAATTGAACCCACATGATCATATATGACTGCAACTATCATAATCATTGATATTCATGTATCCAAGCTGAACTAGCATCATAATCATTACAAAGCTTACATCAAGTCTGTAGCTTCCTCAGCTGATCTAACACCATCAGTCATGGTCATACATTGAAAACTAGTATGTGCATAAATTATACTTTTTCTAAACTCATCTAGTATCATCATACATACACATTCATCTACTGATCTATATCAAGGCATCTAAATTGGTTTGACAATATTCCTAACATAATAACATATGTCAAGCTAATCTTATCGAACTGATATGAGCTATAATATATCATCTTTAAAACAGAATTAGCATACGCTCATACATCAAGCTGATTTGATGATCATAAACATGCATCAAATTTAACTGAACTAACATACCCGAGCTGATCGGATCATAAGCATGCAATCACAGCAGAAACATATATTACTAGCGTCCTTACAATAGAACCTCAGACGTATAGTCTCACATGTATATCAATATATCAAATTTAACATTTACTTAAACGAAAGCAAGTATATATATTTCATGTACGATCCAAGATGCAAAGAAGAGACTAACTATGGCATATCCATACAAAATCAGACGTCGAATTCGAATCTATCATGATCATAACTCACAACCGACTTGAGTAGTCATACAAAATATACATCAACGTTGATATCTATTATTCTCGATGATCCATCAAGACTGAAATGGCATAGTCATCTATAACCACTTATTAACTGTCCTCATAGTAACTGTATCACATGACTTCTAAAATTTGGCATGAGCATAAATTATATCACATGACTTTTACTGACATGAACTCGTAGTACACTATATAAAACTGGCATGAGTATAAAATTATATAAGTATTCATGATCATATATGGGCATTCTCACTAACTTGCTATCAGATGAGAATGAGAATAACATATAAATTTATAAGGTAAACTCCCTACCTTATACCAGGTTTACGTGTAACTGGTTTCCCGTGCACGCACGTCTTCAAGCAAACGCGCCATGTGCACCAAGTGGCACCTAGGAATGTATTTCATAGGTTTAATATTTTTAATGGTTTATTGGATCAACATAGACCCCAAATATAGACCATTTATGGTCCCAAGTCTCATAGTTAAACTTAGCAATTCATCACAGTACAAACCCCTGCCAGAGGTGTCGCTAAGTGTGTCAGATGCAGGGTTGCCGCGGCAAGCTTTGCAGTTGCATATTACTGCGACTTGTCACTACGTTTTGACCCCTTAAACGTTGGATTCAGAAATTAGTTCCTTCATGAAAGTTGTAGGGCTCGTTGTCCCCTTTCCAATGCATTAAGAGTTCGGGATCAAAAGATCTGATTACAATACCACACAGTGGTCTGAGTATACTATTGCCGCGGCAAGCCTGAGTACCTTGCCACATATTGTCACTAATTTTTGACCATCTAAATGTTATATTTAAAACTTGGTTACTTCATAAACGTTGTAGGTCTCGTTGTTACCTTTCGAACGCATCAAGAATCATGCCAATCCGAGTTCGGAATCAAGAGTTATGAATAAAATACTGACTAAAGGTCTGAGCACACTGTTGCCGCGGCAAGCCACTCAGCAGAGTGTCTTGCCTGGCTTCTGCAGTGTCTCTTTCTCCTTCTTGATTTGCTGTTATTCCTCTTTGCTCTTATATATATATATATTCTTTATTTATGCATTTATTATCATTTATATATCTATATATATATATATATATATATATATAACTTGCAGTATATATATATATATATATATATATATCTGATTCAACATTTATAGATTTCTTTGAGGATTGATGAAGCCAGAAGTGCAAGGATCTGCACTAAATCTTCATACTGAAGTAAATTCTTGAGCTGAAATTCTTAAAATTAACTCTTCTTTATAAGAACAACAAACAACTAACCTTTTTGGTTCGTAGTGTATGATCACATGGAGGAATCACTATGCTATGCCTGCTGATCTCAACGACGGATCAGAACTGAGAACAGTGGCTTATATTTCCTGTTGGTTGCTGATTTTCACAGAATTTCTTTGAGATAGAAACAGAAAAATCAGGCTTCTTAGCGGGGAGTTTATACTTTTGTAAACTTACCTTGCGTGCATGTAAACCGCAAATGACTCATTTGAGTCGTGTTCCAAATCTTACATGCAAGTAGCTTACAAGCTACTTAAGGAAAACTTTCTTATACAACCAATATAACTATGTAAGGGTATTACATATAAAACAAAACACAAGAACTTCTTGTCTGTAGTTTAATACTAAAAACGAAATAAAATAGGGAAAACCATAAAAGGTTTATCTAATAACCCCTCCCTTTTTCCTTGGTTATATTAATACTTGTTATAATAAAGCCAAATGGCTTAGGCCTGAGTATAAAGTCGATATATCACTTCTGGTATATACCAGAATTTACTTCTTTATATAAGATAGTTTAAACCTTTTTATTTTAATACACTTGTATGTCTTTTGCTGGAATTCAAATTCTTAAGATTTTAAGGGTTATCCTAGTGAGGTCTGACCGGACATTCACCACTTCAGTGTATAAATCTGGGGATCGTTACAGCATTGTCAAAATTAAGTTCTGGGGGGGATACACAAATTTTGTGTATAGTATAGCCTTAGTTTGTAGTCAGTATATTAGTTTTAGTTTACTTTTTACATAATAAATTTTATATAAATAAATAAATAATATAGTTTTCTAGTTAATCATTATATGAAAATTATGATAGAAAAATTACGAATCTTGAAAACTTAAATCCATCATAATAGAAGTTCAATAAGCAGATATAGCATAGTTACAATTCATGTTTTAGCTCGTTGAACACTGTATTAGAATAAATGTTTGAAACAATAGATTGATCAGAACTACAATATTTAGGCTATAGTTTCAAAATTATAAACCAGTGAGCATCAGAGACTAATTTTTCCTTTTCTTGAGAGAGAGACTACTTCTATTCAAGTCAAAATTTCTTTGAGCTTTTTTACTGTACTTATGAAATCTCATATTGCTGAATTTAGAATCAAAATATTGTATAACTATGATAACCTATTTGTTTGTCTAAAACTATCTATTAGAAATATTAAAATAATAAGGCATCTATGCTAGTAAATTGAAAAGATGATTAAAGACCATCTTTTGTTAATCAGAGATAAAAAGCCAAAATCCCAAAAAATATTTATCCTTTGAACCCATATTACAAGCCGAAAATGAATTTCTTTGTACCAAAAATCTTGAAAACCCTTAACCATAAGTACTATCCAAAGTTTTCAACCTTTAATCCTTACATTTTCTAAGAATTTTAGAATGCAAAAGAAGGGAAGAAGAGGGAGCGAAAGGAGTAAAAGCAAAAACAAAAAGGGCGAATGCTAAAAATAGGGTACAACTGAAGAAATTAAAATAAAGAAAATGGGAAAAAGGTGAAAAATCGTAAAAAACGATTTAGAAAGAAAAGAAAGAATAATTGTGAAATACGATTCTGCAAATCAATAGAAGAAATGAGATTTATAAAATAAGAAAAATAAGAAGAAAAATGGGAAGAAGTTATCCAAATTAGTGGATACTTACTGATACTTACTGAAGTAGGAAAGGAGAAAAAGAAGGAATGACCTTTCTGATTTACGATTTGCAAAAGTATAAGCCTAGTAGAGATATGAATAATAGATACTATAGATTGCACAGGGAATCATATGAATAGAATAGATAGTCTTTTCCATGAGATAACAAAATTTTTGTAATTATCCTTTGACTGGATTCTTCTAAAAATATTACTATAAGAACCCAAAAATTTTGATTTTTTGTTTTAGAGTATGTCAATAGTGAGTTTTTGAACGAAAATATTTTCTAAATTTGCAGTTTAGAAAAACCTATGAAGAATAAACTGCTCACTGATGCATACACTCCCTACTTACTATGAATTGAAATTGTTGGAGTTCTAATGAAGAATAACTGTTATAATGGAAAGCAAGGATAAAATATTAGTAATTTTAGAAAATCATAATAACCATGTGATGATCAACTTAGTTAGCTTAGCTAGTGTACAAAACTTAGTTTAGATTTTTAACATTTTGTTTTCTTTTGAAAAATGCAAAAATATTGGAAGTTTGTAGGTAATTTCATTGAAAACTTTCAAGAGACTACAACTCCTCCACTAGGGATCACCTAGGGGTTTTAAAGAGTTGTTGCATCCGCTAAATGCAATCGTACTCCCTACGAAAGTAATATTTAAATTCTTAGTTAGGATATTTTAGATTTCCTTATTTACTAGAGACTAGCAAAGCGTAAGTTTGGGGGTGTGATCAGTAACATAATATACCGTTTTACTACCCTTATCTTAGTGATACAAGGATTTAATTTGCTACTAATAAGTTACTGATGTGCAAATATTTAGGAAAATCAGTAAAATAGAGTCAAAGTATTAATATCGTCAAAATGAACTCAAAAGACAGTAAGAAAGACGATTGGAAGAAAAAGACAATTCTTCAGGAGACGTTCAAAAAGCTAAGCGATACAAAGAAGACAACAAAGAATCGTAAATAGAAATTGTCAACTAGAAGTTGTACTGAGAGATAGAAAATCGTGATTTACAATTTTCTAAAGAAAGCTACAACATAAGGAAGTCGTTATTTACGATTTTACAAAAGGAAGCTTACGTTGCTGCTACTCACGTGAAGATTTACACCATTATGAACAAAATTAGAAGATCTCTTAAAGAAGAAGTCTGGTGAATCACATTATTTTCTACTAATAAAGAATTTGGGAAAAGGCTACTGCTTCCTTAAGAAATAATTGCGCTCTTGTTATAGGCGCCATTGCTTCATTTCGAAGTAATTACGCTTGTGCTAGAGGTGTTATCGCTTTATTTGGAAGCGATTGCGCTCATGTTAGAGGCGTCATCACTTCATTTGGAAGCAATTCTACCTCATATCGAATTTACCTTGTGCTCGAAGTCCGCGATGTACAATTTCCTTGTTTTGTTATTTGGTTCCCATTTCAGCAGCCTTGGGAAGGGGACGTCACCAACAACCTTGGGTGGGGTGCACATGTCGTTAATCTCATACGCCTCGATCTAAGAAAAATAAAATAAATGTTTGATAACTTTCATAATCTTCAGCGCTTCGTAGGAAATAAAATAGGACATTTTAGGATACGACATTACCTGCAGAGCAATAGTGCAGTCGTAAATATTATAATCCTACGAAGCCTTTGCTTTCTCAACTATACCCCTCATTCTCTTCACTTTATCCACCCACATTAGAAGCTGATGGTACACGAAATGGCCCCATGGATATTCGTTGAAATTGGGCATATCAATGCAGTCAAGATGGGGGTTCTCGAGGGTGTATTTTGTGTTTGAAAAGAGGACGGTGGCGAGGACGAACAACAAATAGAGTGTCAAAAAGTCCCCGTTAGCATCCTGGTCGAGACTCGTAATGGCATCTTCGATGTGTCTCCAATTTACGTCTTTGAGGCCCCCCGAAAAACCTATATCTAATGGTCTGTTATGTGGAAATCTCCACTTTTAGAGGGTAACAAGGGAGGTCGATCATTCGAAGACTAGTTATCAAGGCAAAATCAAGGGCCCGAAACCTGATAATGTCAGACTTGCTAGTCCCAAAATTCTAAATGCTTTCATGGTTCTAGAACTTGATGATTGCATTCAGGAGGCTGTTAATGCTTATCACTCTCATTGGAGCCACAAAGAATACACCGAAGATCGAATCCCTAAGCAGATTTTTTCTTCGCCGCTCAGATGCCTCGTCATAAATGATTCGGAACTTTCAAATGGTGCACTTAGCCGTTGGAGTCTTCAGAACCATCTTCAAAATATGTGAAACATAAAAAAGAAAAGTTTAGAAAAGAATATACTAATAATAGGAGTGGTGTCATTTTTATGTACAGGTGCAAGCGCCTCAAATGTTAGAGCGTCGATGCTCCAAAAGCTAGAGCTGTGAGGCACCTCCATCCCATATAGGAGGCACAAACGCTTCATCTACTGAAGGAATGACACTTATATGTGGCATTTTTAAAATGAGACAAAAATAAAATGACACTCATCTTATTATTAGATGCAGAAATAGGGTTTCATCGATTCAATGTTTCTTATTGTGCTTTGAAAAGATGAAAATTGGCGAGGCTAAAGGTAAAAAGTAATTTGTGAATTTGTAATTCACTAAATTCATGCCTTAAATATTTTTCTCGAATGAGAATGATGCCCATTGCACAACATGATGTCACGCACCATAATCCCATCCGCCTCGCCCCGGTCTTCATTTAATGTTCTGATAATGGTAATAAATGAAATACGTTCGGGCGTTGCTTCACACAAAATGGTATTACGTGTCAAAATTTGGGGCTCTTTGTATCATCTACAGAGCGCTAACGCTTCCTTCTTGTTGTGAAAGTGCAAAGAGAAGAAAGCGCCGACTCTTCTTACCTGAGCGCTAGTGTTTCTGAGGGGGAGCTAAGATTCCTCTAATAGAAGCGCCATTATACTCAACATTCGAGTAATAAATGTAAAATATTCTGCTAATAAATGTTCTCCCTGAAGGGGTCTCCCAAACAGTCAATTCAAATTGTAATGATTACCATTGAGAACCATGAAGTCAAGCCCCACTTCTCATTTAATGTTTTGACGATGGTAATAAATGAAGTAAGGTCGGACGCGCTACATGTCATAAGGAAGGCGTCTTCCATAGTTCCATTTCACAAATGGAGCGCAAACGCTTCGACACAGTGGCGCTACCACCCGATAAAGAAGCATTTATTCTACCAAGACGCCGTAAATAGTAATTTTTAAAATTATTGATAGCCATTAAAGAAGGTGATATCATGTGCCGCTGCTCATTTAATGTTCTAACGACCTTAATAAATGATATTACGCCAGACATCGCAATAGCGCGTTGTATAGGAAGCACAATCACCTCCTTGATAGAAGCATAAGCGCTTCGAATCAGGTGGTCTTCTCGTATGTCTTTTCGAATATAATCATGATAAAATCACGATGTCAGACACGTACCCCTAGCTCCTCTCCACGCTTTGCCCTTCTGATTCTGTCAGTGTCACGGGTAACCATGGTTAAAACGCGATGAAATTAAGAAAAGTAAGGACTGTCGCATCAGTGACAGAAGTGCTACGTGTCGAGCTCCTATCAATATGCGCAGAGATATCTCTACGCCCAGGCGCATATCCCCGACCCTCATATATATATATATATATATATATATATATATATATATATATATATATATATATGGATATTTATAAGCATACAAATAAGTGAAAGTACGCTTTTGAGGATTGACCTGAATGCAAAGGCTAACAAATGAGTTCAATACCTAATAATTCTCTAACTATAGTACTGTTACGAGCTGGTGGTGGCTGGTGTACCTAGTAAATTGTAACTAGAGTGTATACAATTAAGAATAAACACTTAAACTAAATTAGAAAGTGTTGACTCTTCACTTCACTATGAGGCATTGGAACTGTACTTAAAGACACTATAAAATCTCTTCAAGACAAAGTGAGATTCCTTGAGAATGAATGCCGAGAGCATCATGTGAGTTTTAACAACCCTTGAGCCTTTGGCCTCTAAGTTCACCAGTTTTTGCAAGGATGCTGAAAACTTAAAAAATTACTTGGCATGAAAAAATTAGGCAATGTGTAACACCTGCCCCTCAAATTCTGTGTTGGTCAACCTATTGACTGAGACTTGACTGTGTCAGATGACTACCTGAGGCCAGGTGATTAGTGTCCAAATATGATCATATTTCACATCCTAAGATATACATTTAGCTATCCAATGAAACGATCACCAGGTTGATCATATTTTACACACTTTGAAATGATCACCAGGTTCATCTCAATTTGTTAAGCACCCACCTTAGATCGCTGGGATATTACATTTTTCTAGTGACACCCATAGGGCACCTTTTTTATTTGAATGGGTGTGTTAGTAATTAGGTAAAACACACACCATATGAGAAGCCCATAGTGATTTTTGATAGACTATGGCCCGAGATTTGACCCGAATTGGGATTGAGCCTTGGTATTGATGAAGGGATCATCGCCTACGGATTAGATTTCGATGATGGTCATAGAATTAGTCAATGGTTTGGGTCAAACCTAGACCCATAAATTTTATAGGACTAGATGCACTAATATTCAAAGTTGTGTATATGTGCCTTGCATGTAGCAATGACATTTCTGTAAATTTAAAATAAGTCCAAGGGCATTTATGAATTAATTTCCTAAATTACCTAATTTTAAATTTGGATTTTGCTAATCTCTTGTAATATTCTAAAATTTTGAGCGTTTAACTTTGACCTCGGGATCCGTACTCGATTAGTCATAGGGTTGACCAAGTGATGGTCAAACAATGAACTCATAAAGTGATGAACTGATGCGATACAGATGTGACTTAAGCATAGTGAATGTTACTGGTTTAGAGATACATACACCTATCTCTGGTGTATGTTTTTAACACACAAGCAGGAGAGAAAATATAAGGGTTTAATAACCCTAAAAGTTTTTTTGTTGGTTGTTGAAGAGCGAGTTAAGAAGGGAGAGAGAGAGAGAGAGAGAGAAAGATTAAAGAGGAGTTATTGTTGTTGGATTGAGGGAAGATTGAGCATTGATTGCTGGATTCAACGCGTTTGGGGCCGTTGAGGCTAAAGCTGGAGCCCTAGCCATTCCAACCTAGACATTGATCAATTTGAGATAAATTGAAAGGTGAGTTTTTGATTTAATTAATGCATAGATCGTTGATGAGTTAAATTCATTCTAGCATAGTTAATATCATAGATTAAATACTTAGAAAAAGAAGGAAAAAGAAAAGGAATGGGTTTTGGAAGAACAGCCAGAAAGGGGGCTGAATCGGACCAAATCGATTAATCGAAATTGGGATTCGATTAATCGATTTTATTCTAGAAGTTAAAAAGTCAGGTAAGCCTGATTTCAATTAATCGAATTGGATTTCGATTAATCGATTTGGATGTTCGATTAGTCGATTTGGAAATCGACTAATCGACTGGGTATCTCCTGTGGCTGGGGAAATCGACTAATCGAGTTGAGAAATCGATTAATCGAATTTGGGTTTCGATTAATCGATTTGGGATCGACTAGTCGATTTCGTATTTTCAACCACTCGATTTGAGAATCGACCTTATTATGTTAGAGACTTCGACTAATCAATTTGAGATCGATTAATCGAATTTGAATCTCGATTAATCAATTTTGAGAATTGATTAACCGATTTGGGTTTCGATTAATCGATTTTGAGAATCGATTAATCAAATTGTGTTTCGATTAATCAATTTTGGAAATCGATTAATCGACTTTGGCAATTTTACCTAACTTTATAGTTTTACTTTGAGACTCATGGAGGGTCTAGGACCTTCTTCATTACATCTTTAGTGATGTATTACATGTGTTATGATGTACCATAGGTGGTACGTGTGAAAGCGAGCACAAGGAGCCGCGTGGGACCTTGATGCTTGGACCTTCAGAGAATTGAGGTAGGGAATACCTTAAACATGTACTTTAATTGCAAGAGCATGTATGTAGTGATATGTTTATCAGAAATTGAAAATATTTTAACTATAAAAAGCTTTGTGAAAATGGGTGTGTGTGTGTGACACCAAGAATGTGATAAAGGCATCTGTGTGATGCGAGTAACTAAAATCAAGTAATCTAATGAGAATGAGACATCCCCAGAGGATGAAAAAGTAATAAAGGCATCAGTGGATGCGAGTAAGTTATACATCCCAAGAATGTATATGATTGAATAATTACTGAGGCCTAACTGATATAAGATAGCACTTTACATGGTGAATAACTATATGTAAAGCACATGTTATTTTTGTTATTTGAGGTTTGTTTAGAATACCCCACCGACGTGGCGAGATACCCACGACTGACGCGGCAGGATATCCGTGATCGGTATGACGGCCAATTCGTACACCAGTGCAGAGGTCTATCCGTACATAGTAAGCACATCCCAGGGATGTTGAGTTGAGATTTAACCCCGCTGCCTAGTGAAAAGGGGCTTGGGTATTATTCACAGGGAATACATTATTTACAACTGTCTATTTCGGCGACGATGGTGGGTATTCCATCGGGGCTCGATGCTATATTGCTCGGGAATTACTTAAGTTGAAGATTTAAGTTTTACTTTAGGCCTGTTCAGTGTCATTCATGATAAAACAACAGTAAAGTAAGACATACAAATTACCAGTAAATCTTGAATGTAATTACCATCTTTTAAACTGTTTTCCTAGCTAATGCATAGACACATCATGCTTAGAATATCATGGAATATATGTGAGATTTTAATTTATATGTTCATTGTGTTTGTTCCCTATTGAGCTAGGATGTAGTTCACCCCTTTAGACTATATGTCACAGGTCCTTTGTTAGCAGCAGCTGAGGCTTCGGGAGACGTAGATCCGGGTGATTCGGATTACGTGCCTGGAGAAGAGTTGGAGCCTCCTCCCGAGGACTTATTCTAGGAGACTCTGCTGTGTACTTTGACAGAGAGTAGTTTTGAGAGCAGACTTGTACGGCTTGGTATGTCAAGCCTTTATTTTGACGGACAATGTAATTAAATTGATTATTTCTTTTAGCGAACCATCTGGGGTGATCAGTCCATCACCGATCGTTCGGATCGGTTATCTGTTCATGTAATGGCATGAAAGTAGAACTGTCTTTTGGTTATGTCAGATGGACATATTACTTTTCCGCTTTATGCAATTATTTACCTTAATTGTTTATCCTTGCTTGTTATACCAATGTTCCGTGTATAGTTTTGGGGCACGGTCTGGAGGATTGTGCTGATGGCACGATTTTTGGGGTATCAAAATCCGAGCTGTCACATCTCTAGTAAATCCTAGCCACTTATCTAATTGACCCAACTTACACCATAGAAAAACTTTGGAGAAATCTAGGGTGAGAGATGAACTCTCATACATGCACCACAAGATGTGTTGGACAAGTAGGATTTTACAAATTTTGAGGGCCAAGAGATATACAAAAGACAAGATGGGACTAAAGGGGTGGTGGGAAGTGAACCCAAGTGGGTCCACTCCCACATGCGCATATGGGAATTAGAGGAGGGAGGAGAGAGGAGAGAGAGTGTGGGCTTTGTGAAGAAAAGAGAGGACATGTGTCCAAAATTTTCAAATTTTGTCCCCTAGCTCCATTGCAAAAATCAAATTCCATAGGGGCTCCCTCATTCCACTCGATTCTCATCTTCTTCCTTCCTCCAAAACTCCATTAGAGCTCTTCCTTCTACCTTCAATTTGCCTTCTACATCCAACCATCCATTTTGAAATCCAACACCAATCAACTCCCCATACTCTTTAGACCTACATAAATAAAATTGGGCTCTATTCCAACCCATTTCACTACACAATCAAAGACAAACAAACAAGCTCTTGAAGATCAAGCTAAGGGAATATCTTAGTTAGTCATGTTTTGGTGTTTATAGTGTAGTAATGTACGATTTTGTTCATAGAATTTGATTTTTCATAGACTTTTTTTGAGTTATAATTCTGGAATTTTTGTACCATATTTGAGTTGAGCCATGGGATGCCATGCATGTGATCCTAATGATCATGCAAGGTCATCCAATGATTAGTCAAATAGATTAAGACCATTGTAGTGTAGGATTTTCTTAAAGTTTTGTAACAAGAATTTTATTTTTGTTAAAATTTTCGTGAGATTTCTGGAATTTTGGTTAGACCATAACTTTGGATGCCATGCATGTGATCTTGATGATCATGCAAGGTCATCCAATGGTCTAGATTAGTCAAGGATGAACTATCACTACAAAAAATAAGACTATTAGCGGCGGCCAAAAACTACCACTATTAACAAAAAAACTATTAAGACTATTAGCGACGAGGGTATTAGCGACATCTTTTTTGTTAATAGCGGCAGTTTTGACTGCCGCTAATAATCTTATTTTTTTGTAGTGTATGTTCATCATAGTGTAAGAAATTTCGATTTTGGCTTTAAATATATGAATTTTTGTTTGCGTTTTGAAAAAGATTCTGGAGCATGGCTAGACTAGAACTATAGGATGCCATGCATGTGACTTTTGTGATCATGCAAGACCATCCAATGATTCAAATCAGTCAAACTTGGACTATGTCTATCAATGGCCTAAAATTAGTGCAAAAATGCTTTGAAAATGTGACTTTTATAAGAGTTTTCTTTGAAATTCGATTCTGATTTTTGAACTCTGATTTTGTAACCTGAGATGTGGAGTAATGTGTGTGACCTTGATGTTCACACATTGCTCTTTTGATTGATCGAATGGCCTATAATTGCTTTTGGAGCAATCACTACAAAAAATAAGACTATTGGTGGCAGCCATAAACTGCCGCTATTAACAAAAAAATTGCCACTAATAGTCTTAATAATTTTTTTCTTAATAGCGGCAGTTTTTTGGAGCAAAAAATTGCCTCTAATAGTTTTATTTTTTTGTAGTGAATCTTGGTAAAATTAGAATTTGAGTAGAGATCATATGTCATCGAGGCTTAGCTTGACTCCTCCTCCATATGATTCCACCATTAGGACTATGTGATCTCATAAATAATAGAAAACTTTTGAGTTGTAATCAAATTTTTAGAGAAAATGAATGGTTTTGATAAAATCTATTTACCTTGCCTTTGATTTCAAGGTTTTTAGATTTAAATTTTTATACTAATTTATTTAGATAAAGTGGGTCATACAGATGACATCTGCTGGTTATGATAGTTATATAATTTGGTTTAGATTCCAGAAATTTAGATTTTTGATCACTATTATTAGAAATAAATGAATGACTATAGATGCATGCTGATAGTACACTATGTGTAGTGTACTTTAATTGATGCTATTTCTTTTCCATGGTATAAAAATAAGAATTGTGGCATCACTACAAAAAAAAGACTATTAGCGACAGCCATAAACTGCCGCTATTAACAAAAAAACTGCCGCTAATACCCTTACCGCTAGTAATCTTAGTAGTTTTTTTGTTAATAGCGGCACTTTTTGGCTGCAAAAAACTCCGGCTAATAGTTTTATTTTTTGTAGTGCATGATATTGATTTAGTTTAAGATGAAATACTGATGTGGAATCTCAAAAAATATACTGTGATTTTCTGGTCTTGATGATGATGAATTTGAATGGTCATAGATGCATGATGGTAGTTAGGACTGAGTAGTGTAGTATTGAAACCTGCCATATTATTCATGAAATTAGCATTATAATTTGATCATATTAGTAATTGTGGTTAACTGATTTTTGTGAGATTTCATCTCAGAAAAATTATTTGATTTACTAATTTTAATGATGGTGCGATCGAATGGCTAAGATCGCTTGAATTTAGAATTTGATTGAATTGCTTACTATGCTTAGTGTAGGTGCCTAGAACTTATAGAATAATCTGATTTTGATCATGGGATTGTGACTTACTAATGAGATTGGATAGATTATTGAATCCCAGAAAATGTGTGTTCGAATTATGATAATTGATCGTAGGAAATTTGATTGGTAATAGATGCTTGTGTAGGAAAATTTTGATGTATAACTACTACGTAGTGTAACATTAATCGGGACCATTAGATGGTCTAATGATTGAAGTTTGACCACTTTGATTGACATATGGCCTGATGAGATTCAAGACTTCGGAAGCTCATGATCAGTGTTGATCACGAATGATCAATGGCGGTGATCGATCGCTTATTGATGAAATCCCAGAGATTTGGGTAATTTAGGCCATAGTACATGTAGTGAATGGAATTGTGAAATCTGATCGAAAGTCGATTTGAAAAGCCTGATTTTTGTAAAATCGATTTCCAAAAAATAATGATTTCAAAATAGAATCATACTCGAAAAATTTGAATTGATCGGATGACTCTCAAAGCTAACTCGAAATTGCCCGATATAAGCTTCAAATGATACCCGACGTTAATTCGAGAGGACGACTAGATTGACCCCATCGATGGACCACTAGATTGACCCCATCGATGGCCCAAGTCTATAGGCCTTATAGCCCACACAGATTACTCTCAGACCCGAGAGCAAAAAAACTAGAAATAATATCCAAAAAATTCCCTAAATATCAAGTTAAATAAATTAACGGGTTCCCAATACCTAATCAAAAATTTAGATACTGAATCTCCGTTGTTCGAATTTTATGAAACTTGGAGCACAAGGCCGTGGATCTGCCCCGTTGCACCGAAAATCTGAGCCCCCAAAGAGCTATGATTTCCGTGCCCAAGAACCTTTAGAAAAATATGAGATAAATCAAGCTCAAACCTTGACCTATCCCTAATACTTTGTTAAATTTCATGTGATAACTTCACAGGAATTACCAACAGAAAAATCTGGAACTTTGTGATGAAAAACTGTGGCGTGTGGCACCCAGCCAGTAATTAGAACTGACCTCTGATCTAATGGACCCAATTCCATCAGGATCCTTAGATTTTTTACCCTTAAGATATAAAACGTAATTAACGATAACTTTTTGAGCTTTCCATAAAGTCGTTGAGTGCACGATTTCGATATCAGTACTAAGAGTTACAGACCCGGCTCTGAAGGCCAATAAATCTGATCCGATAACCTGATAAAGGAGGACAGATCTCATAAATTTGTCGACCATGATCAAGTTTGATCATATTTTTTAGTGGCACCACCTGGGAAAGATGCGGCTATCGATACTCTTTTTGGGTTTTGCAGGACTCAAAAATTAGATCGGAGTTGAAAATGACGAGCGATTTACCGCAAAGTGTTTGGTACACTTGTGGATAAATCTGTAATTTAAAAGAATATGGTCAAAACTATGAATTTTCCTCGAGAACCGTGACCATCTGGACAATACCAGATCACAGTGACTACTGTGAGGATATTTTAGAATGAGAATTGAGTTGACTTGGTCAACTAAGTATTGCACTGGACCTTTAGATGGCCTAAAAGACCAAATACTAAGAATTTGTAAAATTTGATGAGGACCCGGCTACTTGGCCCATAGCCCGGTGAGCCTTAGATGAATTTCAAAGATGTGACCCAATCGAAAATATTTTGAAAGAACTTGATAAAGGCACCCCTTGAAGAATTAATACACCTGTTTATGGGCTCAGACCTCGAAAAGGCCCGTATACCTAGAATTTGATCTAGTAGAGACCCAACACTTATAAGAAATGACCCACGGACCTTGAACTCATAGGTTTGGACTTGCATAAGTCCAAATACCCGACCCGAAGGCCCAACATAAACAAGTGGTTGGTATCCTGAGGCCCAATCACTAAATAAATTGAATAAGACTATAGCCCATTGGACCCGAGGGCCAAGGTGAGTCTTTAATAAGAAAGGAGCGGACCCAAGGTCCATATCCTAAAGACATAAATATCTCTTGACCCTCTAATGACCTTTACGATGCTCGAATGAGAAAACGGATCGAAACCTTAGGTTATGACCCAAACTTGAACCGATAAATCGAATAATCTGAAACGATGGAGTGAGACTCCTTGGAGGGGATATTCAACTAGGATGCTCATCTAGGATATGTAGGATTTTCCTACGATAAATACACAAGATACATACATGAGATATTTCTCTAGGATGCTCACCTAAGATACTCCTAGGCCATATAAAGTATACTCATCTAGAATGCTCATCTAGAATACCTAGGATACTCATCTAGAATACATAGATACTCATATAAGGTGCTCATTTAAGGGATATCCATGTAGGAACCATCCCCAAATAAATAAGAGGAATACTGGTCTATCGATGAACAGTCAAATAGTTGACTTATGTTGAGTGGTGAAATATGATGATGATTTAGCCATCCGATGAAACTATCTGATAAGATTTGTGAAGTTTTAAGTGTTTCAGATAAATTTGGCCATTGGAAGCAGTAGGGAGCATAAAAGAGCATAAAGTCAACTAACATTGGAGCAAAGGAAAAAAACGGATCTAAACTATTCAGAGTAGTCGATTAATCGACCATCTTGGTCGATGCATCAACAGAACAAAAGGAGCCTAAAATCAACTCTCTGTTTACACGCAAAGTCGATTAATCGACTAGTATAGTATCGATAAATCGAGTTCAAATATTGAGACGCGGGATATTTCAAATTCAAAATCGATTGATCGACCACTTAAGTCAATCGATAGATTTCGAATTTCAAACTCCGAACTCATAGCTATTTAAGCATATTCGAAGAATTAGTTAAGGATCTTTTATCTTTTTCTTTTCAGTCTTTTTTTTTTTTTCTCTTTCCAGTTTCTCTTTCCCTTCGAAGGATTTTTCTTTCATTTCTTAGCTTAAGTTTTTAGATTAGTTTCAATTCTTACATCTGAACAAAGATTGTACCCGCATGGATTAAAGTTTTGTGGATCTCTGTGAAGCTTTTTACGGTATTTTAATGTTTGTTTCAATTTATCATTCAATTGTTGTTCATCTCCATCATGCATAGCTAAATCTTTTAGAGGATGGAGATCTAATGAATCCCATCCAAGGTATTCATTTGTAATAATACAAATTTATGATTGAGATGTTAGATCCTTATAAGGTCCCCGATGTTATTATTGATAGGGATATGATCTGATTTCCATCTAAGATCTCATGCCCTATGATTTCAAATCTGTGATGGTGATTATATTCTAATCACTGTCATCTCAGGGGTAAATTTTACCACTATTGAAGGTGTGAGTGTTAATCATACACTCATGGGATATTAATCATACATCTCCGTGATCTCTGATTGGTAGTGTGGAATTTACCCAGAGATTACATTCTAAATGCTATCTGAGGTATAAGTGTTAATCATACACTCATGGGATGTTAATCAAACATCTCCGTGATCTCAGATCTGTATTTTAGAACTTATGTGTGTTTGGGTCCAGTTCTTCCATGTAAACATCTTTTGAGGATCTCATACTTAATGCACAGATTTGTATTACATAAATGATAAACCTACGATGGAAGAAATTAGTATCTCAATCCTTGTCTTTCATTATCTGTTTTAAATTTCAATTTATTGTTTAGTGTTTATCTCATCCATCAAACTCTCAGAATCGTTAAACTAGTAAATATTGTGCTAAATATGTGGTAATTCTTTTTGGTTAATTGCTATTTCATCTTCTAAATTTCTAACCAATCCTCGTGGGGATGATCTCGTACTCCGCACCTACTATCTACAAACCAATTCGTGCACTTGCGAGTAAAACAAGATAAAAAATCACAACAAATTTTTGGCGCCGCTGTCGGGGAATTGGGCGTAGAAAATCTGAAAATTTTAGGAAATAGAAAATTAATTTCAGGAATTTCTGTGGGTATAAATCATCTAGTTTTAAAATTATAAAAAAATATCAAAAAACTAAAAAGTTTTGAGTTTCGATCAATCGAGTCAACCACTCGATCAATCGACTCCAAAAAAAAAAAATATTTCCTTCCTCTTGCATAATTCGAATTTTGGGAATATAAAATCTCAAAAAGAAATAAAAATTCAAATTTCAAATTTCAAATTTAAATTTATTCGATCAATCGACCCAACTACTCGATCCATTGAATACTGTTCCGATTAATCAAGTAAAACCCTCGATCAATTGAACCAAAAAAAAAGGCAAACAAACCATAAATCAGTTAGCTTGTGTGGTGTACTTGTTGAGGTAGGTACATAAAACATTTGGGGCTGTGAGCTCTATGCCTTTGTATGCACACTAGATCCTCTAGAGATAAATCTTTAGAACCTTTGATTTCTGAGATCGAGCGAACTTGTCGTTTGAATCGAAAAGAGTCTAGATCAAGATGTGAAAGCATAACTGAAAATTCAATTCAAGTAGAGATGGCTGCAAATGAAAATGGCAACCACCATCATGATAATGAGGAAGAACTAACCTTGAGGGTGATGTTTGCTCTAATCACTACAAACACCCCCTCCTGCATTACATACCCCGTCACACCTAGCGGTCGATTTGAGATACGTACAAATGTCATTCAAATCCTCCCAATCTTTCATGGTATGGATAGAGAAGACCCGTACCAGCACATCAAAGACTTCGTTGAAGTCTTTTCTTCAATATATCAAAACTTTAGTGAGGATTCTATGAGATTGCGTTTGTTTCCTTTCTCTATAAAGGATAAGGCCAAAGCCTGGTTAAATTCATTACCAGGTGGATATATAACTACCTGGGATCAGATGGTTAAGAAATTTCTATCAAATTTTTTTCCATGTCTAAGACTAATGCCCTGAGGCGCGAAATCACTGATTTTGCCTAAGAAGATGATGAAAGATATCATAAAGCTTGGGATAGATTCATGGATCTCTTACTGAAGTGTCCACACCATGGATTTTCAAAGTTGAAATTGGTCCAATGTTTTTACAAAGGATTGCATCAGGCTAATCGACATCTGGTCGAATCGATGAACAACGAAGGATTCCTTGGACTTAGGGAAAATAAATCCTATCATTTTTTGGCAAAGTTGGCTGAAGATTCACAGCAATGGGACTTCACGAAAACTCGTGATCAATCAATCAAGAATCAAAATCAAGCAGGAAGCTCAACAAAGAAAGAAGGATTGTACGTGGTAATGGAGACACCTGATCTCATGGCAAAGATAGATTTCCTCACTCAATAAGTTGAGAAATTGAAGTTGAAGAAAAATGTGAGTGTTGTTAATGTACAACCGGACCCATGTACATATTATGAGAGTCTAATGCACACAACCGTTGGTTGCCCTTTAATGCAAAACTACTCAGAAGATTCTTATAAACAATTGAACGCATTGAATAACTACAGTCGAAATCAGGGAAATGTATTCAACGAGAACAACCCGAATAGTTGGAAGTATCATCAAAATTTCTCATGGAAGTAAGGAAATCAAAAGCCCCAAGCTAGAGGACAGGGAATGAACTTTTATCCCAATCAAAATTTTAACCAAGGACCACAACAATAGTTTGGTCAAGAGCAATTTCAATAGTAGAACTATGGAGGTGGAAACCAATTCCACCAAAATCAGAATCAAAGTGGGCAATCCAGGCAATCCAACCAGAATTTTCAATTCTCACAACCAATAATGGGGCATCAGAACCAGCCTACACAGCAACTCATGGGCCAACCTGGTTTTGAACAAATGCACCCACCACCTGGATTCAACAATAAGCAAGGAAACTCTGCGCAACGTCATCCTCAGAACCAATATTCTTAAAATAAGGATATGTGGAAGTTCATCCAATCAAATACTTCTCCAATATCGAGGATGGAAACTCAAATTGGTCAATTGGCAACACTCCTCTCCGAAAGAGAAAAGGGATCATTTCTTAGTCAACCAATTCCAAATCTAAGAGGACAGATGGTTGTCGAGCAGGCCTCAACCTCATCACAAGAAGAAAACCTATAACAAATCAAAGCAATCACAATATTGAGATCTGGAAAGCAAATCGATAATAAAGTACAAATACCAGAAGAAGATGAGAAATCTGAACTTGAGGATAAAACTGAGACGAATGAGGAAATGAAGAAGAGGTAGAAAAAAAGAAAAAGATTGAAGAAAAGAACGAGAGAGAAAAGAATTTTGTGCCCAAAGCCCCATATCCTCAAAGGCTAATGGGACCAAAGAAAAATCGTGATCTAAAAGGGATCATTGAAATATTTACGCAGTTGAAGATCAATATCCTCTTCTTAGATGCCATTCAGCAAATACTGACGTATGCAAAGTTGTTAAAGGACTTTGTCACAATCAAAAGGAAGACTAACGTCTCGAAGAGAGCTTTTTTAGCAGAGCAGGTGAGTTCAGTATTACAAGCGAGACTCTCAATTAAATACAAGGACCCTGACTGCCCTACAATCTCAATCATCATAGGAGAGAATCACATTGTTCGGACACTTTTAGATCTTGGAGCAAGTGTAAATCTATTGTCGTACTCTGTTTACAAGGAACTCGAGGTGGGCAAACTAAAGCCCACAGCAATGACCCTTCAGCTCGCTGATAGGTCAATCAAATTTCTCAGGGGAATAGTGGAGGATGTCCTTATCAAGGTGGACACTTTCTACTTTCCAGTTGATTTCGTTGTCTTGGACACCGAACTCATTCCCAATCTGAAGAATAATGTTCCGATAATTCTAGGAAGTCCTTTCCTATCAACATCGAATGCATTAATTAATTATCAAAATGGGATAATGAATTTATCATTCAAAAACATGACTGTGAAACTGAATATCTTCCACATTGTGCAGCAACCTGTTACAGATGAGAAACATTCACAAGTATGCATGATTGATAGTATTGTAGAAAATATATTCTTTGCTTTGGAATATAAGGACCCTTTAGAGGCCTGTCTAGCCCATTTCGGTAAAGACTTCGATGTGGATCACATGATCCGAGAAGTTAATGAGATGTTAGACTCTACACTACTCTTGGGAGACAATGAATGACAACTGAAAGATAAGGCCAAGGAGGAAGAAAGGAAAGAAGCACCAAAAGAAGTGGAGAAATCAAAGCTGGAACAAAAATCCTTCCCTGCAGATCTGAAATACGCATACTTGGGAAAAGATGAAACTGATTCGGTGATAATTTCATCCAAATTAAATGAGAACCAGGAGGAACAACTTATAGAAGTACTCCAAGACCATAGGAGTGGAATCGGGTGGTCTATAAAGGATATCAAGGGGATCAGTCCAACGATGAGCATGCATCGTATTCATTTGGAAGAAGCAGCTAAACCATCTAGGGAACCGCAATGCAGATTGAACCCAATAATGCAGAATGTTGTGAGAAATTAGGTTATTAAATTGTTGGATGCTGGAATTATTTATCCTATTTCTGACAGCAAGTGGGTTAGTCCTATGTAAGTGATTCCCAAAAAGTTTGGAGTCACTATGGTGAAGAATGAAGAGAATGAACTGATACTAACAAAGGTTCAGACTGGCTGAAAAGTGTGCATTGATTATCGAAAGTTGAATTCAATGACAAGGAAGGATCACTTCTCCCTCCCATTCATTGATCAAATGCTCGAGAGACTAGCAGGACATCAATACTATTATTTCCTTGATGGCTATTCTGGATACAATCAGATGAATATAACACCAGAAGATCGGAGACTGCCATTTGGGCTTTGCAACGCTCCAGCTACATTTCAAAGATATATGCTGAGTATATTTTCAGACATGGTGGAGAGATTTTTGGAAGTCTTCATGGATGACTTCTCAATTTATAGGGACAACTTTAGTAATTGCTTAGACAATCTATCTCTAGTTCTTGCGAGATGTCAGGAGAAGAATCTTGTTCTAAATTAGAAAAAGTGTCATTTCATGGTACAAAATGGTATTGTTTTGAGACATCATATCGTCCCGAGGCATTGAGGTGGACAAGACTAAAGTAGATCTAATTTCAAATCTTCCACTACCCAGAACAGTCAGAGAGGTAAGGTCTTTCCTTGGACACGCCAATTTTTATCAACATTTTATAAAGGTCTTCAACAAAATCATAAAGTCATTGTGTAGTCTGCTGGCTAAAGATACTTCATTCATTTTTTATGAGAAGTGTAAAAATGCCTATGAAACCATTAAAGCAGAATTGGTCAAAGCCCCTATAATCCAATCTCCAGATTGGACGCTCCCATTTGAAATCATGTGCGATGCATCAGATTATGCTATCGGAGTTGTTCTAGCGTAGAGGGTAGAGAAAGTGCCGCATGTCATCTACTATGCAAGTCGAACTCTCAATGATGCGCAACTAAACTACTCTACCACAGAAAAGGAACTATTGCCAGTGGTCTTTGCATTAGACAAATTTCGATCTTATCTTCTGGGATCCAAAGTTGTGGTGTTTACGGATCATGCAGCCCTCCGTTATCTGTTTGCAAAAAAAGATAAAAAAGCACATTTAATCTTATGGATCTTGTTGCTACAAGAATTTGATATAGAAATCAAGGATAAGAAGGTATCTGAGAACGTGGTGGCGGATCATTTATCCTGAATTATTGTGGAGAAATCCGATGATTTGGTTCAGATTTTGGAAAATTTCCCTGACGAACAATTGTTCACCATTGAGTGTACGCCATGGTATGCAGATTTGGTCAATTATCTGGTGACAAATCAAGTACCAAAGCATTAGACCAAGAATGAAAAGTCTATTTTTCTAGTAAGAGAAAAGCACTACTTCTTCGAGGAACCGTATTTTTTCAAATACTGTCTTGATCAGATAATCAGAAGGTGTATTCCTGAACCTGAGCAGTCAACTGTAATATCATTCTGTCATGAGTTATCCTGTGGAGGGCACTTTAGCTCTAGAAAGACTGCCACCAAGATCCTCCAGAGTGGTTTCTATTGGTCGATAATTTTCAAAGATTGTCACCAACATTGCATTTCATGCAGCAACTGTCAAATATTGGGCAGAATCTCTAAGCAAATTATGATGCCTTTAAACCAAATTCTCAAAGTTGAAGTGTTTGATGTATGAGGGATAGATTTCATGGGTCCATTTCCAAACTCCTTTGGGAATTTGTATATTCTCGTTGCAATGGACTATGTTTCAAAATGGGATGAAGCCATAGCTTGCAAGACTAATGATCACAAGGTAGTCATCAAATTTCTCAAAGAGCAAGTTTTCTCACGATTTCGCATTCCAAGAGTCATCATTAGCTATGGTGGAAAACATTTTTGTAACAAAGTGTTTGCACATCTAATGAGCAGGTATGGTGTCACACACAAAGTCGCTACACCCTACCACCCTCAAACAAGTGGACAAGTTGAAGTTTCAAATCGGGAACTTAAACGAATTTTAGAGAAAATGATTAAGCCAAATCGAAAAGATTGGTCGTTGAAATTGGACGACGCCTTATGGGCTTATCGAACGGCATATAAAGCTCCCATCGAAATGTCCCCATATAGGATAGTTTTTGGTCGAGGTTGTCACTTACCTATTGAGTGAGAACACCGGGCCTATTGGACAGTCAAATTATTAAACTTTGATTTATAAAAGGCCGGCAAAAAGAGAAACTTAGAGATCGATGAATTAGAAGAGATAAGAGTTGATGCTTATGACTGTGCAAAAACTTACAAGGACTACATGAAGTGTGTCCATGATCAATCCATCCTGTGAAAATCTTTTGCTATCGGTCAAAAAGTGTTGCTTTACAACTCCAAACTCCATTTGTTCCCGGGAAACTAAAAACTCGATGGAATGGTCCATTTCAAGTTAGTCGGATATTTTCAAATGGGGCAGTCAAAATCATAAACCCTCGAAATGACACTAAGTTTTGAGTCAATGGGCAACGGTTGAAACTATTTCTTGAAAATACCATTGTGGATTTGGTTGAAAGTGTGTTGAATGATCCTAAGCAATCGGGATGAAAAGTAAATTTTGAAAGGTCGTGCTAGCGATACTAACTTTAGCGTTTCTTGGGAGGTAACCCAAGTTTGAATGATATTTAAAAATAAATAAATAAATAAAATAAAATAAATTAATCGATGAATCGAGATGTCTTGTCGATCAATCAGTAAACACCCGTTTTGAAAATATTTCAGAACAAAAATTTTGAATTTTGGATAAAATCGATTGATCGACTGGAATATCGATCAAGCAGGTTTACATTATGTTGTCCCTATATTGATCCTCTGAACCGGTACCCTTGCAAAATTTTCCCAATTCGTGAATTTACGGGTCGATGGATCGACTTGAGTCGATCAATCGATTCTATGGAAAAGCACATGCGTCTACAAGTTTTCTGTGTGACTTTATTGTCGCATCTTTTCGAATGTGTGGGTGTTGACAAGCACAAAACTCGCTTAATTGACAAGGTCTATCAATTAATCGAGTTTATGGTAAATCCAAGCGTCGTACGTTTTTCAAGGTGACTTAATTGTCACATTTTTTCAAACATTAAGCGATTGACATGGGCCGTCTTCAATCAATCGACCTACGCGGTCAATTAATTGACTTTATAAAAAATCGAATCAACTGTTCACTCGCCCAAGAGCATTAATGGTCACACCTTTCCGACATCTCGGGAATTGAACATGTGTCATGGTTGATGCATCAATTCCATTAATCGATGCATCGAGTTTATTCAAAATGTGTACGTTGTTTGGACCATTTTTATGGCATGACTTTCGATGTAAGGCTCGATTAATCAACTCTATAGCCTTGATTAATCGAGGTGAAGCAACGTGATCGAAGCGCAGAGAGCCTCTACACTTATTTAAGGACGAAAGTCATTTCTCTTTCTCATTCGCTCTTGCACTCTTAGTTTTCTTCGAAAAGTCTCTGACTCTCCTGACATTCTCTACAATGGCATCATCATCTGCTGCTCCTGCAAGGTTGCCCACCTGACCAGATGGGATATTTTGAGAAAGACCAAGGGGGCGCTTTGAGAGCAAAGAACAGTATTCCGAGTATTCGTTTGATATGTCTGCATTCCGCACTCTCCTCGAGTGTGCCATCTCAATCATCTATATAGAAATCCTTCAAGCGAAGTTCCTAATGACGCCACCATCAATCAATGTCTTTGAGCGCGTGGTCCGACTGTTCTATCAGAACATGGAGGGGATCAATGCATCGAATGAAGACAATGTCGATGCCCATTTCACCATCTCAATCGACGATTGGAAAAGAGAGATATATCCACATATGATCGCCGAGGCTCTGTGCATTCACTGTGAGCATCCACTGGATCATCCACTTGGGGATGAAATTGATGCTACCCAGGACGAGATGATCAACGACATGTGCAATGGGGTGTACGCTTCGGGGGTACCAAGCGATCGACTCTTTCGCGCGAAATTTTACTTTGGGATGTGAGCATGTGCTCCAATCTCTGTCCCTAAGGGCATGTCTTGGAATGAACTGGCACTCGAGTAAAAGCATTATACAGTGCTCACAAAAATGCTTGGATCAATGTGCCCTAGTTTTTGCATGATTCAATGTGGCGATGCCATGGTGAGATCGTTAATCCCACCCCTACAGATACCGTACTCATCTATTTCCCTCACATGGTAATGGTGCTTTTGCACCACATGGGTTTTCCCTTTTATCAGGATGATAACTACGGCGATCTACAATTTTATAGCTATGGGACGAGCCAATGGATGAGAAGCATCCGCCTTCTTCATAACAACCCTGATGCTGCCAGTGACGCTGCTACTCAGCCTCCTCCTCCTGCTCAACCACCACCCCAGTGCCGCCGTGTGCGCCAAGAAGAACTTACCAAGCCCACCCAAGACCGCAACGAGGGTATCTCCCTCGATATCATTCAAGCTCAAATCAATTCTTTGATTGATGAGCAACAATGGCAGAATATTACAACTCTGCGTCGTAGCCACTATAATCGGTCCTTCATGCACCAGTTAGGACAACGATTGTAGCCAGATGGTTACGACGAGATAAGAGCTAGGGCACGCCAGGCTGAAGAAGAAGATGATGATTAGAGTTAGGATTTCTTTACTCTGTGTTTGTTTGCTGTTAAGGTTTAGGTTGTTTAATTTTCAGTTGTTTAGGATTTGGAATCTAAAGGAAGATTTCTGCAAAAACCAAAAAGATCAATGGAACTTTTATTTCCAAATTATTTTTATGAAAATTATACAGTCGATCAATCAACCTTCTATGTCTATTCATCGAGCTAGATAGTGGGTTGAGGCCTCTGTTCGGATTGAGTTATTTTTATACTCGATCAATCGACTAGCACTGCCGCTTAATCGATATTATATAATCACGATATATAAATCCCGCTATATGTCGATTGATCGACTACATCTCGTCGATTGTTCGAATGTACGCGTTTTAAGCAGAATTCTCAATCCGCTTTGTTCAAATTTCACTAGTGTAGTCAGTTTAGGACTCTTTTCCCTTTTAGTATTAATCTATTAAATAGAGTAAGACTCCTTCAACTTCATCACAATCCTAAAATCTTTATCAAGTTCTTCTCCTCCACCAACTCTACGCCGCAATCCATTAGCGACATTCATTCCAAGATCAATCCCGAGAGCAATTATAGATCTAATCCCTACTGAAACCTGGGCAAAGTTGTACCCGGCACCTACCCTTCAAGTTCTGGCCACCAGTAGCACGGTCAACCCATCAACCCCGCCTCCCCCTGATGTCACTCTTGACCCATCCAATCCTGGTTGTATCACTGATGCGATGTGGAACTTTGCCTTTCCAAAATCGAAGCCATGGCCACAAAATGATGATGATGTTTAAGAAGTTAAAATTTCTTTTGGGTGTTTTAGGATTTTCTTTTATTTTATGCTTTATTTTTAATTTGTTTTAGATTTTTCTTTCTTTAGGTAGAATTAGGATTTAATTTCTATTTTTCAAAAAGTGTAATTAACACCGTTTAATTAATAAATTTATTTTTGTTTGAATGATGCTTTTCACCTACTCTTTGCCTCTTGGTCTACGAGTATTTTGATGCAGGTTTAGGAATATCCCTCAATTTTCGTCCAATGAGGACATTGCACAAATTAGGTTTGGGGGTGGTAAGAGCTGATATTTTCAATATTCTCTTTTTATGTAAAAAAAAAAAAAAAGCCGGACTATGATCAATCGAGCAACAAGCTTTGATCAATCGACTGAATGCAGTGACCTCAAGTCCGAAATTCCAGAGAATTTTCTTTTATTGATTTTCTGAAATTCAAATTGTCGATGCATACAAACCCTGCCTTGAGAATACTAAGTGCCATATTTTGATTATTGTAAGTATAAGGGTAAAATTCAATATGGAGATTTATAGGTAAAGGTTTAAGTTCATCCTCAGAACTCATCATGTTTTGTTCCATGTCAAAGGTCTAAAAAATCAAGAAATTTATCTGAAGTATGAACTGTAGAGTCTGAGTTGAGACTAAACCCAGTGAGCTCTAGATCCTGATTCCCGTCTTTGATGAGTGAATAAATTAACTCGGAGTTTTCTTTTGAACGCAAATCAGTAAATTAATCTCATGTGTTCTTTTCGGTTTGTAACCATGCATGAGGTCACCTTCATATTGTTTTGTTAGAACACATTGTGTTAATTAGTCAAGACAAATAGGTATAATTACCATTATGAGAAGAAATGATTGAGGGTCATTTTTTGACTCGTTTGTGCTTAAATTCCCAACCTGATATAATTGTTCCTTTTTCGTACACTGTTGAGCCTAATTGAAAAATATAAACCTATAATGTTCTTTGTTGAAACCACACTTACTTTTCCCTTTACACCCGCATTAAATATTAGCGGCACCTATTTAAGTCCTGAGAAATTAGGAATATAAGTGAAAGAAGAAAGTTGTGACTTCCATCAAGTAAAAAAAAAAAAAAAAAGAGAGAAGAAAGTATGAGGTGTTCAGCAAAATAAAACCAAAAAGAGGGGCAGAAGAAGAAAAATAAAAGAGTGAGAAAATGTGAGGAACAGAGTGAATAAACATAGAATCAATAGAGAGTTCCAATTTCTCAGGAATTTTTGAATTCTATATCTTTTTTCTTCTTACCCTGACCTGAGCCCCATTACAACCCATAAAAGTCCCTTTGGATCCAATCATTGAATGGTAATTACCTTGTGGAGAGTAGAAAACACAATGTCTATGACAAATTGATATGACATGCATGGAACAACAAGCATCTTTCCTCATGAGATTTTCCTTTTTTCATTATTACACAATGTCTATGACAAATTGATATGACATGCATGGAACAACAAGCATCTTTCCTCATGAGATTTTCCTTTTTTCATTATTACACCATATTTTGATAATCATGTGAAGCACAATTATTTCGTTTTGCATCAATATCTCACATGTGCGGGAAAATTTAACTATCATCAGAGAATTTTCATTGTTGAGGGTACACCTATTGTAAGAATTGAGTCCAAGCACAGACCCAACAGTTCATAAATAAGATAAATTTTTAGATGGGCGGAGCTTGGTCTGGTGAATATACTTAATACTCCAAAGGATGGATAATAGGTATACCTAAAAATCAAAGCATTGGATTAACTCGAATAAGTATCAATGAGATTAGCATGGCATGCGCATTTGATAATGAGGAGTTTCATGATACAAACAATCAACAATTTCTGCATAAATTAATGGCTGAAATTTTTTGAAGTTCGTGGGTAACTTCGCTGAAAATCCTCAGGAAACAAAACTCCTCCACTAGGGATCACCTAATAGTTTAAAGGTTTGTTGCATACGTTAAATGCAATCGTGCTCCCTACGAAAGTGATATTTATTAATTATTTTAGAATATTAGTTTATTCTTCAGTTTGCTTATTTCCTCCTTTGCTCGAGGACTAGCAAAGTGTAGGTTTGGGGGTGTGATAAGTTGTAAAATATGATGATATTTTACCCCTAAAGCCTATATTTAGTCATCCGATGAAAGCTATCTGATAAGATTTGTGAAATTTTAAGTGTTTCAGATAAATTTGGCCATTGGATGCAGTAGGGAGCATAAAAGAGCATAAGTCAACTAACATTGGAGCAAAGGAAAAAAACGAAGCTCAACTATTCAAAGTAGTCAATTAATCGATCATTTTGGTCGATGCATCGACAGAACAAAAGGAGCCTGAAAGTAACTCTCTATCACACGCAAAGTCGATTAATCGACTAGTATAGTATCGATAAATCGAGTTCAAATATTGAGACGCGGGATATTTCAAATTCAAAATTGATAGATCGACCACTTAAGTCGATCGATAGATTTCGAATTTCAAACTCTGAACTCAAAGCTATTTAAGCAAATTCGAAGAATTAGTTAAGGATCTTTTATCTTTTTCTTTTCAGTCTTATTATTTTTTTTGCTCTATTTTTTGTTCTCTTTCTAGTTTCTCTTTCCCTTCGAAGGATTTTTCTTTCATCTCTTAGCTTAAGTTTTTAGATTAGTGTCAATTCTTGCATCTGAACAAGATTGTACCGGCGTGAATTAAAGTTTTGTGGATCTCTATGAAGCGTTTTACGGTATTTTAATGTTTATTTCAATTTATCATTCAATTTTGTTGTTCATCTCCATCATGCATAGCTAAATCTTTTAGAGGATAGGGATCTAATAAATCCCATCCGAGGTATTCATTTGTAATAATAGAGATTTATGATTGAGATGTTAGATCCTTATAAGGTCCCTAATGTTATTATTGATAGGGATATGATCTGATTGCCATCTGAGATCTCATGCCCAATGATTTCATATCTGTAATGGTGATTATATTCTAATCACTGTCATCTCAAGGGTAAATTCTATCACTATCTAAGGTGTGAGTATTAATCATACACTCATGGGATGCTAATCATACATCTCCGTGATCATAGATTGGTAATGTGGAATTTACCCAGAGATTACGTTCTAAACGTTATCTGAAGTGTGAGTGTTAATCATACACTCATGTGATGCTAATCATATATCTCCGTAATCTCATATCTGTATTTTAGAACTCATGTGTGTTTAGGTCCAGTGCTTCCATGTAGACATCTTTTGAGGATCGCATATCTTAATCCATAGATTTGTATTGCATAAATGATAAACCTACAATGGGAGGATTTAGTATCTAAATCCTTGTCTTTCATTATCTGTTTTAAATTTCAATTTATTGTTTAGTGTTTATCTCATCCATCAAACTCTCAGAATCTTTAAACTAGTAAATACTATGTTAAATCTGTGGTAACTCTTTTTGGTTAATTACTATTTCATCTTCTAAATTTCTAATCAATCCTCGTGGGAATGATCTCGTACTCCGCATTTACTATCTACAAACCGATTCGTACACTTGCGAGTAAAGCAAGATAAAAAATCACAACAACTTGACTAAGATAAATTTGTAGAATCATTAAAAAATAGGCACTTCAATGCATTAAATTTCGATTAGAGATGATCGATTTTCTTTTATCGATGACAATAAACATAAATCTTTATTGGACTTTAAACTGAAGTAACAATTAGTATAAGTGTGAACTGACGAGATCCTCCTTCAGGATCAAGTCTTGAAAATTTAAAGACTCGGACTTCAATTTATGACTTGAACGAAACTGTTAATTTGACTAATTGATTGATTGATGAAACTGACTGATAACATATGATGTTTGATATTAATGATTGAAATGCTTGAGAATGCATTGAAGAATGATTAATAAACTTTAGAGATATAGTCATATGAAATCGTGAGCTGAATGGAAAATTGAACTTGAATATGAAATACGAGGATGAAATCGAATGGAATAAGGTAATTAAATTACAAAATATCTAAATTTGAATATGAGCCCTTGAAATATGGGATTATTGAATACCAAATCTTAAATATATAACATCGAATACTGAATATTGATTCTGAATCTAGAACTGAATGTGAAACATGAAATACTGAATATTGAAAAAGGGGAATAGTGAATATATGATTGAATATCAAATCTTGAACATGAAAATTGAATTTTGAATATTGAATTATTGATAACAAATCCTTAAACCTTGAAAGTGCAAAGATGATATTGTATCGAATTTGAAAACCTCGCATAGCTGACCGTTATTCTTGCGGACAGGCTCGTACGAATACCTCGAATTTCAGACGAGCTATTGAAATATCAGTTGAGAATTGGGTCTCGTTAGACCAACATGGTCATTGATCCTTGTCTTGATTAACTAAATGGCGGAGAGCGACAATGTCTGTTTGCACGACTAGCAATCGAATATTGAATATTGGGCCATGGTTGGTGTTTGGTATCGCACAGAATTATTTAAAAGATATTAATAATAAATAAATGAAGGAATAAAATTTAATAATTTAGTAATCGACATTTAAACAACTCATAAAATTTAATGTACCTTGTAAATCTCACGAATAATTACTGTTAAAATCGAAAATCTTTGTGCCTATTAATTTGTAGAATAATATTTTCATGCTTAGTTAGTCATGCTGCATGATAATTGGTATGATTGTGAATACTTACCTCATGATCTGATACTGTTTAACGTGAGCTATATCTGGAATTTTCTGCTAGAATTAGTTTAATCTTAATTACTTCTACGATATCACGGTTGTTGGAAACCTCACTTGCACTGCACATATGAAAATTCTTTTACATTACTTGTACTGAAACCCATGACATAATTAACTAAGACTTTATTAAGCTTCATGACTTATAGTCCTTTATGACCCAAAAATTTCAGAGGCCAGTCAGTAGCCACCCAGCTAAAGCTAGAAGAGCTAGACGACGAGAGATCCAGGAGCGATTACAGAGCTGATAGTTTTGAGTTCACTTTGCCTATAGAGCTACCAGCACTCGCACACTTGGTTTTGACAAGATCTTTCCCTTTCTTTTGTTTCTGTTTTAGTCAAGTACTTTTGAAAACTCTAGATGTATCTTCGTATTTGGACTCTTTGTATATATTGCCTTTTAAGGTTTGAACTCTTTGGAAAACCTCTTTGAATTGTCTCTTTTATGATTCCGCACTAAGTAGAATTTGTCTATGATAAAGTTGTAAAACCGAATTTGTCTGATCAGGTTAGCAAGAACGGAAAAATAAATGAAAAAGTATTTAAATACGTTTCCGCAATTATATTGAAAATGAAGTGAAAATGTTTCCGTAAATTATGTGAAAATAAAGAGCATTTCTCGCGATGTTTTAGAAAAATCATATATATATATATATATATATATATATATATATATATATATATATATATATGACAAATTATATGAATTGAATCAGGATTTAATCGAGTTTGAGAAATGAATTATGAATCGCAATAAGTGTTTGACAGTAATCAAAATAATCGACATCAAAGCAGCACTGTTGCACCGGCTTAGCACCACGAATCGCGACGGACGAGGCCGAAGGGCGTGATACAATGATAAGTGAGGCTATTTCTAAAGGCAAGCCCAGCCCATCATCCAAAGAGAAAAAATATTATTTTCCCTGAAAAGGCTTTGAAACTGTGGCGTCAATGACCATTGTCCCATTAAATATTGGTATCTCTCAATGCCAAAACCTCACATGATCACTAAAGATAGGGGAGAAAATGTGCTTACAAATGGTCCTATGGTGAATCGAAATGGCTATATTTCTATCACAGGAAGCCACAGTATACGAGGGGACAATTTTAAGCACGTAAAAGTTGTATGGAGAAGGAAGAATCTTTGGTGGCAAATAAAGATACTCTTACTTTTAAATTATAATGGAAATTTAGCTTCTCGGATTATTTTGTTTAATTATTATTGACTTAAGTATAAGCCATTGATTGAATATTTTTCTGTTATTTTCACGAGGGCTAAAGTATTCTTACTTGTGTAGTAAAAAAAATTTAATTTATTGATATTGTGAACTGAGTTTGTTACTTTTGTGAAATAGAGGATGGAAAGCATAATTCAAACAAGGAAGAGACGGGTACGAAAAGGATCAGACCGTATTACACATGACATATTTGTTTGGGATTGATAGTTCACATTTTACTAGATTTTCCTTTTTTTTTAACTTTTCCCAATGCTACAGACCAGCAGCTGAACATCAACACCAGATAACAATGTTAATATTTTGACCATAGATAAGTCGAAATGACATGATATACACTCATTGAAAAGTAAATTTTATGAAGATATATGGACTTGGAAGGCATGTGACATGGTTGCACCTAGTGCTGAAAATCCTGTCAAAGGATGGGTAGGTGATATGTATTGAGCTTTATTTATTTATTTTTTCTTATCCGCATTTCTCTTATTAAAGTGGTGAAAATATGCAAAATATTTTTAAGTCTTTATATCATATGGCGATTTGAGATAAAAAACATGCTTCAGGTGTAAAGAATAATAGAAAGTTAGAAAAAAGAGTGGGAGGGTGAAAAGAAAATATATATTTGGGTTTGAGTGATGCTTAGGATTTCTGAAATATATATATTTTGGTTTCTCAAATTTATGTATTATTTATATATATATATATATATATATATATATATATATATATATATATATATATATATATATATATATATATATAAACGACAGTCGAAAACCATCGTTCTTCCTCTCATCTATGACCTTTTTTTTTCATCTATGACTGTTGTTGTATAAGAGAAAAACGACAATCATAATGAATCGTAAAAAAAAATGATGAGTGTTTTTTTAAAAAAAACGTGCAAAAACGACAGTTCAAAATTGTTGTTGGTGATCGATAGACGAAGACAGTCGTTATTTTGATTAAATAAACGACAGTCTAAATATGTCGTTGAAAAATACTACTATCTTTTCTAAGACAGCTCCCTCAACGGTTTAAAATTATCTTTTTGGGAAAACAATAGTCATGAGCTATTAATTTTTTTGCATTTTCACGTTGTGGCCCATCAAAAATTTGGATCGAATCCATGCATATCGCTAAAGATGGTTTGTACAAGATTTTTATTTGTAAAGACTCATATGGAAGTTTTCCCATATATAAGCATCAACTTTATTCTAACATTTGGTTAATTAGTTAGGTTTGACCAACAAAGCATAAATGTCTTTCTAAATAAAAATAGTTTCACCCAAACCACTCTTAAGTAGTCTGTTTCACTAACTCATTTCATATAATATAAGTTGACTTAGCAAAGAAATGGAGAGAAAAGACATTCCAACATGTGTAACATTGAGTGTGTAGTCTTAGACCTCCACATACATGCAATTAAAGAAAATTATTAGATTATTATAAATATGAAATATATTATATTGCGACTCATCTGGATTAGTTTTCTATAAGAAGAATTTGAAAAATCTTAGGGTAGGGCTCAAAATGGCATAGGAGGGCTGAGGGCAGGGCTAGAGCCTCAAAACCAAATGTCTATTGGTTGTCAGGTAAGGTATCCTAACAAGTTAAAGGCCGTAAGTCTGGTCTAACTTGTGGCTGGATTAAATATATTAATATATGTTATATTATACTATCTACAATCAAATATCAAAATCACCTCAATATCACCATTAGGTTCATGACCAAACAAATGTAAGGATATTTTGATAACTTAATACATGAAAAAAAGACACCTTAGGGTTTCCTCGGTCAAAATATCTATTTTCACCGAAAAAATTTACATCAAATTTTAAAAAATAACAATAAACAAGAAGTCTGACCCAACCCGTCTATATTAGGTCTAGGATTGGGCATATCAAAGCTCACCTAAATTAATTAGGATTGGCTATAGCCTAACCTTGGCCCCTAGGGCTGGGCTAGGTTTTAGGACGCCGGGCCTAGCTAGCTAGCCTGACCCGTTGACAATCTATTCCTTAAAACATAAAGTTACTAAAACTGGATTGGCTTCCCTAGCTGACCATAAAATAGGGAACTGATTTAGTTCACATTATAAAAATTAGGGGGAATTTTATTATCAATTAATAGTCATTTTATAAAAACTCCATAGACTCATCTCATTATAACATTCCTCAAGATATAACCATCGATATCAGAAACTAACCAAAAAGATTTTATAATATCAAAAGAATCTTGAATGAGTTAATTAAGTTGTTTGTTAGTTGGACTGAGGACTCATTTGAGGTCAATTAGTCAAGGTCTCCAAGTATTCAATATATAGTACTTGAGAAGAAAAGGTCAATTGTCTGTAAATCCACTTATTGAATTTAATCAGTTATGAGGGATGTTGATTTTGTTGATGAGATCAATCAATCTCCATGGTGGAGACTAGTGCCTACCAAATGAATGGACTATCTTCCCTAAGTAACAGTTAATTAGGATTTTATAAATTTTTCTTACTAACCAAAAGAAAATAATAATAATAATAATAATAATAGCTAATTACATTATTGAGTTTGCGTATTATAGTATTATAATATAGGGAGTTTGATCAAACGGGGAACCAATATACAAAATAATAACTATTTATACCATTTTAAAAATAACAACCATATATATAAAAAAAAAATTTACTGAAAAAGGTATTTCAAAAACATTCCTCCTATTTTAAAATTATATATTTACCCATGATTTATATCTTATTAAATCTTTAATACAAGGTTAATCTGGTCATTTGCTACATAAGGTGGACACCCATTTAGGTAAATATTCTATAAAACTTTCTTCTGTGGTAAAATATTTGAAATGGGTATAAAATTGACATTATTTTCGGAAAGAAAGTTATTACGATATATTTACCATATAAGTTTCCATATGTAATATTATTTTTATGAGAAAAGTGTTAGAAGTATCTATTTTGGTGGCCGTCATTATGGTCAATCCGTTGACCCGTGAATGGTATAAGATCAATCTTGTAATGTAATCGTTGCTAATTCGGTGAATTTGAAGAGAATAATAACTAAGATTTAAGTCTTTTAGTTAGAGTATGATTGTGATTTTCAATCACAATATAATTAGTAATTTAAGTCTTTAATGGGAAATGACTCATTAGTTATAAATATAAGGGATGCTTAGTCCCAACGATTGCTCGACACACTTCAACCCTCCTTATTAGCAAAAGCATCACCATTGTGCTCGGAGGTATTGCGAGCGAGGAAATTGTTAAAGATCGGCAACCCACCTTTTATGGCTCACACTCAAGGTGCACACATATATTTCCATTTATGAATTATTGATTTATTATTTTGATTGATCATGTGCCTAAATCTTAGGACATATATTTGGATGGTGGGATCAATAGATCCATCAAAAAGTTCTAGTGTGAGCCTTCTACGAACAAATAATTACTTGGTTATACGATCATTACTCGCAATTGCAAAAATTTACATTGATCCAATCTAACTTTAGATGGTTAAGATCTTTCGGTCATTTAGATATTGTTATTAGTCTAGATTCGTCATATGGACAACCTTAGATGGTTAATCAGCATTTTGGTCTATTTCTTAATTCATAATTTTGAAACTTTTCTACTTGTATAATACAATTCAGGGTTTTGGCTTGTAAACGGGCTGGGCCGACTTGGACTTGCCTCGATTAGACCAAATGCAATTGGACCCGAAGGACCACATACATATGACTTGAATTCATATATGTCCAGGTTTGTGCTACTCGAATTGGAACCCGACCAAACCCAATTCCTGCCAAAAACTCTAAAACAAGGTATTAAAAAGTATCGGTCTCGGGTATCGGTTTGCCCGAGGCCGATACGAATCGGCCGATACGTATTAGCTGATACCGATACGTGATACCGATGCATATCGATTTGGCCGAAAATCGATACGTATCGGTATCGGCCGATTTTTTATACCTTGCTCTAGGATGACCTAAAGCGCGTTAGAAGAGCATCTAACGTGCATTGAGCGAGCAAGCTAGTTTTGATCAGGTACTCTAAACTCCAATGAGTCAAATTCGGTCCATATTCGACCTTAAAGTGACACATATCTCTCTCTCTCTCTCTCTCTATATATATATATATATATATATATATATATATACTAACTGACACTCTGATAAACCTTAGACTCCTTTTATATATGATCTTTTTATGTAGCAAATAAGATATCAAATATCGGCCGATACCGATACATATCGGTGATACGTATCGATTTTTCGGCAAACTGATATGTATCGGCACTAATACGTATCGGTATCCAACTCAGTATCGGTATTAGTTGATATCGGCCTGTATCGGCCGATATGTATCAGGTATATCGGACGATGCATATCCTATATCGACCGATAACTATGTTTTTTTATTTTTATTTATAAAAAAAATAGGCCGATACATATCGATATCGACCGATGCCCAATACAGATATCAATTTTGTTACCTTGCTTGCACATGTAGTGTTTGTTCTTTACTTTTGTTTCCTGTATGATTTTGTTGTGGGGTGATTTATCAAACAGGGTCCAAAACTTTTATTTTTTATCTAATATGATTTAATCTGTCTCTTATTACTTTAGACGTGGTGAGTCCTTTTGTTTTTTTTTTAAATATAAATATAAGTATTTTATTCACTTGTAATAGACGAAAATATCCTTTAACTACGAACGCTGGCACATATTTTAAGTGAGATCTATAACTCCAACATGTGAAAGCTCATATATATATATATATATATATATATATATATATATATATGTATAGGAGAATAGATGTCAACTTCCAAAAAAAATACATAAAAATAAGTAAATAAATAAATAATATTTTATTTTCTTTAAAGAATACTTTACGG
This sequence comes from Chloranthus sessilifolius, assembly GCA_021018995.1. NCBI lineage: Eukaryota > Viridiplantae > Streptophyta > Magnoliopsida > Chloranthales > Chloranthaceae > Chloranthus > Chloranthus sessilifolius. Next base: position 143,149,089 of record CM037590.1, on the reverse strand, counting down.
ATGAGAGTGTTAAAATGCCAATATCCAGAGTCATTGTTGACTGGCTGAATTCCTACAAATTAAGATTGCATATGGTACTTCTTCATGTACAATCCAAACATAGGATTCTTTCTCTTTTTTAAAATTTGAAAGCCATACAAAGGATTCAATTCTTATATAAACCTGAGATCACTGTATATGATTTATATGGTAGTTGATCTTCTAGGTATCTAGCCTAACCTCAATCCTGGGTTAATTTTTTTTAGCACAATATCCTTTAAATTTGAATGTTTGTCCGCTAGTTTTGTCTATTATTATTGTTAGAGATTTGGAATCTTGGAAATGCAATTGGTATCTGATTTGAGAGGTAGAAAAAAATACTTATAATGATAAAAAAAACATAGACAAGTGGGATGACGATTTGAGGAACACCAATAAATAACTTGTTCTTATAGTCAACAAGTCCACCTCATTGCTTGATTCACTTTGGTTCTTTTGTGGGCCCTCCTTAAGCCCATGTGAACATATGCTTCTCATTACCTCCCCCTCTTGAGGCTATCTTAGGGACTTATATCCTATGTTGACCCGAAATATGCTGAATTAGGAGTGCCCATATACTTTAAGAGGTCCGGATACTCAGATTATAAAAAATAAATAAATAATATTTGACTTCTTTGACTTATGTTATGGAGAATTTTTTTTCTCCTAATATTTTACTCCCACTTATTAGACAGCAAAATAATGATTCCACAAGGCACACTTCTCATTAAGCGATCTACGTTCCAAATCATATGACACTTGGGCTACTTACCTACACGTCCAATGACACTTGGATTAGGTGAATAGAATAGAGTAAATTGGTGGTGCCCAGGTCATCATTTGTGTAGGTGCGGTGCAGGCCACAAGGTACAAAAAGTCATTTTCTAGATTGATTTAAATAATTAAATCATCAAATCAAATGAATGGTTAAAGCAAGTACGAACAAATAATCCGAATCTTTCAATGAAGATGATGATGTTTGGAGTGAGTCTTATCTCGTCAAGATGCACGCCACGTGTCTTTTGATTGAAGCACAGAGTAGGGTGCACTGTTGATTCACCTAAACAGTGAGCATAAGAAAAATAGGTGATTCACTTCAGCCCAGCCCACTCGCACATTTTTTGGCCAAACCGTACCTCCTTTCATCAAAAGTCAAACCCTAGTCAAAATAATATCTCATCCATGGCGTGGTGGATGCGTGGGGCCCACCCTATTAACACACCCTAGACAGCTTAACTACTATGCGACACCTGTCGGCACAACTACTGTATGAGTTTGAAACATGTGGATAGAACAAACAAGTGGCTGGCTGAAGATTTTGAGAGATTAAAAAAAACAGAGAAAAAGAGCAAAGAGAAAAGATTGCATTTTAGAAAAAGATACCTTTATTTACAACCTGAATTAAACAATGAACACCCTGTGTCGTCTCAATCTTCTAACATAATAAGATTTGGGCTTTTCCTTAGACGAACAAATTTTCATTTTCCCTAACATACATCCCAAAAAGTGATCCAAAAATTACGTCTGATCATGTTAACTTTTTGGGATGTATATCGTGTGTAATAAAAATTGTGCTCAAAATCTAATGAGGGTTATCTTTAAATGAACAAAATCTAATCGGACCAATTCAATCATGTTAGCTTTTCGGCACATACAACATCCGATACGCGAGTTGAGATACTGATACATATCGGACCGATATGTATTGATTTACCGAAAAACTGATCCATACGTATCGCCGATGCGTACCGATATTGGCTGATTTTTAATACCATGTATGTGTATGGTGATGAACTGCAATTAGTAAATGCTATGCCTTTGGAGTTTTATGTCGCTAAGTACAACGTGAGTGGGAGACAAGAGTTAGGATAAGTAAATTAAGAATCTGAGGTAATGGAGGTTATATTACATAGATGCATGGGAACTATATCCTTCTTTACATAGAGAACGAGTTAGTCTACAATGAGCGTTCATCAATCATGTGCATTAAAGCAGGCCACACATCTAAAGTGACTTTATGACTTATATGAGATTTATTGCATTGAAAGTTCGTGTATGTCATATAATCACACAGACCTGTAGAGTGGGGTGTTCACTCATCATGGGTGAAAACTATTAACTCTGAGAGAAAAATATGCTAAGAGTTGTTATATGATGGCTCAAACATAACACTGTACTTCGTGCGCTGTAAAAGCGCCTTTCTGATTTTCGGATTTTATCCATCTAATCAAATTTCTTGCTTTCTGATGATCCGTTAAAATTTATACCCTGATGGTCATAATGATTGGATTGGTCCGATTTTCGGGTCCTGGTACATCCATCAGGTGATCGATATCTTGAACAGGCAAGATCATAAACTCTTGATAGACAAAATTGGAGGGCACTATCGCGGTTACCAGCGCGAAGCACCATACCATTTCTCTTCCACATAAGAGTGAAGAGAGGACACCATTATTGCTATGATCATGATAATAAAGGGAGCCGCTTGTTTGTGATGGTGATGTATCTTTCTTGATGCCTTAGTAAAGTTTAGTCAAATAAAGTAGTTCTTGGGGTGATGCCCTAGAGCTACTCTTTTCAACAAAGACTGCCTCTCATGTCGTTTTTGTAAGAAAAGGTGAAGCCCAACAAACCCTAGAGATCCTAGAGAGGATTTTTTATGTCTCCTTAAGCTAACTTATGCCACATTTTATTATCAAACAAACCCTAGAGATCCTAGAGAGGATTTTTCATGTCTCCTTGAGCTAACTTATCCCACATTTTGTTACCGAAGATTTGGGTAGTCAACACTGACATCGGTCCCTTCATATTTCAAGGACCTCATGTACTTTTTGTTTTTCAGGTAACATAGGTATCTAAGCCTCTTAGAGCTCAATATTATTCTCAAGCATGGGATATAAACCCCTAAGGTATTCTAAGGGAGATTTGAACTCAGGTCTTCTGCTTTTATATCGTTATATTTACGCTGGCATAAATACTAGAGTAAATAAGGAATTTTAAAACCTTTGGATATAAGGAATTTTGATATTGTATGTAGTTTTACCAAAACTTACAAAAGGTAAAAATTGTGCAAGTCAAGATTCCCTTATATCTAAGGTTTTATAACCGAATCAACTTAATGGGGCTGGCCACTGCAGGAAATGGAGAGATTTGACATGGAAATTAATAAGTCTGTCTTCTAATATTTATGACCTTTAGATTTGAAAGATATTTGAATCTAACAACTTACTACTATGCTTTATTTTTTCTTAATAATAGTGATGTCTGAGCCTCTTAGATCGCCCGACTGATCCTGAAGATTTACAATGGTCAGGTTCAATTAGGTTGAATTGGATTTCGAGTTCAACCACATTGCAGCCCTGAGATATCTACCTATACAGTCTTTGGAAATAAGAGAATCTTGACTACATGCCATCCTAGGAGAATCTTGACTGCAAGCCATTTCATAAAAAAAACAAAAACCATAAAAGTCAAGATTCTCTATTATTCCCGGGCCGTAGATGTAGTTGAACTCAAAATCGAGTTCAACCTGCTTGGACCTGACCATTGCCCATCACGGTCTTCATGCTCCTACCCCTAAACCTCATGTAATTATGTGATTAGACGACACTAATCATTTTGCTTTGCAAATATGCATGAATCAACAACCCTAATAAAGTCTTTTCTACCATATGATTAACAAAAATTATGTCTCTTTATCGTGTCAAAATTCATATCCCGCCGCCTCCACAAATTCTTCCATTAATGTAATAATCCAATCAATATTCATTGTATAACAGTATAAGTCAATTGCCATAATTAACTTACAATAGAGTGGGGAGTAAATGTCACATTTTTTTTCCAATGGGAGAGATGCTAAATTTCACACTTTTTTTCAAGTCCAATTTGTCAAAATGAACAATTTTTCCCATTAACAATAGTACTTTCCATGTAATATTCACTTAAAGAAACACTTTTTTGAATAGGGCTGTCAAAAGGGGGCAAAAGTTTTATAGAAGAAAGATTTTATGCAAATAAAGTGGAGGCAGTTGATGTGGCGCGATGCAATTGGCTGTAAGTGCGGTGAAGCTCAATTCTTGCAAGTCAATGCAGTCAGCCACGTCCCGCCACATCAGTTGCCTACACTTTTTCATCAATAAATCTGTCCCACGTTTATAATTTTCTTTGCCAAAAGGGTGAGCTGGGTTGGACTTTTGATAAGCCGATTATTTTTTATCCTAAAAACTAGACCCAAATTCAACCCAGATACAAAAGTGGCTTGGTTTGGCCAGATTGCTTTCGGTCTCACGCATTTTCCTAGGCTCAAACTTGATCCAAATTGGGTTTGAGTCAGCCCTTGTTCAAAACCCCAACCCATTTATTAAGAGTTAGTCTATAATGAGTGTCCACTCATCATGAGTAGACATTGCAGTCCACATACTCATGTGATTGACTGACTTGCAAGAAGGGCTCTCAATGGGGCGTATTAGGGTCGGGTTGAACCGGGATCTCAATGGGGCGGATTAGGGCCGGGTGAGGTTCAACCCAACCATAACCTACCCGAGCAGGGTTCTCAATTTTTCAGCTCAGCCCAGCCCTAACTAGGGCGTTTTTTCGGCCTTTTTTTCTAATAAAATTTGGTTGGACTATTTTTTGGGCTTTTTTTTGGGTATTTTTCTAATAAAATTTGGTTGGGCTTGGGCTGTTTTTTTTATTAGGTTAAAATGTTAATTAAATAATTAGATTAACATTATAGAGGCTCAGATACATGCTTTTATTCAATTATTTCATTTTAGTTTGTTACACAATAGTTATAACAAACAACGGTTGCTTGAAAGGACAACGGTTGCACAATGATTATTACGGACAACGGTTGAACAATAATTATAACGGACAATGGTTGCTTGAAAGGACAATGGTTGCACAATGGTTATAACGGACAACGGTCAATCTCAGGGCATTTAAGTAATTATATTTAATTAAAATGAATTTTTTTATAAATTTAAAATGATATATATATATATATATATATATATATATATATATATATATATATATATATATATATATATATATCCAGGTCAGGTACAAGCTGAGTGTTGGAACACTCAACCAAGCCCGGCCTGGATTGATCCAAGTTGCAACATGTTTAGCCCGATCCGGATATCAGGGCATGATGAGTGGGCACCCATTGTAGACTAACTCTTTATTAAATGGGACAGATTTGGGTTTAGGATTCTTAACCTGGCTTGACACGACTGACTCTCTCCCTTATATTTTAACTTAGGCCTGGTTCAAGAGCCAAGAAAATGGCATTTCCTAAGTATTTTCTACAGAAAATGAGTTTCCTGAGCACTTTCTGAGGCTTCCTTCTATTCGAGAATTTTTATGGGGCTGCGTGTTTTCGGAGCTTTTACCGCTGAAAGTGACAGATCATTTTCGGAGGATTTTGCTCAGGAAAGCTCATTTTCTGAACTTGGGCTACTATAGTACACGAAGAGGGGTCTCACTGAATCCTTTCTTCAACTAATAGTAGCTCCAGCCAACGTCCGTTAACTGTCCTTTAAATGTAAATGACAGTTAGGGGTCTCTTTAACTGTCATTTAAATAAAATTAGCTGCAAAATTACTACCAAAATGTATTATTTATGTAAGTCAGTTTGCCCACCTCTTCAGTTACTCCCATCAAGCAAATCAAAGTGTTAAGCTCCAACACTGGATCGCAGTAGCCGTACCAAGGAATTTGCAATCTTCACTTGCTATTATAAAATAAAATAAAAATAAGTTAAAACTGATGATTATAATCAGGTTTATACTATTTTGCAGGTAGAGAGACTGACTGATTATAATCAGGTTTATCTCTACGCCCGGGGATATGCGTCCGGGCGTAGAGATACCTCTACGCCAATTGATATGAGCGCGACACGTAGTGTCATTTTTGTGAAGTGATGGGTAGCATGGGTCCACTTTACTAATTAGGGTTACATTTTTAAAAGTTAAATACCCTTCCAGCCGTCAATCTTGACTTTTTTAAAGTCTCTTTCTTTTTTCTATTTTTCCAAAAAAGTATCAGACTTACTTTTTCATGCATATTTTACTCAAAAAAATATCTCTACACCCGAGTGCATTTTCCCATTTTCCATATATATATATATATATATATATATATATATATATATATATATCAACAGATAAGCTGAATCTGAAGCCCATATATAGTTAATATATCGATCGAATTGGTCGATTTTAAAGTACCTTTTTTTATTTTTAATTCCCCATTGCAGCCTAATTGAAGGATTGGGTATAATCGAATATGCTACAGTAGGTACTACGAACTCGTTTCCTAGTATAAAGTACGATGGCTTATATTACTCTGAGCTCGTTTCTAACATACACATAACGTAATAACAATCGTATAAAAGAACCTACGTTTGGAGTTATTTTCTCATAATCTACCCGACAGAAGTCTTCAACACATTGCCGATTTGATGTTTATAAAATTTGACGATCATCCGATCAATATAACCGTTTAGATGAAGGTCATAAATACATGGGGCTATAGTGTGTGAAAAAATACAATGCACTTTTTAACATTTTCTTGAAAAAGTATAGAATACCAAAAAAAAAAACAGTCAGAAATGTTCAAAAAATGGGTTTATGAGTAATTCAAGAACGCTCCCCTCGGAAAGTGATCTTCCTCTAAAAGCTAGTTTCTCGGCAGAAACTGAAGTAGTAATTTTCTGAGCTTTCCCGAGAAAAGCTCAAAAATTGCCAAACGAGCCCTTACTCTGCTAACCCGAATCGGGTCTAGTTGTGTTCAGGTTGATGGTTTGAATATACAAGTAAGGTCAGGTCGTTTCGGGTTTAGGTTGGAGGTGAGGTTTAGACAATTGGATGGACCCAAACCCGAACGCGAGCCGAACCATTTGGACCGTAACGTATAGGTATACCGCCCGTGTACCAATTCAAAATGTTGGCTATAAACGCACACGTGTTGCTGAGTAGTATTTAATGGGGATCCGTTAGGTTATATACGTCAGAGTCCCACACAAAGAACGTGAAATTGTCCTCTTGGTCGGCGGCTGCACACGTGGGTCACCCGAACGCCCCACCTTTTGTCCGTGCGCCAAGAGTCGGAGCTTTAGGAGACAATGGCTGCCACGAGCGAAACTCCCACTATAGCGTTTCCAGTGTATATGACTAAGACCATCAATGGGTTATAATTAATCTAACACCACACATCGAAGCAAAATGTCTCTTTTAATTCAGAAAAAAATATTGCTTTATTTACAGTCGAACAAATCCATCTCAGTGGTGTTAGGGACTTGTGTATCCGTAGGGGTCTCAATGGGTTGCGTGGGCCCATTTTTCAATGAGTTGGTTTTAAGTAAGCACCTTAAGGGCTTAGTGGTAGATCATAGATTGAAGTGGTGTTCTAGGGAGATTTAAATCATCCAAACTGGAGACTATAATATTTACTCTTATTTTTAATTTTAATGGCTGATATTAAAGTTCATCTTCAATCGGATGATTCACATCTACTTTTAGGCATGTTTTTTTTGGAATGAGACATGTTCCACTGATAAATAAAGATTATCACTTGAACAATTAAAATTGATTGCATATTATTACATATGTATGATACATGACATAATGATAAATCACAGTTGAATAGTGTGAGATAAAGATTCTAATTTTAATGGTCTAAGATTAATCAAACACACCATTTTGGTGTTTATATGTCGGTGAGAGCATTATCCCTATTCCAACATGGGTCAAACTGCAATAAAAGTAAAACCAAATACACCAGAGGAAGGCAGCAGCAAAATCACGCAATTGTAGACCGTACGATATCATCACCAGGCATCCATTGCAGTAAAAAGTCGAAAAGATGTCCAATTAAAAATGGTAAAAATTAAAGAGTTGGATGTTACTATTTAATATGTTGTCAGAATATCAATTGCTTTGCTTTTGTTTTATCTTTAACACAAGTGTTGTAGGGTGCCTTACTGCATAGCACCACATTATACGGTGGTACCCCTCTTCCTCTCGTTATTACCAAAATTTTCAATTTTATGATAAAAATTGGTTTTAAACATAGTTTCTTCATGAATTGTTGAAAATATGTTTAGAATACATTTTTGTTCAAAATATTTAAAAAAAAATTATAATTTTTATGTTTTAAACACATTTTTTTATGAAAATTTCCCAAAATTTTCTTTGTTTTTTTGTCCAAAAAAATATTTATTTTCTAATAATCTTAATATTTCCATTACTTCATCCTAAATGCTTCCCCATTTTGGGTTTTAATTTTATTGATTTTTTCATGTTCTTTTCATTTTTTGCTTGATTTTTTCGAAATTCCGACTTGGTAACTACGCTTCTATCAACTAAAGATCAAAATTCCGAATTTCGTTTCAGTTTCAGCGGGGATCGAAACCAAAATTTCAGCCGAAATCTATAGTTGGACGCAAAATATCCGAAAATATATGATTTCGTTTCGATTTCGATGGGTACGGGTAACCGAAATTTTGGACATTTTGGCCAAAATTTTGATCCTAGCTACCAACTCATGGGTACACCCTCTTCTTGTCTAGCTAAATATAAAGGTCTGGATGGTCGAGTTTATGTGACTAGTATGACATTTCCGAAACATGACACACATGTTTAATAAATCTAAATAGTTCAACTAGCAACCCATTTTCGCTTTCAAATGATTAATGATTTTAAGCATCTAATTCTAGAGTTTAATTTCAATGGTCCAATAAATATGAATAGCTGTTTATTTTAGAGTACATTAATTGGATGGTTCAGGTCCTCCAATAAGTGTGAATTTTAAGTTCACTTTAGTTTATTACTTAGATTGCTCAAACGCCACACACAACTTATGAAAAGTAAATTGGCATTGCATATTAAGTACATTTTAGGGCTTGTTTACTTCAATGTAAATCCAAATAGCATATAAAGTAGATTTTGTACCCAATTTGGGCTCTAAATCAAACAACCATTTTACACAGGTAATTATGCTTTTTTTTAACTTTTAAAGTGACAAAAATTGAATTTCTATTTTAGATGGAGAGTTTAAGAGCATTGAGATCCGCAATCATTTATGGTCCACATCAAGGATCAAAAAATCAGATTTCGTTTCGATTTCGATGAAGAACGAAACCGAAATTTTAAACTGAAATTTTGACCAAAATTCAAATCTTTCCCACCATTAGTAAATGATCGAAATTTATAGTTTTCGTGGTCCACATGGTCAAGGGCTCACAATGAACATCGAACTATTTCATCAAACCACCGCCTATTTTAACACTGCTTAGATTGTCAGAAAATATAATTTTTTTTAGGGAGCTATTACTTGCACACGCTTTTCAAGTGATTGCACCGAATTTAAAAAAAAGACTTGTAAGTTTGGCGATCTCTATCATGTGAAAAAATCATCTAAGTCGTTTGATTTGAAGGTCATGATTTCAAGATATCAATTGCAAAAGATTAGATTAAAATATAATTTTCATCATTTAATTAAATGGAGCCAAAGGATATATAATTCAATAGTTGACTACAATAGATCATATGACAAGTATTATTTTTTGCTCTACTTTTATTTACCAAAGATCTATTAATCATGAACTTCAAATCAGACGACCCATATTGCATTTTAACATATCACATGTCTCTAAAATATCAAGTCTTTCTTTAAATTTGGTGCAATTACTTGAAAAACGTGTGCAAAGTAATGGCTCCCATTTTTTTATTTTCTAAAATCTATTATTCTTGTGGGGGTTGAAGGTGAGCTGCCAGGTGGGCGCTGAGATCTTTTAGATCATATCACACCTATTTATACATCACAAAGGATGATTCCACGTGGCAGTCGCTTATCGTCTGACAGTACCACTTCAATGCTTGCTGGTACCCTAGTCATACAAGACGAGTCAGAGATTATTTATTCCCCATAGGCCGTACACGTGTTCGGTCTAGATTTAAGAGGAGCAAAGGCACGTGCAACAAAAACTGTCGTCACATGGAAAAGGAAAACGGTTTTTGGACCACAAAAATTGAAAAAGAGGAAATAACTGAAAAAAGGGATAATGGGAAAAGTTTGTTTGGATTTTAGTGAAAACAGCAAATAAAAGAAGTACCTCTAAATGCAACTACCAAATCTTTGATTTCACCCACAGTAAAATAAATTGACTTCATTGAATGAGACTAATGGAGATTGTTTATTATCCCAATCTTTCACACGATGGATCTTGAGATCATGAGCATACCATTAGACGGTAGACTTTTTATTTCATGTGGTACACGCTCAAAAAGTGACCGTAAAATTAATTTTGAGCATACATGTGATGTTACGATCGATTTTATGAGATGTGTGTTACGTGAAATAAAACATTAATCGTCTGATGGTACGCTCATGATCTCAAGATCCATCTTTTGAAAGGTTGGGAGGAAAAAAGATCTCTATCATCTAATTTGATGTAGTCAATGTGTTTCGGCGTGGATGAACTCAAAGTTCAGGGAGATGGATTTAAAATTGCTCATAAAAATTGGGTTTAAAACGGTTTTGGTTTGGCAGTCAGGGAAGGAGACGTTACATATACGTGCGAAACGCACGTGTACCCTCATTTCATTCTGCTTTTGGGGTTTTGGTTCTATGTGGTCAAAGGGAAACACCTCTTTCTCCTGTCTCCCTGCCCACCTTCATATTCTTTCCTGCTGCACTCGAACGTGAGCGTTGAATGCTGATTTGGCAATACACGCTGTGTCATCTGCGCAGGACACGTGGCAATCAATGATCGTCAGTTCAAGATTGCCTAGTGGCAGATTATGCTGACGTACCACTTAGAAGGTTTCGATGGTCTGATCGAAGTAACTTTCATCATACGGCATGTCACTTGGACATCTTAGATTACTGGGCACTTTCAGTAAATAGGTAGGCGCGAACAGATGCACCCTAATCAAAATGTTGAGGACGCTATAATTTTCACGCGAGATTTGTACCATGGCCCATAAGTTAAAAAGAAAGACTTATTATTTTTGAGATTTGTGCCACATGTAACACAATTTAGGCAGTCTAATTTGAAGGTCGTGATGTCAAAATTTATTGTACCAAAGATTGAGATGAAACTTGATAAATCATGTGATTAGGGTAAACCAAAAGCTGTCTTCACTCTCCCAAGACCATGGTTTAAAAACTCGGCTGAGTTTCGTGTGGACTCAACAGAAAACTCGGTTTATAAGTTTTAACGAGTTTCTCAATCGAGTTTCATGTAACTCGCATAAATTTATAAAAAATAATTATTAGCTATTGTTAAAAAAAAAAATTATAATACTATTGACTCAATCGGGTCAAATTTTTTTCAAGTCTTCAAGTATGCTCGATCCGACTGACTTTTTGTCGAGCTAAGTTTTCGGGTTTTCAACCCATGTCCAAGAATATTTTAGAGGCTCTAGTTAAATGCGTCTCATTGTAAATTAGTGAATTTTTATTTATTTATTTTTAGCTTACTACTTGCATACCAAAATCTTCCTTTGCACACGAAAAGACAAAAACTTTTCCTTTGCAAAGGTCCAAATTCCGTGTGCAAATTGCCAGTTCCGATGTGCAATAGGGGACCCGTTATCCATATTTTCATCCCTGCTTTTTAATGTATTTACTAATTTCCATGTTGTATACTTTTTCTACAAAGCTTAGGTCCAACTTATTATATTTTCTAGAGTTAAAATTAAAGCTCGGCTTACTAAGGTGTCAAAAATTGTCCGGAACTGACACATATTTAGCCAATGCTTATCGGTTTGTTGCCGATATGTATCGGCATCTCAACTCGGATCAGTTAAATATAGGCAACTATTGACCGATAGGTCTTTGTTTCAATCAAAATGTATATTTTTATTTTTATTTTTTCTTAAAAAATAAGGGTTGATTCGTAACGGTATCGGTATTGGCCAATACTCATGAAAAGCCTTTTAGCCATTGCATGCTTTTAATGACTGACTTTTGCTTCTTACCAAACATCGGACACTTATAAAATTCAACATTTGATTCGATCGATGGGATAGAAATGCTTTTTCATAAACTAGATAAACTTATATTGTGAGTAATTAATCTAATTGATCTCTTAAAGTTGATAAAAAGTCAAAAAACTTGAAGCATAAGGCGGATTTGAAATCTCATTAGCTAGCCATAAAAATAAAAGTGACATTGCAAAGTGACTTTTGACGTTGCAAACTTGAGCCACGTGGCTCGCGTGGCTTCTAGCAAAATGTTAGAATAGGAGCGGAAAGAGTTTAATTACCATGGTATTTCCGCTAACACAATTAATCTGATATTGAGAGCTATATGTAAGAGTATGTGGGAAGAATATAATATAGTTTTCTCAAATCCGATATAATAGTCTTACATCAGATACGGCAAGGATCAAAACTTGGATTTCATTTCGGTTTCAATAGGGGCCGGTCCACCGAAACCAAATTTTTCCCCACACTATATAAATACCAAAATTTTATATTATCGTTTTGATTTCTGTGGAGACCAAAATCGAAACATTTCAACCGAAATCTTCAGATTTTGGCCGAAATTTTGAATCATGTGATACGTAAATTTCAAGAGTCTGGGCTAGAAGTGATTTCCTTCCCCCTCCTGATATGATGCATTTTTTATGGGTACTAAGAAATGTAATACTCCTGTTAGGAACAAAATCAGGCAAGAACTTTTGTCCAGAATCCGGACAATATCATATCAGGTCATATCAGGATCATTACAATGGGCATTAGTTGTGTGCTTTATTATAGACATGTTAAATGTGGCGAAAAATAGTCAACATGGCAGTGTCTAATTAAAAATAATATTATCTATTTAATTAACACATAGTAAGGTAATAAACATTTAAGTAAGAAAAGGACATGTAACTAACATAAAATAGGGTTTACAAGTCTCTAATATAGATTCTACTAGTCCAATTATAGGTAGTAGCTCAACTTGAAGGTGCACAATGACACAACCTTATGGTCACCAGCTTAATCTTCGCTTACCTAACAAAAACAAAACAAAACCTAATCTAATGGAACTAGTGCTTTTCTAGTAGAATTCTTTTACAATTTTTTAAAAATTTAAAATTTAAAATTTTTTATTATAGGTAAGCTGGCACTGAGTATGCCACTTAGAAGTTGCAATATTGTGAACCTTCCATTGGGCTATAGCCAAATCTTGGTTTTATTTTCAAAATAAAAGTAGTTAATCAATCTTGTAAAGAGTTAATTTTCCAATTTCCAATCGATTAATAATAATAATAATAATAATAATAAAAAAGATGTGTATACATACACATTGTGCGCACCTTCCTCTAGCTTATTACATTAGTTTTCAAATATACAAAAGAAGGTTTTTTTTTTTAATTTTTATTATATCATTATTTTATTTTAATGATGTCATATAACATATACAATTTGGATACAACAAATTAAAACACTCATATTGAGTGACACTTAGGGGAATAAATCTCACCCAACAATCCTCACATTATTAATATATAACGGAGGAAGCAAACGTGAACTATAGAATGCACATACTTAAGTCTCACAAAGGAGGGAAGATACCAACTGAGGTACCACTCAATCGGTTACAAAAGGAGGTTCTTAAAATAGCTAAATTAATTCAATTTATTAAAACCTTAATGCAGATAACAATTTGGTTACGATAATATGAGTCAAAAAGCAAGTTTGGACTGATTTCAGCTGTCCAAAGTGCTAAATAACTATTTTTGAGTTTGATTGGGCTTACCATAACTTCCTTATGTCAAAATATGATTTTACACACGCCTTCTAGCCTGTTGTTAAAAATCCTGTCAAATCTCTATGATGAGAACTATTTCTGAAATAGATGAGATAAGGGTATAATGATGATTATGATATACCTAATAGATGAGATAAGGGTATAATGATGATTATGATACACCTTCTGGCCACTAAACCCAATCAAAATATGATTTTGCAGGTGTAATTTAAAGAGTGTTGAAGAGGAACAATTTTACACTATAATTATTGAGATTCATGGGGATGGGAACCTCACTTTGGAAGAGGATAGGAGAGTTTGGTGGCATCGGTCTAACGGGAAATGATCAATAAAATTTGCTAATTATTGTTTGTGGCGTAGACCGATTACTATCAGACCTTAGTGGGGGTGTGGAAGGTTAAAGCATCCCCAATGAGTGTTCTATTTGCTCTGTTTGGTGTGGAAGGTTAAAGCATCCCCAATGAGTGTTCTATTTGCTCTGTTTGTTTCTCTTAATAGGGTTAAAACTATTGAATTTCTTTTGCGGAGGGGGATGGTGTTGCTGAATTGGTATATAATTATGTATTGCACAGACGTCGAATCAGCCGGTCATTTGTTTATTCATTGTTCGGTGACTTCTTTGATTTAAGGGATTTTTCATAGTGGAGAGAGCCTTTGGGAGTATGTAGGAGACTTGCGGTGAGGTTATTGCTGAGCTTTGCTCCAATTATAATTGAAAAAGAAGGCATGTGTGATGTGGCATACCAGTTGCTATTATTTCAGGTATTTGGAAGGAGAAGAATAACGAACTTTTTGAAGGGAATTTCAAGTCCCATATTCAGGAGGCTGGTGATGTTGCCGGAGACCTAAGGGGTTGGGGAAAGGTGTGGAGGTTCGAGACGGGCTCAGAGTTGGTGTTCCTGGTCCTAGGTAGCCTCTTCCATGCCGATCATTGGTAGTCGGGGCCTTGAAATTTTATGGATGCTATGACTTAAACAATTTTAATTTATTTTTCCTTTCAAATTAAACAATTTTAATTTCCATTAATGAATGTTTGCCCCAGTGCAGTTGACAGCTTATTGGGAACTATCTAGGGCTGTCAACGGGTTAGGTCGAATCAGGTCGGGCAAAGGCTAGAAGCCTGAACCGACATGAAAATAGGGTTGGGCTGGGCCGGTTATCCACTTCGCAAGCCATTAAACTCTATAAAATATATATAATTTATCTACCCTAGTAAAAATCTTCCAAACCTTATCCTAAGGTATAAGGTCAGGTCGAATGCTGCCACGCTGATTTGATGGTTAACAGTATAATATTGATCGTTGTAAATATTTTTTAATGATTAATATTAAAGTAAAGCCAATGAGATAACTCCAATACTTTGATGGGCATTTTTGTTATTGATGATGAGTTGTCATACATACTAATTGGATTAATGAAAGATGTGTGCCACATGGCGTACAAGCTAAGTCCGTCTCTTTTAATTATGGTCATTAAAGGCTCGATCGCCTCTTAAAAAAGGCCACCATCCATAAGTTCATAAAGGCATCCAAATTTAGGTGACTGATCGGATGGTCAAGTTTATTCGACCGATTTCATTCTTTAAGGTAACACTCCTAAAGTTTATCAGATTATACCAACGGTCGTGATTGATTAGTATTTAGATTGATTAGACTAACAGTAATTAAGCAAATGGAGTATCATTCTTATAATATCATCCACACAAGTGAGGGTAACGCATAGCTTAGCATATTTCTTTATCTTTTCAAAAGCAAAGAAGGGTACCACTGTGTCCCATCCAAACTTCTTCCTGTAATGGAGATTTTTTTTCATCTCAATCTTTGACGTAATATGGATTGTCAAATGATTTTAACACATGAAAGTGGGGTAAGAAAGAATCCTCAGTTGAAAATAAAGGTACCCAACAAAGAAAGGTTGCCAAAAGACACAAATTTGAGAGGGACATAACAAAGAAAAACTAAGTAATACAAAAGAAAGAAGACTCAAAACTCAAACCACTCTGCTTTTTAAGTTCTACAAATCTTGCAAACAGAAGACGCACGTTGAGAGATCAGCTTCAGAGTAAGGACTCTCTGACTAGAGAGAGATTTTTGGTTTTTCCAATGTGGGTTATACTTACTGGGTGGTTCAATTTTTTATTTAAACTTTTTGGCCTTTATATATATATATATATATATATATATATATATATATATATATGCTTCTTGTAAATCTTCTTCTTTAATCGAAGTGCTCTTAAATAACACAGCCCATTAACAGAAAATCCATCTTTTCTCCATTGAAACCGTTTTCCTTTTGGTTTTATGAAACGTTAGCATGAAATTCAGGAGACCCACCAAGAGAAATAGCCCCCAAATCCCCTATTTTCTTATCAAAATCTGACCTTTGTTGTTGTCTTTCTTCTTCTTTTTTCCCCCTCTTTTTGTAGTATTTGTTCTTACTCGACTTTCTGGATTTTCTAGCAAAGATCGTTTCATTTCATTATAGTGTGAAACATTGGCATAAAATCAAAGAAACCCACAAAAGATTGGCCAAGAATCCCCTGTGTTCTAATCAAAATCTCACCTTTTTTGCTTCTGTAATTTGTTCTACTGTTTTTTATTTTCATGGTTTCCTTAGGTCTCTGCGTTTTATATCAGAATATTTCCAGTTTCCTTTCATGATCTGTGAAACAATACCATGAAATAGAAGAATCATACAATAAAAAAAGACCAAAATCTCCTCTCTTTTTTTCCTTACAAAATTTTATCTTTCTTCTTCTGAACAACAAAGACTGAATTAGTTGTTTTTCCTTTGTATATTTCCTTGTTTTCTCTTACTCACCTATATGGGTTTCTCAATTTAAACTAGTTTTTTTTTTCTGTTCATGCTACAGAATCCCTTCCTTTCCAATCAAAATCTCTTCTCTCTCCTTTTATAAGCAGATTTCAGAAAACAAAAGGGAAGCAGATGAAGTTTCAATCAGAATCTCTACTTCCTGAAGGGACTACCTTTCTGACTTCTCCCCCTCCTCCTACTGAGATTGGTTTTCAAGTATTGAACACTCCATTACATTGTCAAGGGAAAGATGGGAACTTTCATTGCTTACAAGGTAGGGGTATTATAGGAAGTGATGGTGGAGTTGAAGGGTATATTGGGAATGAAAAGAATGAATTGAGGTTGAGCCAAAGAGAAGAGGAAGAGGAAGAGGATGAGAATGGTGGACATGAAAGTGGGCAGTCCAAGCAATGTATAAGAGGCCATTGGAGACCAGCTGAAGATGCCAAACTCAAAGAGCTCATCTCTAAATATGGCCCTCAAAACTGGAATATTATTGCTGAGAATTTGGAAGGAAGATCAGGTAACATAAAAAAACCCCTTGACAAATGAGAGAGAGAGAGAGAGAGAGAGAGAGAGAGAGAGAGAGAGAGAGCAATGTAACATGCAAAATATGCTTAATTTTGTGTGCATTTTGAATTCCATTATATATGCTTTTTAAAATTTCCCATAAGGAAAAAAAGAGATGCTACTATAAAAAAAATTACCCTATATTCTTTACTGTTCCTAATCCCATTGGTGTGAAAGAGAGAAGAAAAAAACCAAATAAATTTTTTTCCCATGTCTGATTGTTTTGGTTCATGGAATCAATAGGTTGGCTTGATGGGTTTCTTATGATCTTAATTTTTACAGGGAAGAGTTGCAGATTAAGGTGGTTTAACCAGCTTGACCCAAGGATCAATAGGAGAGCATTTAGTGTGGAAGAAGAGGAGAAGCTTTTGGCTGCTCACAGATTGTATGGAAACAAATGGGCCATGATAGCTAGGCTGTTTCCTGGTAGAACTGATAATGCAGTTAAGAACCATTGGCATGTGATCATGGCTAGGAAACATAGAGAGCACTCAAGTGCTTACAAGAGGAGAAGGCCCTCTTCTTCGCATGCAATTTATAGAACTACGGAGATTAATAGCAACAATGCATGCAGTGAATCAACAATAACTAGTATCAGAGATGAATGCGTCTCAAACTCCACTGATCTCTCCCTCAATTCCTCTTCAAATAGGGTTCTTCATGGTGTTTCCAACAGATCTAACCCTCCACAAGCTCAACAGGCCTTTGAATTTCTTACGGGTATGCTTATTTTGTTCTTGTTTTCTGTTTTTTTTTTTTTTTCATATTGCCTTATGTCAATTTGTTTTCCCTGCTTTGAACTCTGATTTTTAATGGGATTTTAGTTTTTATGCTTGTTTGGTTAATGAATAGTTTAATTTCAATTTTATTTCTTTATAGGAATTTTTTTGCCCTTTTTGATTGGTTCTCGTTACAGCTTCTGGTGAACATATGGTGGGTTATGAGAAATCTGAGGAGTCTGGTAATGGTTTCTATCATGGTGGTCCCATGATGATGGCTATGGGTTTTGACCAATCAGTTTGTTCAGATTCAAATTCTGAAGTTTCAGCATCAGCAATTGAATCAGTAGTGATGGAGAAGAAGAGGAAGCAAAGTCTATATCAATATGCTGACATTGATCAAGGGACAGAGAACATCAAATTGCCCTTTATTGATTTCCTTGGAGTTGGAGCAACATAAAGAGTCTTTTAAAGGGGGATTAAAAGGCCCTTCTTTTATTTTGAGTTCATAGGACTTTTATATGTAATTCCAAAGATAAAACCAATGAGAAATAAAAAGAGAAAGAAAACCATTAGGAAAACTTTTGTTTTAATGATAGTACTATTAATGTATTCTGTTGCAACAATTGCTACAGTTTGGACCCAATTTTATTTATTATGATCTAATGAAGAGGTTACCATCTTCCATGCCTCTCTTCATTGTGGACTGACATGTGGCTAGAAAGAGTTGGTAAGTTGTCACACCCTGATGAGATAGCCTAACATTTTCATTTTTTGGGGCTTGGGCTTGGGCTTGGGCTTGTAGCACAATGGAAGGTTGATAATATTGCAACGTCAAAGTCCCAAGTTCCAGTTCAGTTTACCTGTAAAAGGAAGACTCTTTATTTTTCAAAGAATTCATCATGTTGGACACTTCATACTCGCTGGCACACTGGTCCTCGTCTAAGTTTTCTTTATGTCATGTTTCCGGGCACTGCCGATCCATTTGTAGCACCTGTAACACTGTTAACAACACGCGTTGGTGGTGTTGGATCGGTGTCGAAGTTTGTAGGTGAAGATGATGTGTCACTAAACTAAAGATACCACTCAAAGTACATGCGAATTTAGTGTTATATCTAGAAAAGAGGGTGTTGGGTTCCAGATCCTAAGATTGATTCTAGACCTGAGGTTCATTTAAGAAAAAATTCAAAAAAAATTCTTAATAGCTCTAAGTCTCTAACAATAATGATATAATAATCAAATATGTAGAGAATCTAAATAAGAGAATAAGAAGGCGAAGAAGGCTAAAAAAAAGAAGAGATACCTCACCGGAGATATATTGTGGAAATCTTAACTTGATTTCATTAATCTTTGTGTGTCTATAAATAACCTTTCATTTAAACATATAATGAAGATGAACATAATCCCTAAAAATCATAATCTTAACAAACTTATTTTAAGATTTTATTCATAATTTTAAACTTTAGTTTAGGCGTAGTAGCTCTCTAAATATCTAAACAATCCTAAATATTCTCTATTAAACCATAGATGATCTAACAATTAATCATGCCTTATGCTCCACTATATTCAGTTAAAGATGACCAACATATATAATGAACATCTATAAGAGTTAGAAAAGTAGTCAACAATATCGCATGGTTCATATAAAAATTATAAAAGCCATCAATAAGTTAACCATATTATTCGATCAGATGGATATCACATCCAATGAGTGATAGTCAATTTCAGATTTGTTAGCCTCTGAATTTAAATTATAAATAATGATGTGTTTCAGTATCTTTTGTTCTTGCATGAAAACTATAGAAAATGCAAAGAACACAAACTAAATTAATATAGCAGGAGTGTTAGCATCAGGTTGACAGCCAGTCGTAAAAATAATACCAATTCGGAGTCAAAGCCCTTCTCAAATAGATGGAACAAAGTAATAAAGGAGATGATGATGATTTTAGTAATAAAGATGTTTGAAATGAAACTACAAATACTTTCAATGTATACCACATAACTCAATATAACTATCAGAAACTTTGGGAACTAATTAGGCCTTTTACTTGTACAAGATGCAACATATAACTTAGAGATATGCAGCTTAGATGTGTGAGGTACTCGGAGACCTTGGAATCCTTGGAAACATTTTACAACTTTCAAGATGGACGTAGGGAGAAGAGTCAAGCCAGGGTCGGGTTCAGGTCAAGAAACCTCAACCTAAACCCGACTCATTTGATAAATTGGAGTGTTTTTAACCCGATCCCCGATTGACAGGTCAGAAATCTGAGCTCAAACCAGACCCACAGCCGTTCGGGTCGCTTAACTTGTCGGGTTGACCTCCCTAACAACAGTACCCCGAAGGCCTGGAGGAAAATGGATCTAATCTCAGTTCTTTGGTACCCTAAAGCCGTAATGTGAAGATTGTGAATGGATCGATGAAGTTGGGACACATTACATTATTTTTCATCAACAATACCATGCTATATGAAGGACCCCAATGTGAAGATGTGGTGGGTCAGAGAATGCATGATAAAAACATCTTCATTGTGTGATTCAAAACAATCAAATGCTTTTAAAACAAACGACTATCATAAAACCGTTCATTTTAAAAGCATTTAACAGCTTTAAATCACATAATAGATATGTTTTCTCTATGCAATATTTGATCTGAGAGATCTTTTTGTGGACTTCCCATAACATGACCTTCGTGATAAGGTTTCCTCATAGTTTGATCCAGTAAATATGAAATTCAATGGAGAAATGTATTCCAATATATACCAATATCTATTTAGTCTAGTGTTTTCTTTACAACTTAAGAGGTTATATTAGTTATTTAGGTTGTGTTTAGCATTGCTCTTTGAAATAGGAAAAATAACCTCTTTAAAAGAATATAATTTTTCATACTCTTTTAAAGAGGAATGTTTTTCATGTTTTAATGAGTAGCCTCCCTATTTTTTCATCACCATATTATACAAAGACCACAATCTAAAGATCTGTGGTGTCAAAAATTGCATCTTTGTGCCAAAAAAAATCTCTATCATATCATTAGTAAATCTCTATCATATCATTAGTAGCGGTGAAATAGCTAGAAAATCACTACAAAAAAATAGATATTATTAACAAAAAACTATTAAAGACTATTAGCGGCAAGGGTATTAGTGGCAGTTTTTTTTGTTGATAGCAGTAATTTTTAACTGTCGTTAATGGTCTTATTTTTTGTAGTGAATGTTCAATATCCCGCTTAACACTAACAGAACGGTAACAAAACGGTAGTCGTGTAAATCTCCAATGTCAGTTTTAGCCAAATCTCCAATGTTGGTTTTTGCCATTCGTTGACCGCTTTCAATCTTCGACCAACAAGATCTTTGCATCAGGGCATTCACATCATGCGGTACACTTGATCCAAATTCAGTGATCTATTCACAATCTAGATAAATAGGTTAGTTAGCTATACAAAAATTTTTGTTTGATGGAATTATGGTTGTTCATTTGACTGATTTTCAAACAGTTGAAGCTTTGTGTGAGCCATTATATCAAATACCCAAATTTAGAAAGGAAGGGAGGAAGGGAGGGTTATTCGCACCGGTTTTTTCTGTGAAGAGCACATGTTCTTTTACTGGAAAAAATCGTTGACTACCTTAAATTAGATGATAGAGATCATTTTTCATCCCATTCTCCTCACAATAGATCTTGAGATCATGGCGCATCTACTGGACAGTTAGACCTTGATTATTCCATGTGCACACAATCCCCAAAAGTGACTGCGATCATGGACGTACCTATAAGACGATCATTTTTGGGGAAGTGTGCCATGTGGAATTAAGGTCTAATCGTTTGGTTGGTGCACTAGGATCTCAAGATCTATTGTATAAAAGATTGGGATGAAAAATGATCTCTATTATCATATTCAAGGTAGTCAACTATTTTTCCTGTGAAAGAGAGTGTGCTTCACAGAAAAGACGGGTGCAAATAATGCCACCCATGTAGAAAGTGGAGTGGCAGAAGCAACAATAGGACCAGCTATTTCAAGGTTAGTTCTTTGATGGGTATCATAGCCTCATAGGTGTTTGGTTTTCTGCTGAATCCATCAAAATAAGCGACTTGGGAAGTGCATTTTTGTTTGAATGGCTCGAACATAGCAGCTTCTTTGACTGATTATTAACTAGCAGAGGGCACCTTTTATTTACATCACATGATTCTTACTACTTAATTGCTTAAATCGTTCACTGCTTGGTGCTGCACAAAAGATTTTGAGATCATAGTCCTAATTAATAGAGAATCTTTAAGGTTATTATGCATATTGGTAAGTAAAGTTTAAGATTAGGATTAAAATCGCAAGAGAAGTTTGTTAAGATTAGAAGTCTATTGAAAGACAGAAAAATTAATGAATTGTATGCCCAGATTTTGATTCCATGGGCACACATTACAAAATGAACATGATTATGGGCATATATTAAGCATAGTTCTTGGATCACTTTTGAGAATGTGTCACATGGAATCAATAGCTGTCACGACTCAGAATCTTTCGAGGGTCTAGAATTTTGTGTTATGACACTGCACACTGATTAAGGCGATAAACAGACATATGCATAATCAATAAATTGATTTAA
Organism: Chloranthus sessilifolius; assembly: GCA_021018995.1. Taxonomy (NCBI): domain Eukaryota; kingdom Viridiplantae; phylum Streptophyta; class Magnoliopsida; order Chloranthales; family Chloranthaceae; genus Chloranthus; species Chloranthus sessilifolius. The sequence goes on along the minus strand of CM037590.1, from coordinate 143,126,597 downwards.
CATATGGATCGAAACATTTAAGATAACATTAAATGATAAATGATTCATAAATTAGCAGCGAAAATCGTAATTGACAATAAACAAAAAATTTCTAATCATGCATCTAAGATAGGAAATAAACCAAGTTTTACGTATGGTAAAATGGTCTCAAACGTAAACTCACAAAGTATCAAAGACTAAAATATGTCTCTCAAAGGAAATAAAATAAAAAATCTAGTACTAAAGAATGCTCAAGGCTCATAGAAATCAGTCGGATTTACGCTCTCATTCAAATGGTAGCCTACGTCTTCATCTACATAAGCCGCCTCTAGAACAGTAGCTCCCGTGTCATCATAAACATGATAAACAAAGTCTTTACCTGAAACTGTTAGATTTAGGAGGGGGTGAGTTTACTCAGTCATATAAACTCAGCGGGTTGCACAATCAATCCATTATAACTTACCCAGGTGATCGTGTGTGCAATCGCATGAATTGCTATGCATTTTGAAAATAAAATCAACATTTAAATAAGATGACAAAACTATCCATAACATTATATATCATAATCAAAATTGAATGGCATAATATAAAATAAAGAGTGCATGATGTTTCTATTTCTTATTTCTTTCCCTATTTGGCGCATCGACTTATCGTACGTGACATATCGTAAGTTTTATTATTACTCTATATGCCTACACAACGTATTTTGCATCTTAATTATCTTATTTAAACAATATGTGCCAGGATTGCTGCTCGATCCTATCACGTGAGGTCCACGTGTATATAATCACCTAACCTCCATATCGTAACATAAATCATCATCTAGCCAGATGAGGTTGTTGGCATAGTAATCAAATGCCCCCATAGTTCGAGACAAAATTATAATGTCCTTAAGACCCATCTCGGCTGCAGACGTTAGACCCTTACGGTGGCTCATAAGATATGACACGTGTAGAATTTAATTCATGTTTAGCTGGCCTTTACAGCGTATCTCAACATATCATATTATTATTTGGTTCTGGGCTTATGTGATAGCCAAGATTATTATACCTAGAAACCCGTGCCATCATGATCATGCTCTGGATGATCCCCGAAACAAATCAAAGATTGTCTGCTCGTCTAGCGGAAATCAGAGCAGACATTGTCCAGTAATGACAGATCGAGTCATCATATAAGGCTTTAAAAAGAAAGAAAAAATAATAAATAATACATATATATATATATATATATATATATATATATCTCCAAAAGAATATACATCCTCAAAAAGGAATCAAGAAGAACCACTGATGATGGACATCCATCACTCAAAATATTGGTTCCCAATAATAGTTCCTATAGAATGTATAATGCTATAAATAAACAACTACAGTAAATAAATACAGAAAAGTGGCCATGAGACACACGGATAATCCAAAATACATATACAGGACCCAAATACAAAACTAATACCCAAGCTACGGGTAGAACTCATCAGCATGGGAGTCAGTGCCCTCCTCTGCCTCAGCCTCCTGCTCTGGCTGATACTCGGGATTACTCTCCGTGCCGAGAACTCTAGCCTCAGAACCTATTATATATAAATATGGTGAGCTACCATCTAAGCTTAATAGAAGAAACTCAAGTAAATTGCATCGAAATATAAAACATAGCTTGAAGAATAGAAATGCAGATCTGATATCCATATAAGAAAATGCAGACAGAGAATTAGAATGCGGAACTTTTAGTAACCAGAGCAGATGTATACTTATGAGAAACAGACTTTAATTTCAGAATCGCCAGATGCATGCATACAATAGTTATTGACTTAAATTTTATATACTTAAATAACTCCCGTGAATATAGCACGTGGTAGTCAGATGTGTGCCGATGGATAATCTCGATTATCGTCGTTCAATGAACAATTACAGATGATTTATATCAAGTCTCTACAAAGGAGAGCAACTTGTGTTAAAGGTTTATAAATCAGATACACGGATATCCCGTCATGCCGGTCGTGAGTATCCTGCCACGTGAGGAGGGTTTGTCACATAAACTTTAAATCAATATACATAAAGACTTCAGAATAAGATGGCAGAAATATATGGCAAAATGGATAACAAAGCTTGTATAACAGAAGAAACAGATATAGATGCTCAGAAAACGATACAGTCGAAATCGGATACAAGTTGAATTTTCTCTACCCCAGTTCAAGTCTTTCTAAGCAAATCTAAGGCTTTTTAATATGTCCAGACCTTGACCTAGATCACACATGTAGTATACTAAGTGTCAAAACAGAATTTGATATATTGCCCAATAATGTTTTTCCCCGAAACCAATGTAGGCAAAACAAGGGAATTCGATCGATCAATCTCCATATTTGATCGATCAGATTCATATCTGATTGATCAATTCCTCATTTGATCGATCGGATGCCTTCCTTTAAGATAGACAGAACATGGGAAGTCTGATCGATCAATTCCTCATTTGATCGATCGAATTTCCAAGTTGATTGATCAATTTTCATAATTGATCGATCAAAACCCATCTTTTCCACCTTCACAGAATAGACCCACTTCGATCGATCAATCTCTTATTTGATCGATCGAATCCTCAAATTGATTGATCAATCCTTAAGTTTGATCGATCGAAATTTCACAAGTCAGAAAATAAAAATTATAAACCTCCTGTTCTATACATTAATTATAAAATTCGATCGATCAAATCTCCTATTTGATCGATCAATTTCACAGTTCGATCAATCAAATCTCCTATTTGATCGATCAATTTCACAGCTCGATCAATCAATTCTCAATTGATCGATCAATTTTTCATTTGATCGATCACTCATACTTTGATCGATCAGTGCCAAATTCGACCGATCAAATCACCAGTTTGATCGATCGAGCACATCGGGCTCCAACTTCTTAAGAAAAAGACCCTTTTGTTCCCAAGGGGCCTTATAAAATTCGATCGATCAAACCCATGTGTTGATCGATCGGATTTATAGATTGATCGATCAATTTTCAATTGATCGATCGGGCATGACAGTAAAGCTGTCATTAATGGGGTTTGTTGAATCAAAACCCTTTTCAATCCTAGCCTTTATGATTCACCATGAATCATTCAAACACACATAAATGCATCCCTATGATATCAAAGACTCTTTATGAACATAATAACTCACCTCTTCCGAAGGTTTGTTCCTTGGTTCACGACATTGCAATCTTACGTGTGTTTTGGATCCGAATCGAGTGGCTTACCGCTTTAAACTTTTCGAAGATCCGAAAGTACGACACCCCGCTAACACCAAGGCACATATTGCTCTCATAATGTAGTCGACGTATACCGTCAATTGACTTACGCTCAAATTAGAAGATCATAAATCTAGGGTTTCACGAGCTTGGTTTCTCATAGAGGGAATTTCCTAGCAACAGGCTTGCAGGCAAAGATTCAAGATAATAGAGAAGAGGCATCAAGTTTTTCCTAACCTTGCTTCTCTTATAAGCTATCTATGGAAATATCCTGGATATTCAATTTTTAATTTTCTTCGCTCCGATGTTGAGCGCACACACGCTACACACGTATACCATATCCATAAGGGATCTAATCGTATCTCAGACACGTGTCGTAAGTGACATCACACGTCTCACGCATACAGATTAAAAGTTTCTATATTAATATTCTTTTATTTTAATTTTTTTTTCAATTCGTCTCAATTTTCGTGCCAGGCATGGATATCAAAGCAGTCAGATGCTCTTAGAATTTTAGGGTCGTCACAGCTTAGGTCCCCTCTCCGATTGCATATTTGCGTGGGCTTAAGTTCCGACTTACTTAACATACATGTATCTTAACATATTCGTTTCTTATCTTTACTTAACACATGAAGCATTAAAGTAAACAGAGAATAAGAATTATTTAACTACATTTGTTTTATGATTGAGTCAAAAATATACTTATTGGGGTTAGTTGTGTCTATGAAACCTGGTGATCGATTGGTATAAAAATTGGACGTATTTCAGATTTTAAAGGGGCACACGTGTCCAATCAAGGGTTGTAAGAGCCTTAAAAGAGGTAATTGATGATAAGTGTTAAAAAATATTAATATTTGAACCCCTTAAATTTATAGATTGTTGTCCGATGAAGGCTGTTTAATATATTTTGTGTAGTTTTAGTGATTTACAAGTCTTGAGATAAGTTGAGCATAAAACAACTCAAGAGTTCAGAGAATAATTTTAAATTCGTGCAACTTTGGATCATCTAAAACTTATCCCAACTTATAACTCAATTTTGATCTTTAAAATATTATATTCATGAAATTACTATTTCAGATAAAGTTGTAAAGCTCATTGTCTTACTTCCAATGCCGTGAGAATCATGTCAATTCGAGTTCAGAGTAAAAAGTTATGATTAAATTATCGAGGTTGTATTGAAGAGTTTGGCCGAATTTAACGAAAATCTGGGAAAAATGATCCTATCGAGTTTGAATCGAATTTTTATGTTTTTAAGATCCGAAATTAGTTAGAATTGAGAAAAAAATTAGATTTAAAAAAAAAAAAATTTGAATAATTTAATATGGATTTAAAGGCACCCACCTGTTGAAGCGTGATTCGAATCCTGCATTGATTTGGGTTGATGGAGATCGGATTCAAGAGAAGATATGTCCGAGTCTCACTACAAAAATAAGGTGTTTCAGCGACACTTACTGTTAAGGCAATTTTTGGTAGCGGCAAGACTAATAGCGGCAGTTTTTTATAGCGACATAATAGCTAAAAAAACTGTCGCTAATAGTCTTATTTTTTGTAGTGTCTTTTCGCGAGAACTTTTTTCTTACGATAAATCAGTCTTGACGATGAAAAACTTTGATGATGGAATCCACGGTATAGTTTCGTCGTGAAAATCGACGGAGATCCGGCAATGAGTTGTGAAATATGACATTGTCGGAGCTTTTGCAGAAAAGAGAGAACAAAGAGAGACAACTGAGAGAAAAATGATGTATTTTTCGTAAAAGATTAATAAAATAGGGGTTTTTAGAAAACGTTTCGTTCTAGTGCTTTGTGTAAGCACCGACGCAAATAGTATTTCTCTCTCGAAATTACAGTTATACCCTTTAACCTACTTTATCTCTTAAAACGGGTTTGAACTTTTTATATTCTTGTCGAAAATCGATAAATTATATATCATTGGAATCGTATCAATTAGCACTTCGCAATAAGTCTAATATTGATATAGAAAAATTAAAAATTTTCTAAAAGAGAGTGTATTCTGGTGTGGAGCATTAATACCTTGCACTGTGTAGTACATCATCTAACACCGTTAAACAAAGTTAAAAAATCTGAATTGTTATTAGCTGACCGTCTGATGATTAGATCATGATCTCAAGATCTATCGTATAAGATAAGGACGAAAAATTATCTCGATCATTCAAAGCAATGAATGGTTTAATCATATGAAATCCTGGGTTGAAAATAAAGGTACTTGTCTATCGATAGAACTCAAAGAAGTAACAGTAGAAGTTAGAAACAGCTGTTTCATAGGTGTTTGATGGGTTTGAATTTTAAGAGTTCAAACCCATTTAAAATAAGAGGAAGTAGCAAGGAAGTGGGTTTCTGTTTGATGGTAAACGGAGTTGTTTGACTAATTTTTAAATAGGAAAGAGGCAGATGTTAGAAGAAACAGTAGAAGAAGCTGTTTCTTTACCGCAGGAGGAGCGTGATAGAGAAAGTGACTGAGTCATTTTGGCTTTACATGGTAGAGAATCTCTCAGCATCAATTAAGAAAGATCTGATGACGTTATCTGTCTCTTTTATTCTACAGCCGACGCCGTAGCTGAATTGAACTCCCACCAAATTATTATTATTATTTTATTTTATTTTAAAAAATAAAAAAATATATATATTTGTTTGCTCTGATCATCATCTTGATGATGCTTTCTAGGTAAGAATGAGTCCCCACATAGGGCTATTAACAGGGGTGTAGCGAGGAATTTTTATTGGCAGGACTACAAATAATAAATATAATATTAATAGTTTTTTTATCATTGATATGGGAGCTTCTATAATATAGATTTGGGAGCTTATATACAAACAAAGGTTGTATAAGAGTCATATTTAATAAAAACTCTTGAATTAAATAGGAGCTTGAGCGGATTTAGGGGCTTCTAAATTATACAACCTTTGACCCAATTTGAAAGCTTCTAGTTACATCATAGATTTGGGGGCTTAAATACAAACAAAGATTTTATAATAATCATACTTAATAGAAACTCTAGAGTTAAAATGGGAGCTTGAGCCCTCACACCTATCTATGTGGTTACACCAGTGGCTGTCAACAGGTCGGGTTGGCCCGATACCTGACCCGGACCTGATATATATACATGTAGAAAAAGGGTTGCATATCCCAATGGTATACATTGAGCGTATCCCAATGATCGACGTGGAGCTCCACATTGCACCCAAAATAGTGATTGGATGCCGTGTGGAGCTTCGGTGTATTGTTTAGATAATTTTATAAAAAATGTTTCAAAAACAATATTATTTAATGCAAAAGTCAATATATTAGTTGATTTCAATGGTTTAAATTTTAAAGCTCAAAATAAATATGGTTAAATATGGCGAAGATGAGTTTTTAAAACATTTTTTTAAAAAGACAATCTAAATTAAACAATTTTGCTCTACATGAAATCAAAACGGTATTTTGAGTGCCAAATGGGAGCCAATAAGGTACTCACTGAGTATCCTTACCGTACTCTAACATCCACATGGAGGTCCACATGACAGTCAAAGCATATTTGAGTACTATATGGAGCAAGGTAGCATTTTGTAGATCATTTCCGAGAAAGAAAAAATCTAAAACAACATCTCCACCATGTCTTTTTAGGGTTGTAAAATCTATATCTTTGAATGATAGTCAAAATTTGACTTTCAATTTTAAGATTCAATTTTAAATTCATTTAAAAATAACATTAATCTATGCAAATTGTTGAAGCTCCATGTGGCCCCAAAACAGCATATGGGTAGCCTCCATATGACGTTGGAGTACATTCATTCCCTATATATATATATAGACATGAAACAAACGAGGTCTTTACCAAGTCAAGCGCAGGGGCGGGCTCAGTGTACCATCCAGTTGGGTCGGGTCAGACCAGACATTTGCCGTTTTTCCCCAGGGTAGTCAAACTTTGATCCGAGCCACCCCGATACCCGATTCTTTAACAGCCGTATACCTCGAGGGTTCCTCACGAATCTTGTGCCCCTACCAGTATGACTAAATACTCCCCAATTTTTAAAACGTCACATTTTAATCGTCATTTTTTCAGTCGATAATTAAATCCATCTAATTCATGTTTTTTAAAGACTGGTTTTACTACCACATCGCCTTATGTTAGAACAACCTTACTTAAGTAAAGTAAAAACTGTTGACTACTTTGAATCCGGATGATAGATATCTTTTTTTGTCTTTCTTCGCTAAGCCATATTGTCCTATGTGGCAATCATAGATCAAAATTTCGTCCGATACCGATACGCAACGAACGATATATATCGTATCGGTGACCTCTGATACGGTACATTGAATGTACCGTATCGGTCATATGTATGGGTTATACCGAACGATACATTCAATGTATCGTTCGATACAGACCGATACCGATACATATCGTCCGATACGTATCGGTTTTGGACTCGGATGATACGTATCGATTTTCTGACATTTTGATCCATGATGAGAACCACTTGTAACAAATCCAATTTGTCCAAGTGACGGAACATTTGATGACCTTTGTGCAACCTAATAAATATGCCCGTTGATGAATGTGTACCATAAAATCCAAGCAGTTCAATATGAATCCTACGTTTAGATATAAACAACAGTCCAACTGAACTTCCCACGTCGAATAGTTTAAACCATCTTATGAAAATGTATTTTTTGCTATGTCACTTTCTATGGTGTTTTGACGCTTGACCAATCTGGTTTTGGCAAAAAAAGTCACCCACATGGGATGGGAGGATTGTTGGATATTTAAAAGATTTTGAAATGTGTCTTTTTCAAAGAGGGTGTCTTTTCAAAGTTCTCTGTACTTTCAAAAGAAGTGTCTTTTAAAAAAAAATGTCTTTCCAAAGTAGTGTCTTTTTAAAAGAAGTATCTTTCTAAAGTGGTGTCTTTTCCGAAAGAATGTTTGTACCACATTTTTAAAGGAAAATGATGCATTAATACGCCACTTGATTTTCTATTTTAAGAATCTAAAATCATTATTTTCTAATACAATAAAGTTTCTCTTCTTCTCTATGATTGTCTTTGTCATAGCGTTCTTATAATATTTGGTGTTTGGATAGGATTATTGGATTCGCCAAATCCATCATAAGAATACACAGTCGGTTCGTTGTATTCAAAAACTAGTTTACCGATTTTGTCTTTAAACATCGCCTCAAATCTAACAGTACGCTCAAACAAGTCATAATCGATCTCGACTCCATAGCGTGCTTCTCTATATGAAATAAAGAATTTCAAGTACAAAGATGATCCCTTTGCTATGAGATGAGTGCGTCACCCTAGTACTTCATAATAGATTTCGACATCACGATTCCTCTGCTATAACTCATTTGAAATTAATAAATATTGATTTAAAATTATTAAAAAATTGAAATTAACAAATATTGGATTCACCAAAATTTTCACAAGAATACATACCCGATTCATTTTATCCTAGAACCAATTTACCGGTAACTTGTTGGTGACCACTTTGTCGAAGTGGTGGGGGCAACTATTAGTTAAGATTCTTGGATTGGTTCCGTGTATTATTTTGGGTCATCTCTTCAGAATTTTTCTAGCAATTTTAAACTAATAATTTACAATTTTGCACATGGTGTATTGTGCTTTCGAAAATTTGGCCGAGGGAAATCCATCGCTTGAGGGTGGTTTTGTAACATTCACCCCTTAAAATTTGGGTCAGTCAACCAGTTAATTGAGACCCGATGAGACCTGATTGCACCAGGTGATAACTTGAGGTCTGGTCCTCCCAAAAATATTGAGCACCCACCTATGTCATTGATATTGACCCGAGGTTTGACCCGAATTAGGATTGAGCCAAGGTGATAATTTGGAGATCATCATCAATGATGTAGATCTTGATGATCACCAAATTAGTCGCCCATAAACCAAGGTCAATCTTAGACCTTAAAATCTGATGAAAGCCACCTAACACTTAAACTAAAGTGTATAGGCTCGACATGAAAGAGTGACATTTTTGATAAATAGGAAGCAACATAGAGGGCTATTAGAACTAATTTCTTTTAAGTAGAAATTAGGAAATCCAAAATTTTTAAAGTTATAATAAATCTTGGCCATTGGATGTGTTGACCACATCTCTCACCCTTAGATTTACTTTAGGAAAATCTATGGTGAGTGATGTGAATTTTAATTTGTAATGTTTTACTCGCAAGCGCACAAATCAGATTGTATATAGTGGGTGCGGAGTACGAGATCATTCCCACGAGGACTATTTTAGAAGATCTAAAAAGATAAGACAATAATTCAAGAAATCCACTAAGATTTAACAGTACCCTACCAATATTATGATCTAGTTTTGTGAGATGACAATTACTGACTACAAACTACAGTTTAATTGATTATTAAAAATGAAGGTAAAGATGAAGATAAAGATAAAGATACTAAATCCTCCCATCTTTGGTCTGTTCTTCCCATAATACAAATCCATGGATTAAACTATGAGATGTACTATTGAAGAAAAATATCTTTTATGGAAGATAAATTGTCAAAACCCTGATAGGTTCCACGTTGCGTCCCTACAATCAGGACTTAATTTCAGAGATGATTTTCATATATAGATCTGGGATCAAGGGCATGGCTTGACACACTCGATCCTGGATCATAATCGTAAGTAGATCCACACGATGACAGTAAAAAGACTATATAACAATGATTGGGGTAAAATTACCGTTACAGATCTGAGATCCAGGGCGTGACTCGGCACACTCGATCCCAGTTAGTGGTAGGAATTTCATCCGTTCGTGATAACATAACAACCATAAAATAAAATCTAATATTTTAATCCTAAATTTATATTATTAGAAGTACATCCCTTGGATAGGAATCATTAGATCCTCATCCCTAAGAAATTAGCCACATATGCTGTAATTAAATGACATAAACAAATAAGGAAGGAAAAATAACATCAATTTAATGAATTAAAAATATCTCGAACTTCAATAGAAATTTTTTGATCCACAAGTACGATGATCTTCAGAAACGAAATTAACAATGCTCTTTATTAATCTTTGAATTTAAAGTAGGAATCAACTGAACAAAAATAATAAATTGAAGGAAGGAATACTGAAAAGATTAAAGGATCAAAGCTCTCCAAAAGGAATAAAGAAAATCTCTATTTCTACGTCTATTCTAAAAAAATAAAAACTCTAATTCTCTAAAAAATAATTATTCCACTCGAAGTGTTGGTTCGGGTTTAAATAGTTTCCAAATTGCATAGGTTTCCCAGCTCGACAAGTCAAGGTCGATTAATCGACCCTTAAAAAAATCCCTAAAAATCTGCTTTAAAGTTACTTCCGTGTCAGACTACTCTCTGTGCCTCGATTAATCGAGCAAAAGAGTCGATTAATCGACCTTCCCAGATTTTCGTGAATTTCAGCCTACTTTTACATCAGACACGGCTTCGGCATTTCGGCCATATCTTTCTACTCCGAACTCGAATTGACATGATTCTTTCGGCATTGGAAAGCGGACAAAAAACTCTACAACTTTTATGTTTGGAAATTTCGTGAATCTGACGTCTTGATGGTCCAAATGGAGCTGCAAGTCGCACTAAGTTCTTGATGACCCAAAGTTGCAGTGTTTTGACATTATTTTCAGAATTCTTGGGCTGTTTTCTGCACTTAGATTGTATTTACCTGAAACACTTTAAATCTAGTAATTCTCATCAGATAGCCTTCATCGAAAGGCTAAATGTAGGTATTTAGGGGTGAAATATCATCATATTTCACTATTCATTACACCCCCAAACCTACACTTTACTAGTCCTCGAGCAAAGCAAACTAAAGAAAAATAAATGCCATTTTCGTAGGGAGCACGATTGCACTTAGCGTGTGCAACAAGCCTTTAAACCCCTAGGTGATCTCTAGTGGAGGAGTTGTGTCTCCTGAGGGTTTACAGTGAAGTTACCCACAAACTTCAACACATTTTAAAAACCATCGATAAAATTGAGTTTTCAAAATATGATTTTTGATAACATATATACCATTCAAAACTCAAAATCATTAATCAATTCAACATGCGAATTTTCAAGTTTAAATAACAATGTTATACTAATCATACTAGTATCCATTCAAATTAGTCTAATGTTCAAATCGTTAGATAACTCATCAATTCATGCTTAAATGTGAAGTGTGTGCATACCCAAATCAAAATTCATTCATCTCAGAACTAATTTAAACGGGAAACCGTTGGATCTATTCTTTAGACTCAATCCTCACTTTAGGTATACTCTTGAAATAAAATCACTCTGATGATGGGTAAGTTTTCGCGCACATGTGAGAGATCAATACAAAGCAAGCAAAAAATTCTCATATGATAAATGAAACACGATGTAATCAATGAACAAAAATAAATCTCATAAGAAGATACTTGTATATCCTCTGCATATCATATCAAGTATCATAAGTATCACATATTTACTCTCCACAAGGCAGTTACCAATGCAAGATCAGTTCATGAAGGTCTTCTTAGGGTTGTAATAGGGCTCGGGTAAGGGTAAGAAAGAATTGGAAGTTGGGATTCAAAATTTCTGAGAAATCGGAAAGGAAACAACTTTTGATTTTTCTATTTCTTCTCTTTTTCTTTTCTTACTCATTTTTCTTCTTTTGAATTTTATTTTCTTGAAGCACCTCATATTTTTTATTATTTTTCACAGTTTTTTTTTTTTCTCTCTTTTTTTTATTTTTTATTTTTGTCATATACTCTCAGTAAACACCACAACTCAGTATCTCCTCACTTACTCTCTTTTCGTTCATTCTCATCTCTTGTTCCTAATTTCTCAGAAATAAGAAGGGTAAAGCTCAATTTTCAGAAATTGTGAAGGGTTAAAGGTTAACGTGGCTTATCAAAGAATGTATAAAGGTAAATTTTTCAATAGGCTCAAAGGAGTACTAGAAGGATAAATTTATATAAGGTGGGGTATTTTAAGCACAAACGAGCCAAAGATGACCTTCAATCATGTCCTTAAAAGATAGTAACCTTGCCTATTTGTCTTGAATAGATATACAGTACATCCTAACACAATGATATGAATTTGATTTCATGCAAAGTCACAAGTCAAAATAAAATATATGAGATTATGCAAAGTAATTCGTATTCAAAGAAAACTCCGAGTTTATGTATTCACTTATCAATGACGGGAAATTAGCTCTAAAGCTCACCGGGTTTCATCTCCACTAAGAACCTAAGATTCAACGTTCAAAACAGTTCATCGATTTCTAAGTCTTAGCTTGGTATAAGTGCAAAAATTCTAAGCATGAATATCAAAATTACCCACAAAATATCACATTAAGCTTCCTCATCTTAGATACAAGTAATCAAAATATGACATCAATATTCTCAAAATTAAATTCACATGCATCATCAACTAAAGTTTGAAAACAATCGCCAAATAATGTGCATGATGACTTCAAAATTAATTTTTTTTTGAATTTTTTTTTATACTACTCTCGGTTGATCGACTTGAAGAGGTCGATTGATCGAGAGTGGATGGTCGATCAATCGACCCTCATTGTCGATTGATCGAGAAAAAGTTAAATTTTTTTTTTTTTTTTTTTTTTCATATAAAAAATAAGTGACACAAAATAAATAACCATACCCCCAAATCGAAAGATGAAAATGTCCTCATTGATTGAAATAAGTATTACACCCCCAAACCTGTTGAAAAGCACCTCAACATAAAGATCAGGTGCAGAGAATATGTGCATTAAATTGGAACATGACCAAAAATTTATTGAAGGGAATAAGGGTACACTATTTAGGGAATTAAAAATAACCTAAACTAAACAAAAAAAAATTGATATTCTAAAACTAAATATACGAAATAAAGAAATCCTAAATCCTAAACTACACATGAATCCTACTCCGTTAATCATTGTTAGGCGGACCCATCCACCTTGGTCCACTTAATTTGATGTTCTTAGGCACAGGGAACAATTTCTCCGAGAGTTCAAGTAGAAATTGATGAGTCACTTCTGATGGTATGGATGGGGGCGTAGAGGCGACGGTAGGAGATGGAGATGAGGGAGGTGGTGACGGAATCACATCAATTATCTCGATATCAGTATTGATGAACGGTGTAGGAGATTTGGAACGATTTACCATCTTTCTAGACGGTTCTCCCCAGGAAGGAACGATCATCAGATCGAGGTCGATGATTTCAACATTGCTAGGCTCAAAAGGGACCGTCTGATGAGAACGGCGCTCCCACTTTTTAGCAGTCTCCTTCATCTTCGATAACCGTGCTCTGGTGAGATAGAATCGTCAGGCCATAAGAGGGCTGTGCAAAATTTAATGGAAAGTGAGCCCAAGGGTGAATATAAGGAGAAAATTGATAGAGTTGGAGTAGGAGTGGAAAGAGGTGTCCCGCAAAAAGAAATAATAAAAAGTGTGTGCAGTACGCTTGAGGGATCCCAAAGATTTAAGAAAAGTGAAAAAATAGAGTCCCAATAGGATTCTGTTCCGAAAAGTGGGGGTCGATTAATCAACCCTGGGGGGTCGATGCATCGACTCCCCAAATTATGGCTGCTTCGGAAAAAAAAGTGGTCGATTAATCGAGTATAAGCCGCGATTAATCAACGGTTATGTGGGCAGAGAGGTGACAATTTTGCTTTTTTTTTTTTTTTTTTCGTTTGCACCTCAACTCTTCTAAATGCAACATGAAGTCCACAAAAATATGGGCAGTCCCAAACAGATTAGAAACACACTTTTTCATTGATAAGCACGATGATTACAAGGACACCTCGGATGGGACTCCTAAAATAAACAACCTAAACGAAAGAAAGAAAAAAAAAATAACACAAAACGAAAAGTCCTAATCCTAGACTAAACTAGACAAACTAATCATCCCCATCCTCTTCGGCCTGGCAGGCCCTGGCGCACATCTCATCATAACTATCAGGCCACATGCGCTGCCCGATCTGATGGAGGAAGGAACGATCATAGTAGCTTCGGCACAAGATTACACCATATTGCCATTGCTGCTCCTCCTGTAAAGAGTTAATTTGGGCTTGGAGTGAACCAAGAGACACACCCTCCTTGGGTCCTTGATCAGGCGCAGGCTGGTCATCCTGGCGTACGCGACGGCGCTGGTGTGGTGGAGCATCAGGGACATTTCCCAAGAGACGCATACTGCGGTTCCATTGGGTTGCACCATAGCGATAAAATGCGAGGTCCCCGAAATCGTCATCTCGATAGAACGGGAAACGATGGAAATTAAGCAACTTCATAACATAATGAGGAAAATAGATCAACGGGGCATCACCAGTGGCAACGTTGGTGATATCCTCATGGCATCGCCACATGCCATCATGAAGAATCCCGGGCACGTTGATCTATGAATTTCGGTGGGCACCATAAAGTGCCTGAACCCGATCACCGGTGCGCTCAGAAACGGGGCCATGGGGGCAGAGGTTACTACAGACCACACTATCCCAGAACAATATCCGGCGCGGTAACGCCGATCTCCTAGTGGCGACTCCTGAAGAAAATATGTCGCGACACATATCGTTGATTATATCCTCCTGAGAATCGTCGAGCTCTTCACCCAAAGTGTGATTGTGAGGGCGCTCGCACGAAATGTTAAAAACCTCCGCAATGGTGTGCGGATAAACGGGGCGCGACCACCCATCGATTGAAACAGTGAAGTGGGCGGTGACATGATTTTCAACAGAGGCGTCCACCCATGCCATGTTCTGATAGAATTATCGAACGATTCGTTCGGACACTTTGAACACAGGCGGAGTGAGGAGAAAATAGATGTTGAGAGCCATTGCATATGTGAGGGAAATGGCGCAGACAGGCAAGTCCTGAAATGCCATGAGATCGAAAACATATTTGGAACACAGGTCTCGGGTTGCGAAGCGACCACGTGGCTGCTCATGTGGATAACCTGCAGGTCGTTGGGAAAGCCTTTGCGGCGTGGCTGAGGTCGAAGTCATGATCACACTGTCGGAATGTCGGAGGCAGTCAGGGGAAAAGCAGGATACAAATTGAATGAGAATCGAAGAGAGACTATTGCCTTTAAATAGGCGCAAAGGCGTCCTCTCGGGACGGACATACCGCAAATAGTCGATTAATTGACCCTAAAGGGTCGATTAATCGACCCCATTGGAAAAAGGCGCGTCATAACTTCTGATGCATGGAAACACACAACGCCTTTAAGTGAAAAGACGCAACGTCTGGAAGTGGAAAAGTCGATTAATCGACACAGGCCCTCGATTAATCGACAAAAATCGAGGCAGTAATAAAAAAACAAAAACGCTTGCACGGAAATAAAAGTCGATTAATCGACTCATATAGAGTCGATTAATCGACTCCAAATAAAACAAAACTGACAGAATTCGAAAAGTGAGCACAATTTTCAATGCTGATTAGTCGATGCATTGACTCTAGGAGTCGATTAATCGACTAATCAAAATGTCAGTCCCCTCATAAATGCAGTCTCCTTGGAAAAGGAGACACCCATAATTGCTGTCGATTAATCGACATTCAGAGGTCGATTAATCGAGGGGAAGGGTCGATTAATCGAGATTTTTTTTTATTTATATATATATATATATATATATATTTAATTAATAAAAAACTAAAAAGAAACTACACAAAATTGGGTTGCCTCCCAATGAGCGCTAGTTTAATGTCGATAGCTCGACCATGTGAATTGCTCAGTCAGGGTGAGCCATTGGATCACTCAAGGAAAGAGTGTCAGAGAATGCAATTGCATCCTCAAGGAACGGTTTTAATCTTTGACCATTAACTCGAAAAACATTCTCGTATCTCTGATTGATAACATCAATTGCCCCATTGGGGAGTATTCGAGAGATTTTGAAAGGACCACTCCAACGGGTTTTTAGTTTCCCCGGAAATAGATGAAGTCGGGAATTGTAGAGTAGAACCTGTTGACCAACGACGAAAGATTTATGTAGAATAGATTGATCATGAACCCGTTTCATACGATCCTTGTATGATTTAGCACAGTCATATGCATCAGCACAGATTTCTTCTAATTCATTTATTTGTAAACTCCTTTGGGTACCAGACTTCAGGAGATCAAAATTTAATGACTTAATGGCCCAAAATGCTCGATGTTCCAGTTCGTCTGGGAGGTGGCAACCTTTACCAAAAACCAACCGATACGGTGACATGCCAATCGAAGTTTTAAACGCAGTTCGATACGCCCATAGAGCGTCATTCAGTTTTAGTGACCAGTCTTTACGGTTCGGATGGATTGTTTTTTCTAAAATCCGCTTAAGTTCCCGATTAGAGACTTCAACTTGGCCACTTGTCTGAGGATGGTATGGTGTAGCAACTTTGTGTTGGACACCATATTTCTTCATTAATTGGGTGAACACTTTATTACAAAAGTGCTTTCCACCATTATTGATTATCGCCTTTGGAATACCAAAACGTGAAAACACTTGATCCTTCAGGAATTTGATTACTACTTTGTGATCATTCATTTTACACATCACATCTTCAACCCATTTCGAGACATAATCCACCTCGACAAGGATGAACGCATTTCCAAATGAATTTGGGAAGGGACCCATAAAATTGATCCCCCAAACATCAAACAATTCAACTTCTAAAATTGGATTAAGCGGCATCATGTTGCACTTTGAGATCCGGCCCAACATTTGACAGTTGTGACAAGATTTGCAATGCTGATGACAATCCTTAAAGATCGTCGGCCAGTAAAAACTACTTTGGAGGATCTCTGCTACAATCTTTTTGGAACTAAAGTGACCTCCACAAGCTAACTCATGACAGAACGAAATGATCCGTGGTTGCTCAGATTCAAGAATACATCTTCGTATGATTTGATCGGGACAGTATTTGAATAAATACGGATCTTCAAAAAAGTAGTGTTTCACCCGAGCTAAGAAAATGGATTTCTCATTCTTCGACTAATGGTGAGGTAATTTCTCGGTGATTAAGTAATTGATAAGATCCACATACCAAGGTGGGCAATCAATCCTGAACAACTGTTCATTTGGGAAGTTCTCCAAGATCTGAACAGGATCATCAGATTTCTCAATAATTATTCGTGACAAGTGATCTGCCACCACATTTTTTGAGCCTTTCTTGTCTTTGATCTCTAAATTGAACTCTTGTAACAACAAGATCCATCTGATTAAGCGTGTTTTAGCATCTTTCTTGGCGAACAGATAACGCAGAGCAGCGTGATCTGTAAATACCACGACTTTAGATCCTAATAAATAGAATCAAAATTTATCCAACACAAAAACTACTGTCAAAAGTTTATTTTCAGTGGTTGAATAGTTCAACTGGGCATCGTTGAGAGTATGACTCACATAGTAGATTACATGCGATAATTTTTCTATTCGTTGTCCCAGAACAGCTCTGATTGCATAATTAGAGGCGTCGCACATGATTTTGAACGGGAAGTCCCAGTTCGAAGATTGAATTATCGGGGCTTTTATCAATTCAGCCTTAATGGTTTCAAAGGCTTGCAAACATTTATCATCAAAGAGGAATGGGGCATTCTTTGAAAGTAAGCTGCATAGCGGTCGCGCTATCTTGCTGAAATCTTTAATAAAACGTCGATAAAAATTAGCGTGTCCCAGAAAAGATCTGATTTCCTTCACTGTCCTCGGTGGTGGTAGATTGACAATTAAATCAACTTTAGCCTTATCAACCTCGATACCCTGGGACGATATGATATGTCCCAGTACAATGCCATCTTTAACCATGAAGTGACATTTTTCTCAGTTAAGAACAAGGTTCTTCTCCTGGCATCGTGCAAGCACTAGCGACAAATGATTCAAACAGTCAGCAAAACTGTTTCCATGGATCGAGAAGTCGTCCATGAAGACTTCGAGGAATCGTTCGACCATATCCGAAAAAATACTCAGCATACATCTTTTAAATGTAGCAGGTGCATTACAAAGCCCAAACGACATTCGTCAGTAGGAGAAAGTACCAAAAGGGCATGTGAATGTGGTTTTCTCTTGATCCTCAGGTGCAATGACTATTTGGTTATAACCGGAACAGCCATTGAGGGAGCAATAGTAATCATGCCCGACAAATCTTTCTAACATCTGATCGATAAACGGAAGTAGAAAGTGATCTTTCCTCGTTATCAAATTTAACTTTCGATAATCGATACACACTCTCCAACCTGTTTGAATTTTTGTAGGAATTAGTTCGTTTTCCTCATTCTTTACCACTGTGACTCCCGACTTCTTAGGGACCACTTGTGTGGGGCTAACCCATTTACTGTCAGAGATGGGATATATGATTCTAACATCTAAAAGTTTTATTACCTCATTTCGGACCACGTCTTGCATTATAGGGTTCAGTCTCCTCTGTGGTTCCCTAGAAGGCTTAGCATTGTCTTTCAAATGGATTCAATGTATACACACCGTCGGACTAATGCCTTTGATATATTTTATCGACCATCCGAGGGCACTTTTGTACTCTTTGAGTACATTCATGAGTTGGCCTTCTTGATCCGCATCCAATTTTGATGAGATTATGACGGGTTGAGTTTCATTCTCCCCCAGGTAGGCATACGTAAGATTTTCCGGAAGAGGTTTAAGTTTTAAGGACACTTTCTCCTCCTCTTTCGACTTTTCCATGATTGGAGCTCCAAAATCTATTTTCTTTTCTTCTCCCAGAAGCAGTGTGGAGTTCAACATGTGATTCACTTCTTGGATCAGTTGATCCACATCAAAATTTTCTCCAAAATATGCAAGACAAGCTGCTAAAGGATCTTCAATTTCAGATGCATGAAATATTTCTTCTATGATTTCATCGAGTATGCATGCTTGTGCATGTTCATCATCCTTCATGGGCTGGTTGGCAATATTAAAAATGTTGAGTTCCAGTGTCATATTCCCGAGTGACAGATTCATGATCCCGTTTCGACAATTGATTAGCGCATTAGAGGTTGCTAGGAATGGTCTTCCTAGAATCACTGGAATATTATTCTTTAAATTTGGTGCCGGTTTAGTGTTTAAAATAATAAAATCTATAGGAAAGTAGAAAGAATCCACCTTGATGAGGACATCTTCCACAATTCCATGAGGGATCTTTACAGACCGATCAACTAACTGAAGGGTCATCGCAGTGGTCTTAAGCTCTCCCAACTCGAGCTCTTTGTAAAAAGAGTAAGGCAACAAGTTGACACTTGCTCCTAAATCCAAAAGGGCCCGATCAATACGGTTATCGCCGATGATAATTGAGATTGTAGGACAACTTGGGTCCTTGTATTTAATTAGGAGCTTTGCTTGCAACACTGAACTAACCTGCTCAGCTAAGAAAGCCTTTTTCAAAATATTTGTCTTTCTTTTGATTGTGACCAATTCTTTTACAAATTTAGCATAAGCAGGTACTTGGCGGATGACATCCAGGAAGGGAATATTAATTTTTAGTTACTTGAAAATCTCATTTATTTCTTCCACATCGCGATTTTTTTGTGGTGCCATCAATCTTTGCGGGTACGGTGCTTTAGGAACAAAACTTTTCTTCTGATATTTCTTTTGCTTGTACTTTTTTCTCAATTTCTTCTTTCTCTTCAGATTTCTTCTCTCCATCAGACTTTGCCTCCTCCTCTGGCAACACTACTTTGTTATCGACTTGCTTTCCAGATCTCAATGTTGTGATCGCCCGAATTTGTTGTTGATCATCATCTTGTGATGAAGTTGGTATTTGTTTAACAGCCATCTGACCCCTTAGATTAGAAACTGGTTGGCTAGGAAACGATCCCTTTTCTCTTTTACAGAGAAAAGTTGCCAATTGTCAAATTTGGATCTCTATTTTAGATATTGAGGATGTGTGAGAATGGATAAGTTTCATTAGGTCCTCAATAGAAGGAGTTTGTGTATGAGGACGTTGGGCAACATTTCTTAGTGGATTGTTAAATCCAGGTAGTGAAAATGTTGGCACAAAATTTTGTTGTGATTGGTTTTGATAACCTCCCATTGGTTGTGCAAACTAAAAATTTTGGTTCAATTGTCGTGGCTGCCCAACCTGATTTTGATTGTATTGAAATTGATTTGGATTATTGAACCCTTACTGTTGAAATTGCCCTTGACCGTAGTTTTGCTGCGGTCCTTGGTTGAAATTTTGTTGGGGATAAAAGTTCGTCCCCTATTTCCTGGGCTGTATTATTTGATTATCTTGTTTCTATGAGAAATTTGGGTGGTTTCTCTAGCTATTTGAGTTATTTTCATTGAAAATATTTCCTTGATTCCGCCCATAATTATTCACAACATTTAGCTGTTCAGATGTGTCTTCATGGTAGTTCTGCCTTAAAGGACAATCATGGTAGTTCTGCCTTGAAGGACAATCATCTGCCATATGCATTGGACTTGCACAAATTGAACATGGCTCAGGTTGTGTATTTACCATATGCACATTTTTCTTTAATTTCAATTCCTCCACTTGTTGAGTGAGGAAATCAATTTTAGCCATCAGATCCGGAGAATTCTTTACTACGTATAGTCCTTCCTTCTTGGTTGAACTTCCGGCTTGATCACGGGCTTTGACTGGTTGTTCCCGAGTCTTTGTGAAATCCCAGTGCTGAGAATTCTCAGCCAGCTTTTCTAGGAAAGCATAAGATTCAGTTTCCTTGAGGCTCAGGAATCCTCCGCCATTCATTGACTCCACCAGATGTCTATTAGGTTGACTTAGTCTAGTGTAGAAACACTGGACCAATCTCCACTTTGAGTATCTATGGTGTGGACATTTGAGTAAGAGATCCATGAATCTATCCCAAGCTTCATATAATCTCTCATCTTCCTCTTGCGTGAAATCCGTGATTTCACGTCTGAAGACATTCGTCTTCGCCATAGGGAAGAACTTTAACAGAAACTTTTTGACAATCTGATCCCAGGTGGTTATGGATCCCGATGGTAGAGAATTTAACCAAGCTTTTGCTTTATCCTTTATAGGGAAAGAAAATAAGCGTAGCCTAACAGATTCTTCGCTGAAATTTTGGTATACAGATGAGCAGACTTCGACGAAGTCTTTAACATGCTGGTATGGGTCTTATCTCTCCATGCCATGAAAGATTGAAAGTGTGACAGCCCAGATTTCGGCACCTAAAAACCCGTGCCGTCAGCACAATCCTCCAGACCGTGCCCCAAAGCTTAGCACGGAACATTGGTATAACAAGCCCCATATAATAAATAAAGCAAATAACCTCATTAAAGCGGAAAATATTAATATGCCCAACTGACATATTCAAAAGACAGTTCTACCCTCATGCCACTGCATGAATAGAGAACCGACCCGAACCATCGATGATACACAGATCACCCCAGATGGTTCACCAAAAGAATATCTAGTTTAATTATATTATTTCAAAAATAAAGGTTTGACATACCAAGCCGCACTAAACTGCTCACAAAACTGACTTTCTATCACAGTGCTCAGCAGAGTCACCTAGAAGAAGTCCTCGGGAGGAGGCTGTAACTCGTCTCCAGGTACGTAATCCGAATCACCCGGATCCACGTCCCTCGAAGCCTCCACAGCTGCTATCAATGGACCTGCAACGTATAGTCAAAAGGGTGAGCTACATCCTAGCTCAATAAGAAATAACACAATGAACATATAAGTCAAAACTCATATATATTCCATGATATTCAAAGCATGATGAATCTTTGCATTTGCTAGAAAACTAATTAAAAATAGATAATTTATACTCAATTTACTGGTAAGTTGCATGTATTACTTTACTGTTGATTTAATCATGAATGCCACTGAACAGGCTTAAAGCAAAACTTAAATCTTCAACTTAAGTAATCCCCGAGCAATATAGCATCGAGCCTCGATGAGATACCCTTCATCGTCATCTAATTAGATAGTTGTAAAAAATGTATTCCCTGGGAATACGACCCAAGCCCCTTTCTCACTAGGCGGCGGGATTAAATATCACAACATCCCTGGGATGTACTTATGGTCACGGATAAACCTTCGTGCTGGTGTAAGAATTCGCTGCCGTACCGGTCACGGATATCCTGCCGCGTCAGTCGTGGGTATCTCGCCACGTCGGTGGGGTATCCTCCAAACCTCAAATAATAAAAATATCATGTGTATTACATCTACTTGTTCACTGTGAAAGTGTGCTATCTTATATCAGTTAGGCCTCAACAGTAATTATTCAATCCTATGTATGCATCCCTGGGATGTAAACATACCCGCATCACACCTGATGCCTTTATTACTTTCTCATCCCCTGGGGATGTCTCAATCTCATTAGATTACTTGTTCTTATTCACTTACATCTCACTGATGCCTTTATCACATTCTTGGTGTCACATCACATGTGTCACACACGCACCCATTTTCATAAAGCTTTTCACCATCTAAAAATAACTTCAATTTGATAATTATATCACTACATACATGCTCTTGAAATTAAAGTACATGTTCAAGGTGTTCCCTACCTCAAGTCTTTGAAACTCTTAGCATCAAGGTCCCACGCGGCTCCTTGTGCTCATGGTCACACGTACCACCTATTGTACATCACAACATACATAGTACATCACTAAAGATGTAATGAAGAAGGTCCTGGACCCTCCATGAATCTCAAAGAAAATTATAAAGTTTAAGCAAAATTGTCAAAGTCGATTAATCGATTCCCAAAATCGATTAATCGAAATGCAATTCGATTAATCAATTTCCAAAATCGATTAATCGAAACCCAAATCGATTAATTGATTCTCAAAATTGATTAATCGAGATTCAAATTCGATTAATCGATCCCAAATCGATTAATCGAGGTCTCCAACATAAGGTAGTCGATTCTTAAATCGAGTAGTCGAGATCTCAAAATCGCTTAATCGATCCCAAATCGATTAATCGAAATCCAAAATCGATTAATCGAAATCCCAATTCGATTAGTCGATTTCCCCAGGTTTCATTTCTCCAGTGGCTGGAGCTTCCCAGTCGATTAGTCGATTTCCAAATCGACTAATCGAAATCGGGCTTCCATGACTTTTCAATTTCTAGGCCAAAATCGATTAATCGAAATCCAATTTCGATTAATCGATTTGGCCAGATTCAGCCCCCTTTCGGGCTGATCTTCCAATTCCTCTTCAACCTATTTTTCTTTCTTTTTCTAAGCCTTTATCCTATGATTTTAAGCATTCTTGACTACAATTAACTCCTACAATCTTATGCATTTAATTCAACAAAATTACCTCAATCAAATCCCAATTTGATTGGATCTCAAAGTTGGAATGGCTAGGGTTCTAGCTTTAGCTCCAAAGGATCCTTCGTGTTGAATTCGACTTTAAATACTCGAATCTCTCTCCCTTGGCTTGCATTTACTCCTTGCTTAACCACTCTCTTCACTTCTCTCTCTCTCTCTCTCTCTTCTTAATTTTCTTCAACAATCCAAAACAAGTGAGGTTAGGGTTCTTTAACCCTTTTATACTTATTTTCCATGTGTTGAGCACATACACCCCAAATGGTGTATGTGGTTCCAGATTTCACCTCACACTCCACACACTTGCATTAATTTCACATCACATCCGTTCATCACTCCTCGAGTCAACTAGTGGACTCCTACTTGGTCAACTTATGACCAGTCGGGCACGGATCTCGAGGTCACTATTTAACACAATTTTTTGGGTTATTACATCCTCCCCACCTTAGGAATTTTCATCCTCGAAAATAACCCAAAGGTGTTCGCGTGCGTACCCCGCACAATGGGGTGTCGCGTACCCACACACTAAAAGTTGACGGATGCATTATTCAGAGCTATTAGTCATAGTTAATTCATGCAGATACACAAAAAATTTTCTGGATTTCATTGGATTCTAAAATTTTACAACTCGCTGTTTACATCTTTTCAATTACATCAAAAGTGCCATAATCGGCATACAAAAAGAAACATCCTCGTCTCAGTCTCACGCCGTCCCCTCGCCAAGATGATCCGATGCTGGACCGGGCTGCTCCATCTGAGCTGGCTGGCTGGTCTGTGGTAGCGGCGCCTGCGAAGTCTGGGCTGGCTGCTCTGGTTGGGGCGTCGCCCTAGGCTGCTCCGACGGCAGTGGTGCCGAGCCCGCTGCGTTGGTAGCCGCGGTGGTCGGATGGAAGACAGAACCCCTATGGAAGGCGGTCCATCCCGCGGTCCACTCCTCTTCCTGGGCCAGGCGCCGCTGGTAGTCCAACGGGTAGATGTAGCGGAGGGTATGGAACATAAGGAAGTCCATCTTCTGATTCATCCGCTTATTGTTGGCCTCCATGCGTGCCAACACTTCCTCAATAGTAGGATCGGAGTGAGGTGCTCGACGGCGGTAGGATGACATAGGTGTAGCTGTCGCGGACTGTGCTGGCAGCGTAGGTGAAGCGGTGGTGTGGGAGGGTGCCCTCTCTGCTGGTGGCTCCACTGGGTGTGCCCCACCCACGGGTGGGTCTAGATATGGTGGTGGGGGTGGTGGTGGTGCTGGAGCTACTGCTGCCGGAACGGAACCTGTAGTCGGTAGGGTCCGCTTCAACAAATTGTAACTACGGTGCCATGAAGCAATGGAGAATTTCTTCACGCAATCCGTAGCCCTCACCTCGTGAGGCGATACGGTGTAGGCGGGGCGTCGGAGTAGCACTCCAACATACTCGAGATGAGCCGAGCATATGGCATCTTCTCCTTGGGCCTTAGATTGCCCTTCATCAGCTTTCCTTTAATGTATCTCATCCCCTCAAGGATGAGCATGGTCGCGTCAAACCAACGGCCACAGAAGGCCGCGTAAAGTGCCTGTTGCACTTTCTCGACGCACTCAATGTCGTGGCGCATTGGGTATAGGTTGCACTTGATTATTGAATCAAATATCCACATATAGTGGGGAAGGTCGACCCTCCTAATGGAGGATCTCGACCCCGTCTTCCCGTTGGTCATACGGGTGACAATCTCCTCAAACTTAACCTCTTCCTCGAAGGGTGGAAAGAGGGTGGTCTCTGGTGTGAAATCGAGGTAACACTCGAGTACCTCTTGGATATGGCGACGGGTGATCGTGTATTCCCGACCCTCAATGGTGGTCTTTACCACGTCGTCGGTAGGGCCATCCACGAGGCCCTGGTAGAAGAGTCTAACCAACCTAGGGTAGTACCCCGGATTGGTTTCAGAAGGTTGCTGAGGCCGACATTTTGAAGGTAATTGCGAGCCCATTGGGTCTCGTCCGGTACCTCGGGGTTGGTGAATAGGGTTTGGTCAATGATGTAATCGGTCTCGAAGGTTTTAGCCTCCCACCACTCATTGGGTTGAAGCACATTGGAGGGTGGTGGCGGCATGGGTGTGGATTCGCGTGAAGACTCACGCGAAGACGCGCTCGTCGAACCGGAGGTGGTCTCCGATGCCGACGGTGAAGGAGTCCTCACCGGTGATGGGGTAGGTGGTGGCGGTGCGGCGTTCTTACGCCGGACCGGGAGCTTAGAGGTTGCCTTCTTCGAAGACAACCGGGTTTTGGGCGGCATCTTGGTGAAAAGATCAAGAAACTAGGGTTTTTATGCTTTGAAATGAAAAGAAGAACAAAACTAGGGTTTTTACCTTAGGTGTTTAAGCCGAATGTAAACGATTTCACTCTAAAATCGATCTAAACCACCAAAACCCTAGGTCTTCAAGTCGGTTGGAGGAGAAGAGAGCAAGGCGCTCCAAGATAAAAATCCAAATGATTTCGGATGGGGTGAGAAACCCATCGATTCATATATATAGGCTCTAGCTCGATTAATCAAAATCCAAAGTCCATTAATCGAGATTCAAAACTAGGTTAAGCCGCGTGAAATCGATTAATCGATTTCTAAAATCGATTAGTCGAAAGTCAAAATCCATTAATCGAAACCATTTCGATTAATCGAAATCGTATCTATTAAAATTTTTAAGTTTTGAAGGTCACTGGTGTGAGCCAGTCGATTAATCAAAATCCATTTCGATTAATCAAAATTACAAAATCGATTAATCGAGATTCACTTCGATTAATCAAAATCGTGCAGTCCTTCAAAAATTTTCCAATTTCAGTAAGTCACTCGATTAGTCGAACTTCCAGTTCGATTAATCGAAATCTCAAATCGATTAATCGAATTGTTCTTCAATTAATCGAAATCACATAAAATACTTCAAATTATTCAAAATTTCTTAAGTCATTCGATTAATCGAACATCTAGATCGATTAATCGAAATTTCCCTTCTTTCATTCCCTAAATCCTCATTAAATTTCCAGTCACTGGCACATGCCAGTCGACTAATCGACCAAAATCGATTAATCGAAATTCCAAATCGATTAATCGATTAATCGATTTTGATCAGATTCTTTAGCTTTTTTTAAAAAACTTTTTGTTTCCTTGATTTCTCTTGGTAATTCATGATACCAACTGATCCTTAGTTCTACAAAACATATCGTCATGGCCATGTGCGTATAAAAATTGTTTCTATTTCATACTTTGATCAAAATCTACATTGGATTACAAGTATTGTTAAAATCCACAAACATGCTTGCGGTGATACATTTTGACTCTCAAGCCGTCGCAAACAAGTCCGGATATTGTTCTTTCACGTCGGCCTCTCGTTCCCATGTAGCTTCCTCGACCGGATGATGCTTTCATCGGACAAGTACTAGTGGAATCACTTTCGTTCGCAACACTTGTTCCTTTCGATCCAAAATCTCCACCGGCCCTTAGATCATGGTCATGTCCTCATGCATCTTAAAAGCTTGACCGCTCAACACGTGGTCAGGGTCGTTAAGGTACTTCCTAAGCATAGATATGTGGAAGACATTGTGTACTGGATCGAATAACGGTGGCAATCCAATGCGGTAAGCAACTTCCCCTACTCGACCCACAACATCAAATGGTCCAAGATAGCGGGGACTTAGCTTCCCTCTCTTTCCAAATCTCATCACCCCCTTCATAGGTGACACTTTCACAAACAGGTGTTCACCCACTTTGAAGTCTACACTCGTCCGCTTGATATCGGCGTAGCTTTTCTGTCTGCTCTGTGCCGCTTTGAGTTTTGCCCTTATCATACGAACATATGTGGCATTGTCTTCAAGTATTTCGGGTCCCAAAACAAATTTCTCACCCGTTTCTTCCCAATTGATGGGCGATCTACATCGTCGTCCGTAAAGTGCTTCATATGGTGCCATCCCAATGCTCGTTTGAAAACTGTTGTTATATGCAAACTCAATTAAGGGTCGGTGCTGATCCCATGATCCTTGTAACTCTAACATACATGCCCTATGCATGTCCTCGATGATCTGATTGACCCTCTCAGTCCGTCCGTCAGTTTGCGGATGGAATGCCGTATTGAAATCTAGTTGCGTTCCCATTCCTTCTTGAAATTTCTTCCAAAACTTTGATATATACAATGGGTCACGGTCCGAAACAATGCTACTCGAAATCCCATGCAAACAGACAATCTCTTTCATATATAGCTTTGCTAGTCTTCTCGCCGTGTACATCGTGTTGTAACGTAAGAAGTGTGCTGAGACCCAAATGGCATTGTACTTCTTCACAGTACGCGAGAGTCCAACGATGAAATCCATAGAGATCGATTCCCACTTCCATTCTGGTATAGGTAGAGGTTGCAATAAGCCTGCGGGATGTCTATGGTCGATCTTCACTTGTTAGCACGTCAAACACCGCGACACATACTCTGCCACATCCTGTTTCAAGCCTCTCCACCAATAGTTCTTTTTCAAATCTTGATACATCTTGGTGCTTCCCGGGTGGATAGCATAGCTTGACTTGTGTGATTCATCAAGAATTGTTCGTCGTAGATCAGCGTTATCCGGAATACAGAGGCAGCCCTTGAACAATAAGGAACCATCCTCCTTGATTGAAAACTCAGATGTAATGCCTTCAGTCACATCTTGACGAATCTTTGTTAGCGTCGGGTCTTTCATCTGTAGCTCATGGATATGCTCAAATATCATCGGTCTCACTGAGATATTAGCCAAAAAGGCTCCTATAGCTTGAGACTCAATGTTTGCATTATATAGGGCCAGATCTTCAAACAGTTTCCATCTGTGCATACCCAAAATTAAACTAGCCAATTGAGCTGAACTCTTCCGACTCAAGGCGTCAGCTACTACATTAGCCTTGCCTAGATGGTACTGTATGGAGCAGTCATAGTCCTTGAGAAACTCCATCCATCTGCGCTGCCTCATGTTTAGTTCCTTCTGTGTAAACAAATATCTAAGGCTCTTATGATTGGTGAAGATCTCAAACGTTTCATCGTACAAGTAATGTCTCCAAATCTTGAACGCGAAAATGATCGCTGTAAATTCCAGGTCATGTGTCGGGTAATTCTTTTCATGCTCTTTCAACTGTCTCGACCCATATGCTATCACCTGTTTGTGCTGATTAAGCACACAGCCCAAACCAGTATACGAAGCATCGCTATACACTGCAAACCCTCGACTGCCTGAAGGTATAGCTAACACTGGAGCTCAAGTGAGTCTCTTCTTAAGTTCTTGAAAACTCTTCTTGCATGCCTCACTCCATTCAAACCTTGCATCTTTCCGTATAAGTCTCGTGAGTGGTCCTGATATTTTTGAAAAACCCTCAACGAAACATCGGTAGTTACCCGCCAATCCAAGGAAACTGCGGATGTCGGTCACTGTCTTTGGTTGCTCCCAATTCACTCTTTGCTTGATCTTTCTTTGGATCTCTGATGACACCAAGCTTCGAGACAACATGTCCCAAAAAGCTAACTTCTTCTAACCAAAACTCACATTTGCTGAGCTTGGCATATAACTGGTGTTCATGTAGAGTTTGTAGGGCTAATCTCAAGTGTTTCTCATGCTCTTCTTCTGGCTTTGAATAGATCAGGATGTCGTCAACAAACACTACGACACAAGTATCTAGGTGTGGTTTAAACACCCTATTCATCAGATCCATGAATGACACCGGGGCATTTGTCAACCCAAATGGCATCACTAGGAACTCATAGTGTTCGTATCGAGTCCTGAATGCAGTCTTCTGAATATCCTCTGCCTTGACTCTCAACTGATGGTATCCAGATCTCAGATCGATCTTGGAGAAGTATTTCGCTCCTTGCAGTTGATCAAACAAGTCATCTATCCTAGGCAAAGGGTATCGGCTCTTAATAGTGAGTTTGTTTAATTGTCGATAGTCAATGCACAGACGCATTGACCCATCTTTCTTCTTTACAAACAAGACCGGTGCTCCCCATGGAGACACGCTCGGTCTAACAAACCCCTTATCCATTAACTCTTGTAGCTGTTCTTTTAACTCCTTCAACTCAGCAGGAGCCATTCTGTACGGTGCTTTAGACACAGGCTCCGTTCCTGGTGCTAAGTCGATGGCGAATTCTATTTCTCTCTCAGGAGGTAATCCAGGTAACTCCTCTGGAAATACATCGGCGAAGTCTCACACAACTGCTATTTCAGAGATCACATTCTTTTCCTCTTTTTGTTCCTTCAAAAATGCCAAGTATCCGCTACACCCCTTTCTGATCAATCGCTCGGCCCTGACTGCCGAGATAAGTGGTAGGTGCATCGTTCTTTCTCCTCTAAATTGAAATGATCTCCTTGTATTCTGTCTAAAAGTGACAATTTTGTTCTTGCAATCTACCGTCGCACAGTGAGTCGATAGCCAATCCATGCCAAGGATCACGTCAAATCCTTGCATATCTAACAGAATTAGGTTCGCGGGTAGCTCAAAATCGCTCCCATCCATGACCCTCACGATCACGGAGTTGCAACCCTTCTCGGTATCGACCGCTTTCCCAGTAGGAACCGTCACGATTAAAACGAAGTCTAACTCCTCTGGGTCGACTTTCATCTTCTTCATGAAACGAGGCATAACAAATGAGTGGGTAGACCCCGGGTCTATCAACACTCGAGCTTCGTGTGACACGTCGCTTCCCTTCTTATAGATGTGTAATCCACCTAATTATACATACACATATATATTTATTATTTATTATCATTATACTAGAATTTATCATATGCAAACTTTTCTTATGTTTTCTAAATATAGATGCACCTTCTCTATCTAAAATTTTTGAGAATTGAAATTCTTTATTTAAAAGAAAGCTCTCCTTGAATGACATCGTTTGTATTCTGAGCCTCCTGAGCTGTGACTGCGTAGGCTCTCCCTTGAACGATCGGCTTCCTCGCTTGTATAGGTCATGGAATAGGTTCTGAAGCCGTCTTCCCTTTGTTCACCTCGGGGCATTCCCTGATCAAGTGGCCCACCTTGCCACATCGGAAGCAACCTCGAGTGACTACCCTACAGTCTGATGTCTTGTGAGGCTTGCCACACTTGGCACAAGTCTCACGAGGCGTGGAAGAAGCTGCTCGAGAAGCCCCTTGTGTGACTGTAGCGCCTGTAGTAATCGCAGGGCTCTCGTAGCATATCGGTCTCCCCGACGCGAGCAATGGAAATCTCTGCTACTTGCTCTGCTGTGTTGGTCTCCTATAGCCTCCTTGAAACGGTGGCTTCTGATTGTTCGGTATGAACCTAGGCTTTTTGTTCACCGGTTCATAATTCCCCGTTCTGCTCTGATCAGAGTTCCACCTTCCCTGTTGCTCCCTCTGGCGGTATTTGTTGTTATTTTCTTCTTCTACCACCAAAGCCTTACTCATGACCTCTCCATAGGTCCTCAGCTGGAATGGTGCTACTCCTCCCCTCACGTCTGATCTCAACCCTTGCTGAAACCTTTTTGCTCTCATCATCTCTGTGATGACATAGTCAGGCGCAAAGCGAGCGAGTCGTATGAACTCCACTCCATAGTCTCTCACTGTCATCTTCCCCTCAGTAAGCTGTAAAAATTAGATTTCCATTTGATTCCTCACTACCTCAGGGAAGTATTATTTATTGAATTCCTTAACGAATTCATCCTAAGTCCATGGCATGTCTGGGGTCTCCTGAGCCCTAGTCCTAGAAACGGACTTCCACCAAGGCCCAGCCTCCCCGTCCAACATATAAGCTGCCCAACGGGCTCTCTCGTCCTCAGTACATGTGAGCACACTGAACACCTTCTCCATCTCACTCAACCAGTGCTCTGCCACTATGGGCTCTCCCTGTCCAGAAAAGCTAAGAGGTCTCATCCTCCTAAACTCAGTAAAAGCAGATGATGGTGGTGGTGTCAGAGCTACTGGAGGTGTCCGTGGCTGATGCTGCTCATGAGCAGTGTGAGCTGCCAGAGATGCTGCCTGTTGAGCCATAGCAGCTGCCATGGTCTCCATGGTGTGCATCATCCTCTGACGCTCTTCTCTATCTTCATTTCTTTCTCTAATTCTCTCTTGCTCTCTTTGATCTTGATCTTGACGATCTCGATCACGGCCCTCTTCCTGGTCTTGGCTTCCCTGGCCACCACTGCCAGAAGCCCCTCCATCTCCTATAGGTACTCTATTTGTAGGAGAGATGTACCCATCTCCACTATGTAAACTTTTATTAAGGCCGCCCCTGGGTCGGCCCCTTCCTCTAGATAACATCACGGTTTGCACGTGAAAATAAAGTTTTCATTAGTAGAAGTCCCTATGCTCTAACAAAAGAATGATTGTCAAAATTTTAAAAAAAAATGCTTTGATACCAACTGTGATAGCCCGGATTTTGACACCTCGAAACCCGTGCCATCAGCACGATCCTCCAGACTGTGCCCCAAAGCTTAGCACGGAACATTGGTATAACAAGCCCCATATAATAAATAAAGCAAATAACCTCATTAAAGCGGAAAACATTAATATGCCCAACTGGCATATTCAAAAGACAGTTCTACCCTCATGCCATTGCATAAATAGAGAACTGGCCCGAACCATCGATGATACACAGATCACCCCAGATGGTTCGCCAAAAGAATATCTAGTTTAATTACATTGTTTTAAAAATAAAGGCTTGACATACCAAGCCGCACTAAACTGCTCACAAAACTGACTTTCTATCAAAGTGCTCAGCAGAGTCACCTAGAAGAAGTCCTCGGGAGGAGGCTCTAACTTGTCTCCAGGTACGTAATCTGAATCACCCGGATCCACGTCCCCCGAAGCCTCCGCTGCTGCTATCAATGGACTTGCGACGTATAGTCAAAAGGGTGAGCTACATCCTAGCTCAATAGGGAACAACACAATGAACATATAAGTCAAAACTCACATATATTCCATGATATTCAAAGCATGATGAATCTGTGCATTTGCTAGAAAACCAATTAAACATAGATAATTTATACTCAATTTACTGGTAAGTTGCATGTATTACTTTACTGTTGATTTAATCATGAATGACACTGAACAGGCCTAAAGCAAAACTTAAATCTTCAACTTAAGTAATCCCCGAGCAATATAGCATCGAGCCCCGATGAGATACCCTTCATCGTCATCTAATTAGACAGTTGTATAAAATATATTCCCTGGGAATACGACCCAAGCCCCTTTCTCACTAGGCGGCGGGGTTAAATATCGCACAACATCCCTGGGATATACTTACGGTCACGGATAAACCTCCGTCTTTGGTGTAATGGATTCGCCACGCGGCCAGTCAGATATCCCTGCGTCGGGCCGGGTATCCCTCCACGTCGGTGGGGTATCCTCCAAACCTCAAATAATAAAAATATCATGTGCATTACATATAGTTGTTCACCGTGTAAGTGTGCTATCTTATATCAGTTAGGCCTCAACAGTAATTATTCAATCCTATGTATACATCCCTGGGATGTATACATACCCGCATCACACCTGATGCCTTTATTACTTTCTCATCCCCTGGGGATGTCTCAATCTCATTAGATTACTTGTTCTTATTCACTTGCATCTCACTGATGCCTTTATCACATTCTTGGTGTCACACACGCACCCATTTTCATAAAGTTTTTCACCATTTAAAAATAACTTCAATTTGATAATTATATCACTACATACATGCTCTTGAAATTAAAGTACATGTTCAAGGTGTTCCCTACCTCAAGTCTTTGAAACTCTTAGCATCAAGGTCCCACGCGGCTCCTTGTGCTCATGGTCACACGTACCACCTATGGTACATCACAACATATATAATACATCACTAAAGATGTAATGAAGAAGGCCCTGGACCCTCCATGAATCTCAAAGAAAATTATAAAGTTTAAGCAAAATTGTCAAAGTTGATTAATCGATGCCCAAAATTGATTAATCGAAATGCAATTCGATTAATCGATTTCCAAAATCGATTAATCAAAACCCAAATCGATTAATCGATTCTCAAAATTGATTAATCGGGATTCAAATTTGATTAATCGATCCGAAATCGATTAATCGAGGTCTCCAACATATGGTAGTAGATTCTTAAATCGAGTAGTCGAGATCTCAAAATCGATTAATCGATCCCAAATCGATTAATCGAAATCCGAAATCGATTAATCGAAATCCCAATTCGATTAGTCGATTTCCCTAGGTTTCATTTCTCTAGTGGCTGGAGCTTCCTAGTCGATTAGTCAATTTTCAAATCGACTAATCGAAATCCAAATCGATTAATTGAAATCGGGTTTCCATGACTTTTCAACTTTTGGGCCAAAATTGATTAATAGAAATCCAATTTCGATTAATCGATTTGGCCAGATTCAGCCCCCTTTCGGGCTGATCTTCCAATTCCTCTTCAACCTATTTTTTTTTCTTTTTCTAAGCCTTTATCCTATGATTTTAAGCATTCTTGACTACAATTAACTCCTACAATCTTATGCATTTAATTCAACAAAATTACCTCAATCAAATCCCAATTTGATTAGATCTCAAAGTTGGAATGGCTAGGGTTCCAGCTTTAGCTCCAAAGGATCCTTCGCGTTGAAATCCACTTTAAATACTCGAATCTCTCTCCCTTTGCTTGCATTTACTCCTTGCTTAACCACTCTCTTTACTTCTCTCTTTCTCTCTCTTCTTAATTTTCTTCAACAACCCAAAACAATTGAGGTTAGGGTTCTTTAACCCTTTTATACTTATTTTCCATGTGTTGAGCACATACACCCCAAATGGTGTATGTGGTTTCAGATTTCACCTCACACTCCACACGCTTGCATTAATTTCACATCACATATGTTAATCACTCCTCGAGTCAACTAGTGGACTCTAACTTGGTCAACTTATGACCAGTCGGGCACGGATCCCGAGGTCACTGTTTAACGCAATTTTTTGGGTTATTACAGAAAGAATTTGGATAACATTTGTACGGATTTCAAACCGTCCACCAGGTGTGGCGGGGTATATAATGCATGATGGGGTATTTGTAGTAATTGAAGAAAACAGTTCTCTCAATGTTGGTTCTTCCTCTTGTTCGAGTTGCCCATTCATGTTGTCAGTCATATTGACTTCAGTGGATGATTCAATAGAGAGTTTTTGCCTTGATCTAGCGTCCTTATGATTTGACCGTCAAGCACGTTCGATCTCAGAATTTAAAGGCTCTAAAGTTCTTTCTTTAGAAGACCTAGTGTGCATACAAATGACGCACAGAGTGGAGGTTTCAGGCAGAAAAACCTCAAAAAAAATTTTATTTTTTTAATTTTTATTTAAAAAAAAAATTTGAATCTCGATTGATCGAGTCAGAATCTCGATCAATCGAGACAGTGGTCGATTAATCGAGTGGTATACTCGATTAATCGACAAAGGACTGAGAAAATTAAAAGTTTTTTATTTTATTATATATATATATATTTTAATATATATTTTTTAATTAGCAGAAATACTATTTTAATCTTCAAAAATTCCTAAAATTTACTGTCTACTAAAAATTCAAATTTTCTTAATCTAATCCCCGGCAACGGCGCCAAAAACTTGATGTGAATTTTAATTTGTAATATTTTACTCGCAAGCGCACGAATCAAATTGTATATAGTGGGTGCGGAGTTCGAGATCGTTCCCACGAGGACTATTTTAGAAGATCTAAAAAGATAAGGCAGTAATTCAAGAAGTTCACTAAGATTTAACAGTACCCTAGCAATATTATGATCTAGTGTTGTGAGATGACAATTACTGACTACAAACTACAGTTTAATTGATGATTAAAAATGAAGGTTAAGATGAAGATACTAAATCCTCCCATCTTTGGTCTGTTTTTCTCATAATACAAATCTAAGGATTAAACTATGAGATATACCATTGAAGAAAAACATCTTTTATGGAAGATAAATGGTCAAAACCCTGATAGGTTTCACGTTGCATCCCTACAATCAGGACTTAATTTCAGAGATGATTTCCATATATAGATCTGGGATCAAGGGCATGACTCGGCACACTTGATCTCAGGTTCAAATAAAAATCATCCCCAAAGTGGGTGAAAATTCCAACAAGAATACCACCATAGATCTGAGATCAAGGGCATGGCTCGGCACACTTGATTTCAGATTAGAGAGTAATTAAGATAAAATTACCATTACAGATCTAAGATCCAGGGCATGGCTAGGCACACTCGATCCCGAATCATAATCGTAAGTAGATCCACACGATGAAAACAAAAAAACTATATAACAATGATTGGGGTAAAATTACCGTCACAGATCTGAGATTTAGGGCAGGCTCGGCACATTCGATCCCAGTTAGTGGCAGGGATTTCATCCGTTCGTGATAACATAACAACCATAAAACAAAATCTTATATTTTAATAATAAATTTATATTATTAGAAGTACATCCCTCGGATGGGAATCATTAGATCCCCATCCCTAAGAAATTAGCCACGCATGCTGTAATTAAATGACATAAATAAATAAGGAAGGAAAAATAACATCAATTTAATGAATTAAAAATACCTCAAACTTTAATAGAAATTCTTTGATCCACAAGTACGATGATCTTCAGAAACGAAATTGCTCTTTATTAATCTTTGAATTTAAAGTAGGAATCAACTGAACAAAAATAATAAATTGAAGGAAGGAATACTAAAAAGATTAAAGGAACAAAGCTCTCTAAAAGGAATAAAGAAAATCTCTATTTCTACGTCTATTCTAAAAAAATAAAAACTCTAATTCTCTAAAAAATAATTATTCCACTCGAAGTGTTGGTTCGGGTTTAAATAGTTTCCAAATTGCATAGGTCTCCCAGCTCGACAAGTCAGGGTCGATGCATCGCCCCTCAAAAAAATCCCTAAAAATCTGCTATAAAGTCACTTTCGTGTCAGACTACTCTCTGTGTCTCGATTAATCGAGCAAAAGAGTCGATTAATCGACCTTCCCAGATTTTCGTGAATTCTAGCCCACTTTTGTATCAGACACTGCTTCGGTATTTTTTCCATATCTTTCTCCTCCAAACTCAGATTGACATGATTCTTATGGAATTGGAAAGCTGACAGAAAACTCTACAACTTTTGGGTTTTGGCAATTTCGTGAATCTAACGTCTTGATGGTCCAAATGGAGCTGCAAGTCACACCAAGTTCTTGATGACCCAAAGTTGCAGTATTTTGATATTATTTTTAAAATTCTTAGGCTGTTTTCTGCACTTGGATTGTATTTACCTGAAACACTTTAAATCTAGTAATTCTCATCAGATAGCCTTCATCGGACTGCTAAATGTAAGTATTTAGGGGTGAAATATTATCATATTTCACTACTCATCAGTGAGATTGAGTCTCAACCCATACACCACAAGATCTTTGAAAAAGTGACCTTTCACATAAATTGAGGGCACCAAAGTAGCCAAAAGCCAAGAAGTGAACCAAGTGAGAGGTGGAGAGTAAGCCCTTGTGGGCCCCACTCTCCCATGCACATAGTGAAAAAGGAGAGAGGAGAGAGAGTGAGTGGAGTTTGGGGAAAAGCAAATTTGCCAAATGGCAAGCTTGTCTCCCAAACTTGGGTCTAAAGCCCCCAATGCAAAAGTCAACTAACATTTCCTCCCTAGCTTCATCTTCTTCCCCTCAAATCTCCATTAGAGTTCTTCTCCTCCCACCGTGAACCCTCTTCTATCTAGCTATTCAAATCAAGATCCACCACCACCATTGCAACCCCTCTCCTCCTAGTTTAACATAGTGTAAACTTAGCTCCATCTCATCCCTCTCCATCTTCCAAAAGAGTACAAACTAGGAAACACTAAGGAGAGCTAAAGTAAAGACTTAGTTACTTTTGAGTTATAACATTTATTATAGGGTAGTGTAGGATTTTAGCTTGAAATTTCTTGAATTTTCTTTGATTTCTTTTGATTTATTTTGATTCTTTGAGTAATATTGGAGCTGGGATGTAAGTGAAGACTAGTATGATTGTGCATGTAAATTTAACGATAATGCATAGCCATCCAATGGTCCAAATAGGTAAGGCTGAGACTATGTCCAATGCTAGCCTATGACTTTCATAAAAGGGCTAGAATTTCCATTTTTATTGAGGTTTTGAAAAGTTTTTTATTTCAAAATTCGACAGTTTGGATGCATAGAGTAAGATAGTGGTGTAGGTGATCAAGATGATCGTAAATTACCATCTTATCACCCATGATGGAAATCGAATGGTCCTAGACCCATCTTTTGATGGTGGTGATGCAACAAGGACTTGAGTGTAGTGGATGTACCATTGATGGCTTAGCATGACTCCTCAAACCTTGATCGCATCTCAAATGACGATGTGATTCCAAAATTTTTAGAAAAAATCTGATTTTATGTTTGATTAAT
This sequence comes from Chloranthus sessilifolius, assembly GCA_021018995.1. Lineage (NCBI taxonomy): Eukaryota > Viridiplantae > Streptophyta > Magnoliopsida > Chloranthales > Chloranthaceae > Chloranthus > Chloranthus sessilifolius. The sequence goes on along the minus strand of CM037590.1, from coordinate 143,088,821 downwards.
GATGAAAAATCGAATGGTTTAGATCTTTCTTGCTTTGACTTAGCAAATTTTCACAAACTTAGACTTTAAAATAAATTATTTTTTTTGTGTGGAAATTGATAGATATTTAAGCATGAGATTGTATGGTTTAGATTAACTTGTTTATGATACGATTCTAGAAATTTTTGTTTATATTGTTCACTATTTTGATCATGATAATTGAATGATGATAGATTGTATGTGACTATAGTAGTAGTAATTGAACCGCTATGCTATGCTATGGTCATGTGTTAAATAATTGGTATTTAAAAGTATATTAAATGTTATTTTCTATCACTGATGTATTATATATTTTGTTTAAAAAAGTTAATGATGTGATGAAAATTGAATGGTGATAGATCTACTAGAATGATGGCGTCTTAGTAAAGTGCTAAACACTAGATCATAGGAGAACTAATGTCCAACTTATAAGATTAGTGATTTTATGATGATAAATAAATTGATTCAAAAATTATACTCTCTGGAATGAAGGTTTTAAAACTGATGTGACATAAAAATTTGGTTTGATCGGATGGCCCTGAGAGGCAAGATTGAATATCATCGACATAGGACTAAAAATTAGAATATTTACGAATAGGATACTGCTACGGCTAATCTTGTCGTTTGATCGATAGGTTTAGACTTTAAAAGAGTTATGGATGATCTATACCTGATCTGGAATGTCCCCAAATCAGATCATAAAAATTTGTGGTGTAGGCCACTAGATGGGCCCCATTAAATGCCAAAATTAAGGGTTTTAAGGTCCAAAACAGAGAGCTCACTGAGATGAATATAAATTTGTGAGAAATAAATTAACAAAAAATCTAGAAAAATTAAATTAGGTAAATAAATGGGTTCCCAACAACCCAATCAAATTTTAAGTTGTAAATCCCTGTACTTTGACCTACACGGAGTTCGAAGTAGAAAGTAGTAAATCTGTTTTGTTTGAACTAGATTCCCGTGCCTTAGGAAGGCTATGAATTTATGTGCAAAAATCCCTCTAATAAATTAGTAAAAATTTTGGGTAAAAGTTAGACCTATGCCTCAACACTGTGTAAAATTTAATAGGAAATCTCTATCTGATTTGATGGCTAGAAATTCTGAAAATTTGGGACATGAAACTATGTCTAGTGGTATACAGCTTGTGACTAGAACTGACCCCCCCTGATCAGATGGACCTGATTCCATCAGGATCCATAATTTTTTTACCTTAATAATGTATAACAAAAAGTTAGGTAACTTTAAAAGCTTTCTAACAAGCTGATCTGTATCGAAATATGACTATATTTCGCACCCTAATATCTACACTTAGCCATCCGATGAAAGTAATCTGACGGCTGTTATGCAGTTTTAGTGGTTTCAGGTGTTCTTGACCGATGGATCTTGCAGAAGCATAAATGAGCATAATTAAAGACTACATGAGAGCATTAAACTATGAAGCCAATGAAAGTATCAAAATCCGTGAAAGAACCGATTGATCTAGTCATTGATGATGAGAGCTAAACATGTCACATGTCAAAATAAATTGATTGAGTTTTGAAAATCAATCGATTGAGGTTGTGACACCTATTTTGCCACTAAAATATGAATTTAAAATCAATCGATTGAGTTTTGAAAATCAATCGATTGAATTTTTAACACATATTTTTCCTCTCAAATTTGAATTTAAATTCAATCAATTGACTTTAAATTCAAATTAAGCATGACAAATTCAGATTTTGAAGTCAATCGATTGAATTTTAAAATTCAATCGATTGACCTGTAAATGGAAACTCTTCCATAAGCGCCCTATATAAACAAAGCTATGTTTAGGATTTGAGTGTCCTCTTTTGGAAGTCCTTTTTTGATCGATTTTCTTAGTCTTTTCTTAAGCTTTTCCTTATTTTTTTCATTTTTTGGTTTTAACTTTTGATAATTAGTTTGTAATTAGGAATTAAAGCTTTGTAAGATTTCAGATCTTTTTCTAAAAGATCTAAGCACTTAATAAGGATGTCGTACGATTGATTTTACTTGTTGTGGTTATGTGCTTGTGATATGTTATGTCTTTCACATGATTCATGTCGTGATTGAATGCGTCATAGTGGTAGGATAGTGTATGCCAATTATCATCATCAAATTCTTATCGATTCGTTTTACTTGTAGTAAAAGGATGGTAAATAATTTGACATTGAAATGTGTGGATTGTTTGTAGAAAAATTACAACCATTTTTTTTTTACAAATATTGAATCATATGACTAGTTGTTCGTGCTATTTGTGATATCTTTGAACGCTCGTCTATAGTCGTAATCTCGTAAGATTAATGACCGTAGAGGGGTTGCAACTAGATCGATCTTGTAGATCGATATAGGATGTCGTATGATTGATTATCATTGTCATGGTTATACGTTTGTGATACGTTATGCCTTTTGCATGACTCATGTCGTGATTGAATGCGTTATAGTGTTAGGATAATATATACTGAATCAAATAATCATATTTCTTGAATGATTTTGCTTGTAGTAAAATGAGGGTAAATGCTTATCTATTTGAATTGATTGATTTGTTTCAGAAAGATTGAAAATCTAGGCTGAGCGGAATCCTTGATCATCTCATCATAGCTATTTGATTATTCACTGTTTTCCTGGCATAAGCTTTGTTTAAATTTTATTAATGGTGATTTGTGTAGTTGATAGTCTTCATCGTAGCAAACATCTCACCTTTGGTACTTCCTTTGGTTCATTTTATTCTTCTAGAATTAATTAAATTTTGCGCTTCCCTGTGAGTTCGACACCCTTGGTTTCGCCCATCTACGATAAATCTTGTATGGGTAATACATCTAAAACCGATCACAAGCTATTAATTGTCCAATTTAGATATCGACATCAAAAGATATAGGCTTGGCATTAGTGACCATCAAATCTGGTTTGATGGCCCATCAAGGAGAAAACAGAGCTCGGTAATTGAGCGGCCTTGATCAACCCAGATTAGAATTTTGAGTGCCACCATTTGAGAAAGATAAAGCTATCAAAGCTCTTTTACTCAGTTTTGGAAGGATTTAGAAATTCGATCGGAGTAAAAAATGGCAAAGAGGTTACTGTAAGGTGTCTGATACCCTTAAGAAGAAATCTGTAAATCTAGGAATAAAGTCAAAATCTTGGCTTTCCCAGTAACCCATGTTAACTAATACAATGCCAGATCACAGTGACCACTGATGATGCATTGTAGAACTTTGATAAGGTTGACTTGATTGACTAAGTCAAAGAATTGACATCTTGAAGCCTCAAGAGCCAGATTGCTAAAATTGACTAAGACTAATGACCCGATGCCTGACCTATGGCCTGGTGAATTGTGAGTCTAAGTCAAAATAAGAAGTTTATGACCCAACCCAAGTCATCTTTTGAAAAATTCACAGTAGCACCCCTCAGAATCCGTGTACACCCACATATGGGATTGGATTTCGTAAAAAGCCCGTATACCTAGATTGAACCTAGTAAAGGCCCAAGAGACCAAGGAAATGATCCATGAACTCCTAAGTTGTGAACTTAGAATCGATTAAGCCCAATGGCCCAACCCAAAATCTGATATGAGCTATATTGCTAGCACCCTCATGCTTAGCAAAACCACAAAATGAATAAGTGGACCACCCTTGTAGTTTTAACCCGTTGGGTCCTAAGCCCAAATTAAATAATCTTATTAGCGGCAACCAAAAACTGGCGCTATTGACAAAAAAAACTGTCGTTATTGACAAAAAAAACTGTTGCTAATACCCTTGCCGCTAATAGTCTTACTAGCCTTTAATAGTTTTTTTGTTAATAGCGGCATTTTTTAGAGTAAAAAATTGCCGCTAATAATTTTATTTTTTGTAGTGCCACTTATAACCCACACAAGAGCTTAGAGAACCTCCACGACACTTAGCCAAGTTTTATTAAGAAAATAAAGTGATATTAGGCAAGTGACCTGACAATTAAGCGAAAACTTGAGAATAAGTTAGTGTACCTATTAATAGGGGATATACACAATGAATATCGAAACTTAGTTTACCATGCTGGAATTAGTTGGGAATATTCAACTAACATACCGATAGGAGTCTTAGTCAAAGGTTGACCCAACCTAGGTGCTAGCAAAGTCTAGTTGAAATTACCTAGAGGTAATAGAACAATAAGAATACACCTTAGGATAACTGGAAATAGGCATCCTGATACCTTTGAAAATAAGTAAATATAGGAATAAATACTTTCCTCTTACGAATCACAACAAATACAAGTCTATTAGGAACTCTAAACTGAAGCAGCACTAGACATAGTGTGAGCCAATCTTGTGCCAGTCCTCCCTAAGGATTGAGTTTTTAATTGAAAATTGATTGATATAGATAAATGGTGATTGGAAATTGGATTGATATGAGACATTTGATGTAAAGACCCGTATTTTGAACCCGAGTTAGACTAACCCCGTGTGCGTATTCGGCTTGACGACCGCCGCCACCATTTGTTTTAGATTTTTACCTTGATGTGATTGTGCGGATAGATTCTGATTTAGAGCCCATTTGGACTCTCATGCGAATGTCGTGCACCAACCTCGGTGTGGCTGTTCAACACCAGACTTGAGTTTTAAAATTAGAAGTGTATAACACACAAGATGTGTGTGTGTGCTTAACTTTGTGAGCAATCCTATTATAAGAAGGAATAACATTCTCGTATTATATTAGGTTTTGTTAAGAGAAGAGGAGACGTGAGTGCCTTGAAAGATCGTAACCGTTTGATAATCGTCCAACCGTGTGAAACTCTGTCTTCTCTTTTCTTCAATCATCGTAGGAGATTGATTTAGAAAACCTCCTCCTCTAGAACCCTCTTTGTTTGAAACCCTTGAACCTTAGAAAGAACTTGAATCAACATTGGATTTGTAGTTGGCTATTGGGAGAGGTTGAGATCATTGGGGACGTGTTGAAGTTGTCTCTGTGAAATCGTGGGATCGATCGCGGTGCGAATCGTGGAGGAAACCCGCCAGTTTCGTTCCGAAGCTCCGTTCGCGTGACTTGTTTCTAATCAAGGAATCCTTAGACTAGAGGTACGTTTCGATTAAATTTATTGATTAAAATCATTGGATTAGCCATGGGTTTTTGCTTTGGGATGTATGAGATTCGATTCTGGTGAAAGTTGGGTGAGAATCGCGATCCGAATCAAGTTCTGAAACTCAGAACTCTCGTTGTCGCTGTTGCTCGCTCGAGCGAGCTATTTTAATCGCTCGAGCGAGGATGCACCAAAAGTTTGACTTTAGAATTCATATACTCGAAAAAATATTCTTTGTCCTCGCTCGAGCGAGCTTAAGTCATCGCTCGAGCGAGAAAATTCTAAAGGATCTTGCTCGAGCGAGCTATTTTAATCGCTCGAGTGAGGTATCGCTAAACTCCGATATTATCTTAGTATTTTAGTCATAACTTTTTATCCCGACCTCCGACTGAGATGATTCATTTTGCGTTGGAAAGATAACAGTAAAATCTATAACTTTCATGTTTTGACTAACTCATGAATTGATCATCGTGAGGGTAAAAAATGTATGAAACGGTTACATCAAATCCTAGGATTGGTGCAACTTGCCTGTTTTGACTTGTTTTTGAGGAAACACTTAAATAGGTCTATATTATTAGTGATTAGAGTTAATCTTAATGTATGAACGTATATTTGTGATATAGATTGAGGGCGAGAGGCCATCAATAGAACTTTGCTTGACTTCACGTAACTCCGAGTTTTGGTAGGAGAATCTCATCTTTACAGTATTTTATTTTAATTCGCATGAATATTTTGAATTAAAATCTTTGAACTTGCATATGCCATTGAAATCACATCTGTAAACTGAAATTGATATGAATGACTGCAAATCTAAATCTACCTGAATCCTGAAACCTGAATCTACTTAAGCTCTGAAAATCTGAAATCAAGAACCTGAACTATGTATAAGAGACTTGCATCTGATTTATATTAGTATCTGCATTTATTTTATGATTGACCTGAACGACCCCTCAAAAATTCCTGAACAACTTCCTGGCACAAGTTTCCCTCATTACGCAGGGGTTTGTTGCATCTTGAAAAAGGGTTCATGAATGATGATGGTAGGTAGGGGTTCCCATCGGCTATATTCCCATCGGTATTTAAAGTTGAGGATTAAGTCATGAATTACTGAACTTTGCATATAAAAGTTAGAGAAACTAAGACACTGAAATACTGCATCTGTTCTTGAAACTGTTTTCACACATTTAGAAATAAATCTCACATATGATTTCCGCACCTGAATTCAGTTTATTATCTGCTTATATGTTTGACAAGCTATATTCCGGTATTTGTTTTGAAACCATGTTAGTTAAAGTAAAATGCCGTAGATGTCTTTCTTCTACTGAGCTTTGTTGGTTAGCTCACTCTGACTATCGGCCACAGTCCAGTGTAACGACATGGCTGCTCGTACGTGAGATCAGGTTCCTCCTGAGGAGTTTTTCCCAGTATAGAACTTACTGATTTTCTTACTTGTGGTGAGAGTTAGACTTGAATTTGTGGGCCCATTTTAGTTGGATATTATAGTTTTATACTTGACTTTGATTTCTGTTATGAGCCATGTCTCGATGATGGTTGGCTATCATCGGTGGTTCTTTACCTTTAATTGCTTCCGCATTTATTTTAGCTATGGATAACTTTTTACGCTTTACTCTGATATGTGCCCTGTTTGTCCGGCTTATCGTTTATTCGATAGGTTGGCGAACCGGCCTTTCCTATACCTGAGGGATTGGAAAAGTCAGGTCGTCACATTTGATGAAGATATTGTATACTGAAATATAACTTGAAAAATGATTGCAAACTCAAAGATGAAGTAACCAAAATAGTACCGAAAAATGATCATCATTTGATAATGATATTGTAAAATGAAATATATGTTGAAAAATGATTGATGAGCATAAAGGTAGTAAAATCCTGTTTAAACATTGAACCAGACCATTAAATTAATAGTGATAATATTTAATTGAAAAAAGGTTATGGAATTTTTGAAACTCATGATCGAAAACTGAAATGGGACAATTATTCCCGAAATCGAACCCAAGAAAAGGGAACAAAAAATCGAACTATATATCGAATATTGAAATTGCAAGTGAATAGATGATACTGTATCGAATACTGTAAGCTCGTAAAGCTGACCATTGCTCTTGTGAATGGGCTCGCAATGAGCGACTTATATTCAGAAGAGTTTGAAATTTTAGCTGAGGATTGAGTCTAGTTAGATCTATGGGGTCATTAATCATTGTCTTGATTGACTAAATGGCGAAGAGTGCCAACTTTTGTATGGCGACACTGGCAATTGATATTGATATCGGATCATGGTTGGTGTTAGTAGCGCATTGAATTAATTAAAAGATATATACTTAATAAACCATTAAATTGATAGTCAATGAACCAATAAATTGATTAACAAATCCTGTAAACCTCTTTAACTTATTAATTCCACAATTATTGCTAAAATTGAGTTTTATAGTATGTTGTTTCCATCATAGTAGCTGCAATTAAATATTTCCTTTGTAGATAGTAGCTGCATACTGTTCTTTGTACATCATACTTATAATATTTCTTGCTTAATATTGATTTGAGTTATCTTTATTATTGTGTTGATATCACGACATGTTGTAAACCTCACTTTGCACAATTCACGATGTGAAACCCTCTTATATATGGGAACTGTATGCTTAGCTAAATGAAATTGTCCTAAAACTATAACCTAAAATAACTAAGACTTTATTAAGCTTCATCGTTTTCGGTCCTTTAATGATCCAAAAATTCCATAGGCAAGCGAGTAGCCACCCAGCTAGAGCTAGAGGAGCATGATGAGGAGTGATCTAGGAGCGTTCGCTGAGTTGATAGTTTTGAGCTTGTTTTGATTGTAATTATGAGCAATTATGGAAAAGACTAGTTTAAAAGAAGAATCAGGATGAGTTTAAAGTCATTTACCAAAATAGTCACTTATGGTGAGAACTATATCTAATATTTGTTTGGTCAATGTTTAAGCTCAAAAAGAAGGACAAGTCGTAAATCTGTGGCGGACGAAGGGGCACTACATTGATGAGAGTTACATTCTCATAAACATTTCTGGAAGGATAGTGTTTTACCTGTAATGGACAAGGGAGGTTGAGTATTGTTCTTAATAGGCGCTATAACATAATGTGTTGAGATGTTAAAGTTACAGGGGCATATCTTATAAGTCTACCTATATAAGGGTGAGGGTGGAGTTGCCTTCTATGAGACATAACTTTATCTCATAAATACTTATAAAAAATCAGGGTACTAGCATATGACCTAAATCTACTAACAAATTTATTGAACACCAAATATATGACATATGTGTGTGCAATAGTTCCGATTTGCCGTATAAGATTATTAGTTCAAGACTTAGTTTCACTAATGACCTTGGCAAACTCTAAGTTATTTCCATTAAAGTGAAAATTCAAGTCTGTAAGATATTTTCATTTAGGCACATATTTCTGGCTTTACTCTGATCTATAACTTTTAAATAGTGGAGGATTGTTGGATATTTAAAAGTTTTTTAAACTCACCTTGTTTCAAGGTGTGCCTTTTCTTAGTTATGTGTCATTTCAAAAGAAGTGTCTTTCCAAAGTGGTGTGTCTTTTCAAAAGAAGTATCTTTCCAAAGTGGTGCATCTTTTTCGAAAGGATGCTTATAACAATTTTTCAAAAAAATTGTGTTTTAACAAATGACTTGATTTCTATTTAAGAAATCTAAAATCGTTCTTTTAAGTGAATATATTGGAGTCTCCTGTATTCTCTAGGGTTTTGTCTTTAAAGGTTCTGATAAGAGTATTTTTGCAATATTTAGTGTTTGGATAGCGTGAATGGATTCACCAAATCTTTCGTAAGAATACACAGCCGGTTCATTGTATCCTGGAACCAGTTTGTTGGTAACTTGTTTGTGACCACTTTGTCAAAGTGTTGGGGACAAATACTGGCTTAAAGACAACATTTCTCGTGCCTTAGACTGGTTCCCTGTAATATTTTGGGTCTTCTCTTCATAATTTTTCCACAAGGACTTTATCTTACGCTTGAAGTGAACTCCCATTAACCCTTTTAAAAACCATAATGTATAGATATCTAATATTCTCGACTCAAACAAACGACGAGAAGTACCTCCCCAAAACATAAAGATTATCTAATAATTCCTCTCCCAAGGAGCCCAATTTTCTTAGGCTGCGTATGGCATAGCACTTTGCTAGTTCCTGCTATAGTGGACTTCACTTGCTTTAGTTGGTTTCCATTATCTTTTCTAACTCCCTACAAAGGAGGATTTACCTGCTCTAGCAGTAACCTCCCTGCTCTCTACTAACTCCCTACTAGAGCAAACAAAATCTGCTCCGGCAATGAGTGAGTAGAGAGGAAGGTAGAACTGCTGAACAAGTAGATTTTACATAAAATCTTGATATGCAAAGGGTTATAAAGGAGGAGTACCTATTAAAGCAGGTAGCAAGATGTTAGCAAAGAGGATCGGAACCTGCTAAAGCTGGTGAACTCTACTATGGCAGGGGCTAACAAAAAGCTATGCCATACGCAGCCTTAGTGTCTCCAGCTTATCTTCTCAAACTTAAATTTTTTCGATTATGTTGCAAGCTGCCAAAATTGGTAAGATAATCCTAAATTTTATAATATTCTTCATAGCCAATATTTAGAAGCTAAAGAGATGTTTGATCATTCTCTTCAATAAGAACAAGGACTCCGTTACTTTCCCGTACACCGAAAAAGTAATAGTATGAATTCATTCAAATCATATGTTTGAGTTCAGAAATGGGATAATGGAAACCCTTCAAACCAACCTCAACCCATTACTTAAACCAATCTCAATCTTTCAGGAAGGTCAGACAAGAAGAGTTGAATTCAATTTTCTCAATACTGTCAAAAGATTGAAAGAAAGATATTGAAAAGCTAAACTCTTTGTATTATTCATAGTCAATATTTAGAAGTAGACTGGAAGTTTAATCATTGTCTCAGTTTGTGACTACTTCCCTTGTTCTTCAATAAGGGCTCTGTTAGTTTATTGGACTTCTTAATGTATCCATGAAAACGACCGTTATTATAGTTATATTCAGTGTCAAAATTTTCTTGCAAGAAATACCCCTTGCACCAACATTTTAGGGCTACATTTCATAGTGTTGAAATTCTAAATGTCCAGCTAGAGAAGATCCTCATTTAGAGATAGGAACCCTGTTCCAGGTACACCCATTTTTGTAAGTAGGAACAACTTCCCCTAAACCAGTAGGTTGAGTCCAAACCCACTTTAATCACTCTTTTGCTCTATTCAATAATGGAAGCGCACTTATGTTATGAGATTGTGGAGGCATAGATAATCCAGAAGGGAAATCAGAAAAACAACCTTAGTTTACAAAGGTTTTAGCCTATTTGGGGCTAAAACCTTTGTAAATAGATCATTGTCGTAAATAGATTCGTTACAATCATGTCATCATAATCATAGACTTATCCCATCTATTTGGGGTCGGCTTTGCAAGTCCTATTTTTCCACTCGTTTCGGATTAGCGCTAAGCTCTTTGAAACTTCACAATCCTTCATATCCCTTGCCACAGCTTCCACCCAAGTCTTCACTGGTCTTCTTCTCCTCCTATGTCCTTGTACTTGTAGAATCTCAACCTTCCGTATAGGATATACTTTTGGCCTCTGATGAACATGTCCAAACCACTCTCAAATTTGTTGCAACCATATATCAATGCAATGTTCATATGTAAATTAACATGTACAGGCTCTCTCAAAGGCATCAAGAAGAGACCCTTTCCTAGTGTGTTCTAACAATCTATACACCCAAATTCAATTCTTTAGAAGGAATCCGTTAAACACTTGGTGCATTCCTTTATGGTAATTAAGTTCACCTGTAAGCCAAATAACCTTATAATTGAAGGTTTTCGTATAAATCTTTATTCATGAAGAATCAAGAACAAAAGAGACGCTCCGGTGAATAAAACTATCCTCACATGACATTTTTTTCCCAGGAGTATTCTAAAAAATGCCTAATAATGGGTTAATTAAGGAGGGTAGGTGGGATTTTTATGGGCATCCAAAGGCATAGAATGCCTAAGTTAGTTAATCCTCAACCTTTTTTATTTGTCTCTTTGTTTGAGTCCCATCATATAGTTGCCAGAATTTACAAGGCATATTAGTAAAGTAATTTTAACATTGGAGTCCTAATATCCAAGTGAAATTTTTTTACAGAGGAAATAAAAAATTAATCAAATGAATCGTAAGAAAATCACTTGGGTGACATTAAAAAATCAATAATCATCAATACCATCCACTTAAAAATCACAAAAAAAATATCATGACCCCCACCATAGAAATAAAAGAAAACTACAAAACTCAATAGTATAAACACCAAACTCCACTATCAATTGAGTGTTAGAATTCAAGATATCGAACTCTATAGCAATGAATATGACAAAATAAGAAGATGCAAAAGTAATCACACACAACACAAAGGAATTTACGTGGTTCATCCAGTCTAGGTCTACGTCTACGGAGTATATGCACTATATTTTAGAACGTTTACAAAGCACACACTTTCTTTTCTCTAGTGCACTCTCAATCAAGATATCACACGATCTTCAACTGTCACGACCCATAATCCTTATCCGATCTCAAGGGTCTAGAATTCTGTGTTATAACATCGCACGCTGGTTAAGGCGATAAGTGGACATACATAATCCATAAAACGACTTAGTGTATGGATCAAGACATTTAAATTATAGCATTTAGTGGCTCATAAATAAGCCAAAAGCATAAACATCGATTAATAAGGTGAAATCCTAACCATGCATCCAAGACATAAGGTAAAACAAGATTCACATAGGCTAAAATAGTTCCAAACATAAACTCACAAGATGTATCAAAAGACTAAAATATGTCTCTCAAAAAGAAAATTGATTGGGCTTACTTATTTATGTATATAATTAAGTCTTAACCTATTGCAAGCGTACAATGAAAATTGTAATACTAGCATAGGATCGTTCCCACGAGGATATATTTTATATTATATATACTAATTTTTTAAAAACTTATATTTATCTTTTAAGATCCTAAACTACTTGAGAAATATGAATAAAGAACGGTTTCTTAAACCAAATTGCAGAAAATAAATCCTAAATCCTCTTTCTTCAGATTGAGGTTGTCAATCACAATCTTCAACTATCAGATATTTACAAATTTAAAATACCGTTATACTATATCTTAGTCTTCTAGAATTTGGGCATCAATCAAAACTAGCATCCTTCAATATAGATTTATACTAATCTTTAATCTACCAGAAATTTGAGCGTTAATCAGATTCTAGAAAATCAATGATGAAAAATAAAAATTATTACACTAATCTGCAAACCTCAACCTGAGTCGTCAATTCAAATTCAAATTTGAAGATGTTTACAAAGCAGGAAATTGCAATAAAATAAATCTAAACTAGATAGTCGTAAAAATTATATCCTTCACCCCTCAGCCGTAGTTGTCAATTGCTTTTGAGAAACTATAGATATCTAATCTAATCTTCCAGCTCTTAATCCCAGTCGTCAATTGTGATCAAGGAACCTTGGATATTCAAACTAAATTACTCTATTTTTTTTTTTATCAGAAGAAAACCCAACCTCTATTATCAATTGATGCTGAGGATTTCTTCGATGATTAATTTCGATACCAAGCCCTCTTATTTATAGATCATAAGGGGTCGATTTACAAAACTCTTAATTCTAATAAAAGAAATTACTTAAATAAAAGTATCATATTATAACTCTAATTCCTAATTTTAATCTTCCTTGCTTCAATGGTTGATGCGCTTTTGGATTATTCTCCTTATTTTCAGCAACCGAGATCTTTAAAAGTCTTGTTCATCAATTTTATCAGATTCGTGATTGGCTAGACTTCTAAGTCAAGAATTATTCTAATTATACGTATGGCGGTGTAAATCCTCATGTGACAGCACTTTAGAAAGCGTCTTTTTGTAAAATCGTAAATCACAATTTTCTAGCTTTTACTCTCTGGACGATTCTTTATTTAAGATCGATCAGCTTCTGTTTTGTATCGTACTTCACTCTGAACGGCTTTTCTTCTAAAAAATCGTAAATTATGATTTTCTACTTTCTTTGCAATGCTCCGTAAAATTGTAAAGTACGATTTTTCATCTCTCATTCAATCATCTTTCTTATTGCTTTATGAGTTCATTTGGACGAATATTAACACTTTGGTTCTATTTTTTTATTTTTCTTATTATCTACACATCAGTAACTTATTAGTAGCAAACTAAGGTCTAACATCATTAAGTTAAGGGTGGTAAAATGGTATATTATGTGAATGATCACACTCCAAAACTTACGCTTTTCTAGTCCTAGCAAACAAGGAAATATAAAATATCCTAAACTAAGAATTTAAGTGCCACTTTTATAGGGAGCACGATTGCATTTAGCAGATGCAACAAGCCTTTAAATCCCCTAGGTGATTCCTAGTGGAGGAGTTGCAGTTTCCTGAAGGTTTTCAGTGAAGTTACCTACAAGCTTCAAATATTTTTAGATTTTTCAAAATTTACAGAGGAAACAAAAAGTTAAAAATCTAAACTGATTTTCGTATACTAGCTAAGTTAACTAAGTTGATCATCACATGATTGTTATGATTTTCTAAAATTACCAACCTTTTATCCTTGTTTTCCATTACAACAGTTATCCTTGATTAGAACTCCAACAATTTCAATTCATAGTAAGCACAAAGTGTATGCATCAGTGAATAGTTTATTCTTCATAGATTTTTCTAAACTGCAGTTTTAGAAAATACTTTCATTCAAAAACTCAGAATATATAAAGTCGTTCGATCAACCTTTGACCTTGCCCGTGACTTTTCAGAAATGAATTACCTTCTCTGAAAGTTTTACAACCCTAATGTGGGGACCATACACTAAAATAATAGTACATGGCTGAACAATGGCTGAAATAATAGCTCTGTAGCTCAGACCGCTTACCCCTAATATGAGAACCATATACTAAAACAATAGTACATAGATGAACACAGGCTGAAACAATAGCTCTGTGGCTCAAATCCTAACATAGGGAGACTATATGCTGAAACAATAGTATATAGTCGAAATGCCGACTGAAATAATAGTCTGGCATTTCAGACCCGACCTGGACCCGGACAACCTCGAATTACGAGCCTAAAACTACACACGTAATTCGATCGCATGCCAACTCACAAACATGTAATCAGTCCATTTTTCGACCAAACCTCCTTTCTCTAGACTGCCTCGAGACTCGATTATGTGCTCCACGTGACACACGTGATCGGATTGAACGCCATATCACAGGCGTGCAATTGGTCTATGCCCGGCCAAGTCTCACAGTCCTTGACTGCCAGAATTTCACGATTAAGCACTTTGAATGAAGCGCTTAATCGGATTGTGTACTCTATAGAAAGCGCGCAATTAGTCCTAACGTGATTAGAACTAGGAAGCCCGATTGAGCCAGTCAGTTGGTCGCTCGCTGAGTCGGTGACCAGCTCAAAGCAAATAAGCGCCAGTTAATCGACACGTAATTGAATTAAAACACCTGAAATAGGGCGTGTAATTGAAAATTAAGCGCACACCACAGGGCCCGTAATTAGGAAAAAACCTATAAAAAGACTTTTACTTCGACCCACAAGAGGATGAAAAAACACACACAAAGACGAAAAACAGAGAGAGAGACGCAACGACTCCGAGATTCGAGTTTCAAGTCCGCCTTCGAGCTTCGGATTTCGAGATCCCTCTTGGTAGCCCTGGCCTTAGGTAAAATTTTTCTTTTAGCTTTTAGTTTTCGATCCTAGTTTTTAATTCTTAGATTTAGGTTTTTTTCTGTTTTAACTATTAGCATTAAATTTTCAGTCTTAGACCGTAGCACCCTTTTTTAGACCGTAATTTTTTATCTGGTTCCAGTTCTCAGAATTTGGAATTAGTCCTTAATCTGACTGCCTAATCCCCGACCCTAAACCTTAATTTTGTTATGAAATCTCAATTTCCAGTCATATTATTAATCTGTAGTTTTAGTTCTTAGTTTCTAGAACCAGTCCTTAATCATACGGTCTGATTTTATGATTTCAGTCTCGAATTTAGTCCTTAGATTTTAAATTTTAGTCTTAATTTCTCAATTTAAGATTTTTAAAATCCTGATTATAGTTCAGTTCTTAATTTCTAGTTAAAAAATATAATTCATAATTATAATATAAAATTATTGACTTTAAAAATTCAAAAAAATACTATCTTATAATTCAAATTGTAATTTGCTCTAATCTTAGCCACCCGATTCGCCCAAGGGAGCTTATGGAGGGTACTCGGGAACGAGGCCAATCCTCCTTAGCATAACGGGCCACACCCCCCTTTTTTTTTTCTTATTTATTTTGTTAAATTTTATTTTAATAAAACTAGCATGCTTATTTTAAAATTAAAGTCTCCATAGAATTGGCATATTTAATTTAGTTAGAGATTTATTCAAAATTAGTGCAGTTCTAACCCGTCTTAGTAGAATTAGAATAGTTGCATTCCTAGTACGATTAGGAGACTAATGTTAATTAGACTTCTAATAGGATTAGGAAACTTAATTAATAAGATTTCTAATAAGATTAACACATTTGAATCAATTAGACTCCTAGTAGAATTAGGAGACCCTTTTCCCAATTAGACTCCTAATAGGATTAGAATACTAAATCAATGAAACTTCTAGTAGCATTAGGAGACCTTTTAAAATCATAGTAGAATTAAGAAACCTAATCACAATAGAATTCTAATAAAGGTAGGACGCTTAAAAGTAATTAGATACCTAACTAGTTGGACTTCTAATAGTATTAGAATATTTAAACCAAGTAGACCCACACTAGGATTAGGATACTAGAATATTAGACTAATTCACCACAACAGGTTCATGTAGTTAGACTCATAGTAGAACTAGGATACTTAAGCCAACTAGAATTATAGCAATAATAAGAAAACTAAACTATCTAAACTTCAAGAAGAGCCAGTGCTGCTGACGTTGGTAGGCTGACGATTCAATAAAGAAGCAACCCATACCCGCTCTAAAGCGTGATCACAGATGTGTTGCAGCGTCGTTAAATATCTGTAGCTCGCGATCGCAACAAACTAGGACCTTCCTAGAAATCTCCCTTTACTTTTAATATTCAAAACACCGCATTGCCAGAGTCCGCCTAGGATAGAATTGGGCCATTGAGTCCGGGGATCGAAAGGAACCTAGAAAAAGTGCGCACCAACAGACTGGCGATCGCGATGGGATAATTTTTGCCAAAATCTTCCTTGTTTAGATAGTTAGTTTTATTCTTTTTCTTTCCATCGCATTATTTTGAATTCCCTTGGATATATGAGTCTTCGCCAAAGACTCGAGATGTTCGATATACGAAGATTGAGTTTAGGAGACCCACCATTGTGGGGATATCACGACATCCCCGTATAAGAGAAAAAATTACTTTACGATTCCAGCCTATGACAACCTGAGATTAGCATGGCTGGCGATCAAAAAAATCCCTTTTGTACCTCGCATGTAGGTAATAACTACAATGGGAGAGATAGTAACAGCAGATAAAGCCTCACAGCTCAACAAATCGTAAAACTCAATATTAAGAGAATACAAAGAGGAGATGATGATGCCGAGGAATTGCTTCAAGGACTGGCTGCAGCATACGAGACTGTTAGGGCACAACAAGATTCAGAAGAACAAGAACGACAGGAGAGGCCACCACCTACCCCGAGCATAGTGTCAGCCCGCGCCTCCCCAAGATGCTCGATGAATATATGGCCAAGAGGGAACGCCCTGGTCACTCATTTGGATTCGATAAGTTCTGTCGGGACGTCGAGTTTAACTTACTGACGGGATTCAAACTGCCAAAATTTACCAAGTACAACGGCATGGGAAATCCAAACCATCACCTAGCCCTCTTCTATAATGATTGTCGACCCATACGCGATAATGAAGGACTTCTCTTCCATTATTTCCAACGATCCTTGGAAGGAGAAGCTCTAGATTGGTTTGCAAGACTCCTACTGTATAAGATAGATACATTCAACGATTTAGTCGATCAATTCCTGGACCAATACAAGCACTTATTCAAGAAACAGTCAGTCTAAGCGATCTAGTGGTGACAAAGTAAGAACCTGATGAAGAGTTTATCGACTTCATCGCCAGATGGAGAAAACTCGCTGCCAGGACTGACACTTCGATGAAAGAGAAAGACTCGGTCGACATTATCATCAATAACACTAGAGAACCATTAAAGAGCATGATCGTCATAGGCGACTGTCCCGACTTCACTGGACTCCACTCCCAGGCGTCTCGACTAGCATGGCACATCAAGGGCGGAGACCTCGCCCTATCCATAGTCACATCGAGAGCGGGCTCTTCCAGTGAATCAAAATAAAAAAATAGCAAGAAAACCTCAGGAACTGAGCAGGTCAACACCATTGTCAATCAAGGACAAAACTTCGGGAACAAAAACTTCCAGCTGAGAAATTTCAGGCATAATCAAAATCAGTAGCGGTACGCGAACCAAAATCAAGGCACGAATCAACAAAGATATGCGAATCAGAATTAAGGCCAGAACCAGAATCAAGGCCAATACCAGAACAAGAGCCAATACCCCAACTCTTACTAGAACCAGAATACAATACAGAATTGGCTGACTCACACGTAGAGCTACAATAATGTACCCCCACCATAAAATTTCAACCAAACTAGAGGCCCATATCAGTCGAGACGGGAACACTATACCCCTTTACCTGATACAATCTCCAATGTCTTCCATTTCCTTAACACTCATAATCTCCTCCAATTCTTACAGGAAAGACTCCGACCATGGTCGACAAATCTAGACTATAGCAAGTTTTGCATATTTCATCGGTATACGGGACACAATCTGGAAGACTGCTGGGTCCTCCGGGATGTAATCTATGACATGAA